>OZ014525.1:276048661-278566161 GCA_963966055.1 Lathyrus aphaca
TATGTAAGTGCTTCTAACACTCATGTTACGTCATATGTGCTGGGAAAAAGAATCATAATCTCTGAAGACCACATTGCTAGGCTCATTGAATCTGATGGAAATGGAATCAAGTGTAGTGAAATGGACAAACTGTCAGATACCAAACTGATAGCTAAAGAAATCTTCACTTCTGGCCAACCTTCTAACAAGATAAAGGATCTGAATATTCCTCTTAGAATTTGGGCCAAGATCATTCTTGGAAGCATCTGCCACAGGAAAGCAACAAACTCTCCAGATTATATCAACATGGATCAGCAGTTCTTGCTGTACTTTATTACTTAACAGAAGAAGGTTAACCTTGCACACTCTCTATTTCAACATCTGAAGAACAGTGTGAAGGAAACAAGAGATGGAGAGAAAACCAAGAGGGATTGGATTCCTCTAGGGCGTTTAATATCTGACATTCTCAATGAGAATAAGTTGGTGGACTATCTGGCTGAAGTCAAGCAGATAGAGCTTCTAGAAACAGATGTTGGTAAGCCTCTAAATGCTAAGAATCTGAAGAAGATGAAGTTCATAACTTCTATCAAGAAAGATCCTGTCCTCTATTCCAGAGAAGTCATAACCACCAGGAAGATTCCTCTGCAGAACTTCCCACTCTTCTCTTCTGACACACCTCCAGAGGTTGTGGTCAGATACTTGGATTCCTGCAAGCAACATGGTGTAAATCCAATGTTCAAGGCAACAAAACTTACTCAATAAACTCCATATGCTGCATCAGCAAGGAGCAAGAAAAGAAAGGCTGGAGAAGGATCGTCTCAGAAGGCTCCTAAAACTACCAGAAGAACAGGTAATACTTCTGCCTATAACTCTGAATTCATTTCTGTAGTAGAAGCAGTTACAGTAGAAATGTCTGAAACCCCATCTGACCCAACACCTTCTGATGAAATTCCTTCTGCACCAATTCCTTCTGCACCAACTCCTGCTGAACCAACCCCATCATCTGAACCAACTCCATCCTCTGAACCTAATCCTCCTTCTAACCATATTCCCTCTGTCATACCTGCAACCTCTGCTGTTTCATCCATCTTATCTTCACTTTATCCACCAGAAAATGAACCCCATCAACCACAAACCCTATCAGACTTTGATATTCCCATTGACACAACCCCTTTATCTGATATAGATCGTTCACCATCAGCTGAAACACACACTGCCCTTCAACATTGTTCTTTTTGACATTGATGATTTCCAACCCCCTGAATCTGAACAAATCCCATCTTCTGAAACTTTTGAAACACACCACCATAGCAGTTTCCAACCACTAAATTCTGATGGCCTTGTTTTTAATCTTTCACCAATAAGAGAAAGTTCCCCGTCTTCCTATGAGTCTACCCCTCCTAACTCACCAACTTTCATCACCATCCCTGACACACCACCAGAAGAAGTTGAACCTGAAAATCCCCTTAGAACTTCTGTCAATATTGAAGCTCTACAAAAATTATCCTCTGTCTCAAATAAAACTGCCATACCAGCACCAAAACCAAAACCCACAAAAACAGACATTTCTGCACTGCTTATTGCTTTTGAAACAGAAATGAAATTCAGGATAGAGGATCTGAAGGCTGCTTGCTCAGAGCTACCTGACCCAGCTGCTTCTGACTTTCTGTGGGCCAAGTTCAGAAAATGGTTCAATTCTGAAACCAAAAAGCTAAAGGACATCTGCTATGACCTTGCTCATCAGAACTTCTGTGAGTATCTCAAGGCAGTTGTTTCAAACATTGAACAAAATAAACCATTTCTGTTGTACAACAAACCCTGGACAGAGTCAGAACCTCTGGATTCAAACTCTGGTCTTCAAATGGTTTTGGTACCTTCTGACGAAGGTCAGGATGTTGAATCTGCTCAATCACCAGCAACTGAAGAAGTTTCTGAGAATCAAGCTGCTCCAGAAGATGAAGAACCTCTGCCAACCAATCTTGTTCTGAAGACCTTGGAAGAATTGAAGAAGAAAAATGAGATGGTTAAGCAAAATCTGGATAAGCAAGATGAAACCAATGCTGAGTTGAAGACGATGATTCGAAAGCAAGTGGAATCATCCTCTGAGATCAAGTCTCTGCTGGAGGCCTTAGTTACTAAGATGCATCCCTGATTTTCTGTTTATCTTCTGCTTATTTTTTTTTGTTTTATCTTCTGTTTTTCATGACTTTTCAAGTTCTACTGGTTATGTTCTTATTGGCTTTTGATTCTGTTTAAATGAAAACTTATTTTGCTTCTATACTCTTGCATTCTTTCTGCATTTATTCTTTTTGATTATGACAAAAAGGGGGAGAAACATAGAAGATCCTGATCTATAGCAGTTTATCAAGATTTGCCTCTAACATATAAATTCTAATAAAAATATTTGAGTTGTGATTCTAAAATAGAAACAGGTCAAGTAATCAACTCAGGGGGAGCTAAGGCTAATGAAACTTCTGAAGGATAAAACTTCTGAAGAAACCTCTAATAGAAATATCTGATTTTATTTAATCAAAGGGAGTTCTTCTAATCCTATTAAACTCTATTCTCAAAATCTAAATAAATGTTTTGTCATCATCAAAAAGGGGGAGATTGTTAGAACAACTATGGTTCTAAACCTCTAAGAGTCTTGATGATAACAAATATTATTATGCAAGAATAGAAGTTCTAATAACTCTCTTTATTATATGTGTAGAAGAGGAAGTTATTTAAAGAAGACATGCATGATTAGAAGATACATTGAGCCATATATAGAAGATACACTTAATGAAGAATCCATCATTTAATGACATGGTTTAATGGCTGCGCATCAAGACTTTATTATCTCTGATTTACGCCTAGAAGATGATGATATTCATAATGAAGACATTAATTAAAGAATATATTAATTAATGGTAAAGACAAGTATCTCTTGTTATGGAAGGAATTTATGGTATTAACTAATATCCTAAATTAGCTCAAGATATCTCCAACGGCTACAATATTCAAGATCTATATAAAGGAATCAAATTGAAGATTTGAGGTAATACACTCACGAGAAAAAGACTGATTCATTTGTGCTAAACTCTTGTAACTATCACTTAGTGATCTTAGCTTTATTAGAAGCAAAATAGTTACTATATTATTATTAGTGTAATAGTTAAGTAAAATCCCTTGAGTGACTAGTTTCAGTCAGAAGACTCAAGAGGACATTGACTGTAGGTCAGTGTGTGTATTCATTTATTGAATAGTGGATTAAGACCTCAGTGATAGAGGCAAAATCACCTTGGCGGATGAACTGGACGTAGTTTGAGTTCAAACGAACCAGGATAAATCAACTTGTCATTAGAAGTTATTTTTAGTTGTTAAAAAAAACCCAATTCCAACCCCCCTTCCTTGTGTTTTACGCACCTTCAGAAATAGCTTATGCAAAAAGCTTCTATTAATAAACACTTGTGTTATATGCTGAAATAAGTTGTCTACCTGCTCTACTATAATGAGATAAAATCACTTGACACAAGTTCTAGTTTAGGGGCCATTAGATGTCCACCTGCTACTATAATGGGATAAAATTATCTGAAACAGTAAGTCATAAGTTTACTGGATATGTTTGAACATAATTATTTTCTTAATTAACAAATGTAAGTAACAAATTCTAATTATAAATTTTGAATAAGAATTTTTCGTTCAAACCAATGGAATACAATTGTATAGTTAAGGCATATTGTGTAAACAGATCTCTCATCCAAAGAAAGAAAAAGTAGTAACTTCAACCTTAGGACAAGCCTCTAAAATTATTACAGAAAAGAAATCAAAGCAACTAATGGAAAACAACTTCCCAGTGTTGAATAACAAGACGGGTTAAAATGTTAAAACAATATAAAGCAATTTTAGTTAGAAGTTAACACTTGGGAAGATCAGTTGGTGGTGGAAGTAGCTTCTGGTTTGGGAGTTTTCCATCCAAAACAATCCATGCCATCCTAAGACCCCAACTTGTATGGACTTCCAAATGACAATGCATGAACCATACCCCTGCAGCACAATTCAAACAAAATTAAGGATATGTAATTGCATTCTTTCTTTTTTGTAATCTATGAATATGAATAAACTATGAACAAACCTGGATTATCTGCTAGGAATCTGATAGCAACCCATCCACCAGATGGAATACCAACTGTGTTTCTTTCAACAGGATCAACAAGATTGAAGTCTGATGGATCCTTACTTGGATCAAAGTTACCAAATCCTTGTCCAACAACAAAGAAGTTAAATCCATGCAAATGGAGAGGGTGACTTTCAACACCAAGAATGCTAGTATCCTGCATCACAAGCTCCACACTTGTGTTGAAAGGAAGAACCACCACCTTAGTTCCATTGCTCACCATGGTGTTGTTTGGTGGGGTGCCAGTATAATTGAATGGGTGCAAGGGACTACTTGGGAAATAAGGGGCGTAGACCCCCCTGGATTGCCCAAAGAAGTGGGATTGGAGAAGTGCAGTGGTTGGGAGGATGAAAGATACATTGTTCACTGATGCTGCAAACATTGTTCCATTGGGTCCTTGACAAGTTTGGTTTTGCTGGCAGGGATTTGTACCGAGGCCAACCGTGAAGAAAAGGTGCTTATCAACTTTCTGGGGAACATTAGCCGGAAATTGGACACTAGCCAGGCTACGGAGTTTGTTCGCGAAATTTGTTGCAAAAGAAGTGTCATTAAGTGCAGGGAGAGTAGGTTTGAATAGTGGAAGTTTTTTTAGTGAAGCAACTGGATTGAAATGATTATTAGATGGGGATTCATATTCCAGGATACCGGCAACAGTTGTGTTGTCAAAAGTTCCAAGGCCAGTGGCATATGGTCTAGCAGTCATTAAGAATGCCGCTTTGGGATATTGAGACTTGGTCTTGAGAAGAACATTAGTGGTTTGGCCAGGTGCAATAAGGATTGTGTTGGTCTCAAAAGGTTTTACGTAAACGGCGTCTGCTTCGACAACTGTGAGGGTGTGATTTGCAATGCTGAAGAATAACTCATCATTTAGTGCAGCGTTGATCAAACGTAGAAGGTAAGTCTTTCCCGGCTTCACCTTCAACTTAAATGTATCTGTAACCGATGAGTTTTTATAAGGATTTCAACCATATTGCTAATACCATTTTATAAAGAACTCTATATGCTTTAAAGAAATTAGTGCCTAAACTTGTGAATGTTCATTTGGTGACTGCGTTTTTTTCATATTTGCTATTGTGATGAAGTGGAATATCATGTGGTTATGTATAAGGCTTCATATTCACTTTTAGTAATTATTTGCATCACTATTTTAGTATCTGGGGACTATTCATAGAGGACACATTAATCTGCACTTGATACCTTTTTTAGAGCAGTTATACAATGGACCTGGAAGCCCATTAATTGTGTAGGCTTCAGAAACATTTGGTCCTCCCCCAGTTTGCAGGGCTTGTGCTATGATAGCCTCAGTATCTGCCTTGAACCATTCTCCTAAAACCAATATTCAAGACTATAATTAGCTTATGTAAATTTCAATACGAATAAAGCTAGAGGTTAATCATGTTAGTAATTTCGTTACCAAATATGATTGGAACTTCCTTGTGAGGTTTTGCAAAAGGATATTGAACATTTTTCTTGGGAAGTATGATGAGTGGACCATAGACAGTTGATCTTAACCAAGATATGTGAGCATGCCAAAAGAGTGTTCCTCTTTGGCCTTTAATTGTGTAATTGTAAACATAGCTTTGACCTGTTTGGATGGGGCATTGAGTCACATATGCTGGTCCATCAGCCCATCCTGTTTGAAGTTGTCTAATTCCATGCCTATTTCAAAGATAGCCAAGTTTTTTACTCATTCATTTTATTCTCAAATTTTAACACACTAATTCTTTGTAGGAATTTTGTTTTGTAAGTAGAATTTTCTTTTACCAGTGAATGGAGATGTTATTCTGCACATGATTAACCACTTTGATTAGAAGATTGTCACCTTCTCTAGCTACAATGCGAGGTCCTGGAAATTGACCATTCACCGTCACGATGCTCTTGCTGTGGCACAGTCTTGTCACATTTTGGTACATTATCTGCATTAGTGAGCAAACTCAATTTTATTGCATGAAGACTAAAGAAAGGAAATGAAACTAAAAACACAAAACAATGTACAATTAATAAGTGTTTTAAGGAAGTAGCAGAAGTACATCAAAATGGTAGTGTCTGGTTTTTCCTGCCAATGCAAGCTCAAATGTACAAAAAATGATGAATGATAAAGAGAACATTGGGAATTTAAGTGATGAAAAAAGAGAAATACCCATGTTTCTCTATGAATGTATGATGAATCTATGTTGATGAAATGAGATACAAATGCTGGTGTATTTATAGAGAAGTGAAAGTATATGGTTGTTTGATTAGAAGATTATTTGGTTCAGAAAGAAGCTAGTTGAAATCAAGATTGTTGTGTTTGAAGGAGAATAGTAGTTAGAACAACTTTAGAGTGGTGTCAAAGACATTCAATTTTGTTTCATCTCCTTCTTCTCCAAGTCAAATTATAATGTTCTCATTATTATATCAGTTATAGTTTTCATTCACATTGTTTGTTTGTTTGTTTGTCAATAGAGACTATAGGACATGTGAGACTGCATTGGTCAGGTATCACTCTCAACATGTTCTTGTTTCCAAAGTAAGAGAGTTATATCTAATCTTTCACTTGAGAAGCTAGATATTAATGTCATCTTTTATATTACCATAAAAAGAAACAAGTATAGTTTGCATGAAATGTAGATCAAATCTGAAATATTATAAGGGTAAGTGGTCAAGTGTGCATGGATTATTATCAAACCAAAAACTGGGAAATGTCTTAACAGAGCTATCCTAGTAAGTTTGCTTCGATGGTGTTGGTTAGGTGAATGGTTACATCTCTTTATTTTAATATATTTGGATTAACTTATTTTAAGGAAATCCTTCAACTTTATAAACAAGAAAGGCTTAAAATTATCTCTTATTGCAACTAACAAAAAGATATATCTTATTGTGGCTCTATGGCAGTCACTTTCCGTGACTTTACTGTTCTGCCCCAGTTTAACAAAAAAAAATTTCTGGATGTCCCTTAATCGCTGTGTGCTCGACCATTGAAATGGAGAGCAGGTGCACGAAATTTGGCCATGAGTGTGGTCGGTCAATGAATAGCCAGAGTGTGTGAATATTTTAATATTTTTATCATAAATTAGTTTATTTAATATTTTAAATAATTTTACTAATAAATATAATATTTTAATATTAAAATAATATTTTTTTAAACATTTATAATTTTTTAACTAGGATTTTATTTTTTAAAATGATTGTTAAAACAATTTAGTAAATAGATTGTATTATTTATTTTAATCTCTTATGACATCCACTTAAAGAGTGAGGCAACCATTAAGAGACCCTCAGCCAATGAATGGTCAAATTTTCATGTAATATTTTTCTATAAGTATCTTGATGCATTGATCGCAATTATTCGTATTGGTCGGATTGATATTGCAAGTATATAGCCTATCGTGTAGTTTTAAAAGATTGTCGAACCCACGAAGATTAATAATCAACATAGAGTGATCGATATTACGGTGTAAAGCTAAGGCTTGAATTTGGCGAAAAAAGTTCTTAATTCTAACGGAAATTTGAAATAATAAATAAAACGAGACTGAAAAAAGATTTTCGTGCTCCTAAGGGACTCCGTAAGTTCTGGGTGTTGACAAGGATCTCAAAATTGTTCTGAAGGCAATACTGATCTAAAGGCTCGGTCTCACACACTCGCGCTATCGACAGAGTCACGCCTAATAATCCCAAGATTTTGCTCTCGCTCGCTCAGTAATTAAAAGACGCGATTTAAAAACCAATAAGACCTAAGTGAAGCCTAAAGCGCCCTCGCTGTCTTTAGGTTCAGTTCTTAGTGTCTACAATCTGATGATTACCTCAAACTCTCGCTCTCTTGGACACACCTTAATGCATTTCTCACTCTCGTGACGAAACGTTGTTAAGCAGCTTCTCGCTCTCACGAAGAAACAACCTAAATTGACCTTAGACACTAAAACCAGAATAATGAACATACAAGATCAACAAGTGAATAGAAACTTGTATTAAAATGCTTGATCCAAGTGTACAATCGGGAAAAACGGAATTAAAGCAAACACAACAGTGTAACAATCACTCGATGCGAGCAATTGTCACTTTGGAAAGTAAACTTATGGTTAAAGGCTAGAGTAATTTCGACAATGCTTCCGCAAGGTTCTTGGACACTGAAAATTATCCCTAGAGGCTTCTATTTCTAGAAAAGTCAGGCTCTAGCAGTTAGAACTCGAAATTTGAATTTGAAAGCTGCAAAAACCGCCAAAACCTGATGAAAACTGCTCCCGCGCGTAATGGCGATCACCATTAAGCATATGATGATCGCCATTCTTTAAAAATCCAGAATTCCCTCCATTTTGAGGAAATGGCGATCGTCATTCCCATAGAAGGGTCAAATGGCGAACGCCATTCTGTTGGTTGGGGCAAAATGACCAGAATTTTGTGCTTTCTTCTATCTTCAGCTCGACCTTTGCTATATTCTTCCATGTTGCTGATAGTGCACCTGTCAAGACAAAAGGAAATGAAACATAAGCAAATAGCAATAAAAATGATTAAGACTCGATGAAAATAGTACAAAAAATGCGTGGATCAAATTGAAATAAACAATACATAATTGAGTCATCAAACTCCCTCACACTAAGACTTTTTCTTGTCCTCAAGCAAACTCCCAATGGATAAAAACAATGAACACAATGTTTGACTCTTATGCACGACAAAAATGATAAAGCATAAGGCTGTTAGGCTAATGCTATATAGATAGGTACTAAATAGTGAAAGCAAGGGTATCATGACGACACGATTCCGCAAAAACGAACAAAAAGTTCCCTCTTATGCAATACTAGTTCAAATCATGACATTATAACTCGTGCTACAGACTTCATTCTTATTCACCTCTCTTTTATTCTAGCGCAATCACATTAAGTCCATTATCCCTTTTTGCTTACATGGTAATCGAACTTGTTAGTCAATTGATCTCATTCGTAAATTTTTGCTTTTCTTTTTCTTATTTTCTTTTTGCTTTTTTTTTCTTTTTGCTTGCGAATTTCAAGATTTCGATCCTTTGGGCTAAATGGTCGGGTGACGACCGCCTAACTTAGTGAGAAAGGGTCTTTAAATTGCATTTTTCTATAAAAAACATAAACATAATTTTTGAGATCAACACTTATTTACATCGGCTCGTCACTTAGTTCGCGTAAGGATGATGCTGATTGCTATAATAAACTAATCAAGATGCTACTTCTAAAGAACTAAGAATAAGGTCTCGGCATAATGTGTACCTAAACCGATATCGCATAATTTGGAGCCCTAAGGTGTAAAAACGGTATCAATATTAGCACAACTTTCCCAACTCTGTATATGTAACACCCCAAAATTTGCCCTCTTATTTATTATCAACCTCTAGCGATTTACGTTTCATTCCCGCATCGTTCCGCATATCATTGCATCGCATTTGAAAAATAAATAAATAAATCATCATCCTTTGCATGAGGTGTGTGGTCGATCGAGACTTGCTAAACATTGGAGTTCAAGAGAAAAATAATATACCAAAAATAATTCAAACCACTTCCAAGCTAACCAACCAAAAGGGAAGAATTCACCTTTCCCTCCCTTTTCTTTCCATTTTCCTTCCACTTTCCTTCCATATTTCCTTTCATTCTTTCCCCTCTTATTTTTCCACTTCAATTCCACTCCTTTTCCCTTGGATGCTTCTACCATGTTCTACAACCTTCTAGAGTATTCCATGGAATATTCCAAGGAATATTCCCTCTCCAACCCTAACCCTAACTAACTACAAACATAGCTCCATTCCTAAACCTAACTCCATTCCCAAACCTAGCTCCAAGCCTAGCCTCTATATAATCATTAATCACTTCAATGCAAAGGGTTCCCAAGCTTTTCACAATTTTTCACTTTCTCACAATTTCTAGAATCACTTTTTCTCTCTCACTTTTCCTCCATTTTCCCTTTTCACCAAAGCTTTTTGAAGAAGCTCTTCAAGTTTCACATTGAAACTTGAAGATCTTAAAGCTTAGCCTCCAACCTCCATTGAATTGTGGATTGTAGAAGAATGAGCTACTGATTTTGTGAAGATTTCGACTTATCGAAAGCGCATGAAGGTTCAAGCATCAAGAACGCATTTATTTTGCGGATTCGCAGTTTTCTTGGGTTTCTCTTCGATCAAGCTCCGATTCTTGCAACATCCACCGAAGCACTTCTCCGCTTCATAGGTTGGTGAATTAAATCACTTCTCCTTTAAGTTATTCTCTTCATCTCGCCATTTCGGCATTCTTTAATTGCTTTTCGTTTTGCTTGCGATTGATTACGTTTTTGTTATGTGTTGCTTGCGATTTGTGATTTTTAATGATTTAGAAGTTAAAGGGTAGATGGTTATAGGTTCTAGCATGTGTAAATAAGCCCTATTTGGGTAGAAATTCGTGTTAGCATGTCCATGTGTAGGTAGGGGATCATTAGAAGTGAGTTTGTGGCCAAAAACACTTATTTCTAAACTTTTTTCACATTCTGGTTCAGTGTTAACCGGTTAACCATTTGGTTAACCGGTTAACGCGTGTGTTTTGCCACAAATCAGTGTTGTTTTAGGTCCGTTAACCGGTTAACCATTTGGTTAACCGGTTAACGCTGTTGGATTTTGGGAATTTAGCCTAGTTGCTTGCTTATTCTTGCTTCTTGGTGCCTTTAATGTTCATACATGTTTAGGTATTGATTTTAGGGAATTTTCTAGGTTGGTTTTGACATTTCACTCCCCCATTTCGAGTCGTTTCGACGCGTTTCCGTTCATCTTGCATGTTATGCGTTTATGCGTTCCTTTGTGTATAATTTGATTTCTTGCATTTTGTTGATATGTTTGTGCATCATTTGGCATGTGAATAATCATGTTGCATTCTGTTTTTGCATCTTTCGCATGTTTCGCTAACTCATTTGCATCTCATTGTATCAATGTATATGTTGCATTTCACATAATCATGTATGTATGTGCATTTGGTTGCATTTGGCTACATGTTTAATCATAGTATTCACATCAATTCAATTCTGAATTTTGCATTGAGCTTGGCCTTCTTGTTGATCTGTCATGTTGCATATTCATGATCAATGCTCATTATGTTCATATGTCATGTTCATGTGCCATATTTTGCATACTTGTTGCATAATCAATCATGTGGTGCATTCTTGCATAATCCTTCCAAAATAATTATGTCACTCATTTGTGTATGTTGATCTATGTTCAAATGCATGTTCATGATTAATTGATACATTTTCATTAAGTTTGTGCATTAAAAAAATAAAAATAATCAAATCTGCATTTTACATTTCATAGCTGACTTTGCATATAGGTGCTGTAAAATGCATGTTGTTTGTTATGTTTGCATGTTGTATATGATTTTTTTACACCTACCTTTTCATGATGTATGCTGGCTGTAGAAAGTTGCCTTGTGTTATGCATTGTTTTCATAGTTGTTTGTGCTTTAGGGGCTGTAATAGGTGCTGAATTTTGTTTTAGCATTCTTTTAGTCTTTAGAATTAAGATAAAGTCTAGAAGTTAGGTCCTAGAATTAGTAGGATTTAATTGTTGTGTACTTGCCTTATTATTTTTAATAAAATGCACACTAACCTTTATTTTGTAGGGAGGGAAAGGTATGTTTTCTTACACCTTACCCTTTTATTTTTTATGCATTTCTTTATGCATTTATTTCCCTTTTTCCTTCCATATTTGTGATTGGTAGGATTCCCCTTTTGTTAAGACCAACTTATCTTCCTTAGGAAGTAAGTTGCATCCTTTTTCTTCTTTCTTTTCCTTTTCTTCCTTAGGAATAGAAAAACCTCATAAACCATTAGGATCTCCCTTTTGTGCATAATAAATAACTTAGGGTTGGTCTAAGTCCCCCTTAGTTTTTTTGTCCTTTTTCCGATTTGAGTCTTCTTCTCTCATCTTCAAACAAAATCTAAAAGACATTTAATAAAGGATTGAAATAGTCTCTTGCGTATAGCCTTATTCCATGAGGCACTCATATTCATTCCCTCTTGGAATAGTGTGGGCTTGTCTAGCATGATGTACAAGTCTAATCATGAAACTATCTTCATAAACAATAAACTCTAAAACACTTCTCATAAAAGACAACCAACAAAGACATCGTGTCTTCTCTTCTCATCTCCTAATCTTTGCGGACGAATGTGACTTGCCTCGACAGTTCAAACAGCGATACGGTAAACACCCTCGAGTCAGAGCCGGTAACACCTGGGCTAGAGCTATGGCAACATCATCCTAAAAAACACAAACAAGTTTCCGCCTTAGTTAGGCAAACTACGTCGACTCTGATCCTCATTTTCCCAATGAGGTACGTAGACAGCGGGGTAGGGCCCGTTCGAGCACAATTCTCTATTTTTCCTACATTTCCCTCTTTCTTCCCATTTTCTTTTCCAGATCCTTTTCTCATTTCATTTCCATTCCAGATAGTCATTCTTTCATGCAAGCAGCATCTTATTTCTCACCCTTTGAAACAGACTAACAAACGTGGATCCCGTCAGGTACGGCAGACGGATTGGGGTGCTAATACCTTCCTAATTCATAACCGACTTCCGGACCCAGATCTTTGGTTCACAAGGCCTCGTCCTTTTCCTTATTTATTAGGTTTGTGCAACATTACCTTTCCCATTCCTTCGGGATAAAAATGTCTGGCTGGCGACTCTACCTTTTCCGCGCCACTTTCGCGTTTGTACTAGGATGAAAATCCCGGGAGAGACATAATACAAAGCCTAAACAAAAGTAAAATAACCTATACTTGATATGTCATTCCATTTGAGTCAAAAAGATATTTATTTTTGAAATTGGAGTAAAAAAATGGACTAATAGACACTACAAAAATGTAAAGTAATAGATGACTCGAACGCAAATATGACTCGATAAAAACAAACTAGAAACTAGAAAGCAGGAAATAACAAGTAAATGAAAGTAATAAATGACTCCTCCCCCACACTTAAACTAGACATTGTCCTCAATGTCTTGGTCTAAGGTGAAAGAAGGAGCGATAGAACCTGGTAGAGAATCAACGGTTTCAGGCACGACTTCCTCGAGGTTGACGATCTTGCCTGATAGTCGGGTTGTCTTGCGGATCATGCTGAACACACTCTGCAATATGGAGTACCTCATGACGCATTCCCGCCATCTCATAGACAACGTCTCTCAAGTCAAGCTCTGTCCTATTCATGAACTCATACTGTCTCCTCTGCATCTCATGCATAACCACATCACGCTCGTCCTCCCTCTCTTTCTTCTGCCTGAGCTCTAACAGTATCACGTCCAACAAAGCGTGCATACTTGCAAAATTAGAAGAAAAGGGTGTGGTGTATGCTTGGGTACTAGACCCAAGTGTGTCAGTAGTGCGACTACAGGCACGAGTCTCTCTAGCTTGTCATAACCTACTGATACTCTCTCTACTCTCTCTTGTTCTAAATCGGTGCGGCTAAGTCAAACAACCAATTTTCGTTATCACGCACATTGATATGGTGTCAGTTAGGCAGTGTAAAACGGTTGAATTCATTAGTTCGGACCATAACATGATATTTTCCACTAGCAATATCTTGATGAGCCGTATATTGCGGCAGAACTCTAGGTCAGTAGTGAGACAAAATATAACACAATGGTTTTCTAAATTAGGCCCTAAATCCAAAGAGTAAGCTATATAGGTAACAATAGCTCATATATATATGAGACCTCAGGCTCTAGAGACATCTACAAGGTGGGCTAAGAGAAACGGGGTGGGATTCACTTTGGTTCGGTGGAGAGCATAGTAGACAAGGAATAAGTCTTTTGAGTTCACATTATTTGTGTTCTCACGTCCAAAAAAGGTGGATGATAGGATGTTGTGAAGGTAACAGATGGCGGGGTTATGGATGTAGGTGGCTTTTAGGCCTTCCCATGTGGTAGTGTTGGTGTTAGTGAGTTGACGCCATAACTCAAAGGCTTTGGTCTCCCACCCACTTTCTGAGGGTGCCTCTGTTGCATATTCTTCACTGGAAGGAAGACCAAAATATTCGCTTAAGCGCTCATGCCTTTCATCACAATCTACATTGAACATCCTAAAATGCAATGTTCTGGTGGTACGTGAAGGTTCATGGATATAGTGAATGGAACTGAGAAACTCATAAGTTAATCTGACAGAAGTAGGGTTAAACATAGAGCAGAAACGAGTCATACCTAGAATCTTAAGCATCCAAGAGATGCTTTCAAAGAGGCCAAGGGCACAAAGGGCTTCTGCAATAGGATATCACGTCAGATAGACGAGCCTTCTACAAATTCTATGGTAGTTAGCACGCATGGTGTCTCCGATTCCTCCCACTGGAAACTCTATACCCATGTAGCTGAATGGTTGCTCGCCTTCCATTGGTGAGAATAATAACTTTTGTAGAGGGGGTTTTGAATGGGTAGATGAATGAGTGTGGTAGAATGGTGAGGTAGTGATGATGGAATGTTATGTGATAGATATGGTTTAAATAGGGAAGGATTATGGAATTTCGGGGGTTAGAAGTTATGATAGGTTAATGATGAGTAAATGAGGTGGTTATGGGTGCATTGGACGTTGGAATGGTGACTTAAAATGGAATTATGGTGGTAAAAACACATTTAAATTCAAAAAACGCGTCTTTCTGCCTCCCAGACTGAATGGCGTTCGCCATTAGGCTCATGGAGATCGCCATTTGCTTAATGCGAGCCATTTCAGTTCTGATGGTCCAGAATGCATGCGTTTTCGATATTGTTTTTGGTATTTTTGATATTTCTTGGTGTTTTTGTGCTTTTTGGATAAAATGAATAATTTTAGATGCTAGAATGAAATTGAATGAATGCTAAAACAGTAATGGAACATTGATAACTAAGAAAACGAAAAATACATTGATTGAAATAACAATATAATACATCTACGCGTAGACATACCGACGAAATAAAAAGAATGCGAACAATACGGAAATGGGAAAAACTTGTACAAGAAGCAACTGTCCTATGAAAGCATGGAAAAATGATACAACTTAGAATCATCTGTGATGTTGCCCGAACGAAAAGACAATCTGGAACAGATAATCTAGCTCTTCATGGACAACATCCATGAGACCTATGAAATCAATCCTCAGAGAGTTAATCTCACTTCGAACAAAGTCCACTTCAGACCGAAGGCCTTCTATGGCTTCGCCAACAGTGATAATTGGAATATATGGATTAGTAGGACCAGTTCCGGAACCTCTAGTGGCGGTGTCAGTCATAACAGTATCACGATTCTCATAAGCTTGAGGAGAGTCGGGTGGAGTCAGAGACTCATTGAAGACCTCTTGCTCGTAAAACCAGTTATCCTTATTATGCACACTGGTCATCTCATGGTTGGGTTAGGTACAGGCGTGGACAACAACATTGTCAATAAGAAGCTCAAATTCAACTGGATCAATATTAGCAATTATGCCATGGTTGAAACAAAAGTTGATGTCCATGGGACGAATGCCACCGAAAGCAAAGGTATGGTTCAGATGGTACCTCATTCCAATTTCATCGACAATCATTGTCACCAACTCACCTATTATGACCAGCTCAAAAGAGCCACGAGCTAGACGAATCAAATTGGCTAGCAAGAACGGAGCAACATTAACATGTTTTCCTTGGGATGCACAAAGCATGATATAAAGTTCATCCCTAGACATATAGGTGATATTCTCTTCTTTGCCAAAGAAGGTGTGAGCAATAATCTTATGGAAATATCTCAATCCAGGATTATGTATGCTCTTAGAGAAACGGTCATCAGGCTTAGCATTGAAATTTCCAGATATGGTTCTCCAAAAGTGTTCCAGATCATAGCCAGTGAAGGCATCAACAGGGGTTTAGGTCATAACATTATGCCCATTAGGAAATCCTAACAGATCATCAAATTCATGGTGTGTGAACATATACTTATTTCCAAATAATCTGAATGTGGCCAATCCACGACCAAATCCAAAACCACGGATGGAATCATAATAAAGGGAGCTTAGGAGAGTTTTTTTTTTAGAATAACCTACTTTAAAAAAAAAACATTTTTTCAGACTATTTATCAAACTAACTATGTTTGGTATTGTATACGCCATATGGATTGGCATATAATTACAAAAGTCTTTTTTTTAATTTTGAATTGAATATATTCGCCAAATGGTATGGCTAATGAGTTTTTTTTGTAATTATCAGGCATTCGCCAGTCCATGTGGCTTGCATGCTTATTCATAAAAACATTTGTTTACACATATTCACCAATCCATTTGACTTGTGTATTTTTAATTTTTTTTTTATTATTTTTGTACTCATGTGCCATTTGGTATGGTGCATGAATTTTATTTTAATACGCCAATTGAATTGAAGTATATGTTTGATCCTTATAATTTTGCCTATAAATACCCTTTGTATGCTCTCATTTCTTCCTCAGCAATATTTCATTATTCTCCTCAAAATTCTTTAACATCACACCTTTGAGATCTATACATCAACATATCAACATGTATGCTCCCCTAAATCACTGTTCATCATCATCATCATCATCATCATCAACATCGGAAGAACCGCTTCCCAAATTTTTACTTATGAAGAGAAATGCTTTGTTTTTTTTCTCAGCAACAAAACATCCGCTGAAGATGTTGCTCTGAAACACGCAGACTTTGGAACATTTGCATAGGGAATTGAACCGCTGGTTAGAAGGAGAAATTGGGTATAAAGAAAAGATTAGGAAAATTGAGAAGCAGGTTGTGGAGTCAGGTACTCGGACTTAGAGAAAAATGGTAAATGACGATGGTGTCCTTACGATGATGTTGTTCCCAAATGTTGTTGTCTTGATGGTTGTAATATCCTAGATAAGTTGAAGTTGTTAATTGTTTTATTTATGTATGTGGTTGTTATTTTACAATTGTTAAGAATGGTGGAGAGATCTGGTATGTTGAGATGTTGTATTTGTGTGTTATGTTGTTGAGTTGTTTAAGTTCAACGTAGTTGTTTGAATAAAAATATTATTAAGAATTTAATGATATGAATGAAATAAACGATGCTTTTTTTATAACGAGATACAATTACATTTATTTAAATTATGTCGTTGTGCTTGGTCCAACATTGGGACTTTTCGTACGATTGTGCTTGGGATGACGACATGAACTACACAGTCTCACCATTTTGTTCACCGTATCCATTTCTGTTCGAATACGCATGCCGTTAGGGCGGACCATTTTCTTTCTTCGTATATTTTCATTGTGCTAGACTATTTCCCCATCATATGCAGGCCAATAGTCCTCATTTGCAACCACCGGATAGCTTTTGTTGTAGACATTGCAAAGATTTTTCACTTGGTAAACACCAGACAGTAAGTTTAATGGGTCCAACCGAGCCTTTAAACATGTTGTTATGACATGGGAGCAAGGCATACAAAAGGCTTGAAATTTTTCGCAGTTGCACCAATTTTTATCTAGTTCTACCTGATAAGACCCCCTTGGTCTCCCTTCGTGGTGATCCATTATCTCATCAACATTGAAATCCCCTCTATTGTGGTTAAACATTGTGACCTCGTGTGTGTTAGATTTGACAGCCTCATCCTTAATGATCCCCATTGAACTATCACTGAACATTTTACCAGACTGTAAGACAAAACTCCATTTTGAATGTCTGACATCAAAATGTACCCCGAGCCTAAAATAGGTTTCCCTCACCAAAGCGGTTATCGGTAGGTTACTGATGCCTTTGAATATCGAGTTCATTGATTCCACGAGATTTATGGTCATGTGGCCCCATTGTTGTCCTTTATGGTATGCCCTGGTCCACTTATCCAATGGAATTTGGTTGATCTATGTGAATGCATCTGCATTTGTCAGTCTTATTTCTTCACGAAAGTGTTTGAATGACGGTTCAGATAATGCATACTCTGCACTCACGATCTTCTTCGGCAACACCTTGTCTTTGATCTCCCTCATGAAAGTTTGAGCGATGTGTCTAATGCAATAGACATGTATCGAAGGAGGAACTTGCTAGCTGTTATTAACATTCTTCCATGCACTCTCAATTGATGCATGTCTGTCTGAAATCAAACATAAGGTAGGTTGGGGAGCAACGTGTAGTCAGAGATTTTTAGGAAAAAAATTCCATCCCTCAGCAGTCTCCCCATCGACTAGAGCGAATGTGATTGGGAAGATTTTCCTATTTCCGTCTTGGGCCATTGCCATTATTAGAGTTCCTTTGTATTTACCGTATAACCATGTTCCATCAATTTGGATTATAGGCTTGCAGAAGGTAAAACCTTTTATACATGGGTCAAACGCCCAGAAGATTCGGTGGAATATGCCATTTCCACTAACATAGTTACTTTCTGGGGTATATGCCAATAAGGTCTCAAGAATGACAAGCTTCCCTGGAGTGTAGTGGTTAAGTTCCAACAAATACTTTGGGAGTTCTTTGTACGACTCATCCCAATTTCCAAATACGACGGCAACAACCTTCGTCCTAGCTATTCGTGCTTTCCTGCACGATGGAGTATACTTGTGTTTATGAACTATATGCGCGATTATCGTGCTCACCTTTAACGACGGGTTGTCTCCAATGATAGATAAAATATCATTGCATATTAGCTGAGAACTCAGTTGTCGATGATCATGCATTGGATTGGTGATTATACAAGTATGCTCTGGACCCATAGACCTAACCTTCCAAGAGTCACTTCTCTTTCTGTACGATGTTTTCAATCGAAACGAACATGCCTCGTTACGATAATATCTTATACATAGTAGGTTTTGTTTGATCGACCTTATAATCAGTTGATAAATCCATGTGATAATGTTTTATCACTCGGACGTATTCTTCTTTTGTTCAAAAATTGTCACCAATGCTCCTTGTTTTTGGAGATATGGATCGTAAGATACATCTGAAGATGGGTCATCACCTCCCAAGTTCATCCTTGTCATGTGTTGAGGAGGACAATAGACCTGACTGACCGAGACCTCATCTTCATTGACCATTTCATCAACCATTGCATCATTTTCTTCTTCGTCGTCATCAACAACATCGACTTGAACTAAATTATTGTTAGATTCGCAAAACACTTGAGAAGGATCAACAATTTGAGACATCTGATGTTGGTGTAGCGTAACATAAACCTCAATATCATTGAAATCGGAATACTCATGGCTGAGAAACATAGTATGGACACCTTCGTCATCACATACATTTATTTGGAAAAACATGACCTGGTTATCTTCATAAAAGACTGGATTTTTGTAAATGATACGGTGTACTGGACCACGATGCATTTTATTTTCCAACCTCTGTTTCAGATGAGCAAAATTTAACCGTCTGTTAATTGAGAACCGAGTAACCTCGGTATTACAAAAGTTGAACCCAGATAGGTTACAATCAATTATCTCGCCATTTATATGTGCATTAATCATATATTGCGATGATTGAGCCATATCAAAAATACTTTCTCAGTGTAATGTGTTTAATATTGAATGTTTTTTTATAAGTGATGTTTGAAACATTGAAACATATAAAAAAACCTATAAATAAAATTTGATGAATGCACTGTTAAGATAGGATAATATTCAATTGTTCACTACACTATTTTTTTCACTGATCTATCAGATAAGATAAGATTCAATTATTCCTTCCACTATTTTTTCACTGATAAGATAAGACTCCCTTACAAGAAAAAATAAGATTCACTTACACTATACTACCTATTTTTTGTTTTTTCCCTAACATTTTAAATAATTAAATAATTTTTTAGAGTTTCTTTTACACACATTTTCCAATCTGTTTGGCTTAGGGTTTTGTTTTCAGACTCATTTGTCAATCTGTTTGGCTTATGGGTTAGGGTTTCTTTCACACACATTCGCCAATCCATATGATGTATATGTGTGTTTCAAAAGCTCCATATTGTTGTGTGATATTTCATTGTTGTGTCAGATTTCATTGCATGTGACTTCTTTAATGTTGCGTGTGAGACTTCATTACATGCAAGATTCTTCACATGTGACTTCTTTGTTATTGACACTGCAAGATTCTTGCATGTGACTTCTTACAAAGCTACAACATGTTTCCAAAGCGTGAGATTCCTCTTCATCAATACTCTATAAAGATGCATGCATGTGACTACTTTAATAAGCATGAGATTCCTCTATAAAGTTGCATGCATCAATACTCTTCATCGTTACTTTCTTTGCATGCTTCATAATTTTGTGATCCTACAAAACAACCATACGCCAACTAGAGTGAAGTATGGTGATCCTCCAAAACACTTTCGCACCAATCAAATTTTAGGGCACAAAAATAACACTCATTCTCCAATCCATGTGGCGTATACTAACATGAAAAAATATCACTCATTCCCCAATCCATATGGCATATACAAACATATATTCGTATGTTTCCTTTGCTCACATTAAACCTATAAATATAACTTCTGTTAACTTCATAATCATTCACTCAATTTATCTTGAAACCATTCTTTCATTCACTCACATTCAAATCTATCTGTTATATTCAAACCATTCGTAAAATACAATGGCTCTATTAAGTATGAGTGACCAACATAGAGGAACAATATAAAATATTGCCTCATTCGTAAGTTTCTTTTACTACAACCTCTTATATAAATTATTTTTAATTTAGCCTCTTACTTATATTTTTTATTCTTGTTTTTTTTGTATGTACGAAATGTAAAAAGATTTTGTTGTCGTGTGCATGACTATATACCATACATTCCAATCATAGAACCGTATTTATGGTCATGCGGATTTTGGGATGTAATAAAGGCAAACAATAATTCGGTTGATACAAAATTTATTCTTGCATTACTAGAACGATGGAGACCAGATACTCACACTTTTCACCTGTCATTTGGTGAATGCACGATTACACTTGAAGATGTTTACATGTTGTTGGGCTTACGCGTAAATGGTAATGTTGTTTTCGGCAAGGTAAACCAAGATAAAAACAATATGTGAGGAATTATAGGGTGCCCCTCTCATTGATGAAGAGGAACCGTAAAACATTCGTAACAGGGGTCAAAGTATTAATTTATGCTACATTAGAGCCCATTATGCTAGTATGACACTAGATGATGAATCAACAGAGTATGAAAAGATTCTTAAAACTAGATGTTATATTATGACTTTACTTGGCCATTTTTTATTTCCTGACAGTACCGGTAATACCATAAACATAATGTATTTACCGTTGTTGCAAAACATCAACAAAGTAAACACATATATTTGGGGTTCATCTATTTTAGCCCATTTGTATACCACCCTTTATAAAAATGCAGCAAAGGGTACTTTTACATTTTATGGTTGTGCTTTTTTAATACAAGTCTGGGGGTGGTCAAGATTGCTGATGCTCGCCCCATGCAACATGAATCCATGCTCGTTCCCCTACGCCAACTAGTAAGTGTGTGTATGCATAGGAATTTCGACAGCATGAGTTTTAGTGCACAAAAGCTTTAATAGCTTTTATAAAGATCTTTTGACAAGTTGATCACTCTTTCTTCCAAGTATGTCCTAAATCTCGAGAAGGTTTATAATGATTTGGTTTATAAGTCGAAAGTGGCTTGTCGAAAGAGACGCTGGATTGCTGACTGGAAGTTCTTCACATCAGTGCGGATAAAGTTTTGTTGTTACTTCGACAATGAAGAATTTGAGAAAGGAAAATATGATAGAAGGACTTTGGATTTGAATTTTAAATCAACTTGATATAACAAAGAGACGCATTGTTTCATCAGTTGAAGAGCAGTTTTGTATGAATATCTGTTTCGTTTGGTAAAGGGGACGTGGAAGGTTTTCAGAAGACATTAGCATGCACAATGCCAAGTGGCATTTGTCTAGGATTTGACCGTTGTTCGACGGTTATGATATTTGTATATAAATAGGATAGTTTGCTTTGTGAAAGTGTGTGAAAAATATTGTATAAATCCCTGTAAACTTACTCAAGTACTCGTGTGTAAAGAGAAAAGGGAGATTATTTTGGAAATGTACGTATCAATACCAATTTTATTTCAAGTTATAAGAGCTTTAAGTTTTTTTCTTTAAATATTTGTTCTACATTTCTCCTTTACATTCCATTCACGTTTCCAGCAATTTTATATTTCAGTCAATTTATATTCAAGCAATTTGTTACCTTCATGTCAAACTTTAGTTTTCTTTGATTAAGTCTTCAAATGCGTTAGTTGATTCAAATATACAAACACCTTTAACTTCAATATAAATAACAATAATTGGTTTACTGTAGAACATTTCGACAGAAACATATAAACACCAAGTTTAGATTATTCTTTATTTGATTCTTAGCATGCGACATCCTAGGACTTGTTTGGTTGGTCCTGCCAGTCACCCTTTTCTAAGAGATTTGGTTAACCAGAGGTTGTTCGCAAGAAACACCAGCTAACAAATTGGCACGCCCAGTGGGAGTTGTGCTTTAAGAACAAACTACGTGTGTTTATAACATTGTATGTTTCTACGTAGCAGAAAAGTAACAGTAAATAACGTAGAAAGACCTTGGCGAACTAGAGTAAGTAAAATGGCTATCCCACCACCAGAAAATAATGATGAAATTCCAGTTTCCACTGTCATTCCTTTGACAGGAGGGAATGTGGAAACACTCCATGTTTCAGAAGGAGGAAATCCCTCAATATCGAGATCGATACCAGGAATGTCTTTGTCTCAAAGTGGATCTAGTTCCTCCAACATAGGGAATTTGATACCTATGAGTACTCCTCCCCCTAGGGGAAATAACTTCAGGCCCTATCAATCGAATTTTTCCACACCTATGTTTGGAAGGGAACAACCTTATGGAATGCCAACTTCAATGATGGCTAGTTTACATAACGCAACACCATTATATTTTGATACCGTGGCCCACATGTCTTCGCCACTACAAGGTTCAGGTTATGGTGGAAATGTTAGTAGACCAAACCAACCCCCACCAGGATTCCATATGCCAGCAATTACGACTAATTCTGCGCAGGCAATCCGTCAACAAATGGACGAAAGTAACCGTGAAAGGGTCCATAGGTTGACTCAACAAATGGGGGAAGTATTTAACTCTTTAATACAAAGCACCACTCAAACAAACCAAATATTGGCAACACAAATGGTGCATATTGCTGAATTCTTTGGAGTACCCCAAATTCGACAGAGAGAGCCGGTGGTCCATAATCCAGTAATCAATGTCGAAGAGGAACCAACAATAAATCAGAGACTTGTGGGCAACCCTCAGGAAAATCGTAGGATCCAAGAAGAGGTTGTCGAACAGCCTCGTGTCAAAGTTCCCATGCCACAAGAGCCTAGGAGATTGGTAGTCCAGAGTGGTCAAGATGCTGATGACATCTTGCAACAAAGAATGTGCTATAATAATCCACCTGTCGAAAATAATCTAGCGGCCATGGTCGAAAGGATAATGGCGCAAAATGGGGTAAATGTGGGGTTACAAAGGCCTAATTATATTTCCCCACTATCTGAATATATCCTACAACAGGAATTACCCCCAAGGTGGAAGATCCCCAAGTTTACTAAATTTTCAGGGGATACTAGTGAGTCCACCATAGAGCACATAGCGCGTTATTTGATAGAGGCAGGCGAAATAGCACAAAATGAGAACTTGAGGATAAAATATTTCCCAAGTTCCTTAACAAAAAATGCTTTTACTTGGTTTACGTCCCTACCAGCAAATTCCATTCATACATGGACTCAATTGGAGAGGTTGTTCCATGAACATTTCTACATGGGACAAACTAAAATAAGTCTAAAGGAATTAGCTAGTGTAAAAAGAAAATTCTCAGAGCTCATTGATGACTATCTCAATAGATTCAGATTGCTAAAGGCAAGATGTTTCACACAGGTGCCAGAGCAAGAACTTGTCGAAATGGCTGCATGAGGTTTAGATTATTCCATAAGGAAGAAACTAGACACCCCGTACTTAAGAGATATGGCACAACTGGCAGATAGGGTAAGGCAAATTGAAAGGTTGAAAGCTGAGAAATATAGGGCTAACAAAAGCAAAAAAGAAAGGGTAGCCTATGTAGGAATGCGTCAAGATGATGACTATGACGAAGACGAATCAATCGTTTTCGACGAACAAGAAATTGACCTAGCAGAATTAAAACAAGGTCCCCCATATTCTTGCAAGGTGTTAGCTCCATCAAATGGGAAGAATCCTGTTGAAACGGATAAGAACAATAAATTCCCTAAAAGAATGTACACGTTCGACGTCACCAAGTGTGACGAAATATTTGATCTGTTGGTAAAATATGGTCAACTAATAAGACCACTGGGTATAAAAGAACCCCCTATTGACCAACAGAAAAAGAGAGGTTTTTGTAAGTACCATAATTTTCTAGGTCATAAAACTTATCAATGTTTCCTTTTCAGGGACCTAGTTCAAAATGCAATCCAGGACGGAAGGCTGAAGTTTGGAGAGAAACCAAAGCAGCAAACAAGGGTTGAAGCTACCCATGTACAAGTAGTGGAAGCTAATTATGCTGAGCCTTTCGACATGAATATGGTCGAGATGGAGAAAATGTTAGATGACAGTTTCGAATTGATTGAAGCCGCTGAAGGTTTCGACAACGTTGTCAACATGGTGGGAGTTACTGAAGATTCCCCTATTCGCCACAACGTAGAGGAAGTATCAGGAGATGAATTGACTATGCCTGTTCTGATCAAGGTCACTGAGGATCTTGGAGAGAAAATTAATGTCGAGGTTGTTGAGGATTCCAACAACCAAATTAAGGTTGAGGCCACTGAGGGTTTCGACCACCAAGATGAACCCAGGGTCACTGAAGACGCTAAGCATCTAAGGAAGGAAGTTACTGAAAGCTTCCACAAAAGAGTCAACAAATTGGCTGGAGATGGGGTAGTCTGGGATATCTTGGGAGAGCCTAGTGGGAAATTCGACTACTTGGTAAAATAAAGTTCGCCTGCTAGTGCCAAGATCAACATTAACGAAATCCAGCCAACAAGTCGGGGTGATACTTTTGACAACAATGAGGAGAAAGTTGAGGCTTTCCCCAACACTGATGAGAAGACCACTGAAGGCCTCAATAATGAAAATGAAGTCACTAGGGGAAATGTTCCTAGCCAGTCGAAGGAGGTTACTGAAGGCCTTAACAATGATACTAGCAATATCACTGGCATTTGTGAGGTTGCAAATGAAGACAATATGGAAATCAAAGCTGAGACTTTTGAAGGCCTTCCACCAAAAATCACTTATGGGATACTTCGCAGAACCATGGAAGATCCTAAAGAGAAAGCAGTCTAAACCAAGAGTGTCCCAGCATTAAAGGGGTCCTGCAAAGTCGAAGAGGCTCTCATAAAGAAAATTGACAAATTGAGTCTTGCTGATAGGCAAGGGTTGGATATCAACATGGTCGAAGCTTCGCAAAAGAACAAAGGAAATAATGAGGTGGAATATCGTCGAGACGAGTATCAAAGGACAGCCTATCCAAAGGAATATGAAAATTTTGCAGAATTTATCCAAAGGTGCCAAAAGAAGAATACTAAAGTGATGTTATGTCCGTGTTGTAGCTCCATTTTCGACAGAAAGGCGGCAGCAAACTTGGAGGAAATGGAGAAGTCAATGGCAAGGAGCAATTGGTTTCAAAAGCCAGCAGTCAAAGCTGGTGGATATGATCTGAGAAGAAGCATATATCACTTTTACTACAATACCTATAAGCCATCGGGTAAAGTACCTAATGACAGATGGGTACAACCCATTAGAGATGCCCAAAGGCCTAGAGAATGGAAAAGCTTTGAAGTTCAAAGGGGATCTTCAGTCGAAATAAGGAAGGAAGCTAAGAAGCAGAGGCACATGACATATCCTTTAGAGAACTACAAAGGGAAGAACCCCATGTCGAAATTTCAATGGAGGAGGTTCCAGAGGCAAAAAAGGACTGAGAAAGAAGCAACAAATGGACTAAATGCCAAGGAGAAAAATACTGGCGAAAACAAAGCAGAATCCAACAGAAACACTCAAGTGGCAGAAAATGACAAGCTTCACAAAGGAAAAGACACCATCAACAGGCTACCATTATCAAAGCTTACCAACACAGTGGCAGAAGCTGATGAAGCTACTGATAGCTTTGAGTCTGACGAAGAGGGCTCATTCGACGTGATTTGTAATGTAGTCTCAGTACTTCCTAGGGACTACAACAGAGTAATGGAAGTAGAGGATGAAGAGGATACCATGATGGATAGTACAGTAGGGCCAATACCTGTATGCTACTATATCATGAATAACTGCTATGTCGAAGAACAAAATGCTTTCTTCGAAAAACCAGATGAGTCAATGAGGGGACATCTGAAACCCTTGTTCATAAAAGGAAAGGTCGAAGACACAGGCGTCAACAAAATCCTAGTAGATAGAGGGGATGTTGTAAACCTAATGCTCCACTATATGCTGACTCTGATGCAAAACCACACAACATGGTTCTGTCGAACTATGAAGGAAAAGTAGGCACAACCATGGGTGTCATTCAAGTAGATCTAACAGTTGGCACTATCACCGGGCCAAAAATGTTCATAGTTATTGCGTCAAAGGACAACTACAACTTGCTGCTAGGTAGGGAGTGGATCCATGGAGTAGGAGCAGTACCCTCGTCGATGCACCAAAGGATAGTCATATGGCGTCCTGATGGGATCGTCGAAAATATTGAGGCAGATCAAAGCTATTTCATGGCTGAAGTAAACAACGTAACTAGTCGAAGCTTCGACAGAAACTTGGCCCACATAGCTCCTTGCAACCCAGCTGACTTTGACCTGACAGCGTCAGACAACGCCTATTGCTCTATGTACTTACATCCGACACATGGATTTCAATGGGACAAAGAGGTAATTGGAGAACCAAGCCATGTTTGGGGAACTACTGATATAGAACCAACTGGTTGGGATAGCGAATTTGACGGCAACTATGAGTGAAGCTACAACACTAACGAGACTGACGGCCTATATGGCCGAAAATAAATTAAAAGCGGCTCTTGAAGCCAAAGCAAAGTATATGGCTGTCGGAGCCAAAGAAGAAAGTTCACATCCACAATGCCCTCACCAAGGCATTGATGGAGAAAATAAAAATAAGCAGATAGGCGAATGGCTGAATCACAAACTGGACGCCATCTACGATGACGAACCATTGGAGTTCGAAAAAGACCCAACTTCAACTAGCTTGAAGATGGTGGCACAAGATCCTTTGGAAGAAATCAATCTGGGTCTGGGGGCAGAAAGAAGGCCAACCTATATAAGTGCAACTATGGACCCCCATTTCAGAATCGAATTAGTTCAGTTGCTGAAAGAGTTCAAGGACTGTTTCGCATGGGACTATGATGAAATTCCAGGCCTCGACATGTGCTTGGTCGAACTGAAACTTCCTATAATTGAAGGGAAGAAGCCTGTGAAGCAAGCTCCAAGGCGTTTCGCACCAGAGGTTTTGTCAAAGATAAAAGAGGAGGTCGAAAGGCTTCTCAAGTGTAAATTCATTCGTTCGACCAGGTATGTCGAATGAATTGCAAATATTGTACATGTAATAAAGAAAAATGGCTCATTGAGGGTGTGCATTGATTTTCGAGACTTAAATTCTGCCACCCCTAAGGATGAATATCCTATGCCAGTAGCAGAAATGCTAGTAGACTCTGCAGCAGGGAACAAGTACCTAAGTATGCTAGATGGATATTCTGGCTACAACCAAATCTTCATTGCAGATTAAGATGTTGCAAAAACAGCCTTTCGGTGTCCCAGAGCAATAGGGACGTACGAATGGGTAGTTATGCCCTTTGGTTTGAAAAACGCTGGGGCTACATACCAAAGGGCTATGAATTCCATATTTCATGATTTCATTGAAACATTCATGCAAGTATACATTGACGATATTTTAATAAATTCTGTTTTAGAAAAACATCATTTAAACCATCTTCGACAATCCTTTGAGAGGATGAGAAAACATGGTTTAAAGATGAACCCCCTTAAATGTGCGTTTGGTGTGTATGCTGGAGATTTCCTAGGTTTTGTGGTCCACAAAAAGGGAATCGAAATAAACGCCAATAAAGCTAAAGCAATAATGGAGGCGAAAGCACCTTCGACGAATAAAGAATTGTAATCACTGCTGGGGAAGATTAATTTCCTTAGAAGATTTATTTCAAACCTCAGTGGGAAAACACAAGCTTTCTCCCCCCTGATTCGACTCAAGAAAGAAGATTTCACATGTGGGTAAGAACATCAAGAAGCTTTTGACAAGATCAAAGGATACCTGGCAAGCCCTCCAGTCTTGACGTCACCTAATAGACGAAGAAGCATGAGGTTATATATCTCAGCATCCGACAAGACCCTTGGAAGCATGCTTTGTCAGGAGGATGAAAATGCCATCGAAAGAGCTATCTATTATCTCAGCAGAGTATTAAACGATGCTGAAACTAGATATAGTGTAGTAGAAAAGTTATGTCTTTTTGTATATTTCTCTTATACAAAATTGAAACACTATATAAAACACTTGATGTATTTGTATCATCTCATTTCGACGTAATAAAATATATGCTTTCTAAATCTATTTTACATAGTCGAATTGGGAAATGGGCTTTAGTATTAACTGAATACTCCTTAAGATACCTGCCTTTAAAAGTTGTAAAAGGTCAAGTAGTGGCTGATTTCATAGATGACCATTCCATAGACGATAGTGAAATAAAGTACGTTGAATTACAGCGTTGGAAATTATATTTCGACGGTTCCATCCATAAGAATGGTGCAGGTATAGGAATATTGATTATTTCTCCTGATAAAATTCCAACAAAATTCAAGTATAGGGTCGAAGACCCTTGTTCAAACAATGAAGCTGAGTATGAAGCTTTAATTGCTGGACTTGAAACCTAGTTGGAATTGGGGGCAACTCGAGTCGAAATAATGGGCGACTCAGAACTAGTAATAAAACAACTAACCATAGAGTACATATGTGTTAAAGAAAATCTGATCATGTACTTCGACATAGCCAATAGGTTCCTGAAAGCATTCGACGGCCCTTAAACATATTCCTAGAATAAAAAACCAAGAGGCCAATGATTTGGCTCAGATTGCATCATGTTACAGGGTATCAAAAGAAAATCTGGAGAAAGCTATTGAAGTTAGGGGAAAGGTTGTATCAACCAAATTATCCCCATCAGATTTAGAATCAATGAAACTTGGTTATGGGGATGACGAAAACTTCGAAATTTTTAATATAGATAATTCAGACGTGGATGACTGGAGAAAACCTATAAGAGGTTATCTACAAGACCGAAACAAAAGCGTAGAAAGAAAAATAAAATATAGAGCATTGAGCTACGTACTCTTTGGGAACGAATTATTTAAAAAGACAACAAAAGTAGTCTTACTAAAGTGCTTGGGCGAAGAAGAGGCGTATATTGCACTGTCGAATGTACATAGTGACACATGTGATGCACACCAAGCAGGGCATAAGATGAAATGGCTACTATTTAGGCAGGGTTTATATTGGCCAACTATGCTCAAGGACTGTGTCGAATTCGCGAAAGGTTGCCAAGAGTGCCAAGTCCATGCAGGAATACCACATGTCCCTGCAAGCGAATTACATTTGATCATAAAACCTTGGCCATTCAGAGGATGGGCTTTGGATCTAATTGGAGAAATTCGACCTGCTTCATCAAAAGGGCAAAGATATATCTTAGTAGGAGTGGATTACTTTACTAAATAGATCGAAGCCATACCTCTAACCAATGTGGATCAAGAAGCAGTTATAGAATTTATCCAAAAGTACATAATCTATAGGTTTGGGATACCAGAAACAATAACCACTGACCAGGGGTCTATGTTTACTGGTAAAAATATGCAAGCCTTTTCAAATGAAATGGGTTTTAAGTTATTAACATCTACGCCCTATTATGCCCAAGCTAATGGACAAGTCGAAGCAGCGAATAAGGTAATAATAAATTTGATCAAAAAACATGTAGGTAAGAAGCCTAGAAATTGGCACAAAACCTTAAATCAAATTTTATGGGCATGTCGAACGTCACCTAAAGAAGCTACTAACTCTACCCCCATTTAAATTAACATACGGACATGAGGCAGTGCTTCCAGTCGAAATCTATTTACAATCCATACGCATCCAAAGACATCATGAAATTCCTTCAGATGTATATTGGAGTATGATGATGGATGAATTAGTATATTTAGACGAAGAAAGGTTACGTACGTTGGATTTGATTAAAAGACAGAAGTGTAAACACCCCAAATTTTCCCTCACTCATTTCACCATGGCTTGTGATCTTTCATAATTGCATCAATTCAATCATAGCATGTCATATTACATTTTTGCTTCACTGCATTGGTTCTAAGTCATCTGCATCTAGGGTTTGTGATTTGAGCCATCCCTGGGCTATCTGAGCCACTCGAAAGGTCTTCAATCATCTCAAGAGGGTCCATGTATGTTCAATAATCATATTATATCCTCCCAAGGTCAAGGAAGTCAAAGAATCACAAGGATTGAGAAAGGCATGGAAGCAGAGCCAGGTTTAACTGCACAGATGACCTAGAATTAGGGTTTTGGTTTCAGAGGCCATAACTCCAATGTTTTTGGTCATTATTGTTTCTATTGGTCTCTATATGTTGTAAGGATCATACATACCAATTTTCATGAATAAATTCAATGGGGAAGGCATCTGATCAATAGATGACTTCTTGAGCAAGTCAGTGCAAAATCAGGGCATCTGAGGCCCCCAATCATCCAACCAAGGGATCTTCTCCATAATTTTGAGTGTATATGATCTTTATTTGATCTTAGAAGAAGTTAGAAGTTCACAAAATTGAAGAATTTCAAGCCATTTGCAAAGTTGCCATTTTGGGAAAGTGACTTATAATGCAAACTTACCATTTTAGGAAAGTTTTTCAACCTCCTCTTTTTGATTCAAAAATGCTTCAAATGAAAAATTCTTGGTCATGAAAGTTGTAGATTGGATCCTCCCATTTTCAAAAAGTACAAGAACTTGATTTAATTCATTTTAGAACTCAAGTTATGGTTTGTCAAAGTTGGGAAAAATCACTTAATTTTCACTTTTGTGCCAAAGAGGAAACTTGCAAAAACACTTGCCAAAGCCAAATGTGACCTCTAATTAACTTCTAACCATCACACAAACATCATTCATGGTCCATAATTCAGAATTTCCCAAGGGATTTCTCATTTTTATGCCTCGAATTACAAGTCACCATAAGGCATTTCTCATGAATCTTCAAGAATGGAATTTTTGCAAAAGGAGCTTCTAATGCTTGAATTAGTTGTTAAGTGATCTCAAAACATTATGGCAACTTCATGTGGTCCATTTTGTTGCAATTTTCCCAAGAATTCATAGGTTTCTTTGCCTTGGTTCATAAAGAATTCCAAAGAGGGAAAAGTTGCAAGAACCATGCTACCACTTGCCCTAGCCATTACAGTTGCACAAAAACAATCCAAAGGCCTTCCTTGATCCATGCTGAGCCCAACCATGCCCCTAATCTTCCTCTGACCCGAGCCATACCTCAAGTACACAAAGTCATGACTTTTTGCATTTTTTCCCATACCAATCAACATAGGCCAGCACCCACTCTCTGACCTATCACATTTCATTATGTGGATCAAAACCAAGAAAAAGCATACAACATTGCAGCCTAACACTTGAGAATACACAGCACACTCAAAAATCCCCAAATCTGCAAAAGCCTTCGAATCTCTTAACTCAACCATCAAACCTTCAAACTTTTTCCACCATTCAACTCCATAAACATCACTGATCATTTCCCACCCTTCATTTTGCCCTAAAACACTCAGAATCAAAAACACGATTTTGACATTTCATGAACTGAACTTCTGCCAACTTCCTCTTGAGGCCATTTAAACTCCAACTAAGTATCACAAGCTCTTGGGGGGAATCATTGGAGTGGATTTGAAGCAAAGAACTGGCCAGAAAGCTCCTGTTTCGAAAGCTCAACTTCAAGTAGCCATGGCATTTATTTTTCCAAAACTCTCATTTTATGTTATAGAATGGTTCTACATGTTTCACTAATCACCATGATGTCTTTACTTTTGGGGATAGTTGAGAATTGAGCATTTCATAAGCTTCTGAAATTTTTGCCATGTTTTCCGTTTTGCTTTGATTCGTGCTATTGATGATGAACAAATGATTTTTGGTGGTTGATTCTTGTTGGGGTTGAGGAGAGGATCATTTCTGGAGCTTTAGGGGTCTTAGGGTTGCGTATTGAGGGAGATTGAGTGAGGGGCTAGCCGGAGAAGATGACCGGAACACTGTTCCGGTCACCTGAGAGTAATTAGGGTTCAGATTAGGGTTAATGACATAATTAGCGTAGTTTGAATGTGGGACTTCCATTTGCGCGCGCTGGTCAATTCCCTCCCCTTTTATTTTGAATCTGGGCCTTTGGATCTGAATACTTTCATTTTAATTTCATTTTTATTACATTTCTTTCTACATTTTATTTAAAATAGTAAAACATTTCTAAAAAATTTCATTTTTTGCATCATGTCTTAAAATATTTTTCTCATTTTGAAAATAATTTTTATTTTATTTTTTGCATAAATTTCGTATTTTAAAAATATTTAAATGTTTATTTTAATTAGTTAATGAGAATTAATTAATTAAAATAACATTTAAGTTTCTAAAAATCACCAAAAAAATCACATTGCATCTTGATACATTTAGAAACATTATCAAACTCTTCACACAAATTTCTTTTTGGTTCTTGACCTATTTTGACATTTTTCTTTGGAATTAGGGTTCTTAAAAGTCAATATTTTTGTCCTAACTTAGAAAAATCCTTTCTGCCTAACCATGAGGAGTTTGATGATGGTTCTTTTTGCATTGCATTCTTCATATCATGTAGTTTCTAAGATAAAATTGGTTTGAATTTATCTCTCATTTTCAATTTGTTGTGCATTTTTCCTTTTGAAGTGCCTTAAAACCCAAGCTAACTTGAGAAAATCATAACTTCCATTAGGTTAAGATTTAAGTCTCCTCCTTTGGGAAGTGAACTTGTGTAGGGTTTGAGTACCTTTGATCCCATTTTCAATTTTTTATCATATCATTTGCTTCTGGTTTTGATTTTTGTATTGCATGTTATGTATAAACCTTAATTTTTGCCTTCATTTGCATCCATCTTCCATATGCTTGCATTCATGAACTTGCCATGATATTTTGTGCATCCACATGACTTCTAAGACATCTTAGGGAATATTAGAATCATGTTTGATCATTGCATCATTCATTTTCCATGTTGTGCATTCATTTCATTTCATAACTTTCATGCCTCCTTTCATGTCTCATTTGCATCTTCATTACTTGTATGATCATCCTCATCTCTTGACATGCTTTCATACCATCTCATAACATCATTTACATCATGATTATGCTTCTGACTTTGTTTTTCATCTTTGCATTTCATCTCATTTGCATTTCATTTCATTCCTTGTTGCTAACTTTTCAGGTGGTAAGTGTTTGAGAAGTGAATTTGCCTTCACTTCTCATAATCTCTTCGCATCTCTCTTATGCATTCATTGCTGCATTTTACTTTTGTATTAGAGTGAGCTTGCTCATTCATGCTCCTTCTTCACCTTCTTTCTTCAAGCAACTTATCTTCTTAAGTGAAGTAAGTTGACTTGTTTCTTCTGCTTCTTCCTTGGTGGCTTTTCCTGAAGATCTCTTGCAAGCCTCATAAACCCTAGGAATACCCAAGCATGATCACAATTAGGGTTTGATTAGTCCCCCATTAGTTTTACCTTTGTGTCATCTCTTGTGTCTTCTCTTCTCATCTCTTAATCAAGGACTAAACCTTAAAGGTTTTAAGGCTTTGTGATTAAGGTTATGTCTGCATTCTTCTATTAGGATGGAGTGTATAACTTTAATCCTAAGTGTTAAACCCTTAATGTGTTTAAATCCTTTAATCAATTCATCTAATAATCACTAAGACATCAAACTTGTAACTTGGGCCTTGCATTAGGGTTCTAATTCTTCCTTAATTGGTTAAGAAGGACCAACCCTAATGTTAATGGACAAGTCCCCCTCAAGTTGTCTTACAAACCATAAAAATTCACTTCTTAATCTTGTCATTAACTAAAATCCACTTTAATAAAGGCTTTTTTTTTGTCATGAGGTTAATCCCTAATCATGGATTAAGTTGAGGAGCCTTCCTCAGCTTAAATGTTCTCATCTATTATCCTTCTATTAGGATGGTGTAATGAGTCCATTAAATCTTTGATTATGGCTTAAACTCATTACTTAACACTAAACAAAAACTCCAAAAAACATCTAAATAAATAAGAGTAGGTTAATGATCTTAACCCTACATCAGGGTGATTAAGTGTGAGGTGTTTACTTTATACTTAAGGTATTCTCATTACCCCTAATCAGAGGGATGATGTGATGAGTTTACTAACCCTTGGTTTAGGCTTAAGATCATTTTCTTATGACAAACTCCAAAAAGCAATAAAAGATTGAAAACACCAAAAACAAACAATAATCGTCTCCTCCGGGATTCTTTTCTCACCTCATTCACTCACAAACGAGAACTTGCTTCTTCCGTCTAATGCAAGACAGTTTGCACCTGAGCCAGACAGGTCATACACTTGAGCATAGTCAAGTAAGCAGTTCACAAGTCAATTTATCTTTCAGTCTCTTTGAGTCGAACTACGGTGTTCTGACTTCCTCATTGCACGAGAGGATACGTAGGCATAACTTAACTGTTATTGAACAAAAGTCTCTGTATATTCCCCCTCTTCCAGCATTACTCTTTAAGCCTCATAGTCTTGAGCTCCACATTCTTTCATTACACTGACACTCTTTTATTTCACTTCACATTTCTTTTGCACTGACACTTGCATTCTTTTCCATCTTTTGCACACAAAATAGAACTGACACTACCCCTTTGAACACAAATCTTTTAAGCGTGGATCTCGTCGAGTACGACGGACAATCTGGGTGCTAATACCTTCCCAGGTTGTAACCAACCCCCTTTCTCAGTTTCTCTGGTTCGCGACCGTCTTATCCATCTTTCCTTAGGTTTATGCAGCATTACCTTTCCTCCGGGATAAAAATGCCTAGCTGGCGACTCTTTTCTTTTCAGTTCACCCTTGTGTGTTCTTCTCCTCTCGCCGACCGTTCGCGTCTGTACCCCTCTTGACCATGTGTCATTTGGTGGGAGTGACAAGAAGGAAAGAGTTGAGAAATCTTATAATAAGAAAGTGAAGTCGAAAATCCTTCTTGAGGGTGATTTAGTTTGGAAGGTAATACTTCCCATGGATCGAAAAGATAGAGTAATGGGAAGTGGTCCCCCAAGTGGGAAGGACCTTTCAAAGTTTTAAGTGTTTTCTCAAATGGCGCTTACGAAGTTGAAGAAATAGGCAAAGATGAGAGAATAATTAAAATAAATGGCAAATACTTAAAGAAATATAAACCAATTCTGCAAGAAGTAAAGATAAAGGTAGATTGATTATATTAATTACTTTGCCAAATAGTGGGCGGTAAAGTCTTTACAAAGTTTTCCTTCTAAGGCTAATAAAGGAACAAAGGAAAACAATACATATACCACCCCCACCCTATTACAAATTCCTAGAGAAAATATTCTTTAAGTTCTATGAATTTCTTCCTCTAAACAACAATTCGACATTCACACAGACTTTTGTTGAGAGAGATTTATTCAATCTCTTTGCCTAAAGTTTGGGCCATGTCTTCATGATGAATTCCCACCTTTATTTCCTCTTTGATTTCTGTAGCATTGGGTTGTTCAAGTTCTGCCATACGTTTCTGCTCTTGAGCAACTTTGGCTTGAAGTTCAGCTATTTGTCTCTTAAAGTCCTGAATATTCTTTTTACATTCAGACACTTGTTGAGAGTAAGTGTCAGAGAGTTTTGATAGCTCAGAAACCTTGTCCGTCGAAGCCGCTACAACATCCCACTCAGCACTTTGAGTGTTTGTTTTGTTGGAAATCATTTTGATGTACTCTCTTCGACGGTTGAGATCTGCACAGGTTACATCAATGATTTGAACAAGATCCAGCACCAGACGAGTTTCATCAGTGATGGCTTCCAAAATGTTCACTTGCTTGAGGAGTTTCTTCAGTTCGCATTGCTGAGTAGGGTTCTCCTCCAGAATTCTGAACAGATCGACACCAAGCACTTTGCTCTTGATTTCACCCATAAGAGCACTGAGGGTCTTCACTTCAGAAGTGGCTCCAGAGGTTGTCGAACTGCTGGAAGAATCTTGGAAATTGTAACGTTGGCTAAGCATAGCCTTCAGATAGTCCAAAGGTTTCCTTACCTTCAAGCTCTCAAGTTCCTCATGAGTAAAGACAGTCGAACCTGAAGATGGAGGTTTGTTCAGAGTCGAATCAGGAAGGGTTTGAACGCTAGGCCCAATGCCTTGTTTCGACTGGTCTTGTTTTGCTGCAGCCTTAGCTTCAAGTTTCTTCTCCTTAGCGTCTGTAGCTTTGGGTGACTTTTCTTTTTCCTGAGTCATAAATCCAACATCAGCTTTTTCGCATTTACCATCTTCAACAGGTTTTTCTTCATTGACTTTGGATTTTGGGTCATCAGGAGAATTATATGCAGAATGCTCATCCATTGTGGTGTCGAATGCAGAACATGTCTGGGGTTGCAATATATCGTCCTTTGAAATTTCTTTCTCTTGGACTTGTTTCTCCACATTCGTCTCACCAACATCATGGGGAGGCTCACCAAGGTTGATTTCAACCTGGAAAAAAAAGATGAGAAGCAATAGACAATATGCATACAAAGGTCAATTCAAAAGTCAGTCGAAAATAATTACCTAAGGAATCTCAGTATGAAAACTAGAGTTCCCACTTTCCGCGTCCCGTGCAGGTTTAATTATTCGACTGGTGGGAGGAGTTTTCTTCGATTTGACAAGTGACCTTTCAGAAGCAATTGTCCTTATGTTGCTGGATTTATTCCTTTTCAGGGGCTGTTGATCTGGGGATTCGTCACCAGAATCTTCAAAAACCTCCTTCACTATTTCATTCTTTCTTTTTAGAGGGGTAGGTGGTTTTCGACTCACCTGAGAAACAACAAGATTCCAATAAGCCAAAGGCCAAAAAAATTTCATAATTGAGACAAGTCTCTTAAATATGAGGAAAGAATGACACCTTTTTCACCGTCGAAGAAGTTTTCTTAGCAGGCTTGACAGGTTGGTCTTCGACAGATGCCTTCTTTCTTGGAATCTTGGCAGTTGGAAAGAGAGAGTTGTTAAAAAGGAAGGAATAAAACATAAGAAAGTAAACACAAAATAAATTCAAATTGTGAAAACACCTTCAAGAATGGTGAATCCACGCGCACATGTTCTATTCCAATATGAAGGTGCCCAGGGAAATTGTCCAGATGATATTTGGTCGGAACCACACATTCGGCTAGCTTTTTTCGTGACTCTTTAAGCAGTTTTAAATCTTCTTCACATACGAACCAATCTGGGAAAGGTGGGCTGAGAGCCACACCAAAATCAGCAGATGGTAGAGGGGGAAACTTTGGTGGATAACTGGAATACGCAAAGTTGTAACGCGCCTCTGGTGGAATATACGAGGGTATTACCAGTTTCCCCATCCTTTCAGTGAATTTATGCTTTAGAGTCACAACTGCTTCACCTATGGTTCGCCTAAGATCATCTGGCCTGTATGTTGTTTCAAATTATTTTTGGAATTTTTGAATTTCCTTAACATGCTGATAAATACCTTTTTTCGTTCTGTCCTGCACAAAAGTAAAAGCGTTCGTCGGAAGTTGGTTGAAGGTAGCTACATCATAAAATCTTGTAAGATAGTACTCCTTCCACCAAACGTCGAATTCTTGAGTGCAGAAGAAGATGGGTCAGAAGACCACCGGTCGAACCTCCAGAGCAGCGTCGTTCAATTTCTCCTCAGTAAGAAATGAATTGTAAAAGAGAATAGACCCTTTTTTGGGGTAAATCGACCTAGGTTTCAGCTGTATCAACCCAAACTATCGAGAAACTAAATTTGGTTGATATACTAGCAAGTCTACCTTAGAATTACTCATGGTTGAGTAAGAAGGTAGGAGTCTTGGCGTCAGCAGCATTTCCCAAATAGCCAAGAAGTTGTCTTCTTCCTTTTTGTGTTCGACAGGGAGTTTTCTGGTAAACCACTTAGGCCCTACAGTCCTATTTGCAAAGGGGGCCATGTTCGCAGTAAAATTGTAGCTCTTGGCGAACATATTTATATAATTGGTGAAAGAACGTTGAAGGCTTTGCCCTTCTTCAGAAGGAGTTAATTGAGCCAGCATTGACCATTCGATGTGCCTGTCCTTGACGTACTCTTCATCCACCACGCCTTTTTCGAAGATTCTGGATTCAAAGGTGGCGTTGAGCCACAGTTGAAGGAGCCAAAAGGGACCCGCTAGGCTAAGTTTTCCCTTATCCTTGATTTGTTTCAGGTATTCGACTCCCTCACTCATGGATTCATAGAGGCTAGCCAAGATCATTTCGCTCAGCCGAAGGTTTTTACCAGCATGAAGTTGATTAGCTATGGTTATGTATTTTTTGGCTACCTGGAGGGATCTTGTGCAAAACACAAATTTTGATAACCAAAGAGTCAAAAAGGCTATGTGTTCTGTGTCCGACACATTAGGGGAGTCTTTGTTGTGGTAGTGAGCAATGAAGGGGGAGTATGAAGCAAAGCTAGTGTCAAAAGCTATGGTGCTTTTATATAATACAGTTGGGTCGAAATCTATGCCTAGTGGGCTAAGACCTACTGTCGCTCCCGGGATTTTCATCCTAGTACAAACGCGAAAGTGGCGCGGAAAAGGTAGAGTCGCCAACCAGACATTTTTATCCCGAAAGAATGGGAAAGGTAATGTTGCACAAACCTGAGGAAGAAGGAAAGGACGAGGTCCTGCGAACCAAAGATCTGGGTTCGGGAGTCGGTTACGACCTGGGAAGGTATTAGCACCCAGATCGTCCGCAGTACCCGACGGGATCCACGCTTGCTTGTTTTGTTTCAAAGGGTGAGAAATAACTGTTGCTGAACAAATGAACTGCTAACTGGAATGAGAATGGAAATGAGAAAAGGAACTGGAAAAGAGAATGAAAAGAAAGAATGGGGAAAATGTAGGGAAAATAAAGAATGTGCTCGAACGGGCCCTACCCCGCTGCCTACGTACCTCATCTGGAAAATGAGGATCAGAGTCGACGTAGTTCATCTAACTAAGGTGGGAACTATTTGTATTTTTCAAGCTGACGTTGCCATAGCTCTAGCTCAGGTGTTACCGGCTCTGACTCGAGGGTGTTTACCGTATCGCTGTTTGAACTGTCGAGGCAAGTCGTGTTCGTCTGCAAAGAAGACATGGTGCCTTGGTTTATTTTCTTTTATGAGAAGTGTTTTGGAGTTTATTGTTTGTGAACATTCTCATACTAAGACTTATCCATCGTGGTAGGGACTTACACCTTGCCCCGAAAGTGGACGCGTATAAGAACTCCGCAACAAAGTCTCGTGTCGTATGAGAACGTTTAACCTTTATTAGGTGCATTTTATTGTTTGTCTTTATGGGATGAGAAAGAGACTCAAATCGAAAAAGGAAAAACTAAGGGGGACTAAGACCAACCCTAAGTTGTTTATTCAATATCAAGGAGATCCTAAAGGTTAGTGAGGTTTCTAATCCTAAGGAGGAGAGGAAAGAGGAAGAGAAAAGGAATAAGAACACAACTTACTTCCTAATGAAGTTAAGTTGGTTCCAAAAGGGGAAACCCTAACAAGCACAAACATTATGTAAGGCAAAATGGTGCAAATTAAATGCATTAGAAATGCCAAAGAGGATAGGGTTTTTGGACATACCTTGCCCTCCCTACAAAACAAAGGTTAGCATGGTAAACATGATAAAAATAAGGCAAACAAAATTACCTAATTAATTCCTAAGGGAACTAGGACCTAAACTAGACTCAATCTATAGTTTAAAGGACCTAAAGCTAATGCAATGCAAAATTCAGAAACTTATTTACGACACTTAATGCACAAACAGCTATGAAATGCACTATGCAATGCAACAGCTTTTTACAGCACCTATATGTATACAAAAACAGGTGTTAAAAGTCACAAACAGCATGAATTTTTAACAAACAACATGTATTCTACATCACTTATATGCAAAACAGCTATCAAATGCAAATTCTAGATTTTATGTTTTTCACTTGTAATGCGCAAATTCAATGCAAAGTACACCAATCAATCATGATTATGCAATAATGAACATGGATCAAGCACATGATTTAGATGAACATTGTTATTCTTAATGGAGTATGCAAGAATGCATCACATGAATCATTATGCACAAGCATGCAAAACATGAACATGGCATATGAAGATGCTCTACATTGATCATGAATGTGCAAAATGATGGATCAACAAAAGTGCTAATCTTAATGCAAAAACCAGAATTTTATTGATGTAGGAATGTGATCAAGAATGCGATTAAAATGCAACAAATGCAACACATTGTGCTTATGCATAAACATGCTTATGAACATGCAACATTTGGTATATGCTGCAAGGATGCGAATGCATTAACGATACATGTGAATGATGCGAGAATTGGAATGCGACATGATCATTTATATGCTAAAGAATGTATGGGTATGGCAAGAACATGCAATAATTCAAGTTATGCATTAACGGACACAAACATACATAACATGCGAAATGGACAGAATCATGTCGAATTGACTCGAAATGGGGGAATGGGATATCGAAACTAACCTAGAAATTTCCCAAAAATCAGTACCTAAACATGTATGGGGGATGATAGGCTTGAAGAATTAAGACTAAGCTATCAAATAAGCTAAAATCTAAATTCCTACGACGAGAACCGTTTTTCCTATTTACAAGGGATTCTTTACACCTACTAGGACCTAGATTAGACTACAAATCTAATTCCTAATAATCCAACTGCAAATTGCAAGCAAGAAAGCAACGAAAACGAAAATGAACGGTACAACGTAAACATAATCGAAAATCATGCGGAGAATGCCGTTAAGGCGAGATGAAGAGGATAAATTAAGGCATAATGGTTAAATCACCAACCTACGAAACAGAGGAGTGTTTCGGTAATTGTTGCAATGAATCAGAGTGCGAATGGAGAAGAAAACCGGAGAATCCGCGAATGTAAAATAAATGCGATTCGGTCTTGACGCTTCTCGATTAATCACTTCCGATAAGTCGCAATCTCCACCAAAAACCAGTAGCTTCTTATTCCACAATGCTCAATTCAATGGAGGCTAAGCTTTAAGACCTTTAAGTTTCAATGTGAAACTTGAAGAACTTTTGTTGAAAAGCTATGGTGAAAATGGTGGAAAAGTGGGAGAGAAAGTAATGGATTTTGAGATTGTGAAAATGGTGATTGAGTGAAGAATGAGGGAGAGAGTGATTTTTGGTGATCCCCCTTAGCTTTGGGAGGAGATGGATTTATATAATGCATTGGTTTGGCATGAGGTTTGGGCTTGGAGGTAGCTTAGGAGTTAGCTTAGGTTAGGAGTTAGTTGGGATTCTAGAGAATTCTAGAACTCCTTGGAAGGTTGTAGAAAACTCTAGAATGTGGTAGAAGAGGGTGAGCCGGCTCTTCTAGAACTTTCTTTAGTTGGGATCAATCCAATGCATCAAACACCATGAAGCTTATGATGGAGATTAGTGAAGTGAAACACAAGCTTAGTTATTCAAGGACTGCATCTTGAGTTTGATCTCTTGATTATGGAATGCATAATAATTAGAATGGACCTGCATACATTCAATGATAACTTGCTGATGTAGCAAAGATCAATGGAAAAATTCAGCTTGAAACCAATGAATCTAGTGTACACTAGCTCATGAACATTTGTGGTGAAGACCACTTTGATGTAGCAGCAATGGTGAAGCTTGAATTGAGGCCACAGTGAAGCTAAATGAGCTATAGAATGTGTACCAATCATTTCCAAGTTCAACCCCAAAGATAGCATAGCATCCCCCTTGTTTTGCATTAAAAACAGCAGCAAAATGGCAAAAAACAACATCATGTATCGATACATAAGGTTATGCATCGATACATACTGAAGAGAAGGCTAAATTCAGCAAAAAAACACCTTATGTATCGATACATAACACGGATGTATCGATACATAACAGTTTTTTAACTGTTATGTATCGATACATAACACGGATGCATCGATACATCCTATTTATGTATCAATACATCCAGCTTATGTATCAATACATAGCCAGCACACATGTATCGATACAAAACTCGTATGTATCGATACATGGCCCCCAAAAACTACTTTTTCCTTGATTTTTTCACTCTTTCTTGCTCAAAATTCACCCACAAGTCCCTTATGACCAAGATTTCATGTCCTTGACCTCAAGAAGTCAAGAGTTGGCTTTTTACTCATCGTGGTTGACTTTTCTCCAATTTTCTGATTTTCAATCAACTGAACAATTGAGGGCCTTCCAAAATGAGTCCAATGGTGAAATTTGAACCATAGGTACTTGACATCATGTAGAGAACCATGAAACCATGCTTGGACTAAAGTCTCATTGATAAGCCCGGTTCATTAGAAACCCTCATCTGACTCCTTTTTGCTGGGAAATGTTGCACTGCTTGCCTCCCTTGATCAAAGCACCTCTGTATAGGACTTGTGGCTTCAAGTGAATACTTGTGGGATGTTGTGGACCATTTGCACAAGGTGGAGAAGCTTTGTGGCCCTTTGATTGCCTTTGTATAGCCTTCAGTTGCTTTGTTCACTGATCACAAACTTATGCCCCTGCTGTGATGGTTATGATGCAATGTTTTTGGTTATTTTATGAATTTATGTATGCTAAATGCAAAGTGATATGCTAAATATGAAAATGAGAGGGCAAATTTTGGGGTGTTACAGCTGCCCCTATTCAATCACTATAGACTTGAATGGATGATAGCAGCTGCTTTCAGACGTTTGAAGTATGCAGGGATTGAATACTAGAAACAACCAGAAAATTTGCACTCGGTGGAAGAGAACAGGGAAATAAACCCAACCATCTGAACTCTGCTTGGGGAGAACTTGGATGTGAAGAGTAGTGAATCTGTGAATGTTTCGGAATAATGCCGGGAGATTGCTGATTTGTCACGCTACGGGTGGACTTTTGCTGGGATTTTAATGACATGCCACACAACGGGTGGTCTTCTGAATGCTTTGCCACACTACGGGGGTCTCTGCTCGCTACTGGAGACCTTTGATGGACTTTTGCTTACTCTGCGGGGATATTCTGCCACACTGCGGGGGACTTCAATTTCTTTCGCCATACTACGGGGGCACATTGCTCAGCTACGGGAGACTTCTGATGATTCGCCACACTACGGGGACTGCTGCTCACTACGGGAGACTTTGGCTCACTACGGGAGACTTTTGCTCACTACGTGAGACTTCTGCTCACTACGGGAGACTTTGATTTCTTGCCACACTACGGGGGATGCCGCTCGCTACGGGAGACTTTGGCTCACTACGGGAGACTTCTGCTCACTACGGGAGACTTTTGCTCACTACGGGAGACTTCTGTGTTTTGCCACACTACGGGGGATGCTGGTCACTACGGGAGACTTTGAGAATTTGCCACCCAGAGGATGGACTTTGGCCAGTCTGCGGCTGGACTTTGAGAATTGCCACGCTGCGGGTGGACCTGGGATAAATTGCCACGCTATGGGTGGACTTTGGATAAATTGCCACGCTACGGGTGGACTTTGAGAATTGCCATGCTACGGGTGGACTTTGAGAATTGCCACGCTGCGGGTGGACCTGTGATAAATTTCCACGCTACGGGTGGACTTTGGATATCAACCTTGGATTTAATACACATGCTGAATTGTATGACATGATGCCCCATGACACTGGGGGATAGGCACAAAGGGAATTCCTGACGCGGAAATAACAAATCTTTGCTGACTCTGTGGAGAATACCGATGATTGCCGATGTTTCTGCTGGAGAAGAGTGTGGCTAGTCTGCCTCGACTTGCCAAAAATAAATTGGACTTTAGATTCGAAGATCCTGCTAGGGGATGCCTCAACTGCTGGGGATTGAATCTCACCCCCACAGATTTCGTTGGGGAATCGACAACTTTTCGACTTACCTGGGGGAAGACCTGTCAAGGCTCTGCTGAGGAGAACTCTCTTGTCTATCTGAATTTTCCAAACCTCTATGGAAGGGACCCGTTCAACTAACTGCCGGGAATTTCTGGATTCTTGTAAGAAGTACTTCACTACGGGAAGACGACTCTTGTTAGGGATGATCCTTATTGCTCTGCTGGGGAAGAGAAGGATTTGGTTTGAGATTCGCTGGGAAATAAGATCAAGGAAACTTGCTGAAGAAAAATTTGACGACTTTACTGGGGATAACTTCCATGCGTCTGTTGGGGATAACGAAATTGAACCGCGTCCTGCTGAGGGGGAAAGATTTCAAGTAGTCTCGTGCTAGGGATTGTTCGCTTTGATTCGGGCTTTACCTTAAGAGGGTTTTACAAAAGACCTGATGTCTTTAAACTCTTCAGGAGTATAATTGCCCCGGTATTCTGAACTTCCGATTATCTGTCTTCGGGAAAGAATGAATCCTTGTGCGATTGGGGCGGCTTGCCCCAGTATGAATCTTTGGTCAATTGCTTTGGGAGAGATTTGAATCTCGAGGTAATTGCCCCGAATTGGCTGACTCTTGAGGACATTGCTTGACATAACTGCCCCAAAATGGTTGGCTCTTACCATGACTGGTTGGGAACGTCCTTACTCAATGGCGTTTTCTCGGAAAAGTGCACTTTGACGTGAATGTATTTCAGAAGTTTTAGACTTCTCAACTGGGTAAGCTTAAGCTTTTGGACTGAATTTCCGCATGTGAGCTTTTTATGATGCCAAACAGATGTATGCAAGCAGAAAAATGTTTATTTTGAGAATGGAAATTCTAATGCAACACACATGTAAATCTTGAAGATTTGAAAAGGTGTCGCAAACCTTTGTGAGCGAATCACTGGTTAAGATACGACATTATTTTTGAATGAAAGTATGTACATGCAATATAAGGTCTTTTAGCACAACTCATAGGAGTCAGGAACGCCATCTCGTGGTAGTACGCTCTCAAATTAACCCTGTTTCAGTTAGGACTTTTAAGGGTTGTATCGTGGCCAGGTTCACGGTTATAGAAACAAAGGATACAGGCTCTAAGTTTATCTGTGCCCACCCCTCTTCGTGATGTTCTCCATTCCTATATTCAGCTAATCTTCATAAGCATTCATCTTTCATAAGGGTTTCGTGCTAGTTGAGGAACCATTGCCGTTATCGGTTCAAGCACCAGTCAAGTTATTGTTTGTGAGTCAGTCACTCCTCTATCTTTCGTGTCTGTGCCACACGACTTTGTTCTTGCTTAAGGATTTTTCTTGTGTAATCCTTTTTGCATTTTCTCTTTTGCGTTATTTTGCTTATCCCTAACTTTTTCCTGGACTGATTCTTGTGAATCTTTTATTGCAAAGTCCAGCGGGATGCCCTAACATTTGCCTAAGTCGCTCGTTTTCAAGTTTCGACTTAGCGGGCTTTTTCTTTTCTTTTTATTTTGAACGAGTCGTGTGACACTGTTTATCTTGATTGCTTCGCAAGGGTTGTGACTGCCTCATTCTTTGGTCGACGAAGGATAACCATTGTGGTTTTGAATCTTTGGACCTTTTGACTTGGATAACCATTGTGGTTTCGGGTCTTTGGACCTCTTGATTAGCATAGTAGAATGCAATGGATCTTCAAATACACTCCTTTATGAATGCCTGAAGGCTTGGTCCGACTAGCTGACATATACCCTGCCCCTGGGTTACATGTGAGGGTTTTTCATGCGAGAAGAAACTCCTACTTCAAGGCTCAAGGGGGTTAGCAAAGGTCTATCTCCCTTATATCTCCATTGTTTAGGGATTTGAAACAAAGCCTGTACATCGTCAACAGGGTCTTACTCGAGAGCACACCATTAGAGATTTTTGCGTTTTTTGTTTCGTCATTCTCCATCATAGAGTTTGAGCACGACAATTGGTATTGCAATGTAAACATGCAGAATTAAATTGACAAATGAATTACTTCAAGAAAAACATGTGAGTTTTATTATTGATAACATTCAAAAGCAAACAACTTTCATACATGTATACAAATGTTTAGCAAATAAAAGAACTACAAATGGAAATGCAGTAAAGAAGCTGAATATTGCCGTTGTTGAGGAGGCTTGACTCCGTCTGGACTTGTCGGTCTTGGATACTTTCAGTGATCAATAGCCCTTTCACAGACTTGTAATCTTCAATTTGCAGCCGTATACTCAACCATGGCAATCATACCTCTTCTTCTGGTTTATTCTGACTCTGACACGAGACGTCTGAAGGAAAAGGTGAAGCTGGGGAGTAAAGTTATCCCATAAGGTTGCTCGGAAAGATCTGGCGATCTTCTGCCTACGTATCTCCATTGATCAAAGACCAATGAAGAATCAGAGCGACGTAGTTCCCCTCAATAGGGATGAAAAAAGCATTGAAGAAACACAAACAAATAGTTGCCATTGCTGAGAGTATCTGAATACTGATGGCTTTATTTGCTTCCTGAAGATTCCAGCTTAACGTGGACCATCTGGTAAAATAACCGTGACACCGGTTCCGTTGTGATTAGGCATTGGATTATGGAGTACATTTGGGTGAGGCGCAAAATTGATCTCCTTGGAGTCAATTAGGTCTTGTACCTTGTTCTGAAAAGCCCAACATTTCTCAATACTGTGCCCCTGGGCGCCTGAATGGAATTCGCATCTGGCATTTGCATCGAAGTTCTGAGGTAGATTATCAGGAGTAGGGGCTCTCATGGTACGAAGCTCGACCAGGTTCAACTTTAGCAGCTCTGGGAGCAATACAGCATATGGGCATGGGACGGGATCAAGTCTGCGGTTTCTCGCTCTTGTCCTTTCCTGATTTGGTCTATGCGCTTGATATTGCTGACCTTGAGGTTGTGGTTGAACCTGTGGAGTTATAGTCACAACAATTGTTTGGTAGTAACCTTGAGAACGACCTCTGTCTCGACCCCTATACACAACATTAGTCTCGCCTTCTCTGCGTCTTTGGCCATTGCCAGAAGGTTTCTTCACACCAGATGAACTAGCACAGCTTGCATCCTGAATCTTTCCTAATTTCAGGAAGTTTTCTATCCTTTCTCCAGCAATGAAAATATCAGAAAAACCAATGGACGGGCAGGCGGCCAGACAATCCAAGTTAACACCTTGCAAGGTGCCCATAAACATATCGGCCATTTCCCGATCCAGCAACGGGGGTTGAACCTGTGCGGCCAGCTCACGCCACCTCTGGGCATACTGCTTAAAATTTTCCTTGGGTCCTTGAGACAAGTTCTGCAACTGGGTGCGGTTTGGAGCCATATCAATATTGTATTGATACTGCTTGAGAAAAGCTTCAGCTAAATCTTTCCAGCATCGAATAGAGACCCGACTCAACTTCATGTACTTGCTCAACGAAGCTCCAGATAAACTGTCTTGGAAGAAATGCATCCAAAGTTTCTCGTCATCAGTATGAGCCGAGAGTTTTCCAAAGTATGCATGAATATGAGTTCTAGGGCACGTGCTACCGTTGTACTTGTCAAATGATGGCACCTTGAACTTAGGAGGGATTCCGACTCCTGGAACTAACCCTAGATTGGTTACATCGATGCCCAGGGAGTTTTGACATTCCATGACCTTAATCTTCTCCGCCAGCTCTTCATACCTTCGATTGTTGACCTCATTCATATTAGCCACATCAGCATCCAGTAGAGTGAACTGGTCTTCCTGAGTGTCTTCATTACGGGCCGCGGCCCCACTTAGATTTGGCCCTCCGTCACGGGCAGCATTAGGATCCACATTCTCAGTCGGTGTTCCAGCATTAGCATTCCCACGGGGCTGCTCAACCATCAATCTGAGACGCTCTTGATTCTGCGCAATGCCGGTCATCATGTCCATGAACTGATCCATCCTCTGTCGGAGCTCATTGAGATCAGTCTGCATTCGTTCAGCCATTCTCACTCGGTTTCTTTTTGTTGGATACCGATGAACGTGTTGACCAGCTATATTGCCTGAAGTTGAATAAGTTAGGAAGTCCGAATGACCTGTAAAAATGCAAAATATGCAAATCATGCAGTAAATGCGTATGATAGGTTCATGAGGATGCGACATGCGACCCTGCAAATGAGTGAGCAAGTGTTAGTGATGCAAGCATGCAGAGGATGTTATGCAATGCACTGGTGTGTGATCAAAGGTCTGGCGATCACTGGTCTGACTTTGGTGTCGAGAGAACATTCATGTGCTGGTGAAGAGTCGTAATAACAGTACCACCGAAATCCTGAATTTCAAACCAAAGGACCATGTGCTGGCAAAGTGGGGTATGTTGGAAGTTTTAGGGTTCCTGCAAACCTGTAAACACCTCCCATCTCACGGGTATGCTATACCGAGTCAATATCACGGACTCTCAAAGCCGGATAGCAATAATACGTTCACCATTTCCGAGAAATGGCTCATGACCAAATCAGGGAATCGGTTTGGCATTATATACTAACCAAGGAGGTCTCAGCTGAGTACGGGGAAAACAAGCATCCCTCATAAGTCCTCAGCTTCAAGCACTGAATCGAGAAACAATAGTACATTCATCCCGAAGGGTACAATACTATCGTCATACGAACAGTTTGCCTTGACTGGGTTCCTATGAGAGAACCAGGCTATCCTATGCGAGTTCCCAGTGGACCTTCGGATGCGAGTGGGTTTGCCAAAAAATGTGGTCTGCCACTGTCATCACTGGAGAGGGTTGTTTCCACTAAGGTTCTCAATGATCGGTCCCCAGCTGCACATAACCATCAAGATCGTATCCCGAAGTGGAGAAGAACCCCCACACAAGATAGTTCCGAGACGGTCGCAACCTGGGTGTGGAACACATCGCCACTCATCATGTAACCATGCGAGTACAACGTGTCCACGCTAATCCTATGGTGCACTCAAGCCGGGTATTTGGCTTATCTCACAGTAACTCCCATCCCACAGAAAAAATGAAACCAGCCCAGCTAGACAGTCCAGTATAATATGATGCATGGAAAATAAATACTGAAAGCGGTAAATAAATGCGGTAAAGTAAAGCTGTAAAATAAAACTGTAAATGAAAACAGTAAAGCTAAACTAAGCACACAACAACAAACAGATAAACACCCAAAGAAACAAAACCAAATAGGCGCTAGGATTGACTCTACAAGGGAAACCAGAGATTCTGGGTTCGGTCCCCAGCAGAGTCGCCAGCTGTCGCTCCCGGGATTTTCATCCTAGTGTCGCTCCCGGGATTTTCGTCCTGGTACAAACGCGAAAGTGGCGCGGAAAAAGGTAGAGTCGCCAGCCATGCATTTTTATCCCGAATAGAGGGAATGGTAATGCTGCACAAACCAGAAGAAAGAAAGAGGAAGGACACAGGTCCTGCGAACCAAAGAGACTGAGTTCGGGAGTCGGTTACGACCTGGGAAGGTATTAGCACCCAGATCGTCCGCCGTACCCGACGGGATCCACGCTTGCAAAGAGATACTGTTTCAAAGGGTGAGGGTATGAAAAATGCAGCAAAGGAATGAATATGAAAAGAAACTGGAACTGGAAAAGAACTGAATAAGAAAGCCAAAGGAAAAAAAATGTAGGGAAAATAAAGATTGTGCTCGAACGGGCCCTACCCCGCTGCCTACGTACCTCATCAGGATAATGAGGATCAGAGACGCCGTAGTTCCCCTAACTAGGGGTACTAAAAGGAAATGCTTGTGGATTAAGGCTTGAACTGCCTATGCCATTGCTCAGGTGTTGCAGGCTCGGACGACGAGTGCGTAACCGTCTTGCAAAATGACAAGTAGGAGCAAGTTCGCGTACGGAGCGAAGGAGATGAGAAAAGAATTCCCGAAGGAAAGACGCTTATTGTTTGTTTTGTGTTTTTTAGAAGCTTTTATGAGTGAAAGTTTGCATAGGTAAGTGTACCCAAGTCTTACTCAATGGGATGTGTACATCTCACATCATCCCGAAATGGAATGCGCAAGAGGCACACCTATCTATGGAGGAAATCCCCAAAGCTAGTCCCACAAGTGAAGGCTCAAGCACACTAACCTATTATCATTATTAAGTGTTTTTGTGGTTTTGATTAAGAAGTGTTTTTTAGCTTTTCTTTGTGAGGTACTCATGTTAAGACCTATCCACCACGAGTGATGACTCACACCTCGCCCCGAAATGGAACGCATGTGAGCATCTCATAGCAAAGTCTCATGTCACATGAAAGTACTCAACCTTTATTAAATGAATTTGAATTAAGTTTGAAGATGAGAAGAGAGAGCACCAAAAGATCTTAAAGGAAAAATTCTAAAGGGGGACTAAAATAATCCTAAGTATTCACATGCATGGAAGTCCTAAAGGTTAGTGAGGTTTCTATCCTAATGAAGGAAAAAAAGAAGAAGATAGAAGAAGGGATGAGAAAGGCCTAAGCCCAACAACAAAGGGTTAGTAACATAAACACAAGAGGAAGATGAGAATTGGAGATGTGGAACTCAATTCCCACATCTCTCACTTACCATAGCCCCTGCAAGGTTAGTATGCACAAAAAAAATCCAGCAAAGTGACCAACACAATCATGGAATTAGTCATGCTCAAAGGTTCTTGTGAACAAGAAACAAACAACATGCCAAGCATTGCAAATACACGACTTACGCGTCGAAAACATGAAAGCATACATCAACCAGCAAGCAAATCACCCTAAAATATCATGCTTAATGATCATGCAATGATCCAAGGCAATTAGAACAAGCAAAGGGATCAAACAAGCTCAAAACAACACTAAAAAGTCATTCTGCTTCAGTGTTAACCGGTTAACCAAATGCGTTAACCGGTTAACCAGCTCAAACCTGCACAAAATACGCACAAAACAGGGGCGTTAACCGGTTAACCATATACGTTAACCGATTAACACTGATAAAACAGCAACAAATCCTGCAGAAAACAGCATCTCAAAACAGCTTATTCAAATAAGCTTGCACCAGACCAGCAATCAATTATACATGGAAAATTAGATCAATTCACATTAATCCATATCATTAAGCTCATGAACAATAACATTCGGATCCGGATACAAATCAACCAATCAAATCAAACAACACAAGCAAATACACAAGCACATGGTGGATTTAAAGCACAAGCATGCAAATAAGCTAAAAACAGAGCTAGATCTGAAATTAACCAACCTACAAAGCTGAGGTATGCTTTGGTAATTGTTGATTGAGCTGGAAACGGTAGATCTCGCGCAAAACTTTAAAGATCCGATGCTAAGCTCCACACTCCATGCAAAATAAATGCAAGAACAAGCTCTTGATGCAGAATTTTGGATCCAAAAGCACTTCTAGATCTCAAACCAGATCTGAATCTCCAATAAAACCAGCAAAAAGATGCAAAGAAGCTATGAATGGAGGTTTAATTCCAAGATCTACACACCTCAAGGCAAGGTTGTGTGATCTTCAAAGAGGAACTTTGAGTGATTTGGAAAATTGGGAGAGAAAAGTGAGAGAATTGTGAGTGAGAGGAATGAAAATTCAGAAAATGAGAGTGAAAAAATGAGAGGGGGCCCCTTTGGTTTGGAGAAAAATGGAATAAATATGGTTTAGGTTTGGGGCCCAAAATTTTGGTTTGGGATCCAAAATTATGGTTTGGGTAGTGTGATTAGGATGTAGGGTTGGAATGAGGCTTGGATAAGTGCTCTAGATCCTTCTCTCAAATTCAAATTAATTCAAATGAATAAAAATCAGAAAATTGGAAAATGAAGCCAAAACACACATGCTGAAATTGCTGCTGGAAATTCAAATTTCGCAGCTGTTAACCGGTTAACCATATGCGTTAACCGGTTAACGCATGGAAAATTTGAATTTCCCTCCCTTTGGTGGGAACCTTCAAAAATAGACCTGCACCAACCGTTTCAAACAAATTTTGATCCATCTTCTCTTTCTAGGGCTCTGAACATGATACCAGGCTTGTGCAAAATGATCCTGTGAGATTCTTGCCAGATCACCATGCTCTTGATTTTGACTTGCAGATTCAGATTTTCCCAGATGACCGATCATATACCTTATGCTAGAACATGTGAGTGTTATGCTTTATTTTTTTCTATGCTAAATGATAAGGATATGGTATGCTCATGATGATTATGATATGATAACGATGCTAAACAAGAAGAGGGCAAATTTGGGGTGTTACAGCTGCCCCTATTCAATCAACGGTTAATCTGAAAAGGATGAGAGCAGCGGCTATCAGACATTCGAGATAAACTGTGATTGAATACCAAGAAGACCTGAAATTTGCACTCTGACGAAGAATGCAACACTGGGAGATAAACCCAACCAGATGACGCTCTGGGGATAAGAAGGAGAGAAAAAGCAGACGAGCTTCTTCCAAGTTGAAACTGATATCTGAAATACTATCATGCTGACAGACGAGTCTTCGCATGACCTGTGACGCCAGGTGCAGAGAGCGGACGAGCCCTTAAGGATCTTCAAAGTAACCTGAGATGGACGAATCTCCTTCACTAATCCTTACGCAGATAAGTGGAATAAGACGGACGAGTCTTCTTCGGATAACCCTTACACAGGCTCCGGGAATGCATATAAGTCTGTGGGATAGACATGCAATCAAGGTAGACGAACCTTCTTCATATATTATCCGCGGATATATGGCATAAGACAGACGAGTCTTCTGAGCAAACCTGTTACGCCAGGTGCAGCAACCATAATGATTGGTGCTTGAGACGGACGAGCCTCCCTCGGATTTACCTGTTACGCCAGGCCCGGTAACCATTTCGACATTTAATTCCCACTGTCAGGATTTTAAACCTCTTCAATACAGACGAGTATTGGATGATCATCAAGAGAACACAGACGAGTGCCAATAGTCAAAGATACAGACGAGTATCGGACGATGATCTGAGAAACACAGACGAGTGCTTCATGCGATGATACAGACGAGTATCAGCCACTGGTATAGACGAATACCAGAAGTTCAAACACAGACGAGCATTTGGAGTAGTCACAGAGATATCAGGGTAAACAGCAAATCTTCACATTCAGGTGCAAGCTAGCACAGACGAGTGCTGAGGATGATACAGACGAGTATCCAGGCAAAGCAGACGAGCTTCAGAACACAAACGACTTCTGGGGGATAAAAGCAGACGAGCTTCAAACACACACAGACGAGTGCTGGACAGTTGCAGACGAGCAACAACAGAGAATACATATCAAGGCACAGACGAGTGCAGCGAAGGATCCAAAACACAGACGAGTGTTGGAAGGTTGCAGACGAGCAACAGCAAATATCATCTCAGAACACAGACGAGTGTTGAGGAGTTGCAGACGAGCAACAACGGAGGCATCATGACACAGACGAGTGCTGGAAATTGCAGACGAGCAATAACAGAGAATACATATCAAGGCACAGACGAGTGCAGCGAAGGATCCAATACCAAACACAGACGAGTGTTAGAAGGTTGCAGACGAGCAACAGCAAATATCGTCTCAGAACACAGACAAGTGTTGAGGAGTTGCGGACGAGCAACAACGGAGGCATCATGACACAGACAAGTGTTGGAAATTGCAGACGAGCAAACAGCAGCACAGAGCTAACACAGACGAGTGTTGAAAGATGCAGTCGAGCAGCCATAAAGCAGTGATATGTCTTTGCTGGGGAATACTTGCTTAGGGGTAGCACATACGAGTGTTGAAGATTGCAGACGAGCAATAAACGAATGCCTGATCGGCAACAAGAGATACAACTCTGCAGGGGAGAAAAAGTCAAGAGGTCTGGATACCCACTCCGACTGAGGTGATGAATACCTGGCTGCATCATCAAATAAAACAACAATAGGGCAAATCTGCTGGGGAATATTTCACGGACGGAAGTGAAAATCAAATATGAACTCTGTGGGAACCAATCATTTTCAGACTTAGCTGGGGAAGTTTCCTGGGCGAATACTCTGACTGGGGAGAGCATCCGATGATTCAAGACTCTGAGGGGATATCAGGCCCTCAATCACGCCTACTGGGAAGGACTCTTGCTGATGATAAAATACTGTCAATTCCACCTCTGATGATGACCTGCTCTTAAGTACTTGCTAGGCACACTCCGCTGGGGAAGAATGGACTACTACTTCACTTGGGAAGAAGAGCCTGCTTGGGCTGCTGCCAAGACTTAGTTGGAGGAAAATATCTATTTAGACAAATCAGGCTTTCAGCTACCTGCTGGAGAAGAAAAATCTCTGCTTGGGGAGATACTCTACTGGGGAAGAGTAAATTGCTTGATGTGACGCCATCCTGCAACCTGCAACAACAGAAAACACACGTGTGTCCCGGGGATTTGCATGGCGTGATCTGTTCATCCATTATCACCCGACATTCAAAGAGGGTTACAGTTTCCCTGCATGTCAGTTTTCTTTTCAAGATTATCACCATGTTTAGATGCAATGCTATTTTTGCCAAAAATTCAGGACATTTTGCAAACAAAAATAAACACACACAGCTTTTTGACTGAATATTATTTTTATTGAATGGCCTCTAAATAGGCAAAGATTTACATCAGGAAGCAACCACCTGGAAAGAGGTAGCCACTATAAAAATTGAGAAAAGAAACTATCCTAATGGCAATGTACACGGCATTCCAAGGAGTTCCATTTCTGCTATGACCTGCATGTCTTCAAGACTCTCCATTCTGCTTTGGCTTTCTGAGAAGACAGGGGGACTGTTTCCTATCTTTCCGATATTGTCAAACTGTACGAAACGATGACGTGGTTCAGATAACTTGGACCACAGTTGTTCGCTTATTCCCTTATTTTGCGTGGATCGCCCTCTCGGGTTTTCAATCCACCGGGATACCCTTTTTTGCCTGAGCTGTCCAATGTGGCTTTTCAACTCAGCGGGTGTACACATTTTTTATATTTATTTCCCTAATTTTTGCCCGAGCTTTTTATTCTGTTTTTAGCTCGCCGGGATGCCCTTTTCTTGCCTGGACTTACATTCTGTTTTTGTGTCCAGCGGGTCTCTTTACGCGAAGTATTTTTTAACTGCGTCCGAGTTAACAGGGGATGGGAAGTCTTCTCCATCCATAGTGGTGAGCATCAGTGCCCCTCCTGAGAATACTTTCTTCACTATGAATGGTCCTTCGTAGTTTGGGGTCCACTTGCCCCTGTTATCTGAACCTGGAGGAACGATCCTCTTCAATACAAGCTCTCCCACTTGATACTCTCGAGTACGTACTCGTTGGTCGAATGCCCGCTTCATTCTCCTCTGATAAAGCTGACCATGACAGATAGCCGCTAATCTCTTTTCCTCAATTAGACATAGCTGGTTGTAACGAGCACGCACCCATTCAGCCTCATCCAGTTTGACGTCCATCATCACACGCAGTGAAGGAATCTCTACTTCAACAGGCAGGACTGCTTCCATGCCATACACTAGAGAGAAAGGAGTTGCCCCTGTTGATGTCCTGACCGACGTTCGGTACCCATGCAAAGCAAACGGTAACATCTCATGCCAATCCTTGTAGGTGACAACCATTTTCTGCACAATCTTCTTGATATTCTTGTTAGCTGCCTCTACCGCACCATTCATCTTTGGTCGGTAAGGAGAAGAATTGTGATGCTGTATTTTGAAGTCCCGACATAAGTCTGCCATCATCTTGTTGTTGAGATTAGAACCATTATCAGTAATGATCCTTTCGGGTACTCCATATCTGCATATGATATCTCTTTTCAGAAATCTTGCCACCACTTGACGAGTGACATTGGCATAAGACGCTGCTTCTACCCACTTGGTAAAGTAATCAATCGCGACCAGGATGAAGCGATGACCGTTCGAAGCAGTTGGCTCGATCTTCCCGATCATGTCAATGCCCCACATAGAGAAAGGCCAAGGAGATGACATGATGTTGAGCGGGTTTGGAGGAACATGCACTTTATCTGCATATATTTGGCACTTGTGGCATTTACGAGCGAATGAACAACAGTCTGCATCCATTGTCATCCAGTAATACCCTGATCTCAGCAGTTTCTTTGCCATAGCATGCCCTCCTGCATGGGTACCAAAATATCCTTCATGGACTTCCTGCATCAACAGGCTTGCTTCGTGTCTATCCACGCATCTGAGCAAGACCATGTCGAAGTTCCTCTTGTACAAAACCCCGTCTGTGTTCAAGAAGAAACTAGCAGCAAGTCGTCTCAAGGTCTTCTTGTCTTTGGAAGATGCCCCTGTTGGGTATTCTTGCTTTTCCAGGAATAACTTGATATCAAAATACCAAGGTTTCTCGTCAGATACGGCGTCTACAGAGAAAGCATAAGCTGGAGAGTCAAGCCTGGAGATGTCAATTCTGGGCACAAAATTCCAACACAGGACTTTAATCGACGAAGAGAGAGTGGCCAAAGCATCGGCAAATTGATTTTCGTCACGTGGTATGTATTTGAGCTCAACTGTCGTGAAGAATGTCAACAGTTTTCTAGCATAATCCCTGTACGGAACTAGATGCTCTTGATGTGTATACCACTTGCCGGTAATTTGGTTAATGACGAGGGCTGAATCTCCGAATATATCGAGGTTCTTAATCCGAAGATCAATTGCCTCCTCTATTCCCATTATACACGCCTCGTATTCCGCTTCATTGTTGGTGCAGCCAAAAGTAATTCTGGCAGCGAAGGGTAAATGAACACCTTCAGGAGTAATAAGTACGGCACCAACTCCACGACCATTGATATTGACAGCCCCATCAAACATCAACTTCCATTTGGATTCAGGGTCAGGCCCCTCCTCCGGAAGTGGTTCCTCATAATCGTTTGTTCTGAGGTACATGATGTCCTCATCAGGGAAATCAAATCTCAACGGCTGATAGTCATCCTCAAGAGGTTGCTGAGCAAGGTATTCCGACAATACACTTCCTTTGATGGCTTTCTGAGAAGTGTACTGGATGTCGTATTCAGTTAAAATCATCTGCCATCTAGCAACCCTTCCGGTCAATGCTGGTTTCTCAAAGATGTACTTGACAGGATCCATCTTGGAAATGAGAAGTGTAGTATGGGTCAACATGTACTGCCTCAGTCGGCGAGCAGCCCATACCAAAGCGCAGCAAGTTTTCTCGAGCAGTGAGTATCGGGATTCACAGTCGGTAAACTTTTTGCTAAGGTAATAAATGGCGTACTCTTTTCGACCAGACTCGTCATGTTGGCCAAGCACACACCCCATCGACCCTTCTAGCACGGTCAAGTACATGATTAACGGTCTCCCCTCCACTGGAGGCATCAGAATTGGAGGCTCCTGCAAATATTCTTTTATTTTGTCGAAAGCCCTTTGGCAATCATCATTCCACCTGACTGTTTGCTCTTTTCTTAGCAGTTTGAATATCGGTTCGCACGTGGCAGTTAGGTGAGATATGAACCGAGAAATGTAGTTCAATCTACCTAAGAACCCGCGCACTTCTTTTTCTGTCTTTGGTGCAGGCATATCTTGAATAGCTTTCACTTTAGCAGGATCTACCTCAATTCCTCTTTGACTTACAATGAAACCCAGCAACTTTCCAGAACGCACTCCGAAAGTGCACTTGTTCGGATTCAACCTCAGTTTATACTTGATCAATCTATCAAACAACTTCTTCAAATTAACCAAATGCTCCTCTTCGTCTTTGGACTTTGCAATCATATCGTCCACATAACATTCGATCTCCTTGTGGATCATGTCATGGAACAACGTGACCATCGCCCGCTGATAAGTTGCCCCAGCGTTCTTCAAACCGAAGGGCATGACCTTGTAGCAGAATGTTCCCCACGGGGTAATGAACGTTGTCTTCTCCATGTCTTCCGGCGCCATTTTTATCTGATTATAACCGGAGAATCCATCCATGAAGGAGAATACTGAGAATTGAGCAGTACTGTCGACCAACACGTCGATGTGTGGCAACGGAAAATCATCCTTCGGACTTGCTCTGTTCAAATCTCTATAGTCAACGCACATCCGGACCTTGTCGTCCTTCTTAGGCACTGGTACAATGTTAGCTACCCAAGGTGGGTAACTAGTCACGGCAAGGAACCCGGCATCCCACTGTTTCTGCACCTCCTCTTTAATCTTCATCGCCATATCCGGGCGAGTTCTTCTCAATTTTTGCTTCACAGGAGGACAGTCTTCTCTCAGAGGTAGCTTATGCATCACGATGTCGGTATCCAACCCTGGCATATCTTGATATGACCAAGCAAAGATATCTACATACTCTCTCAGCATACTGATCAGCTCTTGTTTGACGTCGGCCTGCAGATTGGCTCCTATCTTGATTTCTTTCTTTGCATCTTCACTGCCAATGTTGATGGTCTCAATCTCCTCTTGATGAGGCTGAATAACTCGTTCCTCTTGTTTCAACAATCTGACCAACTCTTCAGGGAGGTCACAGTCTTCCTCAACCCCTTCATCAGCTTGGTAGACTGGATTATCAAAGTCATGCATAGTCATAGCAGGAACGTTATCCGTGGAATCCGGATGATCAATACTGCACAAATGATGTGCTTATTCAGAATCTGCTTATTTTGAAAAGAGACGCTAACACAAAGCAAAAAATGAAAAAAACACATTGCCATTTTTATATTGTTTTTTGTGAAAAAGTTTAAAAAACAAAGAAAGAGAGCACAATTTGTCTGAAAATGTCCTTTTATTTCATGGCAAAAATAACGATGCAATACAAAACATGGTGGCCCAGTACAATGGATCCAAACATCTTGGGCAGAATGCTGGATTTGACAATGCAGTATGCTAATAAAAGGAAACAAAACAATTACTTTGAGAGCCAGGTGACTTGAACAATGTCCTCAGCAGACCAATTTCCTAACTCCTCGCCGGGTGCACACGGGCGGATCCAATTGTTGTCCCAGTCCCTGTCACTATCCCCGTCTTGGCTTGCCATACAGATTTGATCGCGGTCGAGCGACCCAGCACTTGTGAATGAGATAGCTTTACCACTCTGAATAGACCCCCCAGGCTGATACCCTAAGCCGAATTTATCATCCTTCTTTTCCACCTCCAACAACTTGCCCCAGCCCTGGGCATTGCCTGATTGGACGACCTCTTTTGCTTCCCGGTAGGAATGAATTGACGTGCCTTCGTTGTTTTTCTTCACCGGAGTCAGGATACTGACATCTGCCTCAAAAGCTTGGCACAAAGTCTCGTGAATTTCCCCGTCCATTTCTACATATTTAAATGTCGACAGGTGGCTGACGAAAATATCTTCTTCCCCGCAAACTGTGATGACCTGACCATCCACCACATATTTAAGCTTTTGGTGCAGGGTTGAAGTGACGGCTCCAGCTGCGTGTATCCACGGTCTGCCCAACAAGCAACTATACGCAGGCTGGATATCCATGACATAGAAGACACTCTTGAAGACTTGAGAGCCTATCTTGACAGGCAACTCAACCTCTCCGAAAACGGATCTTCTTGAACCATCGAAAGCTTTAACCACTAGATCACTCGGCGTCAGAATAACTCCATCAATGTTAAGCTTCATCAACGCCTTCTTCGGGAGCACATTCAAGGAAGAGCCTGTGTCCACAAGAACATGAGACAAGACAGCGCCCTTGCATTCCATCGTGATATGCAGTGCTTTATTGTGATTCCTTCCCTCCGAAGTAAGGTCTCGGTCAGTGAAGCCTAAACCATGGCTGGCATTAACACTTCCAACAACAGCTTCGAGTTGATTAACAGTGATTTCTTGAGGAACATAGGCCATTTGAAGTACTTTCAGCAAGGCTTCTCGGTGCGCGGGAGAGCACATCAACAGTGACAAGATAGAAATCTTTGAAGGCGTCTGGTTCAGTTGATCAACCACCTTATAGTCACTCCTTTTGATGATCTTCATGAACTCCTCTACCTCCTTTTCAAATGTCCCCTGCCCAGCCACAGGAGTATCTGACTCATCATTCGCAGTCTGCTTTCCTTTGTCTTTGGACGAAGCTTCGGCCTCGGGATCCTTTCTCAATGCAGGGGGAGCAAATAAACGGCCACTTCGAGTAAAACCTCCAACACCTCCCACATTTTCAATGGTCAAGTCAGCAACAGGTCTACTTTCCATCTTCTGTCTCGCCACATAGACATCGGAACCATAATGCCACGGAATGGCTCTATCATCATTATACGGCATTGGCCCAGGTGCAGTTATAGTCACAGGACTAATCTGAGGAGTGTAAACAGTAACTGGCTCTTGTCTGACGGGCATGTCAGCTTCATTGTAGAAGATAGTAATGGTTGACACATCATCAGCCTTTTCATTACTAATCTTGCTAAATTGTAGAGACCCAACATCAATCAACTCTTGCAAACCCGTCTTCAATTTCTCGCAGCCATTCACAACACTTATACAGTCTTCACAATCGAGAGAACAACCAGGAAATACTTGACCTTTCAACAGTCTCTCTTTCACCACCTTCAATGGCGTCTTGACTTCATCAATTCTCAGTACCAAACTCAACTTGTCATCATGCTCAACAGCATTAACTCTAGCCCCTCCATGATTAGGTATAGGGTTCGAGTTGATATTCGGTGGTGGCGCAAAGTTGATTGCCTTTGAATCCACGAGATCTTGAACTTTGTGATGTAGCGCCCTGCACTTCTCGGTTGAGTGCCCGGGTGCCCCTGAATGAAAAGCGCATCGCGCGTTGACGTCGTAACCAGCTGGAAGCTCTCCAGGAGGTGGTGGTGCCAAAGTCCTCAATTGAATAAGGTTCAAATCTAGTAGTCTCGGCAACAAAGCAGCATATGTCATCGGAATAGCTTCAATCACCCTGTTAGCAGGACGAGTCTGCCTCGGCTGATAAGGTCGTTGCTGGTAGTTGGTTCGAGGTTGTTGTTGTTGTTGTGGTTGTTGTGGTGGAAGTAGCATCTGTTGTACGGGAGCTGCAGGAATAGTGACAGCAGCCACATGTTCATAAGGTCTTCTGTAACCACGGCCCTGGCTTCGGCCGAATACAGCATTGGTCTCTCCTTCTCGCCTTCTTGGAGGTCCGCTAAAAGCTTTCCTCGCTCCATTTGAGCTACTAGCACCTGGGTCTTGTATCTTCCCCATTTTCAACAGTGTTTCAACCCTTTCTCCCGCAATGACAATATCGTTGAACTTTGTAGCAGAACTTGATGCCAATCTCTCAAGAAATACCCCCTGGAGGGTACCCATAAACATATCGGCCATCTCATTCTCTAACAAGGGTGGTTGCACCCTGGCAGCTAGCTGACGCCACCTCTGGGCGTATTCTTTAAAGCCTTCTTTTGCCGTCTGAGCCATATGTTGCAACTGGGTGCGATTCGGAGCCATATCCATGTTGTACTGGTACTGCTTCACGAAGGCCTCAGCGAGATCCTTCCAGCTCTTAACATTGACCCTGCTGAGCTTCATGTACCACTCAAGGGAAGCTCCCACCAAGCTGTCCTGAAAGTAATACATCCATAGCTTTTCATCGTCTGTATGAGCGGCGATTCTTCCCACATATGATTGCAGATGGGTCTTTGGGCAAGCAGTGCCGTTATACTTCTCAAAAGTAGGAACCTTGAATTTGTACGGGATTCTGACTCCCGGAACCAAACCCAAGTCTGTTATATCGAATCCCAAAGAACTCTGGGACTGAATAGCCTTGATTTGCTCAGCCATCTCTTCAAACCTCTTGTTCATTTCGACCCCTTGACCCTCGGTCTCATCAAGTAAAGTGAACTGGTCCTCCTGGTGGTCCACATGAATGTTATGCATCCCGTCATTGACTACGGTCGCCCCTGGTTGTATAACATGAGGTCCACCCTGACGTGCGCCCGCACCGGTATGATTATCAGCATTAGCAGCAGCAGCAGCGTTTCTGTTCTGATTCTCAACCAACTCTCGCAGCCGTTCTTGATTCTGCCCCATGCCGGTCATTAACGTCATGAAGTTATCCATCCTCTGCTTTAGATCTGCCAAATCTGCCTGCATCTGATCCATGGCTCTCTCTCTGTTAACCTTGGTTGGGTACCTGTGTACTGTTGGCTGCCCTCGAGCTTTTCGAGGAGCTATAGTGCCTGAAACACAAAATACGTTAGTAACCGAGACACTACCTGCAAAACAACAAACAGGTTATATGGATGCAATGCAGTTGTTTATGTTTCCAAACACAAGTCACTTATGCCCCGGCTCCGGTATTTAGCAAAGAAAACCAGATGGGTACTGATCCTCGACTTTCAGAAACCTTTGCGGGAAACCACATTCAAACCATAATAGCAAGCAAACCAAGAAATAGTGAGAAACATCTTAACATAGATCAGCCCATTAGGCACAATAAAAACAGAATACCTCATAGAGTACGAGTTCTTACAGAGTATAAACAAACAACTAGGACTCCTACAACATGCCCGTAGGTAATCCAAATACAAAGAAAACAAACTAAGAAGCATAACCGCCGCCTGAGGATCCTGAAACTCCATCATCAGACCTGACCTTCTTGACTCCTGCCATCAACTTGAGGTCTTCAATCTCTTTGAGTGCTTCTTCGAGGGCTTGTTGACTGTCTGCAAGCTGTTGGGTCTTCTCTCTGCGAATCTTGTGGGCCTGCTCCACCTCTTCTTTCTTGTAAGCCATCTGAGTCTCAAAGAACTCCTCTTTTTCCTTATATTGCTTCAACTCTTGCTCTCTTTGTCCCTTCAACCAGACAATAGACTGACGAGCATCTCTAAGAGTCTTTGACTTCTTCTTGCGCTCAACTTCTCTTTGGGCTTCCATCATCCCCAACCTGCGGAAATGCGCTTCTTTTCCCGCAAAATCTTTCTCCTTAGCCTCCAAAGTCGCCTGTATCTTCAGCAACTTCTCCTCAGCTTCCTTCTTGGCCCTGTTAGCTTGGTAATACAAGCTTACCATCTCAGTATTTTCAACTCTAACTGCATGTAACTGGGCTTCTAACTTCTCGAATTCCTCTAAAGGCACAGTATCAATGGACTCAGCAACTGGTGCTGAAAATGGTAACAACACTCTTCTGGCTCTGTTTTTCAACCAAGCTTCGTACCCTGGGAACGTCTGATTGTTGCACTTCCCGAAACTAGCTATTCCTTCTCCTTTGATGCTTTTCCAAGCCCCCGCAACCTTCCTCACTAAGGGCATATTATCTTTCACGGAAAAGTAGAAAATGGGGGTCAGCTTCAAATCTTCAGGCACATCTCTCAAAGCGTATCCTAATTGTCTTCTTAACAAGATTGGATTGTAATTAATCCCTCCAGTTATTCCCAACAAAGGCACACTATGATAACTTCCGCAGCTGGTAATGAAACGTGCACCTTGCAGCCTCTGAGTGAACCACCTAACATCCTTGGCAAGCAACTTTTCCAGCTTCTGAGCCCATATCAGACTATGGTCACTAAACACTCCCGTACTAGGCAAATGCCTCACGAACCACATGTGAAATAATGGAGCACAGCAACGAACCAAACCTCCCCTCTTCTTTTCAGTCTTGTAATGAACCGAGTAATACAAATCCCCGAGTAAGGTAGGCACAGGATTCTTCAGCAAAAAGAGATGTATGGCATTTATATCTATGAACTTCTCCATATCAGCAAACAAAATGGTGCCATAGATAGAAAGAGCCAAGATAGCACAGACCGCATCCCATTCTTCTTCAACAGCCAATTCTTCCGCCTTCTTTACCAGAACCTCCAAAGAAAACCCAGACACACCTCCTTTGATAATGGTCAAAGACTTCACAGTAGAAGGACTCAAATAAAGAGCCTTAGCAATAGCCTCCGGTGCTGGTCTACTCATCTCAGAGTTGAAAGGAACCTGATCTTGAACCGGCACACCCAGGATCAAAGCATACTCCTCCAGCATAGGGCCCAACTGGAAATCAGGAAAGGTGAAGCAACGGAGCTGAGGATCATAATACTGAAGCAATGTATGAATGGCACTCCTCTCTGAAGGATTTAGCTCTATCACCACATCAAGAATACTCCCATAAGCTTTTCTGAATCTCTCTACCTGGTTGGGCGTAATCAGCTTTACCATCTTCTTCAGCAAACCAATCTTGACATCAAAGAACTTGAAGTGAATATTCTGCTTGCGAGGATCTTCCATCTTTGAAGAGAATACCGGAACCGGAAGCAGAAATATGAACCTGTGAATGAAAACAAAACAATGATTAATGATGCAATGATGCAATGCAGATGCAAATGCAAAGACATATGGTCATCTGAGACTGTCTGGAATCTGGCCACTGACAAGATCCCTCTGACAAACCAAAAGTTTACTGAGTCACCCTCTCTGATAACCACAACCCTCTGAAGAAAATCTCAGGACCATAGTATCACGAATACCAGAACCAGAAAACCAGAACTCCGGAACCAAAGTAACTGCATCATAACATGAACTGCACTGATAACAAGGGTATGATGAGGTCAAGTGTTCCTGCAAACCTGTAAACCCATCCCAAATCTCACGGGTGTGCTCCGGGTCAAACATCACGGACTCTCAAAGCCGAATAGCAATAATACTTTCACCATTTCCGAAAAAATGGCTCATGACCAAATCAGGGAATCGGTTAGGCATTATGTACTACGCAGGGAGGCCTCAGCTGAGTCCAGGAAAAACAAGCATCCCTTACAGGTTCCCAGCTTCAAGCGCTGAAATCGAGAAACAATAGTACATTCAGCCCGTAGGATACAGTACTAATGCCATACGACCAGATGCTTTGACTGAGTTCCTGTAAGAGAACCAGGCCATCCTATGCGAGTTCCCAGTGGACCCTCGGGTGCGAATGGGTTTGCCACGAAATGTGGTCTGCCACTGTCACCACTGGAGAGGGTTGTTTCCACAAAGGTTCTCAATGATCGGTCCCCAGATGCACATAACCATCAAGGTCCTATCCCGAAGTGGAGGAAATCCCCACACAAGATATTTCCAAGACAGTCGCAATCTGGGCGTGAAACACATCGCCACTCATCATGCCACATGCGAGTACAATATGTCCACTCTAATCCTAGGGTGCACTCAAGCCGGGTACTTGGCTTATCTCTCAGAAACAGTATCACCCATCCCACCAAACAGAAAACCAGTCCAGACAGTCCAGTATGATATAAATGATGCGGAAAATAAATACTGAAGACTGTAAATAAAGCTGTAAATAAAGCTGTAAATAAACAACAATAAAATACAACAAGCCACATCAAACAAACATCACCCAATGAAACAACAACACACAAGCGCTAGGAGAGACTCACAGGGGAACCAGAGATTCTGGGTTCGTTCCCCAGCAGAGTCGCCAAGCTGTCGCTCCCGGGATTTCCATCCTGGTACAAACGCGAAAGTGGCGCGGAAAAAGGTAGAGTCGCCAGCCAGGCATTTTTATCCCGAAGAAAGGGAATGGTAATGCTGCACAAACCAGAAGAAAGAAAGAGGAAGGACACAGGTCCTGCGAACCAAAGAGACTGAGTTCGGGAGTCGGTTACGACCTGGGAAGGTATTAGCACCCAGATCGTCCGCCGTACCCGACGGGATCCACGCTTGCAAAGAGATACTGTTTCAAAGGGTGAGGGTATGAAAAATGCAGCAAAGGAATGAATATGAAAAGAAACTGGAACTGGAAAAGAACTGAATAAGAAAGCCAAAGGAAAAAAAATGTAGGGAAAATAAAGATTGTGCTCGAACGGGCCCTACCCCGCTGCCTACGTACCTCATCAGGATAATGAGGATCAGAGACGCCGTAGTTCCCCTAACTAGGGGTACTAAAAGGAAATGCTTGTGGATTAAGGCTTGAACTGCCTATGCCATTGCTCAGGTGTTGCAGGCTCGGACGACGAGTGCGTAACCGTCTTGCAAAATGACAAGTAGGAGCAAGTTCGCGTACGGAGCGAAGGAGATGAGAAAAGAATTCCCGAAGGAAAGACGCTTATTGTTTGTTTTGTGTTTTTTAGAAGCTTTTATGAGTGAAAGTTTGCATAGGTAAGTGTACCCAAGTCTTACTCAATGGGATGTGTACATCTCACATCATCCCGAAATGGAATGCGCAAGAGGCACACCTATCTATGGAGGAAATCCCCAAAGCTAGTCCCACAAGTGAAGGCTCAAGCACACTAACCTATTATCATTATTAAGTGTTTTTGTGGTTTTGATTAAGAAGTGTTTTTTAGCTTTTCTTTGTGAGGTACTCATGTTAAGACCTATCCACCACGAGTGATGACTCACACCTCGCCCCGAAATGGAACGCATGTGAGCATCTCATAGCAAAGTCTCATGTCACATGAAAGTACTCAACCTTTATTAAATGAATTTGAATTAAGTTTGAAGATGAGAAGAGAGAGCACCAAAAGATCTTAAAGGAAAAATTCTAAAGGGGGACTAAAATAATCCTAAGTATTCACATGCATGGAAGTCCTAAAGGTTAGTGAGGTTTCTATCCTAATGAAGGAAAAAAAGAAGAAGATAGAAGAAGGGATGAGAAAGGCCTAAGCCCAACAACAAAGGGTTAGTAACATAAACACAAGAGGAAGATGAGAATTGGAGATGTGGAACTCAATTCCCACATCTCTCACTTACCATAGCCCCTGCAAGGTTAGTATGCACAAAAAAAATCCAGCAAAGTGACCAACACAATCATGGAATTAGTCATGCTCAAAGGTTCTTGTGAACAAGAAACAAACAACATGCCAAGCATTGCAAATACACGACTTACGCGTCGAAAACATGAAAGCATACATCAACCAGCAAGCAAATCACCCTAAAATATCATGCTTAATGATCATGCAATGATCCAAGGCAATTAGAACAAGCAAAGGGATCAAACAAGCTCAAAACAACACTAAAAAGTCATTCTGCTTCAGTGTTAACCGGTTAACCAAATGCGTTAACCGGTTAACCAGCTCAAACCTGCACAAAATACGCACAAAACAGGGGCGTTAACCGGTTAACCATATACGTTAACCGATTAACACTGATAAAACAGCAACAAATCCTGCAGAAAACAGCATCTCAAAACAGCTTATTCAAATAAGCTTGCACCAGACCAGCAATCAATTATACATGGAAAATTAGATCAATTCACATTAATCCATATCATTAAGCTCATGAACAATAACATTCGGATCCGGATACAAATCAACCAATCAAATCAAACAACACAAGCAAATACACAAGCACATGGTGGATTTAAAGCACAAGCATGCAAATAAGCTAAAAACAGAGCTAGATCTGAAATTAACCAACCTACAAAGCTGAGGTATGCTTTGGTAATTGTTGATTGAGCTGGAAACGGTAGATCTCGCGCAAAACTTTAAAGATCCGATGCTAAGCTCCACACTCCATGCAAAATAAATGCAAGAACAAGCTCTTGATGCAGAATTTTGGATCCAAAAGCACTTCTAGATCTCAAACCAGATCTGAATCTCCAATAAAACCAGCAAAAAGATGCAAAGAAGCTATGAATGGAGGTTTAATTCCAAGATCTACACACCTCAAGGCAAGGTTGTGTGATCTTCAAAGAGGAACTTTGAGTGATTTGGAAAATTGGGAGAGAAAAGTGAGAGAATTGTGAGTGAGAGGAATGAAAATTCAGAAAATGAGAGTGAAAAAATGAGAGGGGGCCCCTTTGGTTTGGAGAAAAATGGAATAAATATGGTTTAGGTTTGGGGCCCAAAATTTTGGTTTGGGATCCAAAATTATGGTTTGGGTAGTGTGATTAGGATGTAGGGTTGGAATGAGGCTTGGATAAGTGCTCTAGATCCTTCTCTCAAATTCAAATTAATTCAAATGAATAAAAATCAGAAAATTGGAAAATGAAGCCAAAACACACATGCTGAAATTGCTGCTGGAAATTCAAATTTCGCAGCTGTTAACCGGTTAACCATATGCGTTAACCGGTTAACGCATGGAAAATTTGAATTTCCCTCCCTTTGGTGGGAACCTTCAAAAATAGACCTGCACCAACCGTTTCAAACAAATTTTGATCCATCTTCTCTTTCTAGGGCTCTGAACATGATACCAGGCTTGTGCAAAATGATCCTGTGAGATTCTTGCCAGATCACCATGCTCTTGATTTTGACTTGCAGATTCAGATTTTCCCAGATGACCGATCATATACCTTATGCTAGAACATGTGAGTGTTATGCTTTATTTTTTTCTATGCTAAATGATAAGGATATGGTATGCTCATGATGATTATGATATGATAACGATGCTAAACAAGAAGAGGGCAAATTTGGGGTGTTACACCTAGTACAAACGCGAAAGTGGCGCGGAAAAGGTAGAGTCGCCAGCCAGACATTTTTATCCCGAAAGAATGGGAAAGGTAATGTTGCACAAACCTGAGGAAGAAGGAAAGGACAAGGTCCTGCGAACCAAAGATCTGGGTTCGGGAGTCGGTTACGACTTGGGAAGGTATTAGCACCTAGATCGTCTGCCGTACCCGACGGGATCCACGCTTGCTTGTTTTGTTTCAAAGGGTGAGAAATAACTGCTGCTGAACAAATGAACTGCTAACTGGAATGAGAATGGAAATGAGAAAAGGAACTGGAAAAGAGAATGAAAAGAAAGAATGGGGAAAATGTAGGGAAAATAAAGAATGTGCTCGAACGGGCCCTACCCCGTTGCCTACGTACCTCATCGGGAAAATGAGGATCAGAATCGACGTAGTTCATCTAACTAAGGCGGGAACTATTTGTATTTTTCAAGCTGACGTTGCCATAGCTCTAGCTCAGGTGTTACCGGCTCTGACTCGAGGGTGTTTACCGTATCGCTATTTGAACTGTCGAGGCAAGTCGCGTTCGTCCGCAAAGAGTATTAGATGAGAAGAGAAGACGTGGTGCCTTGGTTTATTTTCTTTTATGAGAAGTGTTTTGGAGTTTATTATTTGTGAACATTCTCATACTAAGACTTATCCATCGTGGTAGGGACTTACATCTCGCCCCGAAACAGGATGTGTATAAGAACTCCGCAACAAAGTCTCGTGTCCTATGAGAATGTTTAACCTTTATTAGGTGCATTTTATTGTTTGTCTTTATGGGATGAGAAAGAGACTCAAATCGAAAAAGGAAAAACTAAGGGGGACTAAGACCAACCCTAAGTTGTTTATTCAATATCAAGGAGATCCTAAAGGTTAGTGAGGTTTCTAATCCTAAGGAGGAGAGGAAAGAGGAAGAGAAAAGGAAGAAGAACACAACTTACTTCCTAATGAAGTTAAGTTGGTTCCAAAAGGGGAAAACCTAACAAGCACAAACATTATGTAAGGCAAAATGGTGCAAATTAAATGCATTAGAAATGCCAAAGAGGATAGGGTTTTTGGACATACCTTGCCCTCCCTACAAAACAAAGGTTAGCATGGTAAACATGATAAAATAAGGCAAACAAAATTACCTAATTAATTCCTAAGGGAACTAGGACCTAAACTAGACTCAATCTATAGTTTAAAGGACCTAAAGCTAATGCAATGCAAAATTCAGCAACTTATTTACGACACTTAATGCACAAACAGCTATGAAATGCACTATGCAATGCAACAACTTTTTACAGCACCTATATGTATACAAAAACAGGTGTTAAAAGTCACAAACAGCATGAATTTTTAACAAACAACATGTATTCTACATCACTTATATGCAAAACAGCTATCAAATGCAAATTCTAGATTTTATGTTTTTCACTTGTAATGCGCAAATTCAATGCAAAGTACACCAATCAATCATGATTATGCAATAATGAACATGGATCAAGCACATGATTTAGATGAACATTGTTATTCTTAATGGAGTATGCAAGAATGCATCACATGAATCATTATGCAACAAGCATGCAAAACATGAACATGGCATATGAAGATGCTCTACATTGATCATGAATGTGCAAAATGATGGATCAACAAAAGTTCTAATCTTAATGCAAAAACCAAAATTTTATTGATGTAGGAATATGATTAAGAATGCGATTAAAATGCAACAAATGCAACACATTGTGCTTATGCATAAACATGCTTATGAACATACAACATTTGGTATATGCTGCAAGGATGCGAATGCATTAACGATACATGCGAATGATGCGAGAATTGGAATGCGACATGATCATTTATATGCTAAAGAATGTATGGGTATGGAAAGAACATGCAATAATTCAAGTTATGTATTAATGGACACAAACATACATAACATGCGAAATGGACGGAATCGTGTCGAATCGACTCGAAATGGGGGAATGGGATATCGAAACTAACCTAGAAATTTCACTAAAATCAGTACCTAAACATGTATGGGGGATGATAGGCATGAAGAATTAAGACTAAGCTATCAAATAAGCTAAAATCTAAATTCCTATGACGAGAACCGTTTTTCCTATTTACAAGGGATTCTTTACACCTACTAGGACCTAGATTAGACTACAAATCTAATTCCTAATAATCCAACTACAAATTGCAAGCAAGAAAGCAACGAAAACGAAAATGAACGGTACAACGTAAACATAATCGAAAATCATGCGGAGAATGCCGTTAAGGCGAGATGAAGAGGATAAATTAAGGCATAATGGTTAAATCACCAACCTACGAAACAGAGGAGTGTTTCGGTAATTGTTGCAATGAATCGGAGTGCGAATGGAGAAGAAAACCGGAGAATCCGCGAATGCAAAATAAATGCGATTCGGTCTTGACGCTTCTCGATTAATCACTTCCGATAAGTCGCAATCTCCACCAAAACCCAGTAGCTTCTTATTCCACAATGCTCAATTCAATGGAGGCTAAGCTTTAAGACCTTCAAGTTTCAATGTGAAACTTGAAGAACTTTTGTTGAAAAGCTATGGTGAAAATGGTGGAAAAGTGGGAGAGAAAGTAATGGATTTTGAGATTGTGAAAATGGTGATTGAGTGAAGAATGAGGGAGAGAGTGATTTATGGTGATCCCCCTTAGCTTTGGGAGGAGATGGATTTATATAATGCATTGGTTTGGCATGAGGTTTGGGCTTGGAGGTAGCTTAGGAGTTAGCTTAGGTTAGGAGTTAGTTGGGATTCTAGAATATTCTAGAACTCCTTGAATTGAGGCCACAGTGAAGCTAAATGAGCTATAGAATGTGTACCAATCATTTCCAAGTTCAACCCCAAAGATAGCATAGCATCCCCCCTTGTTTTGCATTAAAAACAGCAGCAAAATGGCAAAAAACAGCATCATGTATCGATACATAAGGTTATGCATCGATACATACTGAAGAGAAGGCTAAATTCAGCAAAAAAACACCTTATGTATCGATACATAACACGGATGTATCGATACATAACAGTTTTTTAACTGTTATGTATCGATACATAACACGGATGCATCGATACATCCTGTTTATGTATCAATACATCCAGCTTATGTATCAATACATAGCCAACACACATATATCGATACAAAACTCGTATGTATCGATACATGGCCCCCAAAAATTGCTTTTTCCTTGATTTTTTCACTCTTTCTTGCTCAAACTTCATCCACAAGTCCCTTATGACCAAGATTTCATGTCCTTGACCTCAAGAAGTCAAGAGTTGACTTTTTACTCATCCTGGTTGACTTTTCTCCAATTTTCTGATTTTCAATCAACTGAACAATTGAGTGCCTTCCAAAATGAGTCCAATGGTGAAATTTGAACCATAGGTACTTGACATCATGTAGAGAACCATGAAACCATGCTTGGACCAAAGTCTCATTGATAAGCCCAGTTCATTAGAAACCCTCATCTGACTCCTTTTTGCTGGGAAATGTTGCACTGCTTGCCTCCCTTGATCAAAGCACCTCTGTATAGGACTTGTGGCTTCAAGTGAATACTTGTGGGATGTTGTGGACCATTTGCACAAGGTGGAGAAGCTTTGTGGCCCTTTGATTTCCTTTGTATAGCCTTCAGTTGCTTTGTTCACTGATCACAAACTTATGCCCATGCTGTGATGGTTATGATGCAATGTTTTTGGTTATTATATGAATTTATGTATGCTCAATGCAAAGTGATATGCTAAATATGAAAATGAGAGGGCAAATTTTGGGGTGTTACACCTACTATAGCAGCTAGGTCGAAGAGAGTGGGTGTCACCATTCCACAAGGAAGGTGGAAGGTATTATAGGTGTTATCCCAAAAATAAAGGGAAGAGAGAATCATGGTAGGGAAATAGTTTGGGCCTTCTTTCGACAGTTGAATTAGGTCATAAATGCCTATTTTCTTCCAAGTCTTACCCTTGACTGCTTCGACCTTTTCCACCCAGTTTAGGTATTCAGATGGGTCTTTCGACCAAAGGCAACTTCTAAAAATGCTAGCCTGATTTAAATAAGTTAAGTCTAGGGCATCAGTTTCAGTTTGTGTTTCTGGGGATTTGTCACTAGATAGGTTTATTTTCCCTGCTCCTATGGGTTTTGAACGTGCATAAGTGAGAAAGAACTCTTTAAGATGAGTTTGATCAGTGTTTTGGTTAGGGAGAGGACCTAACATGGCATGGAATTTACCAGAAACAAGAGTGGGAATGAGTACCTGAGAATAGTAAATTCTCTCTTTTTCTCTTTGATTCAGAGGCTCTGGGATGTATTGTTGGTTATCCACCACCTTTAGGCCAAGGATTTTGTGCGCATGAGGAAGAGCTTCTGTTTTCTTCTTATCTTTTTGAGAGCTTGAGGTCGCCATTGTTGACTTTGAAGGAGCTTGAAGAAAGATGAAGATCTGGGTTTGAGAGAAGAAGAAGTTTGGAAAATTTGAAGTCTGGAGCGTAAAAAGTTCTTTCAAGAGAGAAAATGGACTATTTATACTGAAGAAATGAAGAAAGACGTTTGGGTCTTCAAGTTGTTTAGGGTACGTGTCTATGCACCAGTGAATATAAAAAAGGTGTGGAAGTTGAAAAGGGTACAGTAGACCTAGTCTCATAGAGTCATGGAGATCATGTCTGGGAACGTGGGTTGAAGTTGATCGGTTGAGGAAATTTAATGATTACTTAGATATGATTTGACAAAGTGAGATTTTGGGAATCATCGCATTTAATGCAAAAAACATGGAGTCGAAATATAATTTGGCAGCAAAGATGCTTTCTCCAGAGAGTTAGTCGAAACACCTTTGTTGGGGGGCAATTTGTATGCATAGGAATTTCGACAGCATGAGTTTTAGTGCACAAAAGCTTTAATAGCTTTTATAAAGATCTTTTGACAAGTTAATCACTCTTTCTTCCAAACATGTCCAGAATCTCGAGAAAATTTGTAATGATTTGGTTTATAAGTCGAAAGTGGCTTGTCGAAAGAGACGATGGATTGTTGACTGGACGTTCTTCACATCACTACGGATAAAGTTTTGTTGTTACTTCGACAATGAAGAATTCGACAAAGGAAAATTTGATAGAAGGACTTTGGATTTGAATTTTAAATCAACTTGATATAACAAAGAGACACACCGTTTCATCAGTTGAAGAGCATTTTTGTATGAATAACTGTTTCGTTTGGTAAAGGGGACGTGAAAGGTTTTCAAAAGACATTAGCATGCACAATGCCAAGTGGCATTTGTCTAGGATTTGACAGTTGTTCGACGGTTATGATATTTGTATATAAATAGGATAGTTTGCTTTGTGAAAGTGTGTGAAAAATATTGTACAAATTCTTGTAAACTTACTCAAGTACTCGTGTGTAAAGAGAAAAGGGAGATTATTTTGGAAATATACGTATCAACACCAATTTTATTTCAAGTTATAAAAGCTTTAAGTTTTTTTCTTTAAATCTTTGTTCTTCATTTCTCCTTTACATTCCATTCATGTTTCCAGCAATTTTATATTTCAGTCAATTTATATTCAAGCAATTCTTTACCTTCATGTCAAACTTTAGTTTTCTTTGATTAAGTCTTCAAATGCGTTAGTTGATTCAAATATACAAACACCTTCAACTTCAATATAAATAACAATAATTGGTTTACTCTAGAACATTTCGACAGAAACATATAAACACCAAGTTTAGATTATTCTTCATTTGATTCTTAGCATGCGACGTCCTAGGACTTGTTTGGTTGGTCCTGCCAGTCACCCTTTTCTAAAAGATTTGGTTAACCAGAGGTTGTTCGCCAGAAACACCAGCGAACAGTGTGTTATTAAAATTTTGTTAGAGATAATAAATTTTAAATATTGTACAATTATTGTAACTAATTAATTTTCAATCTTTTCTTTTTAGCTGGCCTGATCTTGGGATGGATTATAGTAGGAATCCTAGAAGTTCTATAATTGTCTAATGTTTTCATAGTTGGGTCATAGTGGTTGGGTTGAGCAAAGATGGTACGAATGACCGATGGAGATATTGCCTCGTTTTGAGAACGATACAATGGTGGAGGGCTATGGTGGGCTGGGGTTGAGTGGAAGGAGTTATCGAGGGTAATTGGTGTGGGTTAGGCTCGTGTTGTTGTGATTGGGTGTGTGGCAAGAATGGTTTGCGGGTTTGGATGAATGGTTGTTGAGTGTTTGAAGTTGATGGTTGAAATTGGGTGGGTAGATCATGGTGTGGGGTTGGTGGTTAGGCGTATCCTACGTCTTCCAAGCGCGGGTCAAGCAAATATGGGCTCTTAGCATGGTTGTCTTGCTTGGTGGGAAATATCGGGCTAAGAAGACTTTCTTTAATTTGTTCCATGTCGTCACTGAGTGCGATGGCAAAGACTGAATCCAGGCTCTAGCTTTGTCCCTCAATGAGAAAGGAAACAATCTTAATCTTATTGCTTCTTGAGTGACACAATTATCTTTTACCATTTTGACATATTGCATGAATATTGATAAGTGAAGGTTTGGGTCTTCCATAGCATTACCTGAGAATTGGTTTTGTTGAACTACTGAAATTAGCGAAGGTTTCAGTTTGAAATCATTGCGGTTAATAACAGGGGTAGCAATGTTGTTATGTGGTTCTTCTTGTGATGGGATAGCGAAATCCTTAAGAGGACGGTCGATCGGTCCTTCGGCCATGTTTGGTTCTGGTTTTGATTCGATTTCCGAACCTAAGTAAGGAATTAGAGTTTCTGGAAGATTGTATCTAATACAGTATTCTTGAATTCAGCGTCTTAAGTTAGTAAAACGCACGATTTCATCAATCAGTACTACCAACTTGTCGCCTTGAGAGTGAGTGCTTGGCATACAATCGACATAAATTGGAAAATAAAAAGTTGCATTAGTTTATATTGTGCAATATGGAATTCACAATATTGACTAAATTAGTCCCCGACAAAGGCCCCAAAAACTTGATTGTGACTCTGTGTATTGGTCGGATTGATACTGCAAGTATGCAGTCTATCGCGTAGTGTTAAAAGATTGTCGAACCCACATAGACTAATAATCAACCTAGAGTGATCGATATTACGGTGTAAAGCTAAGGCTTGAAATGGGTGAAAAGGGATCATAATTATAATAGAAATTTGGAATAATAAATAAAACGAGACCGAAGAAAGATTTTCGTGCTCCTAAGGGACTCCGTAATTTCTGGGTGTTGACAAGGATCTCAAAACAGTTTCGAAGGCAATACTGATCTAAAGGCTCGGTGTCACACTATCACGCTATCGACAGAGCTACCCCTAATAACCCCAAGATTTTTCTCTCGCTCGCTCGGTAATTAAAAGACGCAATTTGAAAACTAATAAGACCTAAGTGAAGCCTAAAGCACTCTCATTGTGTTTTGGTTTAGCTCTCAGTGTGTACTATCCGGTGATTACCTCAAACTCTCGCTCTGTTGGACATGCCTTAATGTATTTCTCACTCTCGTGACAAAACACTGCTAAGCAACCTCTCTCTCACGATGAAACAACCTAAATTAACCTTGGACATTAAAACCAGAATAATGAACATACAAGATCAACACTGATGGTTCCTACAAAGTCCCGTCGAAATAATGGTCCTCAATCTACGGACTCATGCAAATCTAGCCTACTATATTGAAACCTAAGACTATTATGTTAACATTTTTAGGATTAAAATCATACATTTTGGTTGATTTTATCGAAGATGTATTTTTAGGGTTTTCTTATGAAAAACAGATTGAGTGAGATACATACAATGATAAAGTAATAAAAGTAGAAATTAAATAACCTAATAACTGTGAGGAATTAAAACTGAGTAGAAACTTATATTAAAATGCTTGACCCAAGTGTACAATCGGAAAAAATGGAATTAAAGCAAATACAACAGTGTAACAATCACTCGATGCAAGCAATTTTCACTTTGGAAAGTAAATTTGTGGTTAAAGGATAGAGTAATTTCGACATTGCTTCCACGAGGTTCTTGGACACTGAAAATGATCCCTAGAGGCTTCTATTTATAGAGAATTCTGGCTCTAACAATTAGAACTCGAAAATTGAATTTGAAAGCTGCAAACACTGCCAAAAACTGATGAAAACTGCTCCCGCACATAATGGTGATCGCCATTAAGCATATGGTGATCACATTCTCTTAAAAATCCAAAATTCCCTCCACTTTAAGGAAGTGGCGATCGCCATTCCCATAGAAGGGCCAAATGGCGAATGCCATTTAGTTGGCTGGGGCAGAATGAATAGAATTTTGTGCTTTCTTCTATCTTTAGCTTGGCCTTTGCTTTATTCTTCCATGTTGCTGATAGTGCATCTGTCAAGATAAAAGGAAATGAAACATAAGCAAATAGCAATAAAAATGATTAATACTCGATGAAAACGCTACAAAAAATGCGCGGATCGAATCGAAATAAATGATACATAATCGAGTCATCATGCTTAGAAACATAATTCATCTCACATAGAAAATTCCATTTTTAAAAATGTATGTTATGGGTCTTGTGTTCTATGAATAAAACATAAAAATCAGTGTTTGCCTAGATCCGCAATGGAATTTCAGAACACTGATTGCAACCATCAACACGAGTTTTTGACAATTGGGTGGTCGTCATATGAAGGTGTGAAAAGTAGAGTATCATTGCCCATACATAACATTGACTGATGCAAGCCCTAAGGGTACTTACATGTATTACATGAATCATATAGAAAATGATGAAGAAGTCAAATGTATGTTTTTAGCACACAGTGGTAAAGTTAACATATAAGTTGAAGATGCAGTTGTGTTGGTTGTTGTTGTTGATTAGGTTGTTAATAAATTTTTTGAATTTTAATTTTATTTATTAGACTTAAATTATGGTATGAAGATGCTCGACCATCTATTGGCCAACCTCGAGCATCCATTGGCTGAGTAGTGTAATATTTATTGATTTTTTATTTTCTATAAATAGATTTGTATGGTAACCTCTAAATCTCACATCACGTACATCAATTTCATCATTTAACCCTGATAGGCTTGTTAAAAATGGAGAAACTCGATCCTGGGAAGCTCTTAAAAATAAATGTGATTGTGTTATGATGATGTATGGACCAACAAATATTATGTTGATGGTTTTAATCTCCTAAGCATGTTTATATGTTTAATCATTATGTTGTTTATCATCTTGTTGATTTATGCGCAATTTCTATATTTTGTTGTTGTTGCTGAAAGTTCTTGAATATATACTAGATGTCAAATTACAAGGACATGAAATGAAAGCTAACTTGACTAAATGATTAACTAAAAAACCAAACAAATTCATCTAGACGGGAAGGTTAGACGGGCCGACTACATTTGGAAATTTTATGAGCATATGACCTATTTCTCGACAAATCCCACATGTAACACCTACATATAATACATGTTTAGAAATACATATCATACATAGATATAATGTTGGTAATGAAATACATTAGCTCCTAGTGGCAACATTGTACATATTTATATGCCCAAAAAAACTACAACAATGGTACAATATATACAAGATGCCTAAAATAAAAACTAAGAACTAGATCATTTTAGAATGATCTCAAAATATCCAACTAAACAATGGATTCAAAATATCAAACAAGTAAGTACATCAAGTTATCTTGTCCTAACCCTTAACCTACTTAGAACTACTTGAAAAATAATCAACAACATGGGGTGAGATGATAATCTTAGTGGGTTCCTTATCTTATGGGTCTATTCGGCTCTACAAGGTTCTAATAAATCCTAACTTAAAAGTCATACGGGAGAAAGACTTAAGTTCACAAACTCACATTGTTTGGAAACATGCCTCAGGAGTTCAAAAACTTATACATTCACTAATCGGAAACCAATCAAGGTATCTTTCCATGGAAAGCCCTACGTCTAGGGTTATCGACTCGGGTCACAAATTTCTTATCTCATACTTTAACATACACATGGTTTTCGGATTCTAAGTGATAACATCCACTTCAAGAATTGTCGCTTCCTATGGGATTCCAAACTCATTTCAAGCCTTTTACCTGTATGGTACTCTAACCCACTTTGGGGTCCACCGCTTGGGAATTCATCATAGGTCATTCAAGTATGGGTACATACTTCTCAATTATTACTCTATGTAAGCATCACAACTTGGAAAGGCACAAACACGGGTTGTTTCCGACTACGTGACTAGGTACAACAATATAACATGATTGTATTCGACAATCACAAGGTAATCACACTCACCTTCACCATACAACAATAATACATGATCCATATAATGTATCTCACTCTCAACTATGGCAACCACCCATCCATGACACACACCTAGGTATCATATTAAATGGATGTCACTTTCTAGAGTTATACAAGTCTTATTCCTAACATTCTAACCTAAATAGATCACTAGGTGAACTCACTTAATTCATTAATTATTCTCACAAGTTTCATTTAATCAATGCATATATATCATGGAAAGTGATTAAAAGACATTACAATATGATTAGAAGCATCAATAACATTAAGACAATAAATCAAAGTAAAAGACAATCAATTATTTTTCAATGTCAATCAATTTGGCTTTGAGAACAAACCTTTTATCTTAAGAGATTTCATCATTTATATGTTGTAATTTAGAACGAACATTTGATATCTCAAAGTTATTCACTCAGTTCACATGAAAAATCACATTTTTCGAAAAATAGCATACAATAATCGATTTGCACTAGAGACCAATCGATTGATCTGTGTAGAATTTCACTTTTGTCGTAACGTCATGCAATCGATTGCTCTTTCCAAGTCCCAGGGACCAATCAATTGGTCCTGCTATTTCCATGAAGAACTCATTTCTAAACTCCTATATTACCACTTGCAATGTTATAGACTCTTTCAATAGCAACCATGGAGTTCAAACCAGAATTCTAACATATTATTACCCATTAATCCCATGAAACCATTCTTTCATCCATCAACATGAAAATCATAACTCAATGTAACAAACATAATATTTAACATATGAACTACCAAAAGTCATGAATAACACAAACAAGGCATCATTCATAGAAAAATCATGGATATAAAAGCAAACATTCCAAACTATCATGATTCTCTTAATTATTCTAACAACTTAATAAACCCTAACTTTCATTATTTTGAGTTTCTACCTAGAACCCTCTGTTGCACCCTAAAATTTGCCCTCGTATCTTCGCCGTTTTTTGTTTGTTTGTGTCTCACACATACGCATTGCATTTAAGTCATGCTCATATCATACATATCATTGGTTTTCTTTTTCAAGGCATGAGATCAATAGATTCTCTAGGTCATGTCTTCTGGAATTTGCGAGGTTATTCTATTCAAGTCTGGAGCAAGGGTGTGAGTTCTTATCATCGCAAGTATGTGTATCACGCTCCACCAACTGCTCAGGCGAACCTTTGTTTCCAAAATTCAAGATGATAACCTAGTCATCGAGTTAAGGGTTGATTTGATGTTTTGAATGAATGGATTGTGGTATAAGACATGTTTGGAGGTTTTCAACATGACCAAGGCTTTTATTTCTCTTGCTACTTGATGTACAAGTTTGTATTGGGTTGAAGATTTGAATTAAAATTAAGGTGCATAGGATTGAAAATTTACTCTGAAGATCTTTAAGGTGCCAATTTTCTTTTCTTTTTTTCCGAATCCAGAGCATTTGGATCATGTGGTTAAGTTTTGTCAAAATGCCAAATCGCTTTTTGTTAACCTTGAAAAGTGATTGAATTTTGAACTGATAAAGTCTATCCATTCAAATAACTTTGCGTATGATTATAATTGGCATGAAGTGAATAGAATTGCAAGGTGCATTAAAGTCAAGGCATGTTAAATTTGTTTATGAATCTTTCATCTTTGAGTCATAATTTAAAATGGATTTTAAGTAATTCAAAATGGATTTTATGTATTGTTCCAAGGATCAAGTAAATCTTTTGTAACAATAATAAATTTTCAAATGGGGATGAGGGGGTTCAATTAGCTTGGATAGAGACTAGAAGTTAGACCGAGACTAGTTCAATTCTATGTCAGTTCACCAACTTGAGTTGCAGCTATCATTTGTTGACTTCCTTGGTGGGAAGGTGTTAGTAACTCTTGATATGGTGCCATTTCATCCACTTGTGGTTATATTTTTTGGATCACAATCATTCCCACAAGTCCAAATAAGTACAGAAGATTAAGTTGACACAGTAAGCCATAACAAAATTACAATGTGTATTTCCATTTAATTTTTGACAAAAAAAAAGAGAAACCTCGAACATTACAAGTGACCTTAAAGTGAAGTGGCCGCTGAACAGAACAATGCAAGTTCCACATTTTCAAATATGCTCGGTCGAGATTTCTCACCCATCGGTTTGTGTTAAAGAGAGGACATGTCATGCGTACAACTCTGAACTTGTCAATTAGAGCTTGAAACTTAGAGTGATTCAGAGCCAGTGATACAACTCTATCTTCATACTTTTTCACACTGTTGATAATCATCTCACTCCTAGTCCATTGGATAGACAGAGTGAGCCATCAACCCCAGTAGGCGTTTTCTCGAGAGACAGAGTAACCATAGGAAAACCAGCCCATAGAATATATGTTCTAGTTGTATGGACATTGTATAAAGGCATGTCAAGAAATAGGTCTGCTAAAGAATTCCATCATCGTCATACTCCAATATCCTGAGCCGGATTCACGCAAATAATGTCACCATCACCTGAAAGATGAAAAGACCGACAAATGCACCATGAATATTAATAATTCTATGCCAACAATACAAATGATACGTTATCCGTAATTAATTGGTAATAATAAAGTATATGTGTTTGCGATAGTCAAGTTTTGGTTACCTTTGAAGTACAACTCGGTATAGCTTGGTGGTATGTCACGACATTCGGAAGCAACTTGATGTTTCTTTACGAATCATCTCTACACATTGCTATGTTTAACCCGCCTTTGATACTCTTGAGTCTGATTCTTGAAACCTACAAACAGAAGAAAAATGTATTAGGTCATGAGCCCAGGTTAGCTTGTCATTAAGAGATCATCAATTCAGGTTTAAAACAAACAAAATAGTCCAAGTCACATTTGTACATCAATAAGAAGATCAAAGTTCAGCATCAAGTAACTTATGTTTTACCATAGTAAAAATTCAAATTTTCAAACAACAAGCAAACAAAAGAGATAAGGAGATGATTTCACGGATATAGAAAAAACAATGCTTTTGGATGAGAAAAGCAACAGCAGGCATGAAGATAATGGCAAGTATGTTATGGTCAAATAAGAAAAAGTAGGAAAGGCAGAGAAGCAGAAAATATCAGAACATAAATATCACAATTTTTGAAAAAAAAAACTTTAGACATCAAAGAAAGCAATGGGAAGAATGATGCAAATAGAAATCATGTAACTTTTCAAACACACAAACCCTAATTTTTTTCTGCACTATAAAAACGAGGGTTATGCTCTGAGATGAAGGGGGCCAAAAGAAACCTAGCCGCATAAGCCATCAAAAAAAGAAACCTAGCCGCATACACAACACACACGAAAACTTCATAAGAAAAAACCAGAAAAGACTTAGCCGCATAGAACTCTAGACTTGCACGATCAAGAATAACTACGTTCGGTATTCAACAACAAATAACACGCACAAAAGAAGAAAAGCAAGGATAATTTATCCAAGACTAGTTTCCAAGGGCAAGGGCCTAAGCTCACTAACTTGTTGAACTTATTAGATGTCTTAGTGATTAGGAGATGAAGAAGTTTTTTTTATGGTTTTCTTGATGAAGATGACCTCATGATCAGACTCGTGCATCATGCTAGACAAGTGTACTATTCCAAGATGGAATGAATACACATGCCCCATGGAATAAGGCTATACACAAGAAGTCACTTCTTTCTTTATTAATGTGTTTTTTTAGGTTTTTGTTTTGAGATGAGAAAGAGAAAAACCAAAGGAGCAAAAGGTAAAAGTCTAATGGGGAATGACTAATCCTAATATTAACATGCTTGGATGATCCTAGGGTTAGTGTGGTTTAAACTATCCTAAGAAAGAAGAAGAAAAGAGATGAAGAAGACAAGAGGAGGAGAAGAAAGTTAGAGAACAACTTACTCCTCTAAAGGAGATAAGTTGATTCTAAAGGGGGAAGATGAAGAATTGAAATGCAAGATGACATAAGGCACATCAACAATTACAAAATAGAAAGCAAAGTAAGAGAGGAGATGAAGAATTGAAATGTGGATAATCATCCACACTTCACTTACCATCGCACCTACAAATGTTAGCAAAATTTCCAGCACACACTCAGCACATCAATCAAATGCTAACATATCAACACATTTCAAGGAATTAACATGTTCAAAGTTTCAAGAAAAACAAAGTCACTAAACATGCCAAACTTTGAAAATACATGAATCCACGTGTCGAGAAAATGAAAACATACATCAACCAGCAAGCAAACTACCCTAAACAAACATATAAGATGATCACACAATGATCCATGGTTATTATGGCAAGTATGAGAAGCAAACAAACTCAAAACAGCTCAAAAATGCCATTCTGCTTCAGTGTTAACCGGTTGACCAAAGGCGTTAACCGGTTAACCAACCTAAACCTGCAGCATAGAAGTCAGAAAAAGGACGCGTTAACCGGTTAACCTAAAGCGTTAACCGGTTAACACTGTGCGAACAACAGCAAATTCCTGCAGAAAAAGATCAGTCCAAACCAGCTTATTTCAATAATCCACCAATAGTCTAGCGATCAATTATGCACGGGATAACAAGACAAATTCACATTAATCAAACACAATTACATTCACGAACATCAACACATAGATCCAATCACAAATCAACCAAACAACACAAGCAAAACAAGCAATTAGCACAAGCACATGGTGGATCTACAACACAAGCATGCAAATAAGCTAAAAATAGAGATGGATCTGAACTTAACCAACCTACAAAGCTGAGATCTGCTTTGGTAAGTGTTGTTCAAGTTGGAAATGACGAATCTCGCGGAAAACTTCGAAGATCCGGTGCTATTCTTCACACACAATGCAAAATAAATGCAAGCAAAGGATCTTTATGCAAGAGCTTAGTTCCAAAAGCACTTCTAGCCACCAAATCAGATCTGAACCAGTAGTAAAACCAGAAAATGGATGCAAAGAAGCTATGGATGAAGGTCTAGTTCCAAGATCAACAAACTTCAATGCAAAATTTGATGATCTTCAAATAAGAGGAACTTTGAGTGATTGGAAATTGGGAGAGAAAAATGAGAGAATGGTGAGAGAGTGGTCAAAATTCAGAAATGAAAAGTGTGAATTATGAGAGAGTTCTTCTTGGTTTGGAGGGAAATGGGATAAATAGCATCTAGGTTTGGGGCCCAAAAAATTTGTTTGGAGTCCAAAAAAATGGTTTGGAGTTAGCTTAGAAAGGTGATTAGGATCTAGCTTTGGAATTAGGCTTGGTACACTCTCTAGATTCTTCTTCATAATTCCCAATTAATTCAAAAGAAATAAAATCAGAAAAATGAAAAATGGAGCCAAAACAAGCATGTTTCTCTTGCTGGAAAATTCAATCATTCGCAGCCTTTAACCGGTTAACCAAAAGCGTTAACCGGTTAATGCAGAAAAAAATTGAATTTTCCCTCCTTTTGGTGGGAAACTCCAAGGATACATCTGCACCAACCCTTCTAGTCTGATCTTGATTCTCAATCCTCCTAGGGCTTTGACCATGATACGGAGCTTGTAAAAAATGCCATGTGAATTTCCTGCCAGGTCACCAGGCTCTTGACTTTGACTTGTAACATCACGATTTCCCAGGTGATTGATCATATGCCTTATGCTAGAATATGTGAGTGTTATGCTTCATTTTTCTATGCAAAAATGCTAAGGATATGACATGCTTATGATGCTTATCATATGAATATGATGCTAGAAAGAAAAGGGCAAATTTGGGGTGTTACACCATTTCATTGGATTTCGCTGATAGTGATCTGCATGACCCACCCGTGTCTTTTATTTCGATTTTTTTCAAATGCATGATAAAATAATAAGTGGAGTTCTCAAATGAATATTTCTTACGAACTGCATTTTTATTTGTGGGTACATATTTAAATTCATGATAAAACTCAGTTCATTCTTACTTTGGTATTATCCTCGTGTTTTATGTGAGTGGTTGATTTGGTTAGTCTAAACTTGTGATTTGCTTGTATGATTTATTCTTTCACTATGACCATAAATTTGTCAAGTAAAAAATGAATATTGGAACACTAAGAATGATAGTTTCGAAGATAATTTAATTTCTTGGTCCAACTCCAAGTAAACACTTTTAAAACACATATTCATATACACACACGTAAGTCGGTCATTTTTATGATCTCCATCTGCACGACTTTACACGCCACAATACAAAACAAAAGAAAATTTATCAAATATTACAAATTAAAAAAATAACGAAATAACTGAACTCTGGGGTCTAGCATTCCACGGGTTCTTGAATAAATCATTCTTGAGGCTAGCCTTCGAGTTGAGGTTTATACGCCCTCTCATTCCTAAAATACCTAATTCTTACAAATTAAAATTTGCAAAAGAACTGAACCCTGGAGTCTGGCACACCACGAGTTCTTGAACAAAAACACTCCTGGGCTAGCCCCACGCGTTGTGTTTCACTCACTCTTTCTTACCTAAAATATTCAAAACACTTAAAACATTCAACTTTCCTCGAAAAGACGAGACATGATTCCTCTTCATAGGAAATATATTTCTTCTACCTCCACAAACATAAACCAAATCTTTCAAACAATTATTCTCAAAGGAAGAATGTGGCATTGCTTGTCGATCCTTATATCCAAGTTTAAAGCTTCTTCTAATTTTATGTTCTTTCTCAAATGTTTGTGGTGGAATAGGTGAGATATCTCCCTTAGAGATGACGACTTGTCTCTTTCTTTAAAATACTGTAGGATCAAGCGCTTACCACTGCACTAAAAGCAATTGTTGTTAGTGAAGGCGCAACTTTATTTCCTTATAGTATAGAGTCTTTCAAGGGGCTGCGCCTATTAAGCGCCATGGGTTGGGATGTTAAGCCCATCAAATCCCTAAGGGTGACGCTGAATTAATAAATCCAACAATCTCCCCCCCCCCCAGTGTCAGCCGGGGGGATTCGAACCCATGACCGGGCTCTGATACCACTTGTAGGATCAAGCGCTTACCACTGCACTAAAAGCAATTGCTGTTAGTGAAGGCGCAACTTTATTTCCTTATAGTATAGAGTCTTTCAAGGGGCTGCGCCTATTAAGCGCCATGGGTTGGGATGTTAAGCCCATCGAATCCCTAAGGGTGACACTGAATTAATAAATCCAACAAATACAACTTAAAACCTACCAACAAATACAAATCATTTTTCATAATTAATCAACGAAGGAACTGAATTCTGGAGTCTAGCACTCCACATAATTCTTGAATGAATCACTCTTGGGGCTAGCCTTCAAGTTGTGGTTTATTCACCCTTTCGTTTTAAAACACTTTAACAAAGATCAAACACCTTTCTCTAAGCGGACATTGTTTAAACTCTTTCTACCTCGCAGACAAGCTAGCGATTCAGCCTCCTATCGCAAGCAGATAACCCAATGCTTAGCAGTTAGAAAAGTGTTTTAAAATAATCGTTCATTAAAAACACACAAACCGTAGTTGCAAGAACTATGAAGCTCTGACTTTCCCATTGCACAAGGGAATACGTAGGCATGGGGATTTTTATCCTTCGCGAGCACAATAATAAAAAATTAATCATTTCTCCGTCATAAAATACACTAATAAAAACTTAACTATTTCTCCATAACAAATAATAATTAAAACATTTCTTTAAAAATCAATCTTTACAAACCTTAATCATTAAAAGAAGACAATAATATAAAATAACACTTAAGCGCAAATTAAACTAAGAGGTTCCCGTTGAGTACACCGGACGTGAGGGGTGCTTAATACCTTCCTCTTGCGTAACCGACTCCCGAACTTAGATTAGTGGTTTTGTTGACCATTTCCTATCCTATTTAGGTTGTGTCTATATCTCCCTTTTCTTTAGTTAGAATAAATATAATTAGGTGGCGACTCTGTTGTTATTTTTTCCGCGTCCATCGCGAGGATCGTATTTTTCGAGGTACGACACCCACCTTGCAAATAGATGGATAGAATTATTGAGTGATGTTGAGATGAAATGATGAGGATTCTAAGTTCTTTCAAGTTCTTCATGTTTTTGACACAAGTTCTTCTTCTCTTCTCTCTACTATGTTTTCTTCTTTTCCTTTCTATGTTTCTCAATTGTTGTTTTATTTCTGATACATTTCCAAAAAGGGAAAGTACCAAGTAGTATGGCATGCATATAAAGTTTGTAGAAACATGTGGTCATAAAGTGGCTCCTAGCAAATATGTGGTGAACAAGTAATCACAAGGTAGTAACAAATATATATACATTAAGTGATGTTATACTTAATATTTGTTTTACTAGATCAATTGACTCATTATTAGTGTTATCAAAAAGTCCGAATTAATAAAAGGTCAATTCCAATTAATATTAATTAAGTAAACTTGAACTCACTAATTACTCTAATTATCCCAACTGATAACTTTCAGAGCACATCGGAATTCAATTAATCTCAATTGGTATAAATTGGAGTTTTTAAGGAAACAAGGGGTATTACATCGTGCCTTCTCTTTTTTTTCTCAATGTTATCCATTTCGGTTCTAATCAAGGTATTGGTTGGACATCCCTTCTTCTTTCTTCTCATAGATTCCTCGTGGAAAAAAGTGAATCATTCATATTGTTTCCAGTTCTCCTCGTGGGATAGTCCCAGGAAGCTTTCCTTGTAGACATTGAATATGTTAAGAATTTTGAAGACGTATGGAATGTGAATAAAGTAGTCCTTACGTATACTAGAACATGTTGCGATGACGTGGGAGCAAGGTAAGTGAAATGCCTGAAATTTCCCACAATCACACCACCGCTTCCTTAGGTCAACGCTGAAAGTACTTGTAGGTCGACCATCATTATGATTAATTTTTTCATGGACCATGAAATAGAATCTTTCGCAATCAAATTGCATGACATTGTGTGTGTTATCTTTTGCCACTTCTTCAGTCATTCCCTTATTGTAACCATCAGTGAAAACCTTATCCTAACACTAAACTCCCCACACTTCATTCCCTCAAACAAAATACTACTACAACCAACAATATCACCACCAGTACGCCCATCAACCACCCTTACAGTTCACTCCAATTCCTCAGCCAAACTTTGATCACTCAAACCCCCAATCTGAACACCAAACATTCAACACTACATTCTCTCAATCCCTCAACCTTCCTCACTAATGATGTATACAAGACTGGTATAGGTTTGATGATGCACCAAAGAAGATATGTAGGTGGAATACTCAAGAGATTTGAGATGCAAGATTATAACCCAACTTTGACTCTAATTGAGCTCAGAATGCAAATGTCGAAAGACACGAATGAAAATGGTGTTGATCCAATAGAATATAGAAGATACATTAGATCACTTTGATACTTTTATTACACAAGGCCTGATCTAGCATACCAGTGTGGGTATGGTGAATATATTTATGAAGAAGCCAAAGGTATCACACCTAATAGCGAAGAAGAGGATACTAAGGTATCGAAAAGGAACTTTAAACTATGGAATTTTTTTCCTACAGTTGGTGAAGGAAAATAATGTAAGTTAGTGGGATACACCGGCTCAAGTTGGTATAGTGATGTTGAGGATAGAAAATCCACATCTAGTTATGTGTTTATGCTAGGTGGTGTATCAGTTACTTAAGGCTTAAGAAAGGAACCAATAGTGGCATTATCATCATGTGAAGAAGAATACATAGTTTCTTATCTTTGTGCATGTCAATTAAGGTGGATGGTGAATTTGGTCGAAGAGATTACAGGGAAGAATCATGGAGCAATTACCATGAAGATCGACATCATGTCTGCTATTAATTTGGCGAAGAATTCGATAGCATATGGACGAAGCAAGCACATTGAAATGAGATTCCATTATCTTCGAGAGCAGGTAGCAGATGGGAAGATGAACTTGGAACACAACATAACTGAGAATCAGATTGTAAATATCACAACGAAAGGAGTGAAGGTTGAAGTGTTCAAAAAGTTAAGGTCTATGATGAATGTAGATAGATTAGACACAATGAATTATGTGGTGTACTGAATTGTAATTCCTTGTGTCTAAGCAGGTTGCTCGATGAGGATAAGGAAGTTGTCGAATATTCTAATGTGTGTGTCGAAATACCAAGTTGTCGAAGTGTTAAGGAGTTAGACTTGACATAGATTTTGTCTTAGACCTATTTTTGTAGTGTTAGTAGAATTAGGTGTTTTTGGGCCTTTTGTTTTTGGAATTATCTTAGGGATAAAGCAAGCTAAATCTATAAATAAGGAGTAACCCTTATTATTGTAATGTGATTCACTTGAATAGAATTTCAGTTTTTGAGAGCAGAGAGTTACTCTGCAGAAATTATTCTTCTTCTCCTATTTTGTATTGAATCCCTAATTTCTTTTCATTCCAATTCAGTTTTTTTTTCTTCTTCTCAATTGTTGTTGTGTTGAAGAATCATCTCAATCAATGTGTGATTGATTCACTCGAGGGAAGAGTGAAGAACAAGAAGAGAATTTAATCGGTTGATTGAATCTTGTTTATCAAGGTTGATTCATGATTACTCAAAGTCCTGGGTTAATTTCAACAAAATTGTGGTTCGGTTCGGAGGCTAGCCAACTCAAAAATCCATCTTGGTTTGAGATCAACCTATTAAAAATATTTGTTTGGCTTAGATACTAGCCGCTCGAAACTCTATTCGTTGTTTAGATTGAAGACTAACTGCTTCAAACCAATGTTCGCTATATGATTGAATGTTAGCATGCAACTTCATTTTCCTTGTATAAGGAAGTTCATGGGTATAACCTTCTAAAAGCTCTCAAACATAATAAATACTCTAAAGATCAATTCTTGAGGACATGATTAAGTATTCTTTATTAAAATTGTATAACTCTCATGTGTCATCTCTCTTCCCATATCTCTTTTATTTTTCAATAATGTTATTTGCTTTGAATTTCTGATCGTATTTAATCAAACATTTTTATAAAATGCTTTCAAACTATAATTTATCAAATTATTTATTTTAAAATCAAATATTTTCAAACCTCTACATATGGAGTCGTGTGTCCAACATGTTGTCGCTCCCAGGATTTTCATCCTAGTACAAACGCGAAAGTGGCATGGAAAAGGTAGAGTTGTCAGGCAGACATTTTTATCCCGAAGGAACGGGAAAGGTAATGATGCACAAACCTAAGGAAGAAGGAAAGAACAAGGTCATGCGAACTAGAGATCTGTGTTCTGGAGTCGTTTACAACCTGGGAAGGTATTAGCACCCTAGACCGTCTGTTGCACCCGACGGGATCCACGCTTGTTTGTTTGCTTCAAAGGGAGAGAAAAATAAGAGTGTTACTGAACAAAACCGCTGACTGGAATGGAAGGTGAGAAAGGGCACTGAAAAGAGATCGAAAAGGAGGAATGGGGAAAATGTAGGGAAAATAAGGAATGTGCTCGAACGGGCCCTACCCCACTACTTTGTACCTCATCGGGAATATGAGGATCAGAGTCGACGTAGTTCACCTAACTAAGGCGGGAACTATTTGTTTGTGTTTTTTATGGGTTGAACTGCTTATGCCTATGCTCAGGTGTTGCAGACTCGTCTGGAACGAGTGCGTTACCGTCTTGTAAATGAGGAAAGTAGTCACAAGTTCGTGTTGAGAGTGAGTGAGGTGAGAAAAGAATTCCCGCAGGAAAAGGCGATTATTCTTTGTTCATGTCTTTTTTAGAGAAGTGTTTTCTGTTTATTGTATGTGAACATTCTCACACTAAGACTTGTTCATCGTGGTAGATGCCTTACACCTCGCCCCGAAATAGGACGTGTATAAGTATGCCACAAAGTCTCATGTCGTATGAGAAGCTCAATCCTTTATTAGGTTCTTTTTATTATTTTCTTTTAGATGAGAAAGTAAACAAAGCGAACCGAAGGGAAAATTCTAAGGGGAGACTAATTATCCTAAGTGTTATCATGCATGGATGAACCTAGGTTAGTGTGGTTTTCTAATCCTAATGCGAAAAGGAAAAGAAGAAAGGGAAGTAGAATGCAACTTACTTCCTAATGAAGCTAAGTTGATTCTAACAAAGGGGATTATCATGAAGTAGTGAACTACAAGCACATAATTCTACAATAAATACACTTTGAAAGCATAAAAGGAATTAAAAAGGATAAAGGTTTGTGAACTCACCTTCCCTCCCTATAAAACAAAGGTTAGTAGTGTGAACAATGATAAAGAAATGACGTAAACAAATACCAAACAATTCCTAAGGGATCTAGGACCTAAACTAGACTCAATCCTAAGTCTAAGGGACATAAAACTATGTTAAGCAAAAATCCAGCAACCTATTATAGCTCACTAATACACAATCAGCTATGAAATGCAATGCAACATACAAGCAGCTTTTTACAGCTCACAATCAGCATGTAAAATAGGTTTAAAAGTGTGAAAATGCAACAATCAAGATACATTTTACAACTACTGCATCAAAATCCAGCTATGGAATGTAAGACATATTTGAATATTTTTATTTATGCACACAATGAACGACAAAAATGCACAACATGATTAAAGCAACATCAACATGAAATATTAACATGGATTATGAACATATGATCATTTACAATGATTTGCTTATTAAAGAATGCACAGAAATAACAAATATGCAACAAGTATGCATTTTCAAGAATTGGCAAATGAGCACATAAGCATGGATTATGATCATGTATCAACAAAGATCAACATAATGAACATGTAACTTTGTACAAAAATCTAGAATTGGTATCAAAGAATTATGATCAAAGATGCAAACAAAATGCAAGAACGTGCATACTTGTGATCATGTGTGTTTAAGTAACATGCAACATGCAATGCGACATGCGATTTTGCGTTCAAGTTATCGAAACATGCCAGGATCATGAAAATGAAGCCAAAACAGAATATGAAACACATATATGCATGCTAGTAAGAGAGTTTGATCATGGAAACAACATTCACAAGTCATTTTATGCACCATTAACAAGTAAACACAAAAATATACAAAAGTAACGAATGCGCATGTCGAAATGACTCGAAACGATGCAATTATGCACCTAAACTGGTCCTAAAAAATCCCTAAAATTATGATCAATTATTACATGGAGATTAAAGGAATGATGCAATGCAAACATGCAATGAAAACAAAACATTTTTCAAAGTCAGCATAGTGTTAACTGGTTAACGCTATAGGTTAACCTGTTAACGCCCTCAAATTCAGCAAGAAATAAGCACTTTTAGCCACAAACTCACTTCTAACAACTCCTAATGCACTCATGAACATGTTAACAAAACATTTCTACTTAAAGTAAGTTTTTAAACACCTATTAGGACCTAGAATAAGCTACAAATCTAGCTTCTAACAACCAAAACATTCATCACGCAAACAAATCGTAATCGAACCGTAAAACGCAAGCGCAACAATGAAACGGTAAAAGAATGCCATTCGGCGAGATGAAGAGAATAAGTTAAAAGCGAAAAGTGGTTTTGGATCACCAACCTACAAAACAGAGGATTGCTTTGGTGAGTGTTGTTATGTTGATCGGTGCGCAAAAAGGAGAAGAAACCCGGAGATTCCGTGAATGCAAAATAAATGCGATTCGATGTCGATCTTGATGAACACTTGCACAATCACTTCCAAGAAACCAAAATCAATCCAAAAAAAGAAGAACTACTTCAATAAGTTATGGAATTTATGATTGATGAAGGTTTAGCTTCAAGTTCTTCAAGTTTCAATGAAAAACTTGAAGAACTTCTATGGAGAAGCTTTGGTGAATTTGGTGAAAATGGGAGAAAAAGTTGAGAGAAAATGAGAGAGATGAAGTATAAATGAGTTGAAGTTGGAAAAAATGAAGTGGAACCCTTTGCTTTGTGTAACACCCTAATTTTTTCCCTAAGATTTCTTCGCATATCACATACAAACAAGATCGCACTGGCTTTCGAGTTTCTCCTCAGATGTGGGTCTATGCTTCGCAGGGGATCACCATTTTTTTTACTGTTTTATATTTGTTTATATTTTACTGACTTCTAACCAAAATACAAAAAATATGTTGCAGTGTTCTTCTTCTTCTCTGTGTTGCAGGTTTGCGAAGATGAGACAGTAATTTCATTCAGATGCGTTTGTTCAGTCCCAAGGCGATTTCAGATGGATGTTTGACCTAATATTGGTCAAATTATCAAAAGATTGTGTTGATTGCCAGTTGTGTGTGCCAGTAATTCATTCATCAGGCAATGTGTTTCAAAGTACAAGTTGGGTTGTGTGACAGTGTCTCTTGTGCGAAGTTTGGTTTGAATCTTCAATGTTAATCAGTTCATCGGTTCATTAATCCATCAGCGATTCATCTGAGGACTTATTTTCCTCAGTTTGGTTTCGAATCATCAGAGCATGAATCAGACAGTTTTCAGATGACAGTTGGCAAGTTGCAATTTATTTGGGTTGTTCAGTGGGTCTGTGTTGGTTGTGTTCAGAGGCTTGTGAGAAGATCAGGAGTTGGTCGTGGGCTTTAAAAATCATCATTTCATACCTTTTATTCTTTTTCGATCAAACCATTTTTTTATCCGTTTATTCATCCATATGCTTTTTTCCATTACTCCAAATTTAGTCCATTAATCATTTTTCGATTTCTGACTATTTCATTCTTTCATTCCAATTGCTATTATCGTTCTATTCATCTTTTCATTCATTTTTGTCCAAATTAATTCAAATATTTTTTATTATTTCTACCTTTACCAAAAATCCCTAAAATCACTTTATCATATTATCCATTTTTTTTTATGACCAAAAAATAAATAAATAGAAAACACCCACCAATTTCCTTTTTGGCCCATTTTTTTTAAATTCATATCATAGTCATTTTTTTTATTATCACAAAATCCAAATATATGTCAATACATCACATTTTTCATTAGCTCACATGCCTTACATCAACAAAAGCCAAACTGGCCCATAAACTTTTCAGCCCTCCCGCGGCCCAAACAAAATCTCCAAGGCAATGCCCAAGTCAAACACAGCAAGCCTCATGCCCTTTGCCCACAGCTTCAGCCGCGCATCAAACAACAAAAATGCTAGCTTCCCAACTTCCCCACAGCAACACACGCAAGCAATTTTTCCGCAGCTTCACACGAAGCCTCACAAAGCCAAGCAACAAAATATTTCCCAAGCCAGCAGCCGAAGCATCAAGCCTCACGCCCAAGAACTTCCTCAGCTGAAGCCTTTCCTTTCCAAAAGCCGTCCGCAACAGCTTGCCAAAACAACAGCAGCTGGCCCCACCTCAGTTTCACAAGCCTCTTGCGCAAGCCATTCGCGTATAACCTCAAGTCAACCACTAGCCATCTTGCAAGCCTCATTTTAGCCATCCCACACCTTGCCAAACAATCCCAAACGCGAAAACAACAACAACAAACTTCACAGCCAGCTTGCCTAGCCTTCTCTTCACAGCCAGCTTCGTCATCCGCACATAACAAAAGCAATAACAAGCCTTTAATCAGCAAGCCCACGCGGGACACAACAACTCTCGCCAGCTTCAAACAAAACACAAGCCGGCATAGCTTCATAATCCGTCACGCGTTAAGCACGAGAATGCACACCTGAAGTCAAATATCAAAACGCAAAAACAATCAAAACCAAAACGCAAGAATTCAGAATCAACACAATACAAAACGCAGCAACTCAGAATCAAAACGAAATGCACACGGAAAATTCATGAACCTCAAAACGATTCTGAATCACACTCAAAACGGCAACCCACTTTCTTCCTCTTCTCCTTTAAATAGAACACCTTTCTTCTTCCATTATCAAGCTTCGATAGCCTCCCCGAATCTCTGCCAAATTCATCCCCAATTCAAAACCTAACTTTCAATTCACCCCTTTCACTCAATCAAGACCTTCATCCTTCCACTCAAATCGTCCCTCACTTTAAAATTCCCAAATTAATTCGAATTGAGAGAAACAGAGAGAGAGAGAGCTTGCGTTTGAAATTCGTGAAGGAGAAGGAAATAAATTGGAAATTGAAAGAAGAAGGAAGAAGAGCTCGCGGTTTTGAGAAGGAGAAGAGAGATTTTGTGTTTGATTTCTTGAAGGTGAGCTTGGATTCGTGTTGTCGCCGCCGTGTTTTGTTTCTCCCCTGTTTTCTTTTTAATCGTTGCAAACCATAAGAAGAAGAAGAAGCTGATTTTGTTTTCTTTATTTTTTTATTTATTTGCTTTTTATTATTTTAATAATTATGAAGTGAAATGATGTTGGGCCCAAGGCCATTTAATTGTTGCTGATCACCACATGCCCGCGGGTTTATCCCCCTTCTCTTCATTCTTGTTTTTTTTTTTTTATTTATTTAACAATTTACTTCAATTTGTTTTTTCTAAATGGATTTCATTATATTACCTTTTTGATTCAACATTCCTCTTTGGGAAAAAATTTATAAGTGTATTTTAGAAAGCCTTAGAAAAAATATTTTGATAAAGAAGTTTAGAAAAGTGTTTAGAAAAACAATTTAGAAAAAATATTTGGAAAAGAGTTTTCTAGAAAAGATTTTAAAAATATATTCTAAGTCTTTTATTGGATCTATTTTTGGATCCATTATTCTTCATCTCTTTTTAATTTTGGTCGATGACAATCTTCCGATTCGGGATTGTTGATTTCCGATTAAGCTTAATCTTCATTATTTCAAATCTATGGATGAATGATCATTTGGATCATTCTCCATACTTTGAGATCGTGATAGGTTGCTTTTCGATGAAATTCAACGATAATCTCGATTAAGATTAGACCTTCCTTTTTCTTTTAGTGTGGCATGTTTTCGGAGAACGATCCATTATATCGTTTCTTTAACATGTATTAACACGAATATTTTCCACTTTAATTAGTGGTGGCCGGCCTCATTTGTAGGGTAATTACTTCGTAAATTACTCGGCGATTGCTTAACATAGACCTAAAGTTGTCCCGATTCGATTAAAGATCCACTTGGATCCGTTTGCCTCGATCTTATTTTTCCTTGTTGTGGTTGTGCTTGATTAAGTTCATCATACCACTTTGTATTGTAAATATTATAATAATGTGAATATAATTGGTTAAATTTAATCTCTCGCACTTTATCCTTTTATTTTAATCTCTTTCTCCCTTATCTCCTTATTATATTTTGTCATATTATATCATATATCATTTGTTTATATTCATATTGTGCTTGTTTATATTCATATTGTGCTTGTTTTTATTTTGTCCATTTGGATATCAAAACATTTAATAAAGGATTAAATACTTAAAAGACTTGTGATTTCTAATTGTGGACTATGGTTACTATCCCTTTGCTTTTGGAGAATGGACTTAGACTTCTAGGATCTCCCTTTGCTCAAGTTGGAGTGGATTAGAAACCTCGACTTCAAATTATGTCATTAGCCTTTGAAGAGGAAATTCCGATCTTTGAAGATTTGTGCATATTTTGGTTTGGTAAACTCTTTCCTTAGCTTTTAATTCAAGCATTAGGATTAGTCTCTTCATCTCCTCCCCATTCTTTAATTTTCAAAACTTCTTCCTATTTCAAAAACCTTCTTGTTTTCAAACTTCAAACACTTTCATAAACAAACCTTGACTTCGGTCAAGCGATTTTTAATCTTTTCATTTTATTTCCTTAAACAAATGTTAATCCATGTAAATATATCAAAACCATTTTCTCATATACTTTAAAAAACTCAAAACTCACTCAATTGTTTTTGTGCCTTGTGCACTTTTTCTTTTCACATGTTTAGATATGATTCATCTTTTCTAGCGGAATTATTCGCTAAAGGATGACGACTTATCTCTACATTTTAAAAATAATTCAACCCATTTGTTTCTTTTCAAATTTTGTACCACGAACTACGAGGTTTTGATCTTGCATTGCACTTTGTGGGTACGTAGGCATAAGGCTTTAAAACCTTATCAAACACAAAATCATTAAAAAATATTCTTCTCCTCATCTCTTCCATCATTTTAAACAAACCAATTTCAGACCAAAAAGCAATAAGTATTTCAAAGGGCTCCCGTGGAGTACCACGGATGAGTCGGGTGCCTAAAACCTTCCCGGTTCATAACCAATCCCCTTACCCAATCTATGTTTATTTCTTTTAGCCTTTGCTTTTAGAATCCTAGGTTTTTATTCGTTCTTTTACCTTTTTCCTTTCGGAAATAAAGAAAAGCGCGGTGGCGACTCTGTGTTAATCGAGTTAAGTTAATCAATAGCTTACACTCACGATTTTACCGCTACAGAAAAGTGGCGACTCTGCTGGGGAGTAATCTCTAAGCGGATTCAGCCTACTTTGATTTATTTATTGCTTTGGTTTGATTTGTTTGTTATTTGGTTGTTCTGTTTCGGTTTTGGTGATCCTCTGTGTGAGATAGATTCTAACCCGGATCTGAGTTGAAACTTATGATAGGACGGCGATATTCGAAGCGATACGTGATGGAGTAGTCCAAAGCGATATCAATTTGATAATCTCCACTCGGTTAGGCTCTCTTGGACTATCAATGTCATGACGAGTAATCGTACGTGGCATTATTTTCCGACCTTGAGCTGATCATACTGAGGACCGTAGAACCTTTAACCCATCCTAGCCAATTTAGGAACGTAGTGCGGAAACTGTCTGGGTGTAAATCTAAGGCGGTTGTCACGCGATACTACACTCGGACGAGGTCTATTTTAAGAATGTTATCGGTTGGGGAGTAATCCAACGTACCGATGATATTCTAAAGATGGCTGTTAACTCCGGGCACCTCTGTTAGCACCCTTTTGGTTTCTTGCAGGTACAATGAAGACAAAACCTTAGTTCTTACCTGTGTGGGTTGGTGCTCTGTTACCTTGACTTCATGCTCGTGACTCGGAACTTAAGCTTGTGTGCCTTGTGTGATCTTGTTTGTGTTTGTTGCATACATGCCATCATACATTCATGAGCATTGTTCGTAAGATTTCAAAGGACTTATAAGGAACTTTTGCAAAATTCAGATGTCTATGACTATGACTTTTGAAAGGAGGAACACAAAGAAGTACACTTTCAAGAATCCTAATGTTGTAGAGTTGAGAAAGCTAGGAGCTTTGGTTGTTGATACCCAAGAGTTCCGAAGATGTCATGGGAAGCTTTTGTATATGTTGGATATTGATGTACCTGAGGGGATTCTCCCTACTCTAACTCAGTTTTATGATCCATTGCACCATTGTTTCACTTTTCCGGATTATCAGCTTATGCCGACTTTGGAGGAGTATTCTCATTGGTTAGGTTTGCCTATTCTGGACAAGGAATTTCTTTTCATTGGTTTAGAGAAGGAGCTTACTATCAAGGTCATCGCCAAAGAACTTTTTCTTAAGGAATCCGATCTTAATGGGAAGTTTCTTCCAAAGGGGAGTGTTCGTGGTATTAATGCTAAGTTCTTGATGGGAAAGGCTTTTACTTCACTTACTTTGGGTTATAAGGATGCATTTGAGGCTATTCTTGCTTTGCTTATTTATGGGATTGTCTTGTTTCCGAACTTGGATGGTATTGTGGATGAGAATGCTATTCAGATCTTCTTGAAGAAGAACCCGGTTCCCACTTTGCTTGGAGATATGTATCATGCTTTTCACTATAGGACCTCCAAAGGTGACGGAGAGATTGTATGTTGTGCGCCTCTTCTCTATAGGTGGTTTATTTCGCACCTACCGAAGTCGGATGTTTTCAAGGACAATAGAGAGAATCGAAGATGGTCTCAAAGGTTGATGTCGCTTTCTCATAAGGACATAACGTGGTATAGTTCTCATTATGACACTGGAGTGCTTATTGATAGTTGTGGAGAATTTCCTAATGTACCTCTTCTTGGTACACATGGGGGAATTAGCTACAACCCCATTTTGGCTAGACGACAGTTCGGGTATTATTTGAAGGATGTTCCAAACAATCTTGCCTTATCCTGTTTCTTCTTTCTTAATGGTGCTGATCATATAGAGATGAAGAAAAGGATTACTCACTCTTGGCATGTTGTTCATAGGAAAGAGAAAGGTCAATTGGGTAGACAACACCTTCCTCCTTCCGATTGTTATATTCAGTGGGTTCGATTTAGAGCTTCCAAGCTCAAGATGCCTTATCCACCTGAGGAGCCTATGTTTCCCATATTGCCTTTGTCTGCTTTTCTACCTCCTGTTGATGAGAAGTTGGTTCTTCAAAAAGAGTTAGAGAAGATGAAGAAAGAAAAATAAGAATGGCTACTTGAGAGGACTACTATGCAGGAGCAGCTTAAGGAGAAGGATGATCTTATTGAGCTACTTGAGCGGCGCGTCACGAAGAGGCCGAGAGAGGATTTATTTTCCTCTAGTACTCCATCTACTATTCCTCCTACTTCCGGTGCTTGGAAGGCCATTGTGGACAAGTTAGTGAAGGATAAGGAAGATATGGAAGAGCGGTACAAGAATGAGATCAAGAGGATTCGCATGAAGTATCAGCCAGGATTCGGGACTTCTTCGGATATGATTCCATAGGCCTAGTTTACTTTTCCTCTTATGTATTAGGATTATTGATGTTTGTACTTCATTTGTAATCCTCACTTTGATCTTAATGAGAATGAGTTTTTAAGTATTTCAAAAATGTTTCTTTATGAATATTGCAAGTTATCTTATAATCCTTTGAAATCTTTGCATTTGCATACGCATAGCATGCATCATACTTGCATTTGTCTTGCTTTTTGAGTGTTCTCCAGGGATCTTATGTTGTTTCTTGGTCTTCATTCAGTTCTCCCGTCAAGCTGACTCCTCACCACAGATACGGTACTAGAGCTGCTAACAAATTGAGAGCTATTAGATTAAGAATGGAAAATCAAGCCCAACACAACGAGAAAGTTAGGGAAGACCTTGATGAGCTGAAAGGCAATGTGAGTCAGATCATGGAGATGCTACAGGCTTTGATCATTAGGGAAACTCAACCTCAGAGGATTTTCATGCCTCAAGTCAATGTTTTTGCTGGTGAAGCAAGTGTTGTTGGGATGACTCGTCGCAGACAACAACACCATGAACAATCATACCCTACTGCAGTCGCTCCGATGATCAATGGTCCATCTATTCAAAGGAATGTTGGCCAGAACCAGAATCGTAATGCTAGGAGTAGGCCAAACTTTGATCCTATTCCGATGACTTATGCTGAGTTGTATCCTTACTTGGTCCAGAATGGTTGGATTACTACTAGGCCTGCGCCTCCTATTCCAAATCCTCTTCCGGTTGGTTATAGAGCAGATCTTCGCTGTGAGTTTCATCAAGGGGGAACTGGTCATGACTTAGAGCACTGTTTTGCATTGAAGGCTAAAGTAAAAGAGCTTGTTAGAAATGGGATGATCACTTTTGAGGACACTAATCCTAATTTTGTCAACAATCCTTTTCCGAATCATGAGAAATGAATCTTCTAGAGGAGTTCAACTGTCAAACTTTCTTCAAGGCCAGAATCTCAGACGGGACAGCTCATCCTTTGTTGCTGATGGATCACTAGGCCATTGTTTCTTTATGTTTGCAATTTTTCTTCAATCATATTAAGTTGTTTGATTTTAAGCTTGTTTGTACTTTCATGTTGATTTTAATGAAATGAGCATTGTTTTGTTTTGATTCAATTTCATTTGCTATTTGCATCTTTATGCTTTATATTTCAAGTTCATCTATCTTTTCTCAAATTTTTACAATGATTGGAGGGAGGATGATGAAAACGAGATACCCATAATTGTTGTTAGTATGCTTTCAATTGAGACTTGGTTGATGATATACAGACATTGTTTTAAATCCTAAACACTGGAGAAATAAGGAAGTTAATCCTTTGTCAACCCTTTTTGAGCCTTGAAGTTGGAGTTTCTTTTTGTTCGAAAAAAAACCCGCATTTTAACCTGGGGACGGGTAGTTCTCAATTAATTAGAATGTGCATTCAAGTATAAGAGAATCATTCAAAACACCTTTCAACAAAGGTTGCAATATCAAGTTTTCCTTCACACACATCAAGAAGTGTTGAAGATGTGTTTCAATTCAAAAGCCAATGATGGTTCATCGTAATCATTAAGCCATGCAGTCATGATCTTTAAAAAAAATGATAGTGAAAAATTATTGAAAAAAATCAAAGCCCGCTAAGTCAAAACCTATGAAGGAGACTTAGGCAAAAACTGGGGCATCCCGCTGGCTGTAAGTTGAAATGACGCAGTTCAGGCAAAAATTAGGGATAATAAAAAGAAAGATTTACCCAGAGGTCATCAAAATCCTCAGCAAAAATAATTTGAGTTGACCAAAGTCCTCACTAGAAATAACAAAAGGAAAGATGTGACTGTTATCTCAAAATCCTTTGGCTTATGAACCATCTTCATCTGTGCAATCCTAAATGTCCGGAAACTTGAATGCATAGGCTGAATTAATTGAATGTAGGACTGGAGTTCATCACGAAGAGGGTTCGGGTATAAATAAACTTTGAGCCTATATCCCTTGTTTCATAAATCGTGAACCAGACCACGTTACAACCTTCAAAAGTCCTAATTGAATCCAGGTTTCTTTTGAAAAGCATATTACAACGAGGTTGCGTAAACTGACTCCCAAGTTCTTTACCAATCATTTGTTTTCTTACCTTTGCTTTATCTTTAATGTTGTCTCAACCGCCGTGTTTTGACCATGTTTTCAATTACTTTACATCAATAAATTTCATTCCAAAAATGATTCTTGATTTCAAACTTTGTATTGAACTTTGCATTAAAATTACCAGGTTTGTACAAACATTTTTTATTTGCAAATAAACTTTCCTCATTAAGGAATTTTCAAACAGTTGAGAAACTTGGTCGGTGATCTTATCAAGGGAAATTTCTTCTCAGGTCCTATGGTTCAAGAGTTGTTGATCAGTGCAAGTTATTCTCAGATATGGTTAGTCAGAAGATTCTCTGCAAGATTCATTTCTGGGTTATTTTCTCAACAATCATTTCAAGAACTGAAACCATGATCAATTTATTCTCTCAACAGTTATTCCAAAGATCTGAGTATTTTCTTCGGCAGCAATCAAGAATTGAATCCATTATCAGTTTACCTTTATCAGTCATTGAACTTGGGGCAATTTCTTCAAGAATCTCCAAGCAGCTTTGCGTGATTTCTCTCAAAAGATTTTCAACTTGATGCAGTTTATTGGTGGGACAGAGATTTGTTCAGCAGTAGTATTTCTAGTTTCCAAGGACTGGCATGAGATGCTCCCTTTTGCTTTGCATGGGTATTGTATATCTGTCCGCACTTCAACAGGGGAAACCCCTTTCTCACTTGCTTATGGTACAGAAGCAGTGCTTCCCGTCGAAGTTGAAATCCCATCAATGAGAGTTCTGATGGAAAGTTGATTGAGGCTGAATGGTGTCAGAGTAGATTTGATCAGTTGAATTTGATTGAATAAAAGAGAATAACAGCTTTGTGTCATGGTCGGTTGTACCAGCAAAGAATGAAGAAAGCTTTTGATAAGAAGGTCAAACCTCGTGTATTCAGAGAAGGCGACCTCGTGCTCAAAAAGATTCAGTCTTTCCTTAAAGATTCTCGGGGCAAGTGGACTCCGAACTATGATGGCCCATATGTTGTTAAGAAAGCCTTCTCTGGCGGTTCATTAATTCTTGCAACTATGGATGGTGAGGAAATCACTCGCCCTGCGAATGCGGATGCAGTCAAGAAATACTTCGCCTAAAAAAATAAAAGAACAGCTCGCTAAGTTGAAAACCCGAAAGGGCGGCTTAGGCAAAAATGAGCGTCTCGGTGGATTGAAAACCCGAAAGGGCGGTCCAGGCAAAAATTAGAGACAAAAACAGAAATAATTATCCCGGTAGATTGAAAACCCGAAAGGGAAATCTAGGCAAAAGTTAGGGATCACGGCAAGTAACTGCGTCGACAGACTGGATCACTTGTAACAACCGAGGATTTCAGATTCTATCCCTCATAAGAATTATTCATCAAAGATTCTTATTCACTCATCCTTGACTGAAGTTTCGGACACAGTGAGTTCAAAGTTGATAGGGAGAATAGTGATCATTGTATCTCAATGAACAAAGAAAGGATATCGATAGTGATTCCGAGAATGGTAAAGTCTGGACGTGTGTAACTCGTCTCTCCCAAAGCAGGGTTTGATTCGGTTATGTCCATGCAAAGTTCCTGGATAGTCTTGACAGATTGATGTTAATGATGTTTTGTTCCCCAACAATAAGCATGAACGGAGATTGTATGTATTCCCCAGAAGAGTTGTGGGAAGGGATGTGTTTTAAGGAATCCCTAGCTGAGTTTTGATCTCTTCCTCAGCAAGTTATCTTCAAATTGAGAAGTATTGGGAATCCCCGGCTGAGCTCTTGTTCCTCAGCTCGATTTGTTTGCATCCTTGAATATAGAAGTATTGATATAGCAGTCAGTTTAGAGGTTTTCTTTTAAACTATGTTGGGTATTGATTTAAAATCCCTCGTAACTGTGTTTTGGCTATGATGTTAACTTCTGATATCCTCATATGGATCCCCAGTAGGTCTGCATGTGTTGATTTCCAGCAGATTCCTATGTGATTTTCAGCAGGTCTTGCACTCTATCCCCAAGTGGAGCAGGAGTGGTATGACAGTTATTCCTCGTGAAGTTTGATTTTTATCAAGATATTTCCATCCTCAGCAGATTATTACCTTTTCCTCAGCAGGATGATATTTCCAGCAGATGCTGTCTCATCATGATTTAAGCCTTGTAGTAGGATTTTATTCCTTTGATGGCTTATGATATTCCCCTGCATATTTCAAGTGGAATCTCCAGTTGTTTCCCTGCATTGTTGCCTTGGGATTAGCCGTGTATCCGGTTGTTGTGGTGTTCATGTTACCTTTTTCTTATCTTTATGTCTGTTTTGTCAGTATATTCATAAGCATATTCATACGCATAAGCATAACATTGTTTGCTTGCATTCTTGCGTTTATCATTGTTATCTGCTCTTTGGTGTGGATTTTCCCCACAGAGTGTGTGTGTCGTCTTCCTCTCAAGTTTAGAGTGTCGACCATTAAGCAGAAAGTGTTAATCCTTTCTAATTCCCCACTGAGTTTGTTTCTCGTGGACGATGTTGATTCAGTTTCCTCCCCAGTTTATTATCTGGATGGAATTTTTCCCAGTTGAGATATTTCCTCCTTGGGATGAGTCTTGTTTGACCGTTTCTCTCCAATTTGTTCTTGGATTGAACTTTGGTCCAGTTTTGTGGATATATTTGCTTTGGAATTAAGTTATCATTGTTTGATAGTGGGCAACATTTTCTCCAGCTTGAGTATATTATGTTGGAATTAAGCTGTCAGTAATCGATAGTGGGTAATATTACCAGATTTGATCAAGTTCTTTTACTTGTGCTCTTACCCAGTAAATTTGGTAGTTGAGATTTCTGTCTCTTACCCAGTAAAAGGTAATAGAGTTTGTTTTCATTTGCTTAAGCTCCTACCCAGTAAATCAGGTAGTCGAGAATTGTTCTACCCAGTAAATCCGGTAGTCCAGTTGTTTTCCTCTTACCCAGTAAAAAGGTAATAAAAACTGTTTCCCTTCGATTGAGCTCCTACCCAGTAAATCAGGTAGTTGAGAATTTTGTTCTACCCAGTAAAAAGGTAATTTGATTGAGTTCCTACCCAGTAAATCCGGTAGCCGATATTTCTTCTTCTTACCCAGTAAAAAGGTAATAGAAACTGTTTCCATTTGATTGAATTCCTACCCAGTAAATCAGGTAGTTGATCATGCTCCTATCCAGTAAATTGATAGTCGAGTCTATTGTTTTCCTACCCAGTAAATCAGGTAGTTGAAAATATCTTACCCAATAAAAAGGTAATTAAGGTTATCCCTCTGTATTTTGCTCATATCCAGTAAATCGATAGTCGAGTCTTTTATATCTTCCTACCCAGTAAATCAGGTAGTTGAGAATTTTATTGCCCAGTAAAAAGGGTATTTGAGGTTATCCCTCTGTATTTTGCTCCTATCCAGTAAATTGATAGTCGAGTCTGTTATATTTCCTACCCAGTAAACAGGTAGTTGATGATTCTTATCTAACACAGTATTTCTCCATTTCTTGGATTCAAATACTGTGTCTGATTGATATTTTTGGCAGGGTGTTTATTTTCCCTGGTTGAAATTTTGTTGTTGACTATTTCATATCTTTTCCCAAGTGGAGTTCGTTATCCAGTGATTTATTTTCCTGGTAACTCTTTGGTTGTCTGTTGTTTCCCCAGCGGGATTTTCTTCTGTGTCCCCAAGTTTTTGTTTTTCTCTGGTGATCATATTTTCCCCACAGAGATCTTGGGCTTGCATATCATATTTTTATCATATCATTGTTCTCTTAGGACAAAAATTGGGTATTCTGTATTTAAGTCTCTCCCATCTTGTAGAGACGAAGATGTCAATCTTCATATCTCCGGATTGAAGAAACTTAAATAGGGGCAGCTGTAACACCCTAATTTTTGCCCTAAGATTTCTTCGCATATCACATACAAACAAGATCGCACTGGCTTTCGAGTTTCTCCTCAGATGTGGGTCTATGCTTCGCAGGGGATCACCATTTTTTTTACTGTTTTATATTTGTTTATATTTTACTGACTTCTAACCAAAATACAAAAAATATGTTGCAGTGTTCTTCTTCTTCTCTGTGTTGCAGGTTTGCGAAGATGAGACAGTAATTTCATTCAGATGCGTTTGTTCAGTCCCAAGGCGATTTCAGATGGATGTTTGACCTAATATTGGTCAAATTATCAAAAGATTGTGTTGATTGCCAGTTGTGTGTGCCAGTAATTCATTCATCAGGCAATGTGTTTCAAAGTACAAGTTGGGTTGTGTGACAGTGTCTCTTGTGCGAAGTTTGGTTTGAATCTTCAATGTTAATCAGTTCATCGGTTCATTAATCCATCAGCGATTCATCTGAGGACTTATTTTCCTCAGTTTGGTTTCGAATCATCAGAGCATGAATCAGACAGTTTTCAGATGACAGTTGGCAAGTTGCAATTTATTTGGGTTGTTCAGTGGGTCTGTGTTGGTTGTGTTCAGAGGCTTGTGAGAAGATCAGGAGTTGGTCGTGGGCTTTAAAAATCATCATTTCATACCTTTTATTCTTTTTCGATCAAACCATTTTTTTATCCGTTTATTCATCCATATGCTTTTTTCCATTACTCCAAATTTAGTCCATTAATCATTTTTCGATTTCTGACTATTTCATTCTTTCATTCCAATTGCTATTATCGTTCTATTCATCTTTTCATTCATTTTTGTCCAAATTAATTCAAATATTTTTTATTATTTCTACCTTTACCAAAAATCCCTAAAATCACTTTATCATATTATCCATTTTTTTTTATGACCAAAAAATAAATAAATAGAAAACACCCACCAATTTCCTTTTTGGCCCATTTTTTTTAAATTCATATCATAGTCATTTTTTTTATTATCACAAAATCCAAATATATGTCAATACATCACATTTTTCATTAGCTCACATGCCTTACATCAACAAAAGCCAAACTGGCCCATAAACTTTTCAGCCCTCCCGCGGCCCAAACAAAATCTCCAAGGCAATGCCCAAGTCAAACACAGCAAGCCTCATGCCCTTTGCCCACAGCTTCAGCCGCGCATCAAACAACAAAAATGCTAGCTTCCCAACTTCCCCACAGCAACACGCGCAAGCAATTTTTCCGCAGCTTCACACGAAGCCTCACAAAGCCAAGCAACAAAATATTTCCCAAGCCAGCAGCCGAAGCATCAAGCCTCACGCCCAAGAACTTCCTCAGCTGAAGCCTTTCCTTTCCAAAAGTCGTCCGCAACAGCTTGCCAAAACAACAACAGCTGGCCCCACCTCAGTTTCACAAGCCTCTTGCGCAAGCCATTCGCGTATAACCTCAAGTCAACCACTAGCCATCTTGCAAGCCTCATTTTAGCCATCCCACACCTTGCCAAACAATCCCAAACGCGAAAACAACAACAACAAACTTCACAGCCAGCTTGCCTAGCCTTCTCTTCACAGCCAGCTTCGTCATCCGCACATAACAAAAGCAATAACAAGCCTTTAATCAGCAAGCCCACGCGGGACACAACAACTCTCGCCAGCTTCAAACAAAACACAAGCCGGCATAGCTTCATAATCCGTCACGCGTTAAGCACGAGAATGCACACCTGAAGTCAAATATCAAAACGCAAAAACAATCAAAACCAAAACGCAAGAATTCAGAATCAACACAATACAAAACGCAGCAACTCAGAATCAAAACGAAATGCACACGGAAAATTCATGAACCTCAAAACGATTCTGAATCACACTCAAAACGGCAACCCACTTTCTTCCTCTTCTCCTTTAAATAGAACACCTTTCTTCTTCCATTATCAAGCTTCGATAGCCTCCCCGAATCTCTGCCAAATTCATCCCCAATTCAAAACCTAACTTTCAATTCACCCCTTTCACTCAATCAAGACCTTCATCCTTCCACTCAAATCGTCCCTCACTTTAAAATTCCCAAATTAATTCGAATTGAGAGAAACAGAGAGAGAGAGAGCTTGCGTTTGAAATTCGTGAAGGAGAAGGAAATAAATTGGAAATTGAAAGAAGAAGGAAGAAGAGCTCGCGGTTTTGAGAAGGAGAAGAGAGATTTTGTGTTTGATTTCTTGAAGGTGAGCTTGGATTCGTGTTGTCGCCGCCGTGTTTTGTTTCTCCCCTGTTTTCTTTTTAATCGTTGCAAACCATAAGAAGAAGAAGAAGCTGATTTTGTTTTCTTTATTTTTTTATTTATTTGCTTTTTATTATTTTAATAATTATGAAGTGAAATGATGTTGGGCCCAAGGCCATTTAATTGTTGCTGATCACCACATGCCCGCGGGTTTATCCCCCTTCTCTTCATTCTTGTTTTTTTTTTTTTATTTATTTAACAATTTACTTCAATTTGTTTTTTCTAAATGGATTTCATTATATTACCTTTTTGATTCAACATTCCTCTTTGGGAAAAAATTTATAAGTGTATTTTAGAAAGCCTTAGAAAAAATATTTTGATAAAGAAGTTTAGAAAAGTGTTTAGAAAAACAATTTAGAAAAAATATTTGGAAAAGAGTTTTCTAGAAAAGATTTTAAAAATATATTCTAAGTCTTTTATTGGATCTATTTTTGGATCCATTATTCTTCATCTCTTTTTAATTTTGGTCGATGACAATCTTCCGATTCGGGATTGTTGATTTCCGATTAAGCTTAATCTTCATTATTTCAAATCTATGGATGAATGATCATTTGGATCATTCTCCATACTTTGAGATCGTGATAGGTTGCTTTTCGATGAAATTCAACGATAATCTCGATTAAGATTAGACCTTCCTTTTTCTTTTAGTGTGGCATGTTTTCGGAGAACGATCCATTATATCGTTTCTTTAACATGTATTAACACGAATATTTTCCACTTTAATTAGTGGTGGCCGACCTCATTTGTAGGGTAATTACTTCGTAAATTACTCGGCGATTGCTTAACATAGACCTAAAGTTGTCCCGATTCGATTAAAGATCCACTTGGATCCGTTTGCCTCGATCTTATTTTTCCTTGTTGTGGTTGTGCTTGATTAAGTTCATCATACCACTTTGTATTGTAAATATTATAATAATGTGAATATAATTGGTTAAATTTAATCTCTCGCACTTTATCCTTTTATTTTAATCTCTTTCTCCCTTATCTCCTTATTATATTTTGTCATATTATATCATATATCATTTGTTTATATTCATATTGTGCTTGTTTATATTCATATTGTGCTTGTTTTTATTTTGTCCATTTGGATATCAAAACATTTAATAAAGGATTAAATACTTAAAAGACTTGTGATTTCTAATTGTGGACTATGGTTACTATCCCTTTGCTTTTGGAGAATGGACTTAGACTTCTAGGATCTCCCTTTGCTCAAGTTGGAGTGGATTAGAAACCTCGACTTCAAATTATGTCATTAGCCTTTGAAGAGGAAATTCCGATCTTTGAAGATTTGTGCATATTTTGGTTTGGTAAACTCTTTCCTTAGCTTTTAATTCAAGCATTAGGATTAGTCTCTTCATCTCCTCCCCATTCTTTAATTTTCAAAACTTCTTCCTATTTCAAAAACCTTCTTGTTTTCAAACTTCAAACACTTTCATAAACAAACCTTGACTTCGGTCAAGCGATTTTTAATCTTTTCATTTTATTTCCTTAAACAAATGTTAATCCATGTAAATATATCAAAACCATTTTCTCATATACTTTAAAAAACTCAAAACTCACTCAATTGTTTTTGTGCCTTGTGCACTTTTTCTTTTCACATGTTTAGATATGATTCATCTTTTCTAGCGGAATTATTCGCTAAAGGATGACGACTTATCTCTACATTTTAAAAATAATTCAACCCATTTGTTTCTTTTCAAATTTTGTACCACGAACTACGAGGTTTTGATCTTGCATTGCACTTTGTGGGTACGTAGGCATAAGGCTTTAAAACCTTATCAAACACAAAATCATTAAAAAATATTCTTCTCCTCATCTCTTCCATCATTTTAAACAAACCAATTTCAGACCAAAAAGCAATAAGTATTTCAAAGGGCTCCCGTGGAGTACCACGGATGAGTCGGGTGCCTAAAACCTTCCCGGTTCATAACCAATCCCCTTACCCAATCTCTGTTTATTTCTTTTAGCCTTTGCTTTTAGAATCCTAGGTTTTTATTCGTTCTTTTACCTTTTTCCTTTCGGAAATAAAGAAAAGCGCGGTGGCGACTCTGTGTTAATCGAGTTAAGTTAATCAATAGCTTACACTCACGATTTTACCGCTACACTTTGGAGTGAATTGAACTTATACGGAGGTTAGGTTAGGCATTAGGCTTGGAGAAAGAGGCTTGGACTTAGGTTTGGAGTTAGTTAAAGTTGGTTAGGGTTTCTAGAATATTCCTTGGAATATGCTAGAAGAGTCTAGAAGGTGGTGGAAGGATCCAAGGCAAAATGGAGTGGAAGTGGAGTGTGAAATAAGGTGGAAAAATATGAATGAAGAAAGTGGAGGAAAAGAAAACAAACTAATTTTTGAAATTTTTTCCCAAAATTTACGCCTGTTAACTGGTTAACCATATGCGTTAACCGGTTAACGACAGAAAAACATGCCTTCTTCTTTTCTTTGGTGTCACCTCTTGGAAATGACCTGGATTATTTTTGTGGCATTATTTCTCCCTTTGAGCTCCAATGCTTGACAAGCCTTGCTTGATCACATGCCTCATGCGTATGCAAATGATGATGATTTATTATTTCGTTTTTATTTTTGTATGCAATGCGCAACTGTACATGCGAAATGATGAAGCATAAACCGCTTGAGGTTGATAATAAATTAAGAGGGAAAATTTTAGGGTATTACAGCTGCCCTTATTCAATCATCTGTAGACCTGAATGGATGATAGCAATGACTTTCAGACGTTCAAGGTGTGGAGTGATTGAATACCCGAATAAATCGGAAACTTTTACTCTGTGGGAAATGAAAGGCGATTGAAAGGTGATTGAGAGGTGATTGAAAGGTGATTGAGAAAAATTTCATTCTTGGATGACAACTCAAAACATGGAACTGACCTCTGGCAGGGCAAAAGGGTATGTGATCATCGTACTTAGATGATAACTCAAAGGAAACGAGACCATCGTACTTAGACGGAATCGTAGAGAGCATGATACCATTGTACTGAAATGGAATCAAAGGGAATGAGATTGTTGTACTCAAACAATGACCCGACATGTGACCGTTGTACTAAAATGGAGACACGAAAAAAATGAGACCTTTGTACTTAAACGAGACTCAAAGACGAGAGCATTAAACTTAAATAGGATCAAGGAACACTTATCCCACTTGGGAAATAAAGAGAACAAGACACACCGTAAGTGCTTGAAAAGAGAGGGGAGTAACATCAACTGACTTACGACTCAAATAAGATCAACTGATCGACCATGGAGATGGTATCAATCGACCCATACCCAGGGAAGTGAGAACGTAACATCATCCGATTTATGACTCCAAGAGAAGTGATATCAACCGATTCACATCTCAAATAAGATCAAAAGATCTATCATAGAAATGGTATCAACCGATCCATAACCAGGAGAGTGAGAACGTAATATCATCCAATTTATAGCTCGAAGAGAAGCGATATCAACCAATTCACAACTCAAACAAGATCAACCGATCTAACATGGAAATGGTATCAATCGATCCATAACCAAGAAAGCGAGTACGTAATATCATCCGATTTACGACTCCAAGAGAATTGATATCAATCGATTCACAACTCAAATAAGATCAACTGACCTATCATGGAAATGGTATCAACATATCCATAACAAGGAAAGCGAGTACGTAATATCATCCGATTTATGACTCCAAGAGAAGTGATATCAACCGGTTCACAGCTCAAATAAGATTAACCGACCTATCATGGAAATGGTATCAACCGATCCATAACCAAGAAAGCGAGACCATCATACTAAGATAAAATCTAGGCAATGAGACCATTGTACTTAAATGGCGACTCAAAGATACAAAACCATTGTACTTAAACGGAATCGAAGAAGACGGAATCATTGTACTTAAATGATTACCCGAGACGCGACCGTTGTACTCAAACAAAGATGAGGAAAATGAGACCGTTGTACTTAAACAAGACTCAAGAATGAGACCATTATAATTAAATGGAATCTAATAGAATGGGATCATTGTACTTAAATAATAACCCGAGACGCGACCGTTGTACTTAAACGGAGACGCGAAAAAAAGATGATACCGTTGTACTTAAACGAGACTCAGAGGGGATAACCAGTTTGGTTTGGTGGAAGTAAACACACTGAAAAATGACTTGGGCATTCCGCAGGGATACTTCGGTCTGATTACGGAAATACTATTTCGGACTTTGGGTGCAAGGTACCAAAACTAGCTTATGCTTCGTATGCATATGTTTGAATTTTTCCATGGCATAATGCTCCATAATGATGGAAATGCTACGCTTTCTGAGGATGCAAATGTAATGATGATTACTAAATGCAAATGTGAAGAGAGCTCCTGATGAGGAGACAACAGGTATCCTTGACAGCTTCACCGGAGAAGGAATAATTATTGCGTTGATTGTGATGACTCCATGTGGGAAAATCAACTATGCGGGGATATATTGTTAATGATACACTGGTTCTGGATTGCCGCTATTGCCAGAAATAAATTGGACTTTGAGATTGGAGAGCCAATACCCTGTTGGGGATGAACTTGATCTGAACTGTATGCTACTCGCTGAACTCCGTTGGGGAAGTAATACCCTTCTGACTTGGCTGAGGATCCAGATGTGTTGGTACACTACTAAGGAAGAAATCTGCTGGGAAATCCCTCGGATGCATAAACTTATGCTTGGGGAAGAGATGCTAGTGAGGATTAGACTTTTGGAAACTCCATTAGGGACACTGCTGGGAAAGAAAGAGGGCTCTCGATCTCTTTTGCATCTTCATCTCTGCTAGGACATGATAAGCCTCCATGCACTGTTGGGGATAAAAAGACTTTGGTGGGGAATACTTCCTCTTTGAAAGAAGGTTCTCTGCTTGGGGAAATTGTCAGTCCTCTACCACTTTGTTGGGGAAGGTTCAAATTCCGACTCTACTGGGGATAACAACATTGGGGATATTACCTGCTGGAGATGAGAGTCTTGATCGCCTCTTGCTGGGGATGAGAGATAAGGCGTCACATACTGGGGAAGTATCATTCTCTCTGCTGCTCTATTGGAGGAAAGATAGTCTTTAGAGACTTATTGAGCAATCATGATTAATGAAGCCTGCTGAGGAAAACGCTCATTGATGCCTTGTGATGGAAATGGCTTTGTTTCCAGCCTCTGGGCTGATCAACTACTTACTGATCATGAGTGAACAATGGTTCCTTAACATTTTCAACTCGCCTCAGACTAAGGTCCATCAGAAGAAATTGTCTCAAGAGGATTTTACAGAAAACCTGGAATCCGAGATACATCATTATTTTCAAACTCTTGGAGAGATTTGTCGGATCTCAAAATAATTGCCCTAGACTACATGGTCTATGAAAGAAATTGCCTCGCGAGGATTCATGAAAAACCTCATATCACTGTGAGATATTCTGACCCAGTATTCTGAACCTTGGGTAGGTGCTTCTGATTGATCGTCCTCGGGAGAGAGCATTTCTCATGCTCTTGGGGTGGTCTGCCCCAGTATGAGCCTTTGAGTAATTTTATCCCTGAATGACTGATCTTCGAGTGAATACCCAAACTAAATGCTCTTGGAGAGATTTAAATCTCGAAGTGATTGCCCCAGTTTGGCTGAAGTTTTGAGAGATTGCTCGACGTGATTGCCCCTGATTAGTTGGCTCTTACCACGACTGGAGGGAAAGTCCCTACTCAATGGAGTTTCTTAAAAAGCGCACCTCGATATGATTGTCCTTCAGAAGATTCAAACTCCTCAACTTGGCTAAATTAAACTTATGAATTGAATTCATATGTGAACTTCTATGATACCAAACAAATGTATGCAAGCAGAAAATGTTTTATTGTGAGAATGAAAATTATAATGCAACACACATGTTAATTTTGAAGTTTTACTGAAAATATGTCGCAAACCTTTGTGAGTGAATCACTGATTAAGATACGACATTATTTGAATAAGTGAAAGCATGCACATGCAATACTAACAAGGATCTTTTAGCACAACTCATAGGAGACAGAAACGTTATCTCGTGGTAGTATGCTCTCAAATTAACCCTGTTTTAGTTAGGACTTTTAAGGGTTGTAACGCGGCTTGGTTCACGGTTATAGAAACAAAAGATATAGGTTCAAAGTTTATAGGTACCCACCCCTCTTCGTGATGTCCTCCATTCCTATGTTCAACTAGCTTGACACATGCGCTCACCTCTCAAAAAGGGTTTTGTGATGGTTGAGGAACCATTGACACTAACGATTTAAGCATCAATCAGGTTGTCGTTTGGAGTCAGTCACCCCTTTGTCTTTTGTGTCTGTGCCACACGACTTTGTTCTTGTTTAAGGATCTTTCTTGTTTAATCCTTCTTGTTTTTCGCTTTTGCATTCTTTTACTTATCCCTAACTTTTGCCTGGACTGATTCTTGTGAATCTTTATGAAGTCCAGCGGGATGCCCTAATTTATGCTTAAGTCACTTGTTTTCAAGTTTCGACTTAGCGGGCTTTATCATTTTTTTTTCGATTCTCTTTTTTCAAACAAATCGTGTGACACTGGTTGTCTTGATTGCTTTGCAAGGGTCATGACTGTCTCACTTTTCAGTTGTTGAGGGATAATCGTTGTGGTTTCTGGTCTCTGGACATATTGATTGGGATAACCATGGTGGTTTTTGGTCTTTGGACCTCTTGATTTGGTACATCGAAAGGTAATGGATCCTCAGATGTACACTCCTTTTTGAAATTTGAATGCTTGGTCGAACTAACTGACGCCTACCCTGCCCCTAGGTGAAATGCATGGGTTTTTTTCATGCGAAAAGAAACTCCTACTTCAAGGCTCAAATGGGTTGGCGAGGGTTTATCTCCCCTATGTCTACGGTGTTTAGGATTTGAAACAATGCATGTACCTCGTCAACAGGGTCTTTTTGAAAAGCACACAATTAGAGATTTTTGCGTTTTCATTTCATCATCCTCCCTCAAGAGTTTAGCACGAGAGTTGGTATTGCAATGCAAGCACACAAAATTACGAGTAAACACGAAGGAATTACTTCAAGAAAACATGTGTGTTTTATTATGATTATCATTCAAAACACAAACAAGTTTCATGCATGCATACAAATGTTCAAACAAACATATAAAAGCTACACATGAAAATGCAGTAAAGAAGCTGAATGTTGATGTCATTGAGGAGATTTGACTCTGTCTAGACTTATCAGTCTTGGATATTTTCAGTGACCAATAGCTTTTTCATGAGCTTGCAATCTTCAAGTAAATGGCCATATGCCTAACATGGTAATCACTTCTCCTCTTTTAGTTATTTTGACCTTGTAGAGAGTAACATTGAGAAGTAAAGTTGACACCTAAGGTTGCTCGAAAAGACCTGAAGATCTTCTGCCTACGTATCTCCATTGACCAATGAAGAATCAGTGCGACGTAGTTCCCCTCAATAGGGATGAAAATGCAATGAAGAAATGCCATTACTGAGAGTATCATAATACTTTGTCTTTATTGCTTTAGTTCTTCTTATGACAAACTTTGATAAGAAGACTTCAAATCAAGACAAGTGTCCTCTTTCCTATCTGTTTGGAGCAAAGTTGACAGCTTTTGAATCGATTAAATCCTGCACCTTGTGGTGAAAAGCTTTACATCCATCAATATGATGCCCTGGTGCCCCAGAATGAAAATCACAACGGGTGTTTGTGTCCCATCCATCCGGTAGTGGAAAATGAGGTGGGAACAACTTGCGAAGCTCAATTAACTTCAACTGAAGCAAATGCTGAAGAAGATTGGTGTGAGACATTGGCAAAGGGTCGAAAACTCTTTATCTCCTTTATGGATGTTGATGACCTTGTTGAGGGTTAGGTTGGCGACGGTTTTGCAAATGTGTTGCCCTTGGGAGGATCACGGAGGCTGTCTGGTAGTGGGAACCTTGATTTCTCCTCTTTTGTTGACCATAGACTGCCCCAGCTTCTTCATACTGTCTCTTTTGCCCATTTGAGGATGACTTCTTAGTCCCAGAAGTAGAGGCACCTTTATTCAGGATATTTCCCCGCTTCATCCAGTTTTCAATTCTTTCACCAGTCAGGATGATTTCGGAAAAACTGCTGGACGAACAGCCTGCTAATTGTTCTATGAAGTGCCCAGGAAGGGTATCTATGAACAGGTCCACCATTTCCCTCTCCAACACTAGTGGTTAAACTCTAGCTGCGACTTCACGCCACCTCAGTTCATATTCCTTGAAGCTTTCGGAATTCTTCAGAGGCAAGCTTTGTAGTTGAGTCCGGTTGGGTGCCATGTCGATGTTATATTGGTATTGCTTGAGAAAGGCTTCCCCAATCTCCTTCCAATTGTGGACATAGTTCTTCTCCAGCTTCATGTACCATTCCAGTGAGCCTCCAGATAGGTTGTCCTAGAAGTAGTACATCCAAAGCTTCTCGTCTTTGGTATGTGCAGCGATCTTGCAATAAATGGCCTGCAAGTGAGTCTTAAGGCAAGAGTTGCCGATGCACTTGTCAAAACTTGGAGGTATGAACTTTGGAGGGATGACCACCCCTGAAACCAAGCCCATGTAAGAAACGTCGATACCAAGGGTATCTCTGCATTCCAAAGCCATCACCTTCTCGGCCAGCATCTGGAAGTCTTGATTATTGGCTCCAATAGAGAATCTCGTATCTTCATTGACCAAAGTGAATTGATCTTCCTGACGGTCTTCCACCTGAACAGGAGTAGGACCACCGCCCTTTGGAGTTGGAGGTTTGTTCCCCGTTGGTGGAATAACAATGTTGTTGATTAGATTATCTTGAGCGTCCAAGGTAACCACTAAAGGATCTAATTGTGGAGGAGTAAGCCTTTGCATAGCAGCCCTCATCTCTTGCTACCTCAGGGCCATGCCCTGCATCATCGTCATGAACTCTCCCATCTGGGTGCAAAGCTCGTTCAACTCAATTTGTACTGTATCCATGATGTGCCTTTGATTTCGGCGAGTAGCGTGCTGGTGCAGACAACACTTTCAATTCTTCCTGAAATAGTCAAATAAGTTAGAAAACCCGGGTAACCTGTTAGTATGCAAGAATGATATGCATGAAAATTCCATGTTGCTGATCCTACTTTCATTCAGATTGAGAGACAGATATCCCACAAAGTGCCTCACTATAAGATAAAATGTTGAGTGAGTATGTGTGGAGAAAGTGTTGAGTGATGCGAGTTCATTATCAAACCTAAGATTTCCAGAATGGAAAAATTCGAGACAATGGTACCCGAAAGCAAACCACCATATAACAATAATGCACAATCGTTCGAAAAGTCATACAACCAATGTCAATAACACTGAAGTATAAGAAAAATACACAATCAACGTTACACAAACAGGAGATTCCATCAACAACTCTGAAGGTAATCTCAAAACATAGTAAAGCAATCCAAATACATCAAAGGGTGCTATATCGTCTAGTTCATCAGCTATTTGTATGATCAGCAACCGACTTACACTTCTACAGATGTTTGTGCAGTCCGCATGACCAACCGGGCCAAGAGGCTTCAACTCCTGAGGGTTCCTTATGGTGTAATGACCCCTGAATCAATTAGATCTTGGACGTTGTGTTTGAATGCTTTGCACTGGTCAATTGTATACCCGAACGTTCCGGAGTGGAATTCCCACATAACACCCATATTGTAATCTGGAGGAATGGGGTACGGCATTGGCAAGGCATTCCCTGGCTGAATCAAAGAGTTCTTGAGCAAACGAGCAAACACTTGGCTGGGAGGGCTGAGACTTGGAGTAAACACTATTTCGGGTTGCTTGAGCTGAGTCCCCATATTGTTTATAGCCCTGTTGTTGAGATGAACTCGAACATCTAAGTTCTTCCTGCACTTTCTTTCCTATGTTTGATCGGTGACTGGGCAGAGGTTGTTGGCGTGCTGACTTTACGACCCAAAGTGGAGGGATATGCCCCTGACTTGAGATAATCGCTGAGGTAGGGAAAGGAGGAGTCCCTTCTTTTGCAACCACTGACATGATATCCCTTGACACATTCCCACTGATTGGTGCGAACTCAATCATCTTTGAGTCAATGAGCTCTTGGACCCAATATTTGAACCTCTTACAATTCTCCACATTGTGGCTAGGTGCACCAGAATGGAAACCACACCTAGCCATAGCGTCATAATCTAGAGGAAGTTTTTTAGGCAAGGCTTCCATGGTGACAAGTTCAACCAGATTGAGTTTGAGCAAGCAAGGCAGTAACTGCGCATATGACACTAGAATCAAGTCAAACTTAGCTTTAGGCTTCTTCGGCCTTTGTTCAAGGTTTTTGCCTTTACACTTCCTTTGGTGAACTGGAAGCGACCGCAAGTTGAGAGGTTTAGGAGTCCGGAGTTGAGGAGAATGTCCGCGAAACATTTCCTGATCTTGGAACAGCCCTACTGAACAGGGAGAAGCAACAACTTTAGTAGCAGCAACGAGGACATTGTGCCCTTCTTTGAGTACTGCCTGTGGAGCTTCCATGGTCTGGCTCTCATGCTTCTTCACTTGGTAAACTTTCTCTCTCATTAGCATGTGGCCATGATATAAGGTCTGCATGCCCACAAGGAAATGTTCCATTCGATTTTCATCTCAGCTATTTCCGCTCAGAGTTGCTCCATGTCTATACCTTGATGATTGCGGTTCAAATTGGCCATTCTGGAGAGAAACCCAATCAGGATGAGAATCTGTCCCCGGACACCTGTAATGAGTGTGAGGATGCATGCAAATTCCATGTTTGATTATTTCCAAGGAACCTATCTACTTCGATTCAAGTTTTGATACATGAAAAGTCCAACGACATAATTCAGACAGGGGATCCTCAAAAATAACCGAACATGTATGCTAAAACGCCATGATGTTATGTATGCAGCAGGTATGTGATCAGTGATGTGTCTATGTCGTGCTGATCATATAATCAAGTGTCTATGCAGGGTCACAATAACAGTAACAGTTTCTCTGAACAGAAATCCCAAATCTCAGGACCAAGAAACCAAAGAACCATATCACAATACTGAACAATACTGGTAAAGTGGGTATGTTGGAAGTTTTAGGGTTCCTGCAAACCTGTAAACCCCTCCCATCTCACGGGTGTGCTACTCAGGTCAACAACACGGACTCTCAAAGACGAATAGCAATAATACATTCACCATTTCCGAGAAATGGCTTATGACCAAATCAGGGAATCGGTTTGGCATTATGTACTATTCAGGGAGGTCTCAGCTGAGTCCAAGGAAACAAGCATCCCTCATAAGTCCCCAGCTTCAAGCACTGAATCGAGAAACAATAGTACATTCATCCCTTGGGATACAGTACTATCATCATACGAACAGTTTGCTTTAACTGGATTCCTATGAGGGAACCGGTCCATCCTATGCAAGTTCCCAGTGGACCCTCGGATGCGAGTGGGTTTGCCAATAAATGTGGTCTGCCACTACCATCACTGGAGAGGGGTGTTTCCACTAAGGTCCTCGAAGATCGGTCACCAGATGCACATAACTATCAAGGTCGTACCCTGAAGTGGGGAAGAACCCCCACACAAAATAGTTCCAAGACGGTCGCAATCTGGGTATGGAACACATCGCCACTCATCATGTAACCATGCGATTACAATGTTTGTCTATGCTAATCCTATGGTGCACTTAAGCCGGGTATTTGGCTTAACTCACAGTAACTCCCAACCCACAGAAAAAACCAAACCAGCACAGACAGTCCAATATATATGATGCATGGAAAGTAAATACTGAAAGCGGTAAATAAATAATGTAAAGTAAAAACTGTAAATGAAAACAGTAAATAAACACACAACAGCACACAGATAAACACCTAAAGAAATAAAAGCATACAGGCACTAGGATTGACTCTCAAGTGAAACCAGAGATTTTGGGCTCGATCCCGAGCAGAGTCGCCAGCTATCGCCCCCGAGATTTTCATCCTGGTACAAACGCGAAAGTAGCATGGAAAAGGTAGAGTCGCCATCCAGGAATTTTTATCCCAAAGGAACAGGAAAGGTAATGCTGTACAAACCTAAGGAAGAAGGAAAGGACAAGGTCCTGCAAACTAGAGATCTGGGTTCGGGAGTCGGTTACGACCTAGGAAGGTATTAGCACCCCAGACCGTCCGCCGTACCCGACGGGATCCACGCTTGTTTGTCTGCTTCAAAGGGTGAGAAAAATAAGAGTGTTGCTGAACAAAACCGCTGACTGGAATGGAAGGTGAGAAAGGGAACTGAAAAGATATTGAAAAAGAGGAATAGGGAAAATGTAGGGAAAATAAGGAATGTGCTCTAACGGGCCCTACCCTGCTGCCTACATACCTCATCGGGATTATGAGGATCAGAGTCGACGTAGTTCGTCTAACTAAGGCGGGAACTATTTGTTTGTGTTTTTTATGGTCTTAACTGCTTATGCCTATGCACATGTGTTGCAGACTCGTCTGGAACGAGCGCGTTACTGTCTTGCAAATGAGGCAAGTAGTCGCAAGTTCGTGTTGAGAGTGAGTGAGGTGAGAAAATAATTCCCGCAGGAAAATACGATTCTTCTTTGTTCAAGTCTTTTTTAGAGAAGTGTTTTATGTTTATTGTTTATGAACGTTCTCATACTAAGACTTGTTCATCGTGGTAGATGCCTTACACCTCGCCCCGAAACATGACGTGTATAAGTATCTCACGGTAAAGTCCCATGTCGTATGAGAAGCTCAATCCTTTATTAAGTGCTTTTTATTATTTTCTTTGAGATGAGAAAGAAAACAAAGTGAACCGAAGGGAAAAGTCTAAGGGGAGACTAATTATCCTAAGTGTTATCATGCATGGATGAACCTAGGTTACTGTGGTTTTCTAATCCTAATGCGAAAAGGAAAAGAAGAAAGGGAAGTAGAATGCAACTTACTTCCTAATGAAGCTAAGTTGATTCTAACAAAGGGGATTAGCATGAAGTAGTGAACTAAAAGCACATAATGCTACAACAAATACACTTTGAAAGCTTAAAAAGAATTAAAAAGGATAAAGGTTTGTGAACTCACCTTTCCCTCCCTACAAAACAAAGGTTAATAGTGTGAACAATGATAAAGAAATGACGTAAAAAATACCAAACAATTCTTAAGGATCTAGGACCTAAACTAGACTCAATCCTAAGTCTAAGGGACCTAAAACTATGCTAAGCAAAAATCCAGCAGCCTATTATAGCTCACTAATACACAATCAGCTATGAAATGCAATGCAACATACAAGCAGCTTTTTACAGCTCACAATCAGCATGTAAAACAGGTGTAAAAAGTGTGAAAATGCAACAGTCAACATACATTTTACAGCTACTGCATCAAAATCCAGCTATGGAATGTAAGACAAATTTGAATATTTTTATGTATGCACACAATGAATGACAAAAATGCACAACATGATCAAAGCAACATCAACATGAAATATTAACATGGATTATGAACATGTGAGCATTTACAATTATTTGCTTATTAAAGAATGCACAAAAATAACAAATATGCAACAAGTATGCATTTTCAAAAATTGGCAAATGAGCATATAAGCATGGATTAGGATCATGTATCAACAAAGATCAACATAATGAACATGTAACTTGGTACAAAAATCCAGAATTGGTATCAAAGAATTGTGATCAAAGATGTAAACAAAATGCAAGAACATGCATACTTGTGATCATGTATGTTTAAGTAACATGCAACATGCAATGCGACATGCGATTATGCATTCAAGTTATCGAAACATGCAAGGATCATGAAAGTGAAGCCAAAATAGAATGTGAAACACATATAGGCATAATAGCAAGAGAGTTTGAACATGGCAACAACATTCATAAGTCATTTTATGCACCATTAACAAATAAACACAAAAATATGCAAAAGTAACGAATACGCATGTCGAAACGACTCAAAACAATGGAATTATACACTAAACGGGTCCTAAAAATTCCCTAAAATCATGATCTATTACTACGTGGAGATTAAAAGAATGATGCAATGCAAACATGCAATGAAAACAAAACATTTTTCAAAGTCAGCACAGCGTTAACCGGTTAACGCTATAGGTTAACCGGTTAACGCCCTCAAATTTTCAAAACCAGGGGCAATTTTCAACGTGTTAACCGGTTAATCCCAGGGGTTAACCGGTTAACACTGAACATAATACAAAAATACAACAAGAAATAAGCACTTTTAGCCACAAACTCACTTCTAACAACTCCTAATGCACTCATGAACATGTTAACACGAAATTTCGACTTAAAGGAGGTTTTCTAACACCTATTAGGACCTAGAATAAGCTACAAATCTAGCTTCTAACAACCAAAACAATCATCACACACAAAAATCGTAATTGAACCTTAAAACGCAAGCACAACATTGAAACGGTAAAAGAATGCCATTCGGCGAGATGAAGAGAATAAGTTAAAAGCGAAAAGCGGTTTTGGATCACCAACCTACAAAGCGAAGGATTGCTTTGGTGAGTGTTGTTATGTCGATCGGTGCACAAAATGGAGAAGAAAACCAGAGATTCCGCGAATGCAAAATAAATGTGATTTGATGTCGATCTTGATGAACACTTGCACAATCACTTCCAAGAAGCCAAAATCAATCCAAAAACAGAAGCACTTCTTCAATAAGCTATGGATTTGATGATTTATGAAGGTTTAGCTTCAAGTGCTTCAAGTTTCAATGAAAAACTTGAAGAACTTCCATGGAGAAGCTTTGGTGAATTTGTTGAAAATGGGAGAAAAAGTTGAGAGAAAATGAGAGAGATGAAGTGAAAATGAGTTGAAGTTGGAAAAAATGAAGTGGAACCCTTTGCTTTAGAGTGAATTGTACTTATATGAAGGTTAGGTTAGGCATTAGGCTTGGAGAAAGAGGCTTGGACTTAGGTTTGGAGTTAGTTAAAGTTGGTTAGGGTTTCTAGAATATTCCTTGGAATATGCTAGAAGAGTCTAGAAGGTGGTGGAAAGGATCCAATGCAAAATGGAGTGGAAGTGGAGTGTGAAATAAGGTGGAAAAACATGAAGGAAGAAAGTGGAGGGAAAAGAAAACAAACTAATTTTTGAAATTTTTGCCCAAAATTCGCGCCTGTTAACCGGTTAACCATATGCGTTAACCGGTTAACGACAGAAAAACATGCCTTCTTCTTTTATTTGGTGGCACCTCTTAGAAATGACCTGGATTATTTTTGTGGCATTATTTCTCCCTTTGAGCTCCAATGCTTGATAAGCCTTGCTCGATCACATGCCTCATGCATATGCAAATGATGATGATATATTATTTTCGTTTTTATTTTTATATGCGATGCAATGCGCAACCAGACATGCGAAATGATGAAGCATAAACCACTTGAGGTTGGTAATAAATTAAGAGGACAAATTTTAGGGTATTATGCATGTATAGTGTGCAAAGCATTTTTCTATTAATTAAAAGATGGCAATGGATAAGATTTACATTTGAAAATGCATGAATAGTCAACATTGAGTCAGTTTCAAGTCAAAGACTTCTCCAATTACTTTTTTATCATATTCAATAGCAATCATGACTCCATAAAATTCAACTTGAAAGGAGGTGAAAAATCAAATATTATGTGAAAAAGCTTTCATGAATGTTTATAAATTTTCCCTAAATATACCATCAGAGATTGATATTTCAGAATTTCCTCTTGAAGCTCCATATGTGTTGCTCTTAATAAAATTATGATTATAAAAACACTAATTTACTTATTTTTATTACACTTCTTTTGTGTAAATATTATTTTAAGTCGTTGGAAGTCACATTTTTTTAATGTTTCGAAAGAGTGGAGAAAAAAAAGAACTTTAAGGGAAAGAATAGAGAGAAAAATAAACAATTTTACTGTATTTTATTAGAGGTTGTTTTCTAATTGAATAATGAATAAAATCTTTATTTATTATTTATTTTTTAAATTGTTGTGGTTGTATTTCTGTGTGTCGAATATGATCACACATGTTGTATCTTTATATGTAAAATAGGTATAGACAATAGGTAATAATATAATTTATACTTATGACTAATTGAATGTAAATCAATACTAATTGATTTGTAACCGATTCTCAACACTCCCCCTCAAGCCGAATAGTATATATTGTATGATCCAAGCTTGTTACATATATAATTCACTCGAGAACCCTTAAAAGATTTGGTAAACATATCGGCCAATTGATCTTCAGATTTGACGAACTTTATGGTTATTTCTCCTGACATTACTTTTTCTCTTACATAGTGACAATCTATTTCTATGTACTTGGTTCGTTCATGGAATACCAAATTAGATTCAATGTGAAGTGCCATTTGATTGTCGCATATGAGTCTTGTGTCCTACAAGTCTCCCAACCTAAGTTCTGTGAGTAAATTCTTTAGCCATGCATGTTCCTTTGATGCTGCTACCATAACACGATACTTAACTTTAGCACTAGATAGTACAACTATGTTTTGTTTCTTGCTTCTCCAAGAGATTATATTTCCTCCATTAAGAACACAATATCTGGAAGTGGATCTTCTATCTGATGGTGATCCTGCCCAATCTGAATTTGAATAATACGTGATTTTAGCATCACCATTATCTTCATATAATAAGCATATTCCTGGTACATTCTTTATATATCTGAGAATCTGAATAACAACATTCCAATGAGTATCACAAGGAGCATTCAAAAATTGACTCACAATACTCACTGCAAAAGTAATATCTGGTTTGGTGACGGTAAGATAATTGAGTCTACCTACTAGACGTCAATATCTTCCCGGGTCTTTTAACAGCTCCCCCTGACCCAGAAGAAGCTTGATGTTGGGATCCATAGGAGTATCAATTGGACGACAATCAAGCAAACCAATTTCATTGAGGGTGCCTAATGCATACTTACGTTGGTTAATTATTATGCCTGATGAGGACTGAGCAACTTCAATACCCAAGAAGTATTTGAGTGGACCCAAGTCTTTTGTCTGAAAGTTGTTGAAAAGATGATTTTTGAATCTTTGGATACCCTATGTATCATCTCTAGTGATAACAATGTCATCAATATAGACCAAGAGGAAGATGCGTTGACTAGTGGAAGAATGAAGGAAGAAAATTGAGTGATTTGATTCACTTCTAGTCATCCCAAACTATATCAAGGCAGAGCTGAAACGATCAAACCAAGCACGTGGAGACTGTTTCAGCCCATAAAGAGACCGACGAAACCGACAAACAAGTCTAGAATTTCCAGGAATGGTAAAACCTGGAGGTTGGTCCATATATACTTCCTCTTCTAATTTTCCATGTAAAAATGCATTTGTAATGTCTGATTGATGAAGCGGCCAATGATTAATAGCAACCATTGCAAGAAAGATACAAACCAGACTAATCTTGACCACTAGAGAAAAAGTGTCACCATAATCAAGGCCAAATATATTTTTATATCCTTTGGCTACAAAACGAGCTTTGAAATGATCAATCTGACCATCTGGTCGAACCTTCACTGTATAAACCCATCGACATCCTACTGTAGTTTTGTCGGAGGGTAAAGTAACAATATCCCAAGTGTTATTCAAATTCAATGCAGCCATTTATTCCAACATCTCTTGATGTTAATTGGCATCAATCATAGCCTCACCTGCAGACTTAGGAATAGACACAGAATCCAAAGAAGACAAAAAAGTTGTAACACCCTTTCTACCCCATCACGAATATAAAACAATTTAATTAGAGTAAACTCATAAAAGGGTATCACATCTTAAAAATTCAACATCTTAAACATCATTTTAAGTCCTGTCCCATAACACGGATTGTAAATTCATGAACAACAATTCAAATAGTTCAATAATTACACAGTGGAAAACAAAACAAATCAAATACTTCTTCCAATTAAAAAGGAATTCACAAATCCTTCTAAAACATGCTCAATTCGGATAGTCTTTTAGAATAACATCAAATCAAATCAACAAAATAAATTCAGAATTCTCAAGCGTTCCCATCCTGATGTTACTGGACACAGAGCAAGACTCCACACCTAACTAAACAAACAACGACACACTAACTCCAAGCTAGATCACACACCGAGCTAACCTTGAGTATCTACAGGATGGCATAAGAGACCATCACTAAAGGCAGGAAGGGTGAGTAAATTCACATTCAATAAATTTATATAAAAAGGAGAATTATAAAAATAGACTATAATACAGATTCAATCATCACAAGACTCATTCATACATAACGTCAAATACATCACATCGCCATACAAACTCAATGCAAATCATGCTATGTCATTTAAAATGAAAATGTAATTCTCTTTTTATGCATGTGGTAAGGAAACATCCTCATGGATAGAAACTAGGCCATCAACCCTCCACAAGGGAGCACATCATGAACATCATAATCACTTCAATCCGCATGATGGGATTGAAGCTACCAACGAACCAAAGTCCTTTCATCTTTATGCTATGAATGTTGTAAGTTTCAAATGCGCTTAAGAGGGGGTGAATTAGGTGGTCAAAAATTATATTCGGTTTTTATTGATTTTTGAATCTTTTTCCGATGGTTTTTAAGGACTTGAAAGTAAAGTGTGGAAAAGAAAAATACACAGGAGAATTATCCTGGTTCCCCTCATAATCTGAGGGTACGTCCAGTCCCCTTACAACATGTAAGAGATTTCACTATAGTTTTAAAATAATAGTACAAGCCTAATCACACCAAAGGTGAAGCCTACTATCTAAGTTATAGGTAACTAAAGTGTACGAAGAACAATCTTTTTCAAACACTCACTTGTTTCCAACAATCCTGGACAACAAGGGAATATAAGAGATAATATTGATACAATGAGATAAGTTGTTTTGTAGAGATGAAAAGATGAAGTCTTAAATTATCAAACAATGTTGATCTTCTCCCTTGATGGATTTTTCTCACTCACAATAAGATGTATAAGTGTTCACTACTTTTATAAAATGAAACTTTAAGAATGATATAAAAAATATTAAAGTAAAGTTTCACTTTGAAGATTTGTGTATAAGTGTATAAAAGTGTAGAGAAATGTAGTAAGAAAATATTTTTGAAAATATTAGGAGGTAAAGAAAAAATTTTGATGCAAAAATATATTTATATGTGTTAAGACACCCTTTTAGAAAGACATAAAAAAATTATGAAAGGATGTTTTGGTTTGAACAAAAATAGAAGAATGCATTTTAAAGTGAAAAGAGGCAATTTTTCAGTTTAGTACAGTGGTAACTGGTTACTACCCATTGGGTAACCGGTTACGCGCTATCAACGTTAAAATTTTTGAATTCTGGAACGAAGTAACCTGTTACTACCTATAAGGTAACCGGTTACTTGAGGTAAAACATGAAAAATGCCTATAGAAACGAGTACAGAAAGTTTGTAAAAAATGCAATTTTTTGATTCAAATTTAAAACACATATGCACCCTAATATTGAACACTTATTGATATTATTGCTTCATGAGAAAATAATTTTTATACCTTCCGATTAATTAAATTTGATTCTTCATGAAGATGCTTTCTTTGAATAATCTTTGATCCATCCTTTTATTTGAGTTATCAAGACTTGAGTTGTTATCATCAAAATGATTTTTGAGAAGACTTGCTTTTACAATCTCCCCCTTTTTGATGATGACAACTAAAAGATGTGAAATTGAGTTGGAATGCTTTGTTTCTCCAATAATCCCCCTTTGATGGTGCTCCCCCTCAATGTGATATTTAGGAGTTGCTTAAAAAAATCTGCATTTGAGTTTCTTAAAGAAAAACTCTACATTTTAGAGAAACAAAATAGCATACAATATATTTCTCCCCCTTTGTCATCCACAAAAAGTATGGGATAAGTACTTGAAAAATTTTAGCACATATCATAACATAACTTTTGATCAAAAATATTTTAGTAACCGATAAAATTTGAGTGTGTGAAGATTAGAAAAACCGAAACCAACAAAAAACAAGTCATAGCATACCATATAATTAAAGTGAGATAAATGAACTTTCATGTTACTTGACTATATACAAAGTATTTTTAGAAAAGTTTAGATGTCACCTTCATCGAGAATACTGAGTTCTCACCGAATTTTGAAAAACGGTTCTTTTGCCAAAGGTTTTGTGAAAATATCCGCTAGTTAATTGTGAGTATCTACGAAGGTTACGTCGACATCTCCTTGAATAACATGATCTCGTAAGAAGTGATGTCGAATGTCGATATGCTTGGTCCTTGAATGCATGACCGAATTATTTGTGATGTTAATTGCACTTGTGTTGTCACACCGTAATGGAATACATCCTAGATTGAGTCCGTAGTCACGAAGTTGTTGCTTGATCCAAAGTATTTATGCATAGCAACTATCGGCTGCTATGTATTCTGCTTCGGCCGTACTGAGTGTTACACACACTTGCTTCTTGCATGCCCATGAGACTAATGCATTACCTAAGATATGACATGTTCCAATTGTGCTTTTTCTATCCATTTTACATCATGCATAATCAGCGTCAGAATATCCAATTAAATTGCAAATACTACCTATTGGGTACCATAAGTCGACATTGGTTGATCCTTTGAGATACTTCATTATCCGTTTGACCGTCGTTAAGTGAGATTCCTTTGGGTTGACTTGAAATCGAGTACATAGATATACACTGAACATGATGTCTGGACGACTTGTCGTTAAGTATAACAATGAACCGATCATTCCTCAATATTTTGTGATATCAACTGAGACACCGGATTCATCTTGATCCAGATAAGTACCGGATCCCATGGGCATAGAAAATGCCTTGCAATTATCCATATCAAACTTCTTTAAGAGTTCTTTACAATATTTGTATTGATTGATGAAGATGTCGTCTTTGAGTTGCTTGATTTGTAATCCTAGGAAGTAGTTCATTTTTCCCATCATAGACATTTCAAACTCTCCTTGCATCATGGATGAAAATTCTTCACATAACTTTGTATTGGTTGATCCGAAGATTAAGTCGTCAACGTATACTTGCACCAAAAGTGTTTCTCCTTTTATTTTCTTGATGAACAAGGTTTTGTCAACTTTTCCATTTTCAAATCCTTTGTCACATAAGAAATTGCTAAGTCGATCGTACCATGCTCTTGGTGCTTGTTTTAAACCGTAGAGAGATTTCTTTAATTTGAATAAGTGAGATAGATTCTTATAATCTTCAAATAAGGGAGGTTGCTTGACATATGCTTCTTCATTTATGAAGCCATTCAAGAATGCGCTCTTTACGTCCATTTGGAAAAGCTGAAAATTCATAGAACACGTATAAGCTAATAAAAGTCTAATTGCTTCTAACCTTGCCACCGGAGCGAATGTTTCTTCAAAGTCGATTCCTTCTTCTTGGTTGTAACCTTGTGCGACCAATCTTTCTTTGTTGCGAACTATGATTCCATTTTCGTCAGGTTTGTTTTTGAAAAGTCGTCTTGTTCCTATGATGTGTTTATTTTTCGGTCTTGGCACAAGATTCCAAACTTGATTTCTTTCAAATTGGATTAGTTCCTCTTTCATTTCTATTATTCATTGATCTTCGCATATGGCTTCGTCGACTTTGGTTGGTTCTATTTGAGACACAAACGCCATGTTTAGACATGCATCCTTGAGATTTAATCTTGTTGCTACACCTTTACTTATGTCTCTGATCACTTTGTCAATCGGATGATCTCTATAATTCCTCCATTCTTCAGGTAGATCGTTGACATTTTAATATTGATGAACCGGTCTCTCTTGATGTTCTTCAATGATATCTTTAGGAGTGTCTTCTTTGGAAATTTCTACAAGATCATCATCATCATCACAAACAACAATATCCTCTTCATAGGATTTCTCGTCAAACTTACCAAGATTATCTTTGTCGTTATTTAGGACAAAACATTTACAATCGAAAATATGAAAGAAAGAAATATTTGGTTTCCTTCCTTTGTAAAGTTCATAAGGGTTTTTCTTTAGAATAGGCCTAATATTAACATGGTTACTTACAAAACATGTCGTGCTCACCGCATCCGCCTAAAAGTACTTTGGAAGATTTGAATCACTTAGCATTATCCTTGCAAGTTACACCAATGACCTATTCTTCCTTTCTACGACATCGTTTTGTTGTGGAGTTCTTGGTTCATAGAAGTTGTGTGAGATTACATGTTCTTCGCAAAATTCTTCAAATGAAGCGTTTTGGAATTCTCCACCATGGTCGCTTCTAATAGAGGCAATTGTAAGAGACATCTCATTTTGTATTTGCTTTGCATACTTCTTGAATGCTTTGAATGTTTCACTTTTCTGCATTAAGAAGAACGTCCAAGTGTATCTAGAAAAAGCATCTACAATTACTAATGCGTAAACATTACCTCCGAAGCTTTTTGTTCTCAATGGACCAAAGAGATTCATGTGCAACAATTGTAGTGGCCTAGTTGTGGACACCACATTCTTGGATGTGAAAGTTGACTTAGTTTGCTTTCCTTTTTGGCAAGCGCAACATAACATATCTTTGATGAATTTGATATTCGGCAATCCAATGACTAAGTCATGTTTGATCAATTTATTCAAGTGCTCCATATGAATGTGAGCAAACCTCTTATGCCATAACCATGATTCATTGTTGCTTTCCAAGAGACGCTTAACATTCAAAGACAAGTTATCTAAGGAAATTAATAATATGTTATTAACTCTTTTACCTTTTAGCATAACTTCATGAGTAACTTCGTTTTCAATCAAGCATTCATTTTTAGTTAAGTTGATTTTGAAACATCAGTCACACAATTGGATAATGCTAAGGAGACTATGCTTTAGACTTACCACATATAAGACATCTTTTATAGTTGTTGAAGGCGGTGAAACAATGGTGCCTACACCAAGGATTCTTCCTTTGTTGTTGTCACCATAAGCAACAAATCCTTTGGCCTTAAGCTTTAGTTGTGAAAATTTATTTAAGTCACTCGTCATGTGCCTCGAACATCCACTATCAAGATACCATTGATTTGAAGAGGTCTTCAAGCATACCTACAAAAAAAAGTTAAGTTTTATGAGGTACCCAAATTTCCTTGGGTCCTTCAAAGTTAGTCCCTTTCTTAACCCATACATAATGGCCTTGAGCAACACTAAAATTTCTAACATAACATACATTTGGAGTATGACCTTTTACCACAATAGAAACAAGTAGGCTCAAAGTTACTTTTATATCTAAGGGGATAATATTTCTTCTTATTATTTCTTTTCTTTTTGACATATTGATGAACTATTTCATGCTTGTCACTCTTTTCTTTAGGAATTTGTTCTTTAGCTTTTACAAAGAAGGTATTATTAAAAGTTTGTTTAGAAAAGTTTAAGTAACCAATACCACTTTTATCATTAGAGTATCTTTGATTACTAAGAACACATTCTAATCCAATTTGTCCTTTATCATATCTTTCTGGGACTCTTTTTAATTGAACTATTTGAAAAGAGAGTGATTCACATTTAGTGCATGCAAAATTCTTAATTAATTCTTCCTTTTCATCTTTAAAATTATTTTCCATTTTCTCAATATTTTCTTCTAAAATTGTTATTTGTTTCTTTTGAGATGAAATGGTTTTATATAATATTTTGCATTCACTTAAAAGTTCATCAATTGCTCCTTGAGCATCATTATCAAAAACTGAAAACTCACTACTAACCTCATTGTCTTCATCATCGGAATGATGTGATGCCAACAATGCTAAATTCGCGCTTTGATCACTATCATAGTCCGATGAAGAACTTATTTTGTTGTCATCCCAAGCGATGTAGGCCTTCTTTTTGTAATCCTTTCTTCCTTTGTTGTCACGATTCTTGGTGAGTTTAGGACATTCCGGTTTGATGATGCCTTGGTTTCCACATTCATAGCACTTAACGTCTCCATTTGATGTTGATGTTTCTTTTTCTTTGTTCTTTAAAAACTTCTTTCTTCTCATAAAACTAGAGTTTCCAACATTATTTTTGCACCAAAATATTTTCCTAGCCTTTTTATAAGAAGCATAAAATTTTCATCATCTTCGGGATTGTCTTCTTTCTCCACTTCTTTAGATTCAACTTTTAAGGGAATGCTCTTGGATTTCTTTTCTTGAATCTTATGTTTCTCCAATCATCCAAGTTCCGTCTCATATTCTTAAAGCTTTGCGAATAAGGTAGCAGATGTCATTGTTGATAAACTCTTCTTTCCGTAAATCGTCGTCACTTTGGGTTGTCATTCTCTTGATAAGGACCTAAGCACTTTAATATTCAATTCATCATTTGTTAGTGTCTTACCAAGTGCATTCAAGTGATTTGTCAAATGCACGCATCTTTTCAACAAGTCAAGGATTGATTCTCCTGGTTGCATTCTGAATAGCTCGTACTATTGACTTAATGTGTTTAATCTGGACCTTTTGACTTCGGCGGTTCCTTTGTGAGTTTCGACAAGGGTGTCCCAAATTTGCTTAGCCATTGTGCATGTTGAGACACAGAAGAATTCATCCATTCCAAGTGCACTTTGTAAGAAGTTTATTGCCTTTTTGACATAGAGAACCTATTTCTTATCATCATCATCCCATGATCCTTGCGGTTTTGTTGAACTAACTCCGTTGACAACTGTTGAAGGAATGAATGGACCATTTTGGATAGCCTCCCATATGTCACTTCCTTGCGCTTCTAAATGTGCCTTCATGCGGATCTTCCAGAAAACAAAATATTTTCCACTAAACAACGGAAGCTTGTTGCTACTACCACCGTCTCTGAACACTAGTGTCGTACCCCGAAAAATACGACCTTACGCGATCCGAAATGAATGGGAGCCGCGCCCCGGACGGACTAAAGAGTCGCCACCTAATTCTATTTATCCCCGAGGAGGGAAAGGGAAGATATAGATACAACCCGGGAGGAAAAGGATGAGGACAAAGGTCAACGGAACCATTGCCTGGGTTCGGGAGTCGGTTATGCAGGGGGAAGGTATTAGCACCCCCTACATCCATCGTACTCGATGGGAACCATCTAAGTTATCGCGCGCGAAAGGATGTCTGTGCTTAAACGAATTGCTTGCTAGAGGGAAATGAGTTGAATTATAAGTTAGATTGAACCTACGTGCTCGGCAAGGATGGAGATCCTCGTGCCTACGTACTCCCGTGTGCAATGGGAAAGTCAGAGCCTCGTAGTTCGGCCTACTAAGGGTAATGGTTGTTGATTTTATTACCTTTCGTCGACGAAAGGGTTTAGGAGTCGAATGTACTAAAGACTATGGATAGTTTATCTCGCCCAACAAGACGAGCGTCCTGCGTCGAAATAATCGGAGCGAGTAACGAGAGCTCGTTATCCTCCTTTCTACCGCTTAAGGCTCGTGGCGTACAGATCTTCTCGCATTATTAGAATGTTTTATTTCCTAAGACCGTTTGACGTTGGATCAAGGGTTTGGATCTAATCGAAACGTTTTGGTTTTTTGAGGTTAAAGGGTAAATGCAAGTGGAGGTTATTTTTGTGGTTTTTTAGCGAGGCACGAAGCGCTCGGCTCGCAAAGAGAGGTGGATCCTAATAAACGAAAACGATAACTGGAAAATAAAGTGCAAGTGTGCAAGTGAGATCGCTTGGCGTTGGACCAAGGATTCAGAAATAAATAAAATACGGAAAATAAAGTGCGTACAAAGTAATGGGAGAGGGATACAAAATAAATACAGGGGATTGCGCGAAATAAATGGTATCATTGTAGTTTGCCCAAGAGGAAGCGTGTGTGCAGTGTGTTTGAACTATTCGAAGGCGTTCGGCCTGTTTTAATCGGGACGCAACTATTCGAAGGCGTTGGACCTTTTAATCGAGAACAACTATTCGAAGGCGTTGGACCTTTTCGGGACGCGACGAAATTTGGTTCGTTTACTGCCTTAGAGCCGATTTAATGAAATCGTTCTATGAGGAGTCGAATCGTAATTTAAAATGCGAATTGAATAAATTGAATTAAATTGCGAGAATTAAATTAAAATAGAATAATGAATTAAATAATTAAATGAAATAAATAATATTAAGAATAAATTAAATTAATGTTTGTTTATCGAAATAATAAAATAATGAAAGATTAATTACAAGGAGGGCCTCATATTGACCAAAAATCACCAATTAAAATCGGGCGAAAAATTGGCCTTTTATGATATCATTGGCCCAAAAATAAATAAGAATCAAGAGATTATTAACACAAATTTTTCTTAAAACTATTTTTTCTAAGCAACTATATTACCAGAAATTAAAAATCATGAAAATAATTTTATAAGAATTCAAATAAAAACTACTTAATATCATAAAAATAATAATAATAATAAATAAAAAATAAAAAATAAAAATAAAAAAAAAAGAAAAAAAGAAAAGAAAAAGAGAGAGTGTTAGTGATGCCCCGTGCTGTGCTAATTAGAGGTGTATAGCAGCCAAACCAAAGGGACCCCAATGACCCGTGGCCCAAAACAAAGAAAAGAATATCAAATGAAATTTAAAAAAGGTAAAAAAATCCTAAAAACAAATATGTATAAACAGAATCAGTAAAGTTTCTCCTCTCTCTCAAAACGCGATATGAAGAAAAAGAAGCAATACCCAACAATCCTCTCGGCGGAAAATCGCGGCGGCTCAGATCTGTTTGTTTCCTCTCACAATGGTGCTTCACGGTTTGTGTTTTTCGGCTGTGAACGGCAGGTCGCGCGTCGAGGTTTGTGGAGGTTCGCCGGATTTCGATTGCTTCGCGCGGCGGCTGGGTTTAGATCGTGTTTGGTGATTTCGTCGGCGAAGTGGATGGTTGGCTTTGCTCGGATTCCGGTGCGTTTGCTCTTCGCGATTTGCACGGTGTTTTCGGATTGGTTTTGACGATGGGTGAAGCTCGCGGTTAGTTCGGCGGTGATTGACAGTGGTGGCCGGCTGAAGGTTTCGCGGTTGAAGTTTTGAGATGGCGGTTTGATGAAGGAGGATTATGGTGGTTTTGAGCGGAAGGTTTGGTTGTTTTTGCGGTGGATTTTGGGACGGATTTGGCTGGATGTGAGTTGGTTTGTGCGGCGGATTGGCGCGTTAGGAGGAAGAGGAAAGGGTTCGCGACTTCACAGCGGTGGGTTTTCTAAACTCTCTTCATCTTTCTCTGTTCGTTCTCATCCGATTCACTGTTTTTTGGTTTTCAAAGGTTTTTGTTTCGGCTTTTGGTTTGGTTTCGCAGCTCTCGGCGGTGGACTTGGTTTGGTGTTTGGAAAAGAGTGGTGGCTGAAAGGGGTGTTGCGGGTGGTAGATTTGGATGGTTCGAACAGATATTGGTGACAGATTGAGAGGCATTTTCACGGTGACTGAGTTTCGGTTGAAAGGTTAGTCTGAGTTTGGTGATTTTCTGTTTTGGTTTTGAAGATTTACGGTCTATTTTCGTTTTGCAGATGGGTGCGATTTTATGGTGGAGAATGTGGGATGGTTGTTGTGTTTGGATTTCACGGTTTTAGCTTGGTTGTTACTCGGTTTCAGTTCATCTTCTTCTTCTTTTTGTTTTGATTATTGTGGTTTGAGTTGTTGTGAAATGAATGGTTTGGAGGATTATGAAGCTGAATATGGTATGAGAGGAATTTTTGGTTTTTTGATTTTGAAACTTGGTTCTGTTTTATGCAGAGTTTTTGTAAGGTAATCCAAGCTTGTTTATTGAAGGAGAAAAATGAGGCATTATATAGAAAAATTGTGAGGATAAAATTAAGAAAAAGCTGAGGATAAGGATGGAATATTCCTGATGAGTTGTGTGAAATTTCGTTAGGCTGGTGTACGATTGTGAAAGCTGGAAAAGTTGTTATGCTGTGTGTGGAATGTGTGTGAAGCCGAAAGAAAATTCGTTGTTGTTGTTGTGCATATGTGAGTGGAGCAGGAAAAGAAAGAAATTTGTGTGGGGTCCTGTTGACAGGCTGTGTGTGGGTCCTTGGAATTGAGTAACAAATATAACAGTATTAACAACAATAATAAAAAACAACTAATAATAACAACTGATAATAAGTGTAATTATAATAAACAAAATAAAAATAATAATAATAATACTGATAATAAAAGGTAATAGAAATAATATAAAAACGAAAATTAAAATAAAAAATAAATAACAGAATATTATAATAATTGTAATAAAGAAATAGTAATAATAAAAGAATAATAATAAAAATAGTACTAATAATAAAAAGTAATAATAGAAATAAATTAAATAAAAAGAAAATAATGGAATAGAATGGTTTAATCTATATAAAAAAACCTAACAAAAGAAAATAGAAATAAAATGATTTAATAAATGGGAAATATGAACGATTTTTTTTGTTGAATTTTGGATAATGGTTAATAAACTTGGATAAGTACTAAAAGTAAATTTATTTATAATAATCATAATAAACATGGTATAAAAGTAGTAGAAATATTAATACATGATAATAAAACTTGAATAGTTAAAATAGACAAAATGATTTATGGACAATAAAGGTAAACCAGACAAAAAAAACCTACATAATTCCAACTTAACAAACTTAAACAATTTGATTTTTTTCGTACAAAAGAAAATGACATATTTTTGGATTTTTCGAACATGAGACAGAAAAATAAAATGGTACGCATTAAATTTTTTTTGAGATATTTAGTTAGACGGTAAAATAAAATAACAAAAGTAGGACAAATTTGGGGTATGACAACTAGGTTGTTATTTGTGGAAGCCATCTGAATCGAGTAGGAAGAGGTTACCTATAACCTGCTCTGATGCCAATTGTAAGTTTCAAATGCTCCTAAGAAGGGAGTGAATTAGGTGGTCAAAATTATCTTCGATTTTTATTGATTTTTGAATGATTTTCCGATGGTTTTTAAGGACTTGAAAGTAAAGTATGGAAAAGAAAAAGACACAGGAGAATTATCCCGGTTCCCCTCACAATTCGAGGGTACCTCCAGTCCCCTTACAACACGTGAGAGATTTCACTATAGTTTTAGAATAATAGTACAAGCCTAATCACATCAAAGGTGAAGCCTACTATCTAAGCTATAGGTGACTAAAGTGTATAAAGAACAATCCTCTTCAAATATTCACGTGTTTCCAATAATCCTGGACAACAAGGTAATACAAGAGATAATCTTGATACAATGAGATAAGTTGTTTTGTAGAGATGAAAAGATGAAGTCTTAAATTATCAAACAAAGTTGATCTTTTCCCTTGATGGATTTTTCTCACTCACAATAAGATGTATAAGTGTTCACTACTTTTATAAAATGAAACTTTAAGAATGATATAAAAAATATTAAAGTAAAGTTTCACTTTGAAGATTTTTGTATAAGTGTATAAAAGTGTAGAAAAATGTGAGTAAGAAAATGTTTTGGAAAATATTAGGAGGTAAAGAAGAAATTCTGATGCAAAAATATATTTATATGTGTTAAGACACCCTTTTAGAAAGACAAAAAAATTATGAAAGGATGCTTTGGTTTGAACAAAAATAGAAGGATGCATTTTAAAGTGAAAAGAGGCAATTTTTAAGTTCAATACAGTGGTAATCGGTTACTACCCATTGGGTAACCGGTTACGTAATGTCAATGTTAATAAATTTAAATTCTGGAATGAAGTAACCGGTTACTACCTGATCGTACCTAGAGATCAGGATCCGATGTGGCTGACATCAAACGTGGCTGAAGCGCGGTTGATGGAGAGAGGAGGGGGTATACCTGCAAGGAACTCTGATGCTAAAGTAAGAGATCGAGCAAAGAGCGAGCAAGTACGAGATTTAGCGTGAGAATTGAATACATGTCCCTCTCATATGAGAGGGTTTATATAATGATCCAAGCGTGTTATCATTGGTCCTTGTTTTTGGGCCTGGATCATGGGTTACCCAATAATCGGTAACTGCCGAAAACTAGCCGTTGGAGTGATACGTGGGTTTCTCGGACGAGACCCTAGTCAGATGGTATTGACGTCGATCGAAGGGTTCGTCGGGAAAGCTTTCCTTGGCCGATCGTGGGGGATTTTTCCCACGTTGGGTGTGTGCCCGCTCGGCGGTTGGTCGAGGGGGACTTCCGAGCAGAATTGGAATGTATCGGGTGTCAAAGAGTTATTGGGCTGTTAGGGGCTAAAAGATGGATCAGGCCCAAGTCTAGAAAATTGGGCCAGTCCGGAACAGGAGCCCCCCAAGTCGTTGCTTCTGGTCGAGGGAGTGATGACTTAAGGGCGGTCGACTACTCGGAAACATCTTCCATGTTGATAGACAATCTTTCACACGAGGGGCATATCTTCCTCGGTAACCTGGCAATCCATTTGTAGGTCGGTGTCGAGGAAGGGGAAACGAAAAGATGGCATGTTTTTGGAACTTGTGTCAATTTAATGCTTCTGACAGCTAGCCTAGGGGCTAGCGTGTAGGCTTTCATTGCCAAGGGATATGGGTCACACATTGATGCACGTGTTCCTCATCCTATAAATAGGGAAAGTCTATCCGTTTTCACATTTTTTTGCTTTCGTTTCCTCGCTCGACCTTGCCTTCTACCTCCGACTACCAGCTTCAGCCGTCGACCTCCGTCTATCTAATTCCGACCACCGCGCAGTTTCTCCAGAAGAATCATTTTCAATATGTCTCAACCACCTGATAAGTTATTTCATCCGTTTATGTCTTCATTTTTCCCAGTGTAGTCATGCATGCGGTTAGGGTTTAGCTTAGGAAGTAGATTAGGTAATCTATATGATTTTTCTAGGCTATTGGGGTGATAAGTCGCCCTGCTGGTGGTGAATCGCCCTTTCTGGGTTTCCTGTGAACGCCTTAGGTGCGACTAAGTGTCGCTCCCGATAAGTGGACATAGGCCCAGATAAAGGTACAAACACGAACGGTCGGCGAAAGGGACAATGAGAACACACAGCCGTGAACTCGCTGGAGATGAATAGAGTCGCCAGCTAGGCATTTTTATCCCGGAGGAAAGGCAATGCTGCATAGACCTAGAAAGATATGGATAAGACGGTTTGCGAACCAGAGAGACTGAGAAAGGGGGTTGGTTACAACCTGGGAAGGTATTAGCACCCAGATTGTCCGCCGTACTCGACGGGATCCACGCTTAGAAGATTTGTGTTTTAAAGGGGTAGTGTCAGTGCAATTTGTGTGTAAAATGGCTGGAAAAGAATGTACAGGTGTCAGTGTAAGAAAAGTGAAGTGTATAAATGATGTGTCAGTGTAAACAAGAATGAAATGCTCAAGAATGAGGCTTAAAGAATAATGCTGGAAGGAGGGGGGGTATACAGAGACTCTTGTTCAATAACCGTGAAGTTATGCCTACGTATCCTCTCGTGCAATGAGGAAGTCAGAACACCGTAGTTCGACCCAAAGAGACTGAAAGGTGAATTGACTTGTGAACTGCTTGCTTGCCTATGCTCAAGTGTATGACCTGTCTGGCTCAGGTGCAAACTGTCTTGCATTAGACGGAAGAAGCGAGTTCTCGTTTGTGAGTGAATGAGATGAGAAAAGAATCCCGGAGGAGACGATTATTGCTTGTTTTGAGTTTTCAGTCTTTTATAGCTTTTGAGAATTTGTCATAAGTTAATGAGCTTAAGCCTAAACCAATGGGTTAGTAAACTCATCACATCCTCCCTCTGATTAGGGGTAATGAGAATACCTTAAGTGTGAAGTCAGATTCTCACACTTAATCACCTTTGATGTAGGATTAAGATCATTAACCTACTTGTGATTATTTAGATGTTTTTGTTGTTTTTGTTAAGTGTTAAGTAATGAGATTAAGCCATAATCAAGGATTAAACAGACCCATTACACCATCCTAATAGAAGGATAATAGATGAGAATGTTTAAGCTGAGGAAAACTCCTTAACTTAATCCATGATTAGGGATTAAACTCATGACAAAACAAGCCTTTGATTAAGTGGATTTTATATTAATGGTAAGATGATGAAATGATTTTTAGGGTTTGTAAGACAACTTGAGGGGGACTTGTCCATTAACACTAGGGTTAGTCCTTCTTAACCAATTAAGGAAGAATTAGAACCCTAATGCAAGGCCCAAGTTACAAGTGTGATGTCTTGATGGTTATTAAGTGAATTGATTAAGAGAGTTAAACACATTAAGGGTTTAACACTTAGGATTAAAGTTATACACTCCATCCTAATAGAAGGATGCAGGCATAAGCTTAATCTCAAAGCCTTAAAGCCTTTAGGGTTTAGTCCCTGATTATGAGATGAGAAGAGAAGACTCAAAGAAGATACAAAGGTAAAACTAAGAGGGGAGACTAATCAAAACCCTAATCAATGGCATGCTTGGTTGTTCCTAAGGTTTGTGAGGTTAACAAGAGAAATCTTCAATGGAACCACCAGGAAGCAGATGAAAGGATCAGGAGAAGCAAAGTAACTTGCTTCATTCAAGAAGTCAAGTCACTTGAAGAAAGAAAGTAAGAAGAAAAAGAATGAGCAAGCTCAATCTCAAACACATAACAAAATGCAGCAAGGATGCATGAAAGAGATGAAAAGAAGTTGTGAGAAGTGAAGGCAAATTCACTTCTCAAGATAACTTACCACCTGAAAAGTTTGTGAAAGAAATGCAATGAAATGCAAAATGAGATGAAATGGCATGATGAAAATCAAAACCAGAAGCACGTTCATGATGATAATGATGCTATGGGATGATGCAAACATGAAACAAGGCATGGTGATGATCATACAAGTTTATGGATGCAGATGAAGCAAGTTAGGAAGCATGGACATACATGAAAAGTTATGAAATGCACATGGCATACAACATGGCAAATACATGATGCAATGATCAATCATGCTTTCAATATGTCTTATGATGTCAAATGAATCAAATGGATGCTTGGAATGTCATGGCAAGTCATGTTGTGCAAGAGAATGCAAGATGGGTGCATATGAAAGCCCAAACTAGGGTTTATGAACAATACATCAAACAAAAATCAAAATCAGAAGCAAACCCTAAGATAAAAAAAATTGAAAATGCCACTCAAAGGACCCCTAATCCTATATTAACTCAATGCCCAAAGGAGAGGTTTCAACTCCTAACCAAGTTCAAGTTATGAATTTTACAAGTTTGCTAGGGTTTTAGGGTTCCTAAACAAGAAAATTAACAAACAAATTGAAAATGAAAGATCAAATCATGGCCATTTAATCTCACAAACTACATGCTAAACACAATGCAATGCAAAAAGAATCAATGTCCAACTCTTCATGGATAGGCAGAAATGATTTTTGGAATTTTGGATCAAATTAATGCATAAAAATGATTTTAAATCAATGAAAAATTCTCAAAATGCATCAAGATCAAAAAATAAATTTGGTTTGAAGGTTGGACAATGTTTCTAAATGTCTTAGAACATTTCATGAATTTTTTGGTGATTTTTAAATACCTAAAAACATTTTTAATAAATTAATTTTCATTAATCAATTAAAAATAATCTTTTAAATATTTAAAAATACTTTTTTAATGCTAAAAATGAAAATAAAAATATTTTTGTGTCATAAAAATTAATGAAAGTCTTGAGAAAAAGTTTCATAATTTTTAGACAATTTTTACTATTTTTAATAAATTATGCAAAACAAATGAGAAAAATGTGAAAATAAAATGAAAATAAATGAATTAATGAGAAGTCAGCTGATCCAAGGGCCTGAATTCAAAGTCACACGCGCGGGAGTTGACTAGGCGCGCATCTGGACGGCCTACATTCAAACTCAGCTAATCAATGCTTATGCCCTAATTACGCCGTTAAACACTTTCAGATGACCGGAACAGTGTTCCGGTCATCTTCTCCGTTCACCCCAAACCTCAAACTCCTCTAAAACGTATCTAAAACAAAATCTAAAAACACAGAAATGATTCCCACTCACTCACGAATCAGAACCCCAAATCAAAACAAATTTATTCTTCCTACAAAGGCCGAATCGAAGCAAACAAGAACTAGGGCAAAAAAGTTTCAGAGACTAATTAAACTCTCATCTCTCCACCATTTTCAAAACTAAAAGCATCAGGACAATCAGTGAAGCATATAGAACAACTTAGGAACTTAAAAAATGATTTCTGGAAAAAATGTTCTTGAGCTACCTGAGTTTCGAAGCTTTCACTCTGGTAACTTTCAGACCTCCTCTCCTTGTGAAATCCACTCCTTATGACCCCTTGATGATGCTTGAATGCTTGGAAGAAATTTATGCAGGCTAGTTGAAGAGTTTGAACAGCTTCTGCTCAAGCTCAGTTGAAAATGGTGATGGTGATTCAGACTGTTTCAGGCATGGGTGAATGGTTCTTTGTGGTCAGGGTGATGTTTTGAGAAGGTTTGTGGAGCTTGTTTGGGTGTTTGTGAGCTGTGGGAGATGTTTCGAAGGAAACTGCAGATTGGGGTGAAAATGGAGAAACAATGTTCTTGCTGGTTTCAGGCTTGGTTCTTTGTTGGTTTTGGCTCAATGGAACATGGTGAAATGATTGGTGAAGTTGGTTTGAATGTTTGTGGTTTGTGCAAAGAGTTTCGAAGAGAAATGCAAATGGGGTGTGCTTTGTGTATGTGTGTTGTGGTGAGTTTTCAGGCTGGCTTCATGATGTGTTTAGCTTGCAAATGGATAGTATAAACAATTCCAAGTGGCCAGAGGATGTGACTTGGCCTGCTGTGATTGGGATGTTTACTTTTGCAAAAAGTCCACTTTGTTGTAAGGAAGGCATGGGTTGAACCCTAGGCTAGCACAAGTACATGGGCTGGTGCAGCATGGTGTGTAAGTGAAGCTAGAAAGGTCCAATAGCCAATGCAGCAAGTTGGTGGAAGTGTGATGATGATTTTGCAAGTTGTATACTTTTGGTTCATATGGAAAGATCTTGTCCCACAAGCCATGAAACATGAGAAGTCTTGGTCCAAATCTGATTTTTAGGTCACATAGAATGTTTGTGTAATGGTTTGATGTGAACTAGAAGTTACAATTTGCCTTGGTACATGATTTTGCAAATTTCTCATTTGAGGCATATCTTGAAAATTAGTGATTTTTGCCAACTTTGTCACACCATAACTTTTGATCCAAAATGAATTAGGTCATGTTCTTGTACTTTTTGAAAAGGGAAAAATGTACTCTACAACTTTCATGACCAAAGTTTTTCCATTTGAAGCATTTTTGGATCAAAAAGTAAGGTTTGAAAAGTGACCTAAAATGACATATTCTTTAAAAGTCAACTATGCCCTAAAAAGTCAACTTTGCAAAAACTTCAAATTCTTGATTTTTGTGAACTTCAACCTTCTTCCATGATCAAATAAAGATCATATACACTCAAAATGATGAAGATCACCCCTTGGTTGGGTCATTGGGGGCCTCAGATGCCCTGATTTTGCACTGACTTGTCTGAAAAGTCAACTCTTGATCAGATGACTTCCCCATGGAATTTCTTCATGAAACTTGATATGCATACTCCCTATACCATATAGAGACCAATGGAAACAAGAATGACCAAAAAATTTGGAGTTATGGCCTCTGAAACCAAAACCCTAATTTTAGGTCAACTGTGCAGTCAAACTTGGCTCTGCATCCATACCAATCCCAGTTCTTGTGATTCTTTTGCATTCTTGACTTTGAGAGGATATAACATGATACTTGAACACATGTAGACCCCTCTGAAGTGATTGGTAGCCTTTGGAGTGGCTCAGGAGGCTCTTGGATTGCTCAGGTCACAAACCCTAGGTGCAGATGACTTAGAATCTATGCAGTGAATCAAAAATGTAATATGAGGTGATATGATTGTGTTTATGCATACGAAATGATCACAAGCCATGGTGTGAATGGGTGAGGGCAAATTTGGGGTGTTTACAGCTGCCCCTATTCAAACATGAGTTAGCTGTGCAGGTTGTAAGCGACGGCTTAGCAGGCAAACAAGATAACTTGTGGTTGAATACCAAAGACAGTCCAAAATTTGCACTCACAGAATGAAGAAGAAAAGGGATATAGATTGCAAAGGAAAAGTAAAGTATATTGTAAAGTGTAGGCGACGGAGGACGACCGTCGAGCAGAGGACGACTGCTGGGTAAAGAGCAATGACGGGGACGGCCGACATGCTGGGAAAAGTGTGTGAAGTAAAGCAATGACGGGGACGGCCGACATGCTGGGGATAAAAGGTAAAGACAAGACGGGGACGGCCGACTGGCTGGGGAAAATAAGATATTATGATGGGGACGGCCATCAAGTAAAGCTGTAAAATTCTCTGGGGATCAATGAAACATGACGGGGACGGCCATCAAGTTCACAAAGCAAAGTAACCGACGATGGGGACGGCCATCGGGTTAAAAAAGAAAAGGGACCACGACGGGGACGGCCATCGGGTTAAAGAATGAATGAAATAAACAGATGATGGGGTACGGCCATCAAAGGCGAAGGACGATCACCTAGCAGGGGACGGCTGCTCTGTTGGGGAATAAAGGAATTATGATGGGGACGGCCATCAAAGGTGGAGGACGACCACCTGGCAGGGTACGGCTGCCGAAAATCAACGATGGGGACGGCCATCGGATAGAAGGTCAACGATGGGGAAGGCCATCGGACGAGCATGATGGAGGACGACCATCAAGAGGTGGAGGACGACCACCTAGCAGGGGACGGCTGCTCTCAGGGTTTGTCATGACATAGAATGAATGCCAGATAACCAAAATCAACAATGGGGACGGCCATTGGATAAAATGATGAAGGACGATCATCAAGAGGTGGAGGACGACCACCTAGCAGGGGACGGCTGCTAAAAATCAACGATGGGGGACGGCCATCGGATGAGCATGATGGAGGACGACCATCAAGAGGTGGAGGACGACCACCTAGCAGGGTACGGCTGCTCTCAAGGTTTATCATGACACAAGACGAGTGTCAGATAAAAAGGAAAACTTGCTTTGTTGGTGATCTACTGGGGAACAGTAAACACGGACGAGTGTTTATATCCAAGAAACAAAAGGTATAAGTGTTTTGACGTTGTGTATAGATTAAGGATGCGGACGAGCATTCTTAAGACTGCGATACGGACGAGTATCGGGTAGAAACAAACTGACACATGTTCAGAGATGATGATACGGACGAGTATCAACGGGTTAACAACGAACACGGACGAGTGTTGAATCTGAGGGGACTCTTCTGGGGAATAGTAGACACAGACGAGTATCTATATTCAAGAGGACAAAAGTGTTTGACACGGTGTATGGATTAAAGATGCGGACGAGCATCCTTAAGACTATGATACGGACGAGTATCATGTAGAAACAAACATTTGATGCATATTCTGAGATGACGATACGGACGAGTACCATCTGGTTAACAAAGAACAAGGACCAATGTTGAATCTGAGGGGATAAGTATATACAAGATACGGACGAGTATCTGTACAGGTAGTATGAGTATATATAGATGAGTGTTTATCCGCTGGGGAGAGTGACGCGGACGGGTGTCAAGAGAGAAAAGTATAATATGAACAAGTATCTGATATACAAAGTGTAGGCGACTACGTTGGGGATATGACACGGACGGGTGTCAAGGGATTGTCATATGTAAGTATATGTGAATGCAAAGAGGATGTCTTTGGCTTTCTGCTGGGAGATATGACATGGACGGGTGTCAAGGAGTATCTGTAGTGCGGGTGATTTTGTTTGTAAAGAGCGTTCAAGTGACTTTACTGGGGAAAGATGGCACGGACGGGTGTCAAAATGAGTATATACTGGTGTCGTGGTTGTGAGGCAGCTGCTTTTGCTGGGGATTCTGGTGGGGATTTTTCTGTACGTTGATGAACTACCATCATTCACAAGTGTTGGTTTAAAACATGGCTTACGATTATGCTATGTGTTGGATTTTGCCGTAATGCTCCGTGTTAAAACGGAATGCTACGCTTTGTGGGTGAATATGATGCGAATGCTATGATTGTGCAAAGATACCAAACCGGGATCCGGGTCCCGTTGCTGCGAAGATCTTCGATCGATCTGTTTGAAATGGACATCCCAGCCGGGTGTGAGATCACCGGTAGATCTAGAGAGATGCATCTGCTTGGGGATTCGGGTCGCTGATAGACCTATCCTTATAAAAGAGAGACCCAGCTGGGGTTTGTAGAAGCTTTCTTCACTCAGTTGTGATTCCTTCGTGCGTTGCTCCTCTGGATAGAGGCTGGAGTTCTGTGGGGAGATAGCTCTCTGACTTTTGTGCTCCGACTGAGGATAAAATGGCAACTCGGCTGGGGAGAAAGAGAGATCACTGAGAGACCTCCTTAAGGATTCTGTTGAAAAAGATCGTTGACTCAGCCAGGGATATAGGTGCCTTCTGTGATGCCTGGCAACTCTGATGGGGATAAGCAATAAGTGGCCAACTCAGCTGCATCCCTGAAAAAGATAGAGAAACGCACAAGATAATCCCGAGGTATCCCTTACTGGATTCCGTCACAGGAGTTAGGCACTGCTGAGAGTAAGTATATTTCCTGCAAGCATGTTTTTATTTGGAGATAAGCATCTGTATTCTTATGCAATCAGTTTTTTTCTTTTAAGACATCAGACATTTTTTGCAAATAAAATGTACAAAACGAGACATGACTGAAAATCTGATTTTATTAATTCATATGCCCTGAATTGGCGAGATACAATCAAAGGAACATATCCCCTGGAATGAGGAGATTGTTACAAATTGAGAAACAAAATGTTGGCAGTGTTGATGACGCTTTGCGGAGCTTCCTCTTCACTATGACCCGTATGACTGTTGACGTTCTTCTCATCTTGCTTTTTGAAGAATGTTGATTCTGATTGAAGCTTGATCTTTTCGAAGCTTGCCAAGTTGTAAGTTGATACAGACGAAATCAGAGTGCAGTTGTTCGCTTATTCCCTTATTTTGCATGGATCGCCCTTTCGGGTTTTCAATCCATCGGGATACCCATTTTTGCCTGAGCTGTCCAATGCGGATTTTCAACTCAGCGGGTGTACATTTTTTATTTATTTTCCCTTACTTTTGCCCGAGTCTTTTATTCTGTTTTTGACTCGCCGGGATGCCCTATTTTTGCCTGGACTTACATTCTGTTTTTATGCCCAGCGGGTCATTTTTATGCGAAGTATTTTTTAACTGCATCTGAATTCACAGGGGACGGGAAGTCTTCACCATCCATGGTGCTGAGCATCAGCGCTCCACCAGAGAAAACTTTCTTTACTACAAATGGTCCTTCATAGTTTGGAGTCCATTTGCCCCTGTGGTCTGTATGAGGAGGGAGGATTCTTTTCAGCACAAGATCTCCTACTTGGTACTCTCGGTGCCTGACTTTCTGATCGAAGGCTTTCTTCATTCTTTTCTGATACAGCTGCCCATGACAGATTGCAGCCAATCTTTTCTCTTCAATCAGACTCAGTTGCTCGTATCGGGACCGGACCCACTCTGCTTCGTTCAGCTTAACATCCATCAGTACCCGGAGAGAGGGTAATTCAACCTCGACAGGTAGGACTGCTTCCACACCATATACAAGCTGATACGGTGTTGCCCCAGTGGATGTCCTGATTGACGTGCGGTACCCATGTAAGGCAAACGGTAGCATTTCGTGCCAGTCTTTGTAAGTGACTACCATCTTCTGCACAATCTTCTTGATATTCTTGTTTGCTGCCTCAACAGCGCCATTCATCTTTGGCCTGTAAGGAGAAGAATTGTGGTGTTGAATCTTGAAGTCCCGGCACAGCTCTGCCATCATTTTGTTGTTTAAGTTGGAACCATTATCAGTAATGATCCGCTCGGGAACTCCATACCGACAGATGATATCTCTCTTCAGAAATCTGGCTACCACTTGTCTTGTAACATTTGCATATGAGGCTGCTTCAACCCACTTGGTGAAATAGTCAATGGCGACCAGGATGAATCTGTGGCCATTTGAAGCAGTTGGCTCAATCTTGCCAATCATATCAATGCCCCACATAGCAAAGGGCCATGGTGAAGACATTATGTTCAAAGGATTGGGAGGCACATGCACCTTATCTGCATAAATCTGGCATTTGTGGCACTTCCTGGCATAGGCACAACAGTCAGCATCCATCGTGATCCAGTAATAACCCGATCTTAGCAACTTTTTAGCCATGGCATGCCCTCCAGCATGGGTACCAAAAGATCCTTCGTGCACTTCATGCACCAACAAGTCTGCTTCTGTCTTATCAACACATCTGAGGAGTACCATATCAAAGTTCCTCTTGTATAGAGAACCATCAGTGTTCAAGAAGAAACTACCAGCAAGCCTTCTCAAAGTCTTCTTATCATTGGAAGATGCCCCAGATGGGTATGTTTGATCTTCCAAGAAGCATTTAATGTCATGGAACCAAGGCTTATCATCTTTTACAACATCTGCTGCAAACACATATGCTGGTCTATCAAGTCTGGACACTGAAATCTGAGGTACAAAGTTGGCAGTCTGAACTTTGATCATGGATGAAATGGTAGCAAGAGCATCTGCAAACTGATTCTCATCCCGAGGGATATACTCAAGCTTGGCTGTTGTGAAGAAAGTCAATAACCTCCTTGTATAATCCCTGTAAGGTATCAGATGATCCTGGTGTGTGTACCATTTGTCGTTGGTTTGATTAACTACCAGAGCTGAATCTCCGAATACAGTCAATGTCTTGATCCTGAGGTCAATGGCTTCCTCAAGACCCATAATGCAAGCTTCGTATTCAGCTTCGTTGTTAGTGCAGTTGAAAGTGAGTTTTGCCGAGAAAGGCATGTGAACTCCCTTAGGTGTAATGAGTACTGCACCAACACCACGACCATTCATATTAACAGCCCCATCAAACATCATAATCCATTCTTCTTCTGGGTCAGGCCCTTCAGTGTGAATAGGCTCTTCATGATCTTTTGTTTTTATGAACATGATGTCTTCATCAGGGAAGTCAAATCTCATAGGCTGGTAATCATCGATAGGTTGCTCAGCAAGGTATTCAGACAACACACTGCCCTTGATGGCTTTCTGAGATGTGTATTGGATGTCATACTCTGTAAGAATCATTTGCCATCTTGCAACCCGTCCAGTAAGAGCTGGCTTCTCGAAAATGTACTTGACTGGGTCCATTTTTGATATCAACAAAGTAGTGTGGGTCAACATATACTGCCTCAGTCGGCGAGCAGCCCACGCTAAAGCACAGCAAGTTTTCTCGAGCAGTGAATAACGTTGTTCACAGTCGGTAAACTTTTTGCTTAGGTAGTATATTGCATACTCTTTTCGACCAGACTCGTCATGCTGGCCCAGCACACACCCCATTGACTCTTCTAATACTGTCAAGTACATTATTAGAGGTCTTCCTTCAACTGGAGGCATAAGGATTGGAGGCTCTTGTAAGTACTCCTTGATCTTGTCAAAAGCCCTTTGGCAGTCTTCATTCCACCTGACCGTCTGTTCCTTTCTTAACAGCTTGAACAAAGGCTCACAGGTTGCTGTGAGGTGAGATATGAACCTTGAGATGTAGTTCAATCGACCTAAGAACCCTCGAACTTCTTTCTCAGTTTTCGGTGCAGGCATCTCTTGGATGGCTTTGACTTTATCAGGGTCAACTTCAATCCCTTTCTCGCTTACAATAAAACCCAGCAGCTTACCAGATCGTACCCCGAATGTGCATTTGTTGGGGTTCAGCTTCAATTGGTACTTCCTCAGACGCTTGAATAACTTCAGTAGATTCACCAGGTGATCTTCTTCAGTAAGGGACTTGGCAATCATGTCATCCACATAACACTCGATTTCTTTATGGATCATATCGTGGAATAATATTACCATAGCCCGTTGATATGTGGCACCAGCATTCTTCAGTCCGAATGGCATCACTTTGTAACAGAACGTGCCCCAGGGTGTGATGAAGGTTGTCTTCTCCATGTCTTCAGGTGACATTTTAATCTGATTGTATCCTGAAAATCCGTCCATGAAGGAGAATACCGAGAACTGATCCGTATTATCCACCAATACATCAATGTGAGGTAAAGGGAAGTCATCTTTCGGGCTGGCTCTGTTCAGATCCCGGTAGTCAACACACATTCTTACTTTGCCATCCTTCTTAGGCACAGGCACAATATTAGCAACCCACGGTGGATAGCTAGTTACAGCAAGGAACCCGGCGTCCCATTGCTTTTGTACCTCTTCCTTGATTTTCATTGCCATGTCTGGGCGAGTACGGCGCAGTTTCTGTTTAACCGGTGGGCATTCTTCTCTCAAAGGCAGCCTGTGCACAACAATGTCGGTGTCCAACCCTGGCATATCTTGATAAGACCAAGCAAACACATCCACATACTCTTGAAGCAGGTCAATCAGTTGTCTCTTCACTGAGTTTTGCAGGCAGGCCCCGATTTTAACTTCTTTCACGTCTTCATCCGTACCAAGATTAATCACTTCAACCTCCTCCTGGTGAGGAGTAATAACCTTTTCCTCTTGTCTTAACAACCTGGCTATCTCTTCAGGAAGCTCATATTCTTCTTCAACCCCTTCATCAGCTTGATTGATCGGATTGTCAAAGTCATACGAAGTCATAGCCGTGCTGTTGTCGGTGCTGTCAGGGAGGCACTCTCTGCAAGGGTTCAGTTTGTTCATTTTAGTGATTTGATTTTAATCTTGTTTTAGAAAAGTGAAATAAAGTTATCATTTTGAAAACACTGCCATTTATTTTTTGTACAAAAAAGAAAAAATGGAAAAACAGTGAGCGGAAGAAAAAGACTCATTTGCAAAAAGATGTCTGATATTTCATTGATTAATCTTGTTTGCACAAAAAGTACAGATGGCCCGATTACAAAATGAGTCTTGTCATCTTGGGCAAGATGCAAGACTTTGATGCATGCTATAAAAATACAGGAAATAATAATTACTCTGCATGAGTAACTCTTATAATTTCCTGGGAAGACCAGTTTGAGATACTGCTCCCCGGGATCTTTGGACGAATCCAGCTTTCCAGGTTGCGTTCTTCTTCCAGCTCGTCTTCCAGACAGTTGACAGCATCAGGGGTGAGCATCCCCCCACTCACAAAGTTGGGCTCCTTTGCAGCCTCTGCTTGATCTTGTTGAGTCGGTTTGTAACCCAACCCAAATCTGTCCTCTTTCTTCTCCACCGATAACAGTTTGCCCCAGCCTTGGGCGTTTCCTCCCTCAACAACCTTCCGGGCTTGTTGGTATGATGATATTGAAGTACCAGGCACAGCAGATGTTTCATTGACATTCAAAGCTTCGAACCCCTGGCTCATTGTTTCGTGGATCTCCCCATCCATCTCAATGTACTTATAGGTAGCCAGGTGGCTGACAAAAATATCCTCCTCTCCACAGATTGTAACGATTTGACCCTCCCACTCATATTTTAACTTCTGGTGAAGGGTAGAGGTTACGGCGCCAGCGGCGTGAATCCATGGCCTACCCAATAGACAGCTGTAGGCGGGCTGTATATCCATCACGTAGAAGGTCGTTTTGAAGGTCTGCGGGCCAATCGTTACGGGCAACTCGATCTCTCCCAGAACCGATCTCTTTGAACCATCAAAGGCTCTCACCACCAGGTTGCTGGGTCTCAACGCCAATCCTTCATATTCTAGCTTCACCAGGGCCTTTTTAGGTAAGACATTGAGGGATGACCCCGTGTCCACCAGCACATGAGAAAGGACAACACCTTTACATTCCATGGTTATGTGCAAGGCCTTGTTATGGTTGCGGCCTTCCGTTGTCAAATCAGTATTGGTGAACCCTAGTCCGTGACTAGCATTAACATTTCCAACTACAGCTTCCAGCTGATTGACAGTGATCTCTTCAGGCACGTAAGCTGCGTGCAAGACTTTGAGTAGTGCGTTCCGATGGGCTTCGGAGCACATAAGCAATGATAGGATTGAGATCTTGGAAGGCGTCTGGTGAAGCTGATCCACTATTTTATAATCACTCTTCTTGATGATCTGCATGAACTCATCAACCTCTTGATCGAATGGTGTTTTCAAAGCTTCTTTAACAGTCTGCTCTTCCTGCACCAAGCTTTTTCCTTTTGCCTTGGCAGCAGCTTCTGCTTCGGCCGTGGGTCTCTGAATTTGTGGAGCGAAAAGACGTCCGCTTCGAGTGAAGCCTCCGCCTCCTCCCACATTGTCAATTTGTGGTGCAGGGGTTGATGATTCAAAAGTGATCCTTTGTCCTTCACAGTACAGGTCAGAGCCATAATGCCACGGGATGGCATTGCTGCTTTCATAAGGTACTGGTCCAGGCACCGTGATAGTGACTGGACTGACTGCGGCTGCGGAAGGAATTGTGATAGTTTGCGGATCATAATAAATTGTGACTGGTGCTCTGATGGGAGCAGCACCTTCTGAGTTGTAGGCAGAGTTGTTTTCAGGATCATAAAATATTGTGACAGTTGAGACATCTTCATGATTTGTTGCTGGTGTTGTAGGAGACATTGGTGGAAGGATGGATGTTGTTGTTGTAGGAGTTTCAAAATGGAGTGATGCTGAAGTTGTAGAAGAAAAATTTGTTGATAACTGATCAGTTAAGATAATAGATGAAGTACTTGTTGATGAAGCCGAAGAATTGTCAGGAACAATGGTTGTTGCAGTTGTAGGAGGTTCTGGAGTTGTTGCTGATGAGATTGCTGGATTTGTAGGAAATGATGTGGTGATCTGAAGCTGGCCACTCTGAATGAGACCGTCTATGCCATTCCTCAAGTTATCGCACCCATTAACTGAAATATTGCAGTAAGCACACCCCAACTCACACCCCGGGAACATTTGACATTCGAGGAGTTGAGCCTTGATTTTTACCAACGGTGTTCTGATCTGACCCACACTGGTTATTAAATAAGACGGCTTGTCTTCTTCAATAGCGTTAATCCTGGGACCACCGTGGTTTGGCATGGGGTTCTTATTGACATTAGGTGGTGGTGCGAAATTCAGAGCTTTCGAGTCTACCAGGTCTTGTACCTTCATGTGCAAGGCTCTGCACTTTTCTGTACTATGGCCAGGTGCATTTGAATGGAAGGCACATCTGGCGTTGGAATCATAATTCCTGGGTAGGCTGTTGGGATCTGGAGGTGCCAACGTCCTTAGCTCAACTTGGTTGAGTTTCAGGAGTTGTGGCAGCAATGTAGCATATGGCATAGGGATCAGATCGATTACTCTGTTGGCTTGAGAAGGCCTCTGCTGGAATGGCCTCTGCTGGTTATTGTTGTTGGTGTTGCTGTTGTTATAATTTCTCGGAGGGTACTGATTCTGTTGATGGTACTGAGGTTGTTGCTGATAGTTTTGCTGCGGAGGTTGATAAACTGGTTGAGGATGAGCTGGAGCGGGAATGGTGACTGCTGCTACTGATCTGTGAACATATTGGGGCCTGCCCCTGTTGGTGTGGATGGCATTAGTCTCGCCAGTTCTTCTCGGGCCTGCAAAAGGCTTTCTTGTATTACTGGACGAGCTTGCACCGTTGTCTGAGATCTTGCCCATTTTTAACAGGCTCTCAATTCTCTCCCCAGCTATGACAACATCTGCAAAGCTAGTGGAAGAGAAAGCAGCTAGCCTGTCAATATATGTCCCCTGAAGGGTGTTCATAAACATATCTGCCATTTCCCTTTCAGACATAGGTGGCTGGACAGCAGCAGCCAATTGCCTCCATCTCTGGGCATATTCTCGGAAACTTTCCCTTGACGACTGTGACATTCCCATTAGGAGAGTCCTGTTGGGTGCCATATCTAAGTTGTACTGATACTGTCTGATAAAGGCCTCTGCCAGGTCCTTCCAGCATCTAATAGTTGCCCTTGTCAAGTGAGAGTACCATTCTCTTGACGCTCCAGTCAAGCTATCTTCGAAATAGAACATCCAAAGCTTCTCATCCATAGTATAGGCCTTCAGCCTTCCCAGAAATGATTGCAAATGAGTCCGGGGGCATGAGGTCCCGTTGTATTTTTCAAAACAAGGAGGCTTAAACTTATGGGGGATCCTGACCCCGTCTACCAAGCCCATGTCCATGACATCGAAACCCAAAGAGTTTTGAGACTCTAAGGACCTCAATTTCTCAGCTATCTCATCCAACCTTCTATCATAAGCTTCTTCCCCAGCACCCATTACTGTGAATTGATCCTCCTGGGGGTCTTCTTGAAGTACCCTGGCTGCAGTGGCAGTCCCTTGAGCATTTGCAGGAATATTGACCTCAGGATGGAGGTGGGGTCCAAATACAGGGGGATTGACATGAGGTTGGACCCTCTCGTTGTTGCTGGTGCCGGCAGTCCCTATATGTGGATCTTCTTGATTTTGCCTTTCCACCATGGCCCTCAATCTTTCCTGGCTCTGAGCCATGTTGTTCATCACTTCCATAAACTGTGTCATCTGCGTTCTCATTTCCAATCTTTCGTTTGCCATTTGATTTCTGACCTCAGTAAGGTCCTGCTGCATCTGATCCATTTGGATGCCCGGAAGATTGTTACGGGTCGGATAACGGTGCGGACGATTGAGGGGAAATACCCGGCGCCGAGCAATAATTCCTGAGTTTCACAACAGAGTTAGTGGCAGTAAAACAAAAACCTACAAAACAAACAAAAGGGTTAGCATGCAATGCAGTATGCCTATTTGTTTTCAAGGTATCCGGTTTGGCATTCAGTTTTGACCCTTCCAGACCCTTGAAGATGCTGTTGATGTCGCTTTCAAAATTTTGGATGGAACAAACTAATACATATATTACAAAAAGCAAACGGTACATAGTTTGTTTTACAAATACAAGCCCTCGGAGGGGTCAAAATACATTACAGGAAAATAAAAGTACATGGAATGAAAGCAACAACAAACAAATGGTCAAACACCAAGACCAAACTCATCCTCACGAACTTCCTTGAGAAGCGCTTCGGTCACAGGATCAGCCGGACGCTCCGTGAGATTCCTGATGAGGAGATTTCGGGTTGTAACAGCTGCTGTTAGCTTCTTGTGCTGACCTTGGTCCTTGGACCTCTTCACTCCAGCTTTGATCTTCAGCTCTGATATCTCCCTCTGGGCTGCTGCCAGGGCTTCTTGTTGCTCTTTTGCACTAGCTTCCATCTGCTCTATCTTGTCTTGGACCCTCTTGTCCTCCAGAGTACGAGCTTCGGTGATCCTGACCCACCTAGCCTGACTCTCCTTCAGATACAAGTCTGTTCTTGCTCTCTGGAACTGGGCTTCTTTGCAAGCATTCTTCAGAATTTGTTCTCCAGCTTTAGACTTTTTGATATAATCCCCAGACTTCTCAATCTTAACCAAATGCTCCACTCTCAACTTCTCTAACCTCTCAATCTCCATCCTGCCATCACTCCTCTCCCGGAGAGTCTTCTGCAAAGCCTGGGTTAACTTCTTATTTCTTTCCTTCAAGCTCTCAAACTCCTCCAAACTGACAGTGGCAGGGGGTGGTGCTGAAGATGATTCAGGCATATCTTCTATAGTAAAGGGCATCCCAGAGAATTGAGCTCTGGCATGGGACCAATCATAGTATTGTGCTGATGCCACATTGTTACACTTTCCCAGGATGGTTACCCCCTTAGTCTGCACATTGTCCCAGGCCCAAGCTGCCTGCCTAACAATAGCCAGATTAAGCTTATTCTCACAATAAAGAGTCTCAACCAAGTCCTGTGCCTTAGGAGTGTGGACCAGTGCATAGCCCAGTTGTCTTTTGAACAACAGAGGGTTGTAATTATTACTACCCTTAACTCCTATTAGGGGCACATTGGGAAAATTCCCACAGCTGGTGATGATATCCCTACCCTTGGTGCTTTGAGTGCACCATCTGATATCGGCTGAAGTTAGAGCAGTGAGTCTCTTAGCCCAGTTTCTCTGCTGATGAGGGTTCAAAAATGCATCTGTCCTGGGTAGATGCCTGAGAAGCCAAGTATGGAATAATGGAGCACAACACCTCACTAATCTTCCCCTCTGCTTTTCATTCCTCTGATGCACTGAATAGTAGAGGTCCCCCAATAAAGTGGGCACTGGGTTCTGCAAGATGAAAAGATGGATTGCATTCTTGCTAATGAATCGAGGCTCATCTGCAAACAACACAATTCCATATATACTCAAGACCAATAAAGCACAGACAGCTTTCCACTCTCCTAAGGAGGCTTTCAGGGTAGCTTGAGAGATCAAGAAATCCAGATGAAAACCAGGGATTCCAGCTTTGGAAGTCATATGCTGCTCAATCAGGACAGGTTCCAGATGCAGAGCCTTTGCTACTTCTCCATTACCAGGAAAGACCATCTCAGGGTTGAAAGGGATTCCACCCCTGATAGGAAGACCAACCAATGATGAGTATTCTTCCATTAGAGGGCCCAACTGAAAGTCTTGGAAGGTGAAACATCTCAGTGGGGGATCATAGAACTGAATGCAAGTGTGGATCAGGCTTCTCTGTGAAGGGTCCAGATCCATAACCATATCAAGTATATCCCCATAATGTTCCCTGAACAATGGTATGTGATCTGGAGTGATCAGGGTCTGAATCCTCCTGATGTCAGATAGCTCTGGCTGGAAGAAGTGATAGGTGATGTTGCTCTTTTTAGGAGCCATGATGCTGAGACTGAGTAGAGACAGGTGCTGATGATAACACTGAAGAATGAGCCACTGATTGGCTGGTGCAGGTGATAGCTGAAGCAGATGCTGATGAAGATGGGTCAATGCTGAAGATGGGGTCAAAACCGAAACCAAAGATGAAAGTGGATACCCTGAAACACAAATAAGCAAATGTCAATATGATGCAATGAGTATGTATGCAAATGATATGCAAGGGTTTGTGACTGAGCTGGATCTGATCAAGAGCTCTGATATAAGTCCAAGACATATTCAAGAATACCAGATGGAGGTCTATAAATCCAGTAACCAAGGTGGGGGGCTCAAATAAAGAGCCACATGTCCAGGGTTTTAGAATCACAAGAACTGTTCCAACATGAAGTATTCTTAATCAAGTCAAAGCAACAGGGTATTCTGAGGTCAAGGTACCTGCAAACCTGTAAACAGCCCAACCCCCCTCACAGGTGGTGTTCTAAAACAAGGATCCTCAGACTTGGATCAGTTATGAGAAGTGTAAACACTTCTAACCCGGAGGTACAGTGTTTACAATAACCATAAAAGTTCCTCCTCTAATTCACCTCAGTTTCTGAAGGTCAATACTAAAAGGTCATCCAGACTTAGCAGGCTTCCCAGATAGCCCTAGCATTGCAGGAAATCTGCAACACAGAGTTCTCAAGAAGAAACCCATATCTGAACCGTGTTTCATATTCCCGCACCAGACCGAGATGGAATGGGAAAGAATATGATTCACTCTAGCCTAGGTGTCACTCAGGTCCCAGGTATAGGACCTTAACTTTCAATAGAACCCCCACCCACCAAAGCAAACAACAGATCCAGCCAGCAGCACAGTATGACAATATGATATTATATGCATAAAGCTATAAAGAAAGCAGTAAAACAACTGTACATAAGGCAAAAATAAATACAAATATACAAACACAAATAACACATAACACCCCAGTAAACACAAATCAATCAAGCGCTAGGAGGAACCCACAAAAAGAACCAGAAGCCCTGGTTGCAGTATAAGGGTCCCCAGCAGAGTCGCCAAGCTATCGCTCCCGATAAAATAGGACATAGGCCCAGATAAAGGTACAAACACGAACGGTCGGCGAAAGGGACAATGAGAACACACAGCCGTGAACTCGCTGGAGATGAATAGAGTCGCCAGCTAGGCATTTTTATCCCGGAGGAAAGGCAATGCTGCATAGACCTAGAAAGATATGGATAAGACGGTTTGCGAACCAGAGAGACTGAGAAAGGGGGTTGGTTACAACCTGGGAAGGTATTAGCACCCAGATTGTCCGTCGTACTCGACGGGATCCACGCTTAGAAGATTTGTGTTTTAAAGGGGTAGTGTCAGTGCAATTTGTGTGTAAAATGGCTGGAAAAGAATGTACAGGTTTCAGTGTAAGAAAAGTGAAGTGTATAAATGATGTGTCAGTGTAAACAAGAATGAAATGCTCAAGAATGAGGCTTAAAGAATAATGCTGGAAGGAGGGGGGTATACAGAGACTCTTGTTCGATAACCGTGAAGTTATGCCTACGTATCCTCTCGTGCAATGAGGAAGTCAGAACACCGTAGTTCGACCCAAAGAGACTGAAAGGTGAATTGACTTGTGAACTGCTTGCTTGCCTATGCTCAAGTGTATGACCTGTCTGGCTCAGGTGCAAACTGTCTTGCATTAGACGGAAGAAGCGAGTTCTCGTTTGTGAGTGAATGAGATGAGAAAAGAATCCCGGAGGAGACGATTATTGCTTGTTTTGAGTTTTCAGTCTTTTATAGCTTTTGAGAATTTGTCATAAGTTAATGAGCTTAAGCCTAAACCAATGGGTTAGTAAACTCATCACATCCTCCCTCTGATTAGGGGTAATGAGAATACCTTAAGTGTGAAGTCAGATTCTCACACTTAATCACCTTTGATGTAGGATTAAGATCATTAACCTACTTGTGATTATTTAGATGTTTTTGTTGTTTTTGTTAAGTGTTAAGTAATGAGATTAAGCCATAATCAAGGATTAAACAGACCCATTACACCATCCTAATAGAAGGATAATAGATGAGAATGTTTAAGCTGAGGAAAACTCCTTAACTTAATCCATGATTAGGGATTAAACTCATGACAAAACAAGCCTTTGATTAAGTGGATTTTATATTAATGGTAAGATGATGAAATGATTTTTAGGGTTTGTAAGACAACTTGAGGGGGACTTGTCCATTAACACTAGGGTTAGTCCTTCTTAACCAATTAAGGAAGAATTAGAACCCTAATGCAAGGCCCAAGTTACAAGTGTGATGTCTTGATGGTTATTAAGTGAATTGATTAAGAGAGTTAAACACATTAAGGGTTTAACACTTAGGATTAAAGTTATACACTCCATCCTAATAGAAGGATGCAGGCATAAGCTTAATCTCAAAGCCTTAAAGCCTTTAGGGTTTAGTCCCTGATTATGAGATGAGAAGAGAAGACTCAAAGAAGATACAAAGGTAAAACTAAGAGGGGAGACTAATCAAAACCCTAATCAATGGCATGCTTGGTTGTTCCTAAGGTTTGTGAGGTTAACAAGAGAAATCTTCAATGGAACCACCAGGAAGCAGATGAAAGGATCAGGAGAAGCAAAGTAACTTGCTTCATTCAAGAAGTCAAGTCACTTGAAGAAAGAAAGTAAGAAGAAAAAGAATGAGCAAGCTCAATCTCAAACACATAACAAAATGCAGCAAGGATGCATGAAAGAGATGAAAAGAAGTTGTGAGAAGTGAAGGCAAATTCACTTCTCAAGATAACTTACCACCTGAAAAGTTTGTGAAAGAAATGCAATGCAATGCAAAATGAGATGAAATGGCATGATGAAAATCAAAACCAGAAGCACATTCATGATGATAATGATGCTATGGGATGATGCAAACATGAAACAAGGCATGGTGATGATCATACAAGTTTATGGATGCAGATGAAGCAAGTTAGGAAGCATGGACATACATGAAAAGTTATGAAATGCACATGGCATACAACATGGCAAATACATGATGCAATGATCAATCATGCTTTCAATATGTCTTATGATGTCAAATGAATCAAATGGATGCTTGGAATGTCATGGCAAGTCATGTTGTGCAAGAGAATGCAAGATGGGTGCATATGAAAGCCCAAACTAGGGTTTATGAACAATACATCAAACAAAAATCAAAATCAGAAGCAAACCCTAAGATAAAAAAATTGAAAATGCCACTCAAAGGACCCCTAATCCTATATTAACTCAATGCCCAAAGGAGAGGTTTCAACTCCTAACCAAGTTCAAGTTATGAATTTTACAAGTTTGCTAGGGTTTTAGGGTTCCTAAACAAGAAAATTAACAAACAAATTGAAAATGAAAGATCAAATCATGGCCATTTAATCTCACAAACTACATGCTAAACACAATGCAATGCAAAAAGAATCAATGTCCAACTCTTCATGGATAGGCAGAAATGATTTTTGGAATTTTGGATCAAATTAATGCATAAAAATGATTTTAAATCAATGAAAAATTCTCAAAATGCATCAAGATCAAAAAATAAATTTGGTTTGAAGGTTGGACAATGTTTCTAAATGTCTTAGAACATTTCATGAATTTTTTGGTGATTTTTAAATACCTAAAAACATTTTTAATAAATTAATTTTCATTAATCAATTAAAAATAATCTTTTAAATATTTAAAAATACTTTTTTAATGCTAAAAATGAAAATAAAAATATTTTTGTGTCATAAAAATTAATGAAAGTCTTGAGAAAAAGTTTCATAATTTTTAGACAATTTTTACTATTTTTAATAAATTATGCAAAACAAATGAGAAAAATGTGAAAATAAAATGAAAATAAATGAATTAATGAGAAGTCAGCTGATCCAAGGGCCTGAATTCAAAGTCACACGCGCGGGAGTTGACTAGGCGCGCATCTGGACGGCCTACATTCAAACTCAGCTAATCAATGCTTATGCCCTAATTACGCCGTTAAACACTTTCAGATGACCGGAACAGTGTTCCGGTCATCTTCTCCGTTCACCCCAAACCTCAAACTCCTCTAAAACGTATCTAAAACAAAATCTAAAAACACAGAAATGATTCCCACTCACTCACGAATCAGAACCCCAAATCAAAACAAATTTATTCTTCCTACAAAGGCCGAATCGAAGCAAACAAGAACTAGGGCAAAAAAGTTTCAGAGACTAATTAAACTCTCATCTCTCCACCATTTTCAAAACTAAAAGCATCAGGACAATCAGTGAAGCATATAGAACAACTTAGGAACTTAAAAAATGATTTCTGGAAAAAATGTTCTTGAGCTACCTGAGTTTCGAAGCTTTCACTCTGGTAACTTTCAGACCCCCTCTCCTTGTGAAATCCACTCCTTATGACCCCTTGATGATGCTTGAATGCTTGGAAGAAATTTATGCAGGCTAGTTGAAGAGTTTGAACAGCTTCTGCTCAAGCTCAGTTGAAAATGGTGATGGTGATTCAGGCTGTTTCAGGCATGGGTGAATGGTTCTTTGTGGTCAGGGTGATGTTTTGAGAAGGTTTGTGGAGCTTGTTTGGGTGTTTGTGAGCTGTGGGAGATGTTTCGAAGGAAACTGCAGATTGGGGTGAAAATGGAGAAACAATGTTCTTGCTGGTTTCAGGCTTGGTTCTTTGTTGGTTTTGGCTCAATGGAACATGGTGAAATGATTGGTGAAGTTGGTTTGAATGTTTGTGGTTTGTGCAAAGAGTTTCGAAGAGAAATGCAAATGGGGTGTGCTTTGTGTATGTGTGTTGTGGTGAGTTTTCAGGCTGGCTTCATGATGTGTTTAGCTTGCAAATGGATAGTATAAACAATTCCAAGTGGCCAGAGGATGTGACTTGGCCTGCTGTGATTGGGATGTTTACTTTTGCAAAAAGTCCACTTTGTTGTAAGGAAGGCATGGGTTGAACCCTAGGCTAGCACAAGTACATGGGCTGGTGCAGCATGGTGTGTAAGTGAAGCTAGAAAGGTCCAATAGCCAATGCAGCAAGTTGGTGGAAGTGTGATGATGATTTTGCAAGTTGTATACTTTTGGTTCATATGGAAAGATCTTGTCCCACAAGCCATGAAACATGAGAAGTCTTGGTCCAAATCTGATTTTTAGGTCACATAGAATGTTTGTGTAATGGTTTGATGTGAACTAGAAGTTACAATTTGCCTTGGTACATGATTTTGCAAATTTCTCATTTGAGGCATATCTTGAAAATTAGTGATTTTTGCCAACTTTGTCACACCATAACTTTTGATCCAAAATGAATTAGGTCATGTTCTTGTACTTTTTGAAAAGGGAAAAATGTACTCTACAACTTTCATGACCAAAGTTTTTCCATTTGAAGCATTTTTGGATCAAAAAGTAAGGTTTGAAAAGTGACCTAAAATGACATATTCTTTAAAAGTCAACTATGCCCTAAAAAGTCAACTTTGCAAAAACTTCAAATTCTTGATTTTTGTGAACTTCAACCTTCTTCCATGATCAAATAAAGATCATATACACTCAAAATGATGAAGATCACCCCTTGGTTGGGTCATTGGGGGCCTCAGATGCCCTGATTTTGCACTGACTTGTCTGAAAAGTCAACTCTTGATCAGATGACTTCCCCATGGAATTTCTTCATGAAACTTGATATGCATACTCCCTATACCATATAGAGACCAATGGAAACAAGAATGACCAAAAAATTTGGAGTTATGGCCTCTGAAACCAAAACCCTAATTTTAGGTCAACTGTGCAGTCAAACTTGGCTCTGCATCCATACCAATCCCAGTTCTTGTGATTCTTTTGCATTCTTGACTTTGAGAGGATATAACATGATACTTGAACACATGTAGACCCCTCTGAAGTGATTGGTAGCCTTTGGAGTGGCTCAGGAGGCTCTTGGATTGCTCAGGTCACAAACCCTAGGTGCAGATGACTTAGAATCTATGCAGTGAATCAAAAATGTAATATGAGGTGATATGATTGTGTTTATGCATACAAAATGATCACAAGCCATGGTGTGAATGGGTGAGGGCAAATTTGGGGTGTTTACACTAAGACGCTGGTTATGTCGGAACCCTAACTGCTTAAGGCAGCGGCTCTGATTGAAGTTCAACCGGAGTCTTGGGTTTAGGGCCGTAATGACCTTTTGGTCGCTGTGATACCCCCTCGTCATGAGTTTTATTCGAGCGTGGTCGAGCGTTTTTAGCGAGTAGACCCTTTGGGGGCTTTGGTCGGGGACCTTGTCTCCTGGCCGTTGCACGCCCTTTCACTTGATAAGTGGTGGAAGGGTGGATTTGATGCTTTGATCGAATTCACTAACGCCTTTCCTCTACTTTTCAGGTGAAAGAGTGCTTGTCGACCCGTTCGACATCTCGTCCAAGGAGACGACACGAGAGGAATCTGGTTCCTCAGCTACCGTCCCGAGCGGCTCCGATAATTCCTCTGAAGATTCTGAAGCTACTGAGGCGGGCGATGCATCGACAACTTTCGAGGGAGCGTCGGGCGTTCAGGAAGACTCAGATGAAGGAAAAAAGGTCCCAACCCCCGAAGAGTGGGTAATGGAGGACCTGCTGAACAGGGTTTCGAGCTATGCTAGGCCGTGGACGGGACCGCTGCCCGACGTGGGGGATCTTACTCACTGGCTAGTCACGTGTCCGGGTGACGATGATAGGATCTACTCTAACTTCGGGGGGAGGAAATTCTCAATGTATGAGTACACTTTCGTAAGCTTAGGGATCAGAGTGCCCTTCAGTGACCTGGTTTGCTCGGTGCTGGGCCACTCGGGTGTGGCGCCGTCGCAGTTGCACCCTAATTCTTATGCCTTTATGAGGGCGTTCGAATTAACGTGCAGTTATCTTGGTGTTGGGGCCACCCTTCCTTTATTCTTTCGACTTTTTTCCCTACAGCGCCAGGTTGGTCGAATTGGCGCTCGGAAAGGGTTCATCTCATTCAAACAGCGGACCATGATTTTCAAAGCGCACTCGGAATCCATCCGGTTGTTCAAGGCTGACTACTTCTTGGTCGAACCAGCGACCCAAGTGGCAACCCGGTCGATCAGCTTCCTTAAGATCGACACTGATGAGAATGATGTTCCCAGGCTTGATGCCCAAGGGAAAGAAATTCCTCGAAGGATTTGGAAGGTACCCTTATCCTGGGATTATATGCATTATGACATGCCGGTGAGCGGGTTCGTCCAGATCAGGGACATGTTGAATAAAGATGACGGGGCCAGCTTCGAGGAATTTCGCAAATTGGTTACGTCTATTACCCCTGTCTCGGTGCTTGATAGGGAGGGCAAGACAATGCTCGATGCTGACGGGGGAAAAGTTGTGGACCGTCCTTTGATCGATGTAACGACGCTTCTTGCATGTAACAACAGGCAGGAAGTGTCTGAGTTTTTTGGTATTCGCGGTCACACTTTATTTATTTTTATTCCTGATGTATGATTTGTGTTTGCACTGCTTGGTACTAACCGTATTTCTTTTTGTCTCTTTGCAGCTTCTATGGCCAAGTCCCTCGACAAGATCCAAGAAACATTGCGGCTGACCAACAAAAGGAAACTTAAGACCGTTCAAACCCGGCTGACAGGCAATGCTACGAGTGGTTCGGGATCGGGCCCGATAGCTCAGGGTTCGCCGAGCGTTACCTCGGCTTCCCAACTGAAGAGACAGAAAGGAGGTTCGACCGTCATGGATCTGACCACTGGTGTGTCTCCCAAACCAAAATTTTGCATGCCTCCATGCTTCACGAAGCGCAACTATTTCGAGGACACGGCTATGGAGGTCCAACGGTTGGACACTCTGCATGTGGAAAGCATGGATCGCCCTGCACGACGATTGTCGCTGGCACAGGACACCAGTGTTGTTATGAGGGTGATGACCATGGCCTCAATGTTGGTCGAGGGAAATCATGGGTATGAGCGGGAAATCAATCGTCTGAAGTCTCATCTGGAAGCATCCGAAGAAAGTGCTCAGAAGGCTGCTGAGGAGGCGACCAAGTCGCTGAAAGAGCATGCCGAGGTGATCGCCAAGCTGGAGCTGGATAAGAGGAAGGCCATCGATCATAAGAGGCTTAAAGATGCCTTCATGCCCAAGGAAGACGAGGACGAGGACACCAAAGGTCTGCTGACCCAAGCGCATTTTCTTGCTCGATTGGACCAGGACCTGGAGGAGCTGCGGGATACAACCAAAATGAGCTTCCAGAATGCCGTTGACCAGATCAAGGTACTTCATCCGGAACTGGATTTAGATACTGATCAAATCAACTACCTGTATAAGGTCGATGAAGGTCGGATCATTTTCCCTGATGACATGAACGTGGATGATACCCAGCCTGATGAGCCTGCCTAACCTGTCCATCCCAAAGCTCAGCCCATCCAGAGTGGAGGTCAGCCCGGTGCCCAAGTAGGGGAGGGGAATTAATCCGGCATGCGTGCCATTGTATTTGTAATTCTATTTTTGTTCAGGGACCTGGTCTCTGTTTTATGTAATTTTGAACAAGTCTGCCTCTCGGGGCCGCAATCTTTTAATTTAAAATTTTCCGACCTAGGTGGTCGTTTCATTATTTCTGCAGTGTTTCAATTGCCATGCATAATCGTCCGTCGGAGGACCATTGTTTTGAATGTATGATTTTTCACTAAGTGTTTTACGCTCGACGCTTGTTTGGTTGTATTATATGTGTAAACTTAGGCATAATGTTGAGGTACATAAGTACAAGGATTTGGTCCAGTAAGGGGGTAATGCTCGTTAGAATGTATAGTCCGTTGGTTAGGGGAACTGACCGGATATGCAGAGATTTGCTCTGATGCGGTGCCCAAGTCAAGATTATGGCACGGGCCTCGTGGCTTTAACGTCCCATCGCGAGTTGGGGTTCTGCCTGGTCGTGGTACTTAGGCGACGATGGACTCGTTTGAGTATCCATCCGTACAATAGTTACCATCCTCGTTCGCGAGGGGGTCCTGGTGGTTAAAAGATATTGGACTGCAATGCTTGTACCTAGGCATGCAGGTTGGTCGATTTGTCTGCTCCTCGTCTTGGAGTCAAGCAGAGGCGACATTCGTATTAGCTATAGTATTGTTTGAGTTTCTTGGCGTTCCATGGCCGAGCGATCTCTTCCTCTTGTAGATTTTCTAAGTAATAGGCTCCATTTTTTGTCTTTGCTCAGACGCGATAGGGACCTTCCCAATTTGGGGCCAGCTTTCCTTCTCGGGAGTCCATGTGGTTTCTCCTCAGGACGAGACTGCCAACCTTGAACGCTCATTTGATGATCTTGGCATCGTATCGAGCTGCTATTCTTTGTTTGAGGGCGGCTTCTCGAAGGGCAGCTCCCGATCGGATCTCTTAGACCAGATCGAGCTCTTCTCGAAGTGCCTCAGAATTAGTGTCCTGATCCATGGGTGACTCTATTCACCTGGATAGAACGTGCATTTCTATTGGTATGACCGCTTCGGTCCCATAAGCTAGTCGGAATGGGGATTCCCCGGTCGTTGAGTAGGGAGTGGTTCTGTATGCCCAAAGTACGCTATGCAGTTCTTCGACCTAACAATTTTTATGCTCGTCCAGTCTTCACTTTAGTCCCCTCAGGATCACCCTGTTTGCAGCTTCTGCCTGCCCGTTAGTCTAAGGATGTTCGACTGAGGCGAAGTGTTGTTTGGTCCCTATCGAGGTTACGAATTCTTGGAAATGCTTGTCAGTGAATTGAGTCTCATTGTCCGTCACGATAGCGAGCGGTACCCCGAACCGAGCAAGGATGTTTCGCTTGAAAAAGCGTAGGATGTTGAGTGCAGTGATTTTGGCCAAAGTCTCTGCCTCTATCCACTTAGTGAAGTATTCGACACCTACGATGAGGTATTTGTTCTGACCAGAGCCGATGACAAAAAGGCCTAGGATGTCCGACCCCCACCGTGTGAAAGGCCATGGGGAGGATAGCGACTTTAGCTCGGTAGGGGGTGCGATGTGTACGTCATCGTGCTGTTGGAATTTATCGCATTTCTTTACGTGATCCTTTGTGTTGTTCTGCATTGTTGGCCAATAATATCCTTCTCGTAGGAATTTGTGTGCTAACGATCTTCTGCCCGGGTGTTGTGCGTTGATTCCTTCGTGGACTTCTCTTAATACGTGCGGTATGTTTTCTTCTTCGACGCATCTGAGAAGAGGCATAGAAAGGCCCCTTCGATACATCTTGTTCCTGACCATGGTGTACGAGCAAGCTCTGTGTCGTACGATGATGGCTACCTTTAGATCGGCCGGTAGCTCATCCCTGGTCAGATAGTTGAATACTGGAGTCATCCAGCTGTTAGCGTCGCCCACGATATTGACGTCGATCGGGGCTGGTGGTCGTCCGATACTAGGTCGGGGAAGTAACTCCTGTATAAAGGACTTATTTCCTCCTTTCCTCTTGGTACTGGCTAATTTGGACAAGATATCCGCTCGGATGTTGTTTTCGCACGGAACGTACCTGACTTCTACCGATGCGAATCGTTTCAGCTTTTCTTTGACCAAGGATAAGTATTCCGACATGTTGTCTTTTTTGGCTTGGGAATCTCCCCGCACCTGGTTGGCAACTAGCTGAGATTCTGTGCATATTATGATTTCCTCTACACCTAGATCGTCCATCAGACGTAACCCGACCAGGAAGGCTTCTCCGCTTGATTATTGGAAGTGGGGAAAGATAGAGTCAAAGATACCTAGATGATGGTTCCCTCCTCGTTCTCCAGTATAACCCCGGCACCGCTGCCTGCTGAGCTAGAAGCCCCATCCACGAAAATGGTCCACTTAGGTGTGGACGTTGGTGCCTTCTCGGGGAAGGTAAGTTCTGCTACGAAATCGGCTAAGGCTTGGGCTTTAAGGGCTTGTCTTCCTTCATACCTAACGTCGAACTGAGATAGTTCCAACGACCATTTTAGCATTCGTCCGGCCATGTCTGGCCTTCCGAGCAGCTGCTTGATGGGTTGGTCGGTTCTGAAGATGACCGTAGAGACCAGGAAGTAGTGTTTAAGCCTTCTTGCTGCGAAGAGGAGGGCCAGATCTACCTTTTCGATCTTCTGATATCTCAGCTCAGAGCCTTGTAAGGCCTTGCTTGTGAAGTAAATAGGCTTTTGCCCCTCGGGTGATTCCCGGACAAGGGCAGCGCTTACTGCCTCGTTCGCGACTGCAAGGTAGAGGTACAGAATTTCGCCCTCGTTAGGCCTGGAGAGTACTAGAGGTTCGGATAGCACTTTTTTCAAATGGGCCAAAGCCCGCTCGCACTCGTTGGTCCATTCGAAAGCTGCCTCCTTTCGAAGGAGTTTGTAGAATGGTAGAGCATGTTGGGCGGATTTAGCGACGAACCGTGCGAGCGAAACAAGTACCCCGTTCAACGATTGTATGGATTTCTTAGACTTTGGTGTAGGAATCTCTGTAAACGCTCGGCATTTGTCAGGGTTGGCCTCAATTCCTCGCTCGGTTAGATAAAAACCGAGGAACTTGCCTGCCCGAACTTCGAACGTGCATTTTTTCGGATTAAAACGCATCTTGCACTTTTTAGCCTGGTCGAACACCTTTCGAAGATGAAAGGCATGATCTGTCTCTTGTTGAGATTTAACGATCATGTCGTTCATATATACTTTGAGCATGTCTCCAATTTCTACTCAGAACACTTTGTTCATCATAAGCTGATAGGTAGCACTCGCGTTTTTTAGGCCGAAAGGCATAACGTTATAATAATAATTGCCTGATTCGGTCATGAAAGCAGTATATTGTTTATTGGTCACGGCCATAGGGATTTGATTGTATCCCGAGTAGGCGTCCATAAATGATAGTAGTTTGAAACCGACCGAGTTGTCGACCAGTTTGTCAATGTTAGGCAACGGATAAGCGTCTTTCGGGCATGCCCGAATAAGATCAGTATAGTCAACACACTGTAAACACCCCAAATTTTCCCTCACTCATTTCACCATGGCTTGTGATTCTTTCATATGCATAAGTTCAAACATATCATCTCACATTGCATTTTTGCTTCACTGCATTGGTTCTAAGTCATCTCTAGGGTTTATGATCTGAGCCATCCCTGAGCTATCTGAGCCACCCCAAGGGTCTCCAACTATCTCAAGAGGGTCCATATATGTTCAAGCATCATATTATATCCTCCCAAGATCAATGAAGTCAGAAAATCACAAGAACTGAGAAAGGCATGGAAGCAGAGCCAAGCTTAACTGCACAGATGACCTGAAATTAGGGTTTTGGTTTCAGAGGCCATAACTCCAATTTTTTTGGTCATTCTTGTTTCTATTGGTCTTTATATGATGTAAGGATCCTACACACCAATTTTTATGAAGAAATTCAATGGGAAAGGCATCTGATCAATAGATGACTTCTTGAGCAAGTCAGTGCAAAATCAGGGCATCTGAGGCCCCCAGTCATCCAACCAAAGGGTCTTCTCCATCATTTTGGGTGTATATGATCTTTATTTGATCTTAGAAGAAGTTAGAAGTTCACAAAATTGAGGAATTTCAAGCCATTTGCAAAGTTGCCATTTTGGGAAAGTGACTTGTAATGCAAAATGGCCATTTTGGGAAAGTTTTTCAACCTCCTCTTTTTGATTCAAAAATGCTTCAAATGAAAAATTCTTGGTCATGAAAGTTGTAGATTGGATCATTCCCTTTTCAAAAAGTACAAGAACTTGATCTAATTCATCATAGAACTCAAGTTATGGCCTTGCAAAGTTGGGAAAAATCACAAAATTTCACTTATGCACCAAAGAGGGAAACTTGCAAAAACACTTGCCAAAGCATTTTGTGACCTCAATTTGACTTCTAACCATTACACAAACATCATACATGACCTAAAATTCAGAATTGCACAAAGAAATCCCAAGTTTCATGCCTTGAATTTCAAGTAATTCAAAAGGGGCCAAACTTCCCCAAAATTGCAAAATGGATCAAATCTCTTCAGCCACTTGTGCCAGCTACAAACTATAACTTCCATGGACCTCTTTGAAGCAAGCTGACTCGAGCCATGCCTTGACACAGCCACTGAACCAGCCCATACCCCAAGTACACCAACTCTTGACATTTTGGCAACTTGCCCATACCAATCAACATAGGCCAGCACCCACCCTCTGACATATCCAAACATGATATGTGTACCAAAAGCAACCCAACACATAACACAACACAAGCTGAAACCTCCAAGAACATAGCATACACAAAATCCCCCAAAATTTGCAAGAGCCTTCGAAATTCACCACTCAGCCATCAAAAACACTCAGAATCAAAAACACGATTTCAATATTTCATGAACTTAACTTCTGCCAACTTCCTTTTGAGGCCATTTAAGCTCCAACCAACCATCACAAGCTCTTGGGGGGAATCATTGGAGTGGATTTGAGGCAAAGAAATGGCCAGAAAGCTCCTGGTTTGAAAGCTCAACTTCAGGTAGCTATGGCATTTATTTTTCCAGAACCTTCATTTTATGTTATAGGATGATTCTATGTGTTCCCCTGATTGCCATGATATGTTTGGTTTCGAAAATAGTTGAGAAATAAGCATTTCATAAGCTTCTGAAATTTTTGAGATGTTTTCCGTTTTGCTTCGATTCTTATTTTTGATGATGAATAAATGAATTTTGATGGCTGATTCTTGTTGGGGTTGAGGAGAGGATCATTTCTGGAGAGTTTTAGGGTTTGGGGTTGCGTATTGAGTGAGATAGCTTGAGAGGCTAGCCGGAGAAGATGACCGGAACACTGTTCCGGTCACCTGAAAGTGTTTAGGGTTCAGATTAGGGCTTAATGACGTAATTAGCGTAGTTTGAATGTGAGTCGTCCATCTGCGCGCGCTGGTCAATTCCCTCCCTTTTGAGTTTGAATCTGGGCCACTGGATCAGCATACTTTCATTTTAATTCATTTAATTTTCATTTTAATTGCATTTCTTTCTACATTTTATTAAAAATAGCAAAACACTTCTAAAAAATTTTATTTCTTGCATCATGACTTAAAATATTTTTCTCATTCTGAAAATAATTTTTATTTTATTTTTTGCATAAATTTCATATTTTTAAAATATTTAAATGTTTATTTTAATTAATTAATGAGAATTAATTAATTAAAATACCATTTAAGTTTCTAAAAATCACCAAAAAAATCACATTGCATCTTGGTACATTTAGAAACATTATCAAACCCTTCACACAAATTTATTTTTGGTTCTTGACCTATTTTGACATTTTTCTTTGGATTAAAGGTTCTTAAAAATCAATATTTTTGCCCTAACTTAGAAAAATCCTTTCTGCCTAACTATGAAGGGTTTGATGATGGTTCTTTTTGCATTGCCTTCCTCATGTCATGTAGTTTCTAGGATAAAATTGGTTTGAATTTACTCTTCATTTTCATTTTGTTTTGCATTTTTCATTGTGAGGAATCCTAAAACCCTAGCAAACTTGAGAAAATCATAACTCCCATTAGGTTAAGAGTTAGGTCTCCTTCTTTGGGTAGTGAACTTGTATAGTTTTAGGGTACCTTTGATTCCATTTTCAATTTTTTATCATGTCATTTGCTTCTGGTTTTGAATTTTGTATTGCATGTTATGTATAAACCCTAATGTTTGCTTTCATTTGCATTCATTCTTCATATGCTTGCATACATGAACTTGCCATGACATTTTGTGCATTCACATGACATATAAGACATCTTAGGACACATTAGAATCATGTTTGATCATTGCATCATTCATTTGCCATGTTTTTGCTTTCATTACATGTCATATGTTTTCATGAACTTTCATGTTTCTTACTTGTCTCATTTGCATTTCCATCTCTTGTATGATCATATACATCTCATGTATACCATTTGCATCATCCCTTAGAATCATTTACATCTTGTATATGCTTCTGGTTTTGGCTTGCATCTTTGCATCTTCCTCATTCTCCTTTCATATTCATTTCCTTTCACTAACTTTTCAGGTGGTAAGTTACTTTGAGAAGTGAATTTGCCTTCACTTCTCACAATCTCTTTTCATCTCTCTTATGCATTCTTTGCTGCATTTTGTATTTGTATTAGAGTGAGCTTGCTCATTCATGCTCTTCCTCCTCTTTCTTTCTTCAAGCAACTTATCTTCTTAAGTGAAGTAAGTTGTCTTGCTTCTTCTTGCTTCTTCTCCCTTCATCCTGTTTCTTCCTTGGTGGTTTCTCTCTGAAGATCTTTTGCAAAGCCTCATAAACCCTAGGAACATCCAAGTATGATCACAATTAGGGTTTGATTAGTCCCCCATTAGTTTTACCTTTGTGTCATCTTTGTGTCTTCTCTTCTCATCTCATAATCAAGGACTAAACCTTAAAGGTTTTAAGACTTTGTGATTAAGCTTGTGCATGCATCCTTCTATTAGGATGGAGTGTATAACTTTAATCCTAAGTGTTAAACCCTTGATGTGTTTAAATCCTCTAATCAATCCATCTAATAATCACTAAGACATCAAGCTTGTAACTTGGGCCTTGCATTAGGGTTCTAATTCTTCCTTAATTGGTTAAGAAGGACTAACCCTAGTGTTAATGGACAAGTCCCCCTCAAGTTGTCTTACAAACCATAAAATTCACTTCTTAATCCTACCATTAACTAAAATCCATTTAATAAAGGCTTTGTTTTGTCATGAGGTTAATCCCTAATCATGGATTAAGTTGAGGAGCCTTCCTCAACTTAAATGTTCTCATCTATTATCCTTCTATTAGGATGGTGTAATGAGTCCATTAAATCCTTGATTATGGCTTAAACTCATTACTTGACACTAAACAAAAACTCCAAAAACATCTAAATAAATGCAAGTAGTTTAATGATCTTAATCCTACATCATGGTGATTAAGTGTGAGGTGTTTACTTCATACTTAAGGTATTCTCATCACCCCTAATCAGAGGGAGGATGTGATGAGTTTACTAACCCTTGGTTTAGGCTTAGGCTCATTCTCTTATGACAAACTCCAAAAGCAATAAAAGATTGAAAACACAAAAGCAAACAATAATCGTCTCCTTCGGGATTCTTTTCTCACCATCTTCATTCACAAACGAGAACTCGCTTCTTCTGTCTAATGCAAGACAGTTTTCACCTGAGCCAGACAGGTCATACACTTGAGCATAGACAAGCAGGCAGTTCATCAGTCAATTTATCTTTCAGTCTCCTTGAGTCGAACTACGGTGTTCTGACTTCCTCATTGCACGAGAGGATACGTAGGCATAACTTAACTGTTATCGAACAAAAGTCTCTGTATATTCCCCCTCCTCCTGCCTTATTCTTTTAGTCTCATTATCTTGAGCTTTGCACTCATGTTCCAGCACTGACACTTCACATATTTCACTTCACTTTCTTTTAGCACTGACACTTGCATTCTTTCCAGCTTTGATACACAGATTGCACTGACACTACCCCTTTTAAACACAAATATTTCAAGCATGGATCCCGTCGAGTGCGACGGACAATCTGGGTGCTAATACCTTCCCAGGTTGTAACCAACCCCCTTTCTCAGTTTCTCTAGTTCGTAATCTCCTTATCCATCCTTTCTTAGGTCTATGCAGCATTACCTTTCCTTCGGGATAAAAATGCCTAGCTGGCGACTCTTTTCTCTTCAGTTCACCCTTGTGTGTTCTCTCTCTTTCGCCGACCGTTCGCGTCTGTACCCCTTCTGACCAGGTGTCATTTGGTGAGAGTGACACACACATCCTCCATTTTCCATTTTATTTTTTTACGAGTACAACATTTGAGAGCCAGGTTGTGTACCTGGCCTCCGTTACAAAGTTTGACTCTAGGAGGTCTTTTACATCTATTTCGGCCGCTTTAGTCTTCTCAGCCGATTGTTTCCTCCTGCGTTGGGCAACAGCTTTGTGGGTCGAATCAATGGAGAGGTGGTGGCACGCTACGTCTGGGTCGAGCCCTGGCATTTCCGCTGCACTCCAAGCGAATAGGTGAGTGTTTCCCTTCAAGAATGCCTCTAGTTGTTTCTTGGTCAAGTCGGGAAAGTGAGCTCTGATCTTCACGCATCGACTCGGATCTCCTCCTAAAGGAATCAGCTCGAACTCGACGTCCGGGATTGGTCGGGTCAGCAAGGAGGAGGGTTGTTGAGAGCTTTCGCCTTCGTCCGGGAATCTGCAGTCCAAATCGATAGAGTCGACCCGAGGGAGAGATATGGGCACCTCGGTGCTGTCGGGAAATTCTTTGACGGAAGGCTTTGGTTGGTAGGATATCGAACTAAGGCCTTTGGAGGTTGCCTCAAAGCAGCGACGGACAGCTTCGACATCGTCGTGCAGGGTGGTTACCTTCCCCGTCATTGTATAGTATTTCATCTTCAGATGAGCTGTTGAAGGGACAACAATGAGTTCGGCCAGTGTCGGTCGGCCAAGAATGCATTGGTAGAGGGATGGATAGTCGACCACCAAGAATTGGACGCGTACGGATCGCGCGGTTTCCGCTACCCCGAACGTGACAATAAGGTCGACATAACCCCAAGGTTGAGATACGGCACCGTTGAAGCCCTGGAGGTTGGACCCCACGTAGAGTGTTAGGTGAGTCTCGTTCAGTTGAAGTGTTGAGAACAGTTGCGAGTACATGATGTCGCACGAGCTACCTTGATCGACCAGAATTCGACGGACGTCGAAATTGGTCATCCTTGCTCGGATGAGTAAATGGATGCTTTCATTGGGTGCCCCTCCCAGTAGTTCCTCCCTGTAGAAGTAAATAGGCACCGAATTCCCTCTGGGCGGATCCAAGGTGGCGTTCTGGGCTGGTCCATTTGCAATTAGCTGATCGAATTTCCTCTTCACAGATCCGACCGTAATCTTGTTGAACCCTCCCCCCGAAATAACCATTGCGGAGGGGAAGGCCTCCCATGGGCTATGGGATGAAACGTATCCAGGACCTCCCAGGTGGTCGGGCACAAAGAAATCCTTCAGCCGGCAGATGCTGAGAGCGACCTTCATGTTGGCATCTGAGGGTATAGTTACTGCCTCCTCGATCTTTTTGGTTTCTTGTACCTCTGACCGGGGAGCTTCTTTGGACTTTGTGAACTGTTTGAGGTGGCTGTCCCTTATGAGTATTTCTATTGCATCCTTCAAATGGATGCAATCCTCAGTGTTGTGCCCGTGGCTCTTGTGGAATCGGCAGTATTTGGTTTTGTTGGTGTCGGGCTTGTTAGGCAGCTATTTGGGAAAGCGGACCCCCGCCTGTGGGAACTCTGAATATCACGCAGTCGGATAGTATCTTCTCCCTCGACATCAAGAGAGGCGTGTGTAACACCCCAAATTTTCCCTCTTCATTTTTAGCATCATATCATATCATATTCATCATACTCATATCATTTCCTCAGCATCCTAGCATGGAAAGATGAAGCATAACATCCCTCATGTCCTAGCATCAAGCATATGGTCATCTGTGTAGGTCCTAGAAGCATTTCAAGCCATGACAAGGGTCCCAATGAGTTTGTACAAGTACTATGGTGATTCTACACTCCATTTACAATTTCAAGTCCATTGGCAAAAGCTCAGAAGATTGCATGATCATCAGAAGTCTCAGGACAAGGCAAAGCTCCTATACAAGGCACCCAAATTAGGGTTTGAGATTCAAGCACTAAGATCTCACAACTTTGGCCATTTCTTTTGGGCAAAGTCTTCTATATGTTAAGAGGATTCTATGTGTCAATTTTCATGAGAAAACTCCATGTGGAAGTCAGTCAATGCCTCAGTTGCTTGCAGATGAAGGAAAAGGTCAACAGTGCCCATAAAAAGTCAACTGTGCAATTTCAAGGGGTCTAATCCAAGTTTTTTGGCCAAGACGGGTCCTTACAATGTTATAAGAGGTTTGGATTGATCAAAGTTCAAGAATCATGGAGATTTGAAGGGTTTTGCAAAAATGGTACAAAGTTGGTTTTAAGGAATTTCCAAATTTGGCAACTTTTGCCCTAATTTTCAAATGGCCTTAACATGATCAAAAATTCTTCAAATGGACCAAAGTCAAACATGAAAGTTGAAGAGTAAGGGCTCCCATTTTCAAAAAGTACAAGTACATTTTCATAGGATGTGTAGATTTTCCTAGGGGCCATTCGAAAATTTCAGCAATTCTAGGGCAAATTCAACTTTTCCAAAAGCCACCAAATGCAAGAGGGCTCAAACTTGAATTTTGTGACTTGGTACAGGCCCAATATTGTTTCCAACTTAATATGCATTGCATTTGAAGCATTTTTCTCAAAATAAATGGTCATTTTCGTGCCAAATGGAAAAATCCCTCCAAAACATGCAAATTGGCAAAAGTCATGAAACAAGTGTGACACTTGAATCTAAGGGCCAGGAATGACTGGATTTGAATCAAGGGTGGAAAATGAAAGCCACATGTGCTGAGAGGCCCAAGAGAGCATGAGCATAGCATGCTTATTCCACCAAGTTCAAATTATGCAACTTCACACTTTTCTCATTTCTGATTCATGCACTTTCTCTCACACTTTCAGCATTGCTTTGTGAGGTCACAACAAAGAGAATTAGGGTTTAGCAAATCCCAGATCTACATCATTCTCTCATTCTCAACTTTCTTGCAACCTTGCATTTCTTCACATATCTCTTGATTCTCTCATTTTCTCCACAAAACTCTTCCATATTCTTGATCAGTGAATCATATAGATCAAGATTCAACCACTCATTTGAGCTTAAAGCACTGAAATAGAAGCTTGCCATTGAGAAGCAACTTGCCTTGAAACCTCAGATCCAGTCCATTTCAAGACCTTAGATGCATTTATTTTGCATCTAAGGAGTAAGAGGAGTGTTTTGCACGCATTGGTTGGTTTTCTAGCTCACTATTTCAAGATCTCCATCTCAGGTATGGCATGAAATCTCATGATCTAAAAATGGAATTGAATTGTTGCTTTGTGTTCTCTGATCTTCACTGGTCATGCTGCACTTTGTGGATTTGAATTTAGTGCATTGTAGTGAAAGTTATATGCATTTCAAGTTTGATGGTCAATCTTTATTTTGCTCGATCCCTTAGATTCAGTGAGTTTTAAGTGTTTTTGATGCCATATTTGAGTTCAGTGATGTTGAATTAGTTAATCTGGGTTATTTATTTCCATTTATTGGTGGATTTTTGGTTCTGGTTTGGTTTCCGGTGCCGGAGCCCTAGCTCCGGTCACCGGAATTTGTTCTATGTTCAGTTAGGGTTTCATGCGAAGAAGATGCACCATGGCCCTTGGATCACCTCACCTAAGCATGCTTCCATCTCTTTATTAATTATGTTTTTCATTTTAATAAGCGTGTGATTTGGTCCATAGTAACTATGATTCACTCACCAACCACAGCGCACTAAAGCACCACCTCAATTAATGAGGTTCCCAGCCACGTCCGCATGATCAATCTCACGTCCCTCCATTTTTCCAGCTTTTCCTATTTTTATTCAATTAAATTCCACACTAGATAACATGTTTTAGCGCAGCCCTGGGCTCTTCAGAGATGCTTTTCGCACCCCACCCCAATTGGGCCCAAACCTTTTCATGTCAAAATCCTACTCTTCACACCTCCTTCTATTTCCTTTTTAATTTCTTTTCCAATTTAATTTTTCTTTTATTTCAGTTCCATTTCAATTATTTTAAAATAGTTTCCTCCATCTAAAAATCCCAAACAAAATCATGAATGTTATTTGATGTCTCTATTATTTTGTCATATTTTTATTTTATTTTTTTTCCTTGTCCACGTGTCTGAATTAATTCCTCATTTCACTTAGCTTCTTCTTAAGTCCTCTTTGACCACACTGCCTTGTATAATTTCCATAATCTTCAATATTTTGATTTTTGATCCCATTCTTTTTGCTTTGATTTCTTAAGACCTTGTAATTTTCATGTTATTTTTCTATGGATTTTTAGAAGCCTATTTCTTGAGTCTTGGCCTTGTGACTTGTGAGGTAAGTTTGCTACCCTAACTTGTGTTCTTGCCTCCATTAAACCTAGTTTGCTTCTGAATCTTTTCAAATCCTTTTGGCTAGTTGATATAACATGTTTGAAGATCATTTTGTTTCAATTGTGGAATTTTTAGATGGTTGGTTGATTTGTTTTGGATTTTATCTTGAACCTTATCCCATTTTGCTTCCTTTGAACCTTTAGCTCTCATCTAAGCTTAGAAGGGCCCTTGTGCCCACTTCTTCTTCTAATTTGGGGTTCCTTTGGGGTGTGGGTACCTTCCTGGTCCTAGGATAGGGTTTGTGTCTTCTGATTTTTGTGTTTGCTTCTTCTTTAAGTCATTTGTTTCCTTAAGGGCTTTTACTTCATCTTATTGTTTCTTTTGCTTCCATTTGGTAATTGTTTGGTCTTGTGCCTCTTTTCTCTTCATCTTGTTGGTTTCTTAAGCCATTATTCATCTTGTTTTGGTTCTGGTTGTGAGCTTTGTGTTCATATCTTATGCATTTGGCTTTGCATATTTCATAAGTGTGCATTTGTTTTCATATGTGTTCATGTTGCATCTTTTTGTCTTATAAGCTTCATCTTTCATTCCATTGAGTTGCATTTGCATTGTGAATTTGTTCATACCATTTCACTTCTGATTGTTTGATGTTAACATGCCATTTGCTTTATCTTGCTCATTTTGGTTTCATTTGTATGCATACTAACCTTGCAGGGGCTATGGTAAGTGTGAAGTGTGGGAATTGAGTTCCACATCTCCAAATATCATCTTCTCCTCTTATGTTTATGTGAACTAACTCTTTGTTGTTGGGCTTAGGCCTTTCTCATCCCTTCTTCTATCTTCTTCTTCTCTTCTTCTTTTCTTCTTCATTAGGATAGAAACCTCACTAACCCTTAGGACATCCATGTATGTTAACACTTAGGATTATTTTAGTCCCCCTTTAGAATTTTTCCTTTGAGATCCTTTGGTGCTCTCTCTTCTCATCTTCAAACTCAATTCTAATTCCCTTAATAAAGGTTGAGTACTTTCATGTGACATGAGACTTTGCTATGAGATACTTGCACGCGTTCCGTTTCGGGGCGAGGTGTAAGTTATCCCTCGTGGTGGATAGGTCTTAGCATGAGTACCTCACAAAGAAAAGCTAAAAAAACAATTCTTAATCATAAAAACCACAAAAATACTTAATAATGGTAATAGGCCAGTGTGCTTAAGCCTTCACTTGTGGGACTAGCTTTGGGAATTTCCCCCATAGATAGGCGTGCCTCTTGCGCATTCCATTTCGGGATGATGTGAGATGTACACATCCCATTGAGTAAGACTTAGGTACACTTACCTATGCAAACTTGCACTCATAAAAGCTTCTAAAAAACACCAAACAAACAATGAGCGTCTTTCCTTCGGGAATTCTTTTCTCATCTCCTTCGCTCCGTACGCGAACTTGCTCCTACTTGTCACTTTGCAAGACGGTTATGCACTCGTCGTCCGAGTCTGCAACACCTGAGCAATGGCATAGACAGTTCAAGCCTTAATTCATAAGCAATTTCCTTTTAGTACCCCTAGTTAGGGGAACTACAGCGTCTCTGATCCTCATTATCCTGATGAGGTACGTAGGCAGCGGGGTAGGTCCCATTCGAGCACAATCTTTATTTTCCCTACATTTTTCTCTTTATTCTCTTATTCATTTCTTTTCCAGTTCCAGTTTCTTTTTCTTTTCTTTTTATTTGCTGCAGTCTTCATACCCTCACCCTTTGAAACAGTTTCTTTTGCAAGCGTGGATCCCATCGGGTACGGCGGACGATCTGGGTGCTAATACCTTCCCAGGTCGTAACTGACTCCCAAACTCAGTCTCTTTGGTTCGTAGGACCTGTGTCCTTCCTCTTTCTTTCTTCTGGTTTGTGAAGCATTATCATTCCCTTGCTTCGGGATAAAAATGCCTGGCTGGCGACTCTTTTCTTTTTCCGAGCCACTTTTGCGTTTGTACCAGGATGGAAATCCGGGGAGCGACGGCGTGTACTCGTGAAAGCGACCTATTGGCCCCCTCTGCTCCCGCGGTTTACGGGAGCGGTCTTCCTTTCTTTTGTCTCCTCCCCGATGAGATGTCGAGGGTTCGTCGACCTTGGAAGGTTTGGCGTCTTCCCGACGCCTCGCATCACGGACGGAGCTGGCGGCCTGCTTCTCTTCGTAATGGATATACACTTGAGCTTTTAACAGGAAGGCATCCAGTGTAGCAGGATTCTCTATGCCCACCTCCCGGTGGAAATCGGTGGACGGGCATAGCCCGCGTTCCAACAAGTATTTCTTCATGTCGTCCGTGGTCGAGACCTGGACAGCTTTTTTATTGAACCTTTCGATGTAGGTCCGGAGGGGCTCATCCTTACCCTGGATGATAGCTTTGAGGGACGCCTCTGTCTTTGGATGGCATCGGGAGGCGGTAAAGTGTCTGGAGAAGATCTGACCAAGCTGCCTCCACGAGGTGATGGATTCGGGTTCGAGACTCTTATACCATGTCATAGCCCCTTTCCTCAAAGTGGTCGGAAATAGGCGACACTTGATCGCTCCGCAGACGCCCCTATAGTCAAGCAGGGTGTTGATGTTTTCGATGTGCTCATCTGGGTCTGTCGTCCCATCATACGAGCCAAGGGGTGAAGGTTTCTCAAGCCCCAGAGGTAGTTTTGTGGCCTTAATCTCCGAGGAGAGAGGGCCTCTGATGTCGTCCTTGTCAATAGATGTGTATGAGGGGGAGCGTGAATAACATCTTTTGCTCCGGTGTGGAGATGGAGATCTTTGCCTACTCTTTCTTGATCATCTGGGGGTCGGGGACCTAGACTGCCTTTTCTTCTGGGGATGAAAGTGTTGTCTTCGTGGGGGAGACCGGGCTCGTTTCTCGATAGAGGATTCTTCAGGGTGGCCTTTGCCCTTCCTTCTGCGTGGAGAGGGGTTGCAGCGTCCCCAGTGTCTTTTCAGAGAGCAAGATGGTCGGGGACCACTTTCTTACAGGCAGACTATTTTTACGCCCTGAGCTAGGAGCAACAATTTGGTCGAGTTGAGCATTTCAACTAACGCAGCAAAGTCTGACCCTGAAAACATGGTGAGAGGAGGGACCTCCTGGTAACTCTCGAGCGGTTGATCGCGCTCGGGAGAGGGAGAAGCAGTCCTTCCGTCTCGACGATCTTGGATGGTTTCCTCATGTGAGGGAGCGATTACATTGCTTCTGTGCTGAGTAAAAAGAATACCATCGTTGGTCCGGGCTTCGAGCGGGTTGTCGCGAGCAGCCATGGATCTTTGGAGAGAAAACTTTGGTTCTTGAAAATCATTGAAGAGGAAGAACGGGGAAATCATGAGGTTCCCACAGACGGCGCCACCTTATCGTACCTGGAGATCAGGATCCAATGTGGCTGACGTCGAACGTGGATGAAGCGCGGTTGATGGAGAGATGAGGGGGTGTACCTGCAAGGCACTCCGATGCTAAAGTAAGAAACCGAGCAAAAAGAGAGCAAGTACGAGATTTAGAGTGAGAATTGAATACCTGGCCCTCTCATATGAGAGGGTTTATATAATGATCCAAGTGCATGGTCATTGGTCCTTGTTTTTGGGCCTGGATCGCGGGTTACCTAATAATCGGTAACTGCCAAAAACTAGCCTTTGGAGTGACACGTGGGTTGCTCGGACGAGACCCTGGTTGGATGGTATTGACATCGATCGAAGGGTTCGTCAGACAAGATTTCCTTGGCTGATCGTGGGGGATTTGTCCCACGCTGGGTGTGTGCCCGCTCGGCGGTTGGTCGAGGGGGACTTCCGAGCAGAATTGGAATGTATCGGGTGTCAAAGAGTTATTGGGCCGTCAGGTGCCAAAATATGGATCAGCCCCAAGTCTAGAAAATTGGGCCAGATCGGAACACTACCTATAAGGTAACTGGTTACTTGAGGCAAAACATAAAAAATACCTTTAGAAACCAGTACATAAAGTTTGTAAGAAATGCAATTTTTTTATTCAAACTTAACACACATATGCCCCCTAATATTGAACACTTATTGATATTATTGCTTCATGAGAAAATAATTTTTATACCTTCCGATTAATTAATCTTGATTCTTCATGAAGATGATTTCTTTGAATAATCTTTGATCCATCCTTTTTATTTGAGTTATCAAGACTTGAGTTGTTATCATCAAAATAATTTTTGAGAAGCCTTGGTTTTACAAATGAAAGACGCAATATACATGCACATCATCAAAACTCAAAAAAATCATTGCATCCACATTCATCATAATTCATCATATTATTCCCTCATTTAACATTTTACATCAACTCGTGTCATCATACTTCACACAATCATACAATAACACAATTCATTGTAACATCATATTTACCTCAAATTCTACATAATTAACCTTTAAACACGGTATAAAACATCACAAAAACATCCTAACAACTTAGGACAACATAATACATCTATTAAATCATTTTTCAGAATTAATTTAATTTTTCAAATATGTCAGGTCTCGCTAAGCAAGCAGCCCCCCTCGCTAAGCGACTGACTCTCTGTTTTGGAAGGTAAAAACTGTTCAATCGCTCGCTAAGCGAGCAACGTGATTCTGCGAAGAAGACCTGCGATCACAAATCTCCCCTCTGCGACAAAACCCCAAGCAAACCCATTTTTTATAGTAGAAAATTCAGGAAATCATATATAAAATCAATATTCATGACAACATCATGCATCACATCATATAACATCATTACTTACTATCAAATCCATCATAAATCATCATCATGCATCAATTTTCTCCATAAAACCCCATATCCCTAAGATTCTTCCTCAAAAACCCCAATCATATTTCTACATTACTAATACCGAATAGAATTACTCCCCATACATTAGGTTCAGTGAATTTTTTCGATAACTTATAGCAAAACCCAAGCTTCCAAATTCTAACTCTCATTTATCCTTGTTATTCTTAGAGTTATTTCTCCCAATCACGATCATGAAAACTGATCGAAATTCCCACTTTCAACCTCTTTTGTCAATTCTACCCCCAGGACCCCAAATTCTGTCTTTCCCATCTTACCCTCACTAATCTTCTACCAAAAGACCTCAATGCCCTCAATTCCTTATTTCTCTTATTTTATTAATCTTAAATAATTAAATAATGTCACACTACTTCTAAATTAATATTATAAAAATATTAATCTAAACCATCACAACATCATAGCATCAAAAAATCCTTAAAATTCATAACAAATTCATCAAATAAATCAAATCAACTTTGGGGTGTTACAACTCTCCCCCACTTAAGAATTTTCGTCCTCGAAAATATACCTGAAGCAAATAACATCAGATATGATTCCTTCATCTGATCTTCATGTTCCCAAGTCCAACTATCACCAGTTGGTCCACCCCATAATACCTTCACTAAGGCAATCTCTTTACCCCTTATTCGCTTCATCTCTCTACCATTTATCTGTACTGGAGAAACTTTCACAGTTAAATTATCTCGTATTCGGACATCATCCATATGAATCACATGCGACGGATCTGAAATGTACTTCCTCAAATCTGATACGGTCCAATGAAACGTGGAGTGAGATTTCTTGACTTCAAAGCTCGCCCGACACCAGTCACTGGAGTAACCCTCAAGAACACATGATCTCCATCTTGAAATTAAAGTGCTTTCCTCCTCTTATCATGATAACTCTTCTGACGACTTTGTGAATTATTCATTCTTTCTTGAATCATCTTAATCTTCTCAATCGTTCCCTTCACAACCTCAAGTCCGAGTAAAGCACTCTCGCCCAATTCATACCAACACAATGGAGTCCTACACCGCCTCCCATACAATGCTTCATACATAGATATGTCAATGCTCGCATGAAAACTATTATTATAAGTAAATACAATCAACGACAAATGACTATCTTTTACCCCCTCAGTATGTCCTCTAAAGATTGGATAGTATGCTCTGTTTTACCGCTCATCTACGGGTGATAAGAAGAATTCATCCTCAACTTGGTTCCCAAAGCAACTTGTAGACTCTTCCAAAATCTCGACGTAAACCGCATATCTCTATCCGACACGATATTCGAAGGTATCCCATGCAACTTCACGATCTCATCAATATACATCTCTGCTAGCTTCGACATGGAATGATTAATCTTCATCGATAAGAAATGCGTTGACTTAGTTAATAGATCAACAATCACCCAAATGGAATAATTTCCCTTCACCGTCTTCGGCAAACCTATCATAAAGTCCATAGAAATACTATCCCATTTATACTTTGGAATATTCAACGGTTGCATCATACTTAAAGGCTTTTGATGCTCAATCTTCGATTTTTGGCAAACCAAATAAGCATACATAAGTTCTGCAACATCCCTCTTCATACCTAGCCACCAAAACAATTTCTGCAAGTCATGATACATCTTCGTAGCACCAGGACGAATACTCAACCTACTTTGATGTCCTTCTTCTAGAATACTCTTCTTCAACTCTGGAATGTCAGGAACATACACTCGATCTCGAAACCTCATCATACCATTTTCATCTACCCGGAACTCTCCTCCGTTACCTTGGTTAACCAAATTCATTTGATCAACCAACTTGAAATCTAATTGTTGTCCTACTCGGATCTCTTCCACAATATCACTAGTCAATTTCAGCATCCCCAGTTTCACACTCTCAGAGGTAGTCTCACACAACAAACTCATTTCTCTGAATAGTTCAATCATCTCAAGTCCTTTCACCATCATCATCGACATATGCAAAGTCTTCCTACTCAAAGCATCTGCAACCACGTTAGCCTTACCAAGGTGGTAACTCAAATCAAAATCAAAATCCTTCAACATCTCTACCATCTTCTCTGCCTCATGTTTATCTCCTTCTGATCAAACAAGTATTTCAAACTCTTATGATCGCTGAACACCTCAAAACTAGACCCAAAAAGATAGTGTCTCCAAATATTTAACACAAATACCACGGTCGCCAACTCTAAGTCATGGGTAGAATAGTTCCTCTCAAGAACGTGTAGCTGTCTAGAAGCATAGGCAACTACTTGGCCATTCTACATCAACATTCCACCAAGACCCATCTTTGAAGCGTCACAATATACCACAAAATATTCATTTGGATTAGGCAGAATCAAGACTGGATCAGTCGTGAACCTCTTCTTTAATTCAACAAAACTCTTCTCGCACACAACATCCCACACATAAGCCTGACCCTTTCGAGTCAACTGAGTCAGAGGCAATGCCAAACTAGAAAAACCTTCTATAAACTTTTGGTAATAACTTGCCAAACCCAGAAAACTTCTGACCTCAGTAGTAGACTTCGAAGTATCCCACTTTAACACAACATCAATCTTCGAAAGATCCACTGCAATTCCACCACTAGAAATCACGTGTCTAAGAAAACTCAGTTCCTTCAACCAGAAATCGCACTTCGACAACTTAGCATAAAGCTTATTCTCTCTCAACACTTGTAATACAACCCTAAGATTCCCTTCATTTTCTTCTTCTGACTTTGAATAAATTAGGATATCATCAATAAAAACCACCACTAACTAATCCAAATACTCACGAAAGGTTCGATTCATATACTCCATGAACACACCGGGTGCATTGGATACACCAAAAGGCATCACAGTGTATTCATAGTGACCATACCTCGTTCTAAAAGTTGTCTTTGGAATATCATCTGCCTTTACTCGGATCTGATGATAACCCGACCTCAAATCAATATAACTAAATATGCAAGGCCCCACCAACTAATCCATCAAATCATCGATCCTCGTAAGCGGATATTTATTCTTAATAGTCACCTTATTCAATTGTCGATAGTCGACACACAACCTCATGCTACCATCCTTTTTCTTAACCAATAACACTAGAGCACCCCACGAAGAAACACTTGGACGAACAAATTTCTTCTCAAGAAGATCCTCAAGTTGTTTCTTCAATTCACTCAATTCTGAAGCTGACATCCGATATGGAGTCATTGATACTGGACTAGTACCTGGTATTAAATCCACTGCAAACTCTACTTCATGTTCTGGAGGCAAATCACTAATGTCATCCGGAAACACATCAAGAAATTCACGGACAATAGATAATTCAGCACTCACATGTTCACGGTCAACCTGTAACGCCACAAACAAAGAAAACATCTTCTAGCAGTTCATCCACTTCCTTCGCGGATAAAAATATCAACTTCCCACAATCACCAAACTTTGGAAACTTCGTCGTCTTTGCATAACAATTGATATGCATAAAGTTGAACTCCAACCAGTTCATACCAAGCACGACATCCATATGGCATAAGGGTAAACACACCAAATCCATCAAGAAATCCTTACCATAAATGGGCAGAGGACATTTCAAACACACACGGTTAGTCTTAACTGAACCATCAACAGGCATCTCTATCAACATACTAACATTCATAACATTCAAAGGAAAATTCAACCTGGTCACACACTTAAGAGAAATAAATGAATGGGTGGCACCAATATCAATTATAGCAACCAACTCAACATCGTTAATAAAACAAGCACCTCGAATTAAGTTATCCTTCTTCTGAGCTTATGAGCCACTCAATAAGAACACTCTGCCAGTAGTCTGAGCAGTAGTAGCAGTCTTCTTCGGTTTCTGACACTGAGTACTGATATGTCCCTCTTCACCATAATTGAAACAAGTTGGTCCTGCATTTGGACACTCATCTTTCATGTGACCCCTCTTACCACATTTGTAACATCTTATCACTGTATTAGTGCACACGTCAGACTTGTGACCCGTTTCTCCATACTTATATCACTTGAGAAGAGTGGAACTTGCTTCCCCACTTGGCTTCTTCCCATCAGTAACCTTCGGCTTCCCCTTATCAGTTGGAGTCGCGTAAGGTTTCCCTCGAAAATGGCCCTTCTCTTTCTTCTTACCCACCTGCTTATAGTGAACAGATAGAGCTCGGCTATCCTCATCATAAATTCTACTCTTGTCTACTAATTCGGAATATCCGCAAATCTGCTGACACCTAATCCCCTGCTTGATCTCTGGTCTCAGCCCATTCTCAAACTTTAGGCACTTAGACAATTCAGCATCATCATGGTTGTAGTGAGGACAAAACTTCACTAGCCTCTCAAACTTGGCAGCATACTCTGCCACTGTCATGTTTCTCTACTCCAGCTCTAGGAATTCAACCTCTTTCATGCCACGAGCAACTTCAGGAAAGTACTTACTCATAAATTCCCTCCTGGACGCACTTCAAGTTATTGCATCCCCAACTCCTTCCAATCTCTGACGGGTATTATCCCACCAATCCTCAGCCTCTTCATCCAGCATGTGGGTGCCAAACTACACCTTCTGAGCATCAGACCACGCCATAGTCCTGAAAATCTTCTCAATTGCCTTAAGCCACTTATGTGCGTTCTCCAGTTCATGAGTACCCTCAAACATTGGCGGATTATTCCTCTGGAATACCCCCAAGGCATGAAACTCATCAGGAACATTGTTCTGTGTCGTAGCTTGAGCAAGTGCAGCTACCGTATCCGCAAGAGCACAATTCACATCCATTCTGCAAATCACCAATAACATCAGAAGAACAATTCAACCACAATACACTCATACGCAATAATCGACACGACTAACAATGACACAACACGACCGGACAGACCGACCTGCTCTGATACCACTCATGTAACACCCTTTCTACCCCATCACAAATATAATATAATTTAATCAGAGTAAACTCATAAAAGGGCATCACATCTACAAAATTCAACATCTTAAACATCATTTTAAGTCCTATCCCGTAACACGGGTTGTAAACTCATGAACAACAATTCAAATAGTTCAATAATTACGCAGCGGAAAACAAAACAAATCAAATACTTCTTCCAATTAAAAAGGAATTCACAAATCATTCTAAAATTTGCTCAATTTGGATAATCTTTTAGAATAACATCAAATCAAATCAACAAAATAAATTCAGAATTCTCAAGCGTTCCCATCCCGATGTTACTGGAAACAAATTAGGATTCCAAACCTTACTAAACAAACAAAGACACACTAACTCCAAGCTAGATCACGCACCAAGCTAACCTTGAGTATCTACAGGATGGCATAAGAGACCATCACAAAAGGCAGGCAGGGTGAGTAAATTTACATTCAATAAAGTAATATAAAAATGAGAATTATAAAAATAGACTACAATACAGATTCAATCATCACAAGACTCATTCATACATAACGTCAAATACATCACATCACCATACAAACTCAATGCAAATCATGCTATGTCATTTAGAATGAAAATGCAATCCTCTTATTATGCATGTGGTACCAAAACATTCTCATGGATGGACACTAGGCCATCAACCTTCCATAAGGGAGCACATCATGAACATCATAATCACTTCAATCCGCACAATGGGATTGAAGCTACCAATGGACCAAAGTCCCCTCATCTTTATGCTATGAATGCAAGACGCAATATACATACACATCATCAAAACTCAAAAAAATCATTACATCTGTATTCATCATAGTTCATCATATTATTCACTCATTTAACATTTTACGTCAACTCGTGTCATCATACTTCACACAATCATACAATAACGCAATTCATTGTAACATCATATTTACCTCAAATTCTACATAATTAACCTTTAAACATGGTATAAAACATCACAAAAACATACTAACAACTTAGGACAGCAGAATACCTCTTTTAAATCATTTTTCAAAATTAATTTAATTTTTCGAATATGCCAGGTCTCGCTAAGTGAGCAGCCCCCTCGCTAAGCGACCGACTCTCTGTTTTGGAAGGCCAAAATGTTCAATTGCTCGCTAAGCGGGTAGTAGCTCGATAAGCGAGCAACGTGATTCTGCGAAGAATACATGCGATCACAAATCGCCCCTCTGCGACAAACCCCACGTAAACCCGTTTTTTACAATAGAAAATGCAGGAAATCATATATAAAATCAATATTCATCACAACATCATGCATCACATCATATAACATCATTATTTACTATCAAATCCATCATAAATAATCATCATGCATCAATTTTCTCCACAAAACCCCATAGCCCTAAGATTCTCCCTCAAAAACCCCAATCCTATTTCTATATTACTAATACCGAATAGAATTACTCCCCAAACCTTAGGTTCAGTTAATCCTTTCGATAACTTCTAACAAAACCCGAGCTTCCAAACTCTAGCTCTCATTTCTCCTTGTTCTTCTTAGAGTTCTTTCTCCCAAGCACGATCGTGAAAACTGATCGAAATTCCCACTCTCAATCTCTTTTGTCAATCCTACCCCCAGGACCCCAAATTTGTCTTTTCCACCTTACCCTCACTAATCTTCTACCAAAAGACCTCAATGCCCTCAATTTCTTATTTATCTTATTTTATTTAATTATTCTTAAATAATTAAATAATGTCACACTACTTCTAAATTAATATTATCAAAATATTAATCTAAACCATCACAACATCATAGCATCAAGAAATCCTCAAAATTCATAACAAATACATCAAATAAATCAAAATCAACTTTAGGGTGTTACAAAAGACACATAGGAAGTAGATAGACGATCATAATTTAAAACACATGCATATTTAGGATTTGGAGTATGAGATCAAATACCTTTTTGCAATGATATTGGGAGATCAAGTTCAGGTAACATAGCTGAAGGAACATTTGGAGCAGGAGGTGGTGTTGGTGGATTAATATCATTTCTAACTTCCGATGGACAGGGTGTCCGTCGCTGGTAGACCTGCAATAGAGGTTTAATGGGTGTGGGGATGACAGAAGGGACCTATTGAGCATTTAAGTTGCAAGTCTCATCGGGTGACACATAGGCAGAGAAAAAGGAGGAACCTTCAAAAAATGTAACATCAGAGGAAACAATGTGCCATTGATGTTGAGGACAAAAACAATGATATCCTTTTTAAATACGTGAGTAGCCTAGAAAAATACATTTTAGGGATTTAGCAGAGAGTTTTTCTTTACATGGACTAAGATCATGAACAAAGCATATGCAACCAAAGATGTGAAGCGGAATGGGGTAGAGGTCATGTTGTGGATTCAAGATAGAGTATGGAATCTGATCGTCAAGGACTGATGAAAGCATTCAGTTGATAAGGTGACAGACTGTGAGGAGAGCATCACCCCAAAAACGAGAAGGTACATTATGGTGAAGTAAAAGAGTTCGTACGGTTTCAACTAAATGACGATTCTTCCGTTCAGCAACATCGTTCTGTTGTGGTGTATGAGCACATGATGATTGGTGAATAATTCCATGTGATGTTAAAAAAGATTGAAACTGGGATGACATATATTCACGAGCATTATTAGTGCGTAAAATTTTAATGGAAGTGTTAAACTAGTTTTTAATTTCATCATTAAACTCTTGGAATATAAGGAAAACATCTTAATGATTTTTCATTAGAAATAACCAAGTACATCGTGAGAAATCATCGATGAATGTTACAAAATAGTAATATCCTAAGGTAGACTTCACACGACTAGGACCCCAAATATCAGAATGAACTAAAGCAAAAGGTGATGCAACACTTTTAATTACTCGTTGATAATGAGTACTACGAGTATGTTTGTCTAATTAACACGACTGACACTCAAAAGATGAAAGCTTAGAAAAACTAGGGACTAAAAGACGCATTTTATTAAGACTATGATGACTCAAATGTTGATGTGTAAGGTATTGAGAAGCAATCGAGCCACATGCCATTGATGGAGATAAATGATATAATCCTCTAGATTCACTCCCTGCTCCAATTGTCCATCCTACACGTCGATCCTGGACATAAACAGAATTATCATTAAAAATGACTGAACAATCAAGAGTATGAGTAAGCTTGTTAACGTATATCATATTAAAAGGACAACCATGAATGTAAAGAACAGACTCTAAAGACAGATTTGGAAGTGGGTGTGCCTGACCCAGACCTTTAACTTTGATTTTAGAACCATCATCCATAGTGGCAGAAGGCAATGAATCAGAATAAGACAAGTGAGATAAAAGGGATTTATTACCAGACATATGATTAGAGGCAACAGAGTCAAGGACCCAAGGACCAAGAGAAGATGTAGATACATAAACTACAGGATTACCCGACTGAGCAACATCGATAGATGATGATGATTGATGGCTGTTTTGAATTGGATAAAACCATTGTAATCAGTTGCAGGAATAATAATGTCTTTAATGTTGTCCGAATGAGTAGTGACAACGAATCGTGGTTGTCGTTGTTGTTCTCTTGCCTTTGTACGACAATCAGCTTCAATGTGATCGTAACAATTGCAATAGTTACAACGAATACCATGATGTTGTCCACCGTTTCGTCCACCACGACCATGATAATGGGAAACAAGAGCAGATGATTCAGTGGGATATGGAGTGGAGACCGGTCCAAAGACGTGAGGTGTAGCCAAACGCAGCAGTTGTTCAATAACTGCTTCATAGTTAGGAACATTGGATCCTGATAAAATCTGGTTTCTGACGGAATCAAGCTCGGATGGTAGTCTGACAAATGCCACGATCATGAAATATTTACTTTGTTGTTCAGCATAAGTTGTTGGATCTTTGGTAAAGGGCATCAGGTTGTAAAATTTGGCTTTAACACATCAAGCTTACTCAGATAGGCATGCATATCCATATTCTCCAATTTCCAAGAGTTGAGTTTGGTGATGACACTATAAAGATTGTGGACATCATTGGAGAACACTTTTTTAGCCTTTTCCCAAACCTCATAGCAAGTGATAAAAGCTTGGTGTTGTGCTTGGAGATTAGTTGCTATGGAAACCCATAACATAATGCATAAAGAAGCGTCAGTTTGTTTCCACTTATCGCGTTTGCCGACGGAAATACTATTGAACTTTGTAGTTAAGTAGTCCTCATATCATTGACCGTGAAATCACGTTTTGACAACTCCATCCTATATATTATAGTTGGTTGTTCCGCTGAGTTTCTTACACGGGATAAGTGGAACCTTCGTAAAAGTGGCAGAATCAGTATCGCTCATGATACAGGGTTTAGGGTTTATTATTTAGGGTTTAGGCGATGTTGACGAAGAAAGACGGCGGCAGCGGAAAGACATGAGGGAGGATCATGGCGGCAATTTTGGGTACCGACTGATCGGAAGGAGACGATGTTGGCGATATGTTACTTTGCCGAAAAATTCGTCGGGAGCGGTGGTGCGCTCGTGTAGTGGCGAGAATGGCCGAATAATTTGCGGAAACGAAAAAAAAATATTCTGGAAGACAGTGGGTCAACCAGCTCTAGATACCATGTTGTGATTGTATTTCTGTGTGTCGAATATGATCACACATGTTGTATATTTATATGTAAAATAAGTATACACAATATGTAATAATATAATTTACACTTATGACTAACTGAATGTAAATTAATACTAATTGATTTGTAACCGATTTTCAAAAAAAAAATTGATGATATAATATCTATTGAATTTTGAAAAATAATTTAAATTTTCTAAAATGATCATTTAATAGAATTTTTGAAAGATAGATAGAAAAATAGAAAATAGAAAAATTTGTTGTACTTTTTAAAAGAATATTTTCTATAGAATAAAGAAATATTTATTATTTGATCATGTATGTTATTCGACAACGAAACCTCCGATGAAAATGCGTTTTTGAAACATTCAAAGTTTCGAACATCTTTAAAGAAGTTTGAAAAGTTGCTTAGATAGCGAGATTAATGATGTATCGAGAGACTTGTTTCATAAATCTCAATTGCAGATAACAATAATATTATGCAGCGTATGTAAATGCGAGTTAATGATGAGAATTATAATGTCTCTATCAGATGATATTGTTTTGATTGTTATAATTTTTTAAATATATTGCGATGTTAAGATGTTTTTGTTTGTAGTTTGAATTGTTCGTTTAGGCATGTATATATTTGTGCGTTTAGGCATGTATATATTTGTGCATTGTCTCTTTTAGAGATATTTATTTTATCTTTTATTGTATCCAAAAATTTTATTACGTGTTAGAGAGTATGGAAAGACATGCGACCTAACTAACACCGTCTAAGCAAACTAACTAGGATAACTCTGTTAAGACATTTCCCTGTTTTGGGTTTGATAATAAACCATGCACACGTGACCACTTACCCTTGTAATATTTCCACTATTCTATCTACTTAAAGAAAATAGATTTCAGATTTGGTCTACTTTTCATGCAAACAATTTTTGTTTCTCTTTGTGGCAATATAAAACATGACATTAATATCTAACTTCTGAACTGAAATATTATTTGATACAACTCTCTTACTTTGGAAACAAGAACATGTTGAGAGTGATATCTGACCAATGCAATCTCACATACCCTATAGCGTCTATTGACAAAACAAACTATGTGAATGAAATCTATTACGGATATAATAATCAGAACAATGTAATTTGACTTGGAGAAGAAGGAGATGAAACAAAATTGAATGTCTTTGACACCACTCTAAAGTTGTTCTAACTACTGTTCTCCTTCAAACACAACAATCTTGATTTCAACCAGCTTCTCTCTCAATCACATAACATTTTTTTATCTTCTGATCAAACAACCATATACTTTCACTTCTCTATATATAGACCAGAATTTGGGTCTCATTTCATCTTCATAGTTTCAAACATAAATCATAATTTCATCATACATTCCGAGAGAAACATGGGTGCTTCCCTTTTTTCATCACTTAAATTCCCATTGCTCTCTTTATCATTGATCATTTTTTTTACATTTGAGCTTGCATTGGCAGGAAAAACCAGACACTACCATTTTGATGTACTTCTGCTACTTCCTTAAAACACTTATTAATTGTACATTGTTTTGTGTTTTTAGTTTCATTTCCTTTCTTTAGTCTTCATGCAATAAAATTGAGTTTGCTCACTAATGCAGATAATGTACCAAAATGTGACAAGACTGTGCCACAGCAAGAGCATCGTGACGGTGAATGGTCAATTTCCAGGACCTCGCATTGTAGCTAGAGAAGGTGACAATCTTCTAATCAAAGTGGTTAATCATGTGCAGAATAACATCTCCATTCACTGGTAAAAGAAAATTCTACTTACAAAACAAAATTCCTACAAAGAATTAGTGTGTTAAAATTTGAGAATAAAATGAATGAGTAAAAAACTTGGCTATCTTTGAAATAGGCATGGAATTAGACAACTTCAAACAGGATGGGCTGATGGACCAGCATATGTGACTCAATGCCCCATCCAAACAGGTCAAAGCTATGTTTACAATTACACAATTAAAGGCCAAAGAGGAACACTCTTTTGGCATGCTCACATATCTTGGTTAAGATCAACTGTCTATGGTCCACTCATCATACTTCCCAAGAAAAATGTTCAATATCCTTTTGCAAAACCTCACAAGGAAGTTCCAATCATATTTGGTAACGAAATTACTAACATGATTAACCTCTAGCTTTATTCGTATTGAAATTTACATAAGCTAATTATAGTCTTGAATATTGGTTTTAGGAGAATGGTTCAAGGCAGATACTGAGGCTATCATAGCACAAGCCCTGCAAACTGGGGGAGGACCAAATGTTTCTGAAGCCTACACAATTAATGGGCTTCCAGGTCCATTGTATAACTGCTCTAAAAAAGGTATCAAGTGCAGATTAATGTGTCCTCTATGAATAGTCCCCAGATACTAAAATAGTGATGCAAATAATTACTAAAAGTGAATATGAAGCCTTATACATAACCACATGATATTCCACTTCATCACAATAGCAAATATGAAAAAAACGCAGTCACCAAATGAACATTCACAAGTTTAGGCACTAATTTCTTTAAAGCATATAGAGTTCTTTATAAAATGGTATTAGCAATATGGTTGAAATCCTTATAAAAACTCATCGGTTACAGATACATTTAAGTTGAAGGTGAAGCCGGGAAAGACTTACCTTCTACGTTTGATCAACGCTGCACTAAATGATGAGTTATTCTTCAGCATTGCAAATCACACCCTCACAGTTGTCGAAGCAGACGCCGTTTACGTAAAACCTTTTGAGACCAACACAATCCTTATTGCACCTGGCCAAACCACTAATGTTCTTCTCAAGACCAAGTCTCAATATCCCAAAGCGGCATTCTTAATGACTGCTAGACCATATGCCACTGGCCTTGGAACTTTTGACAACACAACTGTTGCCGGTATCCTGGAATATGAATCCCCATCTAATAATCATTTCAATCCAGTTGCTTCACTAAAAAAACTTCCACTATTCAAACCTACTCTCCCTGCACTTAATGACACTTCTTTTGCAACAAATTTCGCGAACAAACTCCGTAGCCTGGCTAGTGTCCAATTTCCGGCTAATGTTCCCCAGAAAGTTGATAAGCACCTTTTCTTCACGGTTGGCCTCGGTACAAATCCCTGCCAGCAAAACCAAACTTGTCAAGGACCCAATGGAACAATGTTTGCAGCATCAGTGAACAATGTATCTTTCATCCTCCCAACCACTGCACTTCTCCAATCCCACTTCTTTGGGCAATCCAGGGGGGTCTACGCCCCTTATTTCCCAAGTAGTCCCTTGCACCCATTCAATTATACTGGCACCCCACCAAACAACACCATGGTGAGCAATGGAACTAAGGTGGTGGTTCTTCCTTTCAACACAAGTGTGGAGCTTGTGATGCAGGATACTAGCATTCTTGGTGTTGAAAGTCACCCTCTCCATTTGCATGGATTTAACTTCTTTGTTGTTGGACAAGGATTTGGTAACTTTGATCCAAGTAAGGATCCATCAGACTTCAATCTTGTTGATCCTGTTGAAAGAAACACAGTTGGTATTCCATCTGGTGGATGGGTTGCTATCAGATTCCTAGCAGATAATCCAGGTTTGTTCATAGTTTATTCATATTCATAGATTACAAAAAAGAAAGAATGCAATTACATATCCTTAATTTTGTTTGAATTGTGCTGCAGGGGTATGGTTCATGCATTGTCATTTGGAAGTCCATACAAGTTGGGGTCTTAGGATGGCATGGATTGTTTTGGATGGAAAACTCCCAAACCAGAAGCTACTTCCACCACCAACTGATCTTCCCAAGTGTTAACTTCTAACTAAAATTGCTTTATTTTGATAATATAACATTCTGGCCCTTTTTGTTATTCAACACGGGGCAGTTGTTTTTCATTAATTTCTTCAGTTTCTATTCTGTAATGGTTTTAGAGGCTTGACTTGATGTTGCAACTTTCTCTTTCTTTGGATGAGAGATTTATTTATACATTACGCCTTAACGATACAATTGTATTCCATTCGTTTGAGTGATAAAATAATGTTAAATTCATTGCTTCTCCCAATCAATCTCACAAAATAAGTTGAAAAAACTTGTTGAAAATGTTATAAGTAAATTTTCATAACTTGTCCCAATCAATCTCACAAAATTTATGTTACTAGATAAGATCATATGAACTAATCCATACATACACTCTATTGATCCGAATTTGGAAGTGTGTGAATGTTATTGATGGATAGTAAAATACCTATGATTAGTTCTTTCTCCTCTTTGTCTCAGTTACCTGCAGTGTACTTAAGTCAATACCTCGTGGTTTAATCATCTTCGTCTAATGAAGAACGAACCAGCGTTGCAGTTTTCTTCTTCCTCGATTCCACCTCGGTAAAAGCGCCGATTATCGTTTTCTTTCATCACATTCATAGTGTTATGCGTCTGTATGTAGTGTGTTTGTTGGCGCCAAGATCAAACAGAGCAAATGGTGACCTACGCATGGTTTTCTCTATTTTAGCCCCAAGAGGTTTTACTTTTATCATTAGAAAAATGTATAGTGACGCGAAGTAAATTGACTCCAAGAATAATTTTGATTTTAATTAATTAATTATTTAATAATGAATTTTCAAATTTTTTTTTTATCAATTAAATTAACTTTATTATTATTATTCTAATTTGGAATTTCAATTGATGACATTTTGGTACGAAACTCTATGACAATGTTGGTCTTTGTTATGGTAGAGTGGGATGTACTTGTAAGATTAACATTAGTGAGGTTAGAGAGAGGAATTTTGTAAGAGTGAATGAAATTGTAGAAGTTATGGCGCGAAACTGAGTTCATATATGGTTGGCGGTTAAATTTGCTCACAGGCACGACGAGAATGCAGGAGACTATTGGATCGATGACGATGAGCGAGAGGTTCATACATGGTGTGTCGCCTTCTAATGACAGTCTACTGATCATCGATCTTGAGTGAGGATGTTTTGAATTAGGCCTATGGTGTTTGGTCATTCTTGTTGTGCAATTTGGTCTGCCCGAAAAAATATGCCCTCAACTCCTTGTTGTCAGGTATAGAGCTAGGATTCCAACGAAAGCATTGTGTCTAGCTTGAAGAAAGTTCTTTTTCACCGCCTTGATGTGACCGAATATGTGTTGAGTGGAAGCAGGTTACCTCGGGAGCGTGCATATAAATTTTTTGTCTTTAATAAAAATGTTTCTCAATATAACCTCTCCATGTGGCTCTAGGCTTTTAGGATAAGAACGATATCTTTTAGAATACCTAAGTGTTGTTGTAGAATTGAGCTCGATTTTGGGTCATTGAATGTACTTTAGTGCTCTCTTATCTTCTACTGATTTTGGGGTTCACCACTGTCTATATATAGCTAAAGGAAAAACTAATTTTTCTTTTGGTCTTCGTTGTACTCCAAGTGCTTACTCTTCTTTTCCACCATTGTTGTTCTTGAACCATTGTATCGTTATTCTCTTTTCTCTTCATATTTTCTTGTCTACTCTAACATCCTTCTTAGACTTATGGTGATTCAATATCTTTGCACTTCGGAAGTTATGGGTTTCTTAAGGTAACAATATTAACTTTATATCGCTTTGTCTTCTTTTCACTAGTTCTCTGGGTATGGATGCCATGATAAATCCCATGGGACGGTATTTTTTGTTATATGAGAGAGCATCTCTAGTGTTATTAGCCTTAAATAAGTTGTTAGGATTTTCTTTAATAAATCTTCATTTAACTAACCCAGAGCATCTAAGTAACTTTAGGAGGGAACGAAAGGCTAGAACTTATATTTGCGAAAATATATGTGTTTTTGGTTGTGACATTGGTGATAATATGGTTATGTGGTGGTTAGAATCACAATCTCGTGTTTATACTTATAATAGTTATTTTTCTTTTGAGAGCAAAGCAACAATAATTCGAGAGGATTAATATTATTGTGAGATTCTTGGAAAGGAAGATCAACTCCCTTTAGAGGGTCGATAAACTCTGAGCATAATCCCTACTTTTGCATGTGAGAAAGGTCTCGATAATGCTATCACTAAAGTGGGCCCTTTGTCTGATTGGGGGTCCTGCCACCCTAAGAGTAGAAAGAGATTGTGTAGTCACTTTTGTAGGATGAGGTTCAAAATTCCCTTTAATAACTTATAGGTGGAAGTTCTCAACCACATGGAGTTTCTCCTTCATAATTGCATTCCACGTATTAGGCTTACATCAAAGTTATTCAATACTTTTGTGAGTAGAAGAATGGTTTACTGATTATGACAATATGGATTCATAAAGAATAAAGATGAGCCTTGTGTCTACAAGAAGGTTAGTGGGACATTATCGTTTTTCTGGTATTATATGTAGATGACATATTACTCACTAGAAATGATATCCCTACCTTGCAACAAGTAAAACCTTGGTTAGGGAAATGCTTTTCTATGAAGGACCTTGGTGAAGTAGCCTATATATTAGGAATCAGGATATATAGAGATAAATCACAAAAACTGTTTGGCCTAAGCCAGAGTACATATATAGACAATGTGTTAAGACACTTTAATATGCATGATTCTAATAAAGGATTCCTACCTATTCAACATAACCTGTGTCTATCAAAAACACAATCCCCTTCAACTAAGGAAGAAAGGGACTGCATGAATAAGATTCCATATGCATCTGCAATAGGATCTATCATGTATGCCATGTTATATACTCGACTGGATGTCTAATATGCTTTAAGTGCGACGAGTAGGTACCAATCTGATCCTGGTGATGCTCACTGGGTAGCTGTCAAGAATATCCTTAAGTACTTGAGAAGGACTAAGGATAAATTCTTGATATATGGAGGTCAGGAAGAGCTCGCGGTAATTGGTTACATCGATGCTAGCTTCCAGACAGATAAGGATGACTTTAGATCGTAATCTGGTTATGTGTTCTGCCTAAATGGTGGCGTTGTGAGCTGGAAAAGTTCAAAACAAGAAATAATTGTTGATTCTACAACCGCGGCCGAGTATATTACTGCCTCAAATACAGCAAAGGAAACTATTTGAATCAAGAAGTTCATTACTGAACTTAGCATAATCCCGAGCATTGTGCATCCCATTGATCTTTATTGTGATAACAATGGTTCCATCGTACAAGCTAAGGAGCCTAGATCTCACCAACGATCCAAACACATACTTAGACGTTATCATCTCATTCGAGAGATAATAGATCGTGGATATGTGAAGATATACAAAGTACCTACACTTGACAATATTGTTGACCCAATAACAAAACCTCTTGCGCAGCAGAAGCATGATAGTCATACTAGATCTATGGCTATTAGGGGTATGCCTGATTGGATCTAGTACTAATGAGAGATTGTTGGATTAAGCCCTAGAGACCAATACTTTTGGTACTTGTATCTAATTATTTATTAATAATAAAAGGCATTTCTTTATTGTGTTTGTTTTTCCAAAATGATAAAGTCCCTAGAATAGCTAGTTCGTTTAATGAAATATTAAGTGTGACTTAATCCTGAGATTCCATTAAACATAAGGACATTATTCTTAAGGCATCCATAGTCGAGATTTAATGTGAAATGGGATAGCCTTAAAGCATTAACAATATTATGTAGATAGACTGGTGATCACATCTCATGGATCATGGATATGAAGTTATTAAGTCTTGACATAGGTATGAATATTAGGAGTAATATTTATACTAGATTGACCCACTATGAAAGTACTACATATAATGTTATGCAAAGTGTCATAAGTTACTCTCATGGTGATAGTGGTGTATACCATCCTTCGACCTGAAACTAATATAAACCCTAGATGTAGAGTCAAGTACTTTATTGTTGATCAAACATTATCCGTAATTGGATGATCATAAAGATAATTGATGTGTACTTCACAAAGCATGTTGAGGGATATGAGTAACCTAGATGGAGTTTGCCCATCTTGTATAACAGTATAAATGTCTAAGGGCCCAATATTAAACTGGACAAGGATGACACGGAATATGCATTGTGTTCAATATAGACATAAGGGCAAAATGGTAATTGTACATAGAAGTACTATCACAAAAGGTTTTGTCAGATCACATGACAATTTTGTGACTTGGGTAGCAGTGACTTGGGTACATGATTTAATATATTTGTCAACGTCGCGAAACCCTACAGGGTCACACACATAAGGACAGTTAGAGAATAGGTAGAATAAATAACGTACACCGTAAGGTACGATGCACTTGAATGGAATACAGAATATGGCAAGGTACCATGTGCTTAATTGACATATGATATAATAATAGTTATTATTAATTTTATAATAGTTATAAAATATAATAATAATCAAATTATGTTTATTATAATAATAGTTGTTATAATTATATAATATTATTATTATTATTATTGATTTGGGTTTTTTAGCTTATAGCACACATAAGTAGTTTTATAAATAGAACCCTTGTGCAGAAGCTCAAAGGTTGTTGTTGTTGTTGAAACCCTGGTCGTATTCTATTTTTCTCTCCCTCACTCAAAAACCTTCAATCATAATTAGCTAGCACTGTGATTGAAAGAATCTGTTCGTGTGGACTGAGTAGAGGCGTTGTTCATCGTACAATGCTCGTGATCATCCATCGATTCAGATTCAAATGTTTAATCGCCACAAGAGGTAACCTTTCTATCACAGGTCATGATCTTTCGTAAGGATCTCTAAAGGGAATTTTTTTTCCGTTGCGTTTAGATCGCAAATTTCCCTTCAATGGATTCAGTGACACTGAATATGGAACACTAGTTTGTAAACTAAAAATTTCTTTGTATGGTTTAAAGCAAACTCCAAGGCAATGGTACAAGCATTTTGATTCATGCATGCTTAAGATATGTTATATAATGTGTGAGTATTATTATTATGTTTATGTTTGAAGCCTTGATGATCTTACTTTTATTTTCTTGTTATTGTATGTTTATGATATGTTAAATGCTGTTAATCATTTACGTGATGCAAATGAACTGAAAAATCATGTTGGGGAAGGAGTTTGATATAAAAGACTTAGGTGTTGCTAAGAAGATTCTAGATATGAAAGTTCACAGGGATAAGAGTGTTATAAAATTATAGCTCTCTTAGTAAAGTTATGTGGAAAAGATGATAGACAAGTTTGACATGAGTAATTAGAAGGTTGTAAGTACTCTATTGGTTAATCACTTTAAGTTATCATTGAATTAGTGTTCAAAGACAGATGCAGAAGTCGAGTATATGTTTAATGTATGATATTGTTTGCACTAGACCAAATTTGGCTCAACTTATAAGTCAAGTTTGTATGTTTACATCCAAACCAAGAAAGTGTCATTGAGAAGCAGTCAATTGGATTTTTCAGGTATTTGAAGGGTACTATGAGTTATAGTATCATGTTTAGTAGTGAACAGAGCTATCTTTCGGTTGTATGATATGTTGTATCATACTATGTTGGTGATATGGATGATAGGATGTCTAACACATAATATGTCTTAACTTTAGCAGGATGACTTATTTGTTAGAAATCGTTGGTTCAATACATAGTGGTCATGTCGACAATTGAAGTAGAGTATATAGGAGTAGGTGAAGCGGCCAAAGAAGCCTTATGGCTTACAATATCGGTGAGAGAATTGGTTGTTGAGCAAGATATAGTTCGATTGCATTATGATTGACAGAGTGTCATTTATTTGAAAAACAATCAAGTATATCATGTCATGACCAATCATATTGATATGAGATTTCACAAGATCAGTGAGTTACTTACATCTGAACATATGTTAGTTGAATATATATATATATATATATATATATATATATATATATATATATATATATATATATATATATATATATATATATATATATATATATATATATATATATATATATATATATATATATATATATATATATATATATATATATATATATGGAGCCCGGTTATATTCTACTATTCATCACCGAAATATAACTTTTTATAATGAAAAAAATGAGTTTCTACTTAGAATTTCACAAATAAAAGTGTCTCTGTCTTGCATACGCTTTTGCTTGCAAGTTCTGGAACGAAATCAATATCTCTACCTAATCCTCTTCTATGACTTCTCCAAGTTTGCTGCTTCAAAGTTTGAAGAAATCCACAAAATATAAATAAGAATGAACAAGTCAAAAATCAAACACACGCTTTTACTTCTATTTATCTCTCCAGCACTTCAAAAATCTTGTGCAACATTAAATATCTCCAATCCAATCAAACTCAAAGCCAAAATTCTTCTCTGTTTCTTAGCAGAATCTATCAATCTAGTTGTTTTGAATTTGAACGTTTTCCAGTATGGTACAACAATCGCTAATATACAGCTTTGTAGCGCGTGACACGGTGATCCTGGCGGAGCATACCGACTTCATCGGAAACTTCCCGGAAATAGCATTACAGTGCCTGCAGAGACTCCCAACAACCAACACAAAATTCACTTACAACACCGATGGTCATACCTTCAACTACCTCACCCATGACGGATTCAGTACTAGCTTCTTTCTCTCTTTTTTTCGACTCAATTTATGCATTTGACTATTATAAGGAAACAGCAGACAAAGATGCGCCATTATATATAGTTAATTAGACTAATCAATATGATATATTATTTTCAGCTTATTGCGTTGTGGCAGTAGAGTCTTTTGATCGCCATATTGCAATGGCCTTTCTTGATCGCATCAAGGAGGACTTTATCGGAAGATATGGGGGAGGAAAAGCTGCAACAGCAACAGATAAAAGCCTAAACAAAGAATTTGGGTACTACCTTCAGTTTATAGTAATTTTGTGTATAAAAAGTGTGTCTGAAAAGTTGAATTGCCTTAATTAATATTAAGTTTTTTTTTTTATATATATGCATGGTTTAGACCGAAGTTGAAGGAGCATATGCAATACTGTGTGGAGCATCCAGAAGAGGTTAGCAAACTTGCCAAAGTGAAAGCTCAAGTTTCTGAAGTCCAAGATGTGATGATGCAAAATATTGATCAGGTATATATATTTTGTATATGTTCCTTCTATTTAGGTCGTAGCTGTAGTGGTGTAGACTTGAGGTCGACCGAAACAGTATCCATTTTAAACGATTTTACTATATGTTGTATACAGGTTCTTAATCGTCAAGTGAAGATTGATGTTTTGATGGACAAAACTGAAAACCTTCTCGTGCAGGTCCTTTTATTTGTTCATACATAAACTTAATTTTTATTTGCAATTGCAACAACTAATTGGTATGTGTAGGTTCTTGTGATTGATATGCCAGTTTGAATGTGGTTTTGCAGGCACAAGATTTTAGGGGGCGGACAGACCAATTAAAGAGAAAGATGTGGTTTCAGAACATGAAGATAAAACTAATAGTTCTTGCCATTATAATTGTCATCATTCTTATAGTTGTTCTTGTTGTTACATAATTCTAAATGCTACATGTTGCTTAGGTAGTTATTATTTTGTAATGTAAAGCGTGCGTTGGTTAGGATGTATGTGGATATTGTATTGTATCAACAATTTGTGGTCATTGAAAAGAAGCATATGGGTGCATTGAATGAACCTATTTAGAGACTGTTTTTCCTACATATGACCATGTCATTGTGACCACCGCCCCAAGATCAACCAGTCCCCAAACCAGCATCACCACCAGCCACCACACACACCCTCACGCGCCACTGCTTTTACCTCTAGCCGTCAGTTTTCTTGTCTTCCACTCCTATTTTTGTTGTTTGTGTGGTCAAAATTGAATTGGGATAAACTTCACTTTTGAGGTATTTTTTGATATGGCTAATTTGTATTCAATTATTTGTTCAGTGTGTTGTCATGAAAAAAGTTGTAAATTATGATACATTTTCAACGGTTAAGGGTAAGAGATTGCACTTTTGATCTTTTACCGACTGTGGTAATATTCTTATGAATGTTTGGATTTTTTTACTCTAGTGTTAGTGTTAGTAATCACATGACATTTGATTTCACATTATTATCTTATTAAATTTTACCTTCGATGATTCCTTATATCATTGTTTCTAAGGGCTCTCATGATCGTATTGTTGGTACTAAAAATTACTGGCTTATGCATGATCATATTTGTAAAGTAACATTTTTTACTTCTCATTATATTTTTCAAGACTTTGCTTGCTAAAGAAAAGGAATGATTACACTATTTCTTTAAGGAGTGATCGCGACTTTATGAGAATCGTGACTTTCTGAATCTTAAGATACTAATTACAAGTATACAACCTAATCGCAAAGTAATAAAAGATATCGATCCTACAAGGACTAGATAATCAAACTAATGCTTCCAGGTGTTACTATGTTTAGCTAATACGAGTGATGTTTTAGTTAAAACGGAACGAGGAATTAAGAATTTTAATTAAATTAGAATTACGATAGAATATCGGTACGTAATTAATATGCCTTCACGAATTCAATAAATTACCGGCTTATAAAGATTAGTTAAATTATCTTTATGTAGAAAATATCGGTTTAAAAGTTGTCAACTCACACTCTCGTGGTCTTGCCTATAACTATACTCCTAAGTCAGATTGAGCGCTCTCGCTGTGTCAAATTGAGTTAAAAGCACTTTTTGAAAACCTATAGATTCTAATTAACTTTAAAGCACTTCCGCTGTATTTAAAACTAATGTCTGATTTCAACTATCTGGTTAAAACCTCACAATCTCGTGGTCTTAATCCTAACCTTTTTACCTTTTTACTTTTGTAACAAAAGCTAATTTTAAATTAAGAAATCGAAACCAGAAAATAAGTTTTGTTTATAATTTTAGCTTAGGTCTATTGAATTCATTCTGGTTAAACAATTACATACCGATATAAGTGTTTTAGCAATACATGTTAATGAAAACAATCAATAACAAATAAGAACAGTAAACAACATAAAGCATGGCAAATAGAAATAAATGCAATTATATTAAATCAGAAAATAAACCTGGACCGAAGTACAAGACAACAGTACAATCTTGGCATAATAAATTCTTGCGGAAAATAAAACTAGAAACGATGGTGGCTTGAAACAATATAAATTGCAATAGCTTCCCGGTGTAAGAAGCTATTACTGGTCCGATAAGGTAATGGCAATGGAAACTTAATGCAGGAAAATAAAATGGAATAAAGCTCTGAATAGGGAAATAAAATTTGGACTCCGAATACAAGACGGTAAAATCACTACAAGAAAAAAAGTGTTTTGCGACACATAGACGGTTCTCTGAAGACCGTTCTCCTTAATAAGTTATGACAGTTGCCACGACAATTTTAGACAACCGTCATTAAATTTTTTAAATATTTTAACATTTTATGACAGTTGTAGGTGTAACTACCATAAAAAGAAATCTGCGACAGATGTTGAACCGTCGCCCCAAATAAATTCAAAAACTACGTTTACTCATTGGACAAAAGTTTAAAAAAATGCGGACCAAAACATAAAACTACCGCGCGACCAAAATTAAAATAGACTGAAATCAGTTTCTTCTTTTCAGAATCATATCTTTTCAGTCTCTTTTTCTCATAACTTGAAAGCTTGAGACAACCATCACCACACCACTACAAAACCCTAATGCCGCTAGCAACGCCAAATTGGTATTTATAACTCTGTTGTAGTTTGCTTTGCTTTGTTTTAATTTAGTTATTTACATATAAATCGTGGAAAGAAATGAGATGGAAAAGAGACATACACGTTTACCAAGGATTTATGCATACCAGCAACTAAGGGTCCAATATGGGTTTGTGATGCGAATTAATCCTTATGATTAATTGTATTTGTATGGATCATGATTTGATTTCTGAATTTTTGCAAGTTTGACTCTTTGGGGGTTTTCCCTTTCATGGGTTTTCACTTAATATCTAAAAGTCAAACCTTTGATTTCCTTGTATCAATTTCACCTTCTATCCGTTTTAGGGTTATCTCTAATTCAATTCGATATTCATTATTTACATATTTATATATAAGAATATGAGTATATATATATATATATATATATATATATATATATATATATATATATATATATATATATATATATATATATATATATATATATAATTTGGGTTTTCTGATTGTTTATTTTATTTCAGCGTTGACTCCTGAATTGAAATCCATGTTGGATAAAGTTGTTACTTCAAACAAAATAGTTTTGTTTATGAAGGGTATTAAGGATTTTCATAGCTTCCAATTATTGAGATGAATAAACTAAGAGGCTGTGGTGTTTTGTTTTCCAATCCTCCTATTCAGTTTCTTGACTTTTTCTCGCATGCTTGAAGTCAAAGAAGTCGTTGCTGTTTGTAATCCTTCCTACAGGGACATTTTCAAAGGTTTTTTTTTTCTTCACCTTTGGTTTCTTTCATAAACTATGTCTTTTGCTCTTGGATATTAATATTTTTTTGTTATCCCTCGTATGTGAAAGAAAAATGCCAAGTAGAACTCAAATTTGCACTATTGGGAAAAGAAAGACAAGATTATGTTTACAATGGCTTTCAGGTATAGGATTTTATTTACAATGACTTTCCGGTATGTGTTATTTATTTTTATTTGTAGCTTCAGTGAATCTGTGTTAAAACATTATCAAGATGCGAGAAAATAAAAGAGAATGTTTATAAAAATACATAGTTAATAAGTTGGCATTCTGGTCACCACATTTTGAAAAAAAAATCCAATTTTTCACACAATCATTAAACAGAATGTTCAAAATCTTGAAATCTTCGTAAGACAGTGATTAAGTGTTGTTGGCGCGATAACATATGGTTTGCTTATTTGATTGAGTTTTCATAAATTAAAGTTGAGAATTTTCTGCAATCTTTTTCTAGTTCGTGTTAGTTTTGACTTATTTATCCCTTTTCATAGTTACCTTTAATTACAGGTTATTGATTCTAACTCGGAGCTTGTTTGCATCCATGATTCTACAAGACCTTTAGTGCTACAAGGAGATGTGAAAAAGGTTTGGGTTTAATAATTTTCTCTCACATATCTTACCAAGTTCACCACTTTATTTTTCTGAATGTTATGCATACATCAAGAAAATCAACCCTATTGCATTAGCTTAATGAGAATGTTATGGAAAAACACCCTCCTACAAGCAGTGATACTTCATGGAAATACCAACTTAACATTTTGTTAATTTTATTTTCAATGTTATTGTCAATGGTTTATATTGAACAAGAGCTAAAGAAAACTATGTGCTTTAGTATTTGCACCTTAATCACTCAGAAGTATTTGTACGGGTTTTTGATTTCTGAATTTGTATGGTTAGCTTTGAAATTAGTGCAAAGTTAGTGTTAGGTTAGTTGTGACTTTTGAAGTGTGAAGTATTTTGAAGTTCTGTTATGTTGCTTAGTCAGTTATAATGTTAATTACTATGGCAAGATGAACCATGTGTTAGTTAAGTGCAATTGATGAGTTAATGAAACTGTTTTGAATTTCTATTTTAATTAGCTAAGTTAGATTAGGATAATTTGAATTAGTATAATTGATTTCCTGTTATGACAGTTGGTTATGTGATGAAGTTTTGTTACTGCAGTTGGTTTACTTTGTTATGGCTTTGATGTAGTTAGATTAGTGATGCTTGAAAATGTTGAAATCTTGCTATCGATCAGCATGTGAAGTGTAAAGTTAAGATCCTGCTATTGTGAATTGTTATGATGAATTGAATATTTTCCTTGAAATGTGTTGTGTTGTTATGCAGTTAGCTAATGTTTGTTTGTGTCGAATGGTAATAACCTGAAATTGAAAGTTAATTGAATATATTTGAACTGGGCTTAGGAAACAAAATTGTTGCTATTAGCAACAAATCGAGTTTACTTAAAATTTTGTTATTGAAACAAATCTGTTAGTAGGTTAGGAGAATCAATTAGTAATGGTTCTAATGAGAATTTGTTGATTTGGTTTGTACTACCCTCCAAGTTTGACTTTACTGCATAGATAATATGTTGCCCTGTAATTCAGAAATTCATTTGAGAAGGATTGGTTCAGTTGTGTCTATGTCGACGACGTGAAGGTGTTGTTGAATATGTTGTATTCTCGACTTTATGATCGAAGAGGATCGGGAAAGAAGCTATGTCCAAGAGTGAAATGATTCTCAGGTTAGAGGAAATGAATGGACATGGTGGCATGTTGGTTTTGAGTTGGAATTAAACCAGAGAGAGGTTTCTGATACAAATAAAAATTCTACTACCCACTGCAATTTCCAAACTCTTGTAAACACAATAATTTTTAGTTTATCTCTATTACCTCTCCTTTGGATTACACTCCAAACCAATTGTGGCATGATGTTGTGGTTAAATAATTCCATGATAATAATGAAATTAAAGCTCTTATTTGCATGATTATCTAATGATATAATTATTGTTGCAGAATGACTTAGACTGTATGCAGCTACCTGATAATATTTGGTTGCGTATCCAAGCTGCAATATCGGTGCTTTTTCCTGCGAAACAGACCTCTTTCTCCTTCCAAGTGTCGCTCCCGGGATTTTCATCCTAGTACAAACACGAAAGTGGCGCGAAAAAGGTAGAGTCGCTAGCCAGACATTTTTATCCCAAAGGAACGAGAAAGGTAATGCTGCACAAGCCTGAGGAAGAAGGAAAGGACAAGGTCCTGCGAACCAAAGATCTGGGTTCGGGAGTCGGTTACGACCTGGGAAGGTATTAGCACCCCAGATCGTGCGCCGTACCCGAAGGGATCCATGCTTACTTGCTTGTTTCAAAGGGTGAGAAAATAAGATGATGTTGAACAAATGAACTGCTAACTGGAATGGGAATGAGAAAGGAACTGGACAAGAGAAAGAACAGAAGGGGGAAAATGTAGGGAAAATAAAAAAATGTGCTCGAACAGACCCTACCCTGCTGCCTACGTACCTCATCGGGAAAATGAGGATCAGAGTCGACGTAGTTCGCCTAACTAAGGCGGAAACTAATTGTTTGTGTTTTTTATAGTTGGAACTAAGTATGTCTATGCTCAGGTGTTGTAGGCTCGTCTGGTACGAGTGCGTTTACCGTCTTGCATGCGAGACAAGTCGTCGCAAGTTCGCGCTGAGAATGAATAAGATGAGAAGAGAAGTTCCCGCAGGAAAGTCGCTTATTGTTTGTTGTTTGTTTTTTTAAGAGTTTTTATGAATTTGGCACAAGGAAGTGAATTCAAACTCTTTTCCATGGAATGAGTACTTGCTACTACACTCCAAGATGGAATAATAGAACAAGCACACCAAGCAAGGAGAATTTATCCAAGACTTGTTTCCACATATTAGGGTCTAAGTTCACTAGCTTGTTGAACTTAATTACATATTTTTGTGGCTTTTGTGAAGAAATTTCTTTTAGATTTTTCTTTGTGAAATAACCCCTTGATAAGACTTGTGCATCATGCTAGACAAGCTTACACCATTCCAAGATGGAATGAATGCAAGTGCCCCATGGAATAAGAGATGATGTTGATGATGAAATGAGAGAGATTGAAGCAGGATTGTGGCAATTTGAGGAGTTTGAATCCAAAATGCTGTGAAGCTTCAACAATGTGTCATGCTTGATCTTGAAGATTCAGGTTGTGAAATGCTTGGTGATTGAGCTTGAGATGATGAAGATGATCAATGGAGGAAGCATGGATCCAGATTAATAAGGACAAAGCTTGCCCGGATCAATTTGCAATGTGAAAATTCAGCGAGAAAGCTTTGCAATTTTGGTGATTTTATGATGAAATGAAGTTGAACCTTGCACTGCAGTGATGACCTTGCTTTATAGAGCCCTTAACCATGGTTAATGATGCCTTGGGTTAACTGAGTGAGTGAGGTTAAATGAGTGAGGCAGTTATGGCAGTTATGCCAGCTGTAACATCCAGAAGCTTCTCCCATAGAACTAAATCCAATGTTGCAAGCTTCATGTTGTTTATGGTGTGACTCGAGTGCAGCTTGGCTTTATGCATTTGGAAATGGAATGATACAATGCAGTCATGAACATGGTCCTTATAGTGAGGTTCCTTCTGGTGTAGGCTGAAGCAATTCATTGAGAATGACCAATGCTCATTGACTTGGATGCTTGATGAAGCATAGCAGCTAAGGTGGTGATGCAAGTATGTGATGATTTGATCCCTTCAAAGGAGACCTCATGGTCCTAACATGATGAAAAACACAACAAGATTGAGACTGAATTCTCCACATGATCACTTTCTTAGAATGCAAGAAACCAGGCTGCATACCATGATCTTCAATGGAAGATTTCTTCCATCTCAAGTAATCAACTCAAGTGGTTCTTGGACTCAAATTGAAATGGAGGGATCATAGAACAAGTTTAGTGCTTGGACCATAATGAATGATGACCTCTAATCATCTTAAAATGGTCATTGAATAGCATGCCCATAAGCTGCATATTGGCCTACACGAATTTGGCATGCCTTGTGCCCATGGGCATATGGCTGGCCAGTTGCAACCTCTCCACTTTTACCCTCAAATAGCCCAAGAAGACTTGCTCAAATGAAAAATCTTTGAACACCAATCTTGTAGGGATTACATCAAGGAACAACTTTGTAGTTCACCAAAAACTCATTTGAATTATTTTTGGAAAATAAAAATGGCTTGACATTCTGACCACCACATGCTTGATGAATTGCCAGGAAGGGCACGTGCGCTGGCCAGCTTCCTGCCTCGCCCATGACCTAGTTTTGCCCTAGTTTGCTTCAACTTTGCAAGATCATATCTCTCTCATTGTTTATGATATGGGTGAGTTCCACCTATGGATTTGAAGCTCAAGATGCCCTTTTTAATTGGCTCCAAGTAGAATTTTCATATCTTTCATATTTTGGGAGAAGGCCTCATTCAAAGTAGCTGCAAAAAATGGCCAAAACTTGCCATTTTTGGAAACCCTAATTTCCCAAAAATGGTAAGTTTTGGTTTTCTTGATTTCTCTTGATTCCTCCATAATTTCTTGATCAAATTTGAACCATAGGCTCCTTGGAACCCTAATTTCATGATTTTGATCTCAAAAAGTCAGGAGTTGACTTTTTTCTTCAGCATGGTTGACGTTTCCCCAAATTCCTGATTTTCAATCATCTGACCAATTGAACCTCTTCCAAAATGAATTTGTGGATGAAATTTGAACCCTATACACTTGTTGTCATATAGAACACAATGGAATCCACTTTTTCTCAAAAATTCATGGAGAAGCCCTTCACAATTGAAACCCTAATTTGGATCATTTCCTCAGGAGATGTTGCACTGCTTGCATTCCTTGGAGCCATTCACTTCTTTCCAAGACTTAAGGCTTAAAATAGAGACTTATGAGATGTTGTATACCCCTTGCACATGATTGAGGAGCTATGTGGCCCTTTGATTGTCTTTGTATAGCCTTCAGTTGCTCCAATCATTGACCACATACCTATGCCTCAACTATGCTACACATGATGCAATGTTTTTTGGTTATTTTGTGAACTTATGTATGCTAGATGATATGCAAAATGTTGAGGATATGAGAGGGAAAATTTTGAGGTATTACAGTTGCCCCTATTCAATTATCTGCAAGCTTGAATGAATAACTGCGAAAGCTTTTAGACATTCAAGGCATGGAGTGATTGAATACTCGAATAAAACCTGGAAATTTGAACTCGGTGGATAATAGAAATGCCATCTGCTTTTTTTTTTCTTTTTTTTTTGACCTCTGAATAGGTAGCGGGAAAAGTACAAGGTGGAATGGGATCGTTGTACATAAACGAGAGCCCAGGTAAATAGGATTGTTGTACAAAATGATAAACTGCGACGCGATTGCTGAGCAAATCAAGCCACAGAAAGGGGGCCTGTTGTACAAAACAAGGCTTTGAACGAGACCATTGTGCAAAACGGTACTCGAAAATGTGACTGCTGAGCGAATCAAGCCACACAGAAAACACGTGACTGCTGAGCGAATCAAGCCACGGAAAGGGGCCTGTTGTACAAAACAGGGCTTTGAACGAGACCATTGTACAAAACGGAACTCGAAAATGTGACTGTTGAGCGAATCAAGCCACAAAAGGGGGCCTGTTGTACAAAACAGGGCTTTGAACAAGACCATTGTACAAAACGGAACTCGAAAATGTGACTGCTGAGCGAATCAAGCCACAAAGGGGGGCATGTTATACAAAACAGGGCTTTGAACGAGACCATTGTACAAAACGAAACTCGAAAATGTGACTGCTGAGCGAATCAAACCACAAAGAAAACACGCGAATGCTGAGCGAATCAAGCCACGAAAAGGGGGCCTGTTGTACAAAACAGGGCTTTGAACGAGACCATTGTACAAAACGGAACTCGGAAATGTGACTGCTGAGTGAATCAAGCCACAAAGGAAAATGACAACATTGACTTGGAAAGACAAAGATGTTTGGCAGATGGTATAAGTATCTTTTGTGGGGAGTACTTCAGGTTGAGAAGGTGTTATATGTTTTATGTAATATACCTCAAAACTGGCCCATGTTGGCATGCATATGTTTGAATTTATGGCGTAATGCTCCATAATGATGGAAATGCTACGCTTTGGAGGATGAAAATGTAATGATGATTACTAAATGCAAATGCAAAGAGATCTCCTGATACGGAGACTGCAAGTATCCCAGGTGGCTTGACTGGGGAGAACTGATGATCACTGCATTGATCTGGTCCATCCTGATGAGGAAGAAACAACTCTGCGGGGAACATTGTTAATAATACGCCGACTCTGAACTGCCGTCGTTGCCAAAAATAAATTGTACTTTAAGATTGGAGAGCCAAGACCCTGCTGGAGATGGACCCTTCTTGAACTTTGATGGGGAAGTGGAGACCTCCTGACTTGACTGGGAACCAGACGTATGGCTCTGCTGAGGAAGCAAACTGCTGGGAGAGGAAAGACACTCCTTACACTGCTGGGGATTGCCCTTGTGTTGAAAGAAAACTTATGCTTGGGGAGGACAAACATTTCTTGCCATTGATGCTGGAAAAGAACTTCAACTTCACTTCTACTAGGGATAATTAGAAACACCCGGGAAAACACCTGTTCTCGTTCAAGTATAGAGAAATGTTCCTCCTGGAAATCTGCTTTAGCTCTGTTAGCAACACCTGTACCTGTACCTGCATAAACACAATCGATAGTGCTTGCAACATGGAGAGTTAGTTTGGACTTGTATGCCCCGAGCTCATAGCATGAATCATTATCTGGGCATCTTGACATCCTTTTAGAGTTGTATTAAATGTTTATGTCCTCCTGCATGAGTTAGAAAGCATTCAAATGTTCACAACACAATATAAATCACAATTTGTTGGACGTTTTCGCGATCAATCAATGCTAGATGAAAAAACAAAAACAAAAAGCAGATAGTCACAAGTTGACTGAAATTGAATTTTATTGATTCGAAAAATGGCCATTAATAGGCATTACAAAGGAAGCAATTCCATGGAAAGAGGAAATAGCCAAAAAGGAAACCAAACTATCCTATTGGTAATGTGAGAAGTGGATCTCATCAAGTTTCAACCCGGTTATGACTAGTATATCTTTAAGACTATCCGCTCGCTCTGCCCCTTGAGAAAGGAGATTGAACTGGTCTTCAACCCTTAGAATAACCTCAATTGCAAATGAGTTATGAATTTCGCAGATCGCAGTCGTTCGTGTTAGTCCCTCTTTTTCATGGATCGCCCTTTCGGATTTTCAATCCACCGGGATACCCCTTTTTGCCTAAGTTGTCCGATGTGGCTTTTCAACTCAGCGAGTATACATTTTTTTTCAAAATTTCCCTAATTTTTGCCCGAGCCTTTTATTCTGTTTTTGGCTCACCTGGATGCCCATTTTTGCATGGATCTTTATTCTATTCTTATCCAACGGGTCCTTTTTACACGAAGTATTTTCTTACTGCGTCTGCGTTGATAGGGGACTGGAAGTCTTCTCCATCCATGGTTGTCAGCATCAAGGCCCCCCTGAGAAAACCTTTTTAACCACGAACGGTCCTTCATAATTAGGTGTCCACTTGCCCCTGTGATCGTTAAGAGGAGGAAGAATCCTTTTCAGCACCAAGTCACCTGGTACGTACCTTTGTGGTCGTACCTTCTTGTTAAAAGCCTGCTTCATTCGCCGTTGATACAACTGCCCATGGCATACAACTGCTAGACGTTTTTCTTCAATGAGGCTCAATTGATTATATCTGGATCGGAGCCACTCATATTCATCTAGCTTAATGTCCATCATTAACCTCAACGAGGGGATTTCCACTTCAATTGGTAAGACTTCCTCCATACCATATACCAGTGAGAACGGGGTTGCCCCTGTTAAAGTACGCACCGACATTCTGTACCCATGCAACGCAAATGGTAGCATCTCATGCCAGTCTTTGTATGTCACAACCATCTTCTGCACGATCTTCTTGATATTCTTGTTGGCCGCCTCGACAGCGTCATTCATCTTCGGGCGATATGGAGAAGAGTTGTAATGTTCTATTTTGAAATCCCGACACAAGTCAGCCATCATCTTGTTGTTGAGATTAGAACCATTATCAGTAATGATTCTTTCGGGAATTCTGTACCGGCAAATGATGTCTCTTTTAATAAATCGGGCTACCACTTATTTAGTGATGTTTGCATAAGACGCCGCTCCGACCCACTTCGTGAAATAGTCTATAGCAACCAGGATGAAGCGGTGACCGTTGGAAGCTGTTGGCTCGATCTTGCCAATCATATCAATGCCCCACATGGAGAACGACCATGGTAAAGACATGACACTCAAAGGATTTGGAGGCTCATGGACCTTATCAGCATAAATCTGACACTTGTGACATTTACGGGAGTGTTTACAACAATCGGATTCCATGGTGATCCAGTAATATCCCGATCTCAACAATTTCTTGGCCATAGCATGTCCTCCAGCATGGGTACCGAAAGAGACTTCATGGACCTCTTGCATCAACATGTCTGCTTCGTTCTATCCACACATCTAAGCAGAACCATGTCGAAGTTTCGTTTGTATAACACACCATCTTGATTCAAGAAGAAACCACCTGCTAGCCTTTTGAGGGTCTTCTTTTCTTTACTAGATGTCCCAGCCGGGTACTCTTGAGTCTTCAAGAATTGCTTGATACCAAGGTTAGTTATCTTCGCCACTGTCAACTGCAAAGACAAAGGCAGGTCTTTCAAAGCGGGAGACCATGATTCGAGGCACGAAATTCTCTTGGCAAACTTTAATCATAGATGACAAAGTTGCTAGAGCATCAGCGAACTGATTTTCGTCTCGGGGAATATAACTCAACTTGACCTTGGTGAAGAAAGTTAGCAGCCTCCTGGTATAATCCCTGTAAGGAACCAAATGAGGTTGATGAACTAACCATTTGCCATTGACTTGGTTCACCACCAGAGCGGAATCTCCGAAGATCTCGAGGTTCTTGACTCGCAAGTTGATTGCTTCTTCAACCCCCATGATGCAAGCTTCATATTCTGCCCCGTTGTTAGTGCATTCGAAAGTCAACCGAGCAGCTAAAGGTGTATGGACCCCTTCTGGTGAGATGATAAAGCACCTACTCCGCTTCTGTTCATGTTCACAACTCCGTCAAACATCAACTTCCATTTGGATTCAGGGTCTGGCCCCTCATTCGGAAGTGGTTCTTCACAGTTTTTCAACTTGAGGAACATGATGTCCTCATCCGGAAACTCGAATTTCATGGGTTGATAATCATCAATTGGCTGCTGAGCCAAGTATTCTGACAATACACTTCCTTTGATTGCTTTTTGCGAACTGTAATGGATGTCATACTCTGTTAGTATCATCTGCCATCGGGCTACCCTTCCTGTCAGAGTCGGCTTCTCGAAGATATATTTCACAGGATCCATCTTGGAAATCAAGAGATTGGTGTGGGTCAGCATGTACTGTCTTAGTCGGCGAGCAGCCCATGCCAAAGCGCAGCAAGTTTTCTCGAGTAGTAATTAGCGTGTCTCACAATCGGTAAACTTTTTGCTAAGGTAATAAATGGCGTGCTCTTTTCGACCAGACTCGTCCTGCTGACCTAGCACACATCCCATTGATCCTTTGAGCACAGTAAGATACATGATCAAGGGTCTCCCTGGCACTGGAGGCATGAGAATTAAAGGTTCTAGCAGGTATTCCTTGATTCGGTCGAAGGCTTACTGACAGTCTTCATTCCATTTAATGGCCTGATTTTTCCTCAGAAGCTTAAAGATGGGCTCACACGTGGCCGTTAGGTGAGAGATAAACCGTGCAATGTAGTTTAGTCTCCCTAAGAAACCACGCACTTGCTTTTCAGTATTTGGCTCAGGCATCTCTTGGATGGCTTTTACTTTGGCTGGATCAACCTCAATTCCCCGCTCACTAACAATGAAGCCAAGTAACTTGCCGGAATGGACCCCAAAGGTGCACTTGTTCGGATTCAACCTCAATCTGAACTTCCGGAGTCTGTCAAACAACTTTGCTAGATTGACCAAATGCTCTTCTTCTGTTTGGGATTTGGCTATCATATCATCAACATAAACCTCAATTTCATGATGAATCATGTCGTGAAATAGCGTCACCATCGCCCGTTGGTAAGTGGCCCCAGCATTCTTCAAACCAAACGGAATGACCTTGTAACAGAAAGTGCCCCAAGGCGTGATGAAGGTAGTTTTTTCCATATCATCGGGTGACATCTTAATCTGGTTATAACCTTGAAACCCGTCCATGAAAGAGAACACATAAAACTGAGCAGTATTATCAACAAGCACATCTATGTGAGGCAGAGGAAAATCATCTTTAGGGTTGGCCCTGTTCAAATCCATGTAATCTACACGCATCCTGACCTTACCGTCTTTTTTAGGGACCGACACAATATTGGAAACTAGGGTTGTTCATGGTATGGTTTTGTGAGAAAACTGAACCAAACCGAACCAAACCATTATATAAGGTCATCCAAACTGAACCGAACCGTTTCCATTTTTTTTAGAACTGAACTGAACCAAAATTTTTGGTTTTCTATAACGGTTCGGAACTCCGAACTGTACCAAACCATTAGAAGACAAAAATTTCCAAACCGAACCATTTGTTAAGGAACCGAACCATTATACTTTGTCTTTTTATATTATTTAATAAAAAAACATTTTAAACTTATTTTACTTAAAAGCACTTATTTAAAAAAAAAAATTTAGACACAACTATCATGATTTTAAAAGCACTTATTTTAAACTTATTTTAAAAGCACTTATTTTAAACTTATTTTAAAAACACTTATTTTAGACTTATTTTAAAAGCACTTATTTTAGACTTATTTTAAAAGCACTTATTTTAAAAGCACTTAATTTAGACTTATTTTAAAAGCACTTAATTTAGACTTATTTTAAAAGCACTTATTTTAGACTTATTTTAAAAGCACTTATTTTAGACTTATTTTAAAAGCACTTATTTTAAACTTATTTTAAAAGCACTTATTTTAAAAGCAAGACTCATTTTCAACAATAGGAAACAACCTCTCAAAAAGACTAAAGAGCTTTTATCATCTCCATAACTAATCTCCCTTCTTCCTGAAGGAGCACCCCTCTGTGAGTCTTGCTTTGCCACCTGTTGGCTGGCACAAAACTGTTTGGCAGTTCCCACAAACCACAACAGTTTGAGAGTGACTAAACACAGTAGTTTTGCATCCACAAATTTCAGCCATTATAATTAACACTTCAAAACAGTTGTTATATGACAAGATGTCTAAAGATATACAATTGAGTGAATAGTAATTCTCCATCCACAAAATTCAGCCATTATTATAATTAACAATTCAAAACAATTGTCCTATGATAAGATGTTTAGTGCCGCATCCACAGATTTCAGCCATTATAAATTAACAAGTCAACACAATGTTGTACTATGATAAGATGTTTAATTATAATACACTTTAAGTATCCTGAACTGAACAATAGCTATAAAACTGAAACTAATAAACCAACTGATATTAATCAACCATCAATTTAAACAATAAAGTCTAATGTATAGATAAACTCTATCAGTTTAGTCTACGCTGTTAAGATGTTAGGAACTGAATTCAAAAAAAAAAATTATATGGTTTAGGAACTGAATCAAAAAAAGAATATGCTATAGGAACTGAATCAAACTATGTTGTTCTGATACTCTTTTAACTTGCAAGGTCTTCATCATCATCATCATCATCAAAATTAGCCCATGTCGGAGATGTTATCTCTACAAAACAGAATAAAAAATTACTTCTAATATTAGTTCAAAGAAAGTAAATAAAAGTCATAAAGAGAATCATTAACAAACAAGTGCTTCTATAATCGAAATGTCAAATACAAATAAGTTCCAACTCCAAATTTCTGATTCATAAAAAACAGTAAGTTATATCAATAACATGCAACTCTCTCAAGTATATAAAAGAAATATCTCATAAACCAATCAAGTATTCACACATACTACAATTTAGCCAATAACATTAGTATATGTTTCCTACATAGATTAGAAAAGCTTAATGATGAGGAAATTGTGAAGAATTTCTAGCAGCACTTTGCTCAGAAGCATTGACAAGTTTTCAGTTAAGAGACAGTTTGTAGAAATTACCTTGCTCTAATTGATGGATCTCATCAATGTCTTCCTCAGAAAATAAGGAGAGTGATTTTCCTTTCAACCAGTCTTGTGTGCAAACAAGAGCTTCCACCATTTTAGGAGTTAGACAAGTGCGATAATCACTAACAACCCTTCTGCCAGTGCTGAAAGCAGATTCTGAAGCTACGGTAGAGGCGGGAATAGCCAACGCTTCACGAGCTATGCTTTCCAAAATAGGATATCTAGTTAAGTTGGCTTTCCACCAACCTAAGATATCAAACTCAACCGTTTTAACGTGTGGCACCCGTGCTTCTTGTAGATATGATTCAATTTCAGTCATAGGATCAGACTTATGCCCAGTTTCTTGACTATAGTGACAGAAAATATCATCATCATCATCCTCATTCGGTGGTGTGTCTAGTTGGCTAGATTGAGAGTCGTCAAAACCTCGATATTGAACATAAAGTTTTGAAAGAGAAGACTTCACTTTTTTCTTTAAATCATCGACTTTTCCGGTGTTAGCATATAAAAGATCAATATAAAACTCTGTAATAGACAATTTCACCCTTGGATCAAGAACAAAAGCAATCAATAGTAAGATGTTTAGTGTGTCAGGATCTCCCCAATATTTGTTGAATTTACCTTTCATCTTACTCGCCGTATTTTTGATGTGTTCATTATTACTCTTTAAATGCTTATTGAACCCTTTTCCAATGGTGAATACCTCTGCCATATATGAAGCACTAGTGACATATAATGATCCAGACAAACGATTTGTAGATTTATAGAACATCTCAAGCAAGGGAAGTACTGATGCAACATATGCCCAATCTCTTTCTTAACTACCTGGTTTGTTTTGTCCATTTCTTCACGAAATGTCTTATCTTGTGCATAGAGCAAGTCAAAAGCTTTTTGATACTGTAAGGATGCCTTCAACATTGAATAAGTTGAATTCCATCTGGTTTCAACATCAAGGATAACAGCACCTTTGTATGTAACTTTTTCTTGCACTGCACATTTCATAAATGTGACTATTCTACTTGGAGAAGACTTGACATATTTAACCGCATGACGAATATTTTTTATGCAACTTTTATCCTCTTTCAATCCCGATTTTACAATTAAATTCAAGATATGAGCACAACAATGCATGTGGACAAAATCCCCATTCAAAACAAGATTGCTCCAAGACATCATCCTTGTGTTGAGATACTTAATCATAGTGGTGTTTGCCGAAGCATTGTCAACAGTTATGGTCATGACTTGACTCAACCCCCAACTTCTTAAGTAATCATCAACATATTTCCCAATCACGTGTCCCGAGTGCCCTTTTATTTGACAAAAGTTGATGATTTTCTTATGCATCTTCCACTCACTATCCACAAAATGCACGGTCAAACTCATGTAACTTAAGTTTTAAGTTGAAGTCCAAGTGTCAGTGGTCAAAGAAACTCTTCCACAATTTGGCAAGATTTTTTTTAATTTCTCCTTTTCTTCAAGGTAGAGCGCCCAAATATCACACCTCATTGTAGACCGTGATGGGATATAAAACCGAGGTTGCAAGGTGATTAGTAGTTTTCTAAATTCCTCATTCTCCACAAAACGAAATGGAATCTCAACACACACAAATGTTTTCACAAGTTGTGCCCGGCATGCATCTTGATCAAACTTAGAATAGATTTGAGAACAACCTACTTGTCCTTCTGTAGTGGTTTTTCTCCTTTTATTTGGCTGGGTTGCTTGGGTTTTATCATGATCATAAGCAGTGCATCTACCGAGATGAGTCCGCATACCACTTGTTCCATTACTATACTTAATTAAGACTCCACAATATTGACATTTAGCCTTTTTCTCATCACCTTCCATCATGGTGAAGTGGTTCCACATATCAGACCGTAATTGACGCTTTTTTTCATTGGGATGTGGTGGCAATATAACTTTATCCCGAGGGCTAGCTGGAGTTGTAAGACTTGTATACTCTACCTCCTCTGTCATCTGTTTAATAAAATTTAAGATTTGAATATTAGCATTAACAATTAACACAATATAAGATATTGGTTTTCCATTAACAAATTTATATAATTAACTATATGCTCTCATATCATATCTATCTGTCAAATTTTCTTCTCAGTTTATAATCTTGTAGACCAAAGAAAAGAATTAGAATTTACCTGTCTAGTTTAAAATGTACAAAAAGTTATTCTGTAAAAGTAAAATGTTCCTATAAAAATGAAAAACACATAGAACTCAGAGGTGTGTGGAAGGCCCCAACAATTGTGCAACATTAAATGAAAAAATAGCATTCACGTCAGTGCTCTAGTCAAGCAAGAAACCATAGGACCATAGAAAATGTTGAACTCAATCACATATGCAGTAATCTTGTTATTTCACACGACCTATACAGCTCTACTCCCAAAGCCTTGTAACTGTTATCCCTTCAAAAAAAATACAAAGGCCTTCCCTGCCCCTATTAGGCATTTGTTATTTGTAAAAGGATAAACTTAAGAAATGCATTTTGAGGTTTATCTAAAAGGATAGAGAGTATAAACTTTCTGTTTCGAAAAGACCAAAAATAAATGAATTAACTAACCAGCACAAGTGCTAAATCATACAACAGATGTGTAAAAGTTACAACAAATACACACGCAACCAAAGAAAGCATAGCCTCCAGCCTCCTCTAACACAAACAAAATCCAGCAAGAACAACTGAAAAAAACTCTTTGACTGATGAGAACTACTTCAAGACAAACCAAAAAGGAACTACCACTGTAATTTGTGCATGCTATTAGACACGATAACTAGTCTGCAATCTTCCCAATTTCTCATCATTTTTGGTAATGTTTTGAATATTTCCATCATTGATTATTGATATTTTGTCATCACTCATTTTCCTATAAACCAGATGAAGGATTTACTCAAGAGGAAACCATCAATTGCTGAATTGAGTGGTATTAGTAAGTCATGGCTTGATTGTTTTGCAACTCAGCTTCGTGCTTTTCTTGTGGGGTCAACTACAGGAGGTAGTCATGATAGTTCAGCTTGTGCTTCAATGTCTGCCAATTCCACGACATACTGTGATGTTGCATTTGAAAATTCACCCTCTTCATCAAAATTTCCTCGATCTCGACATATTGTACAGACAAAAAAGGGAGATTCAGTGGTTTACCAGAGTATTCTTAGTCCAAGGTCAAGTTCTTTTAAAGAGGCTCCCTCAAGAAACATGTCTTCCCATAGGATTGCTGTTAGGGAGAAGATTAAGCGCCGCGGTGAGAATCATCAACAAGCAACTGACAACTTGGATTTATCATCCACTTCTGATCACGACAAAGATTCAGAAGTAACTATAACTCATGCATTCTCTCCAAATTTTATGGGGTCAGAAGGAATGTTTAGTGTTCCATCAAGTCTTGGAGAAGGTGGGGAAGTCCTCCCACCTGTGGTGTCCCCTCTTTTTTCTCCCTACTATTGTTGGTGTCCACCTGGGATTTCTTCTACCTTTCCATCCATTGCAGCACTTCCACAATCTCCCATTTCATTTGCTGGATCACAGCCACATCATGCCTCAGGGACCCCTCTACTACCCAACTCCCTCGCTGCTAGCCTGTTTCAACCAATACAGCCTCTCAATCTTGGCACTTCAATGGACTTTCCACCATTTTTTCCCGAACCACAAGTCAGAATGTCTTTACCAACTTCTCAACAGATTCCCATTTTCACACCACTAATGTGTGATCCAATTGTTCACGTCCCAGTTATTGATATCTGTTCTTCGGGGCAGGGCTATCTTGTGAGTGTTGGTCCTGCAATGTCAACTAGTATTCCACCAATGCATCCAAATCTTGTGAACCCGCTAATTTCCGAATCTGATGTTGTGGTGAAAGGTGCAAGAGAGACTCTAAGGTTGCTGATTAGTGGATCAAGTCAGGGCAACCAACAACAGGTTATGATGAACCCTTTACCAGTAATTTTGACCAATCTTGATGAAAAACAAAACAATGTACTTGTTGCTGGCAGCCGTGGGCTTTACACTGGAACAAGAGATATAAATGTTATTGCAAACAGTATTGCTGCAATGGGATTAGTATCATTATCTGGTGTATCCTCCAACGGTGACAATGAAGGTGATTCAGAGGGATGTGGCAACTTTAGGATTTTGGAAGCAATGAAGAAATCAAATGATGCAGGTGGTGCCTTTTTAGACGAGGGTGGACCACCCTCTTTAGATTCCAAGTAGTTGCAGTTCGGAATTTTATTATGTTTTTCCATTTGTTGATCCCTCCCTTGTCCAGAAAATGTAGATATGTGATGTAGCCCTATTGAATGGAGTTAGTGCAAGTTCAATGATTCTTGAGCCGTTATTGATCTTAAATTGGCTAGAGTTTTCAATTGACTAGAAGTCTGTTATTGACCCACGAAAAAAATCTGTAATTGCAAAGAGTAGTTGCTTCATATTGGGAGCTAAATCTTTGCCTCATATTGGGATTAAGTTAACATGCCCCTGCCAAAACTAAAAGAACAGACTAATGCCTATAAAATGCATGGCCAATAAATCAAACAATAAGAACCGCCAGCATAACAGGACCCGCAACATCACATCCAACAATGATCCGAAGAAGACTAAAACCAAAATAGGCAATAGAAACCAAAACACCAAAAGCAACCAGCGCCTAAACCACCTCAGAACCGATATCACCTTTTGAAGCTATTGAATCAAGCTAATTAAACTATGAAGCAGCTTAACATCAAGCTTGTGGGTTTATCTTCAAATACCATACTAAAATCTGGACTACTATGCAATTTCATAGATGAAGATTAAACTAGTCATAAAAACATAAACTAAATCAAACATAAAGTGAAAGAATCTAACCATCTACTAACAACCATATACTTACAGTGATATGAGTAATATCCATTAGAATTTGGATGCGTTCCCTTGAACATCAAAACCCAGAACAAACATTTGAATTTGGACGAAATCCATTAGAGATGGAAGATATGAGTAGTCTCACTTATTCTATAAGCACTAAGGCAACGAATTTAACAAAGATCACCAAAATCCATAATCAGAAAATTTGGGAATTTAGGTTAGGGTTCATATTTTTTGAGTTTCAAAATTTCAATTGATTTTCATTTTTGAACTTCAAGTTCAGTTTAGTGTAGTTCTAAATTTCTAATAAGTTAATGGTTCACTATTGGTTATGTTGGGTTTATTTTAGTTTGGTTCGGTTCTAGAACCGTTAATAAATAAATGGTTCGGTTCACTAACCAAAGATAATGGTTCGGTTATTTTAACTTCAGTTCGGTTCAGTTTAACGGTTCAGTTTGGTTCATAGTTTTTTTGAACAGCCCTAATGGCAACCCACGGAGGGTAACTAGTCACGGCCAAGAAACCAGCATCAAATTTCTTTTGTACTTCCTCTTTTATTTTGATTGCCATATCAGGGCGTGTGCGTCTCAACTTCTGCTTCACTGGCGGGCAGTCTTCTTTTAGAGGCAGCTTATGTACCACAATGTCAGTGTCTAAACCAGGTATATCCTGGTAAGACCATGCAAAGACATCAACATACTCTTGAAGCATGGAAATTAGACGAGTCTTGATGGATTCTTCTAACGCAGCTCCGATCTTGACTTCTTTCTTGTCTTCTTCGGTACCCAGGTTTATCACTTCGATGACCTCTACGTGCGGCTGAATCATCTTTTCCTCCTGTTTAAGCAGTCTGGCTAACTCTTTAGGTAATTCGCAATCTTCTTCACCTTCCTCATCGGCTTGATAAATTGGATTGTCAAAGTCATACTTAGCCATAACAGGGTCATCATTGATAAGATCCGGTGACGAGCACCTGCATGAATGGTGATTCATGCAAGGCTTTAGAAAAAAACTTGAGAAAATGAGAAACATTGCCATTTTAAAACTTTTCTTTCTTTTTGAAAAACAAAAGCAAAAATGAAAGGCAAAGAACAACATGAATGAATGTGAAACGTCAGCTTTATTTATGATTATGAATTGTGTTAGGAACAAAAGAACCCTTATAAAAAGCTACTATGCCCCGGGAAAGACATAGTTCTTGAGTACAGGAATGACAGAAACAAAGATTATTACTCTTCGAAGGAGGTGGCTGAGATAAGCCTTTCAGACGGCCAGTTGCTAAGTTGAGTCCCTGGAACAGCAGTCCTGATCCACTCATCTAAGTCACAGTCACTATCAACTGCATCGTCCTGCACGACACTGGTGCTTCCATAATCCACCACTCCCACACTCGTGAAAGTAATCGGGCCTTGACGACCTCTAGCACTCGGTCCAGATGCTGACTGCCCGGGATGGTAACCAATCCCAAACATATCTTTATTTTCTGGCACTTCTACTGGACTTCCCCAGCCTTCTCGTATCCCAGATTCTACCACTTCAAGAGCTTGCTTATAAGAGGCTATGGAAACCCCCTTCTTTGGTTCTTCAGAAGAAGCTTCCAATGAAGATGCTTGTTCAGTTTTCAGGGGCTCAAAAGCCTGACATGGAGTTTCAACTATCTCGCCATCCATCTCCACATACTTGAATGAAGCTAGATGACTGACAAAGATGTCTTCTTCCCCACTGACTATTACAATTTGGCCCTCCTAGACGAATTTCAGCTTTTGATGAAGTGTGGATGATACTACTCCTGTTGCATGTATCCAAGGCCTTCCCAACAAACAACTATATGCAGGATGTATATCCATCACGTAGAATGTGGTATTGAAGATTCGTGGACCTACTTTAATGGGTAAATCCACCTCCCCGAACACTGATCTCCTCGACCCATCAAATGCTCTAACCACCAGGTCACTAGGCTTAAGAATCACTCCATCATAATCAACTTCATCAATACCTTCTTAGGAAAAACATTCAGCGATGATCCCGTATCTACCAACACGTGAGAAAGTACTGCACCTTTACATTCTAAAGAGATATGCAGTGCCCGATTATGAGCACGCCCTTCAGATGTTAGATCCATGTCTGTAAAACCCAATCAATGACTGGCATCGACACTAGATGACGCTGCTTATAACTGATTTACTGAAATATCTTGAGGCACATAAGCCTTGTTTAGGATATTCAAGAGAGCTTTCCTATGGGAGTCAGAACATATTAGCAAAGACAAGATGGAAATCTTTGATGGGGTCTGCTGCAAATGGTCCACAATCTTGTAATCGCTCTTTTTGATAATTCTCAAAAATTCTTCAGCTTCTTTATCAAATGTAATGTCTGGATCAGTTACTGGTGCGGGCTCATTGACAACTAATGGCTGCTTCCCTCTTGCTTTCTCCTGGGCTTCTGCGGTGTCTCTGGGTGGTATCACACTATTTCTTAGTGTTTACGACGCAAATAATCTTCCACTTCTAGTAAATCCCCTTACTCCAACATTTTCTACTTGAGTTGGGGTCGCGCTAGACGTGGCCAGATCTTGCTTCTGGCAGTTACAATATACTTCGCCACCATAATTCCAGGGAATGGCTTTATCACTCTGATACATTACTGGTCATGCAGTGGTAATCGTTATCGGTGCCACTCTGGCCCATGTAGGAACTTGAAATGGATCGTAAAAAATGGTTACTGTGGAGACTTCGCTTCCCTTTAGAACTTTGTCAAACTGCAACACTCCTTCATTAATCATACTTTGGATCTCTGCTTTCAACTGCTCACAACCACTTTGTATTTCAACACATCCTGGACAATCACTCCCACAACCTGCAAACAGACCTTTCAGGGCCAAACATGCTTTAACAACACTCAATGGAGTTTGCAGGTCGTTGATATCACACACAAAGTTTAGATTCTCCCCATCGTCAACTGCCCCAAATGTACCCCCGTGAGGAGGCATGGGGTTCTGTATTACATTAGGAGTAGGAGCGAAATTAATCGCCTTAAAATCCAGTAGGTCTTGAACAACATGCTTCAGAGCTTTGCAGTTTTCTGTGGTATGCTCGGGAGCTCCGGAATGGAATTCGCATCTGGCATTTGTATCATAACCCTCGGGGATTTGGCCTGGCTTCGGGGGTTGTAGAGTTCGGAGTTGAATCATCTGGAGCTGTAGGAGATTCTTCAAAAGCTGTGAATAAGACATCGGCAGAGTTTCGAGATGTCTTTCTCTGGTCCTCTTGGGGTAATATGGACGAGGAGCTCTTTGTTGATACCTTTGTTGGCGTTGCGGTTGCGGTGGTTGGACGTGTTGTTGAACAGGTTGAGCTGATATAGTGACGGGGGCCACTTGCTGATAAAACCCTCTATTACTTCCTCCCCTCTACACGTATACTGCCCTAGTCTCTCCTTCTCTCCTCTTCAAGAAGGGCTTCTTGACACCAGAACTTGAAGCACCCCCATTCTGAATCTTCCCTTGCTTGGTCCAGCTTTCTACCCTCTCACCAGACAAGATGATATCTGAGAACCCACTTGAGGAACATCCAGCTAGCCTCTCCATGAAATGCCCAAGGAGGATATCCAGGAATAGGTCTACCATTTCTCTCTCCAACAAAGGTGGTTGCACTCTAGCGGCCACTTCGCGCCACCTTTGTGCGTAATCTTTGAAGCTCTCGGAGTTCTTCTGAGTCAGACTTTGAAGTTGAGTGCGACTAGGCTCCATGTTGATATTATACTGATATTTCTATAGGAATGCTTCTCCCAATTCCTTCCAACTTCTCACATAGCTTCTCTCTAGCTTTATATACCATTCCAAGGATCCTCCGGAGAGACTATCCTGGAAGTAATACATCCAGAGCTTTTCATCCCTAGTATGGGCAGCAATTTTATGGTAGAATGCTTGCAAGTGAGTTTTAGGGCAGGAGTTACCGTTATACTTGTCAAAAGTAGGTGGCCTAAATTTGTGAGGAATAGCCACCCCAGGGACTAAGCCCATATCAGGCACATCTATCCCTAAAGTGTCTCTACACTCTAGGGCTTTGACTTTCTCAGCAAGCATCAAAAAGTCTTGAAGATTTCCTTCTCCGCCAAATCCCATATCAATGTTAAAAGAGGGGAACTGATCCTCCTGCCTGTCTTATACCAGAATGAAAGTTGTTGTGCCATGTTCTGGAACTTGAAATCCACATGGGCCATTGTTGGTGTTGGGAGGAGTCACTTGTACTTCAGGAGTGGTTACATGAGGATTAGTCTGAGGAGGGTTGAGCCCCTGAATTGCATTTCTTAAATCTTGTTGTCCCTAAGCCATCCCTTGCATCATGACCATGAACTCTCCTATTCTGGTGCGAAACTCATTAAGCTCAGTTTGTATAGCATCCATGACTGTCCTCTGGTTGTTGCGAGTTGTGTAACGATGCGAGATATTCTGTCGAAGATGACGGGTCTTGCCGGTCCTCGCAATCTTTTCCTGAAATGCAAATAAGTTAAGCAACCCGTAGAAAACATGCAAAACAAAGAAGAAATGCAAATGATGTGTATGCAATGCAATGTGTTCCTTTTATTCCTAAGGCTTCAATTACTTTCCCGTTCTGGTGTTGAGAAAATCTTGTGTGACATTCAAACTTGAAGTGGTGGAATTTATTTCGTGTCCGTGCAACAGATAATTACCAGAGACTTCAGGTAAATCAGAAGACAATTGAAATAACAAAGATCCTCACAAGGTACAAGTTCATATGTCAAGAAAGAAAAAGTACATCAAGAGAGAGGGGATCCCACAACAGGCCTGCGGGTAATCCAAGTCATATGCATATAAAACTAAAGCTTAGGAAGGTCTACATCTTGTAATCTCCAACTAAGGCGCTTGACATTTTGCAACATCTGAGGTATATCCTGATGCGTAGGTTCCTGCACAAGCTTCTGAATTAGGATATCCCTAAGGTCAAAGGAGGCATGCAATTTCTCAATTTGTTGTAGGAACACCTTTTCACTTTCCTGACTTGTAATAGAATCATTCTTGGCTCTCTTGACATCAGCTTCCAATTTCAAATCTTTTATTTCTTTCTGAGCTTCCTTTACTGCTTGTTGGCTTTCTGCTAAACTTTGGAGACGACCCTTCTCTTGATGATAAGCCTTTTGAAAGAGCTCTCTCTGTCCATCCAAATAATCTTGAAGACTCTTGACTTCTAGCTTGTGCTTGATCTCTAGCTCCCTCTGCTTCCTCAAATTGTCTTCCCACTTCTCTTGCCATAAGGTGACAGCTTCATTGGCTTCATTTAAATCTTTGTTCTCCTTTCGATGTTGGGCTGCCTTATGAGTTTCAGCTAATCCCCTTTTCTTGAAGTAGAGCTCTCTCTCTCTCTCTCTCTTGAAAGTCTTGTTGTTTGAGCCTGACCATCTCTTTAGCTTTGTGAGCTCTTTCCTCCAATTTTTGATTTTGCATCTTTAGTTTCTGGCATGAATTGTAAGCTTCTTGATTCTCCAACCTGAGTTGTTGAACCAAGGCTTCCAACTTTTTATATTCTTGAAGAGGCACTGAAGTTGTGAGTGTTACTTCCTTAGGGTAGAGAGGTGTTTCTCTAGAAAATGGGAGTAACAGGGTTTTCACACGATCCTCCAACCAGCTGGCAAAAGGATCATAAGTGTTGGGATCCACTCTCCCAAAGTTTTTCTTCCCTTTCATCACTCTAACCTCCCAAGCTTGGGATATCAGCATGCTCTTCTTGAGATTTCCTTCTGCTGGAAAGTATAAAGATTCATTTGCCTCTTCAATCAAAGGCACAACTCTTAATGGATAACCAAACTGCTTCTTGGACAAGATAGGATTGTAACTAATCCCACCTTTCCTTCCTATCAAAGGCACACTTGGGAAGCTATCACAACTTACCAATAATTCTTTGCCCATAAGATCTTTGTTGCATCCCCATGAAATGTCAGCTTAGGTTAAGCCCATTAATCTTTTGGACCACTTCCAAGATTATTTCAAATCCTGAAAAGGCCCTGATTTAGGGAGTTTCCTTACAAACCAATCAGCAAATAGGGGAGCACAGCAATTTACATATCCCTTCCTCTTTTCATTCCTATGGTAAACCCCATAATAAAAGTCACCTAGAAAAGTGGGTACTGGATTTCTTCTGGCAAATATAGTGATAACTTCCATGTTAATTAAACCCTTCTCTCCTGGAAACAAACTGGTCCCATACACTATCAAAGCAGGCAAGGTGTTGAACTTAGCCCATTTGTTTTTAGAGGCCAGGTCCTGAGCTTCCTTGGTAAGAAAATCTAAGAAAAGTCCTTTGCCTTTGGTGGCATCCAATTCTCTGCTAACCTTGGATAAGTCCAGAAGAAAGGTCTCAGCTATATCTTTGGATGAAGGCATCTTCTCTAAGCCATAGTAAGGATCACCATTTTTTATGGGGATTCTGAGGATGCTGGACATATCTTCTAATGTGGTAGCCAAGATGTAGTCAGGGAAAACAAAGACCCTCAGTTGTGGATCATAGAACTGCAGTAGAGAATGCAAGTTATCCCTCTGGTCAGTGGTTGGCTTATTCACATAGTCTAAGATCTTTCCAAACTCTTTTCTGAAATCATCAAGCACTTTGTCACCCATCAAGCCAATTAACTTCTGAATACCATCTGTCTTTGGATGTGGGAAAGTATAATGGACATTTCTCTTTCTTGGAGTCTCCATGTTGAAGCAGCAAATATGACCAGGAATAGGAGGTAATGAACCCTGAGAATAAAAAGAACACAAAATGATTAATGATGTTATGATGTTATGCAAGGCAAGGCATGTGATTAGTGATGTGTCTGTGTAGTGAATCGGGTAATTAAGTGTTTGTGCAAGGCCACAATATCATCACAAGTATCTTTCTGATAATGAGTTCATAATTTCAGAATCCATAATTAGCAGAACAAGATCATATCACCAAAGTGTGTTGGTACAATGGGTATGTTGAAGTTTAGGGCTCCTGCAAACCTGTAAACCCCTCCCAATCTCACGAGTGTGCTACTCGAGTCAAACATCACGGACTCTCAAAGCCGAATAACAATAATACATTCACCATCTCCGAGAAATGGCTCATGACCAAATCAGGGAATCGGTTTAGCATTATGTACTACTCAGGGAGGTCTCAGCTGAGTCCAAGGAAACAAGCATCCCTCATAAGTCCTCAGCTTCAAGCACTGAATCGAGAAACAATAGTACATTCATCCTGAAGGGTACAATACTATTGTCATACGAATAGTTTGCCTTAATTGGATTCCTATGAGAGAACCAGGCCATCCTATGCGAGTTCCTAGTGGGCCCTCGGATGCGAGTGGGTTTGCCAACAAATGTGGTCTGCCACTGTCATCACTGGAGAGGGATGTTTCCACAAAGGTTCTCAATGGTCGGTCCCCTGACTGCACATAACTATCAAGGTAGTGTATTTCCCCAGAAAGATTCCGGCGTCAATACATTTCCGAGAAGGTCGCAAGTCAAGGCATGGAACTCACTAATACCAACATAGCAAGATTCCATGAAGCCAAAGTGGAACCACTCTAAATCCTAGGTGCACTCAAGCCGGGTATTTGGCTTATCTCACAGTAACAAAGCCCATTCTACAGAAAAAAATGAAACCAGCACAGTCCAGTATGATGCATGTGAAATAAATACTGAAAGCAGTAAATAAAGTTGTAAAGTAAACTGTAAACGAAAACAATAAATAAACACAACAGCACACACATATAAACACCCAAAAAAACAAAAACAAATAGGCGCTAGGATTGAATTTACGAGGGAAACCAGAGATTCTGGGTTCGATCCCCAACAGAGTCGCTAGCTGTCGCTCCCGGGATTTTCATCCTAGTACAAACGCGAAAGTGGCGCGGAAAAGGTAGAGTCACCAGCCAGGCAGTTTTATCCCAAAGGAACGGGAAAGGTAATGCTGCACAAACCTGAGGAAGAAGGAAAAGGCAAGGTCCTGCGAACCAAAGATCTGGGTTCAGGAGTCGGTTACGACCTGGGAAGGTATTAGCACCCCAGATCGTCTGTCGTACCCGATGGGATCCACGCTTGCTTGCTTGTTTCAAAGGGTGAGAAAATAAGATGTTGTTGAACAAATGAACTGCTAACTGGAATGGTAATGAGAAAGGAACTGGAAAAGAGAAAGAACAGAAGGGGGAAAATGTAGGGAAAATAAAAAAATGTGCTCGAACGGGCCCTACCTCGCTGCCTACGTACCTCATCGGGAAAATAAGGATCACAGTCGACGTACGAGTCTATGCTCAGGTGTTGCATGCTCTTCTGGTACGAGTGCGTTTACCGTCTTGCATGCGAGACAAGTCGTCGCAAGTTCGCGCTGAGAATGAATGAGATGAGAAGAGAAGTTCCCGCAGGAAAGTCGTTTATTGTTTGTTGTTTGCTTTTTAAGAGTTTTTATGAATTTGGCACAAGGAAGTGAATTCAAACTCTTTTCCATGGAATGTTTACTTGCTACTACACTCCTAGATGGAATAATAGAACAAGCACACCAAGCAAGGAGAATTTATCCAAGACTTGTTTCCACAGATTAGGGTCTAAGTTCACTAGCTTGTTGAACTTAATTACATGTTTTTGTGGCTTTTGTGAAGAAATGTCTTTTAGATTTTTCTTTGTGAAATAACCTCTTGATAAGACTTGTGCATCATTCTAAACAAGCTTACACCATTCCAAGATGGAATGAATGCAAGTGCCCCATGGAATAAGGCTATACACAAGGGATCCTTTCATGCATTTATTAAGTCTTTTTGGATTTTTGTTTGAAGATGAGAAGAGAAAGACTCAAAAGGCAAAGGTCAAAGCTAATGGGGGGCCTAAGACATAACCCTAAGTCATCTTATTATGTACAAGTGTGGTCCTATGGTTAATGAGGTATTCCAACCTAAGGAGAAGAAAGAACAAGTTAGAATTCAACTTACTTCCTAAGGAAGTTAAGTTGAATCTAAAGAGAGAAAGAAGAAACCTATGAACAAATCACAAAGGTGATTAGGCAAAACAAATAGATGCATAATAGATAAAGAATGAAGTGATTACCTCATCTTACCCCCCTACAAAACTAAATTTAGCAAGATGGAGAAACATGAACAATTATCACATGGCAACTTTCAAGAAACAAATCTCATTAGTTATGGAAAGATGTTAGTGAGCTTCTAAGGTCAATAACTAAGCCTAAAGCACCTTATAAGGTAACATACTTAAAAAGTCAGTAGCTAAACCAATTCAAAAGCATCTAAAGGGATTAATTGAATTAAAGTCAAACTATGTCCTAAAGTATTATTAAACCCTAAGGATGAAGTTAGAAAGATAACCTAAGTGTTTGTTATTGCTAAAATCTCTTAAAATCAAAAGTACATGAAAAATCCAGAACTTAACACTATATGGAAGTGAAGGAAATGAATATATCAAATGATAAGGAAGATATTCAAGTTAAAGGTATTCAAGTATGAGATCGAAAGGTGAGAGGAAGCATATAGAAGCATGGTTCTAAAGATGCAACAAAAAAGACTTAGAAAAAATTCAAGAAATGACCAAAGTGATTTGACTTCCCCATAAAAAAACCAGGGGCTTGACAACAAAATAAAATGGAGACCATATTTGGAAAATGTTCACAAATGGTGGGTTAAGAAGCATCCTAAGGCTAGGTATTCAAATTAGGGTTTCTAAGGTCCTTTAAGTGACAAATGAAGTTCAAAAGGGAGAAAAATGGTTCTAAAATGAGATGAAAAAGTATGGATGATCACAAAACACTTATAAGACTCAAAACAAAGATAAAATGAATTTAAATCATGTACAAAAGGATTTTGAAGTGCTTAAGATGGAAGGAGAAGGAAGATTAGGCTAAAATGGGACATGTATGACTTAAGACTCAAGTAAACCCTAAAAATTAAAGGTAAGGACCCAAGGATGGTAATCAACATTTATATACATCCTAAATGACCTAAGAGACTCAAGATTGTGTCTTCAAAGTATTGGCATGAAGGCCTTAGACTAAAGGGATCAAAAGAAAGAAATGGAAAGACCAAAAACATGACTTGTGAACCAAGCAAACTAAAACAAATATCAAAGGGTCATGAAAAATTATGACACTTGACACTTGACACTTGAATACAAAATCCAGAGGGTAAGTTGAATACAAAAAATCTCATAAAAATTCCCATTTTTTAGGGTTTAAATTGTGTATGGAAGTAGCTTAGGGCTTATGAGCATGCAAGTGAAAGGATGGAACCAAGACATGGCATAAAAGGACCTAAAAATCAAAACAAAAATATGGTGAAGTAGTTTAATGAGTCTACTGGCTAATGCAAGAAGAATGGGCCATTTATGTTTTACGGTTTGAGAGGAAGAAATTGTACAAGGTGACTGGTCAAAATATGAGAAAAATGGAATTAATTCAAATGGGAAATTAATTCTGACTAAAATATAAAAGAAAAATGAAAACAAAAATTATGGAAAATTAAGGAAAAATATGAGAATCTCATATGAATTAATCTGGAATTTTTAATGGTGTTTAGGTATTTTTAATAATCAAAAACGAAATTGAAATAAAATGGGAATAAAAGAAGAAAAAAATTAAAAGAAATCACTGGACTGGGCCTGGGGGGTGAGAATAACAAGGATTTGAACTGAAACGGGCTCATGTCAAACGCGTGTGGAGTGTGAATATGAAGTCAAGGTCAGAAATGTTGACCCTTTATGCACGTGAATGAGAGGGTGCTCATTAATGCGCTAGCAAGCCCTAGGACGCAGGATGGAAAATATCCAATGGTTGGGACTTAAAGTTGGAAATAATTAGGGTTACTATTCTGATGACCGGAGATGAATTACGGTCATCTTCTCCATTCACTATTCCGGTAGGGCAAACCCTAAACATCACTAAAATGAAAATCATGACCATCAATGGATTCGCCTCTCTTCACTGATCTTAAATATGGCTTCAAAAATCATTTAAGGTTCCTAAATTTCCTGAATCGAAAGCAAGAATCTAAGCCTGAAAATTGAATCTCTGCATCTACCATGCCTATCAACTAGCCAGTTAACCCATAACCTCTATCAGGCCTCAATCAACATAAAACCAATTGAAAACAAGCAATTCGAGCAAGTGGAATTTCAGGACATACCTGAGTTGCAGAGATGTCAAATTATTGCTAGAAGGCCAGAGATGAGGTTCCAGTGCTTGCTTGATCTTGATCTTGATCGATGGAAGTGAAATAAACACTCTGGGAGCTATGAATCCTGAGAAATTGAGGAAAGTGCAATGAAGATCAAAGTTATGCAGTGTTGATTCTTTGATGTTTCAAGCTATGCCTTCCATGGATCTTAAACTAGAGATTATGTTGATGATGAAATGAGAGAGATTGACGTAGGATTATGGCAATTTGACGAGTTTGAATCCAAAATGCTGTGAAGCTTCAACAATGTGTCATACTTGATCTTGAAGATTCAGGCTGTGCAATGCTTGGTGATTGAGCTTGAGATGATGAATATGATCAATGGAGGAAGCATGGATCCAGATCAATGAGGACAAAGCTTGCCCGAATCAATTTGCAATGTGAAAATTCATAGAGAAAGCTTTGCAATTTTGGTGATTTTGTGATGAAATGAAGTTGAACCTTGCACTGTAGTGATGACCTTGCTTTATAGAGCCCTTAACCATGGTTAATGATGCCTTGGGTTAACTGAGTGAATGAGGTTAAATGAGTGAGGAAATTATGGTAGTTATGCCAGCTGTAACATCCAGAAGCTTCTTCCATAGAACTCAATCCAATGTTGCAGGCTTCATGTTGTTTATGGTGTGACTCGAGTGCAACTTGGCTTTATGCATTTGGAAATGGAATGATGCAATGCAGTCATGAACATGGTTCTTATAGTGAGGTTCCTTCTGGTGTAGGCTGAAGCAATTCATTGAGAATGACCAATGCTCATTAACTTGGATGTTTGATGAAGCATAGCAGCTAAGGTGGTGATGCAAGTAGGTGATGATTTGATCCCTTCAAAGGAGACCTCATGGTCCTAACATGATGAAAAACACAACAAGATTGAGATTGAATTCTCCACTTGATCACTTTCTTAGAATGCAAGAAACTAGGTTACATACCATGATCTTCAATGGAATATTTCTTCCATCTCAAGCAATCAACTCAAGTGGTTCTTGGACTCAAATTGAAGTGGAGGGATCATAGAACAAGTTTGGTGCTTGGACCATAATGAATGATGACCTCTAATCATCTTAAAATGGTCATTGAATAGCATGCCCACAAGCTGCATATTGGCCTACACGAATTTGGCATGCCTTGTGCCCATGGGCATATGGCTGGCCAGTTGCAACCTCTCCACTTTGACCATCAAATAGCCCAAGAAGACTTGCTCAAATGAAAAATCTTTGAACACCAATCTTGTAGGGATTACATCAAGGAACAACTTTGTAGTTCACCAAAAATTCATTTGAAGTCTTTTTGGCCAAGAAAAATGGCTTGACATTCTGACCACCACCTGTTTGATGAATTGCCAGGCAAGGCACGCGCGTTGGCCAGCTTCCTGCCTCGCCCATGACCTAGTTTTGCCCTAGTTTGCTTCAACTTTGCAAGATCATATCTCTCTTATTTTTTATGATATATGTGAGTTCCACCTATGGATTTGAAGCTCAAGATGCCCTCTTTAATTTGCTCCAAGTAGAATTTTCATATCTTTCATATTTTGGGAGAAGGCCTCATTCAAAGTAGCTGCAAAAATGGCCAAAACTTGCCATTTTTGGAAACCCTAATTTTCCAAAAATGGTAAGTTTTGGGTTTCTTGATTTCTCTTGATTCCTCCATCATTTCTTGATCAAATTTGAACCATAGGCTCCTTGTAACCCTAATTTCATGATTTTGATCTCAAAAAGTCAGGAGTTGACTTTTTTCTTCAGCATGGTTGACGTTTCCCCAAATTCCTGATTTTCAATCATTTGACCAATTGAACCTCTTCCAAAATGAATTTGTGGATGAAATTTGAACCCTATACACTTGTTGTCATATAGAACATAATGGAATCCACTTTTTCTCAAAAATTCATGGAGAAGCCCTTCACAATTGAAACCCTGATTTGGATCATTTCCTCAGGACATGTTGCACTGCTTGCATTCCTTGGAGCCATTCACTTCTTTCCAAGACTTGAGGATTCAAATAAAGACTTGTAAGATGTTCTAGACCCCTTGCACATGATTGACTAGTTTTTTGGCCCTTTGATTGTCTTTGTATAGCCTTCAGTTGCTCCAGTCATTGACCACATACCTATGCCTCAACTATGCTACACATTGTTGCACCCCAAAATTTGCCCTCCACAAAACAAAACATTGTGTACTAAGAGGATCACAAGGTTCACAATGTTCACAAGACATCTCATGAGGTTCACAAGGTTCACAATTGGTTGACAAGTTTGACAATTCCCTCAGACAATGCATCCTCCTAAGCAATGCATCCTAAACTAGGGTTTTGACTTTAATCAGGTAAAATGGACTTCCAAGACTTCAAGTGAACTTCATAGCATCCTATATGTGTTCAAGAATCCCCATGTCAAGTTTCAAGACTTTCCCAAAAGATTTGCTCAGTCAGATGATCAGATATGTTAAAATCAGTCAAAGTAGTTAAAAAGTCAAACTGAGGTCAACTGTGGTCAAACCAAAGTCAAACTTCATGACTTTTTGCCAAAATCAAGTATATGAAGTAAAATTCATCATTTGATCAATGGTTGATCATGATTCATCAAGGAGATTTCAGATCATCAAGAATCAGGAGTTTCTAAATTAGGGTTTTCACAAGAAAAGTCAACTGAACTTTGACCAGCCATAACTTTCACATGCTTCATCAAAAAATTTCCATCCAAAGCTCATTTTGAAGGAAATTGAATTCTCTACAACTTTATGTCTCACAAGCCAAGCCCAAAAATGCTTCATTTGGAAGGTATGAGCCAAGACATTATAGGTCCTTTTAAAAGTCAACAAAAAGTCAACAACTTCAAAAGAGCATAACTTGAGAATGGTAAAAGATATGGACATGAGACCAAATAGGTTGGTTAGAGGACTCTTTAAGCTTTCCAAAATGTCCAAGAACACCCTCATAGCATTAAAATTGAAGAATTTGTGCCCTTGCAAAGTTAGGAAATTTTTGGGAAGTTTATGAAGCAAATAAGGCCTTAAAACCAATTTTTGCTAAATGAGCCCACCAAATTGCCATCTAAACTTTACAATATCATCAAGCACGACCCAACCCACCTATTTTCTGATTTTTTTATTTTTTATTTCATATTTATTTGAATTTTATTCATTAAAATACAATTTAAATTGAAATAAAATATAAAAATCATATATTTGAAAAGGATTTGGCTTCTAGAATGTCTTAAAAAACATTTAAACTTGATTGGTACCATTTAAAATCAGATCATCCAAACATAGCAATGTTAGATCAAAATAAATCAAGTTTTATGACAAATCTTTCTCAATCTTCAATTATCCAAAAAGTCCAAAGAGTTATAACTTTTTTTTGACCTAATTCATTCACCCATATATATAGAACATTTAGCAATCAAAAGCACACGAATTCACAGCCTCCTCATATCATCTTCAAGCTTCAAAAATCTCACTAAAAACTCCAATTCGGTTTGGCACCTATAGCCCCTTTCAAGACAAACCAAAGGTTGCAATTTGTTCCTTGAGGTTCATTGATTGATTCTGGATCATAACATCATTCATTCATGCCCTAAATCGTGAAAACCGAATGCACATTGTTCATGTTTTAAATTTTTTCGGTTTGAATGATTTACACATTGTTAATGAAAACTAACTGTTGGTTTGTGTTTATGATGATGTTTGGATGCTTTCTGGATAAGTTAATTTGATTTTAGGTCCAAGATGGAGAAATCACCATGGCTAGGGTTCTTCGTCCGTTTTAGGGTTTTACGATTTATCAATTATAAATGAATTCTAAGACCATAGATCAACTCTAATCAACCTCTGGATTGTATTGGTATATTTAATTTGATGAAATTTTGCTGTTTTATTGATGATTGAGTTTCGTAGGGTTTGCTGCAAATGGAAATTCGCAGGAAAACTTGTAGCAAAAATCGTAGCAAAATTCGTAGGTCTGGAGGAAGAAGAAGATGTCCAGCGCGCCAAAATTCATATTTCAAAATTGGATATTATATTTTATGATATTGTTGTTATTATTATTTCAGAAGAACAAGTTAGCTCAGTTGGTTAGCATGCGCGTGTGATGTAGAAAGGGTCCTGGGTTCAAGCCTTCCCCAGGCCATTTTGTGTTGTTTTGTTTTTTATGATTTTTGCAGGTTAGAAACAAAATGTCTTGCTGCTCATTCAATATCACCAACGCGTGCATAGCCCAGTGGAAGGGAGGTTGGTCCAGGATGTGTAAAGCCTAGGGCCTGGGTTCGAATCCCAGCCCCAGGTAAGTTGCAATTTTTTTTATTTTGTGATTTTGTTTTATTTAATTCCTTGGTTTAATTATTTTATATAATTATGTTTAACATGTAAATACTTCTAAATTAATATTTATATGTTCTAAAAATTCTAAAAAATATTTTCTAAAAACTAATTTCTTATTTATTTTGAATTAAAATATGTGTATATTTGTTTAATAATTAAATTAGCATTAGGTATCAAATTAAAATATTTTTGCACTTAAAAACCTAATTTATTTTCTAAACCCTAATTTATTTTTCTAAACAATTCAAAACCCTAATTTTCTTTTATAATTTTAATTTCTTATTTTTATTATGTTTGTTTAATTATAATTACTAAATATTTCTAATATGTATATATAATTAAATTATTAAACTATTTAGCATGTTTATTAGTATATAATTATTATTATTTATTTCTCTTCTTGAAATTCTTTAGAAAAAGATTATTTATTTAAATTTAAAATTTTAATTTGATTTCTATATTGTATATTATTATACTAACCACCTTTTTCTCTTATATTTATTTTTATTATTACTAACCTTTTACTTATTTATTTATTTATTTATTATATGCTTATTATTTAAATTGTTTTTTTTTCTTCATTATAATGTAATTGTGCAAGCTATGTAATAGTGGTAGAATTTTTATTATTTATTTAAATTGCTATGGTTAGTAAATTAGGGAGTGAAAACATGTTTGTATCTTAAAATTGAATTTAGGTCACTAATTATAAGATAAATATTTGAACTTGTACACGCACACACGTAAGTCGATCTTTGATCGCCATCTCACTTCCTAAGGTTATCCCTCATGTTGCCTAACTATAAGGTCAAGTAAGGTGTCTAAAAGCAAGGTCCCTTCTCATGAACAAATCATCTAGTCCCTCCAATATTATAAGATCAAGTCCCTTCGATGTTGCCTACTGTAAATGATCTTGTCCCTTCGAATAAAAGATGATAAGTCCCTTCGTATTGCTAAGACACTTTACAATTGCCTAAACACAGATGACCCTTCACATGTCCCTTATAACATCCAAGGTAATGACTACCAATTCCTTAATAATAGGGATAGTCTTACCATTGAAAGAACATTTAAGAACAGTAAAGATTCAAATTAGGGTAGGTTCCTCTTAAGTACTTGCTCACTTTTATTCAAAAATACTTCATTACACTTCACATTTTCAAACAAATTTTCAAAACAAAGTCTTTATATATATCCGTACATGGATCATTATAAAGTACTTAAGAAAATTTCTAATCACACACTACACTTCTCAAAACAGTTTAAAGTGAGCTAAGTAACTAAGAGCCCATGGATAACCATGGATGTAAAGGGTGCTAACACCTTCCCTTTACATAACCTACCCCCCGAACCCAAAAATATTTTAAGGTCTTTCCTGTTCTTTTATGTCCTTTCCTTTGGATAAAATAAAAGTCGATGGCGACTCTTGCTATCCGCAACATAACTAAAGTCAGTTCTCCCACCGTGTTACAGAACTGGCGACTCTGCTGGGGATTTAATAAAAGAGGGGTACCCTTAGGAATTAGATCACTTTAAAATTGTTTGCCTTGTTTGCTTTATACTTATCTGTTGGGTGCTCTTATGTGTGAAAAATCCTAACCCGGATCTAGTGTACCTTAGGTAAATGGCAATAGACCAAGGAAACTGTACGGCGTATACCGATATGGTTGATCTGGTGGCCATAGTTAATGTGACTTCTTGGTTGGTGCTTATGTTCCTTAAGTCAAGTTGAGGATAATATGAGGCTGTCATATGTTGTCAATGCACTAACTAACTCTTAGAACCCTAGTTATCCCATCTTGGCCTTTAGAAAAGTAGTGAGATAACCGGCTGTGGTGAAGACTGAAGTTGGTTGATACTCGATACTACACTCATTGAGATCTTAAACTTGGAGGGTTTTGGTTGGCAAGTAATTTGCCTACTGAACAACCACCCTTGTGAAGGATCAATGATATTGAGATCCCTTAGAACCTGGTTACTTTTGTAGGACAGGATGAACCAACTAAACTTTAGGGGAGGGTACTTACCTTTAAACCTCATGCAAGCCTTCAAACCTAAGGGCTATTGTGTGACTTGTTTGTGTGTGCCACATGTTTGTGATTGAGCATAACATCATAGAATCATCATGCATCATAAGCATAGCATTTTCACTAACCATTTCAAGGACCAAAGGATTTATCTTTGTTCTTTTTTGCAGGTCATGGCTTCTGCTCGTAGGAACACTATCCGGATCAACTTTGTAGGAATACCTCCTAAGCTTAAAGAATTGGTTTCCCAAGTTTCTGAAAACTCTCAGTTCATCAAGAGACATGGTCACTTACTGGATCTAGTCACTTTAGGGTTCAATGAAGACATGATGAGTGTTCTGTTTCAGTTCTTTGATCCTAAGCATCATTGCTTCACATTCCCCGACTACCAGCTGGTTCCTACCATGGAGGAGTTCTCCAAACTTCTGGGTATACCTATTCTTGATCAGAAACCCTTCACAGGCTTAGAAAAAGAGCCTAAACCTGAAGTCATTGCTGCAGCCCTACATTTGAAGAAATCAGACATTGTTCTAGAAACGAGAAGCGGAGTTAAGGGTATTCTTGCCAAGGTGTTGATAGAGATGGCTCAAGTGTTCTTGAAGGCTATGAGCTATGATGCTTTTGAGGAGATCTTAGCCTTGTTGATTTATGGCTTAGTGTTGATCCCCAATCCAGATCAGTTCATAGACGTTCACGCCATCAACATATTTCTGAGTCACAATCCAGTGCCTACATTACTTGGGGACATCCTGCATTCTCTTCATACTCGTACTACGAAGGCACGAGGAACTCTGATGTGCTGCATACCTTTGTTGTCTAGGTGGTTTATTTCTCACCTTCCTCGATCAGTGATGAAGAATGAACAAGGGTTCAGGTGGTCCAAGAGGATTATGTCACTCTCTCATTCAGATATTCATTGGTGCTCTCGATCTATGGAGAATGTTACTATCATTGACCGTTGTGGGGAGTTTCCTAATGTGCCACTTCTAGGCATAAGAGGGGGCATTAATTACAACCCTTCCTTAGCTTTACGTCAGTTTGGTTATGCTCGGAGTGATGGCCCTCATGACATGTTGATTCAGGGTATTGTGTTTGACTACGACAATGATCTTTAAGGTTACCGTCAAAGGTTTATACGAGCATGGGGAAAAGTGAACAAGGTTGACAGCAAGACTCTGGAGCCCAAGTACACTATTCCTATGGAAGCTTATCTTAGATGGGTGCGATCTCGTGCTCAGACTCTTATGATGCCATATCTTGTCGTCCTGCCAGTTACTATGGAGCCTGTTGCTGAAGGAGATACTTCTTATACCATCCTTCACCCAGACATGCCCACTGACATGGAAGACTTACAGAGGTCCTGGATCCAGTTGAAGGAGCAAAGGGATACTTTCGAGACTCATTACAAAGCAAGTCAAGAAAGAATCCTGGAGCTAACAAAGCAACTTCACGAAGAGCGGAATCTCAACTCATACCTCAACACAAAGAGGAAACGTCCATGGGAGACTTAAAACCCCATTCTTTGTACTTATTTCATTTTTTATGGTAAGCCCAAAGGGCAAACAAATTTATTACTAATAAAAGTTTACTTTCTTGGTTGTTTAAACAAATTTAAATCCTGCGGTCCTTGAAAACATTGCATACGCATTTATACACCATATCATTGCATCACAGGTTTCTTGTGAACAGGTATCTTATCTTCTCACTGTTTATTTCAGCAGAAATGGCTCTTGAACAAACAGTCAAAGATCTCCAGGCACAAAATGCACAGTTCCAAGAGCTGATCCTGAACTTGTCCAAGGGGCAGGATGAATTGAAGACACTGCTGGCCAAGAAGACTAAGAAGACTAAAAGGTCAGGAGGCCTCATCAACATGGGAAGAAGGTTCAGAGGCCCTATCAAGACCAAGGAACAGGTTGAAGATTATGAGTCTGAAGAGTCTGAGAAAGAGGGAGGCAGTCTCCACAATACAATGGGGGATTCTGATTCTGAAGATAACTACTATCATGATCCTAATGAAGATAAGTTCAAAATGCTGGTGGATAGAATGGATGCTATGGAATTGAAAAAGTCTTCTGGGCTGGATTTTGAAGACCTGAGTTTGATATCTGGGGTGGTTATACCCATTAGTTTCAAGGTCCCTACTTTTGTAGTGTATGATGGTGTTTCTTGTCCCAAACTGCATCTGAGGTCTTATGTCCGGAGAATCCAACCCCATACTGCTGATAAGAAGTTGTAGATCCATTTCTTCCAAGAGAGCTTGTCTGGAGCTCAATTGGAATGGTACTATCAGTTGGAGAGTGTCAACATCCGTGATTGGAATGATCTTAATGAGGCCTTTTATAAGCAATATCAATACAATGCTGATCTAGCCCCTACTCGCATGCAACTACAAAGCATGTCTATGGGTGCTAAAGAGAATTTCAAGGAATATGCCCAGAAGTGGAGAGATTTGGCTGGAAGAGTACAACCTCCTCTAACTGACAGGAGTTAGTGGATATGTTCATGTGTACGTTGAATGGTCCTTTTTATAGTCATCTCATTGGAAGCTCATCATCTGGCTTCACTGAGTTGATAATGACAGGAGAGCGCGTAGAAAGTGGTATAAGGAGTGGCAAGATACAAGTGGGTGTTTCTTCATCAAGTACTACAAAGAAGCCCCCTAGTGGGAAGAAAGAGTCAAATGATGTTTATGGTCAACCTGATCATAATAGGAGGCACCAATCTGTGAGTGCAGTTCATATCTCTAATCCTACTCCTGCAACACCAGAACAACCACAGAGCAATCAGCAGAGGCCTAAAAGACAGTTCACCAAGTTCAACATGTCACTGGCCCAAGCCTTGCAACACTTGTTGAAGGGTGAACTCATCACTTTGAAAGACCCTCCTCAGAATCCCAATGTTACCTCTCCCAGGTACAATCCTAATGCACAATGTGCATATCATTCTAATTGCCCAGGACATGATACCAATAATGGCTGGATATTGAAGAATAAGATTCAGGATATGATTGATGCCAGAGAGATCGAGTTTGACCCTCCGGGTACTCCAAATGTGATTACTGCTCCCATGCCAAATCATGAAAAGACTGTTAATGCCATTGATGAGGTTTCACATATTTCCTCAGTTGCAGATGTGACTACACCATTGTCTGTTATTAAGAAGAAGTTGGTACAAGATGGGTTCTTTCTAGGTTGTAATTAAGATTGTTTCTATTGTGCTTATAAACCAGATAGTTGCTGGAAGTTGAAGGACGGTATTCAACGTCTCATGGACAACTACACCATATTGTTTGAGAGGACACCTTCTGTAGAAAGTATGGTTGAACATATAACTTAAGGGGCGAAGGTTGAAGAGGTGGATATGGTTGATAAAGTGCCGGTGAGGATTACTTCCAAGGGTCCTGTCAAAATCACTCATAAGGGTCCAATTAAGATCACTGCTGAAGGCCCTGTGAAGATTGTTGTTGAAGCTAGAGTGGCTCCTATGATCATTACCACTCCGGGTCCTATTCCATATACTTCTGACAAAGCGGTGCCTTGGCATTATGGTTCCGATGTTTATATTCATGGTGTTAAGCAGGAATCCTTAGCTGATACACCTGTTGTTAATGAAAATCGGGATGTTGATAATATTGTTGGATCTAGTAAGATCACACGAAGTGGAAGAGTTTTCTCTCCTCCGGTTACCTCCAAGAATACAGTTACTCCAACTACTACCTCCACTACTGATGCTAGGGGCAAAGGTCCTGTTATTGAACCTATACAAACTGATGTACCAGCTGTTGATGATCTTTCTAAGCAGATGGAAGAAGTATTGAAGATCATTCGCAAGAGTGATTATGACATTGTTGATCAATTGGGGCATACTCCCTCCAAGATTTCCATGTTGTCTTTATTGTTGTGTTCTGAAGCTCATGCTAAAGCCTTGATTAAATTTTTGAAGACTGCTCACGTACCAAATGAGATTTCTGTAGACCAGTTTGAAAATTGTGTTGCACACTTGACCTATGATAATTTGTTAGGTTTCTCCGATGCTGATTTAACTCCTGCCAAGAGGGATCATAATAGAGCTCTACATATCTCTATTGAATGTAGGGGCACTACCCTGTCACATGTGTTAATAGACAATGGTTCCTTGCTGAATGTGTTTCCCAAAGAAGTTCTGAATAAGCTTAGTCCTGAAGATGTTGTGTTGAGGCCCAGTAATATAGTGGTGAAGGCTTTTGATGGTTCTAGAAGAGTGGTGCACGGAGAAATAGATCTCCCAATCAAAGTAGGTTCTCAGGTCTTCAATGCTACCTTTTATGTAATGGATATTCGTCCTTCGTATTCTTGTTTGCTTGGGCGCCCCTGGATCCATGGGGCAGGTGCTGTGACCTCCACCTTACATCAGAAGCTGAGATATCCAGTAGAGGGAAAGGTTATCACTGTTTACGGAGAGGAAGGATATATGATCAGCCATGTGAACACATTTAAATATCTTGAAGTGGAAGGTGAATATGTTGAAACTCCGTGCCAGACGTTTGAAATAGTTCCTTGGGTTGTTCCTAATTTTGAAGTTCCTCCTGTTGTCAAGAAAGTTCCCGTGGTCACCAGAGTACCTCCTACAATGGCCTCCCTCAAGGATGCTAGAGCTGTGGTGGATGAAGAGTCCCAGAAGGATGTTCGTCGTGCTCGTGCTGTTCGTATCACCAATCAAGGGGTCATGAAAGACCAGATCAATGCTGTGGGTGACTATGATGAAGACTACAACCTGGATGCTTGGATTTTTCCTACTGTGGGTGATGGGCTCAATAACTGGAAAGCTGAAGATGTTATTCCTATCTCCTTTAGTCAGGAGTAAATACTATTACTGTGTTGTTACTTTTAAGTTTGTAATTTTTGAACAATTGAATTCTTAAGCCTTGTGCCTTACCCGGGGCACAATGGTATGCTTGTCTCGGGATGTCATTTCATTTGCATACTTCATTCAATAAAAATCAGTGGACGTTTCATTTTCGTAAATATTGTGTTCCTTGTCTTTCTTTTATTTTTGTTTTATCAGCTATGTGTTCTTACTCACACCCACATCACTAAAATGCAGATCCTCATCCACTCTGGATCCTGTTGATAACAGTTCTACTATTGCCAATTATAATTTCGAGAATCCGATCTATCAAGCTGAAGATGGAAAGGAGGACGATTGTGAAGTACCTGTAGAGTTTGCTAGGTTGTTACAACAAGAAGAGAAAGCTATACAGCCACATGAAGAGCCAATCGAAGTTGTGAATCTGGGGACTGAAGAAAACAGGAAAGAAGTCAAGATAGGGGCTGAATTAGAGGATGGTGTTAAGAGCAGATTGATTCAGATGCTAAATGATTATATGGAGATATTTTCTTGGTCCTATGAAGATATGCCAGGGTTGGATACAGACATTGTGGTTCACCGTTTACCAGTAAAAGAAGATTGTCGTCCAAAGAAGCAGAAGGTTCGTCGCATGCGTCCTGAGATGTCAGAGAAGATTAAGGCAGAGGTGATGAAACAGTTTGATGCAGGGTTTTTAGCTGTGACTTCTTATCCTCAGTGGGTTGCAAATGTGGTACCGGTACCTAAGAAAGATGGTAAGGTACGTATGTGTGTGGATTACAGGGATTTGAACAAAGCCAACCCCAAAGATGACTTTCCACTTCCTCATATGGATGTTCTGGTAGACAACACTGCTCAGCATAAAGTATTCTCTTTCATGGATGGTTTCTCTGGTTACAATCAAATCAAGATGGCACCTGAAGATATGGAGAAGACAACATTTGTTACACAGTGGGGCACCTTTTGTTATAAAGTAATGCCATTTGGTTTGAAGAATGCCGGGGCAACATATCAGCGTGCTATGGTGGTTTTGTTTCATGATATGATTCATCATGAGATAGAGGTATATGTGGATGATATGATAGCCAGGTCCCAGAATGAAGAGAAACATCTTGATCATCTGCATAAGTTGTTTGAGAGGTTGAAGAAATACAAGTTGAGATTGAACCCAAACAAGTGTACTTTTGGAGTTAGGTCTGGTAAACTCCTGGGTTTCATTGTCAGTGGAAAAGGTATTGAAGTGGATCCTGCAAAAGTGAAAGCTATACAAGAGATGCCAGCTCCCCGTACTGAGAAAGAAGTTAGAGGTTTCTTGGGGCGATTGAATTACATTGCAAGATTTATTTCCCAATTAACTGCTACCTGTGAGCCAATCTTCAAGTTGCTGAAGAAAAATCAGGTGATGGAATGGAATGATGAGTGCCATACTGCCTTTGATGAAATCAAGAAATATCTTCTAGAACCTCCAATCTTGATGCCACCAGTTGATGGAAGACCCTTGATCATGTACTTAACAGTGTTAGACAACTCAATGGGGTGTGTGTTGGGGCAACATGACGAGTCTGGTCGAAAAGAGCAGGCAATATACTACCTTAGCAAAAAGTTTACCGACTGTGAAATAAGATACTCACTGCTCGAGAAAACTTGATGCGCTTTGGCATGGGCTGCTCGCCGACTAAGACAGTATATGTTGACTCATACTACCTTATTAATTTCGAAGATGGATCCAATCAAGTACATATTCGAGAAACCTGCTCTCTCTGGACGAATAGCGAGATGGCAAATGATTTTGACAGAATATGATATACAGTATACTACTCAGAAGGCCATTAAAGGAAGTGTTGTAGCTGATCATTTGGCTCATCAAGCAGTGGATGATTATCAGTCAATGAGTTTAGAGTTCCCTGATGAAGATATTATGATTATTACCAAAGAACCTGGACAATATGACGGACCTGAACAAGGATCCCGATGGACTATGGTTTTTGATGGAGCTTCTAATGCACTTGGTAATGGTGTTGGTGTTGTGATCAGTTCCCCTGAAGGTTGTCATACCCCGATTACTGCAAGACTTTGTTTCTATTGTACAAATAACATGGCTGAGTATGAGGCATGTATCCTGGGTATCAAAGCTGCCATTGATATGAAGATTCAGTTCCTGGACGTATATGGAGATTCAGCCCTGGTGGTAAGTCAGATCAAAGGAGATTGGGATACCAAGCATGATAATCTCATTCCTTACAGAGAGTATGTGTTGTCTTTGATCCCACATTTCAAAGAGATTACTTTTGGACATATTCCACGAAGAGAAAATCAGTTGGCAGATGCACTAGCCACCATGGCATCTATGTTTGAGATCAGCTGGGATGATGAAGCTCCCAAGATTACTATTGATAGATTTGAGAAGCCTGCATACTGCAATGAGATTGACACTGAAGAAGCAGAAGAGAAGCCTTGGTTCTATGAAGTGAAAAGATATCTTGAAGCTCAGGAGTTCCCTGAAGGGGCATCTGTCAAAGATAAGAAATTTCTGAGCAGGTTTTTTGCTAAGTTTTTCTTGAGTAATGGAATTTTGTACAAGCGCAATCATGATTCAACTTTCCTTCGTTGTGTGGATAAGAAGGAAGCAACAGAGATTATGGAAGTTATGTATGATGGGATCTTTGGCACTCATTCTGGTGGTCACACTATGGCAAAGAAGATATTGAGAGCAGGTTACTATTGGTCTACTATGGAAGTTGACTGCTATCAACATTCCAGAACATGTCACAAGTGTCAAATCTATGCTGATAAAGTCCATATACCCCCATCACCATTGAATGTGTTGACTGCTCCTTGGCCTTTTGCCATGTGGGGCATTGATATGATTGGTGAGATTAAGCCTACTGCTTCTAATGGGCATCGTTTCATCCTGGTTGCTATTGATTACTTTACGAAGTGGGTAGAGGCAGCTTCATTTGCATCTGTTACTAAGAATGTAGTGGCTCGGTTCATTAAGAATAATCTCATATGTAGGTATGGCATCCCTGAAAGGATTATTACTGACAATGGCTCTAATTTGAACAACACTATGATTACTGATCTCTGCACGCAGTTCAAGATTAAGCATCACAACTCTTCTCCATATCGTCCAAAGATGAATGGGGCAGTAGAAGCGGCTAATAAGAATATTAAGAAGATTCTACAGAAGATGACTGTGACTTATAAGGATTGGCATGAGATGTTACCATTTGCTCTTCATGGTTATCGTACTACAATACGTACTTCAACAGGGGCAACCCCATTCTCCTTAGTATATGGTATGGAAGCAGTTCTGCCCATTGAAGTTCAGATTCCCTCCTTGAGAATTATGAAGGATGCAGGCTTGGATGAAGATGAGTGGATTCAGACTCGACTTGACCAGATAAATTTGATTGATGAGAAGAGGTTAGCAGCAGTTTGTCATGGCCAGATGTACCAGAAACGGATGATTAAAGCTTTTAATAAGAAGGTTAAGCCAAAGGTATATCAGGCTGGTGATTTGGTAATCAAGCGTATCATATTACCACAGGGTGATCCTAGGGGCAAGTGGACTCCTACATATGAAGGACCATTTGTAGTCAAAACAGTATTTTCAGGAGGTGCCATGATACTTACTACTATGGACGGTGAAGATTTCCCACAGCCTGTAAACGCAGACATAGTTAAAAAATACTACGCATAAAAAGAGACCTGCTAGGTTGATTGGCCTAGGCAAAAATAAGGGCATCCCGGCGAACCAAAAGGGTTCGAGCAAAAATTAGGGATATATATAAAAAAAAAATGTACACCCGGCAAGTCGAAAACCTGAAAAGGCGGCTTGGGCAAAAAAGGGTATCCCGGTGGATTGAAAACCTGAAAGGGCAATCCAGGCAAAAGTTAGGGATTAAAGCGTATGACTATGTCTCGTTTGGATCACCCATGTAAACTCCAACCAGTTGTGCTACTTAATTCAAGCTCGAACAGATAAAGCTCAATCCAATCGTTTCCGTCTCAACAGCAGAAGATGAGATACTTGAAGATAATGGCAATAGTAGAATTGAAACTCAATAGAATTATTTCCCACATAGCTGATTTTCTTTGTTTTGTAAACATTTTTACGACGAATTCCTCTTACTAGGATTTCTGTCTCCTTGTACAAACTTACCTATGTATAGGTCACTTTGTGATATAAATAAAATTTCATCTTTGAATCCAGATTTACTTTTACCCTATTTACATAAGCGAAACGTCCATTGGTTGTGTTTGAATGTATGTATGCTTTTGAATATGATTGATGTTTACCAAAAATGCATGAAAATGCAGTAATAGTATTTACTAAGGACGAACGAGGGAAGGAATTCAACGAAGCTTCGCCGGTTCACCCCCACGAGACAGCTACAAATCCCCAGTAGGGTAAATCTATCATCATAGATACTTCGAGTTACATCTCCCCTTGGATTTATGTCCATCTCTTTTATCCTCAGTCAGGATACTCAGGAACTTATTCCTTCAATAGAAGTACGACAAGCAAATACGGGAGGATATAAACACTATACTATCAAACGAGACGGGAACGAGTTCCTCATATTCTTCAGCAACGAATCGGGATTTATTTTCCCTGGCCAGCAGTTGTTATACGAAGATATCCAGACGCTTCAGGCTGCATGAGTCATACATACATCATTTACATCATACCATAACATATCCATAAATGCATAATACATTTACTTAAGTGCATCATACTATGCATGCATACATATTGCATAAACTAACATTCTCCTTGCAGGAAAGTTATATGCAGATAAAGCAGTACCAACAATTCACAACAAGTCAGAAATGATCCATACAATACTCAAGATGTCCTCGGAGAGTAGGCAAACGGTCTGTAAGAAGATCCATTCCCTAATCCAGGATATTTCCAGAATATTCCATCTATCTGGCCTTGAATAGCAGGCAAACGATCTGTAAAAAGATTCATTCCCTGGTTCAAGATATTATTCAGAAGAACAAATCCTGACGTTCTTTTGGCCCTTGAATAGCAGGCAAACGGTCTGTAAAAAGATCCATTCCCTGGTTCAAGACATTATTCAGAAGAACAAATCCTGACGTTCTTTTGGCCCTTGAATAGCAGGCAAACGGTCTGTAAAAAGATCCATTCCCTGGTTCAAGACATTATTCAGAAGAACAAATCCTGACGTTCTTTTGGCCCTTGAATAGCAGGCAAACGGTCTGTAAAAAGATCCATTCCCTGGTTCAAGACATTATTCAGAAGAACAAATCCTGACGTTCTTTTGGCCCTTGAATAGCAGGCAAACGGTCTGTAAAAAGATCCATTCCCTGGTTCAAGACATTATTCAGAAGAACAAATCCTGACGTTCTTTTGGCCCTTGAATAGCAGGCAAACGGTCTGTAAAAAGATCCATTCCCTGGTTCAAGATATTATTCAGAAGAACAAATCCTGACGTTCTTTTGACCTTGAATAGCAAGCAAACGGTCTGTAAAAAGATCCATTCCTTGGTTCAAGATATTATTCAGAAGAACAAATCCTGACGTTCTTTTGACCTTGGAGAGTAGGCAAACGGTCTGTACAAAGATCCATTCCCTAATCCAAGATACTTCCAGAAGAGATAATCATCACAAGATTTATTTCTACTGGTCCATTCAACAACTCAAAACATGTTGCATAAATGATTCAGAGACGGCTTATATAAAGACCTAGTACTGATATCCAGTATCAACATAAAGACATCATCACATCCTGATACTTTAGATGGCATCTCCAAGCCCATCTCCAGATGGCATCTCTAAGCCCATCTCCAATTCTTCCAAGTGGCATCTTCAAGCCCACTCAAGCATATACAACTAATCATCAGTGTTACTCTACGCACCGGTGAGTGCAAATTTATGGGCTTTTGTGTTCAATCCCCTTCAACCTTCCAGGTCACGAATGGCACATATACCAATCTAACCCCTCAGGTTTTAGAAAATTGAACAGGGGAAGCTGTTGCACCCCAAAATTTTCCCTCCACAAAACAAAACATTGTGTACTAAGAGGCTCACAAGGTTCACAAGGTTCACAAGACATCTCATGAGGTTGACAAGGTTCACAATTGGTTGAAAAGTTTGACAATTCCCTCAGACAATGCATCCTCCTAAGCAATGCATCCTAAACTAGGGTCTTGACTTTAATCAGGTAAAATGGACTTCCAAGACTTCAATTGAACTTCATAGAATCCTATATGTGTTCAAGAATCCCCATGTCAAGTTTCAAGACTTTCCCAAAAGATTTGCTCAGTCAGATGATCAGATAGGTTAAAATCAGTCAAAGCAGTTAAAAAATCAAACTGAGGTCAACTGTGGTCAAACCAAAGTCAAACTTCATGATTTTTTTTCCAACATCAAGTATATGAAGTAAAATTCATCATTTGATCAATGGTTGATCATGATTCATCAAGGAGATTTCAGTTCATCAAGAATCAGGAGTTTCTAAATTAGGGTTTTCATAGGAAAAGTCAACTGAACTTTGACCAGCCATAACTTTCACATGCTTCATCAAATTTTTTCCATCCAAAGCTCATTTTGAAGGAAATTGAATTCTCTACAACTTTATGTCTCACAAGCCAAGCCCAAAAATGCTTCATTTGGAAGGTATGAGCTAAGACATTATAGGTCCTTTTAAAAGTCAACAAAAAGTCAACAACTTCAAAAGAGCATAACTTGAGAATGGTAAAAGATATGGACATGAGACCAAATAGGTTGGTTAGAGGACTCTTTAAGATTTCCAAAATATCCAAGAACACCCTTATAGCATTAAAATTGAAGAATTTGTGCCCTTGCAAAGTTGGGAAATTTTTGGGAAGTTTATGAAGCAAATAAGACCTTAAAACCAATTTTTACTAAATGAGCCCACCAAATTGCCATCCAAACTTTACAATATCATCAAGCACGACCCAACCCACCTATTTTCTGATTTTTTATTTTTATTTCATATTTATTTGAATTTTATTCATTAAAATACAATTTAAATTGAAATAAAATATAAAAATCATATATTTGAAAAGGATTTGGCTTCTAGAATGTCTTAAAAAACATTTAAACTTGATTGGTACCATTTAAAATCAGATCATCCAAACATAGCAATGTTAGATCAAAATAAATCAAGTTTTATGACAAATCTTTCTCAATCTTCAATTATCCAAAAAGTCCAAAGAGTTATAACTTTTTTTTGACCTAATTCATTCACCCATATATATAGAACATTTAGCAATCAAAAGCACACGAATTCACAGCCTCCTCATATCATCTTCAAGCTTCAAAAATCTCACTAAAAACTCCAATTCGGTTTGGCACCTATAGCCCCTTTCAAGACAAACCAAAGGTTGCAATTTGTTCCTTGAGGTTCATTGATTGATTCTGGATCATAACATCATTCATTCATGCCCTAAATCGTGAAAACCGAATGCACATTGTTCATGTTTTAAATTTTTTCGGTTTGAATGATTTACACATTGTTAATGAAAACTAACTGTTGGTTTGTGTTTATGATGATGTTTGGATGCTTTCTGGATAAGTTAATTTGATTTTAGGTCCAAGATGGAGAAATCACCATGGCTAGGGTTCTTCGGCCGTTTTAGGGTTTTACGATTTATCAATTATAAATGAATTCTAAGACCATAGATCAACTCTAATCAACCTCTGGATTGTATTGGTATATTTAATTTGATGAAATTTTGCTGTTTTATTGATGATTGAGTTTCGTAGGGTTTGCTGCAAATGGAAATTTGGAGGAAAACTTGTAGCAAAAATCGTAGCAAAATTCGTAGGTCTGGAGGAAGAAGAAGATGTCCAGCGCGCCAAAATTCATATTTCAAAATTGGATATTATATTTTATGATATTGTTGTGATTATTATTTCAGAAGAACAGGCTAGCTCAGTTGGTTAGCATGCGCGTGTGATGTAGAAAGGGTCTTGGGTTCAAGCCTTCCCCAGGCCATTTTGTGTTGTTTTGTTTTTTATGATTTTTGCAGGTTAGAAACAAAATGTCTTGCTGCTCATTCAATATCACCAACGCGCGCATAGCCCAGTGGAAGGGAGGTTGGTCTAGGATGTGTAAAGCCTAGGGCCTGGGTTCGAATCCCAGCCCCAGGTAAGTTGCAATTTTTTTTATTTTGTGATTTTGTTTTATTTAATTCCTTGGTTTAATTATTTTATATAATTATGTTTAACATGTAAATACTTCTAAATTAATATTTATATGTTCTAAAAATTCTAAAAAATATTTTCTAAAAACTAATTTCTTATTTATTTTGAATTAAAATATGTGTATATTTGTTTAATAATTAAATTAGCATTAGGTATCAAATTAAAATATTTTTGCACTTAAAAACCTAATTTATTTTCTAAACCCTAATTTATTTTTCTAAACAATTCAAAATCCTAATTTTCTTTTATAATTTTAATTTCTTATTTTTATTATGTTTGTTTAATTATAATTACTAAATATTTCTAATATGTATATATAATTAAATTATTAAACTATTTAGCATGTTTATTAGTATATAATTATTATTATTTATTTCTCTTCTTGAAATTCTTTAGAAAAAGATTATTTATTTAAATTTAAAATTTTAATTTGATTTCTATATTGTATATTATTATACTAACCACCTTTTTCTCTTATATTTATTTTTATTATTACTAACCTTTTACTTATTTATTTATTTATTATATGCTTATTATTTAAATTGTTTTTTGTTTCATTATAATGTAATTGTGCAAGCTATGTAATAGTGGTAGAATTTTTATTATTTATTTAAATTGCTATGGGTAGTAAATTAAGGAGTGAAAACATGTTTGTATCTTAAAATTGAATTTAGGTCACTAATTATAAGATAAATATTTGAACTTGTACACGCACACACGTAAGTCGATCTTTGATTGCCATCTCACTTCCTAAGGTTATCCCTCATGTTGCCTAACTATAAGGTCAAGTAAGGTGTCTAAAAGCAAGGTCCCTTCTCATGAACAAATCATCTAGTCCCTCCAATATTATAAGATCAAGTCCCTTCGATGTTGCCTACTGTAAATGATCTTGTCCCTTCGAATAAAAGATGATAAGTCCCTTTGTATTGCTAAGACACTTTACAATTGCCTAAACACAGATGACCCTTCACATGTCCCTTATAACATCCAAGGTAATGACTACCAATTCCTTAATAATAGGGATAGTCTTACCATTGAAAGAACATTTAAGAACAGTAAAGATTCAAATTAGGGTAGGTTCCTCTTAAGTACTTGCTCACTTTTATTCAAAAATACTTCATTACACTTCACATTTTCAAACAAATTTTCAAAACAAAGTCTTTATATATATTCGTACATGGATCATTATAAAGTACTTAAGAAAATTTCTAATCACACACTACACTTCTCAAAACAGTTTAAAGTGAGCTAAGTAACTAAGAGCCCATGGATAACCATGGATGTAAAGGGTGCTAACACCTTCCCTTTACATAACCTACCCCCCGAACCCAAAAATCTTTTAAGGTCTTTCCTGTTCTTTTATGTCCTTTCCTTTGGATAAAATAAAAGTCGGTGGCGACTTTTGCTATCCGCAACATAACTAAAGTCAGTTCTCCCACCGTGTTACACACATGATGCAATGTTTTTTGGTTATTTTGTGAACTTATGTATGCTAGATGATATGAAAAATGTTGAGGATATGAGAGGGAAAATTTGGAGGTATTACACCAAGCTCCACCTTTTCCAAACTCTACTCTTATTTCTCTTCAAGCCTGCAAGAATGCAGTTCCTGGTGTTAACTTAAGTAGTTCAGCTACCTCTCTTAGAAACCCGGTTCTATTAAGGGTTGCAGGTAATGCACCCGCAAAGTTAAAACAATAGGAAAGTGAATCCAAAATTGATCCTTGGACACTCTTAGAAGATGGCGCTAATTGTAAATTGCGGCGGTTCTAACCTTCGTAACTTGCCAGAATGAACCATCATAATTTGCCAATTTTCTTGTGGTGAATATGGATTAGGTCGAAGCTCCCATTGGAAATTGAATTGACTTCTATTTATAACTGATGATGTGGAATGAGTTGTTGATGAAATTCAGGAAAAATTATCTCTGGGCTTTGAATACGTTGCTTGACTGCTACTGAGTTAAGTTGAGAAAATAACGCAGCAACGACTATTCTGTTTTGACTGAGGCGCGTTTCCAATTTCTCTATTTTTGACCTGTGACGGTCGTCTTAGCTTCAGGATGATCATCCTACATATGCCATATGTGACAAACGTCACAAGCATGTTACGATCGTATGGGCATCAGAATGCAGAAACTTAGTTTTTTGTCATCTGTTCTCATTTCTTCTGACGCAGACTTCAATTCTTCCTCATTTTAGCTCATTTCTTCTACAAGTCATACAAATCAGAATACCTGCAAAAAACATAAAAATACCTTGCATGATACCGTTTAAATCACGAAAAACAATAACTTAATTAATTGAAAACCAAGCTAAATGATTGATATAAAATTGTGCTATCAAGGAGCTAGATGGTCCAAAGGTTTTGTATTTGTGTCTCTAGTTTAATTCTCCCTCTTCTGCCTCACAAATTTATCTTCAGCACAAGTGTCTTGGATAATTAAGTTTATATTTTCGTCTTTGTTTTTTACAATATTTTGTTGAGAATTTTAAGTGTGGTGTCTGTCATTTAGCATAACATAATTATGGTTATTTCCCTTTCAATTTTAATAAAAGTGTTGCGAAGGTGAGAAAAACACAAGAATGAGGTTGATGTGTTAGCTTTCTCTTTCTTTTCTAAACATTTCTTATCAGATTTTGAACATGAGATCTAGAATCTGAATCAGAGTAAAGTGTTTTGCAGTGAAATAAAACAGTTCAGAGGTAGAAAGGAATGAAAGAGAGACACAAGAAGTTATCCTAGTTCCTCCCACAAACTGAGTGTAGTCCAGTCCCTTTACAATTGCTCAAGCACAGAGCAAGAGACTTCAATACTCAAACATACAAGTAAGAGACTTATATATTCAAGCACATAAGTAAGAGACTTTCAATGCTCAAACACACAAGTAAAAGACTTATATGCTCAAGAACACAAGCAAGAGATTTCAAATGCTCAATCACTTAGCAATAGACTTCTTAAACTCTAACTTATAGATAATATATTGTGAAAAACTACACATGATATACAATCAGAGGTGTACATAAAATACAACATAAAAAGAATCTTAGAGGCTTAAGAATTTATAGAATATACAAGTGTTAAGAAATTCCAAGTTAAACTTGTGCTTTTTATTTGACAGAGTAACAACTCTTTTAATGTCAATACCTCGTTATTATTATTCAAGTCTACAACTCCTTATATAGAGATAAAGAAAAAAGTCTTTGAAGAGTTTGCATAACAAAGTCTTTAAGAAACATGATTCAAAGATGTTGATGTGTTTCTTGATATGGTTAATAGTGTTGAAAGATCATTTGAAATCTCTTGGTTGTAAAATGAATTATACATTGCATCTCAGTTGTCTACAAAATATTTTTGCTTAAGTCTTTATGTGATCAGAAGAGGGCAAAATGTCCCCAGAGTCTGACAGTGACCTATCAGAGTCTCTTCCATCCTTGCATTGACTGGAACTTCAGAGTCTGAATCTACATAAGTTGGCGCTTCAAATTCTGGATCTACATAGTATGGATTTATAGAGGCTAACGTCATTCAGAGGCTGACGTCATTCATAGTCTGGTCTTCAGCTTCTGATCTTCCAGAATCTGGATCTTTAGCTTCTCTTTAAATATCCATTCTCAGTACAAGTATTAGGTTTTCTTCAGAAATTTTTGTCTATGATCTACACACTTGAACATTTGTTAGTATACCTTATTGTTATTTAAATACTTTGTTATCATCAAAACTTTAGAGATATACTACAAACCAATTTTTTCTGACATGTTGAACCATTTAATTGTATTCATTTTATGTTTAGGGGTCTGTCCCTACCTCGAATATTTTTGGTGCAAAATAAATTGTCTCGTTTATTAATGATTCTACTCAAGTAATTTGCATTCTCTTGATAAATAATATTGTACAAAAACAATTTGTAAAAGTCATAAGTGTGTATTTTATATGTTTATCACTATTTTGTCACACACTTATTTACTTACTTGCACACAAAGTAACATAGAAAACCCCCCAATTTATTAATAAAATGGATATTGTCCTAAAATGATGCATTGATCATATATTATATTATGTTGAATTTATTAGTGAAATTCTGGTATGACAGACTCAGATGTCGAATACGGTGTTGAGACATCAGATAAGTTACTTGTTAAACATGCCAAGGTACAACCAACAACATCATAAAATTCTGATATACCAGATTCTAACTATCCTATGGGATGTTTAGTGTAACACCCTTTCTACCCCAACACAAATATAACACAAATTAATCAATTATCAGAGTTCCCTCATGAAAGGGCATCACATTTCTCATAACTCATACACCTCAAAACCACTCATATTAGTCTTGTCCCGTAACACAGGTTATAAAATCATAAACAATTCAAACTCTTTTCAATAACTATGCAGCGGAAAAATCAAACATCGTCTTTCATCTTTACTTAAAATAAAACTCATAATTCAAACCAAAACATCCTTTAAATCTGAAATAGTCACTAAAACAACATTTAAATCAACTAAGCAAAATAAACTCAAGTTCTCAAGCGAAACCCATCCCAATGTTACTGGACACAAAGCATGACTCCACTTCTAACTAACAACGACAAACTCACTAACTCCGAGCTAAAAGCGCACTGAGCTAACCTTGAGTATCTGCAAGATGGCATAATAGACCATCACAAAAGACAGACATGGTGAGTAAATTCACATTCAATAAAGTAATATAGAAATGAGAATTTATAATCATGGATTCACAAAACATAATCAAATCATCATACGACTCAATCAATCATAACATCAAATACATCACATGTTCACAAACTCAAATACATCACGTCATTACACAACTCAATGCAATTCATGCTATGTCATTTAGAATGGAATGCAAACTCTTAATATGCATATGGTACCGAAACATACTCATGGATGGATACTGGGCCATCAACCCTCCACAAGGGAGCACATCATAACATCATATCACTTCAATCCGCAAAATGGGATTGAAGCTACCAACAGACTGAAGTCCCCTCATAAATCATGCCATGAATACAAGATGCAATATAAACACATAATCATCAAAACAACATAAACTTTGCATCCGCATTCATCATCAATCATCACAATACCCACTCATTTATCCTCTTGCTCTACATTATGTCATCATAACTCATAAACACTTAAACATCTTGAATTCATCATACATCATTTATCACCAAGTCTTACTCATATAATCTCTAAAAACATCATATAACATCACTAAAACATCATAACAACTTAAAACAACGAAGCACATCAATTACCTAATTTTTCATAATTAAATAATTTTTTAAAACATGTCACGTCTCGCTAAGCGAGTTGACCCTCTCGCTAAGCAACTAACTCATGGGTTTTTTATTTCTAAAATTCTTGCTTGCTCGCTAAGCGAGCATTGCGATTCCTCCAAAAAATTTGCGATTTTAGAATCTCCCTTCTGCAATAAAACTCATCAAAACCAGTCTTTCAGCAACAACACAGTAGAAAATCATGACCATACTCAATATTACTCATACTGTCATCATACACGTCACATAACATCATTATATTCTTCAAAATCATCACAAGATCATCATCATAAAGCAATTCATCCACAAAACCCCATAACCCTAAAACTCTACCTCAAAACCCCCCAAATTGTATCTTTACATTACAATACCGAACGGAAAATATACCTTAGGTTTTATAATCCTTTCGATAACTTCTAGAAAAATCTCTCCAACCTTCAAGTCCTAGCGTTTCTTCCTCAGAGCTCTTCTTCCTTTCTCTCCAAAAGTGCGATCGTTCCAAATGATCGTACAAAACCCAACTTTACTCTTCTGTCCCTCTTGCCCCTAGGACCTATTTAGTTTATTCCCATCTTACCCTCACTAATCATCTACCAAAAGAACATATTACCCTTTTCCTCTAATTCTTCTTATTTTATTCATTTAATCTCAAATAATCAAATAAACCCACAATACTTAATATCATAATATTATTAAAATATTAAATCACACTCATAACCCCCACAAAACATCAAATCATCAAATAATTCATCAAACTCATAGAAAACACATCAATTAAATCAAATCGACTTTGGGGTGTTACAACTCACCCCACTGAAAAATTTTCATCCTCGAAAATGTACCTGAAGCAAACAGCATCGGATACGATTCCTTCATTTGATCCTCTCGTTCCCAAGTCCAATTGTCACCAGCTGGTCTACCCCATAATACCTTCACCAAGGCAATCTCTTTACCTCTTAATCACTTCATTTCTCTGCCATCTATTCGCACTGGCAAAACTTCTACAGTTAAATTATCTCTTACTCGAACATCATCCATCTGAATCACATGCAACAGATCTGCAATGTACTTCCTCAGCTGCAACACATGAAACACATCATGCAAATTCGCAAATGACGGTGGTAATGCAATCTGATATGCCACCTCTCTGACTCTTTGCGAAATCTGATACGGTTCAATGAAATGCGGAGTGAGCTTTCTCTCCCTCTTGAAATTCAAGCTCTTTCCTCCTCTTATCATGATAACTCTTCTGACGACTTCGCGAAGTCTTCATTCTCTCTTGAATCATCTTAATCTTTTCAGTTATCTCTTGCATAATCTCAGGTTTGAGCACAACACTCTCGCCTTATTCATACCAACACAATGGAGTCTTACATCGCCTCCCATACAATGCCTCATACGGAGCCATACCAATGCTCGCATGAAAACTATTGTTATAAGTAAAATAAATCAATGGCAAATGACTATCCCACGCACCTTCATGATCCAACACACAAGCCCTCAACAATTCCTCTACATATTGGATAGTTCGTTCTGTCTGACCATCCGTCTGCGGATGAAAACAGAACTCATCCTCAACTTAGTTCCCAAAGCATCTTGTAAACTCTTCCAAAATCTCGATGTAAACTATGAATCTCTATCTGACACGATACTCGAAGGTATCTCATGCAACTTCACAATCTCATCAATATACATCTCGGTTAACTTTGACATGGAATGATTAATCTTCATCGGTAAGAAATGCACAGACTTAGTTAATCGATCAACAATCACCCAAATGGAATCATTCCCCTTCACCGTCTTTGGCAAACCTGTCACAAAATCCATAGAAATTCTACCCCATTTCCATTCCGGAATACTCAATGGTTGCATTATACCTAAATGCTTTTGATGTTCAACCTTCGATTTCTGGCAAACCAAACAAGCATACACAAATTTCGCAACATCTCTTTTTATACCCGGCAAACAAAATAATTTCTACAAATCATGATACATCTTAGTAGCGCGAGGATGAATAATCGATCTACTTCAGTGTCCTTCTTCTAGAATACTTTTCTTCAACTTTAGAACATCAGGAACACACACCCGATCTCGAAACCTCATCTTACCATTTTCAACAATTTGGAACTCTCCTTTGTTACCTTGGTTAATCAAAGTCATTTGATCAACCAATTTCAAATCTGATTGTTGTCCTAAATGGATCTCTTCCACAATTTCATTCATCAATTTCAACATACCCAACTTCACACTCTCAGATGTAGTCTCACAAAACAAACTCATATCTCTAAATTGCTCAATCATCTCGAATTCGTTCACCATCATCATCGACATATGCAAAGTCTTCCTACTCAAAGAATCTGCAACCACGTTAGCCTTACCAGGGTGCTAAATCAAATCAAAATCAAAGTCTTTCAACATCTATAACCATCTTCTCTACCTCATGTTTAGTTCCTTCTGATCAAACAAGTATTTCAAACTCTTATGATCGTTTAACACCTCAAATCTCGATCCAAACAGATAGTGTCTCCAAATCTTTAACACGAAAACCACGACTGCCAATTATAAGTCATGGGTAGGATAGTTCCTCTCATGAACACGTAGTTGTCTAGAAGCATAGGCAACCACTTGATCATTTTGCATCAACACGCCACCAAGACCCATCTTCGAAGCATCATAGTACACCACAAAAGATTCATTCGGATTAGGCAAAATCAAAACTGGAGCAGTCGTTAACCTCTTCTTTAATTCAACAAAACTCTTCTCGCACGCAACATCCCACACATAATCCTGACCCTTTTGAGTCAACTGAGTCAGAGGCAATGCTAACTTAGAAAAACCCTTTATAAACTTTCAGTAATAACCGGCCAAACCAAGAAAACTTCTGACCTCAGTAGAAGACTTCGGAGAATGTCAATCTCGGAAGGATCCACTGAAATTCCCCCACTAGAAATCACATGGCCAAGGAAACTCATTTCCTTTAACCAGAACTCGCACTTCGACAACTTAACATAAAGCTTCTTCTCTCTCAACACTTGTAATACAATCCTCAGATGTCCTTCATGTTCTTATTCTAATTTTGAATAAATTAGAATTTCACAATAAAAACCACAACAAACTTATCTAAATACTCATGAAAAGTCCGATTCATGTATCCAATGAATACACCAGGTGCATTGGATACACCAAAAGGAATCACAATATATTAATAGTGACCATACCTTATTCTGAAAGCTGTCTTCAGAATATCATCTGCCTTAACTCGGATCTGATGATAGTCCGACCTCAAATCAATCTTACTAAAAACGCAAGCTCCCACCAACTGATCCATCAAATCATCAATCCTCGGAAGTGGGTATTTATTCTTAATAGTCACTTTATTCAATTATTGATAGTCGACACACAACCTCATGCTACCATCATTTTTCTTAACCAACAACACTGGAGCACCCCACGGAGAAAAACTTGGACAAACAAATTTCTTCTCAAGAAGTTCTTCAAGTTGTTTCTTCAACTCACTCAATTCTGAAGCTGACATCAGATATGGAGCCATCGAAACTAGACTAGTACCTGATACCAAATTCACTGCAAACTCTATTTCACGCTCTGGGGGGAAATTCACTAATGTCATCCAGAAACACATCAAGAAATTCCCTAACAACAAGTAACTCAACACTCACTTGTTCACGGTCAACTTGTAACACCACAAACAAAGCAAACATATGGGATTCATCCTCTAGCCGTTCATCCACTTGCTTCGTGGTTAAAAACATTATCTCCCCACAATCACCAAACTCTGGAAACTCCACCATCTTTGCATAACAACTGATATGCACAAAGTTGAACTCCAGCCAGTTCATACCAAGCATAACATCCATATGTCGTAAGGTAAACACACCAAATCCATCAAGAAATCCTTACCATAAATGGTCAAAGGACACTTCAAACATACACGGTTAGTCGTAATTGAATCGTCAGCAGACATCTTAATCATCATATTACCATCTATAACAGTCAAAGGTAAATTCAACCTAGTCACACACTCGAGTGAAATGAACGAATGAGTAGCACCAATATCAATTATTGCAACCAACTCAACATCATTAATAAAACAAGTACCTCGAATTAAGTTATCCTTCTTTTGAGCTTCTAAGCCACTCAAAGCAAACACTCTACCAATAGTCTGAGTAACAGTAGCAACCTTCTTCGGTTTTTGACATTGAGTATCGATATGTCCCTCTTCACCATAATTGAAACAAGTTGGTCCTACATTTGGATAGTCGTCATTCATATGACCCCTTTTACCATATTTGTAGTGTCTTATCACAGTAGCGGTGCACACTTCAGATTTATGACCTGCTTCTCCACACTTATAGAACTTGAGAGGAGTGGAACCCGCTCCCCCACTTGGCTTCTTCCCATAATTAACCTCCGACTTCCCTTTGTCATTTGGATTCGCATAAGGTTTCCCTCGAAACTTCCCCTTCTCTTTCTTCTCACTCATCTGCTTATAATGAGCAGATCGAGCTCGGTTATCCTCATCATAAATCCTACTCTTATACACCAATTCAGCATACCCGCGGATCTACTGACACCCAATCGCTTTCTTGATCTCTAGTCTCTTCCCATTCTCAAAATTCAAACACTTAGTTAACTAAGCATCATCACGGTTGTAGTGAGGACAAAACTTCACTAACCTTTCAAACTTGGCAGCATACTCTGCCACTGTCATGTTCCCCTGCTTCAACTCTAAGAACTCAACCTCTTTCTTACCACGAGCATCTTCAAGAAAGTACTTACTCAGAAATTCCCTCCTGAACACGTTCCAAGTTATCGCAGCCCCAACTCCTTCCAATCTCTGACACATATTATCCCACTAATCCTCACCCTCTTCATCCAGCATGTGGGTGCCAAACTAAACCTTATGAGCATTGGAGCACGCCATAGTCCTGAAAATATTCTCAAGAGCCACTTATGCGCGTTCTTCGGTTCATGAGTACCCTCAAACTTAGGTGGATTATTCCTCTGAAATACCCCCCAAGGCATGAAATTCATCACGAACATTGTTCTGTGTGTAATACCCCAAAATTTGCCCTCTTATTTATTACTATCAGACTGGATTTCCTTCTAATTCACCCGCATTCTCTATTAGGTCATTAACATCATAATCATGCATTTAATTGGCTCCTAAGGCATGGGATCAAATGATTTCGGGTAATTCAAATTGGCCTTATCCAGAGATGACTCGGTTGGTTCATACCTCAATCAAGTTGGAGCAAGGGTTGGACTCACATTATCATGAATGCCTTCCTATTTCAGAGGTTCAAAGTTTCATTGGTGCGAATCAGGAAAAGGTTCTTCAACAGAGGTTAATGGTGCTAGGGTCCTCCTCAAGGCTACATTGAGATTTCTTCCCCATTGCATGTTCATCATCATACAACGGATGGTTTGGTTTTCATTTAGTCAAGGATATGAGAGCGATTGGATCCATTTTCAAATAGAGCAGGTATTCAAGGAGTGCAATCAAATAATGTGATTCGAATTAAGGGTGGAAAATTCATGGTTTTGGTTTATTTTGAAGGTATCATTCAAGTTCAAATTCAATTTCATTTGAAAGTGCTCGATATCCATTTCAAATAAGTCATTACCATTTTCCATATCCATTTTCCGATTCGACGTAATTCACACTAAACCATTGTAACATCCGTTCTAATATCCTATTCATCATTTAAATGAACCATGGCCATATCACATTTCACTAACCAAATTCATTTACTTATCCATACCATAAACCATTTTATTTAATTGAAAACTCCTTTGTTTATTTAAACCTAAGCCCATTTATATTTCCAAACACAAAACCACTTGTTAATATTCACTTTAGTTTATATTCATTTCCTTTTAAATCCAAGTACATATTTCATTTTTAATTGATTTTTAAATTGAATTTTAAATTAAGAGTCCAAACCATTTGCTATGGATCAAAGTGAGAAAAATATTTGTGATAGAAGGGCCTCTTAACAGACACACATCTGAGCTCTCAAGACAAGGCTTCTTTGTATCCAAATGCGGCAGAGTTTATTCCTTTTTCACTCAGATCATTGCCATTTGGAAGTACTAGCTTGGTAGAAGGTATTAACAACCTTTCTTTGGCAGGCTTATCCATACATGACGAAAACGAGTCCTAAATGTTTCCTTCTACTTATGGAAGTAGATATATATTAAATGAGCAACAAGAATTATCTCAACAACACCTTAATGGAAATGCCATCACCGATAAGTTACGATTTTCCAATTCAAAATACCGGGAAGGACCAATAACAATTACAAAAATTCAGTTCATAATAGAAAATAACTAGAAGTTCAATGAAAAAATACAATGGAATTTCAGTTGGAGTTTTATAACAGTATTATAATAGAGTATATTTCCGAAAAAAACTCTCTCTAAACTAACAGAACCGAAAACCCCATCTTCATCATCGATCTCTCTTTCAACATTTATCAGCATCACGTCAATTGGCTGACCTTCTGGAATCCCTTCTCGACATCACTTCAACATCACAAGAAATCACATCTTCAATCTTTTCCAATCTTTATCACATCTTCATTTAAATCTTCGACATAAAAATTGATCCAAAAATCAATATAGAAACAAAAAAGAGCTCAGATCAGTTACGAGAGAATTTGAACAAATCAAACCAGAAAAAGGCTTACACCAGAAGTTTTTTTATCATCAGGAGAATTTCACAACAGAAAAGGGGTGAAAATTGAAAAGAGCTTCATAACAGAAATTGAAATCAGTTACAAAGAGCTAACAAACTGTAACTTCCATAATTGAATTCTAACCGAATTTACCTCTGAAAAACTGAAAACACTCTTGATCTTCATCATCTATAAATCAGAAACTCCATCTCCAATCTTGAGTCTTCACCATTTTTCTGATTCTTATTCCTCATTCTTCACCATTTTTCTTCCATGATCCATTTTTGAACTTCATCTTCAGCAATCCAATTTCAACTTCTGAATCAATTAACAACTCTCATCAATATCCACCTTCTGCAATCGATTCTTCACCCAACCTTCCTTCATTCATCTCCAGCACACCTTCAACAAAACTAAAAATTCAAGAACAAATCCATGAAACCTGTAACAAATTCAACAATGCAAATTCAATAAAATCTGAAAGGATCATTCAATCAGTAACAGAGTGAGTTCGATTCACGATAGACCCGAGCACGAGTTTGATCTACGATGTGAGTTCGATTCACGATGAGAATTGATCAGAAGCAATTTCGGAATCGCAAAAAAAAAGAAAGAGGAGGAACGACTCAAAATCTCATACCGAGAAGAAGAAGTCACAAAGTGAATCGAGACGAATGAGTTTCCGAACAGAACTTCGAATCGCAGCGACAACGAAGCAACAAAGGCTCTCTCTTCACTGGCATCATCTTTACGGCTTCGGTTCAAGGTACAAGCTCGAATATCTTACGTATACGAGATTGTAGTCGTGTATTGCTTGTTGTTCTTGATTCTTGAGTGATGTTGATTTAGAATAGTTATGAGTTTCATCGGCGATGTTTCATTCTCTGGTGTCGTTGTTCACGACGGCGTTAGGATGATTAGGTTGAAGAAGGCATGGTGGCGGAGGGAGAGGGGTTTAGGTTTAAGCTGTGTTGAGGTCACTGGGAGAGGACGATGGGTCACTGTTTATGGTTGTTCTCTGTGTTTGATTTTATTAGAAAGGTCATAAAGTTTTGTTATAAGATTTTAATGTTATAAAGTCATAAAGATTGAATTCAAATGGAGAGATTCCGTAGAGATAAGATCAAGAGATTTTTTTTTTCAATTCCCACCATACCGGAGGTGACACTTGTCATCGTTCGGTAGGTTCCTCCCACCATAATCCTGTACGTGCTAGCTCACCATAATTATCTTGTTCCCTCGCTTTGTGGTCCACTTGATGAGAATACTTAGGGAATCCATGGATCCAACGCCCCTTATTCAGTCAACATATGTTGACTGAGGTTTCACCGTGCACCTCAAGAGTTCCTGTGCTAATGGGCTTTATAAGTCACTTTCCACACCCCCATTTTCAAACCAATGTTTTTTAACTTGGAATTTACTATGCCTGCACCTCCTTTCCTTATTTCTAGTTTTTAATTTCTATCTTCACCCAGTTTTCATTTTAATTCATGAAAAATATAAAACTCCTATTAAAATTCTACAAAAATTACACTAACATATTAACTCATTTTAGAATTTTTGTATGTTTTTACTTTCTGATTTCAATGATTTTTTTCATTTTATTTCGATTTTTCATTTGATTTCTTTTTCATTGGCTTTCCACATTACCACTTCAGTTTTTCCAATTTATTTCTTCCACCTCAAGAAACATTTTTACACTATTATTTTTACATCTTTTCAAAGACTCATAAAGGAACCTAAAAATATTTTTGTTATATTTTTGAACTCATTTTGTCCACTGTTTTGGAAGTCTTATTTGTGCGAGTTTGCAAATAATCATTAGGTAACTTTGAGTGATCATTTGGTAGAGTTTAATTGTGAATATTTGGGAGATATTTTAACACATTGTTAGCTTCTGGTTGGTAACTTTAGGGAATTAATTTCATATTTTTTCCATGAACATTGTTATTTGTTTGGTGCCTTTTCCATCTAATTTCACCTTGAACTTTAGGGTTTTATTATCTCCTTAGAACATAGTTTGTAAATGTTTGACCTTAGAACATTTTAATATGGTTTATCAATTGACTTAGAAGCTTGTTATCATTTAAGATCCTTTAGTTTTAGGTTTTAACCTTAGAGAAGCTTTAGTACCTTTACCTAGCTAGTTTGAGCTTAATTTGAGTTCTTGTCATGCTTTATGTGTTTAATATGCTTTGTGAAACTAACCCTTGTTTTGTAGGGAGGTTGAGGTAAGCCTTTGTGTATATAAATTATTCTTCATATATTTATGCTTTATAAGTGTGTTTGCCTTAGCACTTTGTGTTTTGCTTGTATAGGCTTCCCCCTTCTTTAGAAATAACTTACCTTCCTTAGGAAGTAAGTTGATTTCTAATTCTCTTTTCTTCTTTTCCTTTTCTCATTAGGATTAGAAAACCACACAAACCATATAACATCTGTAACACCCTGCAAATTATCTAACTCTCCGGGTAATATTATTGGAGACCAATAGGATTCCGTTTTATTCTAAGAATTTTAACGGGAAAAAAAAACTATTACAGTAAACGGAGTTTAATTTGGTTAACTGATATTATTTATTTCGGAGGTTGTATTAATTTGAGGATTAAGAGACTTTTTTGATACTCTCTATTTTTGGACACAATGATAAAAATATAAGCTTTTATTTAATTATTTATAAAGAAGGAAAATAAGAGAAATAAGAAGTTAGTAAGAAAAAAAGGAAAAAAAGGAAAAGGAAGAAAAAAGAGAGAGGATAAGAAGAAGGAAGGAAAACTCTAAGGCTCAAATTCATCTTTCTTCGTCATCCGTCCGTTGAATCGACTCAATCTTTCCGTCAATCTTTATCTCTCGAGGTGGATTCTTAGTTAGAAACTTTTATCTTTGGTTTTGGTTGAGTTTTATAGATTTTGTAGTTTAGGGTTTTTGTTGGAAAATCTTAGGAATTTAAAGTTTAACGGTTAAAACTCGATTAAATCATTACATGTTGGTTAGTATGTGATAACAATCATGTTTGATACTTGTTTTCTCTGTTGTTGATGATTTTGTTGGGATTTGGGGCATTTGGAGAAGTCATTCTCGTGGTTGGTTTTGGGGTTTTCTGCTAAGTTCGCCTCGCGAAACAGGGTTCGAGCCGCGAACTGAGTGGATGCTTTTGTCATCGCCCCGCGAACAGGCTTCACGCTACGAACTGAGTGTAAACCTTTTGTGGTCGCCTCGCGAATAGGGTTCGCGCCGCCACCTGTTCCTTTTGCATAATGTTGTTTCCTTTTTAAAACGTATTGTGTCTCCGTTCGTAACTTTTGACCCGGGTGTCCGATTTTAACGTTCCACATATCGTTTTGAAGCTAAAATTATGTACTTTCTTATGATGTCGGAAAATATTATTTTCACCCGACTTTTTCGAAACACCGTAAAAATGTCAAATTATGGAATTGTCAGTTTAAAGAAAAGAAATGGTAAAGATTGCGAGGTAGCTAGGTTACCGTAGGTTATTGCAGAATTGTTTTAGGAGACTTAATGATATCTAGGTGTCGATACTCGGTTAGTATCTTCAGGTTAGAAAATTGTGATAAGTTAGAAGTTTGTTTCTTGCGTTATAATCTAATCGTGGAATTGAATCCCTTAATGGAAGACTGTGACCCGTACTCGTCCCGGTGTGGCTGGGCAGGGAAAATTTTCATTAGGATAAATAATGAGTGACCCGTACTTGTTCGTGTGTGGTTGGGCGGGGAAAGTTACTTTATGGTAAGATACCGTGACCCGTACTCGTTCGTGTGTGGTTGGGCAGAGAAAGTATCTTAGTTAGGTTGTAAGTGACCCGTACTCGTTATTGTGAGGCTGGGCGGGGAAAGCTAACTATGTGTTGAGGATCGAGTGACCCGTGCTCGTCGGCTAAGGCTATGACTGGGCGGGGAAAGATGCCTCTAAGTACCTTGTGGGTGCTTCGTTGTTTTATCACGAATCTTCCTAGTTATGTGAACTCGAAGTCTAGGTTTCCCTGACTTGAGTAGTGTTTTAGTTCGAACCTTTTAGAGTCGAGAGAACTCTAAGATAGGGAACTCACTGAGATGTTTTATCTCACCCCATGTTGATGTTGCTATTTCAGGTACTTCAGGTTCCGATAAGGGTAAAGATAAGGCGACCTGATTATCCTTACTTGTTTGATGGCTTTGTCTTCCGTTGTGGATTTTTAAGATCTTCAGATCTAGTTCTTAGACTTTTGTATTTTGAACATCTTGTATAATTTTATAGACTTGTTTTAGTACCTTGTTGTAGTGGCTATACTTATGCAATGTGTTGCTAAGAACTTATTTGTATTTCAGTACCAAATTATAAATATTTATATATGAAAAGTATACTTTATGTATGTCTTTTGTATATGGGTATTACAGTTGGTATCAGTGCAGGTCGTACCCTCGACCTAGCCTTGAAATATTATAAGTGTTTCCTTCCGTTCATACACGTTAACTTGCAGTAGGACTAAATGTTATATTTATGGTATTGAGCCTGATCAACTTAATCCTGTTTTGATGACATTTAGGAATATGGCTGGTAGACGTGGAACACGTGCTCGACCCAGTGTCACCACTCCTGGTAGTGATCAAGAAGGTGGTGATGGGAATGCTCCCATGTTCCAATTTATGCAGCAGATGCAGCAACAGCAGCACCAGTTTATGCAAGAAATGATGCATCAGATGGGTGGGGGGTCTCCATCCCTAAGTGGTTACTCCTGAAGCTGCAGGTGGGACATTTAGAGACTTCTTCCGCATGAACCCTCAGGAGTTTCATGGCGGATTGGACCCGGTTAAGGCTCATGAATGGGTGACCGGAATGGAGAGGATATTCCAGATTGTGTTATGTAGTGAAGAAGACAATGTGACCTTTGTGTCACATTTGTTGAAAGGTCCCGCCGCTAGGTGGTGGGAGAGTGCTTCCAATTTTATGATGGTACAAGGGATCCCAAGAGTATGGCATCAATTTAAGACAATTTTTATGGATAACTATTATCTGAGTTCATTGAGGATGCAGAAGGAGCTCGAATTTCAACAATTGAGGCAAGGAAGCATGATTGTGGCCAGTTATGCTGAGAAGTTTGAGAACATGGCGGCCTACTTTAGGCAAGCTATGTATGCCCCTGATGAAAGATCGAAAATTGACCAGTTCTTGTTTGGATTAAGGGTCGAGATCTCGCATAGTTTCTCTCAAAAGGATTTCACTACCTACTATGAGATGTTGAGGCAATGCTATGTCGCCGAACATAGTCTGATGAAAGTGCAAACAAAAGCCAATGCTAGAAGGGAGGTTTCGGGTAATCGGGGGAGAGCTAGTCCATCTTTTAGGCCGAGGCCTCAACCCTTCAAAGGGAAACAAGCTCAAAGTGTGGGACCTAACACTCCACCCTCGTGTAGGTTGTGTAACCAACATCAATTCGGTAGCTGTCACGGTGGAGGATTAAGATGTTATAATTGTGATGGGGTGGGCCATATGTCGAGAGATTATACCAATCCAAAGAACCAAGTTCAAGCAAGAGTGTATACCTTGGATGCTAGGAGGACGAAAAGAGAAAATTCCTTGATTGCAGGTAATTGTCTTGTTAACAACCATCCTTGTCTTGTTTTATTTGATTGTGGGGCTACACATTTTGTTATATCTACTAGTTGCGCGAAGCGACTTGGGTTGCGACTATTTCCTTTGTCTCCTCCGATGGTGGTTACTACCGCTATGGATGAAACTGTCGAGACACCCCTTAAGTGTGAGAACTGTACGTTGTCCGTGGATGGTAGAATTTTTCAGATTGACCTTGTTTGTTTACCTCTTAAGAAAGTTGATGTTATTCTGGGAATGGACTGGTTGTCCGCAAATTCTGTGTTTATTGGATGTGAAGAAAAGTTGATCCTTATTCCGTCTTTTGAAGCGCCTCCGAAGGATGTTTTGACAACAATCTTAAAAGGTACGGTCGGAATGGTAAATTTTCTGTTTGAACAAGAGAAGTATGTTTTGCTTGTCCTTACTGTAGAGGATAGTAAAGATCAGCAAGTATTAAACATTCCGATAGTTTGTAAATTTCATGATGTTTTTCCAGAGGATGTCACTTCCTTACCGCCGGTGAAGGAAGTTGAGTTCTCCGTTAACCTGATACCGAGAACGACTCCTATATTCGTTTCCCCTTATTGGATGGCTTCGCTCGAGTTGAAAGAGTTAAGGGATCAATTGGAGTATTTGATGGAAAAGAATTTTGTTCGACCAAGTGTTTCACCGTGGGGAGCTCCTGTTTTGTTGGTAAAGAAGAAAGATGGTAGTATGCGGTTATGCATAGATTATCGTAAGTTGAACAAGGTTACAATCAAGAATAAATATCCCTTAGATCAATTGAAATGAGCTTGTGTGTTCTCTAAGATTGATTTGAGATCGAGTTATCACCAAATTCGTGTGAAGAGTTTTGATGTGCCAAAGACCGTGTTCCGAACCTGTTACGGTCATTACGAATTCTTAGTGATGCCTTTCGGTGTGACGAATGCCCCCGCTGTTTTTATGGACTACATGAATCAGATATTTTAGGATTATTTGGATCAATTTGTTGTGATCTTTATCGATGACATTCTTATCTATTCTCATACTCCGCAAGAGCATGGAGAGCATTTAAGGATTGTCTGCGAGAGAAGCAACTTTTTGCTAAGTTTAGTAAGTGTGAGTTCTGGATGTCGGAAGTAAAATTTCTTGGACATGTTATATCACAAGGAGGTGTAGCAGTGGATCCGTCAAAGATAGAAGTCGTGATTAATTGGGAGAGACCGAAGAATGCCTCTAAGGTGAGAAGTTTCTTCGGTTTGGCAGGTTACTACATAAGGTTTATTAAAGGTTTTTCTCAGATGGCATTACCGTTGACTAAACTCACTAGGAAGGATTTCGTTTACGAATGGGATTCTAGTTGTGAGCAAAGTTTTGTGTGGTTGAAGGAGAAATTGACAACTGCTCTAGTTTTGATCATTCTCGATCCTAGAAAATCTTATGAAGTGTTTTGCGATGCTTCTAAGATGGGATTAGGAGGTGTTCTCATGCAAGAAGGACAAGTTGTAGCTTATGCTTCTAGACAGTTGATAGTTCATGAGAAGAATTATCCAACTCATGATTTGGAACTGGCAGCCATGGTGTTTACTTTGAAAGTGTGGCGGCACTATCTGTATGGTGTACGTTTTGAGATGTTTAGTGATCATAAGAGTTTGAAGTACCTCTTTGATCAGAAGGAACTAAAAATGAGACAGAGGAGATGGATGGAGTATTTGAAAGATTATGATCTTAAGTTGAAGTACCATCCTGGTAAAGCGAATAAAGTGGCAGATGCTTTAAGTATAAAAGTGATTCATAGTGCCGAATTGATGGTGTTGGAGTATGCATTGTTGGAAAGGTTTCGAGACCTTAATCTTCAGTTTGTTTGGACCCCGAATGGTGTAATCATGGGAAATTTGAATATCAATTCTACCTTGAGGAATGAAATTAAACAAGCACAAGTTTTAGATGAGAAGTTGCAAGAGTTATTGCTCCAACTGGGTTTCGTAAGAGCGTTGGATGAGATTATCCTATTCAACCAAAGAATTTGCATTCCGAATAATGAGGTATTGGAGAGAAAGATTTTGGAAGAAGCCCATAAAGTTTCTTTTACGATACATTCGAGTTCTTCGAAGATGTATCAAGACTTGAAGAAAGAGTATTGGTGGTCCGGAATGAAAAAGGACATTGCGGTATTTGTGTCGGAATGTGCTGTGTGTCAACAAGTGAAGATTGAACACCAAAGATCGGGCGGATTGTTGCAACCTTTGGACATCCCAATTTGGAAGTAGGATAGTATCTCTATGGACTTTGCAGTAGGTTTACCGAGTACTCAAGGTGGTTATGACTCTGTTTGGGTGATTGTGGACCGACTAACGAAATTTACGCATTTCTTAGCCATGAAGACTACGTATAAGGCAAGTCATCTTGCGATGTTGTTTATTGCCGAAATTGTGAGATTTCATGGTATCCCGTCTAGTATTGTGTCGGATAGAGATTCGAAATTCACTTCGAGATTTTGGAAACTGTTCCAACAGGCCATGGGTAGGAATTTGCGTTTGAGTACTTCTAATCATCCTCAAATGGATGGTCAGGCAGAAGGAACGATTCAAATGATGGAAGATATGTTGAGAGCATGTGTTTTGGAATGTAAAGGAAATTGGAAAGAACTTTTTCCGTTGATCAAATTTTCGTACAATAATAGTTATCATGTGTCGCTCCCAGGATTTTCATCCTAGTACAAGCGCAAAAGTGGCGCGCAAAAGGTAGAGTCGCTAGCCAGGAATTTTTATCCCGAAATAATGGGAAAGGTAATGCTGCTCAAACCTGAGAAAGAAGGAAAGGACAAGGCCTTGCGAACCAAAGATCTGGGTTCGGGAGTCGGTTACGACCTGGGAAGGTATTAGCACCCCAAATCGTCTTCCGTACCCGACGGGATCCACGCTTGCTTGTTTGTTTCAAAGGGTAAGAAAGAATAAAGTTGCTGAACAAATGAACTGCTAACTGGTATGAGAATGAAATGAGAAAGGGAACTGGAAAAAGAAAATGAGAATAAAATGGGGAAATGTAGAGAAAATAAAGAATGTGCTCGAACGGGCCCTATCCCGCTGCCTACGTACCTCAACGGGAAAATGAGGATCAGAGCCGACGTAGTTCGCCTAACTAAGGAGGAAACTTGTTTGTGTTTTTTAGGATGACTTTGCCATAGCCTTAGCTCAGGTGTTACCGGCTCTGACTCGAGGGTGTTTACCGTATCGTTGTTTGAACTGTCGAGGAAAGTCGCATTCGTCCGCAAAGACTATGAGATGAGAAGAGAAGACGCGATGTCTTTGTTTATTGTATTTTATGAGAAGTGTTTTGAGTTTATCGTTTGTGAAAGTAGCCTCATGATTAGACTTGTGCTTCATGCTAGACAAGCTTACACTATTCCAAGATGGAATGAATATGAGTGCCCCATGGAATAAGGCTATACACAAAAGGCTATTTCAATCCTTTATTAAATGTCTTTTGGATTTTTGTTTGGAGATGAGAGAAGAAGACTCAAGTCGGAAAAGGAAAAAAACTAAGGGGGACTAAGACACAACCCTAAGTCATTTATTCAATGCAAAAGGAGGTCCTAATGGTTAGTGTGGCTTCTAAATCTAATAAGAAGAAAAGAGAGTTAGAAACTAACTTACTTCCTAAGGAAGTTAAGTTGTTTCTAAGAGAGCAAAAGGGAAAGCCTATGATCAAAGCACAAGGTGCTAAGGCAAACACAATTAAAATGCATAAGAGATGAGAATGAAGTGATACTTACCTCAATCTTCCCCGTACAAAACAAATGTTAGCATGGTAAACATGACAAAAATAAGGTAAACAAATACCAAATTAATTCCTAAGGGAACTAGGATCTAAATTAGACTCAATCTAAGGTTTAGTGAACCTAAAGGCAACGCAATGCAAAATTCAGCAGCCTACAGCAGCTGCCAAATGCAAAAACAGCAATGAAATGCCATGTAACACACAATCAGCTTTTTACAACACATACACAACATGCAAGACAGGTGTAAAAAGTCACAAACAGCATGAACATCATAACAAAAAGCATACATTTTACAGCTCCTATATGCAAAGACATCTATGAAATGTAAAATGCAGCTTTGATTATTTTCATTTTTAATGCACAAACTCAATCATGAAATGCTCAATTAACATGAATATGCAATATGAATATGGATCAAGCACATAATTGAATGTCATGGTTATTTTTTGAGAGATTATGCAAGAATGCACCACATGATTTATTATGCAACAAGTATGCAAAATATGGCACATGAACATGGCATATGAACATAATGAACATTGATCATGTAAATGCAACATGATGGATTAACAAGAATGCCAAGCTTAATGCAAAATTCAGAATTGATTTGATGTGAATGATGTGATCAAACATGCAACCAAATGCACATACATACATGGTTATGTGAAATGCAACATATATATTGATACAATGAAATGCAAATGAGTTAACGAAACATGCGAAAGATGCAAAAACGGAATGCAACATGATTATTTACATGACAAAAGGTGCATGGATATAGCAACAATATGCAATAAGTCAATTCATGCACAAAATATGCGAAATGGATGGAAGCGTGTCGAAAGGACTCGAAATGGAGGAATGAGATGTCGAAACTAATCTTGAAAATTCCCTAAAATACGGACATATAAATCTATGGTGGTAAAGGGAGAAGTAATGCCCAAGAAAATGAGGGAAAAGCACTTCTTGCAATCGACTTATTTCCTAAAGCTCCTAATGCAACTATTATCTAGTGAGCACAAATTTTACACTTAAAAGCCATAATTTAAACCTTAATGGCACCTAGAATAAGCTATAATTCTAACTACGAACAAACAAAGTGATCAAATCGTAATCAAGAAGAAATTAAATGGTCAAGCGCATACACAACGATAAACACACGAAGAATGCCGTCATGGCGAGATGAAGAGAATAAGTTAAATCAAGAAGCAGATTTAGATCACCAACCTACGAAGTGGAGGATTGCTTCGGTGAGTGTTGCGATGTAGATCGGAATAAAAATGGAGAAGAAAATCGGAGAGTCGAAGCTTCGATCCGCGAACGCGCAAAATAAATGTGGTTGATGATGCTTCTTGATGAACACTTGATCAATAACCTCCAATAAGCTCAAAACTCTTCCAAAATCAGAATTGATTCTTCAAATAAGCTTCACAATGAGATGATTAATGGAGTTTTTAGCTTCAAGTTCTTCAAATTCCAATGAAGAATTTGAAGAACTTCTATAAAGAAGCTTTGGTGAAAGGTTGAAAATGGTGGAAAAATTTGAGAGAAGAATGAAAGAGATGAAGTGAAAATGAAGAAGAATAGTGAAAAAAATGGGAGCGAGCTTAGCTTTGGGATGAAGTGGGTTTATATAATGTGTAGGCTTGGCATGAGGTTTGGGTTTGGAGGTTGCTTAGGAGTTAGGTTAGGTTTGGAGTTAGTTAGGGCTCTAGAGAGTTCTAGAGTATTCTTTGGAATATTCCTTAGAATATTCCTTGGAAGGTTATAGAAGACTCTAGAATGTGGTAGAGTAATCCAAGAGAAGAGTGTGGAAAAAATGTGAAAAGTGTGGAACAAATGTGAAGGAAAGGAAAGGAAAAAAGCAGGAAAAAATAGCAAAAAACAACAAAAAAACAGCTTATGTATCGATACGAAACTGTATGCATCGATACATGTTAGTTTTATAACTGATATGTATCGATACAAAAATATATGCATCGATGCATACTGAAGCTTTGGCTATTTAACTCACTTATGCATCGATAGGAAACTTGTATGCGTCGATACATACAAGCTTATGTATCAATACAAAATTCGTATGTATCGATACGAAATGAGCAATTTTTTATATTTCTCCACCATTTCTTGATCAAAATGAGAGGGCAAATTTTGGGGTGTTACATCATGCGAGCATCGGAATGGCTCCGTATGAGGCTTTGTATGGAAGGAAGTGTTGGACACCGTTGTGTTGGTCGGAAGTGGGTGAAGATAGGATTTTGGGACCGGAAGTTATTCAAGAGACAACGGAGAATATTCAGACGATTCGAGATAAGATTAAACAAGCCCAAGATCGTCAGAAAAGTTATGCTAACAATCGAAGGATACCTTTGGAATTTGATCAAGATGATCATGTATATTTGAAAGTCACTCCGAGATTGAGATTGAAAGGACCGTTTAAGTCACGCAAGTTAAGTCCGAGATACGTGGGACCATATTAGATCCTAGAAAGGATTGGTGAAGTTGTTTACCGTTTAGCCTTACCACCCTCTCTATCTGAAATGCATGATGTCTTCCATGTATCTCAACTTCGTTGGTTTGTTCCCGATCCTCTTCAGCCTATTCTACTGAATTCTATCAAGATAGAAGCAGATTTGACCTTTGAACCCCAACCGAGCCGTATTGTTGGAAGAGAAACCAAGGTGCGAAGGTACAAAGAGATACCACTTGTTAAAGTGCAATGGGATGAGACGCATCCGGGAGATGCTACATGGGAATTGGAATCGGAGATGCGGGAATCATATCCTCACTTGTTCAGGTAATCTTTTAAATTTGAGGACGAATTTTTATTTAAGAGAGGGAGGATATAACACCCCACAAATTATCTAACTCTCCAGGTAATATTATTGGAGACCAATAGGATTCCGTTTTATTCTAAGAATTCTAACGGAAAATAAAAACTATTAGAGTAAACGGAGTTTAATTTGGTTAACTGATATTATTTATTTCGGAGGTTGTATTAATTTGAGGATTAAGAAACATTTTTGGATACTCTCTATTTTTGGACACAATGATAAAAATATAAGCTTTTATTTAATTGTTTATAAAGAAGGAAAATAAGAGAAAGAAGAAGTTAGTAAGAAAAAGAAGAAAAAAAGGAAAAAAAGAAAGAAGAAGGAAGGAAAACTCTAAGGCTCAAATTCATCTTGCTCCGTCATCCGTCCGTCGAATTGACTCAATCTTTCTGTCAATCATCATCTCTCGAGGTGGGTTCTTAGTTAAAAACTTTTATCTTTGGTTTTGGTTGAGTTTTAGAGATTTTGTGGTTTAGGGTTTTTGTTGGAAAATCTTAGGAATTTAAAGTTTAACGGTTAAAACTTGATTAAATCATTACATGTTGGTTAGTATGTGATAACAATCATGTTTGATACTTGTTTTCTCTGTTGTTGATGATTTTTGTGGGATTTGGGGCATTTGGAGAAGTCCTTCCCGTGGTTGGTTTTGGGGTTTTCTGCTAAGTTCGCCCCACGAACAGGGTTCGCGCCGCGAACTGAGTGGATGCTTCTGTCATCGCCCTGCGAACTGAGTGTAAACCTTCTGTGGTCACCTCGCTGCCACCTGTTCCTTTTGCAGAATGTTGTTTCCTTTTTAAAAAGTATTGTGTCTCCGTTCGTAACTTTCGACCCGAGTGTCCGATTTTAACGTTCCACATATCGTTTTGAAGCTAAAATTATGTACTTTCTTATGATGTCGGAAAATATTGTTTTCACCCGACTTTTTTGAAACACCGTAAAAATGTCAAATTATGGAATTGTGAGTTTAAAGAAAAGAAATGGTAAAGATTACGAGGTAGCTAGGTTACCCTAGGTTATTGCGGAATTGTTTTAGAAGACTTAATGATATCTAGGCGTCGATACTCGGTTAGTATCTTCGGGTTAGAAAATTGTGAAGAGTTAGAAGTTTACTTCTTACGTTATGATATAATCGTGGAATTGAATCCCTTAATGGAAGACTGTGACTCGTACTCGTCCTGGTGTGGCTGGGCGGATAAAGTTTCCATTAGGATAAGTAATGAATGACCCGTACTCGTCCGTGTGTGGCTGGGCGGGGAAAGTTACTTTGTGGTAAGATACCGTGACCTGTACTCGTCTGTGTGTGGATGGAAGGGTAAAGTATCTTAGTTAGGTAGTAAGTGACTCGTACTCATTCTTGTGAGGCTGGGTGGGGAAAGCTACCTATGTGTTGAGGATCGAGTGACCCGTACTTGTCGGCTAAGGCTATGGTTGGGCGGGGAAAGATGCCTCTAAGTACCTTGTGGGTGCTTCGTTGTTTTATCGCAGATGTTCCTAGTTATGTGAACTTGAAGTATAGGTTTCCCCGACTTGAGTAGTGTTTTAGTTCGAACCTTTTAGAGCCGGGAGAAATCTAAGATAGGGAACTCACTGAGATGTTTTATCTCAACCCATGTTGATGTTGTTATTTCAGGTACTTCAGGTTCCGATAAGGGTAAAGATAAGGCGACTTGATTATCCTTACTTGTTTGATGGCTTTGTCTTCCACTGTGGATTTTGAGATCTTCGGATCTAGTTCTTAGACTTTTTGTATTTTGAACATCTTGTATAATTTTATAGACCTGTTTTAGTACCTTGTTGTAGTGGTTATACTTATGTAATGTGTTGCTAAGAACTTATTTGTATTTCAGTACCAAATTATAAATATTTATATATATATGAAAAGTATGCTTTATGTATGTCTTTTGTATATAGGTATTACAATATCCCTTGAATAAACAACTTAGGGTGAGTCTTAGTTTCCCTTAGTTTTGCCCTTTCTCAACTTGAGTCTGCTTTCTCATCTCAAAGAAAAGTTAAAAAAACACTTTAATAAAGGTTGAAGTAGTCTTAGATGCAGAGACTTATTCCATGGAGCACTTGTATTCATCCCATCTTGGGACAGTGTAAGCTTGCCTCTCATGATGTACAAGTCTAATCATGAGGCTATTTTCACAAACAAAAACAATCAAAACACTTCTTTACAAGACAGTAAACGAACAACAACGTCTTTTCCTGCAGGAATTCTTTTCTCACCTCATTCACTCTCAACGAGAACTTGCTGCGACTTGTCTTTTTGCAAGATGGTAACACACTCGTATCAGACGAGCCTGCAACACCTGAGCATGGACATAAGCAGTTCAATTCACAAAAAACACAAACAAAGTTCCCACCTTAGTTAGGCGAACTACGTCGACTCTGATCCTCATTTTCCTGATGAGGTACGTAGGCAGTGGGGTAGGGCCCGTTCGAGCACACTCTTTATTTTCCCTACATTTTTCCCATACCTTTTCGTTCTCTTTTTCCAGATCCCTTTCTCATTCCCATTCCAATTAGCAGTTCTTTTGTTCAGCAGCATTTTATTTCTCACCCTTTGAAACAGACTAACAAGCATGGATCCCGTCGGGTACAGCGGACGGTCTGGGGTGATAATACCTTCCCAGGTCGTAACCGACTCCCAAACCCAGATCTTTGGTTTGCAGGACCTTGTTTTTTCCTTCTTCCTTAGGTTTGTGCAGCATTACCTTTCCCATTCATTCAGGATAAAAATGTCTGGCTGGCGACTCTACCTTTTCCGTGACACTTTCGCGTTTGTACTAGGATGAAAATCCTGGGAGCGACATTGCATTGTAGCCTGAGCGAGTGCAGCTCCCGCATCCACGAGAGCTTGATTCGTAGCCATTCTACAAATCACCAACAATGTCAGAAAACAAATCAACTACAATACACTCAAACACAATAATCGGCACGACTGACAACAACACAACACAACCGGATAAACCGACCTGCTCTGATACCACTTATGTAACACCCTTTCTACCCTAACACAATTATAACACAAATTAATCAATTATTAGAGTCCCCCCATGAAAGGGCATCACATTTCTCATAACTCAAACACCTCAAAACCATTCATATTAGTCATGTCCCATAACACGGGTTATAAAATCATAAATAATTCAAACTCCTTTCAATAACTATGCATGCAGAAAACTCAAACATCATCTTTCATCTTTAATTAAAATAAAACTCATAGTTCAAACCGAAACATCCTTTAAATCTGAAATAATCAATAGAACAACATTTAAATCAACTAAGCAAAATAAACTCAAGTTCTCAAGCGAAACTTATCCCGATGTTATTGGACATAGAGTAGGACTCCACTTCTAACTAACAATGACAAACTCACTAACTTCAAGCTAAACGCGCACTGAGCTAACCTTGAGTATTTGTAGGATGGCATAATAGACCATCATAAAAGGAAGGCAGGGTGAGTAAATTCACATTCAATAAAGTAATATAGAAATGAGAATTTATAATCATGGATTCACAAAACATAATCAAATCATCATACGACTCAATCAATCACAACATCAAATACATCACATGTTCACAAACTCAAATATATCACGTCATTACACAACTCAATGCAATTCATGCTATGTCATTTAGAATGGAATTCAAACTCTTAATATGCATGTGGTACCGAAACCTACTCATGGATGGACACTGGGCCATCAACCCTCCACAAGGGAGCACATCATAACATCATATCACTTCAATCCGCACAATGAGATTGAAGCTACCAACAGGCCGAAGTCCCCTTATAAATTATGCCATGAATGCAAGATGCAATATACACACATCATCATCAAAACATTATAAGCTTTGCATCCGCATTCATCATCAATCATCACAGTACCCACTCATTTATCCTCTTGGTATACATCATGTCATCATAACTCATAAACTCTTAAGCATCTTAAATTCATTATACATCATTTATCACCAATCTTACTAATATAGCCTCTAAACACATCACACAGCATCACTAAAACATCATAACAACTTAAAACAACGAAGCACATCAATTACCTAATTTTTCAAAACATGTCAGATCTTGCTAAGTGAGCTGACCCCCTCGCAAAGCGACTAACTCACGGGTTCTTGATTTCTAAAATTATTGCTTGCTCGCTAAGCGAGCTTCGCGATTTTAGAATCACCCTTCTGCGATAAAACTCGTCAAACACAGTCTTTCAGCAACATCACATCAGAAAATCATGATTATACTCAATATTACTCATACTATCGTCATCCACATCACATAACATCATTATATTCATCAAAATCATCACAAGATCATCATCATAAAGCAATTCATCAACAAAACCCCAAAACCCTAAAACTTTGCCTCAAAATCCCAAAATTGTATCTTTACATTACAATACCGAACGGAAAATACTCCCAATACCTTAGGTTTTATAATCCTTTCGATAACTTCTAGAAAAATCTCTCCAACCTTCAAGTCCTAGCGTTTCTTCCTCAGAGCTCTTCTTCCTTTCTCTCCAAAAGTGCGATCGTTCCAAATGATCGTACAAAACCCAACTTTACTCTTCTGTCCCTCTTGCCCCTAGGACCTATTTAGTTTATTCCCATCTTACCCTCACTAATCATCTACCAAAAGAACATATTACCCTTTTCCTCTAATTTTTCTTATTTTATTCATTTAATCTCAAATAATCAAATAAACTCACTATACTTAATATCCTAATATTATTAAAATATTAAGTCACACTCATAACCCCCACAAAATATCAAATAATCAAATAATTCATCAAACTCACAACAAACACATCAATTAAATCAAAATCGACTTTGGGGTGTTACATTTAGCAATTTGGTTTGACATTCAGCAAGAATACTGCATAATATATAAAACAGAAAAGCAGTAAAGAACACATTCAAATTGTTAACCCAGTTCGATGAAAACTCATCTACTATGGGGGCTACCAAGCCAGGAAGGAAATCCACTATGTAGTATCAATTCAAGGACCCACAGTAAACCACTCAGTTTACAATCCTCTCACTTAATCACTACCTATGCAACTTCTACTTAGGAACTCCTAAATATGAGAAACCCATCTCACTTTCTCTCAATCATAACAATGATAACTAACTTAACAATTCAGAATCAAAAGACGCACTTCCATGACAATCTCTTAACCTTGCTTCAAAGCTTCATTCAAGAACAAAATACCTCTTGCTTAAAAGCTTTGAGGATTACAAAGAAAACCAGCCTTGCTGAATAAATCTTTTGGCATATGGATGCTACAAGAACTCAACCCTAATGATACAACATTTTACATCTTTAGTTGGTTACTAAACCTAGGTTACAAGGTTTCTTTTTATAACATAATCCCAACTAGATTTTGGGCCTAAGAACACAGCATAGCAGCTGCTACAATCATGCAGAAAAATCTGCTACAAATATGATCTTCAAAAAATAACAACTTCCTAAAATATCTCTAAATATAGAAACTTTATATGTATTCAATATTTGTCTTCAATATAAATTTGAATCTTCAAGATCTTTAAATCAGTGCCACATTGGATTGCTTTAATCCTCTGATTATTCTTCTCCTGTTAAATAATAACAGAATCTTCAGTCCATCCTTATCAGTTCGTGATGTCGAATGTACTATCTTGACATCTTCTTTGACATGTTATTCCAGATGTCGAAATACTTTAACTCAACATGTTTAGGTGCATAATAGGATTTCTTTGATTAACATGTTCTTTATTTTGCAAAGTCTTATACATTTTATTGATGCTAAATTTGTTTTACAAAATTAATGCCAATCCTAAAAATGCAAAACTTACAATCTCCCCTTTTGGCAAATTTTGGCTAAAACAAATAAATAAAATACAACATAGATAACAACAACAAAGCCAAAAAAAATCAGCAACCTTTTCTTCATCATATTGGGACATGTTTCTTGACATCTTCATCAACAACCTTTAATCAGTAGAAATATCTCATGAACTCTGAGCAGAAAGTCCTTAACTTTTGATTGAGTAAACCCACTACTACCCCTATCCATTAAGGTTCCCAGAAACATTCCTCACATGCTGAGAAACACTCCCCCTTGGGAAGACCAATGGTGGCATAAGAGAACACGAACCTCATTCCCTTATGTAACTCAGAACACAAGTCACAATTGTGTTCATAACTCAGGACACAAGTCACAAAGACTAAACTACAACCTACATCTCCATCTTGACATCCCAGCCACCACACCTGGAACACATCTGACATAACCATTGGAACAACTGATCTGAGCAACTAAGCAACCCTTTTCTCCCCCTTTTTAGCCAAAAATTGGCAAAGACAACCCTCATAATACCAAACCCATGCATTACACACCCATATACAAATAAACCCCATCAAAAAAGAAAAAAAAATAAGGAGAACACACACAGGTTGAAGGAAGAGAAGTGCTCTCTATAAATAGCAAGAGCTAACCTTGAAAGTAACGGTTGTGCCTTGAAATAAAATGCGTTCTTGGTCAAGGCCCGTTATTTTAGGCGCAAAAGCTTCTACACCAATTAAAGGAACCGTCTAAAACAAATAAATACGCATTTCACACTTTACAGCCTGCACCGTCCACACACAATCCTAGCTAGCCTCAACACACACATGTTCTGAAACATGTTTTGACATCCAACCACATACTGTCTGCTAGCAACACTACATGCATAGTCCACACCCTCTTCAGGATCCAAATTATACTACAGATAACAACTTTATCCCATACAGTCTTATGGACACACAAGACACTCCTTATTCAGATCACATGGGCAAACACACAACAACTAAGTAATAGATATCAGCCTGAGAATTAAATTAACATACTTAGTAGAACATGTTACAGCATGTTATGTGACATCACAAAACCTTATTAAGGTACTACTCCCCCTTAACTCCATAAATCCAACTGCACAAAAGTGTAACATTCCCCCCTATCAAGGATAACACATGCTTATTTGTACTTTGATGAATGGAAAACATAAGACGCATCTTCATGTCTTCAAGAGCTGATTCTTTGTTCAATTCATAATTGAACACAATCACCTCTTTTACCAAAACACACGATCCCTTCTTGGTTTGTAGTTACCACGAGCTACAACTGCTGATCATCTTCTTGCTAGTAGGACTTTACACTAGGCCTACATTACCTTCACAGTCTTTTGGCCATACACTCCAAAAAATATTCATCCAAACTAATTCTGACATTAATTTATGAATATCCACATTCAGACTTTCAAACAATCAATACCTGATCTACTTCAGTCTTCTCTACCATCTCAAACCTGCTACTTCATCATTCACCCATATGATAAGGTAGACTATAATTGAATACAATGTAGACAGACACCCCATATAATTTCCTAACACCAGTTATAACATCTTCCATACACCAAGACATCCTCCCATGATTCTTGATATGTTCCACCAACTGGACTTACTATAACATAGTAATCTAAGAATTTAATACCTTCAACAATGTTGTGCCACCAGCTTGAATCAGAAATCAAGAAATAAAGATAAACTCTCATCCACCTTCAAGAAGAACAAATCTCCTTGAGTCTTCAACTCATCACCCTTCTTCCCAAGAGTAACTTGTTCCAAGACAATCCTCAAGACCAACCAGCTGCCACACTCTAATTCTCTTGATTCTTTGAATCCACTAAAGAGATCAACCAATAGCCACAGTTTTATCACCTAATTTAGAAACCCTCATATGAAAAAGCCAACTGCCACACTTTTTCTTCTTCACGTTTGTCAGAATTCTTACAAAAATATTTTGATCTACTTATTTTATAAATCATCATATCTTTAATCATGTGCCACTTCACCAACTAAGATTCTGATGTTGAACTAATTTTTGAACATTATCATTCCACGTCCAGCTATTGAATCCAGCTTCTTCTTCTGCCACTTGAAAGAACCTCCTCCCTTAATAGAACAAGAGTTCCATGCTCTTATAGACTTGATTCACCAACCAAGTTTGAGTAACAACCTCCATTATGTTGATTCTGTAATAGTCCCTACCAATATCACACATTGATGAGAACCTGCCAATGTTTCTCCAAAGACATCAAACATGTCATTCTCTGAAACTTCAGAAGGAATAATTAAGAACTACACCTCACAACCATACCAAGGATGACATCTTTCCTTGAGTAAAGCACTCTTCATAAAGTTCTGATAATGTTATAGATTCTAACTTTATGATAATTGTTCTGGTTTGCACATGAACCAGCAATAGACCATTCCAAGTGGTCATTAAAATCATGATTTCTACACAATCTATCATCTTCATCTCTGAGATGATACCAGGACCCCTTCATGATTCTTCAAAACCTCCCTTGTCATGGAAAGACAAAACTTCAGCTACATACACCATGACTACTAGTAAAGGGAATTACTAGTCTAACAACCATTATGCAGAAAAATCTTCTACAAATAAGATCTTCAAAAAAGATCTTCAAAAATCTTCTACAAATAAGATCTTCAAAAAATCTTCTACAAATAAGCTGCTACAATCATGCAGAAAAATCTTCCACAAATAATATCTTCAAAAAATAACAACTTCCTAAAATATCTCTAAATATAGAAACTCTATATTTATTCAATATTTGTCTTCAATATAAATTTGAATCTTCAAGATCTTTAAATCAGCACCACATTAGATTGCATTAATCCTCTGATTATTCTTCTTTTTTTAAATAATAACAGAATCTTCAATCCATCTTTATCAGTTCACGATGTCGAATGAGCTGTCTTGACATCTTCTTTGACATGTTATTCCAGATGTTGAAACACTTGAACTCAATATGTTTAGGCGCACAATATGACTTTTTTGCTTAACTTGTTCTTTATTTTGCAAAGTCTTATACATTTTATTGCTGCTAAATTTGTTTTACAAAAATAATGTCAATCCTAAAAATGCAGAACTTACAATTAGGTTTAAAGATTACAAATAAAAGAATAAAAGATTATATGATCCGCCAAATAGAGCAAGAAAACCCTAGTTTTAAAATCAAATAAGAACATAAGGAATGGTCTGCAAATTAAAGTGAATTTGTTGGGTTGATTCATCCTTGACAAGGCAAATAAAAACATAAAATTTGGTCCGCAAAATAGAGTGAATTAGTTGAGCAGGCCACATTTTCCTTAATGAATCTAATGCGGATCAAAGGGTGATTTGAAGATTACTTTGGTACAAATAAACCCTAAACGTTGAATTAGTTGGGAGATCCATCATTCGCCCAACGAAAGAAGACAAGATTTTAAAGCTATAAGTATGGATCTTGTGTCCTTGTTTTGATATAATTTATAGTTTAGTTGTTTATATTTTGTTATAGTACTAGTGAGAAAGAGCTTGGGCGTGTATTGAGTCGAATGACTGTCAAAGTGGATTCATTTAGTTGAGGATTGAGAGATCAATCAACGTCATTATGACTATACTCATTCTTTTAAGCTACCATTTATTATGAGTAGCTAGGTTTTCTCTTGTTGGTATTATATTTTAATATTATTATGACTTATATGTACTCCCTCCGATCACTATATTAAAGCAAAAAAAGTGACTTTAAATCATGGTCGCTATCGTAAGCAGAAGTCATTAACTTTTGAATTAATTAATGTTTGTATTACTATTATATCTTTGATTTAATTCAAAATCATTTAATATTATTAGTTGATTCATCATATATAATTAAGGTTATTATATTATATTTTACTTTGATTGTACATGAAATCAAGAAAATTAATTACACTTAACTAATTTTCTTAATTAGTGTTAAAATATTTATTTTGCTTATAATTATGACCGAAGGAAGTATTTACATTTGATCGTGACAATGTTTTAAAACTTGGATCGGGGATCAACTCATTCAAGGTATGGGTCATCGGGTCACTAGTTAGAGTAATGGATAATTGGTCAAACTACATGGTTGTTGACCAATATATTAATAAAAAAATTGATTAATAATTTTTTGATTATAAAATCTATTTTTTATATAAAATTTAAACACATTTTCAATACACAGACTATAATCAAACTCAAAAAATTCAATACTAAAATTAATTTAATGTAAGGATAAATTATTTTTTTAATAGGCACATCTTAGAGTTGATAGTTTCACATAGATTAAGTGATGAAAGATAGATTTTAAGATTATAAAATTTTCATATTTTGAATTGACACACGATGAAGGAGATGTTGTTTCAATTTTTGATTTTTTTTCATTCCCTTCAATTAGTAAAAAAAAGTGCAACCCACTGGTTCAAGCAAACTCAATGGCTCACTAATTTGACCGGTGAATTGGTTCCCATCGAGTTCCACTGAATCAATTGCATATATGATCTTTTGACTTTTTCAACCTACAATACCCTTTGGTCCACGTTTTAATAAGTTTGACTGTCTGGGTTAAGTTGGGTTTAAAACATTAAACTATGATGTTATGCTCAATTTAATTATTCAATAATGTGTAATACACATTTATCTTGTTTGCGAATATATATGATGTCGGGAGGTATTCTTAGGTTTAGACCAAAGATAATGCTTTTATGCTTAGATACAAGTTGATCATTTATAACATGATTTATGAACTTACACCACTGTTGAGAAACACTCTTTTGGTTTAGACCTGTGATACTCACCTATCAAAAGCTAAAGTCTAGAGATAGATTTAGATTTATTATTCACATATGATAATCATCCATGGTTTTGTGAACTTGGAGGAGATATATTCTTACCTTCACATTTTTAAGCTTGTTCGAGCAAAGTTCAACACCAATATGTCAGGCTTTAACACATGTTTATTTCTTAAAATAGGTAAAATAAATATCCCAGAAATTATGGGCATGGGAGAAACAAAAAAATGAGATAATATTTCACTTGATAAAGTGATTTATAACCACGATTGAAGCATTTGATCACAAGATCTCCATAAGAGATACACAAGATTCATTAATTCTTGTTGTGATCTACATCATTCAGGATTCATCAGAGTTCTTAGATATGCAACGAATTCAATAAGATTATATACATTGATATATGAATCTACTTGTTGGCGTCAAAGTTGAAAATCATCTCAATGAATTTTTCTATAATTTTCATAAAGAAATAAAATTAGGAAATAGATTTAAAACAAATTGAAAATTCATCCGGTACAATCGATAATCACCGTAGATCAAACTAATTTTCTTATATCATATAAGAGGAAAGAATGATAGAGTAGATATTAATTTAGAATTACTCTCTCTATCTCACAATATGCGTCCTCTTTCCTATTTTTATTTGTCTCAAATTATTTATCCCTTTAAAATACCAATATTATATTTATTAATTTTTTCCATTTTTTTAAAGGCGATTAATATTAATGAGAGAATACAAGGGGTATTCTAACCCTTACAAACACAGTTGAAAAATTCCCAACCAACACCGACTCTAGAAATTAAGATGGATTCATACAAAACTCTAAGAAAGAAGGGCTGTAATAGGGAATCTCTCTAAGGCACCCCCATTTCCAAACTAACATCCTAATATTCCACTCGACATTGTCTACGTTGGGAGTAACGGAATTGAAAATATTATTATTTCTTTCAAGCCACAAGGCCCAAATGCAGGCCAACCAAACCGCTCCTTTGAAATGGCTTTTTTTGCCTCCCCCTTTCCACTCCAAAAAATACCGTGGAATTTCCCCTCAAACAAAACTGAGACACTGCACCAATTCGCTATGTTCCTCCACACAAGATCCGCAAAAGTGCAAGAAAAAAGAAGATGAAACAAATCTTCCTCTTCTTCGCCGTACAAACCGCATAAAGCATCAACTTCCATGCCTCTGTATTTCAAGGTCAATTTGGTTGGAATCCTTCCCCATAAAACTCTCCAACCGAAAACCTTGATTTTGGGAGGGATTTTCATACGCCACACGAAAACAAAAGCCTTCCGCTACTCTGCTCCAATATAAAACCCCTCTTGAAGATCCATGAATTTTTTATAAACCGAATTCACCAAAATATTTCCATGATCCTCCAACGACCAATTGATTACGTCAATATTGCTAGCACTAATGTTGGTGTCTCTCAAAACAGACAGAATAGCAGAAACACTACCTGTGTCTACTGAACTCCTGATATTAGTTAAGAAAGAAGAGTTTCACCGCCACCGACCTTAGACAACTGAACCCAGATCAGATAACAGAGCAAATTTAAAATTTCTAACCTGGTAAAGAAGGGGAAATGTTGCTGCCAGTGGCCCCGAATTAGTCCAATTTGCAAACCAAAAAGGCGTTATGTTCTCGTCTCCCGCTGTAATCCTAGCGAATTCGTTGAAACGGAAACCCCCATCAGAAGATAGTTTACCCACCTTTTTAATGTCTGCCTACCACAAATAATCTAACTCATCCTTCTTTTCAAAATCGTTCAAGACTATGCATCCCACTTCGTCGTATTTTGCTTCTAAAACTTTGAACCACATGGCTGATTTTTCTGTCAGAATATGCCACTTCCACTTGGTAACTAACGCCAAATTGAATTCTTTAATGCTTATGATTCCGAGACCTCCCCGCGATTTACTTCTACAAATAGAAATCCAATTTTTCCAAAAAATCTTCTTCTTTCCTTGATGATCTCCCCAGAGAAAATCTCTCCTTAATTTATCAATTCTCGACCAAATTCCCGAAGGAGCTTTATAGAAGGAGAAAATAAAAACCGGAAGGCTGGAAAGGATGGAATTAATGAGCACTATTCTACCTGCCATACTCAGGTTTCTACCTTGCCAAGACCATAAATGGTTTTTTAATTTCTCTACCAAACGTTTCCAGGGAGGAATTTTGGTATGATCAATGCCTAGAGGGATCCTCAGAAAATCGAAAACAGGTTGAGAAACTCTGCAACCAAGAAAGGTTGTTGCAGCTACAATAAAATGGGGAGAAATGTTGATGTCGGTGATGATGCTCTTACCGAAATTGATTCGCAGGCCCGAAATCAATTCAAACGCCCTTAATATAGCTTTTAAGAGCCACAAGTTCTTCCACCCTCCATTCCCAATAATCAAGGTATCATCCGTGAATTGTATTAGATCCACCGAAATAACATTGTTGATTGAAAAACCTTGAAACTCTCCGATAGATGACGCCTTATGAACCAGCTTCATCAACCCTTCCACAACAAGAATGAAAAGAAATGGCGATAGCGGATCACCTTGCATTAAACCCCTCTTAATTTCAAAACCTTTCGTGGGACTCCCATTTACGATCACCGACATATAACCTTTGAAGATGCAAGCGTCCATCCACTTTAACCAAATCCTTCCAAATCCCATTTTGATCATCACTGATTTCAGAAAATTCCAGTTCACACAATCGTATGCTTTTTCAAAATCCACTTTAATCTTGATTTTCCCTTTCTTCTCCCTTTTCTCCAGAGCTCTCTGTTCTTCGTCAAAATGCACGATTATGAAAATTGTATCGCGTCTTCACTTTTCATAATACAACTAAATTACAACCTTGCCCCTAGGACCTCAAACTAATTATTTTATTATTTAAACAACAATATTATAATAATATAACACCTCTCATTATCATATTATTATTTAAAAACAAAATAATTCTTTAATTATTATCTCAAATATACTCCAACTTTCCATATTATTTTATAAAAAATAATTTATAAAATTTGAGGCGTTACAACTCTCCCCCACTTATTTTATTTTCGTCCTTGAAAATGTACCTGGATGAAATAACTCTGGATATGATTCCTGCATCTTGCTCTCCAGTTCCCAGATAACACTTCCACCAGCTGCTCCTCCCCAAGCTACCCTCACCAGAGGTATCTCTTTGCCTCGAAGTTGTTTCATCTTACGATCTTCAATCCTCAAAGGTAAAGTCTCCACCGTAAGGTTGTCATAAATTTGCACTTCATCCCTCTGGATAACATGTGACAGATCAGGTACATACTTCCTGAGCTGCGACACATGAAACACTTCGTGCAGATTCGAAAGTTCCGGTGGTAACGCTACTCTGTAAGCAACTTTGCCTACTCTCTGCATAATCTGATACAGTCCAATAAACTTAGGATCCAACTTCTTAGATTTCAAGGCACGTCCAACACCCGTCATCGGGTTGACCCTCAAGAATACATGGTCACCTTCACTGAACTCTAAGTCCTTCCTTCTATTATCATGGTAGCTTTTCTGTCGACTCTGCAACGCTTTCATCTTCTCTTTGATCATTTGAATTGTCTCGGTAGTTTGTTGAATAATCTCAGGTCCGAGCATAACATTCTCACCTGTCTCATACCAACACAGAGGTGTTCTACATCATCTACCATATAAAGCCTCGAAAGGTGTCATTCCAATACTCGAATGGTAACTGTTATTATAAGTAAACTCAATTAGTGACAAATGAGTATCCCAAGCACCACCTTTTTCTAACACACAGTTTCTCAGCAAGTCTTCTAACGACTGAATAGTCCTCTCGGATTGTCCATCCATCTATGGGTTGTAAGCCGAACTCAATTTCAACTTAGAACCCAAAGCTTCATGTAAACTCTTCCAGAATTCAGAAGTGAACCGTGGATCTCTATTCGATACTATACTAGCCGGTACACCATGTAATTTCACAATGACCCGAATATAGATTTCTACCAACTTAGTTAAAGGAAAACTAAGGTTGATTGGAATAAAATGTGCAGACTTAGTTAACTGGTCTATAACTACCCAAATAGCATCAAAGCCTCTCGTCGTATTCAGTAATCCTATCACGAAGTCCATAGCAATACTATCCCATTTCCACTCCGGAATTTCTAATGGTTGCATTAGCCCCGAAAGGCTTCTAATGTTCCACTTTAGACTTCTGGAATATCAAATAAGCATACACAAACTGCGCGATATCTCTCTTCATACCGTACCACCAAAATAATTGTCTCAAGTCACGGTACATTTTCGTAGCTCCTGGGTGAATACTCAAGCTACTGCGATGACTTTCTTCCAAGATTGCTTTCTTTAACTCAACATTGTCAGGTACACAAATCCTTCCTCGGAATCTCAAAATACCTTCATTATCCAAACTAAAATCACCGCCTTGCTCATCTCTTTCGGTAGGCATTAAGTCCACCAATTTCACATCTTGCCTTTGACTTTATTTAATCACCTCCAAAAATTCATTGGTTACCCGCAAGATACCCAGCTTAATACTTTCTGGTGCTATCTCACAAACCATACTTAATTATCTAAATTGCTCAATTAATTCCATTTCTTTGATCATCATGGTTGACATATGAATTGTCTTCCGGCTTAACACATCTGCTACTACATTCGCTTTGCCTGGGTGGTAACTCAAATTAAAATCATAATCCTTCAGAAACTCTAGCCACCTCCTCTGCCTCATATTAAGCTCCTTCTGATCAAATAAGTACTTTAAGCTTTTATGGTCACTAAAGACTTCAAACCGCGAACCATAGAGGTAATTCCTCCAGATTTTCAATACAAATACCACCGCAGCCAATTCTAGATCATGGGTAGGATAATTCCTCTCGTGTACCCTTAATTGTCTTGAAGCATAAGCCACTACCTTACCAATTTACATTAACACCCCACCTAAACCCATTTTAGATGCATCACAATAAACCATAAAAGCTTCACTCGGATTCAGTAAAATTAGTACTGGTGCCGAAGTCAATTTCTTCTTCAACTCTTCAAAACTTTTCTCACAAGCTGCATCCCAAATAAAGGCTTGACTCTTCCGGTCAATTGAGTCAATGGAAACGCCAAATTAGAAAAACCTTATATGAATCTTCGGTAATAACCAGCTAGACCAAGGAAACTTCTAACTTCCGTTACCGTCTTCAACCAGAATTCACATTTGGAGAATTTAGCGAACAATTTCTATCTTTCAACACATGCAAAGAAATTATCAAATGTCCCGCATGATCCTCCTCATACTTCGAATAAATCAATATATCATCAATAAACACAATGAACTGATCCAAGTAAGAGTGAAATATATGGTTCATATATTCCATAAACACTCCTGGCGCATTGGAGACTCCGAAAGGCATCAATGCATATTCATAATGACCATATCGAGTCCTAAATACCGCCTTCTGAATATCCTCTTCCTTCACTCTAATTTGATGATATCCTGACCTCAAATCAATTTTACTAAAAACACAAGCTCCAACAAATTGGTCCATTAAATCGTCAATCCTAGGAAGTGGATATTTGTTTTTAATGGTCACTTTATTCAGCTGTCGGTAATTAATGCATAAACGCATACTACCATCCTTCTTCTTCACTAACAACATCGGCGCTCCCCACGGTGATACACTGGGTCTAATAAATTTCTTATCAAGCAAATCACCAATTTGAGATTTCAACTCAGCTAACTCAGTCGTAGACATCCTGTACAACGCCATAGTAATAGGCTCAGTACCAGGAATCAAATCAATAGAGAACTCCACCTCACGCGTCGGAGGCAACTCTACAATATCACCAGGAAACACTTCTAGGAATTCATTCACCACCGACAATTCTTCAATAGTAACAGCCTCTTCAACAGATAATGAAGCGAACACTGCAAACGTCTTCGCTTCATCTTCCAACAAAGTCCTCAGTTCCTTCGTAGAAATTGAACTAGCCAAGGCTTCCTCCTCCGGAGTCAAAAACAATAACCTCTTCCTAAAACAATCAATATAAACCCGGTTGGATTCCAACCAGTTCATACCCAAGATCACATCAATATTACTGAGTGGTAGACAAATAAGATCCACTCCAAACTCTTTACCAGAGATAGTTAGAGTACAATTACGACACACCAAAGTGGTAGTCACAGAACCTATGGATGGAATGTCAATAACCATTCCTCGACTTAACTGAGAAGGTTTCAATCCTAGCTTTTTCACACATTCCAAATAAATAAACGAGTGTATTGCACCCGTATCAATAATCACAAATAAAGGAATATTGTTGATAAAGCAAGTACCTTTGACCAATCGGTCCTCTCTAGTAGGCTAAGCTCCCACTAATGCGAAGACTTTTCCACCCGACTGTTGCTTCTTCGGTTTCTGGCAATTGGTGTTGATATGTGTCGTACCCCGAAAAATACGACCTCACGCGATCCGAAAAGACGGGAGCCGCGCGCTGGACGGACTGAAGAGTCGCCACCTAATTCTATTTATTCCCGAAGAGGGAAAGGGAAGATATAGATACAACCCGGGAATAGAAGGATGAGGACAAAGGTCAACGGAACCATTGCCTGGGTTCGGGAGTCGGTTATGCAGGGGGAAGGTATTAACACCCCCTACATCCATCGTACTCGATGGGAACCATCTAAGTTATCACGCGCGAAAGGATGTCTATACTTAAACGAATTGCTTGCTAGAGGGAAATGAGTTTAAATTATAAGTTAGATTGATCCTAGGTTCTCGGCAAGGATTGAGATCCTCGTGCCTACGTACTCCCGTGTGCAATGGGAAAGTCAGAGCCTCGTAGTTCGGCCTATTAAGGGTAATGGTTGTTGATTTTATTACCTTTCTTCGACGAAAGGGTTTAGGAGTTGAAATGCACTAAAGACTATGGATAGTTTATCTCGTCCAACAAGACGAGCGTCTTGCGTTGAAATAATCGGAGCGAGTAACGAGAGCTCGTTATCCTCCTTTCTACCGCTTAAGGCTCGTGGCGTACAAATCTTCTCGCATTTATTAGAATGTTTTATTTCCTAAGACCGCTTGACGTTGGATCAAGGGTTTGGATCTAATCGAAACGTTTTGGTTTTTTTGAGGTTAGAGGGTAAATGCAAATGGAGGTTTATTTCGTAGTTTGTTAGTGAGGCACAAAGCGCTCGGCTCGCAAGGAGAGGTGGATCCTGATAAACGAAAACTGAATAATAAAGTGCAAGTGTGCAAGTGCAATCGCTTGGCGTTGGACCAATGATTCAGAATTAAATAAAATACGGAAAATAAAGTGCGTACAAAGTAATGGGAGAGGGATACAAAATAAATACAGGGGATTGCGAGAAATAAAGAGGTCTCGTTGTAGTTTGCCCAAGAGGAAGCGTGTGTGCAGTGTTTTGAACGTTTTGAATGCGTTCGGCCTTTTTAATCGGAAACAACTATTCGAAGGCGTTGGACCTTTTAATCGAGAACAACTATTCGAAGGCGTTGGACCTTTTTGGGACGCGTCGAAATTTAGTTCGTGAACTACCTTAGAATCGATTCAAAATTGGAATCATTCTATAAGGAGTCGAAACATTACTTTTGAAATGCGGAAATAAATAAACAAATGAATTGCAAAAAATAAATAGAAAAATAAAATAAATAATTAAATCAATCAAATAATATTAATAATAATAAAATAAATTACATTAATTTATATGTTTGTTTGCCAAAATAATAAATAATAAATAATAAAAAAAACTAATTACAAGGAGGGCCTCATATTGACCGAGTATCACCGATTTAACGAAATCGGGCAATGCCTCGGCCTTTTGTTATGTCATTGGCCCCTTTAAATAAATAAATAATAATAAAATAAAAATTAAAGTGAAATAATAAATAAATCATATGAATAAAATGGAACTAATCATAAAATAAAAATAAAAAATTAGAAATCAATCAAAAAATTTTACTTGACTAAAAAAAACAAATAGCAATAGAAAAGGAATATATGATATAGTAAATAAAAGTTAGAATTAAATGGGATAGGAGTGAACCGCTGGTGAGGTATATGCATCAGTAACACGCATGAATAAATAATAGAAACAAAAACCAAGGAATCATCTTCTCCTTTTTTAAACAAACAGACCAATATGCATATAATAAAATGAAAGGTTTAAATAAAAGAAGAAAAAAAACTGGGTACAACATGGGATTAGTAGGGTGCAGCGCAGGTATATAGCTGTGTTAAAAGAAACTTGTTGGGTTAAGCCCACATTCTGTTTAAAACCACAGAAAATCAAAACTAATAAATAAATAAAAAACTAGATAATAAAGGATCTTGCAGTGGTGAATAGCAAAGGTAAAAAAAAAGTTCATGAAGGCAATTTAATTATAAACAACGGTTAGCACCCAAACAAGGGTTACTGAGAAATAATAAATAAATAAAAAAAAAAATCAGAATAGATTATAATCACATGGCAACAAGTTTCAAGAAAACGTTAGAAAAAAGAAATCAGATCAAAACGCGATAAACAAAATAGACACCTTCACGATGTACCAGCGGCGGCGGTGGTGGTTTCCAACTCTCAGATTCGCGGTTCTGCCTCTCTCAACGTTTTGGATCCAGTTCTCTCTCGGTGCAGTTGTCTTGGTCTCTCGCGGATTCACGGCGCAACCTCGGTCGCGTTCTCTTCTCTCTAAACTCGCGAATCTTGCGGTGTTGTGCGATTCGAGGTTTCAGGTTTTGATGGTGGCTTCAGCCTATATCGGAAGGCGATTTGAAGATTGGATTTTGGGGTAGCGGCGGTGATGTTATGGGTCGATGGCTGGCGTTTTGCTTGAGGATTGTGGGCGAAATGGTTCGGTGGTTGTTTGTCGCAGTTTGCTCTGCGATTTGGGCGATTCTGAAACTATCTCACGGTGGTTTTGTGTGGTTTCGGTCGTCTCTCTCGAATCTCGCAGAATCGACTCGCGACGTGAATGTCTCAGCTTTGCTATGATGACGCGGTCCACAATGAAAAGTTTGTGAGGTTTCTCGGTGCGTAATGGTTTGTGCTTCTGGTTTTTTTTTTGGTCTTTTGATGGTGATGAGGTAAGGTGATAATGAAGAAAGGGTGGTTGGGTTTTTGAATGTGATGCAGGTCTGTGAGAAGGTTTAAAGCAGAGGTTCTGTTTGTGAGGGTGAGAAATGCGTCTTTGTTATTGTTGTTTGAAGAGGGAGCAGAGTTGAAAAAATAAACAGGGGAGAGGAGGTTTTTGTGAAATTTGCTTTAAAGTTGTGTGCGTTGAGAGTGTGGTAGGAGCAGAAGGTTTGTGTGTGGAGAAGGAAGGAATGAAGTTTGTGCGATTGTTTATGGTGTGGATTGAAGGAATGGTGTATGGAGAGTGATGCTTAATTTATAAAAAAAAGGACAGGTTGGTGATTCCTTTTGCTTGCAGTGGAGACGCATTGTGCATATTTTGTGGGAGAAATCTTCACTTGGTTATTTGGCGTTTTGTGCAGGTGGAGAATGTAGGATGATTTGCTGATAGAATGAAAAATGTGGGATGGGAGAATTGGTTGCAACAAAAGATATTTTGTGTGATGGTTGGAAGACAGAAAAAACAAAATAATAATGCTACTAAATAATAATAATAATAATAATAATAATAATAATAATAATAATAAACTGAAAATAACAATAAGTGATAAAATAGAACTTGATATAATAATAGAAATAAACAAAATGAGAGGAAAAGTTTTAATCTGAAATAGTAGAAAACAAGGGAAATAATAATAATAAAGAATAATAATAGTAATAATAATGATAATGATAATAGAAAATGGTTTAGTAATAATAAGAAAATAAAGAATAAAAAATAATAATTGGGAGAAATAGTAATAATAAGAATGGTTAATAATAATAGTTATAAATAAAAATAGACATTAATAATATATATATATATATATATATATATATATATATATATATATATATATATATATATATATATATATATATATATATATATATATATATATATATATATATATATATATATATATATATATATATAATGGAAATAGATCAAAAAAGAAAATAATACTGATAATAAAAATAAAAATGATTTTTGTGACTTTTGTGGGCTTTGTTATGGATTTAATAAAATGAACTATTAGAAATTAAAAAATAAGTGAAAAATGGTTTAGAAGTTTGGAAGTAAAAATAAAATTTGGAATTCTTTTATAGTGTTTTCTTTTGTGTATAGAAAAAACCGTGAATGGGCTAATAACAAAATATTGGACTAAAAAAATGATTTTAAAAATGCTAATATAATAAAATAAAATAAAAGTGGATATGGATAGAAATCAAAATGGACACAGCCTCCGCTCAACATCGCTTTTTTTGGATTTTTTCGAATAATTAACGGAAAAATAAAATGATACCTAATTTTTTGATTTTTTTGAGATATTTGGTTAGACAGTAAAATGACAAAAGTAGGACAAATTTGGGGTATGACAGATGTCACTATCGAATTGGCTTAGACCGAGTAAGATGAACTGGCTCGCGTTCAATCTTTCAAGGTATAAGATAATTAGATATTAACAGACTCCAAATTTGTCCGACAAAGAAAGAAATTGTGAAAATAGCAAATGAAATAAAATGGAAATGATGGGTGACACAGCAAGAAACAAATTGACAGAAATAAATCACTTATCACCAGAGGATGATAAGGCAAATAACTGAAAATAAAATCACTTATCAACAGAGGATGATAAGGCAAATGACTGAAAAATAAAATCACTTATCAACAGAGGATGATAAGGCAACCGACTGAAAAATAAAATCACTTATCAACAGAGGATGATAAGGCAAATAACTGAAAAATAAAATCAACTTATCAACAGAGGATGATAAGGCAACAGACTAAAAATAAAATCAACTTATCAACAGAGGATGATAAGGAAAATGACTGAAAAATACAATCACTTATCAACAGAGGATGATAAGGCAATAGACTGAAAAATACAATCACTTATCAACAGAGGATGATAAGGCAACAGACTGAAAATAAAATCACTTATCAACAGAGGATGATAAGGCAAATAACTGAAAATAAAATCACTTATCAACAGAGGATGATAAGGCAACAGACTGAAAATAAAATCAACTTATCAACAGAGGATGATAAGGCAAATGACTGAAAAATAAAATCAACTTATCAACAGAGGATGATAAGGCAAACGACTGAAAAATAAAATCACTTATCAACAGAGGATGATAAGTCGAATAAATGGAAATAAACTCACTTATCAACAGAGGATGATAAGGCGAAATGAAATTTAAATACGGCCCTTGAATCCGCCGAGGAGATGCCTGGAATCTTCGATTGATATGATCCTGACTTCCGCTGGGGAAAGGACTGGAAACTTGTATCGATCCTGGATCCTGAACTATGCACGTATGCTTGATTGTTTTTTGAAATGGTATTCCATAAAGATGGAAATACGATGCAAATGTTTATGCACTGAGATGTAGGTTAAAACTGCTGGGGAAAATAAAAAGTCTGATTTACTTAGATATGCAAATGATGCACATGTTGTAAATGATTGATGTAAATGATGCTTATGACGTTGATGATGCATAATGATGCATATGAGCGATTGAAAGGTGCCAGCTTGGTGGACTTTTGGTCTGGTAGTTGCCAATAATGATTGGACTTTGGGTGGGTGGAGGGATTAATTCCCCGACACTCGATCTTCGACGATGTATGGCTAGTAGATTGATCTGAAAATTCCAAGTTTGATCATCTGTTGATGAGCAAAGCGACTTAATTGACATATGAAGACTGATTTCGCTTTGAATGATTGCCAACGTCTAGCAAGGACTGCCTGTTCAGCTGGGAAAAAGAGATAGGAAGATGTGCTCTTTGTTTGCTTGCCCCTGTCTGTAGGGTATTTGAAATAAATCTGGTGGGGAAGCTTTGAGAATGGCCATTACATGACCTGCCCCTGATTGAGCCTTTGAAGGTGATCTTGCCCCTGACTGAGCTGTTTGAAGATAATTTGCCCTTGATTGGGCCGTTGAAGGTGGTCTTGATTTATGTTGGCAATGAAGTTCAAGTTTCTCTTTTGATTGCCTCTTGTTGGGATTGTACTGATGTCAAGCACTAATTGCAATTAAATTATTCATACACAAATGGTAGTGTTAATGTAAAGTTCATGTAAGTTTTGAAAAATTCAATTTATTTGAATGATTGTGATAGTGTAACGGATGGACCGTTAGTCCACACGAGGTGCTGATTTAGAAAGTGCGTGAAATATGCAACAAGAATAATGTGCAATCGAGTTTGAAGATTAGAAAATATATGGGAGTCAATTTACGCAACCTTGTTGGTAGCATGCTTTCAGAATAAACCCTGCCTCAATTAGGACTTTTGAGGGTTGTAACGTGGTCTGGTTAATGGTTTGAGAAATAAAGGATATAAGGCTCAAAGTTTGATTTGTACCCATCCCTTCTTCGTATTGTTCTCCTGTCCTATGTTCAGTTAACTCTACACATGCATTTGTTTTGACTTTGCAAGAGTGAAGATGAAGCTTTAAAGTTTGCTTGAAAATGATAGTCATCTTATTTTGCTGGTGACCCTTTGATTCTTGATTTGGTGGTCACTGATATTTGTTTTGCTTTTGCTGAGGATTTGAGTTCCTCTTTTGATTTTTTTTTTACTAAGTCTCCCTTTGGGTGCTCAACTTAGTGGCTTTTCTTTTCTTTTCTTTTTGCTTGAATGTTGTGACTGCTAAGTCATTTGTTGATGGTCCTCTGACGGGACGTCTTATCTTGCAATTCGAAGGTGTAGTCATGTTAACTGAACAACTACCCTGCCCCGGGTTAGATGTAAGGGTTGTATCCGAAAGAAACTCCTACTTCTAGGCTCGGAGTGGTGGACTAGGGATTAACTCCTTATCTCTCCAGTGTTTGGGAATTTGAATAAATGCTTGTACATCATTGACGAGGTTTTATCCGAAAGCATACCGCAACAGTTATGGGTATTTCGTTTTCATCATCCTCCCTCAAATATTTGCTAAAGTGGAGTGAGGAAATATTTTTGTGATTTTTGCGATAAATGATAAAGGATGAGCAAATGCGAATAGATTGATTCAAAACATGCATAAACATAACATTAACATAACCAAGTACAGATGATAACAATGTTCAGAGCAAATAGTACTTAAACAAACATTACAAAACAACAGGAATGCGGAAATAATAAATGGCACTGGCTGCCTTGATTTGAGGAATGAACTTCTCTTGATTGAATGCTTCAAAGTTGGAGACTACTCAGCTTGGTCTCCCACAACCCCTTCAAATTTCTTTACTTGTTGGCACCGTGTGGCGGCATTGGATCGTTCTGGACAGTTGCATTTCTCGGAGTGAGAGTGAGGTCCTTAGAGTTGATCATATCCTGAACCATGTGTTTGAATGCATGGCAGTTCTCGATGGTGTGACCTGGAGTGCCTTTGTAATACTCACAGCGAGCATTGGCATCATAGTTTCGGGCATTACCAGTCTGAGGTGGCATATCTCTCAAAGTAAGAGGTCCTTTTGCCATCAGTTGTTTAAAGATTTCGGTGTATGACATAGGCAGGGGATCAATGTGCCGATCATATCCTCTTTGTTGATATGGTGGACGTTGTTGAGGAGCGCGTTGTTGCTGTTGACCAGACCGTTGTGGATAAGCTGGTTGCTGGTATGGTCCAGGTGCATATTGCACGGCTGCAACCATTGGAGGTGGACGTGGTTGATGAGCCATCTGAGGCGGAAATAGGGCTTGAAAGGCCTGCTGATAAGGCATTGGAGGAACTGGCTGATATGGCATAGGAGCATATTGTGCAGCAGCAACATAGGGATACTGATAGTAGGGAACTGGCGCAGGTGCACTCTATTGAAAGTTTCCATTTGCAGCAGAAACGGCATTTGTTTCGCCCTTTTTGTACCCGTTGAAAGGCTTCTTGGCATTGTTTTGGCTCCTAGAGCCTCCTTGGATCTTTCCACTTTTCAAACCTTCCTCAATTCTTTCTCCGACCATCACCATGTCTGAAAATCCAGAAGATACGCTGCTGATCAGCTTCTCATAGTATTGCCCTTGTAAGGTACCCATGAAGATGTCGATCAATTCACGGTCAACCAATGGCGGATGCACCCTGGCAGCTAACTCCCTCCAGCATTGGGCGTACTCCTTAAAGGATTCGCTCTCCTTTTGAGACATACTCTGAAGCTGAGTACGGTTAGGAGCTAAGTCAGTGTTGTACTTATACTGCTTTTTGAATGCATCAGATAGATCGAGCCAAGTACGAACATTGTTGCGTTCGAGCTGCATGTACCATTCTAGAGATGCTCCAGACAGGCTGTCTTGGAAGCAATGGATCATGAGTTTGTCGTCTTTAGCATGAGCGGCCATTTTTCTATAGTACATCCTCAAATGAAGCTCAGGACAGCTGAGGCCTTTGTATTTCTCGAATTCTGGCAGTTTGAACTTAGCAGGGATCACAACATCTGGAACTAAGCACATGTTTGAGGCACTTAGAGAAGTTGAGTTGTGTCCTTCCATGATTCAGAGTTTTTCAGCCAACTCGCGACACATCTTCATAGCTTCAGACTCTTGAACAACATGAGGATTGGTGATTGGAACAGCTGTATGTATCTCGTACTCAACTTGATGATTCTCTTCAGCCTAAGGAAACTGGACTTGAGTTGGAATAAGTTGAGCTTGAGGAATAGCACCAACAGTAACACCAGAAGCAGGTATTGGTTGGGAAGTGACCTCTTCAACAGCAGGAGTGAAGCCTGGAGGCAAACCGTAGACCAAAGGATTTGGAACTGGAACTGAAGGCATTGCGCGCGAGGTAGATCCTTGCACTTGAGCATTGTTCATTGCGGCAGCAGCTTCGCGACGTTCTTCCATTCTTGCCAAAGCTTGCAAAGTCTCATAAATCTGGTCAATCTTGCTCTTGACCGAGTCAATCTCTTCCCTCATGGCAGCTTGCTCTTCTTGAATCACGTCCATCAGTCTTCTAGTGTTGGCTCGAGTTAAGTACGATCGTCTAGCTCGATACGGGCGTCGGGAAACCAGCTTGATTTACTGAAGATGGAGGAACATGAAATGAGTTTTCGGATTTGGAATGAAATGCAATATGAACAAATAATGCAAATGAGATGATATGCAATGTCAGAATCCAGGATCACAAGATCAGGGTTTCACGCGTCCAAGGTACAGATGGAGGATACTCTGATCAGGAACTCACTGGGTAGACTCTAAGGTTTAGGGATCCCAAAGTTATCAATTCATATGGTTGTTCATCACACACGCCATAAGCATGACGGTTGATTGACTCCGCCATATGAATCTATTTTGGGTGAGATCTTCGTATCGACACCCCCGAGAGAAAATTTTCTCGGGAGCCCATACTACGCGATCATCGACACGAGGTTTAAAACAAAGTCCTGGAGTTATGGAACTTTCTCAATTGTTTGATGCACGTGTCAATTTCATGTATTCTTGACAGTCAATCAACTCCATTGAGTAAGTCTATTCCAAGTGAGGTTTTCATATCGAGCCACGCGAGGGCGAACCCTGGTGCCCCATACTACGCAACCATCAACCGATGTTTTAACCAAAAGGTTCTAAAGGCTCTCAGAGTTGCTGACCTTAATGAAAACAACTAAGCACACACGCCGAAAGCTTGACGGTCGTCAGTATTCTCATTAAAATCTACTCCAAGTGAGGTTTTCGTATCGACAACCCACGAGAGAGGTTCCCTCGGGAGCCCATACTACACAACCTCGCTAACTTATGTTTATACTCGCAAGCCCGGGTATAGAGCTTTTCCCTCAAGTTCCTTTTGCAAAGTATCGATCCAAAATATAGTACCAAGGAGCCACAAGATATATAATATGGAATGCAATAAAGAAAGCGATAAAAATAAACAAACAAGGCATAAAAGCAAACATCCAAACAAGCGCAAGAACTTAGACTAGGCTTGACTCGCATAGGGGTGAACCAGTCCCCAGCAGAGTCGCCAGCTGTCGTACCCAGAAAAATACGACCTCACGCGATCCGAAAAGACGGGAGCCGCGCGCTGGACGGACTGAAGAGTCGCCACCTAATTCTATTTATTCCCAAAGAGGGAAAGGGAAGATATAGATACAACCCGGGAAGAGAAGGATGAGGACAAAGGTCAACGGAACCATTGTCTGAGTTCGGGAGTCGGTTATGCAGGGGGAAGGTATTAGCACCCCCTACATCCATCGTACTCGATGAGAACCATCTAAGTTATCACGCGCGAAAGGATGTCTATGCTTAAACGAATTGCTTTCTAGAGGGAAATGAGTTTAAATTATAAGTTAGATTGATCCTAGGTTCTCGGCAAGGATTGAGATCCTCGTGCCTACGTACTCCCGTGTGCAATGGGAAAGTCAGAGCCTCGTAGTTCGGCCTATTAAGGGTAATGGTTGTTGATTTTATTACCTTTCTTCGACGAAAGGGTTTAGGAGTTGAAATGCACTAAAGACTATGGATAGTTTATCTCGTCCAACAAGACGAGCGTCTTGCGTTGAAATAATCGGAGCGAGTAACGAGAGCTCGTTATCCTCCTTTCTACCGCTTAAGGCTCGTGGCGTACAAATCTTCTCGCATTTATTAGAATGTTTTATTTCCTAAGACCGCTTGACGTTGGATCAAGGGTTTGGATCTAATCGAAACGTTTTGGTTTTTTTGAGGTTAGAGGGTAAATGCAAATGGAGGTTTATTTCGTAGTTTGTTAGTGAGGCACAAAGCGCTCGGCTCGCAAGGAGAGGTGGATCCTGATAAACGAAAACTGAATAATAAAGTGCAAGTGCAATCGCTTGGCGTTGGACCAAGGATTCAGAATTAAATAAAATACGGAAAATAAAGTGCGTACAAAGTAATGGGAGAGGGATACAAAATAAATACAGGGGATTGCGAGAAATAAAGAGGTCTCGTTGTAGTTTGCCCAAGAGGAAGCGTGTGTGCAGTGTTTTGAACGGTTCAAAGGCGTTCGGCCTTTTTAATCGGAAACAACTATTCGAAGGCGTTGGATCTTTTAATCGAGAACAACTATTCGAAGGCGTTGGACCTTTTTGGGACGCGTCGAAATTTAGTTCGTGAATTACCTTAGAATCGATTCAAAATTGGAATCATTCTATAAGGAGTCGAAACATTACTTTTGAAATGCGGAAATAAATAAACAAATGAATTGCAAAAAATAAATAGAATAATTAAATAAATAATTAAATCAATCAAATAATATTAATAATAATAAAATAAATTACATTAATTTACATGTTTGTTTGCCAAAATAATAAATAATAAAAAAAAACTAATTACAAGGAGGGCCTCATATTGACCGAGTATCACCGATTTAACGAAATCGGGCAATGCCTCGGCCTTTTGTTATGTCATTGGCCCCTTTAAATAAATAAATAATAATAAAATAAAAATTAAAGTGAAATAATAAATAAATCATATGAATAAAATGGAACTAATCATAAAATAAAAATAAAAAATTAGAAATCAATCAAAATTTTTTACTTGACTAAAAAAAACAAATAGCAATAGATAAGGAATATATGATATAGTAAATAAAAGTTAGAATTAAATGGGATAGGAGTGAACCGCTGGTGAGGTATATGCATCAGTAACACGCATGAATAAATAATAGAAACAAAAACCAAGGAATCATCTTCTCCTTTTTTAAACAAACAGACCAATATGCATATAATAAAATGAAAGGTTTAAATAAAAGAAGAAAAAAAACTGGGTACAGCATGGGATTAGTAGGGTGCAGCGCAGGTATATAGCTGTGTTAAAAGAAACTTGTTGGGTTAAGCCCACATTCTTTTTAAAACCGCAGAAAATCAAAACTAATAAATAAAAAAAACTAGATAATAAAGGATCTTGCAGTGGTGAATAGCAAAGGTAAAAAAAAAGTTCATGAAGGCAATTTAATTATAAACAATGGTTAGCACCCAAACAGGGGTTACTGAGAAATAATAAATAAATAAATAAATAATCAGAATAGATTATAATCACATGGCAACAAGTTTCAAGAAAACGTTAGAAAAAAGAAATCAGATCAAAACGCGATAAAAAAATAGACACCTTCACGATGTACCAGCGGCGGCGGTGGTGGTTTCCAACTCTCAGATCCGCGGTTCTGCCTCTCTCAACGTTTTGGATCCAGTTCGCTCTCGGTGCAGTTGTCTTGGTCTCTCGCGGATTCACGGCGCAACCTCGGTCGCGTTCTCTTCTCTCTAAACTCGCGAATCTTGCGGTGTTGTGCGATTCGAGGTTTCAGGTTTTGATGGTGGCTTCAGCCTATATCGGAAGGCGATTTGAAGATTGGATTTTGGGGTAGCGGCGGTGATGTTACGGGTCGGTGGCTGGCGTTTTGCTTGCGGATTATGGGCGAAGTGGTTCGGTGGTTGTTTGTCGCGGTTTGCTCTGCGATTTGGGCGATTCTGAAACTATCTCACGGTGGTTCTGTGTGGTTTCGGTCGTCTCTCTCGAATCTCGCAGAATCGACTCGCGACGTGAATGTCTCAGCTTTGCTATGATGACGCGGTCCACAATGAAAAGTTTGTGAGGTTTCTCGGTGCGTAATGGTTTGTGCTTCTGGTTTTTTTTTGGTCTTTTGATGGTGATGAGGTAAGGTGATAATGAAGAAAGGGTGGTTGGGTTTTTGAATGTGATGCAGGTCTGTGAGAAGGTTTAAAGCAGAGGTTCTGTTTGTGAGGGTGAGAAATGCGTCTTTGTTATTGTTGTTTGAAGAGGGAGCAGAGTTGAAAAAATAAACAGGGGAGAGGAGGTTTTTGTGAAATTTGCTTTAAAGTTGTGTGCGTTGAGAGTGTGGTAGGAGCAGAAGGTTTGTGTGTGGAGAAGGAAGCAATGAAGTTTGTGCGATTGTTTATGGTGTGGATTGAAGGAATGGTGTATGGAGAGTGATGCTTAATTTATAAAAAAAGGACAGGTTGGTGATTCCTTTTGCTTGCAGTGGAGACGTATTGTGCACATTTTGTGGGAGAAATCCTCACTTGGTTATTTGGCGTTTTGTGCAGGTGGAGAATGTAGGATGATTTGCTGATAGAATGAAAAATGTGGGATGGGAGAATTGGTTGCAACAAAAGATATTTTGTGTGATGGTTGGAAGACAGAAAAAACAAAATAATAATGCTACTAAATAATAATAATAATAATAATAATAAACTGAAAATAACAATAAGTGATAAAAATAGAACTTGATATAATAATAGAAATAAACAAAATGAGAGGAAAAGTTTTAATCTGAAATAGTAGAAAACAAGGGCAATAATAATAATAAAGAATAATAATAGTAATAATAATGATAATGATAATAGAAAATGGTTTAGTAATAATAAGAAAATAAAGAATAAAAAATAATAATTGGGAGAAATAGTAATAATAAGAATGGTTAATAATAATAGTTATAAATAAAAATAGACATTAATAATATATATATATATATATATATATATATATATATATATATATATATATATATATATATATATATATATATAATGGAAATAGATCAAAAAAGAAAATAATACTGATAATAAAAATAAAAATGATTTTTGTGACTTTTGTGGGCTTTGTTATGGATTTAATAAAATGAACTATTAGAAATTAAAAAATAAGTGAAAAATGGTTTAGAAGTTTGGAAGTAAAAATAAAATTTGGAATTCTTTTATAGTGTTTTCTTTTGTGTATAGAAAAAACAGTGAATGGGCTAATAACAAAATATTGGACTAAAAAAATGATTTTAAAAATGCTAATATAATAAAATAAAATAAAAGTGGATATGGATAGAAATCAAAATGGACACAGCCTCCACTCAACATCGCTTTTTTTGGATTTTTTCGAATAATTAACGGAAAAATAAAATGATACCTAATTTTTTGATTTTTTTGAGATATTTGGTTAGACAGTAAAATGACAAAAGTAGGACAAATTTGGGGTATGACAATATGACCATGCTCTCCATAATTATAGTAAGTAGGCACATTCGCCCTGCAATCAGCCATCACGTGACCTGGCTACCCACACTTGAAGCACTTCTTCACCTCATTAGGACATTCATTGGCACGATGTCCCGTACCATGGCATCTGTAGCACTTGAGATTACCGGGAGTACCTCCTCCCCCACTTGGCTTCTTCTCAGCACTAGCCTTCTGCTTCCCCTTATCAGCTGGAGCACTATAAGGAGTACCACCAAATCTCGGCTTTCCCCTCTTGTCATTTACAACCTTGTATTGTGTAATTCGAGCTCGATTATCATTATCATAAATCCGACTTCTACTCACCAATTCTGGATAATTCCTGATCTTATGGCAAGAAATGCCCTGCTTGATCACAGGATGTAAACCATTCTCATACTTCAAGCACTTTGAGGTCATAACTTCCTCAGTGTTGTAGTGCGCACAATACTGCACCAACTCCTCAAACTTGGCAGCATACTTCGCTACAGTCATATTACCTTGCTTGAGTTCCAGGAACTCTATCTCCTTAGCACTGCGGACATCTTCCGGGAAATACTTCTCCAAGAACTCTCTGCGAAACACTACCCAAGTGATTGCAGTCCCCGCAGCTTCCAACCTTTGGCGACTGTTGTCCCACCAGACTTCAGCTTTTCTTTCTAACATGTGAGGGCCAAACCTCACTTTCTGATCGTCAGTGCATCCCATAGTTCTGAAGATATTCTCAATAGCTTTCAACTACTTTTGCGCAGCCTCTGGATCCAGAATTGCACCTTCATACTTAGGCGGCTTGTTACTCCTGAATTGATTCAATGCACGAGACTGAGCATTACCTCCAACTTGAGCTACCTGAACGATGTTCTCGACCGTCTGCGCCATGGCTTGCATAGCCGCAACAAGAGCAGCATCATTCCTTCCTGCCATACTGATACAACAAACATCTCAGCTTAGGACACACAATAACTCCTATTCTAAGGACTGACTCGACTCTACATCTATCCGGTTGGACCGACCTGCTCTAATACCAATTGTAACACCCACTTTTCCCGCTTTCAAAAATAACGTAAGTTTTCAAATAAATCATAGTATAATCAACAAAGTGAGTGACAACATTTCAAAAACCAAGCAAAAGTTCCATTCATTCATAAGCAGCGGAAAAATAAGTAGTTTCAACATATGTGTGCTCAATGCATAATCATTCAATGACATAAAATGATTCTTTTAGTTCCTTAGGCGGATACATAACCAACAAAGTCTGAAAATATAAAATAACAACAAAGTGGTAAAAATCCTCATTCCCGTTACATATCAGAGCGCCTAGGACTCGAACAAGCAACACCCAACACTTCTCAGGTACCTGGGTTATCTGTACTTCCGAAGAAGCACAGACGCAACAACACAAACAAAGGGGTGAGAAACAATTTCATATTATAACGGTGCAAATAACATATATGAAGAAGTAATTCACACACACTCATCATAACATACAACATCAATCAATCATTCATATCAATGCAATGTGACTCAATACACAATGCAAATACGGTACCGACTTCATCAAATGTCCATCGATTCGGACCGGATGCATCGCTTACGCTCCTACCGAGACACGATCATCCCCCACACATTGATTACCAATGAATCCGAATAATCACTTACGCTCCATCCGAGATGTGATTATTCCCCCAACATGTATGTGTATGCAAAAACTTGATTACAACATACATTTTCAAATCACATATGAATATATCCATATCAATACGATCCTCACGATCTTCATCAAACATCAAGCATTTCATCACACAATTTGTACAAAGCATATATTATACCTTATCATAATTAATACGATTCAATTCGTCATTAACATGTTCCTATAGTTCACATAATCACCTAAGACTCCTTCACTAAGGTTGGTCGTCAGGTCCTATTTCCACTATCAAAAATTATTCTCACAGTCTTAGACTAGTGGTACGAGCCTTAATGAAAATAATGGGTTACATCCAACTTAAAATATGGCGAAATTCCAAAATACAGAGGCCTGACACGCCCCCCCCCCCCCCCCCCCCCCCGTGTCCCTTGACACGGCCCGTGTCAGGTGGCCTGAAGCCCTTTTCCCCAAATCCTCTAGAATCCACCTACCCGTAGCCAGACACGGTCACCCGTGTCCTGTGACACGGCCCGTGTCAAGGACCCTATACCTGAAAAATCAGTTTTTCACAAAATGTCTAATTTTCTTCCTCTTTCACACCAGCACGAATCCAGTTCTTTTTATTTCAATTTTAGCATCCTAAATAGTCCAAGTAACTCACTTACTACCAATTTATACCTATAACATCAATTAATAATCTAGCCTAACTTTTACAGATCAAATAGGGAAAATTATAAGTTTTCTTCATCTTCTCCAATTGCCCTATTCTTCATAACAGACATATTTCAATTCTCATAAAACCATACATACACAAGGAATTCAACGTCACACCCCAAACATATACAAGAAATCATCAATTATTCACAAACATATCATAATTTCATCCATTTCAATCATTAATCATAAACCCTAAGGGAGTAAGGACCTCCCAATTACCCTTCTATGTTAAATCACCAATATAAAACCCTTTCTCCCCCCTTACCTCGAAATTGAACGAAGTTTTCTCGAACTCTTGATCTTGAACTCTATGAACCTTGATTTTCCCCTTCTTCTCCCGTTTCTCCAGAGCTCTCTGTTCTTCGTCAAAATGCACGATTATGAAAATTGTATCGCGTCTTCACTTTTCATAATACAACTAAATTACAACCTTGCCCTTTGGACCTCCAACTAATTATTTTATTATTTAAACAACAATATTATATTAATATACCACCTCTCATTATCATATTATTATTTTAAAAAATAATAATTCTTTAATTATTATCTCAAATATACTTCAAATCTCCATATTATTTTATAAAAATAATTTATAAAAATTGAGGCGTTACAAACCGACTATCATTTCAAACCTCTAGTGATCTCCTTCTTTCCTTCTCGATTACCTCTATCTGATGCCTCAATTTCTATGATTTGCGCTGAATAATCTTTAAAACCCTCCCTTGCCTTTACTCCTAATTTTGAGATGACATTCCACACCTTTGACCCCACATTCGGTTCCAAATTTTCCACGAATTTAGAATTATACAATTTGACATTCGATTCTGTTAAAGACTCGCAACAGAGTATTGCACCTGCAGAAATATCGGAAGAACTACTAGATGAGGAACCTAGAATTGGTTGAGAACAACCGCCCTTCTTCCTTAGAACATTGAAATCGACCTGGGAGTTGAATGAAGGATTTTCTATTGGGTCGTCTGAACCGGCCGAAATAGATAACAGAGCCCTAGCCACTTTTCCTTTCTTGAACTTGGGCTTTAAAGATTTTTTAGGCTTAATAAGATCAGAAACCTTCTCAATTTTGGACCTAATAACTTTGGTCTTCTTATAAGTGGGGCCTAACCGTACCCCATCCTCCACCTGAACAACATCAGTAGCTTGATCCTTAAAAGCATTCACGGTTTCCAACGCCAAAAGGTTACATGTTGCATTTGCCTTTTCAAAACATAAAGAAGTATTTTTTGCCTCCCTCACTGCATTGTCAAAAATCAACAAACCTTTTGACCTGACGTTCACACTAGACTACAGACAATCAGAAAGCTTAGCCTGACCATCTACTTTCGAGCCTGACCGAAACTGGTGTAAACTGTCTGGAACAGCCGCAGTGGAAAAAGAAGAGCCAACTGGATTAGTTTCTAAGGGAACATCTGGTTGGTTTCTAACCAGACCATTAGAAAAGGAACAAATTCTATCTAACTCCTCCACGTCTTCTCCTGCTTCTGATTCAATGTTGCAATTGAGATTTTCTTCTTCCCCATTGAACCTATCCCACGAACTCTCCGAAACCGATGAAAAAGAACTACTGGTTTTCATATTGGAACATTTGTCCAGCGCAATACGCAAAGGACCGTGGATGTCTTCTACTATCTTGATGCTGAAAATCGTTCCTTCTATATCCACTTTGATTATCTCATTTAAAACCAAAGCACAACTGGTTCTCACAAGGATTCTAGCTACATCCATACAAACTCCATTGCTCGTGTTATCGTCCATACACACATATTCACCAACTGTTTTAGCAAGAACTTCAAAAAACGAAAAACACCAGGTATGACAAGGTATGCCATAACACCTTAACCAAGTTATTCGGTCCTTATCCACATCATCCTCTTTCCATCGCCTAATACCCGAAAACCATTGCTTCCACCAGTTTTCCGCTTCCTCTATTAAACCAAGAATTTCTCCTTCCTCACTCTCCTCCAGCAGACAAAGATTTGCTCCTAACGGAGTGACTTTAATAGTGAAATAGCCCTCCAACTCGAAACTATTTTGGATGTTATAAAACATACCAGGGTTATGGACAACTCCGACGTAAGCCTTACTAAACCGATTATGAACCTCCTCTTCAACCTTGTAACTCAGAACAGAATGGTTTCTCCCTTCCGCCACCTTACCTTTATTACTCTTATTTATTATATTTTAATTCATATAACAACACTACTACTTATTATTAATAAGATTATTTTAATAAATAACATTTATTTTATCATTGAAAATGTTAAAAAAACAACACCTATTAGGATTGTATCTTACATAGATAGTTTTACATTACACTCTAAATTCAGTTACATTAAATAAAAGATTTGGTATAGCTAATGAATATTATATCTTTTAATATATAATTGGATGAAGTGTAAAATCATTTTTGGTGTGTAAAGGTAGGAAACAACCAGACACAACCAATAAATGAACACTTTCACAGAGAAAAAACAAAATTTGAATTTGAAATGACGAGTCGAATACAGCGTACAGCGTGTCATTTACGTAAATAACCAATAAACACAATGGCACTTTACTCCCATTCACCTTTTCTTCCATTTCACGCTTGCTTCGCATCTAAGCCAGCACGAAACACATTCACACACACTTCTCCTTTCTCTTTTTCACAAACGCTTTCTGTTACTACAAACAGAAAAACGAACCCCCTCATTCATTCCTCTCTCTAAAACCGTATCATCTATAACTCTTTCTCTCTCTAAAACCGTATCATCTATAACTCTTTCTCTCTCTACAGCCGACATTGCCATTTTCTTCATCTTCTCTGAATCGATCTCGTGTTATTGCTTTAATCTGCGATTGTAGTTCCGACGATGGGACAACAATCGTTGATCTACAGCTTCGTCGCACGCGGCAGTGTTATCATCGCGGAATATACTGAGTTCACCGGTAACTTCACCGGTGTGGCGGCGCAGTGTCTCCAGAAGCTTCCTTCGTCCAATAACAAGTTCACTTACAACTGCGATGGACATACGTTTAACTACCTCGTGGATAATGGACTCAGTAACTCTTTAAACTCTTTGTTTCGTTGATCTGTGTTCGTTTTGTGATTTTGATGTTTCTATTTTTTGATTTGAATATACGTTAGTTTTTACTCCTTGATCTGCGAAGAGTGAAATGTTGAGAAAAAGGTTTATGGAAATGGAATTTTGTATTCTGTTTGCGTTACTTGATTTTGTTTTGTTTACTATCGAGATCGATTGTATTTGATTCTCATTGTTGAAATTTTCGAATGGTTTTGTTGATTACATTGTTCATCTAAAATGCTTATCACCTTAACACACAACATCGATATTAATCTAAAATAATAGAAGCGGAAGTGATTGAACAAAACCACATGCCATGGTCGAGCTTTATATAGGTCTTCAATTCGTAGTGTTGCACTACATGTGTTGTATTCGGTGTAGCTCAAGGTTTTAAATAACGGCCACAGTGGCATAAGGTTTTGCGATTTTGGTAATGGTCTTGTAAAGGTTTCGGCCGGTACAAGTGCTGTGACACTAATTACAGTGATTGAGGTTTTTCTTTATCACAAAAAACGGTAAATAACGGTATCAGTATTCTGATATTGTTTTGTCGCAGCCGTGTTTGCAGTAATGGACAGTTTTTTAAAACCTTGGTGTAGCTGTTCCATTACTTGTTAACTTAAAGAGCAACATTTAAAATTTTGTTGATAGATGAAAGATTAAGGGGAAGTTTATTTTTATAGCTATTTAGAATGAAAGCTGAGGGAGAAAATATTCATTTGGTTGTTCAGAAATTTTACAATACCGGATGTAAATGGTAAATTAAATCTAGTTTTATTGTTAAAAACTTGATTGTTTTTAGAGTTTTGTTTTCTCTTGGTGTTGTTCTGCTTTCCTTTTTCGATTGAAATTTAAATAATTATGAGTTTGGAACTGACTTTAAGTCTGTTGAATGTTGTAGCTTATTGTGTTGTTGCTGTTGAGTCTGCTGGACGGCAGATTCCAATTGCTTTCCTTGAACGCATCAAGGAGGAATTTACCAAGAAATATGCTGGAGGAAAAGCTGAAAATGCAGCAGCCAAGAGTCTGAATAAAGAGTTTGGGTATTCATTTCCTGCAATTTGTTACTGCTAATTTATTATAATGACATCCATTTATTGTGAAATATTAATTTTTGTTATTCATGGTGTAGACCTAAGTTAAAGGAACAGATGCAGTACTGTGTTGATCACCCAGAGGAGATTAACAAGCTTTCTAAAGTGAAAGCTCAGGTTTCGGAAGTTAAAGGAGTTATGATGGAAAATATTGAGAAGGTCAAACACTTAAATCCTTATCACTTTCCCTCGTCTGTTTTCAGGAGATTATGCAAATACATTCTCTTTTTGCTGTGGGTGGGATGAAAATGTTTCTATTATGTTTCTAATATTTGTTGTTGTTTCCATTATTTTTTATCAAGTGGTATATTTAAAGCAGTTTAATATGTTGAGTTTGACATATGGAATTCTTTATAACATTTATCCATTTTGGCAGGTTCTGGACCGTGGGGAGAAAATTGAGCTTTTAGTTGACAAGACAGAGAACCTTCGCTCTCAGGTCTGTTGGTTGCTATTGTTTTATTTTGTAGTAATAAACTATTAAGTAGAAATCTTATAAAAGTGCATGGTAATATATTGCCACGGATGGTCCAAAATTGCCCCCTGCCACTTTCCACACAACTCAATGTTTTAGTGTTTTTAGCTGTCAAAATGTATTGAAGTAATAAACATCTACAATTTATATGATAAGTAACCTTCAAATTCAATAATAATAGATGGTTTTGGACAGATGCTATGAAGACTCAGATATATACATGTATAGTTAATAGGTATGCGCTGTCACTTTTTAGTTTTACCTTATCACAACAACTCAACAAGGCATAAAGGTAAAACTGATATGTGGTACACAATATTGTTGAGTACTAGTAACATAGGTAAAACATATGTGCTGAAGTGCCCTTTGACATGCATATGTTTGTAAATACAAATCATTAGTTAGACAGGCCTGTTGTCTATATCTAATAGTTACGGTATTGTAGTATCATTAAATTTTGTAAGATTGTGTAAACTCTAAAATATTTCAGACATCATATTGTTTTTCTCTGTTTTTTTATCTCCAAACAATGAATTTGGTTCGCATTGTGCTTGCAGTGATCTGCCGTAATAGAGAGTGCACATAAGTCTTGAGAGCTTGCTGTCTCAGCTTAATTTTACTTTCTCTTGTGTAAACAGAAATTAAATTGTTCGTTTTTTTTACTTACAAATATGATTTTGCAGGCGCAAGATTTCAGGCAACAGGGAACCAAGATAAGGAGAAAGATGTGGTTCCAAAATATGAAGATAAAGCTAATAGTTCTTGGTATCATAATTGCCATAATTCTCATTATTGTTCTTTCAGTCTGTGGTGGCTTCAACTGTTCTAAATGAGTCTTTCCATTATGGCTCCACCTGTGTCAAAGCGTCTCCTCACTCGAAAAGATTTTTGCTAGCTGATTATCATTGCCTCTTCTATCCACTCAGTGCTTTTGGCTTTTGGGATTTACATTCTTCCTACATATATTATAGTCATCAGTATTATATGACATTGCTTGTATAGTGTGCAATGCTTTATTAGTCTTCACTTCACCATTTTGTCTCCCATAGTCTAGTGCTAATCTGTTCTTCTCTATATAATTTAGGTGGGAGTTTGTTTCAGCATTGTGTGAGGATTATGATGTTTTCTCTATTAGAAACCAGTCATTTCTTAGTTAATTTCATATTCTCTATTATGTGTGTTACCCTGTCCATCTTCGGAAAGCCCTGCATTTTGATTTGTGATATTCTTAAAGCAGACTGTTTGGGTTTTAATTTTTGTTATTGAAAAAGTTGGACTGCCACAGTTCTGACATTTGAATTGGAAACTAATTAGATTTTACTTTTTTAATCTAAAAACAGACTGATATCGGTAAGGATCAAAATGTAAGTATTGATGATTGATGATTGGTATCTATTTAATTATCAAGCCATTTTATTTTAGTTAGGGAATACTTAATCACCCTATGGATTACTCACACACTTTTGTGAAAATACAATAATACCTTAACTTTCTGGAGATGTATTTCTGGATATACTCAATTCAATCTATTTTTTGACGCATCCCAACACAATACACATGTAATAGTTTAAAGTATTTGTATTTTGAATTTATTTTTGTTTGTATTTTATTTTGATTTATTTTGACTTCTTTGTGTACTATCATTTATTACTTTATATGTCATTTTCTTTGCATCGGTTGAATGGTCTAATTTATCATAGTATAATTTTAATATATAGTCAATTTCATTTGAGCATCATTAAAACAAACATCAGGCGTGGTTATAGAAATGTATCTCTGGATTTTGTTTAGTGTGAATATGGAGATGCATTTCTAGAACAATCTATGATAAAAAATGGCATTTCAGTGAGGGTAGCATGTGGTGTATATTGAATTATTCCTGAGATGCATCTCTAGATTAAATTTTAAAAAATATATTGAATGTACCTCAGTTTTAATGTTTTGACAAAAGTAAATGATGTGTCTGAAGATTCGTAGGGTGTTTTTCCACCACTTAGTCATTTCCTTTTAGTTATCTTCATATCTCTATTTATAACAAATACAACACTATTTAATGCTTATGTGTATTGGGTTCCATCCAGGTCGAAACAATTTTCCCTCTATACTTCTCATGCTTGAGGGACCGATATGTTTATACCTACCTCTATCTATCGATTTCATTCTAGGTCAATCTTTACACACCTTGTGTTCAGGAGATTATGCAACTGATATATTTATTTATATTTACCCTATGCCCACTTGGCATCCCCCAACCTTTGTCCACCACACATGGAGCCCCGAAGAATAATCAGGAGGAGAAGAGCAAGCTAAAACAAGAATCAGAAGAGCTTGCCATCACGAAGGAGTTGACATTCTCGCCTAACCTTATGGCTTACTTAAATTACAAATTAGATACAAGTCTAGCATTAATGACTCATTTACGATTCATAAGTAAGACATTCATAATTCATAAGTTCTATGATTCATAAGTTTCATGATTCATAAGACAATTATGATTTATAAGTAATGGATTCATAATTCATAAGTTTCATGATTCATAAGACAATTATGATTTATAAGTAATGGATTCATAAGTAATGGTCTTATGGGGGTTTACAGATGCTCATATAAGCTCAGATAAAAGGATAATATTGTTATCGATTGTTTTGAGTTACGACTGTTACACTTAAACAAAGGGGCAATGCGTTAACGTGATCGAGAGAATGGAGGCTCGTGTATAAAAAACAACTAAGAATACAGTGAGACAAAAGGGCATGCCTTAACGGGCATAAATGTTATATCGATTAAGAGAAAAATAGAAGACTCTTGTATAAAAATAAACTAAGAGTAGAAAAATACGGGGATAATTTATATAATATTGTTAGCTGGGAATTTCGATTAGAGAGAAAAACCCAACAAACAAGTGTAACACATGGAAAAAGTTATGGATCGATCATAACTTAGACTTAGAAAATTTTGGTTGTTAAAGAGACTTTCGACAACAATTCCTTCGACCAGACAAATGTGATGTCGCAGTAAGTTTGATCCACGGGGCAGTTATTTGGGCAGGAGTGTATCATGTTTAAAATTCTATAACTGCTTGAGTTCTTATCTCAGAGGGACACAAAGTATTAGTGTTTGAGAAACGAACAAATAACAGAGAGAATGTAAGTGCAGATGAAACACCACTATCTTACTTTACATGCAAAGTTTTTGTGATTTACTAAATTCATATTCAATTTATCTTCTTTATTGTCATCTTTTTTTTCCCGCCTTCAATTTCATTTTAAGTACATTCAACATTGTCATTTCTTTTACTTTATACTTTTTGCAAGACATCAACACACTTACTATAGTATCACAGTCACGCATTCCCTTCGACTTAGTCGAAGCCAATTACCTTAAGATATAAAGAAATTGTCTAGAAAGAATCCGGATAGGTCTTCATGGTCTTCAAATGGGATTGTGGTATGTTGATGGGAGAAGATGATGGGGTACCTGCAAGGTACTCCGACGCACAAGTCAGTTTTAGAATGATAGCTAAAACGTGAGTAAATGAGGGATAGAAAAATGAATACCTGACTCTCCAAAGATGTAGAGTTTTTATAAGGGCGTATGCCTGTGTGATGCAGGCACGTAGTTTTTGACTAAGTGTAACTGCCTCCATAAATTCGTTGGGCAGTTGGCCGCATGGAAGACGTTTTGGCGCATAGGGGGAAGTCCCCGACGAATATATGTCAACGTCTCTATCCTTGTAACGATTATATCCTCATGGATCTCGTGATGGGCCTACCTCCAATTGTATACTGGATTGGGCCTTAATTTGGCGTAGGGCATATGCTAGTCCAGTCCATAACAGGAGCCCCCAAGTTGTTGTGTCCGAAGGGGATAGTGACTTAAGATGCTGAGGTCGTGGTCGATATGTCTTTAATGCAAAATGTCGTAAATTCCTTTGCTTTTTCCTATCGGGCATCTGCTCGCATGAAGGGTTCAGAGACTAAAAGATTCTCTTTTTTGAGAAGACAAAACGTTTGAAATATTTATGACACGCGTAATAAAACGTCGTCATGCATTTATGACACCTGGGGGCTAGCCCTAGGCAATAATTGTAGTGTCCTTTGCGCTTTCCCATGCATATTTAAGACATTATAAAAGAGGAGAAGATAGTCATTTGTCCATTTCCTACGAACGTTTCCTCCCGCCGTGAATTCTTGTCTGCAACTCTTCTCGCCAGAATTTTCACCGTCGCAGACGTCTTCTCCCTAGAAACTACCATGGATTCAGGTGAATACTTATCTTATTCTTTTGTTTTCTGGGCTTGGCTGATGAACGTTCATCTGTTTCCCATGAAGTTCATAATATATTCATGGCTTTCGGGATATTCTGATGAACTTCTGGAGATTCTGATGAATGTTCATCATAAGCGTATGGATGTTCATCATAGGCGTATGAATGTTCATAAATTTCCATATTTTTTAGATAGGCTAGGGTTAGATCCATATTAGATTTAAGTAGCAATAGTTTGGTGTTAGTCGACCGAGCATAGGTTTGGAGAGAGGCTTATCCCCGCAGACACTAGATTGACAATTTTTGGAGGATTAGCTCGGTATGGCGATTTGGCCTTTGCAATGTTTTTCTTGACTAAAGGGCTAACCTGGGACACGTCCTCGGGTTTTTTTTGAAGCCCTTTCACTTGATCTGCGGTGGAAGGGTGAATTTGAGTTCGTCGAATTCATTATGTTTCCTCTGCTTTTCAGCTGAATGTAGTCAGAAGAATGCTCGCGAAGTCGAGGAAGTCACTGCTTCTGATAATGCGGACGTCCCCGCCCAAGATCGCTTATGGATAATGGATGAGACACTCGAAAAAACCTCTCAGTTCGCGATCGACGCTTTGGATGTGTGGGCTAGGATAAAGAGGAAGAACAAGGAGGGACATGCTAAATGTAGAGCTTTACCTCCGAAGCCAACACAGAGGATATGCTCTTGCTTTCCTGCTATCAGGTTCCCCATGTACGAGTTCGCGTTTTGCGAGGCTGTGTATCATTTTCCCTTCACTGATTTCCAGCAGGTGGTCTTCACGCATATCGAGCTAGTGCCCGCGCAACTTCACCCCAACGCTCTGGCCTTCATCAGGGCTTTTGAGCTGGTGTGTTGTTATCTAGAGATAGGGGCGACGATCAGCTTGTTCTTTCGGATCTTCCACTTGCAGAGGAAGTCCCAGGATGGTCGACACAGCTGGGTGTCGTTGAAGTAGGCCAACATACACTTTAAAGCCTACCATGACTCTATACGGGATTTCAAGTATCGTTTCTACGTGATTCAACCCTGCTCGCAGGCTGCCAAGGACTCGCCGTACGACATGAAGCTGATTAATGACGAAGAGAAGATGGTGGCCCAATTTCCGTTGGAGTGGGTGAACATGCACTTCCAACACTCCAGTGAGCAATATATCACCAAGCCTGAGGAGCTGAGCGTCGATGACACATTGGGCTATAATACTTTGTTCAACTATGTCTCCAGTTTTCGTCCTACGGAACTAGTGGATTCTGACGGGAAAGCCCTTTTTCGTCCTGAAAGGACACCGACCACAATGGTCGGATTAATTAATATAAAATTGCTGCTCAGTTGCCTAAACGAGGAGACAGCGATGCAACTCTTAGGTTAACTTATATTTTATAATCCAGCTTTTTTTTGCACTGTGGACTTGATCGCTGTCTAACTAATTGCATTGTTTTTGCAACGCAAATGGCCGAAATGAGGAATTGTCTGGTGAAGGCGAACAAAGGAAATATTAAGAAAGGTGCTGCCAAGAGTCGGGTCGACACTGTCAAGGACCAGAGCACCTTGGATAACTCCGCTACTTCAGGCAGCTCCACCCCGGGGGCTACTCCTATGACTGGATCTCCGTTGGGGAAAAGGCAAAGAACCAAGGATCATTCTCCTCTTTCGAAGAACAATGTTGTGGCTGCAGTCCCCTTTGACTTTCCCACATGTGTCACCCAAAGGACTATGTTTTGACAAGGGTTCGTCCGTCCGGGTACCTGACCTTGACGCCGCTGTCATCCTCGATGCTGATCCTAAGGATTTGAGGGCTGAGCTCTGCCAAGATGCCACGGGGATGATCCGGATATTGGAGGCGGCCCTTGCTTTCAACGATGCTGATCTGGTTCCCTGTAAGAACCTTGAAGCGGCCAAAGATAAAATCGAGAAGGCGGAGGCCGAGAATCATAAGCTAGAGAACAACTTGTTTCAGGCCAAAGTCCATTACGAGAGTAAGCTTGAGCTTATGAAAGAGGTCACCAAAATGCGGAACTCAATGGCGGAGCTCGAGGGCGAAAATGAGCAGTTGAAGAAGAAAGCTGCGGAGGAGGAAGGAAAAGTCGATGTCGGGGAGGATGAGATCGAGGAAGAGGCAACTTTGACGACTAGGACAGATTTGATTGCTCAAATTTGATTGTTGGCCTAGAATAACTTAAGTATGGCTTCGTTCGGATTCTTCAATGTCGTGGAGCAGCTTAAAGTTACAAATCCTGGGGTGGATTTGGTCGTCGAAGGAACCGGCCCCCTGCACCGCGTGGAGGACAAGAAGGTCTTGCCTCTTGATGAAGAATGATTTTATGGCCTGCACGTTGTTGATATCTTGGCCTGCGTGTCGTTGATATCTTGGCTTGCGTGTCGTTTTTGCTAAGTTTTTGTTTGGGGCTTAGTCCCCTTTTTGTTTATGTAATGACAATGTTGGCCTTATGGCCGTAACTTTATGTTAAATTATTGTTGTCTTATGCTGTCGTTTAGTTTTCAAGTATAGAGAACTGGTGTATGCTCGACGAAATATGTTAAGTTCTCCAGTGTATGGAACTGGTCGAGGAGCGAGATTCATGCTCGCTAAAAGGGGTTTGGAGACATGGTCATGTCTCATTTCCCAAAGGCTTAGACCTTTCCCATCGCGAACTAGGGGTCTGTCACACTGGTATGACAACAGTGAAGCTCGTTTGAGGTGTCCCCGTTGGGCAACGCTGCTGTCCGGAAAACGGACAAACGGTTGCACGCGTTGATGTTGAGGGTTATATTTATACCATGATACATCCATGTGTCCAGGCATCTGTCCCTACTGGTGGGTTTCTTTTCCGGCGACTATTCCACGTTTTAGCTAGGTTTTTAGCTGTAATATTGTTTGAGATTTTCAGCATTCCATGGTCGAGCGAATGGTTTTCCACTTAATTCTCTTTAGGTAATACGCTCCCGTGCCCGTTTTTTATTTAACGCGATATGAGCCCTCCCAATTTGCTGCGAGCTTGCCTTTGCGTGAATCCTTCTGATTTCTGCACAAAACAAGGCTGCCCACCTGGAATTCTCTTTTGACGACTCTGTTGTCGTAACATAATGAGATTTTTTGCTTTAAGGCTTCCTCGCAGAGAGCTGCCCCTGAGCGAACTTCCTCTATTAGGTCAAACTATTCTCTTAAAGCCTCATCATTTAGTTCCTCCTCTAGAGAAGCTTCTGTGCGGCGGGATGGCTCCCTAATTTCCACGAGAATGACCGCTTCAGTTCTGTAGGTCATTCGAAATGGGGTCTCCCCAGTTGTTGAGTGCGGGGTAGTTCAGTATGCCCATGGTACACTGTGGAGTTCCTCGACCCACCTTCTCTTCATTTCGCCCAATCTCCTCCCGAGACCTCGTAGGATGACTCTATTTGCAGCCTCAGCCTACCCGTTTGTTTGAGGGTGCTCGACGGATCTGAAATGCTATTTTATCCTTGTTTTTGCGACAAAGTCCTGAAAATGTTATGTCTGTGAATTGGGTATTGTTGTCTGTTATAAGGGATTGTGGTACGCTCAATCTGGCTATGACGTTTCTCTTGTAAAATCACAGGATGTTGAACATGGTGATTCTGGCCAGGCCTCGGACTCTATCCATTTGGTGAAGTAATCGACCGCTACGATCGGGTATTTGTTTTCGAAATAACTTGTTGTGAAGGGTCTGAGGATGTCCATTCCCAACTGCGCGAATGACCATGGTGACGACATTGTCTTCAAAGCGTCGGAGGGGGGGGGGGGGTGATGTGCATATCCCTGTGATGTTGGCACTTTTCGCACCTCTTTATGTGTTCTCTAGCGTCATTTTGCATGGTCGTCCAGTAATAGCTGGCTCGCAACGCCTTGCGGGCCAAAGATCTGCCACCTAGGTGTTGAGCGTTAATTCCTTCATGTATCTTGTGTAGTATGTCAGACACATTTCCTTCCTCGACGCATCTGAAGAGTGGGATGGAGAATCCTCGGTGATACATCTTGTTGTCCACCAGGACATAGGATGAAGAGCGGCATTTCGTAGCGCTAACCTCTTTTTTGTCGTCGGGCAGATCTTCGGTCGTCAATAATTTAAACACGGGAGTCATCCAACAACTGGCATCCCCAATGACGTTGATATCGACAATGGTGTTGTCTTTCTCTATGCTGGGACGAGGAAGTATCTCTTAGATTACAAATTTGTTTCCGCCTTTTTTGTGCGTGCTTGCTAATTTTGACAGTATGTTTGTTTGTGAGTTGCGTTCGCGTGGAATGTGTTGGACATCCCAAGTCTTGAACCGCGCGAGCATATGCTGGACTAGAGCCAAGTATTCGATCAAGTTGTCGTTCTTTGCTTGATACTCACCATTTACTTGGGATGCGACCAACTGCGAATCAGTGAATATTGTAACCTCTTGTGCGTCCATGTCTCTTGCGAGGCGGATTCCTGCTAGGAAGGCCTCATATTCAGCTTGGCTATTAGATGTTTGGAAGGAAATAAATAATGATACCTCGACCACAAGACCTTCTTCGTTTTAGAGGATGATCCCTGCACCACTACCGGACGGTCCAGAGGCTCCTTCAACATAGATGGTCCACTTACGGGTACTTTCCGTGGAAGTCTCCACGGGGGTCATTCCGGCGACGAAATCGGCCAAGGCCTGAGCCTTCAAAGCTTTTCTGCCTTCGTATTGTATGTCGAATTCGGATAGTTATAGAGACCATTTTAGCATCCTACCGACCATATCTGGTCGGGCCAAGAGTTGTTTGATAGGCCGATCGGTTCTCACGACCACCGTGTGCGTTATGAAATAATGTTGTAGCCTTCTAGCAGCGTTTACAAGTGCGAGGGTTTCTTTCTCGATTTGCTGGTACCTTAATTCTGGTCCTTGCAAGGCTTTTCTCGTGAAGTATACGGGTTTCTGCCCGTCGGTATCCTCTTTTATTAGGGATGCACTTATGGCTTCGGTATTGACAACCAAATACATGTAGAGGACCTCCACGGTTGCTGGTCTTGACAGAACGGGTGGTTCTAACAAGGATTGCTTGAGATGTCGTTAAGCCTTCTCGCACTCTTCTATCCATTCGAATGCAAATTCTTTGTGGAGCAGCTTAAATAAAGGGGAGGCATGCTGAGCAGATTTTGCGACAAAACGAGATAAGGAGGCGAGCATACCGTTTAAGAATTGAATCAATTTTTTCAAGCTCGGTGTAGGAAATTCCTTGAAGGCGCGACATTTATCGGAGTTAGCCTCGATACCTCTCTCCGTAAGGTAGAAAATGAGGAACTTGCCCTCCCTTACACCGAAGATGCATTTGTCAGGGTTGAAGCGCATTCTACATTTTCTGGCCTGGTCGAACACGCTCTGTAGGTGAGAGGTGCGATCGGCCTCTTGGATGGATTTGACGACCATGTCATCCATGTAAACTTCTAGCATGTCTCCAATTTGTGATTGGAAAACACTGTTCATCATGCGCTAATATGTGGCTCCTGTGTTTTTTAACCCGAAGGGCATTACATTGTAGTAATAGTTTCCCGTCAGGGTCATGAACGCGGTGTGCCTTTTATCTTTGTCAGCCATGGGTATCTGATTGTACTCGGAATATGCGTCCATGAAGGATAATAACTTAAAACTTACGGAGTTATCTACCAGCTTGTCTATGTTGGGCAGATGATAAGAGTCTTTCGGGCAAGCCCGATTAAGATAAGTGTAGTCAATACAGAGGTGCCATTTTCCATTAGATTTTTTTTCACAAGTACAATGTTTGAGAGCCAGGTCGTATACCTAACCTCGGTTACAAATTTGGCCTCTATAAGGTCTTTTACTAGTTTCTCAGCAGCTAAAGTTTTTTCTTCAGATTGTTTGCGTCGCGCTTGGCGATTGCGCGAGCAGTTGGGTTGATGGCGAGTTCATGGCGTGCAATTTCTGGGAAGATGCCTGACATGTCAGCGACGCTCCAACCAAAGAGGTCGGCGTTGTTGCGCAGAAATTGCTTCAATTGCTCTTTAACTTCGCCAGGGAGCCCTTCTCCGATACGTACTTCTTTGTCGGGGTTGTCTCCGAACGTTACAACTTCGAATTCACCTGCGGCCAGGGGGCGTAACATGGCTGAATTATCCGCAAGGGCATCCTCCTCATCATCTATAGGGATGCACAGACCGAGGTCAATCGTGTTGATCATAAGTGTTTGCTTTTTCTCAGGTTGAACGTCGTCGGCTGGGGAGTCTTCATCTCTTGCGCGCTTACCAGGTTTTGGTGCATTCTCTATTACGGTCTGGCCTCTGGTCGCTGCTTCAAAGCATCTCCTTTCTGCCTCGATATCCTCGTGGAGGGTAGCTACGTGCCCTTTCTCAGTGTAGTACTTCATCTTGAGGTGGAACGTTGAAGGGATGACGATGAGCTCGGCAAGTGTGGGCCCTCCAAGTATGCACTGATAGAGTGATGGACGGTCGATCATCAGGAAGCACGTTTTGATCGTCTTGGAAGCATCTTCTTCCCCAAATGTGATGTTCAGCTCGACGTAGCCCCAAGTTTTGGCGGTAGCTCCATTGAATCCTTGCAGATCAGAACCTACGTACGAGGATAGGTTCCCTTGGTTGATCTGCAATGCTCGAAATAGTGAAGTGTACATGATGTGGACTGAACTTCCCTGGTCGATGAGTATCCTACGCACATCTGTCTTTTCCATCTTTGCACGGATTGACAAATGGATGTGGGAGTTGGGAGACCCTCTTAGCAGCTCCTCCCTGTAGAACGTGATTGATTGGGATTTCCCCTTGACCCACTCGATAGACGAAAGTTGAACTGGCGATGAATCGACTAGATGCTCGAGATTTCTTCTAATGGACCCAACGGTCATCTCTTTGTAATCTTCACCTGAAATGAGCATGGCCGAAGGGAAGCATTCCCAAGGGTCGTGTGACGTGAAATACCCTGCGTGCTGGAGGTGTCGAGGAATGTAGAAATCCTCGGGTCTGGTGACGGACAAGGCTATCTGCATGGGGGCGGCCTCCTCTGAGACCTCGTCGACCCTCTTTGTCTTTTCTTGTCGAGGAGCTTCGTTTTTGACGTATTTCTTGAGGTGCCCTTCATTGATGAGGATCTCAATGGCGTCTTTGAGATGAATGCAGTCTTCGGTGACGTGGTCGTGGCTGCTGTGGAACCGACAATACTTGCTTTTATCGGTATTGGCCTTAGAAGCTGTTGGTTTGGGGAAGCGAACGCCTCCCTGTTTGAACTCAGTGTTAATGCACTCGTTCAGGATCTTCTCGCGAGGGGCGGTGAGAAACGTATGTTCTGAGAATGGGTCGGCCGGTCCTCAGTTCTCCCGTGGACAATCATCTCTTCGTTTCTCATGTCGCGGGGTATCGTCGCTATCCCTCTGCTTATGAGACTTCACGTTTTCCTGATTTCGTGAATCTCTTATCTTATATGCGACCTCCTTCTCTTTGTACTGAATGTACGCTTGGGCCTTATGGAGCAGTTCAGCAAGGGATTGGGGAGTTTCGATACCCACAGCTTTCCGGAATTCCCTATTAGGATGCAAACCCTTCTCCAAGATATACCGCTTCATGCGGTCAGTGGTATGCACGTCAACGACCTCTTTGTTGAATCGGTCAATATAGTCTCTTAGGGGTTCTTCCTTTCCCTGTATGATCCCCTCGAGGGTAGCCTCAGACTTTGGATGACGCCTGGATGCGGTGAAATGCCTGGTGAATTGATTTTTCAGGACCTTCCATGACATGATGGATCCTGCGGGGAGATGCTTGTACCATGACATGGCGCCTTTGCGCAAGGTGATAGGAAACAACCTGCATTTGATTGCACCCTCCATGTTATGATAGTGGAGCATGACTTCGAGGTTTTCGATGTGGTCGTCAGGATCAATTGTCCCGTCGTAGGTGGCCAAAGGAGGAGGCTTCTTGAATCCCCGAGGAATGCGGGTCTCCATGATCTCGCGACTGAGGGGACCGCGGTGATCCTCGTCATCGCTGCTACCGGACTCAGGGTAAGGGGGCCTGCTTCAATGATGGTCATCGTTGTATCGGGACTTCTTGCCTCAATCTTGATCTTCAGGTGAATGCTATGCCTATGGGGAGGAAACCGTGCGTGATTTCCAGCTCGTTCTGGACACGAGCTTTCAGGCGGGTCCTGATCCCTAGAAGGGTGTTTGGGATCTTTTCCTTTTCGACCTCGTGGAGGGGATCGAGATCTTCGGGGAACGATGGTTCCGTTCGAGCACCTGCATGTGCTCACTCTGCTGAAAAAGGGTGAGATTTTCCTTTTTAAGGGCGGTGATAAGAGCCTGAGTGGCGACATCCGCTTCCGCCGGGATGGGAATCGGTTCAAAGATGGGATCTGTGTGAACAACGAATAGCTGTTTCAGGTTATTCGAAGCTGAGTAAGGGGGTGTCATTAACCGTGACCGACGCTGAGTTGGAAGGTTCCTCTGATGCCGGTGTTGTCACCGTCGCTGAGAACGATGGTAGGGGTCTCTTTGACAGTCTCGTGCATCTGGGTCACCATGAAGACAGAAAGATGAGCTTTGGTCTTGCGGTGAAAGGAAGAGGAAATCTTGATCACGAAAGACGGGGGAGCTTTTAGTTCCCACAGACGGTGCCATTGTCCAGAAAGAATCCGGACATGTCTTTCTGGCCTTCAGCAGGGATTGTGGTATGTTGATGGGAGAAGATGATGGGGTACCTGCAAGGTACTCCGACGCTCAAGTCAGTTTCAGAATGACAGCTAAAGCGTGAGTAAAATAGGAATAGAAAATTGAATACCTGACTCTCAAAAGATGAAGAGTTTTTATAAGGGCATCTGCCCGTGTAATGCGGGCGCGTAGCTTTTGACTAAGTGTAACTGCCTCCATAAATCTGTTGGGCAGTTGGCCACGTGGAAGGCATTTTGGTAAGTGGGGGGAAGTCCCCAACGACTATATGCCAACGTCTCTATCCTTGTAACAGTCATATCCTCATGGATCTCGTGATGGGCCTACCTCCAGTTGTATACTGGATTGGGCCTTAATTTGGCGTAGATCATATGCTAGTTCAGTCCATAACAGAAATTAATAGTAAATAGATTCTTAGGCACTATGTCCTAGGATTCATTGGTTGATCCTACAAGTAAATCATATATTTGAAGATCAACAATTATTTATCATTTTTCAAGATAAACACATATTGAGGCTCAATTGTTTCTGCAATTAGTAGACTCACATACGATGTATATTTTTACAATGCAATATATTTTGTATATACCAGTGTCCCAGGAACACTGGATTATGAGTATTAAATAGTCATTGATCACATTAAATTCTTCTAAAAAAGTGATAATTAAAAATACTTAATTATTAATTATCTTTAAAAAATTTAATACATTCACTACTACTACTACTAACTACTACTAGCTCATCCACGTGTCACATGTTTACACCCAAAGAGTGAGTTTTCTTATAATATTCCAGTATCCTCCAGACTTTTCCTATTTTATAGAGTGTAATACAAACATAAACAATATTCCAATATCCTCCCGAGATCCCATCAATACTTTTCATATTTTATAGAGTGTAATACAAACATAAACAATATTCCAATATTTGGGAATAACCTGCTTCAAACGTTATGAATGTGATTACTTGAATACCATAATTTGTACCATAAAACAAATTAACGTTGGGAGAAGAGAAAAAAATTGTGTCACATGTTTACACCCAAATAATGAGTTTTCTTATATGATAGATTTATAATTCAACCATATAATATCACTAACTTAAGAATATCACTGTATAATATCACTAACTTAAGAATATCACTGTAATTTGACAGAATATACTATAATCATTGGTAGCCAATATAAAATTAGTGCATCTTCTATTTTCTCCTATACAAACAAATTTATTAAAAGATATATATAATTAAACGGTGGAGGGAGTATTCCTGTATTTCCCCCATTTAGCTTGTCAAGTTTAAAAGAAAACAATTTTATATCTACTAGTTAAAAATGTTTTGTGAATTTGACAATAAAAAAGTACTAAAATAAGAATTTGAATATAAACATCCATGCAATTTAATATCATGAAGAATGCTTGATTGAAGAATGTATTAGTCAAAGTTATCTGTTTAGATTGATTAATGGTTTTGTCCAAATGATGACTCGAAGAATCCTTGATTGATGAAAGTTAGTGGGAAATATCTATTGTAATTGAAGTGTTTCCTTTTAACTAGAGTTGAGAGTTGATACCAAGCTATCTAGCTATTAGCATTTATTCTTGAAGTCAATCTTTAGATAGGTAAAAGAGAGGTGCTTATAATCAAATAGAAAATATTGTTTAACACTACACTTCAAAAATATGTGACATTTCAATTGTACAACAAACCACATGCCTTGCAGCTTGTGCTACCCTTTGTGCTTTGCATACCAAAAAAATTGATCTTGAATAAACACTTAGGAAACAAAGAGAAGTTCAAATTATAAGGTTAGTACCTATGAACTGCTAGAACTACTAACCAATAGCTATGTGCTCCATATATATATATATATATATATATATATATATATATATATATATATATATATATATATATATATGATGACAAAAAGGTTAGCTTAAATTATAAGTTGATTTCCATGTTGTCTATAAGCCTGACCTTCCCAAACATAGCAGCAACACAGAACACAACAGGACTTTTGATTAACTCCACTTTCTCTAAACTCTGTTGATCAACAATCTGCACGAAAATATCATCAAAATAGCTTTGATATTCATGAATTTAGCGCTCTTACGTTGAAAATAAACTATGGAGGCAATGTAAATAGTTTAGGAGAATTGTAAAATTATGCGCTTTTAGAGAAAGTTTAAGTGAAGATTTGATTATAGTCCAGAAATATTAACAACTGACCTCGGCATAGTCGATTCTCCCCCCTGCGTCAGTAATACATTGGATGACTAAGTTCCTCAATTTCTCACATTGTATCTGACCGTCTTCTGCGGCTGACTTTGCTCTTGATAATGATTTATTTATGGATAGCGCCTGCAAAAGGATTTAAAAGTGTTACCTAGTTGTAGATAGAAGGCAAAATAATACAAACAATGGATTAAGGCTTAGTAAAGCTGAAAATAAAACCTTTTCCCGCTCTTCAGATGAAAGATGTACATTACGCGAACTCATTGCTAGGCCATCGTTTTCCCTTGTTATTTCACAACCTATCACTTTTATGGAAAAATCAAGATCGCGAACCTGCGAAAAAGAACCAGTCAGTCAATTAAAACCAACATCCCACAACAATAATAGGTGTAGTATTTAAGGAAAATGTTCGGTTACATGTTACCCTTATATTCACCATTTTCCCTCTAACTTCCTAGTTCTAGAATCCTCTCTCCCTCTCCCAATTTGTCTCCTGACAATTCTATTATTCATTTCATTCTTCGGCCCATAGTAGAGGCTCTAAGAGAAATTTCCTGATCTTGGGATAAAGCTTCTAGGATTAAGAACGGAGACACGATGAGAGGCATAAACACAAGTTTCATTTCAAGAAAGCAAAGGAAAATCAACAGTTGCTGAGGATTTTCAGGGGTAGAAACACACGATCAGTGTGGAGACAAAGACGAAAGAACAGAGAGATAGCTGATCAGTCATAATATCCTAATAGAACGGCCGAAGGTGCAAGCTCATACAACACTATTTCGTGTTATTCCATCAATCCAAACAAAACAAAAAATGAAAAAGTACGAAATAGAATTACCATTCTCTGAATAACTCTCCACTGCTGATAATCCTTTTTCCCAAACACAGCAACATCAGGATCAACAACATTAAACAACTTAGTAACAATAGTAGCAACACCTCTAAAGAAAACAGGCCTACTCTTCCCACAAAGACCCTTTTCAAGTTTCTCAACTCTAACCCAACTCTCATGTCCCAATCCACTCTTCTCAACACAAGACACCACCTCACCACCACCACCACCATCACCACTCTCACAACCCTCACTCTCCTCATAATCATACAAATTCTTTGGATTAAAAACAACATCAACACCACCAGGAACAGACAAAAGCTTCTGAATATCACCTTCAAAATCAGAAGGGTAAGTGGAAAGATCTTCATTAGGTGAAAACTGACCCGGGTTGACGTAGATTGAAACAGCAACGACATTGGCGTGTTTGTGAGCTTCTGTGATGAGAGAAAGATGACCTTGGTGAAGGTAACCCATGGTGGGAACGAGAGCAATGAGTTTGGATTGGGATCTCATAGATCTTGACCAGTTTCTCATCTGGGTTTTGTCTCTGATTATTAGAGGTTGTTTTTGTGCCATTGGGATCAATAGGGTTTGGTGGGTTTTGTTGTTGGAAATTGAAAATAGGTCAAATTCGTGTTTTTTGTTCGGCACAACGTTGGTGAGAAGAACTGAGAAGGAACAATCGGAGATCTTGGTATGAGTACGCATGTTTTGTTGGTGAATTGAATGTGTCCATTTTATAGGTTGGTTTTTCTAAATTTTTATTTAAACATTAATATGTATAATTTTCATTTTTCATTTATAAAAGTAAACTAGTAGTATTGATAAAGATATAATAATAAATGTATAGTATGACTATTTATATTATCTTCTTTTTTTGTCTTTTTTTTTTTATATAATAATAAATGTATAGTATGACTATTTATATTATCTATTTTTTGTCTTCTTTTTTTTAATTTTTAATTTCATCATCTGTTTTTTTATGTGGTCTCACCAAATATTTTTACATTATGAATTTTTTAATTCACCCCATAATAATGTTCTCAGACTCTTGACGTATTTTCAAAAATATTTCTCGTTTTTGGAGATATATTTTTTAAAAGCACTTTTTTTACTTAACATTAATTTTTTCTAAAAATATATCTCCAGAAACATCATAAAATATATATTTTATTCGTTTTTGAGTCAGATCCCAAAATTTATAAATAAATTATTTCCTTAGATATATTTACGGAAAAGTTCCTTAAATATATATCAAGAAATAAATTTTACCATATTTTTGAATAGTAAAATAATAGTATATCAATTTTAATTTCATGTTAATTTTATGTTGCAACTATATTCATTAAAATATTAAATAAAATTGAGTACAATAATTTAATAAATTATTTTATATTATAATTTTTTTAAATAAAAGTATATTAATTAAATAAAATGTTATTTATATAAAAGATTTAATTTTTAGTTTCAAACTAATAATAATATATTATAAAATATTTAATTAAATAAATTTTATATAAATAATATTTTATTTAGGTAATATATTTTTATTTAATTAATATATTATAAAATATTTATATAAATAATATTTTATTTAATTAATATAAATAATACTTTATAGTTTGAAATTTTTATTCAATATTTTATATGAAAAGTTGTTTCCGGATGTATGAAAATAATTTATTTGTAAAATTATTATTAGTGTGTCATGAGAGAATGGCCACAAAGGAGAGACTCATGCGATTTGGAATGATTAGTGAGAGTAGCTGTCTGTTTTGTGATGCATTGGAAAATCAGGAACACCTTTTTTTTCAATGTCAACCTTTGGTGGAAATATGGAAGTCTGTCCTAGATTGGTTGGAGATTGTGCATAGTCCTTGTGGGTGGAAAGAGGAGCTTGCTTGGGTGCTGAAAAAAAGTAATCTAAGGAGTCCCCGCAGTGAGATTGTGAAATGTGCGATAGCAGAAACTATATATGAGATTTGGCATTGTAGAAACAACATTTGTTTCAAAAAAGATAACATTCTGAATGGGACGAAGGATAGAATCATAGATGTGATTGTTAACAGATGCTGGACTAGGCCTAGATTGCGTAAGGCTATCGGTAGAATGCTAATGGCTTAGTTTCTTTTACTTCTTAGTCTATTTGTCGTAGTGAGTAGCTGGATCTCCGTTGAGATCGCTTGATGTAATCTGTTTTTTGGTAATAAAGTATTATTTCTCCAAAAAAAAAAATAATTTATTTGTAAATTTGGGGATCTGACTCAAAAACGAATAAAATGTACATTTTATAGGAGTTATGGAGATGTATCTCCGAAAAATATTAATGTTGAGTAAAAAAAAGGTGATTCCAGAGATATATCTCCGAAAACTAAGAGATATTTTCGAAAATACACTAGGTGACTAAGAGACCCATATATGGTGCGATAAAAAACTCTCTTTACTTTTTCTCATTAAGTTTGTCTTGGATCGGAACCAAAATAATGGTTAGTGTAGAACTTTTGATGATATGTAGTAAGATTAGTATTCTAATGTCCAAATCAATTAATGATTTTAAAAATGGTAGAATAAAATATAAAAAAAATGTGTATCTTAATCTTTAGTAAATATATTGTATATAAAGGCAATTTAGTTATCGATTGATTTGGCTCACTTTCGTATATAAGGGCAATTTAGTTTTCAAAAGAACTTTATGTTCTCAATACCTCCCTAGAACTTGGTGCTATATTGTAACCTCGTTTCTTTTGCAAACGCTGACGACCTTCTGTCTTCTCGTCTCCTTGCTGATTTAGGGCTTGTAGCTTTGAGCCACTACATACTTTTGAGTATGCAGATTGAAGAAAATAGAGTCAAGAGCTTTCAAAGCTTAGTAAAAATAACTTTCCTATCTTTCATAGAAATGGGCTTCCATCAGCAACCGAATGCCAATGAGACGTTATAAGTGTTTCCGGTCGGACTCATCCATGGAGTTCCTCCTCAAAAGTAACCCAAGTCACTGACGGAGTTCATCATCCGCTTCTTCTAGTACAAATCTTCTGCAGTGAGGTCATCTTACTTATATACATACACATTGTTCCCCATAAGAAAATGACTTTCACATCTTCCCTTTACTCCTCCCCAACAACACAAATCGTAGCATGGGCTTCTTGGAGTATATAGGTGACTAGAAAGAACCGATCTTTGAAAGGATGCGACTCTAGACTGGCTTAAAGAAACACATAGTCGATTCCAAATAAATTAACTTTCTATTCCGCCTCTGAGTCGTAAGTCCATAACGGAATTAGAAGAGATGAAAGGAAAAAGGTAAAAGAAGGCTTTGATTTCATATATTCTCACCAATATTGATAGACCTTCACATATTCCCCAACTTACAGGATGAAGTTATGAAAGAGTCATCACCAAATGCTCCAGGACTTCTATCTCAAAGGCAGTGAAGGGTAGACGAATACCCAAAGTTTAGAAGATGCATTCATAAAAGAGAATGGTGTAATGACCATACTTATTACACATCCTTTAACAATACAAGCTTCAGGTTCCAATGCTTTTTTTTCCATACTTATTCTTATCATGGATTTCTATGGAGGTAAGCTGTAGGATTGTTCACAAACCACTGATTATGCAAGTTGCCAGATTAATATATTAATGCATAATTGCTTGTGAAACATCACAAATACTACTATCTAAAGTAATTATATCATAGTTGATGAATAAACTAGATTTAATAGCGGCTACTATCCAAAGTAATGACATATAATGTTTCCACTTCAAAGAGAATAAAACATTTGACATTAAAGAACAGGGTTTTCCAAAGCCACACTCCAAACTTTTAGATTTCCAAAGTAGAGAGAATGGGAAGAATCATGAAGTGGAACAAACATTTGGCGTAAGAAGCATTATAAATTTAGTTGTCCTATTCTTACCAACACAACACAAAGTTGTAGGGGTTCAAAAGAAGTGGAAGAATCAGAAGCATCATTGAAGAATCAAAACGAGTTCCAACAATGATGTCTAGAATTAACAAGTTGCATGAGTTCAAAATATTATCCAGAACAAAGAATTTGCAGGGATTCGAAATATTGTCTAGGACGAACAAGTTGCAGAGGGTCTATATGGTGTCCAAGTGACCGTGCAAAGAAGAAGAAACATGAGAAGGATGAGAAGAAGGAGAATAATCAGAAGGGCTATCTTCAACTCTTCAGATGATGATGAAACACCATACACTTTGAGCAACTTTTTGTAATCTAGGATATTTAGATTTGATGATTAAAAATGAAAGTGTTTTTCTTATATTTGTTTTAACTTTTTTCTTGATGATGATGATGAATCATGCAATACTTTTTTGAATTATAATGCTAATGTTGAATTGGAAAATGTTTACGTTTCTCTTGATAATGAATCTTAATGTTTCTTGATGATGATAATGTTTTTGAATGATAATCAAGAACATTGTGTAACACCTTTTCTACCCCATCACAAATAACATACATTTTAATCAATTATGAGAGTAAAACTCAAGAAAGGATATCAAATTTACCCATACAACTCATAAACCTCATATTGAGTTTTGTCCTGTAACACGGGTTATAAAAAAATCATGAATAATCATAGACATCTTATCAAAAATTTCGCAGCGGAAAACAAATATCATCTCTCATCTTTAATAAAAGAAACTTCATAATTTAATCCATAACATCAATAAAATTATAAGTAATAAAAAGAAACAACTTATTAGTTCAAATAAACAAAACAACTCAAGCGAAACCCTATCCCAAATGTTACTGGATACAGAGCAGGACTCCACTTCTAACTAACACGGTAAACTCACTAATCTCCGAGCTAACACGCATCGAGCTAACCTTGATTATCTGTAGGATGGCATAATAGACCATCACAAACGTCAGGCAGGGTAAGTAAATTCACATTCAATAAAATAATATAGAAATGAGAATTTAAATCGTAAGCAATAACATTAGATTCCATCATCAATAAACTCATTCATACACAACTTCAAACACATCATATCATAACACAAACTCAATGCAATTCATGCAATGTCATTTAAAATGAAATGCAACCTCTTATTATGCATGTGGTACCGCAACATCCTTATGGATGGACAATGGGCCATCAACCTTCCACTAAGGGAGCACATCATAACATAAAATCACTTTAATCAACACAATGAGATTGAAGTTACCATTGGACCAAAAGTCCCCTCATAAATCATGCTATGAATACAAGAGACACATCATCCTCAAAACATCATAAACATTGCATCCACATTCATCTTAAGTCATCATGTTACATACTTATTTAATCATCATATTACATACTCGTTTAACATCATACTTCTACCTCATGTACTCATACTTCATAACTCTAGAAAAAAATCATTTAAGTCATTATACATCATTTATTCACTACTCCTACTCATATAGCCCCTAAGAACACATTATACAACAACTCTACAACATCATATCAGCTTACGACACAAACCACATCGAGAAAAACATTTATTTGCATTAAAATTATTTTTCGAATTTCCAGGTCTCGCTAAGAGAGACACCTTGCTCTCTAAGAGACTAGCCCTCAAGTTTATGCTCGCTAAGCGAGCTTCGCGATTTCGTGAGGTGGACCTGTGATTCCCAACATTGATTTTCTGCGATAAAACCCATCAAAACACAGCAAATGACAACAACACATCAGAAAAACATCATCAACATAAACTTTCCTCATTATATCATCATACACATCATTATATACATCATAATACTCACAAAATCATCATCAACTATCAATTCATCACAAAACCCCATACCCTAAAACTTATACCTCAAAACCCCCAATTCTATTCCCACATTATAATACCGAACGGAAAATACTCCCCATACCTTAGGTTTCGTAATTCATTCGATAATCCTTGCAAAACTTCAAGCCTCCCACTCTAGCTTTTCCTTCCTCAGAGCTTTTCTTCATTTCTCTCCGAAAATGCGATCGTTCCCAATTGACCGTACTCTCCAACTTCCCTCTTTTGTCACTCTTGCCCCTAAGACCTCTTTAGTTTTTCCCCATAATACCCTCACTTATCCTCAACCAAAAGACCACCTCACCCTTATCCTCTAATTCCACTTATTTTATTTAATTAATATTAAATAATTAACTAAACCCACTATACTTAATATTTCTAATATTATTAAAATATTAAGTCACCCTCAAACCTCCACAAAACATCAAATAACATCATAAACCATCAAAATTCACAAAAACATATCAATTAAATAAAAATCGACTTTGGGGTGTTACAACTCTCCACCACTTAAGAATTTTCGTCCTCGAAAATGTACCTGAAACAAACAGCATCAGATACGATTCCTTCATCTGATTCTCTCGTTCCCAAGCCAACTATCACCAACTGGTTCACCCCACAATACCTTCACCATGGCAATCTATTTACCTCTTAATCACCTCATTTCTCTGTATTTATTCGTACCAGTGAAACCTCTACAATCAAATTATCTCTTACTCTAACATCATCCATCTGAATCACATGCGACAGATCTGCAATATACTTCCTCAACTGTGACACATGAAACACATCATGCAAATTCACAAGTGATGGTGGTAATTCAATTCGACATGCCACCTCCCTGACTCTCTGCGAAATCTGATACGATCCAATGAAACGCGGAGTGAGCTTTGTGGACTTCAAAGCTCTCCCGACACCAGTCACTAGACTAGTCCTCAAGAACACATGATCTCCCTCTTGAAATTCTAGTGATTTCCTCCTCTTATCATTATAACTCTTTTGACGACTTTGCGAAGTCTTCATTCTCTCTTGAATCATCTTAATATTTTTTGTCGTCTCCTGCACAATCTCAGGTCTGATCACAACACTCTTTCCTCTCATACAATGCTTCATACGAAGCCATACCAATGCTCGCATGAAAACAATTGTTATAATTAAACTCAATCAAAGACAAATGATTATCGCACCTCCATGATCCAACACACAATCCCTCATCAAACCCTCTAAAGACTGGATAGTCTGTTATGTCTGACCATCCGTCTGTGGATGATAAGTAGAACTCATCCTCAACTTGGTTCCCAAAGCATATTGTAGACTCTTCCAAAATCTTGATGTAAACCGCGGATCTCTATCCGACACGATACTCGAAGGTATCCCATGCAACTTCACTATCTCTTCAATATTCATCCTTAATTTATTTTATTTGAAATAATTGATATAATTGAATTAATTGATTTATTGGAATTAATTGATTTATTTTATTTGGTGGAATAAAATAGAATTAGTAAGAATATTAATTGGGCCAATAGTGGGTGTGTGATTAGTAAGTGAGTGAGTGTGTTGTAAGCCCAATAAAAGAATAGAATGTTTATGAGTAGATGTTAGAGTTTAAACAAAAGAGATAGAAAGAGTAAAAGATAGAAGAGGATAAGAGAGAAGGAAGAAAATACGAACTCAAGAACAAGTTAGAAAGCTCAAGAAAATCCAAGGTAAGAGTGAGTTTTTATATAATTATTGGGATTGTTTGATGGTGTATAATGGGTAGAAACATGTCTAGGTTGGAATCCCTAATTTTTATAATTTTATAAATGTTAGATTTGGATGATAATCCTTAAAATATGGTTAGGGCTGGACAACGGTCGGTCCGGTTCGGTTTTCGGGCCCAAAACCCCAAACCGGTCTAACCCTCGGTTGAATAATACAGATCCATTTTCGTCCGGTTCAAGTTTCGGTTTTATCGGTTCACGGGTTCGCGGTTTGGCGGTTTGACGGTTTGGTTTGAACGGTTTTATTATAAGTGGTCCTTTTTAATTTTTGTTCAACATGTGCTTTATTTTCAGCCTTCAAAATCTGGGCACGGACCATTATTTTTCTTCATTCAGTCCAATCTTTTTCCAATACAAATATTAAATCTTTCATCAAAATATTACTGAGTTATTTTCTAATTTTGTTAATTAGATATTGTTTCTAACTGTCTCTTATGCCTGATTAAAAAATTTAATATTGTGTATTATTATTGAATAATCAAACTTACAAAATACATATATCAAAATTGAAAGAAAAAAAAATTGTAAATTAACCATAAAATTACAACAGAAGATTCTTGATTATTCAAACCTCATGGTTCGACTATCCACCTTTTCAAAAAATACCAACATCAAGCTTCAATCAAATACAACACAAAAAAGAGAGGAAGTTAGAACATCCAGGAAATAAAAGAGAGGAAGCTAGAAATTATAGATCTAACAAAAAAAAGTTTACATAAAGGAGAGAGGAAGATTACTTAAAGGAAGAAAATTACAAAATATAAATTAAAATGATAATAGATTTAATAGACTTTTTAGAATATGGATGGAGAAGAAAAAGAAGAAGAACAACATGATGATTTTGGTAGGAAGAAGGAACGGTGAAGGAAATGTGATGGTGGTGGAACGATGACAGAACGATAATGGTTGTTGTTATAAAGAGATGAAAGATCCATGATTATGATGGTTGTTGCTATGAAGAACAAGAGGAGAGTGAGATGAGAGTTTCATTTTGTTAAACGGCGCAAGAAAGAGAGGAGAGAGGAAAGGAGAGTGAAGTGAATTAGGGTTTCACTTTGTGAGAACCTGAGCAATAAAGTTTGTTTTGTTTGGGTTGGTTTTAATATTGGACCAAACTAATACTATATATCGTTCGGTTATGGTTTTTTCTGGGTTGGATTTAGTCAACCGAACCGATCCATTGCTATCCATTTTAAACCGGACATCCAACCCGATTGACCTGATAATCCGAATTTGACCCAACTGGTAGCTTTCGGTTACTTTGGGCCGGACGGATTGGACCGGGTTTTTTATTTTGTCCAGCCCTAAATATGGTGATGAATTGTGTTTGGGATTAGTATTTTGATATACTATAGAGACCCATTTAGTGATTGAATAACCAAAAGTGATATCCTCAGATTCTTCTACAGTAGCACATAAGCATATAAATAATTGGAAGTGTTATCTCTTTATTTTCATAGCCTTAAATGCCAACGTAGTTAATCATGTGACGATTCTATCCTTCTGTCAATTTAGCGCATAAGATACAGATGGAAAAATGAGATTGAAATACCTTGGTTACTATGTTACAAATTTTTTAGAGGTATATTATAGTAGCACCCACCACTTTTTATCCAACAAAACATGATCGGGAACTGTATCAAACCCCTCTCATCTAATGTCAGCAATGTATACCTTATGTTATAAACAAGTTGGAATTCCATATTTATAGGATAATGATAAATGACATAGCTATTAAAATATCCACTTTTATTAATAGCTATAATTAATGTTAGCACACTTATGAATTGCAAATGTAACAGGAGCACTTTCCCACTTAAACAATAGATTAGTAGTGCCTTATTGACTTTAAGAACAAGTGATATGTCTATAATTATAATACATTTTTATTAATTATTGATACTTCTTTTTTTTTTTGTAATCATATGAATATTGAATTTGATTAATTTGAAGATTAAATTGATGATTATTTTGACGATTAAATTGGTGATTAATTTGATGATTATTTTGATGATTAATTTGGAGATTAAATTTATGATTATTTTGGTGATTAAATTAGTGATTAATTTGGTGATTAATTTGGTGAGTAATTTAGTGATTATTTTGGTGATTAATTTGGTGAATAATTTGGTGATTAATTTAGTGATTATTTTAGTAATTAATTTTGTGATAATTTAGTGTATATGGAATATTGAATATTTATTGGACATTGAATTAATCATTGAGAATGAATTAATTAGTCAATATTTGATTGGTATCGTGTGTTTTACGAATTGAGATTGAATTGTGTTGATATTTTGTGTATTATATACTAAGTGTGGTGATATTGGAATGATGGATATGGAATTGAAAATATGTTTGTATGAGCAATTATGTGATAATTTGATTGTGATGAATTATTGAGATATACATGAATATTGAGATTAGGGAATGATCTTGATTGCATATGATTGTTGAAATTGCACATGTGTCATTTATGTCAATAGGCAATGTTTGCTAGTTCCGTGGGAGCTAGTGACTCGTCCCAAACTTAGAGGACGAGTTTGAAAGCTTAGGAAATGAGCTTTTTGTGTGTTATCGGTCTAGGGAACAAACACAATTTAAATATAAAAACCGAAAAATGATAACAAGTGATTGGTACCACATGCATGAGTTGCATTTGAGTCTTGCATTGAGTCTCATTGTGTTTATGGTTGCAAATTTGAGATTATATGGATTATGTGAATTGTTAAATTAGTGAAATTGTGGAATTGCGAGTATGTACTTGTGAATAGTATGATTACTTGAGGGATATTATATTGATGAAACTTTTGAAATGTGAGAATACTTGTGATTACACTTTTATGCCTTAAATTATATATTATCTTATGATTTCGATAATTATATGAATTCTTACCCTTCTGTTGGAATGATATTTTATACGACATCGGTCAGGTACCGAGGAGTAGAGTTGCTTCTAGTACGAGGTAGCTATTGGAGTAGCTTGTCTTAGTTTCTTTATTTATGTTGGGTCGAGTCGTACTCTGATCATGTAGCACTATGAACGTTCAATTCATGTTTTGAGAGATACTTTATTTACTCTACTTGGTTTTGCTATTGTTATTTGAATTATGTGAAGTATTGGCTTTTATGCCTAAGTATGATTATGAAATGAGATTATCAAGATATTTTTATTATGTCTATTATGATTGAAACAAATATGCTACTATATGCTAAATGAAACTTTATGAAAAGCATGAATTTATTTCAAGTGTTATTGAGCATGACAGGTGTATGTGAGATGTTTTCAAATTATATGTGACACCCTTGTTTGAGATGCATGATAATTTACTCTGATTATTTGTATATTTTCTGATAATCTACTCTGATTATTTGTATATTTTCACGGTCCACTTGTAATGCCGCAAACAAAGCAAATATATGGGCTTCATCTGCCAGAAGTTCATCCACCTTCTTCGCATATAGAAATATCATCTCCCCACAATCACCAAACTCTGGAAACTCCATCGTCTTTGCATAGCAGTTGATGTGCACAAAGTTAAATTCCAGCCAGTTCATTCCAAGCACAACATCTATATGACGTAAAGACAAACACACCAAATACATCAAGAAATCCTTACCATAAATGGTTAGAGGACATTTCGAACACACATGGTTAATCGTAACCAATTCAACATCATTAATAAAACAAGTACCTCGAATCAAGTTATCTTTCTTCTAAGCATCTGAGTCATTCAAAGCAAACACTCTACCAGTAGTCTGAGTCGCAGTAGCAACCTTCTTTGGTTTCTGACACTGAGTACTGATGTGTCCCTCTTCGCTGCAATTAAAACAAGTCGGTCCTGCATTCGGACACTCATCCTTCATATGACCCCTCTTACCACATTTGTAACATCTTATCACAGTAGCAGTGCACACATTAGATTTATGACCCGTTTTGACACACTTATAGCACTTGAGAGGAGTGGAACCTACTCCCCCACTTGGCTTCTTCCCATCATTAACCTTTGGCTTCCCCTTGTCAGTTTGAGTCACATAAGGTTTTCCTCGAAACTTGCCCCTGTCTTTCTTTTCACTCACCTGCTTATAGTGAGCAGATCGAGCTCGACTATCCTCATCATAGATCCTACTCTTATCCACAAGTTCAGCATACCTACGGATCTGCTGACACCCAACCGCTTGCTTGATTTCTGGTCTCAGTCCATTCTCAAACTTCAAGCACTTAGATAACTCAGCATCATCACGGTTGTAGTGAGGACATAACTTCACTGACCTCTCAAACTTGGCAGCATACTCTGCTACTGTCATGTTCCCCTGCTTTAGCTCTAAGAACTCAACCTCTTTCTTGCCACGAGCGTCTTCAGGAAAGTACTTACTCAGAAATTCCCTCCTGGACACATTCCAAGTTATCGCAACCTCAACTCCTTCCAATCTTTGATGGGTATTATCCCACCAAACCTCAGCCTCTTCATCCAACATATGGGTGCCAAACTGCACTTTCTAAGCATCGGAGCACGCCATAATCCTGAAAATCTTCTCAATCGCCTTCAGCCACTTATGTGTGTTCTCCGGTTCATGAGTACCCTCGAAATTAGGCAAATTATTCCTCTGAAAAACCCCCAAGGCATGAAACTCATCTAGAACATCGTTCTACGCTGTAGCCTGAGCAAGGGCAGCTACCGCATCCGCAAGAGCATGATTCGCAACCATTCTGCAAATTACCAACAACATCAAAAGAACAAATCAACCTCAAAACACTCAAACGCAAAATCGACACAACTACCAACGACAAGACACGACCGAACATACCGACCTACTCTGATACCACTAATGTAACACCCTTTCTACCCAATCACAAATAACATACATTTTAATCAATTATCAGACTAAAACTCAGGAAAAGACATCACATTTATTCATACAACTCATAAACCTCATATTGAGTCATGTACCGTAACACAAGTTGTAAAAAAAATCATGAATAATCATAGACATCTTATAAAAAAATTTGCAGCGGAAAACAAACTACATCTCTCATCTTTAATAAAAGAAACTTCATAATTTAATCCATAACATCAGTAAAATCATAAGTAATCAAAAGAAACAACTTCTTAGTTCAAATAAACAAAACAACTCAAGCGAAACCCTATCCCGAATGTTATTGGACATAAAGCAGGACTCCACTTCTAACTAACACGGTAAACTCACTAATCTCCGAGCTAACACGCACCGAGCTAACCTTGATTATCTGCAGGATGGCATAATAGACCATCAAAAAGGCAGACATGGTGAGAAAATTCACATTCAATAAAATAATATAGAAATGAGAATTTAAATCGTAAGCAATAACATCAGATTCCATCATCAATAAACTCATTCATACACAATTTCAAACACATCATATCATAACACAAACTCAATACAATTCATGCAATGTCATTTAGAATGAAATGCAACCTCTTATTATGCACGTGGTACCGAAACATCCTCATGGATGGGCACTGGACCATCAACCCTCCACTAAGGGAGAACATCATAACATCAAATAACTTTAATCCACACAATGATATTGAAGCTACCATTGGACCAAAAATCCCCTCATAAATCATGCCATGAATGCAAGACATAATATACATATATCATCCTCAAAACATCATAAACATTGCATCAGAATTCATCTTAAGTCATCATGTTACATACTCATTCAATCATCATATTACATACTCGTTTCACATCATACTTCTACCTCATGTACTCATACTTCATAACTCTAGAAAAAATTATTTAAGTCATTATACATCATTTATTCACTACTCCTACTCATATAGCCCTTAAGAACACATCATACAACAACTCTACAACGTCATAGCAGCTTACGACACAAACCACATCGAGAAAAACATTTTTCTACATTAAAATTGTTGGTGTAAGCCCTAGAGGCCAATACTTTTTGGTACTTGTATCGGATTATTCGTTTAATAATAAAAGGCATTTCTTTATTATGTTTGTCTTTCAGAATAATAAAGTCCCTAGAATAGTTAGTCTGTTTAATGAAATGTTAAGTGTGACTTAATCATGAGATCCCATTAAACATAAAGACATTATTCTTAAAATATCCGTAGTCAAGCTTTATTGCAAAGTGGGATAACATTAAAGCATTGAGACTATTATGAAGATAGACTGATGATCACATCTCATGGATCATGGATAAAGAGTTATCAAGTCTTGACATAGGTATAAATATTAGGAGTAATATTTATACCGGATTGACCCGCTATGAGAATACTACATAGTATGTTATGCAAAGTGTCATAAGTTATTCTCATGGTGATAATGGTGTATTACCACCCTTCGACCTGAAACCACTATGGACCCTAGATGTAGAGTCGGGTGCTTTATTGCTGATCAAACATTATCCGTAACTGGATGATCATAAAGACAGTTGATGGGCACTCCACGAAGCATGCTGAGGGACATGAGTGTCCTAGATGGAATTTGCCAATCCTGCATAACAGGAGAAATGTCTAAGGGCCCAATATTGAACTGGACAAGGATGACACAGTGTATGCCTTGTGTTCAATATAGACATAGGGGCAAAAGGGTAATTGTACAAACATATATTATCACGAAAAAGGTTTTGTCAGATCACATGACATTTTCGTGACTTGGGTAGCAGTGATGTGTTGCTAGATACCGCTCACTGTTTATTATGTTAAAAATATAATTTAATATAATTACCAACGTTACGAAATCCTACAGGGTCACACACATAAGGACAGTTTGATGAGAGATAGAGAAATCAAAGGAACACCGTAAGGTACGGTGCACTTAAGTGAAAATAGAAATTCGGATAATATAATAATAATTATTGTTATTTTATAATGGTTATAAAATAATAATAAAATAAATATATTTATTATAATAATAGTTATTATAATAATATATAATATTATTATGGATCATGTGAATTGGGCTTTTAGCCCGCAGCCCACAAGAGAGTCTATAAAAGGAACCCTTGTGATGAAGCTTTCACTTGATGCAATTTCGTTTTTGATTCTCTTTTCTCACACAAATAATTCCGTTCGTAAGCAGCTAGCACTGTGACCGGAAGCTGTTCGTGTGGACTGAGTAGAGGCGTTGCACTTCATCAACGCTTGTGATCGCTGCATCAAAGATCTGAATCGCCACAAAGAGGTAACGATTCTATCACTGACCATGCTCATTCGTAAGGATCACTAAAGGAAATTTTTGTTTTCCGCTGCGTTTAGATCGCAATTTTCCTCCAGTGGTATCAGAGCCACTTACGAAACCATGGATCTGATAGCTGTTAAATTTCCGTCTTTTCTGTATTTGATTCGATTAAAACACAGAATGAATTTAACAATAAACGATTAATTAAATTTGGCATCTGTTGTGTACGATTTGGATGATTGATGTTGATTATGCTTCAGAAACCGACATTAGTATGGTGAAGTTGTGCGATACATTGATCATCCATAGGTTACACAATTAGATCGATCACTTTTATATAAGATATAAGAAATTCTGATGCAAAGATGGTATATGGGATATACTGTTTTGATTTCATCCATTCAATCACATAAGGATTGTAATTCTTTTGAAAGATCATCATTTTCATTCGCTTCGGAATCCGACGTTAGTATGGTGAAGCAATGACATGTTGATCTATCATATTGAGTTATCAATCGAGTTGTGTTTGACGACATGAAATTGTTGCATTAGGATTAATGGCAGTACAAGTGTTGTATTGCCGCAGACTTTTCCGGTTGGGGTTGTAAATGCACAAAAGTTGTGCAGGAAACGACGCGAGGTGCATGTTCTATATTAGTAAGGTGTGATGGGATAATTGTAATATCCAATTGCTAAAACAATGGGTCAAACTTAACTAAACAAATTATAATAAGATTATACATGTTTAGAAGCAAGAATTGGGAATGATTCATGTGATGGATCAGAATAAGGAGTTATTCACCCAATTGAAAATATTCGAGAGTTGTATGAGATACAATTGGAAGGAGTTCCTACCTAAATAACTTAGTTTTGTGTAATCAGCCTAACGCTGACTTAAAACAAAGTGAAACATGGATCTCGACCCACTAGAAAGTCTTCCAACGGGATTTTCCGAATCAAATGATGAGGGTCATTTGTTTTGAATAAAATAGTGGGAGCATATTTGATTAAAGGCCTAATTAAATATGTTGTTTTTAATGATACTTATATTTTCATATTTCTCTTGTAGATTACCATGACAACAAACACATCGAACAATATTTTGCGATCCATCCTAGATAAGGAAAAATTGTCTGGGACAAATTTCCTGGATTGGCACCGTAATCTGAGGATTGTCCTCAAGCACGATAAGAAGCTGTATGTCTTGGAGACACCAGTTCCTGAGGAGGAACCTCCTAGTTCTGCACCAAAGGCAGAAAGAGATGCTTATAAGAAGCATTTCGATGATGCCAATGAAACCGCTTGCCTCATGCTTGCTACCATGAACTCTGAGTTGCAAAAGCAACACGAGAACATGTCTGCGTTCGATATGATCGGACATCTGAAAATGCTTTATCAAGAGCAAGCAAGAAATGAGAGGTTTCAGGTTTCAAAGTCCCTTTTTAACAGCAAGTTAGCTGAGGGAGCCCCTGTAAGTCCCCATGTACTCAAGATGATTGGGTATGTGGAGAACCTTGACAGATTAGGGTTTCCCCTTGGAAAGGAACTTGCGATTGATCTGATCTTGCAATCGTTGCCAGAGAGCTTCAGTCAGTTTGTCCTGAATTTCAATATGAATGACTTGGACAAAAGTCTTCCAGAACTGCTAGGCATGTTGAGAACTGCTGAGCAGAATATGAAGACAAAAGGGAAATCCATTCTGATGGTCAGTAATGGAAAGAAACAGAACAAGAGGCCCATCAAACAGGGTGGTAGAGGGAAAGGCAAGGAAGTTGCCAAACCCAAACCCACTCCTCCTGTTTTGAAGCCTAGTGGAGGAATAGCAAAGGAGGGCACTTGCTTCCATTGCGGTAAGACCGGACATTGGAAGAGAAATTGCCCAAAGTACCTGGAAGATAAGAATAATGGAGTAGAGACTTCAAATTTAGGTATTTTTGTTATTGAAATTAATTTATCTACTTCTGCATCATGGGTATTAGATACTGGATGCGGTTCTCACATTTGTACTAATGTGCAGGGGCTAAAAAGGAGTAGAGATTTGGCAAAAGGTGAAGTTGACCTACGAGTTGGCAATGGAGCAAAGGTTGCTGCTTTAGCTATAGGAACTTATGTTTTAACTTTACCTAGTGGTTTAATAATTCAGTTAGAGAACTGTTATTATGTACCTGCAATTAGCAGGAATATTATTTCCGTTTCTTGTTTGGACAAGTTTGGTTTTTCATTCATAATAAAGAACAATTGTTGCTCCATTTATTTGAATGATATATTCTATGCTACTGCAAAAATGAATAATGGACTATATGTCCTTGATCTTGAAATGCCAATTTATAACATTAATACTAAAAGGTTGAAACCTAATGAGTTGAATCCAACTTACCTTTGGCACTGTCGATTAGGCCACATAAATGAGAAACGCATTTCCAAACTCCATAAAGATGGACTCTTGGACTCTTTTGATTATGAATCATATGAAACATGCAGATCTTGTTTAATTGGAAAGATGACAAAGTCCCCATTCACAGGAAAAGGTGAAAGGGCTAATGATCTTTTGGCACTCATACATACTGATGTATGTGGACCACTGAACATACCAGCCAGAGGAGGTTTTCAGTACTTCATCACTTTTACTGATGACTTCAGTAGATACGGATATGTGTATTTAATGAAACACAAATCTGAGTCCTTTGAAAAGTTCAAGGAATTCAAGAATGAAGTACAAAACCAACTAGGCAAGAATATTAAAGTTCTTCGATCAGATCGAGGCGGTGAATATTTAAGCCTAGAATTTGATGACCATCTAAAAGAGTATGGGATTCTATCCCAACTTACTCCTCCTGGAACACCACAATGGAATGGTGTATCTGAGAGAAGAAATCGAACCTTGTTAGACATGGTCCGATCCATGATGAGTCACGCCGATCTTCCAAACTCCTTTTGGGGACATGCATTATTAACAGCAGCTTACACACTTAACCGTGTTCCATCCAAAAAGGTTGATAAGACACCATATGAGATATGGAGTGGTAAGAAACCACATATGTCTTACATGAAGATTTGGGGTTGCGAAGTTTACGTCAAACGACAAATTTCAACCAAGCTTGAGCCCAAATCTGACAAATGCTTATTTGTGGGGTATCCTAAAGAAACAAGAGGATATTACTTCTATAATCCTTCTGAGGGCAAAGTGTTTGTCGCTCGAACTGGAGTCTTTCTGGAAAGGGATTTTATTTCCAAAGGAAACAGTGGGAGGAAAATAGAGCTTGAAGAAATTCAAGAATCACAAAACATTGAAACACCTATGGAGGAACTAGAGCAGGAAACACAAGTAGTTGTGGAAGAGCAACCTGCTCAAGTAGAACAAGACCAGCGTAGGTCAAGCAGGATACGTCACCAACCTGAGAGATATGGATATCTCATAAGTGATCAGGGTGATGTATTACTCATGGATCAAGATGAGCCTGTAACCTACAAAGAGGCCATAACTGGTCCTGAGTCTGAGAAGTGGCTAGAAGCCATGAAATCTGAAATGGATTCCATGTACACAAACCAGGTTTGGACCTTGGTAGAACCTCCTATAGGAGTTAACCCTATAGGATGCAAGTGGGTCTTCAAGAAGAAGACTGACATGGATGGTAAGGTACATACCTATAAAGCAAGACTGGTTGCAAAAGGCTATAAACAATGCTTAAATCTGTTCGGATTTTACCAGTTGCAATGCTTAAATCTTTTCACCAGTTGCAATGCTTAAATCTGTTCGGATTTTACTTGCCATCGCTGCATATCATGATTATGAAATATGGCAGATGGATGTCAAAACTGCTTTCCTTAATGGGAATCTTCTTGAGGATGTGTACATGACACAACCTGAAGGATTTGACATACCACAAGATGCCCAAAAGATATGCAAGTTACAGCGATCAATCTATGGATTGAAGCAAGCTTCCAGAAGCTGGAATCTTCGTTTTGATGAAACCGTAAAACAATATGGATTCATCAAAAATGAAGATGAACCTTGTGTCTACAAGAAGGTTAGTGGGAGCATGATCGTGTTTCTGGTATTATATGTAGATGACATATTACTCATTGGAAACGATGTCCCTACCTTGCAACAAGTGAAGACTTGGTTAGGGAATTGTTTTTCTATGAAAGACCTAGGTGAAGCAGCCTATATATTAGGAATTAGGATCTATAGAGATAGATCACAAAAACTGCTTGGCCTAAGTCAGAGTACATACATAGATAAAGTGTTGAGACGCTTTAATATGCATGATTCCAAGAAAGGATTCATACCTATGCAACATGGTCTGTGTTTATCAAAAACACAATCCCCTTCAACTAAGGAAGAAAGGGTCGCATGAATAAGATTCCATATGCATCTGCAATAGGATCTATCATGTATGCCATGTTATGTACTCGACCAGATGTCTCGTATGCATTAAGTGCAACGAGTAGGTACCAATCTGATCCCGGTGATGCTCACTAGGTAGCTGTCAAGAATATCCTTAAGTACTTGAGAAGGACTAAGGATTCATTCTTGATATATGGAGGTCAGGAAGAGCTTGATGTAATTGGTTACACTGATGCTAGCTTCCAGACAGATAAGGATGATTTTAGATCACAATCTGGTTATGTGTTCTGTCTCAATGGTGGCGCTGTGAGCTGGAAAAGTTCAAAGCAAGAAACAGTTGTTGATTCTACAACTGAGGCCGAGTATATTGCTGCCTCAAATGCAGCAAAGGAAGCTGTTTGGATCAAGAAGTTCATTAGTGAACTTGGCATAGTCCCTAGCATTGTGGATCCCATTGGTTTATATTGTGATAACAATGGTGCTATCGCACAAGCTAAGGAGCATAGATCTCACCAACGATCCAAACACATACTTAGGCGTTATCACCTCATTCGAGAGATAATCGATCGGGGAGATGTGAAGATATGCAGAGTACCTACACTTGACAATATCGCTGACCCATTAACAAAGCCTCTTGCGCAACAGAAGCATGATGGTCATACTAGATCTATGGGTATTAAGGGTATGCCTAATTGGCTCTAGTGCTAGTGGGAGATTGTTGGTGTAAGCCCTAGAGGCCAATACTTTTTGGTACTTGTATCGGATTATTCGTTTAATAATAAAAGGCATTTCTTTATTATGTTTGTCTTTCAGAATAATAAAGTCCCTAGAATAGTTAGTCTGTTTAATGAAATGTTAAGTGTGACTTAATCATGAGATCCCATTAAACATAAAGACATTATTCTTAAAATATCCGTAGTCAAGCTTTATTGCAAAGTGGGATAACATTAAAGCATTGAGACTATTATGAAGATAGACTGATGATCACATCTCATGGATCATGGATAAAGAGTTATCAAGTCTTGACATAGGTATAAATATTAGGAGTAATATTTATACCGGATTGACCCGCTATGAGAATACTACATAGTATGTTATGCAAAGTGTCATAAGTTATTCTCATGGTGATAATGGTGTATTACCACCCTTCGACCTGAAACCACTATGGACCCTAGATGTAGAGTCAGGTGCTTTATTGCTGATCAAACATTATCTGTAACTGGATGATCATAAAGACAGTTGATGGGCACTCCACGAAGCATGCTGAGGGACATGAGTGTCCTAGATGGAATTTGCCAATCCTGCATAACAGGAAAAATGTCTAAGGGCCCAATATTGAACTGGACAAGGATGACACAGTGTATGCCTTGTGTTCAATATAGACATAGGGGCAAAAGGGTAATTGTACAAACATATATTATCACGAAAAAGGTTTTGTCAGATCACATGACATTTTCGTGACTTGGGTAGCAGTGATGTGTTGCTAGATACCGCTCACTGTTTATTATGTTAAATATATAATTTAATATAATTACCAACGTTACGAAATCCTACAGGGTCACACACATAAGGACAGTTTGATGAGAGATAGAGAAATCAAAGGAACACCGTAAGGTACGGTGCACTTAAGTGAAAATAGAAATTCGGATAATATAATAATAATTATTGTTATTTTATAATGGTTATAAAATAATAATAAAATAAATATATTTATTATAATAATAGTTATTATAATAATATATAATATTATTATGGATCATGTGAATTGGGCTTTTAGCCCGCAGCCCACAAGAGAGTCTATAAAAGGAACCCTTGTGATGAAGTTTTCACTTGATGCAATTTCGTTTTTGATTCTCTTTTCTCACACAAATAATTCCGTTCGTAAGCAGCTAGCACTGTGACCGGAAGCTGTTCGTGTGGACTGAGTAGAGGCGTTGCACTTCATCAACGCTTGTGATCGCTGCATCAAAGATCTGAATCGCTACAAAGAGGTAACGATTCTATCACTGACCATGCTCATTCGTAAGGATCACTAAAGGAAATTTTTGTTTTCCGCTGCGTTTAGATCGCAATTTTCCTTCAAAAATTATTTTCCAAAATTTCAGGCCTCGCTAAGCGAGACACCTTGCTCGCTGAGATACTAGCCCTCGGGTTTATGCTCGCTAAGCAAGCTTCACGATTTCGCGAGATGGACCTGTGATTCCCAACATTGATTTTCTGCGATAAAATTCACCAAAACACAACAAATGACAGTAACACATCAGAAAAACATCATCAACATCAACATCAACATTCCTCATTATATCATCATACACATCATTATATACATCATAATCCTCACAAAATCATCATCAACAGTCAATTCATCACAAAATTCCATACCCTAAAACTTATACCTCAAAACCCTCAATTTTATTCCCACATTATAATACCAAACGAAAAATACTCCCCATACCTTAGGTTTCGTAATTCCTTCGATAATCCTCGCAAAATTTCAAGCCTTCCCCTCTAGCTTTTCCTTCCTCAGAGCTTTTCTTCCTTTCTCTCCAAAGGTGCGATCGTTCCCAATTGATCGTACTCTCCAACTTCCCTCTTTTGTCACTCTTGCCCCTAAGATCTCTTTAGTCTTTCCCCATAATACCCTCACTTATCCTTAACCAAAAGACCGCATCACCCTTATCCTCTAATTCCACTTATTTTATTTAATTAATCTTAAATAATTAACTAAACCCATTATACTTAATATTTCTAATATTATTAAAATATTAAGTCACCCTCAAACCTCCACAAAACATCAAATAACATCATAAGCCATCAAAATTCACAATAACACATCAATTAAATAAAAATCGACTTTGGTGTGTTACACATTGCATGCAAACCGAGAATGAACCAATTCCGCTTGAACATTAAGAACATGGTTGGTGCAATCTGGTTGTTGACAAGCTTAAACTTTTGTAACCAATAGCCTTGAGACATTGTTGTTGCAATGAATTGAAGGTGATTGATGATGTGTTGTGGTTGTAAGGTTGAAGAAAAGGAAAGTTATGAGGGTGCGTTGGAGTGGTTGTTGTTAGCATGGAAAATCACCACGGTGAAGGTGGTGTTCATGCTGGTGAAGAGTTATGTAAAAGTTTATGAGGATGAGATGGAGTGATTGTGTTTGAAGCATCATGTGTTTGAAACAATAGTCCCACATTGAAAATTCATGTACAAATACAAGTGTTTATAAATATAATTTTCACAATTCATTCAATATTGGGCTCCTAAGAACAAGGGCTTGAGGCCCAAACATTAATTTTAAAAAATAAAATAAAAAATATCACGTGAACTATCAGCTAGCAAAATGAAAGAATCTTTATTGTGATGTGGTATTCGAGGGTCTATTTGACGGAATCTGGCCTTTACGAAGAAGATTTGAAAAAAATATTTTATAGAAACTTAAAGTAAAATTCACTAACATTACAGTTTTTTTAAATATATTTAACCCTTTATTTATTTATTTCGTAAATATTTGTTAAAATTGATAATTTTAACGGTCAACCAATACAAATTTTAACCCAGGACATAAGATATTATTAAATTGGGAAGAAATAGTAAATCCAAACAAGTATTTAGTTCTCAAACACATTATCATACACACCTCTTCCCAAAAAAAAAAAAAAAATCCTCCACTATGAGAGTATGAGAGGAAAATAAGAAAAAGGAATCAAAATTATAATTAAAAAACCTATGTACAAAGTTACAAATTTAACAAACTAAATTCTATAAAATGAAAATTCTACTAATATACAATAAACAATAAATTGAATTAGTCTCTAAAATTCTATCTTATATTAAAAAATATTATGGAGATCTATCTTCATCTTCGATACAAAAATCATTTTATACATTATTCAATTATGTAAAATATTCTATATTCCATTCCAAGATATATCTAAAAAAATTAAGAGATATTTTAGAATTTTCATAAGGTTGTTTTCCATCTCATATTGTAAAATTTTATATTTTAAAATCTCATAAGTGAAATAAGAAATTCCCAAAATTTAACTCCCAAGATAACATATTGAATTGGAAAGCAGTAGTAATTCACATCATCTCAACTTCAGTCCACTGATGCTTCTTGGTCGATCAAATAAGATAGATGCATTCAGTTTTCACATACATTATCTTATACACCTCTTCCAAAAAAAAAGAAAAATTATCAAAAGTATAATATATAAAAAAAAAACTATGTACAAAGTTAAAAACCTAACAAGCTAACTGATTTCTACAAGAAGAAATCTCTTCAAAAATTGGAAGTCTCTTTGATCTAAGTGGACCCCATTCATTCATCAACTGTTCTATGCCTTTGATAAACTCATCATCAAGAACCAAAAGATCCAATGTATGTGATGGAGGTATCAATGATTTCAACTCTATTACAAGATCTTCAGCCCTTTTCCTAGACTTGATATCATCTGACCCTGGAATTTCTCCTTTTAGTATATCATCAATAATCACTTGGGCTTCTTCATACCGGGCTTGTCTAATGAGACATAGGCCCAAGTTACACGCCTTGTTACAATCCGGGTCGATCATTTGGGCTTTCCGATACACCGCCTCCGCCATCACGAAGTTCATCTTTTGCATATAGGCCCAACCCAAGTTTCCCTATTATGCAACAACATTTAGTTAACTATGTATAAAAAACAAATAGATACAAAGTACGCTAGATGAATACGTATGTTATTTAATGAACTTGAAAATAGAATCTTTACTTATAATAGTATCCAGAAGGTGTATAGTTAAGATAAAATACCAATAATCTCGAAGTTTCTTGTTTAATAGAAACTTGAAACTTCTTGCCATGAGATCGTGCGGTTTTTGTGAGTTTCCCATTGAAGGCTTCGCCTTGGTAGATCAATTTCAGCTTTCTCTTTAGCAAATCTATTTGCTCATCTATTTTCCCACTTTTCTATCATTCACAAGAAATTTAAATTAATGTAGAGTTTACTAATTGACTAAAAAGTATAAAGATGCTACCCAGAATCACGAGGATAAAATGGTAAAAGTCTCTTTCAATTTAACGATATATGTTAGTTGAGTTAAATTGAATATATAGAGTTGGTCTGACGGCAACATTTTTTCTATATTTATATATACATGTAAACAAGCTTAAAATGTATGATTTGTAGTACCTTGTAAAGATCAATGAGTACATTATCAAGAGATTCTTGGGACTGTTTGGAGCAAAGGCCTCTAAAGGAAGAGATAGCTTCAATGGCTTCTTGGGATCTATCTAATTGCTTCATCACCACAGCCATATCCTTTAAAGCACTGTCCACTTTATCCCTTGCATTTATTGCTTTCCAAAATAATACAATTGCAGCTTCCGGGTCCTTCTCTACCAGCTATAATAATTCATATTATTAATGTTATTGGGGTAAACATTATGTCACACTCACACCATATTAGGATATTTAGAGGTAGTATATGCAAATCTCTAAACCTTGAGGTCTGTTCTAACTCTATTGAGTCTCAGAGCTCATTTTATCTAAAAAAAATTTAAGAACAAAATAAAATTTGAACATATTCAAATTTACGTTTGGTTACAATGCATACTTGTGTCTTGTAAAAAGTTTGAAAACCACCCAATTTTCCATAATCCATTATAGAATTGAACAAGCATTTACCCCAAACTAATAAATTTCTCTCTCTCTCTCTCTCTCTCTCTCTCTCTCTCTCTCTCTCTCTCTCTCTCTCTCTCTCTCTCTCTCTCTCTCTCTCTCTCTCTCTCTCTCTCTCTCTCTCTCTCTCTCTCTCTCTCTCTCTCTCTCTCTCTCTCTCTCTCTCTCTCTCTCTCTCTCTCTCTCTCTCTCTCTCTATATATATATATATATATATATATATATATATATATATATATATATATATATATATATATATATATATATATATATATATATATATCAAGTCACTTATATATGTCTAATGTCACTTATAGAAAACTAGTTATGATTTACATTTATGTCATTTTCAACACAATTTGTCATAATAATAATAATAATGGTGTCAAATATACGTTGCATAAGACTTATATCCAGAATAATTCTATTCCAAATTTGATAACCTTTGGTTAGAGAAAACATTTTCCATTTAAAAGAGACGCAATTGTTTTGTATTTATCAAAATAATGAAATTGTCAAAATCATTAGTATTTTTATTTCTTAAAATGTATTCCTCAATTTCTCTAAAAAAGAGTCTTTTTATTCAAAGAAATTTGTTTTAGCATAAGTGTTTCTTTCCTATATCAACATAATATTAATTAATTTTTATCTTTGCTCTTAATAAATATTGGTCTAAATTATAGTTTTTGTCCCTCTATTTTAAATTCAAACAATTTTACCCACCATGGCATGTTTTTTCTTATAAAAAATCAATGAGATATTCATTTTTTAATTAATATTTTTCTCTATAAAATTCTACGATACATTTTAAATTTTAAATACGATGATTTCTTATATTTTACGAGAAACTTGTCATTTTAAAAATGAAAATATATTTAATTTTAAGTGAAAAAATATAAGGAGTAATTGATAATCTACACTATCAACTCATCACCATCACCCGTTGACTATATTTTATAAATTTTTAAAATAAAAGTCAAACTTATTATAACATCCGACGGCTATGATTCACTGAAAATATAAAACTTTTTTATACGTGCATATCAATTAAATCTAAAATATAATCAAAAACTAAAAGTTTTTAAATTTAAAATAGAAGATGAAGTTCATGAATAGGATAAAAAAGCGGTTAAAACTATAATTAAGTCTAAATATTGTCATACACTACTTTATTTATATAATCATTATTTCTTTTAATCTTAACATCTTAACATTTGAGGAACAATTTCAAAAGACTTTTCTTAGAGTAAGTTATTATCAGTTTTAGTCAACATTTTATCTTTTCCATCACAATGTCTCACTCCAACAATAAAAATTTCTCATCATTTTTTTTCCACAAATTAACCAGGATCTTAACTAAACTAAACACAGTAAATCTAAAAACCAGAACAGAATAACAGAATTTTCAATCACGCATGAAGTATCAAAGAACAAAAGTTAAAAATTAAAATCAAACACACAAAAAGTCACAATCAGAAACCTTCAAATGGAAATAGATTAAGTAACTCATAAAAACTCATAAAAACAAAAACAACAAAAATCTAAAATGTAAGTATTAACTCTAAAAATTAATAAACCAGAAACTAGTAAAATCCAAAAAATGGAAGAAAAAAAGGGTAAGAAGCTGAAATAGTGTACCTGAGCATGTTTGGCTCTGACATAAGGACTATCACCATAAGGAACCTTGAAAACCACATGATAAACGTCTTCTTTCTTCTTCCCTGATAATAACAAACTCTTCTTGTTGTTGTAACCGCCTCTTTCTTCTTCCATTTCCAGGTTTTAGAGATAGAGAAGAAGAAGAAAAGAAAAGGAAAACTCTTGTGTACACGCTTTCGAGTTTCAACTAGAGGAATAGGAATGGGAAAGAGAGAAAGAGAGAGGTAATGAACTTGGATGGGTTTGCGTCTTTGTTCGTTTGAATTTGGGGTTTTATTCTAATGAGATTATCGATGGCTGTTAGACGACGGTGTAACTAACGATTGGACACGTGTTCGGTTGTGATGATTTTTGAAAAAAACGAGATGCTCGCTGTTACTTTTATTTATTTGTAAATAATATAAACCCACTGTTTTATTTTGGAAAGATATGAAACATACGGTTACAATTATTGATACAAAGCCAAAACTTGTTTTTCATTTAAAAAAGTAATTTTACTTTTGCCTCCTATTTTTTAATTGACTTAGCAGTTTTAGTCATTCATCTTACTTTTTTTTATAACTTTTAATTCCCTTAAAAATATTAACTTTTAAGTCCCTCGTTTTAAATTATCCTGAGATTTTCTTGATCTCTTTTTTCAGTTTGAACTATATGACATGATCAACGCTGATGTGGTAAAGTATATGTTAACCGAGATTGAAATTTAGTTATCACATTATTAAAAAAACTTATTATATTCTATTTAACAAATATTTTTAATTGAACAATTTCAACAAATAAGTTTATAAAATACGTATTGCTTGTGTTCTTTTCCATATGCAATTCTGCGAATCCTAGAAAAGTAAATTTCATCTTCTTTTCTAAAATTTATTTCAATCTTCACGATCCAAGCCTCAGCGTCCATGTCTGAATATTCAACATCAAGTAATCACATTGTGTCTCGCTTCAATTACGTCGAATGCAAGTATGATATTTCTTCTCCATTGATGACAATGTGGACTGATCAGAATCCATGTCGTCATTTTTTTGGTTGTGGGATGTACAAAGTTAGTTTCATGTTTATTTCTTGAAAATCCTCAATTTCTCGTCTTCTCCAGAAAATCCCTAATTACTTCATGTATATGTCTAGATTCAGGGATACAAGAGATGTAGTCACTTTGTCTTATATGATAGAGAAATGTCTCAACGAGCCAATGAAGTAATATCTTCAATGCATAAAAAATTAAACCAAGAAAATGTTAAGTTGAATGAAGGCATTATCAGAGAAGATCATCTGAAGTTGAAGATCAAGTTTTTGAAGATGATGAACAAGTTTACCATGTGAATGACATTAGTGTTGATAATTGGGTTGGTTGTATCAAATGTTACAAATTAGTTTGTAATGTGTTAAGTTTGTTTGCGTCTGGTTGTTAGTGTTAGGTTTGTTTGTGTTTGGTTGTAATGTACTGTTATGGTAAGGAAGTAATCTTAATTGACATTGTTATGACAAGGAAGTAATGTTAATTTACATTGTAATGTTATTGTATGTGTTATGTTTTCATGATAATGTGTTAGACTTATAAATTTCTTGTAATAACAGACTATAAAGTTGGCCATGACTTGACAATGACTTTGAGATAGCAAACCTATAATGACTTTGAGATAACAAACCTATAATGAATTTGTAATAATAGACCTATAATATCCATGTAATAATAGACCTATAATGTCTTTGTAATAATGTCAGACCTGTAATGACTTTGTTCATAAACTTGTTCAACTCAAAATACATAATTTAACACACTTAAAATATAAATACAACTTGTTCATAAACTTGTCCATACATTCCAACATACTCAAAATATCATTAGAACTTGTTCAACTCAAAATACATAAGTCTTAACCATCACATAAATCAAAATACATAAGTCTTAACCATTACATACAATACTTCAAAATACATAAGTCATAATCTTGAGTAGCTGTTGGTCCCTATGAACATGATCCAACTTCTTGAGTGGGTTGTGATGCAGTTTTGGACTTCTTTACCTTTCCCTTTCCCTTTTTTATTTTTTGCTTCTTATTCCCTCCCCTTTGGCATGACCCTATATGTTGCTCTTTTCCCTTTACATGTTCTTTTATTATGCCCCATGGATCCAAATTTTGCAAGTAACTGGTTTGTATCTTTCTGAGCAGAACATGTGGATTCTTTAGTTCATCATTGCTCTTGTTCCTCATCTTTTTTGGACGTCCAATTTCCCTCCTCATCACTGGTGGAATGACAATTAATGTACCATCTACAGGCCAGAGTTGAGGGTCATTTGTAGGATACATTATGTGATAGTATGTTTTCTAGAAAGTTGATTTCCTACACAAATCAATAAGACTCAAAAATATTTACAAAAGTTGCATAACAAATAAAAAAAATCAGTATTCATTGTCATCGCCTATAATACTCTAAAATATAATCTTCAGGATGTTTCTTGTTATGCCATATAAATGTCATGACATGGCTGCATAAGATCCCAGTTAAATCCCATCACCACAAGAACATGTACCTTATTTGATATTGACACAATAAGTTTATATACCATTAGAGACACAAAAAATGGCCTTGTCATCATCACCATGCCAAGTTAGAGTCCAACATTCAACAAATTTCTTATTCTTATCTAGAGCTAATTGAACTCTTGGGCACACATTACTAGCACATTTTACCATGAGTCCCTTCTGGTTAGTGATTCTCTTAGTCAAGTAATGTTTTATCCCTTCTAAAGGGTGATAATAGGTTTGTTCCTATATTCTAGGATGACCTTATTAAAGGCTTCACACATATGTCCTAAAGTGTGACCTACTCCAATATTGTGCTGGCACCTCCTTCATATCCTTCCAAGTTAATTCATTCAAAGTCTTTTTTAATTCCTTACCAGGGTACATTTTTTTCCAGTTACCATATAAATGCTTCACACATAGTATTTATTCCACATGCTCACTCAAGCCTTGGACAGTTGGGACAAGTCCATGTCAATTACAAATAAATACAATTAACCTTTGAATACAATCAAACAACAACATAAGTATGAAAATAAAATAAAACAAGAGTTATCTACCTTTTACTGATCTGAAATAAAGGCATATTCCCTTTGATTTATACATTGCAAGTCTTCAAGTAAGAGATTTAAAAACCACTCCCAAGATTCCTTAGTTTCTGCCTCTACAACAACATATGCAATTGGAAATATCTGGTTATTTTCATCCCTACCTACAACTGCCATCAAATTCCCACCATAATCTTCTTTTAAAAAACAAGAATCTAGACCAATAAGTGGTATGTAATACCAAGCAAAACCAGTCTTGTATGCCTCTAAACAAATGTATATTCTCTAAAAAATTGCACAAAATTTGGAAGACATTAGCCTATTCTTCAAGTTGTTTCTCTAGTTGCTCTCGATTATCGTATGGAAAATGTACAACTTCCTCTAGTTTCTCTTTAATCACCACTTGGATTGACTCCTCAAGTGGTTGTTCTACTGACTTTCTCTCATCTTCTGGGATTGACTTGTTAAGTGATAGTTTTGCTGATTTTCTCTCCCTTTCCTTGGGATCACTAGTAACACATACATCATTTTTCTCCAAACTATCACAAGTATCTTGGCATATTGAAGCAAGTACTTTGCTATAATCATCCACGAATATACCCAAGATTCTCAATGCTTGCACTAATTAGGGTTTAAGTTTGGTTGCACAATTTTCAAGAACCCTCTCTCCCGATTTCTGGGAAATCTGTGAAACTTCATTGACCAACTCTTGGAAAATTCTAGGTCATTTTGCCATGGATTGATCACGATGAAACTTCTACTCTGGTGTCGCTCTCCGGATTCCATCCTGGTACAAACGCGAAAGTGGCGTGGAAAGAGGTAGAGTCTCCAGCCAGGCATTTTTATCCCGAAGGAATGGGAATGGCAATGTTGCACAAACCAGAAGAAAAGAAAAGGAAGGACACGGGTCCTGTGAACCAAAGAAACTGAGTTCGGGAGTCGGTTACGACCTGAGAAGTTATTAGCACCCCAAATCGTCCGTCGTATCGGACGAGATCCACACTTACAAAGAAATCTGTTTCAAAGGGTGAGGGGATGAAAGCTGTTATGAAACTGAACTGGATAAAAAGAAAATAAAAGGGGACTGAAAAAGAAATGAAAAGGAAAAATGTAGGGAAAATAAAAATTGTGCTAGAACGGGCCCTACCCCGCTGCCTACGTACCTCACTGGACATAAGGATCAGAGTCGCCGTAGTTCCCCTAACTAGGGGTGGAAAGATTGCTTGTGAATTAAGGCTTGAACTGCCTATGTCAATGCTCAGGTGTTGCAGGCTCGGACGACGAGTGCGTTACCTTCTTGCATAATGACAAGAAGAAGCAAGTTTGCGGACAGAGCGAAGGAGATGAGAAAAGAATCCCAAAGGAAAGACGATTATTGTTTGTTTGTGTTTTTTAGAGCTTTTTATTTGTGTGGCACAAGAGAATGATCTCAAGCTCTCTTCCATGGAATGTGTACTTGCTACTACATTCCAATATGGAATGATAGAACAAGCACACCAAGCAAGGAGAACTTATCCAAGACTTGTTTCCAAGGGCAAGGGCCCAAATTCATTGACTAGTTGAATTTATTAGGTGTTTTTGGTGATTAAAAATGAAGAAGTATATTTTAGGGTTTTTCTTGATGAAGATGAATTCATGATCCGACTTGTGCATCATGCTAGACAAATGCATTATTCCAAGATGGAATGAATACATATGCCCCATGGAATAAGGCTTTTACACAAGAAGTCACTTCTTTCTTTATTAATGTTTTTTAGGTTTTTGTTTTGAGATGAGAAGAGAAAGAACCAAAGGAGAAAAAAGGTAAAATCTACAATGGGGAAAGACTAAACCTAAAGTTGTCATGCAAAAGTGGTTCTAAGGTTAGTGAGGTTTAAACTATCCTAAGAGAAAAGAAGAACCAAAGAGGAGCAAGAAGAAGAGGAAGCAAGAGCTAGCAAGCAACTTACTCCTCTAAAGGAGATAAGTTGCTCCTAAAGGGGAAGAAAAGAGTTGAATTACATGATGGCATAAGGCACATCAAAATACAAAGAGAAAGCAACTTAAAAGGAAAAGGATGAAGAGTTGAAATGTAGATGAACATCCACACTTCACTTACCATAAGCCCCTGCAAGTATTAGCAAAATCCAGCACATGTTCATCAATAAAATCATGGGATTAGCATGCTCAAAGTTCACACTAACCAAGATCAAACAATCATGCCAAACATAGCTCACATAAGCATTTACGTGTCGAGAACATGGAAGCATGCATCAATCAGCAAGAAAATCACCCAAACAATCATATTCAATGATCATACAATGATCCATGGCATTTAAAATAAGTGAGGGGATCAAACATGCTAAAAATAGCCCAAGAATGGCTCACTGCATCAGTGTTAACCGGGTAACCAGTTAAAACCTGCAGAAAAAACAGCATAGAACAGGTGCGTTAACCGGTTAACCAATTCGTTAACCGGTTAACGCTGTTAAGACAACAACAATTCCTGCAGAAAAAATCAGTTCAAACCAGCTTTTCCAAATAATCTTACACCAGACTAGCAAGAAATTGAGCATGAAAATAGTGTATCAATTCAAATTAAATGGCATCATCAAGCTCATGAACATTAATACATAGATCCGTTCGCAAATCAACCAATCAAATCAAGCAACACAAGCAAATATGCAAACACATGGTGGATCTAAAGCACAAGCATGCAAATAAGCTAAAACAGAGCTAGATCTGAATTTAACCAACCTACAAAGTTGAGGTATGCTTTGGTAGTTGTTGATTGAGCTGGAAATGAAAGATCTCGCGATAAACTTTGAAGATCCGGTGCTAAGCTTCACACTCCGTGCAAAATAAATGCAAGAACAAGATCTTGATGCAGAATTTTGGATCCAAAAGCACTTCTAGATCCCAAACCAGATCTGAATCACCAATTAAACCAACAAAAAGATGCAAGGAAGCTATGGATGGAGGTCTAGTTCCAATATCTACACACCTCAATGCAAGGTTATGTGATATTCAAAGAGGAACTTTGAGTGATTTGGAAAATTGGGAGAGAAAAGTGAGAGAATTGTGAGAGAAGAGTGAAAATTCAGAATGAGAATGAAAATTGTGAGAGAGTTCTTTTGTGGTTTGGAGAGAAATGGATTAAATATGGTTTAGGTTTGGGGCCCAAAAATTAGGTTTGGGATCCAAAATTATGGTTTGGCAAAGAGATTAGGATGTAGCAATGGAATTAGGCTGGGATAAGTGCTCTAGATCCTTCCTTTTAATTTCCAATTAATTCAAAATGAATAAAAATCAGAAAATGGAAATTGGAACCAAATCACACATGCTGAATTTGCTACTGGAAATTCAAAATTCGTGGCCATTAACCGGTTAACCAATCTGTTAACCGGTTAACGCCAGTGAATTTTGAATTTTCCCTCCATTTGGTGGGAAACCTCAGGAATCACCCGGCGCCAACCATTTTGACCTGATTTTGACCCTCAATCCTTTCTTTAGGCTTTGACCATGATGTCAAACTTGTAACATGCCCTGTGAGCTTTGAATCTCCCTAATGATTGATCATATGCCTTATGCCGGAACATGCAAGTGCTATGCTTCATTTTTCTATGTAATATGCTAAGCTTATGACAAGCTGATGATGAATATGATATGATGATGATGCTAAACAGGAGAGGGATAATTTGGGGTATTACAGCTGCCCCTATTCAAGCAACTGTTAATCTGAAAAGGACGATAGCACGGGCTATCGACCGTTGAAGATGAACTGTGGTTGAATACCAAGAAAACTTGAAATTTGCACTCTGCTGGAGAATGCAAGCAATGGGAGATAAACCCAACCAAATGACGCTTTGGTGACTGAGGTGGGGAATAAAGCAGACGAGCTCCTTCTGTAAACACCCCAAATTTTCCCTCACCCATTCACACCATGGCTTGTGATAATTTCATAAGCATAAACTCAATCATAGCATCTCATATTACATTCTTGATTCATTGCATTGGTCCAAAGCCCTCTGCATCTAGGGTTTGTGATCTGAGCAATCCAAGGAGCCACTTGAGCCATTCCAAAGGTCATCAATCACTTCAAATGGGTCCATGTGTGTTCAAGTACCATATTATATCCTCTCAAAGTCAATAATGCCAAAGAATCACAAGAACTGAGATTGGTATGGAAGCAGAGCCAGGCTTGACTGCACAAATGACCTAGAATTAGGGTTTTGGTTTCAGAGGCCATAACTCCAATTTTTTTGGTCATTCTTGTTTCTATTGGTCTCTATATGGTATAGGGAGTATGCATATCAATTTTCATGAATAAATTCCATGGGGAAGTCATCTGATCAAGAGTTGACTTGCTGGACAAGTCAGTGTAAAATCAGGGCATCTGAGGCCCCCAATGACCCAACCAAGGGGTGTTCTTCATCATTTTGATTGTATATGATCTTTATTTGATCATAGAAGAGGTTGGAAGTTTACAAAATTCAAGAATTTCAAGTCTTTTGCAAAGTTGACTTTTTGGGCAAGTTTGACTTTTAATGAAAATGTCATTTTATGCAACTTTTTCAACCCTTACTTTTTGATTCAAGAAAGCTTCAAATGGAAAAACTTTGGTCATGAAAGTTGTAGAATAGATCTTTCCCTTTTCAAAAAGTACAAGAACTTGACCTAATTCATTTTGGATCAAAAGTTATGGCTCATCAAAGTTGGCAAAAATCACTAAATTTCAAGTTTTGCACTAAATGGAAAACTTGCAAATTCTTGAACCAAGGCAATTTGTGACTTCTAATTGATGTCAAATCTTTACACAAACATCACACATGCCCTAAAATCAGAATTGGCCCAAGGGGATTCTCATTCATTTGCCTTGAATTTCACATTTCCATAAGGTATTTTCCATAAGAGTGCAAAGAGGGATTCTTGGCAAAATCATCTTCCCATGAGTTATGTGATCACTAGTTGATTTCTATGCATTGCCATGACCAAATGAAACATTATGCAACAAAATTCAGCAAGAATCATCTCATGTACATAACACAAAATCACAAGAAAGCACAAGTGGGCAAGTTGCAAGATCTAGCATAGCTCATGATCCACATGCTGCAGACATTCACAAGCAATCTAAGGGTCATCCTTGACTCAGGCTGAGGCAAGACAAGCCTTAGACAGTTGCTGCCATAGCCCATGCTGCAAGTACCAATCACATTGACTTTTTTGCCAAAACCCCCATACTCTTGGAACAGTGAGCAGCCACCTCTACTGACCTGCTCCACAGGCTACTCATACATTGTGGGAGTGTTATAGCAAGACATTGGCCATTGAAACAAGCCAGAACACAGCCTTCACAAAAACTGTCAAAGAACTTCTCTTCTTCGAATCTCCCTCTCCAGCCATCAAACACCCAATTTCTCTTCACCAATGAATCACACATACTCAAGAGAACCAAAATCCACCATTGAAGTAGCTTGAAACTTCACAAATCCTGACTGTGGAATCTGCTGCACCAGAACACTTCTTCTCAAATCAGCCATCCACAAGAACTTTGAAGCATCTCATTGAGTTCAAGAGGGTCAAAGAAGTTCATTTGCACAAGTGGGAGACTCTGGAAGCTCACCATTGAAGCTTTCCAGCTCAGGTATGGCCATGAACTTTTTCTCACAGAGCTTGCATTTTATGTTATAAATTGATAGTGTATGTCTTGCTGGTCATGGGGATGTCCTTAGATTTGAAAATAGTGAAGAAATGAGTATTTTGTTGCACTCTGAAATTTTACCCGTGAATCTTGTTGGCTTCGATTCTCACTGATCTTGAATGATAAATTTAGTTTGAGGGGTGATTTGAATGGGGTTTGGGTAGAGGAACATTTCCCTGCTTTCAATTTGATGAATGGTGGCCTGAATCATGATCTAGGGTTTTCAACCCGCCGGAGAAGATGACCGGAGCTTCCCTCCGGTCACCTGAAAGTACTTAACCCTAATCCCTGTAATTAAATGATGTTTGAATCTAGTGCGTTGGATCCATTGACCTAGGTTGACTGGCGCGCGTTTGTGTGGCCCAGATGCATCCCCAGAAACCCTAATCTTCATTAACTTAATTAATCCTATTTAATTAATTCATAAATCAGAAATTAGGAAGTTTGAATGTAGACCATTAGATTGCGCGCGCAGTCAACATTCCTTTTCCCAGAATCCATCCTGACCTTCCATTGTGATTACTTTTCATTTTCTTTAATTTTTATTCCATTTATTTTATATTTCTTTCTCCATTTTATTAAAAATAGCAAAACCAATTTAAAAATTCTGAATTTTTTTATACAAGCATTTATTTAATTTCAGAAACCAAAAATATTTTTATTTTTATTTTTTGCATTCAAAAAATGTTTTTAAATATTTAAAAGTTTATTTTTAATTAATTAATGAGGATTAATTAATTAAAAATACTTTTAGGTATTTAAAAATCACCAAAAAATTCATGAAACATTTAAAAACATTTAGAAACATTGTCCAACCCTCAAACAAATTTCGTTTTTGATCTTGATGCATTTTGAGAATTTTTCATGGAATTAAAATCATTTTAATGCATTATTTTGATCCAAACTTCCAAAAATCATTTCTGCCTAACCATTGAGAGTTGGACCTTGATTCTTTTTGCATTGCATTGTGTTTAGCATGTAGTATGTGAGATTAAATTGGCATGATTTGATCTTTCATTTTCCATTTGTTTGACATTTTTCTTGTTAAGGAACCCTAAAACCCTAGAAATCTTAGGAAATTCATAACTTTTATTAGGATAAGAGTTGGAACTTCTCCTTTGGGCAGTGAGTTAGTATAGGTTTAGGGATCCTTTGAGTGCATTTTCAATTTTTTATATTGATGTTTGCTTCTGATTTTGGTTTTTGTTTGGTGCTTTGATCATAAACCCTAATTTGGGCTTCCATATGCATCCATCTTGCATTTGCATTCATACCTTGACTTGCCATGACATTTTGTGCATCCATTTGATTCATTTGACATCTTAAGACATATTTAAAGCATGTTTGATCATTGCCTCTTGCATTTGCCATGTTGTATGCCATATGCATTTCATAACTTTTCATGAATGTTCATGGTTCTTAACTTGTTTCATTTGCATCCATGAGCTTGTATGATCATCACCATGCCTTGTTTCATGATTGTATCACCCCATAACATCATTATCATCATGAATATGCTTCTGGTTTTGATTTTCATCATGCCATTTCATCTCATTTTGCATTGCATTTCATTTCTTTCACTAACATTTCAGGTGGTAAGTTGTTTGAGAAGTGAATTTGCCTTCACTTCTCATAATCTCTTTTCATCTCTCTTATGCATCATTGCTGCATTTTATCTTGTGCTTTGGATTGAGCTTGATCATTCTTCTTCTTCTTACTTTCTTTCTTCAAGTGACTTGTCTTCTTAAATGAAGCAAGTTACTTTGCTTCTCCTGATCCTTTCATCTGCTTCCTGGTGGTTCTTCTGAAGTTAAACCTCACAAACCTTAGGAACAACCAAGCATGACAATTATTAGGGTTTTGATTAGTCCCCCCACTTAGTTTTTCCTTTGTGTCTCTTTGAGTCTTCTCTTCTTACCTCATAATCAATGACTAAACCCTAAAGGCTTTAAGGCTTTGTGATCAAGCTTATGCCTGCATCCTTCTATTAGGATGGAGTGTATAACTTTAATCCTAAGTGTTAAACCCTTAATGTGTTTAAATCTCTTAATCAATTCACTTAATAATCATCAAGACATCACACTTGTAACTTGGGCCTTGCATTAGGGTTCTAATTCTTCCTTAATTGGTTAAGAAGGACTAACCCTAATGTTAATGGACAAGTCCCCCTCAAGTTGTCTTACAAACCCTAAAAAACATTTCATCATCATATCATTCAATAAAATACACTTAATCAAAGGCTTGTTTTGCCATGAGTTTAATCCCTAATCATGGATTAAGTTGAGGAGCTTTCCTCAGCTTAAACATTCTCATCTATTATCCTTCTATTAGGATGGTGTAATGAGTCTGTTTAATCCCTGATTATGGCTTAATCTCATTACTCAACACTAAACAAAAACACCAAAAACATCTAAATAATCACAAGTAGGTTAATGATCTTAATCCTACACCAAAGGTGATTAAGTGTGAGAGGCTGACTTCACACTTAAGGTATTCTCATTACCCCTAATCAGAGGGAAGATGTGATGAGTTTACTAAATCCACTGGTTTAGGCTTAAGCTCATTAACTTATGACAAATTCTCAAAAGCAATAAAAGACTGAAAACTCAAAAATAAACAATAATCGTCTCCTTCGGGATTCTTTTCTCATCTTATTCACTCACAAACGAGAACTTGCTTCTTCCGTCTAATGCAAGACAGTTTGCACCTGAGCCAGACAGGTCATACACTTGAGCATAGACAAGTAAGCAGTTCACAAGTCAATTCATCTTTCAGTCTCTTTGGGTCGAACTACGGTGTTCTGACTTCCTCATTGCACGAGAGGATACGTAGGCATAACTTAACAGTTATCGAACAAAAGTCCCTGTATATTCCCCCTCCTCCCAGCTTTATTCTTTTAGCCTCATGATCTTGAGCACTTCATTCCATATCTTACACTGACACTTCACATATTTCACTTCACTTCTTTTACACTGACACCTGTACATCCTTTTCCAGCTCTTTATACACAAATTGCACTGACACTACCCCTTTAAAACACAAAACTTTCAAGCGTGGATCCCGTCGAGTACGACGGACAATCTGGGTGCTAATACCTTCCCAGGTTGTAACCAACCCCCTTTCTCAGTCTCTCTGGTTCGCAACCGTCTTATCCATATCTTTCTTAGGTTTATGCAGCATTGCCTTTCCTCCGGGATAAAAATGCCTAGCTGGCGACTTTATTCATTCCCTGTGAGTTCACTCCTGTGTGTTCTCACACCCTCCTTTCGCCGACCGTTCGCGTCTGTACCTTTATCTGGGCCATTTCCCATTTATCGGGAGCGACAGCTTGGCGACTCTGCTGGGGACCCTTATACTGCAACCAGGGCTTCTGGTTCTTTTGGTGGGTACCTCCTAGCGCTTGTTTGATTTGTGTTTACTGGGGTGTTATGTGCTATTTGTGCTTGTGTTTGTATTTGTTTTTGCTTTATGTACAGTTGTTTTATTGCTTTCTTTATAGCTTTACATATATCATACTGTCATGCTGTGCTGGCTGGATCTGTTTTGTTACTTTGATGGGTGGGTGTTCTATTGAGAGTTGAGGTCCTATACCTGGGACCTGAGTGACACCTAGGCTAGAGTGGTTCATATTCTTTCCCATTCCATTTCGGTCTGGTGCGGGAATATGAAACACGGTTCAGATATGGGCTTCTTCTTGAGAACTCTGTGCTGCAGATTTCCTGTAGTGCTAGGGCTATCTGGGAAGCCTGCTAAGTCTGGATGACCTTTAGTATTGACCTCCAGAAACTGAGGTGAATTAGAGGAGAATCTTTTATGGTTATTGTAAAACACTGTACCTCCGGGTTAGAAGTGTTTACACTTCTCATAACTGATCCAAGTCTGAGGATCCTTGTTTTAGAACATCACCTGTGAGGGGGTTGGGATGTTTACAGGTTTGCAGGTACCCTTGACCTCAACATACCCTGTTACTTTGTTTTGATTAAGAGTACTCCACTTTGGAACAGTTCTTGTGATTTTTAACCCAGGACATGTGACTCTTTATTTGAGTCCCCTACCTTGGTTACTGGACTTATGAACCTCCATCTGGATTTCTTGAACATACATGGACCTATATCAAGGCAGTTAATCAGATCCAGCTCAGTCACAAACCCTTGCATATCATTTGCATACATCCTCATTGCATCATTTTAACATGTGTTTATTTGTTTTTCAGGGTATCCATCCTACATTTTGGCTTGGTTTTGACCCCTTCTTCAGCTTAGATCTATCTTCATCAGTATCTTGCTTCAGCTGTCAGCTACCCTGCTTCAGTCACCTGCATCACCAGTCTCAGCCCGTCAGAGGCCTATCTTCAGTGTTATTCTCAGCATCTGACCCAGCTCTTCTTCAACAATATGGCACCTAAGAAGAGTAACATCTCCTATCATTTCTTTGAGCCTGAGTTGGCCAGCATCAGGAAGATTCAGACCCTGATTACTCCAGACCATATACCACTTTTCAGAGAACATTATGGAGGAATTCTTGATGTGGTTATGGATTTGGACCCTTCACAGAGGAGCCTGATTCATACTTGCCTGCAGTTCTATGATCCCCCTCTGAGGTGCTTCACCTTCCAGAATTTTCAGTTGGGACCCTTGTTGGAAGAGTATTCATCACTGATTGGTGTACCTATCAGGGGTGGAATCCCCTTCAACCCTGAGATGGCTTTCTCTAGTAATGAGGAGGTAGCAAAAGCATTATATCTGGAACCAGTTCTGATTGGGCAGAATTTGACAGCTAAAGCTGGAGTCTCTGGTTTTCATCTGGATTTCTTGACTTCTCAGGCTATTTTGAAGGCCTCTTTGGGGGAGTGGAAGACAGTCTGTGCTTTGTTGGCCCTTAGCATATATGGGGTCATACTTTTTGCAGATGAGCCTAGGTTTGTTAGCAAGAATGCAGTCCATCTTTTCATCCTGAGAAACCCAGTGCCCACCTTACTGGGAGATCTTTACTACTCTGTTCATCAAAGGAATGAAAAGCAAAGGGGAAGATTAGTAAGATGCTGTGCTCCTTTGTTCCATACTTGGCTGCTCAAGCATTTGCCAAAGACTGATGCATTATTGAACCCTCACCAGCAAAGAAATTGGGCTAGGAGGCTTGTTGCTCTAACCTCAGATGATATCAGGTGGTGCACTCAAAGCACCAAGGGCAGATATATCATTACTAGTTGTGGGCAATTTCCCAATGTGCCGCTGATAGGAGTGAAGGGTTGCATCAACTACAACCCTCTTCTATTCAAAAGACAACTGGGCTATGCATTAGTCCACCCTCCTAGAGCACAGGATCTGCATGAGACTCTTTATTGTGAAATCAAGCCTAATCTGGCTATTATCAGGCAGGCATCCTGGGCCTGGGACAATGTGCAGACTAAAGGGGTAACCATTCTTGGAAGATGCAATAATGTGGCCTCAGCTCAGTACTATGAGTGGTCTCATACCAGAGCTCAAATTACTGGAATGCCCTTCACTATTGAAGATATGCCTGGACCTTCCACAGCACCACCTCCAGCGACTGTCAGCTTAGAGGAGTTTGAGAAATTGAAAGAGAGAAATGAGAAGCTGACTCAAGCTCTACAGAAGACCCTCTGGGAGAGGAGTGATGGTAGGTTGGATATTGAGAGGTTAGAAAAGCTGAAGGTGGAGCATTTGGCTAGAATTGAGAAGTCAGAGGATTACATTAAGAAGTCTAGGGCTGGAGAACAGATCTTGAAGAATGCCTGCAAGGAAGCTCAGTTCCAGAAGGCCAGGACTGATTTGTATCTAAAGGAGAGTCAAGCTAGGTGGGTCAGGATCACCGAAGCTTGCACTCAGGAGGATAAGAGGACTCAGGACAAGATTGAGCAGCTGGAAGCTAGTGCAAAAGAGCAACAGGAAGCCCTGGCAGCAGCCCAGAGGGAGATCTCAGAATTGAAGATTAGAGCTGGTGTAAAGAGGTCAAAGGACCAGAGTCAACACAAAAGACTAACTGCAGCTGTTACTACAAGGAATCTCCTTATCAGGAATCTTACAGAGCGTCCAGCTGATCCTGTGACTGAAGCACTTCTCAAGGAAGTTCAGGAGGATGAGTTTGGTCTTGGTGTTTGACTTTCGCTTGTTGTTGCTTTCATTTTATGTACTTTTCTTTATGTTGTATTTTTTGACCCCTCAGAGGGCATGTATTGTAAAAAACAAACTATGTATCATTTACTTTTTGTAATATATGTGTTGGTTTGTTTTATCTGAATTCTTCAAGCAACATCACAAGCACCTTCTTCAAGGGTCTGGAAAGGTCAAAACCAAGTGCCAAGCCGGATACCTTGGAAACAAATAAGCACACTGCATTGCATACTAACCTTTTGTTTTGTTTTGTAGGTTTTTGTTTTATTGTTACTAACTCTGTTGTGACTTCAGGAACTATTGCTCGACGTCGAGGGTTTCCACTCAACCGTCCACACAGATATCCCACCCGCAACAATCTTCCGGGCATACAAATGGACCAAGTACAGCAGGACCTTACAGAGGTCAGGAATCAAATGGCCAACGAGAGGTTGGAAATGAGGAATCAGATGACACAATTTATGGAGGTGATGAATAATATGGCTCAAAGTCAAGAGAGGTTAATAGCACTGGTAGAGGGGAGGAATCATGAAGACCCTCATCCAGGGACTGCTGGGACAAGCAACAATGAGAGAGTCCAACCTCATGTTAATCCTCCAGTCTATGGACCCCACCTGCATCCAGAGATCAACATCCCTGTTAATGTGCAAGGGACTGCCACTGCAGGTAGAGTGCTGCAAGAAGACCCCCAGGAAGATCAGTTCACAGTGATGGGAGCTGGGGAGGAAGCCTATGACAGAAGGTTAGATGAGATTGCTGAGAAACTGAGGTCCCTAGAGTCCCAGAATTCTTTAGGCTTTGATGTTATGGACATGGGCTTAGTGGACGGGGTCAGGATTCCCCACAAATTTAAACCACCGTGCTTTGAGAAGTACAACGGGACTTCCTGTCCCCGGACCCATTTACAATCCTTTCTGGGGAGGCTGAAGGCATATACCATGGACGAAAAGCTATGGATGTTTTATTTTGAGGATAGCTTAACCGGAGCTTCAAGGGAATGGTACTCTCATTTGACTAGAGCAACCATTAGATGCTGGAAGGACTTGGCAGAGGCCTTTATCAGACAGTATCAGTACAACTTGGATATGGCTCCCAACAGGACCCTCCTGATGGGAATGTCACAATCATCCAGGGAAAGCTTCCGGGAGTACGCTCAAAGGTGGAGACAGCTTGCTGCTGCTGTCCAGCCACCCATGTCAGAGAGGGAGATGGCTGATATGTTTATGAACACCCTCCAAGGAACATACATTGACAGGCTAGCTGCCTTTTCTTCCACTAGCTTTGCTGATGTAGTCATAGCCGGGGAAAGAATCGAAAGCCTATTAAAGATGGGCAAAATTTCTGACAACGGTGCTAGCTCATCCAGCAACCCAAGAAAGCCTTTTGTAGGCCCAAGGAGAACTAGTGAAACCAATGCTATCCATACCGGCAGAGGCAGACCCCAGTATGTTCATAGGTCTGTGGCAGCAGTCACCATTCCCGCTCCAATTCATCCTCAACCAGCTTATCAACCTCAGCAACAGAATTACCAACAACAAATTCCTTATCCTCCTCAGAGAAATTACAACAACAGCAACACCACCAACAACAACCAGCAAAGACCATTTCAACAGAGACCTTCTCAGGCCAATAGGGTGATCGATCCGATCCCTATGCCCTATGCCACATTATTGCCACAACTCCTAAAACTCAACCTGGTTGAGCTAAGGACGTTGGCACCTCCAGATCCTACCAGTCTACCCAGAAATTATGACGCCAGCGCCAAATGTGCTTTTCATTCAAATGCACCTGGCCACAGTACAGAGAAGTGCAGAGCTTTGCACATGAAAGTACAGGACTTGGTAGATTCCAAAGCTCTGAATTTTGCACCACCACCAAATGTTAACAAGAACCCTATGCCACACCATGGTGGTCCCAGGATCAACGCTATTGAAGAAGACAAGCCGTCTTACTTGATAACCAGTGTGGGTCAGATTCGGACACCCTTGGTGGAAATTAAAGCTCAACTCCTTGAATGTCAAATATTCCCGGGATGTGAGCTAGGGTGTGCTTATTGCAACATTTCAGTGAATGGTTGTGATAACTTGAGGGATGGCATAGATGATCTCATCCAGAGTGGCCTGCTTCAAATCACAACGTCATTACCTACCAATCCAGCAAATTCCTTAACAACAGTTCCGGAATCGTCTACAACTGCAACAACCATTGTTCCAAACAACTTTTCAGTTTCATCAACAAATGCTTCATCTGTTACTTCAACGGACCAAATATCAGCAAACATCCCTTCTACAACTTCAGCACCGCTTCATTCAGAGTCTCCTACAACAACAACACCCATCCTTCCAACAATGTCTCCTACAACATCAGCAACAAACAATGCAAGTGTCTCAACAGTTACAATTTATTATGATCCTGCAAATGATTCCGCCTACAACTCACAAAATTCCACTCCTACCAGAGCACCAGTCACAATATACTATGATCCACAGACTATCACAGTCCCTTCTGCAGCTGCCATCAGTCCAGTCACTATCACAGTGCCGGGGCCGGTACCTTATGAAAGCAGTAATGCCATCCCTTGGCATTACGGCTCCGACTTATACTGCGAAGGACAGAAAATCACTTTTGAATCATCAACTTCTTCACCACAAGTAGACAATGTGGGTGGAGGCGGAGGCTTCACTCGAAGCGGACGTCTTTTTGCCCCGCAAATTCAAAGACCCACTGCTGAAGCAGAAGCTGCTGCCAAGGCAAAAGGGAAGAGCATGGTGCAAGAAGAACAAATTGTTAAAGAAGCTTTGAAAACACCTTTTGATCAGGAAGTTGATGAGTTCATGAGAATCATCAAGAAAAGTGATTACAAGATAGTGGACCAGCTTCACCAGACGCCTTCCAAGATCTCCATTCTATCATTGCTTATGTACTCCGAGGCTCATCGGAACGCACTACTCAAAGTCTTGCACGCAGCTTATGTGCCAGAAGAGATCACCGTCAATCAGTTGGAAGCTGTGGTTGGTAATGTTAATGCTAGTAATGGACTAGGATTCACCAACACTGATTTGACTACGGAAGGCCGCAATCATAACAAGGCTTTGCACATTACCATGAAATGTAAGGGTGCAGTTCTTTCCCATGTGCTGGTAGACACAGGGTCATCCCTCAACGTCTTACCTAAAAAGGCCCTTGTGAAGCTGGAATATGAAGGATTGGCATTACGACCCAGTAACTTGGTAGTGAGAGCTTTTGACGACTCTAAGAGATCAGTTCTGGGAGAAATTGAGTTGCCTGTAACGATTGGCCCACAAACTTTCAAAACGACCTTCTACGTGATGGACATTCAGCCTGCCTACAGCTGTTTGTTGGGTAGACCATGGATTCATGCCGCTGGCGCAGTTACGTCTACCCTTCACCAGAAGTTAAAATTCGAGTGGGAGGGCCAAGTCGTTACTATTTGTGGAGAGGAAGATATTTTTGTTAGCCATCTGGCTACCTACAAATACATTGAGATGGATGGGGAGATCCACGAGACGATGAGTCAAGGGTTTGAGGCCTTGAATATTAATGAAACCTCTGTTGTACTTGGGACTTCCATGACATCCTACCAGCAAGCCCGAAAGGTTGTGGAAGAAGGAAACGCTCAAGGCTGGGGCAAACTGTTGCCTGTGGAGAAGAAAGAAGATAGATTTGGGTTGGGTTACAAACCAACTCAAGAAGATCAAGCAGAGGCTGCCAAAAAGCCCAACTTTGTTAGTGGGGGGATGCTCACCCCCGATGCTGTCAACAACTTGGAAGATGAGTCGGAAGATGAACGCAACCTGGAAAGCTGGATTCGTCCAAAGATCCCGGGGAGCAGTATCTCAAACTGGTCTTCCCAGGAAATTATAAGAGTTACTCCTGCAGAGTAATTATTATTTCCTGTATATTTTAAGCATGCATCAAGTCTTGCATCTTGCCCAAGATGACAAGACTCATTTTGTAATCGGGCCATCTGTAATTTTTGTGCAACAAGATTAATCAATGAAATATCAGACATCTTTTGCAAACGAGTCTTTTTCTTTTCTGCTCACTGTTTTTCCATTTTTCTTTTTGTACAAAAAATAAATGGCAATGTTTTCAAAATGATAATTTCATTTCACTTTTCTAAACAAGATTAAAATCAATCACTAAAATGAACAAACTGAACCCTTGCAGAGAGTGCCTTCCAGACCGCACCGACAACAGCACGGCTATGACTTCGTATGACTTTGACAATCCGATCAATCAAGCTGATGAAGGGGTTGAAGAAGACTACGAGCTTCCTGAAGAGCTAGCCAGGTTGTTGAGACAAGAGGAGAAGTTTATTACTCCTCATCAGGAGGAGGTAGAGACGATTAATCTTGGTACAGATGAAGACGTGAAAGAAGTTAAAATCGGGGCCTGCTTACAAGACTCAGTGAAGAGACAACTGATTGACCTGCTTCAGGAATATGTGGATGTGTTTGCTTGGTCTTATCAAGACATGCCAGGGTTGGACACCGATATCGTCACGCACAAGCTGCCTTTAAGAGAAGAATGCCCACCGGTCAAACAGAAACTGCGCCGTACTCGCCCAGACATGGCAATGAAGATCAAAGAAGAGGTACAAAAGCAGTGGGACGCCGGGTTCCTTGCTGTAACTAGCTATCCACCGTGGGTTGCTAATATAGTACCTGTGCCTAAGAAAGACGGCAAGGTAAGGATGTGTGTTGACTACCAGGACCTGAACAGAGCCAGCCCGAAAGATGATTTCCCATTACCTCACATTGATGTATTGGTGGATAATACGGCTCAGTTCTCGGTATTCTCCTTCATGGACGGATTTTCAGGATACAATCAGATCAAAATGTCACCTGAAGACATGGAGAAGACAACTTTCATCACACCCTGGGGCACTTTCTGTTACAAGGTAATGCCATTCGGATTGAAGAATACTGGTGCAACATATCAACGGGCTATGGTAACATTATTCCACGATATGATCCATAAAGAAATCGAGTGTTATGTGGATGACATGATTGCCAAGTCCCTTACAGAAGAAGACCACCTGGTAAATCTGCTGAAACTATTCAAGCGTCTGAGGAAGTACCAACTAAAGCTGAACCCCAACAAGTGCACATTCGGGGTGCGATCCGGTAAGCTGCTGGGTTTTATCGTAAGCGAGAAAGGGATTGAAGTGGACCCTGATAAAGTCAAGGCCATTCAAGAAATGCCTGCACCGAAGTCTGAAAAAGAAGTTCGAGGGTTTCTAGGAAGATTGAACTACATATCAAGGTTCATATCTCACCTTACGGCAACCTGTGAACCCTTGTTCAAGCTGTTAAGAAAAGAACAGACGGTCAGGTGGAATGAAGACTGCCAGAGGGCTTTTGACAAGATCAAAGAATACCTGCAAGAACCACCAATCCTTATGCCTCCAGCTGAAGGAAGACCTCTGATAATGTACTTGACAGTATTAGGAGAGTCGATGGGGTGTGTGCTGGGCCAGCATGACGAGTCTGGTCGAAAAGAGTATGCAATATACTACCTAAGCAAAAAGTTTACCGACTGTGAACAACGTTATTTACTGCTCGAGAAAACTTGCTGTGCTTTAGCGTGGGCTACTCGCCGACTGAGACAGTATATGTTGACCCACACTACCTTGTTGATCTCAAAAATGGACCCAATTAAGTACATTTTCGAGAAGCCAGCTCTTACCGGACGGGTTGCAAGATGGCAAATGATTCTCACAGAATATGACATCCAGTACACCTCTCAGAAAGCCATCAAGGGCAGTATACTATCTGAATATCTTGCTGAGCAACCTATTAATGACTACCAGCCTATGAGATTTGACTTCCCTGATGAAGACATCATGGTCATAAAAGCAAAAGATCATGAAGAGCCTATTCACACTGAAGGGCCTGACCCGGAAGAAGAATGGACTATGATGTTTGATGGGGCTGTTAATATGAATGGTCGTGGTGTTGGTGCAGTACTTATCACACCTAAAGGAGTTCACATGCCTTTCTCGGCAAAGCTCACTTTCAACTGCACTAACAACGAAGCTGAATACGAAGCTTGTATTATGGGTCTTGAGGAAGCCATTGACCTCAGGATCAAGACGTTGACTGTATTCGGAGATTCAGCTCTGGTAGTTAATCAAACCAACGACAAATGGTACACACACCAGGATCATCTGATACCTTACAGGGATTATACAAGGAGGTTATTGACTTTCTTCACAACGGTCAAGCTTGAGTATATCCCTCGGGACGAGAATCAGTTTGCAGATGCTCTGGCTACCATTTCATCCATGATCAAAGTTCAAGCTGCCAACTTTGTGCCTCAAATCTCAGTGTCCAGACTTGACAGACCAGCGTATGTGTTCGCATCAGATGTTGTCAAAGATGATAAGCCTTGGTTCCATGACATTAAGTGCTTCTTGGAGGATCAAACATACCCACCTGGGGCATCTTCCAATGATAAGAAGACTTTGAGAAGGCTTGCTGGCGGTTTCTTTCTGAACACTGATGGTTCCCTATACAAGAGAAACTTTGATATGGTACTCCTCAGATGTGTTGATAGAACAGAAGCAGACTTGTTGATGCATGAGGTGCACGAAGGATCCTTTGGTACCCATGCTGGAGGGCATTCCATGGCTAAGAAGTTGCTACGATCAGGTTATTATTGGATCACAATGGATGCTGACTGCTGTGCCTATGCCAGAAAATGCCATAAATGCCAGATCTATGCAGATAAAGTGCATGTGCCTCCCAATCCTTTGAATATAATGTCTTCACCCTGGCCCTTTGCCATGTGGGGCATTGATATGATTGGCAAGATCGAGCCGACTGCTTCAAACGGCCACAGATTCATCTTGGTCGCCATTGACTATTTTACCAAGTGGGTTGAAGCAGCTTCCTATGCTAATGTTACAAGACAAGTGGTAGCCAGATTTCTGAAGAGAGATATCATCTGTCGATACGGAGTTCCCGAGCGAATCATTACTGATAATGGTTCCAACTTAAACAACAAAATGATGGCAGAGCTGTGCCGGGACTTCAAGATCCAACACCACAATTCTTCTCCTTACAGGCCAAAGATGAACGACGCTGTTGAGGCAGCTAATAAGAATATTAAGAAGATTGTGCAGAAGATGGTAGTTACCTACAAAGACTGGCATGAGATGCTACCATTTGCCTTGCATGGGTACCGCACGTCAGTCAGAACATCCACTGGGGCAACGCCGTATCAGCTTGTGTATGGTATGGAAGCAGTCCTACCTGTTGAAGTTGAACTACCCTCCCTACGGGTACTGATGGATGTTAAGCTGAACGAAGCAGAGTGGGTCCGATCCCGATACGAACAACTGAGTCTGATTGAAGAGAAAAGATTGGCTGCAATTTGTCATGGGCAGTTGTATCAGAAAAGAATGAAGAGAGCCTTCGATCAGAAAGTCAGGCACCGAGAGTATCAAGTAGGAGACCTTGTACTGAAAAGAATCCTCCATCCTCATACAGACCACAGGGGCAAATGGACTCCAAACTATGAAGGACCATTCGTGGTAAAGAAAGTTTTCTCTAGTGGAGCACTGATGCTCAGCACCATGGATGGTGAAGACTTCCCGTCCCCTGTGAATTCGGATGCAGTTAAAAAATACTTCGCATAAAAAATGACCCGCTGGACATAAAAACAGAATGTAAGTCCAGGCAAAAATAGGGCATCCCGGCGAGTCAGAAACAGAATAAAAGACTCGGGCAAAAATAAGGGAAAATAAACAAAAATGTACACCCGTTGAGTTGAAAAGCCGCATTGGACAACTTAGGCAAAAATGGGTATCCCGATGGATTGAAAACCCGAAAGGGCGATCCATGCAAAATAAGGGAATAAGCGAACAACTACATTCTGAATTCGTTTGTATCACCTACAACTTGGTAAGCTTCGAAGGGACCAAGCTTTTGTCAGAATCAGTCTTCTTCAGAAAGCAAGACGAGAAGAACGTCAAAAGTCATACGAGTCATAGCAAAAGAGGAAGCTCCTTAAAGCGCCGTCAACATTGCCAGCATTTTGTTTCTCAATTTGTAACAATCTCCTCATTTCAGGAGATATGTTTCTTTGACTGTATCTTGCCAATCCAGGGCACATAAATTAATAAAAACAGATTTTTCAGTCACACAATGTCTCGTATATTTTTATTTGCAAAAATGTCTGATATCTTAAAGGAAACTGATTGCATGAATACAGATGCTAAATCTTTAAAAATAAAGAAAATAAAACACGTGCTTACAGGGAATATACTTACTCTCAGAAGTGTCTCACTCCTATGACGGAATCCGGTAAAGGATGCCTCGGGACACTTGTACGTTTCTCTGTCTTTGCAGGATTGCAGGTATTCAAAAGCGCAACATGGGGCGTGAAAGCTTCATCCCAGCAAGCTGATAAATCAACACTCACTCAGTCTTAGCACTCAAGGTGTTTTCTCCCCAGCTGAGTTGCCACTGATCACTTTTCCCAGCCGAGGTACCAATCATTCTTCCCCAGCTAAGTACAAAAGCCAGGGAACCATTTCCCCACAGATTTCCAGCCTCTATCCAGAAGAGCAACGCATGAAGGAATCACAACAGAGTGACGAAAGCTTCTACAAACCCCAGCTGGGTCCCTTATCCCCAGGATAGGTCTGTCAGTGACCTATTCCCCCAAGAAGATACATCTTGATAGATCTACCAGTGATCTCATCCCCAGCTGGGATGTCCATTTCAAGCAGATCAACCTGAGATCTTCACAGCGTCGGGATCCGAATCTCGGATTGGTTTCCTTGCATAAACATAGCATTCGCATCATATTCACCCTACGAAGCGTAGCATTCCGTCTAATACGGAGCATTACGGCAAAAATCAAACATATTGCATAATCATGAGCCATGGTCCGAATCAAACACTTGTGAATAATAACAATCCATCAGCAATATACGGAATACCCCCCAGATTCCCCAGCTAAAGCGATAGCCCTACATTCACAAACACCGGTATACACTCCTTTCGGCACCCGTCCGTGTCATCATCCCCAAGTAAAGTCGCCCGAACACCCTTTACAAACAGACCATTCGTATTACAGATATTTCTTGACACCCGTCCGTGTCATATCCCCAACAGAAAGCCAAAGCGTCCCCTTTGCACTCACAGATGCTTGTATATAATTCCTTGACATCCGTCCATGTCATTTTCCCCAGCACAGTAACATAAACACTTGGTATACCAGATACTTGTTTATACTATACCTTTCTCTTTTTGGCACTCGCCTGTGTCATTCTCCCCAGCAGATTGAACACTCATCTATACATCACTCATACTTACTACTCATGTTACTTATACAGATACTCATTCGTATCTTGTATACACCATTTATATCCCCGCAGATTCGACACTCTTCCGTGTTCTTTGGTAACCCGTTGGTACTCGTCCGTACCATCATCTCAGAACATGCGTCAAGCGTTTGTTTCTACTTGATACTCGTCCGTATCATAGTCTTAAGGATGCTCGTCCGCATCTTTAATCCATACACCGTGTCTTCTTGAATGTAGATACTCGTTTGTGTCTACTATTCCCCAGAAGATTTCTTTCAGATTCAACACTCGTCCGTGTTCCTTGTTAACCGGTTGATACTCGCCCGTATCATCATCTCTGAACATGTGTCGGTATTTGTTTCTACCTGATACTCGTCCGTATCATAGTCTTAAGGATGCTCGTCCGCATCTTTAATCTATACACAATACCAAACACTTATACCTTTTATTTCTTGGATGTAAACACTCGTCCGTGTTTACTATTCCCCAGTAAAACAATTTTCTTCTGACATTCGTCCTATGTCATGATAAACTCTGAGAGCAGTCGTCCCCTGCTAGGTGGTCGTCCTCCACCTCTTGATGGTCGTCCTCCATCATGCTCATCCGATGGCCGTCCCCATCGTTGACTTTCTCTATCCGACATTCGTCCTATGTCGTGATATTTTAGCAGTCGTACCCTGCTAGGTGGTCGTCCTCCACCTCTTGATGATCGTCCTTCATCATTTTATCCAATGGCCGTCCCCATTGTTGATTTTGGTTATCTGACATTCGTCCTATGTCATGACAAACCCCGAGAGCAGCCGTCCCCTGCTAGGTGGTCGTCCTCCACCTCTTGATGGTCGTCCTCGATCATGCTCATCCGATGGCCGTCCCCATCGTTGACCCTTTATCCGGCATTCGTCCTATGTCGCGATATTTTCGGCAGCCGTACCCTGCCAGGTGGTCGTCCTCCACCTTAGAGGACCGTCCCTCATCTTATCCCAACAGAGCAGCCGTCCCCTGCTAGGTGATCGTCCTTCACCTTTGATGACCGTACCTCATCATCTGTTTATTTCATTTATTCTTTAACCCGATGGCCGTCCCCGTCGTGGTCCCTTTTCCTTTTAACCCGATGGCCGTCCCCATCGTTGGTCGCTTTACTTTGTGAACTCGATGGCCGTCCCCGTCATGTTTCATCAATCCCCAAAGATTTTTACAGCTTTACTTGATGGCCGTCCCCATCATAATCCTTTTTATCCCCAGCAGGTCGGCCGTCCCCGTCATCGTTTTATTTTTCGCACTTTCCCCAGCAGTCGTCCTCTGCTTGACGGTCTTCCTCCGTCGCCTACACTTTACAATATACTTTATTTTCTTTTACAATCTATATCCCTTTTCTTCTTCATTCTGTGAGTGCAAATTTCGGACTGTCTTTGGTATTCAACCACAAGTTATCTTGTTTGCCTGTTAAGCCGTAGCTTACATCCTGCACAGCTAACTCATGTTTGAATAGGGGCAGCTGTAAACACCCCAAATTTTCCCTCACCCATTCACACCATGGCTTGTGATCATTTCATAAGCATAAACTCAATCATAGCATCTCATATTACATTCTTGATTCATTGCATTGGTCCAAAGCCCTCTGCATCTAGGGTTTGTGATCTGAGCAATCCAAGGAGCCACTTGAGCCATTCCAAAGGTCATCAATCAATTCAAAGGGGTCCATGTGTGTTCAAGTACCATATTATATCCTCTCAAAGTCAAGAATGCCAAAGAATCACAAGAACTGAGATTGGTATGGAAGCAGAGCCAGGCTTGACTGCACAGATGACCTAGAATTAGGGTTTTGGTTTCAGAGGTCATAACTCCAATTTGTTTGGTCATTCTTGTTTCTATTGGTCTCTATATGGTATAGGGAGTATGCATATCAATTTTCATGAAGAAATTCCATGGGGAAGTCATCTGATCAAGAGTTGACTTGCTGGACAAGTCAGTGTAAAATCAGGGCATCTGAGGCCCCCAATGACCCAACCAAGGGGTGTTCTTCATCATTTTGATTGTATATGATCTTTATTTGATCATAGAAGAGGTTGGAAGTTTACAAAATTCAAGAATTTCAAGTCTTTTGCAAAGTTGACTTTTTGGGCAAGTTTGACTTTTAATGAAAATGTCATTTTATGCAACTTTTTCAACCCTTACTTTTTGATTCAAGAAAGCTTCAAATGGAAAAACTTTGGTCATGAAAGTTGTAGAATAGATCTTTCCCTTTTCAAAAAGTACAAGAACTTGACCTAATTCATTTTGGATCAAAAGTTATGGCTCATCAAAGTTGGCAAAAATCACTAAATTTCAAGTTTTGCACTAAATGGAAAACTTGCAAATTCTTGAACCAAGGCAATTTGTGACTTCTAATTGATGTCAAATCTTTACACAAACATCACACATGCCCTAAAATCAGAATTGGCCCAAGGGGATTCTCATTCATTTGCCTTGAATTTCACATTTCCATAAGGTATTTTCCATAAGAGTGCAAAGAGGGATTCTTGGCAAAATCATCTTCCCATGAGTTATGTGATCACTAGTTGATTTCTATGCATTTCCATGACCAAATGAAACATTATGCAACAAAATTCAGCAAGAATCATCTCATGTACATAACACAAAATCACAAGAAAGCACAAGTGGGCAAGTTGCAAGATCTAGCATAGCTCATGATCCACATGCTGCAGACATTTGTAAACACCCCAAATTTGCCCTCACCCATTCACACCATGGCCTGTGATCATCCTCATATGCATAAACACAATCATATCATCTCATATCTCATTTTTGATTCACTGCATAGTTTCTAAGGCATCTGCACCTAGGGTTTGTGATCTGAGCAATCCCAAAGCCTCTTGAGCCACTCCAAAGGCCACCAATCAACTCAAAGTGGTCCATGTGTGTTCATATATCATATTCCATCTTCTCAAAGTCAAAAATGCAAAGGAATCACAAGAACTAGGGTTTGAGTGGATGCAGAGCCAGGATGAACTGCACAGTTGACCTAAAATTAGGGTTTTGGTTTCAGAGGCCATAACTCCAAATTTTTTGGTCATTCTTGTTTCCATTGGTCTCTATATGGTATAGGGAGTATGCATATCAATTTTCATGAAGAAATTCCATGGGGAAGTCATCTGATCAAGGGTTGACTTTTCAGACAAGTCAGTGCAAAATCAGGGCATCTGAGGCCCCCAATGACCCAACCAATGGTTGATCTTCATCATTTTGAATGTATATGATCTTTATTTGATCATGGAAGAAGGTGGAAGTTCATAGAAATCAAGAATTTAGGGTTTTTGCAAATGTTGACTTTTTGGGCATAGTTGACTTTTCAAGAATGCATCATTTTAGGTCATTTTTCAAGCCATGATTCATGATCCAAAAATGCTTCAAATGGAAAAACTTTGGTCATGAAAGTTGTAGATCTCATCTTTCCCTTTTCGAAAAGTACAAGAACATGATCAAACTCTTCTTGGATCAAAAGTTATGGTTTGTTAAAGTTGGCAAAAATCACTAAAATTCAAGTTATGCACCAAATGGAAATTTTGCAAAACCTTGAACCAATGCATCATGTGACCTCTAATTCATTTCAAACCATTACACAAACATTCTCTAAGTCCCAAAATTCAGAATTGGATCAAGTTTCATCATGGTTTGGTTTGTGTAACAAGGCATTTTTCATGAAAATCCATAAAGTAACCAAGTTGCAAAACTCATGATCAAGCCTTCACCACTTGCTGCCTTGAATGCTGGACCAAGCTGACATTTCCCCCTCATCTTGCTGCGCATAGCCCATGCCTTGTACCAAGCTAGCACCTCACCATACTTTCTCTTACACAAGAGTTGACAAATTGCAAAAGTTGCCTCACCTATCCATAAAGCACATGTCAAATCAACTGACCAATGAGAGAGAGTCATATGGACAATTTGCAAGCAAAGCATAGCATAAGGCAAGGCTGAAACCATCACATTCACCACATACACAAAAACTCACCATCTTGCAACTTGCTTCGAATTTCTCTATACAGCCTGCAAACACCCAAACCTTTTCCTCCATTCAACTCACCATGTATCACTGAGTAGAAACCACCCAAAGCACAAGCCTAAAAACATCCAGAACACCTCATTGCCATCTCTCACTCCATTGTGCAGATTCATTCGAATCTCCCTCCCTAGCCCACAAACAGCCAAACAAACATCATAGACCTTCTCCATTCACCCTCAGGATCATAAACAACCCCTCACCATGACCTGAAAGTGCCTATTTCACCATTGCCATTTCTGATCAAGCTTGAACAGAAGCTTTCGAAACTCATCAACCAGCCAACTTAAACTCCTTTTGAGTATTCAAACATCTTCTGGGGACCAAGTGGAGTAGTTTGCATTGAAGGAAGTGGCCAGAAAGTCTTCAAACTGAAAGCTTCGAATCTCAGGTAGCTCGAAATTTATTTTTCCAGAAATGATTTTGCTTGTTACAAACTTGTTCTTCATGTCTTGCTGATCATCCTGGTACCATTAGTTTTGAAAATGGTTGTGATTTGAGCATTTAATTTGACTCTGAAACTGGTTTGCCCTAAAAATGTTTGCCTTCGATTCATGTGATTGATGAGGAATAAATTTGTTTGGGGTTAGGGTTTTGATTCAGGAGATCATGGGGTTCATTTCTATGTGCTTAGTTTTCATTTTAGTTACGATTTGAGTGATTTGGAGTTTTCTCAGGTGAGATGCTGGCCGGAGAAGACGACCGGAGGTCTTCTCCGGCCACCTGAAAGTCATTAGGGCAAATCCCTGTAATTAATGAGCGTTTGAATGGTGAGCGTTGGATGGGTTGACTTGGTCCATTCCCGCGCGTGATCAAGGGCCCAGATTCGTTCATTAAACCCTAATCAGCTTTATTTATTTAATTAATTAAAATTAAGCCTGTTTGAATTGAGACCCTTGGATGAAGCGCGCAGTCAACCTTTTCAAACTCTGGATCAATCTCAGCCTTCCATTGTGCATACTTCAGTTTTATTCATTTTTAATTCATTTTCATTTCATTAAATTTGCACAATTATTTTAAAATAGCTAAAAAATCTTAAAAATTATGAAACTTTTTCTTTAAAGTTTTATTAATTTTTAAGACCCAAAAATATTTTTTATTTTATTTTTATCATTAAAAAAGTACTTTTAAATATTTAAAAGATTATTTTTAATTGATTAATGAGAATTAATTAATTAAAAATACTTTTAGGTATTTAAAAATTACAAAAAAATTCATGAAATGTTCTAAGACATTTAGAAACATTGTCCAACCTTCAAACCAAATTTCTTTTTTGATCTTGATGCATTTTAAGAATTTTTCATTGAATTAAATCATTTTTTATGCATTATTTTGATCACATGTTTGAAAATTCATTTCTGCCTTTTGAAGAAGGTTGAGACATTGGTTCTTCTTGCATTGTTTTGTGTTTAGCATGTATTTTCAAGGATAAAAAGGCCATGAATTGTCCTTGCATTTTCAAATTGTTTGACATTTGTTTTGTTAAGAACCCTAAAAAACCCTAATAACTTAGAAAATTCACATCTTGAGTTTGGTTGAGAGTTGAGAGCTCCCCTTTGGGCAGTGGTTTATTATAGGTCTAGGGTTTCCTTGGGTACCATTTTCCATTTTTTACTTTAGGGTTTTGCTTCTGTTTTTGGTTTGTGTTTGATGTTTGATCCATAAACCCTAATTTGGGCTTCCATTTGCATCCTTCTTACATTTCTTTGCATAACATGACTTGTCTTTGCATTTTGTGCATTCTTGTGATTCATTTGACATATCAAGACATATAGGAAGCATCTTTGATCATTGCATTTCATATTTGCCATGTCATTTGTCTTGTATGATTCATAACTTTTCATGCTTGTTCATGCTCCTTAGCTCGCATCATTTGCATTCATGATCTTGTATGAACATCCCCATGGCCTTGCCTCATGTTTGCAGCACCTCATAACATCATAATCATCATCAACATGCTTCTGGTCTTGCTTTGCATCATATCATTTCATCTCATCTTGCATTGCATTGCATTTCTTTCTAACATTTCAGGTGGTAAGTAAACTTGAGAAGTGGATTTGCCTTCACTTCTCATACCTTTTCTTTTCATCTCTCTTGCATCCACTGCTGCATTCTTATTTGTGTTTGAGTTTGAGCTTGCTCATTCTTCTCCTTCCCACTTTCTTTCTTCAAGTGACTTGACTTCTTGAGTGAAGCAAGTTACTTTGCTTCTCCTGATCTTTTCATCTGCTTCCTGGTGGTTCCATTGAAGATTGTTCTTGGAAACCTCACAAACCTTAGGATCAACCAAGCATGATAATGAATTAGGGTTTTGATTAGTCCCCCTCATAGTTTTTACCTTTGTGTCTCTCTTTGAGTCTTCTCTTCTCCTCTCATAATCAGGGACTAAACCCTAAAGGCCTTAAGACTTTGTGATTAAGCTTATGCCTGCATCCTTCTCTTAGGATGGAGTGTATAACTTTAATCCTAAGTGTTGAACCCTTTATGTGTTTAAATCTCTTAATCAATTCATCTAATAATCATCAAGACATCACACTTGTAACTTGGGCCTTGCATTAGGGTTCTATTTCTTCCTTAAGTGGTTAAGAAGGACTAACCCTAGTGTTAATGGACAAGTCCCCCTCAAGTTGTCTTACAAACCCTAAAAAACACTTCATCATCATAACCATTGAATAAAATTCACTTAATCAAAGGCTTGTTTTGTCATGAGCTTAATCCCTAATCATGGATTAAGTTGAGGAGTTTTCCTCAGCTTAAACATTCTCATCTATTATCCTTCTTTTAGGATGGTGTAATGAGTCTGTTTAATCCCTGATTATGGCTTAACCTCATTACTCAACACTAAACAAAAACACCAAAAACATCTAATTAATCACAAGTAGGTTAATGATCTTAACCCTGCATCAAAGGTGATTAAGTGTGAGAATCTGACTTCACACTTAAGGTAATTCTCATTACCCCTAATCAGAGGGAAGATGTGATGAGCTTACTAAATCCATTGGTTTAGGCTTAAGCTCATTAACTTATGACAAACTTCAAAAAGCAATAAAAGACTGAAAACACAAAAACAGACAATAATCGTCTCCTTCGGGATTCTTTTCTCATCATCTTCATTCACAAACGAGAACTTGCTTCTTCCGTCTAATGCAAGACAGTTTGCACCTGAGCCAGACAGGTCATACACTTGAGCATTGACAAGCAAGCAGTTCACAAGTCAATTTATCTTTCAGTCTCTTTGGGTCGAACTACGGTGTTCTGACTTCCTCATTGCACGAGAGGATACGTAGGCATAACTTAACAGTTATCGAACAAAAGTCTCTGTATATTCCCCCCTCCTTCCATCATCATTCTTTTAGCCTCATAATCTTGAGCATCTTTTTCCTTTTCTTACACTGACACATCATTTATACACTTCACACTGTTTTTACATTGACATCTATACATCCTTTTCCAGCTATTTTACACACAAAATGCACTGACACTACCCCTTTAAAACACAAATCTTTTAAGCGTGGATCCCGTCGAGTACGGCGGACAATCTGGGTGCTAATACCTTCCCAGGTTGTAACCAACCCCCTTTCTCAGTCTCTCTGGTTCGCAACCGTCTTATCCATCCTTTTCTAGGTCTATGCAGCATTGCCTTTCCTCCGGGATAAAAATGCCTAGCTGGCGACTCTATTCATCTCCAGTGAGTTCACGGCTGTGTGTTCTCACTGTTCCCTTCGCCGACCGTTCGCGTCTGTACCCCTTTTTGACCCGGTGTCATTTGGTGGGAGCGACAGCTTGGCGACTCTGCTGGGGAACTTTATACTGCAACCAGGGCTTCTGGTTCTTTTTGTGGGTTCCTCCTAGCGCTTGTTTGATTTGTGTTTACTGGGGTGTTATGTGCTTATCTGTGCTTGTATATTCATCTTTGTTTATTTGCTTTAGGTACAGTTACTTTACTGTTTTCTTTACTGCATTTATATATCATATTGTCATTATTGCTGGCTGGATCTGTTGTTTGCCTTGGTGGGTGGGTGATTCATTGAGAGTTAAGGTCCTATACCTGGGACCTGAGTGACACCTAGGCTAGAGTGAATCATATTCTTTCCCATTCCATTTCGGTCTGGTGCGGGAATATGAAACACGGTTCAGATATGGGTTTCTTCTTGAGAACTCTGTGTTGCAGATTTCCTGCAATGCTAGGGCTATCTGGGAAGCTTGCTAAGTCTGGATGACCTTTTAGTATTGACCTTCAGAAACTGAGGTGAATTAGAGGAGGAATTGTTATGGTTATTGTAAACACTGTACCTCCGGGTTAGAAGTGTTTACACTTCTCATAACTGATCCAAGTCTGAGGATCCTTGTTCTAGATCACCACCTGTGAGGGGGGTTGGGCTGTTTACAGGTTTGCAGGTACCTTGACCTCAGAATACCCTGTTACTTTGACTTTGTTAAGAGTACTTCATGTTGGATAGTTCTTGTGATTCTAAAACCCTGGACTTGTGGCTCTTTATTTGAGTCCCCCTACCCTGGTCACTGGATTTATAGACCTCCATCTGGAATTCTTGAACATACATGGATCTATACCAAGGCAGTTAATCAGATCCAGCTCAGTCACAGACCCTTGCATTTCATTTGCATACATACCCATTGCATCATATTAACATTTGCTTATTTGTGTTTCAGGGTATCCACCTTCATCTTGGGTTTTGGTTTTGACCCCATCTGCAGTTTTGACCTATCTCCACCAGCACTTGCTTCAGCCTGTCAGCCATATACTTCAGTTACTAGCACTAGCCAGCCAGTGGCCCACTCCTCAGCATCTTCATCAGCATCCTACTCAGTCTCAACATCATGGCTCCAAAGAAAAGCAACATCACTTATCATTTCTTCCAACCAGACTTATCAGACATCAGGAGGATCCAAACCCTGATCACTCCAGATCACATACCCTTGTTCAGGGAGAGTTATGGAGATATACTGGACATGGTTATGGATCTGGACCCATCTCAGAGGAGCCTCATCCACACCTGTATTCAGTTTTATGACCCCCCATTGAGATGTTTCACCTTTCAAGACTTTCAGTTGGGTCCTCTTTTGGAAGAATACTCATCTTTGGTTGGTTTGCCTATCAAGAGAGAAATCCCTTTCAACCCTGAAATGGTCTTTCCCAGCAATGGAGAGGTGGCAAAAGCTTTGCACCTGGAACCTGTTTTGATTGAGCAGCACATGACCTCTAAAGCTGGGATCCCTGGATTTCATCTGGACTTCCTGATTTCTCAAGCTACCTTGAAAGCCTCCCTGGGGGAGTGGAAAGCTGTTTGTGCTCTGTTGGCCTTAAGTGTGTATGGAATTGTGTTGTTTGCAGATGAGCCCCGATTCATTAGCAAGAATGCAATCCATTTGTTCATCCTGAGGAACCCAGTGCCAACTTTGCTAGGAGATCTCTATTACTCAGTGCATCAGAGGAATGAGAAGCAGAGGGGAAGATTAGTGAGGATTTGTGCTCCATTATTTCATGCTTGGCTTCTCAAGCATCTACCCAGGACAGATGCATTCCTAAATCCTCATCAGCAAAGCAACTGGGCTAAGAGGCTCACTACTCTCACTTCAGCAGATATCAGATGGTGTACTCAGAGCACCAAGGGCAGAGATATGATCACCAGCTGTGGGCACTTTCCCAATGTGCCTTTGATGGGGGTTAAGGGAAGTATCAACTACAACCCTCTGCTGTTCAGAAGGCAATTAGGCTATGCACTGGTTCATACTCCTAGGGAACAAGATTTGGTGGAGACCCTCTACTGTGAGAACAAGATTAGTTTGGCTGTTGTTAGGCAGGCTGCCTGGGCCTGGGATCATGTTCAAACTAAGGGAATTACCATTCTGGGTAAGTGCAATAATGTGGCCTCAGTCCAATATTATGAGTGGTCCCATGCTAGGGCCCAATTCTCTGGAATGCCCTTTACCATAGAAGACATGCCTGAGTCATCTTCAGCACCACCCCCTGCCACTATCAGTTTGGAAGAGTTTGAGAGCTTGAAGGAAAGAAATGAGAAGTTAACTCAAGCCTTGCAGAAGACCCTCAGAGAGAGGAGTGAAGGTGTGAGGGAGATTGAGAGATTGGAGAAATTGAGGGTAGAACACTTGACTAAAATTGAGAAGTCTGGAGATTATATCAACAAGTCTAAAGCTGGTGAACAGATTCTGAAGAATGCTTGTAAAGAAGCCCAGTTCCAGAGAGCAAGGACAGACTTGTATTTGAAAGAGAGTCAGGCCAGGTGGGTCCGGATCACTGAGGCCCGTACTCTAGAAGACAAGAGAGTTCAAGACAAGATGGAACAGATGGAAAAAGCCCTGGCAGCAGCCCAGGAGGAAATATCAGAGCTGAAAATCAAAGCAGGAGTGAAGAGGTCTAAGGACCAAAGTCAGAACAGGAAGTTGACTGCAGCTGTTGCAACAAGAAACCTTCTCATCAGAAGTCTCACGGAGCATCCGGCTGATCCTGTGACCGAAGCACTTCTCAAGGAAGTTCGTGAAGATGAGTTTGGCCTTGGAGTTTGATCATTTGCTTGTTGTTGTTCCTTTTCCATGTACTTTTACCTTTTTGTGATGTATTTTGACCCCTTTAAGGGCTTGTGTTGTAATTTGAACAAGTTGTATTATTTCATCTTATGTAATATATTTGTGTTGGTTTCTATCTGGGTTCACTTCAAGAGCAACTTCAACAGCATCATCTTCAAGGGTCTGGAAGGGTCAAAACTGAAAGCCAAACCAGATACCTTGAGAGCAAATAAGCATACTGCATTGCATGCTAACCCTTTTTGTTTGTCTTGCAGGTTTTTGTTTTGTTGTTGCTAACCTCTGTTGTGATGTTCAGGAATTATTGCTCGCCGCCGGGTATTTCCTCTCAACAGGCCACACAGGTACCCAACTAGAAGCAACCTTCCGGGAATTCAGATGGATCAGATGCAGCAGGACCTTACGGAGGTCAGAAACCAGATGGCCAACGAAAGGTTGGAGATGAGAACTCAGATAACACAATTCATGGAAGTGATGAACAATTTAGCTCAAAGCCAGGAGAGGCTCAGAGTTTTGGTAGAAGGAAGGAATCAAGAGGAGCCCCATGTGGGAACTGCTGGCACAAGTAACAACGAGAGGGTCCAACCTCATGTCAATCCCCCAGTTTTTGGACCCCATCTCCATCCAGAGGCCAACATCCCAGTCAACATTCAAGGGACAGCCACAGCAGCCAGAGTACTTCAAGAAGATCCTCAGGAGGACCAGTATACAGTAATGGGTGCCGGAGAGGAAACATATGATAGACGATTGGAAGAGATAGCTGAGAAGTTGAGGTCCTTAGAATCTCAAAATTCTTTGGGTTTCGACGTCATGGACATGGGATTGGTAGACGGGGTCAGGATCCCCCACAAGTTCAAGCCTCCATGTTTCGAAAAGTATAATGGGACTTCATGCCCCCGGACTCATTTGCAATCATTTCTGGGAAGGCTGAAGGCCTATACAATGGATGAGAAACTCTGGATGTTCTACTTCGAAGATAGCTTGACTGGAGCATCAAGGGAATGGTATTCCCATCTGACAAGAGCAACTATAAGATGCTGGAAGGACCTGGCAGAAGCCTTCATCAGACAGTATCAGTATAATCTAGATATGGCACCCAACAGGACCCTCCTAATGGGAATGTCACAGTCTTCGAGGGAGAGCTTCAGAGAATATGCTCAGAGATGGAGGCAATTGGCTGCTGCCGTTCAACCCCCTATGTCTGAAAGGGAAATGGCAGACATGTTTATGAATACTCTTCAGGGAACGTATATTGACAGGTTGGCTGCTTTCTCTTCCACCAGCTTCGCAGATGTTGTCATAGCTGGGGAGAGAATTGAAAGCCTGTTAAAAATGGGTAAGATCTCAGACAACGGTGCAAGCTCGTCCAGTAGTATAAGAAAGCCTTTTGCAGGCCCGAGAAGAACTGGCGAGACCAATGCCATTCACACCAACAGGGGTAGGCCCCAATATGCTCAGAGGTCAATAGCAGCAGTCACTATCCCTGCTCCAGCTCATCCTCAGCCAGTCTATCAACCTCCTCAACCAAACTTCCAACAACAACCTCAGTATCAGCAGAATCAGTATCCTCCAAGGAACTTCAACAACAACTCCAACAACAACAATCAACAGAGGCCATTCCAACAGAGGCCATCCCAAGCTAACCGAGTGATCGACCCGATCCCAATGCCGTATGCTGCCTTGCTGCCACAACTTCTGAAACTCAACCTAGTTGAGCTAAGAACGTTGGCACCGCCGGATCCCAACAGTCTACCAAGGAACTATGACTCCAATGCTAGGTGTGCTTTCCATTCAAACGCACCTGGTCACAGTACAGAAAAATGCAGGGCTCTGCATATGAAGGTACAAGACTTGGTAGACTCCAAGGCTCTGAATTTTGCACCGCCGCCCAATGTCAATAAAAACCCAATGCCAAACCATGGTGGTCCCCGAATTAATGCTATTGAAGAAGACCAACCGTCTTATTTGATAACTAGTGTGGATCAGATCAGGACACCATTGGTGGAAATCAAAGCTCAACTCCGTGAAAACCAAATATTTCCGGGGTGTGAACTAGGGTGCCCATACTGCAATATTTCATGGAATGGTTGTGAAGATTTAAGGAATGGCATCAACAGCCTTATTCAGAGTGGCCTACTCCAGATCACTACATCATTTCCGACAAATCCAGCAACTTCATCAACAACGGTTTCAGAACCTCCTACAACTGCAGCAACTATTGTTCCCGACAATTCATCAGCACCATCAACAAGTACTTCACCTGTCCTTCCAAATGATCAGTTATCAACAGTTTCTCCTGCTACAACTTCAGCTTCATTCCATTTCGACTCTCCATCAACAACAACAACAGTCCTTCCAACAGAACCTCCTACAACACCAGCAATCAATCATGAAGATGTCTCCACTGTTACCATATTCTACGATCCTGAGAATAATTCCGCCTACCATTCAGAGGGTGCTGCTCCCACCAGAGCACCAGTTACAATCTTTTATGATCCGCAAACAATTACAGTCCCTTCAGCAGCAGCAATCAGTCCAGTCACTGTCACGGTGCCTGGACCAGTACCATATGAAAGCAATAGGGCCATCCCTTGGCACTATGGCTCTGACGTGTACTGTGAAGGGAAAAGAATCACTCTTGAAACATCAACACCTGCACCACAAGTAGATAATGTGGGGGGAGGCGGAGGCTTCACTCGAAGCGGACGTCTCTTTGCTTCACAAATTCAAAAACCTACTGCCGAAGCAGAAGCTGCTGCCAAGGCAAAAGGAAAAGGCCCGGTGCAGGAAGATTCAGCTGCCAAAGAAACCCTGAAGACTCCATTTGATCAAGAAGTTGATGAGTTTATGCGGATCATCAAGAAGAGTGATTATAAAGTTGTGGATCAGCTTCACCAGACGCCATCCAAAATCTCCATCCTCTCACTGCTTATGTGCTCCGAAGCCCATCGGAATGCACTACTTAGAGTCCTGCACGCAGCTTACGTGCCTGAGGAGATAACTGTCAACCAGTTGGAAACCGTGGTTGGAAACGTTACTGCTAGCAACGGGCTAGGGTTTACCAATTCTGACTTGACAGCGGATGGCCGCAATCACAACAAAGCCTTGCACATAACCCTGGAATGCAAAGGAGCTGTCCTTTCTCATGTGCTGGTGGACACAGGTTCTTCCCTGAATGTCTTACCAAAGAAGGCTCTGGTGAAGCTTGAATATGATGGATTGGCATTGAGACCCAGCAACCTGGTAGTAAGAGCCTTTGATGGTTCTAAGAGATCGGTTCTGGGAGAGATTGAGCTGCCTGTGACAATTGGCCCACAGACTTTTAAAACTATCTTTTATGTGATGGACATTCAGCCCGCCTACAGCTGTTTGTTGGGTAGACCCTGGATTCACGCCGCCGGCGCAATAACGTCTACCCTTCACCAAAAGTTAAAATTTGAGTGGGAAGGCCAAGTTGTCACAATCTGTGGGGAAGAGGATATCTTTGTTAGCCATCTGGCTACCTACAAGTACATTGAGATGGATGGGGAGATCCATGAAACAATGAGCCAAGGTTTTGAGGCCTTGAACGTCAATGAAGCATCTGCTGTGTCAGGAACCTCCATGTCATCTTATCAACAAGCCCGGAAGGTTGTTGAAGAAGGAATTGCCCTAGGCTGGGGCAAGGTTTTAGCTGTTGAGGAGAAGAAGGACAAATTTGGGTTGGGTTACAGACCAACTCAACATCAAGCAAAGGCTGCTGCAGAGCCTGGTTTTGTCAGTGGGGGGATGCTTACCCCCGATGCTATCAACTGTCTGGAAGACGAGCTGGAAGAGGAGCGCAATCTGGAGAATTGGATTCGTCCGAAGATCCCGGGGAGCAGTATCTCGAACTGGTCTTCCCAGGAAATTATAAGAGTTACTCATGCAGAGTAATTATTATTTCCTGTATTTTTATAGCATGCATCCAAGTCTTGCATCTTGCCCAAGATGACAAGACTCATTTTGTAACCAGGGCCATCTGTACTTTTTGTGCAAACAAGATTAATTAATGAAATATCAGACATCTTTTTGCAAACAAGTTTTTTTCTTTTCTGCTCACTGTTTTTCCATTTTTCTTTTTGTACAAAAATAAATGGCGGTGTTTTCAAAATGATAACTTCATTTCACTTTTTTCTAAAGCAAGATTAAAATCAATCACTAAAATGAACCAACTTAACCCTTGCAGAGAGTGCCTTCCTGACAGCACCGACAACAGCACAGCTATGACTTTGTATGACTTTGACAATCCAATTAATCAAGCTGATGAAGGGGTTGAAGAAGAATATGAGCTTCCTGAAGAGCTAGCTAGGTTGTTGAGACAGGAGGAAAAGGTTATTGCTCCTCATCAGGAGGAGGTTGAAGTGATCAATCTCGGTACTGACGAAGACGTGAAAGAGGTTAAAATCGGGGCCTGCCTGCAAGACTCGGTGAAGAGACAACTGACAGATCTGCTTCAAGAGTATGTTGATGTGTTTGCTTGGTCGTATCAAGATATGCCAGGGTTGGACACCGATATAGTTGTGCACAAGCTGCCTCTGAGGGAAGAATGCCCACCAGTTAAACAGAAGTTGCGCCGAACTCGCCCAGACATGGCTATGAAAATCAAGGAAGAGGTACAAAAGCAATGGGACGCCGGGTTCCTTGCTGTGACTAGTTATCCACCGTGGGTTGCTAACATAGTACCTGTGCCTAAGAAGGACGACAAAGTAAGAATGTGTGTTGACTACCGGGATCTGAACAGAGCCAGCCCGAAGGACGACTTCCCATTACCTCACATTGATGTATTGGTGGATAACACGGCTCAGTTCTCGGTATTCTCCTTCATGGATGGATTTTCAGGATATAATCAGATCAAGATGTCACCTGAAGACATGGAGAAGACAACATTCATCACACCTTGGGGCACGTTCTGTTACAAAGTGATGCCATTCGGACTGAAGAATGCTGGTGCCACATATCAACGGGCTATGGTGACATTATTCCACGATATGATCCACAAAGAAATAGAATGTTACGTGGATGATATGATCGCTAAGTCCCTTACAGAGGAAGATCACCTGGTAAATCTGCTCAAGTTGTTCAAGCGTCTGAGAAAGTACCAACTGAAGTTGAACCCCAACAAATGCACATTCGGGGTGCGATCCGGTAAGCTGTTGGGCTTTATTGTAAGCGAGAAAGGGATTGAAGTCGACCCTGATAAAGTCAAAGCTATTCAAGAGATGCCTGCACCAAGAACTGAGAAAGAAGTTCGAGGGTTCTTAGGTCGATTGAACTACATTTCAAGGTTCATATCTCACCTTACAGCAACCTGTGAACCCTTGTTCAAGCTGTTAAGAAAGGAACAAACGGTCAGGTGGAACGAAGATTGCCAGAAGGCTTTTGACAAGATCAAGGAGTATTTACAAGAACCTCCAATCCTTATGCCTCCAGTAGAAGGAAGACCTCTGATTATGTACTTGACAGTGTTAGAAGAGTCGATGGGGTGTGTGTTGGGCCAGCATGACGAGTCTGGTCGAAAAGAGTATGCAATATACTACCTAAGCAAAAAGTTTACCGACTGTGAACAACGTTATTCACTGCTCGAGAAAACTTGCTGTGCTTTAGCGTGGGCTGCTCGCCGACTGAGACAAAATATGTTGACCCACACTACCTTATTAATCTCAAAAATGGATCCAGTTAAGTACATTTTCGAGAAGCCAGCTCTTACCGGACGGGTTGCAAGATGGAAGATGATTCTCACAGAATACGACATACAGTACACCTCTCAGAAAGCCATCAAGGGCAGTGTACTATCTGAATATCTTGCTGAGCAACCCATTGATGATTACCAGCCAATGAGGTTTGACTTCCCTGATGAAGACATCATGTTCATTAAAGCAAAAGATCACGAAGAGCCTATTCACACCGAAGGGCCTGACCCGGAGGAAGAATGGACTATGATGTTTGATGGGGCTGTTAACATGAATGGCCGTGGTGTTGGTGCAGTACTCATTACACCTAAAGGAGTTCACATGCCTTTCTCGGCAAAACTCACTTTCAACTGCACTAACAACGAAGCTGAATACGAAGCTTGCATTATGGGTCTTGAGGAAGCCATTGACCTCAGGATCAAGACATTGACCGTATTCGGAGATTCAGCTTTGGTAGTCAATCAAACCAACGGGAAATGGTACACCCACCAGGATCATCTGATACCGTACAGGGATTATACAAGAAGGTTACTGACTTTCTTTACAACAGTCAAACTTGAATATATCCCTCGGGATGAGAATCAGTTTGCAGATGCTCTTGCTACCATTTCATCCATGATCAAAGTTCAAGCTGCTAACTTTATACCCCAGATATCAGTGTCCAGACTCGACAGACCAGCGTATGTATTCGCAGCAGATGTTGTCAAAGATGATAAGCCTTGGTTCCATGACATTAAGTGCTTCTTGGAGGATCAAACATACCCACCTGGGGCATCTTCCAATGATAAGAAGACTTTGAGAAGGCTTGCTGGTAGTTTCTTTCTGAACGCTGATGGGTCTTTGTACAAGAGGAACTTTGACATGGTACTCCTCAGATGTGTTGACAAGACGGAAGCAGATTTGTTGATGCATGAAGTGCACGAAGGGTCTTTTGGTACCCATGCTGGAGGGCATGCCATGGCTAAGAAATTGTTAAGATCAGGCTATTATTGGATCACAATGGATGCAGACTGTTGTGCTTGCGCCAGAAAATGCCACAAATGCCAGATTTACGCAGATAAGGTGCATATGCCTCCCAATCCTTTGAACATCATGTCTTCACCTTGGCCCTTTGCCATGTGGGGCATTGATATGATTGGCAAGATTGAGCCAACTGCTTCAAATGGTCACAGATTCATCTTGGTCGCCATTGACTATTTCACCAAATGGGTCGAAGCAGCCTCATATGCAAACGTCACAAGACAAGTGGTAGCCAGATTTCTGAAGAGAGATATCATCTGTCGGTATGGAGTGCCCGAGCGAATCATTACTGATAATGGTTCCAACTTAAACAACAAGATGATGGCAGAACTGTGCCGGGACTTCAAGATCCAACATCACAATTCTTCTCCTTACAGACCAAAGATGAACGGTGCTGTTGAGGCGGCAAATAAGAATATTAAGAGGATTGTGCAGAAGATGGTAATCACCTACAAAGACTGGCATGAGATGCTACCGTTTGCCTTGCATGGGTACCGCACGTCAATCAGAACATCCATTGGGGCAACACCTTATCAGCTTGTATATGGTATGGAAGCAGTCCTACCTGTTGAAGTGGAGCTACCCTCGTTACGGGTATTAATGGATGTTAAACTGAGTGAAGCAGAATGGGTTCGGTCCCGATACGAACAACTGAGTCTGATCGAAGAGAAGAGATTGGCTGCAATCTGCCACGGGCAGTTATATCAGAAGAGAATGAAGAAGGCCTTCGATCAGAAAGTCAGGCACCGAGAGTACCAAGTGGGAGATCTTGTGCTGAAAAGAATCCTCCCTCCTCATACAGACCACAGGGGCAAATGGACTCCAAATTATGAAGGACCATTCGTTGTAAAGAAAGTTTTCTCTGGTGGAGCACTGATGCTCAGCACCATGGATGGTGAAGATTTCCCGTCCCCTGTGAATTCAGATGCAGTTAAAAAATACTTCGCATAAAATGACCCGCTGGACATAAAAACAGAATGTAAGTCCAGGCAAAAATAGGGCATCCCGGCGAGTCAAAAACAGAATAAAAGACTCGGGCAAAAGTAAGGGAAAATGAACAAAAAATGTACACCCGCTGAGTTGAAAAGCCGCATTGGACAACTCAGGCAAAAATGGGTATCTCGATGGATTGAAAACCCGAAAGGGCGATCCATGCAAAAATAAGGGAATAAGCGAACAACTGCATTCTGAATCCGTCTGTATCACCTACAACTTGGTAAGCCTCCAAAGGATCAAGCTTCAATCAGAATCAACTCTCTCCAGAAAGCAAGACGAGAAGAACGTCATTGTCATACGAGTCATAGCAGGAGAGGAAGCTCCTTGAAAGCGTCGTCAACACCGCCAGCATTTTGTTTCTCAATTTGTAACAGTCTCTTCATTTCAGGAGATATGTTTCCTTGACTGTATCTTGCCAATTCAGGGCACATGAATTAATAAAATCAGATTTTTCAGTCATGTTTCGTTTTCACATTTATGTTTTGCAAAGAGTTGTCTGATATCTCTAGAATACAATTGCATAAGTACATATGCCTTTCTCTAAAAATAAAAACACATGCTTACAGGGGATATACTTACTCTCGAAAGTACTTATCTCCTATGACGGAATCCAGTAAGGGGTACCTCGGGACCTTTTGTACGTTTCCTTACCTTTGCAGGATTGCAGGTATCCAGAACGCAACCTGGGGCATGCAGGTTACGTCTCAGCAAGTAGGCGAATCATTATCGACTCGATCTATCTTCAGCATACAGCATCAAAGGTGCCCATTTCCCCAGCGAAGTTGCCAAATCGACATGCACTCAATCTCAGCATCTGAAATGCCCTATCCCCAGCTGAGTTGCCTCTTATTGCTCTCCCCAGCTGAGTTGCCTCTTATTGCTCTCCCCAGCTGAGTTGCCTCTCACAATTCCCCAGCCAAGTTGCCATTCTTCCTCAGCAGAATGCAGAAATCAGGGAATCATCTCCCCACAGAATCCCCAGCCTCTATCCAGAAGAGCAAGGCACGAAGAAGTCACAACAGAGTACAGGAAGCTTCTACAAACCCCAGCTGAGTCCCGTATTATAAGGATATGTCAATCAGTGACCCATATCCCCGAGCAGATACATCATTAGATCTACCAATGATCTCATCCCCAGCTGGGATGTCTTCTTCAAGCAGATCGACCAGAGATCTTCGCAGTGATGGGATCCGAATCCCGGATCTGTGCCCCTTTGCATGATCATGGCATCCGCATCATATTCACCCCCCAGAGCATAGCATTCCGTCTAATACGGAGCATTACGGCAAAAATCAAATGCATAGCATAATCATAAGCCATGTTCTGAAGTAACACTTGTGAATAATAAACCGTTCATCATCACCGTACAGAAATCCCCACCAGAGTCCCAGCAAAAGCAGTTGCCTTTCAAATCACAAACACCAGTACATACACCTTTTGGCACCCGTCCGTGTCATCTTTCCCCAGTAAAGTCGCCTGAACACCCTTTACAAACAAATCACCCTCATTACAGATACGTCTTGACACCCGTCCGTGTCATATCCCAGCAGAAAGCCAAAGACATCCTCTTTGCACTCACATGTACTTGTATATACACCCTTTTTGACACCCGTCCGTGTCATATCCCCAGCGCAGTCGCCTAGACTTTGTATAGCAGATACTTGTTAATATTATACTTTTCTCTCTTGACACTCGTCCGTGTCGCTCTCCCCAGCAGTTAAAACACTCATCTATACAAATACAATACTCACTACTCATGGTACGCTTATACAGATACTCGTCCGTATTTTGTATACATCATCACTCATATCCCCACAGATTCGACAGTAGTCCTTGTTCTTTGTTAACCAGTTGGTACTCGTCCGTACCATCATCTCAGAACATTGCGTCTAGTGTTTGTTTCTACATGATACTCGTCCGTATCATAGTCTTAAGGATGCTCGTCCGCATCTTTAATCCATACACTGTGTCAAACACTTATGTCTTCCTGGATATAGATACTCGTCCGTATCTACCTTTCCCCAGAAGAGTCCTTTCAGATGCGACACTCGTCCGTGTTCTTTGTTAATCAGTTGATACTCGTCCGTATCATCATCTCTGAACGTGTGTTTCTACATGATACTCGTCCGTATCATAGTCTTAAGGATGCTCGTCCGCATCTTTAATCTATACACAATACCAAACACTCATACCTTTTTGTTTCTTGGATGTAAACGCTCGTCCGTGTTTACATTATCCCCAGTAGATCACCAACAAATTTTCTTTTATCTAACACTCGTCCTGTGTTATGATACCTTTGAGAGCAGCCGTACCCTGCTGAGTGGTCGTCCTCCACTTCTTGATGGTCGTCCTCCATCATGCTCATCCGATGGCCGTCCCCATCGTTGATTTTAGCAGCCGTCCCCTGCTAGGTGGTCGTCCTCCACCTTTTGATGATCGTCCTTCATCACTTTATCCAATGGCCGTCCCCATTGTTGATTTTGGTTATCTGACATTCGTCTTATGTCATGACAAACCCCGAGAGCAGCCGTCCCCTGCTGAGTGGTCGTCCTCCACTTCTTGATGATCGTCCTCCACCTTTGATGGCCGTCCCCATCATTTTTCTTTCTTTCCCCAACAGAGCAGCCGTCCCCTGCTAGGTGATCGTCCTTCACCTTTGATGGCCGTACCCCATCAACTGTTTTATTTCATTTATTCGTTAACCCGATGGCCGTCCCCGTCGTGGTCCCTTTTCCTTTTTAGCCCGATGGCCGTCCCCATCGTTGGTTACTTTACCTTTATGAACTTGATGGCCGTCCCCGTCATGTTTCATTAATCCCCCAGAGAACTTTGCAGCTTTATCTTGATGGCCGTCCCCATCATGATATTTTATTTTCCCAGCTAGTCGGCCGTCCCCGTCTTAGCTCTACCTTTTATCCCCAGCATGTCGGCCGTCCCCGTCATTGCTTTATTTTCCTGCACTTTTCCAGCATGTCGGCCGTCCCCGTCATCGCTCTTTACCCAGCAGTCGTCCTCTGCTCGACGGTCGTCCTCCGTGGCCCATACTCTACAATATACTTTATTTTCCTTTGCAATCTATATCCCTTGTCTTCTTCATTTCTGTGAGTGCAAATTTTGGACTGTCTTTGGTATTCAACCATAAGTTATCTTGTTTGCCTGTTAAGCCGTCGCTTACATCCTGCACAGCTAACTCATGTTTGAATAGGGGCAGCTGTAAACACCCCAAATTTGCCCTCACCCATTCACACCATGGCCTGTGATCATCCTCATATGCATAAACACAATCATATCATCTCATATCTCATTTTTGATTCACTGCATAGTTTCTAAGGCATCTGCACCTAGGGTTTGTGATCTGAGCAATCCCAAAGCCTCTTGAGCCACTCCAAAGGCCACCAATCAACTCAAAGTGGTCCATGTGTGTTCATATATCATATTCCATCTTCTCAAAGTCAAAAATGCAAAGGAATCACAAGAACTAGGGTTTGAGTGGATGCAGAGCCAGGATGAACTGCACAGTTGACCTAAAATTAGGGTTTTGGTTTCAGAGGCCATAACTCCAAATTTTTTGGTCATTCTTGTTTCCATTGGTCTCTATATGGTATAGGGAGTATGCATATCAATTTTCATGAAGAAATTCCATGGGGAAGTCATCTGATCAAGGGTTGACTTTTCAGACAAGTCAGTGCAAAATCAGGGCATCTGAGGCCCCCAATGACCCAACCAATGGTTGATCTTCATCATTTTGAATGTATATGATCTTTATTTGATCATGGAAGAAGGTGGAAGTTCATAGAAATCAAGAATTTAGGGTTTTTGCAAATGTTGACTTTTTGGGCATAGTTGACTTTTCAAGAATGCATCATTTTAGGTCATTTTTCAAGCCATGATTCATGATCCAAAAATGCTTCAAATGGAAAAACTTTGGTCATGAAAGTTGTAGATCTCATCTTTCCCTTTTCGAAAAGTACAAGAACATGATCAAACTCTTCTTGGATCAAAAGTTATGGTTTGTTAAAGTTGGCAAAAATCACTAAAATTCAAGTTATGCACCAAATGGAAATTTTGCAAAACCTTGAACCAATGCATCATGTGACCTCTAATTCATTTCAAACCATTACACAAACATTCTCTAAGTCCCAAAATTCAGAATTGGATCAAGTTTCATCATGGTTTGGTTTGTGTAACAAGGCATTTTTCATGAAAATCCATAAAGTAACCAAGTTGCAAAACTCATGATCAAGCCTTCACCACTTGCTGCCTTGAATGCTGGACCAAGCTGACATTTCCCCCTCATCTTGCTGCGCATAGCCCATGCCTTGTACCAAGCTAGCACCTCACCATACTTTCTCTTACACAAGAGTTGACAAATTGCAAAAGTTGCCTCACCTATCCATAAAGCACATGTCAAATCAACTGACCAATGAGAGAGAGTCATATGGACAATTTGCAAGCAAAGCATAGCATAAGGCAAGGCTGAAACCATCACATTCACCACATACACAAAAACTCACCATCTTGCAACTTGCTTCGAATTTCTCTATACAGCCTGCAAACACCCAAACCTTTTCCTCCATTCAACTCACCATGTATCACTGAGTAGAAACCACCCAAAGCACAAGCCTAAAAACATCCAGAACACCTCATTGCCATCTCTCACTCCATTCTGCAGATTCATTCGAATCTCCCTCCCTAGCCCACAAACAGCCAAACAAACATCATAGACCTTCTCCATTCACCCTCAGGATCATAAACAACCCCTCACCATGACCTGAAAGTGCCTATTTCACCATTGCCATTTCTGATCAAGCTTGAACAGAAGCTTTCGAAACTCATCAACCAGCCAACTTAAACTCCTTTTGAGTATTCAAACATCTTCTGGGGACCAAGTGGAGTAGTTTGCATTGAAGGAAGTGGCCAGAAAGTCTTCAAACTGAAAGCTTCGAATCTCAGGTAGCTCGAAATTTATTTTTCCAGAAATGATTTTGCTTGTTACAAACTTGTTCTTCATGTCTTGCTGATCATCCTGGTACCATTAGTTTTGAAAATGGTTGTGATTTGAGCATTTAATTTGACTCTGAAACTGGTTTGCCCTAAAAATGTTTGCCTTCGATTCATGTGATTGATGAGGAATAAATTTGTTTGGGGTTAGGGTTTTGATTCAGGAGATCATGGGGTTCATTTCTATGTGCTTAGTTTTCATTTTAGTTACGATTTGAGTGATTTGGAGTTTTCTCAGGTGAGATGCTGGCCGGAGAAGACGACCGGAGGTCTTCTCCGGCCACCTGAAAGTCATTAGGGCAAATCCCTGTAATTAATGAGCGTTTGAATGGTGAGCGTTGGATGGGTTGACTTGGTCCATTCCCGCGCGTGATCAAGGGCCCAGATTCGTTCATTAAACCCTAATCAGCTTTATTTATTTAATTAATTAAAATTAAGCCTGTTTGAATTGAGACCCTTGGATGAAGCGCGCAGTCAACCTTTTCAAACTCTGGATCAATCTCAGCCTTCCATTGTGCATACTTCAGTTTTATTCATTTTTAATTCATTTTCATTTCATTAAATTTGCACAATTATTTTAAAATAGCTAAAAAATCTTAAAAATTATGAAACTTTTTCTTTAAAGTTTTATTAATTTTTAAGACCCAAAAATATTTTTTATTTTATTTTTATCATTAAAAAAGTACTTTTAAATATTTAAAAGATTATTTTTAATTGATTAATGAGAATTAATTAATTAAAAATACTTTTAGGTATTTAAAAATTACAAAAAAATTCATGAAATGTTCTAAGACATTTAGAAACATTGTCCAACCTTCAAACCAAATTTCTTTTTTGATCTTGATGCATTTTAAGAATTTTTCATTGAATTAAATCATTTTTTATGCATTATTTTGATCACATGTTTGAAAATTCATTTCTGCCTTTTGAAGAAGGTTGAGACATTGGTTCTTCTTGCATTGTTTTGTGTTTAGCATGTATTTTCAAGGATAAAAAGGCCATGAATTGTCCTTGCATTTTCAAATTGTTTGACATTTGTTTTGTTAAGAACCCTAAAAAACCCTAATAACTTAGAAAATTCACATCTTGAGTTTGGTTGAGAGTTGAGAGCTCCCCTTTGGGCAGTGGTTTATTATAGGTCTAGGGTTTCCTTGGGTACCATTTTCCATTTTTTACTTTAGGGTTTTGCTTCTGTTTTTGGTTTGTGTTTGATGTTTGATCCATAAACCCTAATTTGGGCTTCCATTTGCATCCTTCTTACATTTCTTTGCATAACATGACTTGTCTTTGCATTTTGTGCATTCTTGTGATTCATTTGACATATCAAGACATATAGGAAGCATCTTTGATCATTGCATTTCATATTTGCCATGTCATTTGTCTTGTATGATTCATAACTTTTCATGCTTGTTCATGCTCCTTAGCTCGCATCATTTGCATTCATGATCTTGTATGAACATCCCCATGGCCTTGCCTCATGTTTGCAGCACCTCATAACATCATAATCATCATCAACATGCTTCTGGTCTTGCTTTGCATCATATCATTTCATCTCATCTTGCATTGCATTGCATTTCTTTCTAACATTTCAGGTGGTAAGTAAACTTGAGAAGTGGATTTGCCTTCACTTCTCATACCTTTTCTTTTCATCTCTCTTGCATCCACTGCTGCATTCTTATTTGTGTTTGAGTTTGAGCTTGCTCATTCTTCTCCTTCCCACTTTCTTTCTTCAAGTGACTTGACTTCTTGAGTGAAGCAAGTTACTTTGCTTCTCCTGATCTTTTCATCTGCTTCCTGGTGGTTCCATTGAAGATTGTTCTTGGAAACCTCACAAACCTTAGGATCAACCAAGCATGATAATGAATTAGGGTTTTGATTAGTCCCCCTCATAGTTTTTACCTTTGTGTCTCTCTTTGAGTCTTCTCTTCTCCTCTCATAATCAGGGACTAAACCCTAAAGGCCTTAAGACTTTGTGATTAAGCTTATGCCTGCATCCTTCTCTTAGGATGGAGTGTATAACTTTAATCCTAAGTGTTGAACCCTTTATGTGTTTAAATCTCTTAATCAATTCATCTAATAATCATCAAGACATCACACTTGTAACTTGGGCCTTGCATTAGGGTTCTATTTCTTCCTTAAGTGGTTAAGAAGGACTAACCCTAGTGTTAATGGACAAGTCCCCCTCAAGTTGTCTTACAAACCCTAAAAAACACTTCATCATCATAACCATTGAATAAAATTCACTTAATCAAAGGCTTGTTTTGTCATGAGCTTAATCCCTAATCATGGATTAAGTTGAGGAGTTTTCCTCAGCTTAAACATTCTCATCTATTATCCTTCTTTTAGGATGGTGTAATGAGTCTGTTTAATCCCTGATTATGGCTTAACCTCATTACTCAACACTAAACAAAAACACCAAAAACATCTAATTAATCACAAGTAGGTTAATGATCTTAACCCTGCATCAAAGGTGATTAAGTGTGAGAATCTGACTTCACACTTAAGGTAATTCTCATTACCCCTAATCAGAGGGAAGATGTGATGAGCTTACTAAATCCATTGGTTTAGGCTTAAGCTCATTAACTTATGACAAACTTCAAAAAGCAATAAAAGACTGAAAACACAAAAACAGACAATAATCGTCTCCTTCGGGATTCTTTTCTCATCATCTTCATTCACAAACGAGAACTTGCTTCTTCCGTCTAATGCAAGACAGTTTGCACCTGAGCCAGACAGGTCATACACTTGAGCATTGACAAGCAAGCAGTTCACAAGTCAATTCATCTTTCAGTCTCTTTGGGTCGAACTACGGTGTTCTGACTTCCTCATTGCACGAGAGGATACGTAGGCATAACTTAACAGTTATCGAACAAAAGTCTCTGTATATTCCCCCCTCCTTCCATCATCATTCTTTTAGCCTCATAATCTTGAGCATCTTTTTCCTTTTCTTACACTGACACATCATTTATACACTTCACACTGTTTTTACATTGACATCTATACATCCTTTTCCAGCTATTTTACACACAAAATGCACTGACACTACCCCTTTAAAACACAAATCTTTTAAGCGTGGATCCCGTCGAGTACGGCGGACAATCTGGGTGCTAATACCTTCCCAGGTTGTAACCAACCCCCTTTCTCAGTCTCTCTGGTTCGCAACCGTCTTATCCATCCTTTTCTAGGTCTATGCAGCATTGCCTTTCCTCCGGGATAAAAATGCCTAGCTGGCGACTCTATTCATCTCCAGTGAGTTCACGGCTGTGTGTTCTCACTGTTCCCTTCGCCGACCGTTCGCGTCTGTACCCCTTTTTGACCCGGTGTCATTTGGTGGGAGCGACAACATTCACAAGCAATCTAAGGGTCATCCTTGACTCAGGCTGAGGCAAGACAAGCCCTTAGACAGTTGCTGCCATAGCCCATGCTGCAAGTACCAATCACATTGACTTTTTTGCCAAAACCCCCATACTCTTGGAACAGTGAGCAGCCACCTCTACTGACCTGCTCCACAGGCTACTCATACATTGTGGGAGTGTTATAGCAAGACATTGGCCATTGAAACAAACCAGAACACAGCCTTCACAAAAACTGTCAAAGAACTTCTCTTCTTCGAATCTCCCTCTCCAGCCATCAAACACCCAATTTCTCTTCACCAATGAATCACACATACTCAAGAGAACCAAAATCCACCATTGAAGTAGCTTGAAACTTCACAAATCCTGACTGTGGAATCTGCTGCACCAGAACACTTCTTCTCAAATCAGCCATCCACAAGAACTTTGAAGCATCTCATTGAGTTCAAGAGGGTCAAAGAAGTTCATTTGCACAAGTGGGAGACTCTGGAAGCTCACCATTGAAGCTTTCCAGCTCAGGTATGGCCATGAACTTTTTCTCACAGAGCTTGCATTTTATGTTATAAATTGATAGTGTATGTCTTGCTGGTCATGGGGATGTCCTTAGATTTGAAAATAGTGAAGAAATGAGTATTTTGTTGCACTCTGAAATTTTACCCGTGAATCTTGTTGGCTTCGATTCTCACTGATCTTGAATGATAAATTTAGTTTGAGGGGTGATTTGAATGGGGTTTGGGTAGAGGAACATTTCCCTGCTTTCAATTTGATGAATGGTGGCCTGAATCATGATCTAGGGTTTTCAACCCGCCGGAGAAGATGACCGGAGCTTCCCTCCGGTCACCTGAAAGTACTTAACCCTAATCCCTGTAATTAAATGATGTTTGAATCTAGTGCGTTGGATCCATTGACCTAGGTTGACTGGCGCGCGTTTGTGTGGCCCAGATGCATCCCCAGAAACCCTAATCTTCATTAACTTAATTAATCCTATTTAATTAATTCATAAATCAGAAATTAGGAAGTTTGAATGTAGACCATTAGATTGCGCGCGCAGTCAACATTCCTTTTCCCAGAATCCATCCTGACCTTCCATTGTGATTACTTTTCATTTTCTTTAATTTTTATTCCATTTATTTTATATTTCTTTCTCCATTTTATTAAAAATAGCAAAACCAATTTAAAAATTCTGAATTTTTTTATACAAGCATTTATTTAATTTCAGAAACCAAAAATATTTTTATTTTTATTTTTTGCATTCAAAAAATATTTTTAAATATTTAAAAGTTTATTTTTAATTAATTAATGAGGATTAATTAATTAAAAATACTTTTAGGTATTTAAAAATCACCAAAAAATTCATGAAACATTTAAAAACATTTAGAAACATTGTCCAACCCTCAAACCAAATTTCTTTTTTGATCTTGATGCATTTTGAGAATTTTTCATGGAATTAAAATCATTTTAATGTATTATTTTGATCCAAACTTCCAAAAATCATTTCTGCCTAACCATTGAGAGTTGGACCTTGATTCTTTTTGCATTGCATTGTGTTTAGCATGTAGTATGTGAGATTAAATTGGCATGATTTGATCTTTCATTTTCCATTTGTTTGACATTTTTCTTGTTAAGGAACCCTAAAACCCTAGAAATCTTAGGAAATTCATAACTTTTATTAGGATAAGAGTTGGAACTTCTCCTTTGGGCAGTGAGTTAGTATATGTTTAGGGATCCTTTGAGTGCATCTTCAATTTTTTATATTGATGTTTGCTTCTGATTTTGGTTTTTGTTTGGTGCTTTGATCATAAACCCTAATTTGGGCTTCCATATGCATCCATCTTGCATTTGCATTCATACCTTGACTTGCCATGACATTTTGTGCATCCATTTGATTCATTTGACATCTTAAGACATATTGAAAGCATGTTTGATCATTGCCTCTTGCATTTGCCATGTTGTATGCCATATGCATTTCATAACTTTTCATGAATGTTCATGGTTCTTAACTTGTTTCATTTGCATCCATGAGCTTGTATGATCATCACCATGCCTTGTTTCATGATTGTATCACCCCATAACATCATTATCATCATGAATATGCTTCTGGTTTTGATTTTCATCATGCCATTTCATCTCATTTTGCATTGCATTTCATTTCTTTCACTAACATTTCAGGTGGTAAGTTGTTTGAGAAGTGAATTTGCCTTCACTTCTCATAATCTCTTTTCATCTCTCTTATGCATCATTGCTGCATTTTATCTTGTGCTTTGGATTGAGCTTGATCATTCTTCTTCTTCTTACTTTCTTTCTTCAAGTGACTTGTCTTCTTAAATGAAGCAAGTTACTTTGCTTCTCCTGATCCTTTCATCTGCTTCCTGGTGGTTCTTCTGAAGTTAAACCTCACAAACCTTAGGAACAACCAAGCATGACAATTATTAGGATTTTGATTAGTCCCCCCACTTAGTTTTTCCTTTGTGTCTCTTTGAGTCTTCTCTTCTTACCTCATAATCAAGGACTAAACCCTAAAGGCTTTAAGGCTTTGTGATCAAGCTTATGCCTGCATCCTTCTATTAGGATGGAGTGTATAACTTTAATCCTAAGTGTTAAACCCTTAATGTGTTTAAATCTCTTAATCAATTCACTTAATAATCATCAAGACATCACACTTGTAACTTGGGCCTTGCATTAGGGTTCTAATTCTTCCTTAATTGGTTAAGAAGGACTAACCCTAGTGTTAATGGACAAGTCCCCCTCAAGTAGTCTTACAAACCCTAAAAAACATTTCATCATCATATCATTCAATAAAATCCACTTAATCAAAGGCTTGTTTTGCCATGAGTTTAATCCCTAATCATGGATTAAGTTGAGGAGCTTTCCTCAGCTTAAACATTCTCATCTATTATCCTTCTATTAGGATGGTGTAATGAGTCTGTTTAATCCCTGATTATGGCTTAATCTCATTACTCAACACTAAACAAAAACACCAAAAACATCTAAATAATCACAAGTAGGTTAATGATCTTAATCCTACACCAAAGGTGATTAAGTGTGAGAGGCTGACTTCACACTTAAGGTATTCTCATTACCCCTAATCAGAGGGAAGATGTGATGAGTTTACTAAATCCACTGGTTTAGGCTTAAGCTCATTAACTTATGACAAATTCTCAAAAGCAATAAAAGACTAAAAACTCAAAAATAAACAATAATCGTCTCCTTCGGGATTCTTTTCTCATCTTATTCACTCACAAACGAGAACTTGCTTCTTCCGTCTAATGCAAGACAGTTTGCACCTGAGCCAGACAGGTCATACACTTGAGCATAGACAAGTAAGCAGTTCACAAGTCAATTCATCTTTCAGTCTCTTTGGGTCGAACTACGGTGTTCTGACTTCCTCATTGCACGAGAGGATACGTAGGCATAACTTAACAGTTATCGAACAAAAGTCCCTGTATATTCCCCCTCCTCCCAGCTTTATTCTTTTAGCCTCATGATCTTGAGCACTTCATTCCAGTTCTTACACTGTCACTTCACATATTTCACTTCACTTCTTTTACACTGACACCTGTACATCCTTTTCCAGCTCTTTATACACAAATTGCACTGACACTACCCCTTTAAAACACAAAACTTTCAAGCGTGGATCCCGTCGAGTACGACGGACAATCTGGGTGCTAATACCTTCCCAGGTTGTAACCAACCCCCTTTCTCAGTCTCTCTGGTTCGCAACCGTCTTATCCATATCTTTCTTAGGTTTATGCAACATTGCCTTTCCTCCGGGATAAAAATGCCTAGCTGGCGACTCTATTCATTCCCTGTGAGTTCACTCCTGTGTGTTCTCACACCCTCCTTTCGCCGACCGTTCGCGTCTGTACCTTTATCTGGGCCATTTCCCATTTATCGGGAGCGACACCTTCCAATCTAAATTGTTACTTTGGATAGAAAAACTTAGACAGACAAGTCTCTTTCCAACAAACCTGTTACGCCAGGTGTTGGACATACGAGCACTCTTTGAACAAACTTGTTACGCCAGGGACTGGACATACGAGCCCTCATATATTTGCAATATATGATCTGAGACAGACGAACCTCCTTCGGATAAACCTGTTACGCCAGGACCGGTGATGCACTTAAGTATGTGGGATAGACATGCATAATCAAGATAGACGAACCCTCTTCATATATTATCCGTGGATATATGGTCTAAGATAGACGAGTCTTCTTTGGGCAAACCTGTTACGCCAGGTGCAAAATTAAGATTTGACGAACCCTCTTCACAAATCTTGCGTAGATGAGCGGTGCTTGAGATAGACGAACCTCCTTTGGATATACCTGTTACGCCAGGACCGACAACCATTTTGACATTTAATCCCACGGTCAGGACTTCAAACCTCTTCAATACAGACAAGTATTGGGTGATCATCAAGAGAACACAGACGAGTGCCAGAAGTCAATGATACAGACGAATATCAGACGATGATCTAAGAAACACAGACGAGCGCTTTAGGCAATGATATGGACGAATATCAGCCACTAATACGGACGAATACCAAAAATCCAACACATACGAGCATTTGGAGCAGCAATACAGACGAGTATCAGAAATCCAACACAGATGAGCACTTGGAGTAGCAATACAAACGAGTAATAGAAATCCAACACAGACGAGCAATTGGAGCAGCAATACAAACGAGTAATAGAAATCCAACACAGCAGACAAGCTTCAAACGAATAACAAACACAGACGAGTACTTGGAGTAGCAATACAAATGAGCACCAGAAATCCAACACAGACGAGCACTTGGAGTATCAATATAGACGAGTATCAGAAATCCAGACAAGCTTCAAACAGATAACAAACACAGACGAGTGCTGGAGAACGCATACGAGCATCACATAAGTTCAAACACAGACGAGTGCTGGGGACTATGTATACGAGTAAATATAAAAATTTGAACACATACGAGTGTTGGGGCGATGAAGACGAGCAACTAGCGAATGCCAAAAACAAACGAGTGTTGCGGACAGACAAACATCAAACACAGACGAGTGCTGAGGAACATGCAGACGAGCAACGACATCCCAGTAAGAAACACAACTCTGCGGGGGAAAAAGTTCATGACCGAGCGAGTTCTGGGAAGTGCGGACGGACATCCAGCTGATATCAAGCACAGACGAGTGTTGGGGAGCATGCATACGAGCAGTTTATCAAATGTGAACACATACGAGTGTTGTGCAGTGCAGACAAGCATCAACTAAATCAAGCACAGACGAATGCTGAAGAATTCAGACGGGCATCCGAATATTTCAAACACAGACGAATGCTGAAGAATGCGGACGAGCATCAGAATCTACCATTCATAGGCGACTGCTGGGGAAAGCATACAAGCAACGACATCCCAGTAGGACATACCACTCTGCCGGGGAGACATGGACGAAGAATAACTCGCAAACGAGCGAGTGCTGGGAATGCAGACGGACATCCAGCAACACAGACGAGTGCCAGGAGATGCAGAAGAGCACCAAACGGACTACCCTGGTTGGCCACAATGATTCCGAATCTGCAGGGGAAAACCATCTTCAGACTTGGCTGGGGATAATACTTGGTCAGACCCTAGCTGGGGACTTCACTGGGGAAAAAGCATTCAGTTGCTCGCTGGGAAAGATGCTTTGCTAAATAACCCTTGCTGGGGAGAGAATTATGACAATTCTAAGTTTGTGGGGAAGCAGGCATTCAGTTGCTCGCTGGGGATAATCCATAAAGACTCCGATTGGTGACGAACCTCTTCGGTTAAGTTTGCAACTCCGCTGAGGATCCCACTTGCTCTAGCTTAGCTGGGAACGGTTCCATCTGAACTTTACTGGGGATGACTTCTTTCTCGTGAAGAACAAACACCGCTTGGGGTGACACTATCTCTTGATTAGATTTGAACTCCTGCCAGGGATGTCACTGCTATAGCTCAGCTGGGGAGCATTCTCTGCTTGGGAAAGTGCAACATCGCCCTGCAAAACCTGCAACAATAGTATACATACAGGTACCCCAGGGATTTGCATGGTATGATCTGTTCATCCATTATCACCCATCACTCAAAGATTATTGTAACTGTTTCCCTGCAATGTCAACTTTTTTTAGAAAAATCAACATGTTTCATATGCAATGCTCTTTTTGCCAAAAATTCAGGACATTTTTGCAAACAAAGTAAACACAATGTAACACGGCTTTTGATTGAATATTCATTCATTGAATGGCCTCTGAATAGGCAAAGTTTTACAGTAGGAAGCAACTACCTGTAAAGAGGTAACCACCATAAAATTGAGAAAAGAAACTATCCTAATGGCAATGTGCATGACATTCCAATGAGTTTCCTTCTTGCTGTGACCAGCATGTCTTCAAGACTTTATGTTCTTGCCTTTGCTTTTTTTGAAGAAGATGAGGGGACTGATTCCTATCCTTCTGATATTGTCAGGCTGTACGAAACGATAACTTGGTTCAGATTACGCGGACCGTAGTTGTTCGCTTATTCCCTTGTTTTGCGTGGATCGCCCTTTCGGGTTTTCAATCCACCGGGATACCCTTTTTTGCCTGAGCTGTCCGATGTGGGTTTTCAACTCAGCAGGTGTACATTTTTTATTTGTTTTCCCTAACTTTTGCCCGAGCTTTTTATTCTGTTTTTACCTCGCGGGATGCCCTTTTCTTGCCTGGACTTTAATTCTGTTTTTGTGTCCAACGGGTCTTTTTATGCGAAGTATTTTTTAACTACGTCTGAGTTAACAGGAGACTGGAAATCTTCTCCATCCATAGTGGTGAGCATCAACTCCCCACCTGAGAAAACTTTCTTCACTATGAATGGGCCTTCGTAGTTTGGGGTCCACTTGCCCCCGTGATCTGAACCTGGAGGAATGATCCTCTTGAGCACAAGCTTGCCTACTTGATACTCCCGAGTACGTACTCGTTGCTCGAACGCTCGCTTCATTCTCCTCTGATAAAGCTGACCATGACAGATAGCCGCTAATCTCTTTTCCTCAATCAGGAACAACTGATTGTATCGGGCACGTACCCACTCAGCCTCATCAAGCTTCACGTCCTCCATCACACGCAATGAAGGAATTTCCACTTCAACAGGCAAGACAACTTCCATGCCATACACTAACGAGAAAGGAGTTGCCCCAGTTGACGTCCTGACTGACGTCCGGTACCCATGCAGCGCGAATGGTAACATCTCATGCCAATCTTTGTAAGTGACAACCATCTTCTGCACAATCTTCTAAATATTCTTATTAGCTGCCTCTACCGCGCCATTCATCTTTGGCCGGTAAGGAGAATAATTGTGATGTTGAATCTTAAAATTCCGGAACAGTTCTGCCATCATCTTGTTGTTTAAGTTGGAACCATTGTCAGTAATGATTCGCTCGGGCACTCCGTATCTGCAAATGATGTCTCTTTTCAGAAATCTGGCTACCACTTGACGAGTGACATTAGCATAAGATGATGCTTCAACCCACTTGGTGAAGTAATCAATTGCAACCAAGATGAAATGATGATCGTTTGAAGCAGTAGGCTCTATCTTCCCGATCATGTCAATGCCCCACATAGAAAAGGGCCAAGGAGATGACATGACATTGAGCGGGCTCGGAGGAACATGCACTTTGTCTGCATAAATCTGGCACTTGTGGCACTTACGGGCGTACGAACAATAGTATGCATCCATTGTTAACCAATAGTATCCTGATCTCAACAACTTCTTAGCCATAACATGCCCTCCTGCATGAGTACCGAAAGATCCCTCGTGGACTTCCTCTATTAACAGGTCTGCTTCGTGTCTATCCATGCATCTGAGCAAGACCATGTAAAAGTTCCTCTTATATAAAACCCCATCCGTATTCAAGAAGAAGCTAGCAGCAAGTCGTCTCAAGGTCTTCTTATCGTTGGATGATGCCCCAGCTGGGTATTCTTGTTTTTCCAGGAAAAGCTTGATATCAAAATACCAAGGTTTCTCATCAGACACTGCGTCTACAGAGAAAGCATAGGATGGTGCGTCGAGCCTGGAAATGTCAATCCTGGGCATATAGTTCCAACACAAGACTTTAATGGACGAAGAAAGAGTAGCCAATGCATCGGCGAATTGATTCTCATCTCGTGGTATGTACTGAAGCTTAACCGTTGTGAAGAACGTCAACAGTTTTCTGGCATAATCCCTATAAGGAATTAAGTGTTCTTGATGTGTATACCACTTGCCGGTAATCTGGTTGATAACGAGGGCTGAATCCCCGAATATATCGAGGGTCTTAATCCGAAGATTCATAGCCTCCTCTATTCCCATTATGCACGCCTCGTATTCCGCTTCATTGTTGGTGCATCCAAAAGTAATTCTGGCAGCGAAGGGAAAATGAACACCTTCAGGAGTGATAAGAACAACACCAACTCCACGTCCATTGAAATTGACTGCCCCATCAAACATCAACTTCCATTTGGATTCAGGTTCAGGCCCCTCCTCCAGAAGTGGTTCCTCGCAATCTCTTGCCTGGAGGTACACGATGTCCTCATCAGGGAAATCAAACATCATCGGCTGATAGTCGTCTTCAAGCGGTTGTTGTGCAAGATAATCTGACAATACACTTCCTTTGATGGCTTTCTGGGAAGTATATTGTGTGTCATACTCTGTTAAGATCATTTTCCACCTTGCAACCCTTCCTGTTAATGCTGGTTTCTCGAAAATGTACTTGACGGGGTCCATTTTTGAGATTAGCAATGTGGTATGAGTCAACATGTACTGTCTCAGTCGGCGAGCAGCCCATACCAAAGCGCAACAAGTTTTCTCGAGCAGTGAGTAACGAGATTCAAAGTCGGTAAAATTTTTGCTAAGGTAGTAAATAGCATGCTCTTTTCGACCAGGCTCGTCATGTTGGCCTAGAACACACCCCATCGACCCTTCTAACACAGTCAAGTACATGATAAGTGGCCGTCCTGGAACTGGAGGCATTAGAATCGGAGGCTCCTGCAAATATTCTTTTATCTTTTCAAAGGCTCTTTGACAGTCCTCATTCCACCTGACCGTTTGTTCTTTTCTCAACAATTTGAATATTGGCTCGCATGTGGCAGTTAGATGAGATATAAACCGCGAAATGTAGTTCAACCTCCCTAAAAACCCACACACTTCTTTTTCTGTTTTCGATGCAGGCATGTCTTGTATTGCTTTTACTTTTGCAGGATCTACTTCAATTCCTCTCTGACTAACAATGAAACCCAGCAATTTACCGGAACGCACTCCGAACGTGCACTTGTTTGGATTCAACCTCAGTCTGTACTTTATCAATCTATCAAACAACTTTTTGAGATTGACCAAATGCTCTTCTTCGTCCCGGGACTTGGCAATCATGTCGTCCACATAGCATTCAATTTCTTTGTGTATCATATCGTGGAATAATGTTACCATAGCCCGCTGATACGTTGCCCCGACGTTCTTCAATCCAAAGGGCATAACCCTATAACAGAATGTACCCACGGGGTAATGAACGTCGTTTTCTCCATGTCTTCCGGGGCCATCTTGATCTGATTATACCCGGAGAAGCCATCCATGAAGGAAAACACCGAGAACTGAGCGGTGTTATCTACCAACACATCAATGTGAGGTAATGGAAAGTCATCCTTTGGACTTGCTCTGTTTAGAACCCGATAATCGACGCACATCCAGACCTTGCCATCTTTCTTCGGTACAGGCACAATGTTAGCTACCCAAGGTGGGTAACTAGTCACAACAAGGAACCCGGCATCCCACTGCTTATGAACTTCCTCCTTGATCTTCATAGCCATATCAGGGATAATTCTCCTCATCTTTTGTTTCACGGGAGGACAATCTTCCTTTAGTGGCAACTTATGCACGACGATGTCAGTATCCGACCCTGGCATATTCTGATACGACCAGGCGAAGATATCCACATATTCACGTAGCATACCAATCAACTTTCTCTTTACCTCGGCCTGCAGACTGGCCCCAATCTTTATCTCTCTCTTTACATCTTCAGATCCGATGTTGATGATCTCTATTTCTTCCTGATGAGGCTGAATGACCTTTTCCTCTTGTTTCAACAACCTGACCAATTCTTCTGGGAGTTCACAGTCTTCCTCAACCCCTTTATCAGCTTGGTAGATAGGATTGTCGAAGTCATGCATAGTCATAGCAGGAACGTTATCACGGGAATCCGGATGATCAACATTGCACAAATGATGTGCTTATTTCAGAATCTGTAGGAGACGCAAACACACAAAATCACTGGAAAGAAAAACATCGCCATTTTATTTGTGAAAAATTAAAAATGAAAGAAAGAGAACACAATTTGCTTGAAAAAATGTCATTTATTTCATGGATAAAGTAATGCATTAAAACATGGTGGCCCTACAAATGGATCCGTACACCTCGGGCAGAGTGCCAGATTTGACATGCAGTATGATAAAATGGAAACAAAGAAAAATTACTTTGAATGCCAAGTAACTTGAACAAAATCTTCAGCAGACCAGTTCTGGAGCTCCTCCCCAGGTACACGTGGGTGGATCCAGTTATCCAAGTCGTAGTCACTATCCCCGTCGGCATCTGTTTCACAAACATGGTCGTAGTCGAGCATTCCGGCGCTTGTGAATGCTATGGGCTTACCGTCGCCACCATCGATAGCGTTTATCCTGTCCCCTCCAAGATTTGGAATGGGGTTTGATGCAACATTTGGAGGCGATGCGAAATTAATTGCCTTTGAATCAATCAAGTCCTGGACCTTATGCTGCAATGCCCTGCATTTCTCCGTTGAGTGCCCGGGAGCTCCTGAATGAAATGCGCATCTCGCATTAGCATCATACCCCACTAGAAGCTCTCCAGGTGGAGGTGGTGCTAACATACTCAACTGCACCAAGTTCAATTCCAACAATCTCTGGAGAAGAGCCGTATACGTCATTGGGATAGCTTTAAGCACCCTGTTAGCTGGACGAGCTTGCCTCTGCTGATATGGCCTTTGCTTATAGTTATTGCGCTGCGGCTATTGCTGTTGTTGCTGCTGTTGCTGCACAGGACCCATGGGGATGGTGACAACTACCACCTGCTCATAGGATCCTCTGTATCCGCGACCTCGACCTCGACCATACACAACATTAGTTTCTCCCTCCCTTCTTCTTGGAGGTCCACTGAAAGCCTTTCTCACTCCACTTGAGCTACTTGCACTAGTGTCTTGAATCTTTCCCATTTTCAGAAGAGTCTCAACCCTCTCTCCAGCTATCACGATGTCGTTGAAATTTGTTGCCGAACAAGACGCCAATCTCTCAATAAACACCCCCTGCAGCGTTCCCATAAACATATCTGCCATTTCATTCTCCAACAATGGAGGTTGCACTCGAGCAGCAAGCTGACGCCACCTCTGGGCGTACTCTTTGAACCCTTCTTTAGCGCTCTAAGACATTGTCTGCAACTGAGTATGATTTGGAGCCATGTCCAAATTATACTGATACTGCTTCACGAATGCCTCAGCCAAATCCTTCCAGCTTCGGATATTGACCCTGCTAAGCTTCATATACCATTCCAAGGAAGTTCCTACAAGACTATCCTGGAAGTAATACATCTACAGCTTTTCATTCTCTGTATGCGCAGCAATCCTTCCCACAAACGACTAAAGATGAGTTTTCGGGCACGGCGTTCCGTTGTACTTATCAAAAGTAGGGACCTTGAACTTGTAGGGAATCCTCACCCCTGGCACCAAGCCCAGATCAGTGATGTCAAACCCTAGAGAACTCTGAGATTGAATAGCACGAATCTGCTCAGCCATTTCTTCGAACCTTCTATTCATGTCAACCCCTTGGCCTTCTGCCTCATCCAACAAGGTGAATTGCTCGTCCTACACATCCATCTGCAGATTATTCACTCCATCATTGACAATAGTGACCCCTGGTTGCACCACAGGGATTTCGACATGACGGGCGCCAACCCCGTTACGATTGCCTCCATCTACTGTCCCATTGTTCCTGACTTAATTGTTCTCTACCATCTCGCACAAACGCTCTTGAGTCTGACCCATCCCAACCATGAGGGTCATGAAATTGTCCATTCTCGTCCTTAAATCAGCCAGATCTGCTTGCATCTGTTCCATTGCTCTCTCTCTCTCTCTCTCTCTCTCTCTCTCTCTTTGTTCGCCTTTGTAGGGTATCTATGCACCGTTGACTGTCTCTGAACCTTCTTGGGAGCTATAGTGCCTGAAAGTGACATGAACGTTAGAACACTGGAGACATACCTGCAAAACAACCAACACGTTATATGCATGCAATGTAACTATTCATGTTTCCATGTCCAGGCATTAACATGCCCTAGTTCTGGTATTTTGACAGAAAATACTCCAGATGACCTTTTGGAAACTAACTTTTTCAAACTCTTTTGAGGAGTATTCAGACCCTGATGGCTTAGGACAACCAACTTTGCTCATTCAGAAATGGTAATTGGAAAGTATCATTGCATAACATGAACAAACCAACAATCAGAGTTATAGACATAAACAGCATTCCCCAAAGGGTTACAATTCGATACAAAAGACAAGAAAATAAAGCAAGACTCCTACAACAAGCCTGTAGGTAGTCTGAATGCAAATAACATTAAACTAAAACCCTAAGCTAAAAAGGAAGATCCAGGCTCCTCTCTTGCAGTCACCACCTCTGTCCGGCTCTTCTTGATGCCTGCTCTCAGCTTGAGATCTGCAATCTCCTTCATTGCTTCCTCCAAGTTCAGTTGGCTCTATTCCAATTGCTGAGTCTTTTCCCTTCGAACGTGTTCGACCTCTTCTTTCTTGAATGCCATCTGTGCCTCAAAGAAATCTTCATATTCTTTGTACTTCTTCTGCTCTTGTTCTCTTTGGCCTTGTAACCAAGCAACAGATTGACGAGCTTCGGTAAGAGTTTTCACAACCTTCTTGTGTTCCGCTTCTCACTTTGACTCTGTTAAACCCAATCTCTGAAAATGAGCTTCTCTCCCAGCAAGCTCCTTTTCTTTAGCCTCTAAGGTAGCCTGCATCTTCTGTATCTTTTCTTCCGCTTCTTGCTTAGCATGGTTGGCACGGTGATACAAGCTAGCCATTTCAGAATTCTCTACCCGAACCTCGTGCAACTGAGCCTCCAATTTCTTGTAATCTTCATGAGAAACAGTGGTTTGTATTGATACCACCTTTGGATATAGCGGAGCCTCAACCGAAAACGGAAGGAAGAAGGTATTAACCCTACCTTGTATCCAAGCAGCAAAAGAGGGATAAGTCTTAGGGTCTACCTTTCCGAATTCTTTCTTACCCTCCTTAACCTTTGTTTCCCAAGCTTGGGATGCTTGAACAACCAACCGCTCATTATATTCAGCTGGAAAATACAAAGTCTTAGCTATTTCCTCATCTGATGGAGGGTCCTTCAGTGGATAACCAAATTGCTTTCGGGACAGCACAGGGTTATGACTTATCACTCCTTTTCTACCTAGCAGCGACACATAGGGAAACTCACCACACCTTGTAATAAACTCTTTCCCTACCAAGTTTCTGCTACATCCCCAAGCTATATCATCAGATGTTAACCCCATCAATCTTCTAGCCCACTTCCAATCTTGCTTAAGATCTTTGAACGGTCCTGACTTTGGAAGCTTCTTAGCAAACCACTCAGCAAACACGGGAGCACAACAATTCATGTACCCTTTTCTCCTCTCATTCCTGTGATGAACGCCGAAGTAAAAGACCCCCAACAACGTAGGTATCGAGTTTCCTTTAATGAAAAAGGTGATAGCCTCCAAGCTCACCCATCCTTTCTCTCCTGAGAAAAGACTTATCCTGTAGACCATTAACACTAACAATGCACTGAACTCTAACCCTTTCCTCCCAAAGAAAACACATGGGCTTCTATGATAAGAAAATCCAGAGTAAACCCCTTCCCTTTATTGGCTTCTAGCTCCATGTTCACTCTAAGCATGCTTAAATGACAAGCACTTACAATGTCCTTGCACGGGGGACACTTCTCTGCAGCATAATAAGGAATACCACTCTTGATAGGAACCTTCAGGATGTCAGAAATCTCTTCCATAGTGGGGGCCAAGACGTAGTCAGCAAACACAAAAATTCTCAACTGAGGGTCATAAAACTGCAACAAATAATGAAGACTATCTCTCTGATCGACAGTAGGTTTGTTCATGTAACCCAAGATCTTCCCATACCGGCTTCTGAAATCATCTGAAACCTTGTCACTCATCAAGTCTACCAGTTTCTGAATCTCCTCAATTTCTAGTTGCGGGAAAGCGTAATGAACATTCTTTTTTCTGGGTATCTCTTGGATTTCTGTTATCTGGAGAAACAATGAATACCAGAACTGGGTACTGATGTAAAGGATAACCTGTAATAGAAACGCAAACAGTTAATGCAAGTATGATGCGATGCAAATGCAATGCAGGCATATGATCATCAACCGAGACTGTCTGGATACGGCACACGGGACTCAAGTGACCAAGAACCAAGATCCTCTGAATAAAGCCCCATGAATAAGAATTCAGTCTCAAATAAGTCCCAAAATCAAAGATCCAAATCCATGTAGCCTTATCAAATCATAGAATTGTATTGGCAATGAGGTATGATAAGGTCAAGGGTTCCTGCAAACCTGTAAACCCCTCCCAATCTCACAGGTGTGCTCCAGGTCAAACATCACGGACTCTCAAAGCCGAATAAAAATAATACGTTCACCCTTTCCGATAAATGGCTCATGACCAAATCAGGGAATCGGTTTGGCATTATGTACTACTCAGGGAGGCCTCAGCGTGAGTCTGGGAAAAACAAGCATCCTTTATAAGTTCCCAGCTTCAAGCACTAGAATCGAGAAACAATAGTACATTCATCCCGAAGGGTACAATACTATTGTCATATGACCAGATGCTTTGAATGAGTTCCTATAAAAGAACCAGGCCATCCTATACGAGTTCCCAGTGGGCCCTCGCGTGCGAATGAGTTTGCCACAAAATGTGGTCTGCCACTGTCACCACTGGAGAGGGATGTTTCCACAAAGGTCCTCAATGATCGGTCCCTAGATGCACATAACTATCGAGGTTGTGTATTACCCCAGAAAAATTCCGGCATAATACCTTTCCAAGACGGTCGCAAGTCTGGGTGTGGAACTCACTACTACCAACATAGCAAGATGCCATGAAGCCAAAGTGACTGTCTACTCTAAGTCCTAGGGTGCACTCGATCCCCGGTTACGAGCACATCTCTCAGTAACAATTCCCAATCCCACAGAAAAAAGGAAACCAACAGCCAGACAATCCAGTATAATGATGCATGAATATAAATACTGAAAACTGTAAATAAAACTTTAAATAAACAACAGTAAAATAAACACACAACAGCAAATAATCAACACCCACAACACAAAAACAGGCAAGCGCTGGGATTGACTCTCAAGGGAACCAGAGATACTCTGGTTGGGACATCCCCAGCAGAGTCGCCACCTGTCGCTCCACGGATTTCCATCCTTGTATAAACGCGAAAGTGGCACGGAAAGAGGTAGAGTCACCAGTCAGGCATTTTTATCCCGAAGGAACGGGAATGGTAATGCTGCACAAACCAGAAGAAAAGAAAAGGAAGGACACGAGTCCTGCGAACCAAAGAAACTGAGTTAGGGAGTCGATTACGACCTGGGAAGGTATTAACACCCCAGATCGTCCGCCGTACCCGACGGGATCCACGCTTGCAAATAAATCTGTTTCAAAGGGTGAGGGGATGAAAGCTGCTGCGAAACTGAAACTGAACTGGATAAAAAGAAAATAAAAGGGGACTGAAAAAGAAATGAAAAGGAAAAATGTAGGGAAAATAAAGATTGTGCTCGAACGGGCCCTTCCCCGCTGCCTACGTACCTTACTGGACATGAGGATCAGAGTCGCCGTAGTTCCCCTAACTAGGGGTGGAAATATTGCTTGTGAATTAAGGCTTGAACTGCCTATGTCAATGCTCAGGTGTTGCAGGCTCGGATGACGAGTGCGTTACCGTCTTGCATAATGACAAGAAGAAGCAAGTTCGAGGACGGAGCGGAGGAGATGAGAAAAGAATTCCCGAAGGAAAGACGATTATTGTTTGTTTGTGTTTTTTAGAGCTTTTTATTTGTGTGGCACAAGAGAATGATCTTAAGCTCTCTTCCATGGAATGTGTACTTGCTACTACATTCCAAGATGGAATGATAAAACAAGCACACCAAGCAAGGAGAACTTATCCAAGACTTGTTTCTAAGGGCAAGGGCCCAAATTCATTGACTTGTTGAATTTATTAGGTGTTTTTGGTGATTAAAAATTAAGAAGTATTGTTTAGGGTTTTTCTTGATGAAGATGAATTCATGATCCGACTTGTGCATCATGCTAGACAAATGCACCATTCCAAGATGGAATGAATACATATGCCCCATGGAATAAGGATTTTACACAAGAAGTCACTTCTTTTTTTATTAATGTTTTTTAGGTTTTTGTTTTGAGATGATAAGAGAAAGAACCAAAGGAGAAAAAAAGGTAAAATCTACAATGGGGAAAGACTAAACCTAAAGTTGTCATGCAAAAGTGGTCCTAAGGTTAGTGAGGTTTCAACTATACTAAGAGAAAAGAAGAACCAAAGAGGAGCAATAAGAAGAGGAAGCAAGAGCTAGCAAGCAACTTACTCCTCTAAAGGAGATAAGTTGCTCCTAAAGGGGAAGAAAAGAGTTGAATTACATGATGGCATAAGGCACATCAAAATACAAAGAGAAAGAAACTTAAAAGGAAAAGGATGAAGAGTTGAAATGTAGATGAACATCCACACTTCACTTACCATAAGCCCCTGCAAGTATTAGCAAAATCCATCACATGTTCATCAATAAAATCATGGGATTAGCATGCTCAAAGTTCACACCAACCAAGATCAAACAATCATGCCAAACATAGCTCACACAAGCATTTACGTGTCGAGAACATGGAAACATGCATCAACCAGCAAGAAAATAACCCAAACAATCATATTCAATGATCATACAATGATCCATGGCATTTAAAATAAGTGAGGGGATCAAACATGCTAAACATAGCCCAAGAATGGCTCAATGCATCAGTGTTAACCGGTTAACCAAAGCGTTAACCGGTTAACCAGTTAAAACCTGCATAAAAAACATCACATAATAGGTGCGTTAACCGGTTAACCAATCTGTTAACCGGTTAACGCTGTTAAGACAACAATAATTCTTGAAGAAAAAATCAGTTCAAATCAGCTTTTCCAAATAATCTTACACTAGACCAACAAGCAATTGAGCATGAAAATAGTGTATCAATTCACATTAAATGGCATCATCAAGCTCATGAACATTAATACATAGATCCGGTCACAAATCAACCAATCAAATCAAGCAACACAAGCAAATATGCAAACATATGGTGGATCTAAAGCACAAGCATGCAAATAAGCTAAAACAGAGCTAGATCTGAATTTAACCAACCTACAAAGTTGAGGTATGCTTTGGTAGTTGTTGATTGAGCTGGAAATGAAAGATCTCGCGATAAACTTTGAAGATCCGGTGCTAAGCTTCACACTCCGTGCAAAATAAATGCAAGAACAAGATCTTGATGCAGAATTTTGGATCCAAAAGCACTTCTAGATCCCAAACCAGATCTGAATCACCAATTAAACCATCAAAAAGATGCAAGGAAGCTATGGATGGAGGTCTAGTTCCAAGATCTACACACCTCAATGCAAGGTTATGTGATCTTTAAAGAGGAACTTTGAGTGATTTGGAAAATTGGGAGAGAAAAGTGAGAGAATTGTAAGAGAAGAGTGAAAATTCAGAATGAGAATGAAAATTGTGCGAGAGTTCTTTTGTGGTTTGGAGAGAAATGGATTAAATATGGTTTAGGTTTGAGGCCCAAAAATTAGGCTTGGGATCCAAAATTATGGTTTGGCAAAGAGATTAGGATGTAGCAATGTAATTAGGCTTGGATAAGTGCTCTAGATCCTTCCTTTTAATTTCCAATTAATTCAAAATGAATAAAAATCAGAAAATGGAAATTGGAACCAAATCACACATGCCGACTTTGCTGCTGGAAATTCAAAATTCGTGGCCGTTAACCGGTTAACGACAGTGAATTTTGAATTTTCCCTCCATTTGGTGGGAAACCTCAGGAATCACCCGACGCCAACCGTTTTGACCTGATTTTGACCCTCAATCCTTTCTTTAGGCTTTGACCATGATGTCAAACTTGTAACATGCCCTGTGAGCTTTGAATCTCCCTAATGATTGATCATATGCCTTATGCTGGAACATGCAAGTGCTATGCTTCATTTTTCTATGTAATATGCTAAGGACATGACATGCTGATGATGAATATGATATGATGATGATGCTAAACATGAGAGGGAAAATTTGGGGTATTACATCTGGCCACCCATATCTTCCAAATGGTAAGAGCTCTTTAATTAAATTTTCCACCAAAATTAATTAAGAAGTATGCTTTTTAAATGCATCCATCAAACATAAAGAATTATTACTTGGATTATTCACAATTTGGTCTTAAAGTCATTCAAATATTAAAAACTTAGGAAAAAATCTAAGTGTTTTGAAATTTGAAATAACTTGAAACCCCAACTTTGACATTCAAATTCTTCCATTTCAAGGATGTTTTTAGCTTCGAATTTTCATCAACTTATAGTATCAAATACCCTCTTTAAATGAACTCCTCAAGGGTTTCAATTGGATGCTTGAGAAGGAAGTTACAAATTTGGAAAGTTACCAACATGACCATGGAATTTTGTACTTAGAAAAAATTCCAAGTTCTTCAATTTTTACACCTTTGATATTTTTCTTGATTTTCCTTGATCAAACACAATTATCTTCCATATTTTCTTGATTATTGACTTGATAAATCCATAGTTGACCAAAAAATCTCAAAAGTCAAACTTTTGCCTTGAGCATCTATTGACTTTTCTCACTTGAATCAAAATTCCTCAATCATCAATGAATAAAACTTCTTGAGCCGATTGGATCACATGAATGGACCAAAAGGATGCATTTGGAACCTTTGGATCATGTTTTGAGGCATGAGATCATGTTTTAGTCAAAAAGTCAATATAAAGTTGACTTTGACCAAAACCCTAATTTGGAGGCCCTGGTGAATTGTAGCTTCATAAACTTGAATTTAGGTAAACTCAAACTTAATTATTGATGAAGGGAAAATATTGATCACCATGAATGAATTGGGAGCTTGAGACATTGAGGACCACACTAAACCTTGATTGACCAATCATTTGAACTCCATGATGCAAAAACCCTAACTTAAAAACAAAGCGAGCAAGACATATTTTTCTGGTATTTCAATGGGGTTAGAAATGCATAAAAGACACACACAAGAAATTCTTGATGCTATGAAAATGATGCAAATTAGGGTGGAATATTATGGGTAAAAGTTAGAGTATGACATTCCTGATTGTTTTTCTTAATGTTTTCCAGGAAAGGAGAGAGAGAAACAAAGGATATTTCTTCACTTTCCTCTATAACAAGTGTCATAATGGTTTCCATGGATGAAAAAAAAATTGAGCGATGTTCCCTTATTTAATTTGTGTCCATCTCTATTCCTTTTACAAGACAGGTGATTCTGAACAAGAGAAATCACATTCATCACACTCAGATTCATAATACGCTCGTCGCGAATAACTTGTACCATGGCTTGTTGAATCACACGAATTTTCTGAGTCAATATGATAACAGTATCCTTCCATATCAATGGACCAAATGCATCACAAATTGATTTCAACAATTGTAAGAAGTTCTTAATTGTCTAATCTTTAACAATGTTGAGAAACCCTTAACATCATTGTAGAGTAAAGCTTTAGAGAAGTTAGAGTTAACATCAACAAAACAAAACAAAAGAAAATCCTCAGTGCAAATTATTTTCAGCCAATGTTACGTTATTACCAACACGACAATGTCGCAGATGGTTCAGTCCAGGGTCAAAAACCATAAGGACGATTATTAACAGATTCGTGAAAATCAGAATAAACTTCTTGTGCTCAAACCCCCATGAGATGCATTAAATTAAACTCAGTGAAAATGATATTTGTAAATAATCTTGAGGCAGAATACCTTGCAGAAATCATGGTTGTGATTGTGAGTAGAGTTTTGGGTGTTCTGGGTCATATGGTTTGATGTTAGGGATAAAAGCATCCACCATTGTGCTAGATCCAAGTTCATCTATCACAAATAATAATAACCTATGTTATCAATGTCATAAGAGATAAAATAGGTTAACTTTGATGGTGGAGAAGTGGAACAATGCTTCAACTCAAAATCTGACTTCGTCATGAACGCCAATGGTTAGGTTTCATCCATATTGAGTTGCTTTGGTGGTGTTCATTTAGATCTGGTGATTTTTCCTTATAAGAAAGTGGTGATGCTTTGAGAGAGTAACCAAATTTTTGAATCAGTTCCTTCAATTCTTCTTTATATTCATTTTCGATTTTCTAAGTTTCAATCAAATATTGTTTTAGAGTTTCTAGCTGTGCATAGAAAGTCTTGAGATTGAAGTTGGTAGCTATGGTAACTTGAATGTTCATGGAAGGTGGAAGATGATTGTTAAGGTGAAGTAGAAATTATGTGTTGTTGTTGATATGAAATGTATGGAGTGTATGAGGTATAAGAATGATAATATGGATATGCCATGGAAGGAATGAATATTGAAGTTCAAGATGAAAGCCCCAATTGATAGGATGTTAATCATGAACCCTAACCAAACTAGAGGAAACTAAGAAATAAAACAAATAAAGCTATCTAAGAAAATAAAGATATTTTTCATTCAAATTGATAGTTCCAAATCTCTCAACGAGAGTACATATATAGAACCAATAATGGATAATGAGATAAAAATTCCTAAAGCCCAAATAAACAACAATTAAAATAAAAACCTAAATAAAACAAATTGCTCTTCTAACTTAAACATTTAAATTGTATAAAACTAACTATTGTTACTATCAATTTATTATCTATACGTGTGATTTTTAAATTAACAAAATAAACTATACATTAAAACAATTGTTATTTTTATATATTTTAAATAAATGTTATTATTTAACGTCTATATAAATAGTTTTAAAAATAATATAAAATAAATTAGTTAAACTCATATGAATATAAAGTAAAAATGTGATACCCTAGACAATAGTTTTGGTGGCCTATCTCTAGGACCGATTATGTGCCTCTAAAAAGTTAAGACCGACCTTAGACATGAGAAGAAAAACTCAACGTGTTTCAAATAATTTGTAGATGTAAATGGATCTAATCAAGAGACTTTGTTTTTTAAAGATGAAATGGATGAGTACATGAGATCACCAACTACTTGTTTTTCCTAATCATTGTCAGATTCAAGTATATACTCTACTTTAGTCTTCACAATAAATTTGGAGTTTTGGAACACCATTGGAAACATATTAAAGGAATAGGTATTGTGAGTGTTAAAAAATTGAAGTTCCATAAGTAGAATAATTGAAGCAAGTAAAAAATTTAAATCCAAAAATGTTTTTAAAAGTTCAAAATAATGCTAAGCAGCAACTAGTGAAATTTGTACCCATATATCCCACTTTTTCCAAAAAAATTCCCCAAATAACCCACTTTTAAAAAAAATCCAATCTACCCCACTTTTTTGAAAATTAGAGAGGAGTCTCCACTATGATTGACGACCATGTTTAAATTTAGAGAGGTGTCGCCAATTGAAATGGAGATACCATAAGCAGTCTCCAATCCAATTGGCGAATATGTGTTAAAGTTGGGAAGGGTCACCAATTGGTTTGTAGACATGGTGTTATTTGAAATTTTCCTATAAATACTCATGGCGTGCTTAATTTTTTTCACATCTCTTCTCTCATCTCTTATGATATACACTTAATATTGATATCATGTATACGCACCAATATGGAAAAGTGATTTTTTTGAGAGAGAATCCTCTGATTGATATGTTGTTCTGGAATATCCAAAGTCTCAATCAACTGAAGAGGGAGCTGAATCAGTGGCTAGAGGAAGAAATTGGTGAAGGAGAAAAAATTCGCAGTATTGAGAGATTTGATAGGATATGTGGGTGGGTGCGAATTAAGACTGACGTGGAAGCTAGGAAAATGATGTTTTGACCTAATGAAATCAGGTTGATTATTGTAATCAGTTAGAAATGTTGTGTTTATCAATTGTATGTGTTGTTTAGATTAAGTTTATTTAAATTATTGTGTTGTTTTATGTTAACATTGTTGTAACAAAAAGTTCTTAATATATTAAAATATAAGGTTACAACAAGTTATTATTGTGTAGAGCTGGATCCAACATTTGAACATTTTTTCTTGTTGTGTCCAGGATGACGACATATAGTACACAATCTTATCATTTTATCAACCGTATCCATTTCTGTTCTTATATGCGTGCTGTTTGGACGGCCTTTTTTCTTTCTTCGCATATGATCGTTGTGCCAAACTATATCCCCTTGGTATGGAGGTCAGTATTCCTCCATTGGTAATGTCGCTCCCGATAAATGGGAATGGCCCAGATAAAGGTACAGAGGCGAACGGTCGGCGAAGGGAGGATGTGAGAACACGCAGGAGTGAACTCACAGGGAATGAAAAGAGTCGCTAGCTAGGCATTTTTATCCCGAAGGAAAGGTAATGCTGCATAGACCTAGAAAAGATATGGATAAGACGGTCGCGAACCAGAGAGACTGAGAAAGGGGGTTGGTTACAACCTGGGAAGGTATTAGCACCCAGATTGTCCGCCGTACTCGACGGGATCCACGCTTAAAAGATTTGTGTTTTAAAGGGGTAGTGTCAGTGCAATCTGTGTATAAAAGAGCTGGAAAAAGATGTACAGGTGTCAGTGTAAAAGAAGTGTGAAGTGTATAAGAGAAGTGTCAGTGTAAGAACAAAGATGAAATACTCATGATAATGAGGCTAAAGAATAAGGCTAGAAAGAGGGGGAATATACAGACACTTTTGTTCGATAACTGTTAGGTTATGCCTACGTATCCTCTCGTGCAATGAGGAAGTCAGAACACCGTAGTTCGACCCAAAGAGACTGAAAGGTGAATTGACTTGTGAACTGCTTACTTATCTATGCTCAAGTGTATGACCTGTCTGGCTCAGGTGCAAACTGTCTTGCATTAGACGGAAGAAGCAAGTTCTCGCTTATGAGTGAATTAGATGAGAAAAGAATCCCGGAGGAGACGATTATTGTTTGTTTTTGTGTTTTCAGTCTTTTATTGCTTTTGAGAGTTTGTCATAGATTAATGAGCTTAAGTCTAAATCAATGGATTAGTAAACTCATCACATCTTCCCTCTGATTAGGGGTAATGAGAATACCTTAAGTGTGAAGTCAGCTTCTCACACTTAGTCACCATGATGTAGGATTAAGATCATTAACCTACTTGTGATTATTTAGGTGTTTTTTGGTTTTTTTTGTTTAGTGTTGAGTAATGAGATTAAGCCATAATCAAGGATTAAACAGACTCATTATACCATCCTAATAGAAGGATAATAGATGAGAATGTTTAAGCTGAGGAAAACTCCTCAACTTAATCCATGATTAGGGATTAAACCCATGACAAAACAAAGCCTTTATTAAATGGATTTTAATTAATGATAATATGATGAAGTGGATTTTATGATTTGTAAGACAACTTGAGGGGGACTTGTCCATTAACACTAGGGTTAGTCCTTCTTAACCAATTAAGGAAGAATTAGAACCCTTATGCAAGGCCCAAGTTACAAGCTTGATGTCTTGATGGTTATTAGGTGAATTGATTAAAGGATTTAAACACATTAAGGGTTTAACACTTAGGATTAAAGTTATACACTCCATCCTAATAGAAGGATGCAGGCATAAGCTTAATCACAAAGCCTTAAAACCTTTAGGGTTTAGTCCTTGATTATGAGATGAGAAGAGAAGACTCAATGAGACACAAAGGTAAAATCTAAATGGGGGACTAATCAAAACCCTAATCATTGTCATGCTTGGTTGTTCCTAAGGTTTGTGAGGTTTACAAGGGAAATCTTCAGAGGAACCACCAGGAAGCAGATGAAAGGAGCAGAGAAAAGCAAAGTAACTTGCTTCATTCAAGAAGACAAGTCACTTGAAGAAAGAAAGTAAGAAGAAGAAGAAAGAGCAAGCCCAATCTCAAACACAAGATAAAATGCAACAATGATGCATAAGAGATATGAAAAGAAATTGTGATAAGTGAAGGAAAATTCACTTCTCAAAGTGACTTACCACCTGAAAAGTTAGTGAAAGAAATGCAATGCAATGCAAGATGAGATGAAATGGCATGATGTAAATCAAAACCAGAAGCATAAACATGATGCTAAAGATGCTATGAGATGATGCAAACATGAATCAAGGCATGTGGATGATCATATGAACATATGGATGCAAAAGAAGCAAGTTTAGAACCATGAACATACATGAAAAGTTATGAAATGCAAATGGCATACAACATGGCAAATGCAAGATGCAATGATCAAACATGATTCTAGTATGTCTTAAGATGTCTAATGAATCAAATGGATGCATAAAATGTCATGGCAAGTCATGGTATGCAAGCAAATGCAAGATGAATGCAAAAGGAAGCCCAAATCAGGGTTTATGATCAATGTACCAAACAAAAACCAAAACCAGAAGCAAACATCAAGACAAAAAATTGAAAATGCACTCAAAGGAACCCTAACCCTATACAAATTCACTGCCCAAAGGAGAGGATCCAATTCTTAACCTAGTGAGGGTTATGAATTTCTTAAGAATGCTAGGGTTTTAAGGTACCTTGTCAAGAAAAATGTCAAACAAATTGAAAATGCAAGATCAATTCATGCCAATTTAATCCTATAAACTACATGATATGCAAGACACAATGCAAAAAGAATCAAAGTCCAACTCTCAATGGTTAGGCAGAAATGAATTTTGGAAGATTGAATCAAAATATTGCCTTGAAATGATTTTAATTCCATGAAAAATTGTCAAAAGACATCAAGATCAAAAAAGAAATTTGGTTTGAGGGTTGGACAATGTTTCTAAATGGTTTTAAAGGTTTCATGAATTTTTTGGTGATTTTTAAATACCTAAAAGTATTTTTAATTAATTAATTCTCATTAATTAATTAAAAATAAACTTTTAAATGATTTAAAAATATTTTTTAATGCAAAAAATAAAAATAAAAATGTTTTTGGTTTCTGAAAATTAATAAAAGTTTGTACAAAAATTTTCAGAATTTTTAAAAGTGTTTTGCTATTTTAAATTAAATGAAGAAAACAAATGAAATAAAAAGAAAATAAAATTGACTTTAATGGAAGTATGCTGATCCTGAGGCTGAGGTTTGAACTGGGAACGCGCGCGTTGACTGGCGCCAGATCTAATGGTGGAGATTCAAACTGGCCAGATTAATTATAAAACCTAATTAAATGGATAATGACGTGGATTAGGGTTAAGTGAGAGCATCCTGGCCATTGAGCACGCGCGGGAGTTGACTAAGTCAGCCCATCCAACGCACAAAATTCAAACTTGCATTAATTACAGGGATTAGCCCTAATTACTTTCAGGTGGCCGGAGAAGACTTCCGGTCGTCTTCTCCGGCAAGACCCTCACCTGAAAGTTGCTAAAATCCTTAAAAAACCATAAAAATGAAAACTAATCACCCATAAATCATCCCCATTCAAAACTAAATCAAAACCCCTAAACAAAAATCAATTTTCATTCATTAATCATGCGAATCGAAACCAAACATGTTTAGGTCAGAAAAGTTTCAGAACATGATTAAATGCTTATTTCTCAACCATTTCAAAAAGTAAAAGCATCAGAGTGATCAGCAAAGCATGAGGAACAATTTAGAAACTTAAAAACTCATTTCTGGAAAAAAAGTTCTTGATATACCTGAGCTTTGAGCTTTCTCAGTTCGCAACTTTCTGACCCTCTCTCTTTGTGCAAACCACTCCTCTTAGGCCCCTGATGAAGTCTTGATGCTTAGAAGAAGTTTGTGGTGGCTGGTTTATGAGATGGCAGAGGTTCTGCTCAAAGTGGGGTGGAAATCGTATTTGTGATTCAGGGAGTTTAAGGCAATGGTGATGGGTGCTTTGTGATCAGGAAAGTGTGTTGAGTTGATTTGTGAAGTTGGTTTTTGTGTTTGAGGCTTGTGCAATCAGTTTCGAAGGCTTTTGCAAATTGGAGCAAGAAGTGATAACTATGGCTTGGGTGTGTTTCAGCTTGCAATGTGTGTGTTATGCTGGCTTTGGTCCATGTATCAAAAGGGGATAGGTCAGAAAGTTGTTGGTGGCCTATGGTGATTGGTATGGGTCTTTGGCCAAAATGTCAACTTGATGTGTACTTGAGGTATGGGCTATGGTACCACTTGCTTCTTGGCTTGCTTTTGCTCAGCTGAGTTTAAGGAGGTCCATGGAATTGTTTATGAGATGATTCAGCAAGTGGTTTATGGTTTGTGTAGTGTTTTGCAAATTCCATAAAGTTTGGCCCCTTTGTGAATTCTTGAGTTTCAAGGCATGAAATGAGATGATCTTTGGGCCAATTCTGATTTTTAGATGTTGTATGATCATGTTGTAAAGTTTAGAAGTCCATTTGATAGCTCAACTTGCCTTGACAAGTGAATTTGCAACTTTGCCTCTTTGGTAGAAACCTTGAAATTTTGTGATTTTAACCAACTTTGACAAGCCATAACTTTTGATCCAAAATGAATTAGGTCATGTTCTTGTACTTTTTGAAAAGGGAATGATCTATTCTACAACTTTCATGACCAAAGTTTTTCCATTTGAAGCATTTTTGAATCAAAAAGCAAGGGTTGAAAAAGTTTCCCAAAATGGCAATTTCATTAAAAAGTCAACTTTCCCAAAAAGTCAACTTTCCCAAAAAGTCAACTTTGCAAAAGACTTGAAATTCTTCAATTTTGTGAACTTCCAACTTCTTCTATGATCAAATAAAGATCATATACAATCAAAATGATGAAGAACACCCTTTGGTTGGGTCATTGGGGGTCTCAGATGCCCTGATTTTGCACTGACTTGCCTGAAAAGTCAACTCTTGATCAGATGACTTCCCCATGGAATTTCTTCATGAAAATTGATATGCATACTCCCTATACCATATAGAGACCAATAGAAACAAGAATGACCAAAAAATTTGGAGTTATGGCCTCTGAAACCAAAACCCTAATTCTAGGTCATCTGTGCAGTCAAGCCTGGCTCTGCTTCCATACCATTCTCAGTTCTTGTGATTCTTTGACATTCTTGACTTTGAGGGGATACAATATGATGCTTGAACATACATGGACCCCTTTGAAGTGATTGATGACCTTTGGAGTGGCTCAAGAAGCTCTTGGATTGCTTAGATCACAAACCCTAGATGCAGATGACTTTGAACTAATGCAATGAATCAAAAATGTGGTATGAGATGCTATGATTGAATTTATGCATATGAAATGATCACAAGCCATGGTGTGAATGGGTGAGGGAAAATTTAGGGTGTTTACAGCTGCCCCTATTCAAACATGAGTTAGCTGTGTAGGATGTAAGCGACGGCTTGTCAGGCAAACAAGATAACTTGTGGTTGAATACCAAAGACAGTCCAAAATTTGCACTCACAGAATGAAGAAGAAAAGGGATATAGATTGTAAAAGAAAATAAATTATATTATAAAGTATGGGCGACGGAGGACGACCGTCGAGCAGAGGACGACTGCTGGGGAAAGAGTAATGACGGGGACGGCCGACATGCTGGGGAGAACGTGTGAAATAAAGCAATGACGGGGACGACCGACATGCTGGGGATAAAAAGGATTATGATGGGGACGACCATCAAGCAAAGCTGTAAGATTCTCTGGGGATTAATGAAAAAATGATGGGGACGGCCATCAAGTTCATAAAGTAAAGTAACCAACGATGGGGACGGCCATCGGGCTAAACTGAAAGGAAAAAAGGGACCACGACGGGGACGGCCATCGGGTTAAAGAATAAATGAAATAATGATGAGGGACGGTCATCAAAGGTGAAGGACAATCACCTGGCAGGGGACGGCTGCTCTGAAAGGGGTAAGATGAGGGACGGTCATCTAAGGTGAAGGACGATCACCTGGCAGGGTACGGCTGCCGAAAATATCGCGACATAGGACGAATGCCGGATAAAAGGTCAACGATGGGGATGGCCATCGGACGAGCATGATGAAGGACGATCATCAAGAGGTGAAGGACGATCACCTAGCAGGGGACGACTGCTCTCAAGGTTTATCATGACATAGGACGAATGTCAGATAACAAAACAACGATGGGGACGGCCATCGGATAAAATGATGAAGGACGATCATCAAGAGGTGAAGGACGATCACCTAGCAGGGGACGGCTGCTAAATATCACGACATAGGACGAATGTCGGATAAAAGGTCGACGATGGGGACGGCCATCAGATGAGCATGATGAAGGACGATCATCAAGAGGTGAAGGACGATCACCTAGCAGGGTACGGCTGCTCTCAGGGTTTATCATGACACAGGACGAATGTCAGATAAAAGAAAATTTACTCTACTGGGGAATAGAAAACACGGACGAGTGTTTATATCCAAGAAATAAAAGGTATAAGTGTTTGGCGTTGTGTATAGATTAAAGATGCGGACGAGCATCCTTAAGGCTATGATACAGATGAGTATCAGGTAGAAACAAATACTGACACGTGTTCAGAGATGATGATACGGACGAGTATCAACTAGTTAACAAGGAACACGGACGAGTGTTGATTCTGATGGGACTCTTCTGGGAATAGTAGACACAGACGAATGTCTAAATTCAAGAAGACAAGAGTGTTTGACACAGTGTATGGATTAAAGATGCGGACGAGCATCCTTAAGGCTATGACACGGACGAGTGTCAGGTAGAAACAAACGCTAGACGCGTGTTCTGAGATGATGGTACGGACGAGTACCAACTGGTTAACAAAGAACACGAACGAGTGTCGAATCTGATGGGACATAAGTGGTGTATACAAGATACGGACGGGTATCTGTATAAGTAAAACAACTATGAGTAGTGCATATTTGAGTGTTCAACCTGCTGGAGAGAGTGACACGGACGAGTGTCAAGAGGTATATTATAAACAAGTATCTGATATACAAAGTGTTTAGGTAATTATGCTGGGAAAAGTGACACGGACGAGTGTCAAGAAAGTTATATATATATATATATATATATATATATATATATATATATATATATGTATCTGTGAGTGCAAAGGGGACGCTTTGGCTTTCTGCTGGGGATGTGACACGGACGGGTGCCACAAAGAGTATGTACTGATGTGTGTGGGTGTAAGGCAACTGTTTTAGCTCCTTGCTGAGGAATCTGGGGAGCATTCTATATATTATTGATGGATTATCAATATTCACAAGTGTTTAATTCAGGAAATGGCTTGTGATTATGCAACATGTTTGATTTTTGCCGTAATGCTCCGTATTAGACAGAATGCTACGCTTTGTGGGGTGAATATGATGCGAATGCTATGATTATGCAAAGATACCAATCCGGGATTCGGATCCCGTTGCTGCGAAGATCTCTGGCTGATCTGTTTGAAGTGGTCATCCCAGCTGGGGATGAGATCGTTGGTAGATCTGATGAGATGATCTGTTTGGGGATATAGGTCACTGATAAACCCATCCTGGTAACAAGGGACCCAGCTGGGGTTTGTAGAAGCTTTCGTCACTCTGTTGTGATTCCTTCGTGTGCTGCTCTTTTGGATAGAGGCTGAGACTCTGTAGGGAAGTGGTTCCCTGGCTTTTATACTCGGATGGGGAGAAAATAACAAGTGGCAACTCAGCTGGGGAGCAAGCACCTTGGGTGCTAAGACTGAGTGCTGATTTGCCAGCTTGCTGGGATGAAACCTTCATGTCTCATGTTGTGCTTTGAATGCCTGCAATCCTGAAAAGATAGAGAAACGCACAAGTAATCCCGAGGTATCCCTTACCAGATTCCATCATAGGAGTTCAGACAACCCCGGGAGTAAGTATATTTCCTGCAAGCACGTATTTTAAAAGAAGCATCTGTATTTATGCAATCAGTATCTTAAGGACATCGGACATTTTGCAAATGGAAATAAAATGTACAAGACGAGACATGACTGAAAATCTGATTTTATTAATTCATGTGCCCTGAATTGGCAAGATACAGTCAGAGAAACAGATCCCCTAAAATGAGGAGATTGTTACAAATTGAGAAACAAAATGTTGGCAATGTTGACGACGCTTCAAGGAGCTTCCCCTTTTGCTATGACTCGTATGACTTTTGACGTTCTTCTCGTCTTGCTTTCTGAAGAAGGTTGATTCTGAAAGAGGCTTGATCCTTTCTAAGCCTACCAAGTTGTAAGTGATATAGACGAATTCAGAGTGCAATTGTTCGCTCATTCCCTTATTTTGCATGGATCTCCCTTTCGGGTTTTCAATCCATCGGGATACCCATTTTTGCCTGAGCTGTCCAATGCGGCTTTTCAACTCAGCGGGTGTACATTTTTTTGCTTATTTTCCCTTATTTTTGCCCGAGTCTTTTATTCTGTTTTTGACTCGCCGGGATGCCCTATTTTTTCCTGGACTTACATTCTGTTTTTATGTCCAGCGGGTCATTTTTATGCGAAGTATTTTTTAACTGCATCTGAATTCACAGGAGACGGGAAGTCTTCCCCATCCATGGTTGCGAGCATCAGTGCTCCACCAGAGAAAACTTTCTTTACCACGAATGGTCCTTCATAGTTTGGAGTCCATTTGCCCCTGTGGTCTGTATGAGGAGGGAGGATTCTTTTCAACACAAGATCTCCTACTTGGTACTCTCGGTGCCTGACTTTCTAATCGAAGGCTTTCTTCATTCTTCTTTGATACAACTGCCCATGACATATTGCAGCCAACCTTTTCTCTTCAATCAGACTCAGTTGCTCGTATCGGGATCGGACCCATTCTGCTTCGTTCAGCTTAACATCCATCAGTACCCGTAGGGAGGGTAGTTCAACTTCAACCGGTAGGACTGCTTCCATACCATACACAAGCTGATACGGCGTTGCCCCAGTGGATGTTCTGATTGACGTGCGGTACCCATGCAAGGCAAACGGTAGCGTTTCATGCCAGTCTTTGTAGGTGACTACCATCTTCTGCACAATCTTCTTGATATTCTTGTTAGCTGCCTCAACAGCGCCATTCATCTTTGGCCTGTAAGGAGAAGAATTGTGGTGTTGAATCTTGAAGTCCCGGCATAGTTCTGCCATCATTTTGTTGTTTAAGTTGGAACCATTATCAGTAATGATTCGCTCGGGAACTCCGTATCGACAGATGATATCTCTCTTCAGAAATCGGGCTACCACCTGCCTTGTAACGTTTGCATAGGAAGCTGCTTCAACCCACTTAGTAAAATAGTCAATAGCAACCAAGATGAATCTGTGGCCGTTTGAAGCAGTCGGTTCAATCTTGCCAATCATGTCAATGCCCCACATAGCAAAGGGCCAGGGTGAAGACATCACATTCAGGGGATTGGGAGGCACATGCACCTTATCCGCATAGATCTGGCATTTACGGCATTTTCTGGCATAGGCACAACAGTCAGCATCCATCGTGATCCAGTAATAGCCTGATCTTAGCAATTTCTTAGCCATGGCATGCCCTCCTGCATGGGTACCAAAGGATCCTTCGTGCACCTCGTGCATCAACAAGTCTGCTTCTGCTCTATCAACGCATCTGAGGAGTACCATATCAAAGTTTCTCTTGTACAGGGAACCATCAGTGTTCAGGAAGAAACTACCAGCAAGCCTTCTTAAAGTCTTCTTGTCATTGGAAGATGCCCTTGGTGGGTATGTCTGATCCTCCAAGAAGCACTTAATGTCATGGAACCAAGGCTTGTCATCTTTGACAACATCTGCTGCGAACACATATGCTGGTCTGTCAAGTCTGGATACTGAAATTTGAGGTACAAAGTTGGCGGCTTGAACTTTGATCATTGACGAAATGGTAGCCAGAGCATCTGCAAACTGATTCTCGTCTCGAGGGATATACTCAAGCTTGACCGTTGTAAAGAAAGTCAATAACCTTCTTGTATAATCCCTGTAAGGTATCAGATGATCCTGGTGGGTGTACCATTTGCCGTTGGTTTGATTAACTACCAGAGCTGAATCTCCGAATACAGTTAATGTCTTGATCCTGAGGTCAATAGCTTCCTCAAGACCCATAATGCAAGCTTCGTATTCAGCTTCGTTGTTAGTGCAGTTGAAGGTGAGTTTTGCCGAGAAAGGCATGTGAACTCCCTTAGGCGTAATGAGTACCGCACCAACACCACGACCATTCATATTAACAACCCCATCAAACATCATAGTCCATTCTTCTTCCGGGTCAGGCCCTTCAGTGTGAACAGGCTCTTCATGATCTTTCGCTTTTATGAACATGATGTCTTCATCAGGGAAGTCAAATCTCATAGGCTGGTAGTCATCAATGGGTTGCTTAGCAAGATAATCAGACAATACACTGCCCTTGATGGCTTTCTGAGATGTGTACTGGATGTCATATTCTGTGAGGATCATTTTCCATCTTGCAACCCGTCCGGTAAGTGCTGGCTTCTCGAAAATGTACTTAACTGGGTCCATTTTGGATATCAACAAAGTAGTGTGGGTCAACATATACTGTCTCAGTCGGCGAGCAGCCCACGCTAAAGCACAACAAGTTTTCTCGAGCAGTGAATAACGTTGTTCACAGTCGGTAAACCTTTTGCTCAGGTAGTAAATTGCATACTCTTTTCGACCAGACTCGTCATGCTGGCCCAGCACACACCCCATCGACTCCTCTAATACTGTTAAGTACATTATCGGAGGTCTTCCTTCAACTGGAGGCATAAGGATTGGTGGTTCTTGCAAGTATTCCTTGATCTTGTCAAAAGCCCTCTGGCAGACTTCGTTCCAACTGACCGTCTGTTCTTTTCTTAATAGCTTGAACAAAGGTTCACAGGTTGCTGTAAGGTGAGATATGAACCTGGAAATGTAGTTCAATCTACCTAGAAACCCTCGAACTTCTTTCTCAGTTTTCGGTGCAGGCATTTCTTGAATGGCTTTGACCCTATCGGGGTCAACTTCAATCCCTTTCTCGCTTACAATAAATCCCAGCAGCTTACCAGATCGCACCCCAAATGTGCACTTGTTGGGGTTCAGCTTTAGTTGGTATTTCCTCAGACGCTTGAATAGTTTCAGTAGATTTACCAGGTGGTCTTCTTCTGTGAGGGACTTGGCAATCATGTCATCCACATAACACTCGATTTCCTTATGGATCATATCGTGGAATAATGTTACCATAGCCCGTTGACATGTTGCACCAGCATTCTTCAATCCGAATGGCATCACCTTGTAACAGAACGTGCCCCAGGGTGTGATGAAGGTTGTCTTCTCCATGTCTTCAGGTGACATTTTGATCTGATTGTACCCTGAAAATCCGTCCATGAAGGAGAATACTGAGAACTGAGTCGTATTATCAACCAATACGTCAATGTGAGGTAATGGGAAATCATCTTTCGGGCTGGCCCTGTTCAGATCCCGGTAGTCAACACACATCCTCACTTTGCCGTCTTTCTTAGGCACAGGTACTATATTAGCAACCCACGGCGGATAGCTAGTTACAGCAAGGAAACCGGCGTCCCACTGCTTTTGTACCTCTTCCTTTATCTTCATTGCCATATCTGGGCGAGTACGGCGCAATTTCTGTTTAACTGGTGGGCAGTCTTCTTTTAATGGCAGCTTGTGCATGACGATATCGGTGTCCAACCCTGGCATGTCTTGGTAAGACCAAGAAAACACATCCGCATACTCCCGAAGCAGATCAATCAGTTGTTCTTTCACTGAGTTTTGTAGGCAGGCCCCGATCTTAACTTCTTTCACGTCTTCATCTGTGCCAAGATTAACTGTTTCAATCTCTTCCTGATGAGGAGTAATAACCTTCTCCTCTTGCCTTAACAACCTGGCTAGCTCTTCAGGAATCTCATGATCTTCTTCAACCCCTTCATCAGCTTGATTGATTGGATTGTCAAAGTCATACGAAGCCATAGCTGTGCTGTTGTCGGTGCAGTCGGAATGACACTCTCTGCAAGGGTTTAGATTGTTCATTTTAGTGATTGATTTTAATCTTGTTTAGAAAAAGTGAAATGAAGTTTATCATTTTGAAAACATTGCCATTTATTTTTGTACAAAAAGAAAAATGGAAAAACAGTGAGCGGAAAAGAAAAAGACTCATTTGCAAAAGATGTCTGATTATCATTGATTGATCTGTTTGCACAAAATTACAGATGGCCCGATTACAAAATGAGTCTTGTCATCTTAGGCAAGATGCAATACTTGATGCATGCTTAAAATATACAGGAAATAATAATTACTCTGCAGGAGTAACCCTTATAATTTCCTGGGAAGACCAGTTTGAGATACGGCTCCCCGGGATCCTTGGACGTATCCAGCTCTCCAGGTTGCGTTCATCTTCCGACTCATCTTCCAAGTTGTTTACAGCATCAGGGGTGAGCATCCCCCCACTAACAAAACTGGGCTTCTTAGCAGCCTCTGCTTGATCTTGTTGAGTTGGTTTGTAACCCAACCCAAATTTGTCCTCTTTCTTCTCCAAAGGCAACAGCTTGCCCCAATCTTGAGCATTCCCCTCCTAAACAACCTTCCTGGCTTGCTGGTAGGATGTCATGGAAGTCCCAAGTACAGAAGACGCTTCGTTGATGTTTAGGGCTTCAAATCCCTGACTCATGGTTTCATGGATCTCCCCATCCATCTCAATATATTTGTATGTAGCCAGGTGGCTGACAAAAATATCTTCCTCTCCGCAAATAGTAACGACTTGGCCCTCCCACTCGAATTTTAACTTCTGGTGAAGGGTTGAGGTCACGGCGCCAGCGGCGTGTATCCATGGCCTACCCAATAGACATCTGTAGGCAGGCTATATATCCATCACGAAGAAGGTCGTTTTGAAAGTCTGTGGGCCAATCGTTATAGGCAACTCAATCTCTCCCAGAACTGATCTCTTAGAACCGTCAAAGGCTCTCACTACCAAGTTGCTGGGACGTAATGCCAATCCTTCATACTCCAGCTTCACAAGGGCTTTCTTAGGTAGGACATTGAGGGATGACCCTGTGTCCACCAATACATGAGAAAGAACTGCACCCTTACATTACAAGGTAATGTGCAAAGCCTTGTTGTGATTGCGGCCTTCCGTAGTCAAATCAGTGTTGGTAAATCCTAGTCCATTACTAGCGTTAACATTTCCAACTACAGCTTCTAACTGATTGACGGTAATCTCATCTGGCACATAAGCTGCGTGCAAGACTTTTAGTAGTGCGTTCCGATGAGCCTCGGAGCACATTAGCAATGATAAAATGGAGATCTTGGAAGGTGTTTGGTGAAGCTGGTCCACTATCTTGTAATCACTTTTCTTGATGATTCTCATGAATTCATCAACCTCTTGATCAAAAGGGGTTTTTAAAACTTCTTTAGCAACTTGTTCTTCTTGCACCGTGCTCTTCCCTTTTGCCTTGGTAGCAGCTTCTGCTTCAGCAATGGGTCTTGGAATTTGTGGGGCAAAAAGATGTCCGCTTCGAGTGAAGCCTCCGCCTCCTCCCACATTGTCTATTTGTGGTGAAGAAGTTGATGATTCAAGAGTGATTTTCTGCCCCTCGCAGTATAGCTCAGAGCCATAATGCCAAGGAATGGCATTACTGCTTTCATACGGAACAGGCCCAGGTACCGTGATGGTAACCGAGCTGACTGCAGCAGAGGAGGGTGTTGCAATAGTATGTGGATCATAGTAGATAGTAACTGGTGATATGGCAGGAGATGCCACTTCTTGTTGTTGAAAATTGCTGTTCGGAGGAATACTTGACGGATCATAATAGATAGTGACTGCGGAGATGTTTGCTGGTGTTGTAGGAGAAGATTCTGAATAGAGGGGTGCTGATGTTGTAGAAGAGATGTTTATTGATGTCTGACTTGTTGAAGTGATATCTGAAGCATTTGTTGATGAAACTGAAGAATTGTTTGGGATAATGGTTGTTGCAGTTGTAGGAGACTCTGGAACTGTTGTCGGTGAGATTGCTGGATCTGAAGGTATTGATGTTGTGATTTGAAGTAGACCATTCCGGATAAGACTGTCTATGCCGCTTCTCAAATTGCCACATCCATTTACCGAAATGTTGCAATAACCTCACCCAAGTTCACACCCAGGGAATATCTGGCATTCAAGGAGTTGAGCTTTAATCTCTACCAGGGGTGTCCGGATCTGCCCAACACTGGTTATTAAGAAAGACAGCATATCTTCCTCAATAGCATTAATTCTGGGCTCTCCATGGTTGGGCATAGGGTTCTTGTTAACATTTGGCGGGGGTGCAAAGTTTAGAGCCTTAGAATCTACCAGGTCTTGCACCTTCATCTGTAAAGCTCTGCACTTCTCTGTACTGTGGCCAGGTGCGTTAGAATGAAAAGCGCATCTGGCGTTGGCGTCGTAATTTCTTGGCAAACTGGAAGGATCTGGTGGTGCCAACGTCCTTAACTCAACCAGGTTGAGCTTCAGGAGCTGTGGCAGTAAAGCGGCATAAGGCATAGGGATTGGATCAATCACCCTATTGGCCTGAGACGGTCTCTGTTGAAATGGTCTTTGCTGACTGTTGTTGTTGTTGTTGTTGTTGTTGTAGTTTCTCTGAGGAGGGTACTGAGTTTGTTGCTGGTAATGGGTTTGTTGCTGTGGTTGATATACTGGTAACTGAGGAAGTGGAGAGGGAATGGTGACTGCTGCCACTGACCTATGAACATATTGTGGTCTGCCCCTGCTGGCCTGAATAGCATTGGTCTCACCAGTTCTTCTTGGACCTACAAAAGGTTTTCTGGGGTTGCTGGACGAGCTTGCACCGTTGTCAGAAATCTTGCCCATCTTTAATAGGCTCTCAATTCTTTCCCCGGCTATGACCACGTCAGCAAAGCTAGTGGAAGAAAAGGCAACTAGCCTGTCAATGTATGTCCCTTGGAGGGTGTTCATAAACATGTTGGCCATTTCCCTTTCTGACATGGGTGGCTGGACAGCAGCAGCAAGCTGTCTCCACCTCTGGGCGTATTCCCGGAAGCTCTCCCTGGATGATTGAGACATTCCCATCAGGAGGGTCCTGTTGGGAGCCATATCCAAGTTGTACTGGTATTGTCTGACAAAGGCCTCATCCAGGTCCTTCCAGCATCTAATGGTTGCTCTAGTCAAGTGAGAGTACCATTCCCTTGAAGCTCCTGTTAAGCTATCTTCAAAATAAAACATCCATAGCTTTTCATCCATGGTATATGCCTTCAGCCTCCCCAGAAAGGATTGTAAATGGGTTCGGGGACAGGAGGTTCCGTTGTAATTCTCAAAGCACGGAGGTTTAAACTTGTGGGGAATCCTGACCCCGTCCACTAGACCCATGTCCATAACATCAAAGCCCAAGGAATTCTGAGACTCCAGAGATCTCAGTTTTTCAGCAATTTCATCTAGCCTTCTGTCATAGGCTTCATCCCCAGCTCCCATCACTGTGAACTGATCTTCCTGGGGGTCTTCTTGTAGTACTCTGCCTGCAGTGGCATTCCCTTGCACATTAGCAGGGATGTTGATCTCTGGATGAAGGTGAGGCCCATACACTGGAGGATTAACATGAGGCTGAACTCTCTCATTGTTGCTCGTTCCCCCAGTCCCTAGATGGGGTTCCTCCTGGGTCTGCCTTTCTACTAGTGCCCTTAATCTTTCTTGGCTCTGTGCCAATCCATTCATCACCTCCATAAACTAGGTCATCTGATTTCTCATTTCCAGTCTCTCATTGGCCATTTGAGTCCTGACCTCTGTAAGGTCCTGCTGTACTTGGTCCATTTGTATACCCGGAAGGTTGTTGCGGGTGGGATATCTGTGTGGACGATTGAGTGGGAACACCCGACGTCGAGCAATAGTTCCTGAATCACAACAGAGTTAGTAACAAAACAAAACAAAACCTACAAAACAAAACAAAAGGTTAGTATGCAATGCAGTATGCTTATTTGTTTCCCAGGTATCCGGCTTGGCATATGGTTTTGACCTTTCCAGACCCCGAGGAAGATGCTGTTTGATGTTGCTTAGGAGAGAGAGATCCAAATGAAACAAACTAATGAGTATATTACAAAAAGTGAATGACACATAGTTTGTTTTTTTACAATACATGCCCTCTGAGGGGTCACAAATACAACATAAGAAAAAGAAAAGTACATGAAATGAAAGCAACAACAAGCAAAAGTCAGACACCAAGACCAAACTCATCCCCCTGGACTTCCTTCAGGAGTGCTTCAGTCACAGGATCAGCTGGATGCTCTGTGAGGTTCCTGATGAGGAGATTCCTGGTAGTGATAGCAGTGGTTAGTTTCTTGTGCCTGCCCTGGTCCTTTGACCTCTTCACACCAGCTCTGAGTTTCAATTCTGAGATCTCCCTCTGGGCTGCTACTAGGGCTTCCTGTTGCTCCTTTGCATTAGCCTCCAACTGCTCAATCTTATCCTGGGTTCTCTTATTCTCCTGAGTGCGAGCTTCAGTGATCCTGACCCACCTAGCTTGGCTCTCCTTCAGATAAAGATCAGTCCTGACTCTCTGGAACTGGGCCTCTTTGCAGGCATTCTTCAAAATCTGTTCTCCAGCCCTTGACTTCTTGATGTAGTCCTCTGACTTTTCAATCCTGGCTAGATGCTCCACCTTAAGCTTTTCTAACCTTTCAATGTCCAGACGACCATCACTCCTCTCCCAGAGGGTTCTCTTCAAGGCTTCAGACAAATTCTCATTCCTCTCTTTGAGCTTTTCAAACTCCTCCAGACTGACAGTGGCTGGAGGTGGTGCTGTGGAAGGTCCAGGCACATCTTCAATGGTGAAGGGCATCCCAGAAATTTGAGCCCTGGCATGAGACCACTCATAATACTGAGCTGAGGCCACATTGTTGCATCTCCCAAGAATGGTTACTCCTTTAGTCTGGACATTGTCCCAAGCCCAGGATGCTTGCCTGACAATAGCCAGATTAGGCTTGATCTCACAATAAAGGGTCTCAGCTAAATCTTGTACTCTAGGAGGGTGGACCAATGCATAGCCCAATTGTCTTTTGAACAGCAGAGGGTTGTAGTTGATGCAACCCTTCACTCCTATCAAGGGTACATTGGGAAACTGCCTGCAACTAGTAATGATGTCTCTGCCCTTAGTGCTCTGAGTGCACCACCTGATATCATCTGAGGTCAGAGCAACAAGCCTTCTAGCCCAGTTCTTCTGCTGGTGAGGGTTCAAGAATGCATCAGTCTTTGGAAAATGTTTGAGCAGCCAGGTATGGAACAAAGGAGCACAGCATCTCACCAATCTTCCCCTTTGCTTTTCATTCCTTTGGTGGACAGAGTAGTAGAAATCTCCCAGTAAGGTGGGCACTGGGTTCCTCAGAATGAAAAGATGGATTGCATTCTTGCTAATAAACTTAGGCTCATCTGCAAATAATATAACCCCATATATGCTAAGGGCTAATAATGCACAGACTGCCTTCCACTCCCCCAAGGAGGCCTTCAGAATAGCCTGAGAGGTCAAGAAATCCAAGTACAGGCCAGAGATCCCAGCCTTTGCTGTCATGTTCTGCCCAATCAGAACTGGTTCCAGATACAATGCCTTTGCCACCTCTTCATTACTAGGGAAAGCCATCTCAGGGTTGAAGGGGACTCCACCCCTGATAGGTACACCAATCAGTGATGAATACTCTTCCAACAAGGGTCCCAACTGAAAATTCTGGAAGGTGAAGCACCTCAGAGGGGGATCATAGAACTGCAAGCAAGTATGAATCAAGCTCCTCTGTGAAGGGTCCAAATCCATAACCACATCAAGGATTCCTCCATAATGTTCTCTGAATAGTGGTATATGGTCTGGAGTAATCAGGGCCTGGACCTTCCTGATGCCAGCTAGCTCAGGCTCAAAGAAATGATAGGAGATGTTGCTTTTCTTAGGTGCCATGTTGCTGAAGAACAGGTGCTGATGATGATGACTGATACCAGAAGATGGGCCACTGACAGGCTGAGACTGGTGATGCAGGTGACTGAAGCAGGTAGCTGATGAGGAATAGCTGAAGCAGATACTGGTGAAGATAGGTCTATGCAGATGAAGGGGTCAAAACCAAGCCAAAATATAGTATGGATACCCTAAAAAACAAATAAGCAAATGTCAAATGATGCAATGATGATGTATGCAAATGATATGCAGGGGTTTGTGATCAAGCTGGATCTGATTAACTGCCTTGATATAGGTCCATGTATGTTCAAGAAATCCAGATGGAGGTTCATAAGTCCAGTAACCAAGGTGGGGGACTCAAGTAAAGAGTCACATGTCCTGGGTTAAAAATCACAAGAACTGTTCCAAAATGGAGTACTCTTAATCAAAACAAAGTAACAGGGTATGTTGAGGTCAAGGGTACCTGCAAACCTGTAAACAGCCCAACCCCCTCACAGGTGGTGTTCTAAAACAAGGATCCTCAGACTTGGATCAGTTATGAGAAGTGTAAACACTTCTAACCCGGAGGTACAGTGTTTACAATAACCATAAAAGATCCTCCTCTAATTCACCTCAGTTTCTGAAGGTCATAATAAAGGTCATCCAGACTTAGCAGGCTTCCCAGATAGCCCTAGCACTACAGGAAATCTGTAGCACAGAGTTCTCAAGAAGAAACCCATATCTGAACCGTGTTTCATATTCCCGCACCAGACCGAAATGGAATGGGAAAGAACATGAACCACTCTAGCCTAGGTGTCACTCAGGTCCCAGGTATAGGACCTTAAACTCTCAATAGAACCCCACCCACCAAAGCAAAACCAGATCCAGCCAGAACAGTATGACAGTATGATGTATATAAAGCTGTAAAGAAAGCAATAAACAAACTGTACATAAAGCAATAAACAAAATAAATATAAAAACACAAATAGCACATAACACCCCAGTAAACACAAATAAAACAAACGCTAGGAGGAACCCACAAAAAGAACCAGAAGCCCTGGTTACAATATAAGGGTCCCCAGCAGAGTCGCCAAGCTGTCGCTCCCGATAAATGGGAATGGCCCAGATAAAGGTACAGACGCGAACGGTCGGCGAAGGGAGGATGTGAGAACACGCAAGAGTGAACTCACAGGGAATGAAAAGAGTCGCCATCTAGGCATTTTTATCCCGAAGGAAAGGTAATGCTGCATAGACCTAGAAAAGATATGGATAAGACGGTCGCGAACCAGAGAGACTGAGAAAGGGGGTTGGTTACAACCTGGGAAGGTATTAGCACCCAGATTGTCCGCCGTACTCGACGGGATCCACGCTTAAAATATTTGTGTTTTAAAGGGGTAGTGTCAGTGCAATCTGTGTATAAAAGAGCTGGAAAAAGATGTACAGGTGTTAGTGTAAAAGAAGTGTGAAGTGTATAAGAGAAGTGTCAGTGTAAGAACAAAGATGAAATGCTCATGATAATGAGGCTAAAGAATAAGGCTAGAAAGAGGGGGAATATACAGAGACTTTTGTTCGATAACTGTTAGGTTATGCCTACGTATCCTCTCGTGCAATGAGGAAGTCAGAACACCGTAGTTCGACCCAAAGAGACTGAAAGGTGAATTGACTTGTGAACTGCTTACTTATCTATGCTCAAGTGTATGACCTGTCTGGCTCAGGTGCAAACTGTCTTGCATTAGACGGAAGAAGCAAGTTCTCGCTTATGAGTGAATTAGATGAGAAAAGAATCCCGGAGGAGACGATTATTGTTTGTTTTTGTGTTTTTCAGTCTTTTATTGCTTTTGAGAGTTTGTCATAGATTAATGAGCTTAAGTCTAAATCAATGGATTAGTAAACTCATCACATCTTCCCTCTGATTAGGGGTAATGAGAATACCTTAAGTGTGAAGTCAGCTTCTCACACTTAATCACCATGATGTAGGATTAAGATCATTAACCTACTTGTGATTATTTAGGTGTTTTTTGTTTTTTTTTGTTTAGTGTTGAGTAATGAGATTAAGCCATAATCAAGGATTAAACAGACTCATTATACCATCCTAATAGAAGGATAATAGATGAGAATGTTTAAGCTGAGGAAAACTCCTCAACTTAATCCATGATTAGGGATTAAACCCATGGCAAAAAAAAGCCTTTATTAAATGGATTTTAATTAATGATAAGATGATGAAGTGGATTTTATGATTTGTAAGACAACTTGAGGGGGACTTGTCCATTAACACTAGGGTTAGTCCTTCTTAACCAATTAAGGAAGAATTAGAACCCTAATGCAAGGCCCAAGTTACAAGCTTGATGTCTTGATGGTTATTAGGTGAATTTATTAAAGGATTTAAACACATTAAGGGTTTAACACTTAGGATTAAAGTTATACACTCCATCCTAATAGAAGGATGCAGGCATAAGCTTAATCACAAAGCCTTAAAACCTTTAGGGTTTAGTCCTTGATTATGAGATGAGAAGAGAAGACTCAATGAGACACAAAGGTAAAATCTAAATGGGGGACTAATCAAAACCCTAATCATTGTCATGCTTGGTTGTTCCTAAGGTTTGTGAGGTTTACAAGGGAAAACTTCAGAGGAACCACCAGGAAGCAGATGAAAGGAGCAGAGAAAAGCAAAGTAACTTGCTTCATTCAAGAAGACAAGTCACTTGAAGAAAGAAAGTAAGAAGAAGAAGAAGAAAGAGCAAGCCCAATATCAAACACAAGATAAAATGCAGCAATGATGCATAAGAGAGATGAAAAGAAATTGTGAGAAGTGAAGGCAAATTCACTTCTCAAAGTGACTTACCACCTGAAAAGTTAGTGAAAGAAATGCAATGCAATGCAAGATGAGATGAAATGGCATGATGTAAATCAAAACCAGAAGCATAAACATGATGCTAAAGATGCTATGAGATGATGCAAACATGAATCAAGGCATGTGGATGATCATATGAACATATGGATGCAAAAGAAGCAAGTTTAGAACCATGAACATACATGAAAAGTTATGAAATGCAAATGGCATACAACATGGCAAATGCAAGATGCAATGATCAAACATGATTCTAGTATGTCTTAAGATGTCTAATGAATCAAATGGATGCATAAAATGTCATGGCAAGTCATGGTATGCAAGCAAATGCAAGATGAATGCAAAAGGAAGCCCAAATTAGGGTTTATGATCAATGTACCAAACAAAAACCAAAACCAGAAGCAAACATCAAGACAAAAAATTGAAAATGCACTCAAAGGAACCCTAACCCTATACAAATTCACTGCCCAAAGGAGAGGATCCAATTCTTAACCTAGTGAGGGTTATGAATTTCTTAAGAATGCTAGGGTTTTAAGGTACCTTGTCAAGAAAAATGTCAAACAAATTGAAAATGCAAGATCAATTCATGCCAATTTAATCCTATAAACTACATGATATGCAAGACACAATGCAAAAAGAATCAAAGTCCAACTCTCAATGGTTAGGCAGAAATGAATTTTGGAAGATTGAATCAAAATATTGCCTTGAAATGATTTTAATTCCATGAAAAATTGTCAAAAGACATCAAGATCAAAAAAGAAATTTGGTTTGAGGGTTGGACAATGTTTCTAAATGGTTTTAAAGGTTTCATGAATTTTTTGGTGATTTTTAAATACCTAAAAGTATTTTTAATTAATTAATTCTCATTAATTAATTAAAAATAAACTTTTAAATGATTTAAAAATATTTTTTAATGCAAAAAATAAAAATAAAAATGTTTTTGGTTTCTGAAAATTAATAAAAGTCTGTACAAAAATTTTCAGAATTTTTAAAAGTGTTTTGCTATTTTAAATTAAATGAAGAAAACAAATGAAATAAAAAGAAAATAAAATTGAATTTAATGGAAGTATGCTGATCCTGAGGCTGAGGTTTGAACTGGGAATGCGCGCGTTGACTGGCGCCAGATCTAAGGGTGGAGATTCAAACTGGCCAGATTAATTATAAAACCTAATTAAATGGATAATGACGTGGATTAGGGTTAAGTGAGAGCATCCTGGCCATTGAGCACGCGCGGGAGTTGACTAAGTCAGCCCATCCAACGCACAAAATTCAAACTTGCATTAATTACAGGGATTAGCCCTAATTACTTTCAGGTGGCTGGAGAAGACTTCCGGTCGTCTTCTCCGGCAAGACCCTCACCTGAAAGTTGCTAAAATCCTTAAAACACCATAAAAATGAAAACTAATCACCCAGAAATCATCCCCATTCGAAACTAAATCAAAACCCCTAAACAAAAATCAATTTTCATTCATTAATCATGCGAATCGAAACCAAACATGTTTAGGTCAGAAAAGTTTCAGAACATGATTAAATGCTTATTTCTCAACCATTTCAAAAAGTAAAAGCATCAGAGTGATCAGCAAAGCATGAGGAACAATTTAGAAACTTAAAAACTTCTGGAAAAAAAGTTCTTGATATACCTGAGCTTTGAGCTTTCTTAGTTCGCAACTTTCTGACCCTCTCTCTTTGTGCAAACCACTCCTCTTAGGCCCCTGATGAAGTCTTGATGCTTAGAAGAAGTTTGTGGTGGCTGGTTTATGAGATGGCAGAGGTTCTGCTCAAAGTGGGGTGGGAATCGTATTTGTGATTCAGGGAGTTTAAGGCAATGGTGATGGGTGCTTTGTGATCAGGAAAGTGTGTTGAGTTGATTTGTGAAGTTGGTTTTTGTGTTTGAGGCTTGTGCAATCAGTTTCGAAGGCTTTTGCAAATTGGAGCAAGAAGTGATAACTATGGCTTGGGTGTGTTTCAGCTTGCAATGTGTGTGTGTTATGCTGGCTTTGGTCCATGTATCAAAAGGGGATAGGTCAGAAAGTTGTTGGTGGCCTATGGTGATTGGTATGGGTCTTTGGCCAAAATGTCAACTTGATGTGTACTTGAGGTATGGGCTATGGTACCACTTGCTTCTTGGCTTGCCTTTGCTCAGCTGAGTTTAAGGAGGTCCATGGAATTGTTTATGAGATGATTCAGCAAGTGGTTTATGGTTTGTGTAGTGTTTTGCAAATTCCATAAAGTTTGGCCCCTTTGTGAATTCTTGAGTTTCAAGGCATGAAATGAGATGATCTTTGGGCCAATTCTGATTTTTAGATGTTGTATGATCATGTTGTAAAGTTTAGAAGTCCATTTGATAGCTCAACTTGCCTTGACAAGTGAATTTGCAACTTTGCCTCTTTGGTAGAAACCTTGAAATTTTGTGATTTTAACCAACTTTGACAAGCCATAACTTTTGATCCAAAATGAATTAGGTCATGTTCTTGTACTTTTTGAAAAGGGAATGATCTATTCTACAACTTTCATGACCAAAGTTTTTCCATTTGAAGCATTTTTGAATCAAAAAGCAAGGGTTGAAAAAGTTTCCCAAAATGGCAATTTCATTAAAAAGTCAACTTTCCCAAAAAGTCAACTTTGCAAAAGACTTGAAATTCTTCAATTTTGTGAACTTCCAACTTCTTCTATGATCAAATAAAGATCATATACAATCAAAATGATGAAGAACACCCTTTGGTTGGGTCATTGGGGGTCTCAGATGCCCTGATTTTGCACTGACTTGCCTGAAAAGTCAACTCTTGATCAGATGACTTCCCCATGGAATTTCTTCATGAAAATTGATATGCATACTCCCTATACCATATAGAGACCAATAGAAACAAGAATGACCAAAAAATTTGGAGTTATGGCCTCTGAAACCAAAACCCTAATTCTAGGTCATCTGTGCAGTCAAGCCTGGCTCTGCTTCCATACCATTCTCAGTTCTTGTGATTCTTTGACATTCTTGACTTTGAGGGGATACAATATGATTCTTGAACATACATGGACCCCTTTTAAGTGATTTATGACCTTTGGGGTGGCTCAAGAAACTCTTGGATTGCTCAGATAACAAACCCTAGATGCAGATGACTTTGAACTAATGCAATGAATCAAAAATGTGGTATGAGATGCTATGATTGAATTTATGCATATGAAATGATCACAAGCCATGGTGTGAATGGGTGAGGGCAAATTTGGGGTGTTTACAGGTAACACTGCGAAACTTTCCTTGTAGACATTCATCATGTTAACATTCTTGTAAACATAAAATAGATAGTTGTACGGGTCCTGAAGAGCATGTGCGCATGCCGCAATTACATGTGAGCAAGGTACCCGAAAGGCCTGATACTTGCCACAATCACACCAGCATTTGTCTAGTCTAACAACATATTCCAAAAAAGGCCTTCCTTCATTGTGATCAATTATTTCCTTAACACTGAAATTTCTCCCATGACGGTCAAAGTTTGTGACTGAATGTGTACTAGCCTTGATAGTTTCATCTTTCATAACTTTCATTATACATTGACTGTAAACTTGACCAGACATTAACACTGCATTCCATTTTTTTCCTCTTGATGCAAATTGAGATGCCAACCTAAAATAGGTTGATTGTACCACTGCTGTTATAGGTAGGTTTATTATACCTTTGAAGACGCCGTTCATGCATTCCACAAGATTAGTTGTCATGTGGCCCCAACGACATCCACCATCAAATGACCTTGTCCACTTGTCCACTGGAATGTTTTCCAACCACCTTCCTGCATCTGCATTTGACAATCTAATTTCCTCACGGTAGTATTGAAATGATGGTTGAGTTAAAGCATACCCTGCATTCACAACTTTTTTGCGAAGGTTCCTGTCTTTGATTGCACACATGAAGTTTTATGCGATATGCCTAATGCAATACACATGTGTGGATGAAGGATTATGCCACCCGTTATCTTGGTTTTTGTAAGCAATCTCAATAGCAATATGCCTATCTGAAATCAAACAGAGACTGGCTTGTGGAGCAACATGTATTCTGAGATTCTTAAGGAAGAAACTCCAAGCAGAAGTAGTCTCACCTTCAACTAGAGCAAAGGCAATGGGAAATACATTATTGTTGCCGTTTTGTGCAACTGCCATCAACAATGTACCCTTGTATTTCCCATATAACCATGTTCCATCAATCTGAATAATAGGTTTGCAGAATGCAAAACCTTGGGTGCCGAATTGTTGGAAGAAAATCACAGAGGCCAAGGTATATTACTTTCACATCTTAAGGCACATTATCATTCTCTAGTTTTAAATGAAGACTCTATATAAGAATAAAAATAATTAAAACTAGGTGTTATCTTATGCTTTTATTTGGTACATTATTTTCCCGAAGGCACTGGTTCTTCTATGCACGTTATGTATTTACCACTACTAACAAACCTAGAAAGGACTATGGAGTATAGTTGGGGTACCACATGTTTGTCTTATTTATATAGCTCCTTATGTAAAAATGCAACAAAAGGCACATCTACATTTTCTGGATGTGCCGTTTTGCTCCAAGCATGGGGTTGGTCTCGGTTGCCATCCATTGCCCCGATCAACGAAAACGCATTCTCATTCCCGTATGCTCAAAAGTAAGTTAATTGTATCATATTAATTAGTTCACTTTATTATTAAATTTTATTGATTATTGTTTCTAATTGTTATTTTTACACTATTTTCTGTGTCAGATGGTCGACATGCGATATGAATTATAATAGATGTCCAAGACACTGCATCATTCAGTACCGCAATCTCTTGGATCATCTTACTCCTGCAGATGTAATGTCACTAAAATAATCAAATTTTTTTAACATAACATTTTTCTATAATCTAACACTTTTCTCTTTTATAGTTCATTTGGTGTCCATATCTAGGAATGGACCATGATCACCAAATCAGAGAGGAAGATGCAACAGTTTGGACTGCATGTGTGCCAATTATCAGATTCACTACTGTGGAGATACACAACAATGATCGTGTCAAACTCCAGTTCATAATGCATCAAAATATCCCAGATCCCCCAACTGATCTTGGTCAATGGCATCTAAAAAAAGTCAACGACCAATGGATTCGTAGGGATTAGGAAGAATTTGCAAAATCTGAGTGTCGTAAATGGAGGAACCGTCACCAATATGTCTTACGTGAACCGGTAATGGCAACCCCTTCTATACCAACAAATAATTATATGGTTTGGTATAAATCAATTGCAACTGGTTTTCTATCCGAAGATAGGTATCTACACGACCCACGACAGACCACTTACACACAAGAAACTTCCACGTCTAACCAACGAAGAAACTATCAACCTTGTTACTCACAACTTTCTACACAAACACAAACCCACTTTTCAAACATGCCAGACACCCAACCACAATACCAAGAGCGCCCCCTTACCATGTCCAACAAAATGACTTTTATCAATACGCTCAAACATCACACGATAGCCGACACACACAAACATTACACCACAGTCGACAAACATAACCATCACAACCACCATACGACTTTCAAACACCACTACCATTTCAACCTTTCACCAACGAAGCCTTCACACCAATGTCCCCTTTTAATCGTCCAGGTCGCACACCGATGACCCCATCATCACATCTAAACTACTCTGGCATGGGTCACGACCTCAGTTACGGCATGTCGTCCTTCAATACGGAAGACTTTATAGAAATGGCAGAATATCTGAGGGAGTCTAATGATGTTCCGGAGACCTCAACTCCACAAACACTTGGAGTGAATCAATAACAAGGGCAGCGAGTGCAGTGAGTGAGGGTACCTAGGGGATGTGGAACCTGCGGGCGGTATGCCCAACCTGGCTGTGGTCATTAAATTATGTACTTTTAATTATAATTAATTATTAATATTTTTTTATTTTTCATCTATTATTATTTATTGAAAATTATGTATTATTAATCTCATTTATTTTTTATATCATTTTTTTTAAATTATATATTTTTTAAAGAAAATTTTGTAAATACACATGGTCTACAAACCAATTGGCGACCCTTCCTAAGGGTAACATATAGTCGCCAATTGGAATGGAGACTCCATATGGTGTATCCAAACCAATTGGCGACCCTTCATAAGGGATATACATGAGCGCCAATCATAGCGGAGATTCCTCTCTAATTTTCAAAAAAGTGGGGTAGATTGAGAATATTTTAAAAGTGGGTTATTTGGGTTATTTTTTGAAAAAATGGGGTATATGGTAAATGTTTTACAACTAGTACCCTCAATGACAAATCATGTGAAGTCAAAACGTTATCCTATGCATGGCGGATGAGTTATCAAAATATACCCCCGATCATGATAAAAATGTCTCAATATTTTAAATATGGTGCTTCCTCCGAATGTATGTCGTTTAAGGTTTATACATATAGATTAAGAGGGGTGCTAGGTTGACACTCAATTTTTTTTACACCGTATATACACTGTAAACTTTTCAAAACATTTAACCATTGTCACAAAAACCAAGATATAAAGAAAAATATTAAAAAAAAAGAAAATGTATGATTAATAGTATAGAGATACGGTGTTGATGTAATATTTGGTGTCATCCTAGTATTTCACATAGATTAAAGAATGTAATAAATTATACTTATATTAAATTATCCTTATTAAAGGTTTGGAAGTAGTGTATAGAATAGTAATAATTAAATGCCACACTTGGAAAAGTAATAATCATATACATTGAAAAGTGAGAACGATTGTATGGGATGCATAATACAAGAGAAAAATTCACGTTGTTGCATGGGATACATTCACAAAACCAAAATAGTTGGGAGGAGTCAGGTTGAGGGATCTTAGTGTGGTGAATTAGGCCTATTTAATTATGCTTGGCTGAAAGCTATACAATGATGCTGAGGATTACTAGTGTACGGTTTTGAAAAGGAAATATAATATACAAGACAAGAATGACTGCACAAGGAAAAGAGCAACTGATTCTAGCCTTTGGAAGGATGTTGCTGGAACTATATCAAACATGATAGAAACGGGAATGTGGATAGTTGGAGATGGTAAAAGCATAAGGGCATGAGAGGATAATTGGTTAGATATTAATTTTTGGGTAAATAATTACGATGTGAACATACCTAATGACTTGTGTGGAGCATATGTGTGTGACTTGGTGAATGCTAATGTGGATTGGAATATGAATATTCTCTAACACTGGCTTCCGGCGCACTGGATCGAGAGATTAAAAGCTTACGTTCCTGTTCCTCTGGGGGTGGGAGATTGTTCTGACGTGTTTTATTTTTTAGGTACTAACAATAATGCATTCTCGGTGAAAGACATGTTTAATGCTCTTGAAGGCTACAACTTTATGAATACTGACGGTGATTGGAACAAAATCTGGAAGTCTCTAGTTCCAAAAATATGCAAGAGTTTCATATGGATGCTTAAACTTGAACGATTATTAACAAATTATAGCAAGAGTTTGAAAGGATTAGGAAGTGCAGGATGTAATATGTGTGGAGGGGTTTGCGAAACCAACTTACATGCACTTCGTGACTGCAGTAAGTGCATGAAAATATGGGAGAAGTTGGTTCCTAGTGACTTAATGATTGAATTCTTCTCAAACAATATGGAAGCATGAATTAGACTTAATTTGAATTATTCCAGATTTGGTAATATCGATTGGAGAGATACGTGGTTCACTGCGTGTCATGCTTTGTGGACTTGGAGAAACCACGAAGAACATAATGACATCTATAAGAGGCCATTGGATCCTATAGTGTATATATTGAAAAGAAAGGAAAATTACAAACAAGCCATGAGAGTGAATAGAGAGCTTGAATATGGGAGAAATGGGAACAAACTTATTGGGTGGAAACCCCCTCCAATGAGTTTAGTAAAATTAAATACTGATGGAGCAAGTAAAAATAATATGGAGGCAGGGTGTGGTGGTTTCATTAGAGATCATGAGGGAGCATGTAAAGGTGGCTTCTCCAAGTATGTGGGCATTGGAAGTCCCATTTTGGCGGAATTATGGGGAGTGTTTGAAGGTCTAAAGCTGACACAAAGACTAAGATATGGTAAAGTGGAAATAAATACCGACTCTTTACTAGTTGTTAAAGCTATTGAGAAAGGAGAGATTGACCAATTAGACTGCAAGGCTATTCTCCGTCAGATTTTGGAAATAATGGCTATGATAGAGGTGGTTATCATCTTACACGTTTATAGGGATGCGAATGCTTGTGCTGATGTTTTGGCAAAGCAAGGGTGTAAAGAGAAGACATTTGTTGTTTTCGATAAAGCTCCCAATTTCCTCAAGACGGTGTTGGAATTGAATGCGATGAGAATTATGGTTTCTTCTTTAGATTTTGAGTAGTTTCTTTTGGCTTTATGCCCTCATTATTACCAAAAAAAGAAAAGAAAAGTGAGAACGATTGATATTTTAACACGAATTTTATCTATTAAAATGACAATCATTTTGAAATAGAGAGATTAACAATTACGTCATGACAAACTCGAAACACACCAATTTTACACAGAATTCTAAAAATATCATTTTGAACAACATTAAAAAACTACTCTATTTGTGAGAATGACATTCATTTTAAAATAAATTTTATTCGCTAAAAAGATAATAACTTTGAAACAAAGAAATACAATAACATTTTGGAGGACATGTGATTAGGAAGAATCTACTTGGCACCCCCACAGTTGTACTTGGCACCCCCAAACTTTCATAATTCCAACATTATCCTTGGAATTTTTTTGAAGGAAGTGAAATTGTTTTCACTATCGGAATTTTCAAATTACCGGTATTGTGCACACAATACGGGTAATTTGAAATTACCGGTATTGTATTGGTAATTTGAAATTACCGGTATTGTATGCACAATACCGGTAATTTGAAATTTCTGTAGTGAAAAAAATTTCACTTCCTTCAAAAAAATTTAAAAGTGGAAATTTTTTCAATATCGGGAGTTACAAATTACCGGTATGGTGTGAAAAAATATCGGGAATTTGAAATCTCCGGTAGTGGAAAAAAATTTCAAATTTAAATTTTCATTTTTTACCAGAAATTTCGAAATCCCCGGTATTTTTTACGGGTAATTTCAAAATCCCCGGTATTTTTCAAAATCTCTGGTATATCCCCCCAAATTTCATAATTTTGAAAATTTTGGAAAAGGAAAAAATGGTATTTCGCTATAAATAAGGGGGTGCCAGGTTTAAGTGTGGGGGTGGCAAGTAGCTTTCTCCGTGATTAAGGATGTGAATGGATATCCATGGGGACAGATAATATGATATTCGTGTCTACTTCGTTGGATAAATATGATATTTATATTCACCCATAATCTTGCGGATAACCGCTAAACGGATAATCCACGAATTTTAAGGTATCCACGAATATTTACAAATATCCATGAATAACATTTTTTTTTCTAATTTTTTTTGAAAGTCTTTTTTCAACTTTTTTTAAAGACACAAGAAGTTATTTTCACATAACATCCATACAAATCTCTCTGATTTTATCGAGAAAATATTATCACATTAATTTTCTTCTTTTTCAACAAAACATAATAGTCATACATTTTATTTTTAACAAAAAATGAAAAATATTGTGATTGTGAGTTTTGGTGAATGAGCGGACGACAAAGGAGTTGAAAGAAAGACATCGGTTGGATAGGGAAAATGGTTTATTGAACGGTGTAATTGAATTGTTGAAGTGAGGTATGGAGTAAAGAAGAAGCTTAAATATTAAATGACCAATATGATTGGTATGAAATACAAAAGGTTTTCTTCAAAGAAAATTTCAAAAAAAACTATATATGAGAAGACTAGTTTTATAGAAGATGAAAAGACATAGTATAATAAACTAATATTTAAGTAATTATTATAATTTATTAACGTATACTGATATCCACGGGCATGAATATCATTAAACCCGTATCTATATCCACTAATAAATGAGTATTTAAATATCCATTTATTTTATCTGCGAATATATATTAAGCTACCTGCCCCATACCCGTGACAAATTTTATCCACGGGTATGGATATTTTTGCCATCCCTACACATGATGTGTTATATGTAAAATTTATAACTGAATAAAAAGACTACCTCAAAGTGAAAGAAGATAACATTCCATTTGGTGAACAGAAGTCTGACCAAGGAATTCAAGGCGGAGAAGGGGCTTAGGCAGGGCGATCCTTTATCGCCATTTTTATTTGTTCTGATAGTGGAAGGATTATTTGGTTTGGTCAGGAAGTTGTTTTCTAATGGTGATTTCTCTGGTTTTCGTATTAATGACCGTGTTATTGATATTCTTCAGTTTGCAGATGATACTCTTTTGATTGACAACGAAAGTTGGAAGCATCTCTGGGCGCTTAAATTGGTTCTTAAGTGGCTCAAGTTGATTTCGGGCTTAGGTGTTAATTTTTTCAAGAGTAAATTGATAGGAGTGAATGTTAATTCTAATATTTTGTTTGTTGCAAAAAAATTTCTGTCGTGTAAATTAGAAGATAAGGAATTCAACTTTCTCGGCATCCCTATCGGTATGAACCCAAGAAAAATTGCCTCTTGGAAATTTCTTCTCAGGAAAATGGAAACGCGTATGTTTAATTGGAAGTCAAGAATGTTGAGCTTTGGTGGTAGGATTACTTTGTTGAAATCCATTGGGAGTAGCTTTCCTATTTTCCTTTTCTCATTTCATCAGGCGCTGGTAAAAATTTGTAACGAAATAATAAGGATGTAAAATAATTTTTTGTGGGGAGGTGGGGAGTCAGGTAGAAGGAAGATTCATTGGGTTTGATGGGAGCAACTCTGCCTTCCATTGGAGGTCGGTGGGCTCGGTTTCAAACGAGTGTAGAAATTCAATTTAAGCCTCCTGTTTAAGTGGAGATGGTGGCTTCTTGAACGCAACAACGCTTTGTGGTTTCAGATTTTACATGCGAGGTATGAGACTTTTTCAATGTCCGGTGGTTTATTTCATCATAGATCTTCTAGTTCTATTTGGTGGAAAGATTTGATATCGTTGAAAAATAAACATAATGTCGATGTTTTCAACAGTAATGTTAAATACACCTTGGGCAATGGTAACATGATTTCCTTTAGAAATGACTGTTGGGTTGGGGACAACAATTTGGATTTAACTTTTCCGAATCTTTTTGCAACCACGACGAGGCCTAGTGCAACTGTAGCGAAAATGGGGCATTGGGAACAGGGACTGTGGTTTTGGAACGATTGCGGATTACCTTCTACTGTGGCTGATTCTACACAGGAAGATTTTTTTTTCAATTTATTTGATCTTTTGTTACTCGTTGAACCAATTTACAACAAGCAAGATAAGGTGGTGTGGATCGATTATTTTTTTTTATATATATTTATTCGGCAAAATATGGTTATCGAGCATTATGTGCAGAGCTTTCTGCACATGTTGTGTCTGATTTTTCTAAATTTGTGTTTCGTAATTTATGGACGACTTTAGCTCCTTATCGGATGAAACCGTTTGGTTGGAAATTACTTCTCGATAGGTTACCTATCAAGGAATCTCTTATCCGTATGAGCGTTATCCCTTATTCGCAATCGGTGTGTATTCTTTGTGATTTTGAATCGGAGAATTCTTTTCATCTTTTTTTCTTGTGCGGGGTGTCAATGAGGGTGTGAAGGGGCATATCTTTATGGGTAGGGAATACAATTTCTTCGGATGTTTCAGATATTCATGACCACTTCAAGTTTTGGTTTAATTTTTGTAAATTAAATAAGGTTAGGAAGGGGAGGGAAGATTGTATATGGTTGGAAACTTGTTGGTATATTTGGGGATTAAGGAATGCTATGGTTTTTAGAGGTGAGAAATGTGTTTTGGATGACTTTGTTTGGAACATAAAAATTATGGTGTGGAAATGGTCTTTTGGTGGAGAGATTAATCATACCAACTGTAATTTCTACGAATTTTGCAAAGATTATTTGCACTATTTAGCTTAAGTTTCAATTGGTGTTTATTTTTTTTTCTGTTTATCGGAACTTTTTCTCCGTCTTTTGTATCAGGGTTCGAATACCCATAGTACTCATTCTATTCAATCCTTGATTAAGAAAATATTCTATTAGAAAGTTATTAACATTTCCCGGAGCAACATCCCATTGGAATTCAAAAACGATATTCCATTCCAATGCAGCTTAAGGGAGTTATAAGTTCAAAAAAAAAAATTAAGCTATATTACCTACAGGATCCTTTAAGCTATTTAAAAATATCAAGTTAGTCCCTTGAGTTTTTTTGTTGTTGTAACGCTTTGGTCCTTTTTTAAAATCTCCATTACAATAAATTGCAAACTCATATATCATTTCAACTGGTTTTTCGCGCTGATCATGAATATGCAATTAGTTTTGTATTTGATTGTGTATTTTGGTTGAATCGATGATTTTTCATTATGTATTTCGTCCAAAAAAGGACCAAATCATTACAAAAACAGAGCACAAAAAGACCTACTTATAGCAAAAAAAATAACATAAAGAACTACATTGTTACAATTAAATAACTTAAAGGATCATGTAGGTAATTTAGCCTTTTTTTAATCTAAAACAATTTTAAATAGGAACCCCCCCAGAATATAACAGGGAAAACCCGTTTGACTGAGTTTGGGTTCAAGTTTGAGTTTTCCCTGATTATAAAATATGAGGACGGGTCGGCTAATGTGGACACTATTACCCACCCCGAATTCGTCCCCAAACCCGATTGTATTATATGTTTTATTATTTTATTTTTGATAATTTAGAATATCAAATCCATGATTAATATTTTGATTTATATTTATTATTTAAAATATTTGAAATGTATGTATGGAATTTTATGAGATATTTTTATTTTATTATTTGTAGTGTAATTTTATTTTGAAAAAATAAATATTTTTATTAAAAAAAAAGTATTTTATTAAATATATTGTGGCAGGATGTGGATATCCAAACCCAACCCAAATCCGTTTGTGATGGGTTCAGATTTTAATTCTTAATCCCCGATGGAGTTTTGGGTGAGAACCAGAGATTGTTTTGAGATTCGAGTTTGAGTTTGAGGAGGTAAAAACCGTCTCCGATCCGCTTGTTGTCATATCTAATTTTAATAAAAGAAAATAAAACATTACACAGAAAGTCTTTGAGTTGGTTAAATAAAGGCCACGCGACACTCATGCAAAGCACAAATTAGACTTCAATATTTTGATTGTTATTTTTATTTTTATAATTATACATAATTATCTATATTGATGGTGTTCATTTTCCATTTCAAAACCTACCCCAAAACGATTACACACCACATCCACACAAATTGATAAAAATCTCACTGGTCCAGTGGTAACAAATATTGATCTCTATTCAAAATAAAATTTATATAAGGTGTTCAAAATAGTTGGCATTACTTATACTAATAAACTCTTGTAGCACGACTGATCCTTATTTAATGACAGCAATTAGAGAAAAAAAAAAGTTGATTCCAACTGTTCCCACTATATAATGAGTGCCTGATTATTTAAAATGTTAATTACTTTTGACTACTTTCTCATATTCTCTCATCTTCTAAGAGCTTTTTCAACTTAAAGCATGATTCATTGTACCAATATCTTTTTCTGCTACTGTTATCTATAGCTGTATACATCATTTGGATATGTTTAACTTTAATGATACATAAAACACTCACTCACTAAGGAGTGTTTAGAGAAAAACCAATCGTTTAAATACACAATTATAGGAATCTATTGATATGAATTTGATAATGCATGGACGCGTGAACAATGATATATTTTAAATAGTAGTGGTACTACCACATGTACTTTAGAGCATGCATTAAGAAATTTAATGTAGAAATGTAAATTTGAAAACAGTTTCAATATAAAAATTAATTTTGATTGTTTAAGTGATTTTTTTAAGTTTCAATTTGCAAAGTTGTATTTAATTAAGTAATCTCTAAATAATAACTAAATTTAATTAAATGAGAATTATTTTGAGCCGGGTAAAGATCCAAAAAAATCGATCAAACTACACAGTCAAATCTAGATAAAGCGGCGCATTGGAGCAAACTACTACTTTCATTTCTCAGAGTGGAAAATATTGAAGGATTTTGAAAAGTTTATTTTTATTCACAACATAAATTTTCTTTAATTTGGAGAACTCAAAATTAATATTGAAGGAGACTTCTTAGAGCTTGGATAAATTCTTGAAATATATTTTATATTGTTATAATATTAAAAAAAAATTTAAAATATAGTAATGATAATCATTTATTTAATTTTGTCCCCCTATTTTGGTGTTTTTTAAATTTTAGTCCCCTCATTTTAAAACCCAGCTTTTTGGGCCCTGAAGTTTGGGTCACTTGGGATTTTCATGGTCCCCCTCCACTTGGCTTGCTCATTAATGACGTGACAACTGTGATTGATGATGTGGGATTGCCAAGTTGGATCCATGTCATTATATTTGTTAATATATTATTCAGGTTTTATTTTTAATTCTTCAAATTAATAGAAAAATAAATTAAATCATTTTAAAATACGTAGAAACATCATTGGTATGCTATGCTTCATCAAAAAATACCAAGAGTCACCATTCATATGCTAAGCTACAAGAGAAACGAATGAACCTGAATCCTACATCCATCATTCATATGCTACGCTACAAGAGAAACAACTGAACTAAATCCTGCGTTATTCCAAACTTGAACCGAAAAAACGAACCATTGAAGGAGGAAAGATGTCAAGTGGACGAGTCAGATACTGTTCAAGGTACGATTTCTTGTTTCTTTATTGAGTGTCAAAATGTTTTGATGTTTAATTTGTTTCTTGTTTATTTGTCGTTTTCTTCTTGTTGTGGTCCACCATGTACCTTCTGTCCTTTTCTTTATTGACTGTTTTTGTGTTTCAACCCTAAATGTAATATGGTCCCATTGAGTATTATAATATTCTTATTTTGTGTTTCAATCCTAAATGTAATGACAGGCCTAGTCAGAATAATAAAGTTAGGTTAAGAATACACCATAGGGGAAAACTAGTTGAGGAACCTGTTAAGTGGTATGTTGGAGGAGAAGTGACTGAGATTAATTGGGGATGGGATGTGGATTTCATGAACTATATGGATTTGAAGAGCTTGATTAAAAGTGAGGGTTATGTAGATATCAAATGTTTGTGGTATTGGAACCCTTTGTTCAGTTTTGCTAGAGGTCTTAGACCATTGAACAATGATACAAATGTGTTGAAATTTGCTAAGGATGTAATGGGACATGATGTTATTGACATATATGTGGAACATAAGGTTTGTGAATCCCCTGAAATAGTGGACCCAAGTGAAGTAGACAAATTCATTGATGATCCTGATGTAGAATGTACTGGTAGTAGTCAAGGTAAAGTTGTTCCTAATGAGACCAATTTGAATGTTCCAACTACTGATGAGGGTAACATAAATGATATCAATGAGGATGTTCCTAATGAAGAGGTTGTCCCTAATGCAGAAGAGGATGAACCTAATGTAGAGGCTGAACCTAATGCAGAGGTTGAACCTAATGTAGAGGCTGAACTAAATGATGATGAGGATTATGTTGCTACTGACTTTAGTGAGGATACTGAAAATGAACTTGATGGAGGCAATAAAGATGATGAAGATGAGATAAATTGGACTCAAGTGCTACCTCCAAAAACTTTAGGTGAGGTTAATGTAAACAAAGATGCAGCTGATATTGGAGATGACCATGAAGATTCTGATCACTTATACACCTCTCCTGGAAGTGAGGATGATGAAGATGTACCCAAGTTTCCAACTTATAAGAGTGGTGAGGGAAGTGTGTTTCAATTGGGTATGATGTTTACAAACAAGGATATGGTTAGATATTCTCTCAAAGACTATGGAATGGAGAATTTGAAAAATATGTTCATAAAAAAGAATGATGACAAGAGGATGGTAATTAGGTGTATGAATGGCTGTAAGTTCTACCTAAGGATTAGTAAAAGAAATGGGCAACACTATTGGCAAGTTGATATTTATGTAAATGAGCATACATGTCATAGAACTTCACATAATAGGAATGCTAACACAACTTGGCTTGCCAAATAATTTGCACATGTGTTAAGGCATAATCCTTACATGAAACCAACAAGTCTCATGGTCGTTTCCCTTGAGTGGTGGGGAGTTAATATTTCACAAGATCAAGCATATATGGTAAAGAGGAAGGCCATGGATTTGATTCAAGGAGCAGGTATGAAGCAATTTAGCCATTTAAGGAGTTATGCTGAAGAGTTGTTAAAGTCTAATCCTATGAGCAGTGTATATATACAGTGTGCTGAGAACCAAGGAAAACATGTATTTGAAATGATCTATATATGTTTGGAGGCTTGCAAGGCTGGATTTGCCAAGACTTGTAGGCCCTTCATAGGTTTGGATGCATGCTTTTTGAAGGGAGAATGTGATGGACAGTTAATGTCTGCAGTAGGAAGGGATGGTAACAACCAAATATTCCCAATTGCATATGCAATGGTTAAAGCAGAGACAAAGGATTCTTGGGAATGGTTTCTACATTTGTTATTGGATGATTTGAGTGCATACAACCAAAATGCATATGGCTTTATATCTGACCAACAAAAGGTAGTTTTAATTTCATTTTCCTTATGTTTTCCTTATGTATTTCATATGTATTTCTTATGTATTTCATATGTCATAGGGGATGGTACCTGCAATTCAAGGCCTTAGTTCCAATGTGGAGCAAAGGCTTTGTGTAAAGTACTTATATGGAAATTGGTAGAAGAAGCATCCTAGTTTGGAGTTAAAAGAAATGATGTAGGCAGTAGCTAGGTCAACTATTGTACCAATGTGGGAAAGGGCAATGCTGAGAGTGAAATCAATCAATGAGAAAGCATGGAAGGATATGAATGACACACCTGCACATCTATGGACAAGGTCCCATTTCAAGACTTACACAAAATGTGATATGTAAGTCAACAACATGTGTAAAGCATTTAATAGAGCCATATTGGAGCATAGAGACAAGCCTATCATCACTTTATTAGAGGGAATCAAGCACTACATAACAAAGAGAATAAAAAACAGAAGGAATTGTTGCAGGGTTATGATGGTGTTGTATGCCATAGAATCCAAATGATACTTGAAAAGAACAAAAGACATGCATAAGGGTGGACTCCAACTTGGGTTGGAGATGATGATCTATCTATCTTTGGGGTGACCAATGGGATTGAAACCTATTGTGTCAATCTCAAAAATGAAACTTGTTCATGTAGAAAATGGGATCTTTCGGGTATACCATGCTGCCATGTTATTACCTGCATTTGGAACATCAACAAACAACTGAGAGTTATGTGGCTGACTACTACAAGTATGCATTTTATGTGGCTGTTTTGTGACTGATACCTATTCACATTTTTTCGTTTCACATGCTATTAATGATGCATTTTATATGGATGTTTTGTGACTGTAATACCTATTCACACTTTCTGTTAATGATACATTTGATATGGCTATTTTGTGATTGTGATACCTATTCACATTTTCTGTTAATGATGCATTTTATATGGCTGTTTTATGACTGTTTTATATGGTAGGTTGTGACTGTGATACCTATTCACATTTTCTGTTAATGATGTATTTAATATGTTAATGATGCATTTTATGTGGCTGTTTTGTAACTTTGTTATATGAATATGCAGGAAGACAACTTTTGTGCAAACTTATTCACATATTATGTTTCCAACAAATGGACCACAATTGTGGCCAATTGTTGATCAAGTGCAAATATTTCTACCTATAATGAGAAGGACAATAGGTCGTCCTAAGAAATTGAGGAACAAGGCAAATGATGAGCCAAAGAATCCTCATGTGCTATCTAGAAGGCTAGTATCTGTGACCTGTAACAAATATGGACAAATGGGACATAACAAAAGAAGTTGCAAGGGAAAAAGAGTTGCTGACAGAGTATTGCCAAAGGGTGGTAATAAACCAAAGAAGGCAAAGACAAGTAAGGGTGAAAAAAAAACAAAGAAGTCAACTGAGGAAGAAATTGAGATTGGACAAGGTTCTCAAGCACCACAAGAAACTCAAGATTAAGGGTTTATGAACTTTTTGATGTACTTTTTGCTGGTCTTTTTGTTGTACTTTTTGCTTTACTTTTGATGTAATTAGGGGTCTATGATAGTTTGGTTTGCTTTACTTTTGTTGTAATTTTTGTCACAATGCCATTATGACAGTTTGGCTTTATATCAGTTTGATTTGATTTACTTTTGTTGTAATTTTTGCCACAAGACCATTATGACAGTTTGGTTTACTTTTGGCTTTATATCAGTTCAGTTTGGTTTTATATCAGTTCAGTTTGGTTATAACAACTTACATAGTTAAAACATAAACATTGTCGAGATAAGTTATGTTAAAACAACTGTCATGGTTAAAACATAAACAAGATAAGTTTGGTTAAAACAACTTACATAGTTAAAACATAAACAAGATAAACAAGATAATTCAGTGTTACAACTTAAATTCTTAATTGACTTCATAATGTTACAACTTTAACACAACCCATACATCACACACCCCAAACATGAAAAACCTATTTCATTATACATTCCACTACAATAGCAATTAACAACCCAATTATAATCATCCAATTTAGTTTCAAATGCTTCTTCATTAACTTCATCTTCTTCTTCTTCATTTCTTCATCTTTTGTAATGGCCTCTTTCAACTTGTTCTTCTTGTCATTCAAATTCTGCATTAGAGAAGATATCACTTCCTTTACCCTTGGACTCATTTCTTCATCCACCCAAACAAAATACCTGCACTTTTTGTAACCTTGCATATGAAAAAATAGACTAAACACACTGAAGTAGCAGTAATTTAGCAGAAATTCATATATGACCTAAATTAGAGTACATCTTACCTTAAACATTCTACAACCATAGAAATGCCATTCTGGGTTGGCATCAGTCCATGATGTCATTAATGGAGCATCCAAACCACAATGACATTCGTACCTAGTTGAGCGATTTACGAAAATACGCCTTGTAACAGATTTCTCAGACATGATTGAAAAAACGTCAAAGAGTGAAAAAAAGTTCTGGAAGAAACATGATAGGGAAAGTTGGAAGAAACATGATTGAAGAAAGGAGGAAGAAACGTGATTGAAGGAGGAAGAAACAAGATTGAAGGAGGAAGAAACGTTCTGAAAGAATGGTGAAGGATGAACAATACCTTTAGCTATTAGGGCACCATTTATAAACAAATAAATAATATAAAATAATTCATTTTTTATTCATTATTATATTTTAAAATAATTTTAATTCACAATATATATGACTGAGTATTTAAATATTCAATATATGACATCCACATCATCAATCACAGCTGCCATGTCATTAATGAGCAAGCCAAGTGGAGGGGGACCATGGAAATCCCAAGTGACCCAAACTTCAGGGACCAAAAAGATGGGTTTTAAAATGGGGGACTAATATTTAAAAAACACCAAAATAGGGGGACCAAATATGAATTTAAGCCTATATTTTAAATAGTAGTGGTACTACCACATGTACTTTAGAGCATGTATTAAGAAATTTAATGTAGAAATGTAATTTTAAAAACAGTTTCAATATAAAAATTAATTTTGATTGTTTAAGTGATTTTTTTAACCTTCAATTTGCAAAGTTGAATTTAATTAAGTAATCTCTAAATAATAACTAAATTTAATTAAATGAGAATTATTTTGAGCCGGGTAAAGATCCAAAAAAACCGATCGAACTACGCAGCCAAATCTAGATAAACCGCCGCATTGTAGCAAACTACTACTTTCATTTCTAAATAGTGTAAAAAATTGAAGGATTTTGAAAAGTTTATTTTTATTAACAACATATACTTTCTTTAATTTGGGGAACTCAAAATTTATATTGAAGGAGACTTCTGAGAGCTTATATAAATTCTTGAAATATATTTTATATTGTTATAAATTATAATATTAAAAAAAATTTTAAAATATAATAATGATAATCATTTATTTATCATTCTATACAAAATCACAATTTAAAAAAATATGAAAGTTTTTTCTATTTTTATACAAAACTCTTCCACTAAAGCCTTATCTTCTCCTCTCCTCCAAACTAAAAAAAAAACCTAAGGAAATATCATTTAAGACGTTTTATAACTCATATGTCATGTTAACATTTGATATTAACACGCGCACATGGCGGCGTGGGCATTTTTTCCGAAGAAGAGAATGAAACATGCCTTAACCGTGGAATTGGCCAGCTTAACAAAATCAGGGAGATCACATACATCCATGAATTTGCAACAAAGAAGAGATCTTAGAAGGTAAGACTCCAAAGTAATACTAAGGGACATATAAGAGGGCGACCTTGTGCCTAGATAGGTGGTGTCACCTACCTGAATTGGAAAATTGCTTCTAACATACAAGATGTTTTGTCGCGAAACCAAAAAAATGATGATTTTGAAAACTACAGTGAAACAAAGCTCCCAATGCACTACATTTATACGACACTCGGATCGAAGATTGGGATCGCGATGCTTCTTGAATCAGAAATATCGGTCTTGATGTGGTTCCATTAATCAATATTTTTATCTTTTATACAGTGGACTTAGGGGGAAAGTACATGTATGGTTAACACTCCAACGCTCAAGTCAGTTTAGGGTTCAAAATATTGGAAGTGAAGTAGAAATTATAGATTTTGTACCTTAGAATCATTTACGAAGATATTTATACCATGGGCCTGACGAAGTAAGTTAGATAATGGACCTCATGATGTTGGGCATTATGCCAATACAGAGAAGTGGGTCCCTGGTCTTTAGTCGACACGAAACACAAGATATTAAAGATAAAAGGCATAAGAAATGCCTAATTATAAAGGAAAAACAACTAGGAAAATATCTCAAAAACCACAAATCAAGGAGCCCAATACAAGAAAAGAAAAATAAAGAGGAAGAAAAAATCTCCCAATGGAACAACCAAACTCCCAAAACTTCAACCTAAAAAGAACTATGTTATACCTCACACCGCAGACACCACCATCAACAGAATAAAGATCTTGAAATAGAAACCAAAACAACAACACTACTTCATAAACAACTCTGAACACTGGATCCACTATTGATATAGGCATAAGATATGATTCTAAAGAAAATCATAAAACGAGGGTGAGTTTGTCACTAACTTGCCAAGCAACCGGTTCCAAGCTAAAATAAAATATTTTTCACCACCTCTTTTAAGTTTGTTGAAGAACCAAAGAAAAAAATTATTGTTACTTCTGTAAGCTCATAATTTCGACATTGTGAAATTTGGGATGTGTAGTCCTTTCTGTTGCTGAGAAGATATTCAGTAGAGAAGGATAAGAAGAAATGAAGATGTCCAAGAGATGTTGACAGGGTTTAAAGCTCAATTGCTTCGATGGGAAGATAAATAATATTCTAGCAAACCAAGTTTGGGGATCTATTTATAATTGGGTGTTCGACAAGATGAGTGTATCTTTCGACACTTCGACAGAGAAGAGTTGTTGGACAGAAGCATTATTTGGCAGGTTTTGAAAGGGGTTTTTCTTCTTTGAGACTTCGACAGATTGAAGAGGTGCAAGGTTTCGTCACCAAAGGGAAGAATTCAAATTCAAAAGTTGCAACCTTTGAAAGTTGGACACATGGAAGTTTCAGAGAAGGAAATTGCATGCAGGCTGACACTTGTCATTTTATTAGAATTTTTCCGTTCTAGGCAGTTATTTTGTTTGTATATAAATAAGTTAGTTTTTGTTTAGAATGTGTGTGTGAAAACTTATACAAGATTCCTGTAAATACTCTAAGTACCCAGTGTGAGAGAAAATGAGTTTGATATTTGGAACCATGTACGTTTGAACACCATTTCTCTTTTAAGTTATTTAAATTATCAGTTTGTTTCATCAAGTTATTTTATCTTCAAGTTTTATTTACTTTCCTGCAAGTTTTATCATTTCGCCATTTTTCTTAGTTTTGTCAAAACTTAAACTTTATTTTACTTTCAAAATCAAAACATTTTACACTTTGACGTTATTGACAAAACAAATCATAAATCATTACCTATACTAAGAGTGTTTTCGACAAACAATTTCACATGTGTCCTAGGACTTGTTTGGTTGGTCCTGCAAGTAACCCAGTTTTCTGAGAGATTGGTTAACCAGAGGTTGTTCGCCAGAAATCACTGCGAACAAATTGGCACACCCGGTGGGACTAGTGCAGTTAATAAGAATTAATAGAGAACCTTCTTAGACAAATTGTTCCTTGCTGCGTTGTATGATTCTTAGAAGCGGTAAACTAGCTGTAACCGACGTAGAAAGACCAAAGAGAACAAGAGGAAGAAGGATGGCTAACTTGCCAAATACTACAAACAATCCTGACGAAACCATTCCAGTTTCCAATCCCATCCCTTCGTCAGGAGGAATACCAGTTTCTGGCCCTGTTTTAGAACAGATTAGGCCTCCATTAGGGGATTCAATACCAACGGGTTCAGGATCCCAGAATGCGCCTAGTTCTTCCACCATGGGACATGCCAGACCCATGGGAACCCCTCCCCCTGGAGGAAACACCTTCAGGCCATATCTGAATTATTCTCTGCCCATGTCAGGGAGAGAACAGCCATATGGAATGCCAACTTCAATGATGGCAAGCCTACATAATTCGTCACCATTATTCTCTGATGCTATGGTTCAAATGTCATCACCATTGCAGGGATCAGGATATGGTGGAAACGGAAATAGAATAAATCAAGTTCCACCAGGTTTCCATATGCCCACTATGACAAACCATTCTGCACAAGTAATTCGTCAACAGATGGATGAAAGCAATCATGATATGGTGCAGGCATTGACACAACAAATGGGGGAAGTGTTTAACCCTTTAATACAAAACACTACCCAAACAAACCAGATATTGGCAGAACAGATGGCACGCATTGCTGATTTTTTTGGAGTCCCTCAAGCACAGCAAAGAATGCAATTGAATCAAAATCCTGCCAATAGGCCTGTCGAAGAGGAACTTACTATAAACCAAAGGCCATTAGGAAACCCTCAAGAAAATCCCAGGGGCCAAGAGGTAATAGTCGAACAGCCTAATGTAGAGGAACCCATTCGACAGGAACCAAGAAGAATAATAGTCCAAAGAAACCAAAATGTTGATGAAATATTACAGCAGAGAATGCGTTACAACAACCTGCCTGTCGAAAATAATAATGCAACCATGGTTGAGAGAATAATGGCGCAAAATGGAGTAAACGTAGGATTACAAAGGCCTAGTTATACTTCCCCCTTGTCTGAATTTGTTTTACAACAAGAATTACCACCAAGGTGGAAAGTCCCCATATTCACCAAATTCTCAGGGGATACTAGTGAGTCCACCATAGAACACGTAACGCGTTATTTGATAGAGGCGGGAGAGATTGCTAATAATGAGAACTTAAGGATGAAATATTTCCCAAGTTCCTTGACAAAAAATGCTTTCACTTGGTTTACTTCTCTTCCTGCAACTTCAATATTCACATGGACCCAATTAGAAAGATTGTTCCATGAACAATTCTATATGGGACAAACTAAGATAAGTTTGAAAGAATTGGCAAGTGTCAAAAGAAAATTCTCTGAACCTATAGATGATTACTTGAATAGGTTTAGATTGTTAAAAGCCAAATGCTTTACACAAGTGCCGGAACAAGAACTAGTCGAAATGGCTGCAGGGGGTCTAGATTATTCCATAAGGAAAAAACTAGATACCCAGTACTTGAGAGACATGGCACAACTAGCAGACAGAGTGAGGCAAATAGAAAGGCTAAAAAATGAAAAATTTAGATCAAATAAAAACAAGAAGGAAAGTGTGGCCTATGTAGGAATAGTTCAAGAAGATGATTATGACGAAAACGAACCAGTCATTTTCGACCAGCAAGAAGTTGATCTGGCAGAACTAAAACATGGCCCTCCATATTCCTGTAAAGTTTTAGCCCCGTCGAATGGAAAAAATCCAGTCGAAGTGGAAAAGAATGACAGGTTCCCTAAAAGAACCTATACATTCGACATCACCAAATGTGATGAAATTTTTGATTTATTAGTCAAAGATGGTCAGTTAATAAAACCAGCAGGCACTAAGGAGTCTCCTGTAGACCAACAGAAAAAGAGAGGTTTTTGCAAATACCATAATTTTTTGGGTCATAAAACTTCTCAATGTTACCTTTTCAGGGATCTGGTCCAGAATGCAATCCAGAATGGAAGGCTGAAGTTTGGAGACAAAGCTAAGCAACAGATGAGAATTGACTCCAATCCCATGCAAGTTGTGGAAGCCAATTATGCTGAACCAGAAATGGTGAATATGGTCGAATTGGAAGTCATGTTTGAGGAAAGCTTTGAGATAGTAGAAGCCACTGAAGGTTTCGACACCAACTTCAACATGATAGAGGCTGCTGAGGGCTTCGACACCCATGTAAATGTGGTGGAGGGGGCTGATGACCTTACAGACCAGGCTGAGGAGGAAGAAGTCAAAGCTTCTGAAAACTTCGACAGAGAGAACACCATTGAAACTACTGAAGGTTTTGACGGAAGAAATACAGTCAAGGTGGGCAGAAGCTTCGACAAGAAAAACTATAAAAGAGATGATGAGCAGGGGGTGATCTGGGACACTCTAGGAGAATCAAATGGGAAGTTCGACTTCATGGTGAAATATTCAGCACCACCAAGCTCCAAAACGGATATCAGCAAAATCAAACCCACGGGATGGGGAGATTCTTTCAAAAATGATAATGAAGAGGAAGATAACAAAACCCTCATTGTCCAAAAAGAGGCCACTGAAGGCCTTGGTAATGACAAGATCAAAAGATCAGAGACTACTGACAATGCCCTCATTGTCGAACCAATAAACAGAAGTACCATCAAAACTGAAGAAGATTATGTCGAAGGTGTTGCACAGTGCTGCAAATACATCTATAAGGGCTTACACCCAAAGGGCAGTGAGAATCAGTTAAAGGAGAAAATCCCTGAGGAAATGATGCTAGTCCAAAAAATGAACAAATTGAAAATCACAATTGAGAAAAATGCGAGGATTCATATGGTGGAAGTCACTCAGAAGATAGGACCAGACACCAACAAGGGAAAGAAACATCAAGAGAAGCATCAGAAGCTGGTGTACCCAGAAGAGAATGAAAGTCTTGTCGAATTCATCCAGAGGTTCCAGAAGAAGAACGCAGAAGTTATGCTTTGCCCAAGATGCAGCGCTGTGTTTGACAGGAAAGCAGCTGATGACTTAGAAGCGGCAGAAAAGACCCAGAGGAAAAGAAACTGGGGGGCAGTCCCACCAATCAAGAATGAAAGGTTAGACCCAAGAAGAAGGGAGCATCATATCCAAGGAATAGGAGAAAGACGTTACAACACCTATAAACCATCCAACAGACCGAACGATGACAAATGGGTTCAACCTATAAGAGATGCCCAGGGTCAGAAAAGATGGAAGAGTTTTGAAGTGAACAGGGGTGCCTCAATAGAAGTAAAAAAGGAGGCAGAAAAAGCAAAGCCAAAGTACGTCTCTGAAAACTACAAAGGGAAGAATCCTATGTCTAGGTCCCAATGGAGAAGATTCCAAAGGCAGAAGAGAATGGAAAAAGAAACTGTAGAACACAAAAGGTTTGGGCAGAAGGAAGCTGAGTCAAGCAAGTGTGTGCAGACTACAAGCAAAGGGAGATCTTTGGCGAAGGAAAAACTCCCTCAGAAGAATGAACCTAGTGACACAACATAAATGCAGAAAATAAACAACAAAATACCAGAAGACGAAGAAGCTACAGATGACTTCAGTTCAGAGTATGATGCGTCCTTCGACGTAACTTGCAATGTGGTTTCTGTGTTGCCCAGAGACTATGACAGGATAATGGAAGTCGAAGATGAAGAGGATGATATGGCAGATGATAGCATAGGCCTTAAGCCTGTATGCTACTACATAATGAATAATGGCAGTGTCGAAGAGCAAAATGCTTTCTTCGAAAAGCCAGATGATGCAATGAAGGCTCATTTAAAGCCTCTATTCATAAAAGGAAAGGTAGAAAACATGGGTGTCAATAAAATCCTGATAGATGGAGGAGCAGCTGTGAATCTAATTCCTCATTATATGATAAAGAAGATTGGAAAAGATGACTCCGACACCAAGCCTCACAACATGGTGTTGTCCAACTATGAAGGTAAGGTGGGGACAACGCTGGGGGTAATACAATTGAACTTGACTGTAGGATCCATTACCAGGCCTACAATGTTTGTGGTGATAGCATCAAAAGCAAATTACAACTTGTTGTTGGGAAGAGAGTGGATCCATGGAATTGGGGCTGTGCCATCCTCCATGCATCAAAGGATAGCAATCTGGAGGCCAGATGGGATTGTCGAAAACATAGAAGCAGATCAAAGTTACTTCACGACTGATGTGAACAGTGGCACTAGTCGTGACTTCGACAAGAACCTGGCCCATATAGCACCATGCAATCCTGCTGGTTTCGACCTAACAGCCTCTGACAACGCTTACTGTACCATGTACCTCCACCCTACGCATGGCTTCCAGTGGGATAAAGAAATAATTGGAGAGACAAATTACACTTGGAGAACTGCCCATGTCAACCCAACTGGGTGGGGGAGTGAGTTCAGTGAAAATGACTGAAGCATCAACAATAGAAAATATTACGGCTTATATAGCCGAAAAACAACTCAAAGCGGCCCTTGAGGCCGAAGTAAGAAACATGGCTGTTGAAGCCAGCACACAAGTTGTCGAAGAACAACATCCTCAAGAAAATATTGAGGAACAACATACAAAGTAGAGTTTTGAAGAAGACTCTGATGGAGAATGGCGAAGTCAAAGGCTTGATGCCATTTATGATGACGAACCCTTGGGGTTTGAAAAAGATCCAACCCTAACCAATATGAAAATGGTGGCACAGGATCCTTTAGAAGAGATTAATCTGGGACTGGGGGCAGAGAAAAGGCCAACTTACATCAGCGCTAAGATGGATCCTCAGCTCAGAGTCGAAATAATCCAACTGCTGAATGAGTTTAAAGACTGCTTCGCATGGGATTATGACGAAATGCCTGGTTTAGACAGAAATTTGGTCGAATTGAAGTTGCCAATACTGGAAGGGAAAAAGCCAATAAAGCAGACCCCCAGACGCTTCGCACCAGAAATTCTGTCGAAAATCAAAGAGGAAGTCGAAAGGCTTCTGAAATGCAAGTTCATCCGTACAACAAGGTATGTCGAATGGATTGCTAATATTGTTCCTGTGATTAAGAAAAATGGCAAACTAAGGGTATGCATTGATTTTAGATACCTAAACTCAGCTACCCCTAAGGATGAATATCCTATGCCAGTAGCAGAAATGCTAGTAGATTCTGCAGCAGGCCATGAGTATTTAAGTATGCTTTATGGGTATTCTGGTTATAACCAGATTTTCATTGCTGAAGAAGACGTTCCAAAAACAGCTTTTCGTTGTCCAGGAGCAATAGGAACATATGAGTGGGTAGTCATGCCCTTTGGTTTAAAAAATGCTGGAGCTACTTACCAAAGGGCCATGAATTCTATTTTTCATGATTTCATTGAAACATTTATGCAAATATATATAGATGATATTGTGATTAAATCTACCTCAGGCTCAGACCATATTGACCACCTTCGACAGTCCTTTGAAAGGATGAGGAAGTTTGGTTTGAAAATGAATCCCCTTAAATGTGCTTTTGGTGTGCAGGCAGGTGATTTCTTAGGCTTTGTGGTCCACAAGAAAGGGATTGAAATTAATGAAAACAAAGCCAAGGCCATAATGGAAGCGAAAGCGCCATCGACAAAGAAGGAGTTGCAGTCTCTACTAGGGAAAATCAACTTTCTTAGAAGGTTCATCTCCAACCTTAGTGGAAAAACACAGGCCTTCTCACCTCTACTTCGACTGAAGAGGGAGGGCTTCACTTGGGGGCAAGAACAACAAGATGCCTTCGACAAGATCAAGGAATATCTGGCAAGTCCTCCAGTTTTAATGTCTCCTTGTCGAAAAAGTAGTATGAGGCTCTACATCTCAGCGTCCGACAGAACATTGGGAAGCATGCTTTGTCAGGAAGATGAACATGGCGTCGAAAGAGCCATCTATTATCTCAACAGAGTCTTAAATGATGCTGAAACTAGATATAGTATGGTAGAGAAATTATGTTTATGTGTATATTTCTCTTGTACAAAGTTAAAGCATTATATAAAACCCATTGATGTATATATATCTTCTCATTTCGACGTAATAAAACATATGTTGTCTAAATCTATTCTACATAGTCGAATTGGAAAATGGGCTTTAGCCTTGACTGAGTATTCTTTAAAATATATGCCTCTAAAAGCTGTCAAAGGACAAGTGGTTGCTGACTTTATAGCTGACCACTCCATACTTGGAAATGAAATAAAATATGTCGAAAGAGAACCTTGGAGATTATATTTCGACGGTTCCAGTCATAAGAATGGAACAGGTATTGGGGTATTAATCATTTCTCCCAATAAAATTCCAACAAAGTTCAAGTACAAAATATAAGGTTGCTATTCGAATAATGAAGCAGAATATGAAGCTTTAATTGCTGGACTTGAAATATTGTTGGAATTGGGGGCAACAGAGGTCGAAATAATGGGTGACTCTGAGTTGGTGATAAAACAGTTGACAAAAGAATACAAATGTGTCAAAGAGAATTTGATCATGTATTTTGTGATAGCCAACAGAATCCTCAAGAGATTCGATAGTGCAACCTTTAGACACATTCCTACACTAGAAAATCAGGAAGCAAATGATTTGGCTCAACTAGCATCAGGCTACAGAGTGTCGAAGGAAAACCTGGAGAAAGTTGTCGAAGTAAGAGGAAAAGTATTATCCACTAGACTGTCCCCATCTGATTTGGAGACCATAAGACTGGGATATGGTGATGAAGAAAATTTTGAAATTTTCAATATAGATGATCCAGGGGTAGGAGATTGGAGAAAACCTATCAAGGATTATTTGCAAAATCCAAACCAGACAGTCGAAAGAAAGATAAAGTATAGAGCTTTAAGCTATGTACTCTTTGGAAATGAGTTGTTTAAAAAGGACTACAAAAGGAGTCTTACTAAAGTGCTTAGGAGAGACTGAAGCTTATATAGCTTTGTCGAACGTGCATAGTGGTGCGTGTGGTGCACACCAGGCAGGGCACAAAATGAAATGGTTACTATTTCGACAGGGGATGTATTGGCCAACAATGTTGAAGGATTGTGTCGAATTTGCAAAGGGATGTCAAGAATGTCAAATTCACGCAGGCATACCTCATGTGCCTGCAAATGAGTTACATTCCATTATAAAGCCTTGGCCATTCAGAGGTTGGGCTTTAGATTTGATTGGTGAAATTCGACCAGCCTCTTCAAAAGGGCAGAAGTACATTTTAGTTGGGATAGACTACTTCACTAAGTGGATTGAAGCCATACCACTGACGAATGTAGATCAGGAAGCAGTCATAGACTTCATCCAGAAACATATAATTTATAGATTTGGAATACCAGAGACTATAACCACTGATCAGGGATCAGTGTTTACTGGAAGAAATATGCAGGCATTTGCAAAAGAGACAGGTTTTAAGTTGCTAACTTCGACACCTTATTATGCCCAAGCAAATGGTCAGGTCGAAGCAGCCAACAAAGTGGTGATAAATCTAATAAAGAAGCACGTGGGTAAAAAACCTAGAAATTGGCACAAGACTCTGGATCAAATCCTTTGGGCTTGTCGAACGTCTCCTAAAGAAGCAACTAATTCTACCCCATTTAAATTAACTTACGGACATGATGCAGTATTACCAGTCGAAATCTGTTTACAGTCAATACGAATTCAAAGGCATCATGAGATTCCATCTGAGATTTATTGGAGTATGATGATGGATGAGTTGGTTGATTTAGATGAAGAAAGGTTACGTGCTTTAGAATTAATAAAAAGGCAGAAAGAAAGAGTCGAAAAGTTTTACAATAAGAAAGTAAAATTTAAAGCCTTTTTAGTTGATGATTTAGTTTGGAAAGTAATTTTGCCCATGGAGAAGAAAGATAGATTGATGGGAAAATGGTCCCCTAAATGGGAGGGACCTTTCAAAATTTTAAGAGTTTTTTCAAACGGTGCATATGAAGTCGAAGAAATAGAAAAGGACAGGAGAATGCTGAAAATAAATGGCAAATATTTGAAGAAGTATAAACCAACATTGCAAGAAATAAAAATAGGAATAGAATGAAATTGCAAATAAAAGTTTGTCTTCGCCAAACAGATGGCGTAAAGTAACATTACATATGAAATTGCTAAAACTCTTAAAACAATAAAATTTCCTATTTTCTATTACAAACTACTGTTGAAGGAAAGTTGCTTTGAGTTCGTCAAATTTCTTCTTTTGAAGCTGAATTCGACGTTCGCAGAGACTCTTACTAACAGTCAGTTCGTCAATCTCTCTATGAAGTTGTTGGGCTGTTTCTGCATGTTGGAGACCTTTTTGAAGCTCCCTGTCAATTTCTTCCTGGTTGGGCTGTTGGAGGGTGGCCTGACGTTCCTTCTCTTGGAGGATCTTCTTCTGAAGTTCAGCAATCTGAGCTTGATAAGCCTGGATGTTGTTTTCGCACTCAGCAGCAGCTTTGGAGTAATCTTCAGAAAGCTTGATTAGCTCTGAGATTCTGTCTGTCGAAGAGGCTACGACATTCCATTCTGAGACTTGTTCTTCAGATTTGGCTGTGATGTTCTGAGAAAATTCTTTTTGACAAACCAAGTCAGCGCTTACAGAGTCAATCATTGACATCAGGTCCATCACCAGACGACTCTCTTCAGTCGAAGCCTCCAGGAGATTGGCTCGTTTTAGGAGTTTCTTCAAGTCATATTATGCAGAAGGATTTTCAACCAGAGTCTCAAACAGGTCCACCCCAAGGATTTTTGCCTTAATCTCCTCCATGATAACACTGATGGGTTGAATGTCAGAAGTAGCCCCTGAAGCTGTCGAACTGCTGTGGGAAGAGTCTTGGAAGTTGTACCTGGAACTGAGTAAAGCTTTTAAATATTCCAGAGGCTTTCTTACTTTCAAGCTTTCAATTTCCTCGTGTGACAAGCTTGTCGAACCCGTATCCAAAGGGGTTTCTGCTGGGGTTACTATTGGAGTAGGAACAGTTTGGGTACCTCCTCTAGGGTTCAAGTTTGTCTCTGGTTGCTTCAACAGGTCATCTTCTTCTTCGACAGTTTCTCTAGCAGCCTCTGTTGTGTCAGTTGGCCCTTGAGGTTGTGCATCCTGGTCTGGGGCAGCCTTTTCAACTTCTGTTGTATCAATTGGCCTTTGAGTTGGTGCATCCTGGTCTGGGGAATTCTTTTCCTCCACAGTAAAATCTGGGCGAAGAGGAGAGTTATTGCCAGAAGACTCAGAGTCACTGATGTCGAAATCGTCGAAAGTTTGAGGGCCATAGACACCAGCATCTAGAGTGGCTTCTTCTTGAAGCCTTTCAGCCAAAGTCTTCTTAGAGTCAGAAGGAATAACTTCTTCTTGAACCTTAGAAGTTTCTTCGACGTCAATGATAACCTGAAGAAAACAGAAAAGGGAAGTTTAAAATAAAAAAAAAAAAATATATGCAGTTAAGACTATGAATATTGTCAGTCGAAAATTAATACCTGAGGGATCTCAGTGTGAATGCTTGAATCCCCACTTTTCTCACTTCTTGAGGGGATTTTGTTGGTTGGACTGGCAGGAGGAGTTCGTCTATGAACTATGGATCTCTGGGAAGCCACTGTTTTTATTTTCATACCTTTGTTTCTTTTCAGAGGTTGAGGTTCAGGAGATTCATCCTCAGACTCTTCGACACCCACCTCTTTTTCTTCTTGTTTTCTTTTCTTGGATGGTGTGCGAGTTACCTGAGGTATGCAAAAAGAAGAGATATTCAGTATGAGAGAATATTGAAATATATAAATAAGAAGAAGAGTGAGGTGTTTTTATGCGTCGAAACCTTTTTGGCAGCTATGGGCGATTTTTCGACTGTTTTGGAGGAGGTCCCTTCACCAGGAGTTTTCTTGACAATTCTAACAGCTGAAAGAGAAAGAATTGCATAAACATTGATATAAAATATAAAATGAGTTAGAAATAAGAGAAGGAATGTAATTTCTTCTACACTTTCAAGAATGGGTTCTTCCACACTAACATGTTCTATCCCAACATGAAGGTGCCCAGTGAAGTTGCCCAAATAATACTTCGTCGGAACCACACGTTCGGCAAGTTTCTTGCTGGACTCGCGAAGCAGTTTTAAATGAGATCCACACACAAACCAATCTGGAAATGGAGGGCACAAGGCCACACCAAATTCTGCAGAAGGGAGTGGGGGAAACCTTGGAGGAAAAGAGGTGAAAGCAAAATTGTAACGTGCATGTGGTGGAATGTACGAAGGCACCCCCAACCTATCCAACTTTTCTGAAAATTTTTGTTTTAAAGTTACTGCTGCTTCGCCTATGGTTCGACGAAGATCACTGGGCCTGTAAATAGTTTCAAAATATTTTTGAAAATTTTGAATTTCTTTGATATGCTTATCTGTACCTTTCTTCTTCTTGTCCTGCACAAAAGCAAAGGCATTCGTCAGGAGAGTGTTGAAAGTTGCTACATCAAAGAATTTGTTAATATAATACTCTTTCCACCAAACGTCGAAGTCTTCAGTGCATAAGAAGTTTGGTCGAAATATGGTGGGGTAAACCTCCAAAGATGCGTCGAAGAATTTGTTGTACAATTCTAAACTTCTCTCAAAATTTTGAAATGAGTTGTAGAACAGAATAGAGCCTTTCTTGTGGTAAATGGGTTTCGTCTTCGTCTGTGTTAGCCCAAATTGCCTAGCCACCAGGTTAGGTTGGTAGACAATGAGAGAAACTTTAGTGTTGTTGAGATTGTGATGGGAGAAAAGGTGTCTTGGCATAAGGAAAGCCTCCCAGATGGATATGTAGGAGTCTTCTTCTTTTTGGTTTTCGACTGGGAGTTGTCTTGTGAACCATCTGGGACCGACAGTTCTGTTGGAAAAGGGTGCCATAGATGGGGTGAACTTGTAACGTTTGGCGAACATCATTACGTAACTTGTGAAGGCTTGTCGAAGACTAACACTTTCGTCAGTAGGTGTCAGCTGAACTAACCTAGGCCATTCGACGCGCCTGTCTTTCACCGCTTCTTCGTCAACTGGAATTTTGATAGGGATGCAGGCTTCGAAGGTTGCGTTCAGCCATAATTGTAAGAGCCAGAAGGGACCTGTGAGACTGATGGTTCCTTTGTCCTTGAGGGTCTTTAAGTTACTCACACTTTCACTCAGAGATTCATAGAGGTTTGCCAGAAGTAATTCACTTAGACAAAATGCAACTCCATTATGAAGTTGATTAGCCATGATGATATAGCTTCTGGCAACCTGGAGTGACCTAGTGCAGAAGAAGAACTTGGCTAGCCATAGAGTAAGGAAAGCAATGTGTTCTCTGTCGGACACTTCCTCAGTTCCTTCACCTTGGTGATAAGCAATGAATACGGAATAGCCAGCGTGCTTGGTGTCGAATCCTATGGGATCTTTATTTAGGTGCTCAGGATTGAAAATTTCTCCTAAGGGACTGAGGCCAGTGATGGCTGCTATGTCGAAAAGGGTAGGAGTGACCATACCACAGGGGAGATGGAAGTTGTTGTAGGTACTATCCCAGAAATACAAAGAGGCCAGCAGCATATTCTGACAATAGCGTGGACCTTCCTTCGACAGTTGGATCAGATCGTAAATGCCAGTTTTCTTCTAGAATTTCTCTTTGACCTTTTCGACTCTAGTGAGCCAAGCTAAATAGTCTGAAGGATCTTTTGTTAGGGGAGGGCTCCTAAAAATCCTAGTTTGATTTAAGTAGGACAGATCTAATTCTGTCGAAGCTATGGGAATTTTAGGTTTTTTGGATGATGTTTCGACAGACCTAGGGTTCTTACTAGCAGCTATTGGTTTAGAGGCAGAATAGCAAGGATAAAAATCCTTTAAACGATTTGGGTCAGCATTAGGATCAAAGATGGGACCTAGCATAGCATGGTGAACTCCAGAAACTGAGATAAGAATCATTACCTGAGATCTGTAGATACTAGCTTTCTCCCTCTCATTTGGGGGTTCTGGGATGTATTGTTGTTGCTGCACTTGCATGGGTCCAGGCAGTGTGTGAGCAGGAGGGAGATCAGCAGTTTTCTTTGTCCTCTTGGCACTACGATCAACAACAGTTTTTGGAGGCGCCATTGGTATGAGAAGTTGACAAGCTGGAGTAGCAGAGAGCTTTAAAAGGGTTTCAATGGAGATTTTCTTTTGTTAAGGAGAAGAAGAGTTTGAGAGTGTAAAAGGAATAAAGGTTTTAGAAGGTGGTATTTATAGAGGGTGATAAGATATAAAAATAAATATAAAAAAAAGAAAAGAAAAGACTTTTCAGTTTAGGTAATGGGGGACATGCGTTGATCCAATGGTGGTGATTAAAGGTGACGGTTGGTAGGGAACCATGATTTAGCTAGGATATAGGGTTATGGAAGGTTGTGTAAACGTGGGCTAGACGTGACGTTTTTCAGAAAGTGGAAATCATGGTGTTTTCTTGGGACTCAACAAAGTCACTTTATAATTAATGAGACTGACATGATGACAGAAGTCATTTCGACAGCAAAAGATATTTCTCCAGAATTAGTCGAAAACATCTTTGCTGGGGGGCAATTTGTAAGCTCATAATTTCAACATTGTGAAATTTGGGATGTGCAGTCCTTTCTGTTGCTGAGAAGATATTCAGTAGAGAAGGATAAGAAGAAATGAAGATGTCCAAGAGATGTCGACAGGGTTTAAAGCTCAATTGCTTCGACGGGAAGATAAATAATATTCTAGCAAACCAAGTTTGGGGATCTATTTATAATTGGGTGTTCGACAAGATGAGTGTATCTTTCGACACTTCGACAGAGAAGAGTTGTTGGACAGAAGCATTATTTGGCAGGTTTTGAAAGGGGTTTTTCTTCTTTGAGACTTCGAAAGATTGAAGAGGTGCAAGGTTTCGTCACCAAAGGGAAGAATTCAAATTCAAAAGTTGCAACCTTTGACAGTTGGACACATGGAAGTTTCAGAGAAGGAAATTTCATGCAGGCTGACACTTGTCATTTTATTAGAATTTTTCCGTTCTAGGCAGTTATTTTGTTTGTATATAAATAAGTTAGTTTTTGTTTAGAATGTGTGTGTGAAAACTTATACAAGATTCCTGTAAATACTCTAAGTACCCAGTGTGAGAGAAAATGAGTTTGATATTTGGAACCATGTACGTTTGAACACCATTTCTCTTTTAAGTTATTTAAATTACCAGTTTGTTTCATCAAGTTATTTTATCTTCAAGTTTTATTTACTTTCCTGCAAGTTTTATCATTTCGCCATTTTTCTTACTTTTGTCAAAACTTAAACTTTATTTTACTTTCAAAATCAAAGCATTTTACACTTTGACATTATTGACAAAACAAATCATAAATCATTACCTATACTAAGAGTGTTTTCGACAAACAATTGCACATGTGTCCTAGGACTTGTTTGGTTGGTCCTGCAAGTAACCCAGTTTTCTGAGAGATTGGTTAACCAGAGGTTGTTCGCCAGAAATCACTGCGAACAACTTCCTATCTTGATAGACCAACTTCAGCGTGCCAAATATTTTAAGCCCTCCCATCACCTTATCCATATATCCTAAAGAGAGAAAAAAAATTAAAAGAATCCCATGATCCCTAGGGAGAACCACCTACCACCTCATCGATATAAAAATCTTAAACCGCGCATTATAAGTTAAATTATAAGTAAAAACATATGAGAGATAGACCCTAACAAAACCTAACATAAAATACCAGAAACACCATCAGATTTGACAATAACTTTTCTCTTAAACAAATTCTCTCTAGAAAGGAATCTATATTATAGAAGATGCTAAGAGAAAACGATCACGTTAGAAGGGCCCCAACTATCTTAGATTAGAATGAGATTCAAGTTTTCTCTTGGGTGGTGAAAAATATGAGAAGTTTTCTCTTGAAAATTCTACAGTGAAAAAACCATCTTTATTATGCCTCCAAACACACATATCACTTTCTCCATTAAATTGAACCTCTTGAAGAACCGAAAATAAATCCTAGACAAAAGGCTCTTCATGAACAAATAATAGTTTCATCCATCTTAGGTCCTAATAAACCTTCTTTTCTTCTAACATAACCATCTCTACCACCCTACCATTTATGCTTGATAATGATAAAGATTCATTGATGCTCAAATAGGCTATTTGTTTGCTTGATCCTGATAAAGATTCATTTCCTCCTCAATACACTATTATGCTTGATCATGATAAGTATTCATTTCCACCTCAATAAGATATTATTTTTTATAATGATAAGGAGTTATTCCCTCATAAATAGATTACTTACTTGATTTCAAACGAGGAATCTTTTCAACCTTATTAGAGACTTTGTTGAAATCCCTGTGAGGATTATGCCATATCTAGAACCCTAGAGCCATGAATAATAGAAGAGTAATAACACAAAAGCCTGATAAACACACCGTCCGAAGGTGTAGACATTTTCATTCGAAGACACAAAAGAACAATATTACAATTTTTTTACGATGAGCGACAATAAAAATAAATATCAAAATAAAAAATGACTAAATTATAACAATAAATCTGAGGCTTAAAAGTTAGGCGGGATGAATTTTTGTTCTTCATGAACGAGCCCCTCCACATTAACCAGTTTGGCCTCCGAGGTGTTAACATCCTCCTCCTTAATAAAGGGAATTGTTTCCCAATTAGGCATGTCCTTCTCATCCACCGTCTATCCATTTTCATGACTTTGAACAAGTTAAGATGGCTCAATTTAGAGTCTGGGTAGAGGTGGGATATTTGTACCCTGGCTCTCTTAAAGGCCTTATCAGCGACATCAACTTCCCTGTCTTTGGCATCAACCTGGTCTTCTTCTAATTGTTTTTAATAGATCACTATGAATCTATGTGATTTCAAGTATGAATCTGATAATCATCTGAGAACTTTCTTAAATTTTTGATGATGACAACACCAATGACTACTGAAGCCGGTGGTAATGACTTTCCAACTTTCTGATTATGGTGACAAAACTTGAAGACATCTGAAGCCTCATGAAGTAAGAGAATCATATTTCTCCGAAGTTCTTATATGATTGATGTATCTAGAAAAGGGATCTTGAAAGCTTCATTGTTGTGAAAGAGGGGAAGTGTTAAACCTCACATGGTTGTATCTGTCTTAGTAATCCCAGTTTTATGAAATTAGGAAAGTAACTCCTAAGATACTAAAACAACTCTCTCTCTCTCTCTCTCTCTATATATATATATATATATATATATATATATATATATCACACTTAAATTCTCTTTTGAACTTCTTTTTTAACTACCAATACTCTGAAAAAATGTTCAAGCCTAAGCCATTTGATTAGGAAACTGTCAACTTCTTTTGAAACATTTTTTTGAACTACCCAATCGATTGGTGTAACACGCTAAATTCCCCCGTGTACTTTAATTGAAAAATCAGAGTGAAATCGAAACTCATCATAATTTAAGGTATTACTTTTCATCCAAACATTTTCTAATTATTAGACATGTAACATAGTTTGTATATCCATAAATTAACTTTTATTACGCAGCAAAAAAAATCAATCGAAATAAACAATAACGAAGTATAACAGTTTTAACAAACAAACTTCATTTGAAAAGCTTTAAAGACAACAAAATCTCTTTTAATAAAACGACTCATGCAAATAGCGTTCCCAACTTCCAATGTTACATATCAGAGCAGACGCCACACCTCTAGTGTGAAGTACTTCAACTTCACCGACCGAGAACTGTAACTACTCCTGATTACCTGCACGTTACCTACGTAGAGGCAACATTCAAATAGAAGGGATGATATTCTTAAATCAACAAAAGAGAAAGATGATATAAATACGAAAGCACACATAATCAAGTCATCCACCCGCACCACAACCATAAAATACATCTCACCCTTCAATTCATACACAGATAATCACACCAAACATCATGCAACACGACTATCATAAATACAATGAGACACAACTAGACTCAATGCATGTAATACCAATTTGATCCCTATTTCATGATCACAGTTCCCATCGGAACGTCTATTAGTCGCTCACACCTAACACGGGCACACGACAATCGTGATTGCTCACACCCCACATGGGCACAATTTTGCCTCAACAATAACAAAAACATCATGCAGTGATATACACCTCAACGACAACAAACAATGACTAAATACACACCCATAGCATATTCATCATCATACCAATACTATGCAGCTATCACATGCATTCACCGAATATACATCATCAAGTTACTACAACAACTACACATCCTTACATTCATCCAATCATGAATTTCACATCAACATCAACAAAACAAGCATATAACACATCCATACATGCTCACAACATCACAACAACAAAACATCATTTATATACTAACAAAACATGTAATTTCCACTCATTTTCAATTAATTAAAAATAATATTTTTTCGTTCCAGGTCGCACTAAGCGAACCCCTAGCGCGCTAAGCGTGCTCGCCACTTCCTGGAAGTGGCGAAAATGTTTCAAACCGCGGTAAGCGCACTCTATGATTTTGGCAATCCGAACCCTGCGATGACAACCACTAACCACCTACGTTTTTCTGCACAAAACTCGATTTCTAGCAACAATTTTTTTTACAGATTTTGCATAAATATCCTACATCTAACAATTACAATCTAACTAAACAATCCAAACACCATAAATTCATCAATTCCATTAATATGTTCATAAACCCTCCCAAAACCCTCATACAAACCCCAAACAACAATTCCATAGATTTCAACCTTACGATTTCTGCCTCAATACCTACATCATATATCCCTTGAGAGATGAAAGAAATCACACCCTTACCTTAAAGTGATGAGTTCTCCTTCTTTCAATGTCTTATCTCTTCCTTCCTCTTGCCCTAGCTCTTCTCACTCTTTCTCCCTTTTGCCTTCACTTTTACGTAGAATGACTAAATGACATCTCACTCTCTATACTTCTCTCATATACCCCAAATAATGGATTGTCTTATTTTCCCTCACTTAATCTTCACACAATTACCACCATGCTCTTCCACTCACTACACCTCTAATTATTTTATTATTTATCTCATTGATCTCTCCCAATAAAATAATAATAATAATAATAATAACAATAATATTAATAATAATCCCCATTTTTAATAAATCCACTTAAAACACATCGAAAACATATCACGACACCCAACATCACAACACATCATAATCATTTCGCAAATAATAATTAAATAGGAAAATAGGGTGTTACAACTCTCTCCCACTTAGAATGTTTTTGTCCTCGTAAATTTACCCGATGAGAACAAACTAGGATTCGACTCTCGCATCTTGCTATCTAATTTCCACATCATGTTCCCATCGATAGCACCTCTTCATACCACCTTCACATGAACAATTTCCTTGCCTCTCATCTGCTTCACTTCGCGATCATCAATACGCTCTGGAAAAGCCTCAACCTTAAGGTTATCTCTCACTTACACCTCATCCATCAGAATTATATGTGACGGATCCGGAACATACTTCAAAAGCTGCAAAACATGGAATACATCATGTAAATTTGACAACTGCGGTGGCAATGCCACTCTATAAGAAACGATTCCAACTCTTGCAGAAATATGATATGGTACAATAAATCAAGGAGTAAGTTTTCTCGACTTCAAAGCAAGTCCAACACCAGTTACCGGAGTAACTCTCATAAACACATGATCTCCTTCTTGAAAATCAAGATCCTTCCTCCTCTTATCGTGGTAACTCTTCTGCCTACTATGTGAAATTTTCATCTTTTCTCGAATTAAATTCACTCTTTCAGTAGTCTGATGAACAATATCAGGTCCAAGTACTACACTCTCATCAGACTCATGCCAACACAAAAGCGTCTGAAATCTTCGACCATACAACGCTCCAAAAGGGGCCATTCCGATACTGGAATGATAACTGTTGTTATAAGTGAATTCGATCAATGACAAATAACTACACCAAGCACCTCCTTGTTCAAGCACATAAGCTCTCAACAAATCCTCCAAAGGTTGAATAGTTCTCTTTGTATGTCCATCCATCTGTGAATGATAAGCTGAACTCAATATCAGCTTCGAACCCAATGCTTCTTGCAAACTTCCCAAAATATCGAAGTGAACCTTGGAGATCTATTCGACACAATACTCAACGAAATCCCATGTAACTTCACAATTACATAGATATAAATCCCTGTCAACCTCTGCAAAGGAAAACTGATATTAATCAGAATAAAATGCACCGAATTCGTTAGTCTATCAACAACCACCCAAATCTCATCGTGTCCTTGCAGAGTATTAGGAAACCCCATAACAAAATCAATAGAAATACTATCCTATTTCCACTCTGGGATATCCAACGGTTGAATCAGAATAACATGTTTCTGATGTTCCACCTTTGACTTCTAACAAGTCAAACAAGCGTAAACAAAGTGAGCCACGTCATGCTTCAATCTAGGACACCAAAATATCCTTTTCAAATCCTGATGCATTTTCGTAGCTCCTGGATGAATACTCAGGTTACTTCTGTGAATCTCCTTAAGAATCATTATCTTCAATTCAGAATCATCGGGAATACAAATTTGTTCACGGAATCTCAACACACATTGTTAGTCAACTCAGAATTCACTACTTCCGACACGTTCGTCACCAACCATCAAGTCTACTAATTTCACATCCAACTTCTGACCCTCTCTGATACTATTAATAAAATCATTGTTAATATTCAACATTCCCAACATCACGCTATGCGATGTCTGTTCATATACAAAAATCATGTCTCTAAATTGCTCAATTAATTCTAGCTCTTTAACCATCATAGCGGACATATGCAAAGTCTTCCGACTCAAAGCATCAACTACAACATTAGCTTTACCGGGATGGTAGTTCAAGCCGAAATCATAATCTTTCAAAAATTCCAACCAACATCTTTACCTCATATACAACTCCTTCTGGTCAAACAGATACTTCAAACTCTTATGATCATTATACACCTCAAATATAGAACCATACAAATAATGCCTCCAAATCTTTAGTACAAATATTACTGTTTCCAATTCCAAATCATGGGTAGGATAATTCCTCTCATGAATCCTCAACTGACGTGAAGTATAAGCTACTACTTGACCATCCTGCATTAACAGACCACCGTAAACCATCAAAGAAGCATCACAAAACACTACAAACGGTTCATCTGGTTTAGGTAAAATTAACACTAGAGTGGTAGTTAACTTCTTCTTTAGTTCAATGCAACTTTGTTCACTCTGGATGTTCCACACAAACGCCTTATCGTTATAAGTTAATTGAGTCAACAGAAGTGCCAACTTCGAAAAACCTTCAATGAATACGATAATAACTAGCTAATCCTAAAAAGCTTTTGATCTTAGTCACCGACTTCAGAGCCTCCCACTGTAGGACTACATCTACCTTGGATGGGTCCACTGTAATGCCATCCCCTGAAATAACATGACCAAGAAAACTCACCTCTTTCAACCAAAACTCACACTTCAACAATTTAGCATAAAGCTTCTTCTCATTCAACACTTTCAATATAATTTATAGATGTTCTACATGTTCTTCTTCTAACTTATAATAAATTAGAATGTCATCTATAAAGATGACCACAAACTGATCCAAATAATCATGGAAGATTCGATTCATGTACTCCATGAATACTCCATGTGCATTAGTAACTCCAAATGGCATCACTACATACTCATAATGTCTATACCGAGTCCTGAAATACATTTTCTTGATATCTTCATCCTTTACCCGTATCTGATGATAGCCCGACCACAAATCAATCTATCTAAACACATGAGCTCCCACCAACTGATCCATTAAGTCATCTATTCTTGGAAGTGGATACTTGTTATTAAATGTTACTTTGTTCAATTGTCTGTATTCAATACACAACCTCTCACTATCGTCCTTTTCCTTCACCCACAACATGAAGGTGTGAGAAAAACACAAGAAAGGGGGATTGAATTGAGGTTTTCACTCTTAGCTACTTTTCTCACTTTGATGATTTGCATCAAGCTATGCTATGTATGCACTATGGAAGCATGAATAAAGTAAATCATAAAGCAAGAGTAAACAACACACGATATATCCTGGTTAACTTGAGAACTTCTCAAACTAGTCCAGTCCACCCGCCAAGGTGATTTTGCCTTAAATAAGGGCTTAATCCACTATAACCAAGATTCATGATTACAATCGCACACTAGCACTTTGACTAACTCATCTCCAATCAAGCTAAACCGTTCAGGGATCCCGTAGGATATAACGTCTACCTGAGAAGGAATTTGCATGGAAACCTGTCGTGACTAACTTCACAACACCAAGTGTCATGACTTAATGTGCAACCTACAATCGTGACTAACTTCACAACAAACTATTGCGACTTCATGCTCCAGAACAAAATGTTCTGAGCTATACCAGAACCTTAGTCCCATAACATATGATAAGAACACATAGTTCTATGAATGTGGTAACCACTAAATTTCGTGCCTTCCTAAAGTTCTGACCTTCACAGGTCCTTTAGGGAAAAGTTGTTTACAAATGTTGTGCTTCTTAATAAGCAGATTGTAAACTCACTTAAGTACATCAGAAGAACCTAATTACACACTAAGAATATTACATTTTATTCTTGCTCCGTTGTATGGTCTTCTGCTTCTTCAAATGTCTTCTTCATTAAGCACTTGATGGTTGAAGTCTTCTTCTTCTTCAAAAGTTTTGCTAGCATGATCTTCGTTGAGGCACAAGAAGGACTTCTTCGTCTTGATTCACATAAGAACATTTCTGGTCAGAAACCCATGTTCTTATTCAATCCAATGATCACTTCAGCAGTTGATTTGTTATTGAAGCTTCCATGATCATCTTTATTGTCTTCTGCGACTTTGCGAGTCTTCTGCATCATATGAAGTTAAGCACATTGTGAATTCAAGATCTCTCTGTTTTTAGCAGATATGTTGTCAGAGAGTAATCAAGTAGAAGAGTTGCATATTCAGTTAGAGTCTTTGTGGCTTGTTTAATTGTTATCTTTGTTTATCATCAACCTTATGTGATTGTATGCCAACATCAACAACATGGTTCAAAGACCATTTGACAACTTGATTGTATTTGTGTTTATGAAACTTTCGGTTATTTCAATCAACATCAACTAAATAAACTAAATGGTTGTATCCTTGATTACTTCATATAGAAGAATATTCAGTTTTAGGATAATCAACCAAGTTGCGCTTAATTAAAACCAACAATGGTTGGGATCCTATTAGGACCTTCAACGGTTGGGTTCACTCGCACCAACAACATCACAAAGCATGTGATGTTTTCCTTTTATTGCAAAAAAGAGCTATTACAACCCAATTCAGCTACTAAGGAATCCGTTACACAAGGAATCAAATAGTACAACCACATATTGTCCTTTTGCACAATTCAAAGATAGTGGAGAGGTAGTTGGATAAATCATTATCCTATTGTGTACTATCCTTGCCAATGGTAACATTGTTATCTAAACTTCAGAGGTTTCTGATTATAAATCAACGAATGAAGCATGAGTTTGAGACAATGATACTTGGGTATTCAAAGAACCTAAGTCTTTAGTCTTCAGAACTTGTTCACATAGAACTATGTTCTTCAGGACTTCAACACTTGGCTTGAAACCCATGGTCTTCAGAACTTCAAGTCTTAGAGTCTTCAGAACTTTGTTCATATATAACATTGTCTTCAGAGTCTTCAAAACTTAGTTCTTCAGAACTATTCTTCAGAACTTTAAGTCTTAGAATCTTCAGAACTTTTTTCACATAGAACATTGTCTTTAGAATCTTCAGAACTTAGTTCTTCAAAATCTTAATCTTCAGAACGCGTAAGTCTTCATAATCTTATAGGCACTTGGTCTTCAAACGTTAAGTCTTCGGACCTTCAAGTCATTAGATTCTTCAGAAGATTAATTTCAGAAGATTAGCTTCTCTATCTTATCAAAACCAAATTTAGAACACCATCCACAAGAGCATTGCCAACGCAATATCAACATCCTTGGATCTTTCTGATTGTGTTCAGATTCAGAAGCACACTTGCTTCTTCAACACACTTGTGACTATTTTTACACATAGTAACTTAACATAGTGGCATTTGCGTACTCATTCATAATGTTTGTTTGATCTTAATATATAAAATATTCATGATCTGCACTTTAACAAACATCAAAACATAAAATATTTCTTTCATAAATACTCCATTGTTATCATCAAAACATAGAGATGGAATGCAACAAAAACTTTTGTTCTTACAATCTCCCCCTTTTTGAAGATGGAAAAACCATGTATTTTGATAGAACCTTTGATACAGGCAATCACCAATCGTAATAAGGTAATAACTGGGTAATCACCAGTGAGAACATATTCAGAGGTTCTTAGAGTAAGAACTCCCCCTGAATGTGTTACCCCCAAAATTTTATTAATGCTTGATCAGAGTCTCCCCTTGATTCCAAGACTTACAAAATACAAATTTTGAGTTTTTCAGAACATATGATAGAGAAGGATTACTTCTCTTTACTCATCAGAGTTTGAATAGAACACATGCCTTCATATCAGAACCTTGTTACTATTAGAACTCTATGATTGTTCTATGTATGATACCAAATGTAATATCACCACTTGGTCTATCAGAACTTCTTTATAGTAATTCTATACTTCTAGAGTATCAGAGTTTGTCCTGACATAACTTCTTTCTTTGATCTTCATAACCTGTTTCTAAGAATGCCTAGTGAACTTGTTCAAAGTTCCTCGGATAAACATCAAACATAAAACGTTAGTGATAAACAGTTTATATCATTTAATTTATTTGAGTTTGTATTATTTAGGTTATTATCAAAGGTCCTCGGATAAACTTCAAACATCAAACCTTAGTGATAAACAGTTTATATCATTTGATATATTTGAGTTTGCATTCTTTAAGTTATTATCAAAATCATTTTTTCATTTCTCCCCCTTTTTTACATCATCAAAAAGTTAGAGCATCTTAACATAAAAAAAATTATGATTCTAATTAAATGCACATAAGTATAACAGATAAGATTTTGCAGAGATTAAATTTAAATAATTATTAAAATTATGCAAGGCAAGAAAATTTGCAGAATATAAATTCATTAAACTAAATCAACAAAAGATAACTTAAGAGCTAAACATTTTCATTGATTGAATGAAATTTGAGTACTAGAGCAAATATACTACTAAGACTACGATACAATGGCATCACAATTCCTAGGACAAAAAGGGCATTGGTTGATAGAAGTCTTGAAGGATCTTCTCAGTCATGCCATTTCTTCTACAGTGAGCAACCACTCCTTGGAGACCAAGGATGTGAGAAATAACCATGCAGTAAGGAATTTGGTAGACTATGTCTTCTCTCGATGAAATAATTTCTTCTTTCAAATGTTTGTATCTCGATTGCGGATGATTTATTTTAATCATGGAGACTAAGAGAAAAATAAACAGACGATTCTTTTCGGGAAACCATCCACCATCTTTTTCTCTTGGTCGTAAATTGGTTACCATAATAGTGTACCAATCTAACGCCTCAGTAGTAAGGGTGCTAGGTTGAGAGATTCGATCCAAAGACTTGAAGATGACGTGAATGTGTTTGTTAAAGAGAATCATATTCCCGTCTTCTACTGTCACCCCATCTTTCTCACAGTCAATAGCCAGAGCAAGAATAATGGGATTGATCATAACATGATGACCATTAACTACAAAAAGAATGACACTTTCATTAACCGAATACTCAAGAACTCGAGCATTGGCCCAAAACTCTGTTACAAGATTAGGAAAGATAGGTCCGACAAGCATGTTGAAGTATTTTTCCCATTTTTGAAAGATGATTCTAGAGAAAATTATTGTTTTACCAAGTTCAGTCAAGGATCTTGAACTGAGAGTGTATTGTTTAAGAATTTCGATATCAAACATGTCTCCTAAAATGTTATGAGAAGACATAATGAGTATTTGCAGGATGACTCAAGAAGTGAGTGACTTCTAAGAGTACTGATTTAAGATCTGAAATAAGAGTGTGAAAAGACTGGTAGAAACTTGCCTTTATATATAAAAGAGGCTAAAGAAAAGTGAAGGGAATACAAAGAGATTGAGATGTGTTCATGTCACATTAAATGACAAAAAAAATAAAAGGTATGATAAACTAAGAGGTTAATGAAATATAACCGCTTACTGACCATGATTAAATGAAAATTAAATGCATCTACGAAAATAGCAACGCGTAAAACAACAAGTCTAATCAAGAAAGCTGCAGCTACTCCTAATATGTCTTATCCTAGTCATGCACGTTCAACGAGAAATAAGGTTCACATATTTACACGATCTCTGAGGATTCGATCACATTAACTATTGTGCCTTTTTAATATCCAAAGGATAATTCAAGGATTTCCTTTAAGACGGGAAAATAATCTTACTCATGAAACTTTCATTAGTTTTGAAAGTTCACTTTTCAGAATCACAAACGATAACTTAAGGAGATATTTTTGATACATCTTTCTTTATCATAAAAACAATTAAAGTGCATAAGTTATATACATAACTTTAGCTTTGCTTTCTAGAAAAATCTTTCTCTGATGGCTATCCAATCTGACTTGAGCTTGCTTCCCTCTGGTCTTCTTCACGCGACTTTTCCCATCTAATTCTGACTTCTGACTTGAGCTTCTTCTTGCAGATCTTCTGACTAGCTTTTCTTCATTCAGGTTCTGAAGATTTTTCTTCTTCTGATGTTGACTCTGAGCTTGACGATCTGAACTAGTCTTCAGATCAGAACATATCTTAGAGCTTATGAAGGTTTTCCTTGCAGCGTCCTTATCATCAGAACATTCATTTTCTTATCAAGAACTTCTTGATAAGAGACTAAATACCAGAGGATCAATAATTCCTTTAGCTTGAACATAACTCTTGAGGGGTTATGCGCTAGAGAGAAATACTTGATATCTTCTGATAATCTGATTCTACTTCCTTGTACATATGCGAATCTTTGTTAGCTACAAGTATCAACAAACCTTAGACAGGTTTGAGTGACAACCTTGTTCTTACAATACCGAGCTAACTTGATAAGAGTTAGTTCAACAAAGATTGACAACATATCTGCTTCTGAAGAGAATATCTACTAATTTCTTCAAGGTGAATAATATCAATGATTTCAATTCTTCTGACTCAGAATAGATGACTTATGTCACAATATCTCTGATTCCAGAATCCATTCATCATGAATTTCTATGTAGAATGTTGGATAACATCTTGAACAATTTTAGTTTGTTCAATTGAGATATAGACTCAATTTAACAGAACTTTAACTGTCAGAGTTACCTCCATCAAGTTCTCAGAATACTCCATTAATGAAGTTCTCTAGGAACCACTAAGCTTTCTTCTTTTTAATACACAAATATTACTTACAAGCAAAGGAAACACTATTCAATTTGCATTGAATCTTCTAACTATTGCAGCAATTATGTATTGGACGTTTTGACAAATATCATTTTCAGAGTTTGACATCCTCTGTTCATGATTTCTGACATCTTCTGTAAACTTTAGCATGAAGTTCTTTATGAATTTAAATAATACTTTACCAATCATCCTTTTCACTTCAAAAAAAATTCCAATGAGCTTAATATGAGAAAGTCAAGGGTGGACTAATCAGTTTCTTGAAATTATCCCATACTCATTTAGAAATAATCTTCAACAAAAAAGATTTCTTGTTTTCTGATGATTTGATTCTTGAGAAAAACACGTTGATTAATTAATCATATTTAAGATAAGCATTTAATAGATGTTATCTGAAGAATCTATCTTGTCAGTTGATTCCGCCAAATCAGTGACTTGCTCAAATGTAATCCATTTGGCTATAATTCAATATCCTCTCAATATCATCAACTGATATGAGACTGAAATTGTAAGTGGATTCACCTCAGGTGTTTTCAATCATACAACAATGGATCTTTATCTGACACTATTAAGTGTTTGATATCCATCTATAACAGAACCAGAGCTCTGATACCAATTGAAGGTGTGAGAAAAACACAAGAAAAAGGGGATTGAATTGAGGTTTTCACTCTTGGCTACTTTTCACACTTTGATAATTTGCGGCAAGATATGCTATGTATACACTGCGAAATCATAAAGAAAGTAAAGCATAAAGCAAGAGTAAAGAACATACGATATATCCTAGATCACTTGAGAACTTCTCAAGCTAGTCCAATCCACTCGCCAAGGTGATTTTGCCTTAAACAAGGGCTTAATCCACTATAACCAAGATCGATGATTAAAATCACACATCAGCATTGTGACTAACTCATCTCCACTTAAGCTAGATCGTTCAGGGATCCCGCAGGATATAACGTCTACTTAAGGAGGAACCAACACGACGACCTGCCGTGACTAACTGCACAACATCAAGTGTCATGACTTCCCGCACAGCCTACATCCGTGACTAACTGCATAACAAACTGTTGCAACTTCATGCTCAAGAACGAACCGTTCTGAGCTTCACCAGAACCTTAGCCCTAGAATATATCATTATAACATATAGTTCTATGAATATGCTGACCACTAACTTCTATGCCTTCCTAAAGTTCTAACCTTCACAGGCCCTTTAGGGAAAGGTTGTTTACAAATGTTGTGCTTTGTAATAAGAAGATTGTAAACTTACTTAAGTACATCATAAGAACCTAAATACACACTAAGAATATTACATTTTATTCTTGCTCTGTTATATGGTCTTCCGTCTTCCGCTTCTTCAATTTGCTTCTTCATTGAGAACTTGAAGGTTGAAGTCTTCTTCTTCTTCTTCAAAAGCTTTGCTAGCTTGATCTTCATTGAGGCAAAAGAAGGACTTCTTCTTCTTGATTCACAGAAGAACATTTCTGGACAGCATCCCATGTTCTTCATCAATCCAATGATCACTTTAGTAGTTGATTTGTTGTTGAAGCTTCCATGATCATATTAATTGTCTTCTACGACTTTGCATGTCTTATGCAACATATGAAGATAAGCACATTGTGAATTAAAGATCTCTCTGCTTTTAGGAGATATGTTGTCAAAGAGTAATCAGCTAGAAGAGATGCATATTCAGGTAGACTCTTTGTGGCTTGTTCCATTGTTATCTTTGTTTATCAACAACCTTATGTGATTGTATGACAACATCGACAACATGGTTCAAAGACTATTTGACAACTTGGTTATATGTGTGTTTATGAACCTTTTGTTATATCAATCAATATCAACACATAAACCAAATGGTTGTATCCTTGATACTTCATATAAAAGAATATATAGTTTAATGATAATTAACCAGGTTACACTTAAGCAAAACCAACAATGGTTGGGATCCTATCAAGAACTTCAACGGTTGGGTTCACTCGCACCAACAACATCATAAAGCATGTGATGTTTTCCTTTTATAGCCAAACATAAAAAGAGTCATTACAACCCAATTCAGCTACTAAGCAATCTGTTACACAAGGAATCAAATAGTACAACCATGTATTGTCCTTTTCCACAATTCAAAGATAGTGGAGAGGTAGTAGGATAAAGCATTATCATATTGTGTACTATCTTTGCCAACGATAACATTGTTATCTAAACTTCTGAGGCTTCTAATTATAAATCAATGAATGAAGCATGAGTTAGAGACAATGATACTTGGGTATACAAAGAACCTAAGTCTTTAGTCTTCAGAACTTGTTCACATAGAACTACGTTCTTCAAGACTTCTACACTTGGCTTGAAACCCATTGTCTTCAGAACTTCAAGTCTTAGAGTCTTCAGAACTTTGTTCACATAGAACATTGTCTTCAGAGTCTTAATCACTTGGTTCTTCATAACCATTCTTCAGAACTTTAAGTCTTAGAATATTCAGAACTTTGTTCACATTGAACATTATCTCTAGAATCTTCAGAACTCAGTTCTTCATAATCTTAATCTTCAGAACTCATAAGTCTGTAGAATCTTTCAGGCACTTGGTCTTCAGACGTTAAGTCTTCAGAACTTCAAGTCATCAGAGTATTCAAAACTTAGTTGTTCAGAAGATTAATTTCAGAAGCTTCATTATCTGATCCGAACCACGTTCAGAACAACATCTATAAGAGCATTGCCAACGTAATATCCACATCCTTGGATCTTTCTGATTGTGTTCAGATTCAGAAAAACACTTGCTTCTTCAACACGCTTATGACTATTTTTACACACAGTAACTTAGCATAGTGGCATTTGCATACTTATTCATAATGTTTGTTTGATCTTAATATATAAAATATTCATGATCTGCAATTTAACAAACATCATAACATAAAATGGTTCTTGTATAAATACTCCATTGTTATCATAAAAACATAGAGATGGAATGCAAAGACAAATTTTTTTCCTACACAAGACTGGACCTCCCTAAGGTGATACACTCGGCTTTACAAACTTCTTTTCCAACAATTCTTACAACTGCTTCTTCAATTTCGCTAACTCCGACTCTGATATCTGGTATGGTTCCATGGAAATAGGCCTAGTACCCGGTACAAGGTCAATACTAAACTCCACCTCTCTTTCGGGTGGCACATCAACAACGTCATATGGAAACACTTCCGGAAATTCACTTACCACTTACAACTCACTAATCGTTGTTTCTCTCTCTACCGACAAGGATGCAAATAATACCAACACTTGAGCTTTTTCCTCTAAGAGTTTGCTCAAAACTCTAGCAAATAGATAACCAGCTTCCTCTTCTTCCTCATCAGGAGTAAGAAATCACACCGACTTACTAAAACAATTGATGTGAAATGATTGAATTCTAACCAATTCATTCCCAAGATCACATCCAACCCTCCCAACGGCAAAAAAAAGATCTACACCAAAGTCCTTACCATAAATCGACAGAGGACAATTCAAAAAGACTAGAGAAGTAGTCACCAATCCCTTTGCAGGAGTTTCGATAACCATTTCTCCCTTCATAGGCGACACAACAAGGCCTGGCCTTCTCACACAATCATCAACAATAAAATAATGAGTAGCACTAGTATCTATCATAGAAACAAAGGCATATTAATAATGTAACAAATACATCTGATTAGTCGATCTTCACTGGAAGTCTGGGTTCTTGTCAGGGAAAAAACTTTCCCTCCAATTGCATATTTCTTCGGATTCTGACAATGAGTGCTAATATGGCCTAGCTATCCATAGGTGTAGCAATTTACCGTATTAACTTTGCAATCAACAATCAAATATCCATGTTATCCACATTTGAAACATTTCTTCACATCACTCGTGCACTCACTAACACGATGACCCAACTCACCACATCTATAAAACTTTAGAGGAACAAAAGCTCCACCGCCACTTGGCTTCTTGCTATCAACATACTTCTGCTTACCTTTATCAGCCGGAGCTGCATAAGGCTTCCTACGGTGCATTTTATATTTTCCTCTCCTCTCGGTGAACCCCTTAAAATGATCTGATCGAGCCTGGCTATATTCTTCAAAGATCCTACAGTAGTCAACCAAATATGGAAATCTTCTAATCCATTGATAACCAATTTTCTGTTTGATCTCAAGCCTCAAACCATTCTCAAACTTGACACACTTAGAGAAATCAACAATAACCTCACTGTAGTGCGGATAAAATTTTGCCAAATCCGAGAAGTTGGCAGCATACTCTGTGACCGACATACTATCCTGCTTCAACTCTAGAAATTCAACTTCTTTCTTCTCTCAAACGTCTTCAGGAAAATACTTCCTCAAGAAATCCCTACTGAACAGAGCCCAAGTGATTGCCTCTCCAGTCACTTTTAATCGTTGGCGAGTGCTAACCCACCGGTCATCAGCTTTTCTGGATAACTTGTGAGTACCCAACCGCACCTTCCATGCCTCAGGACACTCCATCACTCGAAAGATCCTCTCGATCTCTTTTATCTACTCCCAAGTTCCATCTGGTTCATACTTCCCTTGAACGTAGGCGGGTTATTCTTTTGAAAGTCATCATTCTCGTTATTCCCAACAATAAGCGGATTCTGTAGAACTTGTGCAACAACAAGCAAAGCAGCAACAAGTGCGACATCGTTCCTCCTAGCCATTCTAAATATGTTACACATCAACAAAAAACAATGGTTAAGGAACCTACATCGACAGTATCGGCTGTCACACACAACGACGACTCGACTACTTCGCTATACGAACTGACCTGCTTTGATACCACTTTGTAACACCCTAAATTCCCCCGTGTACCTTAATTGAAAAATCAGAGTGAAATCGAAACTCATCATAATTTAAGGCATTACTTTTCATCCAAACATTTTCTCGTTATTAGACATGTAACATACTTTATATATCCATAAATTAATTTTTATTACGCAACAGAAAAATCAATCGAAGTAAACAATAACAAAGTATAACGGTTTTAACAAATAGACTTCATTTGAAAAACTTTAAAGACAACAAAATCTCTTTTAATAAAACGACTCATGCAAATAGAGTTCCCAACTCCCAATGTTAAATATTAGAGCAGACGCCACACCACTTGTGTAAAGTACTTCGACTTCACCGACCGCAAACTCTAACTACTCCTGATTACCTGCATGTTACCCATGTAGAGGCAACAATCAAACAGAAAGGGTGAGATTCTTAAATCAACAAAAGAGAAAGATGATATAAATATGAAAGCATACATCATTAAGTCATCCACCAGCACCACAACCATCAAATACATCACACCATTCAATTCATACACAGATAATCACACCAAAAATCATGCAACACGACTATCATAAATACAATGAGACACAACTAGACTCAATGCTCGTGGTACCAATTTGATCCCTATTTCATGATCACAGTTCCCGTCGAAATGTCTATTAGCCGCTCAAACTCCATACGGGCACACGACAATCGTGATTTCTCAGACCCACTTAGGCACACAATCACCTCAACAACAACATCATATAATGACATGCACCTCAACGAAAACATACAATGACTAAATTCACACCTATAACATATTTATCATCATGCAAATACTACTAAACTATCACATGCATTCATCAAATATACATCATCAAGTTACTACATCAAATACACATCCTTGCATTCATTCAATCATAAATTTCACATCAACATCAACCATACATGCTCATAACATCACAACAACAAACCATCATTTATATACTACCAAACATGTAATTTCTACTAATTTTAAATTTATTAAAAATAATATTTTTCCGTTTCAGGTCGCGTTAAGTGAACCCCTAGCGATAAGCGCGCTCACCACTGCCTATAAGAGGCGAAAACGTTTCAGACCATGCTAAGCGCGTTGCACCGTGCTAAGCGCACTCTGGGGTTTTGGCAATTCGAACCCTGCAATGACAACCATTATCCACCTACATTTTTCTGCACAAAACATGATTTCTAACAACAATTTTTTATAGATTTTGCATCAATAGCCTACATCTAACAATTACAATCTAACTAAATAATCCAAACACCACAAATTCATCAATTCCATCCATATGTTCATAAACCCTCCCAAAACCCTCATACAAATCCCAAACAACAATTCCATAGATTTCAACCTAACGATTTCTACCTCAATACCTATAACATCTAACCCATGAGAGATGAAAGAAATTTCACCATTACCTTAAAATGATGAGTTCTCCTTCCTTCAATGGCTCCTCTCTTCCTTCCTCTTGCCCTAGATCTTCTCATTCTTTCTCCCTTTTGCCTTTACTTTTACGTAGAATGACTAAATGACATCTCACTCTCTATACTTCTCTCATATACCCCAAATAATGGATTGTCTTATTTTCCCTCACTTAATCCTTACACAATTTCCACCATGCCCTTCCACTCACTACACCTCTAATTATTTTATCTCATTGATCTCTCCCAATAAAATAAAAATAATAATAATAACAACAATAATATTGATAATAATCCCCATTATTAATAATTCCACTTAAAACACATCGAAGACATGCCACGACACCCAACATCACAACAATTCATAATCATTTTGCAAATAATAATTAAATAGGAAAACAAGGCGTTACAATTATTACCTTACAAAAATATATTAAAAGAGGGAAATCGATTATATAATTGATTATGATAGTGTGTTAATGATTGACAACGACTTTCTATCCAAACTTTCCAAAACAGACTAATATAATATATTATTTCATTCATCAAATTGATTAAGATAATGATCTAATAATTTGGGTCATTAAAATTACCCATGGGTCATTTCCTTTTTTAACTTTCTCGTCTCCTATATAAAGGAGGCATCTGTCCTTCTCATTTCACACCGAAATTCTGAAGTTTTTTTGATTTCTTTGGAATTTATCTCTCTCTCTCTCTCACTCACTTTCAAATATTTTCTCTTTTCACCTATGTTGCCTTAGTTCATTTGAGTGAAAATATACTTGTAAGGAAGAAATTGTATTGGTGTTGTGTTATTGTTGCTACTCTCATGAGTGCAGAATTCTTGGAAAATCGAGTTTGGTTATTAAGATTAACCATACTTAAAATCTCTGCTTTGTTTTAGAACTTTTCTGGTAAAATTTTTGTTTTGGTTATTGAGATTAACCTGGAAAATCTCTAATCGGTTTGTTAGCTCGACCTGGGTAAAAGCTTTATTTTTGGTTGGGATAAGCCATTCTAAAATCTCTAGATTATCTTGTATCATGGTTCGTAGGCATAACTTGTAAAAGCTCAAGTGTATATTCAAAATTTCAAGAAGATTTCCTGGGGACACGAGTAGGCCAACGTTCATCCGAACTTGGATAAGTCACTGGTGCCAACTCTTTAAACTCTTATTTTTTACTTTCTTCTATTTACTTTACTTTTTTTTACTTTATGTTGTTTGTTTTACACTAATCTTAAAAATACTAACACAATTCCCTTTTTAATAAACAAAACCTTAAATTTAATCACAATTTTTTAATACCATAATTTACCCCTCTTGTGCTAGAATTTGTAAAACCCCGAAAATCTAAATTTAATTATTTAGTCATTTATTTAATTAATTTAGAAAAAAAATTGGAGAGTTTGGATTAATTAGAGAATTTTGGAGAAAAATAGTATTTTTATATAATAAGAATAAATAGTGTTTTATTATACTATTTTATTATTATTAAAAATATATTAAAGAAAAAGGGTAAGGTGGTCCTTTTGTGAAATATATGAGGGTAAAGAGGGAAAAGACTTAACTGGGATGTGCTTTGGTAAAAAGGAATACACGGTCAGTTTTCTCATTTTCTATCGTGTTTGGTGAAGTGCTCTGAAGAAAGAAGAAGCTCAGAGCCAGGAGGTTGTGGAGAACCCCAGAGAAGAGTGTAAAGCGGAGAAATTCTCTAAGGTATGGGGAGTTTTTATAATCTATTGTAAAGGTACAGGAATTGGATTAGGAATAAGTTAGGATTGTATGAGTTTTATGAGATTTTGGGGTTTTGAGTTAGGTTGAGTTTATGAGTGACATCTTGATGAAATAGAGTTATAAAAGTGTGTTGAATCCTATAAATGATGGTATAAATGATTGTTTTGATGTTATGGTATTTTGATTGATGTATTGGAGTGATTTTGAGGTGAACTAAGATGAACCCGTATTGGAAAAAAATGGGATTTTGGGACAGTCTGTACGAAGTAGCAGATTTCTGCTATCAAACGTGCTTTAACCGGTTAACGCTATTAGTTAACCGGTTAACGCTATTAGTTAACCGGTTAACCATTGCAAATTTGGTGATTTTCTGAAGTTTCGTAGGCGTTAACCGGTTAACGCTATGGGTTAACCAGTTAACACTGTTTGGGTGGCAAATTTTAATTCTTGAAAAATATGTAACTTTCAAACCATGAGTCCGATTCGCATTCCGTTTGAAGCATCGGAAAGAGCATGAATTAAACTTTATTTTGATGAATAAAAATGAGAAAAATGCAATAATTTTTGGAACTGAATTTTTGAAATAACCTTGTAAATTGCCTCATAATTTTTTCGGATACGGGTTAATTCTCGTTGTGTCGGAGGGGTTATAGAACCAATGTTTTGATGTATTGTCAGGATGAAATAGACGAATAATTGATGTTGGTTTGCTGATGTGAAATGAATGATGTGAGTTATTTTGATGAATTTTACGATATAGCGCGTCATTGCATTTCATAACATTCACGATCGGGCTTCGGCCTGTTTATTTGCTTCAATCCCATTGTGTGGATTGAAGTGTCTCGATGATTCACGATATGCTCCCTTGTGGAGGGTTGATGGTCATGTATCAATCTCACAATGAAATTGGTGCCACATTTATATTGCATATTAGGATAGTTAGAATTGCATATTCTGGATGAATTCATGATTGTGTTGTAGTTGTTGCTGAATTTATTTGCTGATGATGTTATAATATATGGTTCTAAGTTTATTTATATTCTTTATTCTTGTACGTTTATGATATATTATAATTACTCACCCTTCCTGCTAGGAAATGTTTCCTCCTTTGTGGGTAACTTGCAGATGATAAAGATTAACCTTACAATGCAAAAGGAGTTTTTCAGAGTCTCGGAGCGTACCTTAGTTTCCTTTAGAAGTGGTTTGGAGTGAATGTGTCCTGCTATGTGTCATGTAACACTGGGATGGTTTTATGAGTACTATTTGATCTTCAATTATGTTTTCATTTGAGAATAATTTCTTGTTTCATGATTATAACTTTGGATGAATTATTTTGTTTTGAGGAAAAATTTATGATTGAACTATAAAGTTTGAATTTCGCTGTGTAAAGTTTATATATTGTTCAGGATGTTGATTAACCCGTGTTATGGGACAGGACACTGTATTTTGATGTTATAATGAAATGTGATACCCTTCTTGTTGATTACTCTGATATTATTTTAAATATTTCGTTTTGGGGTAGAAGGGTGTTACATTAGAATTCACTTGTCCAACAAGGGGCATCAAAGCCTACCTTTTATTAAAGGTTAATCTTCCAAGGAGGAAAACTGACTTCAAGATATTCACTAAAGAAACTCATATGATTTAATAGAGAAGGGTATAGTTTGTGGAAATTGAAAATGAAGTTTTTCATGGAAGGTATGGATCGTGGGTATTTGGAAGGTTGTGAAGTAGGTCCATTTTGTTCTTACACACAAGGTCAATGGAGTTGTAGTAAGAAAATTGAACATGATTGACCAAATATGATAAATAAAATATGTTGTGTGGTTTGAAATAAAAAACTCTCATCACTAGTGCTCTTAGTCTTGATGAATTTTTGTGTGTTTCTCACTGCGATTGTGCAAAAGAAATATGAGGCATCCTTCAAATTATCCATGAAGGAACTATGTAGGTAAAAATGGAAAGGTTGAGCACATTAATCCATGAGTATGATCTCTTAGGAATGAAACCTAAGGAGACCATTAATCAAATGTAAACAAAATTTACTCATATCGCGAGTCATATGAGAACTCTGGAAAAAATATTTTCAAATTAGGAACTAGTTGTAAAAATCCTTAGATGCCTAACTTTAGTTGGCAACCCAAAGTCACTATGATTTGTGAATCTAAATATTTAGAGACTATGTACACACAAACACACATACACTCTCTCTCTCTGGAAAATTGCAGGAACACGAAATGAAACTTAAAAGGCTAGCCATACATGAGGAAGGAGAAAATAAAAACAAAAGCATATCACTCAATGCCAAGGAATTCGACTCTGACGGTTACATGTCCCTTATTGTAAAGAACCTTAAAGATTCTTAAGGCATGAGAAGAAACAAAAAAGGAATAATAAAAGGTTGAGGAGAAGTTACAAGTCATCCCAACATGCTACACACATGGAAAGAAAGGGAACGACATGCCAAATTATCCCTTAGCTAAAAAGAAAAATCAAAAGAAATTCAAGAAACCTAAAAAAAAAGGTAAGAAAGCTTATGTCGCATGGGAAGACAATGATATTAAATCCTCATACAATGAAGCAGAAGACAACATTCCTCTCATGGAAAATTATCAAGATGAAGAGGTAACCTCTTACTTATCTTATTACGGTCTTTTTTGCATTTGTAAGAAACTAAAAAAAGAAACAAGTAAATAGGAGAAAATTATCTCCATATCCAAGTATATTATTTCCTCCCTTGAATTAAAAAAGAACTTGATAGAGAAATAGAAATCTTAGAGAAAGATAGAATGATCAAGTTCAAAGCTGTTTCACTTCAAACAAAGACGATGAACCTGACAAGTGCAATGAGTGTGATGATTAAAAAAAGCAAAATTTGAAATCTTCAAAAGACACTTGTCAAGTTCACCAAGAGAAGAGATAAGTTGAATCTTTTGTTAGGGATCATATATCTTCTTACACAAAAGTTTTTATTGGCCATGAACCCAATTATAATAGTAATAACTCTAGTAAAATTTGTAATGCTAAATCCACTTATCATTGCAAAACCTTAAAAAAAACTAATATAATAAAGAAGGATATATAGTTATGTTTCATTTTATTAAGAAAATACGTGAGTGAAAAGAAGGACACCCCATTCAAATTTTTACAAAAAAGAGTGTGAACGCAAAGCTAAAAATTTACCTACTCCCTTAAATGTTTATGTCTCTAATATAAATGAAAAGAATTCTTGTGAAACTAACAACAAATGACCCAAGATGATGTGGATACCTAAAGTTAAGATGTAACCCTTTTTGCAGGAATGTTTTACAGTCTCAAACACTAAATGGTATCTTGATAGCGATTGTTTAAAGCATATGACCAGTGATAAAACCTATCATCTTCTTTTCCTAAGGATAAAGGTTTCGTATCTTATGGAGATAATAATATGGGGAATATTCTAAGGTTTGGCACCATTAGTAAGTCCCTCAGTCCAATGTCAGTGGTGGTTCTCTTGGTTAAAGGGCTAAATCATAATTTACATAGTATAAATCAATTATATGACAAAGGTAACCACATAACTTTTGACTCTTCATGTTGCAGGGTTATAAACCTAAATGAAAAGAAACTCTATTTACAATTTCAAGAAGTGGACATACCTACAATAAATTTAAATAAAATTCCTAATGAGGATGAATTTTTTCTATGGCCTATGAGAATAACTCACATCCACATGGATCACTAAAACAATTTGGTCCACAAAGATCTCGTAGAAAATCTTCAAGACTTATGTTTTGAAAAACTAGATTATTCAATACATGCCAAAAGTCAAGCAAGTAAGATCCTCTTTTAAAGCTAAACATAATGTTTTTATTGATCGACCATAACAACTTTTTCACACGAACATTTTTGGCTCATCCAGAACCGTAAGTGTAGGTTGAAATTATGGAACCTTGTTTTGGAGGTGATATGAATTTTCACAAGAATAAAAACTGTTGATGATGAAATATATTTTCTAATAATGGCAACTAGTCTTTAATGACAAGTCAAGTATAAGCGTTAAGCGGTTAAAGATGGAACCCAAGAATTAGGGTTTGTTGAAATTGATTGTTCGATGATGGAAACCAAATGGAATATAACTCAAACCTCATATCAAGAGAACTCAAGCAAGTGTCTAAAATAAATAAATTATGTGACAAAGTCTTGAAGTACAATAAAGTCCCACCTTGATTATTATGAGTGAATACTTTGTAAAACATAAGTGTGTTCTCATAAAAGTGCATGGCTAAATCACACACACACACACATGAAAATTCTTTTTTAAACTGTCTTTTCTCAATAAAATATTTTCAAAAGAGCCTTTAAGTCATGCAAGATAAGTTGAAATCTATCTAAAAAGCTCAGGGACTTTCTTCTTCTTTTCCAACTGATTGACACCTTATCCCAATCAATTGGTAGAGTTCAAAAATGCATCCAAAATAATTAGAACATCATCTTAATGATGGATAAATTTTGATATTTTTTCTTAGCATTTATAATTCAATAATAAATTGTTTCTTAGGCCACCAATCAATTTGTACATGTTGCCAATAAATTGAAAGTCATAAAATGCCTTAAAAGCTTTTCCTTTTTCAGCCAACCTCTAGCCCATAAATAAAGGTCCCATCCCTCATTTCAAATCATTTAAAACTACATGCTTCATACTTCTCTCTATCTCTCTCTCTCTCTCTAAACTTTTATCTTTTTTACTTTCTCACAATAAAAAATTTAGCTGAAGTTCTTTTTTCTAGAAGTTTCTTTTGTGAGTGAGGAAAAGTCTAATTTTGGAAAGGTAGATTTGTAAGTTCACTAAGAAACTATTTTTACACATTGGTTGGATACTTTATCCTATTAGGGATAGTTTGGATTAGAAGCTAAACCCGTAAAAATATTTGGTTTGAGATTGTATGATCGAACCTTTTCTTAGATTAAAAGGCTTAGCCTGTGATAAAAGATTTCATAGGTTTTTGGTTAGCCTGTGGTAAAACCAAGCAAAGGTTAAAGCTTAGCCCAATATTAAAAGCTTTATTATGTTCGAGATTATCTTGGTATTAAAATCTCAAAGGTTATTGGTTTCCCCGGTATAAAACCAAGACATAAGTTCTTGAGCTCATCCTGATGTTAAAAGACCTCAAGGTTTGTTTAGAAGTTTGAAGACTAACCACTCCAAGATTCTCATGGAAATTAAACTAACTTGTTTGATCTTCCGTTTGGAAGAAAGATTCACCATTTCACTCCTTAGTTTATTGTTGAGTTGGAAGTTAACATTAAACCTCATTTTTCCTTGTATAAGGGGGTTCGTGAGTATAACCTACTAAAATCTCTCAAGTTTATTGGATACTCTTAAGATCAGTTCTTGGGGAGAGAAGTAGGTTTTTTTTCTCCTCATTTGGCCGAACCTCTATAATTCCTGGTGTTCTTATCTTTTCCCTTAAACTATTTAATTCCCCCCATTTATTTTCTACTAATATATTTTTATACTACTTAATAATGTTATAAAAAACTTTCAAAATGATTTTAAACTATAATTTTTAGTTCCAGACGTTTTTAAAAACCAAGTTTTTGTGAACCACGCAATTCACACCCTCTAGTGTGAGAAGTCATATATCCAACAAGTGACATCATAACCTAACTCATGTTTAAGGGCTAAACATCTAAGGAGGAATATGACCTTCTATAAGATAACCTTTATATATACACCTTCATCTTTCAATAGTATTAAGTATGAAGAATCATAACAATTATCCTTGATTATGGAAGATACTAGGAAAATGAGTAAGTTGGTGTCAAATTTATGGCTAAAAAGGGGGAGCAGTGATGATGGTAGTGATGATAATACTAACAATGTTGTAAAAGGGAGAATGTCTCGGGTGTTTGAGTTTGTGAAGCATAATGATGATCCATACTTTTATATGTTTTCTTTTGTGTTGTTGGGAGGTCTTTGTTGGTGGTGTTGCGATATCATTCTTTATGTTGTGACATCATTTCATCTTGTGTTTTGGAGTAGTGTAGTTGTGTTTCTGCATTTACACGGGTATAAATTGTTACATATATACATTTAATTTAAATGAATTTACACCACATTTTATACAAATGAGGTTAAAATGAATGTTATTTACTATGAATGCCGATAAATTTACATCTCATTTTCTTTAAATAAGGTGTAAGAATATGATATATTACACCCTATTTTAGTAAAATATTTCATAATTATATTATATTTAATTTCATGTACACCCTATTTCATTCAACTATATATTTTTGTATACCATTGGACATTCCTAAACAAACACCTTATAAAGTAGGTAAAAGAATGCAATTTAATTTTAATGTTAATTTAAAAAACATTAAATCAAATATTTTTATATAAAATTCATTCGGTAAACAATAAGCACAACCAAAACAAACATATTCTAACATCATTATATATAAATCTTACATCACAATCATATTATCTAATACCAAAAAGTAATACATCAAACTCATATTATCTCGTACCAAAAAGTCAAACAACATTGTAGACACTTTACTACCCCTTAGTTGTAACAAATATTGTGAAAACAATGAAATGATATATTACATGATATATGCATAAAAAAGCTTTGCAAAGAATTCATTATCCCCATTATTCTCTTATATATTTATTTATATTTACTACTCAACAACCTCAAAACTATTGAAACAACTCAGTAAGATGTGCAAGCTCATTAAAAAGTTCAAATTTCATTAGGAAGAACTGATTAAAAAGAGTAAATTGGATGAATTTCCCATTATTATGCTCAACCCTGGATATCTTTATTGTCAAGATGCACATACATCTAAAATATAAAAAATTGTTAGACATTGAAAATCTAAATACAGATTAGTGGTTGCAGAATAAAATAGAAAGTATTTCTCTCCAACACTCAATATGTGTGTATCATTAATTAAACTCCGATACAAATTAAAACAAAACAATGATTAGAATGAAAACTACTGACATTTAGAAATAACAATCAAGAATATATTGATTTAACAAAAATTCTTATCTATCTTTCTTTTCCAAATTGTAAGTTTTGTGGTTTTTGATTGACATAAATTTTGTTAAAACAATTCACAACTAGCTGTTGAGACAGATGTTGTGACAAGTTAGTCAGACACCATGAGCAGCATGATGTTGGAACATGTGGTCAGGACATGTTATACAAGAAGATTAGGGTTGAATGATTTGGTATTTATTGTGTGAGATTTGATTGTGTTTTAATTCATACAATGTCGCAATCCAAGGAGGGATATTTTAGGAACTTTTGTCTTGACATATTTGGTTGTATTTCTTAAAAGGGCCTTTGAGATTTTTTAAGAAACTTTATGTTTCGTTCCTATTATTATGCATGAGATCGTACAAGTGATTTAAAGATGATGCCTTGAGATATGTGTTTCAAGATCCCAAGCCCATGTTGTTGTGATGTCTATTTAAAGTAGTTTTCTAAAACCTAATGAAAGAGTGAAGTTGTGTATTGAAAGAAAGGGTTTGAGGGTTTAGAGTGTGTTTTGTTCATTGTGTTCCTCTCTTATTTATTTTGACATCCGAGTAGGACTATGTTGATTGTTGATTGTGAGTCTGTCTTGTATCTCCTTGATACTTGAGCTGGATTGTTTAGTTGAGTTGTATTTGTAAATTTAATCATAAACTTTTAAGCAAGAATGGATTTTGTGTCTTTGAAGTGTGACTTCTTTTTGTTCTTTATTGTTGATTTTGTCATTGTTGTACGACTGGTGGGAAGTGACAGGGGTCTTATATCTAGGAGTTCCTAGGTAGAAGTAGCACAGGTAGTGATTAGGTAGGAAACTTGTAAACATGTGGGTGTTTGTTGTGGCTTTGAAACAATACTATTATAGTGGATTTCCTTCCTGGCTTGGATGCCCCTAGATGTAGGTGAGTTTCACCGAAGTGGGTTAACAGCTGATTGGGTCATTTACTTCCAGCCATTTAATTTACTGCATAATTATTTGTGTGTTTATTCTATCTTGATCCCAGTGTTGTGACATCTATCTCGACATTTGGTATCTGCATGCTAGAATTACAATTGGTATCAGAGCAGATCATCTTGTTTTGTTTTGGGAGCTCCAGGGAGATATCTTTTCTGGCATAATGGACAAGGAAGTATGAGGGAATATGAACATACGTCACATCTTGTATGGAAACAAATATGACTATTGGAAGGAACACATGGTGGCCTTCTTAAAATCCATGGATATAAAAACTAGGAAAGTTATCATCAAGGGTTAGAAACATCTTGTGGTTGAAGATGAAGATGGGAAGGAAACTCTAAAACCTGAAAAGGATTGGACCAAGGAAAAAGATGAGACTACTCTTGGAAATGCCAAAGCCTTGAATGCCATATTCAATTGAGTTGACAAAAATATGTTTTGGTTAATAAACACATTAACTATAGCCAAGGATGCTTGGGAAATTCTCAAGATAACCCATGAAGGTACATCTAAGGTGAAGATGTCTAAACTTCAGCTGCTCACTACCAAATTTGAAAATCTATAGATGATGGAGGATGAAACTATTCATGCATTTTACATGAATATTCTTGAAATAGATAATGCCTTTAGTGCCCTAGGAGAGAAAATATAAGAAGTAACACTGGTTAGGAAGATTATCAGGTATCTTCCTAAAAGGTTTGATATGAAGGTAACAACCATAGAAGAAGCCCAAAACATCATCAACATGAGAGTCGATGAACTTGTGGGGCCATTTTAAACTTATGAACTTACCATTAATGACAAAACTAAAAAGAAGAATAAAAGCATATATTTTGTCTCCAGCACGGAAGATGGAGTGGAAGAATGTGATATGGACACTGATGAAGGTATGTCAAATGCCATTTTTCTACTTGGAAGACAATTCAACCAGGTGCTAAAGAGAATGGAGAGGAATTCAATACTTAATGTCCAAAACATTAGTCTTGACACTGGCACAAAATATGACTCTCAAAGAAAAGTAAGAACAAAAGAAAAGTCCAATCAGAATAAAGGGGTGCAATGTCATGAATGTGATGGATTTGGACACAGTAGAGCATAATGCCCTACCTATATCAAGAAACAACATAAAAGGTTGATTATTTCTTGGTCTGATGATGAAAGTGAAACTGAGGACGAATTTGCCAAACATGCTATTGCTCTAACTGGAAGATGGGCATATGATGTAGATTCATGTGATGAAGAAAAATCTTATTTTGAACTTCCTTCTTATTACAAATATATATGTATCATAATTGACAAGCAACAAGGAGTTATCTCCCAACTTCAGAGTGAGAAGGAATAATACTTGTCCAACATCTATAGTTTTCAGGATGAGGTAACCATGTTGACCTCCAAACTTGGAAGTATGACCAAGTATGTGAGAATGTTGAATAATGTCTCTAACATGTTAGATAAAATTCTTCAACTTGGAAAAAGGGCTGGTGAATTAAAAGACATAAGGTTTGATAATCAAACTCTGAAAGGAAACCCCGAGGTTACAAAGTTTACTCATGTCATACCCTCAATTTTGACCTCAATATACATGACATTTTCATAAATTTTACATCATTTTCATACACATTTTATGCATCACTAATCTATTGGGAAAGACCAAAGGATCAATAAAAAATTGGCATGATATCCAAGTTCTCAAGCTCATCAATAACCCATGAGAGTCAAGAGATCATCAACATCAATAATTAATCACAAGATCACACAATTTCAAAAAGAGTCAAGCCTTAAGACCCTTAGTGTCTCCAAATTAGGGTTTTGGTCGACTGCGGCCCCTAGAGGGAAATTTTCATCTTTACAAGAGATAATACCCAAGGATATGGATTAAATAACTCATATACACCTTTGAAGTCCATTCCAAAGTTTGAAATACCTCAGGAAATGCACAGACCAAATATCAAAAATTAGGGTTTCATAGTGTAATTTTCATCTAAGGACCAAAAGTCAAAGTTTGACTTTTTGACCAAAAATGTTCATAATGATCTATAATTCAAGAATATAGGGTCCATTGTTGCATTTGAAAATTAAAAGATTAAGAAATTGAGGTAACTTGTAAAAGGGACTATCTTGAGAAATTCAAAAAATTTCTAAGTTACTAAAAATGGATGTTCAAGTACCATAATTTGGAAAGCCATAACATTTGATCCACACATCCAAATTTTTTGCTCAAATGATAGATCTCATCATACACTACAAGATTGTCAATTACCCCTCATTCCAATTCTTCATGGATTTTGAGTTAGGGTTGGATCAAAATCATAAAAAAGTTAGAAATGCATCCAACACTTAAAGAAATTCTGCCAAGTTGAATTTTAAGCAAAACATCAAAGTTTGAAGGATCTTTTCACATAGTTATAAGATGAAACAACTCCAAATCCAAACATAAAATTTGTTGCAAATATTTCTAACATCCCAAAGAGCTTATTGGCATGAAACAACTCCAATTGAATCAAGAGCCAGGGCTTCCAAAACACCCCTTGCTACAACTATTTTAAAAAATAGTTTTGAACAATTACTTATTGTCCATGATTTTGGATCAAGAAGCAATGATCACTAAGCCAAGAGAATCTCATGTAATCATCACAAAACTAAACCAACCTGCAAAATGATGATCAAATGCCAAGAAACTTCTATTTTTGAAATCATGAGCTTTGGCACATAAGCCTTGGATTCAAATACAATGATGGGAAAATAGTGAATATTCAATATTCTTATCTAATTCAGTCAAGATGCTCTAATAAACAACAATTGAAAGGACTAAAGAATGTGGATTGAGCCAAAGAATAACTGAGCTATTTGGAGCAGCCATGAATGCCTTGTGTAGGAAGCAATGATGCCTATCAAGACTATGAACTCCAAGCTTTATCCCTTGAGCTCCAAGAAGCAACCTTAACACAACTCTTCTCCTATAAAGAGAATCTCAGTGATCATTCTACTCACACCAAATCTACTCATAACACATCTTTCTCTTATTCTCTTCTTAAGAACCAAAGTCCTTTTTCTTGAGAAGTCACTATCAGGTTTTAAGTTGGAGAGAAATACAACTCAAACCAATGATGCTAACACATCATGTACAACATATATGAGTTATCCAAATACTCATCCTTCATCTGTAACACCAGAATCATGAATTACCACAGTCACCCCAAGGCCATCTGCAGTTGAAACACCACAAAGTGAATAGAGGTATCCAATCAATTCCAAGCATCCACACACCTTATATAAGGTATATTGAAGTTGTTCAAATCATCAAGAAACTTCTGCTCTAACTCAAAATTCGATTCTCTCTTACACAAGCAAGCACAAGTAAGTCTAACATCCTCAAACTCTATATTGCATGCCTCATAAATTTAGTTGCAAGGTACCAACATGTTTATGGTATTTTATAGAGTAATAACCCTCTAATAATTAGGGTTGTAGTTAGTTCCCCCTTAGCTTTTACCTTTGAGTCTTCTTTGTGTCTCTCTTCTCATCTCATCATTAGAGACTAAACCCATAAGGCTTTAGGACTTTGGAATTAGGGTTATGCCTGCATCCTTCTCTTAGGATGGAGTGTATAACTTTAATCCTAAGTGTTAAACCCTTAATTTGTTTAAACCCCTTAATCAATCCATCTAATAATCACTAAGACATTAACTTGTAACTTGGGCCTTACATTAGGGTTCTAATTCTTCCATTATTGGTTAAGAAGGACTAACCCTAGTGTTTAATGGACAAGTCCCCCTCAAGTTGTCTTACAAACCATAAAACTCACTTCTTAATCTCACCCTTAATTAAAATCCACTTTAATAAAGGCTTGTTTTGTCATGAGGTTAATCCCTAATCATGGATTAAGTTGAGGTATCTTCCTCAGCTTAAGTGTGCTCATCTATTATCCTTCTATTAGGATGGTGTAATGAGTTCACTAATCCTTGATTATGGCTTAAATTCATTACTTAACACCAAACAAAAACCCAAAAACATCTAAATAATCAGGGGTAGGTTAATGATCTTAATCCTACACCATCATGGTAATTAAGTTGAGATGTTTATCTCATGCTTAAGGTATTCTCATTATCCCTAATCAAAGGGAGGATATAATGAGTTTATTAACCCTTGGTTTAGGCTTAAGCTCATTAACTTATGACAAACACCAAAAAACAATAACAAAGATTGAAAACACAAAAAAAACAATAATCGTCACCTTCGGGATTCTTTTCTCATCATTTTCACTCACAAAGGAGAACTCGCTTCTTCCGTCTAATGCAAGACAGTTAGCACTCGAGCCAAACGAGTCATACACTTGAGCATAGGCAAGCAAGCAGTTCACAGCCAATTTATCTTTCAGTCTCTTTGAGTCGAACTACGGTGTTCTGACTTCCTCATTGCACGAGAGGATACGTAGGCATAACTTAACTGTTATCGAACAAAAGTCTCTGTGTCTCCCCCCTCTTTCAGCATTCTCTTTTAAGCCTCATTCCTGAGCATTTCACTTCACCCTTTTGCACTGACACTTGTACATTCATTCCTAACTTTTGCACACAGATAGCACATACACCTACCCCTTTAAACACAATCTTTCAAGCGTGGATCCCGTCGAGTACGACGGACAATCTGGGTGCTAATACCTTCCCAGGTTGTAACCAACCCCCTTTCTCAGTTTCTCTGGTTCGCAACCGTCTTATCCATATCTTTCTAGGTTTATGCAGCATTACCTTTCCTTCGGGATAAAAATGCCTAGCTGGCGACTCTATTCATCTTCATTTCATTTCTCCTTTCACCGACCGTTCGCGTCTGTACCCTATCTGACCAGGTGTCTTTTCGGGGGAGCGACACTTACCAGAACGTACCCCGAATGTGCATTTGTTGGGGTTCAACCTCAACTGATAGTTCCTCAGACGCTTGAACAGTTTTAGCAAATTCACCAAATAATCTTCTTCTGTGAGGGACTTGGCAATCATATCATCCACATAGCACTTAATTTCTTTATGGATCATATCGTTGAATAATGTTACCATAGCCCGTTGATATGTTGCACCGGCGTTCTTCAGACCGAACGACGTTACTTTGTAGCAGAACGTGCCCCATGGCGTGATGAAAGTTGTCTTCTCCATGTCTTCAGGTGACATCTTAATCTGATTGTATTCGGAAAATCCGTCCATGAAGGAAAATACTGAGAAATGAGCTTTGTTGTCTACCAATACATCAATGTGAGGTAATAGGAAATCATCTTTCGGGCTTACTCTGTTCAAATCCCGATAATCGACACACATACGCACCTTGCCATCTTTCTTAGGTATGGGTACAATGTTAGCAACCCACGGCAGGTAACTAGTTACAGCAAGAAAATCGGTGTCCCACTGCTTTTTTACTTCCTATTTGATTTTCATGGCCATGTCCGGGCGAGTACGGCGCAATTTCTGTTTAACTGGCGGACAATCCTCCTTCAATGGCAGCTTGTGCATGACGATATATGTATCCAAACCCGGCATATCTTGATAGGACCAATCATAGACATCGACATACTCTCGCAGCATACTGATAAGTTGTTCCTTTACCGGAGCTTGCAGACTGGCCCCAATCTCCACTTCTTTCACATCTTCCTTGGTACCAAGATTGATAGTCTCAATCTCCTCCTGATGAGGAGCAATCACCTTTTCCTCTTATCTCAATAACCTGGCTAACTCTTTAGGCAAATCATAGTCTTCATCAACCCCTTCTTCTGCTTGATTAATCGGATTGTCGAAGTCATACGAGGTCATAACAGTGTTGTTGTCGGTGCAATCTGGAAGGCTATCTCTGCAAGGGTTGAGATTTGTTCATTTTAGTGATTGATTTTATCTTATTTAGAAAAAGTGAATGAAGTCTATTAAGAAAACATTTCCATATATTGTTTTGTGCGAAAATGACAAAAATGAAAAGACATTGAGCGAAAATTGTTTGTAAAAGATGTCCATTGTTCATTAATCTTTCATTTGCACAAAATACATATATGTCCCTATTACAAAATGAGTCCTTACACCTTAGGCAAGATGCGGGACTTTGATGCATGCTTAAAACAGGAAATAATAATTACTCTGCAGCAGTAATCCTTATAATTTCCTGGGAAGACCAGTTGAGGACTTGTTGACCCGGGACTCTTGGACGAATCCAGCTTTCCAGGTTGAAGTCGCTTTCAGCCTCGTCTTCCACATTTTTGATAGCATTCGGGGTCAGCATTCCCCCACTTATGAACTTGAGAGCTTTAGCAGCCTCCTCTTGAACTTGTCGGGATGGTCTGTAACCCAAACCGAATTTGTCTTCTTTTATCAGAACTTGCAGCAGCTTGCCCCAGCCTTGGGCGTTCCCGTCTTCAACAACCTTCTGAGCCTGTTTGTAAGAAGAATTGAAGTACCCGAAACTTCAGTTCTTGCTTCATTGACATTGAGGGCTTCAAAACCCTGACTCATTGTCTCATGGATCTTGCCATCCATCTCTATAAATTTATAAGTGGTCAAGTGACTGACAAAGATGTTCTCCTCTCCACAAATGGTGATAATTTGGCCTTCCCACTCGTATTTTAACTTCTAGTGAAGGGTAGACGTTATTGCGCCAGTGGAATGAATCCAAGGTCTACCCAACAAACAGCTGTAGGCAGGCTAAATGTCCAACATATAGAAGGTAGTTTTGAAAACTTGTGGGCCAATTACCACAGACAGCTCAATCTCTCTGAGAACCGATCTCTTACAACCATCAAAAGCTCTGACAACTAGGTTGCTCTGACGAAGTGCAAGACCATCCTACTCCAGCTTGACTAAAGCTTTCTTTGGAAATACATTGAGTGATGATTCGGTATCAACAAGGACATGAGAAAGTACAACACCTTTGCATTCCAAAGTGATATGCAAAGCCTTGTTGTGATTACGCCCCTCCGTAGTCAAGTCAGCATTGGTGAAACCTAGTCCATGACTAGTATTGACATTTACGACCACCATTTCTAACTGATTGACCGCGATCTCTTCAGGCACATAAGCTGCGTGCAAGACTTTAAGTAGTGCATTCCGGTGAGCCTCGGAACACATGAGCAGAGATAGTATAGAGATCTTGGAAGGTGTTTGATGGAGCTGATCCACAACCTTGTAATCACTTCTCTTGATAATTCTCATAAACTCATCTACATCCTGATCAAAGGGTGTCTTCTGAGTTTCTTTTGCAGCTGGTTCTTCTGGTACCACATTTTTGCCTTTTGCTTTAGCAGCAGCTTCTACTTCAGCATTAACTTTGGGAAATTGTGAAGCAAAGAGACGTCCGCTTCGAGTGAAGCCTTCGCCTCCCCCGACATTGTCAATTTGTGACGCAGGTATTGAGGAGTCAAGGGTGATCTTCTTTCCATGGAAATAAAGATCTGAATCATAATGCCAAGGCACGTCACTACTGCTGTCATATGGAATTGTTCCAGGTACCGTGATGGTAACCAGACTGATTGCTACGGAAGAAGGAGTTGTGACAGTTTGTGGATCATAATAGATTGTGACAGGAGGTCTGATCGAAGATGGTGCAGTTGCAGGAAGTTGTTGATGTTGATGTTGATGAAAGTTGTTGAAAGAATCCGGGACATGAACTGTTGTCGGATCATAATAAATGGTAACTGTTGAGATATCGTCACTGGTGGTGTTTGTTGTTGTTGTAGTAGACTCTGTTGAGATGATGTTTGCTGATGTTGTAGGAGATACCTTTGAAATGGTGTTTTCTGATGTTGTAGAAGAGATTTTTGTTGGAGTTGTAAGAGTGGGAACTGTTGATGTGATTTGTAGGATGCCTTCTCTGATAAGACTACTGATACCCTTCTTCAGATTTGCACAACCATTGGCAGAAATCTTGCAAGCTTCATAATGGGCCTCACAACCCAGGAACACTTGGCACTTCAATAGCTGAGCTTTTACTTCGGCCAGTGGTGTTTGAATGTTTGCAATGTCATCAATCAGAATTGCTGGTTGGTCTTCCTCAATAGTGTAACACCCCAAAATTTGCCCTCTTATAATCTCAATTGGCTTTACGTTTCGCATTCGTCTTCATTTTTTTGATAGGTCCATAACATTCGTAGCCACGCATTTGCATTGAATTCCCCAAGGCGTGGGATCAAGAATTTCCTGATAATCGGAAATCTCATATTCATAAGTGGTTTATCTGGCTATCACATTCAATACAAGCGGTTCAAGGGTTCACATTTCTTATGCGGTTTTATTGATGAGGTTAATCAATTAAAAACGGTGTTCAAGGTTTCATATAAAAGGTATCGTGATATTCATGGTACAAAAGACCAAATGGTGGACTCGTGTGATAATCAGGTCATTATGGTTCTCTTGGTTGTCCATTGAGGGTGGTACGAGTTCATGAGTTTCGAGATTGAAGCTATTGAAGTTTGTGGATTTATTGAAAACATAAGTTTGATATGGATTGAACATTTGAGTTGATTTAAACATGTCAAGTTTAGTCAAATGGATCAAGTGGAAGTCGAAGATATAAGTTCATCGAAACAAGTATCGTATCCATTAATATTCATAATTCACTCTTAGTCCATATCCACATTCTTGTTTTTGAATCGATTAACCAAATCATTGTTAAGTCCAACTCAATTAATCATCCGATTACATATGTCCAGCCAAATATCCTTTTTATTTCTATTGATTATGATAATCCTATTTCAAAACTCAATAACCACATTCAATTCATTTCTAATCCTATTTTTATAAATCCAATTTCATTTTTGATCATTTTTTTTCTCTTAATCCACACCTAATTTTCAGTTTCTTTCTTTTAAAGAGTCTCATTTCTCTCCAAGTCAAGCTCACATATTAGGCCCAAATGCAACTCATTTCCAAATCTTATTTCACAATTCAAATTCATGGATCGTGTTGTGAGGCCCATTGGGGGTTTTGTTTATCTTATATTATGGAAATTTAAGAGAAGAAAACAAGTTGATGTGCAGCAAAACACTTCCGTACAACCTCACCATTCATCTCACACGTGGCACACTTTGCAAGGAAAAAATGAGGACTATGAAAAATCACATGATTTTTTCTATTATAACAGAATTGATACCGGTTTGATACAACAGAAACAGTTGAAGAAGTTAACAAAAACCAAACAAAAAAAACTCAATAGTTTTCTATCAGAAATCGGTTACAACTCACAAAGAAAAATCAGTTGAAAAACTGATAAAAGAATTTAACAGGAACAGGAAAAGTCGGTTACAACAGATAACGTAAACCTTCACTGGAAAAAACAGAGAACCGTCTTCCATCTTCGAAAACCTCAAAGAAAAAACCTTCTTCGATCTTCAACCTGTGCATCATCAACAATCCTCATCTTCGACGAATCGTCACCATCGAATCTGCAGCAATAACAAACCTTTAAATACAAGAACGCTCATAAGAAAATGAGATGAGAAGAATAGCAGAGAAAAACGGTTATGAAATCCAACAACCTCTAACAGAGACTTAACCAACTCTCTAATAGATCCTAACTGATTTTTTTTTAACTAACCTTCACCAGTGAAGTTCTAAAAAGGATCCTCAGTGCATCCTCTATAAATATCAGGACCTCATCTCCATTTGTGGGGCTGAATCATGTTTTTCGTTTTCGTTTTCGTCACCCTCTTAAAACAAGATTCTTCTCCATACTTCAAGGACCTCCTTCAACCTCTCCTCAGAGCTTCCGCAAATTTCTTCCCTGATTCTGCATCCCGATCATAAACCGCAACCACCATCATTGATGCTTCATCAGGAAAGCCACAACAATGAAAAATAGGCTGCAAAGAAGAATGATGGATTAGCACTGCGATTCGTGAATTCATCATCAACATTTCAACTTCAACAAATCCCAGAGATTTCAGAGAAAAGGAACGGAAAGGAAGGGAAAGGATTTTGAGTCTAAAGTTCTCACCTGAATTGCATTCAGAAGCCTGGTAACCCATCTTCAAGCCGAGATCATTCAAAACTTACACCGCCGCGGAGTCGATGGTCTGATGCGCTTCACGCCATTCAATGTCATCATTCTCGTGCGTCCTCAACGTGCTAATCGTTGAGCTATCCTCGCAATCTCGATCGAATCGACGCCTTCAACGGTCACCGCCTCCGTCAAGATCCGTTTCGTCATCATCGTCATCGTCATCATTTACACGGCGCTTTCAACAACTTGCATCAACAAAAAGCATATCAACAACAACCTCAGAACCACATCAGGTAAAAGAAGACGAAGATTCACGAAAACGCACACATACCAGAAGAAGAAGATCTCGCGAAAGAAATGAAGGATCGGCCAAGTTTCGTAACCGGTAACGTATTTGTCTCCTTCAACCTTCAATCATGATGTCTTATTGGAAGAAGAAGGATGTGTTTCGATCTTTTGGTACTAATTTATGAGAAAGCTTGAAAAAACCCACCACGAGAGGATTAGGGTGTTTGGATAGGGACGAACCAAGATCGACGGTGGTTGCGGATCACTTTCTTCGGTAGCCCGAGTGCTTCCGCCGCCGCCATTAGGGTTTCATTGAAGAAGGAGGAACATGAATAGTGGGAAGAGAAGAGAAAGAGTACGCGTGAGAGAGGAAGAGAGAAGTTGGGTTTTCACGTTGTTGTGTTCTGTAAGTTAATTTATTTGAATTAATTTTGTTTTGGGAAAAGATTAGGAGCTCATAAACCTAGCTAATTGCACCGTTAAAAGGCAATAAAACCTCATAAAGATATGATAACTCCACCATTAATTCAATTGAAGAGATAAGATCATGGAGATATTTAGTTGGTTCCCACCGTACCGGCGGTGACACTTGTCACCGTCTGGTAGGTAATCCTTGCGGTGATCCCGTGTGTGCCATCCACGGTAATCCTCATGTTCATGCGCCCTAAGATCTATTGGATCAGAATACCCTAGGAAGACTTTAGATCAACGGCTTCTGCGTAGTCAACAGTTTGACCGAATTCCATAGCATGTTCCCTCAAAACCCAGCGCATGTGGGCCTTTCTCAGTTTGCTATTCGCAACCCCTTCTCAAGCCCATATTGGAAATGTAACTAAAAAACCTCTAAACTCACCCCCTCCCCTATTTCTCATTTCTTATAATTTCTATTTTATATAGCTCTCAAATTAATTCACAAAAAATACCAAAATGCATAATAAAATTCCACAAAAATTATAGTAGGATATTAATTCAATTTAGAACCTTTCCCAATTTTTACTTTCTGAAATTAATCATTTTTCAATTTAATTTCGAATTTCCATTTAATTTGTTTTAGGTTGAATTCTCACATGAATGCACAATTTTGTTCATTTAATTTCTCCCTCCTATTTTAGGATTTTTAACCCATTCTTTTTGCTATGGTTAGAGGACTCATAATAGGACCTAGAATAATTTTGGTAGAATTTTTAGGCCATTTTATCCCCTGTTTGGTAGCATAGTTTGTACAAAATCTATGGGTGATCCTTAGGTAGAATTAGTTGGCTATTTAGCATAGTTAGACTCTGAATTTTTAGGAGATCTTTTAACACAATACTATAGTCAGGTTAGAGACCCTAGAAAATTAATTTCATATTTTTTTCCATGACTTTTGATATTTTTTTGTCATTTTAATTCATTTCCATCATATTATGCATATTCATGTTCATTTCATTTACTAACAATTTCTCTTTGGTGCAAGGTATTTTCCGAGGATTTGCTTATGCACTTGGATTATGTCTTGTCATGCCTAGATTATATTTTGTGTACTTTGTGATGTAATATCTTAGAACTTGTATGCTTGCATAGTTCCTATAACTAGGTTAGAAAAGATAAAACGAATCGATAGAAAACCAAAATCTCAAAATAAATAAAAGGCTCGATCCAACGTCGAGTATATTTTCAAATAAATAAATAAAGATTGCATGTGACTTTAGGGTTCCTCGATTACCATCGTTCCACTCCATTCAACCAAAAGCAAGCCTTGTATGTTGCACACCATAAGTCGTGCGTCTCAGCACCACGCAATCGACCCACCCGATCCATTGTTTCATCCCATTTATGTTTCATTCACGTTTTTACCTACCATGACTTAGGAGGACCATATTGTTCATTATTAACTCTTGTATTCTCATTCGTAGTTTAGTATCTCTTAAGTAGATTTAATTTCAAACCTCACTAACCATAGGTTATCCATGAATTCGATTAACTTAGGGTAAGTCTAGTTTCCCTTAGAATTTTTCCTTTTTATAACTTGAGTCTCACTTCTCACCTTAAAATAAAATCAAAAAACACTTAATAAAGGAAAATGTGTACAATGCACCACGAGCCTTAAGCTATACGGGAAATGATTAGTGAAGGTCTCCTTCACTCTTCTAGGATGCTTTACAAACGTTCCATTGGGGGCGATCTTGGAAAGTATTCGCTCCTGTGTCATAGTCTTTAGTGTTGTACATACGAAAAACACAAAATAAAAATACTTCTTCTAAAAAACAACAAATCAAGAAGTCACGTCTTCTCATCTCATCTCATACTCTTTGCGGACGAACATGACTTGTCTCGACAGTTCAAACAGCGACACGGTAAACACCCTCGAGTCAGAGCCGGTAACACCTGAGCTAGAACTATGGCAACGTCATCCTAAAAACCACAAACGAGTGTAAGCCTTAGTTAGACGAACTACGGCGTCTCTGATCCTCATTTATCCCGATGAGGTACGTAGGCAGTGGGGTAGGGCCCATTCGAGCACAATCTTTCTTTTTCCCTACATTTTCCCCTTTATTCCCATTTTTCCAATTTCCTTTCTTTTCTCATTTCCATTTTATTCCATATAGTCATTCTTTCCTTTGAACAGCATATTATTTCTCACCCTCTGAAAACAGACTTATAAGCGTGGATCCCGTCGGGTACGGCGGACGGATTGGGGTGCTAATACCTTCTCAATTCGTAACCGACTTCTGGACTCAGATCTTTGGTTCGCAAGGCCTCGTCCTTTTCCTTCTTCCTTAGGTTTGTGCAACATTACCTTTCCCATTTCTTCGGGATAAAAATGTCTGGCTGGCGACTCTAACTTTTCCGCGCCACTTTCGCGTTTGTACTAGGATGAAAATCCCGGGAGCGACAAATAGCATTAATCCTCGGTCCACCGTGATTCGGTATTGGATTCTTTGTGGCATTTGGTGGAGGTGCAAAATTCAAAGCTTTGGAATCAATCAGGTCTTGGACTTTCATGTGCAAGGCTCTTCATTTCTCTGTTGAATGGCCAGGTGCATTGGAGTGGAAGGCACATCTGGCATTGACATCATAGTTCCTTGGAAGATTCAGAGGATCTGGTGGAGTCAAGGTTCTCAATTCAATCAGGTTAAGCTTCAATAACTGTGGAAGTAGAGCTGCATAGGGCATTAGGATGGGATCGATAACCTTGTTAATCTGAGAAGGCCTTTGTTGGAAAGGATGTTGTTGTTGGTTATTGTTGTTGTTGCTATAAGATCTCTGTTGTTGAGGAAATTGTTATTGCTGTGGGAAGTGTTATTGTTGGAAGTGTTGTTGTTGAGGTGCTGGAGTAGGGATAGTGACAGCTGCTATTGATCTTTGCATGTACTGGGGTCTACCTCTGCCCATATGAACTGAGTTAGTTTCACCTGTCCTACGAGGTCCTGAGAAAGGTTTCCTGGCATTGCTGGAACTAGCACCGTTGTCAGAGATCTTACCCATCTTCAATAAGCTTTCAATTCTCTCAGCAGCTATAACTACATCAGCGAAGCTGGTAGAAGAGAAAGCAGCAAGCCAGTCAATGTAGGTTCCTTGTAGGGTATTCATAAACATATCAGCCATTTCCCTTTCGGACATAGGTGGTTGGACAGCAGCAGCAAGCTGTCTCCATCTTTGGGCATATTCCCGGAAACTTTCTCTTGAGGACTGAGACATACCCATCAATAAAGTTCTATTGGGTGCCATATCCAGGTTGTACTGATATTGACGCACAAAGGCCTCAGCTAAGTCTTTCCAGCTTCTGATCGTTGCTCTAGATAGGTGAGAATACCACTCTTGGAATGCCCCGGTTAAACTGTCTTCAAAGTAAAACATCCACAATTTCTCATCCATGGTATACGCTTTCAATCTTCCTAGAAAAGATTGTAAATAGGTACGAGGACAGGAGGTACCATTATACTTTTCAAAGTATGGAGGTTTGAACTTGTGGGGGATCCTGACTCCTTCTACTAAACCCATATCCATCACATCAAATCCCAAAGAGTTATGGGATTCCAGAGATCTCAGCTTCTCAGATATTTCGTCCAGACGAAGATCATAAACTTCATCAGCCCCAACACCTAACACTGTAAACTGCTCGTCCTAAGGATCTTCCTGTAGAACACGATCACCAGTGTTTCTCTGGGTATTTCCAATAACATTGACTTTAGGGTTGATGTGGGGTCCAAACTCTGGTGGATTTTTTTGTGGATGATCGCGCGCGTTGTTATTTGTACCCCCAGTGCCTGCATGGTTATCTTCTGGAGTTTGCCGCTCGACTAACTCCCTTTATATTTCTTGGGTCTGTGCCAGCCCAATCATCACATCCATGAATTGATTCATCTGGGTCCTCACTTTTGTCCTCACATCAGTCATCTGAGTCCTCACATCTGTCAGTTCTTGTTGGAGTTGATCCATCTGTAAGCCCGGAAGGTTGTTTCTGGTCGGATGCCGGTGGATGCGATTGACGGGAAAGAACCTCCTGCAAGCAATATTTCCTGAAACAATCAGCAGGGTAAGAAAACAACAACAAAACTCCTGCAACACAAAGAATATGAAGTTAACATGCAATGCAGTATGTCTATTTGTCTTCAAAGGGTATTCGGTTTGGCTCTTTGGTTTTGACCTTCCAGACCTCTGGGAATGATGAAGATGCTGAAGTGAACGAAGTCCAAGAGAAAATCCAGGTAACACATAAACCATAACATTACAAAATGTCAAAATACATAGTTTATGATTACAACAAGTTCCTATGGTGGGTCAGAATACAATCAAGTCAAGAGTACAAACAAAATCACCATGGAGAATTAAAGTACAACCAAAATAAAATACAAGTAAAAGAGAAATCAAACATCCATCCCAAATTCATCCTCCTTGACTTCTTTCAGAAGAGCATCAGTCACTGGTCCAACTGGATGCTTTGTGATGGTCCTGATTAGAAGGTTTCTGGTTGCAATGGCACTTATCATCTTCTGGTACTTGTCTTGTTCTTTTGATCTCTTTAACCCCGCCCGGAGTTTCAGCTCGGAGATTTCCTTCTGTGTTGCTAACAGGGCTTCCTAACTCTTCTTCTCATTGGCTTCCAGCTGCTTTATCTTAGCTTGTGTCTTCTGATCTTCTTGCAAACGAGCTTCAGTGATCCTGATCCACCTATCCTAATTCTCCTCTAGGTAGTGTTCAACTCTGGCTTTCTGAGTCTTGGCTTCTTTGCAAGCATTCTTCAATACCAACTCCCCTGCTCGGGCTTTTCTGATGAAGTCCTCTGTCTTTTCATTCTTGGTTATATGCTTGATTCGGAGCTTCTCTAACCTTGCATTGTCCAGACAACTGTCATTCCTTTCCCAAAGGGTCTTCTTCATAGCTTCAGAAAGCTGGGCATTCCTATCTTTTAGCTTTTGAAACTCTTCCAAACTGACTGTGACTATGGGCTCAACTGCTGATGACCCTGGTACCTCTTCCCGGGTGAATGGCATACGAGTAACTTGTCCTCTGATGCGAGACCATTCAGTGTACTGAGCAGAAGCTATGTTGTTGCATTTCCCCAAAATAGTAGTCCCTTTAGTCTGTATATTGTCCCAAGCCCAAGCTGTTTGTCGGACAATGGCATGATTGCTCTGAAAGGCACAATAAAGAGATTTTGCTAAGTCCTGCTCTCGAGGTGGGTGTACCAGGGCATACCCTAACTATCTTCTGAATAGCAAAGGATTGTAATTGATGTAACCCTTTACTCCAATAAGAGGTACATTAGGATATTGTCCACAACTTGTAATTATGTCTCTGCCCTTGGTGTTCTGAGTACACCACATGATGTCTTCTGATGTGAGGGCAATCATTCTCTTAGCCCAATTCCTTGTCTGGTGAGGGTTTAAGAAAGCTTCTGTCTTCGGCAAGTGCTTCATCAACCAACTGTAGAAAAGAGGCGCATAACATCTGACCAGTCTTCCCCTCTGTTTCTCATTTCTGTGATGAATTGAGTAGTAAAAGTCTCCTAACAAGGTGGGAACTAGGTTCTTGAGCATGAAGATGTGGATAGAATTCTTGCTTACAAACTTAGGCTCGTCTGCAAACAAGATGATACCATATATACTAAGAGCCAAGAGAGCACAAACAGATTCACAATTTCCTGTTGCGGCTTGCTTTGTGGCCTGGGTGATCAAGAAATCCAGATGAAGACCTGGGATCCTAGCCTTGGAAGTCATGTTCTCATCAATGGTAGTTACCTCCAGATACAATGCCTTGGCTATGTCTTCATTCTTTGGAGTGGTCATCTCAGGGTTGAAAGGAATTCCTCTTCTGATAGGGATACCCAATAACATAGAATACTCTTCCAGCAAAGGACCTATCTGAAAATCTGGGAAAGTGAAGCAACAGAGAGGAGGGTCATAGAATTGAAGACATGTGTGAATCATGCTCCTCCGTGATGCATCTAAGTCTATGATCATGCCCAGGATTCCACCATAATGCTCTCTGAATAAAGGAACATGATCAGGGGTGATAAGAGAATGTATCTGCCTGATGCCTGCTAGAGGGTACACAAAGAAGTGGTAAGTGATGTTGCTCTTCCTAGTTGAATCCATGCTGAAGATGTAGATGACTGAAGGAGATAGCTGAAGAAGACAACTGAAGAAGATATCTGAGGAAGATGGCTGAAACAGAAGAACGGTCAAAACAAAACCAAAGAAGATGTGGATACCCTGTAAAACAAATAGACAAATGTTAAATGATGCATTATGATGTATGCTAAATGATATGCAAGGGTTTGTGATCAGGTGCTGGATTGTCAGTTGCTTTTGGTAGGTTCGTTGAGTGTTCAGAGTTTTGGATGGAAGTCTAGAAAACCAGTAACCAGGTGGGGGACTCAAATAAAGAGTCATTTGTCCAGGGTTTAATAAGAATCATTCCAAAATAGTGTAACCTTAAAAACATTACAGTAACAGGGTATGTTGAGGCCAAGGGTTCCTGCAAACCTGTAAACATCCCAACCCACTCACAGGTATTGTTCTAGAACAAGGATCCTCAGGTTCGGATCTATTATGAGAATTGTAAACACTTCTAACCCGGAGGTACATTGTTTACCCTAATCATAAAGAATCCTCCTCTAATTCACCTTAGATGCTGAAGGTCATCTAAAAAGGTCATCCAGACTTAACAGGCTTCCCAGATAGCCCTAACACTACAGGAGATCTATAGCACAGAGTTCTCAAGAAGAAACCCATGTCTGAACCATGTTTTCAAATTCCCGCACCAGACCGAAATGGAATGGGAAAGAATATGAATCCTCTCTAATCCTATGTTTGTCACTCAGGCCTTTGTGTTGGACCTTTCTCACTGGAATACCCCTCCCACCAAAGCAAACCAGAAAACCATCACAGATGATATGATAAAAATGAAATGCGTAAAGCATTAAATGAAAGCGATAAATAAATCTGTACAGAAAGCAATAAATAAAACAATAAATAAGTATGCACATAACACCCCCAATAAACACAAAAAAGAGAACCAGAAGCCCTGGTTGCAAAGGTCCCCAGCAGAGTCGCCAAGCTGTCGCTCCCCGGACTTTCGTCCCTGTGCAGACGCGAATGGTCGGTGATGTTGGAGGTTGAGGTTGAATAGAGTCGCCAGCTAGGCATTTTTATCCCGAAGGAAAGGTAATGCTGCATAAACCTGGAAGAGTATGGATAAAACAGTTGTGAACCAGAGAAACTGAGAAAGGGGATTGGTTACGACCTGGGAAGGTATTAGCACCCAGATCGTCTGTCATACTCGACAGGATCCACGCTTACTTGATTGTGTTTAAAAGGGGTAGTGTATGTGCTGACTGTGTATAAGGAGCTAGGGAGGAAAGTACAGTGTGTCAGTGCAAAAGAAATGGTGAAATGCTCAAGACTGAGGCTTAGAAAGAAAGCTGGAAGGAGAGGGGATGAGAAATAAACTTTTGTTCGATAACTGTTAAGTTATGCCTACGTATCCTCTCGTGCAATGAGGAAGTCAGAACACCGTAGTTCGACTCAAAGAGACTGGAATGATTTTGTTGTGAACTGCTTACTTGTCTATGCTCAAGTGTGTGACTCGTCTGGCTCGAGTGCTATCTGTCTTGCATTAGACGGAAGAAGCGAGTTCTAGTTTTCAGAGTGAGTGTGATGAGAAGAGAATCCCAGAGGAGACGCTTATTGTTTGTTTTTGTGTTTTTAGTTTTTTATTGTTTTTGGTGTTTTGCATAGGATAATGAGCTTAAGCCTAAATCAAGGGTTGTAAAATCATTATATCCTCACTGATTAGGGATAATGAGCCTACTTAAGCATGAGATGAAGATCTCAACTTAATTACCCTAATGATGCAGGATTAAGATCATTAACCTACTTGTGATTATTAAGATGTTTTTGGGTTTTTTTTAGTGTTAAGTAATGAGTTTAATCTCTAATCAGGGATTAGTGAACTCATTACACCATCCTAAGAGAAGGATGATAGATGAGAACAGTTAAGCTGAGAAAGACTCCTCAACTTAATCCATGGTTAGTGATTAAATTCATCATATAACAAGCCTTTATTAAAGTGGATTTTAATTAAAAGGTGGGATTAAGAAGTGTTTTTTATGTTTGTAAGACTATCTTGAGGGGGACTTGTCCATTGAACACTAGGGTTAGTCCCTCTGAACCACCAGGAAAAGATGTAACCCTAATATAAGGCCCAAGTTACAAGCTTAAGTCTTAATAGTTATTAGGTGTTTTGATTAAGAGGTGTAAACAAATTAAAGGTTTAACACTAAGGATTAAAGTTATACACTCCATCCTAAGATAAGGATACATGCATAACCCTAATTTAAAGTCCTAAAGCTTTAAGTGTTTAACCTCTAATTATGAGATGAGAAAAGAGACTCAAGGAGACTCAAAGGTAAAAAGCTAGGGGAGACTATGTATAACCCTAAAACTATCATGCTTAGATGTTCCTATGGTTTGTGAGGCTTAAAGAGGAGATCTTCAGGAGGCCACCAAGGAAGAGAAGCAGATGAAAAGAGAAGAGAAAAAAGAATATGTTACTTACTTCCTGAAGAAGATAAGTAACCTAAAAGGAAAAGATAAGAGCAAGAGAGCACAAGTGAAGCAAGTTCACTTCAAATACATATAAAAGATGCAAATGAAAAGATGAGAAGAGGTGGGATGTGAAGGCAAATCCACATCCCATACAACATACCATAAGCCCCTGAAATGTTAGAATGAGATGCATAAGGAAAGAAATGAAATGAAATGCAACAAGTAATGATGCAATGACCAATACCAGAAGAAATCATGCAATGTAAATGTGTCATGAGATGATGCAAAGTCATGTGAGATGCTTATGTATGGTCATAAAAGGGATGAGATGCAAAACAAACATGTTAGGAGCTTAGAAACACATGGATACACATGAAAATCAATGAATGCAAAGCATACCAAATGAATGAAGAAATGATCAATCAATGTTCAAACATGTCCTAAGATGTCTAGAATGACATACATGAGCATGGAACGGCATGACAAGTTCATATGATGATAATATGCAAAGATGAATGCAAATGAACATAGAAAATTAGGGTTTTATGAATGTATGAGATGCACATGATCAAAACAGAAGCATACATCATGATAAAAATTTGAAAATGAACTCAAACCAACCCAAACCACACACAAGATCACTCCCCAAAGATGGAGGTCAGAAGCTAAACCTAAAGGAAGTTATGAATTTTCTAAGTTAACTAGGGTTTTTGGGTGGTTCTTCATGAAAAATGCTAAACAATTTGAAATATAATGCAAACTTATGAGTTAAATAACCTAGATACTAGATGCAAAGTATGAAATAATGCAAAAAGAACCAAATTCAAACTCATCATGGTTGACCAGAAATGATTTTTCCAAGTTAGGGTTAGAAAAATGTGAATTTTAGAAACCCTAATTCAAAGTAAATTGTGAAAATATGATCAAACCTAAAAATAAATTTGTGTGATGAGTTTGTAAATTGTTCTAAATGCCTAAGAATGCTTCATGAATTTTTTTGTGATTTTTGGATACCTAAATGTATTTTTAATTAATTAAAATCAATTAATTAATTAAATAATACATTTAAATGATTTAAAAATACATTTTTAATGCAAAAATTAAAAATAAAAATGTTTTTGAGTTTAGAAAAATATTTGAAATGAAAATGCAGAAAATGATGATTTTAAAAATATTTTTGCTATTTTAAATAAATGCATGAAATAAAATGAAAAGAAAAATAAAATAAAAATGAAAGTATGCTAAATGAAGGGCTGTGATTGAAAGTTGAGGGAATCTGTGGTCCAGATGAGAAGTCCACGTGACTTAGGTTATGGCAATCTGATGGCTGGGGTTTAAAGTGAGGTTTGGCGCGTGATCTGATGGTTGTCATTGAATCTGATTAAATTAATTTAAATTAAACTAATTAATTATGATTAGGGATAATGGATTAATCTGGACCATTCATAACTTGATTAACACGCGCATCCAATGGTCAATATTTAAACTGACTAATAAAATGGGATTAGGGCAAATCATTCTCAAGCGACCGGAGAAGAGCTCTGGTCGTCTTCTCCGACGGGCTCCTCGCCCCATCTCTCTCTACAAGCTACCCCAAGCTCTCTAAAGCTCCATAATCAAACATCTAACAACCCTAAACACGAATCCAGCAAAAAAACTCATTTATTTTGCATCAAACAAGAGAAACAAACCAAACAAGTTCCACGGGCAAAATTTCAGAATCTTCATACACACTCATTTTCCAACCATTTTCAAAAATAAACATATCACAATGACCGGCACATCATGTAGAATCAACTTGTAACCTAAAAAAAAGAGTTTTGGAAAAATTATTCTTGGATGATACCTGAGCTGGAGCTTTTCAATTTTGAGCTTTCTGACCCTTTCTTTGATCAAACCAACCCCAATGGACTCCCTGAAACTAGTGTGACGCGTGGAACATGCTTGAATGACCTCCTTTGAATGCTCCAGTTCTGATGAAGAAGAACTCGTGTTTGTGTTTGAGTGGTTTTCAGGACAATATGATGGGTGTTTTGTGTTCTATGGATGATGGTGAGTTGAATGGTGAAAGAATATTGGATGTTTGAGGCTTGTGCAGTGAGAATCGAAGACTTGAAGGTTTGGAGGATTTTTGTGATTCTGATTGTGTGAGAGCTTTCAGGCTTGTGTGTTGTGTTCTTTTGAGTCCTTAGGATTTGTATAAGCCAATAGGATTGATCAGAAAGTGGGTGGTGGCACAACTTGATTGGTATGGGTGATTTTGAAAAAAGTCAAAGTTTGTGTCATAGAGAGTATGGCATGGGACAGATCTGGTTTGAAGGGTTGCCTTGCCTCAGCTAAGTTTATGGAGAACACTTGGATTGATTGTGATGATCTGTGCCACTTGATTTAAGAGTTAGCATGACTTTTGCATTTTTCCCTCTTTGGAAATTTTGTGAAAATTAGGCATGAAAGCTTGTGATCCAAGGCACAAATTTGATCTTGCAATGTTGCATTATCATGTTATGATACTTAAATATGCATTAGAGGTCACAAGAAGTCTTAAAACTTGGTTTTGCAAAAATCCCTCTTTGGCACATACTTGAAAATTATGTGATTTTTCCCAACTTTGAAACACCATATCTTGAGTTCTAGGATGAATCAAGAGGAGTTCTTGTACTTCTCTGAAAATGGGAAGATACAATCTACAACTTTCATGTTTAAAGATTTTTCATTTGAAGCCTTTTTGATCAAGAAAGAGGAGTTTGAAAATCTTTCCCAAAATGGAATGTTTTCATTACAAGTCATGTCCAAAAATGGAAAGTTTGCAAATGGCTTGAAATTCTTCAATCTTGTGAACTTCTAACCACTTCTAAGATCAAATAAAGATCATGGAACCTCAAATTGATGAAGATGAACCTTTGGTACCATTGGTGGTGGCCTCAGATGCTCTGATTCTGACTTTTCTTACACAATAAGTCACAAGTTGATCAGATGACTTCCACAATGAATTTCTTCATCAAATTTGGTATACATGATCCTTATAACATATTGAAATTCTGTGATCAGGTATGAGATGTCCTAAGAGATGTCCCAACACTCAATAGGACATTTGACAGATTTAACCAAAACTTAAACAGCAAGAAAAGTAAACAACACAGAAGTTTGTTAACCCAGTTCAGTGTATAACCACACCTACATCTGGAGGCTACCAAGCCAGGAGGAAATCCACTATTAGTAATATTAATTCTAGACTTAAACCACCCTGTTTAATCTATCACTTAATACTTACCCAATGCAATTTCTACCTAAGACTCACTTAGATAAGAGTACCCTACTCACTCCCCCTCAATCACCCAGTGATCAAGTTTACAAGTTTACTGAAATTGAAGACATCCTTCAAACAATAACAGCTTGATCTTACTTCACAGTTTCAATCAAGTCACAAATGCACTTTTGCTTAAAAGCTCATAAAGTGGTACATAAAAACAACCTGCTATTAAAACACTAGACACCCTATTTGGTCTTCTGAAATTCGTACTCAATTCTATGAGTTTCTGTTGATTAAATAGGTATCTGAATTTTGGGCTTTCTGTAGAATGATCCAGCCCTAATGTGCAGCAACTGTCACCTTGAATTTAGGGTTTGTTACCTCCTATATTCTAGGTGCATTAGGTCTTCTGTTTTAATCTGAATCTTCAATTTAAAACTCCCTACAGATGCGCCTTGTTCTGTTTTTATCCAGCATTAATTAATTCCAGATAGTTCTCCTTAAATATCTCTGATCTGTTAATCAATAATTAATTCTGGTAGCAGGTCTGAGATGTCTCAACATCTGTTGGGACATCCTGAAAAACTGAACTTAATTTATTCACACAATGTCCCAACATCTGATGAGACATCCTGAAATAAATTCACATACTCTGTTTGATAATGTCCCAACATCTGATAGGACATTCTGAACTGAATTTAACATTTCTTGTTTGGTCAAAAATTCTGCCAATTCTTAAACATCTACAAACTCCCCCTTTGGCTAATTTTTGGCTAACATCTTTCCTGGTTTTCAGAGTGCAGCAGAAGATCTTTTTATCAGAGTATATCATTACTTTTCTGTTGATTCTTATTTGAGATTACTCCCCCTCAAACAAATATGAGTCCAGTCTTGTTGCAACAGAAATACACACTGATTCAGTTCAGACAGAAACAAACAGATTTCATTCAAAAATTAAACAGCAGTACAAATTTGTTGTTGTTCTCCCCCTTGGTAGACACAAAATTAAGGGCCAAAGAACTATTATCCAGAATTACAAATTATTGCTGTCATTACAAATGCCTCACATACACAGATCACTCAGATTCATCACTCTCAGTAGCTTCCTCCACTTCAGTGTCTTCATCTTTATCAGCTTCACTTGCAGCTTCACTGTCTTCATCAGATGCAGCTGTCTGATCTTCTTCACTTTCCAACCTCTTAATTATTTCCTCCAGCTTCTTCTTTCTAGCTTCAAGCTCTTTGCAGGTGCACTTTAGCTCAGCAATTAATTCTTTCTTGGAGATTGGATTCTTAGCAGAGGAGGGACCAGCAGATGTCCCAGCAGGTGTTTCAACATCTGCAGCATGGTGACTGAGAAATAATTTGTAGTGAAAAGCCAGGGGGCTTTCTCTCTTGCAGACAATGTCCTTCTCAGTTAAAATTCCAGGGTATTGACTTAGAACAATACCACACAGCAATGATGGAAAGGCTATTGGAAGCTTTGTTGCTGAGGAGCTGGCATGCTTCATGGTTTGATCAAAGATAAAAGCTCCAAAGTCCAGATTGGTTTGAGTTCCCACAGCATAGATGAATCTGGCTAGACCAGTTGAGATTGAGGAAGTGTGGTTGGTAGGCACCCAGTTAGCAGTTCCAATTCTGTTCAGCATGGCATACTTTCTGGTAAGCATGCTAACAGAGAGCTTTCCCTTCACAGGCCATGCCTTGACCTGGTTTGCAGTGATCACTTTACAGACTTGATTATCTGTCTTGCCTAATTCATTAGGTCCATCTGTTTCTCTTCCTAGATACTCATTGATGATTTGAGGAGAAAACTGTACACATTTACCTCTAACAAAAACTTTTCTAAACTCAGAAGACTTACCATTTGAGCAATCCTCCTGAAGATTCACAATGAACTCTTTGACAAGAAGTTCATAACAGGGAGAGAATTCTGAGACTGTCTTGAATAGTCCTGCAGCAGAGATTAGGTCAATGAGTTCTGTGCACTCAAGTGCATTGCTGCTTAGTTCTCTTTCCAAAGCAACCCTTCTTTGGTACACATATTTCCATCTGTTGACACTGGAGACATGATGGAAGGATATATTGTCCAAGGGAGCTTCTGGAACAACAGTTGAAGCTCTAGCTGGTGCTGGTTTCTTCTTGGGAGGAGATGTTGGGACATCTGATCCAACATCTGAATCTGATGGTGTTGCAGCTTTTCTCTTCTGAGTTTGAACCTTGCTCCATGGTTTTGCTGGACCAAAAGTGGCTTTAGCCTTGCCTTTCTTTGGACTAGCCTTCTTCTTCTCAGGAATGACAGGTTCATCTTGCATCTTTCCTTTCCTGGACCTTAGCCTTTTGGCTATGCTGGGTTTGACAAATGCTATGATTTCTGCATCAGAGTCCTGCTCCAGATTGACTACTGGAGGAGATTGAGCAGACTCCTCATCAGCTTGTTGATCAGCAGAAATTTGATCTTCATTTGATTCTTTAGCCTGTTCCACAGAAACTTCTTTATCACTTTCACTTGAGGTTTTATCCTCAGTTTGTTCAACATCAGATGAGTTCTTTTTCTTGTCTTCAGATGTTCCAACATCTGTTGGGACATCTTGTTCTGCAGCAGTGTCCTTTGTAGCTTGAGCTGGTTCTTCTTGAGGTGCAGGAATGGTGTTCAAAGGAACAGAGATACCTTTCACCACTCTTTGTTCAGAAAAGACTTGGTTAACAATCTCCTTGATGGAATCATCAACATATTTGGAGTACCTTGTAGACATGTTGGCAGGAGAGGGAATGCCTTTAGCTTTGCTTCTGATTTGATCTTTACATCTCTTTGGTGTTCTTGCCTTTTTAGTGTGAGAGGCGCTTCCCTTGAGCTCGTCCAATGGTGTTGAAGGCATTGGCACAACAGAGATTGGAGTGGCATGAACCACTTCTTCCTTGTTGAGAATTTCCTCAGCTGTTTTAGGGTTTTGAGACATTGTAAAGGAAGAAGGATGAACAGCTTTAGGGTTTATGATTTCTGAAGATTTGAGAGTTAATGTGATTCGCTTGTGATGATATGATGAGAATCTTGATAGCTTCTTATAAGTAGTTACTAAATAAGTAGCCGTTACAGTCCAAATGATTAAGAATGGAATTCCCAAGGATCTTGTCCAGACTAGCTTTGCCATCTGGAACTTATGCCATGCAATGTCATATGACATGTTGGCACATCTCATTAACTGCTAAATATCACATAAACATATTCCAAGTTTGCCCCTTAAGTTCTCAAATTGTGTAGCATCCAATGCTTTGGTAAAGATATCAGCTAATTGCAGATCTGTAGCAACATGCTCCAATGAAATCACCTTCTCTTCTACAAGATCTCTGATGAAATGATGTCTGATATCAATATGCTTTGTCCTGCTATGTTGAATAGGATTTTTAGATATGTTGATTGCACTTAAGTTATCACAGTACAATGTCATGACATCCTGTGGGACATTGTACTCAGTGAGCATCTGCTTCATCCAAACCAACTGAGAACAACTGCTACCTGCTGCTATGTATTCAGCTTCAGCTGTAGATAAAGATACACAATTCTGTTTTTTACTGAACCAAGAAATCAGATTGTTTCCTAGAAAGAAGCATCCTCCTGAAGTGCTTTTTCTGTCATCAGCACTTCCTGCCCAATCAGCATCACAGAAGCCAGTGAGAATAGGTTTGCAACCATGAAAGTACATTATGCCATAGTCACAAGTACCATTAACATATTTAAGGATTCTCTTGACTTGATTGAGATGACTGACTTTTGGATCAGCTTGATATCTTGCACAAACTCCTACTGCAAATGCAATGTCTGGTCTGCTAGCAGTCAAGTATAACAAGCTTCCAATCATGCTTCTATATAAACTATGATCTACATTCTCACCCTTCTCATCTTTAGTCAGCTTTAAATGTGTAGGAGCAGGAGTTCTTTTATGAGAAGCATTTTCCATTCCAAATTTCTTCACTATGTTCTTGGAGTACTTGCTTTGTGAGATGAACATTGAGTCTTCCATTTGCTTAACTTGCAGACCAAGAAAATAGGTTAATTCACCTACTAGACTCATTTCAAATTCAGCTTCCATCTGCTTGACAAAATGTTTGACCATCTTATCAAACATCCCACCAAACACAATGTCATCAACATATATTTGTGCAATCATGACATTACCTTCTTCATCTTTAACAAACAGGGTTTTATCAATCCCACCTTTTCTGTATCCTTGCTTGATAAGAAATGTGGTAAGTCTTTCATACCATGCCCTTGGAGCTTGCTTCAGACCATAAAGTGCTTTCTTGAGTTTGTATACATGATTTGGACAGCTTGGATCAACAAATCCTTTAGGCTGTTCTACATATACCTCCTCATTAAGATAACCATTAAGAAAGGCACTTTTCACATCCATTTGAAATAGCTTGAACTTTAAGATACAAGCAATTCCCAACAGTAGTCTTATTGATTCAAGCCTTGCTACTGGTGCAAAGGTTTCATCAAAGTCTACTCCTTCAATTTGAGTGTATCCTTGAGCCACAAGTCTAGCTTTGTTCTTTGTAACAATTCCTTGTTCATTTGACTTGTTCTTATACACCCATTTTGTACCAATCACATTTATGTCATCAGGTCTAGGTACAAGATTCCACACTTCATTCCTTGTGAATTGACCTAATTCCTCTTGCATAGCACAAATCCAGTATTCATCAGTGAGAGCTTCCTTGACATTTTTAGGTTCTATTTTGGAAACAAAACAAGAACCTGAAATCACTTCTCTTGATCTAGTGCTCACACCTCTGTTGGGATCACCAATTATTAAATCTTTGGGATGATCCTTCTGTATTCTGATGGAGGGAGGTTTGCTTGAATCTTCTGACCTTGTATCATTTTGAGTGAAGTTATATTGATCATTCTTTTCTTCAGCTTCAACCTTGATATCAGCAGATGTTCCAACATCTTCTGGGACATCTGTAGGAGCATCATCAATTATCACATTTATGGACTCCATGATAACATTTGTTCTGTAGTTAAATACTCTATATGCTCTGCTGTTTATAGAGTATCCAAGGAAAATTCCTTCATCACTTTTAGGATCCATTTTTCTCCTTTGCTCCCTATCTGCCAGAATATAGCATTTACTTCCAAATACATGAAAATACTTAACAGTGGGTTTTCTGCCCTTCCAGACTTCATATATTGTGGACAAAGTTCCTTTTCTCAAGGTAACTCTGTTATGGATATAGCAGGCAGTGTTCATGGCTTCAGCCCAGAAATACAGAGGTAGCTTTTTAGCATGTATCATAGCTCTTGCTGATTCTTGAATGGTTCTATTCTTCCTTTCAACAATCCCATTCTGTTGAGGAGTGATAGGTGAAGAATACTCATGATTGATTCCTTCTGAAGAGCAGAAATCTAAGAACTTTTGATTCTCAAATTCTTTTCCATGATCACTTCTTATTCTGATCACACAGCTGGATTTTTCCCTTTGCAATCTTTGACATAATTCTTTGAATACATCAAATACATCTGACTTTTCTTTGATGAAGTTTATCCATGTATATCTTGAAAAATCATCAACCACAACATAGGCATACCTCTTACCACCAAGACTTTCAACCTGCATAGGTCCCATAAGATCCATATGTAGAAGTTCCAAAACTTTGGAAGTTGTCAGATGTTGGAGCTTTGGATGGGACATCTTGGTTTGTTTGCCTATTTGACATTCACCACATATCTTGCCATCATCAATCTTCAGTTTAGGAATACCTCTTACAGCATCCATAGATATGATCTTCTTTATGCCTCTGAAATGAAGATGACCTAGTCTTTGATGCCACAGTTTCACTTCTTCTTCCTTAGCTAGAGAGCAGGTTGAAGTGAGACTGAGATTTTGGGATTCCCACATGTAACAGTTGTCTTTAGATCTGGCTCCTTTCATGACAACCTCTTGTTCTTTGTTAGTCACTATGCATTCAGATTTGGTAAAGTTTACACTGTATCCTTGATCACATAGTTGACTTATGCTGATCAGATTAGCAGTTAAACCTTTAACAAGCAGCACATCATCTAATCTTGGAACATCTTGACAATCCAAGGTTCCAACTCCCTTGATTTCTCCTTTAGCTCCATCTCCAAAGGTAACATACCTGGATGAATGTGGCTTTAAATTTACTAGCAAATTCTTCAATCCAGTCATGTGTCTTGAGCATCCACTGTCAAAGTACCAGTCTTCTTTAGCTGATACTTTCAATGATGTATGTGCTATGAATGCAGTACTTTTCTTTGACCAGATGAGTTGAGATTTCTTTTGATGCCTCTGCTCTGAGTGTTGTTCAGCTGATATCCAAGCTTGATTGTTGATCTTGTTCTTGTGTATGTGGCTTTGATCAGTCTGAATGTCAGCTTTTGGTCTCCAAACTTTCTTGATTACTTCTGTATTTTGCTTAGGATATTGCTGACTTTTATGCAGCACTTTCTTGGTACCTACTACTTTCTGCTTGGAAGGTTGCTGACACATCTGATTTGGATATCCATGTAGCTTATAACAGTGAGGTTTGATATGCCCAAATCTTCCACAGTGATGACATCTCCATCTTTGATATTTTTTCTTCATTTTGTTCTTTCCAGAATGTTGAGACATCTGTTGGAACATTATGTTTGTCTTTGTGTTCTGATGTTGGAGCATCTGTTGGGACATCTTGTTTGACTGTGTAGTTTTTGAAGTAGTTCTGCTAGAGCTTGCTTCATCTCTGTCATATCCCAGTCCACTTTTGTCCCCTGAATGTTTATTATTGCTGAGAATAACATCCAGTGTGTTTGAGCTGCTGTTCAACATTCTAACAGATTTGGACATATGTTCCAATTTAGAGTTGAGAAGGCTTACTTCACTTTTTAAGGTTTCAATGATCTCCTGATCATTTGCTTTTTCATCTTCTAAAGTCTCATTATGCTTCTTTAGCTTTATAACATCACTGCATATTTCAGAGCTTCTTTTGTATAGATCTTTGAATGCTTGCTCAAGTTCTTCATAAGTAAGTTCTCCACAACTGGAATCACTATCATATTCACACAGTCCAGCTAGAGCAGTAATATGCTTAGCTGATTCTTCTTCTGACTCTCCTGAGTCTTCATCAGACCAGGTCACAGAGAGTCCTTTCTTTTGCCTCTTTAAGTAGGTAGGACATTCAAACTTGATGTGTCCATATCCTTCACATTCATGGCATTTGACTCCTTTATCTTGACTGGTCTTTTCAGCAAACTTTGACTTTCTGTTAGCATCATATGGTCTCCTGTTCTCAGAGTTTGTGTTTCTTCCACTGGATTTGGATTGGCCTTCCATTCCTCTGAGAATCTGTTTGAATTGTCTTCCAAGCAAGGCAAGGTTTTCTGATAAGCTTTTGTCATTTGCTGATTCATCATCTTCTTCTTCATCTGTATTTGACACCAAGGCTATGCTTTTGTTCTTTTTGACATTTGTGTCATTCATTCCCATCTCAAAAGTTTGAAGAGAACCAATGAGTTCTTCAACTTTCATGGAGCATATGTCTTGAGCTTCTTCTATTGCAGTGACTTTCATGTCAAATCTTTTTGGCAAAGATCTGAGAATCTTTCTTACAAGTTTTTCATCAGTCATCTTTTCTCCCAAAGCTCCAGAAGTATTGGCTATATCCAAGATGTTCATATAGAACTCATGAATTGATTCATCTTCCTTCATTCTCAAGTTTTCAAACTTGGTGGTGAGAAGTTGAAGTCTTGACATTTTTACTTTTGATGTTCCTTCATGAGTTGTTTTGAGAGTATCCCAAACATCTTTGGCCAGCTCACAATGATGCACTAGTCTGAAAATATTTCTATCAATGCCATTGAATAAAGCATTTAGGGCTTTTGAGTTGCCTAGTTCTGAATCTTCTTCCTCTTTACTCCATTCTTCTTCAGGTTTCAGAACTATTGATCCATCTTTGGTGTCTTGAACAGGATGTTTCCATCCAACATTTACTGCTCTCCATGCCCTGTTGTCAAGTGACTTTAAGAATGCAATCATTCTTGGCTTCCAGTAGTCATAATTAGAACCATCCAGTATAGGTGGTCTATTTACTGACCCTATATCTCTGTCCATGTTACAGAATTTGTTTTCCCTAGATCTCACCCAGTATAAACAGGCAGGGTGCCTGCTCTGATGCCAATTGAAATTCTGTGATCAGGTATGAGATGTCCTAAGAGATGTCCCAACACTCAATAGGACATTTGACAGATTTAACCAAAACTTAAACAGCAAGAAAAGTAAACAACACAGAAGTTTGTTAACCCAGTTCAGTGTATAACCACACCTACATCTGGAGGCTACCAAGCCAGGAGGAAATCCACTATTAGTAATATTAATTCTAGACTTAAACCACCCTGTTTAATCTATCACTTAATACTTACCCAATGCAATTTCTACCTAAGACTCACTTAGATAAGAGTACCCTACTCACTCCCCCTCAATCACCCAGTGATCAAGTTTACAAGTTTACTGAAATTGAAGACATCCTTCAAACAATAACAGCTTGATCTTACTTCACAGTTTCAATCAAGTCACAAATGCACTTTTGCTTAAAAGCTCATAAAGTGGTACATAAAAACAACCTGCTATTAAAACACTAGACACCCTATTTGGTCTTCTGAAATTCGTACTCAATTCTATGAGTTTCTGTTGATTAAATAGGTATCTGAATTTTGGGCTTTCTGTAGAATGATCCAGCCCTAATGTGCAGCAACTGTCACCTTGAATTTAGGGTTTGTTACCTCCTATATTCTAGGTGCATTAGGTCTTCTGTTTTAATCTGAATCTTCAATTTAAAACTCCCTACAGATGCGCCTTGTTCTGTTTTTATCCAGCATTAATTAATTCCAGATAGTTCTCCTTAAATATCTCTGATCTGTTAATCAATAATTAATTTTGGTAGCAGGTCTGAGATGTCTCAACATCTGTTGGGACATCCTGAAAAACTGAACTTAATTTATTCACACAATGTCCCAACATCTGATGAGACATCCTGAAATAAATTCACATACTCTGTTTGATAATGTCCCAACATCTGATAGGACATTCTGAACTGAATTTAACATTTCTTGTTTGGTCAAAAATTCTGCCAATTCTTAAACATCTACACATATTAAGACCAATGGAATCAAGAATGACCAAAAAATTTGAGATTAAGGGCCTCAAACCCAAAACCCTAATTTTAGGCCATCTGTGTAGGAACTGCTCAGTCTGCTTGAACACCTTTGTAATGCTTTGTGATATTTTGACTTTAATGAACCTTGGGGAGCATAAGATGATCATATAACACTCATGGACCATCTTGACAAGCTTCAAGGCCTTTGATATGGCTCAGATCACTTCTAAGATTCATCTGATCACAAACCCTAATTGTGCAACTTAAGCAATGAAACAAGTATGCAATGTGAGATGATATGCTTATGCAAATGCAATATGAAAGATCATAAGACATGGTGTGAGAAAAAGTGAGGGAAAATTTGGGGTGTTTACAACAATGATATAAATTTATCTACTTCCTATAAGTTGACCTTTGATACCCTAACTATCAATGAATCCCTCCGATAGCAAAAAATGATCAATCTGATTCATGGAAACTCCATCGCCGCTATACAAGAAAAATTTATTTCCTTTGCACGGAACATCCACCAAATCAATATCCGGAATAAAATTCGAGAACTCCTTCACCTCCAAATTACAACTCCATAAAACACTACCCTTACTTTCACTAGAACAAAAAATTGCGTTAAAGTCACCTCCGATGCACCACTCTCCATCCTTATAATTAAGTTAAAATCTAAAAATCTCCTCCAAAGAATTCTTTTAGAATTTAAATCGCATGACGAATACACACTGACGGTATAAAAAAATTCTTCCTCCAAACCACCTTCACCCCCAATGAAACCCTCACCTTTAAAACTATTCAGCACTTCCAAACTTCCATCCTTCCACAAAATTATGAAACCACCTACCGCACCCACATATCCGAAATAAGACCAACTAATGTCTTCGTTAACCCAAAAACTCTTAGCCATATTATTAGAAACTATAGTTCTAATTTAGTCTCCTGAATAAGAAAAATATTTGTCTTCCCATTTTTAATTATGCTGCTAATTCTCTTTCTCTTTACTAAGCTACCTCCCCCTCTTATATTTAATGATCCAATAATCATTTTTGAATCTTTGTTTCCGCCTTCCCTTTCACCATTCTGTTTTTATCACTCCTCTCCATCTTTTCAAGTCTCGATATATATTCCTTCTTTGCATCCTCCGTCGCAACGCCCAGATTAGAAATCGCCTTCCAAAGTTTGCTTCTTATATTAGAATTTAGATTATCACAAAGACGAATGTTGCTCCTTTGAATATCTGAATCCGCTGAATTGTTGAAATAATACACCGACGAGGATGAAGTTTCAACTCTATTTCCACTACTGCTTCTGCTACCAAGAGTTTGTCCTTCTTTATTTCTATTTCCCCTATTCTTTGTATTACTTTTGAAGCTGCCTCCTAAACCTACCACTTTTCTGAATTTTACCTTTTTTTATAGAGAGATCAACTTTATCACCGTGGGTCCCAGCCTCTCTCCTAACGTCTATCTCCTTATCCTTATCAACCGAACACCCAAAGTCAGCATTAAACTGACCGATCCCATCCTCATCATAAATAATTCCACACTTTTTGTTACGTTTAGCCTTGGAAATTAGTGAACACGCTACCCCAGTTGCTAAAGTGGTTGAAGAAGATATAGAGTTAGTAGAGAATTTGGAATTTTACCCTTTAATAGATGAGAGGCCTCCACGTGATTAACCTGGGCTAGAGCTTTAACAAAAATTCCTTTTTGAGTATCTCCCTTTCCCATGTTGATGTGACCAAACCCTGTATCTTCTGATGCACCCTCTTCGCCCTTTTTAGCCAAAGTACCTCTTCTGTGTAAAGTTTCTGCTGCTACCGATGTACTCTTATTTGTATGCTCCTCCAACACCTTTTTTGTTCCGCCATCTATAATCTCCTCAGATCTATTGTTATGGTTCTCCTCCATGTATGTGTTAAAGTTGTAATTATCAATTAAATCTGCATTTGTCGGAAAAATGTCTTCCTTGCCCAGGTAATCACTGTTATCTCATTCGTCGTCCTCTGCATAATTATCGTCTTCGAACCATTCATCTTTCGAAGAAGATGTCGATGGTTGTTTATGTTGTTTTACAGACGCAGGAATTATCACTGGTCCGTAAGAGTCTTCCCTGAAGTTTAAAGTGAATTAAACACCTCCTATCTCTACTTTCATGATCTTCGGTAGAATGAATTCGGACTCCACCCTAATCATCAATCTTGCAACATCCATGACATCACCTTTGGATGTGCAATCATCAATCCTGATAAAAGAGCCCAGATTATTTGCGATTAATTCAAAGAAGTCGATGTTCCACCCGTAGCATGGAATGTCGTAAACCCTAACCCATAAGACTCTCTCGACATCCACATCACTCTCCTTCCACCTTCCCACTTCCGAAAACCACTTCTTCAACCAAGTGGAGCCCTCTGCTAGCAATTCCTCCAACACTCCTTCCTCTAAGCTTTCAATTAGACAGAAGTTAGAACCCAACAAAGTAATCCTGATTGAAAAAACACCCTTCATCTCGAAATATCTTTGGAAATTGTAGGCCATTCCCGGAGCGATGGTGATCTCCACATAAGCACTCTTCAATCTGATCAAATCCTCTTCTCTAGGGACGTAAGAAAATACAACTTCATCTGAAACCTCCTTGTCATTGTTTAAAAGATCTGCAAAAGAAACATACCCAAACAGCCTCTTATTTTTCGTCAGCATTCTGTTTGTTTCCATGCGTTTTGCTCCAACTCCCAAGTGATAGTTAACGAATTCAGACCCCTTCCTCTGCCCCCTTGGAAACCTAGGGGGATTAGCATAAATCTTCTTTCCGTCTATTATTATGTTATCGAGTTTAACTCCAAGCATTCTGATATCTTCAACATCTCTGAACCGCGTGAAACTGAACCTCTTCCCGTGTTTGTTCCGTCTCGATGAGATCATTACCTCCGTTACGTTACCGTTACACCCAAAAACCACAAAGATATTTATTGCACATATCCGCTCAGGGAACTCATAGAAGTAGATGGAACAAACCTCCATATTGTCTGATGCAAATCCTCCTCCTCCGAATGGGAATATGTCCCACTTCGCATTCTGAGCTCTTGAGTTTCTTTTGTGTGAAACTCTTATCCATGCCATCTTCCCGAAGTCCATAAGTCTTATGCAGAAACGAAACCAAAACGAATATGAAAAAACTACAGATTAGAGAGAAAGAAGACCTTCTCTCTCATCATTTGTAAGATAGTTTATATTCCACTTGATTCCCCTTATCAGATATATAGTTTTTTGTTTGAAATTAAACTTAAGTGTATATATATATATATATATATATATATATATATATATATATATATATATATATATATATATATGGTTATATTGGATATTGAGGCAATACATGGTTATTCTGCTGAAAATTTCAAAATGTGATGGTATTCCTCATCTTTTAAATTGGCCAAACTCACGCATGCCATATTAAATTAAATTGACCTTTCATTTTACGACCTCTCAAGCACAAATCATTAAATTGATGTGCATGATGGCTTAATTCATTTGACATAACACTTAAGAATCCCAACCATTCTAAAAAAATTATTAAATCAAATGACAGTATTCTAATGTTATAATATTGATAGTTTAATTTATTATAATTTATCTTTTGATTTATATATAATTTGCATATAACTTTGAAAGTGATGTTTTTAAAGAGTAAATTCATTAAGTTATGTTTTAATAAGTCAGTCTAATTAAGGATATGAATCCTCTCTATAAAAATATGTACATACTTGATTGTACCTGGAGATCAGGATCCGATACGGCTGGCCTCGAGCGTTGTTAAAGGACGGTTGATAAGGAGAGGAGGGGGTGTACCTGCAAGGCACTCCGATGCTGAAGTAAGACACTGAGCAAAGAGTGAGCAAGTACAAGAATTAAGGTCAGAGAATTGAATACCTGACCCTCTCAAATGAGAGGGTTTATATATTGGGCTAAGTGGAAGATTATTGGTCCACACCGTTGGGTGCGGATCGCGGAATCCGTACAGATAGGTAACAGTCAAAACTAGCCGTTGGAAGACTTCGTCTTGGTCGGTATGGCTTTGGTCGGCAAAGACCATTATTCTCAACGTTGCTCGACATCGAGCGTGCCACAAAGCTGGTTTGCTTGGCCCAATTCTGGGAGTTGGGCCTGCCCAGAACGGGAGCCCCCCAAGTCGTTGCTCGTGCGGAGGAGCGGCGACTTAATAATGGTTTTGTGTCCAAGGGTATGCAATGCGCGCACCAGGAAGTTATCGTTGAAGATCCTCGGTAGGCGGGCAGTTGTTTCGTCGCTCGACAAGAGGGATATGAAATGAAAAGTTGGCGTGTTTGGGAATTCGCGCCTATTTAATGTTCTGACGGCTAGCCTAGGGGCTAGTGCGTAGGTAATTATTGGCTAGGGTTAGGGGTCACGCGTATCTGCACGTGTTCCCTTCCCTATAAATAGGATCCCAAGGCTTTCTTTTAAGCTTTTTCGTTTCATCTTCTTCTCCACTGCACTGCTCGTTCGTCAGCCGCTACTCTCAACCGTCGACCACCGCTTCCAAAGTTACTTTCTTCTACAAATGGCTTCCCAAGCTCAAGGTACGGCTTTTATTCGTGTTTATACTAGTCATAGGCTTGATATTTAGCAATGTATGCGGCATAGGATAGAGTTTCCGGTAGTTTAGGTTTAAACAAGTAGGTAAAAGATCTTCTGCCACCGTTGTTCGTCGACTACGAACCCTAGTTCGTGGTTGATGCAGGTCCTAGTCAACTTTGAATTGGGACCTGGTAAGTGTCTATGTTTAGATTCTCTTATCTCTGAGGTCGGGCGTTAGCCATCGCCTTGAGCGGTGGTTAGCCGGGGGCTATGGCTCAGGACCTTGTTCCTGGGTCGACGTGCGCCCTTTCACTTGTCGAGCGGTGGAAGGGTGGATTTGATATTCTTAATCGAATTCACTAACGCCTTTCCTCTGCTTTTCAGGTGAAAATTCGCTCATGGACCCGCTTGATGTCTCCTTGGAAGAAGTATCCTCGGAAGACTCTGGTTCTTCCGCATCGGTTCCCTCCGACTCTGAGAGTTCGTCAGGAGAATTGGACGCGAGCACAATGGAAGAGGGAGCTCCAGACTCTGGAGAGACGACGGATTCGCCTCTCTGCCATGAAGACATAAGGACCGCGCCTGAAGAATGGGTAGTGGAGGACTTGCTCGACAAAGTATCTTCGTTTTCGAGGCCTCGCGTAGAGCCACTGCCCACTGTTGGTGACCCGGAGGATTGGGTCGTCACTTGCCCGGGGGACGACGACCGTATCTTCTCAGATTTCGGTGGTCGCAAATTTTCGATGTATGAATACGCGACTTCGGTCTTAGGGGTAACTTTTCCCTTCAGCGACCTGGTTTGCGCTGTGCTCGGGCACTTGTGTGTGGCCCCGTCCCGGCTGCACCCCAACTCTTATGCGTTTCTGAAAGCGTTTGAGGTAACGTGTGCCCATCTGGGTGTTGGAGCCACGCTTCCTTTGTTCTTTCGTCTGTTTTCGCTGCAGCGTCAAGTAGGGCGAGGGACCGACCGAAAGGGATTTGTCTCCTTCAAGCAGCGGACCAAGATTTTTAAAGCTCACTCAGAGTCTATCTGGGCTTTCAAGACTAATTAATTTTTGATTAAACCGGCGAGCGCGGAAGTTGTGAGGGCGCTAAGTTTCTTGGGGATAGACACTGATGAGAATGACGAGCCCAAACTTGATGATCAAGGACAGGTGATTCCGAGGAGGATTTGGCTATTTCCCTTCTCGTGGAGTTACGCTCTCTACGAGCAGCCGGTTAGCGAGTTTGTCCAGGTGGGGGACTCTCTGAACGAGGATGATGTGGCCAGCTTTGAGGCCTTTAGGAAATTGATAGCCTCGTTTACCCCGACTCCTTTGCTGGATGGAGAAGGTAAAATAATGTTGGACCAGGACGGGGGGAAGCTGTGGAGCGTCCTCTGATTGACGTCACAGACTTGCTGGCGTGTAATACCGGGAAAGAAGTGTCTGAGTTTTTTGGTATTTGTTTTTATTTCTGCTTGTTATTATGTCTTGATAATTTTCTGTCGTCCGTGACAAATCTTGTGTGTTTTTTTCCTTTCTTTTTCAGGCTCTCTGTCGAACCCTCTTGACAAGATTCAGGAGCGTCTGCCTCAGCAACAGAAGAAGAGGTCGCGGGTCGTTCAGACCAAGCTGACTGAGACGAGCGGCTCTGGGTCGGGCCCTCTGGTCCAAGGTTCTCCGAGTGCTTCTACCGGCTCACTCATGAAAAAGCATAAGTCTACAGCGACCGTAGACTTGATGGCCAACGCTCCCCCCAAACCAAAGCATGTGCTGCCGCCTTGCTTCATGAAGCGGAATTTCTTTGAAGGGACGAGCATGGAGGTTGACCGGGCGTGTCAGACCCTAATTTTTGACCCTAAGATTTTTCGCATCTCATCTGCATTTCGCATACAAACAAGATCACGCACTGTTCGTTTATCCTTTTTCAGGTGCAGGTCTATGCCTCGCAGGAGGTTGTAACACGGTGGGAGAACTGACTTTTAGTTATGTTGCGGATAGCAAGAGTCGCCACCGACTTTTATTTTATCCAAAAGGAAAGGGTATAAAAGAACAGGAAAGACCTTAAGAGATATTTTTGGGTCCGGGGGGTAGGTTATGTAAAGGGAAGGTGTTAGCACCCTTTACATCCATGGTTATCCATGGGCTCTTAGTTACTTAGCTCACTTTTGAATTGTTTTTGAAAGTGTAGTGTGTGAATAGAAAAATTTTCATAGTAGTTAATAATGATCCATGTACGGATGCGTAAAAACTTGTTTTTGAAAATTTGTTTGAAATTGTGGAAAGTTTGAAAAGTTTTGAATGAAGTGAGCAAGTACATAAGAGGAACCTACCCTAAAGCTTTAAGTCTTTCTTGTTCTTTATCCTTTAATTGGTAAGACTATCCCTACTATTAAGGAGTAGGTAGTCATTACCTTGGATGTAAGGGACATATGAGGGACATCTGTTTTTATGAAGGCAACTGTGGGGCGTATTAAGCATATATGAGGGACTATCATCATTTTTCGAAGGGACTTGATCTTTAAAGGCAACCATTAGGGACTTGATGATTTTTTCTTTTTAAGGGACTTGCTTTTATACACCCCACTTGACCTTATTAATAGGCAACATTGAGGGATAACCTTAGGAATGTGAGATGGCGATTAAAAATCGACTTATGTGTGTGAGTGTTCAATATTATTTATCTTTAATTAAAATGATCTAAATTTATTTTACATAGAATACATGTTTTTGCACTCCCTAAATTACTAACCATAGCAAGCAAATTAAATAATTAAATATTTACAAACTTTACACCAAGGAGCAATTACAAAATAATTATAAAAATAATAAATAGCAAAAATATAAAAGCAAAATATAAATAATAAGCAAAAATAATAAATAAACGATAAATAAATAAATAGGGGTTAGTAATAACAAGAATTAAAAAATAGGGTTAGTTAAAATAATAATGAAAAATATTAGTGAAATAGTAATGAAAAGTTAAACAATGTTAGTGAAATAATAATAATAAGAAGATATATAAGATTAGTGAAACAAGAATATGAATTAATAACAATAATCAAAATAAATAGAATTTAAAAATATTATAATAACATGATGAGAATAATAAACACAAAATTAAATTTTAATATATAAACATTTATTTAGAATTAAATAATTATTATAACAAAAAATTTTAAACATAATATAATTATAAATTTTAATCATTACAAATTTAATTATTTCTAAACATATATTAACAATTATTTATTAAAAAGATATTTACACATTATATGAAGACAATAAAGTTTAAATATCATATTCATAAAAAATAATCATATTTACAAAATTTACAAGAATCATATTAAATAAATAAATACATATACATAATAATTATATTAAGAATTAGAAAATAAAATTATTTAGAAAAATAGAATTAGGTTTTACAAAATTAGGGTTTATTTTAGAAAATATTTTTTAGGGTTTTTAATTTAATTATACAAAATTATTTAATTAACATGCATATATTATATTTACATATGATAAAGAAAATAATTTCAGAAAATTCATATATTTTAGAATTTAGAAAATATTAAACATGCTTCATTATTATTTTTCATTATTTAGAAAACATATATACATAAAATTATATTCAATTTAATATTAGAATACTTAAAACAAATAAAAGAAAAAAAATGTGAAAAACTTACCTGACTGGGGTTTGAACCCAGGTCAGCTTGTTTGCCAGCAACAATGAGTACCACTAGGCTGCTACACGCGCTAGTGACAATGAAGGGGATTCAATTTGTTTTGTTCTTTGCCTGAAAAATCAAGAAAAATAAAGAAGCAAAAAGGCATGGGGTGGTGTTGAACCCAGGACCTTTGAACACAAGCAAACACGCATAACCGCCTGGCTGGAAGAGCCCATCTGTTAACTAAACAACTACGAATAATAATATATTAAAAACGCAGTTTAAATGAAAAATATCAAAAAATTTGCTGGAGGCAGGATTCGATCCCCTCCCCTTTTGTTAGACGCACGTATACTTTTCCACTGGGCCACGCACTGGTTTGTGATAATGGATCAATAACATAAAATAAAATATTTTAAACACAATTTCAAATTTCCTGCGCGCGCCAGAACTCCTTCTTCAACCTCCTGCCCTGCGAAATCTCTTACGAAAATTGCTGGAAATTTACCTGCGAATTTTCCTACATTCAAAACCTGCAAATTTCAATCATCATGAATATGCAACCATTCGTTAAATCAAGCACAGGGTTATGATCACCATGTCTCATACAATCAATCTATGGTCTTAAAATCAATTTATAAGTCCTAAATCGAAGAACCCCAAAAATCACTCAAGAACCCTAGCTATGGCCGTTTACGGTTTAAGCACTTATTCTTCAATCCAATTGCCCAGAAAGCATCTATGCATCATTACAAACACAAATACATCATTAGATTTCATTGTTACTGCATAATTAATTCAAACCGAAAAAATTTGTAAGATGGATAAAATGCATTCGGGTTGAACAATATGGTGTGTATGGGATGAATGTGAGTAATGGTTTAGCTTCAGTGATGTCCAAAGAACATCTCTATGTTCTTAGTTTACCTTCTAGTGCTCTGGATTGAAGAATCCGAATATGAGTTTTGGATGGATTTTTGAGGTTTTGAACTTACACTTTGAGGCAGCCAATTCGTGAATGAGTGCTAGGGTTATGATCAGTACTTATATGAGGATCATTTAGGTCAGAAAAATTGAATGGTTGTATGGAGATTTTGATATTTGAAGATTGAAAAAGATCATGGTTTAAAATTCAAATATTTGTTCATGAAGGCTTGCTATTTTTGTACCAATCTCATGATTTCCTTCCCTTTCAATTCAAATCAGTATTGATGAGATTCTAGAAGCTCAATCTTATCCAAATAATATATTTTCATATTTTATATTTATTTAAAATGATTTTTTATGAATTAAATCAAAATAAATAAAAATAAAATAATAAAAATTCTGATTTTTAATCATTTGGGTCGTGCATGGTGATATGGTATGGATTGGATCACAATTTGGCCAGCCCATTTGGAAAGAAGTGGTTTTAAACCTCCATTTTCAACATAAACCATCACAAAATTTCCCAACTTTGCAAGGGCACATCTCCCTCAATTTTAATGCTATGAGGGTGTTCTTGGACATTTTGGAAAGCTTGAAGAGTCCTCTAAACAACCCCATTGGTTTCATGTCCATATCATCTACCAATCTCAAGTTATGCTCTTTTGAAGTTGTTGACTTTTTGTTGACTTTTGAAATGACCTATAATGTCTTAGCTCATATCTTCCAAATGAAGCATTTTTGGGCTTGACTTTCAAGATCAAAGTTGTAGAGAATTCAATTTCCTTCAAAATGAGCTTTGAGTGGAGACTTGGTGATGAAGTATGTGAAAGTTATGGCTGGTCAAAGTTCAGTTGACTTTTACTGAGGAAACCCTAATTTAGAAACTCCTGATTCTTGATGATCTGAAATCTCCTTGATGAATCATGATCAACCCTTGATCAAATGATGAATTTTACTTCATATACTTGATGTTGGCAAAAAATCATGAAGTTTGACTTTGGTTTGACCACAGTTGTCCTCAGTTTGACTTTTTAACTGCTTTGACTGATTTTGACTTATCTGATCATCTGACTGAGCAAACTTTTGAGAAAAGTCTTGAAACTTGTCATGGGGATTCTTAAACACATATAAGATGTTATGAAGCTCACTTGAAGTCTTGGAAGTCCATTTAGCCTGATTAAAGTCAAAACCCTAATTTTGGATGCACTGCTTAGGAGGTGCATTGTCTGAGGGAATTGTCAACTCTTTTGACCAATTGTGAACTTTGTGAACCTTGTGAACCATCATAAAATGTCTTGTGAACTTCATGGGAGGTATGGTGAACCTTGTGAACCTTGTGAATCTTCAGGAAGTGACTTGTAGACTTCATGAACCTCATGAAAGGTTATGTAAACATTGTGAATCTTGTGAACCTTGTGAACCTTCAAGAAGTAACTTGTAGACTTCATGAACCTCATGAAAGGTCTTGTAAATGTTGAGAAGCTTGTGAACCTTGTGAACCTTCAAGAAGTGACTTGTAGACTTCATGAACCTCATGAAAGGTCTTGAAAGCCTTGTGAATCTTGTGAACCTTCATAGAACACAAAGTCTTGTATTGTGAGGGCAAATTTTGGGGTGCAACAGCTGCCCCTGTTCAATTTTCTGAAACCTGAGGGGTTAGATTGGTATGTTTGCCAGTCATGACCTGGAAGGTTGAAGGGGATTGAACACAAAAGCCCAAAAATTTGCACTCACTAGTGCATAAAGTGGTACAGATGGCTAGTTGAATGTGATTGAGTGGGATTAAAGATGCCACTTGGAGAACAATTCTTTAGATACATGTCTTGGAGGATGAAGCAGTCCAAAATATGGAGGTACAATGGTAGCTGTCAGGAGGATAAAGCAATCCTGAGGTACGAGAAGCTGTCAGGAGAATAAAGCAATCCTGAGGTATTGATATTATGATTTCAGGAGGATGAAGCAATCCTGATGTACTAGGAGTTTTCGGGAGGATAAAGCAGTCCTGATGTATGAGAAGCTGTCAGGAGGATGAAGCAATCCTGAGGTAAAGAAGCTGTCAGGGGGATTTAGCAACCCTGAGGTAAAGAAGCTGTCAGGGGGATTTAGCAACCCTGAGGTACTTGATAATATGCTTTCAGGAGGATGAAGCAGTCCTGATGTAACAATGTATTCCCAAGAGGATGAAGCAACCTTGAGAGATGATAAGTCTTCAGGAGGATTAAGCATTCCTGATGTAATAGGAGTTTTCAAGAGGATAAAGCAGTCCTGATGGATGATGTGCTTTCAGGAGGATAAAGCAATCCTGATACTCGTAAGTTTATTTGCTGGATAATTAACCTGAAACAAGGTAGCACTTGTATAATAATATTAGTTTATGCATTGTGTATGCATGTATGATATGATGCACTTAAGTAATATATTATGCATTTATGTATATGTATGTTATGATATGAATGATGCATGTATGACATGATGCTGCCTGAAGCGTCTGGATATCTTCGTATAATAACTGCTGGCCAGGGAAAATAAATCCCGATTCGTTGCTGAAGAATATGAGGAATTCGTCCCTGTCTTGTTTGATGATGAGATATACATAACCTCCCGTATGCTAGGGATAGCAAGGTATATATAACCTCCCGTTTACTGGGGATAGTAGGGTATATATAACCTCCCGTTTGCTGGGGATAGTAAGGTATATATAACCTTCGTCTTCGTTTGATAGTAGAGTAGATACCACATCCCGTCTTCGTTCGTCGTACCCTTATTGGAAAGTAAATTCCCGTATATCCGTATGAGGATAAAAGAGATGGATATAAATTCCAGGGGAGATGTGACTTTATGAAGATGGATTCGTCCTACTGAGGGTTTGTAACTGTCTTGTAAGAGATGAACCGGCGAAGCTTCGTTGAAATCCTTCCCTCGTTCATCCTTAGTAAATACTATTACTGCATTTTCATGCATTTCTGGTAAACATTAATCATATTAAAAGCATACATGCATTTCTGGTAAACATCAATCATATTCAAAAGCATACATACATTCAAACACAACCAATGGACGTTTCGCTTATGTAAATAGGGTAAAAGTAAATCTGGATTCAAAAGATGGAATTTATTTATATCAAAAGTGACCCATACACGGGTAAGTTTGTACAAGGAGACATAAACCCTAGTAAGAGGATTTTGTCATAAAGTTTTACAAAAGAGAATCAGCTATGTGGGAAATAATCCTATTGAGTTTCAATTCTACTATTGCCACTCAAGTATCTCATCTTCTTGCTGTTGAGACGGAAACGATTGAATTGAGTTTTATCTGTTCGAACTTGAATAAGTAGTACAACTGGTTGCAGTTTCATGGGTGATCCAAACGAGACATAGTCATACGCTTTAATCCCTAACTTTTGCCTGGATTGCCCTTTCAGGTTTTCAATCCACCGGGATACCCTTTTTTGCCCAAGTCGCCTTTTCAGGTTTTCGACTTGCCGGGTGTACATCTTTTATATATATCCCTAATTTTTGCCCAAACCCTTTTGGTTTGCCGGGATGCCCTTATTTTTGCCTAGGCCTGTCAACCTAGCGGGTCTCTTTTTATGCGTAGTATTTTTTAACTATTCTGCGTTCACTGGCTGTGGGAAGTCCTCACCATCCATTGTAGTCAGTATCATGGCACCTCCTGAGAACACTGTCTTGACTACAAATGGTCCTTCATATGTTGGAGTCCACTTGCCCCTAGGATCACCCTGTGGTAATATGATACGCTTGATTACCAAGTCACCAGCCTGATATACCTTTGGCTTAACCTTCTTATTAAAAGCTTTGATCATTCGCTTCTGGTACATCTGGCCATGACAAACTGCTGCTAGCCTCTTCTCATCAATCAAAATTATCTGGTCCAGTCGAGTCTGAATCCATTCATCTTCGTCCAAGCCCGCATCCTTCACAATTCTCAAGGAGGGAATCTGAACTTCAATGGGCAGAACTGCTTCCATACCATAGACTAAGGAGAATGGGGTTGCCCCTGTTGAAGTACGTATTGTAGTACGATAACCATGAAGAGCAAATGGTAACATCTCATGCCAATCCTTGTAGGTAACAGTCATCTTCTGTACAATCTTCTTGATGTTCTTATTAGCAGCTTCAACTGCCCCATTCATCTTTGGACGATACGGAGAAGAGTTGTGATGCTTAATCTTGAACTGCGTGCAGAGATCAGTAATCATAGTGTTGTTCAGATTAGAGCCATTATCAGTAATAATCCTCTCAGGGATGCCATACCTACATATGAGATTATTCTTAATGAATCGAGCCACAACATTCTTGGTAACAGATGCAAATGAAGCTGCCTCTACCCACTTTGTAAAATAATCAATAGCAACCAGGATGAAACGATGTCCATTAGAAGCAGTAGGCTTGATCTCACCAATCATATCAATGCCCCACATGGCAAAGGGCCAAGGAGCAGTCAACACATTCAATGGTGATGGAGGTACATGTACTTTATCAGCATAAATTTGACATTTGTGACACGTTCTGGAGTGTTGATAGCAATCAGCTTCCATGGTAGACCAATAGTAACCTGCTCTCAAAATCTTCTTTGCCATAGTATGACCACTAGAATGAGTGCCAAAGATCCCATCATGCATATCCTCCATAATCTCAGTTGCTTCCTTCTTATCCACACAACGAAGCATAGTTGAATCATGATTGCGCTTGTACAAAATCCCATTACTCAGAAAGAACTTAGCAGAAAACCTTCTCAGGAACTTCCTATCTTTGACAGATGCCCCTTCAGGGAACTCCTGAGCTTCAAGATATCTTTTCACTTCATAGAACCAAGGCTTCTCTTCTGCCCCTTCTGTGTCAATCTCATTGCAGTATGCAGGTTTTTCAAATCTATCAATGGTAATCTTGGGAGCTTCATCATCCCAGCTGATCTCAAACATAGATGCCATGGTGGCTAATGCATCTGCCAACTGATTCTCTCTTCGTGGAATATGTCCAAAGGTAATCTCTTTGAAATGTGGGATTAAAGACAACACATGCTCTCTGTAAGGAATGAGATTATCATGCTTGGTATCCCAATCTCCTTTGATCTGACTTACTACCAGGGCTGAATCTCCATACACGTCAAGGAACTGAATCTTCATATCAATAGCAACTTTAATACCCAGGATACATGCCTCATACTCAGCCATGTTATTGGTACAATAGAAACAAAGTCTAGCAGTAATCGGGGTATGACAACCTTCAGGGGAACTAATCACAACACCGACACCATTACCAAGTGCATTGGAGGCACCATCAAAAACCATAGTCCATCGGGATCCTTGTTCAGGTCCGTCATATTGTCCAGGTTCTTTGGTAACAGTCATAATGTCTTCATCAGGGAACTCAAAACTCATTGACTGGTAATCATCCACTGCTTGATGAGCCAAATGATCTGCTACAACACTTCCCTTAATGGCCTTCTGAGTAGTATACTGTATATCATATTCTGTCAAGATCATTTGCCATCTTGCAATTCTTCCGGAGAGAGCAGGTTTTTCAAATATGTACTTGATTGGATCCATCTTTGAAATCAACAAGGTAGTATGGGTCAACATATACTGTCTTAGTCGGCGAGCAGCCCATGCCAAAGCGCAGCAAGTTTTCTCGAGCAGTGAGTATCTTGTTTCACAGTCGGTAAACTTTTTGCTAAGGTAGTATATTGCCTGCTCTTTTCGACCAGACTCGTCATGTTGCCCCAACACACACCCCATTGAGTTGTCTAACACTGTTAAGTACATAATCAAGGGTCTTCCATCAACTGGTGGCATCAAAATTGGAGGTTCTAACAGATATCTCTTGATTTCATCAAAGGCAGTCTGGCACTCATCATTCCATTCCATCCCCTGATCTTTCTTCAATAACTTGAAGATTGGCTCACAGATGGTAGTTAACTGGGAAATAAATCTTGCAATGTAGTTCAATCGTCCCAAGAAACCTCTAACCTCCTTCTCAGTACGGGGAGCTGGCATCTCCCGTATAGCCTTCACTTTTGCAGGATCCACTTCAATACCTTTTCCACTGACAATGAAACCCAGGAGCTTTCCAGATCTAACTCCAAAAGTACACTTGTTTGGGTTCAACCTCAATTTGTATTTCTTCAACCTCTCAAACAACTTGTGCAGATGATCAAGATGTTGCTCTTCATTCTGAGATCTGGCTATCATATCATCCACATATACCTCTATCTCATGATGAATCATATCATGAAACAAAGCCACCATAGCACGCTGATACGTTGCCCCTGCATTCTTCAAACCAAATGGCATCACCTTATAGCAAAAAGTGCCCCACTGTGTCACAAATGTTGTCTTCTCCATATCTTCAGGTGCCATCTTGATTTGATTGTAACCAGAGAAACCATCCATAAAAGATAATACTTTATGCTGAGCAGTGTTGTCTACCAGAATATCAATATGAGGAAGTGGAAAGTCATCTTTGGGGCTAGCCTTGTTCAAATCTCTGTAGTCCACACACATACGTACCTTACCATCTTTCTTAGGAACCGGTACCACATTTGCAACCCACTGAGGATAAGAAGTCACTGCTAAGAACCCTGCATTGAACTGTTTCATTACCTCTGCCTTGATCTTTTCTGACATTTCAGGACGCATACGACGAACCTTCTGCTTCTTTGGACGACAATCTTCTTTTACTGGTAAACGGTGAACCACGATGTCTGTATCCAACCCTGGCATATCTTCATAAGACCAAGCAAAGATTTCCACATAGTCACGTAACATCTGAATCAATCTGATCTTGACACTGTCCTCTAAATCAGCCCCTATCTTGACCTCTTTTCTGTTTTCTTCAGTTCCCAGATTCACAACTTTGACTGGCTCTTCATGTGGCTGTATAGCTTTCTCTTCTTGTTGTAACAACCTAGCAAGCTCTACAGGTATTTCACAATCGTCCTCATTTCCGTCTTCAGTTTGATAGATCGGATTCTCGAAATTATAATTGGCAATAGTAGAACTGTTATCAACAGGATCCAGAGTGGATGAGGATCTGCATTTTAGTGATGTGGGTGTGTGTAAGAACACATAGCTGATAAAACAAAATAAAAGAAAAGAAAGACAAGGAACACAATATTTACGAAAACGAAACGTCCACTGATTTTATTGAATGAAGTATGCAAATGAAATGACATCCCGTGACAAGCACACCATTGTGCCCCGGGCAAGGCACAAGGCTTGAAAGTTTTATTGTTCAAGAAATTACAAAATTTAAATAGCAACAACACAGTAATAGTATTTACTCCTGACTAAAGGAGATAGGGATAACATCTTCAGCTTTCCAATTATTGAGTCCAGCACCCACAGTAGGAAAAATCCAAGCGTCCAAGTTGTAGTCTTCATCATAGTCTCCCACAGCATTGATCTGATCTTTCGTAACCCCTTGATTAGTGATACGAACAGCACGAGCACGACGAACAGCCTTCTGGGACTCTGCAGTGAAACCCAAACCAAACTTGTCAGACTTGTATGGAATATCAGGAAGCTGACCCCAAATAGTACAACCACCTTCATCCACCACAGCTCTAGCATCATTGAGGGAGGCCATTGCCATTGTTGGAGGTTTTCTGGTGACCACAGGAACTTTCTTCACAGCAGGAGGAGCTACATAATCATTAGCAACCCAGGGAACCACTTCAAATGTCTGGCACGGAGTTTCAATGTATTCACCTTCCATCTCCAGATACTTGAAAGTGTTTACATGGCTGACAAAGTATTCTTCTTCTCCATAGACAGTAACAACCTTTCCATTCACCGGATATCTCAACTTTTGGTGTAATGTAGAGGTTACAGCACCTGCCCCATGGATCCAGGGACGACCAAGCAGACAAGAGTATGAAGGACGAATATCCATCACATAAAATGTAGCAGTAAAAACCTGGGAACCAACTTTAATTGGGAGATCAATTTCCCCATGCACTACTCTTCTAGAACCATCAAAAGCTTTCACCACAATATTACTGGGTTTCAGCACAGCATCTTCAGGACTCAGCTTGTTCAGGACTTCCTTAGGCAACACATTTAGAGAGGAACCATTGTCTATCAGTACATGTGACAGGGTAGTGCCCCTGCATTCAAATGAGATATGTAAGGCCCTGTTATGATCCCTCTTGGCAGGGGTCAAATCAGCATCAGAAAATCCTAACCCATTATCATAGGTCAGGTGGGCAACACAATTCTCAAACTGGTCAACAGAAATGGCATTGGGCACATGAGCAGACTTCAGGAACTTGATCAAGGACTTGGCATGAGCCTCAGAACATAACAACAAGGATAGCATAGAAATCTTCGAGGGAGTATGCCCCAATTGATCAACAATGTCATAATCACTCTTGCGAATGATTTTCAATACTTCTTCCATCTGCTTAGAGAGGTCATCAGCAGCTGGCACATCAGGAGATACAGGCTCAATAACAGGACCTTTGCCCCGAGCATCAGTGGTGGAAGTAGCAGCAGGAGTAACTGCATTCTTAGAAGCAACTGGAGGAGAGAAGACCCTTCCACTACGAGTGATCTTGCTAGATCCAGCAATATTATCAATGTCAGCAGGCACATCAGGTAAAGGCTCCTGCTTAACACCATGGATGTAAACATCAGACCCATAGTGCCAAGGCACAGCTTTATCAGATGTATAAGGAATAGGACCAGGAGTAGTAATGATCAAAGGGGCCACTCTGGCTTCAGCAACAACTTTCACAGGACCTTCAGTAGTAATCTTGATTGGACCCTGATGAGTGATTTTAATAGGTCTCTTTGAAGTGATTCTTACCGGTACTTTGTCAACCATATCAACCTCTTCAATCTTCCTACCTTGAGTCAGATGATCCACCATACTTTCTACAGACGACGGAGTTCTTTCAAACACTATAGTATACTTATCCATGAGACGTTGGATTCCATCTCTCAATATGAAGCAACTATCCGGCTTATAGGTACAATACAAACAATCTTCACGACAACCTGGAAATATCCCAGCTTGTACTAACCTCTTTTTGATAACAGACAATGGTGTGGTCAACTCCATAACTGAATAGACATGTAGATCTTCATCAATGGCATTGACAGTCTTCTCGTGATTTGGCATTGGTGCTGTAATCACATTTGGAGTACCTGGAGGATCAAACTCAATTTCTCCAGCATCAATCATATCTTGAATTTTGTTCTTCAAGATCCAGCAGTTATTAGTATCATGACCCGGACAGTTTGAATGATATGCACATCGTGCATTGGGATTGTACCTGGGAGAGGTAACATTAGGATTCTGAGGAGCCTCCTTCAAAGTAATGAGTTCAGCTTTCAACAAATGTTGCAATGCCTGAGCCAGTGACATGTTGATCTTTGTGAACTGCCTTCTAGCCCTCTGTTGGTTGCCCTGTGGCTGCTCTGTTGTTGCAGGAGTTGGATTTGAAATATGAACTGCACTAACAGACTGATGCCTTCTATTACGATCTGGTTGACCATAAACAGCATTAGATTCTTTCTTCCCAGTGGGAGGCTTCTTTGCAGCACCTGATGAAGAAGTACCCACATGGATCTTGCCATTCTTTATACCATTCTCTACTCGCTCTCCTGTCATGATCAACTCAGTGAAGCCAGATGATGAGCTTCCAATGAGATGACTGTAAAACGGGCCATTCAGTGTACACATGAACATATCAACCAATTCCCTGTCAGTCAAAGGGGGTTGAACTCTTCCAGCTAAATCTCTCCACTTCTGAGCATACTCCTTAAAACTTTCTTTGGCACCCATAGACATGCTTTGAAGCTGCATGCGAGTGGGGGATAAGTCAGCATTGTATTGGTACTGCTTATAGAAAGCTTCAGCAAGATCATTCTAGTCTCTGATGTTGGCACTCTCTAACTGATAATACCATTCCAACTGAGCTCCTGATAAGCTTTCTTGAAAAAAGTGGATCCACAACTTCTTGTCAGCAGTGTGAGGTTGAATCCTTCTGACATAAGACCTCAGATGCAGCTTGGGACAAGAGACCCCATCATAAACAACAAAGGTAGGAACCTTGAAACCAATGGGTATCACAACCCCAGATATCAGACTCAAATCCTCAAAATCCAGCCCAGATGATTTCTGCAACTCCATAGCATCCATCCTATCCACCAGCATCTTGAATTTGTCTTCATTAGGCTCATGGTAGTAATTAGCCTCAGAATCAGAGTCCCCCATGGTGTTGTGGAGACTGCCTACCTCTTTCTCAGATTCCTCAGATTCATAATCTTCAGCTAGTTCTTTGGTCTTGGCAAGACCTTTGAACCTTCTTCCCATGTTGATCAAACCAGCAGACCTTCTAGTCTTCTTAGTCTTCTTGGCCAGCAGTGCCTTCAATTCATCCTGCCCCTTGGATAGGTTCAGGATCAGCTCTTGGAACTGTGCATTTTGTGCCTGGAGATCCTTAACTGTTTGTTCAAGAGCCATTGCTGAAATAAACAGCGAGAAAATGAGAAACTTGTGCACAATTATAAACCTGTGATGCAATGAAATGGAATGAAATGCGTATGCAATGTCTTCAAGGACCGCAGGATTTAAATTTGCTTAAACAAACACGAAGGTAAACTTTTTATTAGTAATAACTTGTTTTGCCTTTTAGGCTTACAAAAAAAAAATGAAATGAAATAAGTACAAAAGGTGGGGTTTTAAATCTCCCATGGACGTTTCCTCTTTGTATTGAGGTATGAGTTGAGATTCCGTTCTTCGTGAAGTTGCTTTGTTAGCTCTAAGACTCTTTCTTGGCTTGCTTTGTAATGAGCCTCGAAAGTATCCCTTTGCTCCTTCAGTTGGATCCATGATCTCTGTAAGTCTTCCATGTCAGTAGGCATGTCTGGGTGAAGGATGGTATAAGCAGTGTCTCCTTCAGCAACAGGTTCCATGATAACTGGTAGGACGGCAGGATATGGCATCATGAGAGTCTGAGCACGAGATCGTACCCATCTGAGATAAGCTTCCATAGGAATAATGTACTTGGGCTCCAGTGTCTTGCTGTCAACCCTGTTTACTTTTCCCCAAGCTCGTATGAATCTCTGACGGTAACCCTGAAGATCGTTGTCGTAGTCAAACACAATGCCCTGAATCAACATGTCATGGGGACCATCACTCCGAGCGTAACCAAACTGTCGTAAAGCTAGAGAGGGGTTGTAGGTAATGCCTCCTCGTATGCCTAGAAGTGGCACATTAGGAAACTCCCCACAACGGTCAATGATGGTGACATTCTCCATAGATCTGGAGCACCAATGGATATCTGAATGCGAGAGTGACATGATCCTCTTGGACCATCTGAATCCTTGCTCATTCTTCATTACTGAGCGAGGAAGGTGAGAAATAAACCACCTAGATAGCAAAGGTATGCAACACATCAAAGTTCCTCTTGCCCTTGTAGTACGGGTGTGAAGAGAATGTAAGATGTCTCCAAGCAATGTAGGCACTGGATTGTGACTCAGGAATATGTTAATGGCATGCACATCTATGAACTGATCTGGATTGGGGAACAATACTAAGCCATATATCAGCAAGGCTAAGATCTCCTCAAAAGCATCATAGCTCATGGCCTTCAAGAACATTTGAGCTTTATCCATTAATACCTTGGCAAGAATACCCTTAACTCCGCTTCTCGTTTCTAGAACAATGTCAGACTTCTTCAGATGTAGAGCTGCAGCAATAACCTCTGGCTTAATCTCCTTCTCCAAACCTGTGAAGGGTCTTTGATCAAGAATAGGTATACCCAGAAGTTTAGAGAACTCTTCCATGGTTGGAACTAGTTGGTAGTCGGGGAATGTAAAGCAATGGTGCTTAGGGTCAAAGAACTGAAACAGAACACTCATCATGTCTTCATTGAACCCTGAAGTGACTAGATCCAATAGGTGACCATGTCTCTTGATGAACTGGGAGTGATCAGACACTTGAGAAACCAACTCTTTAAGCTTGGGAGGTATCCCTACAAAGTTGATCCTGATGGTGTTTCTACGAGCAGAAGCCATGACCTGCAACAAAGAACAAAGATAAATCCCTTGGTCCTTGAAATGGTTAGGGAAAATGATATGCTTATGATGCATGATGATGTCATGATGTTATGCTCAATCACAGACATGTGGCACACACAAACAAGTCACACAATAGCCCTAGGTTTAAAGGCTTGCATGAGGTTCAAAGGTAAGTACCCTCCCTTGAAGTTAGATGGTTCATCCTGTCCTACAAAAGTAACCAGGTTCTAAGGGATCTCAATATCATTGATCCTTCACAAGGGTGGTTGTTCAGTAGGCAACTTACTTGCCAACCAAAACCCTCCAAGTTTAAGATCTCAATGAGTGTAGTATCGAGTATCAACCAACTTCAGTCTTCACCAAAGCCGGTTATCTCACTACTTTTCTAAAGGCCAAGATGGGATGACCAGGGTTCTAAAAGTTAGTTAGTGTATTGACAACATATGGCAGCCTCATATTATCCTCAACTTGACTTAAGGAACATAAGCACCAACCAAGAAGTCACACTAACTATGGCCACCAGATCAACCGTATCGATATACGTCGTACAGTTTCCTTGGTCTATTGCCATTTACCTAAGGTACACTAGATCCGGGTTAGGACCTTTCACACATAAGAGCACCCCAACAAGATAATATAAAGCAAACAAAGCAAGCAATTTTAAAGTGATCTAATTCCTAAGGGTACCCCTCTTAAATTTATATCCCCAGCAGAGTCGCCAATTCTGTAACACGGTGGGAGAACTGACTTTTAGTTATGTTGCGGATAGCAAGAGTCGCCACCGACTTTTATTTTATCCAAAAGGAAAGGGTATAAAAGAACAGGAAAGACCTTAAGAGATATTTTTGGGTCCGGGGGGTAGGTTATGTAAAGGGAAGGTGTTAGCACCCTTTACATCCATGGTTATCCATGGGCTCTTAGTTACTTAGCTCACTTTTGAATTGTTTTTGAAAGTGTAGTGTGTGAATAGAAAAATTTTCATAGTAGTTAATAATGATCCATGTACGGATGCGTAAAAACTTGTTTTTGAAAATTTGTTTGAAATTGTGGAAAGTTTGAAAAGTTTTGAATGAAGTGAGCAAGTACATAAGAGGAACCTACCCTAAAGCTTTAAGTCTTTCTTGTTCTTTATCCTTTAATTGGTAAGACTATCCCTACTATTAAGGAGTAGGTAGTCATTACCTTGGATGTAAGGGACATATGAGGGACATCTGTTTTTATGAAGGCAACTGTGGGGCGTATTAAGCATATATGAGGGACTATCATCATTTTTCGAAGGGACTTGATCTTTAAAGGCAACCATTAGGGACTTGATGATTTTTTCTTTTTAAGGGACTTGCTTTTATACACCCCACTTGACCTTATTAATAGGCAACATTGAGGGATAACCTTAGGAATGTGAGATGGCGATTAAAAATCGACTTATGTGTGTGAGTGTTCAATATTATTTATCTTTAATTAAAATGATCTAAATTTATTTTACATAGAATACATGTTTTTGCACTCCCTAAATTACTAACCATAGCAAGCAAATTAAATAATTAAATATTTACAAACTTTACACCAAGGAGCAATTACAAAATAATTATAAAAATAATAAATAGCAAAAATATAAAAGCAAAATATAAATAATAAGCAAAAATAATAAATAAACGATAAATAAATAAATAGGGGTTAGTAATAACAAGAATTAAAAAATAGGGTTAGTTAAAATAATAATGAAAAATATTAGTGAAATAGTAATGAAAAGTTAAACAATGTTAGTGAAATAATAATAATAAGAAGATATATAAGATTAGTGAAACAAGAATATGAATTAATAACAATAATCAAAATAAATAGAATTTAAAAATATTATAATAACATGATGAGAATAATAAACACAAAATTAAATTTTAATATATAAACATTTATTTAGAATTAAATAATTATTATAACAAAAAATTTTAAACATAATATAATTATAAATTTTAATCATTACAAATTTAATTATTTCTAAACATATATTAACAATTATTTATTAAAAAGATATTTACACATTATATGAAGACAATAAAGTTTAAATATCATATTCATAAAAAATAATCATATTTACAAAATTTACAAGAATCATATTAAATAAATAAATACATATACATAATAATTATATTAAGAATTAGAAAATAAAATTATTTAGAAAAATAGAATTAGGTTTTACAAAATTAGGGTTTATTTTAGAAAATATTTTTTAGGGTTTTTAATTTAATTATACAAAATTATTTAATTAACATGCATATATTATATTTACATATGATAAAGAAAATAATTTCAGAAAATTCATATATTTTAGAATTTAGAAAATATTAAACATGCTTCATTATTATTTTTCATTATTTAGAAAACATATATACATAAAATTATATTCAATTTAATATTAGAATACTTAAAACAAATAAAAGAAAAAAAATGTGAAAAACTTACCTGACTGGGGTTTGAACCCAGGTCAGCTTGTTTGCCAGCAACAATGAGTACCACTAGGCTGCTACACGCGCTAGTGACAATGAAGGGGATTCAATTTGTTTTGTTCTTTGCCTGAAAAATCAAGAAAAATAAAGAAGCAAAAAGGCCTGGGGTGGTGTTGAACCCAGGACCTTTGAACACAAGCAAACACGCATAACCGCCTGGCTGGAAGAGCCCATCTGTTAACTAAACAACTACGAATAATAATATATTAAAAACGCAGTTTAAATGAAAAATATCAAAAAATTTGCTGGAGGCAGGATTCGATCCCCTCCCCTTTTGTTAGACGCACGTATACTTTTCCACTGGGCCACGCACTGGTTTGTGATAATGGATCAATAACATAAAATAAAATATTTTAAACACAATTTCAAATTTCCTGCGCGCGCCAGAACTCCTTCTTCAACCTCCTGCCCTGCGAAATCTCTTACGAAAATTGCTGGAAATTTACCTGCGAATTTTCCTACATTCAAAACCTGCAAATTTCAATCATCATGAATATGCAACCATTCGTTAAATCAAGCACAGGGTTATGATCACCATGTCTCATACAATCAATCTATGGTCTTAAAATCAATTTATAAGTCCTAAATCGAAGAACCCCAAAAATCACTCAAGAACCCTAGCTATGGCCGTTTACGGTTTAAGCACTTATTCTTCAATCCAATTGCCCAGAAAGCATCTATGCATCATTACAAACACAAATACATCATTAGATTTCATTGTTACTGCATAATTAATTCAAACCGAAAAAATTTGTAAGATGGATAAAATGCATTCGGGTTGAACAATATGGTGTGTATGGGATGAATGTGAGTAATGGTTTAGCTTCAGTGATGTCCAAAGAACATCTCTATGTTCTTAGTTTACCTTCTAGTCCTCTGGATTGAAGAATCCGAATATGAGTTTTGGATGGATTTTTGAGGTTTTGAACTTACACTTTGAGGCAGCCAATTCGTGAATGAGTGCTAGGGTTATGATCAGTACTTATATGAGGATCATTTAGGTCAGAAAAATTGAATGGTTGTATGGAGATTTTGATATTTGAAGATTGAAAAAGATCATGGTTTAAAATTCAAATATTTGTTCATGAAGGCTTGCTATTTTTGTACCAATCTCATGATTTCCTTCCCTTTCAATTCAAATCAGTATTGATGAGATTCTAGAAGCTCAATCTTCACCAAATAATATATTTTCATATTTTATATTTATTTAAAATGATTTTTTATGAATTAAATCAAAATAAATAAAAATAAAATAATAAAAATTCTGATTTTTAATCATTTGGGTCGTGCATGGTGATATGGTATGGATTGGATCACAATTTGGCCAGCCCATTTGGAAAGAAGTGGTTTTAAACCTCCATTTTCAACATAAACCATCACAAAATTTCCCAACTTTACAAGGGCACATCTCCCTCAATTTTAATGCTATGAGGGTGTTCTTGGACATTTTGGAAAGCTTGAAGAGTCCTCTAAACAACCCCATTGGTTTCATGTCCATATCATCTACCAATCTCAAGTTATGCTCTTTTGAAGTTGTTGACTTTTTGTTGACTTTTGAAATGACCTATAATGTCTTAGCTCATATCTTCCAAATGAAGCATTTTTGGGCTTGACTTTCAAGATCAAAGTTGTAGAGAATTCAATTTCCGTTAAAATGAGCTTTGAGTGGAGACTTGGTGATGAAGTATGTGAAAGTTATGGCTGGTCAAAGTTCAGTTGACTTTTACTGAGGAAACCCTAATTTAGAAACTCCTGATTCTTGATGATCTGAAATCTCCTTGATGAATCATGATCAACCCTTGATCAAATGATGAATTTTACTTCATATACTTGATGTTGGCAAAAAATCATGAAGTTTGACTTTGGTTTGACCACAGTTGTCCTCAGTTTGACTTTTTAACTGCTTTGACTGATTTTGACTTATCTGATCATCTGACTGAGCAAACTTTTGAGAAAAGTCTTGAAACTTGTCATGGGGATTCTTAAACACATATAAGATGTTATGAAGCTCACTTGAAGTCTTGGAAGTCCATTTAGCCTGATTAAAGTCAAAACCCTAATTTTGGATGCACTGCTTAGGAGGTGCATTGTCTGAGGGAATTGTCAACTCTTTTGACCAATTGTGAACTTTGTGAACCTTGTGAACCATCATAAAATGTCTTGTGAACTTCATGGGAGGTATGGTGAACCTTGTGAACCTTGTGAATCTTCAGGAAGTGACTTGTAGACTTCATGAACCTCATGAAAGGTTATGTAAACATTGTGAATCTTGTGAACCTTGTGAACCTTCAAGAAGTAACTTGTAGACTTCATGAACCTCATGAAAGGTCTTGTAAATGTTGAGAAGCTTGTGAACCTTGTGAACCTTCAAGAAGTGACTTGTAGACTTCATGAACCTCATGAAAGGTCTTGAAAGCATTGTGAATCTTGTGAACCTTCATAGAACACAAAGTCTTGTATTGTGAGGGCAAATTTTGGGGTGCAACAGTGGTCACCATGTTTAATTGCTGTTATTTGTTTATATTTATTAACCTCTAACCAAAACAAAAGATATGGTGTAGTCTGTTTCTTCTTTTTCTCTGTGTTGCAGGAATTCCAAAGTATGGCAGTGATTTTCAATACAGAGGCGGTTGTTTATTTTTTATTCGATTCAAATGGATGTTTGACCTAATCTTGGTCAAACTATCAAAAGATTGTTTCGACTGCGAGTTATTGGTGACAGTGTTTATTTCCCAGACAATGCATTTTAAAAGTTCAAGTTGTTGTGTGTCGGAAATCATCAGTTTATCAGGCAATGTTTTGTGTGAAGTTTGGTTCGAATCATCAGTCCATCAATTCATCAGTGATTCATCTGGGAATTTATTTTTCTCAGTATGGATTTGAAATAATCAAGGACAGGTTTCAGACAATTCAAATGGTTGTGACCAAAGTTGCGATTTATTCAGTGGTTCGAGAATGGCTGTGTTTAATCAAGTGGCTTGTGCAAGAATAGTTAAGATTCAGTTTTGGGCTAAATAATCAATTCCATATCCATTATCCATTTCTATTCCCTTTTTAATTCAATTCACAAAAATTCCAAATTCTAAATCATTATCCATTTTTTTGGTTAAACCATTTACATCCTTTTATTATTCAATTTCATAATCATTTCTATTTTTTTCAAATTCAATCCTCTCTTCCAAATTTAATTCATTAACCTTTTTTTTCGATTCCCGATTATTCCATCCATTTTTATCTTTTATTTCCATTATCAATTTCTAAATCATTTTACCATTTTTGAGCCCATATTCTATCATCACCAAATTCATTTAAAAAAAAAATATACTGCCAAAGAAATATAAAAAAAAATCATTATCAAAAGTCCATGTATTTTTTTTAGTACATTTGCATTTTAGAAAATAAAATCATGGAAAAAGGGCCCATTGGCCCATTCATTAAAAAAAGAGGATCTGAATATCCTTCAGCTTTCCATACCAACAAGCTTTCTCCAGCCAAAGCTATCAGCCCAATGCGCACGAGCTTCAGCACGCCGTACGCACTCCAATCAACAAGCTTCACATCAATCCAGCCCCAAGCCATCAGTTCACGCTTTCCACTAGCCAAGCCAACATTGTTACAGCTTCTTTACACCAAAAGCACATCACTTGCAAGCCTTCATGCGAGCAAAATAAAACGTATCACGCCGCAGCCAACTTTCAGCCGCACACCTACACAACAAACCAAACACCAAACCCAGCTACAACCAGCTCCATCATACGCAAGTATCAGCCATCACATGAACAAGCCTTCCGCAGCCACGCCAAAAAATTCCACAAGCCTCACCAAGACAGCAACAAAGCCGCAGGCCCACAAACTCAAAACAACAACATCAGCAAGTCCAAGCCTAACTTCACTCAGCCTTTCCTTCATAGCCCAAAACAGCATCACACAAAACAGCAAGAAGGCGTTCCGTAAACTTGCCAAAACGCTGCACAAAAGCACAAAACGCAGAATTTTTTTGAGAACAAACACGCAGATTTTCACGCCGCATCAAAAGGGCATCCGGATTGATTTCAAACCTTCATTCATTCTTCTATAAATAATACCATTTCCCTCTCTTAATGTCAAGCTTTGAAAGCTCACTAAACCCCTGCAAAAAAATCTAAAACCAATTCAAACACTACATTCAATTTTTCAATTTCAATTTCACAATCAACTTCATCAAATCAAATTAGATTTCATTCATCAACAACTTCAAATATTCATAACTGAATCAACAAACAACAATAGAAAGAACCGAGAAAGAGAAGAAGAGGAGAGAGCCGGCGATTTGAGAGAGAGATTCGCGAAGTGAGAGGAGAACGGGTTTGAATTGGAGAAATTACCGTTGGTGTTTTCGTGAAGGTGAGATGTGACGATTTTCGTACTCCATTTCCCCCCCCCCCCTGTCCGTTGCTAAAGGTCCGCCGGCGGTTATGCTCACAGGAAGAAGAAGAAGAAGAAGAAGAAGAGCATTTTCATTCTTTTTCTGGTTTTTAGGTTTCTTTAATAAAGTGTTTTATTATTTTTTCAGCTTAATGAACTTTGTGTTTGGGCCTTCTATTGCCACCACCCCTTACCACATTTCATGCGCCATCCTCTTTCATTCACTTTTTTTCTTTTCTTTTTTTTTGTTTTTTAAAATCCTTTTCTAATTAGTTTTTATATGTTTTTTTAGAAATAATTTTTGGGTTAATGAATTTCTCTTAATTTTTCCATTATAAAATCCTTTCAAGAAAAGTATAAAAAATATTAGTATTTGAACTTTGATTTTTTTTTTATTATTGCATTTTGATTTTAATTCTTTTGGTTGTTTTTTAGTGGATTACAATTGTTGGATCCACTTTATCTCATCTTTTTTTTATTTTTGGTCGATGAGATCTCCGATTCGCGATTATTGGTTTTCGAAGATGTTTAATCTTCAGTATTTCAAATCTATGGATGAATTATCATTTGGATCATTCTCCATACTTTGGAATCGTGATAGGTTGCCTTCGATAATCCAATGAGAAATCCCGATTAAGATTAGACCGTTACCTTTTCTTTTCGTGCGACATGTTTTCGGAGAATGATCCATAATATCATTTCTCTAACATGTATTAGCACAAATATTTTCCACCTTAATTGGTGGTGGCCGGCCTCATTTGTAGGGTAATTACTTCGTAAATTACTCGGCGATTGCTTAACATAGACCTAAACTTGTCCCGAATTCGGATTACGATCCATTTGGATCCGGTTGCCTCGATTTTGGTTCTCTTTTTGTGGTTGTGTTTGATTAAGTTCATCATACCATTTTCTATGTAAATATTATAATACTATTAATATACTAACCATTTAAATTCATTCTCGCACCTTATCCTCTTTATTTCAATCTCTCGCTCCTTATCTCTTTTATTATGCTCTTATCATATTATCATCTATCATATTGTTTATGTTTTATATTGTTATGCTTTTGATTTTTCTTTTGTCCATTTGGACACAAAAAACATTAATAATGGATCAAACATCTAAAAAAGGACTTGTGACTTTAATTCTTGGACTATGGCCACTATCCTTAGCATTGGACTTGGAGTTTGGACTTAGATTTTAGGCTATTTCCCTTTGCTCAAGTTATTATCGATTGAAGACCTTGGCCTCGATTTAGTTCATTTGTTTATGAAGATGGAAATCCGTTTACTTTGAAGAATGTTCATCATACAGTTTGATCGCTCTTCTCTTAACTTTTACATTCGAGTCTTAGGATAGTCACTTCATCTCCTCCCACTTCTTAAATTTTCAAATCTTCTCCCTATTTTCAAATCTTCTTTGTTTTCAAACTTCAAACGTTTTCGCAGTCAAACCTTGACTTAGGTCAAGCGATTTTACCTTTTCATTTCATCTTCTTAATAAATGTTAATCCATATAAGCATATCGAAATTTTCTTCTCAAAGACTTTAAAAAATTCAAAACTCACTCAATTGTTTTTGTGCCTTCGTGCACTTTTCTTTTCATATGTTTAGATATGATTCATTATTTCTAGCGGAATTATTCGCTAAAGAATGACGACTTATCTTTACATTTTAAAATCAATTCAACTCATTGTTTCTTTTCGCATTTTGTACCACGAACTACGGGGTTTTGATCTCGCATTGCACTTTGTGGGTACGTAGGCATGAGACGTTCGTCTCTTCAAACACCAAAATCTTAAAAAACATTCTTCTTCTCATCTCTTCAAATCTTTTTTCAAGCAAACCATTTCAGACTAAAATAGCAGTAAATATTTCAAAGGGTTCCCGTGGAGTACCACGGACATGTCGGGTGCGTAAAACCTTCCCGATTTGTAACCAATCCCCTTACTCGTTCTCTGTTTGTTTCTTTTAGCTTTTGCTTTTAGATTCATTAGGTTTTGTTCGTTCTTTTTCCTTTTTTCTTTTGGAAATAAATAAAAGCACGGTGGCGACTCTGTGTACCTTGAGTAAAGTTAATCAATAGCTTGCACTCATGATTTTACCTCTACAGAACGGACTCCTTGTTTCTCGAGGCAATGGATCGCCCTGCCCGACGGCTGTCTCTGGCTCAGGACGCGAGCGCTGTTATGCGGGTTTTGTCCATGGCCTGGTTGGCGGCCGTAGGAAACCCCAGGCAAGAGAGGGAGGTAGCAAAGCTGAAGGAGCTGTTGGCTGCAGCCGAGAGGAAGCTGACAACGGCCTCTGAAGAAGCCATTGCTACTGCTAAAGAGCTGACCGAGCGAGGGGATATCATTGATAAGCTGGAGGTCGATAAGAGGAGGGCCTTATAGCAGAGTAAAAAGCTAAAGGATGCCTTCTGCCCAAAGGAGGACGAAGATGCTGAGACTAAGAGCCTGGTGACCAGGGCACAGTTCTTTGCTCGGATCGACCAGGATATGGAATATCTGAACTCGTCGACTGAGCTCAGTTTCCAAAATGTTGTGAATCAGATAAGAGCTCTTCATCCCGAACTGGCCTTGGATACCAGCCGGATCAGCTACCTCTACAAAGTCGAGGATGGCCAGATAGTGGTTCCCTCGGACTTGATCGTGGAGGATTCTCAGCCTGGGGTGACTGTTCAGCCCGGCCAGTCAGAGGCGCAGCCGAACCAAGGTGAGGGTCAACCCGGAGCTTCGGATAAGGAGGGTAATTAGTTTTGGCATGCGTGCCGTTATTTTTTAACTTAATGTGTTTCTCTTGGGGGCGTGGTCCCCTTTGTATGTAACCATGAACAAGTCGGCCCTTCGGGGTCGCATTTTTGAAGTAAAATCCTATGTTCTTGATGGTCGTTTATTATTTTACAATGTTTTCTATTTAACTGTGCGTTCGTCGGAGGACTGCTCTCTTTATGTTTTATAAACGCTAAGTGTTTGACGCTTTTGTAATGATCGGATGTAATCGAATAAATACGGGGTGTGTGTTTGTGATCCGTTGGTTTGGGGGACCAACCAGGTTTTGGAGTCTGGCTCCTGGTTGGTGCCCGGGCCAAGGTAATGGCCCGGGCTCCGAGACTTGAACGTCCCATCGCGAGCTGGGGTTCTGCCTGGTCGTGGTACATAGGCGACGTCGGACTCGTTTGAGTATCCGCCCGTGCAACAGTTACCTCCTTCTCTTGGAAGGAGACCCTGACAATCATGTTATTTTGGGCTTCCGTGCTTGTACTTGGGCACGCAGTTCTTAGTCGGACCTATCGCTCCTCGCTTGAGAGTTGAGCAAGGTGACTTTGTAAGTTAGCTGTAATATTGCTTGAGCTTCTCGGCGTTCCACGGCCGAGCAAGTTCTTCCCCGTGTAAATTTTCTAAATAATAGGCTCCATTTTCGGTTATTGCCCGGACGCGGTATGGGCCCTCCCAATTAGGCGTAAGTTTTCCTTCGCAGGAGTCTCTGTGATTTCTTCTTAGAACGAGACTACCCACCTCGAACGTTCGTCTTATGACTCTAGAATCGTATCAAGCGGTTATTTTCTGTTTGAGAGTGGCCTCTCGGAGAGCAGCTTCTGATCGGATTTCTTCGACCAGGTCAAGCTCGTCTCTCAAAGCTTCGGAGTTGGTGTCCTGGTCCATTTGGGACTCTGTTCGTCTGGATCGGACGTGCATTTCCACAGGGATTACTGCCTCGGTCCCATATGCCAACCGGAACGGGGATTCACCGGTCGTTGAGTGGGGGTGGTTCTATACGCCCACAGTACGCTGTGTAACTCTTCGACCCAGGGTTTCTTGTGTTCATCTACTCTTCGTTTCAGGCCTTTTAGGATTACCCTATTCGCGGCTTCTGCTTGCCCGTTAGTTTGGGGGTGCTCCACAGAAGCGAAGTGTTGTTTTGTTCCTACTGATGCAACAAATTCTTTGAAGTGTCTATCTGTAAACTGGGTACCGTTATCAGTCACAATGGCGAGCGGTACTCCGAACCGGGCGAGGATGTTTCTCTTGAAGAAGCGTAGTATGTTGAGCGCAATAATTTTGGCTAAGGCCTCAGCTTCTATCCATTTGGTGAAATAATCGACGCCTACAATGAGGTATTTATTTTGGCCGGATCCGACGACGAATGGCCCTAAGATATCCATCCCCCACCATGCGAACGGCCAAGGGGAAGATAGTGGTTTTAGCTCGGTAGGGGGCGCTACGTGTACGTCTCCGTGTCGTTGGCATTTGTCACACCTTTTTAAGTGTTCTTTCGCGTCGTGCTAGAGTGTAGGCCAATAGTATCCTGCTCGGAGAATCTTTCGGGCTAACGATCGTCCGCCCGGATGTTGTGCATTAATTCCTTCGTGCACCTCTCTTAGTACGTGTGGGACGTTCTCTTCTTCTACGCACCTGAGGAGTGGTGTAGAGAATCCTCGACGATACATACGTCCACCCACTAGGGAGTACGAGCATGACCTTCAACGCACGATGCTGGCCATTTTCGGGTCTGCCGGTAACTCCCCTTTGGTTAGGTAGTTAAACGTTGGGGTCATCCAACATTTCGCATCGCCTACGAGATTAACGTCTAGGTGGATTGAAGACTGTCCAATGCTTGGTCGGGGGAGCACTTTTTGTATGACGGATTTGTTGTTTCCTTTCTTTTTAGTGCTTGCCAACTTGGAAAGGACGTCAGCCCGGGTATTATTCTCTCGCGGGACGTGTTTGACCTCCACGCTTGTGAATCGTTATAGTTCACCTTTTACAAGGGCCAGGTATTCGGCCATATTATCGTTTTTGGCCTGGAAATCTCCTCGGACTTGGCTAGCGACCAGCTGGGAATCTGTGCAAATCGTGATTTCTTCCGCTTCCAGGTTGGTCGGGAGCCATATGCCAGGAAGGCTTCGTATTCCGCTTGGTTGTTGGAAGTGGGGAAGGATAAATTTAAGGATACTTCGATGATGTTTCCTTCTTCGTTTTCTAAGATAACCCCAGCTCCACTACCCGTCGGGCCAGATGCTCCATCTACGAAGATAGTCCATTTGGACGGGGATTTCGGCTCCTGCTCGGTGAAAGTGAGTTTTGACACAACGTCGGCCAGCGCTTGAGCTTTGAGAGCTTGTCTCCCCTAGAATTTGATGTCAAATTCGGACAGTTCCAACGACCATTTTAGCATTCGCCTGGCCATATCTGGTCGACCGAGCAATTGTCTTATGGGTTGGTCTGTTCTTACGATGATGGTGTGGGCCAAGAAATAATGTCGTAGCCTTCTGGATGCAAAAAGGAGGGCTAGAGCCACCTTTTCTACCTGGAGGTATCGAATTTCAGGGTTGTGGAATTCCATGCTCGTAAAATAGATAGGTTTTTGTCCCTCGGGTAGGTCGCGTTTGAGGGTCGCGCTTACGGCTTCATTTGCCACGGCGAGATAGAGGTAAAACGTGTCCCCTTCCTTGGGCCTGGACAAAACTGGGGGCTCAGATAGTGCCTTTTTCAAGTAGGACAAGGCTAACTCGCACTCCTCCGTCCATTCAAAAGTAGCCTCTTTGCGGAGGAGCTTGTAAAAAGGGAGGGCGTGCTGAGCGGACTTTGCCACAAATCGAGCGAGGGAAGTGAGGACCCCGTTCAACGATTGTAAGGATTTTTTAGAATTAGGGGTTGGAAGTTCTGCGAATGCCCGACATTTGTCAGGATTGGCTTTGATACCTTGTTCGGTTAGATAGAATCCGAAGAACTTCCCCGCTCGGACTCCAAATGTGCACTTCTTGGGATTGAAACGCATCTTGCACTTCCGTGCCTGATCGAATACCTTTCGTAAGTGGGACGCATGGTCCGTCTCTTGCTGAGATTTGACGATCATATCGTCCATGTACACCTCAAGCATGTCTCTGATTTCTGCCCGGAATACTTTATTCATCATGCGCTGATATGTCGCGCCTGCATTTTTTAGACCGAAGGGCATAACGTTATAATAGTAGTTGCCCGATTCGGTCATGAAGGCCGTGTATTTTTTGTTAGACACGGCCATGGGTATCTGATTATACCCTGAGTAGGCGTCCATGAAGGATAATAGCTTGAAACCGAAAGAATTGTCGACCAATTTATCGATGTTAGGCAAATGATTTGCGTCTTTCGGGCATGCCCGGTTAAGATCAGTATAATCAACACACATTCTCCACTTTCCGTTAGATTTCTTGACAAGTACAACATTTGAGAGCCAGGTTGTGTACCTGGCCTCGGTTACAAATTTTGCCTCTAGGAGGTCTTTAACAGCAGATTCAACTACTTTGGTTTTCTCGGTTGACTGCTTCCTGCTACACTGGGCGACCGCTTTGTGTGTTGGGTCTATGGAGAGGTGATGGCAGGCTGTCTCGGGGTCGAGCCCTGGCATTTCTGCGGCGCTCCAGGCGAACAGATCTGCGTTTCCTTTAAGGCAGGCCTATAACTGTCGTTTTTCCAAGTTGGGCAGATATGCCCCGATCTTAACGCACTGGGTCGGATCATCTCCCAAAGGAATCAGCTCGAACTCTCCGTCTGGAATTGGCCGGGACAGTGAGTTGGTCAGCTTCTGAATGCTCTCGTTATCGTCTGAGAACCTGCAGTCCAGATCGATCGAGTCTACCTGAGGAAAGCCCTGGATGTTTGTGGAGCATCTGGTGAAGTCAATGCTGAAGGACTCGGTTGGTAAGATATTAAGCTAAGACCTTTAGATGCTGCTTCAAAACATCGGTGGGCAGAATCGACGTCCCCGTGCAGTGTAGCAACCTTGCCCGAAGTAGTATAATACTTCATCTTTAGGTGGACGGTGGATGGAATAGCGATCAGCTCGGCCAGTGTCGGTCGTCCCAAAATGCACTGGTATAGCGACGGGCAATCCACGACTAGGAACTGGACGCGAATCGTTCTGGATGTCTCGGCTGCTCCGAAGGTGACGAACAGATCGACAAAACCCCATGGTCGGGAGACCGCTCCGTTGAAACGTTACAAGTCTGACCCGACGTACGGAGTCAGGTGTGTTTCATTTAACTGGAGTTTTGAAAACAACTAGGAGTACATGATGTCGCAGGAGCTGCCTTGGTCCACTAAGATTCTCCTTACATCAAAATTGGCTATTCGCGCCCGGATAAGTAGCGGGATGCTGGAGTTTGGTTCCCTTCCTAAGAGTTCCTCCCGGTAAAAGGCAAGGGATATTGAGCCTTCCCTTGGTGAGTCCAGGGTTGCGTTCTGTGCAGGGCCTTTTGCAATTAGCTGGTCGAATTTTCTCTTTACGGATCCGACCGTGATTTTGTTAAAACCTCCCCCTGAGATGACCATTACAGATTGTAACACGGTGGGAGAACTGACTTTTAGTTATGTTGCGGATAGCAAGAGTCGCCACCGACTTTTATTTTATCCAAAAGGAAAGGATATAAAAGAACAGGAAAGACCTTAAGAGATATTTTTGGGTCCGGGGGGTAGGTTATGTAAAGGGAAGGTGTTAGCACCCTTTACATCCATGGTTATCCATGGGCTCTTAGTTACTTAGCTCACTTTTGAATTGTTTTTGAAAGTGTAGTGTGTGAATAGAAAATTTTTCATAATAGTTAATAATGATCCATGTACGGATGCGTAAAAACTTGTTTTTGAAAATTTGTTTGAAATTTGTTAAGTGTTTGAAAAGTTTGAATAGTGAGCAAGTACATAAGAAGAACCTACCCTAAAGTTTTAAGTCTTTCTTATTCTTTATCCTTTAATTGGTAAGACTATCCCTACTATTAAGGAGTAGGTAATCATTACCTTGGATGTAAAGGACATGAGAGGGTCATTCTGTTTTAGGAAGGCAACTGTGGGGTGTATTAAGCATACAGGAGGGACTATCATCATTATTCGAAGGGACTTGATCTTTAAAGGCAACCATTAGGGACTTGATGATTTTTCTTTTATGGGACTTTCTTTATACACCCCACTTGACCTTATGATTAGGCAACAATGAGGGATAACCTTAGAAATGTGAGATGGCGATTAAAAATCGACTTACGTGTGTGAGTGTTTAATTTAATTATCTTATGATTAAAGTGATCTAAGTTAATTTTTTATATAACATACATGTTTTTCACTCCCTAATTACTAATCATAGCAACAATTAAATATTTAAAATATTTACAAAATTACACCAAGGAAGCAGTTACATAATTATAAGCAAAATAAAATAAATAGCAAAAATATAAATATATAGTAAAATAAATATAATAAGCAAAAATAGTGAACAAGTAAATAAAATTGGGGTTAGTGATAAATAATAATATTAAATAATAAGCATAAAGTTAATAATAATAAAATAAGAGAGGTTAGTAAAATATAATTATAAGAACAAAATTAGAATAATAAAAAAAAGTTAGATTATAAACAATTATTTAATAATATAAAAAAATATAGACAATTAAATGATTATGATAATATACAAATTATTAATTTATTTTTAGATATATTTTAATTACAAGATTTAATTTTTAATAGCATGAAATATATTTATATCTTATATGAGAAAAATAATTTATAATTATATTTACAACATTTACATGAATCATACTAAATAAATAAATAAATATACATTATAATTATATTAATAATTAGAAAATAAAATTATTTAGAAAAAAAATAGAATTAGGTTTTATTTTAGAAAATATTTTAGGGTTTGTTTTAAAAAAAATTAGGGTTTATTTAGATACAAAGTTATTTTAACTAATATATACCTATATATTATAATTACATAAAATAATAAAATAAATATTTGAATTAATTAAAAAAAAACAAGAAAGTTTAGAATTTTCAGAGAACAAGATATTATTTTGAATTTTGAATATATATGATTTTTATTAATAATATAAAACAAATAAGCTAATTAATTAAAGAAAATAGAAAAAAAAAATGATGAAAAATTTAGAACTTACCTTGGCTGGGTTTGAACCCAGGTCTTCAAGCCTGCCAGTACAAAAACTTTCCACTAGACCAACCATGCGTTGGTGACAATGAATGAGCTTCAATTGGTTTTATTTCATGCCTTGAAAAATCCAGAAAAATGATGAAAACAAAAAGGCCTGGGGTGGGAATCGTACCCAGGACCTCATGTATACAAGCATGCGCGCATTACCACCTGGCTGGAAGAGCCCATCTGATTATTGAATGGCAAGAAACTATAATATATTCAATCTTCTTTTATCCTGAAAAATAGAACAAAAAATATGGTACAAGCCAGATTCGAACTCATGCCATCATCCAACAAGCCTGCAAGCCTTACCACTGAGACACACACGCGCGTGTGATAAACAAACTAACAATTAAAGATAAAATATTTAATTAATATTTGAATTTCTCAAACGCGTGGGAGGAGGTCATCTTCTACCTCCAGCGCTGCGAATTTAGCTATGAAAATAGCTGGGAGTTTACCTGCGAATTTTGCTACCTGTTCAAACCTGCGAAAATCCAAACTCTCATGAAACAGCATCAATTCATGAAATTGATTAGTGATTCATAATCCTCACAGTTCACACAACAACTCTACGTTTCCAGAATTTATTTATATGCATTCAAACGTTAAACCCTAATTATGAGGTTATGAACCCTAACATGGCCGTTTGCGTTTTAGACACTCATTCTTCAATCCAGTTGTCCAAAAACATTCCTTGGAACCTCACAAACACAAAAGATCAAACAAAATTCATTAATGATGCACAAATGAACAGAATCGAAAAATTGAAATTCAATGTAAAATTTGATTCGGGTTCATCAATGTGTGATGCTATGGGGCAATGTAATGATCTGGTTATGTTCCATGATGATCAAGGATCCTAGCCATGTCCTTATTTTACCTTCAAACCTTTTGGATGATGAAATCCGAATGCCACTTTTTTGATGAATTTTTGGTTTTGAAAACCTACCTTTGAAGCTGCTGGATTCGTGTCTGAGGCTAGGGTTGTGTTTGATACTTATATGAGAATGATTCTAGGTCAAAATATGGACTAGTTGTGTGGAGATTTGGATCCAAAAAGATTGAAAAAGATCATAGTTTAAAGTTCAAATATTTGATCATGAAGACTTGCTATTCTTGTACCAATCTCATGATTCCTTTCTCTTTCAAATTCAATCATCATTTATGAAATTCTAGAAACTCAATCTTCACCCAAAAATAGATTTTCATATTTTATATTTATTTAAAATGATTTTTATGAATTAAATCAATAATAAATAAAAATAAAATAATAAAAATTCTGAATTTTGGTCAATTGGGTCGTGCATAATGATATGGTATGGATTGGATCACAACTTGGGCAGCCCATTTGGAAAGAAGTGATTTTAAACCTCCATTTTCAACATAAACCATCACAAAATTTCCCAACTTTGCAAGGGCACATCTCCCTCAATTTTAAAGGTATGAGGGTGTTCTTGGACTTTTTGGAAATCTTGAAGAGTCCTCTAAACAACCCCATTGGTTTCAGGTCCATATCATTTACCAATCTCAAGTTATGCCCTTTTGAAGTTGTTGACTTTTTGTTGACTTTTGAAATGACCTATAATGTCCTAGCTCATATCTTTCAAATGAAGCATTTTTGGGCTTAACTTTCAACATAAAAGTTGTAGAAAATTCAATTTCCTTCAAAATGAGCTTTGGATGGAGACTTGGTGATGAAGTACGTGAAAGTTATGGCTGGTCAAAGTTCAGTTGACTTTTACTGAGGAAACCCTAATTTAGAAACTCCTGATTATTGATGACCTGGAATCTCCTTGATGAATCATGATCAACCCTTGATCAAATGATGAATTTTACTTCATATACTTGATGTTGGCAAAAAATCATGAAGTTTGACTTTGGTTTGACCACAGTTGACCTCAGTTTGACTTTTTAACTGCATTGACTGATTTTGACTTAACTGATCCTCTGACTGAGCAAACTTTTTTAGAAAAGTCTTGAAACTTGACATGGGGGTTCTTACACACATATAAGATGTTATGAAGCTCACTTGAAGTCTTGGAAGTCCATTTAGTCTGATCAAAGTCAAAACCCTAGTTTTGGATGCACTGCTTAGGAGGTGCATTGTCTGAGGGAATTGTCAACTCCTTTGACCAATTGTGAACTTTGTGAACCTTGTGGACCATCATAAACTGTCTTGTGAACCTCATGGGAGGTATTGTGAACCTTGTGAACCTTGTGAACCTCATAAAGTGACTTGTAGACTTCATGAACCTCATGAAAGGTCTTGAAAGCATTGTGAATCTTGTGAACCTTGTGAACCTTCAAGAAGTGACTTGTAGACTTCATGAACCTCAGGAAAGCTTGTAAGTGTTGAGAAGCTTGTGAACCTTGTGAACCTTCAAGAAGTGACTTGTAGACTTCATGAACCTCATGAAAGGTTTTGTAAATGTTGAGAAGCTTGTGAACCTTGTGAACCTTCAAGAAGTGACTTGTAGACTTCATGAACCTCATGAAAGGTTTTGTAAATGTTGAGAAGCTTGTGAACCTTGTGAACCTTCAAGAAGTGACTTGTAGACTTCATGAACCTCATGAAAGGTTATATAAGCATTGAGAGACTTGTGAACCTTGTGAACCTTCTTAGCACACAAAGTCTTGTATTGTGAGGGCAAATTTTGGGGTGCAACAGCTGCCCCTGTTCAATTTTCTGAAACCTGAGGGGTTAGATTGGTACATTTGCCAATCGTGACCTGGAAGGTTGAAGGGGATTGAACACAAAAGCCCAAAAATTTGCACTCGCCAGTGCATAGAGTGATACAGATGGCTAGTTGAATATGATTGAGTGGGCTTAAAGATGCCACTAGGGGAAAGTTCTTCAGATATATTTCTTGGAAGATAAAGCAGTCCAAAATATGGAGGTATAATGAAAGCTGTCAGGAGTCTGGAGCAGTCCTGAGGTATTGATGATATGCTTTCAGGAGACTGGAGTAATCCTGATGTAACAGCATGTCTTCAGGGGGGATAAAGCAATCTTGATATATGAGAAGCTATCAGGAGGTTGGAGCTGTCCTGAAGTAACAATATAATTTCAAGAGGGTAGAGCAATCTTGAGAGGTTGATGATATGCTTTCAGGAGACTGGAGTAATCCTGATGTAACAGCATGTCTTCAGGAGGATAGAGTAATCAATAATGATAACCCTAAAGCAGTCTTGAAGTAATAATATGATTTCAGGAGGCTAGAGCAATCAATAGCTCTAAAGCAGTCTTGAAGTAATAATATGATTTCAGGAGGATAGAGCAATCAATAGCTCTAAAGCAGTCTTGAAGTAATAATATGATTTCAGGAGGATAGAGCAATCAATAGCTCTAAAGCAGTCGTGAAACAATGAGAAATTGTCAGGAGGATGAAGCAACCCTGAGGTAATAGTATGATATGCTTTCAGGAGACTGGAGTAATCCTGATGTAACAGCATATCTTCAGGAGGATAGAGCAATCCTGATGATAATATGATAGTGTTAGTTTATGCATTATGTACGCATGTATAATATGATGCACTTAGGTAACGTACTATGCACTCATGGATATGCATGTTATGGTATGATGTAAATGATGTATGTATGATATGATACTGCCGGAAGCGTCTGGATATCTTCGTATAACAACTGCTGGCCAGGGAAAATAAATCCCGATTTGTTGTTGAAGACTATATTATACATAACCCTCTGTCTGCTGGGGATAACAGGGTATAGATAACCTCCCGTATGCTGGGGATGGTAAGGTATATATCACCTCCCGGATGCTGGGGATAGTAAGGTATATATCACCTTCCGGATGCTGGGGATAATAAGGTATATATAACCTTCGTCTTTGTTTGATAGTAGAGTAGATAGAACACCCGTCTTCGTTCGTCGTATCCTTATTGGAAAGTAATTTCCCGTACATCCGTATGAGGATAAAAGAGATGGATATAAATTCCAGGGGAGATAAGACTTTATGAAGATGGATTCGTCCTACTGAGGGTTTGTAACTGTCTCGTAAAGGTGAACCAGCGAAGCTTCGTTGAAATCCTTCCCTCGTTCGTCCTTAGTAAATACTATTACTACATTTCCATGCATTTCTGGTAAACATTAATCATATTAAAAGCATACATGCATTTCTGGTAAACATCAATCATATTCAAAAGCATACATACATTCAAACACAACCAATGGACGTTTCGCTTATGTAAATAGGGTAAAAGTAAATCTGGATTCAAAAGATGGAATTTATTTATATCAAAAAGTGACCCATACACGGGTAAGTTTGTACAAGGAGACATAAACCCTAGTAAGAGGATTTTGTCATAAAGTTTTTACAAAACAAAGAGTATCAGCTATGTGGGAAACAATCTTATTGAGTTTCAATTCTACTATTGCCATTATCTTTAAGTATCTCATCTTCTGCTGTTGAGACGGAAACGATTGGATTGAGTTTTATCTGTTCGAGCTTGAGTAAGTAGTACAACTGATTGCAGTTTCTTGGGTGATCCAAACGAGACATAGTCATACGCTTTAATCCCTAACTTTTGCCTGGATTGCCCTTTCAGGTTTTCAATCCACCGGGATACCCTTTTTTGCCCAAGCCACCTTTTCAGGTTTTCGACTTGCCGGGTGTACATCTTTTTATATATATCCCTAATTTTTGCCCAAACCCTTTTGGTTTGCCGGGATGCCCTTATTTTTGCCTAGGCCTGTCAACCTAGCGGGTCTCTTTTTATGCGTAGTATTTTTTAACTATGTCTGCGTTTACAGGCTGTGGGAAGTCTTCACCATCCATTGTAGTCAGTATCATGGCACCTCCTGAAAACACTGTCTTGACTACAAATGGTCCTTCATATGTTGGAGTCCACTTGCCCCTAGGATCACCCTGTGGTAATATGATACGCTTGATTACCAAGTCACCAGCCTGATATACCTTTGGCTTAACCTTCTTGTTAAAAGCTTTGATCATTCGTTTCTGGTACATCTGACCATGACAAACTGCTGCTAGCCTTTTCTCATCAATCAAATTTATCTGGTCGAGTCGAGTCTGAATCCACTCATCTTCATCCAATCCTGCATCCTTCATAATTCTCAAGGAGGGAATCCGAACTTCAATGGGCAGAACTGCTTCCATACCATAGACTAAGGAGAATGGGGTTGCCCCTGTTGAAGTACGTATTGTAGTACGATAACCATGAAGAGAAAATGGTAACATCTCATGCCAATCCTTGTAAGTAACAGTCATCTTCTGTACAATCTTCTTGATGTTCTTATTAGCAGCCTCAACTGCCCCATTCATCTTTGGACGATACGGAGAAGAGTTGTGATGCTTAATCTTGAACTGTGTGCAGAGATCAGTAATCATAGTGTTGTTCAGATTAGAGCCATTGTCAGTGATAATCCTCTCAGGGATGCCATACCTACATATGAGATTGTTCTTAATGAATCGAGCCACAACATTCTTGGTAACAGATGCAAATGAAGCTGCCTCTACCCATTTCGTGAAGTAATCAATAGCAACCAGGATGAAACGATGCCCATTAGAAGCAGTAGGCTTGATCTCACCAATCATATCAATGCCCCACATGGCAAAGGGCCAAGGAGCAGTCAACACATTCAAGGGTGATGGAGGTACATGGACTTTATCAGCATAGATTTGACATTTGTGACATGTTCTGGAGTGTTGATAGCAGTCAGCTTCCATGGTAGACCAATAGTAACCTGCTCTCAAAATCTTCTTTGCCATAGTATGACCACTAGAATGAGTGCCAAAGGTCCCATCATGCATCTCTTCCATAATTTCTGTAGCTTCCTTCTTATCCACACAACGAAGCATAGTCGAATCATGATTGCGCTTATACAGAATGCCATTACTCAGAAAGAACTTAGCAGAAAACCTTCTCAGGAACTTCCTATCTTTGACAGATGCCCCTTCAGGGAATTCCTGAGCTTCAAGATATCTTTTCACTTCATAGAACCAAGGCTTCTCCTCTGCCCCTTCAGTGTCAATCTCATTGCAGTATGCAGGCTTTTCAAATCTATCAATAGTAATCTTGGGAGCTTCATCATCCCAACTGATCTCAAACATGGATGCCATGGTAGCCAATGCATCTGCCAACTGATTCTCTCTTCGTGGAATATGTCCAAAGGTAATCTCTTTGAAATGTGGGATCAAAGACAACACATGTTCTCTGTAAGGAATGAGGTTATCATGCTTGGTATCCCAATCTCCTTTAATCTGACTTACTACCAGGGCTGAATCTCCATACACATCAAGGAACTGAATCTTCATATCAATAGCAGTTTTAATACCCAGGATACATGCCTCATACTCAGCCATGTTATTGGTACAATAGAAACAAAGTCTGGCAGTAATCGGGGTATGACAACCTTCAGGGGAAATAATCACAACACCAACACCATTACCAAGTGCATTAGAGGCACCATCAAAAACCATAGTCCATCGGGATCCTTGTTCAGGTCCGTCATATTGTCCAGGTTCTTTGGTAATAATCATAATGTCTTCATCAGGAAACTCAAAACTCATTGACTGATAATCATCCACTGCTTGATGAGCCAAATGATCAGCAACAACACTTCCTTTAATGGCCTTCTGAGTAGTATACTGTATGTCATATTCTGTCAAGATCATTTGCCATCTTGCAATTCTTCCGGAGAGAGCAGGTTTCTCAAATATGTACTTGATTGGATCCATCTTAGAAATCAATAATGTAGTATGGGTCAACATATACTGTCTTAGTCGGCGAGCAGCCCATGCCAAAGCGCAGCAAGTTTTCTCGAGCAGTGAGTATCTTGTTTCACAGTCGGTAAACTTTTTGCTAAGGTAGTATATTGCCTGCTCTTTTCGACCAGACTCGTCATGTTGCCCCAACACACACCCCATTGAGTTGTCTAACACTGTTAAGTACATAATCAAGGGTCTTCCATCAACTGGTGGCATCAAAATTGGTGGTTCCAGCAGATATCTCTTAATTTCATCAAAGGCAGTCTGGCACTCATCATTCCATTCCATCACCTGATCTTTCTTCAACAACTTGAAGATTGGCTCACAGATGGTAGTTAATTGGGAGATAAATCTTGCAATGTAGTTCAATCGTCCCAAGAAACCTCTAACCTCCTTCTCAGTACGGGGAGCTGGCATCTCTCGTATAGCTTTCACTTTTGCAGGATCCACTTCAATACCTTTTCCACTGACAATGAAACCCAGGAGCTTTCCGGATCTAACTCCAAAAGTACACTTGTTTGGATTCAATCTTAACTTGTATTTCTTCAACCTCTCAAACAACTTGTGCAGATGATCAAGATGTTGCTCTTCGTTCTGAGACCTGGCTATCATATCATCTACATATACCTCTATCTCATGATGAATCATATCATGAAACAAAGCCACCATAGCACGCTGATATGTTGCCCCTGCATTCTTCAAACCAAATGGCATTACCTTATAACAAAAAGTGCCCCACTGTGTAACAAATGTTGTCTTCTCCATGTCCTCAGGAGCCATCTTGATTTGATTATAACCAGAGAAACCATCCATAAAAGAGAATACCTTATGCTGAGCGGTGTTGTCTACCAGAATATCAATATGAGGGAGTGGGAAGTCATCTTTAGGGCTAGCCTTGTTCAAATCTTTGTAGTCTACACACATACGTACCTTACCATCTTTCTTAGGAACTGGTACCACATTTGCAACCCACTGAGGATAAGAAGTCACTGCTAAGAACCCTGCATTGAACTGTTTCATTACCTCTGCCTTGATCTTTTCTGACATTTCAGGACGCATACGACGAACCTTCTGCTTCTTTGGACGACAATCTTCTTTCACTGGCAAACGGTGAACCACAATGTCTGTATCCAACCCTGGCATATCTTCATAAGACCAAGCAAAGATCTCCACATAGTCACGTAACATCTGAATCAACCTGTTCTTGACACTGTCCTCTAAATCAGCCCCTATCTTGACCTCTTTTCTGTTTTCTTCAGTTCCCAAATTCACAACTTCGACTGGCTCTTCATGTGGCTGTATAGCTTTCTCTTCTTGTTGTAACAACCTAGCAAGCTCTACAGGTATTTCACAATCGTCCACATTTCCGTCTTCAGTTTGATAGATCGGATTCTCGAAATTATAATTGGCAATAGTAGAACTGTTATCAACAGGATCCAGAGTGGATGAGGATCTGCATTTAGTGATGTGGGTGTGTGTAAGAACACATAGCTGATAAAACAAAAATAAAAGAAAAGAAAGACAAGGAACACAATATTTACGAAAACGAAACGTCCACTGATTTTATTGAATGAAGTATGCAAATGAAATGACAACCCGTAACAAGCACACCATTGTGCCCCGGGTACGGCACATGGCTTGAAAGTTCAATTGTTCAGAAATTACAAACTTAAAACATAACACAGTAATAGTATTTACTCCTGACTATAGGAGATAGGGATAACATCTTCAGCTTTCCAATTATTGAGTCCAGCACCCACAGTAGGAAAAATCCAAGCATCCAGGTTGTAGTCTTCATCTTGATCTCCCACAGCATTAATCTGGTCCTTCACAACCCCTTGATTAGTGATACGGGCAGCACGAGCACGACGAACAGCCTTCTGGGACTCTGCAGTGAAACCCAAACCAAACTTGTCAGACTTGTATGGAATATCAGGAAGCTGACCCCAAATAGTACAACCACCTTCATCCACCACAGCTCTAGCATCATTGAGGGAGGCCATTGCCATTGTTGGAGGCTTTCTGGTGACCACAGGATCTTTCTTCACAACAGGAGGAGCTACATAATCATTAACAACCCAAGGAACCATTTCAAATGTCTGACACGGAGTCTCAATGTATTCACCTTCCATTTCCAGATACTTGAAGGTATTGACATGGCTGACAAAGTATTCTTCTTCTCCATAGACAGTAACAACCTTTCCATTCACCGGATATCTCAACTTTTGGTGCAATGTAAAGGTCACAGCACCTGCCCCATGGATCCAGGGACGACCAAGCAGACAAGAGTATGAAGGACGAATATCCATCACATAAAATGTAGCAGTAAACACCTGGGAACCAACTTGGATTAGAAGATCAATTTCCCCATGCACTACTCTTCTAGAACCATCAAAAGCCTTTACCACAATGTTACTGGGTTTCAACACAGCATCTTCAGGACTCAGCTTGTTCAGGACTTCCTTAGGCAATACATTCAAAGAGGAACCATTGTCTATCAGCACATGTGACAGGGTAGTACCCCTGCATTCAATTGAAATATGCAAGGCCCTGTTATGATCCCTCTTGGCAGGGGTCAAATCAGCATCAGAAAATCCTAACCCATTGTCATAGGTCAGGTGGGCAACACAGTTCTCAAATTGGTCAACAGAAATTGCACTGGGTACATGAGCCATCTTCAGAAACTTGATCAATGACTTGGCATGAGCCTCAGAACATAACAACAAGGACAGCATAGAAATCTTTGAGGGAGTATGCCCCAACTGATCAACAATGTCATAATCACTCTTGCGAATGATTTTCAATACTTCTTCCATCTGCTTAGAGAGGTCATCAGCAGCTGGCACATCAGTAGATATAGGCTCAATAACAGGACCCTTGCCCCGAGCATCAGTGGTGGAGGTAGCAGCAGGAGTAACTGCATTCTTGGAAGTATCTGGAGGAGAGAAAACTCTTCCACTACGAGTGATCTTGCTAGATCCAGCAATATTATCAATGTCAATAGGCACATCAGCTACAGGCTCTTGCTTGACACCATGGATGTAAACATCAGCCCCATAGTGCCAAGGCACAACTTTGTCAGACGTATACGGGATAGGACCAGGAGTAGTAATGACCACAGGAGCTACTCTAGCTTCAGCAACAACTTTCACAGGACCTTCAGCGGTAATTTTGATGGGACCCTGATGAGTGATTTTAATGGGACCCTTTGAAGTGATTCTTATTGGTACTTTGTCAACCATGTCAACCTCTTCAATCTTCCTACCTTGAGTCAGATGATCCACCATACTTTCTACAGACGACGGAGTCCTTTCAAACACTATAGTGTACTTATCCATGAGACGCTGAATTCCATCTCTCAATATGAAGCAACTATCCGGCTTATAGGTACAATACAAACAATCTTCACGACAACCTGGAAAGATCCCAGCTTGTACTTGTTGCACCCCAAAATTTTCCCTCACAATACAAGACTTTGTGTGCTAAGAAGGTTCACAAGATTCACAAGTTCTCAATGCTTATATAACCTTTCATGAGGTTCATGAAGTCTGCAAGTTACTTTATGAAGGTTCACAAGGTTCACAAGCTTCTCAACATTTCCATAACCTTTCATGAGGTTCATGAAGTCCACAAGTCACTTCTTGAAGATTCACAAGGTTCACAAGCTTCCCAATACTTTCAAATACCTTTCATGAGGTTCATGAAGTCTACAAGTTACTTCTTGAAGATTCACAATGATTACAAAGCTTTCCTGAGGTTCATGAGGTCTACAAAGCCACTTCATGAGGTTCACAAGGTTCACAAGCTTCACAATACCTCCCATGAGTATCACAAGACACTTTATGAAGGTTCACAAGGTTCACAAAGTTCACAATTGGTCAAAAAGTTGACAATTCCCTCAGACAATGCATCTCCTAAGCAGTGCATCCTAAACTAGGGTTTTGACTTTAATCAGGCTAAGTGGACTTCCAATACCTCAAGTGAGTTTCATAACATCTTATATGTGTGTAAGAACCCCCATATCAAGTTTCAAGACTTTTCTCAAAAGTTTGCTCAGTCAGATGATCAGATAAGTCAAAATCAGTCAATGCAGTTAAAAAGTCAAACTGAGGTCAACTGTGGTCAAACCAAAGTCAAACTTCATGATTTTTTGCCAACATCAAGTATATGAAGTAAAATTCATCATTTGATCAAGGGTTGATCATGATTCATCAAGGAGATTCCAGATCATCAATAATCAGGAGTTTCTAAATTAGGGTTTCCTCAGTAAAAGTCAACTGAACTTTGACCAGGCATAACTTTCACATACTTCATCACCAAGTCTCCATCCAAAGCTTATTTTGAAGGAAATTGAATTCCCTACAACTTTGATGTTGAAGGTTAAGCCCAAAAATGCATCATTTGAAAGATATGAGCTAAGACATTATAGGTCATTTCAAAAGTCAACAAAAAGTCAACAACTTCAAAAGGGCATAACTTGAGATTGGTAAATGATATGGACCTGAAACCAATGGGGTTGTTTAGAGGACTCTTCAAGCTTTCCAAAAAGTCCAAGAAAACCCTCATACCTTTAAAATTGAGGGAGATGTGTCCTTGCAAAGTTGGGCAATTTTGTGATGGTTTATGTTGAAAATGGAGGCTTAGAAGTATTTCTTTCCAAATGGGCTGCCTGATTTATGACCCAATCCATCTCATAATATTGTGCACGACCCAATTGACCAAAATTCAGCATTTTTATTATTTTTTATTTATTTATTATTGATTTAATTCATAAAAATCATTTTAAATAAATATAAAATATGAAAATCTATTTTTGGGTGAAGATATTGCTTCTAGAAATTCATAATTATTGATTGAATTAGAAGGAGAAGGAAATCATGTGAATTATCCCAAAATAGCAAGCACTCATGATCAAATATTTGAATTTTACACTATGATCTTTTTGAATATTTTTTGGATCAAATTTTCACATAACCCATCCATGTTTCTGACCTAAATCAATCACATATATATACATAACACAAACCCTAGCAAGAGGAGACGAATTTGCAGCAGCCAAGGGTGAGTTCATAATTCAAAAATTCATAAGAAAAGTGCAATTCGGATTCTCTTATCCAAGGCTCTACAAGGTAAAATAAGGACATGGCTATCTTCCTTGGTCATCATTGAGTCGAAAGCAACCCTCAAACGCATCCCATTCATGCACATACGATGAACCCGAAGCATTGTTCATGCTTGAAACTTTTTTTTCGATTACCATAATTCACTGCATTTAAATGAATTTTGATTGTCTAATGATGTTCATGATGTTGTGTGGATTGATTCTGGGCAGGAAAACTCAAGAACCAATGCTTAATTCGTGAGATGCCATTTTTAGGGTTTTGACCTAGGTTTGGGGAACTTCGATTAAATGAATATAAATTGATTCTAAAGACATAGAATTGATCGTGTGAATGTTTGGATCATGATGCTGGTTTCAATTTTGCAAAATCGTACAGTTTGGTTGCTTGTTGATGTTTATAGGTTTTGCTGGGAATATCTTTTTCGCAGGAAAACTTGTAACTATTTTCGCAGGAAAAACCGTAAGTCTCAAGGAAGAAGAAGGTCATCTCCCGCGCGCTCAGGAATTCAAATTATTCGCATAATATTTTATTGATTGTTTATTATTTATTATCACAACTGTGTGGTTGTCCCAATGGTTGTTGGCTTGGTCCTGGGCGTGTGAAACCAAAGGGCAGGGGTTCGATCCCTGGCTTTTGATCATGTTATTTCTTTTTTTTCAGGGATTAAGTAAAGATAATATATTATGTGTTATTCTCATTCAGTTAACAGATTGGCTCTTCCAGCCGGGTGGTGATGCGTACGCTTGCTAATGTAAAGGTCCTGGGTTCAAGTCTTATCCCAGGCCTTTTGGTTTTTTTGATTTTTCTGGAATTTTCAAGATTTAGGCACAAAACAAAATGAAGCTGTTTCCTTATCACCTGCGTTTGGCTGGCCCAGTGGTCCTTGTTGCTGCCTGCAAATAAGAGGTCTTGGGATCAAATCCCACCAGGTTCCTTTTCTTCCTTTCTTTTTTTTATTTTCTTGTTCTCCATTTAATTTAATTAATTTAAATAATCAAAATGTTATTATTTTCTATATCATAATATGTATATATATTATATAGTCTAATTACTCTTAAAATAATTTTCTAAAAAAAATATAAAACTCTTGTTTTTTATTATTTAAATTTTATGTGTATAGTTTATCTTAATTAAGATAATTTTATATGATTATTAAAAAAATAAATTTTTGTATATAAGTTAATTCTAATTTTCACAAATCCTAAAAAATAAAAACCTAATTTTATAAAACTCTAAAACTATTTTTAAAATACAAATCTAATTCTATTTCTTTAATTTATTTTCTAATGTAATTATAATGTACATTTATTTAGTATTATTCATGTAAATATTATGAATATAATTATAAATTATTTCTATCATCTAAAATATAAATATATTTCATATTATTAAAAATTAAATTTTTTGTAAATATACTTATAATTTATTTTTCTCTTTATATATTAAATAAACATTTCTTTTATAACTTGTGTTTAGAGCTAATTGTGTCTATAATAATTAGATTTTTGTAGTAACTTTATAATTAAAATATAACTTAATAATTTGTGAATTAAAATAATTGTTCATTCATATTTGTTTTTTATATATAGTTGTTTATATTAAAAATTGGTAATTCCTTATTATTATAATATTTTGATTAATTTTGTTTATTTTTATTACTAACCATATTATTATTTATTATTCTTATATTTCTAACCTTATTTCTAATTGTTATTATTATTATCACTAACCTATTTATAATTCAATTATGTTTATTTTGCTAAATCGTATTTATTATTATCACTAACCCCTTTATTATTTATATTTTATTATTTATTGCTTAATTTGCTATTTTATTTATTATTATTATAATTTTGTAATTGTTTCTCGGTTGTAATTTTGTAACTATTTTAATTATTTTTACTATGGTTAGTAATTAGGGAGTGTAACAACATGTATGCAATATTAAAATAAATCTAGATAATTTTTAATATAAGATAATTAAATTAAACACGTCACACACGTAAGTCGATTTTAATCGCCGTCTCACTTCCTAAGGTTCTCCCTCAAGTTGCCTACGAATAATGGTTAAGTGGGGTGTATAAAGCAAGTCCCTCGAAAGAAAATCATCAAAGTCCCTTATGGTTGCCTTTACGAATCGAGTCCCATTCGAAATAAATGATGATAGTCCCTTCTTTATGCTTATTACACCCCACCATGGCCTTCAAAATCAAATTGTCCCTCACATGTCCCTTAACATCCAAGGTAAAGACTACCTACTCCTTAATAGTAGGGATAGTCTTACTAAGGAAAGGAAAAAGAACAAGAAAGACTTTAAACATTAGGGTAGGTTACTCCTAGGTACTTGCTCACTTCAAAACTTTTTCACACTTAAACAAATTTCAAACAAATTTTCAAACAAGTTTTTAACACATCCTTACATGGATTATTTATTAACTATTCTGAAAATTTTCTATTCACACACTACACTTTCAAAAAAACAATTTAAAGTGAGCTTAAGTACCTAAGAGCCCATGGATAACCATGGATGAAAAGGATGCTAATACCTTCCCTTTTCATAACCTACCCCCCGGACCCAAAATATTCTCTAAGGTCTTTCCTGTTCTTTTATAACCTTTCCTTATGGATAAAATAAAAGTCGGTGGCGACTCTTGCTATCCGCAACATTACTTAAAGTCAGTTCTCCCACCGTGTTACAGAACTGGCGACTCTGCTGGGGACTTAATATAAAAGAGGGGTACCCTTAGGAATTAGATCACTTTAAACTTGTTTGCTTTGTTTGCTTTACTTTACTTGTTGGGCTCTTATGTGTGAAAGGTCCTAACCCGGATCTAGTGTACCTTAGGTAAATGGCAATAGACCAAGTAAACTGTACGACGTATATCGATACGGTTGATCTGGTGGCCATAGTTAGTGCGACTTCTTGGTTGGTGCTTATGTTCCTTAAGTCAAGTTGAGGATAATATGAGGCTGCCATATGTTGTCAATGCACTAACTAACTTTTAGAACCCTAGTTAACTCATCTTGGCCTTTAGAAAGTAGTGAGGTAACCGGCTTTGGTGCAGACTGAAGTTGGTTGACACTCGATACTACACTCATTGAGATCTTAAACTTGGAGGGTTTTGGTTGGCAAGTAAGTTGCCTTCTGATCAACCACCCTTGTGAAGGATCAATGATATTGAGATCCCTTAGAACCTGGTTACTTTTGTAGGACAGGATGAACCAACTAACTTCAGGGGAGGGTACTTACCTTAAACCTCATGCAGGCCTTTAAACCTAGGGCTATGGTGTGACTTGTTTGTGTGTGCCACATGTTTGTGATTGAGCATAACATCATGACATCATCATGCATCATAAGCATAGCATTTTCACTAACCATTTCAAGGACCAAAGGATTTATCTTTGTTCTTTGTTGCAGGTCATGGCTTCTGCTCGTAGAAACACCATCAGGATCAACTTTGTGGGGATACCTCCCAAGCTTAAAGAGTTGGTTTCTCAAGTGTCTGATCACTCCCGGTTCAACAAGAGACATGGTCACCTATTGGATCTAGTTACTTCAGGGTTCAATGAGGACATGATGAGTGTCCTATTTCAGTTCTTTGACCCTAAGCACCATTGCTTTACATTCCCTGATTATCAGCTGGTTCCAACCATGGAGGAGTTCTCTAAACTTCTGGGTATCCCTGTTCTTGATCATAAACCATTCACAGGCTTGGAGAAGGAGCTCAAACCGGAGGTTATTGCTGCAGCTCTACATCTGAAAAAGTCTGACATTGTTCTAGAAACCAGAAGTGGAGTCAAGGGTATTCTTGCCAAGGTATTAGTGGATAAAGCTCAAATGTTCTTGAAGGCCATGAGCTATGATGCTTTTGAGGAGATCTTAGCCTTGCTGATATATGGCTTAGTGTTGTTCCCCAATCCAGATCAGTTCATAGATGTTCATGCCATCAACATTTTCCTGAGTCACAATCCAGTGCCTACATTGCTTGGAGACATCCTGCATTTTCTTCACACCCGTACTACAAGGGCAAGAGGGACTTTGATGTGTTGCATACCTTTACTCTCCAGGTGGTTTATTTCTCACCTTCCTCGCTCAGTAATGAAGAATGAGCAAGGGTTCAGATGGTCCAAGAGGATCATGTCACTTTCTCACTCAGACATTCATTGGTGCTCCAGATCTATGGAGAATGTCACTATCATTGACCGTTGTGGGGAGTTTCCTAATGTGCCACTTCTAGGCATAAGAGGAGGCATCACCTACAACCCTTCACTAGCTTTACGACAGTTTGGTTACGCTCGAAGCGATGGTCCACATGACATGTTGATTCAGGGCATTGTGTTTGATTACGACAACGATCTTCAGGGTTACCGTCAGAGATTCATACGAGCTTGGGGAAAGGTAAACAGGGTTGACAGCAAGACACTGGAGCCTAAGTACACTATTCCTATGGAGGCTTATCTCAGATGGGTGCGATCTCGTGCTCAGACACTCATGATGCCATATCCTGCCGTCCTACCAGTTACCATGGAACCTGTTGCTGAAGGAGACACTGCTTATACCATCCTTCACCCAGACATGCCTACTGATAAGGAAGACTTGCAGAGATCATGGATCCAACTGAAGGAGCAAAGGGATACTTTCGAGGCTCATTACAAAGCAAGCCAAGCAAGAATCCTAGAGCTAACAAAGCAACTTCACGAGGAACGAAACCTCAACTCATACCTCAACACAAAGAGGAAACGTCCATGGGAGACTTAAAACCCCATCTTTTGTACTTATTTCATTTCCATTTTTGTAAGCCTAAAAGGCAAAACAAGTTATTACTAATAAAAAGTTACTTTCTTGTTTGTTTAAGCAAATTTAAATTCTGCGGTCCTTGAAAACATTGCATATGCATTCCCATATCATTTCATTGCATCACAAGTTTATAATTGTGCACAGGTTTCTCATCTTCTCGCTGTTTATTTCAGCAATGGCTCTTGAACAATCAGTTAAGGATCTTCAGGCACAGAATGCACAGTTCCAAGAGCTGATCTTGAACCTGTCCAAGGAGCAGGATGAATTGAAGGCACTGCTGGCCAAGAAGACTAAGAAGACTAGAAGGTCTGCTGGGTTGATCAACATGGGAAGAAGATTCAAAGGTCTTGCCAAGACCAAAGAACCAGCTGAAGACTATGAATCTGAAGAATCTGAGCAAGAGGCAGGCAGTATCCACCATACAATGGGGGACTCTGATTCTGAGGCTAACTACTACCATGAGCCTAATGAAGACAAATTCAAGATGCTGGTGGATAGAATGGACGCTATGGAATTGCAGAAATCATCTGGGCTGGATTTTGAGGATTTGAGTTTGATATCTGGGGTTGTGATACCCATTGGTTTCAAAGTTCCTACCTTTGTTGTTTATGATGGGGTCTCTTGTCCCAAGCTGCACTTGAGGTCTTATGTCAGAAGGATTCAACCTCACACTGCTGACAAGAAATTGTGGATCCATTTCTTTCAAGAGAGCTTATCTGGAGCTCAGTTGGAGTGGTATTATCAGTTGGAGAGTGTCAACATCAGAGATTGGAATGACCTTGCTGAAGCTTTCTACAAGCAGTATCAATACAATGCTGACTTAGCCCCCACTCGCATGCAGCTTCAGAGCATGTCCATGGGTGCCAAAGAAAGTTTTAAGGAGTATGCTCAGAAATGGAGAGACTTAGCTGGAAGAGTTCAACCCCCTTTGACTGACAGGGAACTAGTTGATATGTTCATGTGTACGCTGAATGGTCCGTTTTACAGTCATCTCATTGGAAGCTCATCATCTGGCTTCACTGAGTTGATTATGACAGGAGAGCGGGTAGAGAATGGTATCAAGAATGGTAAGATCCAAGTGGGCACTTCTTCATCAGGTGCTGCAAAGAAGCCTCCCACTGGAAAAAAGGAATCCAATGCTGTTTATGGTCAACCTGATCGTAACAAAAGACATCAGTCTGTTAGTGCAGTTCATATTTCAAATCCAACTTCTGCAACAACAGAGCAGCCTCAAGGCAACCAACAGAGGGCTAGAAGACAGTTCACGAAGATCAACATGTCAATGGCTCAGGCATTGCAACACTTGTTGAAGGCTGAACTTATTACCCTGAGGGAGGCTCCTCAGAATCCCAATGTTACCTCTCCCAAGTACAATCCCAATGCACGATGTGCATATCATTCAAACTGTCCAGGACATGATACTAATAACTGCTGGGTCTTGAAGAACAAAATTCAAGATATGATTGATGCTGGAGAAATTGAATTTGATCCACCAAATGTGATTACAGCACCACTGCCAAATCATGAGAAGACTGTCAATGCCATTGATGAAGACATTGATGAAGACCTGCATGTCTATTCAGTTATGGAGTTGACCACACCATTGTCTGTTATCAAAAAGAGGTTAGTACAAGCTGGGATCTTTCCAGGTTGTCGTGAAGATTGTCTGTATTGTACCTATAAACCAGATAGTTGCTTCATTTTGAGAGATGGAATTCAATGTCTCATGGATAAGTATACTATAGTGTTTGAAAGAAGACCAGCATCTGTAGAAGATATGGTGGGTCATCTGACTCAGGGTAAGAAGATTGAAGAGGTTGACATGGTTGACAAAGTACCAGTAAGAATCACTTCAAAGGGTCCTATCAAAATTACTCGTCAGGGCCCAATCAAGATTACTGCTGAAGGTCCTGTGAAAGTGGTTGCTGAAGCCAGAGTAGCTCCTCTGATCATTACTACTCCTGGTCCTATTCCTTATACATCTGACAAAGCTGTGCCTTGGCACTATGGTTCTGACGTGTACATCCATGGTGTCAAGCAGGAGCCTTTACCTGATATGCCTGCTGACATTGATAATATTGCTGGATCTAGCAAGATCACTCGTAGTGGAAGAGTCTTCTCTCCTCCAGTTGCTTCTAAGAGTGCAGTTACTCCTGCTGCCACTACCACCACTGATGCTCGGGGAAAAGGTCCTGCTATTGAGCCTGTATCTACTGATGTGCCAGCTGCTGATGATCTCTCTAAGCAGATGGAAGAAGTATTGAAAATCATTCGCAAAAGTGATTATGACATTGTGGATCAGTTGGGGCATACTCCCTCAAAGATTTCTATGTTGTCCTTGTTGCTGTGTTCTGAGACTCATGCCAAGTCCTTGATCAAGTTTCTGAAGTCTGCTCATGTGCCCAGTGCAATTTCTGTGGACCAATTTGAGAACTGTGTTGCTCACCTGACCTATGACAATGGGTTAGGATTCTCTGATGCTGATTTGACCCCTGCCAAGAGAGACCATAACAGGGCCTTGCATATTTCAATTGAATGCAGGGGCACTATCCTGTCACATGTACTGATAGACAATGGTTCCTCTCTGAATGTGTTGCCCAAGGAAGTCCTGAATAAGCTGAGTCCTGAGGATACTGTGTTGAAGCCCAGTAATATTGCGGTAAAGGCTTTTGATGGTTCTAGAAGAGTAGTGCATGGGGAGATTGATCTTCCTATCAAAGTTGGTTCTCAGGTGTTTACTGCTACATTTTATGTGACGGATATTCGTCCTTCATACTCTTGTCTGCTTGGTCGTCCCTGGATCCATGGGGCAGGTGCTGTGACCTCTACATTGCACCAAAAGTTGAGATATCCGGTGAATGGAAAGGTTGTTACTGTCTTTGGAGAGGAAGAATACTTTGTCAGCCATGTAAACACTTTCAAGTATCTGGAAGTAGAAGGTGAATACATTGAGACTCCATGTCAGTCATTTGAAGTGGTTCCCTGGGTTGGTAATGATTGTGTGGCTCCTCCTGCTGTGAAGAAGGTTCCTGTGGTCATCAGAAAGTCTCCAACAATGGCAATGGCCTCCCTCAATGATGCTAGAGCTGTGGTGGATGAAGGTGGTTGTACTATTTGGGGTCAGCTTCCTGATATTCCGTACAAGTCTGACAAGTTTGGTTTGGGTTTCACTGCAGAGTCCCAGAAGGTTGCTCGTCGTGCTCGTGCTGCTCGTATCACCAATCAAGGGGTGATTAATGCTGTGGGAGATCAAGATAAAGACTACAGCCCGGATGCTTGGATTTTTCCTACTGTGGGTGCTGGACTCAATAATTGGAAAGCTGAAGATGTTATCCCTATCTCCTTTAGTCAGGAGTAAATACTATTACCGTTTTATGTTTTTAAGTTTGTAATTTCTTGAACAATTAAAACTTTCAAGCCATGTGCCTTACCCGGGGCACCATGGTGTGCTTGTTACGGGCTGTCATTTCATTTGCATATTTCATTCAATAAAATCAGTGGACGTTTCGTTTTAGTAAATATTGTGTTCCTTGTCTTTCTTTTTCTTTATTTTTGCTTTATCAGCTATGTGTTCTTACACACACCCACATCACTAAAATGCAGATCCTCATCCACTCTGGATCCTGTTGATAACAGTTCTACTATTGCCAATTACAATTTCGAGAATCCGATCTATCAAACTGAAGACGGAAATGAGGACGATTGTGAAATACCTGTAGAGCTTGCTAGGTTGTTGCAACAAGAAGAGAAAGCTATACAGCCACATGAAGAGCCAGTCGAAGTTGTGAATTTAGGAACTGAAGAAAACAGAAAAGAAGTCAAGGTAGGGGCTGATTTAGAGGACAGTGTCAAGAGCAGGTTGATTCAGATGTTACGTGACTACGTGGAGATCTTTGCTTGGTCTTATGAAGATATGCCAGGGTTGGATACAGACATTGTGGTTCACCGTTTGCCAGTGAAAGAAGATTGTCGTCCAAAGAAGCAGAAGGTTCGTCGTATGCGTCCTGAAATGTCAGAAAAGATCAAAGCAGAGGTAATGAAACAGTTCAATGCAGGGTTCTTGGCAGTGACTTCTTATCCTCAGTGGGTTGCAAATGTGGTACCAGTTCCTAAGAAAGATGGTAAGGTACGTATGTGTGTGGACTACAGGGATTTGAACAAGGCTAGCCCCAAGGATGACTTTCCACTTCCTCATATTGACATTTTGGTAGACAACACTGCTCAGCATAAGGTATTCTCTTTTATGGATGGTTTCTCTGGTTACAATCAAATCAAGATGGCACCTGAAGATATGGAGAAGACAACATTTGTGACACAGTGGGGCACCTTTTGCTATAAGGTGATGCCATTTGGTTTGAAGAATGCAGGGGCAACATATCAGCGTGCTATGGTGGCTTTGTTTCATGATATGATTCATCATGAGATAGAGGTATATGTAGATGATATGATAGCCAGATCTCAGAATGAAGAGCAACATCTTGATCATCTGCACAAGTTGTTTGAGAGGTTGAAGAAATACAAGTTGAGATTGAACCCAAACAAGTGTACTTTTGGAGTTAGATCTGGTAAGCTCCTGGGTTTCATTGTCAGTGGAAAAGGTATTGAAGTGGATCCTGCAAAAGTGAAAGCTATACGAGAGATGCCAGCTCCCCGTACTGAGAAGGAGGTTAGAGGTTTCTTGGGACGATTGAATTACATTGCAAGATTTATTTCCCAATTGACTACCATCTGTGAGCCAATCTTCAAGTTGTTGAAGAAAGATCAGGTAATGGAATGGAATGATGAGTGCCAGACTGCCTTTGATGAAATCAAGAGATATTTGCTAGAACCTCCAATTTTGATGCCACCAGTTGATGGAAGACCCTTGATTATGTACTTAACAGTGTTAGACAACTCAATGGGGTGTGTGTTGGGGCAGCATGACAAGTCTGGTCGAAAAGAGCAGGCAATATACTACCTTAGCAAAAAGTTTACCGACTGTGAAACAAGATACTCACTGCTCGAGAAAACTTGCTGCGCTTTGGCATGGGCTGCTCGCCGACTAAGACAGTATATGTTGACCCATACTACCTTGTTGATTTCAAAGATGGATCCAATCAAGTACATATTCGAGAAACCTGCTCTCTCCGGAAGAATTGCAAGATGGCAAATGATCTTAACAGAATATGATATACAGTATACTACTCAGAAGGCCATCAAAGGAAGTGTTGTTGCTGATCATTTGGCTCATCAAGCAGTAGATGATTACCAGTCAATGAATTTTGAGTTCCCTGATGAAGACATTATGATTATTACCAAAGAACCTGGACAATATGACGGACCTGAACAAGGATCCCGATGGACTATGGTTTTTGATGGTGCCTCTAATGCACTTGGTAACGGTGTTGGTGTTGTGATTAGTTCTCCTGAAGGTTGTCATACCCCGATCACTGCCAGACTTTGTTTCCATTGTACTAATAACATGGCTGAGTATGAGGCATGTATCCTGGGTATTAAAGCTGCTATTGATATGAAGATTCAGTTCCTTGATGTGTATGGAGATTCAGCCCTGGTAGTAAGTCAGATTAAAGGAGATTGGGATACCAAGCATGATAATCTCATTCCTTACAGAGAGCATGTGTTGTCTTTGATCCCACATTTCAAAAAGATTACCTTTGGACATATTCCACGAAGAGAGAATCAGTTGGCAGATGCATTGGCCACCATGGCATCTATGTTTGAGATTAGTTGGGATGATGAAGCTCCCAAGATTACTATTGATAGATTTGAAAAGCCTGCATACTGCAATGAGATTGATACAGAAGGGGCAGAGGAGAAGTCTTGGTTCTATGAAGTGAAAAGATATCTTGAAGCTCAGGAGTTTCCTGAAGAGGCATCTGTCAAAGAAAGGAAGTTTCTGAGGAGGTTCTCTGCTAAGTTCCTTTTGAGTAATGGGATTCTGTATAAGCGTAATCATGATTCAACTATGCTTCGTTGTGTGGATAAGAAGGAAGCTACAGAAATTATGGAAGAGATGCATGATGGGACCTTTGGCACTCATTCTAGTGGTCATACTATGGCAAAAAAGATATTGAGAGCAGGTTACTATTGGTCTACCATGGAAGCTGATTGCTATCAACACTCCAGAACGTGTCACAAATGTCAAATCTATGCTGATAAGGTTCATGTACCTCCATCACCATTGAATGTGTTGACTGCTCCTTGGCCCTTTGCCATGTGGGGCATTGATATGATTGGTGAGATTAAGCCTACTGCTTCTAATGGGCATCGTTTCATCCTGGTTGCTATTGATTATTTTACGAAGTGGGTAGAGGCAGCTTCATACGCATCTGTGACTAAGAATGTTGTGGCTCGGTTCATTAAGAATAATCTCATATGTAGGTATGGCATCCCTGAAAGGATTATCACTGACAATGGCTCTAATCTGAACAACACTATGATTACTGATCTCTGCACGCGGTTCAAGATTAAGCATCACAACTCTTCTCCGTATCGTCCAAAGATGAATGGGGCAGTTGAAGCTGCTAATAAGAACATTAAGAAGATTGTACAGAAGATGACTGTTACTTACAAGGATTGGCATGAGATGTTACCATTTGCTCTTCATGGTTATCGTACTACAATACGTACTTCAACAGGGGCAACCCCATTCTCCTTAGTCTATGGTATGGAAGCAGTTCTGCCCATTGAAGTTCAGATTCCCTCCTTGAGAATTATGAAGGATGCAGGCTTGGATGAAGATGAGTGGATTCAGACTCGACTGGACCAGATAAATTTGATTGATGAGAAAAGGCTAGCAGCAGTTTGTCATGGCCAGATGTACCAGAAACGGATGATCAAAGCTTTTAACAAGAAGGTTAAGCCAAAGGTATATCAGGCTGGTGACTTGGTAGTCAAGCGTATCATCTTACCACAGGGTGATCCTAGGGGCAAGTGGACTCCAACATATGAAGGTCCATTTGTAGTCAAGACAGTGTTCTCAGGAGGTGCCATGATACTGACTACAATGGATGGTGAGGACTTCCCACAGCCTGTAAACGCAGACATAGTTAAAAAATACTACGCATAAAAAGAGACCCGCTAGGTTGACAGGCCTAGGCAAAAATAAGGGCATCCCGGCAAACCAAAAGGGTTTGGGCAAAAATTAGGGATATATATAAAAAGATGTACACCCGGCAAGTCGAAAACCTGAAAAGGCGGCTTGGGCAAAAAAGGGTATCCCGGTGGATTGAAAACCTGAAAGGGCAATCCAGGCAAAAGTTAGGGATTAAAGCGTATGACTATGTCTCGTTTAGATCACTCATGAAACTGCAACCAGTTGTACTACTTATTCAAGCTCGAACAGATAAAGCTCAAATCCAATCGTTTCCGTCTCAACAGCAAGAAGATGAGATACTTGAGTGGCAATAGTAGAATTGAAACTCAATAGGATTGTTTCCCACATAGCTGATTCTTTTTGTAAAACTTTATGGCAAAATCCCCTTACTAGGGTTTATGTCTCCTTGTACAAACTTACCCGTGTATGGGTCACTTTTTGATATAAATAAATTCCATCTTTTGAATCCAGATTTACTTTTACCCTATTTACATAAGCGAAACGTCCATTGGTTGTGTTTGAATGTATGTATGCTTTTGAATATGATTGATGTTTACCAGAAATGCATGTATGCTTTTAATATGATTAATGTTTACCAGAAATGCATGAAAATGCAGTAATAGTATTTACTAAGGACGAACGAGAGAAGGATTTCAACGAAGCTTCGCCGGTTCAAGACAGTTACAAATCCTCAGTAGGACTAATCCATCTTCATAAAGTCTCATATCCCCTGGAATTTATATCCATCTCTTTTATCCTCATACGGATATTCGGGAAATTACTTTCCAATAAGGGTACGACGAACGAAGACGGGATGTGATACTTATCCTACTATCAAACGAAGACGAAGGTTATATATACCCTACTATCCCCAACAACGGGAGGTTATATATATATCACCATCCCCAACAACGGGAGGTTATCTATACCTTACTATCCCCAGCATACGGGAAGATATTTATACCCTGTAATCCCCAGCAGAGTGAGGGTTATATATTCTTCAACATCGAATCGGGATTTATTTTCCCTGGCCAGCAGTTGTTATACGAAGATATTCAGACGCTTCCGGCAGTATCATATCATACATACATCATTTACATCATACCATAACATATACATCCATAGATACAAAGTACATTACTTAGGTGCATCATATCATACATGCATACATAATGCATAGACTAATATTATTATACAAAAGCTACTTTGTTTCAGGTTAATTATTCAACAAACGAACTTATGACCTTTGGGACTGCTTTATTGTAACCTCAGGGTTACTTTATCCTCCTGATGAGCTTCTTTGGGACTGCTTTATTGTCACCTCAGGGTTACTTTATCCTCCTGATAAGCTTCTTATGATTTCAAGACTGCTTTAGAGCTATCCATTGCTCTATCCTCCTGAAATCACATTATAATTTCAAGACTGCTTTAGAGCTATCCATTGCTCTATCCTCCTGAAATCACATTATAATTTCAAGACTGCTTTAGAGCTATCCATTGCTCTATCCTCCTGAAATCAGTACTTCAAGACTGCTTTAGAGCTATCCAGTGCTCTATCCTCCTGGAGTCATATCATTACTTCAAGACTGCTTTAGAGCTATCCAGTGCTCTATCCTCCTGGAGTCATATCATTACTTCAAGACTGCTTTAGAGCTATCCATTGCTCTATCCTCCTGAAATCACATTATAATTTCAAGACTGCTTTAGAGCTATCCATTGCTCTATCCTCCTGAAATCAGTACTTCAAGACTGCTTTAGAGCTATCCATTGCTCTATCCTCCTGGAGTCATATCATTACTTCAAGACTGCCTTAGATTTATCCATTGCTCCATCCTCCTGGAGTCATATCATTACTTCAAGACTGCTTTAGGGTTATCATTATTGATTGCTCTATCCTCATGAAGACATGCTGCTACATCAATATTACTCCAGACTCCTGACAGCTCTCATTATACTACTGAAGAACTTTCCCCTAGTGGCATCTTTAAGCCCACTCAATCATATTCAACCAATCATCAATATCACTCTATGCACTGGTGAGTGCAAATTTTTGGGCTTTTGTGTTCAATCCCCTTCAACCTTCCAGGTTACGACTGGCAAATATACCAATCTAACCCCTCAGGTTTCAGAAAATTGAACAGGGGCAGCTGTTGCACCCCAAAATTTGCCCTCACAATACAAGACTTTGTGTGCTAAGAAGGTTCACAAGATTCACAAGTTCTCAATGCTTATATAACCTTTCATGAGGTTCATGAAGTCTGCAAGTTACTTTATGAAGGTTCACAAGGTTCACAAGCTTCTCAACATTTCCATAACCTTTCATGAGGTTCATGAAGTCCACAAGTCACTTCTTGAAGATTCACAAGGTTCACAAGCTTCCCAATACTTTCAAATACCTTTCATGAGGTTCATGAAGTCTACAAGTTACTTCTTGAAGATTCACAATGATTACAAAGCTTTCCTGAGGTTCATGAGGTCTACAAAGCCACTTCATGAGGTTCACAAGGTTCACAAGCTTCACAATACCTCCCATGAGTATCACAAGACACTTTATGAAGGTTCACAAGGTTCACAAAGTTCACAATTGGTCAAAAAGTTGACAATTCCCTCAGACAATGCATCTCCTAAGCAGTGCATCCTAAACTAGGGTTTTGACTTTAATCAGGCTAAGTGGACTTCCAATACCTCAAGTGAGTTTCATAACATCTTATATGTGTGTAAGAACCCCCATATCAAGTTTCAAGACTTTTCTCAAAAGTTTGCTCAGTCAGATGATCAGATAAGTCAAAATCAGTCAATGCAGTTAAAAAGTCAAACTGAGGTCAACTGTGGTCAAACCAAAGTCAAACTTCATGATTTTTTGCCAACATCAATTATATGAAGTAAAATTAATCATTTGATCAAGGGTTGATCATGATTCATCAAGGAGATTCCAGATCATCAATAATCAGGAGTTTCTAAATTAGGGTTTCCTCAGTAAAAGTCAACTGAACTTTGACCAGGCATAACTTTCACATACTTCATCACCAAGTCTCCATCCAAAGCTTATTTTGAAGGAAATTGAATTCCCTACAACTTTGATGTTGAAGGTTAAGCCCAAAAATGCATCATTTGAAAGATATGAGCTAAGACATTATAGGTCATTTCAAAAGTCAACAAAAAGTCAACAACTTCAAAAGGGCATAACTTGAGATTGGTAAATGATATGGACCTGAAACCAATGGGGTTGTTTAGAGGACTCTTCAAGATTTCCAAAAAGTCCAAGAACACCCTCATACCTTTAAAATTGAGGGAGATGTGTCCTTGCAAAGTTGGGCAATTTTGTGATGGTTTATGTTGAAAATGGAGGCTTAGAAGTATTTCTTTCCAAATGGGCTGCCTGATTTATGACCCAATCCATCTCATAATATTGTGCACGACCCAATTGACCAAAATTCAGCATTTTTATTATTTTTTATTTATTTATTATTGATTTAATTCATAAAAATCATTTTAAATAAATATAAAATATGAAAATCTATTTTTGGGTGAAGATATTGCTTCTAGAAATTCATAATTATTGATTGAATTAGAAGGAGAAGGAAATCATGTGAATTATCCCAAAATAGCAAGCACTCATGATCAAATATTTGAATTTTACACTATGATCTTTTTGAATATTTTTTGGATCAAATTTTCACATAACCCATCCATGTTTCTGACCTAAATCAATCACATATATATACATAACACAAACCCTAGCAAGAGGAGACGAATTTGCAGCAGCCAAGGGTGAGTTCATAATTCAAAAATTCATAAGAAAAGTGCAATTCGGATTCTCTTATCCAAGGCTCTACAAGGTAAAATAAGGACATGGCTATCTTCCTTGGTCATCATTGAGTCGAAAGCAACCCTCAAACGCATCCCATTCATGCACATACGATGAACCCGAAGCATTGTTCATGCTTGAAACTTTTTTTTCGATTACCATAATTCACTGCATTTAAATGAATTTTGATTGTCTAATGATGTTCATGATGTTGTGTGGATTGATTCTGGGCAGGAAAACTCAAGAACCAATGCTTAATTCGTGAGATGCCATTTTTAGGGTTTTGACCTAGGTTTGGGGAACTTCGATTAAATGAATATAAATTGATTCTAAAGACATAGAATTGATCGTGTGAATGTTTGGATCATGATGCTGGTTTCAATTTTGCAAAATCGTACAGTTTGGTTGCTTGTTGATGTTTATAGGTTTTGCTGGGAATATCTTTTTCGCAGGAAAACTTGTAACTATTTTCGCAGGAAAAACCGTAAGTCTCAAGGAAGAAGAAGGTCATCTCCCGCGCGCTCAGGAATTCAAATTATTCGCATAATATTTTATTGATTGTTTATTATTTATTATCACAACTGTGTGGTTGTCCCAATGGTTGTTGGCTTGGTCCTGGGCGTGTGAAACCAAAGGGCAGGGGTTCGATCCCTGGCTTTTGATCATGTTATTTCTTTTTTTTCAGGGATTAAGTAAAGATAATATATTATGTGTTATTCTCATTCAGTTAACAGATTGGCTCTTCCAGCCGGGTGGTGATGCGTACGCTTGCTAATGTAAAGGTCCTGGGTTCAAGTCTTATCCCAGGCCTTTTGGTTTTTTTGATTTTTCTGGAATTTTCAAGATTTAGGCACAAAACAAAATGAAGCTGTTTCCTTATCACCTGCGTTTGGCTGGCCCAGTGGTCCTTGTTGCTGCCTGCAAATAAGAGGTCTTGGGATCAAATCCCACCAGGTTCCTTTTCTTCCTTTCTTTTTTTTATTTTCTTGTTCTCCATTTAATTTAATTAATTTAAATAATCAAAATGTTATTATTTTCTATATCATAATATGTATATATATTATATAGTCTAATTACTCTTAAAATAATTTTCTAAAAAAAATATAAAACTCTTGTTTTTTATTATTTAAATTTTATGTGTATAGTTTATCTTAATTAAGATAATTTTATATGATTATTAAAAAAATAAATTTTTGTATATAAGTTAATTCTAATTTTCACAAATCCTAAAAAATAAAAACCTAATTTTATAAAACTCTAAAACTATTTTTAAAATACAAATCTAATTCTATTTCTTTAATTTATTTTCTAATGTAATTATAATGTACATTTATTTAGTATTATTCATGTAAATATTATGAATATAATTATAAATTATTTCTATCATCTAAAATATAAATATATTTCATATTATTAAAAATTAAATTTTTTGTAAATATACTTATAATTTATTTTTCTCTTTATATATTAAATAAACATTTCTTTTATAACTTGTGTTTAGAGCTAATTGTGTCTATAATAATTAGATTTTTGTAGTAACTTTATAATTAAAATATAACTTAATAATTTGTGAATTAAAATAATTGTTCATTCATATTTGTTTTTTATATATAGTTGTTTATATTAAAAATTGGTAATTCCTTATTATTATAATATTTTGATTAATTTTGTTTATTTTTATTACTAACCATATTATTATTTATTATTCTTATATTTCTAACCTTATTTCTAATTGTTATTATTATTATCACTAACCTATTTATAATTCAATTATGTTTATTTTGCTAAATCGTATTTATTATTATCACTAACCCCTTTATTATTTATATTTTATTATTTATTGCTTAATTTGCTATTTTATTTATTATTATTATAATTTTGTAATTGTTTCTCGGTTGTAATTTTGTAACTATTTTAATTATTTTTACTATGGTTAGTAATTAGGGAGTGTAGCAACATGTATGCAATATTAAAATAAATCTAGATAATTTTTAATATAAGATAATTAAATTAAACACGTCACACACGTAAGTCGATTTTAATCGCCGTCTCACTTCCTAAGGTTCTCCCTCAAGTTGCCTACGAATAATGGTTAAGTGGGGTGTATAAAGCAAGTCCCTCGAAAGAAAATCATCAAAGTCCCTTATGGTTGCCTTTACGAATCGAGTCCCATTCGAAATAAATGATGATAGTCCCTTCTTTATGCTTATTACACCCCACCATGGCCTTCAAAATCAAATTGTCCCTCACATGTCCCTTAACATCCAAGGTAAAGACTACCTACTCCTTAATAGTAGGGATAGTCTTACTAAGGAAAGGAAAAAGAACAAGAAAGACTTTAAACATTAGGGTAGGTTACTCCTAGGTACTTGCTCACTTCAAAACTTTTTCACACTTAAACAAATTTCAAACAAATTTTCAAACAAGTTTTTAACACATCCTTACATGGATTATTTATTAACTATTCTGAAAATTTTCTATTCACACACTACACTTTCAAAAAAACAATTTAAAGTGAGCTTAAGTACCTAAGAGCCCATGGATAACCATGGATGAAAAGGATGCTAATACCTTCCCTTTTCATAACCTACCCCCCGGACCCAAAATATTCTCTAAGGTCTTTCCTGTTCTTTTATAACCTTTCCTTATGGATAAAATAAAAGTCGGTGGCGACTCTTGCTATCCGCAACATTACTTAAAGTCAGTTCTCCCACCGTGTTACAGTACTAACCTCTTTTTGATAACAGACAGTGGTGTGGTCAACTCCATAACTGAATAGACATGTAGATCTTCCTCAATGGCATTGACAGTCTTCTCGTGGTTTGGCATTGGAGCAGTAATCACATTGGGAGTACCCGGAGGATCAAACTCAATTTCTCCAGCATCAATCATATCCTGAATTTTATTCTTCAAGACCCAGCAATTACTAGTATCATGTCCCTGACAGTTTGAATGGTATGCACACCGTGCATTGGGATTGTACCTGGGAGAGGTAACATTGGGATTCTGAGGAGCCTCTTTCAAAGTAATAAGTTCAGCCTTTAACAAATGTTGCAATGCCTGAGCCATTGACATGTTGATCTTCGTGAACTGTCTTCTAGCCCTCTGTTGGTTGCCCTGTGGCTGCTCTGTTGTTGCAGGAGTTGGATTTGAAATATGAACTGCACTGACAGACTGATGCCTTCTGTTACGATCAGGCTGACCATAAACAGCATTAGATTATTTTTTCCCAGTGGGAGGCTTCTTTGCAGCACCTGATGAAGAAGTGCCCACATGGATCTTACCATTCTTTATACCATTCTCTACTCGCTCTCCTGTCATGATCAACTCAGTGAAGCCAGATGATGAGCTTCCAATGAGATGACTGTAGAACGGACCATTTAGCGTGCACATGAACATATCAACCAATTCCCTATCAGTCAAAGGGGGTTGAACTCTTCCAGCTAAATCTCTCCACTTCTGAGCATACTCTTTAAAACTTTCTTTGGCACCCATAGACATGCTCTGAAGCTGCATGCGAGTGGGGGCTAAGTCAGCATTGTACTGATACTGCCTATAGAAAGCTTCAGCAAGATCATTCCAGTCTCTGATGTTGACACTCTCCAACTGATAATACCACTCCAACTGAGCTCCAGATAAGCTCTCTTGAAAAAAGTGGATCCACAGCTTCTTATCAGCAGTGTGAGGTTGAATTCTTCTGACATAAGACCTCAGATGCAGTTTGGGACAAGAGACCCCATCATAAACAACAAAGGTAGGAACCTTGAAACCAATGGGTATGACTACCCCAGATATCATACTCAAATCCTCAAAATCCAGCCCAGATGACTTCTGCAACTCCATAGCATCCATCCTATCCACTAGCATCTTGAATTTGTCTTCATTAGGCTCATGGTAGTAATTAGCCTCAGAATCAGAGTCCCCCATTGTGTGGTGGAGACTGCCTACCTCTTGCTCAGATTCCTCAGATTCATAGTCTTCAACTGGTTCTTTGGTCTTGGCAAGACCTTTGAACCTTCTTCCCATGTTAATCAACCCAGCAGACCTTCTAGTCTTCTTAGTCTTCTTGGCCAGCAGTGCCTTCAATTCATCTTGCCCTTTGGACAAGTTCAAAATCAGCTCTTGGAACTGTGCATTTTGTGCCTGGAGATCTTTGACTGTTTGTTCAAGAGCCATTGCTGAAATAAACAGCGAGAAGATGAGAAACCTGTGCACAATTATAAACCTGTGATGCAATGAAATGATATGTGAATGCATATGCAATGTTTTCAAGGACCGCAGGATTTAAATTTGCTTAAACAAACACGAAAGTAAACTTTTATTAGTAATAACTTTGTTTTGCCTTTACGAAAAATGAAATGAAATAAGTACAAAAGATGGGGTTTTAAGTCTCCCATGGACTTTTCCTCTTTGTGTTGAGGTATGAGTTGAGGTTCCGTTCCTCGTGAAGTTGCTTTGTTAGTTCCAGGATTCTTTCTTGGCTTGCTTTGTAATGAGCCTCGAAAGTATCCCTTTGCTCCTTCAGTTGGATCCATGATCTCTGCAAGTCTTCCATATCAGTAGGCATGTCTGGGTGAAGGATGGTATAAGCTGTGTCTCCTTCAGCAACAGGTTCCATGGTAACTGGTAGGACGGCAGGATATGGCATCATGAGAGTCTGAGCACGAGATCGCACCCATCTGAGATAAGCTTCCATAGGAATAGTGTACTTAGGCTCCAGTGTCTTGCTGTCAACCCTGTTTACTTTTCCCCAGGCTCGTATGAATCTCTGATGGTAACCTTGAGGATCGTTGTCGTAGTCAAACACAATGCCCTGAATCAACATGTCATGTGGACCATCACTCCGGGCGTAACCAAACTGTCGTAAAGCTAGAGAGGGGTTGTAGGTGATGCCCCCTTTTATGCCTAGAAGTGGCACATTAGGAAACTCCCCACAACGGTTAATGATGGTGACATTCTCCATAGATCTGGAGCACCAATGGATGTCTGAGTGAGAAAGTGACATGATCCTCTTGGACCATCTGAACCCTTGCTCATTCTTCATTACTGAGCGAGGAAGGTGAGAAATAAACCACCTAGAAAGTAAAGGTATGCAGCACATCAAAGTCCCTCTTGCCCTTGTAGTACGGGTGTGAAGAGAATGCAGGATATCTCCAAGTAGGGTAGGCACTGGATTGTGGCTCAGGAATATGTTGATGGCATGAACGTCTATGAACTGATCTGGATTGGAGAACAATACTAAGCCATATATCAGCAAGGCTAAGACCTCCTCAAAAGCATCATAGCTCATGGCCTTCAAGAACATTTGAGCTTTATCCATTAATACCTTAGCAAGAATACCCTTGACTCCACTTCTCGTTTCTAGAACAATGTCAGACTTCTTCAGATGTAGGGCTGCAGCAATAACCTCTGGTTTGGGCTCCTTCTCCAAGCCTGTGAAGGGTTTCTGATCAAGAACAGGTATGCCCAGAAGCTTAGAGAACTCTTCCATGGTTGGAACCAGCTGGTAGTCGGGGAATGTGAAACAGTGATGTTTAGGATCAAAGAACTGAAACAGAACACTCATCATGTCTTCATTGAACCCTGAAGTAACCAGATCCAGTAGGTGACCATGCCTCTTGATAAACTGGGAGTTTTTAGAAACTTGAGAGACCAATTCCTTAAGCTTAGGAGGTATTCCTACCAATTTGATCCGGATAGTATTCCTACGAGCAGAAGCCATGACCTGCAACAAAGAACAAAGATAAATCCTTTGGTCCTTGAAATGGTTAGTGAAAATGCTATGCTTATGATGCATGATGATGTCATGATGTTATGCTCAATCACAAACATGTGGCACACACAAGCAAGTCACACAATAGCCCTTGGTTTAAAGGCTTGCATGAGGTTCAAAGGTAAGTACCCTCCCCTGAAGTTAGATGGTTCATCCTGTCCTACAAAAGTAACCAGGTTCTAAGGGATCTCAATATCATTGATCCTTCACAAGGGTGGTTGTTCAGTAGGCAACTTACTTGCCAACCAAAACCCTCCAAGTTTAAGATCTCAATGAGCGTAGTATCGAGTATCAACCAACTTCAGTCTGCACCAAAGCCGGTTATCTCACTACTTTCTAAAGGCCAAGATGAGTTAACTAGGGTTCTAAAAGTTAGTTAGTGCATTGACAACATATGGCAGCCTCATATTATCCTCAACTTGACTTAAGGAACATAAGCACCAACCAAGAAGTCGCACTAACTATGGCCACCAGATCAACCGTATCGATATACGTCGTACAGTTTCCTTGGTCTATTGCCATTTACCTAAGGTACACTAGATCCGGGTTAGGATCTTTCACACATAAGAGCCCAACAAGTAAGTATAGAGCAAACAAGGCAAACAATTTAAAGTGATCTAATTCCTAAGGGTACCCCTCTTTAATATTAAATCCCCAGCAGAGTCGCCAGTTCTGTAACACGGTGGGAGAACTGACTTTTAGTTATGTTGCGGATAGCAAGAGTCGCCACCGACTTTTATTTTATCCAAAAGGAAAGGATATAAAAGAACAGGAAAGACCTTAAGAGATATTTTTGGGTCCGGGGGGTAGGTTATGTAAAGGGAAGGTGTTAGCACCCTTTACATCCATGGTTATCCATGGGCTCTTAGTTACTTAGCTCACTTTTGAATTGTTTTTGAAAGTGTAGTGTGTGAATAGAAAATTTTTCATAATAGTTAATAATGATCCATGTACGGATGCGTAAAAACTTGTTTTTGAAAATTTGTTTGAAATTTGTTAAGTGTTTGAAAAGTTTGAATAGTGAGCAAGTACATAAGAAGAACCTACCCTAAAGTTTTAAGTCTTTCTTGTTCTTTATCCTTTAATTGGTAAGACTATCCCTACTATTAAGGAGTAGGTAATCATTACCTTGGATGTAAAGGACATGAGAGGGTCATTCTGTTTTAGGAAGGCAACTGTGGGGTGTATTAAGCATACAGGAGGGACTATCATCATTATTCGAAGGGACTTGATCTTTAAAGGCAACCATTAGGGACTTGATGATTTTTCTTTTATGGGACTTGCTTTATACACCCCACTTGACCTTATGATTAGGCAACAATGAGGGATAACCTTAGAAATGTGAGATGGCGATTAAAAATCGACTTACGTGTGTGAGTGTTTAATTTAATTATCTTATGATTAAAGTGATCTAAGTTAATTTTTTATATAACATACATGTTTTTCACTCCCTAATTACTAATCATAGCAACAATTAAATATTTAAAATATTTACAAAATTACACCAAGGAAGCAGTTACATAATTATAAGCAAAATAAAATAAATAGCAAAAATATAAATATATAGTAAAATAAATATAATAAGCAAAAATAGTGAACAAGTAAATAAAATTGGGGTTAGTGATAAATAATAATATTAAATAATAAGCATAAAGTTAATAATAATAAAATAAGAGAGGTTAGTAAAATATAATTATAAGAACAAAATTAGAATAATAAAAAAAAGTTAGATTATAAACAATTATTTAATAATATAAAAAAATATAGACAATTAAATGATTATGATAATATACAAATTATTAATTTATTTTTAGATATATTTTAATTACAAGATTTAATTTTTAATAGCATGAAATATATTTATATCTTATATGAGAAAAATAATTTATAATTATATTTACAACATTTACATGAATCATACTAAATAAATAAATAAATATACATTATAATTATATTAATAATTAGAAAATAAAATTATTTAGAAAAAAAATAGAATTAGGTTTTATTTTAGAAAATATTTTAGGGTTTGTTTTAAAAAAAATTAGGGTTTATTTAGATACAAAGTTATTTTAACTAATATATACCTATATATTATAATTACATAAAATAATAAAATAAATATTTGAATTAATTAAAAAAAAACAAGAAAGTTTAGAATTTTCAGAGAACAAGATATTATTTTGAATTTTGAATATATATGATTTTTATTAATAATATAAAACAAATAAGCTAATTAATTAAAGAAAATAGAAAAAAAAAATGATGAAAAATTTAGAACTTACCTTGGCTGAGTTTGAACCCAGGTCTTCAAGCCTGCCAGTACAAAAACTTTCCACTAGACCAACCATGCGTTGGTGACAATGAATGAGCTTCAATTGGTTTTATTTCATGCCTTGAAAAATCCAGAAAAATGATGAAAACAAAAAGGCCTGGGGTGGGAATCGTACCCAGGACCTCATGTATACAAGCATGCGCGCATTACCACCTGGCTGGAAGAGCCCATCTGATTATTGAATGGCAACAAACTATAATATATTCAATCTTCTTTTATCCTGAAAAATAGAACAAAAAATATGGTACAAGCCAGATTCGAACTCATGCCATCATCCAACAAGCCTGCAAGCCTTACCACTGAGACACACACGCGCGTGTGATAAACAAACTAACAATTAAAGATAAAATATTTAATTAATATTTGAATTTCTCAAAAGCGCGGGAGGAGGTCATCTTCTACCTCCAGCGCTGCGAATTTAGCTATGAAAATAGCTGGGAGTTTACCTGCGAATTTTGCTACCTGTTCAAACCTGCGAAAATCCAAACTCTCATGAAACAGCATCAATTCATGAAATTGATTAGTGATTCATAATCCTCACAGTTCACACAACAACTCTACGTTTCCAGAATTTATTTATATGCATTCAAACGTTAAACCCTAATTATGAGGTTATGAACCCTAACATGGCCGTTTGCGTTTTAGACACTCATTCTTCAATCCAGTTGTCCAGAAACATTCCTTGGAACCTCACAAACACAAAAGATCAAACAAAATTCATTAATGATGCACAAATGAACAGAATCAAAAAATTGAAATTCAATGTAAAATTTGATTCGGGTTCATCAATGTGTGATGCTATGGGGCAATGTAATGATCTGGTTATGTTCCATGATGATCAAGGATCCTAGCCATGTCCTTATTTTACCTTCAAACCTTTTGGATGATGAAATCCGAATGCCACTTTTTTGATGAATTTTTGGTTTTGAAAACCTACCTTTGAAGCTGCTGGATTCGTGTCTGAGGCTAGGGTTGTGTTTGATACTTATATGAGAATGATTCTAGGTCAAAATATGGACTAGTTGTGTGGAGATTTGGATCCAAAAAGATTGAAAAAGATCATAGTTTAAAGTTCAAATATTTGATCATGAAGACTTGCTATTCTTGTACCAATCTCATGATTCCTTTCTCTTTCAAATTCAATCATCATTTATGAAATTCTAGAAACTCAATCTTCACCCAAAAATAGATTTTCATATTTTATATTTATTTAAAATGATTTTTATGAATTAAATCAATAATAAATAAAAATAAAATAATAAAAATTCTGAATTTTGGTCAATTGGGTCGTGCATAATGATATGGTATGGATTGGATCACAACTTGGGCAGCCCATTTGGAAAGAAGTGATTTTAAACCTCCATTTTCAACATAAACCATCACAAAATTTCCCAACTTTGCAAGGGCACATCTCCCTCAATTTTAAAGGTATGAGGGTGTTCTTGGACTTTTTGGAAATCTTGAAGAGTCCTCTAAACAACCCCATTGGTTTCAGGTCCATATCATTTACCAATCTCAAGTTATGCCCTTTTGAAGTTGTTGACTTTTTGTTGACTTTTGAAATGACCTATAATGTCCTAGCTCATATCTTTCAAATGAAGCATTTTTGGGCTTAACTTTCAACATAAAAGTTGTAGAAAATTCAATTTCCTTAAAAATGAGCTTTGGATGGAGACTTGGTGATGAAGTATGTGAAAGTTATGGCTGGTCAAAGTTCAGTTGACTTTTACTGAGGAAACCCTAATTTAGAAACTCCTGATTATTGATGACCTGGAATCTCCTTGATGAATCATGATCAACCCTTGATCAAATGATGAATTTTACTTCATATACTTGATGTTGGCAAAAAATCATGAAGTTTGACTTTGGTTTGACCACAGTTGACCTCAGTTTGACTTTTTAACTGCATTGACTGATTTTGACTTAACTGATCCTCTGACTGAGCAAACTTTTTTAGAAAAGTCTTGAAACTTGACATGGGGGTTCTTACACACATATAAGATGTTATGAAGCTCACTTGAAGTCTTGGAAGTCCATTTAGTCTGATCAAAGTCAAAACCCTAGTTTTGGATGCACTGCTTAGGAGGTGCATTGTCTGAGGGAATTGTCAACTCCTTTGACCAATTGTGAACTTTGTGAACCTTGTGGACCATCATAAACTGTCTTGTGAACCTCATGGGAGGTATTGTGAACCTTGTGAACCTTGTGAACCTCATAAAGTGACTTGTAGACTTCATGAACCTCATGAAAGGTCTTGAAAGCATTGTGAATCTTGTGAACCTTGTGAACCTTCAAGAAGTGACTTGTAGACTTCATGAACCTCAGGAAAGCTTGTAAGTGTTGAGAAGCTTGTGAACCTTGTGAACCTTCAAGAAGTGACTTGTAGACTTCATGAACCTCATGAAAGGTTTTGTAAATGTTGAGAAGCTTGTGAACCTTGTGAACCTTCAAGAAGTGACTTGTAGACTTTATGAACCTCATGAAAGGTTTTGTAAATGTTGAGAAGCTTGTGAACCTTGTGAACCTTCAAGAAGTGACTTGTAGACTTCATGAACCTCATGAAAGGTTATATAAGCATTGAGAGACTTGTGAACCTTGTGAACCTTCTTAGCACACAAAGTCTTGTATTGTGAGGGCAAATTTTGGGGTGCAACACAGATGGAAAGGTTTCCCATGGGCTGTGGGAGGAAAGGTACCCTGGACTCCCCGTGTGATCGGGCAAGAAGGAATCCTCCGGGCGATAGATACTTAGGGCGACCTGCATGTTCGCGTCCGCTGGAATGGGTACAGCCTCCTCGATCTTTTGAGTCTCATGTGCTTCTTGTCAAAGAGTGTCCCTGGATTTGGTAAATTGTTTAAGGTTCCCGTCCTTAATAAGTATTTCGATTGCATCCCTGAGATGGATGCAGTCTTCGGTGTTGTGGCCGTGACTTTTGTGGAATCTGCAATATTTTTATTTGTCCATGCCCGGTTTGCTAGGTTGCTGCTTCGGAAAGCGTACCCCTGCTTGCCTGAATTCTGAGTTGGCACATTCGGACAAGATCTTCTCCCTAGAGACCAGGAGTGGAGTATATTCGTGAAATCGGCCGACGGGTCCTCTGTGCTCCCACGGTTCACGGGAGCGGTCATCCTTTCTTTTGTCTCCTCCCCGACGAGATGTCGATGGTTCATCGACTCGGTGGGGCTTCGCGTCTTCGCGACGTCGAGCGTCTCGTATGGAGCTGGCTGCTTGATTTTCCTCATATTGGATATAATCTTGGGCTTTCAACAAGAATGCGTCAAGGGTGGCTGGGGTCTCGATGCCGACCGCCCGGTGAAAATCGGTTGATGGGCGTAGTCCCCGTACCAACAAGTACTTCTTCATGTCGTCCGTTGTGGACACCTGGACTGCTTCTTTATTGAACCTTTCGATATAAGTTCGTAAAGGTTCGTCTTTCCCTTGGATGATCGCTTCGAGCGACACTTCCATCTTCGGGTGTCGCCTAGAGGCGGTGAAGTTCCTGGAAAACATGCGTCCGAGCTGTTTCTAGGAAGTGATGGACTCTGCTTCAAGGCTTTTATACCACGTCATCGCTCCTTTCCTCAGAGTTGTAGGAAAGAGGCGACATTTGATCGCTCCTCGTACCCCTTGGTAGTCGACCAACGCATCAATATTCTCGATATGCTCGTCAGGATCTGTGGTCCCATCATATGAGCCTAGTGGTGGAGGTTTTTCTAAACCCCTTGGAAGTTTGGCCTGAAGGTGCGCAAAACACAGGGAAGGGGGTTGGAATTGGGTTTTCTTTAACAACTAAAAATAACTTCTAATGACAAGTTAATTTATCCTGGTTCGTTTGAACTCAAACTACGTCCAGTCCACCCGCCAAGGTGATTTTGTCTCTACTGAGGTCTTAATCCACTATTTAATAAATGAATACACACACTGACCTATAGTCAATGTCCTCTTGAGTCTTCTGACTGAAACTAGTCACTCAAGGAAAATTACTCAACTATTACAATGATAATAATATAGTAACTAATTTGCTTCTTATCAAGCTAAGATCACTAAGTGAATGTTACAATATTTTAGCACAATATGATTCAGTCTTTTTGCTCGTGAGTGTATTATCGTCAAATCTTCAATTTGATTCCTTTATATAGTTTTTGAATAAATGTAGCCATTGGAGACATCTTGAGCTAATTTAGGATATTAGTTAATACCATAAATTCCTTCCAAAATGAGAGATACTTGTCTTAATCATTAATTAAAATATTCTTTAATTAATGTCTTCATTATGAAGATCATCATCTTCTAGACGTAAATTAGAGATAGTAAATACTTGATGCGCAGCCAATTAATCATGTCATTAAATGATGGATTCTTCATTAAGTGTAACTTCTATATATGGCTCAATATATCTTCTAGTAATGCACGTCTCCTTTAATTAAATTCCTCTTCTACACAATAATAAAGGTAGTCATTAGAACTTCTATTCTAGTATAATAATATTTGTTATCATCAAAACTCTTAGAGGTTTAGAACCATAATTGTTCTAACAATCTCCCCCTTTTTGATGATGACAAAACATTTATTTAGATATTGAGAATAGAGTTTAATAGGATTAGAAGAACTCCCTTTGATTGAATAGAATCAAATATTTCTTTTAAAGATCTCTTCAGAAGTTTTATCCTTCAGAAGTTTCATTAGCCTTAGCTCCCCCTGAGTTGATTACTTGACCTATTTCTATTTTAGAATCACAACTCAAATAGTTTTATTAGAATTTTATATGTAAGAGGCAAATCATGGTAAACTGCTATAGATCAGGATCTTCTACGTTTCTCCCCCTTTTTGTCATAATCAAAAAGAATAGATGCAGAAAATATGCAAGAGTATAGAAGCAAAATACGTTTTCATTAAAACAGAATGAAAAACCAGTAATAACAAAACCAGTAGAACTTAAAAAGTCATGAAGAGACAGAAGATAAAACAGAAAAAGCTAAGCAGAAGATAAGCTAAAAATCTGGAGTGCATCTTAGTAACTAAGGCCTCCAGCAAAGACTTGATCTCAGAGGATGATTCCACTTGCTTTCCAAGCATTGTCTTTAACTCAGCAGTGGTTTCATCTTGCTTATCCAGGCGTTGCTTAACCATTTCATTTTCTTTCTTCAACTCTTCCAAGGTCTGCAGAACAAGATTTTTTTACAGAGGTTCTTCAACTTCTGGAGCAGCTTGATTCTCAGGAACTTCTACATTTGCTGGTGATTGAGCAGGTTCATCATCATGATCTTCTTCAGAAGGTACCAGAACCATTTGAAGTCCAGAGTTTTCTTCCAGAGGTACTGACTCTGTCCAGGGTTTATTGTCCAGCAGAAAAGGTTTATTCTGTTCAATGTTAGAAACAACTGCTTTGAGATACTCACAAAAGTTCTGGTGAGCAATGTCATAGCAGATGTCCTTGAGTCTCTTTGTCTCAGCATTAAACCATTTTCTGAAGGTGGCCCACAGAAAGTCAGAAGCAGCTGGATCTGGAAGTTATGAGCAAGCAGACTTCAGATCCTCTAACTTCAGTTTCATTACTATTTCAAAAGCAATTAACAAAGCAGAAATGTTTGTTTTTGAGGGCTTTGGTTTAGGTGCAGGTATGGCAGTTTTGTTAGAGACAGAGGACAATTTTTGTAAAGCTTCAATGTTAACAGAGGTTCTAAGTGGATTTTCATGATCAGCTTCTTCTGGTGGTGTGTCAGGGATGGTTATAAAAGTTGGTGAGTTGGGAGGTGTAGACTCATATGAAGACAGTGAACTTTCTCTTATGGGGGAAAGATTAGAAACATTTTCAGAGGATGGGATTTGGACAGATTCTGGGGGTTGGAAATTATCAATGTCAGAGAGGACATGTTGCAAGGCAGTTTGTGTTTCAGTTGTTGGTGAGCGGTCAATATCAGAAAGTGGTGTTGTATCAATTGGAATATCAAAATCTGAAAGTGTTTGTGGTTGATGGTGTTCTTCTTCTGGTGGATAAAGTGATGATAGAATGGATGTGATAGCAGTAGTTGCAGGTATAATAGAGGGAACAGGGTTAGAAGATGTAATAGGTTTAGAGGATTGAATTGGTTAAGATGATGGGATTTGTGCAGAAGGAGTGTCAACAGAAGGTGTTGGGTCAGAAGGGGTTTCAGACACTTCTACTTTAACTTCTTCTACTACAGAAATGAATTCAGAGTTAGAGGCAGAAGTTTTACCTGATCTTCTGGTTGATTTGGGAGCCTTCTGAGACGATCCTTCTCCATCCTTTCTTTTCTTGGTTCTTGTAGAGGCAGCATCTGGAGTTTTCTGAGTGAGTTCACTAGCCTTGAACAATGGGTCCACACCATGTTGCTTGCATAAGTCCAAGTAATTGACTACAACCTCTGGAGGTGTGTCAGAAGAGAAGAGGGGGAAGTTCTCTAGGGGAATCTTCCTGGTGGTGATAACTTCTCTAGAATGGAGGACAGGTTCTTTCTGGATAGAAGTTATAAAATTCATCTTCTTCAGATTCTTCGCATTCAGAGGCTTACCAACATCTGTTTCAAGAAATTGTGTCTGCTTTAATTCTGCCAGAAAGTCCACCAGCTTATTCTCGCAGAGAATGTCAGAAATTACACGTCCTAGAGGAATCCAATCCCTCTTAGTTTTCTCCCCATCTCTTGTTTCCTTCACACTAGTTTTCAGATGTTGAAATAGAGTGTGTGCAAGGTTGATCTTCTTCTATTTGGCAATGAAGTACAGCAGAAACTGCTGATCCATGTTGATATAGTCTGGAGAGTTTGTAGCTTTCCTGTGGCAGATTGTTCCAAGAATGATCTTGGCCCAAATTCTGAGAGGAATCTTCAGATCTTTTATCTTATTAGAAGGTTGGCCAGAAGTGAATATTTCCTTGGCTATCAGCGTTGTATCAGACATTTTGTCCATCTCACTACACTTTATTCCATTGCCATCAGATTCTATGAGCTTGGCAATGTGTTCTTCAGAAATGATGATTCTTTTACCCAGCACATACGAAGTGACATGAGTGTTGGAGGCTGTTGCATAAGCCCAGAATTCCTTTACCAATTTTGGGAAAACTGGTCCCATAAGACGATCAAAGTACTTCTCCCAGCCTTGAGCTTGAACAGCCGGAAGGAGATCAAAACCATTATCTTTCAGACTATTGAAATCCACAAAGAGCTCACAAAGAACTTCCAGTTTGTCAGCAGGAGTAGTAAGGGTCTTCATGGGTTCAACGTAGAACACATCAATGAAGTCTTTTCGTTGTTGAGGAGGGGAAGCCATTGTTACTAAGATGAGGTTTTTGTGATTTTAGGGTTTTAGAAAAATTTCAGAGAGAACGCAAAAGTGAGGGTGAAAAACTTTTTCAGTAAAAATGCAATTAGGGTAAAAAGTGAAAGTGAAAATGAAAAGTTACTTATATAGAAAAAAAATGCATTTAATAATACGAGAAATTAGTGGGGAAAATAAAGTTTAAAAACATAATGATTATATGCAATAAATGCTGCAGACATAGGGTAAGGCGTAAAAGATTCTGGAACAGTTACCCAAGAGATTTTTGCCTTTTTGGTGTCAAGTCAGCCGTATCAGTTTCCCAGAAGATCAACAGATGTCATTCTGTAGAGGACAGTTGTCCAATGCATGTTCTGTCACTCTTCAGAATTTGGACACTTGTTTTAATTCTGATGGGATTCCTTAGAGCCTTGTTGACACTTGTTGATTTGAAGATCTGCATGTTATTCCTTTGAACAGAAGTTCTCAGAATGAACCAGTTAGAACATAATATCTTCTGAAGGAATAATATAGAGGATGAAATTCAGAACTTCTAAGAGTTAAAGACATATAATTAAAGCATTTTCATTCTGGACATAATTTCATGCTAAGGTTGGTTAGTATGAAATTAAATCTATCTTCAGGAAGGGGTTTTGTAAAAATATCAGCCCATTGGTGATTTGTATCTATGAATTTTAACATTAAAATTCCCTTCTGAGTATAGTCCCTAATGAAATGATGTTTAACTTCTATGTGTTTAGCTCTAGAATGTAAAACTGGATTTTTAGATAGACAAATAGCAGAGGTATTATCACAGAGGATAGGAATGTTACTCTCATAAATATTGAAATCCTCAAGCTGATTTTTCATCCAGAGCATCTGAGTACTGCATCCAGCTGCTGCAATGTATTCAGCTTCTGCAGTTGATAATGCTATGGTTGACTGTCTTTTGCTGGACCAAGAAATTAGATTATCTCCCAGAAATTGACAACTTCCAGAAGTACTTTTTCTTTATGTTCTATCTCCAGCAAAATCAGCATCACAATATCCTACAAGTTTATAATCTTGGGATCTTCTGTAGTATAAGCCAAGATTAGTAGTACCTTTCAGATACCTAAAGATTCTCTTAACTGCTGTTAAGTGAGTTTCTCTAGGATCTGATTGGAATCTAGCACATAAACATACACTGTATAGAATATCTGGTCTAGAAGCAGTTAGATAGAGGAGAGAGCCAATCATACCTCTGTAGAGCTTCTGATCTACTTTCTTACTTACCTTTTCTTTCTCCAGAATACATGTAGGATGCATAGGAGTTTTAGATATTATGCTTTCTGATAAGTCAAATTTCTTCAGAAGTTCTTTGACATATTTGCTTTGATGGATATATGTTCCTTCTGATGTTTGATTTATCTGAATTCCCAGGAAGAACTTTAATTCTCCCATCATGCTCATTTCAAATTCTGCCTGCATAGACTTAGCAAATTCCTTTCCCAAGTGGCGCCTGCATAGACTTAGCAAATTCTGCCTGCATTAGGCGCTCCCGGGATTTTCATCCTAGTACAAACGCGAAAGTGGCGCGGAAAGGTTAGAGTCGCCAGCCAGATATTTTTATCCCGAAAGAATGGGAAAGGTAATGTTGCGCAAACCTGAGGAAGAAGGAAAGGACAAGGTCCTGCGAACCAAAGATCTGAGTTCGGGAGTCGGTTACGAACTGGGAAGGTATTAGCACCCCAGATCGTCCGTCGTACCCGACGGGATCCACGCTTGCTTGTTTTGTTTCAAAGGGTGAGAATATGCTGCTGAATAAAACCGCTAACTGGAATGGAAAATGAAATGAGAAAGGGAATCGGAAAAGAAAATGGAATGAAAGGGGGAAATGTAGGGAAAATAAAGAATGTGCTCGAACGGGCCCTACCCCGCTGCCTACGTACCTCATCGGGATAATGAGGATCAGAGTCGACGTAGTTCGCCTAACCTAGGCGGGAACTTTTTGTTTGTGTTTTTTATGCTGGAACTGCGTATGTCTATGCTCAGGTGCTGCAGGCTCGTCTGGTACGAGTGCGTTTACCGTCTTGCATGCGAGACAAGTCGTCGCGAGTTCGCGTTGTGAATGAATGAGATGAGAAGAGAAGTTCCCGCAGGATAGTCGCTTGTTATTTGTTTTTGGTCTTTTAAGAGAAGCGTTTTGAATTTGTTTGTGAACGGTCTTGTACTAAGACCTATCCATCGCGGGAAGTATTTACACCTCGCCCCGAAACAGGACGCGTATAAACACTCCGCAACAAAGTCTCGTGTCGTACAAGATTGTTCGGTTTTTATTAAGTGTTTTATTGCTTTTCTTTTGAAGGGAGAAAGAAAGACTCAAGTTGGAAAAGGAAAAATCTAAGGGACTAAGACTCAATCCTATTTTATTTATTTATTTGCAAAGTGGTCCTAATGGTTAGTGAAGTTTTCTATTCCTAATGGGAACTTAAAAACTACTAGAATTCAACTTACTTCTTAATGAAGTTAAGTTGATTCTAAGAACACAAGGGGGAATCCTATACAAGTTGTAAAATCAAATGAAACAAAAATAATGAAATTTACCATAAGGAATAAAATTCTAAAAGGCATTCAAAGTCATGAATTAAAAAAATAGTATATTTATTTATTCTATATTCTAATGGAAATGAATTTTAAGCCTAAGTTCTACATCTAAGCTAAACCTAATATTCATTCTAAAAACTTAATTGAACTAAACCTAAGTCTAATATTAAATTTAAATGCTAAATCTAATCTATACTATTATTTTTTTTTTTTGTATTGAACTATATTATATTTTTTTTAATGGCCTAAACTAAAAGGAACTATGTATAACTAGGCCTAAACTAATATTCTAAAAAATACTAAAACTTCTAGAAAAATTGTGAAAATTAAACTATGGATCCCTAACACTATCTAAAATATTATGCTAAGAGGGATTCTAAAAAAACTTATTTTTCCTATGCCTAACAATTAATTATTTCCAGCTAGGAATTAATTACTATTTCCTAAGGATTATATCACTAAAACATAAGATAAAAGCTCCTAAAAATTCCATAAAAAATATCCTAAGAACTATTATGAGTCCCCTAATTACAGAAAAAAGAATGGCTCAAAAAAGTTGTTGGAAGTTACTTAAATAAAATGAATAAAATCAGCATAATTAAAAGGAAATTCAATAGAACTAATTAATAGAAAAATTCAGAATTAATTCAAAAATAAACAAATTCCAGAAAATAAAAATAACACAAATTCCTAAATTGACTTATTAAGACACTTTAATTTTTTTGGGAATTTTCTAATTAGTTTTATTATTTTTTTATGAAATTATTTCTAAAGTATAATTAACTACAACATAAATTCTAAAGAAATAATGCAGGAGGGTGAGTTAAGTTATTTTTCTGGTTATTTCGCTAATGGGCCCAAAAATAGGGGTGCAGAAAGGAAAGAACCAGGGCCCATTCGTTGGATAAAGGGGAAGGTGTGTTCAGCAATTACTTATAGTTCACTTCTTTATGGGCTTAAGGGAGAGGGTGTAATTAACAAAAGTATAACCTTATCCTAATGAATTTTAATGGGTGATTTTGGAATTAATTAACAAAGACAACTTAATTAACAATGTCCAATCCAAATTAATATAAAAACTTAGAACTTAATCTTATACTATTTTCCTAATTCTTAAAAATGGATTAAAATCTTAATCTACAAATGATTAAATCTTTAATCTAATAATAATGAATTAAATTCTAATATTTCTAAAATCTTAATTTAAGCAAAAGAATTAAACTAATCCTATTATGAAATTTAATCTAAAACCTTAACTTAGGAAAATGAATTAAACTAAACATATGATTTTATTTCCTAAAATCTTAATTTAAGCAAAAGAATTTAAACTAATCTTATGAATATTTACTTAATATTTTAACTAAACTTATCACAATATTTTTTTTAAAGAAATCTTAATTTAAGAAAAATCTTAAACTAAACTATTATGATTTTTTCCTAAAATCTTGAATTAAACTATTATGATTTTTTTTTCTAAAATCTTAAATTAAACTAAAAATGAATTAAACTTAACTTAATATAATATTTTTTAAAAAAACTGAATTGGATTATAGTTATCATAACATTTAATCAAAATCTGAATTAAATTCTAGTTAATTAAAATCTACAAAAACCCTAATTTGCTTCTTTCTTCTCCCTTTCCCGCAGCTACACAAACCCTCAGCCTTCCTTTCTTCACCCTTAGGCCGCCGCCGCACTCATCTCATCTTCTTTCTCACAATCCGCCGCCATCACCTCCTTCGGCCCAGACTTCTTCATTCGCCCTCTGTTCCTTTCCCTTATTCGAGCACCCTAGCCGCCGCCGGCACCTCACCGGCCACCGTCAGCTTACAACCTTCACATGTTGAACCACTAACACAAACCCTAGCCTATTTTCCTCTTCCGACTCGAATTCGAAACTAGATCTTCCCGATTCCCAGTCACACAACCGGATCGTACAAATCCAAAACCAACATCTATAAAAAGAACAAAATGCCGGCTTCACAAACAACATGAACACGCTAGGTTTTTACGCTCTAAGGCCATCTCTAAAAGATTATGGATTAAGAGGCGTGTACCTGTAACCACTGAAATGACGGTCTAGCCGATGCGATTCGCGGTGATGGAATCGATTGATGAACGTCCAAGAAGGTCCCTGAAATGTGAGGAGGAAAGAGTTTCGAACTTCTCCGTCGTAGCGGAAGTCTCTTCTTCTTCGCGCGATGCCGTCGTAACCGTACTGTGCGTTTGATATCAATTCACCACCAGCAGAATGAGTGGTAATGCCTTGCTCCTCTCCTTATTCTGAATTTGTTGTTGACGATTCGGGTGTTATCTTTGTTTCTGAATCTTTCCTCTTCAGCTCAAACCGTCACGAATTGTCGCGAAGCCCTTCCCTGTGAATCATTTGATTAGCTGAGGATCAACGAATATTGATGTGTTCACGGAAATACGCTTCGAACAAATGAGGTGATGAATTCAATCCGCAAATTCATGAAGCTTTGCAGTGAGGTAGTGATTTCTCTTTATCGATCCATTCCGCGATTTTGTTGTCAATTCACAATTCTGACCGATACTCTTGATTCTGTTGCAAAGTTGTTGATCAGTGCATCATTTTCCTTAATTCATTTGCAGGTGCCTCATTAGTGAACAATTATGCAGCATTAATGGAGTATTGATGCTAGCCTGCAACTGATAGGGATTCAGGAAGCTGGTGAAGCTCTTGATTGAGGGAGGTTCATGATGGAATAAGAGGATATGATGCGAAAGAAGAACGGATTGAAGAGGAATTGAGACTTAGAAAGAGGGTGGAGATGCAGGGGATTTGTGATGAGAAAAAATGGAAAAAATTGTGAAAAAAAAACGAAAAACTGATTGAAGAATAGCTCTGGTTTTATAAGGAATGCAGCAGGTGAACATTCTAGAACTTTTCTGTTAGAAGTTGGTTATCAATTAGTTAGAATTCTGTTATTTTCGATTAGGATTTGATTAGGAGCTTGTAACTGCTTTTGATTTTTTGTTTTGGAATCCCTTTGCTAGTTATTAGAATGGATAGGTGGTTAGAAACAGTAGGAAAATTGGTTAAGTTAGTTATAGATTTTCCTTAATCTCCTTCTGTCATGGTTGTGAGATGTAACCGAATTCGGTTTTCTTTTGTTCACTAAGAATTCTGCCTGCACTGTGCCTTCTTTTATTTCCTGCTCACCAACGAGTATCATCCAAGGGATTCTTGATTCTTTTGCATAGTCAAAGTATTTCGGTTTTCTTTCTTTTGCAACCTGAATGATAATGGTTGTTGGATAGGCAACGAGTCCAAGAGTGGCTGCAACTTTCCTTTTGCCTTTTCCTTTGGATTCTGAAATTAGTTATTGTTAAATTTTCTGTTCTGATTCTGAATTCATTGCAGGTTGGGTATTGCTGCGTATTGATGATGATGCGAAACCTCGGCCAGAAATTCGTCAAAAGCCTTGCTGAAACCTGGAGTCCATGAATATTTGTTGTAACTGCCACTGATTTCCTATACTAGGCTTCATCTTTTTGCCATTGGATCTTTTCTTTCCCTGTAATAAACTTTTTATTTGGCTGAATTTTGTCTTGTAACACTTTGAAAACATGAGAAAAACTTTGTATAATGAGGCAACAACTCTGTATATAGAACCTTGTAAATTTAATAATGAACTCTTTTGGAAACTTTTGTACAAAATAATTATAACAAAATTCCCACCAGAAAACCTCTAATTGCACCCTTTTGGATGCTGAATCGTACTTGAGGGTTGATAATGGTAATTAGAATACTTGTTTTTTTTTTATTCCTTTTTCCAACAGCATGCTTGTCCTTGTAAATTTTGGTAAAACATAGAAACAACAAGTCAAAATATCTGAGTGGGCCATGAATAAAAATATGGACGTTTAATTTGGATGTTTGGCAATGGATTATTGGGCCTGGTGTTTGAAACACGGCTTATGATAACAACTTTAGGGAGTATAGTAATAAAGTATGAAATAATTAGATTGCTTCCAGAGACATGAATTCTAAGACCAACACAGAGGTAATTGATTTAATAGAATTGGGTAATCAACTTGTACGTGCAACAAAATTAATCCACTTGCATCACCAAAATCCTTAATCCATACTTCGAACAACCAACGTAAGCCCCATGTGAATAATGCCTAAGAGTGCCAACAGAAAATCATGACTTTACTTTTGACAATTAGATCCTCGTGATGCCTTGACGGACAGTGACCTCCACCATGAAATCCTTTGAACAACATTCATACGAAAAATTAAATGAATAACACGTGGTCAGGGAAATAAACCCTGAGTCCACACCACTATCCCTTTTAATCCAATATTTCTGATGGAACCTCCAGATATGACAAATGCGAGACTTCGATAAATCCTCTGACAAGAATGTGATCAGGACAGTGTGAATTCAGCCTATACCTTAAACTTGATCGCAAATGGCCAAATATGCCACCTAGGAATAGGAAAATCTATATCACCAGGAAACGCTTCGATCATATGCCTTATGAAACAATGAAATGCACCAATATGCTGTTGATGATCTGGTGGGAAATGCTGATGAATGCGAAATAATGAGCCAATAGAGGGAATAAATATGAGGGCAAATTTTGAGGTATTACAGCTGCCCCTATTCAATCAACTGCAAGCCTGAACGAATAATTGCAACGGCTTTTATACGTTCAAGGCAGGGAGTGATTGAATACTCGAATAAAACCTGAAAATTTGCACACTGAGAGTAATGGAAATGCCATCTGCCCATTTATTTATTTATATATTTTTTGTTTTGACCTCTGAATAGGTAACGGGGAACATAAGACCAGGTGGGAATATGCTAGGAAGAATGCCACCCTCGCACGACAACTCACAAGGGATCCTCGAATCCAATACTAAAACCATCCTGGAATAGAAACACGATAGTATCTCGGCCGCAGGCGATAACAATCAATGACAAAGACTGACCTCGGACAGACTTTGCAAATGAGACAAACTGACCTCAGTCAATAAGCTCAAAAAAGTGAACTACTATCCTCGAATAAAAGCCACAACAACAAGACCAACCTCGGAAGGACTTGAATAAAAGAAATGCCATCCTCGAATGACAAATCAAAAGATCCTCGGATCTAAAACGAAACCATCCTCGAATGGAGACGCAAAGGTATACCAGCCTCGACTGATAACCAAACACAAAGCTGACCTCAGACAGACTTTGCAAAAGAGACAAACTGACCTCGATCAATAAGCTCAAACAAGTAAACTACTATCCTCGAATAATAGCCACAACAACAAGACCCACCTCGGAAGGACTTGAAGAAAAGAAATGTCATCCTCGAATGACAAATCAAAAGATCCTCGGATCTAACACGAAACCATCCTCGAATGGAGACGCAAAGGTATACCAGCCTCGACTGATAACACAAAGACAAAGCTGACCTCAGACAGACTTTGCAAAAGAGACAAACTGACCTCGATCAATAAGCTCAAAAAGTGAACTACCATCCTCGAATAATAGCCACAACAACAAGACCAACCTCGGAAGGACTTGAATAAAAGAAATGCCATCCTCGAATGACAAATCAAAAGATCCTCGGATCCAAAACGAAACCATCCTCGAATGGAGACGCAAAGGTATACCAGCCTCGACTGATAACCAAACACAAAGCTGACCTCAGACAGACTTTGCAAAAGAGACAAACTGACCTCGATCAATAAGCTCAAACAAGTAAACTACTATCCTCGAATAATAGCCACAACAACAAGACCCACCTCGGAAGGACTTGAAGAAAAGAAATGTCATCCTCGAATGACAAATCAAAAGATCCTCGGATCTAACACGAAACCATCCTCGAATGGAGACGCAAAGGTATACCAGCCTCGACTGATAACACAAAGACAAAGCTGACCTCAGACAGACTTTGCAAAAGAGACAAACTGACCTCGATCAATAAGCTCAAAAAGTGAACTACCATCCTCGAATAATAGCCACAACAACAAGACCAACCTCGGAAGGACTTGAATAAAAGAAATGCCATCCTCGAATGACAAATCAAAAGATCCTCGGATCCAAAACGAAACCATCCTCGAATGGAGACGCAAAGGTATACCAGCCTCGACTGATAACCAAACACAAAGCTGACCTCAGACAGACTTTGCAAAAGAGACAAACTGACCTCGATCAATAAGCTCAAACAAGTGAACTACTATCCTCGAATAATAGCCACAACAACAAGACCAACCGCAGAAGGACTTGAAGAAAAGAAATGTCATCCTCGAATGACAAATCAAAAGATCCTCGGATCTAACACGAAACCATCCTCGAATGGAGACGCAAAGGTATACCAGCCTCGACTGATAACACAAAGACAAAGCTGACCTCAGACAGACTTTGCAAAAGAGACAAACTGACCTCGATCAATAAGCTCAAAAAGTGAACTACCATCCTCGAATAATAGCCACAACAACAAGACCAACCTCGGAAGGACTTGAATAAAAGAAATTCCATCCTCGAATGACAAATCAAAAGATCCTCGGATCTAAAACGAAACCATCCTCGAATGGAGACGCAAAGGTATACCAGCCTCGACTGATAACCAAACACAAAGCTGACCTCAGACAGACTTTGCAAAAGAGACAAACTGACCTCGATCAATAAGCTCAAACAAGTGAACTACTATCCTCGAATAATAGCCACAACAACAAGACCAACCGCAGAAGGACTTGAAGAAAAGAAATGTCATCCTCGAATGACAAATCAAAAGATCCTCGGATCTAAAACGAAACCATCCTCGAATGGAGACGCAAAGGTATACCAGCCTCGACTGATAACCAAACACAAAGCTGACCTCAGACAGACTTTGCAAAAGAGACAAACTGACCTCGATCAATAAGCTCAAACAAGTGAACTACTATCCTCGAATAATAGCCACAACAACAAGACCAACCGCAGAAGGACTTGAAGAAAAGAAATGTCATCCTCGAATGACCAATCAAAAGATCCTCGGATCTAACACGGAAATGGTATCAACCGATCCAACCTGGAAAGCGAGAATGTAATATCATCCGATTTACAACTCGAAGAGAAATGATATCAACCGGTTCATGACTCAAATAAGATCAACCGATCTAACATGGAGATGGTATCAACCGATCCATAACCAAGAAAAACGAGAATGTAACATCATCCGATTTACAACTCGAAGAGAAATGATATCAACCGATTCATGACTCAAATAAGATCAACCGATCTAACATGGAGATGGTATCAACCGATCCATAACCAAGAAAAACGAGAATGTAACATCATCCGATTTACAACTCGAAGAGAAATGATATCAACCGATTCATGACTCAAATAAGATCAACCGATCTAACATGGAGATGGTATCAACCGATCCATAACCAAGAGAAACGAGAATGTAATATCATCCGATTTACAACTCGAAGAGAAATGATATCAACCGATTCATGACTCAAACAAGATCAACCGATCTAACATGGAGATGGTATCAACCGATCCATAACCAAGAAAAACGAGAATGTAATATCATCCGATTTACAACTCGAAGAGAAATGATATCAACCGATTCATGACTCAAATAAGATCAACCGATCTAACATGGAGATGGTATCAACCGATCCATAACCAAGAAAAACAGGATCATTGTACTTAAATGATAACCCGAGACGCGACCGTTGTACTGAAACGGAGACTCGAAGAAATGAGACTGTTGTACTGAAACAAGACTCGACTGGGGATATCAACAAGACTTGGTAGAAATAACCACCTTGGGAAACGGAATTGCATTCTGTGGGGAATACTTCAATCTGATTGGAGATGTAACGGGTCTTACATAATACCTCAAAACTGGCCCATGCTGGCATGCATATGTTTGAATTTATGGCGTAATGCTCCATGATGATGGAAATGCTACGCTTTGGAGGATGCAAATGTAAGGATGATTACTGGATGCAAATGCAAATGCAAAGAGGTCTCCCGATGAGGAGACCGCAGGTATCCCAGATAACTTGACTGGGGAGAAATTGATGATCACTGCATTGATCTGGTTAATCCTTGCGAGGAGTAGACAACTCTGCGGGGAATGCTGTCAATGATGCACCGGCTCTGAACAACCGCCATTGCCAAAAATAAATTGGACTTTGAGATTAGAGTGCCAGGACCCTGCTGGAGATGGACTCTTCTTGAACTCTGGTGGGGAACCAAAGGCATGATAATGCTGAGGAAGCAACTGCTGGGGAGGCAAAACACTCCTTATACTACTGAGAATTGCCCCTGTCTGAAGGGAAACTTCTGCTTGGGGACGACACCCACTCTCTGCTACCTTGCTGGGTGAAATTTCACTTTCCACATGGCTGGGGATGACGGGTGATATCAATGATAAAGCTTCCTGCTGAAGATAAAAGCTCAAGCTGCCACTTGCCGGGGATAAGAGATAAATCCTCTCATGTTGGGAATGAGAGATGTAAGGCGTTTCATGCTGGGGATGAGAGACGATGATACCTTTCTGATCAAGAAGTAACTTTCGCTTTTCCGCACAGCTGGAGAAAGGATTGTCTAATGAGACTAGCTAAGACATTTTGATCAATGAAGCTTGCTGATGAAATAACTCTTGAAGTACTGTGCTGACAATGGCTTTGCCTCTAGCCCCGGGTTGATAGGTCGTCAACTAATCATGAGTGAACAATGGTCCTTTACAATCTTCAACTCGCCTTCTACTAGGATCTATCAAAAGATAATGTCTCAAGAGGATTTTACAGAAAACTGGCATACGAGATGCCTCAGTGTCTTCAAACTCTTGGAGAGATTCGTCGGATCTCGAAATAATTGCCCCAGACTGCATGGTCTGTGCAAGAATTTGCCTCGCAAGGATTCGTGAAGAACCTCATATCACTGTGAGATATTGTGTCCTAGTATTTTGAACCTTGAGTAGGTGCTTCTGACTTACCGTCTTCGGGAGAGAGTAACTTCTAGTGCTCTTGGGGTGGCCTTCCCCAGTACGAGCCTTGAAGTGATCACCTCTGAATGACTGTGCTTTGAAGAAAACACCCAGATCAATTGTTCTTTGAGAGATTGGATCTCGAAGTAATTGCCCCAGTTTGGCTAAAATTTGAATGCATGCATCAGACTAATGGCTCTTTGAGAGATTTGAATCTCGAAGTGATTGCCCCGGCTTGGCAGAACTTTGAAGAGATTGCTCGCCATGATTTCACCAGATTAGTTGGCTCTTACCACGACTATTGGGAAAGTCCCTACTCGATGGAGTTTTCTTGAAAAGTACATCTTCATAGATTGTCTTTCGGAAGTTTCATACTTCTCAACTTGGCAAGATTAAGCTTCTGGACTGAGATTCCATATGTAAACTCTTATGATGTCAAACAAATGTATGCAAGCAGAAAATGTTTATTCTAAGAATGAAAATTCTAATGCAACACAAATGTCAATCTTGAAGTTTTACTGAAAAAGATGTCGCAAACCTTCGTGAGCAAATCACTGGTTAAAATACGACATTAAATTTTTTGAATAATAGAAAGCATGCACGTGCAACACCAACAAAGATCTTTCAACATCACTCATAGGAGTCAGGAACGCGGTCTCGTGGTAGTACGCTCTCAAAAATAACCCTGTTTCAGTTAGGACTTTTGAGGGTTGTATCGTGGCCTGGTTCACGGTTATAAAAACAAAAGATATAGGCTCGAAATTTATTTGTGCCCACCCCTCTTCGTGATGTTCTCCATTCCTATGTTCAGCTAGCTTTCACAAGCGCTCACCTCTCAAAAGGGTTTTGTGATGGTTGAGGAACCGATTACACCAACGGTTTAAGCACCAATCAGGTTGTGGTTGGGAGTCAGTCACCCCTTCGCCTTTCGTGTCTGTATCATACGACTTTGTTCTTATTCAAGGATCTTTCTGGTGTAATCCTTTTCGTCTTTTGCTTTTGCATTATTTGATTATCCCTAACTTTTGCCTGGACTGATTCTTGTGAATCTTTGATTGTGAAGTCCAGCGGGATGCCCTAATTTTTGCCTAAGTCGCTTGTTTTCAAGTTTCGACTTAGCGGGCTTTTTCATTTCTTTTTTTTCAATTCCTTTTTTTTGAACAAATCGTGCGACACTGTTTGTCTTGAATGCTTTGCGAGGGTCGTGACTGTCTCACTTCTTAGTTGTTGAGGGATAACCATTGTGGTTTCCGGTCTTTGGACCTCTTGATTGGGATAACCATTGTGGTTTCTGGTCACTAGACCTCTTGAATTGGCACAACGAAAGGTAATGGATCCTCAGATGTGCACTCCTTTTTGAAATTTGAACGCTCGGTCTAACTAACTGATGCCTACCCTGTCCCTGGGTTACGTGCAAGGGTTTTTTTCACGCGAAAGGAAACTCCTACTTCAAGGCTCAAATGGGTTGGCGAGGGTATATCTCCCTTATATCTCCAGTGTTTAGGATTTGAAACAATGCCTGTACATCGTCAACAGGGTCTTTCTCAAAAGCACACAATTAGAGATTTTTGCGTTTTCATTTCGTCATCCTCCCTGATAGAGTTTAAGCACAACAGTTGGTATTGCAATGCACATACATAAAATCATGAGTGAATACGAATGGATTACTTCAAGAAAAACATGTGCATTTTATTATGGTTATCATTCAAAAACAAATAAGTTTCATGCATGCATACAAATGTTTAAACAAACAATATAAACTACAAATGAAAATGCAGTAAAGAAGCTGAACATTGCCATCATTGAGGAGACTTGACTCCGTCTGGACTTATTGCTTCTGAAGACGCCTTTGCAAATTGGGAGACCCATTTGATGAGGAGACTTCAATATGTGAGCAGACTTTCTGGCATGATAACCTTTGAGTCGATCAAATTCTGGACCTTGTCTTCACCTCTGCCTCTGAAAGACTTGCAATCTTTAATTAAAAGGCCAGGTGCCCCATAATGATAGTCATACTTGGCATTGAAACCCCAAAGGAAACTTTGTCGGAGATGATCCTGATGCAATTAGCTCAACCACTCCGAATTTGCGTAAATGATGAAACTTGTTGCACGTACGTCACATGATCAAACTTCTTCTCAAGTTGTTTTGGCCTTTACCCGCATGCTCTGCCCCTAGGACACTCTTGGGAAGCTCAGGTTGGATGCTGACAAATGACATCTGGAGAGAAGAGGTTGATAAATGAAGTTGATAAATAAGGTTGCTCGGAAAGATCTTGCACGATCTCCTGCCTACGTATCTCCATTGACCAATGGAGAATCATAGCAGCGTAGTTCCCCTCAATAGGGATGAAAATAGATTCGTTCATAATTTCCATAACCAAGCTCATCTGAGTCTTCATCTGGTTGACTTCCTGTTTCAGCAGTTTCTGGTTTTGAAATAAAGCTTATACCTCTGCCCTGAATGGCCTCAGCTGGGTCTTCCTTAGATTACCTCCGCCCGGAGTTGCTTCAAATATACACCTTGATGAATGTGATTCAAGTTGGTCATTCTGATGAGAAATCAAGTCAGGAAAAGAATCAGTCTCTGAACACCTGTCAAGAATGCAAGGATGTATGCAAATGCCATGTTCAATTATTTCTAAGGAATCTATCTGCTTTGATTCAAGTTTTGACACAGAAAAAGTCCAACAGCATGATTTAGATATGTGATCCTCTGAAATAACTGAACAGGTGTGCAGAAATGCTATGATGTCATGTATGCAGCAGGCATGTGATCAATAGTCTGATATTGGTGCCGGTGTTGAGCAATGAGTCAAGTGTCTGAATAGAACCATAATAGTAACACCATCTCTGTACAAAACCCCATAACTGAGAACCCAATAACTGTAGAACTGGATCGAATAATTGAACAGTCACTGATGGTGTTGAAGCTGAACAATAAGCCAAGTGTCTGTGGAGAGTCATAATAATAGTCACAATATCAAGGTCGCAATGGTAATCACAGTAACAATTTCTCTGAATAGAAATCCCGAATCTCAGAATCAGAGAACCATATAGCACCATATAATATCATAAAACAACACTGGCAAAGCGGGTATGTTGAAGTTTAGGGTTCCTGCAAACCTGTAAACCCCTCCCAATCTCACGGGTGTGCTACTCGGGTCAAACATCACGGACTCTCAAAGCCGAATAGCAATAATACGTTCACCATCTCCGAGAAATGGCTCATGACCAAATCATGGAATCGGTTTGGTATTATGTACTACGCAGGGAGGTCTCAGTTGAGTCCGGAAAAACAAGCATCCCTCACAAGTCTCCAGCTTCAAGCACTGGACCGAGAAACAATAGTACATTCATCCCGAAGGGTACAATACTATCGTCATACGAACAGTTTGCTTTAACTGAATTCCTATGAGAGAACCAGGCCATCCTATGCGAGTTCCCAATGGACCCTCGGATGCGAGTGGGTTTGCCAACAAATGTGGTCTGCCACTGTCATCACTGGAGAGGGGTGTTCCCATTAAGGTCCTCGAAGATCGGTCACCAGATGCACATAACTATCAAGGTCGTACCCTGAAGTGAGGTAATCCCCACACAGAATAGTTCCAAGACGGTCGCAGTCTGGGTGTGGAACACATCGCCACCCATCATGGTGAGATACCATAAGAGTACAATGTCTGTCCACGCTAATCCTATAGTGCACTAAAGCCGGGTAGTTGGCTTATCTCACAGTAACTCCCAACCCACAGAAAAAATGAAAACCAGCACAGCCAGACAGTCCAGTATAATATGATGCATGGAAAATAAAATACTGAAAGCGGTAAATAAATACGGTAAAGTAAAGCTGTAAAGAACTGTAAATACAAACAGTAAAGCTAAACTAAAGCACACAACATCAAACAGATAAACACCCAAAGAAACAAAACCAAACAGGCGCTAGGATTGACTCTACAAGGGAAACCGAAAGAAAAGTCCATCCCCAGCAGAGTCACCAGCTGGCGCTCCCGGGATTTTCATCCTAGTACAAACGCGAAAGTGGCGCGGAAAGGTTAGAGTCGCCAGCCAGACATTTTTATCCCGAAAGAATGGGAAAGGTAATGTTGTGCAAACCTGAGGAAGAAGGAAAGGACAAGGTCCTGCGAACCAAAGATCTGAGTTCGGGAGTCGGTTACGAACTGGGAAGGTATTAGCACCCCAGATCGTCCGTCGTACCCGACGGGATCCACGCTTGCTTGTTTTGTTTCAAAGGGTGAGAATATGCTGCTGAATAAAACCGCTAACTGGAATGGAAAATGAAATGAGAAAGGGAATCGGAAAAGAAAATGGAATGAAAGGGGGAAATGTAGGGAAAATAAAGAATGTGCTCGAACGGGCCCTACCCCGCTGCCTACGTACCTCATCGGGATAATGAGGATCAGAGTCGACGTAGTTCGCCTAACCTAGGCGGGAACTTTTTGTTTGTGTTTTTTATGCTGGAACTGCGTATGTCTATGCTCAGGTGCTGCAGGCTCGTCTGGTACGAGTGCGTTTACCGTCTTGCATGCGAGACAAGTCGTCGCGAGTTCGCGTTGTGAATGAATGAGATGAGAAGAGAAGTTCCCGCAGGATAGTCGCTTGTTATTTGTTTTTGGTCTTTTAAGAGAAGCGTTTTGAATTTGTTTGTGAACGGTCTTGTACTAAGACCTATCCATCGCGGGAAGTATTTACACCTCGCCCCGAAACAGGACGCGTATAAACACTCCGCAACAAAGTCTCGTGTCGTACAAGATTGTTCGGTTTTTATTAAGTGTTTTATTGCTTTTCTTTTGAAGGGAGAAAGAAAGACTCAAGTTGGAAAAGGAAAAATCTAAGGGACTAAGACTCAATCCTATTTTATTTATTTATTTGCAAAGTGGTCCTAATGGTTAGTGAAGTTTTCTATTCCTAATGGGAACTTAAAAACTACTAGAATTCAACTTACTTCTTAATGAAGTTAAGTTGATTCTAAGAACACAAGGGGGAATCCTATACAAGTTGTAAAATCAAATGAAACAAAAATAATGAAATTTACCATAAGGAATAAAATTCTAAAAGGCATTCAAAGTCATGAATTAAAAAAATAGTATATTTATTTATTCTATATTCTAATGGAAATGAATTTTAAGCCTAAGTTCTACATCTAAGCTAAACCTAATATTCATTCTAAAAACTTAATTGAACTAAACCTAAGTCTAATATTAAATTTAAATGCTAAATCTAATCTATACTATTATTTATTTTTTTTTGTATTGAACTATATTATATTTTTTTTAATGGCCTAAACTAAAAGGAACTATGTATAACTAGGCCTAAACTAATATTCTAAAAAATACTAAAACTTCTAGAAAAATTGTGAAAATTAAACTATGGATCCCTAACACTATCTAAAATATTATGCTAAGAGGGATTCTAAAAAAACTTATTTTTCCTATGCCTAACAATTAATTATTTCCAGCTAGGAATTAATTACTATTTCCTAAGGATTATATCACTAAAACATAAGATAAAAGCTCCTAAAAATTCCATAAAAAATATCCTAAGAACTATTATGAGTCCCCTAATTACAGAAAAAAGAATGGCTCAAAAAAGTTGTTGGAAGTTACTTAAATAAAATGAACAAATCAGCATAATTAAAAGGAAATTCAATAGAACTAATTAATAGAAAAATTCAGAATTAATTCAAAAATAAACAAATTCCAGAAAATAAAAATAACACAAATTCCTAAATTGACTTATTAAGATACTTTAATTTTTTTGGGAATTTTCTAATTATTTTTATTATTTTTTTATGAAATTATTTCTAAAGTATAATTAACTACAACATAAATTCTAAAGAAATAATGCAGGAGGGTGAGTTAAGTTATTTTTCTGGTTATTTCGCTAATGGGCCCAAAAATAAGGGTGCAGAAAGGAAAGAACCAGGGCCCATTCGTTGGATAAAGGGGAAGGTGTGTTCAGCAATTACTTATAGTTCACTTCTTTATGGGCTTAAGGGAGAGGGTGTAATTAACAAAAGTATAACCTTATCCTAATGAATTTTAATGGGTGATTTTGGAATTAATTAACAAAGACAACTTAATTAACAATGTCCAATCCAAATTAATATAAAAACTTAGAACTTAATCTTATACTATTTTCCTAATTCTTAAAAATGGATTAAAATCTTAATCTACAAATGATTAAATCTTTAATCTAATAATAATGAATTAAATTCTAATATTTCTAAAATCTTAATTTAAGCAAAAGAATTAAACTAATCCTATTATGAAATTTAATCTAAAACCTTAACTTAGGAAAATGAATTAAACTAAACATATGATTTTATTTCCTAAAATCTTAATTTAAGCAAAAGAATTTAAACTAATCTTATGAATATTTACTTAATATTTTAACTAAACTTATCACAATATTTTTTTTAAAGAAATCTTAATTTAAGAAAAATCTTAAACTAAACTATTATGATTTTTTCCTAAAATCTTGAATTAAACTATTATGATTTTTTTTTCTAAAATCTTAAATTAAACTAAAAATGAATTAAACTTAACTTAATATAATATTTTTAAAAAAAACTGAATTGGATTATAGTTATCATAACATTTAATCAAAATCTGAATTAAATTCTAGTTAATTAAAATCTACAAAAACCCTAATTTGCTTCTTTCTTCTCCCTTTCCCGCAGCTACACAAACCCTCAGCCTTCCTTTCTTCACCCTTAGGCCGCCGCCGCACTCATCTCATCTTCTTTCTCACAATCCGTCGCCATCACCTCCTTCGGCCCAGACTTCTTCATTCGCCCTCTGTTCCTTTCCCTTATTCGAGCACCCTAGCCGCCGCCGGCACCTCACCGGCCACCGTCAGCTTACAACCTTCACATGTTGAACCACTAACACAAACCCTAGCCTATTTTCCTCTTCCGACTCGAATTCGAAACTAGATCTTCCCGATTCCCAGTCACACAACCGGATCGTACAAATCCAAAACCAACATCTATAAAAAGAACAAAATGCCGGCTTCACAAACAACATGAACACGCTAGGTTTCTACGCTCTAAGGCCATCTCTAAAAGATTATGGATTAAGAGGCGTGTACCTGTAACCACTGAAATGGCGGTCTAGTCGATGCGATTCGCGGTGATGGAATCGATTGATGAACGTCCAAGAAGGTCCCTGAAATGTGAGGAGGAAAGAGTTTCGAACTTCTCCGTCGTAGCGGAAGTCTCTTCTTCTTCGCGCGATGCCGTCGTAACCGTACTGTGCGTTTGATATCAATTCACCACCAGCAGAATGAGTGGTAATGCCTTGCTCCTCTCCTTATTCTGAATTTGTTGTTGACGATTCGGGTGTTATCTTTGTTTCTGAATCTTTCCTCTTCAGCTCAAACCGTCACGAATTGTCGCGAAGCCCTTCCCTGTGAATCATTTGATTAGCTGAGGATCAACGAATATTGATGTGTTCACGGAAATACGCTTCGAACAAATGAGGTGATGAATTCAATCCGCAAATTCATGAAGCTTTGCAGTGAGGTAGTGATTTCTCTTTATCGATCCATTCCGCGATTTTGTTGTCAATTCACAATTCTGACCGATACTCTTGATTCTGTTGCAAAGTTGTTGATCAGTGCATCATTTTCCTTAATTCATTTGCAGGTGCCTCATTAGTGAACAATTATGCAGCATTAATGGAGTATTGATGCTATCCTGCAACTGATAGGGATTCAGGAAGCTGGTGAAGCTCTTGATTGAGGGAGGTTCATGATGGAATAAGAGGATATGATGCGAAAGAAGAACAGATTGAAGAGGAATTGAGACTTAGAAAGAGGGTGGAGATGCAGGGGATTTGTGATGAGAAAAAATGGAAAAAATTGTGAAAAAAAACCGAAAAACTGATTGAAGAATAGCTCTGGTTTTATAAGGAATGCAGCAGGTGAACATTCTAGAACTTTTCTGTTAGAAGTTGGTTATCAATTAGTTAGAATTCTGTTATTTTCGATTAGGATTTGATTAGGAGCTTGTAACTGCTTTTGATTTTTTGTTTTGGAATCCCTTTGCTAGTTATTAGAATGGATAGGTGGTTAGAAACAGTAGGAAAATTGGTTAAGTTAGTTATAGATTTTCTTTAATCTCCTTCTGTCATGGTTGTGAGATGTAACCGAATTCGGTTTTCTTTTGTTCACTAAGAATTCTGCCTGCACTGTGCCTTCTTTTATTTCCTGCTCACCAACGAGTATCATCCAAGGGATTCTTGATTCTTTTGCATAGTCAAAGTATTTCGGTTTTCTTTCTTTTGCAACCTGAATGATAATGGTTGTTGGATAGGCAACGAGTCCAAGAGTGGCTGCAACTTTCCTTTTGCCTTTTCCTTTGGATTCTGAAATTAGTTATTGTTAAATTTTCTGTTCTGATTCTGAATTCATTGCAGGTTGGGTATTGCTGCGTATTGATGATGATGCGAAACCTCGGCCAGAAATTCGTCAAAAGCCTTGCTGAAACCTGGAGTCCATGAATATTTGTTGTAACTGCCACTGATTTCCTATACTAGGCTTCATCTTTTTGCCATTGGATCTTTTCTTTCCCTGTAATAAACTTTTTATTTGGCTGAATTTTGTCTTGTAACACTTTGAAAACATGAGAAAAACTTTGTATAATGAGGCAACAACTCTGTATATAGAACCTTGTAAATTTAATAATGAACTCTTTTGGAAACTTTTGTACAAAATAATTATAACAAAATTCCCACCAGAAAACCTCTAATTGCACCCTTTTGGATGCTGAATCGTACTTGAGGGTTGATAATGGTAATTAGAATACTTGTTTTTTTTTTATTCCTTTTTCCAACAGCATGCTTGTCCTTGTAAATTTTGGTAAAACATAGAAACAACAAGTCAAAATATCTGAGTGGGCCATGAATAAAAATATGGACGTTTAATTTGGATGTTTGGCAATGGATTATTGGGCCTGGTGTTTGAAACACGGCTTATGATAACAACTTTAGGGAGTATAGTAATAAAGTATGAAATAATTAGATTGCTTCCAGAGACATGAATTCTAAGACCAGCACAGAGGTAATTGATTTAATAGAATTGGGTAATCAACTTGTACGTGCAACAAAATTAATCCACTTGCATCACCAAAATCCTTAATCCATACTTCGAACAACCAACGTAAGCCCCATGTGAATAATGCCTAAGAGTGCCAACAGAAAATCATGACTTTACTTTTGACAATTAGATCCTCGTGATGCCTTGACGGACAATGACCTCCACCATGAAATCCTTTGAACAACATTCATACGAAAAATTAAATGAATAACACGTGGTCAGGGAAATAAACCCTGAGTCCACACCACTATCCCTTTTAATCCAATATTTCTGATGGAACCTCCAGATATGACAAATGCGAGACTTCGATAAATCCTCTGACAAGAATGTGATCAGGACAGTGTGAATTCAGCCTATACCTTAAACTTGATCGCAAATGGCCAAATATGCCACCTAGGAATAGGAAAATCTATATCACCAGGAAACGCTTCGATCATATGCCTTATGAAACAATGAAATGCACCAATATGTTGTTGATGATCTGGTGGGAAATGCTGATGAATGCGAAATAATGAGCCAATAGAGGGAATAAATATGAGGGCAAATTTTGAGGTATTACACCTAATGAAATGATGTTTAACTTCTATGTGTTTAGCTCTAGAATGTAAAACTGGATTTTTAGATAGACAAATAGCAGAGGTATTATCACAGAGGATAGGAATGTTACTCTCATAAATATTGAAATCCTCAAGCTGATTTTTCATCCAGAGCATCTGAGTACTGCATCCAGCTGCTGCAATGTATTCAGCTTCTGCAGTTGATAATGCTATGGTTGACTGTCTTTTGCTGGACCAAGAAATTAGATTATCTCCCAGAAATTGACAACTTCCAGAAGTACTTTTTCTTTATGTTCTATCTCCAGCAAAATCAGCATCACAATATCCTACAAGTTTATAATCTTGGGATCTTCTGTAGTATAAGCCAAGATTAGTAGTACCTTTCAGATACCTAAAGATTCTCTTAACTGCTGTTAAGTGAGTTTCTCTAGGATCTGATTGGAATCTAGCACATAAACATACACTGTATAGAATATCTGGTCTAGAAGCAGTTAGATAGAGGAGAGAGCCAATCATACCTCTGTAGAGCTTCTGATCTACTTTCTTACTTACCTTTTCTTTCTCCAGAATACATGTAGGATGCATAGGAGTTTTAGATATTATGCTTTCTGATAAGTCAAATTTCTTCAGAAGTTCTTTGACATATTTGCTTTGATGGATATATGTTCCTTCTGATGTTTGATTTATCTGAATTCCCAGGAAGAACTTTAATTCTCCCATCATGCTCATTTCAAATTCTGCCTGCATAGACTTAGCAAATTCCTTTCCCAAGGAACTTTTAGTAGAACCAAAAATTATATCATCTACATAAATTTGGCATATCAGAAGATCATTTTTAATGTTTTTAATGAAAAGGGTTGTATCCACTTTCCCTCTGATGAAATTATTTTCCAGAAGAAAAGTACTTAGTCTTTCATACCAAGCTCTGGGAGCTTGTTTCAGACCATATAAAGATTTTTTAAGTTTGAAAACATGTTCTGGAAATTTTATATTTTCAAAGCCAGGGGGTTGGTGTACATACACTTCTTCATCAATATAACCATTTAAAAATGCACTCTTGACATCCATTTGATATAGAATGATATCATGGTTTACAATAAATGAAATTAGAAGTCTAATTGATTCTAACCTGGCAACTGGTGCATAGGTTTCTATATAGTCAATTCCTTCTTGTTGACTATAACCTTGTGCAACCAGTCTTGCTTTGTTTCTGACAACTTCTCCTTGTTCATTTAGCTTGTTTCTGAATACCCACTTGGTGCCAATGATGTTGAATCCTCTGGGCCTAGGAACTAGATCCCATACATCATTTCTGGTGAATTGGTTAAGTTCTTCTTTCATAGCCAGAATCCAATCATTTTCTGAGAGAGCTTCTTCTACAGAAGTTGGTTCAATCAGAGATACAAGTCCCATTAGAGATTCTTCAGAGTTTCTGAATGATGATCTTGTTCTGATTGGTTCATCCTTCTTTCCCAAGATTTTATCTTCTGGATGATTCACCTTGCTTCTGGATAGTTTCTTCTGAGTGGGTTCTTCAGAAGTTGTTGGGGTAATTGTCTTGTTTTGTTCTGTAGGTGATTGATCTTCAGATGTTCTGTTTGTAGAAATATCAACTTCTATATCTGCAATAAATTCATTCTGCTTTGGTTTTTCAGAACCAAGCTTATCATCAAATCTGACGTAAATAGATTCTATCACAATACGTGTTTCTGTGTTGTATACTCTGTATCCCTTAGAACGTTCAGAGTATCCTAACATATAACATTTTTGTGCCTTAGAGTCAAATTTATTCAGAGTATCATTAGTATTCAGAATAAAACATATACACCCAAAGGGGTGAAAATATGAAATGTTGGGCTTTCTGTTCTTCCACAATTCATAAGGAGTCTTTTCAAGAATAGGTCTTATAGAGATTCTATTATGAATATAGCATGCTATATTTACTGCTTCTGCCCAAAAATGTTTAGCCATATTAGTCTCATTGATCATGGTTCTGGCCATCTCTTGCAATGTTCTATTCTTACGTTCTACAACCCCATTTTGTTAAGGAGTTCTAGGACAAGAAAAATCATGAGAGATGCCATTTTCATTAAAAAATGATTCTAATTGTTTGTTTTCAAATTCTCCACCATGATCACTTCTGACTTTAATAATTTTAAATTCCTTTTCATTTTGAACTTGTTTGCAGAAGTTAGAAAATACAGCAATTGACTTATCCTTGTGTCTATGAAACTTTACCCATGTCCATCTGCTGAAGTCATTTACGATCACCAATCCATACTTCTTGCCACTGACAGAAGCAGTTTTCACTGGTCCAAACAAGTCAATGTGCAGAAGTTCTAATGGTCTAGAGGAAGATACAACATTTTTAGCTTTAAAACCAGGTTTTGAAAATTTGCCTTTCTGACATGCTTCACACAGAGCTTCTGAGTTAAACTTCAAATTTGGAAGTCCTCTGACTAGATTGAGTTTGTTAAGTTGAGATAATCTTCTCATATTAACATGTCCCAATCTTCTGTGCCAGACCCATTGCTCAGTTTCCACAAACATTAGACATTTTACATTCTGAATTTTTAATTCTGAAAGTTTTATTTTATAAATGTTGTTCTTTCTCTTTCCACTGAAGAGGATTGTTCCATCTTTCTGACTAACAGCTTTACAGAACTTTTGATTAAAAATTATGTCATAGCCATTATCACTTAATTGACTTATGGATAATAAATTATGCATTAATCCTTCTACTAATAGAACATTAGAGATAGAGGGAAGATTTCCATTACCAATAGTTCTAGAGCCAATTATTTTTCCTTTTTGATTTCCTCCAAACCTACGTGGCCTCCATCTTTTAATTCAAGACTTTGGAACATATGCTTTCTTCCCGTCATGTGTCGTGAGCATCCAGAGTCCAGGTACCATGATTGGTGTTTCAGTTTTGCTGTTAAAGACATCTGCAACATACACAATTTTATCTTTGGGTACCCATATTCTTCTGGGTCCTTGTTTGTTAGTTTTTACAAACTTCTGATTCATTTTAGGTTTCAAATCAGAACTTGTGGAACAAGATGACTCACTAGTGTATATTAGGTCATGGTTATGACCATAGGTAAAATGAGAACTTAGAGGAGTATTAGTTTTTATGACAATGTCATCAATCTTTTTATACTTCAGAGTTTCTTTAGTATTCACATAGCCTATGCCTCTTCTATCATTTCTGCTAACTCCATAGATCATAGATGCAATTTTGCTTCTATCTATGCTTTTAGCTAGGAATTTTTGAAAACCATAATCATATTGTTTTATGATATTATCAGAATTGATTAGATCTTCTAATTCAGATTCCTTCTGAGCTTTAAGTTTTTCAAAAGAGTATTTACATTCAAAAATATTTTCTTTCAGCTCAGAGTTTTCTGTTTTTAGTTTTCTAACTTCTTCTAATTCAGATACCGGACTTTGTTTCATGTCTTTGTATTTGAATTGAAGCTTCTGATATTTTTCAAGAATTTCTGAGAGGCTAGCTTCTAATTGAGATCTAGAAAGTTTAGAAAATACCTCTTCTGAATCTGATTCTGATGAGTGATCATCTTCTGGTATGTTTGCCATTAGTGCAATGTTAGCATGTTCATTTTCTGACTCTGACTCGGCTTCAGATGATTCAGAATCATCCCATGTTGCCATGAGACTCTTTTTCTTTTCTCTATTGAATTTGTTTCTGGGTTTCTCTTTCTGGAGTTTTGGACATTCACTCTTGTAGTGTCCTGGTTCTTTTCATTCATAGCACACAACTTCTTTGCTTCTGGGTTTCTTGTGACCAGATGTTGATTCAGAATAGTTGTTGGTTCTTCTGGTATTTATGAACTTCTTCTGACGATGCTTCCAGAGTTGTTGGACTCTTCTGGATAGGAGAGATAATTCATCTTCTTCTGATGAGCATCCAGAACTTTCTTCTTCTTCTGCCTGTAAAGCTTTAGAAACAGATTTGTTAGATTTAAGAGCTACAGACTTACCTTTCTTCTGGGGTTCATCTTCTTCTAGTTCAATCTCATGACTTCTCAAGGAGCTGATCAGTTCTTCTAAGGATATTTCATTCAGATTTTTAGATAGCTTTAGAGCAGTGACCATGGGCCTCCAAGCTTTTGGTAAACTTCTGATGATTTTCTTCACATGATTTGCTGTTGAGTAGCCTTTTTCCAAAACTTTCAGTCCAGCTACCAGAATTTGGAATCTTGAGAACATTTTTTCAATTGTTTCATCTTCTTCCATTTTGAAAGCTTCATACTTCTGGATGAGGGCTAGAGCTTTAGTCTCCTTGACTTGAGTGTTGCCTTCATGTGTCATCCTCAGAGAATCAAACATGTGTTTAGCTGAGTCCCTGTTTGTGATCTTCTCATATTCTGTATATGAGATAGCACTTAGAGGTATTGTTATAGCTTTGTGATGATTTCTGAATTCCTTCTTCTGCTGAGCTGTCATATTTTTTCTTTCAATCTTCTGACCATCTGCTCCAACAGGATGAATGTATCCATCTGTCACCATGTCCCAAAGATCTCCATCTAGAGCTAGAAAGAAACTTTCCAGAACATCCTTCCAGTATTCAAAATTGTCACCATTGAACACTGGAGGTTTAGCGCTGATCTTGTCATTTTGGTAGTCATTGTTGTTATTGCCAACTTCTACCATGTGTTTTAACTTCTGGATCTTTTACTGACACGGTTAAGTATTTTTCTCAGAACCTAGCGCTCTGATACCAATTGAAGGTGCGCAAAACACAAGGAAGGGGGGTTGGAAATGGGTTTTCTTTAACAACTAAAAATAACTTTTAATGACAAGCTAATTTATCCTGGTTTGTTTGAACTCAAACTACGTCCAGTCCACCCGCCAAGGTGATTTTGTCTCTACTGAGGTCTTAATCCACTATTCAATAAATGAATACACACACTGACCTATAGTCAATGTCCTCTTGAGTCTTTCTGACTGAAACTGGTCACTCAAGGAATATTACTCAACTATTACAATGATAATAATATAGTAACTAATTTGCTTTTTATCAAGCTAAGATCACTAAGTGAATGTTACAATATTTTAGCACAATATGATTCAGTCTTATTGCTCGTGAGTGTATTGTCGTCAAATCTTCAATTTGATTCCTTTATATAGTTCTTGAATAAATGTAGCCGTTGGAGACATCTTGAGCTAATTTAGGATATTAGTTAATACCATAAATTCCTTCCAAAATGAGAGATACTTGTCTTAATCATTAATTAAAATATTCTTTAATTAATGTCTTCATTATGAAGATCATCATCTTCTAGACATAAATCAGAGATAGTAAAGACTTGATGCGCAGCCAATTAATCATGTCATTAAATGATGGATTCTTCATTAAGTGTATCTTCTATATATGGCTCAATATATCTTCTAGTAATGCACGTCTTCTTTAATTAAATTCCTCTTCTACACAATAATAAAGGTAGTCATTAGAACTTCTATTCTAGTATAATAATATTTGTTATCATCAAAACTCTTAGAGATTTAGAACCATAATTGTTCTAACATGGCCGCCATGATTTCCGACGAGAGTGGGCCCCGGGTGTCCTCGTCATCGCTGGAGTTGAATGAAGGGGATCTGGGCGCGCACTTCTTTGCTCGCCGAGGTGATGCGGATATTGATTTGCTCCTTCTTGATTTTCTTGGAGAGGAAGATCGAGAAGGAGACGGGTGAGGCCGTTTGTCTCCAGTAGATTCGTCGATGCGTCCCTTCCTCTTTCTCTTGGGAGGAGAGGGGCTACGCCTTCTTTGGTGTCTCGCGGGAGACCGGGGTCGACAATTATTGTCCTCGAGACGGGCAATATTCTCGCCATGGGCGAGGAGCAGCAAATTTGTTTGATTCAGAATTTCGGCTAGTGCGGCGAAGTCAGATCCTGAAGGAGTCGGGGGAAATGGGACTTCCGGGCGACTCTCTAGAGGTTGGTCGCGGTCGAGAGAAGGCGAGGCCGTCTTCCCGTCTGGGTGATCTTGCACGGTTTCTTCGTGCGGAGGATGATGAATGTTGCTCTCACGTTGCGTGAGGATCATGTCGTCGTTCGACCGGTTGTCCGAATTGTTGTCTCGAGCAGCCATGGATCTTGGTAAAAACTTTGGTTCTTTGAAGATTTTGAGAGAGAAGAACGGGGAAATCAGTTTCCCACAGACGGCGCCTCCTGATCGTACCTGGAGATCAGGATCCGATACGGCTGGCCTCAAGCGTTATTGAAGGACGGTTGATAAGGAGAGGAGAGGGGTGTACCTGCAAGGCACTCTGATGCTGAAGTAAGACACTGAGCAAAGAGTGAGCAAGTACAAGAATTAAGGTCAGAGAATTGAATACCTGACCCTCTCAAATGAGAGGGTTTATATATTGGGCTAAGTGGAAGATTATTGGTCCACACCGTTGGGCGCGGATCGCGAAATCCGTATAGATAGGTAACGGTCAAAACTAGTCGTTGGAAGACTTCGTCTTGGTCGGTATGACTTTGGTCGGCAAAGAACATTATTCTCAACGTTGCTCGACGTCGAGCGTGCCACAAAGCTGGTTTGCTTGGCCCAATTCTGGGAGTTGGGCCTGCCCAGAACAATACTCTCTCAACAATAAATATAAATCATAAGATAAATGTGATCACATAAAAAAATACAAATAAAAATAAATGGTATATTGTTACCAATGATTTAAAAACCGGACCGATTATCGAACTGATAAAGGTATTGGATCACTGACTTATTGGTCGAACCATTGGATCACTGGTAGAACCGCATGATTAAACCAGATAAAATTGGATAACTCTGTTGAATAAACATGTCATTATAACAAAAATATATAGTTATTAAACCGGTTGAATTGGATGAATAAGTGTTGGAAAAACATCACTAACACCTAAAAATTTTAATAATATCATAAATTTACAAATTTATAATTTTAAATTCAAATTTGAATCAATTATAAATTTGAGTCAAGTAATTGGTTCACAAATTTAATCAAAGTATCAATCATAAATATAAATTTATGATTGTTATTTATCTAACATGCATTACCATTTACTTTACGCAATACCTCAATCCAACTAATGAAAATCAATGATATCAATCATATAGGTGAGAAAATAGAGTATGGTAAGGTTTCTTTGGATGATTATAGACCTATTTTTTTAGTGGGTTGCCTTTACAAAGTTATTGCTAAAATTTTGGTTGGGAGATTGAAACGGGTTCTAAATTCTATTATTTCTCTGTGCCAAAATGCCTTTGTCTCGGGTAGGCAATTGCTTGATGGTGTTTTGGTGGCAAATGAAATGGTGAATTATGCTAAGAAAAAGGGTGGGAATTATTTTCTTTTTAAGGTGGACTTTGAGAAGGCATATGATAAGGTGAGTTGGAATTTTTTTTAAAGTCCATGATGTCTAAAATGGGCTTTGATTTGGAGGAAATGGAAGGACCTATTGGTTTTTCAAAGTAAGATGTTGGTATTGGTTAACGAGAGTCCTACTAAGGAGTTTGTTGTCGAGAGAGGTTTGAGACAAGGTGATCCTCTTCCGCCTTTTCTCTTTGTTTTGGTAGCGAAAAGGTTAACGAGATTCGTAAGAAAGTCTTGTGATAATGGGGATTTCGGTAGCTTTGTTATTGAGAGAAAATGTTCGATTGATATTCTCCAATTTGTAGGTTACACTTTGTTAGTTGGAGAAGGGAATTTGAGATACGTATGGGCAATTAAGGCGGTGTTGAGAGCATTTGAGCTTGTTTTAGGTCTTGGCATTAATTATCACAAAAGCAAGTTGATTGGCATTAATGTGAATATCAATTATTTGGAAATGGCTTCTTATGTTCTCTCTTGTAGGATGAAAGATATTAATTTTTCTTTTCTTGGTATTCCTATTGGTTTTTTATCCAAGAAATTTGACGAGTTGAAACCCTTTTTTTCTAAAGATGACGAAGCGTTTATCAAGGTGAAAGAATCGTTGTCTCAATCTTGGAGGTAGAATCACTCTTTTGAAATCTATCTTATGTTCATTAACTATTTTTACTATGTCTTTTTATAAGATGTCGTCAAAAGTGGTTAAAGAATTCATTAAAATCCAAAGTAATTTCTTATGGGGTGGTGTGGAGGATAGGAGAAAGATTCATTGAGTGAGTTATAAGGATGTTTATCTACCGTACGGGAAAGGGGGGTTAGGAATCAAAAACTTGGAGGACTTTAATTTAGCTCCTCTTAACAAATGGAGATGGAGAATCCTTCAAAGTCCTAATGCTCTTTGGTTTAATGTGTTGAGAGATCGCTATGGTAATATTGCAATTAAGGTTATTTGTGGAGAAGATAACAAATTAGCCTCTTCTTCTATGTCTTTTTGGTGGAAGGATATTTCTTCAATTTGTAAGAAATCCCTTTTTGATCCTTTAATTGATTGTAGTAGGTTTAAGGTTGGAAGAGGTTTCACTACCCCCTTTTTGAGAAGTTAGATGGTTGAAGGGAGGAGTTTTGAAGGGCGTATTTCCAAATTTATATGAGGCTTCAAGATTGAAGAGGGTTTCGACTGCGGCTATGGGGGTGGTGTAACGGTGTTTGGACTTGGGGCGACTTTGGTCTAGGTGGGTTGGTGGCACTCGACACGAATTATTCGACCGACATGATTTTGTTGAAGGAGATGGTTCTAGATCATGACATTTCACAGGATCTAAATGATTCTATATTTTGGGATATTGAACCCGAGTTTGGGTTTTCTGTAGCTTTGTGTTATGCTTCTTTTCAGATTCCTTTTGGCACTTTTAATATGTATGACGAAACGTTGAGTTTGATTTGGAAAATGGAGGTTCCTTACAAGATAAAGGCTTTCGGTTGGAGATTTCTTGTGAATAGACTTCTAACAAAGGACCTATAGATTATTTAAAGTGTGTTTTTTATGGGGTTGGTTGAAAAACATGAATCATTCCTTCTTTGCTTGCAATGTGGTAAAGTTGATATGGAGGGAGGTAGCCATATGGTTAGGTAAATCGGAAGAGGTGGAGGAAGAGTGCATTCCGAATTTTATGGATTGGTACTCGTTTTGTCGTGTAAAAAAGGCTAAGGGGGGCAAAAGGGGAGTTGTTTGGCTAACCACCATTTGGAGCTTATGGTTATTACATAATGGTGTTTGTTTCCGGAGGGAGGAGTAGAATTTTGATAATACGGTGAGGGGTATAAAATATTTGGCTTGGAAGTGGTCTTTTTGCAGAGAAATTACTCACCCCAATTATAGTTTTTACGAGTTTAGTAAAGACTCTTTGTTATTTCTTTCGTGATTCTAATTGGTTTGTAATCTCTCTTTATTTGTCGAATTTTTCCCATGTCAGTGTAAACAGGTTGGAAAATCCTTAGTTCTCCCTTTTATTAAATCTTGCTTATAAAAAAAATGCTATAATAATACAATAACCTATATTTATTATATTTAACATCGTTGTCACCAATTTTTAAAGGAAAGAATATCAACTTTATCTTTTATTTTTATTTTTATCTTTTTTAAAATAACGAAAAACGACGTCGTTTTAATTTTTAAAATTTTAAAAAAAAAAACGCATTTGAATCGTCGATTTCCCAAAATCGTTGATTTGCCGATTTTTATCGTTTTACACTAATTTTTACCGATTCTCACCGGTTCAACTGTAAATCTAATCCAACAATTGAACTAGAGTGATTACTACTTCAATTATCAATTCAACCAATCCAATCCGATTTTTAAAACTATGATTGCTACTAACAATAACCATTTGAATTAACAAAACAAAAAAATCAACCCTAATATTACTTTTTCACCCCTACACATTTTTACTCTCATATTTTACTAATACTTTATTTTTCTAATTATTTCACAGATAGGGTTGAGGACCCTTCTACTCCCATTTTAATATAAATATTTACTTAAAAAAAAAAAGCAACAGAATAATATATGTTTTTTAAATATTTTTTATTGTGAATGTAAGCATGCAATTCCTCTCTAAAAAATTATTATCGTTCTATAAATCAGTTCATCGTGACATTTGATTACAAATACATGAATTAATATTCGAAGCATTCCAATCAAATTAAATTTCACTAAGTTACTAGATTTAAAAAAAGATAATAACTAGTTTATGTAAGAATGAAGGAAATAAATAATAGTTACTAATTTAAATTGTGTGAATTTCATATAAATATGGTAAAACATATGTAAATTTTAACCAAGAAAAGAATGGTATGCTAAAAATACATATTAAAAAATACTACTTTCACTCTTTTATATAAGAGATAATTTATTTTTTAAATTTATTAAATGATCAATTTATAAAATATATATATTAATTATTCAATGAATTAAAAAGTGATTGTCTCTTTATAAAAGAACGAATATAATATATTAAGTACTTCGTGTATATAATCTAAAGTAATTCACGATCGAGAGGAGTAAAAAGTATAAACATATATAATAAAATATAATAAAAATAAATAAAAATAAGAGAAGGTACTCTAGATGAACAACATTAATAAATGTTTACATTTTCTACATCAAAATTGCATATCTCATACTATCATTTACCATAATATGATTGATCTCAGAAATTTGTGCAAATTCACCAGAAGTCCAAACGCCATCAGAACCATTAACTCGAGGATTAGAAACACATGATAGAATAGAAATTGGAGCTTGAAGAATAGCAAAAATAACACTCCACCCATGTTGTCTTCTTCCTCTTTCACCTCCAAATATTGCTACTTCCACCCCCCTTTCTCCTCCTTCATACATGTTCTCATCTGCCACCTTAGAACTCTTCTTCATGGATCCTACCTATCAAGATTATTTTGAAGGATGGAAATTGATTATATTGATTGAAAGGGTCAAAACTCAAAACCTCTCTATTTATGAGACTTGATTGATAATAGTGGTATTTAAGTGGTGATGTTGCTAGTGCTTGTGTTTATCACCAAAGGTTTTTAAGGGTATCTTTTAATATAAAGAGCCAACCAACTATCACTAGCATATTATTATTTTTTTCATTCATAATTATATATGTAGGGTCTATTCATGTAAAAAACATGCCGACAAACCTACCTAATAGTATTCAATATTTTTCCAAATTTTGTGTTTAAACTTTACATATAAGATTTCCTATATCTATATCTATATCTATACCTATATACTCATTTACTATTTTACATAACAAAAAGGGTTAAGCTTTTTGAGGTATAGTTCTATTCATTTTTTTGGTAGATAGCTAAATGACAAAAGTGAGAGAAATAGGTTAAGATATTATGAAAATAGTGATGATTCTAATCAATCATTTGGATGAGTAAGTTTAAGAGAGAATCATGAATTAGAGTCCAATGATTTTTCTTTATATAGACATTGCATGTGTGGAATGGTAACAAATAATCAATGTTAGATGCAAAGTTGTATATATTCCCCACAAATATAGTCTATGTTGGGGAATCAATGCTAATACCAAAATGTGATTGAGACTTATGTGGTGGCATAGATAAGTACCATTTTCTCCACTAAATAAGACTTTCATGGTTATCTATCTATCTATATTCCTTTCTTGAACCATGAAGAAACCCAAGATACGGATAGATATGCATATTAATATAAGTTAATTAATTTGAAATAATAGTAATTATGTTATTGGATTTTAAACTAATCATAAAAGTTTTTATAGTATTTTTCTTTATGGTACATGATTTTTTGTACTTTGGGGGATGGTTTTGGGACAAGTTGTTGGTGCTAAAGATAAACTAGTGGCCATAGTGGTCCCTCTTTAGGGAATAAGATTTTTATTGTTTGTATGGGTAAAGGTCCTCCAAGAAACTAGATTAGAAAACACATTGGAAGAAAACATGGTTGGCACATATTCCTTAGGGAGATCGAATTAAGAAGAAGGGACATAATTATAAATCTTACAAGGTAAATCTAAACTATCTACTCTAATTAGATATGCCAATTTTTAATTTAGAGTTTATATGATCTATTTAATTGTAAATTCATTCAATATATTCAATATACAATGTTATTATTAATTCTAAAGAGAAAACTTTTATTTATTATTAATCAAAATGTATATTGCATCAATCTCATTTCTATCAAAATTAGGGCCGAAAAATGAGTCAAATTAGTAAAATTTGTCATAGTTCGATTTGATTTGTTAAGAGTTGATTAAGTTTAAATCTTGATTCGAGTTTGACATTTTTTTTAAGTTCAAATTCGATTCATTATTGTTGAAATTAAATCCAAGACTTTAAATAATTCTGAATCAATCTTAATATATAAAATTCAATCAACTGATCGAATTTCCTCTTGTTCTTCACTCAAGTGATTCAATCAACCTTGGTTGCAAGATTGTATCGCTGCACAATGATGATGAAAAACAATAAAAAATTGAATTGGAAAAAAATGAAATTAGGGGTTCAAAAACAAAATAGGGGAAGAAGAAGAATTTATGCAGAGTAACTCTGCTCTAAAAAATCCAATTTTATCCAAGTGAATCTCTGCTACAATAGTATGGTTACTCCTTATTTATAGATTTAGCTTGCTTGCTCGCTAAGCAAAACCCAAAAACAAAAGCTCAAAATAACTAATTCTGCTAACACTACAAAATTAGGTTTAAGACAAAATCCACGTTGAGGCTAACTCCTCGACACTTCAACAACTAGGTGTTTCGACAACTTCCTTGTCTCTGTTTAGCAACTTGCTCCGACACAAGGAATTCCAATTCAGCACACCACTTAATTCATTGTTTCTAAGCTATTTATATTCATCATAGACCTTAACTTCTTGAACACTTCGACCTACACTTCATTCGTCATGATATCTGTAATATGATTCTCAGTTCTGTAATGTTCTAAGTTCTTCTTCCCATCTGTTACTTGCTCTCGAAGATAATGGAACCTCATTTCGATGTGTTTGTTATGTCCATGTGCTATAGGATTTTTCGCTAGATTGATAGCAGACATGTAACACCCCAACTTATTTTATTTATTTTTTCATAATTTAATTATGTGATAAATGTGGTTGTGTTGTGCTTTGATGTGTTTGAGCTACCTTGATGTGGTGTAGTAGCTTTAAGACTAGACTTTAAGGTGTTATAGGGGTGTGTGAGTAATTATTAAAAATTCTAAAGAGATAACTTTTAATTATTATTAATCAGAATATATTCAATCAATCAGATATTTTTATCAAAATTAGGATTGAAAACGAGTCGAATCGAGTCGAATTCACCTTAGTTCGACTCAATTTATTAACAATTATTCAATACAAATCTCGATTCGAGTTTGACACGAACGTTTGAGATATATGTGATATTCAACTGGATTCCATTTTACATACTCTTCGGGATTGAGCATATAAAATGCGACTTTCGATTATTTTTCTGAGAAACGCATGTCGTTTTTGAAGTTCCACCACTATTCAAAGTTGTGCACTAACATCATTGTCATCATTGATACTCCCTATTTACAAAATAAAAAATCAATTTTTTTAATAGAAAAAAATCGAATTTTTTTATATTTAGAAAAAATAAAAATCAATTAATTTTTTTTTAAATACAGTTTTTTTTCTCAAAAAGACTTATTTTTCAAAAATATTTTTTTTTTAAATTCATAATTAAAAGATTTTATTTGAAACAAATTAGATTTTAAACCCATATTTAAGAAAATAAAATAAGAGAAGACTTAAATTTAAGGGGAAAAATATTCATATAGTAGGGAATTTAAAAAAATGAGGACAAATAAGAAGATTAATTATTGGAATTTTGTCAAATAAGACTTTTTGACATCCCTAATTGTGAACGATGAAAGCTTGGACGAGCTAACACCACAAATAAAGAAAGGCTATTTTGACACTAAATTATATATTTTACACCGTAATTTATACTACTAATACATACTCATCAGCTTTTAATATTTTATAAGAGAAATGATATAGTTACACTAATATTTACAACTACACCGTATATTTATCCTATACAACTTGCTTTTTTATTTTATTTAATATTTTAATAGAAATTAGAATGTGTTGCATGAAAAATAAAACTAAGGAAGTACAGTGTAAACATATGGTGTTATATTAATGGTGTATAGCATTCCTCATTTCCCTATTCTTTGACTTTGTGGCTAAGAAGAAAAGATTTGTGACTTATGGTGATAACAAGAGAGCTATACTTGGAAAAGGTAGTGTAGATAATCCTTCATCTACTATTATCTCAGATGTCTTATTAGTTGAAGGCCTTAAATGCAATTTAATTAGCATTAGCCAATTGTTTGACAAAGGATATGAAGTTTCATTTTCAAAAGATTGTTGCATAATTGAACATAATGATAAAAATGGTGATGTGTTTAAGGGTTTGAGGGTCAATAATGTATACATGCTTGACTTGAATGAAGTATCTTTGAATAGTGCTAAATGTCTTGTCTCCATGAGTGAAGACTCTTGACTTTGGCATAGGCGATTAACGTATGTTAACTTTGACTTGGTAGATAAAGTTGTCTCGAAAGATTTAGTAGATGTTCAAATACTTCAATCATTGAATTCTTGAGTTGGGTATTATCAGGTGTTGTGATTCTAGTTGTCAAGTGTATCACTTGTGTAGTATTTGCATTGTTGTTGTCGTTGATGTTATGAGTTATGGTTTGTATTATATATGGAGTTGCCTTTCTGAGTCGAGAGTTGATTAGTCTGATGGAATAAGTAGTTGAAATAGTTGAATCGGATAAATTTTCGAGGACAAAAATTCTTTAAGTGGGGGAGAGTTGTAACACCCCAAATTCGATTATGAGTAATTGTTACTTATTTGAGGATATATGATGATTTTGACAATAGGTGGTTATGTGGCCCGATGCATTGTGGTGAAATTATTTTAATAATATTAATAATAAGAATAATCATGTAGTATTATTCGAATTATTGCTTATTATTTAAAATAATAGAAGTTGGGGTATGGAGGTTATGTTGGTCATTTGGGAGTATAAGGAGTATTTTTATATAATATGAATAATTAGTGTATTATTATACAATTATACAATTATTATTAATAAAAATATATTGAAGAAATGGTAAGGTGGTCTTTATGAAAAAGAGTAAGGATAAGTTGGAAAAAACATAAACTGGGATAATATTACCCAAATATGAGAACACGATCAAAAGTTCTCACTTTTCGTGTTTTTGGTGAAGAAGAGCTCTAAGGAAAGGAAAAGAGGAAGATGAGGCTTATGGTCTTGAAGTTTCTAGGAACCTTGGAGAAGAGTGTCAATCGGAGGAATTCTCTAAGGTGTGGGGAGTTTTCATAATCTATTATAATTGTATAGGAATTGGTCTATGAGTAGATTAGGTTTGCATGAATTTTGTGAGTTTTAGGATTTTTGACTTAAGTTGAATTTAGGAGTATAATTTGATGAATTGGAGTAGATAAAATGAGTTAGAATCATAGGAATGATGTATGATTTGTTGCTTTGTTTTTGTATGTATTTGATAGATGAATTGAAGGAGTTTTGGAGTATAAGGAGATGAAACCTGTAATGGGGATTTTGGGGAATTTTGGTGCTGTCTGCATAAAACAGTAGAAAATTGCTGATATACGTGCGTTAACCGGTTAACTCTATGGGTTAAACGGTTAACCATTGTGAAAATGATGTTTTTCTAAAAATGCGCATGCGTTAACCGGTTAACGCTATGGGTTAACCGGTTAACACTGTATTGGTGGCAATTTTAATTTCTTTGAGAATCCATAACTTTTAAACCGTAAGTCCGATTTGTGTTCCGTTTGAAGCGTCGGAAAGAGCATAAAATGAATTTTATTTTGATGAATGAAAATGAGAGAAGTGAGATAATTTTCAGAACTGAGTTTTTAGAAAAACGATTAAAATTGCCTTAAAATTTTATCGTAGTTGGCTTATGTTTCACAAATTGGAGTTGTTGAGGAATAGAAGTTTTGATGAGTTGTTGTGGTGAAATACACGATTATTTGATGACTGATTTGATGAATATGAAATGAATGATGCAAAATTGAATTTTCGGTGATATTTATGGAGTAAAGCATCTTTGCATTTCATGACATTCACGACGGGGCTTCGGCCTATTTATAGCTTCAATTCCATTGTGTGGATTGGAGTGATTCGGTTATTACGGTGTACTCCCTTGTGGAGGGTTGATGGTCATGTATCCATCTCACGGAGAAATTGGTACCACATGCATATTGTGCATATCATGATAGTTGAAATTGCATTTTCTTTGGAATGTGCTTATGATTGTGTTTGTTGATGAATTTTTGTGGTGGATGTTGTTATGATATATTGATGTTGATTTATTCATATTCCATGTTCTCGTATATTTATAATGAATTATGATTACTCACACTTCCTGTTTGGAAACGTTGCCTCTTATGTGGGTAACTTGCAGATGATAAAGAATAGCCTTGCAGTGCAAGAGGAGTTTTTCATAGTCCATAAGCGTGTCTATTATTACCTTGGGAGGGGTTTTGGAGTCTTGTGTCCTGCTCTGTCTCATGTGACTCCGGGTTGGGGTTTTAGTTATTAAACTTGTTTTTGTATTATGTTATTTGAAGAGAATTTTCTTTTATTTTATGATGATAACTCTGGATGGATTGAAGTTAAATTTTTGAAGAGTATTGATGATTTTGAAATGTTAAGTTGATTCCGCTGCGAAATAAATCCATATTGTTCATGATGATGATTAACTGTGTTACGGGACAAGACATTGCATGATTGATGTTTTCGATAGATATGTGATGCCCTTCTTGTTGTTGTACTCTGATATTAATCTAAATAATTTGATTTTGGGTAGAATGGTGTTACAACATCTACCCAGTAAATGTGTAGTCAGTTTATTACCTCTTATTGTCTACCCAGTAAACTGGTATTTGGTAATATTTCTCATGATTAAGCTACCCATTAAATTTGTAGTCGTTAATCTTTCTACCTAGTAAATCGATAGTTGATAACCTTTCTTTGTTAGATACCTAGTAAACCGGTAGTTGTTAATCTTTCAACCTAGTAAATCAGTAGTCATTTATCTTTCTACCTGGTAAATTGGTAGTTGATAACCTTTCTTTTTTAGCTACCCTGTAAATCGGTAGTCGTTAATCATTCTACCCAGTAAATTGGTAGCTATTAATCTTTCTACCCAGTAAATCGGTATTTGTTAATTTTTCTATCCATTAAATCGGTAGTTATTAATTTCTCTACCCATTAAATCGATAGTTGATAACCTTTCTTTGTTAGCTACCTAGTAAATCAGTAGCAAATGATTTTTCTCTTGGTGTCTACCCAGTAAATCGGTAGTCGGTAATATTTATACCCAATAAATCGGTAGTCGTTAATCTTTCTACCCAGTAAATCGGTATTTATTAATCTTTCTACCTAGTAAATTGGTAGTTGTTAATCTCTCTATCTAGTAAATCGGTAGTTGTTAATTTCTCTACCCAGTAAATCGGTAGTTGATAACCTTTCTTTGTTAGCTACCCAGTAAATAGGTAGCAAATGATTGTTCTTTTGGTGTCTACCCAGTAAATTGGTAGTTGTTAATTTCTCTACCCAGTAAATTGGTATTTGATAACCTTTCTTTGTTAGCTATCCAGTAAATCGGTAGCGGGTGATTGTTCTTTTGGTCTGTACCCAGTAAATCGATAGTCGTTAATATTTCTACCCAATAAATCGGTAGTCGTTAATCTTTCTACCCAGTAAATTGGTAGTTATTAATATTTCTACCTAGTAAATCGGTAGTCGGTAATATTTCTACCCATTAAATCGGTTATCGATAATCTTTCTACCTAGTAAATCATTAGTCGATAATCTTTATACCCAGTAAATTGGTAGTCAGTAATATCCTTATGAGATACCTAGTAAATTGGTAGCGAATGATCTTTCTTGCTTGTCTACCCAATAAAATGGTAGAGGATGATATTTCTTTGTTGTTTACCAGTTAATTGGTAGCAGATAATCTTTCCCCCTAATTTTGTCACTTTTTCTACCGTGTGTCTGGTAGTAAGTAACTTTTTCCCATCGGAGTTTCGGTCTCTCGTTCTTCATTTGTTTGATCTTTTGTAGTGTTATATTCCCCACAAATATCGTATCATATCATTTCATTTGTAGCGTCTTAGGGCAAAAAAATGGGTTTTTCTATATTTAAGTCTCTCTTATCTTGTCGAGACGAATATGTCAATCTTCATATCTCTAGATTGAAGAAACTTAAATAGGGGTAGTTGTAATACCCTAATTTTTGCCCCTAAGATTTTTCACATTTTCATCTGCATCTTACATACAAACAAGATCATCAAGCACATGTTTATTTTCTTATTTGCTTTATATTTATTTATATTTACTAACCTCTAACTAAAATACCAAAATTATGTTGCAGTTTGTATGTTCTTTTCTCTCTCTCTCTCTCTCTCTCAATGTGTTCCTTTGTGTGTGTGTGTGTGTGTGTGTGTGTGTGTGTGAGAGAGGTTTTTTAGGGTGGTCAAAGACAACACAGTGTTTTCAAATTAAATGTATTTGTTCTTGCGTAATCCAATTCGGATGGAAGTTTGACCTAATATTGGTCAAACTATCAATAAATTACTTCAATTGAAAGTCATTTATGCTAGTGGTTTATTCCTCAAGCAGTGTATTCCATTCTCAAGTCATCGGTGTCATGGGCTATGTTGAAGACAAATGTGGTTAAATTCAAGTATTTTGTGATTGAAAATCACGAAGGACCAAATCATGGTCAATTAGGGTTTTGTGCTATATATTGAAGTTCATGTCACAATTCATAACCTCTCTGACTTTAAGGCATGATTCTTAATCAAGGAGGTCCACAATGATGTTTTAGATTTATCAGTATTCAAGTGGCAGAGTTCAGGTGGATTTATTGATTCAAAGCACCAATACATTCCAAGTTCATAATGAAATTTAAGATTGATCTGTGTTTCAAGGTCGTGATGTATTCAAAGTTCAAAGATTTGATTCATTAGTGGATTAGTTTCAAGGCCTCGTACATTTTTAAGTGAGAATCGTCAGATAGTCAATTGGTTGCAAGTGTGGTCTTCATATGAAAAATTCAAGATATAATTATCGTGATTCCTTTCTAACCAAGTGTTGCATTCAAGTTCTATCATCATGGTTCAATCAAAATTCCAATTCAAAGTCGATCATGCGGTTTAATTTAAAGGCAAAGTTAAGATCAATTCACTTCTCAAGAATTAAATCGAGGTTTATGATACAAAGTTGGTCCAAAGCTAAATATGTGGAAGTACAAAATTTATCTTTTCAAAGTCCAATACAAATTCAATAAGTCCATACAATCATTACAAAAAGATTTACAAAAAAGAAAAAGAATATGAACAAAGCCCATTAGACTTTTTCCTTCACTTTACAAACTCAAAAAATATATATAATTTGCATCAGCCAACAAAAAGAATCCGTCCCAGCCAAGCCTCAAAACAAGCCTTCATGCCAATACTTTCCTCTCAAGCCATCACGCAAGCGACGACCCCACACACACTCTAGCCGAGCCAAAACACATAAGCTCTGGCCAAGCATCAACACATGTATAAAACGCAGGAACTTTTGTTTGTGTTATGCACAGTGCCTGCGTCTTTTGGTTTATGCAGAAGGAACTTTTGTTTCAAAAAAGTTCTTGTTTTAGAAGTTTTAATGTGACTCTTGGGCCTTTGAGCCATTATACTGATCCAATTACTTTCAACACCTCTCATATCATGCGCTGAACTCCATCCTTGTTCCTTTTGTTTTTATTAATTTCTTTTTCTTTTAGTTTTATTTTTGTTCTTTGGTTATTATCTTCTTTTATAAAAAAATTCTAACATTTGTTGTTATGATTCACTTTTCTAAAGATCATTCTAATTTCCATTTAAAAATCATTTGAAAAAAATCCTTAAAAAATCTTTTTTTTTTTTGCCAATTTCAATTTGATTTTTCTTATGGATTTATTTTTTGATTGTTGATTGATGATAGATCAATGTTAGATCCATCTTTCTTTCTCTATTTCACTTTTTTTGGTCGATGAGCATTAAAGAATCATAGATTATCGACAAATCGATGGAAATCTTGATTAAGATGAGACCGGTTTTCTTTTATTCTTTTGGATCCTCTTTGCTTTTGGTCGATGAAGATCCTTAATATCATGGAAACTATTTTGAGTTCTCGATTAAGATTAGACCATCATCATTTTTCTTTTCGTGTGACATGTTTTCAGAGGATGATTCATTATATCATTCTTCTAACATGCATTAGTACAAATATAATTTTGATCGGACTCATTGTAGGGTGACTTCTACATAAGTCACTTAGTGATTGCTTAACATAGCGCGACATTTATCCCTCTTTCTGAATCGGAACCTGGACTTCTGTGGCCCCAACTTATGATCGTAAGTCCAAGGATGATTGATCTTTTGTATTAGGCTCATAATTTATGAAGTTTGTCACATAGAGGCTTTGATTTTATCAATCTTCTGACAAGTCTCCATCAACCTTGGCTTAAGTACATTGTTCAATCATTATAGTTTATGACACGAGATGGAACCCCGAGTTGGTGTTACTTTTTTTAGGCTTACGACATTTATGCATTTGTTGAAACGCCTCATATAATAAATATATCTAGAATAATATCATACAAGTGTTGTTTTGGTACTGACACCATCATATAATAAATATATCTTTAATATTCCACTTACTCACCTTTTAGGACCACACAAAACTTCTCATTCAATATCGCTTCTCTCAAGGGTCTTGTTCCTCAATGATTCAACTTACATGCTTAACTTAAGCGCATTCATTTGTAGACAAGGAATTTCGACGCCATGAAAATGAAGATTACATTGATGTACTTCGACTAAGGAAAGAGGAATGTTTTCAGAAATCAATTCCGACCAAGTCAGTTGAGGGGCATTTTCTACGTTTTCGACTGAGTTAGATAATGATATTGGTTCGACAAATTTGGAAACCTTGAAAGAGTACGACGTTTCGACGACAGGGAAAAGATTTGAAATTTGAATATTGAGACGTTGGCAGAAGGACGCGTGGAGGCTTTTTGAGGAGAAAAGACATGCCGAAAGCCAAATGTCATAGTTTTAGGATTTGTCTGTTAGGGGCAGTTATTTTGTTTATGTATAAATAGGATAGTTCTTGTTAGAATTTGGGTGTGAAAAATCTGGTACAAACTTCCTGTAAAATACTCAAAGTACCTGTGTGTGAGAAAAGAGTTTTGTTCTGGAAAATGTATGTGTGCAACACCACTTTATTTTATCAAGTTTAATAAAAATTCATGTTATTTATCATTCTTTTACATTCACAAGCCATTTACTTGTTTTCGCCATTTTACTTTCTGCATTGTCAAAGTTTATTACTTTTAAATTCTGTCAAGAATTTTACTTTGTAATTTACCTTATGTATTACCATTATTCAGTTTTCTTTAAAACTTCGCCAGTTCTTCTACTTTTGTCTTTAGTCAGATAAATCATACAATCATACCTAGAAAACCTAACAAAAGTAAAATCACATGACCATCAGAGTTATACTTTTTGACATACTTTGCACTTATGTCCTAGGATTTGTATGGTTGATCCTGTAAGTAAACCAGTTTACCGTAAATTGGAAAACCAGCGATTGTTCGTTAAAATCGATTGCGAACAAATTGGCACACCCAGTGGGACCTTAGTGAAAAATTAAAAGATATCATAATCACTCTGAAATAAAAAGGTTATACTTCATTGTATGATTCTAAGAAGCGGTAAATTATCTGTAACTGACTTAGAAAGACCTAAAAGAACAAGAGTAAGAAGAATGGTGAATCCGCCAAGTACACAAAACGAAAACACTACGGTGCTCAACCCTACCCCTTCGACAGGGGGAAACACATTGTCAATCTCTGTATCAGAGGTTATACCTTCGTCATCAGGGTCAACTCCTGCGTTTGCAGCGCCTAGTTTCACCACTTTGGGACCACAAGCGCCCATAGGGACACCTCCCCTATAGGGAGTGTTCATAGGCCTTTCGCGACGAGTTTTACAATGCCTCCATATGGTAGAGAACAACCTTATGGAATGCCAACTACAACGATGGCGAATTTTCAAAATGCATTATCACTATATTCAGATTCCTTGGCCAATAGGTCTTCACCATTACAAGGATCAGGATCTGGATGAAAGCAATCACGATATGGTCCAAATGTTGACACAACAAATGAGAACTGTGTTTAATCCTTTAATACAAAACACAACCCAGACCAACCAATTATTGGCACGAAAAATGACACGCATTGTTGATTTCTTTAGTGTTCCTCAGGCTCGACATCCAGAACAAATAGTTCAGAACCCTAGAGTGTCCGTGGAAGAGGAACCTACAATAAATCAAAGACCTTTGGAGACTCCCCAGGCGAATATTAGGAGCCAAGAAGAAGTAGTCGAATAGCCTCGTGTAGAAATTCATGTCCAACATAAGCCTAGGAGAATATTAGTCCAGAGGGGTCAAGATGCTGATAACATAGTGCTGCAGATGCGTTATAATAATCTACCTGTCGAAAATAATTTAACGGCCATGGTTGAAAGGATAATGGCACATAATATGGTGAATGTAGGATTACAAAGGCCCAGTTACATTTCTCCATTATCAAAATATATCCTACAACAAGAATTACCCCCAAGATGGAAAGTTCCCAAATTCACTAAATTTTCAGGGGACACTAGTGAATCCACCATAGAACACGTTGCATGTTACCTGATCGAAGCAGGGGAAATAGCCCATAATGAGAATTTGAGAACAAAATATTTTCCAAGTTCTTTAATGAAAAATGCGTTCACTTGGTTCACATACTTGCTTGCAGGTTCCATATACACTTGGACTCAATTGGAAAGGTTGTTCCATAAAAAAATTTATACGGGACAAACCAAAATAAGTCTGAAAGAGTTAGCCAGTGTTAAAAGGAAATTCTCTGAACCGATAGATGATTACCTGAACAGGTTTAGATTACTAAAGGCAAGATGTTTCACCCAGGTGCCTCAACATGAATTAGTCGAAATGGCTGCATGGGGATTAGATTATTCCATAAGAAAGAAATCAGACACCCAATATTTAAGATATATGGCACAATTAGCAGATAGGGTGAGACAAGTCGAACGACTAAAAGCTGAAAAATTCAGAGCGAATAAGAGTAAGAAAGAAAGAGTGGCTTATGTGAGAGTAGGCCAAGACGAAGAAAATGATGTAGACGAATCTGTTAGTCTCGACGAACAGGAAATCGACCTAGCAGAACTGGAACAAGGTCCACCACACGCCTGTAAAAATGTGGTCCCATCGAATGGAAAAAATCCAGTCGAATCTGAAAGGAATGATAAAGCTCCTAAAAGACCTTATACATTCGACGTAACCAAATGTGACAAAATCTTTGAAAAATTAGTCGAAGACGGTCAGATGATAGTACCACTAGGCACGAAAATGCCTCCTATGGAACCGCAGAAAAAGAGAGGTTTTTGTAAGTACCATGGCTTTCTAGGTCATAAATCATCTCAATGTTTCCTTTTCAAGGATCTCGTATAGAATGATATCCACGACGGAAGGCTGGAGTTCAGTGACAAGCAGAAACAACAGATGCGAATTGATTCAAATCCTATGCAGAACATTGAGGCCCACTATGTTGAGCCATCTATCATCAACATGGTGGAGGTCGAAGAAGATTCTGAGTATTGTTTCGAAATGGTGGAAGCCACTGAAGGTTTCGACACTAACGTCAACATGGTGGAGATTGTTGATAATCCTACGGACCATGATGAAGTCACTGATTGGCAAAACATTGAGCACCTTGTAGAAGGAGATTCAACAGGTTACACTAATAAGGAAGCTACTGAAGGCCTGAATGACACAAACAATGCTAAAATCACAGAGGATTCAGGCGAAACCAAAAGTGGCGAAGTCACTGAAGATTCCGTCTCAAAGAACATGAAGGCTGCTGAAGGCCTCAACAACTCAAGCAAGGATGAACCCATTGAAAGTTACAACAAAGAGAGCAACTGCAAAATCACTGAGAATCCCTTCGAAAGGAAAGTAGGGGCTACTGAGAGTCTCAATGTAATAAAAGATCAAGTAGTTGTTGACAATTTAATAAACACTGAAGGAAATAGTGTCGAAATGAAAATCACTGAAGGTCCCACTATCAACACTGAGTTTGATAAGGATGCCACTAAGATGAAAGCAAGGATTGTTGAAGGTCCTGAGAAGCCAGTCACGTATGGAATCTTACGTAGAATTATGGAGGATACCAGAGGGAAGTCAGTCGAAGGGTGCTGCCAAGATATCTGTGGAAACTTATCTCCAAATGAAGAATGTGACTCAAGAAAGGAGATAGGTGGAACTGAGCAAGCACTTATTGAAAAAATGAACAAACTAACTATTGGTGGTGAAAAAACAGCTAGTATCAACATGGTAGAAACATCCCAGAAAATTCATGCGCAAGCTGTCGAAGAGCGCCGTCAAGAGGAGTACCAGAGGCTGGCGTATCCAAAAGAAGACGAAAGCTTGATTGAGTTCATCCAAAAGTGCCAAAGAAAAAAGGATGAAGTAATGTTGTGCCCACGTTGTAGCACTATCTTCGACAGAAAGGCAGCAAACAATCTGGAGGTGATAGAGTAGTCCAAGAGGAAAGGAAACTTGGGAGCAATCTCAACTGCCAAAACAGAAAGATATGATCCAAGAAGGAGTGAACACCACCAACAAATAATTGGAGGTAGAAACTACAATTCGTACAAGCTAACTAATAAAGATGCTGATGACAGATGGGTGCAACCAATTAGAGACGCTCAGGGACGAAAAGATTGGAGAAGTTTTGACGTTCAAAGAGGCCCTTCAGTTGAGGAAAGGAACAAAGTTGAAAAACGCAAACCAAGGACCTACCCTTCAGAAAACTATAAGGGTAAGAATCCCATGACAAAGTCCCAATGGAGAAGGTTCCAAAGGCAGAAGAGAGCAGAGAAAGAGGTTGCAGCGAAAAGCATGGTCGAAAAGGATGTCTTCAAGAGAAGCAAAGTTGTATCTGGAAACAACGTCCAAAAAATGGACATAAAAGAATCTTCCCAGAATAACAGTCTAGGAAACCAGGTTGAACAAATAAAGCCCAAGGAAAAAACCCAAGAGGATGAGGAGATGACTGATGATTTCCAATCCGACTCAGAGGCATCCTTCGACATCGTCTGCAATGTGGTCTCAGTTCTGCCCAGAGATTATGATAAGGGGATGGAGGTCGAAGATCAAGATGATAGTATGGAGGAAGAACAAATGGCACATAGACCTATTTTCTACTATATAATGAACAATGGTTGCATGGTAGAATAAAATTCATTTTTTGAAAGTCCAGATGACTCATTGAAAGGGCATTTGAAGCCTTTATTCATAAAAGGAAATTTTGAGAATGTTGGAGTAAATAAGATACTGATAGATGGGGGAGCATCAATAAACCTAATGCATCATTTCATGTTGAAGAAAATTGGTAAAGATGAATCCGACGCCAAACCTCATAATATGGTGTTATCTAGTTAAAAGGGAAAAATAGAAACCATCATGGGTGTGATCTAGGTAGATTTAATTGTCGGAACCATAACAAGACTGACGATGTTCATGGTAATTGCTTCTAAAGCAAACTATAATTTGCTTCTTGGAAGAGAATGTATACATGGTTTAGGGGTTGTACCCTCATCAATGCATCAACGAATAGCTATTTGGAGAGCATATGTCATAGTCAAAAACATTGAAGCATACCAGAGTTACTTTATGTCTGAAGTGAACCACGTGGACCCTCTAAGTTTCAACAAGAATTTGGCTCACATATCTCCATGTAGCCCAGTAGATTTCGACCTCAAGGCGTCTGATAACGCCTACTGCTCAATGTATCTCCACCCAACTTATGGGTTTCAGTGGGATAAAGAAGTGGTAGATGAGTCGAATTTTATATGGGGGACTGCCCATATAAAGCCAACTGGGTGGGGAAGTGAATTCGACGACAATGACTGAAGTGTCAGTGCTCGAAAGAATTACGGCTTACATAGCCGAAAATAAATTAAAAGCGGCACTTGAGGCCGAAGTAAAATATATGGATGTCGAAGCTAACCAAAAAGATTCCAACAATCAATGTACTCAAAGAGACGTTGAATAAGGTTGTGAAAATAATCAGATGGACGAGTGGCAACATCAAAAGCTTGACGCCATTTATGATGACGAACCTTTAGGATTCGAAAATGATCCAGTGTCGACCAACATGAAGAAGGTAGCACAAGATCCATTAGAAGAGATAGATCTATGATTGGAGGCAGAAAGAAGGACAACTTACACAAGTGCCAAGATGGACCTACAGTTCAAAGTCGAAATAGTCCAATTGCTGCATGAATACAAAGATTGTTTTGCGTGGGACTACGACGAGATGCCTGGTTTAGACAGAAGTTTGGTCGAATTAAAGCTACCAATTTTAGAAGGGAAAAAACCAATGAAGCATGCGCCAAGACGTTTCGCACCAGAAATTCTGTCGAAGATAAAAGAAGAGGTCGAAAGACTTCTGAAATGCAAATTCATCCACACACCCAAGTATGTCGAATGGATGGCAAATATAGTTCCTGTTATTAAGAAAAATGGTAATTTAAGGGTATGCATTGATTTTAGAGACTTAAACTCAGCCACCCCGAAAGATGAATACCCTATGCCAGTAGCAGAAATGCTTATAGATTCAGCAGCAAGCCATGAGTACTTAAGCATGTTAGACGGATACTCTGGTTATAATCAAATTTTTATTTCCGAAAAAGATATTCCTAAGACAACATTTCGTTGTCCCGGGGCGATAGGAACTTATGAATGGGTAGTAATGCCCTTTGGTCTAAAAAATGTTGGATCTATATTGATGATATTGTGATTAAGTCTATTTTAGGGGAAAATATTATAGACCATCTTCGACAAACCTTTGAGAGGATGAGGAAGTTTGGTTTAAAGATGAACCCCCTAAAGTGTGCTTTTGGTGTGCAGGCAGGTGATTTCTTAGGCTTTGTGGTCCATAAGAAGGGGATCAAAATAAATGAGAACAAGGAAAAGGCCATAATAGAGGCGAAAGCGCCATCAACAAAGAAGGGATTGCAGTTTCTGCTAGGGAATATCAACTTCCTCAGAAGATTTATCTCCAACCTTAGTGGAAAACCACAGGCCTTCTCACCTCTACTTCGACTAAAGAAGGAAGAATTCACATGGGGCAAGAATAGTAAACTACGTCGACAGAATCAAAGAATACTTGTCCAGGCCTCCCATTCTAATGTCTCCTTGCAGAAAGAGAATCATGAGGTTGTACATTTCGACATCAGATAAAACACTAGGAAGCATGTTGTGCCAAGAAGATGAGAATGGTGTCAAAAGGGTCATTTACTACCTCAACAGAGTCCTGAACGATGCTGAAACTAGATATAGTGTTATAGAAAAATTGTGTTTGTATGTATATTTTCTTGTATAAAGTTAAAGCACTATATAAAACTTGTCGATGTATATATTTCTTATCATTTCGACATAATAAAATACATGTTATCTAAGCCTATTTTACATAGTAGAATTAGGAAGTGGGCTTTAGCATTGACAGAATATTCCCTAAAATATCTGCCTTTGAAGGCTGTAAAGGGACAAGTAGTTACTGATTTCATAACAGACCACTCAATAAACGAAAATGGGGGTGGAATATGTTGAATTACAACCATGGAAATTATATTTTGACGGTTCCAGTCATAAGAATGGAACAGGTGTTGGAGGATTAATAATTTCTCCTAACAAAATTCCAACAAAATTCAAGTACAGAGTCGAAGGTCTTTGTTCAAATAACGAAGCAGAATACGAAGCATTGATTGTTGGACTTGAGATCTTATTGGAATTGGGGGCAACAAGATTCGAAATTATAGGCGACTCTGAATTGGTAGTGAAACAATTGACCAAAGAGTATAAATGTGTGAAAGAGAATTTAATCATGTACTTCGTAATAGCCAATAGACTTCTTAAAAGATTTGACAGTGTGACCATCAGGCATATACCCAGGATGGAGAATCAAGAGGAAAATGGCTTGGCTCAAATTGCATCTGGATATAAGGTGTCGAAAGAAAACCTAGGAAAGGCGATTGAAGTTAGAGGAAGAGTCATTTCCACCAAGTTGTCTCCATCAGATTTGGAAACGATAAAGTTAGGATACAGTGACGAAGAAAATTTTGAAATTTTCAATGTAGATGATTCAAGAGTTGAAGATTGGAGAAAACCCATCAAGGATTATCTACAAGACCCAAATATGAAAGTCAAAAGGAAAGTCAAATACAAAGCGTTAAGTTATGTACTTTTTGGAAATGAATTTCTCAAAAAGACTTCAGAAGGAGTTTTGTTGAAGTGCTTAGGCGAAGAAGAAGCTTACATAGATTTGTCGAATGTACATAGTGGAGCTTGTGATACACATAAGGCAGGCCACAATATGAGATGGTTATTATTTCGACAGGGGATGTACTGGCTAACAATGTTGAAAGACTGCGTCGATTTCGCCAAAGGATATCAGGAATGATAATTGCATGCAAGTATACCACATGTTCCTACCAGTGAGTTGCATTCGATTGTAAAGCCTTGGCCATTCAGAGGATGAGATTTAGACCTAATAGGCGAAATTCGACCAGCATCTTTGAAATGACAGAAGTACATTCTGGTTGGAATAGATTATTTCACTAAGTGGATTGAAGCTATACCATTAGTGAATATGGATCAAGAAACAGTCATCGAATTTATTCGACAACATATAATTTATAGATTTGGAATTCCAGAGACAATAACTACAGATCAAAGATCTGTGTTCACTGGAAAAAGCATGCAAATGTTTGCAAAGGAAGTGGGATTTAAACTCCTCGCTTCGACACCTTACTACGCTCAGTCAAAAGGACAAGTTGAAGCGGCGAATAAAATTGTGATTAATTTAATCAAAAATCATGTGGGTAAAAATCCTAGAAATTGGCATAAGACTTTAGATCAGGATCTATGGGCTTATCGAATGTCTTCTAAAGAAGCTACAAATTCTACTCCATTTAGGTTAACTTATGGTCATGATGCAGTCTTAACAGTCGAAATCTATTTATAATCCATTCAAATTCAGAAGCATCATTAAATCCCATCAGACGTATATTGGAGTATGATGATGGACGAATTAGTTGATCTAGATGAAGAAAGGTTGTCTGCGCTGGACTTGGTGAAAAGGCAAAAAAAAGAGTCGAAAAGTTTTAAATAAGAAAGTAAAACATAAAACTCTTTTAGTTGGTGACCTAGTGTGGAAGGTAATTCTTCTTATGGATTGAAAAGACAGATTAATGGGAAAATGGTCTCCCAAGTGGGAAGGACCTTTCCAAGTTTTGAAAACATTTTCGAATGGTGCGTATGAAATAGAAGAAATAGGAAAAGACATGAGAATTTTTAAGATAAATGGCAAGTATTTGAAAAAGTACAAACCAACATTACAAGAAGTCAAAATAAATATAGAATAATCATTCATAGCACAAAATAATAGTGTACTTCGCCAAACAGATGGCATTTAATAGCATTACAAACGAAAATTCTCATAGGAAACAAAATAAATTAAAACTATTTCTATTACAATTTGATGTTGACAAAAGACTTTTTCAATTCATCAAACTTTTTCTTTTGAATTTGGAGTCGACAGTCACAAAAGCTTTTGTTAGTCGAAGAGTTTCAATCTCTTGAATGAGTTTTTGAGCCCTTCCGGCATGATAAACGCCCACTTTAAATTCTTCTTCGATCTCCTGTTGCTTGGGTTGCTGAAGAGCTTCCTTACGCCTTTCTTCCTGAGAAATCTTCTTGTTAAGGGTGGCTATTTGTTTCTTCCACTTTTGGATGTTGTCGTCACATTCAACAACTTCTTTGGTATAAGTTTCAGATAGCTCTTGCAACTCTGAGACTTTGTTGGTCGAAGCAGCTGCAGCGTCCCATTCGGCAAGTTAGGTTTTAGATTTAGTGGAGATTTATTTCAAGAAGTCCTTGAGACGATTCAAGTTTGCACTCACCAAGTCAATTAAGGTGGTTAGGTCCATCACAAAGTTGCTCACTTCAGCATGAGACTCCAAGACATTCACTTGTTTTAAGAGTTTCTTCAAGTCAAAATAAGCTGTCGAATTTTCTTCTAAAACCTTGAACAAATCCACATCAAGAATTTTTTGCCTTAATCTCAGCCAGCATGGCATCAAGGGAGTGTGCACTAGAGGTTGCTCCTGAGGTAGTCGAAATGCTCTGTGAAGAATCTTGAAAGTTGTAACGAGTATTGATCACGACTTTTAAATACTCCAAGGGTTTTTGTACTTTGAGATTCTCAAGTTCTTCACGAGAGAAACTTGTCAAACTAGTTGATGGTGAGCTTACCTTCAATAAGTCGCGTCTTTGTTGACTTCTTGGTCCCTGATGTAAGTCATCATCTTTTTGTTTTGACTTGTCATCATCTCCACCAGTTTTGTCCTTTTTACCATCATTATCTTCGACCTCAACGTCATCTTGCAAATCATCACCTTGCTGGTTTATATCTGATTTTGGAGGAGGAGAAGGAGAATGGTCGTTAGAGTATTAAGGAGAATCAAGAGATTGTTCCTTCTTCATCTCTGGTTCCTTCATCGAATTCTTTGGAGAAATAGGTGGTGGGTTGACAGTCTGGTGAAGCTAATCATCTTGTTTTGTGGAAGTAGGATTCTTTTGAGGAGTGTCATCAAGATTTACCTGTAAAAAAACTCGAAATCAAAAAGGAAATATGGCAAGAAGAAAAGAAAACAGTCGAAAAAGTACCAGAGGAATCTCAGTGTGAAAACTAGAGTTTCCACTTTCTGCATCTTTCACTTGCATTTTCACAACTGGACTTTGTGGAGGAGTTTCTCTATGTGGTTTAACTTTAGATTTTTGAGAGGGAGCCTGGGTAATTTTATTCTTCTTAAAAGGTTGATTTGGTTCTGGTGATTCATCACTAGAAACCTTTTCTTCTTGTTGTTTTCATTTTGGAGTTGGTGGCGGTTTTCGACTTACCTGGACATAGAAATAAAAGATGGTTCAGTTTGTGAAAAATAAAGATAGGCGAAGCAGAAAGAAAAGGGTTGTCGCTCCCGGGATTTTCATCCTAGTACAAACGCGAAAGTGGCGTGGAAAAGGTAGAGTTGCCAGCCAGGCATTTTTATCCCGAAGGAACGGGAAAGGTAATATTGTACAAACCTAAGGAAGAAGGAAAAGGACGAGGCCTTGCGAACCAAAGATCTGGGTCCGGAAGTCGGTTACGAATTGAGAAGGTATTAGCACCGCAATCCGTCTGCCGTACCCGACGGGATCCACGCTTGTAAGTCTGTTTCAAAGGGTGAGAAATAAGATGATGTTCGAATGAAAGAATGGCTATCTGGAATGGAAGTGAAATGAGAAAGGAAATTGGAAAAGAAAATGGGAAGAAAAAAGGGAAATGTAGGGAAAATAGAGAATGTGCTCGAATGGGCCCTACCCCACTGCCTACGTACCTCATCGGAAAAATGGGGATCAGAGTCGCCGTAGTTCGTCTAACTAAGGCGGAGATTTGCTTAAGTTTTTTAGGATGACGTTGCCATAGCTCTAGCTCAGGTGTTACCATCTCTGACTCGAGGGTGTTTACCGTATCGTTGTTGGAACTGTCGAGTCAAGTCGTGTTCGTCCGCAAAGAGTAGGAGATGAGGAGAGAGGACGTGATGTCTTTGTTGGTTGTCTTTTATAAGAAGTGTTTTTGAATTTGTTGTCTGTGAACATTCTCATACTAAGACTTATCCATCGTGGTAGATAACCTACACATCACCCTGAAATGGGACGTGCATAAGTACTCCGCAACAAAGTCTCATGTCGCATGATAACATTCAACCTTTATTAAGTATTTTATTATTTTCTTTATGAGATGAGAAAGAAGGACTCAAGTGGAAAAAAGGAAAAAACTAAGGGAACTAAGACTCAACCTTAATTTAGTTATTATATTCAAAAGGGAAATCCTAATGGTTTGTGAGGTTTTTCTATTCCTAAGGAAGAAAGGAAGGAAGAAAGAAAAAGAACTAGAACTCAACTTACTTCCTAAGGAAGTTAAGTTGGTTCTAAGAAATGGAGGAAGCCTTTACAAGTGTAATACAAATATTAAAGCAACCAAAACATGAAAATAAAATGAAGGTGAAGAAATAATAGCTCAAAATGCGTATTAAAGCCATAAAACAAAAATAAGGCTAAGCATCTCATGTAAACGCAACTTGAACGATTTCTATGCCTAAGTCCTAAATCTAAAGGATCTTACTTAATATCAACATTCCAAAATCAGTAGCTAAACTATACTAAGGCCTCCTAATATTCTAAGATCAAGCCTAATTAATCTATGTCCTAATGCACCATAAAATCCTAAGCTAAACTAGATGGATTTACAATGGAAAAAAATGACTAAAATCAATACACTAAAAAATAGTAAAAGTCCTGGAAAAATATGAAGTTAATTCCCTAGGGTCCCTAACCTGACTATAATATTGTATTAAAAAATATCCTAAAAATTCATAGCCTAACTATATCAAATGGTCACTTAAATCTACCTAAGATCTAATTAAATTTTGCACAAATAACACTATCAAAAAAGTGGATAAAATGACCTAAAAAATATACCAAAAATTATTCCAGGTTCTATTATAAGTCCTCTAATCATAGCAAAAATAATGGGACAAAAATCTTACAGGAAGTCGGAGAAATAAAATGTACAAGTTGAAGTATAGATGAAAGAATTCCATAGAAAACAAATTAAATGGAAAATCGAAATTAAATTGAAAAATACAAAACTTCAGAAAGTAAAAATGTAGAAAAGTTCTAAAATGAATTAGGATCCTACTGTAATTTTTATGAAATTTTATTATGTGTTTTTGTATTTTTTTATGGATTAAAATTGAACTATATCTAAAACAGAAATTAAAAAGAATAAAAAAGAAAGAAATAAGGAGAGGGGTGTAGGAAGCAGTTTTTATTAGTTAAAATTCCAATGGGCTTGCTGAATGGGGTGCGGATAGCAATAGTATGAGGCCCATGCGCCAAAGCCTTGGGGAGTATATCATGGACTTTCAGTCAACATAGTTGACTTGATCTGGGACGTACGATTAAAGTCTTTTGACAGTAGGCTCATCCAATGGCTTATGATATGAGGGATCACCACAGTTAGGGTATGGGACACGCATGGGATGCCGATTCTAACGTCCTACCGGACGGTGACACTTGTCACCGCCGGAATGGGCCAAAACAACCTATCCTTATCTCTTTTGATTTGGGCGGTGGAAACAAATAATTTTCACAACTTTTCAAGATTTTTTCGGTGGCAGTAAAACAGGATTCATTAGCTTTCAATTTCCAATAATTTTTCTATTAATTCCTTGATTTACATTAAATCCTACTAAGCATAATTAACCCTCAATTAAATCTATAAACATCAAAACACATGAAGCTGAGACCAAAACAAAAAAAACCTAGGTCCTTCTCATTCCAGTGTCGGCCTCTTCCTCTTCTTCCTACAATCGTCGCCGCCACCATACCTTCAACCTAACTGCCATTGTCAAACTCACCTTTGTCATCCCCTCCATCTTCTTCTCCTTATCACCGTCGTCCCGAGTAAACGCCGGAGCACGTCCTCACCGCAATAACTCGCATAACTTAACCTAACTCTTCTTCACTCTCAAACTCGAAATCAAACCCTCGCCCTCTCAAATCGGTGTAAACAGAAATTAACAACGTTGTAACGACTTCATCAATACAGCTATGAGGAAGATGATTGATTCATACCTTGTGAGTTTTGCCGACATGGACCGATTATCTTGCCTTGCCGACGTTGATGTTGCTTTGATGATTAACGAGATGAAATTCAGGTATGTGTGTTATTCTGCCGTTTTCCTCGATTGTATTCCTCCCTTACTAATTCGTGAATTGGTGTTGTTTTCGGTGATGCAGAGTTGTTGATGGTGCGGTGGATTCACTGAAGGTGAAGGTTGGAGACGATGCAGATTGAAGATGTTAGATCACAGGTATGATCTTGAAAGCAGATTTTTAGTTACGATAAGATTCTGCGGTTTGATCTTCTTCTTGATTATGAAATCTGAAGTTGTTTTGTTGAATGTGTTGATTTGTAAATTTGGTTTCGTAACTCTTATTGAATTTGCAGGCTGAAGGCTTCGATGAAGATGATTGGAGATGAAGGTGGAAGATGATGAAGAAGGGTTGAAGGGAGAGTGAGGTGAAGAATCCGAAAACACGAGAAAAAGTGATGGAGATTGAAGGATGGAAGAGTGAAGAAGAAGATTGATGGAGAAATGTATGAGAGGGGAATGAAGAATTCAGAATGAAGAAGAAGAATGAGGAAGAAAAATGAAGAAGAAGAATGAATAATTCAGAAAAAATAGAAAGTTGAGAGAAGATGAAGATGAATCCAAAAGAATGAGCAGAGAGAACCCCTTTTCAATTGCACCCCGTTCCAGCTTTATAGAAGATTTTCTCAGGTCAATTATGTTGTAAGTTTGTTACGAAATCGGTTAGGAAGTGTAACTGCTTTTCTTTGTATTGATTCTTCTACATCTTCTGAGATTTTGTTTTTATTTCTTTTTAGCATTTCGGTGCTTATTGCTACAATGTATGCGTTTAGAGAAGCATAGCCCTGCGTCCTGATTCACGATATTGTGCGTGTATTTTGCAGGTCTTGGCTTTTGGATTCTGCGGCTGAAGGATCGTTGATGACACATGATAACGAAAACACAATCATAATGGCGTTGATGTGAAATTAGAGTCTTGAAGCTTCAAGATTGATATGGTGATGATGAATATCATTGAAGTCCAATGAAGATGATGATTGAATTTACGCTCTGTTTTTGATGATTGCCTCTTAATCTCTGTTTTTCGAGAAATTGGCCAAGAGTTTAATCGAATTGTTGTTAGGATTTTCCACTTCTTTCTGTAACTGTGTTGCAGCTTTTTTCCATGAACTTCTTTCCCTGTTTCTCACATGTAACTGGTTTTTGCGTGTCCCTGCTATGTAAATGGATTTTGTTGTTACCTGTAACAAACTTTTTTTGAGATTCCGTTATTTTTTTGCAGCTCTATTAAATTATCGGCTCTTACCATCAATTTTTTTCTGCTATACCTATCTGTTAATGCTGTGAGATTCTTCACTAAGGATCCTATATATTTTTCTATTTTCCCATGTGAATAAACACTAATAAAAATGGATTAATTGGAAAAAAATCTAGAAAAGGGTCATGAATACGTAACCATGGAATATGAAGGTTTAGTATATAATAGATTTTGAAAGTGAATTTGGTTGTATTTGGAACCAAATTAAGGAAATGTCAATGAATGAAATTTGGGCTTAAGCTGGATACATGAAACAAGGTTCAAAAATCACTAATCGGAAGGTAGAGTCTTTTCTTAAATAAAGATATTTGAATGGAGTTTATTGAAATGGGGAATTGGTCTATAGTGGGCTTATAAATGATACTAGACACGATAGAAAAAGAATAAAAGAAAAATAATTATTTGGTTAGTCGGACGTGAACGTGGGCTTTTAAAATCAAATTAAAAGAGGTAGATAATAAAGATGATCCTTTATCCGTAAACCTGGATTCATTTATGAATTGAAGTGAACCCTACTGAATTCAACTACAAATGACCAAATTAACCCCAAAAGAACTTGCGCCTCCAGTGAAGATGGAGTCTCTTGGCTGATAAGACCCGCTGATGAACAATTTTGAAAAGAGATTCTCTTGGGTACTACAGGATTAGGGAAATAAACCATACTTCATCACATTGATGCCTTGAAAATTTGAGAATTAATAAGATCACAGTTCATATCAAAACTTAGTTATAACTTCGATAAAACCCTAGCCCTTGAGACATGCACTAATGAGGCGAGCAGTCTGAGATGTTGAAGGGAAACGACCTTTGCACAAAATCCCTCTCAATTGAAATTCATGTCACTTGATGCCTTTGAGAAATCTTTTTTGAAGAAAATAAACCTGATGCTTTGATGGGAAAATATTCATGATATTGGAAGCTCAACAGTTTCCCTAATCTCACGCGTAATAGCAAGATAAATCCCATTTGAAAACAATAATCCAAATCATCAGGAAATGCTTTGATCCCATGCCTTAGAAGCCAATGAAATGCATGATCGTGAATGCGAACTTCTGACCTAGTGAGAAATGCAGATGAATATGAAGTGCAAGCCAATTAGTGGTAATAAATATGAGGGCAAATTTTGGGGTGTTACAAGGGTGTACCTTTGATACAGTCTTTTTGGAATTGACTGGCGAATCTTCTTCCATCATGTCAGTTGTATTCTTGACAACGGTTTTCTTGGGCTGAATTTTGGTGGCTAAGAAAACAAAATAAAGTTAGAAATAAAGACAAGAAATGTACAAAATTGGAATGTCGAAATAAAGAAATTTTTTTCGTTAAACACCTTCAAGAATGGGAGTTTCCATGCGAACGTGTTATATTCCAATATGAAGGTATCCCTTGTAATTGTCCAAAGTGAACTTAGTCAGAACCACACGCTCGAAAGGCTTTTTGCTTTGTTGTCAAAGCAGTTTTATGGAATCCCCACGAATGAACCAATCTTAAAATGGAGGGCTCAACACCACGCCAAAATCAGCAGAAGGCAAATGAGGAAACCTTGGTGGATAAAGATTTAAAGCAAATTCATATCGTTGTTCTGGTCGAACATATGAAGGCAACTTTAACTTTTCCAATCTTTCTGTCAACTTATGTTTTAAAGTTATTGCTGCTTCGCTTATGGTTCGACTAAGTTCCTCAGGTCTATATATCGTTTCAAAATATTTTTGAAAATTTGAATTTCTTTGATATGTCTTTCTTTACCTTTTTTCGTCCGGTCCTGCACAAGAGAAAAGGCTTTTGTCAGATGCATTGTGAAAGCTCCCAAGTCATAGAATTTGGTGAGATAATACTCCCTCCACCAGACATCGAATTCGTGGGTGCAAAGGAAAGAAGGTCGAAAAACTACTGGGCAGATTTCAAGAGATTCGTCAAAGAATTTATTCGCCAACTCTTTGCTTTTTTCTTCAGAATGATAGGAGTTATAAAAGATAATAGAGCCTTTCTTGGGAAAGATAGGTTTGGGTTTCGGTTGAACGAGTCCGAATTTTCAAGCAACGAGATTAGGTTGATAAACAATTAGTGTGACTTTTGTCTTTGTGACGTTGTGTTGAGAAGGGAGAAGCCTAGGGATCAAAAATGATTCCCAAATATCAAGGAATTCATCTTCGTCCTGTTGCATTTCGAAAGGAGGCTGTTTGGTAAACCAATCAGGCCCAACTGTCCTATTGGCAAAAGGCGCCATAGAAGGGGTGAAGTTATATCTTTTGGCGAACATCATCACATAGCTGATAAAAGCTTGTCGAAGACTGAGTCCTTCATTTGTTGGCGTCAGCTGTGCTAATCTTGGCCATTCGACAACTATGTCCTTCACTTCTTCCTCATCTACATGATTCTTGACAGGGATGGAATCTTCAAAGGTGGCGTTAAACCATAGTTGTAAAAGTCAAAGTGGCCCTGATATGCTGAGATTCCCTTTATCGGTGCTGGTCTTCAAAAATTCTACACTCTCATTCAAAGGCTCGTACAAATTCGCCAAAATCATTTCGCTCAAACACAATTTGGTCCCTTTTTGGAGTTGATAGTCTATAGTGACGAAATATTTGGCCACTTGCAAGGATCTAGAGCAGAAAACATACTTCGACATCCATAGGGTTAAGAAAGCTATGTGTTCTTTATCAGACACCTTATCAGTTTCCTTATCATGGTAATGGTTAATAAAGACTGAGTAAGAGGCTTTACTAGTGTCGAAGTTGATAGAGTTGTTATTCAGAAAGGTGGGATCGAAATTAGCCCCTAATGGACGAAGTCTGTAAACACCCCAAATTTTCCCTCACTCATTTCACACCATGGCTTGTGATCTTTTCATTTGCATAAGTTCAAACATATCATCTCACATTGCATTTTTGCTTCACTACATTGGTTCTAAGTCATCTGCATCTAGGGTTTGTGATCAGAGCCATCCCTGAGCTATTTGAGCCACCCCAAAGGTCATCAATCATATTAGGAGGGTCCATATATGTTCAAGCATCATATTATATCCTCCCAAGATCAAGAAATTCAGAAAATCACAAGAACCGAGGAAGGCATGGAAGCAGAGCCAGACTTAACTGCACAGATGACCTAGAATTAGGGTTTTGGTTTCAGAGGCCATAACTCCTATTTTTTTGGTCATTCTTGTTTCTATGGGTCTCTATATGTCATGAGGATCATGCATACCAATTTTCATGAAGAAATTCAATGGGGAAGGCATCTGATCAATAGATGACTTCTTGAACAAGTCAGTGCAAAATCAGGGCATCTGAGGCCCCCAATCATCCAACCAAAGGGGTTTTCTCCATCATTTTGGGGTATATGATCTTTATTTGATCTTAGAAGAAGTTAAAAGTTCACAAAATTGAAGAATTTCAAGCCATTTGCAAAGTTGCCATTTTGAGAAAGTGACTTGTAATGAAAAATTGCCATTTTGGGAAACTTTTTCAACCTCCTCTTTTTGATTCAAAAATGCTTCAAATGAAAAATTCTTGGTCATGAAAGTTGTAGATTGGATCATTCCCTTTTCAAAAAGTACAAGAGCTTGATCTAATTCATCATAGAACTCAAGTTATGGCCTTGCAAAGTTGGGAAAAATCACAAAATTTCACTTATGTGCCAAAGAGGGAAACTTGCAAAAACACTTGCCAAGGCAAAATGTGACCTCTAATTAACTTCTAAGAATTACACAAACCTCATACATGACCTAAAAATCAGAATTGCTCAAAGAATTTCCAAGTTTCATGCCTTGCCCATGAAGAAATCCAAAAGGGGCCAAAACTCCATGAATTTGCAAAATGGTACAAAGCTTCTCATCCACTTGCCACAGCTCATCAAATCTGATCCATAAGCATTCCTTGATCTCAGCTGAACCAGGACATGCCCAAATCCCAGCCTGCCACTTGCCCATACCTCCAAGTACAACTTTCTTGACTTTTTGCAAAATGAGCCATACCAATCACGCTGCTCCACAACAACTCTCTGCCCAATCAGAACATGTTATGTAGACCTCAAGCAAGCCATTTCACACAACAAGCAAGGTTGAATCCTCCCACAACTCAGCACACACCAAAATCCCCTCTTATGCATTTCTCTTCGAAACTCAGCACACAAGCTTCAAACCTCAAAACAAACTCCATAGAACAACTCACCATGACTCTCTGATCATTTACCTACCATCACTTTGCCCTGAAACCTCCCACATCAAAAACATGATTTCTCTCCCCCTTTGAACTGAACTGAATCAATCTAACAAACCAGCCATAAGAAACTCCAAACAAGCATTGCAAACTCTTCAGAGGGATAAGTGGAGGTGATTTGAAGCAAAGAACTGGCCAGAAAGCACCATTTTCGAAAGCTTTTGTTCAGGTATCATCAAGAACATTTTTTCCAGAAATCATTTTTTATGCTATAGAAATGTTGCTTATGATTCACTGATCATGCTGTGCTTGTTGGTTTTGAAAATGATTGAGTTTTGAGCCTGAACCATGTCTCTGAAACTTTGACCCGAAAACTTGATTGATTCGAATCTTGTTTATGTTGAAAGATAAATGAATTTTCATGCTTGATTCTTGTTTAGGATGATTAGAAGTTGTGATCTGGAGCTTTAGAGGGTTTAAAATTACCTAGGGAAGAAGTTAGGTTTTTGAACTGGCCGGAGAAGATGACCGGAACACTGTTCCGGTCACCTGAAAGTAATTAGGGCATCAGATTAGGGTTTAATGACATAAATAGTGAGTTTGAATGTGAGTCGTCCATTAGCGCGCGCTGGTCAATTCCCGCGTCTCAACTTTAAACCAGGGCCTTTGGATCTGTTGACTTTGCATTTAAATTAGTTTTATTTTCATTTTAATTACATTTCTTTGCTCATTTTATTAAAAATAGTAAAACATTTCTAAAAAATTTCATTTTTTGCATCATGACTTAAAATATTTTTCTTATTTTGAAAATAATTTTTATTTTATTTTTTGCATAAAATTCGTATTTTTAAAATATTTAAATGTTTATTTTAATTGATTAATGGTAATTAATTAATCAAAATAGTATTTAAGTTTCTAAAAATCACCAAAAAAATCACATTGCATCTTGATACATTTAGAAACATTATCAAACCCTTCAAGCAAATTTCTTTTTGGTTCTTGACCTATTTTGACATTTTTCTTTGGAATTAGGGTTCTTAAAAGTCAATATTTTTTCCCTAACTTAGAAAAATCCATTCTGCCTAACCTTGAAGAGTTTGATGATGGTTCTTTTTGCATTGCATTCCTCATGTCATGTAGTTTCTAGGATAAAATTAGTTTGAATTTATCTTTCATTTTTAATTTGTTTTGCATTTATCTTTTGAGAGGTATCTTAAAACCCTAGCAACTTGAGAAAATCATAACTTCTTTAGGGTTAAGACTTAGGTCTCCTCCTTTGGGCAGTGAAATTGTATAGGTTTAGGGTACCTTTGATTCTATTTTCAATTTTTTATCTCATGTGTTGCTTCTGGTTTTGAATTTTGCATTGCATATTGTATGTAAACCCTAATTTTTGTCTTCATTTGCATCCATCTTGCATATGCTTGCATACATGAACTTGCCATGACATTTTGTGCATCCACATGACATATAAGACATCTTAGGACATATTGGAATCATGTTTGATCATTTCATCATCCATTTGCCATGTTTTTGCTTTCATGTGATGTCATATGCATTCATGAAGCTTCATGCCTCTTATTTGTCCCATTTGCATTTTCATCTCTTGTATGAACATTCATATCACTTGACATGCTTTCATACCATCTCATAGCATTATTTGCATCTTAATTTTCTTCTGACTTTGGTGTTCATCTTTGCATCTTATCTCATTCTCATTTCATTTCATTTCTTGTTGCTAACTTTTCAGGTGGTAAGTGTTTGAGAAGTGAATTTGCCTTCACTTCTCATAATCTCTTCTCATCTCTTGTGTGCATCATTGCTGCATTTTATCTTTGTATTAGAGTGGGCTTGCTCATTCATGTTCCTTCCTCACTTTCTTTCTTCAAGCAACTTATCTTCTTAAGTGAAGTAAGTTGACTTGCTTCTTTTTGCTTCTCCTCCTTCCATTTTGCTTCTTCCTTGGTGGCTTCTCCTGAAGATCTTCTTGCAAGCCTCATAAACCCTAGGAACACCCAAGCATGATCATAATTAGGGTTTGATTAGTCCCCCATTAGTTTTTATCTTTGTGTCATCTTTGAGTCTTCTCTTCTCATCTCTTAATCAAGGACTAAACCTTAAAGGTTTTAAGGCTTTGTGATTAGGGTTATGCGTGTATCCTTCTATTAGGATGGAGTGTATAACTTTAATCCTAAGTGTTAAACCCTTAATGTGTTTAACTCCTTTAATCAATCTACTTTAATAATCATTAAGACATCAAGCTTGTAACTTGGGCCTTGCATTAGGGTTCTAATTCTTCCTTAAATTGGTTAAGAAGGACTAACCCTAGTGTTAATGGACAAGTCCCCCTCAAGTTGTCTTACAAACCATAAAATCCACTTCTTAATCTTATCATTAACTAAAATCCATCTAATAAAGGCTTTGTTATGTCATGAGGGTAATCCCTAATCATGGATTAAGTTGAGGAGCCTTCCTCAGCTTAAATGTTCTCATCTATTATCCTTATATTAGGATGGTGTAATGGGTCCATTAAATCCTTGATTATGGCTTAAACTCATTACTTAACACTAAACAAAAACTCCAAAAACATCTAAATAAATGCAAGTAGGTTAATGATCTTAATCCTACATCATGGTGATTAAGTGTGAGGTGTTTACTTCACACTTAAGGTATTCTCATTACCCCTAATCAGAGGGAGGATGTGATGAGTTTACTAAACCCTTGGTTTAGGCTTAAGCTAATTTTCTTATGACAAACTCCAAAAGCAATAAAAGATTAAAAACTCAAAAACAAACAATAATCGTCTCCTTCGGGATTCTTTTCTCACCTCATTCACTCATAAACGAGAACTCGCTTCTTCCGTCTAATGCAAGACAGTTAGCACCTGAGCCAGACAGGTCATACACTTGAGCATAGACAAGCAAGCAGTTCATCAGTCAATTTATCTTTCAGTCTCTTTGAGTCGAACTACGGTGTTCTGACTTCCTCATTGCACGAGAGGATACGTAGGCATAACTTAACTGTTATCGAACAAAAGTCTCTGTATATTCCCTCTCTTCCAGCATTATTCTTTTAGTCTCATTGTCTTGAGCTTTGCACTCCTATTCCAGCACTGACACTTCACATATTTCACTTCACTTTCTTTGCACTGACACTTGCATTCTCTTCCAGCTTTTGTACACAGATTGCACTGACACTACCCCTTTGAAACACAAATATTTTAAGCGTGGATCCCGTCGAGTACGGCGGACAATCTGGGTGCTAATACCTTCCCAGGTTGTAACCAACGCCCTTTCTCAGTTTCTCTGGTTCGCAACCGTCTTATCTATCTTTTCTTAGGTTTATGCAGCATTACCCTTCCTTCGGGATAAAAATGCCTAGCTGGCGACTCTTTTCTTTTCAGTTCACCCTTGTGTGTTCTCCTTCTCTTTCGCCGACCGTTCGCGTCTGTACCCCTTCTGACCAGGTGTCATTTGGTGGGAGCGACAAAGTCCACGGATGGATGTTATGTCAAAGAGGGTTGGGGTGACCATTCCACAAGGGAGATGGAAGTTGTTGTAATTACAGTCCCAGAAAAAGATGGAGGCTAAAATCATGTTAGGGCAGTAGTTAGGTCTCACTTTCGACATTTGTATCAAGTCGAAAATGCCAATTTCTTTCCATAATGGGGCCATGACTTTTTCAATTTTGTCTAACCAAGCAAGATAGTCAGAAGGATATTTCGCCATATGGCAACATCTAAATATCCTAGCGTTATTTAAATGACCTAGGTTTAATTTTGTATCTATGGTCGAATCCTGGTCCTGAAGGTTTTATGCAGATTGTTCTTGGGGTTTAGGCTTAAACCCAACACCAATGGGTTTCAAACTTTGGTAAGAGGGAAAGAAATCCCTTAGCCTATATGGGTTTGTGTCTGGATTAGGGAGAGGGCCTAATATGTAGTGGCAAGCGCCAGAAACTAAAATGGGGATTAATACCTGAGATTTGTAGATGTTGGCTTTCTCTTTTCCATTAGGAGGCTCAGGAATGTATTGTTGATTTCCAATGATGTTTGGTCCATTAAATTTGTGCGCATATGGGAGTGAAGTTGAGATTTTAGTTTTCTTGCTACTAGAGGGCATGGATGAGGCCATTGTTGTTGAAGAAGAGATTTTTGCAGCTGAGAAAATGAGCTTTTGTGAAGAAGAAGAAGAAGAAGAAGAAAGTTTAAAGGATTTGAAGGAGATGATGAGTGGGTATTTATAGAAAAAAGGATTTGAAACGGTTGAATTTTGGTTTGGGTCATGGACCACGTGGCGATATTTTTTATGAAAAGGTGGGCTGATGGCAGTTAGAAAGTTTTGATTTCCTAGCTTGTAGGAAATGATGGGGGTCATGTCAGAAATGTGGGATAGAGTTGACATTTCTGAAAAAGGAATAATGATGAAAATTTTTGGGTATTTGAAATGTCAAGTCTTGGAAATGATAAAAGTAATAGAGGCAGTATGGCATCGAAAACGATTTCGTGACAATAAATGATCTTTTCTCCAAAGTAGTCGAAAAATCTTTGCTGGGCGGCAATTTGTAAACAAGGAATTTCACCGCCATGAAAATGAAGATTACACTGATGTACTTCGACTAAGAAAAGAGGAATGTTTTCATAAATCAATTTCGACCAAGTCAATTGAGGGGCGTTTTTGACACTTTCGACAGAGTTAGATAATGATATTGTTTCGACAAATTTGGCAACCTTGAAAGAGTACGACGTTTCGACGAAAGGGAAGAGATTTGAAATTTGAAGATTGAGACGTTAGCAGAAGGACGCGTGGAGGATTTTTATGGAGAAAAGACATGCCTATCGCTCCCCGGATTTCCATCCTGGTACAAACGCGAAAGTGGCGCGGAAAAGAATAGAGTCGTCAGCCAGGCATTTTTATCCCGAAGGAACGGGAATGGTAATGCTGCACAAACCAGAAGAAAAGAAAAGGAAGGACACGGGTCCTACGAACCAAAGAGACTGATTCCGGGAGTCGGTTACGACCTGGGAAGGTATTAGCACCCAGATCATCCGCCGTACCCGACGGGATCCACGCTTGCAAAGAAATCTGTTTCAAAGGGTGAAGAAATGAAAGCTGCTGCAAAACTGAAACTGAAACTGGATAAAAAGAAGATGAGAGGAAACTGAACAAGAAATGAGAAATAAAAAATGTAGGGAAAATAAAGATTGTGCTCGAACGGGCCCTACCCCGCTGCCTACGTACCTCATCAGGAAAATGAGGATCAGAGACGCCGTAGTTCCCCTAACTAGGGGGGAAAAGATTGCTTGTGAATTAAGGATTGAACTGCCTATGCTAATGCTCAGGTGTTGCAGGCTCGGACGACGAGTGCGTAACCGTCTTGCAAAGTAACAAGTAGGAGCAAGTTCGCGGACGGAGCGAAGGAGATGAGAAAAGAATTCCCGAAGGAGAGACGCTTATTGTTTGTTCGGTGTTTTTTTTATGAAGCTTTTAGGAGTGTGTCACAAGGAAGTGAACTCAAGCTCTTTTCCATGGAATGTGCACTTGTCACTACATTCCAAGATGGAATAATAGAACAAGCATACTCAAGTAAGGAGAAGATCCCCAAAACTTGAATCCAGAGATTAGGGCCTAAGCTCACTAACTCATTAACTTATTAAGTGTTTTTGGTATTTACAATGAAGAAGTGTGTTTTATGATTTCCTTTGTGAAGATGATATCTTGATCAGACTTGTACATCACAAGACAAGCTTGTACTATCCCAAGATGGGAAGACTACAAGTGTCTCATGGAATAAGGCTATTGCTCAAGGTATCACTTCAAACTTTATTAAGTGTCTTCTTTAAGGTTTTGAGATGAGAAGAAAGGAGGAACCAAAAGGATCACAAAGGCAAAAGTCTAATGGGGGACTAAAGAAACCTAAGTGTTGTCATGCATGGATATCCTAAGGTTAGTGTGGTTTTCTATCCTAATGAAGAAAAAGGAAGAAGAGAAGAAGAAGAAAGAAGAAAAGAGGAGGGATGAGTAAGGCCTAAGCCCAACAAGAAAAAGGGTTAGTACAAATAAGAATAAGAAGAAGAAGAGATGAAATTTGGAGATGTGGGAAACACATCCACACCTCACACTTACCATAGCCCCTGAAAAGTTAGCAACATAAGCACAATAGCAAAGCAAAATGAAACAAATGACATGCCAACATCATACAAACAGAAGTGAAGTCATATATACAAATGCAAGTTACAAGAATGAGAAAGAAGCATGCAAGTTAATTATGAAGCAACATGAATCACATGGCAAACAAATGCAAACTTAATGAGATGCAAAGCAAAATACACAAAACATGAGCTCAAAGCACACAACCAGAACTAAATCAAGTCAAAGAAATGCTTAAGAAGCAAGAGAGATGAAGAGAAAATAAGTACAAGGTCAAACAATCAACTTATGGAAGGTAAGAAATAAGGAGATGAAGTGAAAGCACATAAGAAATGGAAGAACTTAAAAGGTAAGCCAAACATAAAATTTCTAAGACACAAACCCTAAGCTAAGATCAGAAAGGTACCCATACCCCAAAGGGACCCCAAATGAGAAGAAAAAGTTGGCACAAGTGCCCTTCTAAGCTAATAAGAGACCTTATGATCAAAAGGAAGCAAAATAGGACAAGGTAAGAACAAATATTCACATCAAATCAACAATGCATCTAAAAATTCCACAACTTAGGACAAATGATCCTCAAACATGATATAACAATGAGCCAAAAGGGTTGGGAGAAATTCAGAAGCTCGATAGGTCAAGAGAAGGCTTAAACATGAACTAGGGTTAAGAAACTTCACCTACAAGGAAAGGACCAAAACCAAATGAATAAGTTTCTAAAAATAAGAACAAAAATCTCACATAAAGTAAATCATCTTAGGAATCCAGAGCAAAAAGAATCAACACCAAACTCAAAAAGATGAACCCTAGGGAAATTGGACAAGTCAGGATGCTCAAAAAGGAACAAAAAAGAATTAATTGAAAGAGGAAATTAATTGACACGTGGATAATGAAAATAAATGGAAAAGAAAAATATAGAAAAATAAAGAAAACTCAAATGAACATTCATGAATTATTTTGGAATTTTTTGACGATTGGAAGTAATTTTAATAAATGGAAACCAAAATGAAATAAAAGAAAAGAAAATTAAAATAAGAAAAAGGGCTGGGGGTGTGGATAGCAGGAAATTCAGTGTAAACGCGTTGGGCTTATGGCTGTGGGGGGTGCGAAGAGTAGATTAGGCCCAATGGACTCAGCGCTGGTATACAAAATATATGGTGGAAATTCACAAAATAACTGGAAAATAAGCTGGCCGCAAGATGAAACGAACGCATCTGGTGAGGAGTGTTGCACCCCAAAATTTGCCCTCACAATACAAGATTTTGTGTTCTAAGAAGGTTTACAAGGTTCACAAGTTTCCCCAACACTTACAAGGCCTTCCATGAGGTTCATGAAGTCTACAAGTTACTTTATGAAGGTTCACAAGGTTCACAAGTCCCACAATGCTTTCAATACCTTTCATGAGGTTCAGGAAGTCCACAAGTCACTTCTTGAAGGTTCATAAGGTTCACAAGTTTCTCAACATTTACAATACCTTTCATGAGGTTCATGAAGTCTACAAGTCACTTATTGAAGGTTCACAAGGTTCACAAGCTTCTCAACATTTACAAGACCTTTCATGAGGTTCATGAAGTCCACAAGTTACTTCTTGAAGGTTCACAAGGTTCACAAGTTCCATAATGCTTTCAATGCCTTTCTTGAAGTTCAGGAAGTCTACAAGTTACTTTATGAAGGTTCACAAGGTTCACAAGCTTCTCAACATTTACAAGACCTTTCATGAGGTTCATGAAGTCTACAAGTTACTTCTTGAAGGTTCACAAGGTTCACAAGATTCACAATGATTACAAAGCTCTCCTGAGATTCATGAGGTCTACAAAATCACTTCATGAGGTTCACAAGGTTCACAAGATTCACAATACCTCCCATGAGGTTCACAAGACATTTTATGAAGATTCACAAGGTTCACAAAGTTCACAATTGGTCAAAGAAGTTGACAATTCCCTCAGACAATGCAACTCCTAAGCAGTGCATCCAAAACTAGGGTTTTGACTTTAATCAGGCTAAATGAACTTCCAAGACTTCAAGTGAGTTTCATAACATCTTATATGTGTGTAAGAACCCCCATGACAAGTTTCAAGACTTTTCTCAAAAGTTTACTCAGTCAGATGATCAGATAAGTCAAAACCAGTCAATGCAGTTAAAAAGTCAAACTGAGGTCAACTGTGGTCAAACCAAAGTCAAACTTCATGATTTTTTTCCAACCTCAAGTATATGAAGTAAAATTCATCATTTGATCAAGGGTTGATCATGATTCATCAAGGAGATTCCAGATCATCAATAATCAGGAGTTTCTAAATTAGGGTTTCCTCAGTAAAAGTCAACTGAACTTTGACCAGACATAACTTTCACATACTTCATCACCAAGTCTCCATCCAAAGCTCATTTTTAAGGAAATTAAATTCTCTACAACTTTGATGTTGAAAGTTAAGCCCAAAAATGCTTCATGTGAAAGATATGATCTAAGACATTATAGGTCATTTCAAAAGTCAACAAAAAGTCAACAACTTCAAAAGGGCATAACTTGAGATTGGTAAATGATATGGACCTGAAACCAATGGGGTTGTTTAGAGGACTCTTCAAGCTTTCCAAAAAGTCCAAGAACACCCTCATACCTTTAAAATTGAGGGAAATGTGCCCTTGCAAAGTTGGGAAAATTTGTGATGGTTTATGATGAATATGAGGGCCTAAAAGCAATTTTCTCCAAATGGGCTGGCCAAATCATGACCCAACCCATACAATAACATCTTGCACGAAATTTCCATAATATTTTCATAATTTTTATTTTATTTAATTAATTTATTATGATTTTTTATTCTTAAAATCATTTTAAATTTAAATAAAATATTAAATGTGAAGATTTAATTGATTTATTGATTCTAGAAAGTCATAAAATCAATATGGAACAAATTGATGCAAGAATTATATGGAGTGGCTTGAAATAGAAAGCATTGGTATAAAAATATTGAACTTTTATGGCATGATCTTTCTCAATCTTAAAATATCAAAACTTCCACATAATCAATCAAAGTTTTTGACCTAATTGAGTCTCCTATATATACTAAACTCATTGCCATTGATCAAGCACGAAATCCAGCAGCTCATAGGTAAGTTTCAAAACTCAAAATTCAAGCAAAAAAGTGAGATTCGGATTTTGAAATTCAGAGCATTTGAAGGCAAAGTAAGAACATAGAGATGTTTATTGATCATCACTAAAGCTAAAGCATTGCTCATATGCATCTCATGTGCTCCATATTGCTAAACCCGAAGCTTTGTTCATGCTTAAATTTTTTTTTTCGATTACATCAATTCATTGCATTTAAATGAATTTTGTTCGGCTAATGTTGTTTGTTGTGTGTTGTAGAATGTTTCTGGGCAGGAAAACTCAAGGAACCGTGGTTAATTCACAAGATGCCATAGTTAGGGTTTGGACCTAGGTTTAGGGATTTCTAATTTAAGAAACATAAATCAATTCTAAAAACATAGAACTAATCGTGTGAATGCCTGGATCATGATGCTGTGCTTAATTTTGTAAAATTGAATGGTTTTGTTGCTTGTTGATGTTCGTAGGTTTTGCTGGGAAAGTATTTTTCGCAGGAAAGTTTGCAACAATATTCGCAGGAAAATCCTACGAATTTGAGGAAGAAGATGACTGGCTTGGCGCGCAGTCCATGTTTCAAATTTTGATTTAAAATATTATTTTCATATTCTGTTTATTATTACAAGCACGCAGCTTGTCCCAGTGGAGGGAAGCGTATGTGTATTGGCTATGGGACATGAGTTCGAGTCCTGGTTTTGGACATTGTTTTTTTCTATTTTTTCAGGTAACCAAGAAACTTGATATATTATATTCTATTGCCACTATACTATCAGGTGGGCTCTTCCAGCCGGGTGGTGATGCGCGTGTGGGAATGTATAAAGGTCCTGAGATCAAATCCCACCCCATGCCTTTTTGTGTCATTATTTTTCTGGATTTACAAGACAAAGAATAAAACCATTTTCTCCCTTCCATTTATTGTCTGCGCACCCAATGGCCTGATGGTTGTTGTTCTTGTTGGAAATCAAGCTGACCTGGGTTCAAACCCCAGTCAGGTAAGTCTTTCATACTCTTTTTTTTTCTTTTTTTTTTCTTTTATTTGTTTTTTTAGGTATTATAATATTAAATATAATTTTATGAATATATGTTTTAAATAATAAAAATAATAATAAAGTATGCATGTTTTCTTTAATTTCCAAAATATATACATTTTCATAAATTATGTTTCTATATGTATATATAAATTAAAATATTTTTGTATATAACTTAACCCTAATTTTCAAAACCCTAAAATATTTTCTAAAAAAACAAAATCCTAATTTATTTTTCTAAATGCCTATTAAAAAAACCAAATTGTTTATTTTCTAATTTTGAGATGTAGTTATTATTATACATGTTATAATTTATTTGTAAATATATTTATAATCCAAATTATTTTTCTTTTAATGTTTAGAAACAATTTAATTTATAATAATTATATTTTTGTATATGGTTTAAAATAATTTATAAATATAATAGTTAATAGAATTAAATTTTATAAATATGATTAATATTGTCAATATGATATTTAAAACCTATTTTCTTCTTATAATGTGCAAATGTTTTTTTTAAAAAAAATAAATGTTAATATATGTTTAAAAAGAATTAAATTTGTAATAACTAAAATTTATAATTACATTATGTTTAAATTTTTATTAAAATCCAATTTTTGTGTGTATAATATTTAATTCTATATTATTTATCTTGCTCTATTAATTTTATATATTATTATTATTTCATTAATCTTTATTATTTACTAACCATATTATTATTTATCATTATATTTTTATTATTATGTTTCTAACCTTGTTTATTATTTCTAAATTATTATTATTATTATTTTATTATTACTAACCCCTTATTATTTATTTTTTATTATTTATTGCTTATTTATTTATTATTTATCTTGCCATTTATTTTGCTTATTATTATAATGTTGTAATTATTCCTCAGATGTAAATTTGTAAATATTTTTATTTTTGTTATGGTTAGTAATTAGGGAGTGCAAGACATGTATGTTATCTAAAATAAACTAGATCACTTTAATAATAAGATAATTAAATTAAACACTCACACACGTAAGTCGATTTTAATCGCCGTCTCACTTTCTAAGGTTATCCCTCAAGTTGCCTACGAATAATGGTCAAGTGGGGTGTATAAAGCAAGTCCCTTAAAAGATAAAAATCATCAAGTCCCTCATGGTTGCCTATACGAATCAAGTCCCTTCGAATAATGATGATAGTCCCTCCAGTATGCTTAATACACCCCACAGTTGCCTTCATAAAAACAGATGACCCTCAAATGTCCCTTACATCCAAGGTACTGACTACCTACTCCTTAATAGTAGGGATAGTCTTACCAATGAAAGGATAAAGAACAAGAAAGACTTAAAACTTTAGGGTAGGTTCCTCTTATATACTTGCTCACTTCCAAAACTTTTCACACTTAACAAATTTCAAACAAATTTTCAAAAACAAGTTTTTACGCATCCGTACATGGATCATTATTAACTATTCTGAAAATTTTTCTATTCACACACTACACTTTCAAAAACAATTTAAAGTGAGCAAAGTAACTAAGAGCCCATGGATAACCATGGATGTAAAGGGTGCTAACACCTTCCCTTTACATAACCTACCCCCCGGACCCGAAATATTCTCTTAAGGTCTTTCCTGTTCTTTTATACCCTTTCCTTTTGGATAAAATAAAAGTCGGTGGCGACTCTTGCTATCCGCAACATAACTAAAGTCAGTTCTCCCACCGTGTTACAGAACTGGCGACTCTGCTGGGGATTTAAATTTAAGAGGGGTACCTTTAGGAATTAGATCACTTTAAACTTGTTTGCTTTGTTTGCTTTACTTTACTTGTTGGGTGCTCTTATGTGTGAAAGGTCCTAACCCGGATTTAGTGTACCATAGGTAAATGGCAATAGACCAAGGAAACTGTACGACGTATATCGATACGGTTGATCTGGTGGCCATAGTTAGTGCGACTTCTTGGTTGGTGCTTATGTTCCTTAAGTCAAGTTGAGGATAATATGAGGCTGCCATATGTTGTCAATGCACTAACTAACTTTTAGAACCCTAGTTAACTCATCTTGGCCCTTAGAAAAGTAGTGAGGTAACCGGCTTTGGTGCAGACTGAAGTTGGTTGACACTCGATACTACGCTCATTGAGATCTTAAACTTGGAGGGTTTTGGTTGGCAAGTAAGTTGCCTACTGAACAACCACCCTTGTGAAGGATCAATGATATTGAGATCCCTTAGAACATGGTTACTTTTGTAGGACAGGATGAACCATCTAACTTCAGGGGAGGGTACTTACCTTAAACCTCATGCAAGCCTTTAAACCTAGGGCTATGGTGTGACTTATTTGTGTGTGCCACATGTTTGTGATTGAACATAACATCATGACATCATCATGCATCATAAGCATAGCATTTTCACTAACCATTTCAAGGACCAAGGGATTTATCTTTGTTCTTTGTTGCAGGTCATGGCTTCTGCTCGTAGAAACACCATCAGGATCAACTTTGTAGGGATACCTCCCAAACTCAAAGAGTTGGTTTCCCAAGTGCCTGATCATTCCCAGTTCAACAAGAGACATGGTTACCTATTGGATCTAGTTACTTCAGGGTTCAATGAAGACATGATGAATGTCCTGTTCCAGTTCTTTGACCCTAAACACCACTGTTTCACATTCCCCGACTATCAGCTGGTCCCCACCATGGAGGAGTTCTCTAAGCTTCTGGGTATACCTGTTCTTGATCAAAGACCTTTCACAGGCTTGGAGAAGGAGCCCAAACCAGAGGTTATTGCTGCAGCCCTACATCTGAAGAAGTCTGACATTGTTCTAGAAACGAGAAGCGGAGTCAAGGGTATTCTTGCTAAGGTGTTGATAGAGAAGGCTCAAGTGTTCTTGAAGGCTATGAGTTATGATGCTTTTGAGGATATCTTAGCCTTACTAATTTATGGCTTAATGTTGTTCCCCAATCCAGATCAGTTCATAGATGTGCATGCCATCAACATATTCCTGAGTCACAATCCAGTGCCTACATTGCTTGGAGACATCTTACATTCTCTTCACACCCGTACTACAAGGGCAAGAGGAACTTTGATGTGTTGCATACCTTTGCTTTCTAGGTGGTTTATTTCTCACCTTCCTCGCTCAGTAATGAAGAATGAGCAAGGATTCAGATGGTCCAAGAGGATCATGTCACTTTCTCACTCAGATATCCATTGGTGCTCCAGATCTATGGAGAATGTCACCATCATTGACCGTTGTGGGGAGTTTCCTAATGTGCCACTTCTAGGCATAAGAGGAGGCATCACCTACAACCCCTCTCTAGCTTTACGACAGTTTGGTTACGCCCGGAGTGATGGTCCACATGACATGTTGATTCAGGGCATTGTGTTTGATTATGACAACGATCTTCAGGGTTACCGTCAGAGATTCATACGAGCTTGGGGAAAAGTAAACAAGGTTGACAGCAAGACACTGGAGCCTAAGTACACTATTCCTATGGAGGCTTATCTCAGATGGGTACGATCTCGTGCTCAGACACTCATGATGCCATATCCTGCCGTCCTACCAGTTACCATGGAACCTGTTGCTGAAGGAGACACAGCTTATACCATCCTTCACCCAGACATGCCTACTGATAAGGAAGACTTGCAGAGATCATGGATCCAACTGAAGGAGCAAAGGGATACTTTCGAGGCTCATTTCAAAGCAAGCCAAGAAAAGATTCTGGAACTAACAAAGCTACTTCACGAGGAACGAAACCTCAATTCATACCTCAACACAAAGAGGAAATGTCCATGGGAGACTTAAAACCCCATCTTTTGTACTTATTTCATTTCATTTTTTGTAAGCCTAAAAGGCAAAACAAAGTTATTACTAATAAAAGTTTACTTTCGTGTTTGTCTAAGCAAATTTAAATCCTGCGGTCCTTGAAAACATTGCATATGCATTACCATATCACTTCATTGCATCACAGGTTTATAATTGTGCACAGATTTCTCATCTTCTCGCTGTTTATTTCAGCAATGGCTCTTGAACAATCAGTTAAGGATCTCCAGGCACAAAATGCACAGTTCCAAGAGCTGATCCTGAACCTATCCAAGGGGCAGGATGAATTGAAGGCACTGCTGGCCAAGAGGACTAAGAAGGCTAGAAGGTCTGCTGGGTTGCTCAACATGGGAAGAAGGTTCAAAGGTCCTGTCAAGACCAAAGAACAGGTTGAAGACTATGAATCTGAGGAGTCTGAGCAAGAGGTAGGCAGTCTCCACCACACAATGGGGGACTCTGATTCTGAGGCTAATTACTATCATGAGCCTAATGAAGACAAATTCAAGATGCTGGTGGATAGAATGGATGCTATGGAATTGCAGAAATCATCTGGGCTAGATTTTGAGGATTTGAGTTTGATATCTGGGGTTGTGATACCCATTGGTTTCAAGGTTCCTACCTTTGTTGTTTATGATGGGGTCTCCTGTCCCAAGCTGCATTTGAGGTCTTATGTCAGAAGGATCCAACCCCACACTGCTGACAAGAAGTTGTGGATCCACTTTTTTCAAGAGAGTTTATCTGGAGCTCAGTTGGAGTGGTATTATCAGTTGGAGAGTGTCAACATCAGAGACTGGAATGATCTTGCTGAAGCTTTCTATAAGCAGTATCAATACAATGCTGACTTAGCCCCCACTCGCATGCAGCTTCAGAGCATGTCTATGGGTGCCAAAGAAAGTTTTAAGGAGTATGCTCAGAAGTGGAGAGATTTAGCTGGAAGAGTTCAACCCCCTTTGACTGACAGGGAGCTGGTTGATATGTTCATGTGTACGCTGAATGGTCCGTTTTACAGTCATCTCATTGGAAGCTCATCATCTGGCTTCACTGAGTTGATCATGACAGGAGAGCGGGTAGAAAATGGTATCAAGAGTGGAAAGATCCAAGTGGGCACTTCTTCATCAAGTGCTGCAAAGAAGCCTCCCACTGGGAAGAAGGAATCCAATGCTGTTTATGGTCAACCTGATCGTAACAGAAGGCATCAGTCTGTTAGTGCAGTTCATATTTCAAATCCAACTCCTGCAACAACAGAGCAGCCTCAGGGCAACCAACAGAGGGCTAGAAGACAGTTCACGAAGATCAACATGTCAATGGCTCAGGAATTGCAACACTTGTTGAAGGCTGAACTTATTACCCTGAGGGAGGCTCCTCAGAATCCCAATGTTACCTCTCCCAAGTACAATCCCAATGCACGATGTGCATATCATTCAAACTGTCCAGGACATGATACTAATAACTGCTGGGTCTTGAAGAACAAAATTCAAGATATGATCGATGCTGGAGAGATTGAGTTTGATCCACCAGGTACTCCAAATGTGATTACAGCTCCAATGCCAAATCACGAGAAGACTGTCAATGCCATTGATGAAGACCTACATGTCTATTCAGTTGCGGAGTTGACCACACCATTGTCTGTCATCAGAAAGAAGTTAGTGCAAGCTGGGTTCTTTCCGGGTTGTCGTGAAGATTGTGTTTATTGTGAGTATAATCCAGAAAAGTGCTTCAGGTTGAAGGATGGAATTCAGCGTCTCATGGATAATTACACCATTGTATTTGAAAGGAGGCCATCTTCTGTAGAAAGCATGGTGGATCATCTGACTCAAGGTAAGAAGATTGAAGAGGTTGATATGGTTGACAAAGTACCAATAAGAATCACTTCAAAGGGTCCCATTAAAATCACTCATCAGGGTCCAATCAAGATTACTGCTGAAGGTCCTGTGAAAGTTGTTGCTGAAGCCAGAGTAGCTCCTATGGTCATTACTACTCCTGGTCCTATCCCATATACGTCTGACAAAGCTGTGCCTTGGCACTATGGGTCTGATGTTTACATCCATGGTGTCAAGCAAGAGCCTGTAGCTGATGTGCCTGTTGACATTGATAATATTGCTGGATCTAGCAAGATCACTCGTAGTGGAAGAGTCTTCTCTCCTCCAGTTGCTTCCAAGAATGCAGTTACTCCTGCTGCTACTTCCACCACTGATGCTCGGGGCAAAGGTCCTGTTATTGAGCCTGTATCTACTGATGTGCCAGCTGTTGATGATCTCTCTAAGCAGATGGAAGAAGTATTGAAAATCATTCGCAAGAGTGATTATGACATTGTTGATCAGTTGGGGCATACTCCCTCGAAGATTTCTATGCTCTCCCTGTTATTATGTTCTGAGGCTCATGCCAAGTCATTGATCAAGTTTCTGAAGATGGCTCATGTACCCAGTGCAATTTCTGTTGACCAATTTGAAAACTGTGTTGCCCACCTGACCTATGACAATGGGTTAGGATTTTCTGATGCTGACTTGACCCCTGCCAAGAGGGATCATAACAGGGCCTTGCATATTTCAATTGAATGCAGGGGCACTACCCTGTCTCATGTGCTGATAGACAATGGTTCCTCTTTGAATGTGTTGCCTAAGGAAGTCCTGAACAAGCTGAGTCCTGAAGATGCTGTACTGAAGCCCAGTAATATTGTGGTAAAGGCTTTTGATGGTTCTAGAAGAGTAGTGCATGGGGAAATTGATCTTCCAATTCAAGTTGGTTCTCAGGTGTTTACTGCTACATTTTATGTGATGGATATTCGTCCTTCATACTCTTGTCTGCTTGGTCGTCCCTGGATCCATGGGGCAGGTGCTGTGACCTCTACATTGCACCAAAAGTTGAGATATCCGGTGAATGGAAAGGTTGTTACTGTCTATGGAGAAGAAGAATACTTTGTCAGCCATGTAAATACCTTCAAGTATCTGGAAGTGGAAAGTGAATACATTGAGACTCCGTGTCAGTCATTTGAAGTGGTTCCCTGGGTTGTTAATGATTGTGTAGCTCCTCCTGCTGTGAAGAAAGTTCCTGTTGTCACCAGAAAACCTCCAACAATGGCAATGGCCTCCCTCAATGATGCTAGAGTTGTGGTGGATGAAGGTGGTTGTACTATTTGGGGTCAGCTCCCTGATATTCCATACAAGTCTGACAAGTTTGGTTTGGGTTTCACTGCAGAGTCCCAGAAGGCTGTTCGTCGTGCTCGTGCTGCTCGCATCACCAATCAAGGGGTTATCAATGCTGTGGGAGACTATGATGAAGACTACAACTTGGATGCTTGGATTTTTCCTACTGTGGGTGCTGGACTCAATAATTGGAAAGCTGAAGATGTTATCCCTATCTCCTTTAGTTAGGAGTAAATACTATTACTGTGTTATGTTTTAAATTTGTAATTTCTGAACAATAAAACTTTCAAGCCACGTGCCTTACCCGGGGCACAATGGTGTGCTTGTTACGGGCTGTCATTTCATTTGCATACTTCATTCAATAAAATCAGTGGACGTTTCGTTTTCGTAAATATTGTGTTCCTTGTCTTTCTTTTCTTTTATTTTTGTTTTATCAGCTATGTGTTCTTACACACACCCACATCACTCAAATGCAGATCCTCATCCACTCTGGATCCTGTTGATAACAGTTCTACTATTGCCAATTATAATTTCGAGAATCCGATCTATCAAACTGAAGACGGAAATGAGGACGATTGTGAAATACCTGTAGAGCTTGCTAGGTTGTTACAACAAGAAGAGAAAGCTATACAGCCACATGAAGAGCCAGTCGAAGTTGTGAATCTGGGAACTGAAGAAAACAGAAAAGAGGTCAAGGTAGGGGCTGATTTAGAGGACAGTGTCAAGAGCAGGTTGATTCAGATGTTACGTGACTATGTGGAGATCTTTGCTTGGTCCTATGAAGATATGCCAGGGTTGGATACAGACATTGTGGTTCACCGTTTGCCAGTGAAAGAAGATTGTCGTCCAAAGAAGCAGAAGGTTCGTCGTATGCGTCCTGAAATGTCAGAAAAGATCAAGGCAGAGGTAATGAAACAGTTCAATGCAGGGTTCTTAGCAGTGACTCCTTATCCTCAGTGGGTTGCAAATGTGGTACCAGTTCCTAAGAAAGATGGTAAGGTACGTATGTGTGTAGACTACAGAGATTTGAACAAGGCTAGCCCTAAGGATGACTTTCCACTTCCTCATATTGATATTCTGGTAGACAACACTGCTCAGCATAAGGTATTCTCTTTTATGGATGGTTTCTCTGGTTACAATCAAATCAAGATGGCACCTGAAGATATGGAGAAGACAACATTTGTGACACAGGGGGGCACCTTTTGCTATAAAGTGATGCCATTTGGTTTGAAGAATGCAGGGGCAACATATCAGCGTGCTATGGTGGCTTTGTTTCATGATATGATTCATCATGAGATAGAGGTATATGTAGATGATATGATAGCCAGGTCTCAGAACGAAGAGCAACATCTTGATCATCTGCACAAGTTGTTTGAGAGGTTAAAGAAATACAAGTTGAGATTGAATCCAAACAAGTGTACCTTTGGAGTTAGATCTGGAAAGCTCCTGGGTTTCATTGTCAGTGGAAAAGGTATTGAAGTGGATCCTGCAAAAGTGAAAGCTATACGAGAGATGCCAGCTCCCCGTACTGAGAAGGAGGTTAGAGGTTTCTTGGGACGATTGAATTACATTGCAAGATTTATTTCCCAGTTAACTACCATCTGTGAGCCAATCTTCAAGTTGTTGAAGAAAGATCAGGTGATGGAATGGAATGATGAGTGCCAGACTGCCTTTGATGAAATCAAGAGATATTTGCTAGAACCTCCAATTTTGATGCCACCAGTTGATGGAAGACCCTTGATTATGTACTTAACAGTGTTAGACAATTCAATGGGGTGTGTGTTGGGGCAACATGACGAGTCTGGTCGAAAAGAGCAGGCAATATACTACCTTAGCAAAAAGTTTACCGACTGTGAAACAAGATACTCACTGCTCGAGAAAACTTGCTGCGCTTTGGCATGGGCTGCTCGCCGACTAAGACAGTATATGTTGACCCATACTACCTTGTTGATTTCAAAGATGGATCCAATCAAGTACATATTTGAGAAACCTGCTCTCTCCGGAAGAATTGCAAGATGGCAAATGATCTTGACAGAATATGACATACAGTACACTACTCAGAAGGCCATCAAAGGAAGTGTTGTTGCTGATCATTTGGCTCATCAAGCAGTGGATGATTATCAGTCAATGAATTTTGAGTTCCCTGATGAAGACATTATGATTATTACCAAAGAACCTGGACAATATGACGGACCTGAACAAGGATCCCGATGGACTATGGTTTTTGATGGTGCCTCTAATGCACTTGGTAATGGTGTTGGTGTTGTGATTAGTTCCCCTGAAGGTTGTCATACCCCGATTACTGCTAGACTTTGTTTCCTTTGTACCAATAACATGGCTGAATATGAGGCATGTATCCTGGGTATTAAAGCTGCTATTGATATGAAGATTCAGTTCCTTGATGTGTATGGAGATTCAGCCCTGGTAATCAGTCAGATTAAAGGAGATTGGGATACCAAACATGATAACCTCATTCCTTATAGAGAGCATGCGTTGTCCTTGATCCCACATTTCAAAGAGATTACCTTTGAACACATTCCACGAAGAGAGAATCAGTTGGCAGATGCATTGGCCACCATGGCATCTATGTTTGAGATCAGTTGGGATGATGAAGCTCCCAAGATTACTATTGATAGATTTGAAAAGCCTGCATACTGCAATGAGATTGATACAGAAGGGGCAAAGGATAAGCCTTGGTTCTATGAAGTGAGAAGATATCTCGAAGCTCAGGAGTTCCCTGAAGGGGCATCTGTCAAAGATAGGAAGTTTTTGAGAAGGTTTGCTGCTAAGTTCTTTTTGAGTAATGGGATTCTGTACAAGCGTAATCATGATTCAACTATGCTTCGTTGTGTGGATAAGAAGGAAGCAACTGAGATTATGGAAGAGATGCATGATGGGACCTTTGGCACTCATTCCAGTGGTCATACTATGGCAAAGAAGATATTGAGAGCGGGTTACTATTGGTCTACCATGGAAGCTGACTGCTATCAACACTCCAGAACATGTCACAAGTGCCAAATTTATGCTGATAAAGTACACATACCTCCATCTCCATTGAATGTGTTGACTGCTCCTTGGCCTTTTGCCATGTGGGGCATTGATATGATTGGTGAGATCAAGCCTACTGCTTCTAATGGGCATCGTTTCATTCTGGTTGCTATTGATTACTTCACGAAGTGGGTGGAGGCAGCTTCATTTGCATCTGTTACTAAGAATGTGGTGGCCCGATTCATTAAGAATAATCTCATATGTAGGTATGGCATCCCTGAAAGGATTATCACTGACAATGGCTCTAATCTGAACAACACTATGATTACTGATCTCTGCACGCAATTCAAGATTAAACACCACAACTCTTCTCCGTATCGTCCGAAGATGAATGGGGCAGTTGAAGCTGCTAATAAGAACATTAAGAAGATTCTACAGAAGATGACTGTTACTTACAAGGATTGGCATGAGATGTTACCATTTGCTCTTCATGGTTATCGTACTACAATACGCACTTCAACAGGGGCAACCCCATTCTCCTTAGTCTATGGTATGGAAGCAGTTCTGCCCATTGAAGTTCAGATTCCCTCCTTAAGAATTATGAAGGATGCATGCTTGGATGAAGATGAGTGGGTTCAGACTCGACTTGACCAGATAAATTTGATTGATGAGAAGAGGTTAGCAGCAGTTTGTCATGGCCAGATGTACCAAAAGCGAATGATCAAAGCTTTTAACAAGAAGGTTAAGCCAAAGGTATATCAGGCTGGTGACTTGGTAATCAAGCGTATCATATTACCACAGGGTGATCCTAGAGGCAAGTGGACTCCAACATATGAAGGACCATTTGTAGTCAAGACGGTGTTCTCAGGAGGTGCCATGATACTGACTACAATGGATGGCGAGGACTTCCCACAGCCTGTAAACGCAGACATAGTTAAAAAATACTACGCATAAAAAGAGACCCGCTAGGTTGACAGGCCTAGGCAAAAATAAGGGCATCCCGGCAAACCAAAAGGGTTTGGGCAAAAATTAGGGATATATATATAAAAAGATGTACACCCGGCAAGTCGAAAACCTGAAAAGGCGGCTTGGGCAAAAAAGGGTATCCCGGTGGATTGAAAACCTGAAAGGGCAATCCAGGCAAAAATTAGGGATTAAAGCGTATGACTATGTCTCGTTTGGATCACTCATGAAGCTGCAACCAGTTGTACTACTTACTCAAGCTCGAACAGATAAAGCTCAATCCAATCGTTTCCATCTCAACAGCAGAAGATGAGATACTTGAAGATAATGGCAATAGTAGAATTGAAACTCAATAGGATTGTTTCCCACATAGCTGATTTTCTTTTGTAAAACTTTATGACAAAATCCTCTTACTAGGGTTTATGTCTCCTTGTACAAACTTACCCATGTATGGGTCACTTTTGATATAAATAAATTCCATCTTTTGAATCCAGATTTACTTTTACCCTATTTACATAAGCGAAACGTCCATTGGTTGTGTTTGAATGTATGTATGCTTTTGAATATGATTAATGTTTACCAGAAATGCATGTATGCTTAATATGATTAATGTTTACCAGAAATGCATGAAAATGCAGTAATAGTATTCACTAAGGACGAACGAGGGGAGGATTTCAACGAAGCTTCGCCGGTTCACCTTTACAGGACAATTACAAACCCTCAATAGGACGAATCCATCTTCATAAAGTCTTATCTCCCCTGGAATTTATATCCATCTCTTTTATCCTCATACGGATATTCGGGAAATTACTTTCCAATAAGAGTACGACGAACGAAGACGGGATGTTATGTCTACCCTACCATCAAACGAAGACGAAGGTTATATATACCTTACTATCCCAGCATACGGGAGGTGATATCTATCCTTACTATCCCCAACAACGGGAGGTTATATCTATGCCTTACTATCCCCAGCAGACGGGAGGTTATTTATACCCTGTTATCCTCAGCAGACAGAGGGTTATATATTCTTCAGCAACGAATCGGGATTTATTTTCCCTGGCCAGCAGTTGTAATACGAAGATATCCAGACGCTTCCGGCAGTATCATATCATACATACATCATTTACATCATACCATAGCATATATATATCCATAGACATATAATACATGACTTGAGTACATCATATCATACATGCATACATAAAGCATAAACTAATGTTATTATACAGAATGCTACCTTGTTTCAGGTTAATTATCCAACAGACAAACTTATGATCTTCAGGACTTCTTTATTGTCACCTCAGGGTTACTTTATCCTCCTAATAAGCTCCTTATTACTTTGGGACTGCTTTATTGTCACCTCAGGGTTACTTTATCCTCCTGATAAATTCTCATGACTTCAAGACTGCTTTAGAGTTATCATTATTGATTGCTCTATCCTCCTGAAATCATCATATTACTTCAAGACTGCTTTAGAGTTATCATTATTGATGGCTCTATCCTCCTGAAATCATTACTTCAAGACTGCTTTAGAGCTATTGATTGCTCTATCCTCCTGAAGCCATCTTATTATTTCAAGACTGCTTTAGAGCTATTGATTGCTCTATCCTCCTGAAATCATATTACTATTTCAAGACTGCTTTAGAGCTGTTGATTGCTCTATCCTCCTGAAATCATATTACTATTTCAAGACTGCTTTAGAGCTATTGATTGCTCTATCCTCCTGAAATCATATTACTATTTCAAGACTGCTTTAGAGCTATTGATTGCTCTATCCTCCTGAAGCCATATTATTACTTCAAGACTGCTCTAGGGTTATCATTATTGATTGCTCTATCCTCATGAAGACATGTTGTTACATCAGTATTACTCCAGTATCTTGAAAGCATATCATCAAGACCTCATGACTGCTCCAGACTCCTGACAGCTTTCATTATACCTCCATATTTTGGACTGCTTTCCCCTAGTGGCATCTTTAAGCCCACTCAATCATATTCAACCAACCATCAATATCACTCTATGCACTAGTGAGTGCAAATTTTTGGGCTTTTGTGTTCAATCCCCTTCAACCTTCCAGGTTACGACTGGCAAATATACCAATCTAACCCCTCAGGTTTCAGAAAATTGAACAGGGGCAGCTGTTGCACCCCAAAATTTGCCCTCACAATACAAGATTTTGTGTTCTAAGAAGGTTTACAAGGTTCACAAGTTTCCCCAACACTTACAAGGCCTTCCATGAGGTTCATGAAGTCTACAAGTTACTTTATGAAGGTTCACAAGGTTCACAAGTCCCACAATGCTTTCAATACCTTTCATGAGGTTCAGGAAGTCCACAAGTCACTTCTTGAAGGTTCACAAGGTTCACAAGTTTCTCAACATTTACAATACCTTTCATGAGGTTCATGAAGTCTACAAGTCACTTCTTGAAGGTTCACAAGGTTCACAAGCTTCTCAACATTTACAAGACCTTTCATGAGGTTCATGAAGTCCACAAGTTACTTCTTGAAGGTTCACAAGGTTCACAAGTTCCATAATGCTTTCAATGCCTTTCTTGAAGTTCAGGAAGTCTACAAGTTACTTTATGAAGGTTCACAAGGTTCACAAGCTTCTCAACATTTACAAGACCTTTCATGAGGTTCATGAAGTCTACAAGTTACTTCTTGAAGGTTCACATGGTTCACAAGATTCACAATGATTACAAAGCTCTCCTGAGATTCATGAGGTCTACAAAATCACTTCATGAGGTTCACAAGGTTCACAAGCTTCACAATACCTCCCATGAGGTTCACAAGACATTTTATGAAGATTCACAAGGTTCACAAAGTTCACAATTGGTCAAAGAAGTTGACAATTCCCTCAGACAATGCAACTCCTAAGCAGTGCATCCAAAACTAGGGTTTTGACTTTAATCAGGCTAAATGAACTTCCAAGACTTCAAGTGAGTTTCATAACATCTTATATGTGTGTAAGAACCCCCATGACAAGTTTCAAGACTTTTCTCAAAAGTTTACTCAGTCAGATGATCAGATAAGTCAAAACCAGTCAATGCAGTTAAAAAGTCAAACTGAGGTCAACTGTGGTCAAACCAAAGTCAAACTTCATGATTTTTTGCCAACCTCAAGTATATGAAGTAAAATTCATCATTTGATCAAGGGTTGATCATGATTCATCAAGGAGATTCCAGATCATCAATAATCAGGAGTTTCTAAATTAGGGTTTCCTCAGTAAAAGTCAACTGAACTTTGACCAGACATAACTTTCACATACTTCATCACCAAGTCTCCATCCAAATCTCATTTTGAAGGAAATTAAATTCTCTACAACTTTGATGTTGAAAGTTAAGCCCAAAAATGCTTCATGTGAAAGATATGATCTAAGACATTATAGGTCATTTCAAAAGTCAACAAAAAGTCAACAACTTCAAAAGGGCATAACTTGAGATTGGTAAATGATATGGACCTGAAACCAATGGGGTTGTTTAGAGGACTCTTCAAGATTTCCAAAAAGTCCAAGAACACCCTCATACCTTTAAAATTGAGGGAAATGTGCCCTTGCAAAGTTGGGAAAATTTGTGATGGTTTATGATGAATATGAGGGCCTAAAAGCAATTTTCTCCAAATGGGCTGGCCAAATCATGACCCAACCCATACAATAACATCTTGCACGAAATTTCCATAATATTTTCATAATTTTTATTTTATTTAATTAATTTATTATGATTTTTTATTCTTAAAATCATTTTAAATTTAAATAAAATATTAAATGTGAAAATTTAATTGATTTATTGATTCTAGAAAGTCATAAAATCAATATGGAACAAATTGATGCAAGAATTATATGGAGTGGCTTGAAATAGAAAGCATTGGTATAAAAATATTGAACTTTCATGGCATGATCTTTCTCAATCTTAAAATATCAAAACTTCCACATAATCAATCAAAGTTTTTGACCTAATTGAGTCTCCTATATATACTAAACTCATTGCCATTGATCAAGCACGAAATCCAGCAGCTCATAGGTAAGTTTCAAAACTCAAAATTCAAGCAAAAAAGTGAGATTCGGATTTTGAAATTCAGAGCATTTGAAGGCAAAGTAAGAACATAGAGATGTTTATTGATCATCACTAAAGCTAAAGCATTGCTCATATGCATCTCATGTGCTCCATATTGCTAAACCCGAAGCTTTGTTCATGCTTAAAATTTTTTTTTCGATTACATCAATTCATTGCATTTAAATGAATTTTGTTCGGCTAATGTTGTTTGTTGTGTGTTGTAGAATGTTTCTGGGCAGGAAAACTCAAGGAACCGTGGTTAATTCACAAGATGCCATAGTTAGGGTTTGGACCTAGGTTTAGGGATTTCTAATTTAAGAAACATAAATCAATTCTAAAAACATAGAACTAATCGTGTGAATGCCTGGATCATGATGCTGTGCTTAATTTTGTAAAATTGAATGGTTTTGTTGCTTGTTGATGTTCGTAGGTTTTGCTGGGAAAGTATTTTTCGCAGGAAAGTTTGCAACAATATTCGCAGGAAAATCCTACGAATTTGAGGAAGAAGATGACTGGCTTGGCGCGCAGTCCATGTTTCAAATTTTGATTTAAAATATTATTTTCATATTCTGTTTATTATCACAAGCACGCAGCTTGTCCCAGTGGAGGGAAGCGTATGTGTATTGGCTATGGGACATGAGTTCGAGTCCTGGTTTTGGACATTGTTTTTTTTCTATTTTTTCAGGTAACCAAGAAACTTGATATATTATATTCTATTGCCACTATACTATCAGGTGGGCTCTTCCAGCCGGGTGGTGATGCGCGTGTGGGAATGTATAAAGGTCCTGGGATCAAATCCCACCCCAGGCCTTTTTGTGTCATTATTTTTCTGGATTTACAAGACAAAGAATAAAACCAATTTCTCCCTTCCATTTATTGTCTGCGCACCCAATGGCCTGATGGTTGTTGTTCTTGTTGGAAATCAAGCTGACCTGGGTTCAAACCCCAGTCAGGTAAGTCTTTCATACTCTTTTTTTTTTTTTTTTTTTTTCTTTTATTTGTTTTTTTAGGTATTATAATATTAAATATAATTTTATGAATATATGTTTTAAATAATAAAAATAATAATAAAGTATGCATGTTTTCTTTAATTTCCAAAATATATACATTTTCATAAATTATGTTTCTATATGTATATATAAATTAAAATATTTTTGTATATAACTTAACCCTAATTTTCAAAACCCTAAAATATTTTCTAAAAAAACAAAATCCTAATTTATTTTTCTAAATGCCTATTAAAAAAACCAAATTGTTTATTTTCTAATTTTGAGATGTAGTTATTATTATACATGTTATAATTTATTTGTAAATATATTTATAATCCAAATTATTTTTCTTTTAATGTTTAGAAACAATTTAATTTATAATAATTATATTTTTGTATATGGTTTAAAATAATTTATAAATATAATAGTTAATAGAATTAAATTTTATAAATATGATTAATATTGTCAATATGATATTTAAAACCTATTTTCTTCTTATAATGTGCAAATGTTTTTTTTTTTAAAAAATAAATGTTAATATATGTTTAAAAAGAATTAAATTTGTAATAACTAAAATTTATAATTACATTATGTTTAAATTTTTATTAAAATCCAATTTTTGTGTGTATAATATTTAATTCTATATTATTTATCTTGCTCTATTAATTTTATATATTATTATTATTTCATTAATCTTTATTATTTACTAACCATATTATTATTTATCATTATATTTTTATTATTATGTTTCTAACCTTGTTTATTATTTCTAAATTATTATTATTATTATTTTATTATTACTAACCCCTTATTATTTATTTTTTATTATTTATTGCTTATTTATTTATTATTTATCTTGCCATTTATTTTGCTTATTATTATAATGTTGTAATTATTCCTCAGATGTAAATTTGTAAATATTTTTATTTTTGTTATGGTTAGTAATTAGGGAGTGCAAGACATGTATGTTATCTAAAATAAACTAGATCACTTTAATAATAAGATAATTAAATTAAACACTCACACACGTAAGTCGATTTTAATCGCCGTCTCACTTTCTAAGGTTATCCCTCAAGTTGCCTACGAATAATGGTCTATAAAGCAAGTCCCTTAAAAGATAAAAATCATCAAGTCCCTCATGGTTGCCTATACGAATCAAGTCCCTTCGAATAATGATGATAGTCCCTCCAGTATGCTTAATACACCCCACAGTTGCCTTCATAAAAACAGATGACCCTCAAATGTCCCTTACATCCAAGGTACTGACTACCTACTCCTTAATAGTAGGGATAGTCTTACCAATGAAAGGATAAAGAACAAGAAAGACTTAAAACTTTAGGGTAGGTTCCTCTTATATACTTGCTCACTTCCAAAACTTTTCACACTTAACAAATTTCAAACAAATTTTCAAAAACAAGTTTTTACGCATCCGTACATGGATCATTATTAACTATTCTGAAAATTTTTCTATTCACACACTACACTTTCAAAAACAATTTAAAGTGAGCAAAGTAACTAAGAGCCCATGGATAACCATGGATGTAAAGGGTGCTAACACCTTCCCTTTACATAACCTACCCCCCGGACCCGAAATATTCTCTTAAGGTCTTTCCTGTTCTTTTATACCCTTTCCTTTTGGATAAAATAAAAGTCGGTGGCGACTCTTGCTATCCGCAACATAACTAAAGTCAGTTCTCCCACCGTGTTACAAGGAGCTCATTAATTGACGTGGAGGTTTGATAGGGTGAGAGCTGAGGACGCATGCTTGTTATGATGGTGTGCGAAAAACAATGAATTAAAATAGAATCAGGTTTGCACGTGAGGAGAGGGTGGTCTCACTAAAAACGTGGCAAGATCCTGGGCATTGGGAGACAAGATCTGAGGGCGTAGGAGTCTTCTTCAACCTCCAAACCCTAATTCACCATTTTCCAGATTCCGGTGACCGGAGCTAGGGCTCCGGCACCGGAAATAAAAACAGATGAACAAATCACAATAATAATTAACAAGGACCTCCAGATTGACTAATTGATGTATGCTGAATTCAAAAATGGTGATGAAAAAGTCTAAAGATCAATGAATCTCCTGGATCGAGCAAAAACAGAAATGACCATGAAATTTCAAATTCAAATATCTAACTCATTAGTGCATCAATTTTGAAACTACAAACGGCAGAATGACCAGCAAACATCACAGATCAAGATGCACACAAACAATTTCAATTTCAGATCTGAAGATTCAGAGCCATACCTGAGCTTGCTGATCTTGAAAATGCTTGCTAGAAGTCCAGATGATGAAGCAAAATCACTCCGAATGCTCTCTATTTGCAAAATAAATGCAACTAGAGCCTTGAATATGGCTGGATCTTGAGCTTTGCAAGCACCTGCCCTGAAATGGCAAGGTTGTGATTCTTGAGAGAAAGCTTGAACAAGTGTGTGATTAATGATCCTGAGCTTCCAAGGATCAAGGATCTACAATTGGTTTTTGGAGAGAGCTAGTGTATGAGGAGATTTGAGAGAAAATGAAATTTGTGCAAGAAGGTGAAAACTGAGAAAATAAGAGAGAGCTCAGGAAAACTGAAACCCTAATTTCTTTTATACCAAGTCATGAACCAATGCTGAAAAAATGAAGGAGTTTGCACGTGGGAATGAAGAGTATTTGTGATTTTGCAATTTGAGAAAGTTTGGTGTGATATCATGTAATCCTCATGCTTTCCTTGGCCTCTTGCACATGTGCACTCTAATCTGATCCATTAATCATAATCCAACAAATCTTGGCCATTAGATTAAAATTGTCACACTTTTCTCATGAATATGCAAAATTTGCATTTTTGAAGCAACATTCTCACTTGGCACGAATTTGTGAATTTATTTGGAGCAAAGTATGCCAAATACATTTTATTTTAACATTGGAACCTCACTTGATCCATTCCACCACTCAAAATAAAGTTTTGTGACTTTTGGCTCTTGGTGCATGCATGAAACTTCAACTTTTGCCCTAATTTGGAGGAATTTTCGAGGGCCATATATCCCTAACCACACATGCTATGAAAAAGTACTTGTACTTTTTGAAAATGGGAGGTCTTAATATCCAACTTTCATGTTTGACTTTGGTCCATTTGAAGGTTTTTTGATTAAGTTAAGGTCACTTGAATTTTAGGGCAAAAGTTGCCAAAAATGGAATTTCCTTAAAACCAACTTTGCACCAATTTTGCAAAAACCCTCAAAACTTCATGATTCTTGATCTTTGAACTTGCCAAATCTCTTCTAACATTGTAAGAACATCCTCATAGGACTTGAACTTTGCCCTAACCTGGAATCCCTGATGATCTTCCAAACTTCTGAACCTTTTGCAAATGGACTTGAACTTGTAAATGCAATGTAGACTCCTTATAGGACTTGTACAAAACCATTGGGCTCCTTGTCATAGCTTGTGATGCTTCAAGAACCTCCCAGATGATCATATGCCTAATGCTAGGTCATGAGAAATGTTATGCCTCATCTTTCCATGCTAGGATGCTAAAATATGATATGTTCATGATGAATATGATGTGATATGATGCTTAAAATGAAGAGGGAAAATTTGGGGTGTTACAATGCCAAAAGCCAAATGTCGTAGTTTTAGGATTTGTCCGTTAGGGGCAGTTATTTTGTTTATGTATAAATAGGATAGTTCTTGTCAGAATTAGGGTGTGAAAAATCTGGTACAAACTTTCTGTAAAATACTCAAAGTACCTGTGTGTGAGAAAAGAGTTTTGTTCTGGAAAATGTATGTGTGCAACACCACTTTATTTTACCAAGTTTAATAAAAATTCAATTTATTTATCATTCTCTTACATTCACAAGCCATTTACTTGTTTTCGCCATTTTACTTTCTGCAATGTCAAAGTTTATTACTTTTAAATTCTGTCAAGAATTTTACTTTGTAATTTACCTTATGTATTTCCATCATTCAGTTTTCTTTAAAACTTCGCCAGGTTCTTCTACTTTTGTCTTTAGTCAGATAAATCATACAATCATACCTAGAAAACCTAACAAAAGTAAAATCACATGACCATCAGAGTTATACTTTTCGACAGACTTTGAACTTATGTCCTAGGATTTGTATGGTTGATCCTGTAAGTAAACCAGTTTAACGTAAATTGGAAAACCAACGATTGTTCGTCAAAATCGACTGTGAACAAATTCATCTCTCACTCTCAACGGAAAAGGTAACTTAGAAATTCATATCTCTGAGTACGACTCAACTGCACACATCTGGTATTACTCTTACGAAGTCCATAACAGATGGTAAGAATTAACGATACTAGAACTGACCAATTGTCCATCACTTATCCACACAATAATTCAGATACCAAAACGTTTCTTAGAAGATCAACACTTCATGAGTCTCTTATAACTTTGCAATTTAGGTCCTCAGTAGTCGCAATGAAAACACACCAAAAAATTCAGATCATTTACTGTCTACCAACTCTTTCTCAAAAGAAAGTTCAACACTTTATCCTCTGACACTTCGAACGGAAGCCAAAAATGGACTTACAATTCAGAAGTACGATTACCTAAAGTCATCCACAAAAGTCATGTGTCAATCGATTACCTATCTGAGGCTAAACGGCCAAACACAACTTAACTTGTTCCTTTTTATTAACAAACAATCCAACTCAAAATATCAATCCAGTCCACACTAACTTGCGAGATGATTCTCACTCGCGGTTTCTAAACATGTGTAACAATCTCCCACCGTTCAAAACTCAAGGTAACACAGAACGGGGCACAACATGCATATTACATACTCCAAAAAACGACGAAGTAGAACTACCATTTCTATTACAGTCACAACACGAATACTCAACATAATAGTTTGATTCCACTTATACGACGACATTAGTAGGAAAACAACAATGACGACCTCGAAAGGATTTTATTCACACCCTAACACTTGGTTTTTCCGTAAACAACATCCAACATACAATCCTTATCGGGTAAAACAAAACAATGTACATATCATGTCTAGTATACAACTTTGTCCTTTCTCTTCAATTCCTTGGCGGGGATTAAAATAACAACATTCTTAATCCCACTAGAGATAAATTCCAAATACTCTGACCATTCCCAATATAGGAGTTTTCCTTACACTTGAAAACTGAGGTAATGCACTCCTCTGAAGAACCTTCAATATCTCTACTTACATATTGACTGGGATTCCCTTACCCTCTACTAATCATTGCATAAAATGTCTTCACAACTTTCTATCGGTACCAAGAACGCTTCAATTGGGTACTCAAGTCAAAATGTGTGAATCTTAGAAAACCAAGTTTTCAAAACTTAACAATGGTAACTGGTTACTACCAGGAGGGTAACCGATTACTTCAAACGCATGAGCAAAAATATTGATTTTCAATGCTACCTAAACCTCCCAAACTCATTCCAATCGCAACCAAAAGTTATAACAACTATTAACAGATGATTCCACACATATAGTAATCACACTACCAGAGCCCTAATGGGTGAACCATCATTGCTTACACTTCCTTAACTTTAGTTTCAACAATATCTTAACGAAAACTCCATTTTACATTCGCCCAAAAATACATTCCGTTATCACCTTCTCATATCGCATAGTTAATACCGCTTCCATATCGTGTTCACTTCACGCTTTATGGCAATCCTCTCATACTCAAACATAATCCCTTTTTACTATAGTTCTCCCAAATCCAAGGTGCTTACTTTAACACTTAACACAACTACATTTGGTCCATATCAAATACACCTCATGCTACTGAATGAAGCTTAGTCTTTCTCCGACACTATACCTTATACCATCCCTTAGGTAATTCAACACTTCTGAATTGATCTCTTACTAAATATAACACCCTCATGCATTGCTCTAAACCTTGTTTCCTCGGTCATAACCAAATACACAACCACAATCTTCTACTCTCCGTTTGGGGTATACTTGTCTCACTTGAAACATGTAATCACATCCTCGTGTTTCTCTTCACGCTCCACCACAACTTTAGGTTCTCAAAAGTATTGAACATTCTTAACTTGTAACCTCTATCCATACGTGAGGTATTATCAGAATACATTCCTTGAAGTACTCTCGTTCGTCTACGATGCCACCGCGACCTTAGAACTAAAACACTAATAATTAACTCACTCCCGAACCTTATGTCATATGTTCCACAAAGCATCTTCTCTTTTCATAGAATGAGATTTCTCAGAACTCTCGTCCATACTAGAGGCCAATACTAGTTTACCAGTGACTTTACATATCCTACAATACACTGACCACTCATTTTGTAGATATTTGTACCTCTCATACTCTAACCATCCCAAAGTATTTCTCAAACAACACACTACTCTTGCAACTCCATGTTACAGAAAGTACAACTCTTAAGAAGACTCCAACTGAGCTGACCAAAGCTTCTTCTGCTAACAACTCCTGGCTTGAGCCTACTCCCACAACACAAGTTCTGACAACACTTCAAAGTCCTCATGGTCGCACAACCATGATTCTACCTATCAGATACATAACATTAGGTTGATCATACCCAATACTACATAATATGATATTAATAACCATGCCGGCAAGACACACTTAAGAGGCAGAAAAGATCTACTTATGATGTTTCAAGGCTAGGTCGAGGATACGACCTACTCTGATATCAACTAAAACGCCTTATATATATAAATATATATATATATATATATATATATATATATATAATATATATATATATATATATATATATATATATATATATATACATATATAGAATAATATTATACAAGTGTTATTTTGGTACTGACACCATCATAAGTGCCTAATAGCATAATTCACATTCTTGATCAATTCTAAAATTCTATACAACAATGGCACAAGACATGGAAATCATACTAAAAAGTAAAACAATACTAAGATCAAATACAATATCCATTATTGTACAAGATAACTACACAGTGGAAGAACTAAGATTATACTTCTCTTGAAACATCCCAAGCATAGCTCCACTTGTAAATCAAACCTGCAAAAGAAAGCTGAAAAGCACACCTTGTATAAATCACTAATAAAATACTTAAACCCTAAAAAACTTGGATCTTTTAATTTTGTGTTCTCATGTTTAGATATTATACCCTTGGATTTCTTACAACATTTTGGACTTATGGACTTTGTACTATGATATTTCCCTTTGCTTGGATTATTATGGATTTGGTACTAGCCTTTATTTGGCTCCACTATTTGCTTATGCAAATGGAATTCTATTTTGCTTATGCTTTAAATAGTGCTCGCCATGTGGTTATATCCTTTTTAGTTTTAGGATTGCCTATTCATCTCTTCTCATTCTTAAATTTTCAAAACTTCTCCTTATTTCAAAAAATTCTTCTTATTTTAAAAACTTTCACTTCTTTCATAAATAAACCTTAACTTTGTCAAATTCCTTTTAAAAAAATTTCTTCTTTTCTTAATAATTGTTAATGAATACTAATCATATTGACCTTAATTTAAATCTTAAAACAAATCAACCTCACTCAAATGTTTTTGTGCCTTGTTGCACGTTGTCTCTTTCAAAGTTTAGACACAAGTCATTTTCATAGTCGGGTGTAAGTCTCCTAATCACCTTGGTTGTAGTTTCATATAATTGAGTCTCTTTTTATTTGCGGGGTTTAGTTGGCATACTCGTCGATTTTATCCGAGTTAGATCCCTCCCTATAATGATGTATGAGTCCATGCCCTTATTATAATGGTTGATTAGTGGAGTTATCCACTTACAATGATAAATTGTCTTTACTTCTTAAAATCAACCAAAACCAACAATATTTATTATTTTTACCACAAACTACGAGGTTTTGATCTTACATTACACTTTGTGGGTACGTAGGCATGAGACGATTAGTCTCTCCAAACACAAAAAATATTAAAATGAATTCTCTTCTCATCCCCTTAATCTCATTTAACAAACCATTTCAAACCAAAAGTTTTTTTCAATAAATCAAAGAGGTTCTCATGGACTACCATAAACGTTTTGGATACTAGTACCTTTCCTCTTTGTAACCAAACCCTTTTTCCTTGTCTCTGTCTGGTTTAATTAACTTTTTGCTTTTGAACTTTATTGAGTTTTGTTCTCTCTTTTTCCTTTTCCTCTGTGGAAACAAATAAAAGCACGGTGACGACTCTTATTTTTTTGAGTTAAGTTAATCAATAGATTACACTCATAATTTTTACCGCTACAAATGCAAGTGGGTGTTTAAAAAGAAGTATCATAGTGACAGTACATTAAACACATATAAGGCAAGATTAGTAGCAAAGGGATTTAGATAAAAAAATAGGGTGTTAATTACTTTGACATATATGCACCAGTGGCAAGAACAACAAGAATTAGAGTATTGTTTGCCTTAGCCTCTTTGAATGACCTTATAGTTTATCAAATGTATGTTAAAACACCATTCTTAAGTGGAGATCTCGACGCAGAAATCTACATGGAACAACCAAAAAGCTATGTGCTTCCTGGAAATGAACAAAAGGTGTGTAAGTTTGTCAAATCCCAATATGCTAAAACAAGCACCACAATGGCATCAAAATTCGGTTCTGTCATAATTTCAAATGAGTTTACTCTCAATTCTTGTAACAAGTGTTTATACACAAAGGTACGGAAAAATATTGTAATATTCCTTTGTCTATACGTTGATGACATGTTGATAATTAGCAACATCATGGATGGAGTTTTAGAGAAAAAAATGTTTTTATCTTCCACATTCAAGATGAAAGATCTTGGATTAGTTGACATAATTTAAGGGATCAAAGTAAAGATAAATAGTGGGGGTTATGAACTTAGTCAAACACATTATATTGAAAAAATGTTTGATAAGTTCGAACACCTAAACTTTAAGGAAGTAACAACTCCATTTGATCATGTCGTCAAACTTCAAAAGAACAATGGAAGAGCGGAGGCCCAATTAGAGTATGCAAGTGCAATAGGGTTTCTTATGTACTTAATGCAATGTATCAAACCCGTCATAGCATTTATAATTAATAAAATGAGTTGATTTACTAGTAATCCAAATAAAGAACATTGGAAGGAAATCACAAGGATTTTCGACTATGTACAAAAGACCAAAAATCTTGGCCTTCACTATGGAAAGTTTCCCGAAATACTAGAAGGATATACCGATGCAAGTTTTATATCCAATGTTGGAGATCATAAATCCACAACTTGGTGGATATTTACACTAGCTGGAGGAGAAATTTCTTAGAAGAGCAGAAACAAACATGCATTACTCTTTCGACCATGGAATCAGAGTTTGTGGCTCTTGCTTCTGCCGGTCAAGAAGCGGAATGGTTGATGGACGTTTTATTAGAAGTTTCATTGGGAAAAGAAAATGTTTCAAAGGTGTTGATATATTGTGATAGCCAAACCACTTTAGCTAGAGCATTCAGTGAAGTGTATAATGGAAAGTCTAGACACAATAACTTAGACATTCCTTTATGAGAAAATTGATTAAAGATGGAATCATTTCGCTCCCCTATATACGAACAAGTTATAATTTGGTTGATCCATTTACTAAGCCATATGCTAGAGACTTAGTAAAAATAACCTCGAGAGGCATGGGATTGAAACTCCTTGAGTAAGAGTTCCGACAACGGCAACAACCCAATCTTACGTTAACATAATATTAACCTCAAGATTCAGTGGGTAACAATAAGTCATTGATTTGGATGTTTGTATTGTCTTTAATAAGGTTAAGTTTTAAATCGAAAGATACCTAAGTGTACTAACATTATTTGTTTCTCTTTATTGATTTTTTATGTCATTATTAGAACATGGGGGGGGGGGGGGTTGTTGTAATTTATGAACAATAAATGTTCATGGGTATGATCCAAAATGACAAGAAAAATGGAAGTGAGTAAATGCCAAAAAAATGATTAGGAATTCGAAGAGAAGTAACAATTCGTAACAAGTAAAATGGAAGTGAATAAATGCCAAAAAATGATTAGGAATTCGAAGGGAAGTGTTGTTTTGGAATGAACATATGTCATGCTTGGAAACAATGCAACTCTTGGTTAAAAGATGTTGTTTCATCAAGGGTCGCAACCTTGTGAAACAACGCATACATTACCTATAAATATTTCATTCCGGAATTCAAAAAATCATATCACAAACCGAAAAGCCTCTTGTTCAAATTCAAAACACTCTTCACTACAAATCGGGTTTTCGCCAGTCTTCCGCAAATTCGATATAAGACTGAATTATTCTTAGTATTTCTGCGTTTCAACACTAAGACATACAAGAGTATTTGAAATACTTTTAAGAAAAGTGACATCATTCACAATTCAGTCCTGGATCCATTCAAAATTATTGATATTTCTAACATGTTTAGACTCTTTTGAACTCATGTGTCTTAGAGAAAAGATGATTTTGTGAATTTAAACCCCTATATTCTGACATTGAAAATTTCTATTTGATATAAGCAAGTTTACATAATGACTTTACAGCTAAAAAAAATGATAAGATTGTTCCATTGCTCCATATTTTTCATATCTTAAAAATTCCCTTAAACATCAATTAATTAATTTTTTAATCTAAGTGTGGACCATTTGCTATGTTATTTGATTGGTCCCTAAGACAGTTCCTTATTTGATTGATATGTTTATTAAATTGAGGTTGAGGATGACATAGAGGTGGATTATGTATCTTGTTTTCAGAGTGAGGGACAAACTCACATGGAATATTGTTTGTTTCATTACTTCCAACTGCTTCAAATAATGGTGGTAATGAGAGAGCAATATTCATCAATGGAAAACTTGTTAACAATATTTAAAATAGTGATAATGGTATCTTCTCCACTATTCGTCATCTCACTAATCACAATAGAAAATGAAGTTCGGTGCCAAATATTTGAACTATTTGGACATTTGAGGAAAATATGCAAATTATCTTTTACATCATAATCACATAAAGAACAATTAGTAGGGAAATTAATACTTGTGTCATGTAGTTGACAATGAGTAAGAATAGAGTTCCTACACATGTAACAACTTATACTTATCCTCTTTTAATTAGTAGTAGTATTAGATATATAATTAATATTGAACTTAATTAATGGATTAATAATGTTTAAGAAAAATTAAGAACAAGGAAGATATTATGGAATATTAAATTAGAATATTAAGGGATAAAATATACATTTTTCCTTAAAGACTAATTTAGTTATGATATTATAGAAGAATTTTTCAATGAAAAGTTACTTATGATGTCCACTATCATGACTCCTTGGTATGTTCACATAATAAACTATCCGATCATTAGAAGTATTCTTGGTATGTCAAAGTATTATTTTGAGATGAACTTGTGTTGTATATTTGGAAATATGGTAAACAAAATAAGTTTTTATTAACACTTAAAGGATTAAATTCGAAAAAAATTTGAAATATTTTTGTATGAATTACCAACCTTTGAATATCATTTTAATTGAAATTGAAACACAATGTTTAAAAGATAATGATCTGAAAACTTGACTAAACATAAAATGTAAAAGGTTTTGAAAACAAAGATAACTGAAAACAAAGTATAAGCGGAAGGTAAAATGACAAGAATTGAAATGTAAATGAAAATGCAGAAAGACTTGAATGTAATAATGCTTGAAGTTTATAAATGTGGAACACATATGTACATTTTTTTCACTCGTTTCTCAGTTACGAAGATACTTTGAGTATATAGAAATTTGAGTACAGTTGTGGACCTTTACAATATACGCAAGTGTCCCCTTATATACTAGTCTTTGAATAACTACATGCAACGGTTCCTTTATATACTAGTCTTCGAATATCTACTTGCAGCGGTCAACTAAACATATCACGACATCACTACAACAAAAATGACATTTAACAGTGCACATTAGACATCGCTTTAAATAGAAAGCGCTGCTATAAGTGAAAATTAAAAGAAAATACGGAAACTGTTCAAAAAAATAAAAAAAGCGCTGCTAAAAGTCATACCTTAGACAACGCTTTTTGAAAAGCGTTGTCTAAGATAGACCTTAGACAACGCTTTTAGAAAGCTCTTTTAAAGGTATATCTTAGATAACGCTTTTGAAGAAAACGCTGTATAAAGTCTAATTATATGTAACATACGCAGTTACTATTTTCATTTCATTCTTTCCCTCTCTCTGCGAACGAAACTTGCAAACACCATTTCTGCCCTAACAGAAGCTTCAATCGCCACAGTCGTCCACCACCGTGCTCCTCCGTGACCATTACCGTTGCCGTCTTGCTCCTTCCTCCCTCCACTGTACACTCATTTTCCGTAAGTTTCTTCTCTGTCTCTGTTTAGTGCAAGTCTGAGTTTAGGGCACGAAAATAGGATAGATTGATGATAGAAGTGGATTATGTAGATGACATTGATGATATCAGAAGATTATAAAGAAGAAAATAACTTATTTCTTTTTTAATATAGTTGATATCAGTGTTGAAGAATTGCTTATTATTTTAAGCACTTTTTGTATATAGTTGACATTGTTGTAGAAATGTTTATTAGTTTAAGCTCTTTTTATATATAGTTTACATTCTTTTTAGAAGTGCTTATTAGTTTAATATCTTTTTGTATATGACATTTTTTACATTGTTGTAGAAATGCTTATTAGTTTAAGCTCTTTTTATATATAGTTTACATTAGTTTAAGCTCTTTTTATATATAGTTTAGATTGTTGTAGAAGTAGATTATGTAGATGACATTTTTTTTAGAATGTAATGAAATAAAGATATAAATAGAGATATAAATAAGTTTGAGGGAATGTAATGAAATAAAAGTGAGAAATGAAAGTTTGTTATATATGTTATGTTCTGTGCATGGATGGATTAATAGAGTTTGGTTTGATATACTGTGTAGGAAAGATGGACGATACTGAAGCTGCAAATGTTGTTCAGAAGATGGTTGATGAAGTTTTACAAAGTAGGGGAGAGACGACGAAAGGAAAGGGACGTCGACAAGAAATCCGCGAGAGACAACAAAGGTATAGAAAAAGATAATTTTGTGTTGCATGTGTTGAGAATTTAATTGAACAAGAATTTAATGGTGTTTGTTGTAACACGGTGGGAGAACTGACTTTCTATAAATGTTGCGGATAGCAAGAGTCGCCATAGACTTTTATTTTATCCATAAGGAAAGGACATAAAAGAACAGGAAATACCTATTTTAAAAGACTTGGGTTCGGCGGGTAGGTTATACAAAGGGAAGGTGTTAGCACCCTTTATATCCATGGTTATCCATGGGCTCTTAGTTACTTAGCTCACTTTGTTTGTTTGCAAGAGTGTAGTGTGTGATTAGAAAAAATTTCTTTAAGTACTTGGTAATGACCCTCGTATGGGTGTATACAAAGCCTAGTTTAGAAATTGTGAGGTGTAAAAGTAATTTTGAAAAGTGTGAGCAGGTAACTATGAGGTACCTACCCTAGATTAAGTCTTTCATGCTCTCATATATTCTTTCAATGGTAAGACTATCCCTATTATTAAGGAATAGGTGGTCATTATCTTGGATGTGTAAGGGACAAGCGTAGGGTCATCGTATGGTCAATGAAAGCAACTTTGAGGGGTGTCTTTAGCAATTCGTAGGGACTATCATCATTTATTCGAAGGGACAAGATCATTATCGTAGGCAACCTCAAAGGGACTTGATCTTTAAAACTGTAGGGACTTGATGATTTTTATGAAGTCACTTTGCTTAAGACACCCCTATGTTCAAGGGACTTGACCATATTTAAGGCAACCAAGAGGGGTAACTTAGGAAGTGCAAGATGGCGATCACAGATCGACTTACGTGTGTGAGTGTTCATGTTCAAGTACTTATCTTATTTAAGTTAATTTTCTAAATTATTTTAATCACATATAGGTTATACACACCCTAAGATTACTAACCATACAGAAAATAATTACACAAATAAAGCAAAGATATAAAATAAACCTATTACATGGCTTTAGCAATTACATAATAATAAAATAATAATGATAAATATAATAATAATAAGGATAATAAATAAACGATAATCACATATTAGTAATATTAAAATAAAAATAAGGGTTAGAATAATAAATAAAGGAAATAAAAACTTAGCAAGAAAAAATTAATATTAGAAAAGTTTTAGAAATTAATTAAGAAAATAAGATTAATAATAATAAACAAATAACAAATTATTTACATATTAATAAAAATTAATAATATAATTAGGGTTTAGAAAAAATTAGGTTAATTTTTAGGGTTAGGATAAAAATTAGGGTTAATATTTAAGAAAATTAGGGTTTTTTAATTATATGATACATTATTAATTTATTTACAAAAATACATAATAATTATATATAAACATATTATAAAATAAATACAAGTCATTTACATTTAAGAAAATAAATATGAATTTTAGAAAATATAAAGATTTTATGAAAATATTATTAGTTATTATTTAGAAATTATTTTAATTAGATTAATTTAAATTAAAAAAACAAGAAAATAGCAAAAATAATGGAAAAATGGACAAAACCCTAAAAAGGTAGGATCTGGGATTTGAACCCATGTCCCTTACCTCAACAACGGCACTCAAAACCAACTGAGCCAGCATGTGCTGGTGAACATATGATGAGCATTGATCTTTATATATTAAACTTGCAAAAATAAATAAAATCAAAACCAAAATGGCCTGCGGCCAGATTCGTACCCAGGACCATCACAACAAAAACCAAACACTCCAACCACTAAGCCACATGGGGCGCGTCTGCAAGCTAAAAAACAAACAAACATAATATATTAAGTTAACTGAATAATGAAAAATTAAACAAAATATTGTTGTCACCAAGGATCGAACACAGGTCACAGCCAATAACACACACACGCCAACACCACTGGGCCAAGCAACGTTAGTTGACATAATACGAAAACAATTCAATAAAATATTAAGTCAAATATTCAAATTCCAGCTGCGCGCCAAACATCTTCATCTTCTTCCTCATACCTGCGAAATTTCCTGCGAATATACCTACAATTATTCCTGCGAATTTTTACTTTCAAGAACCTGCGAAAATTGTATCTCTCACAATATGTAAAATTTCATCAAATTTAACACACAAACATGATCCTTGCAATGAATACAGTCCAACCATGGTTTCATTAGTCATTTATATTAGGTATTTCGTGAACCCCTAATTTGAGAGCTCTAACCCTAGCCATGGCAGTTTTCGATTCAGGCCATGAAACTTTGATCTAAGTGTCCAGAAACATTCCTTGTAACCTCATAAACACAAAACAAATGTCAAATATACTTAAAACCAATCATATATATGAAATCGAAAAAAGCATAAAAACATGAATATGATGCATTCAGTTATGGATTTTCAATGCAATAATGGATGTTTTAGTGATCCAGAAACATTATATCATCTTCCAGGAATGATTTTCAACCTTTATTTGATCTTGAAAAGGTCTCTAGGTCAAAAACCGAATGTGGCTTTTTGTGTGAAAATTTGAAGTTGAATGGTGTTCTTGGAGGCTCTGAATTTCGTCCCTTAAGTTTGTAATAGGTTTATCAACTTATAGTGATGTGAATTAGGTCATAACTTTGTGGATTTGTGGGCTTTCTTTCATAACTTGAGTGTGAAGAAATCTCATGATCAAAATATGTGAAAAATCAAATATTTGTATGCCAATCTAGCCTAGCACGAATTTGGATCAGATCAATCATCTCTAAATAATGTTTATGACCTTCTAGAACAAGAATCAAATTTAAATATTGAGTTTTCATATTTTATTTTAATTTAAATTGATTTTTAATGAATAAAATCAAAATAAATAAAAAATAAACTATAAAAATCTGAATAAATAATATTTGATTCGTGCATGATGTCATGGTAGAGATTGGATCATAAAACTGCAAGCCCATGTGAAAAGAATTGGTTCTAAGACCCCATTTGCTCAATAAACCTCTCAAATATTTCCCAACTTTGCAAAGGCACAAATCCCTCAATTTTAAGGCTATGAAGGTGTTATTAGACATTTTAGAAAGCTTAGAGAGTCCTATAACCAACCTCTTTTTTCTCATGTCCATATCCTTTACCATTTTCAAGTTATGCCCTTTGGAAGATGTTGACTTTTTGTTGACTTTAAAAATGACCTATAATGTCTTAGCTCATACCTTCCAAATGAAGCATTTTTGGGCTTGGCTTGTGAGACACAAAGTTGTAGAGAATTCAATTTCCTTCAAAATGAGCTTTGGATGGAAAATAATTTATGAAGCATGTGAAAGTTATGGTTGGTCAAAGTTCAGTTAACTTTTCCTGTGAAAACCCTAATTTAGAAACTCCTGATTCTTGATGATCTGAAATCTCCTTGATGAATCATGATCAACCATTGATCAAATGATGAATTTTACTTCATATACTTGACTTTGGCAAAAAAATCATGAAGTTTGACTTTGGTTTGACCACAGTTGACCTTAGTTTGACTTTTTAACCACTTTGACTGATTTTTGTATATCTGATCATCTGACTAAGCAAACCTTTTGGGAAAGCCTTGAAACTTGACATAGGGATTCTTGAAGACATATAGGATGCTATGAAGCTCATTTGAAGCCTTGGAAGTCCATTTAGCCTGATGAAATCCAAAACCCTAGTTTAGGATGCCTTGCTTAGGAGGATGCTTTGTCTGAGGGAATTGTCAAACTTTCTGACTAATTGTGAACCTTGTGAACCTATTGAGATACCTTGTGAACCTCTTGGGACACCTTAGTACATAATGTCTTGTCTAGGTGAGGGCAAATTTTGGGGTGCAACAGCTGCCCCTGTTCAATTTTCTGAAACCTGAGGAGTTAGATTGGCCTGTGTGCCATTCGTGACTTGGAAGGTTGAAGGGGATTGAATACAAAAGCCCAAAAATTTGCACTCGTCGATGCGTAAAGTAACACTGTTGATTGGTTGTATATGCTTGAATGGGCTTAAAGATGCCACTCAGAGGAGATGGAGATGGGCTCATAGATGCCATCCATAATATCAGGAGGTGATATTATCAAAAGGTTGTCACTAGATATCAGTACTAGGTCTTCGTATAGGCCGTCTCTGAATCATTCATGTAACATGGTTTGAGTTGAATGTTAGTACTAGATCTTCGTATAGATTGTCTCTGCATTATCTCTGGGGGAAAAGAATATCCTTCATTAGGTGTCAGTACTTAGATCTTCGTATAGATCGGCTCTGAACCATCTTTAGGAACATACTTTAATCTAAGCATCAAAATCAAATCTTCATGGCAATCTTTTCTGAATTGCTTTTGGTAATATCTTGGGCTAAGTACAAAATCTTCGTATCGATCATTTATGTACCATCCCACAGATAAACTGTTGCATAGACCATTAGAAATAAATCTTTGTAGCGATTATCTCTTCTGGAAATATCCCGGATTAGGTAATAGATCTTCGTATAGACCATTTCCATACCTTCCCAAGGACAAAAAGAATATCAGGATTAAATCTTCGTGGCGATTATCCTTGAACTTTTTCTGAAAGAATCTCTTGGATTAAGTGCTAGATCTTCGTATAGATCATTTACACACTATCCTAAAGATAGTTGACCATCAGAAATAAATCTTCGTAGTGATTATCTCTTCTGGAAATATCCTGGATTAAGTACTAGATCTTCGTATAGACCATTTACGTACCTTTCCAAGGACCACTTGAGTATTGATCATCAGAAATGAATCTTTGTAACGATTATCTATGAATTAAGTATCAGCACTAGATCTTCGTATAGATCGTCTCCGAACTGTTTCGAATTGTTGATAGTGTTTATATGTCTGTAACTATCCTGAAAAGAAAAGGTTAGCTTATGCAAGATGCATGCATGTATGGCATGATGTACCTAAGTAAATGTATTATGCATTATGGATGCGTATGTTGTGATATGATGTAAATGATGTATGTATGAATCATGTAGCCTGAAGCGTCTAGGTATCTCTGTATAACAACTGCTGGCTGGGGAAAATAAATCCTGGTTCGTTGCTGAAGAATATGAGGACTTTGTTCCTGTCTTTCTTAATAATATGGTATTCAGAACCTCCCGTTTTCGTTCGTCGTGCTTTTTACCGAAGGAATGAGTTCCTGAATATCCTGACTGAGGATAAATGAGATGGACATAAATCCGAGAGAAGATGTTACTTGAAGTATCTTGTATGGATATCGGTAAAGATTACTCTATGGGGATGAACCGACGAAGCTTCGTTGAATTCCTACCTTCGTTCGTTCTTAGTAAATACTATTACTGCATTTTATGCATTTCTGGTAAACATCAATCATATTCAAAAGCATACATACATTCAAACACAACCAATGGACGTTTTCGTTTAAGTAAACAAGGTAAAAGTAAATTTGAATTCAAAGACGAGATTTTATTTATTTTAGAAAGTAGCCTATACACAGGCAAGTTTGTACAAGGAAACAGAAATCCTAGTAAGAGGAATTCGTCGTAAAAGTTTTACTAAAACAAAGAAAAGAAGCTATGTGAAAAGTAATCTTATTGAGTTCCAATTCCACTATTGCCATTATCTTCAAGTATCTCATCCTTTGTTGTTGAGATGGAAATGATTGGATTGATCTTTATCTGTTTGAACTTGATTTAGGTAGCACAAATAGTTGGAGTTACATGGGTGATCCAACGAGACATAGTCATACGCTTTAATCCCTAACTTTTGCCTGGATTGCCCTTTCAAGTTTTCAATCCACCGGGATACCCTTTTTTGCCCAAGCCGCCTTTTCAGGTTTTCGACTTGCCGGGTGTACATTATATATATATATATATCCCTAATTTTTTCCCGAACCCTTTTGGTTCGCCGGGATGCCCTTATTTTTGCCTAGGCCAGTCAACCTAGCGGGTCTCTTTTTATGCGTAGTAATTTTTAACTATGTCTGCGTTTACGGGTTGTGAAAAATCTTCACCATCCATAGTAGTAAGCATCATGGCACCCCCTGAGAATACCCTCTTGACTACAAATGGTCCCTCATATGTAGGAGTCCACTTGCCCCTAGGGTCACCCTGTGGTAATATGATACGCTTAATTGCCAAGTCTCCAGTCTGATATACCTTTTGCTTAACCTTCTTATTAAAAGCTTTGATCATCCGTTTCTGGTACATCTGACCATGACAAACAGCTGCCAACCTTTTCTCATCAATCAAATTTATCTGGTCAAGTCGAGTCTGAATCCACTCATCTTCATCCAAGCCTGCATCCTTCATGATTCTCAAGGAGGGGATCTGAACTTCAATGGGTAGAACTGCTTTCACACCATAGACTAAGGAGAATGGGGTTGCCCCTGTTGAAGTACGTATTGTAGTACGATAACCATGAAGAGCAAATGGTAACATCTCATGCCAATCCTTATACGTAACAGTCATCTTCTGTAGAATATTCTTGATGTTCTTATTAGCAGCTTCTACTGCCTCATTCATATTTGGACGATACGGAGAAAAGTTGTGATGCTTAATCTTGAACTGCGTGCAGAGATCAGTAATCATAGTATTATTCAGATTATAGCCATTGTTTGTGATAATTCTCTCAGGGATGTCATACCTACATATGAGATTATTCTTAATGAATCGAGCCACAACATTCTTAGTATCAGATACAAATGAGGCTGCCTCTACCCACTTTGTAAAGTAATCAATGGCAACAAGGATGAAACGATGCCCATTGGAAGCAGTAGGCTTGATCTCACCAATCATATCAATGCCCCACATGGCAAAAGGCCAAGGAGCAGTCAACACATTCAACGGAGCTGGAGGTATATGCACTTTATCAGCATAAATCTGACACTTGTGACATGTTTTGGAATGTTGATGGCAGTCAGCTTCCATAGTAGACCAATAGTAACCTGCTCTCAATATCTTCTTTGCCATAGTGTGACCACTTGAATGAGTTCCAAAGATCCCATCATGCATGTCTTCCATAATCTCTGTTGCTTCCTTCTTATCCACACAACGAAGCAAAGTCGAATCATGATTGCGCTTGTATAAAATTCCATTACTCAGGAAGAACTTAGCAGACAACCTCCTCAAAAACTTTTTATCATTGACAGATGCCCCCTCAGGGAACTCCTGAGCTTCAAGATACCTTTTTACTTCATGGAACCAAGGCTTTCCCTCTACTCCTTCAGTGTCAATCTCATTGCAATATGTAGGCTTCTCAAATCTATCAATAGTGATCTTGGGAGCTTCATCATCCCAACTAATCTCAAACATAGAAGCCATGGTGGCTAATGCGTCTGCCAACTGATTCTCTCTTGGTGGAATATGTCCAAAGGTTATCTCTTCAAAATATGGGATCAAAGACAACACCTTCTCTCTGTAAGGAATGAGATTCTCATGCTTGGTATCCCAATCTCCTTTAATTTGACTAACTACCAAGGCTGAATCTCCATATACGTCCAGGAACTGAATCTTCATCTCAATGGCAGCTTTGATACCCATGATACATGCTTCATATTCAGCCATGTTATTGGTACAATAGAAACAAAGTCTAGAAGTAATTGGGGTATGACAACCTTCAGGGGAAATGATCACAAAACCAACACCATTACCAAGTGCATTAGAAGCTCCATCAAAAACCATAGTCCATCGGGATCCTTGTTCAGGTCCGTCATATTGTCCAGGTTCTTTAGTAACAATCATAATGTCTTCATCTGGGAACTCAAAATTCATTGACTGATAATCATCCACTGCCTGAAGAGCCAAATGATCAGCTACAACACTACCTTTAATTGCCTTCTGAGTGGTGTATTGTATATCATATTCTGTTAAGATCATTTGCCATCTCGCTATTCGTCCGGAGAGAGCAGGTTTCTCGAATATGTACTTGATTGGATCTATCTTTGAAATCAATAAGGTAGTATGAGTCAACATATATTGTCTTAGTCGGCGAGAAGCCCATGCCAAAGCGCATCAAGTTTTCTCGAGCAGTGAGTATCTTGTTTCACAGTCGGTAAACTTTTTGCTAAGGTAGTATATTGCCTGCTCTTTTCGACCAGACTCGTCATGTTGCCCCAACACACACCCCATTGAGTTGTCCAATACTGTTAAGTACATAATCAAGGGTCTTCCATCAACTGGTGGCATCAAAATTGGAGGTTCTAGGAGATATCTCTTGATTTCATCAAAGGCTACCTGGCATTCGTCATTCCACTCCATTACCTGATCTTTCTTCAACAACTTGAAGATTGGCTCACAGGTAGTAGTTAGCTAGGAAATAAATCTTGCAATGTAATTTAGTCGTCCCAGGAAACCTCTAACTTCTTCCTCAGTACGAGGAGCAGACATCTCTTGTATAGCTTTTACTTTTGCAGGATCCACTTCAATACCTTTTCCACTGACAATGAAACCCAGGAGTTTACCAGACCTGACTCCAAAAGTACACTTGTTTGGATTCAATCTCAACTTGTATTTCTTCAACCTCTCAAACAGTTTGTGCAGGTGATCCAGGTGTTTTTCCTCATTCTGGAACCTGGATATCATATCATCCACATATACCTCTATCTCATGATGAATCATATCATCAAACAAAGCCACCATAGCACGCTGATATGTTTCTCCGACGTTCTTCAAACCAAATGGCATCACCTTATAACAAAAAGTGCCCCATTGTGTAACAAATGTAGTCTTCTCCATATCTTCTGGTGCCATCTTAATCTGATTGTAACCAGAGAAACCATCCATGAAAGAGAATACCTTATGCTGAGTAGTGTTGTCTACTAAAACATCAATATATGGAAGTGGAAAGTCATCTTTAGGACTGGCCTTATTCAAATCCCTGTAATCTACACACATGCGTACCTTACCATCCTTCTTAGGTACTGGTACCACATTTGCAACCCATTAAAAATAAGAAGTCACAACTAAGAACCCTGCATTAAATTGTTTCATCACCTCTGCTTTAATTTTTTATGACATTACGGGACGCATGCGACGAACCTTTTGCTTCTTTGGACGACAGTCTTCTTTTACCGGTAGACGGTGAACCACATTATCAGTATCCAACCCTGACATATCTTCATATGACCAAGCAAAGATCTCCACATAGTCACGTAACATCTGGATCAATCTGTTCTTAACACCATCCTCTAATTCAGCCCCTATCTTGACCTCTTTCCTGTTTTCTTCAGTTCCTAGATTCACAACTTCAATTGGCTCTTCATATGGCTGTATAGCTTTCTCTTCTTGTTGTAACAACCTAGAAAGCTCTACATGTACTTCACAATCTTCCTCCTTTCCATCTTCAGCTTGATAGATCGGATTCTCGAAATCATAATTGGCAATAGTAGAACTGTTATCAACATGATCCAGAGTGGATGAGGATCTGCATTTTAGTGATATGGGTGTGTGTAAGAACACGTAGCTGATAAAACAGAAATAATAAAAGAAAGACAAGGAGCACAATATTTACGAAAACGAAACGTCCATTGATTTTTATTGAATGAAGTATGCAAATGAAATGATATCCCGAAATAAGCATACCATTGTGCCCCGGGCAAGACACAAGGCTTAAAAGGTTTTTTTGTTCAAAATTACAAACTTAAAACAAAACATAGTAATAGTATTTACTCCTGACTAAAGGAGATAGGAATAATGTCTTCAGCCTTCCAGTTGTTGAGCCCATCATCCATGGTAGGAAAGATCCAATCATCCAAGTTGTAGTCTTCATTACAGTCACCCACAACATTGATTTGACCTCTTATGACCCCTTGATTAGTGATACGAACAGCACGAGCACGACGAACAACCCTCTGAGATTCTGCAGTAAAACCCAAACCAAACTTGTCAGACTTGTAAAGGATGTTAGGAAGCTGACTCCAAATAGCAGAACCACCTTTTGCAACCACAACCTTAGCATCTTTGAGGGAGGCCATTGCAGGAGGTATTTTAGTAATCACAGGAACTCTTTTAGAAGCAGGGACAGACTGAGGAACAGGAGCAGAGCAAGGAACAACTTCAAATGTTTGACACGGAGTTTCAACCATTTCACCCTCCATTTCTACATATTTGAAAGTATTCACATGGCTAACCATGTACTCCTCTTCACCGTAGACAATGACAATTTTGTTTTTTACCGGATATTTTAATTTTTGATGCAAAGTGGAAGTAACAGCACCTGCCCCATGGATCCAGGGGCGCCCAAGCAAACAAGAATACGCAGGACGGATATCCATCACATAGAAAGTAGAGTTGAAGACTTGAGAGCCTACTTTGATCGGGAGGTCTACTTCTCCATGTACCACTCTTCTTGAACCATCAAAGGCCCTTACCACTACATCACTTGGTCTTAACACAACATCTTCAGGACTGAGCTTGTCCAGAACCTCTTTAGGGAGCACATTTAATGAAGAACCATTGTCCACCAGTACATGAGACAAAGTAGTGCCCCTACATTCAATGGAGATATGCAAAGCTCTGTTATGGTTTCTCTTGGCAGGAGTCAGATCAGCATCAGAAAAACCCAGACCATTGTCACTAGTCAGATGTGCAACACAATTCTCGAATTGATCCACAAAAATTTTGTTTGGCACATGGGCAGCCTTTAAGAACTTGATTAAGGCTTTAGCATGGGCCTCAGAACACAGCAGCAGAGATAACATGGAGATTTTGGAGGGAGTATGCCCCAACTGGTCAACAATATCATAATCACTTGTGCGAATGATCTTCAGTACTTCCTCCATCTATTTAGAAAGATTTTCAGCAATTGGTGTTTCGGCTTGCACAAGTTCAATCACATGACCCTTGCCCCAGGTATCAGTACTTGGCCCAGGAGTAACTGTATTTTTAGAGGCATCTTGAGGGGAGAAAATTCTTCCACTTCTGGTTATCTTACTAGATCTAGCAATATTGTCAACATCAAGACTAGTATCAATAACAGGTGCATCAGTCAAAGGTTCTTGTTTGACACCATGGATATAAACATCAGAACCATAATTCCAGGGTATAGCTTTATCAGAAGTATAAGGAACAGGTTCAGGAGTGGTAATGATCATGGGAACCACTCTAGCTTCAGCAACAGTCTTCACAGGGCCTTCAGCAGTAATCCTGACAATACCTTTAGAGGTGATCCTAACGGTACCTTTGGAGGTAATCTTCACTGGTACTTTATCAACCATAGCTACATCTTCAAGCTTCGTGCTTCGAGTCAGATGTTCACACATACTTTCAACAGAAGGAGTCCTCTCAAACAATATAGTGTAATTGTCCATGAGACGTTGGATACCATCCTTCAACTTCCAGCAACTATCAGGTTTGTAAGCACAGTAAAAACAGTCTTCATTGCAACCTGGAAAGAACCCAGCCTGCACCAGCTTCTTCTTGATAATGGATAGAGGAATAGTCACATCTGCTACTGAGGAAACATAGGAAACCTCATCAACAACATTAACAGTCTTCTCATGATTGGGCATAGGAGCAGTGATCACATTTGGGGTCCCAGGAGGGTCAAATTCAATTTCCCCAGCTTCGATCATATCTTGAATCTTGTTTTTTAACACCCAGCAGTTGTTGGTGTCATGTCCCGGACTATTAGAATGATATGCACATCTTGCGTTAGGATTGTACCGAGGAGATGATGTATTAGGATTCTGAGGAGGATCCCTCAAAGTAATTAGTTCCCCTTTCAACATGTGTTGCAAGGCTTGGGCCAGTGACATGTTGATCTTAGTGAACTGTCTTCTAGGCTTCTGTTGATTGTTTTGTTGTTGCTCTGGTGTTGTAGGGGCAGGATTGGAGATGTGAACTGCTCCCACAGATTGGTGACTCCTGTTACGACTATGTTGACCATACACAGCATTAGACTCCTTCTTTCCACTAGGGGGCTTCTTAGCAGTGCTTGATGAAGAGGCACCTACCTATATCTTACCACTTCTTATCCTATTTTCCACACGTTCTCCAGTCATTATCAGCTCAGTGAAACCAGATGATGAGCTTCCAATGAGGTGACTATAAAAAGAACCATTCAGCATACTCATAAACATATCCACCAGCTCCCTATCAGTCAGAGGAGGTTGAACTCTGCCAGCCAGGTCTCTCCATTTCTGGGCATACTCTTTGAAACTCTCCTTAGCATCCATAGACATGCTTTGGAGCTGCATGCGAGTTGGTGCTAAATCAGCATTATATTGGTATTGCCTATAAAAGGCCTCAGCAAGATCATTCCAATCACGAATATTAACACTTTCGAGTTGATAATACCATTCCAATTGAGCTCCAGATAAACTCTCTTGGAAGAAATGAATCCACAGTTTCTTGTCAGCAGTATGTGGTTGAATCCTCCGGACATAGGATCTCAAATGTAGTTTAGGACATGAAACACCATCATACACCACAAAAACAGGAACCTTGAAGCCAATAGGTATAACCACTCCATAAACTAAACTCAAATCTTCAAAATCAAGCCCAGAAGATTTTTGTAGTTCCATAGCGTTCATTTTGTCTACCAACATCTTGTACTTCTCCTCACTAGCAGGATCATGATAATAGTTTGCCTCAGAATCAGACTCTTCCACAGTATCATGGAGACTACCTCCCTCTTTCTCAGAATTTTCAGACTCAAAATCCTCAACCTCTTATTTTGTCTTGATAGGACCTCTGAATCTTCTACCCAGGTTGATGAGGCCCCCTGATTTTCTAGTCTTCTTATTCTTCTTAGCCAGTAGCGTCTTCAACTCATCTTGTCCCTTGGACAAGTTCAGGATCAGCTCTTGAAATTGTGCATTCTGAGCCTGGAGATCCTTGACAGTTTGTTCAAGAGCCATTTTTGCTGAAATAAACAGCGAGAAGATAAGAAACTTGTTCATAAGAAACCTGTGATGCAATGACATGGTATGTAAATGCATATGAAATGTTTTCAAGGACCGCAAGATTTAAATTTGTTTAAACAACCAGAAAGTAAACTTTTATTAGTAATCAATAAACTTGTTTGCCCCTTGGGCTTACAACAAAATGAAATAAATACAAAGATGGGGTTTTAAGTCTCCCATGGACATTTCCTCTTTGTATTGAGGTATGTGTTGAGATTCCGCTCCTCGTGAAGTCGTTTTGTCAGCTCCAGGATTCTTTCTTGATTAGCTTTGAAATGAGTCTCAAAAGTATCCCTTTGCTACTTCAACTGGATCCAGGACCTCTGCAACTCTTCCATGTCAGTGGGCATGTCTGGATGAAGAATGATGTAAGGAGTATCTCCTTCAGCAACAGGCTCCTTGGTGACTGGCAGGATAGCAGGATATGGCATCATAAGTGTCTGAGCACGTGCTCGTACCCATCTGAGATAAGGTTCCATAGGAATGGCGTACTTTGGTTCCAAAGTCTTGCTGTCAACCTTGTTCACTTTACCCCAAGCTCGTATAAACCTTTGCCGGTAACCTTGCAGATTATTGTCGTAGTCGAACACAATACCCTAAATAAGCATGCCATGAGGACCATCACTCCGAGCATAACCAAACTGACGTAGAGCTAAAGAAGGATTGTAGGTAATGCCCCCTCTTATGCCAAGGAGTGGAACATTAGGGAACTCCCCACAACGGTCAATGATAGTAACATTCTCCATAGATTGAGAGCACCAATGAATATCTGAATGAGAAAGTGACATAATCCTTTTAGACCACCTGAACCCTTGTTCATTCTTCATTACTGATCGAGGAAGGTGAGAAATAAACCACCTAGACAATAGAGGTATACAACACATCAGAGTTCCTCTCACCTTCGTAGTAAGGGTATGGAGAGAGTGTAAGATGTCCCCAAGTAATGTAGGCACTAGATTATGAGTCAGAAATATGTTGATAGCGTGTATGTCTATGAACTGGTCTGGATTAGGGAACAACACTAGGCCATAAATTAGTAAGGAAAAGATCTCCTCAAAAGCATCATAACTCATAGCCTTCAGGGACACTTGAGCTTTCCCCATCAATACCTTAGCAAGGATACCCTTAACTCCACTTCTCGTTTCTAGGACAATGTCTGATTTCTTCAGATGTAGGGCTGCAGCAATGACTTTAGGTTTAGGCTATTTTTCCAAGCCTGTGAAAGGTCTCTGATCAAGGACAGGTATACCCAGTAGCTTGGAGAACTCTTTCATTGTAGGAACCAGCTGATAGTCGGGAAATGTGAAGCAATGATGTTTAGGATCGAAGAACTGAAATAGGACACTCATCATGTCTTCATTGAACCCTGAAGTGACTAGATCCAGTAGGTGACCATGCCTCTTGATGAATTGGGAGTTTTCAAAAACTTGAGAGACCAATTCCTTAAGCTTAAGAGGTATCCCTACAAAGTTGATCCGGATAGTATTCCTACGAGCAGAAGCCATGACCTGCAACAAAGAACAAAGATAAATCCTTTGGTCCTTGAAATGGTTAGTGAAAATGCCATGCTTATGATGCATGATGATGTTATGATGTTATGCTCAATCACAAACATGTGGCACACACAAACAAGTCACACAATAGCCCTAGGTTTGAAGGCTTGCATGAGGTTTAAAGGTAAGTACCCTCCCCTGAAGTTTAGTTGGTTCATGCTGTCCTACAAAAGTAACCAGGTTCTAAGGGATCTCAATATCAATGATCCTTACCAAGGGTGGTTGTTCAGTAGGCAACTTGCTTGCCAACCAAAACCCTTCAAGTTTAGGATCTCAATGAGCGTAGTATCGAGTATCAACCAACTTCAGTCTTCACCAAAGCCGGTTATCTCACTACTTTCTAAAGGCCAAGATGGGATAACTAGGGTTCTAAAAGTCAATTAGTGTATTGACAACATATGGCAGCCCCATATTATCCTTAACTTACTTAAGGAACATAAGCACCAACCAAGAAGTCACACTAACTATGGCAACCAGATCAACCATATCGGTATACGCCGTACAATTTCCTTGGTCTATTGTCATTTACCTAGGGTACACTAGATCCGGTTTAGGATCTTTCACACAAAAAGTCCAACAGAAAAGTAAAGCAAACAAAGCAAACAATTAAGTGATCTAATTTCTAAGGTATCCCTCTTTTACTTAGTAACTCCCCAGCAGAGTCGCAAGTTCTGTAACACGGTGGGAGAACTGACTTTCTATAAATGTTGCGGATAGCAAGAGTCGCCACCGAATTTTATTTTATCCATAAGGAAAGGACATAAAAGAACATGAAAGACCTATTTTAAAAGACCTAGGTTCGGGGGGTAGGTTATACAAAGGGAAGGTGTTAGCACCTTTATATCCATGGTTATCCATGGGCTCTTAGTTACTTAGCTCACTTTGTTTGTTTGCAAGAGTGTAGTGTGTGATTAGAAAAAAATTCTTTAAGTACTTCGTAATGACCCTCGTATGGGTGTATACAAAGCCTAGTTTAGAAATTGTGAGGTGTAAAAGTAATTTTGAAAAGTGTGAGCAAGTAACTATGAGGTACCTACCCTAGATTAAGTCTTTCATACTCTCATATATTATTTCAATGGTAAGACTATCCCTATTATTAAGGAATAGGTAGTCATTACCTTGGATGTGTAAGAGACAAGCGTAGGGTCATCGTATGGTCAATGAAAGCAACTTTGAGGGGTGTCTTTAGCAATTCGTAGGGACTATCATCATTTATTTGAAGGGACAAGATCATTATCATAGGCAACCTCAAAGGGACTTGATCTTTAAAACTGTAGGGACTTGATGATTTTTATGAAGGGACTTTGCTTAAGACACCCCTATGTTCGAGGGACTTGACCATATTTAAGGCAACCAAGAGGGATAACTTAGGAAGTGCAAGATGGCGATCATAGATCGACTTACGTGTGTGAGTGTTCATGTTCAAGTACTTATCTTATTTAAGTTAATTTTCTAAATTATTTTAATCACATATAGGTTATACACACCCTAAGATTACTAACCATACAGAAAATAATTACACAAATAAAGCAAAGATATAAAATAAACCTATTACATGGCTTTAGCAATTACATAATAATAAAATAATAATGATAAATATAATAATAATAAGGATAATAAATAAACAATAATCACATATTAGTAATAATAAAATAAAAATAAGGGTTAGAATAATAAATAAAGGAAATAAGAACTTAGCAAGAAAAAATTAATATTAGAAAAGTTTTAGAAATTAATTAAGAAAATAAGTTTAATAATAATAAACAAATAATAAATTATTTACATATTAATAAAAATTAATAATATAATTAGGGTTTAGAAAAAATTAGGTTAATTTTTAGGGTTAGGATAAAAATTAGGGTTGACAAAAAATTAGGGTTAATATTTAAGAAAATTAGGGTTTTTTAATTATCATGATACATTATTAATTTATTTGCAAAAATACATAATAATTATATATAAACATATTATAAAATAAATACAAGTAATTTACATTTAAGAAAATAAATATGAATTTTAAAAAATATAAATTTTTTATGAAAATATTATTAGTTATTATTTAGAAATTATTTTAATTAGATTAATTTAAATTTAAAAAAACAAGAAAATAGCAAAAATAATGGAAATATGGACAAAACCCTAAAAAGGTAGGACCTGGGATTTGAACCCAGGTCCCTTACCTCAACAACATCACTCAAAACCAACTGATCCAGCATGCGCTGGTGAACATATGATGAGCATTGAACTTTATATATTAAACCTGCATAAATAAATAAAATCAAAACCAAAATGGCTTGCGGTCAGATTCGTACCCAGGACCATCACAACAACAACCAAACACTCCAACCACTAAGCCACATGGGGCGCGTCAGCAAGCTAAACATCAAACAAACATAATATATTAAGTTAACTGAATAATGAAAAATTAAACCAAATATTGTTGTCACCAAGGATCGAACACAGGTCACAGCCAATAACACGTACACACCAACACCACTGGGCCAAGCAACGTTAGTTGACATAATACGAAAACAATTCAATAAAATATTAAGTCAAATATTCAAATTCCAGCTGTGCGCCAAACATCTTCATCTTCTTCCTCATACCTGCGAAATTTCCTTCGAATATACCTACAATTATTCCTGCGAATTTTTACTTTCAAGAACCTGCGAAAATTGTATCTCTCACAATATCTAAAATTTCATCAAATTAAACACACAAACATGATCCTTGCAATGAATACAGTCCAACCATAGTTTCATTAGTCATTTATATTTGGTATTTCGTGAACCCCTAATTTGAGAGCTCTAACCCTTGCTATGGCAATTTTCGATTCAGGCCATGAAACTTTGATCTAAGTGTCCAGAAACATTCCTTGTAACCTCATAAACACAAAACAAATGTCAAATATACTTAAAACCAATCATATATATGAAATCGAAAAAAGCATAAAAACATGAATATGATGCATTCAGTTATGGAGTTTCAATGCAATAATGGATGTTTTAGTGATCCAGAAACATTATATCATCTTCCAGGAATGATTTGCAACCTTTATTTGATCTTGAAAAGGTCTCTAGATCAAAAACCGAATGTGACTTTTTGTGTGAAAATTTGAAGTTGAAAGGTGTTCTTGGAGGCTCTAAATTTCGTCCCTTGAGTTTGTAATAGGTTTATCAACTTATAGTGATGTGAATTAGGTCATAACTTTGTGGATTTGTGGGCTTTCTATCATAACTTGAGTGTGAAGAAATCTCATAATCAAAATATGTGAAAAATCAAATCTTTGTATGCCAATATAGCCTAGCACGAATTTGGATCAGATCGATCATCTCTAAATAATGTTTATGACCTTCTAGAACAAGAATCAAATTTAAATATTGAGTTTTCATATTTTATTTTAATTTAAATTGATTTTTAATGAATAAAATCAAAATAAATAAAAAATAAACTATAAAAATCTGAATAAATAATATTTGATTCGTGCATGATGTCATGGTAGAGATTGGATCATAAAAATGCAAGCCCATGTGAAAAGAATTGGTTCTAAGACCCCATTTGCTCAATAAACCTCTCAAAAATTTCCCAACTTTGCAAAGGCACAAATCCCTCAATTTTAAGGCTATGAAGGTTTTCTTGGACATTTTAGAAAGCTTAGAGAGTCCTCTAACCAACCTCTTTGGTCTCGTGTCCATATCATTTACCATTTTCAAGTTATGCCCTTTGGAAGATGTTGACTTTTTGTTGACTTTAAAAATGACCTATAATGTCTTAGCTCATACCTTCCAAATGAAGCATTTTTGGGCTTGGCTTGTGAGATACAAAGTTGTAGAGAATTCAATATCCTTCAAAATGAAATTTGGATGGAAAAATTTTGATGAAGCATGTGAAAGTTATGGTTGGTCAAAGTTCAGTTGACTTTTCCTGTGAAAACCCTAATTTAGAAACTCCTGATTCTTGATGATCTGAAATCTCCTTGATGAATCATGATCAACCATTTATCAAATGATGAATTTTACTTCATATACTTGACTTTGGCAAAAAATCATGAAGTTTGACTTTGGTTTGACCATAGTTGACCTTAGTTTAACGTTTTAACCACTTTGACTGATTTTTGTATATCTGATCATCTGACTGAGCAAACCTTTTGGGAAAGCCTTGAAACTTGACATAGGGATTCTTGAAGACATATAGGATGCTATGAAGATCACTTGAAGCCTTGGAAGTCCATTTAGCCTGATGAAATCCAAAACCCTAGTTTAGGATGTGTTGCTTAGGAGGATGTTTTGTCTGAGGGAATTGTCAAACTTTCTGACTAATTGTGAACCTTGTGAACCTTGTGAACCTCTTGGGACACCTTAGTACACAATGTCTTGTCTAGGTGAGGGAAAATTTTGGGTTGCAACTATCATACCCCAAATTTGTCCTACCCGCACCATTTTTATTTTACTGTCTAACCGATATTTAAAAATCCTAAAATATGCATCTTTATTTTCTGTCTAAAAGAATCAAAAAAATAGGTACCATTTTATTTTTCTGTCAGATATTTCAAAAACCCCAGCAGAGTCGCCAGCTGCCGTACCCCGAAAAATACGACCTCACGCGATCCGAAAGGACGGGAGCCGCGCGCTGGACAGACTGAAGAGTCGCCACCTAATGCTATTTATTCCCGAAGAGGGAAAGGGAAGATATAGATAAAACCCGGAAAGAGAGGGATGAGGACAAAGGTCAACGGAACCATTGCCTGGGTTCGGAAGTCGGTCATGTAGGGGGAAGGTATTAGCACCCCTTACATCCATCGTACTCGATGGGAACCATCTAAGTTGTCACGCGTGAAAGGATGTTTATGCTTAAACGAATTACTTGCTAGTGGGAAATGAGTTTAAATTATAAGTTAGATTGATCTTAGGTGCTCGGCAAGGATTGAGATCCTTGTGCCTACGTACTCCCGCGTGCAATGGGAAAGTCAGAGCCTCGTAGTTCGGCCTACTAAGGGTTGATGGTTGTTGATCTTATTACCTTCCATCGATGAAAGGGTTTAGGAGTCGAATTGTACTAAAGACTATGGATAGCTGATCCCGCCCAACAAGACGAGCGTCTTGCGTCGAAATAATCGGAGCGAGTAACGAGAGCTCGTTATCCTCCTTTCTACCACTTAAGGCTCGTGGCTTGCAAATCTTCTCGCATTATTGATGTGTTTTATTCCCTAAGACCACTTGACGTTGGATCAAGGGTTTGGATCTAAAAAAGAATCGTTTTGGTTTTTTGAGGTTAGAGGGTGAATGTAAATAGAGTTTTATTTTGTGGTTTGTTAGCGAGGCACAATGCGCTCGGCTCGCAAGGTGAGGTGGATCCTAATAAACGATAACTGGAAAAAAAATAAAGTGGGAGTGTGCGAGTGCAACCACTTGGCGTTGGACCAAGGGTTCGCGAATGAAATAAAATGCGGAAAATAAAATGCAATAATGGGAGAGGGATACAAAATAAAATACAGGGGATTGCGAGAAATAAAGAGGTCTCGTTGTAATTCGCCCAAGAGAAAGCGTGTGTGCAATGTTTTTGAACTGTTCGAAGGCGTTCAACCTTTTTATTCGAAGGCAACTATTCGAAGGCGTTGGACCTTTTCGGACACGTCGAGATGTGGTTTGTTTACTTCCTTAGAGTCGGTTAAAATTTGGAACCGTTCTATGAGGAGTCGAATCGTTATTTTTGAAATGCGATAATAAATAAAAAATTAAAATGAATTGCAAAAATTAAATTGAAATAGAATGATAAATACAAATAATAAATAAATTGAGAATATTGAGAATAATGAATAAAATAAATTAAATTACAAGTTATTGTTCAAAATAAAATAATAAGATAAAACTACCTAAAAAGAGGGCCTCATATTGACCGAGTATCACCGATTTAATGAAATTGGGCGAAACATCGGCCTTTTGTTATGTCATTGGCCCTACATTAAAGTATAAAATAGAGAGATTAAATGAATCTTAAAAGTTTTTTTTTTAAAATAAAATACTAATAATAAAAAGACTAAAGAAAAGTTCATAAATTAAAATAACTATCATAGAGGTTCATAATACTACCAGAACATAATAATAATAAAAATAAAAATAAAAACAAAAAAAAAAGAAATTAAAATAAAGAAACGGGCTAACGTTGCATCTGGAGGTGCGACAGGAAACAACAATATGGGCTAGGCCCGAGTTTAATATGCCAAAAGGAAGAGGTTCTTTTTTTTATATATTTTTCTTAAAATATCATAGCTTTAATCAGAAAAAAAAACCTTTAAAAGTGAATCTCATTGCCCTGTAAAAACCATTTTTAACTTTTTCAAAACACGCAACATATTCACATAATTTTACAATAAACAGAAACAGTGCCAATAGCATGAAAAGGGCAAATAGATTGATGACGGTCGTAACACACAAACGAGGTCAAGGGGTTACCGGCGTGATTTTGGTCTCGCTTTGGTGGTGGTCGGTGGATGTGTAGCGGTTTCAACACGGTTGGCTCAGCGGTGGCTTACGAAGTCATCCGGTTTGTTCATGATTTCCGCTCGTGAATGGTTTCTCTAAGTCCCACTCACCGCGTCTCTCATTCTCGTTCCACTTCGGTTCCGAATCCGATGGTGGTTCTCACGCGATTGATGGTTCTCGGCCGGTTTCTCGGTGGTGGTTGTGTGTCATTTTGGTCGATGGGGTTTCGGTGTGTCCACGGTGAGGGTTTGCTTCTCAGGTTTCACGATTTGGGTGTGTTGATATGTTACGGTTTCATGGCGATTTTGATGTTGAATGGTTGGTTGCTTATGGATTCTGAGTCTCGCGCGATTTGTGCGATGGTAGTAGGATGGAGGTGGTGGTGATTTTTTGATTTCTTTTTGTTTCTGGTGTTTGGTAACAGGTGGTGAATACTTGGTTGTTGAAAATTTCTGAAGGAAAAGGTTTGAATCTGAGTATTGGATTGATGATTTTCAGTGGTTTTTTCTTATTCGTGGAGGTAGAAAGGAGGAGTATTGAGTGGAGGTAGGAAAAGGGTGAGTCCTGTGAGTTTGTGATAACGAGAAAATGTATCGATTATATTGCTAAGTTTCATTATCGTTTTATCGCATAATAATCGTTTTAACACCCGATTCCTCGAGTTTTTCTTACCATTTTGCAGGTACATCATATATGAAGCTAAATCATGAGTCAAGAGCAAAAAGAACCAAAACAACCATAAAAAGATGAAGAAATGAAGAAACCTGCAAAACCTGCATAATTTGTTGCAGTCACGGTCGTCACTTAGGTGTCACGACCGTGACACCCCAAAATACGCAATCACGACCGTGATGACATTGTCACGACCGTGACACTTAAAATTCAAGGGCCACGAACGTGATGCCCTTGTAACGACCGTGACAAGGGAAAAAGGAGGTTATTTGACTGAGACTACGTCAAAACGTTACGTGCACATGATCTGCCTATTTTTCAGCCACGTTCCTATATTCACTCAACTGCTCCTACGAGGCCCATGCAACAAGTTCAGCTACCAAGCCCATTAATTCTTCTATAAATAGCATAATTCAATTGAACAATGGAGAGAGCATTATTTTATCAATTTCCTGCGGAAGCTCTGCCGAATTATTTTACACCCTTTTTGTTTCAGCATTATTATTTTCAGCATTTCATTTTTATCGTATCTAGACCCAACCTATAACAATTTCCAACATCAGGAAATTGTTATAAAATTTACTTGTTTCCAAACCTTCAGAATATTTTGTTATTTTCGATTCCGCCAAATACTCCGAGCTTTCCGATCTGTGGAAGAAGGAGTCTGCCATTTTATTGTTAACCAGGTTTATATTATTTGCAATTTAATATTTATGTTATTCATTTATTTTTCTGCCATGAATATTTTGTTTATTGTTTCTCTGCCTCTGTCTGGTTCAACAAAAATGAGTAGCTAATTACCTTAGGGCGGTATGTAGTTAAAACAAACTTAATCGGTAAAATTAACCATAGGCTTAAAATAATTAATAACTTAACATTCTGGCTGATACTTTTTATTTAAAATCGACCTTTTCGTTACAAGAGTAAGGAAAGAGTATTAGGTTAGGTCAAGACCACGAGAGTGTGAGATTTTAACCAGATAGCTAAAGTTAGGCATTTAAATTAAACACAGCGAGAGCGCTTTAAAATAAATTAGAATTACTAAGTTTCCAAAAATTATCTCTAAACACTTATGGGCTAGCGAGAGCAGGCATAGGGCTTTAGGGGTAAGATCTGAGATAAGACCACGAGAGTGTGAGTTGAGGGCATTTAAACTGGTAACCTCTACAGAATAGATTAAATGAACACCTTTATAAGCCTAGGTTAGATTGACCCGCCTAAGTTAGTATAATTACATACCGACCGCCTTAGTATTATTTTATTAAAACTTAAATTTAATTCCCGCCTTTAATATTTTAAAAAACAACAAAAAATCGTGACAACCATTCGCCTTAGCTAAACTAGAAGTTCATCTAGCACTAAGTAACCATAGAGTCCCTGTGGATCGATAATCTTAAATATTACTTCGATAGGTTGTGCACTTGCAGTTAAGATACCGCTAGACACATAATTAGACACGTCTTTAGCCCATCAAATTTTTGGCGCCGTTGCCGGGGACCTTAATTTAGTTACTAGTGCACTTTAGGTAGCATTGTCTAGACTAAGGTAACAACTATTTAATTTTCTTAATCTAAATTTTCGAGTGTATGCCAAGTACTCGCTCTCAAGGCGAAGACTTGCAACCTCCAATCCCAGAATCGGAACGCTTCTTACACGTAAAAAGACGTATATTCGATTACGAAAAAAGTTACAATATTCCAGATCTTCATTTAGATCCGCCTAAACCAGTCGTAACATCAAAGGACGCAGAGATGGCTGAAGAACAGAATCACCCACTCAAGTATTACGCCAGTCCTTCGCAAGCTGAACCGCATTCAAGCATTGCCGCATCGGCTATCAACCGAAAAGATTTCGAACTAAAACCTTCATTGATATCAGCCGTGCAACAAAATCAATTCGCCGGAAATCCTACCGAGGATCCGAACCTTCATCTTTCGATCTTTGTGCAATACGCAGATACCGTAAAAGCCAATGGAGTTACCCAAGAAGCTATTAGACTACGTTTGTTTCCTTTTTCACTTCGAGACAGAGCAAGAGCCTGGCTTTAATCTCTGCCTTCGAACTCAGTAACTACGTGGGAGGAACTAAAGAGAGTTTTCTTGACCAGATATTTTCCACCTAGCAAGACAGATATGCTGAGAGCTCAGATCAACGGATTTAAGCAAAGGGAAAGCGAATCACTATTCGAAGCTTGGGAACGCTATAAGGATCTGCTGAGACTTTGTCCACATCACGGATTAGTAGAATGGATGGTCATCCATACCTTCTATAATGGACTCTTGTACAATACAAGAATGACAATTGACGCTGCCGCGGGCGGTGCATTGATGGACAAAGAATATAATGATGCTTATGCACTTATCGAAAGTATGGCTCAAAACCATTACCAATGGGGAAGCGAGAGAGTTGCAACTGAGAAACCAACAAAAGGAGGTATGTACGAAGTGAGTAGTATGGACCAAGTCAATGCAAAGTTTGACCAACTAAGCCAAAAGATCGACAACTTGGCCATAACACCAACAACCACCGTGGCTGCAGTAACACCTAACTGTGAGTTATGTGGAGTTCCAGGACACGAAGTTTCTGATTGTCAACTATTGACAGGAATTCCCACAGATCAAGTGAATTATGCTCAAGGAAACCCATACTCAAACACATACAACCCAGGTTGGAAAAATCATCCGAACTTCTCCTATAAGAATAACAATGCTTTATACGCACCAGGTCAAGCACCAGCTACACCACCAGGATATCAAAAGACTGCTCCTAATGTCCCTAGAAAATCGAACCTTGAGTTGATGATGGAGAACTTTATAGCTAACCAATCTCAAACAAACAAGGACTTCTTAAACCAAAACATTCACGCTAGTGAGCAGATTAAGCAATTAGTGAGTGTCGCTCCCGGGATTTTCATCCTAGTACAAACGCGAAAGTGGCGCGGAAAGGTTAGAGTCGCCAGCCAGACATTTTTATCCCAAAGGAATGGGAAAGGTAATGTTGCACAAACCTGAGGAAGAAGGAAAGGACAAGGCCTTGCGAACCAAAGATCTGAGTTCGGGAGTCGGTTACGAACTGGGAAGGTATTAGCACCCCAATCCGTCCGTCGTACCCGACGGGATCCACGCTTGTTTGCTTGTTTTAAAGGGTGAGAAATAAAACTGCTGCTGAATAAAACCGCTAACTGGAATGAAAATGAAATGAGAAAGGAACTGAATAAGAATAAAAGGGGAAAATGTAGGGAAAATAAAGAGTGTGCTCGAACGGGCCCTACCCCGCTGCCTACGTACCTCATCGGGATAATGAGGATCAGAGTCGACGTAGTTCGCCTAACTAAGGCGGGAACTATTTGTTTGTGTTTTTTATGTTGGAACTGCGTATGTCTATGCTCAGGTGTTGCAGGCTCGTCTGGTACGAGTGCGTTTACCGTCTTGCATGCGAGACAAGTTGTCGCGAGTTCGCGTTGTGAGTGAATGAGATGAGAAGAGAAGTTCCCGCAGGATAGTCGCTTATTGTTTGTTTTTTGTCTTTTAAAAGAAGTGTTTTGAATTTTTGTTTGTGAACTGTCTTGTACTAAGACCTATCCATCGCGGGAAGTATTTACACCTCGCCCCGAAACAGGACGCGTATAAACACTCCGCAACAAAGTCTCGTGTCGTACAAGATTGTTCGGTTTTTATTAAGTGTTTTATTGCTTTTCTTTTGAGATGAGAAAGAGAATGACTCAAGTTGATAAAAGGAAAAATCTAAGGGACTAAGACTCAATCCTAATGTGTTATGTATTTACAAAGTGGTCCTAATGGTTAGTGAGGTTTTCTATTCCTAATGGAAACTTAAAACTACTAGAATTCAACTTACTTCTTAATGAAGTTAAGTTGATTCTAAGAACACATGGGAAACCTATACAAGTTGCAACAATAAAAACAAGGCAAAACAATGAAATCAACTATGAGAAATAATATTCTAAAAATGCCTTAAAGGCATGAATAATAAATAGTCTTATTTATTTATTCTATTTCTATATGGAAATGAATTTTATACTAAAGTCTAAATCTAGGTCAAACTTAATATTCATCCTAAAACAAATTAAACTAAACCTAAGCCTAATGTTAAATTCTATGACTAAAATTAATCTAGACTATTATTATTATTATTTTTTTGTATTGAACTATATTGTTATTATTTTTTAGTGGCCTAAACTAATGGGACTTATGCATAACTAGGCCTAAAACTAATATTCTAAGAAAATACTAAATCTTCTAGAAAAATTGTGAAAATTAAATCATATGATCCTAACACTATCTAAAATAGTATACTAAGGGGGATTCTAAAAATACTTATTTTTTCTATGCTTACTAACTAATTATTTTCAGCTAGGAATTAACTATTATTTCCTAAGGATTTTATTACCAAAACCTAAGATAAAGATTCCTAAAAATTTCATAAAAAATATCCTAAGCAATATTAGGGGTCTTTTAATTATAGAAAAAAGAATGGCTCAAAAAGGTTATTGGAAGTTACTTAAATAAAATAAACAAAATTCTGCACAATTAAGGAAACATTCAATAAAGCTAAATAAAAGAATAATTCAGAATTAATTCAAAAATAAATAAATTCCAGAAAATAAAAATATCATAAATTCCTAAATTCAATTATTAATCTACTTGATTTTTTTTGGGGAATTTTCTAATGCTTTTTCCTATTTTTTTAATGAATTATTTCTAACTTAATATTAACTTAAAATAAACTCTAAAGAAGTAACTACAGGGGGTGAGTTCAGTCACTTTCTAAACTGTTTTAATGAATTGGGCCCAATATAGGGGGTAAGAACAGGCCCATATGCAGAAAAGAAAAGGAGGTGAATTTAACAATATTTTGAGTTGTCTTTCTTGTGGGCCTTATAACAGGGGTTGCAATTATCAAACTATCCTATCTTAATGAAATTTCTAATGGTTGATTAACAAAAAAAAAAAAAAAAAATCTTAATTAATGAAATTCTATCCAAATTATCATAATCTCTCAAATTATAATAATTAAACAATTTTTAATCTTATATTATTCTTCTAATTCTATGACAATTTAAAAATTAAAACAAAGCTTAATCTTATGATAATTCCCCTTTTTTATAAACTCTTAATTTAAAATGAATTAACTCTTAACTCATAACAAATGAAATAACTTGTCACCTTATGCAAAATGAAATGAATTCTAATCTTATGAAAAATGAATTAAATAACAATCTTATAATAATATTTTCCAAAATCTGAATTAAACTATAATTTTTATTATAATATTTCTTTTATACATTCCTAACTTAAGAAAATGAATAAAATTCTAATAACCTTATGATAAAAAAATTAATCTAAAATCTTAACTTAAGAAAAATAAAATAAACTAATTTCATTAAAATATTTTCTAAAATCTTAATTTAAGAAAAATAAATAAACTAAGCCTATGATAAAACTTTCTAAAATCTTAATAAAAAAAAATGAATTGAATCTTAATTACAATATAACCTCTTAAGAAAACGAATTAAATTTTAATCTTAGTAATGTTATAATATTATAAAAAATGAAAATTGCAGGATACCAATTAAAAACAAAAAAAAAAAACTAATTCCCCTCTTCTTTTGAAATTTGAAACGTATTAAACAAATTGATTGCTCAATTATTTAATTTTATTGCTCTTAATTTCCTTTTATTATCATCATTACTCATAATATTCTTAATAAATTAACCTTAATTACTCTTAATCCCTCCTAAAATGTCTTATACATAAAAATGAAAGAAAAGAAAAAAGAACCCCAAGAATCACACAGCCGAACCCTAATCCCCCTTTCTCCTTCATCTCTTCCGCCGCCGCCTCTCGGCTTCCCCTCCTTCTTCTTCGTTTCCCCATCCATTGCCACCATCATCGCAACTTAACCTTTAGATTCTAATTCTTCTAACATCATCCACCACCTAATCCGAACTTAAACCATCCTAATCTAACCTCGAACAAAACCTCCGACCTTCCACCGTAAACCTCAATCCGAGCCCAAACTCATGCTCCTAACTTGGTGTAGTCGCGGCTCATAAAGAAGAAACAACGGCCAAACAGACACCGGCACGAAAGCCAACATGTAAACGCGCAAGAAACAATGCGGGAACAGTTCGTACCTTGCAACTTGGTATGCTGACGGTGCTTCGGAGGTGGACGACGGCTCGGAGCTTTCAATGCCGCGAAGCTTCTACTTCCTCTTCCAATTGAAGAACGAGATCGCAAGCGTTCAAGAACTGAGGACGAGTTTTCAATGCCGTGGGCAACCGTTCACGCGTCTAATATCAATTCACCACCAGCAGAATGAGTGGTAATGCCTTGCTCCTCTCCTTATTCAGAATTTGTTGTTGACGATTCGGGTATTATCTTTGTTTCTGAATCTTTTCTCTTCAGCTCAAACCGTCACGAATTGTCGCGAAGCCTTTCCCTGTGGATCATTTGATTAGCGGAGGATCCACGAATATTGATGTGATCACGGAAACACGCTTCGAACAACTGAGGCGATGAATTCAATCCGCAAATTCATGAAGCTTCACAGTGAGGTAGTGATTTCTCTTTATCGATCCATTTCGCAATTTTGTTGTCAATTCACAATTCTGACTGATACTCTTGATTCTGCTGCGAAGTTGTTGATCAGTGCACCATTTTCCTTCATTCTTTTGCAGGTGCTTCATCAATGAAACCAGTTATGCAACCTTGATGGAGTGTCGATGCTGATTCATAACTGATAGGATCAATGAAGAATGGGTGGAGGTTCAGGATCAAAGAATCATTCTGAGACTTGGGGAAGAACTCAGAAAGAATGATTATGGGAGATGCAGAAGAAGAAGGGAGAGAAGTTATGAGAGGGAAGAAAGAAAAAATGGCAGAAGACCTCAAATGTGAAGGATGACGCTGCTTTATAGAAGATTTTCACAAACAAGTCTAGAAACTTCAGGTATGTTCTCCTACTGAATTCAGTTATAGCTGTTAGAGTTTGTTATTATTCGGTTATGAATTTTTTGTGGTTCTGTTATTTTTTGTTGTAAACTCAGCTCATTGTTAGTTATTATGTTTTGAGTTATACTCCCCTGTTTTCACCTTTCTTAGTATTCACTCCAGTCGGATTTTTGTTGTTGTTGATGTAGATGGAAATGCAAGCTCAAGGTACAATGAAGGGTGGAGATTGGAAATTGCAGGAGATTCAAGGTAACGGTTTCCATTCCAACTTTTTATGCTTTTTCTATTAGATACTCAAAGAAAGAAGCTGGACATTAAAACTGAGGAGGAGGGCTTTTTGTTTATCTTTTGCAGGTTTGTTGCTTCCTGGCTGCCTCCCATGAAGGTAACAGCTTCTGGACCATCAGAAATCAAGCTAGGTTGTCCAGAAATCACTTGGAAGTTAATATGTTCGTTGACGATACCAAGTATAGTGGTGGATTGAGTACTGCGCGGATGTTGCAGCAGAAGTTCATAGGAATACTCACATATTTTTATGCTGAGTTTGCTTTGACTTAGTGAGTAGGAGAAAGAACTCCCTCCAACTTTTGAATGTCACATAAGTGTATTAACTCGTGGTTTTCACAGGAAGTATTGAACAAACTTCTAGCTTCTTAAATATGCATTTTTCTTTGGCTTGTGAGTTTGCAGGTCCATGTTACCAAAGCCGAGCTTTCAGAAATTAATGAAGATTCAAATCCGGTGGTACGAAGGATGTCAAGAATTACACGGAAAAAATCACTGATTGCCGCAAATGATGAAGGACTGGAAATTGATAAAGATGGTGGTTTTTTCTTTGAATTTAGTGTAATGATAAAACTTCTTTTGTAACTATACTTTTTTTTTGTGTTTATAACTTGGTAGGATTTTCTTCTCTTGTAACAACATTGTACTTAACCTTGGACTTGGAAATGTAACTGTATTCCTTTGGATTATCTCCAATAATTAACAAATAATTTGTCATCTTTTATGGGCTTTTGATTTTCGAGCGGATTCTCAATGCTTCTAATAAGAACCACAACAAAGCTCTCCTCCGTATGTTCCCCTACATGTACACCTTTCAACTTTCACGTACTTTCTCATACTTACAGCAAAACTTGTGTATGGACATGGTGTTCAGACATATGATCCTAAATTAGGTACATCCTAAGAGGACGCAGTATCACACCATCTTATCCTCTTGCCATTGCATTGTCACTTATATACATAGCTTGTAAGTACATGAAGACTTATCCACCTTATATCACATTGCCTACCAAGACATCCTCTTCCTTTTCTACTTCACGTGGCCTTTAGTAAGAACAAAATTAAGAACAAAGATCTAGCAAACATGTGACTCAGCCCCTTGAAAGAAAATGATCTAAAGGTGTGAAAGAAATGGCCATAGGCCCAAAATAAGTAGCAAAAACAATGGTTTAATATGAATGGCGTTGGATTTTAATAAATGGATAAAGATACTGGCTTGGATTTGAAGTGGATCCCGATGACTTGAACTCGCATTTGAATGACACCTTCTAAATAAATCAATAATTGTGCATTCTCCCTTAACTTGAAACGAAAACCTTTAACACAATCCACTCTTGAGAACTTTGATACCATACTAAACTTCGCACAACCTCGAATTATTATTCTATGAACAAATGGGTCTAAGCCTATCTTTGATACAATGGACCTCCGTTGATAAAGTTCCCTTCAAAGCAAAATCATGAACAAGGACTCCAAATTTTCCTTGAGGTATTCAAAGACGAAGGACACAACTTGAGACATCAGGAGGAGTTGATATTCTTACCCAAAGCCAATTTGACTGAACACCTCAATAATAAGTTAGATGTACCAGTGAATATTCTCCATAAGTTCACACCATAATAGATACAGATAGGGCACGAAACCCTAATTTCCATGGGCCTTGATCACATGCCTTATGAATCCATGAAATGCGATATTATGATGTTAATGAATTGATGAGAAATGCCAATGAATGCAAAATGATGAGCCAATAGAGGGAATAAATACGAGGGCAAATTTTGAGGTATTACAGCTGCCCCTATTCAATCATCTGCAAGCCTGAACGAATAATTGCAACGGCTTTTATATGTTCAAGGCGTGGAGTGATTGAATACCCAAAATAAAACCTGAAAATTTGCACACCGAAGACAATGGGAATGCCATCTGCCCATTTATTTATTTATACATTTTTTGATTTTGACCTCTGAATAGGTAGCGGAGAATAGAAAACAGGCGGAAATTTACTGGGAAGAATGCCATCCTCGAATGACAACTCAAAAGAAGATAGGACGCGATGAAACGGGATCATTGTACTTACATGATATCCCGGGACGCGACCGTTGTACTGAAACGGAGACGCAAAAAGGAAATAAGACTGTTGTACTGAAACAAGACTCAAATACGAGACCATTGTACTTAAATGGAAACTCGAAAGGAACGGGATCGTTGTACTTAAACGAGAGCCCAAGCAAACAGGATCATTGTACTTAAACGATAACCTGAGACGCGACCGTTGTACTGAAACGGAGATGCGAAAAATGAGACTGTTGTACTGAAACAAGACTCAAAGACGAGACCATTGTACTTAAATGGAAACTCGAAACGAACGGGATCGTTGTACTTAAACGAGAGCCCAAGCAAACAGGATCATTGTACTTAAATGATAACCTGAGACGCGACCGTTGTACTGAAACGGAGACACGAAAGAATGAGACTGTTGTACTGAAACAAGACTCAAATACGAGACCATTGTACTTAAATGGAAACTCGAAATGAACGGGATCGTTGTACTTAAACAAGAGCCCAAGCAAACAGGATCATTGTACTTAAATGATAACCTGAGACGCGACCGTTGTACTGAAACGGAGACACGAAAGAATGAGACTGTTGTACTGAAACAAGAATCAAATACGAGACCATTGTACTTAAATGGAAACTCGAAATGAACGGGATCGTTGTACTTAAACGAGAGCCCAAGCAAACAGGATCATTGTACTTAAATGATAACCTGAGACGCGACCGTTGTACTGAAACGGAGACGCGAAAACATGAGATTGTTGTACTGAAACAAAACTCAATTGGGGATAACAACAACTTGGTGGAAGCATCCATCCTGGGAAATGAAGTTGCAATCTGTGGGGAACATATCAATCTGATGGGAGATATAACAGGTCTCATGTAATATACCTCAAAACTGGCTCATGCTAGCATGCATATGTTTGGATTTATGGCGTAATGCTCCATGACAATGGAAATGCTACGCTTTGGAGGATGCAGACGCAATGATGATTATGCGAATGACAATGCAAAAGAGATCTCCTGATAAGGAGACTGCAGGTAATTCCAGATAACTTGGCTGGGAAGAAACGATGATCACTGCATTGATCTAGTTCATCCTGGTGAGGAGGAAACAACTCTGCGGGAAAAGCTGTTAATAATTCACTGGCTCAGAATAACTGTCACTGCCAAAAAATAAATTGGACTTTGAGATTGGAGCGCCAAGACCCTGCTGGAGGTGGACCCTTCTTGAACTCTGATGGGGAAGTGAGGACTTCCTGGGAACCAAAGGCATGACACTGCTGAGGAAGCAACTGCTGGGGAGGCAAAATACCCTTTACGCTGTTAAGAATTGCCCCTGTCTGCACGGAGACTTCTGCTTGGGGATTGCACCCACTCTTTGCTACCTTGCTGGGTGAAGTTTCAACTGGCACATGGATGGGGATGATTGGAAACACCCTGGGAGATACTTGTTTCTGTTCAAACAAAAGGGATGCCCATTCTGGATAACTGTTGTTAACTTTGTTAGCAACATCAGCACCTGTACCTGCATGAACACAATCGATAGTACATGCAACACAGAGAATTAGTTTGGGACCTGCTTGCCCCAGGCTCATAGCATGAATCATTATCTAGGTATCTCAGCACCCTTTCAGAGTTGTATTAAATGTTTCTATTCTCCTGCACGAGTTAGCAAAACATTCAAATGTTCATAACACAATGCAAGTTAGACGTTTTCACAATCAATCAATGCTAGATGAAAAAGTAGAAACAAAGAAACAAAATGGTCAATTGACTGAAGTTGAACTTTTATTGATTTGGAAAGGTGGCCCCGAATAGGCGGTACAAAGGAAGCAGTTCCCTGGAATGAGGGAACAACTAAAAGAAAAACAAAACTACCCTATTGGCAATGTAAGAAATGAATCTCATCAAGTTTCAACCCTGTTATGACTCGTATATCTTCAAGACGTTCCGCTCTCTTGCCTCTTGAGAAAAAGTAAGTGAACTGATCTTCAACCCTTAGGATAGCCTCAACTGTAAGTAAATCATGGATCTCGCAGATCACAGTCGTTCGTGTTAATCCCTCTTTTGCGTGGATCGCCCTTTCAGGTTTTCAATCCACCGGGATACCCTTTTTTGCCTGAGTTGTCCGATGTGGCTTTTCAACTCAGCGGGTGTACATTTTTTTTTCAAAATTTCCCTAACTTTTGCCCGAGCCTTTTATTCTGTTTTTGGCTCGCCGGGATGCCCATTTTTGCCTGGATCTTTATTCTGTTTTTATCCAGCGGGTCCTTTTTACACGAAGTATTTTCTTACTGCGTCTGCGTTGACAGGGGATGGAAAGTCTTCTCCGTCCATGGTTGTCAGCATTAAGGCTCCGCCTGAGAAAACCTTTTTAACCACGAACGGTCCTTCATAGTTGGGTGTCCACTTGCCCCTATGATCGTTGAGAGGAGGAAGAATCCTTTTCAGCACTAAATCTCCTGGCATGTATCTCTGTGGTCGCACCTTCTTGTCAAAAGCTTGCTTCATTCGTCGCTGATACAACTGTCCATGGCATACAGCTGCTAGACGCTTCTCTTCAATGAGGCTCAATTGATTATATCTGGATCGGAGCCACTCAGCTTCATCTAGCTTAATGTCCATCATCACCCTCAGCGAGGGAATTTCTACTTCGACTGGTAGGACTGCCTCCATACCATACACCAATGAGAATGGAGTTTCCCCAGTTGAAGTGCGTATTGAGGTTCTATACCCATGCAAGGCGAATGGTAACATCTCGTGCCAATCTTTGTACGTCACAACCATCTTCTGCACAATCTTTTTGATGTTTTTATTAGCCGCCTCAACAGCGCCATTCATCTTCGGACGATATGGAGAAGAGTTGTGGTGTTCTATTTTGAAGTCTCGACACAAGTCAGCCATCATCTTGTTATTGAGGTTAGAACCATTATCAGTAATGATCCTTTCAGGGATTCCATACCGGCAGATGATGTCCCGCTTAATAAATCGAGCGACCACTTGCTTAGTGACATTGGTGTAGGAAGCTGCTTCAACCCACTTCGTGAAATAATCAATAGCAACTAGGATGAAGCGATGTCCATTAGAAGCTGTTGGCTCAATCTTTCCAATCATATCGATGCCCCACATAGCGAACGGCCACGGTGAAGACATGACACTCAACGGATTCGGAGGCACATGGACCTTGTCGGCATAAATTTGACACTTATGGCATTTGCGGGAATATTTACAACAATCAGATTCCATGGTAATCCAATAGTATCCCGATCTCAATAATTTCTTGGCCATGGCATGTCCTCCAGCATGGGTACCAAAGGAGCCTTCGTGAACCTCCTGCATTAACATGTCTGCCTCGTGTCTGTCCACACACCTGAGCAGCACCATGTCAAAGTTCCGTTTGTACAACACACCATCCTGATTCAAGAAAAAACCTCCCGCCAGTCTTCTAAGAGTTTTCTTATCTTTACTGGATGCCCCAGCCGGGTATTCTTGAGCCTTCAGGAATTGTTTGATGTCGTGGTACCAAGGTTTATCATCTTCACTATCACCAACTGCAAAGACATAAGCCGGTCTTTCAAGCTTGGAGACCGAAATTCGAGGCACGAAATTTTCTCGACAAACTTTGATCATGGACGATAAAGTTGCGAGAGCATCGGCGAACTGGTTTTCGTCTCTAGGAACATAGCTCAGCTTTACTTTGGTAAAGAAGGTTAACAGCCTCCTGACGTAATCTCGGTAAGGAATCAAACGAGCTTGATGAACTAGCCATTTGCCATTGACTTGATTTACCACCAAAGCAGAATCTCCGAAGATCTCAAGGTTTTTGACTCGCAAGTCTATTGCCTCTTCGATCCCCATGATGCAAGCTTCATACTCTGCCTCGTTGTTAGTACACTCGAAGGTCAACCGAGCAGCAAGAGGTGTGTGGACTCCTTCTGGTGAAATAATAACAGCACCTACTCCACTCCCATTCATGTTTACAGCTCCGTCAAACATCAACTTCCATTTGGATTCAGGGTCGGGCCCCTCCTCCGGAAGTGGTTCTTCATGGTCTTTCGACCTGAGGAACATGATGTCCTCATCCGGAAACTCAAACCTCATGGGTTGATAATCATCAATCGGCTGTTGGGCCAAGTATTCTGACAACACACTCCCCTTGATTGCTTTTTGTGAAGTGTATTGTATGTCATACTCCGTGAGTATCATCTGCCAACGAGCCACTCTTCCTGTCAAAGCCGGCTTCTCAAAGATGTATTTTACAGGATCCATCTTGGAAATTAGGAGAGTAGTATGAGTTAGCATGTACTGTCTTAGTCGGCGAGCAGCCCATGCCAAAGCGCAGCAAGTTTTCTCGAGTAGTGAGTATCTTGTCTCACAATCGGTAAACTTTTTGCTAAGGTAATAAATGGCGTGCTCTTTTCGACCAGACTCGTCCTGCTGACCCAGTACACATCCCATCGATCCTTCCAGCACAGTAAGATACATGATCAGAGGCCTCCCTGGCACTGGAGGCATAAGAATTGGTGGCTCCAGCAAATATTCTTTAATTCGGTCGAAGGCCCGCTGACAGTCTTCATTCCATTTAATGGCCTGATTCTTCCTCAGAAGCTTAAAGATGGGCTCGCACGTGGCCGTCAGGTGAGAAATAAACCGTGCAATGTAGTTTAGTCTCCCCAAAAAACCACGCACTTGCTTTTCAGTCTTTGGCTCAGGCATTTCCTGGATTGCTTTCACCTTGGCCGGATCAACCTCAATTCCTCGTTCACTAACAATGAAACCGAGTAACTTGCCAGAACGAACCCCGAAGGTACATTTATTCGGATTTAACCTCAGTCTGAACTTTCGAAGCCTATCAAACAATTTTGCTAGGTTGACCAAGTGCTCTTCCTCTGTCTGGGACTTTGCTATCATGTCATCAACATAAACCTCAATTTCATGATGGATCATGTCGTGAAACAACGTCACCATTACCCGTTGGTAAGTAGCTCCTGCATTCTTTAAACCAAACGGCATGACCTTGTAACAAAAGGTGCCCCAAGGAGTGATGAAAGTTGTCTTTTCCATATCCTCGGGAGCCATCTTGATTTGATTATAGCCTGAGAATCCGTCCATGAAAGAGAACACGGAAAACTGAGCAGTATTATCGACAAGTACATCTATGTGAGGTAGAGGGAAGTCATCTTTGGGGCTAGCCCTATTCAAATCCCTGTAATCCACACACATTCTGACTTTGCCATCTTTTTTAGGAACCGGCACGATGTTAGCAACCCACGGAGGATAACTAGTCACGGCTAGGAAGCCAGCATCAAACTGTTTTTGCACTTCTTCTTTTATTTTAATTGCCATGTCTGGACGCGTACGCCTCAACTTCTGCTTTACCGGAAGACAACCTTCTCTGAGGGGTAGCTTGTGCACCACGATATCAGTGTCTAAACCCGGCATATCTTGGTAGGACCATGCAAAGACGTCGACATATTCTCGAAGCATAGCAGTCAAGCGAGTCTTGACGGACTCTTCTAATGCAGCTCCAATCTTGACTTCTTTCTTGTCCTCTTCAGTACCCAGGTTTATCACTTCAACATCTTCCTCGTGCGGCTGAATCATCTTCTCCTCTTGTTTCAGCAGTCTGGCCAATTCTTCGGGTAAATCGCAATCCTCTTCACCTTCCTCATCGGCTTGATAAATTGGATTGTCGAAGTCATACTTAGCCATAACAGGGTCGTCATTGATAAGATCCGGTGACGAGCACCTGCATGAATGATGATTCATGCAAGGCTTTAGCAACAACTTGCGAAAATGAGAAACATTGCCATTTTAAAACTTTTCTTTCTTTTTGAAAAACAAAAATAAAAAACGAAAGACAGAGAACAACATGAAATGAATGCGAAACGTCAATTTTATTCATGATTGTGTTAATGAACAAATGAACCCTTACAAAGATTCACTATGCCCCGGGCAAGACATAGTGCTTTAATACAGGAAAACAGAAACAAAAATCATTACTCTTCAAAAGATGTTACTGAAATGAGCCTTTCTGACGTCCAGTTGCCAAGCTGAGCTCCTGGGACGGCAGGCCTAATCCATTCATCCAAGTCACAGTCACTATCAACAGCTTCATCCTGCACTGCGCTGATATTTCCGTAGTCTATCACTCCTGCACTTGTGAAAGTGACCGGGCTCTGACAACCTTTTGCACTTGTTTCAGACGAAGATCCCCCAGGGTGATAACCAATCCCGAACATGTCTTTCTTCTCTGGCAATTCGATTGGGCTGCCCCAGCCTTCTCGCACTCCAGATTCTACTAATTCACGCGCTTGTTTATAAGAAGCTATAGACACCCCCTTCTTTGGCACCTCAGGAGAAGTTGCTACGGCGGATGCTTGCTCGGACTTCAAAGGCTCAAAAGCTTGACATGGGGTTTCGACTATTTCGCCATCCATCTCCACATATTTGAATGAGGCTAGATGACTGACGAAGATATCTTCTTCTCCGCTGACTGTCACAACTTGACCTTCCCAGACGAACTTTAATTTCTGATGAAGCGTAGAAGAAACCGCTCCTGCCGAGTGTATCCAGGGCCTTCCAAGTAAACAACTATATGCCGGCTGGATATCCATCACGTAAAACGTGGTATTGAAGACTTGTGGACCTACCTTAATAGGTAACTCCACCTCTCCAAATACCGATCTTCTTGATCCATCAAATGCCCGTACTACTAAATCACTGGGCTTCAACACCACCCCATCATAGTCCAGCTTCATCAATGCCTTCTTAGGCAAGACATTCAGAGATGAACCAGTATCCACCAGCACATGGGAGAGCACTGCACCCTTGCATTCCAGAGAAATATGCAATGCCCGATTGTGAGCACGCCCATCAGAAGTTAAGTCCAAGTCCGTGAAACCCAGTCCATGACTGGCATTAACACTGGACACCACCGTTTCTAGCTGGTTTACGGAAATATCCTGAGGCACGTATGCCTTGTTCAGAATATTTAAAAGGGCCTTCCTGTGAGAGTCCGAACACATAAGTAATGATAAGATGGAGATCTTTGACGGCGTCTGCTGCAAATGATCTACAATCTTATAGTCACTCTTCTTGATGATCCTCAGGAATTCTTCGGTTTCCTTATCAAAGGTGAGATCTGGATCAGCTGATGGAGTTGGATCATTGGCAACTACTGGTTGTTTTCCCCTGGCTCTAGCTTGGGCTTCGGCAGTATCCCTGGGTGGTATCACATTGCTTCTCAGTGCTTCCGGCGCAAATAGTCTTCCGCTTCTAGTAAAACCCCCTACTCCAACATTCTCTACTTGAGCTGGGGTTATACTAGTCGTGGCCAACTCTTGTCTCTGGCCGTTGCAATACACTTCGCCACCATAGTTCCAAGGAACTGCTCTGTCACTTTGGTACATTATGGGTCCAGCAGTGGTAATAGTTATTGGCGCCACTCTGGCACGCGAAGGAACTTGGGATGGATCATAAAAGATAGTCACCGTAGATACTTCACTTTCTTTCACGATCTTGTCAAATTGCAGCACTCCTTCATCAATCATACCTTGAATTCCGGCCTTCAATCTTTTACAACCGTTGGTAGCTTCTGTGCATTCTGAACAATCATCCTCGCATCCGGGGAAAATACCTTTCTTCAACAAACAAACCTTGATAGCAACCAATGAAGTCTTCAAGTCATCTACATCATCCACCAAATTCAATTTCTCCCCTTCACCAATTGCACCAACCGTGCCTCTGTGAGGAGGCATGGGATTTTCCAGCACATTAGGAGAGGGAGCGAAATTGATCGCTTTAGAATCCAACAAGTCCTGAACAACATGCTTCAACGCTTTACAATTTTCAGTACTATGGCCGGGAGCTCCAGAATGAAACTCGCATCTAGCATTCGAGTCATAACCTTCAGGAATTTGGCCTGGCCTTGGAGGTTGCAAGGTACGGAGCTGAATCATTTGAAGCTGCAGGAGATTCTTCAACAGTTGGGAGTAAGACATTGGTGGAGCTTCAATATGTCTATCCTTCACCCTCTGGGAGTAGTACGGACGAGGGGGTCTTGGCTGATACCCCTGTGAGCGTTGCGGCTGTGGAGGCTGAATCCGTTGTTGAACTGGAGGTGTTGAAATAGTGACGGGGGCCACTTGCTGATAATATCCTTGGTGCATCATTCCTCTCTGTGCGTATATTGCTCCTGTTTCTCCTTCCCTCCTTTTCACAAAGGGTTTCTTGATGCCAGATACCGAAGCGCTTCCATTTTGAATCTTCCCCTGTTTGAGCCAGCTTTCGATTCTTTCTCCAGTCAGGATAATGTCCGAAAAACCACTTGAGGAACAACCAGCCAACCTTTCCATGAAATGCCCTGGGAGGGTATTCAGGAAAAGATCGACCATCTCTCTTTCCAATAAAGGTGGTTGCACTCGGGCGGCCACCTCACGCCACCTCTGTGCATAGTCTTTGAAGCTCTCCGAGCTCCTCTGTGTCAAGCTTTGGAGCTGAGTACGGCTAGGTGCCATGTCAATGTTGTATTGATATTGTCTGAGGAAGGCCTCACCCAAATCCTTCCAGCTTCTAATAGAACTCCTTTCCAACTTCATGTACCACTCCAAGGATCCTCCAGAAAGGCTATCCTGGAAATAGTACATCCATAGTTTCTCGTCTCGCGTGTGGGCCGCAATCTTCCTGTAGAAGGCCTGTAAATGAGTTTTCGGGCAAGAGTTGCCGTTGTATTTATCAAATGCTGGTGGCCTGAACTTATGTGGAATGACCACCCCAGGTACTAAACCCATATCTGACACGTCAATTCCCAAAGTGTCTTTGCATTCCAAGGCCTTGACCTTCTCTGCAAGCACCAAGAAGTCGTTGAGATTTCCGTCACCGCCGAAACCCATATCATTGTTGAAGTACTGGAATTGGTCTTCCTGCCTGTCCTGCACAGGAACATACGTAGCCATAGATGGATCTGGAACATGAGGTCCACCTGTACCGTTGTTAGTATTGGGAGGAGCCCCTAGTCCGCCGGAAGTAGTTGCCTGAGCATTAGTGTTAGGAGGAGTTAACCCTTGAATTGCATTTCTCAGTTCTTGCTGCCCCTGGGCCATCCCCTGCATCAGAGTCACAAATTCTGCCATCTTGGTACGGACATCGTTGAGTTCGGTCTGCATGGCGTCCATTGCTGTTCTTTGATTACTGCGGGTCGCGTACCGATGAGGAATATTTTGTCGAATGTACCGGGTCTTGGCGGCCCTCGCAATCTTTGCCTGATGAACACAGATAAATTAGACATCTCGAAGAAAAACCTGCAAAGACAAAGACAAAATGCAAATGATGTATATGCAATGCAATGTGTTCCTTTTATTCCCGAGTATTTTCCTGTGTCCGGTCCTGGCATTAAGAAGATAAGAATTGGGAAGAAGACCCAAATAATATTCAGACATAATGACGGCTGTGGAGAATTGGTACTCATTTCCCGTGTCAGTGCAAATAACGAACAAGAAATCCGGAACAAATCAATCATATAAACTGGAGTTTGAAAATACAAAGTCCCCGAAGGGTACCAATCACGATAACAAAAGTACATCACGTATAAGGAATCCCACAACAAGCCTGTGGGTAATCCGAGTACAACAATATGAAATTACACACTAGGGAACTCTATATCTTTCAATCTCCAGCTAAGGCATTTGACGCTCTGGAACAGCTGAACCATATCTGGATGACCGGGCTCCTGGATGAGCTTCTGAATGAGGAGGTCCCTCGTATCAGAAGAAGCGTGTAACTCCTCGATCTGTTGTAGAAATGTTGCTTCATTCTCCTTGCTTTGACTCGATTCGGCCTTCGACCTTTTCACCTCAGCTTTCAACTTCAAGTCTTCAATCTCCTTTCGAGCTTCCTTCAGTGCCTGCTGGCTTTCTGTTACGCGCCGGATACGATCCTCCTCTTGATAATAAGCTTTCCTGAGAAGTTCTTTCTGCCCATCTAAAGAATCCTGAAGACTTTTGACTTCCTGTTTGTGCTTGGCGTCTAACTCCTTTTGTTTCTTCAGATTTTCGTCCCATTTCTCCTGCCATAAAGTAACAGCTTCATTGGCTTCACTAAGATCCTTCTTCTCTCTTCGGCGCTGGGCCGTCATATGAGTCTCAGCTAAACCTTTCTTTCGGAAATAGAGCTCTCTATCTTCAAAGTCCTTCTGCTTGAGACGGACTATCTCCTCGGCTTGCACAGCTCTATCTTTCAATCGACGGTTCTGGATCATCAGCGCTTGACAAGAATTGAGAGCCTCTTGATTTTCAACCCTCAGTTGCTTAACCAAAGCTTCTAACTTCTGATATTCCTCCAAAGGCACCGTAGTTCTTGGTGCCACCTCTTTAGGGTAAAGAGGCGTCTCTCTAGAAAATGGTAGAAGATGAGTCTTCACACGGTCCTCCAACCAGCTGGCAAAAGGATCATAGGTATTAGGATCTACTCTTCCAAAATCTTTCTTTCCTTTCATCACCTTAACTTCCCAAGCTTGGGATGCTAGGATACTCATTTTGGAGTTTCCCTCTGCTGAGAAATATAAGGACTCATTTGCATCGCCGATCAAAGGTACATCTCTTAAAGGATAGCCGAACTGTTTCCTGGACAAGATAGGATTGTAGCTAATCCCACCTTTTCTTCCCATCAAAGGTACATTTGGAAAGCTACCACAACTAACCAACATTTCTTTGCCCACCAAATCTCTGTTGCATCCCCAAGCAATGTCAGCTGAGGTTAAGCCCATTAATCTTTTGGACCACTTCCAAGATTGTTTCAAATCCTGAAAGGGTCCTGATTTAGGGAGTTGCCTTACAAACCAATCAGCGAATATGGGAGCACAACAATTTACAAACCCCTTCCTCTTTTCATTTCTGTGGTGAACTCCATAATAAAAGTCAGCTAGCAATGTAGGAACAGGATTTCTCTTGACGAAGATGGTGATGGCCTCCATGTTAATTAGTCCTTTCTCTCCGGGAAACAAACTGATTCCATATACTACCATAGCCAACAGTGCTTTGAAGTCTGCCCATTTCTTTTCCGATGCCATAACACGTGCCTCTGCAACAAGAAAGTCTAAAGGAATTCCTTTACTTTGGCCAGCCTCTAATCCCACCTTGAGTCTAGGCATACTCAAATGACAGGCAATAGTGATATCCTCATGAGATGGGATCCTCTCCGAAACATAGTAAGGTACACCCTCCTTAACAGGAACACTCAGCATGCTAGAAACCTCCTCCAATGTAGGCGCCAGAATATAATCAGGAAAAACAAAAACCCTCAGCTGTGGATCATAAAACTGCAGCAGAGAATGCAAGCTATCCTTCTGGTCGACTGTGGGCTTGCTCACATAATTCAGTATCCTGCCGTACTCTCTCCTGAAATCATCAAGGACTCGGTCACCCATCAAGCTAATCAAACCCTGACCACTCTCTGTCTCTGGCTGCGGGAAAGTATAATGAACATTTCTCTTCCTCGGAATCTCCATGCTGAAGTAGAAAATATGACCAGGACCTAGGAAGTAATGAACCCTGGGAATAAAAAGAACACAAAATGATTAATGATGATATGATGCTTATGCAAGACAAGGCATGTGATCAGTGAAGTGTATGTGATGTGCCAATCATATAATCAGGTGTCGGTGCCAGGTTTCAAAATCCAGATATCACAATAATTATTCCTCTGATCCGGAGTCCATAACTTAAGAACAGAAATCCAGATCACAAAACTGAACCAAAGGCAAAGTGGGTATGCTGAAGGTACCAGGGTTCCTGCAAACCTGTAAACCCCTCCCAATCTCACGGGTGTGCTACTCGGGTCAACATCACGGACTCTCGAGGCCGAATAGCAATAATACGTTCACCACTTCCGAGAAATGGCTCATGACCAAATCAGGGAAGCGGTTTGGCATTATGTACTACTCAGGGAGGTCTCAGTTGAGTCCGGAAAAACAAGCATCCCTCACAAGTTTCCAGCTTCAAGCACTGAGTCGAGAAACAATAGTACATTCATCCCGAAGGGTACAATACTATCGTCATACGAACAGTTTGCTTTAACTGAATTCCTATGAGAGAACCAGGCCATCCTATGCGAGTTCCCAGTGGGCCCTCGGATGCGAGTGGGTTTGCCAATAAATGTGGTCTGCCACTGTCATCACTGGAGAGGGATGTTTCCACAAAGGTTCTCAATGATCGGTCCCCTGACTGCACATAACTATCAAGGTAGCGCATCAACCCAGAAAGATTCCGGTATCAATACATTCCCGAGAAGGTCGCAAGTCAAGGTGTGGAACTCACTACTACCAACATAGCAAGATGCCATGAAGCCAAAGTGGAACCACTCTAAGTCCTAGGGTGCACTCAAGCCGGGTAGTTGGCTTATCTCACAGTAACTCCCAACCCACAGAAAAAATGAAAACCAGCACAGCCAGACAGTCCAGTATAATATGATGCATGGAAAATAAAATACTGAAAGCGGTAAATAAATGCGATAAAGTAAAGCTGTAAAAAAACAATAAATAAACATTAAATCTAAACTAAATCACACAGCAACAAACATATAAACACCCAAAGAAACAAAACCAAACAGGCGCTAGGATTGACTCTACAAGGGAAACCAGAAGAATCAGGTTATTCCCCAGCAGAGTCGCCAGCTGTCGCTCCCGGGATTTTCATCCTAGTACAAACGCGAAAGTGGCGCGGAAAGGTTAGAGTCGCCAGCCAGACATTTTTATCCCAAAGGAATGGGAAAGGTAATGTTGCACAAACCTGAGGAAGAAGGAAAGGACAAGGCCTTGCGAACCAAAGATCTGAGTTCGGGAGTCGGTTACGAACTGGGAAGGTATTAGCACCCCAATCCGTCCGTCGTACCCGACGGGATCCACGCTTGTTTGCTTGTTTTAAAGGGTGAGAAATAAAACTGCTGCTGAATAAAACCGCTAACTGGAATGGAAATGAAATGAGAAAGGAACTGAATAAGAATAAAAGGGGGAAATGTAGGGAAAATAAAGAGTGTGCTCGAACGGGCCCTACCCCGCTGCCTACGTACCTCATCGGGATAATGAGGATCAGAGTCGACGTAGTTCGCCTAACTAAGGCGGGAACTATTTGTTTGTGTTTTTTATGTTGGAACTGCGTATGTCTATGCTCAGGTGTTGCAGGCTCGTCTGGTACGAGTGCGTTTACCGTCTTGCATGCGAGACAAGTTGTCGCGAGTTCGCGTTGTGAGTGAATGAGATGAGAAGAGAAGTTCCCGCAGGATAGTCGCTTATTGTTTGTTTTTTGTCTTTTAAAAGAAGTGTTTTGAATTTTTGTTTGTGAACTGTCTTGTACTAAGACCTATCCATCGCGGGAAGTATTTACACCTCGCCCCGAAACAGGACGCGTATAAACACTCCGCAACAAAGTCTCGTGTCGTACAAGATTGTTCGGTTTTTATTAAGTGTTTTATTGCTTTTCTTTTGAGATGAGAAAGAGAATGACTCAAGTTGATAAAAGGAAAAATCTAAGGGACTAAGACTCAATCCTAATGTGTTATGTATTTACAAAGTGGTCCTAATGGTTAGTGAGGTTTTCTATTCCTAATGGAAACTTAAAACTACTAGAATTCAACTTACTTCTTAATGAAGTTAAGTTGATTCTAAGAACACATGGGAAACCTATACAAGTTGCAACAATAAAAACAAGGCAAAACAATGAAATCAACTATGAGAAATAATATTCTAAAAATGCCTTAAAGGCATGAATAATAAATAGTCTTATTTATTTATTCTATTTCTATATGGAAATGAATTTTATACTAAAGTCTAAATCTAGGTCAAACTTAATATTCATCCTAAAACAAATTAAACTAAACCTAAGCCTAATGTTAAATTCTATGACTAAAATTAATCTAGACTATTATTATTATTATTTTTTTGTATTGAACTATATTGTTATTATTTTTTAGTGGCCTAAACTAATGGGACTTATGCATAACTAGGCCTAAAACTAATATTCTAAGAAAATACTAAATCTTCTAGAAAAATTGTGAAAATTAAATCATATGATCCTAACACTATCTAAAATAGTATACTAAGGGGATTCTAAAAATACTTATTTTTTCTATGCTTACTAACTAATTATTTTCAGCTAGGAATTAACTATTATTTCCTAAGGATTTTATTACCAAAACCTAAGATAAAGATTCCTAAAAATTTCATAAAAAATATCCTAAGCAATATTAGGGGTCTTTTAATTATAGAAAAAAGAATGGCTCAAAAAGGTTATTGGAAGTTACTTAAATAAAATAAACAAAATTCTGCACAATTAAGGAAACATTCAATAAAGCTAAATAAAAGAATAATTCAGAATTAATTCAAAAATAAATAAATTCCAGAAAATAAAAATATCATAAATTCCTAAATTCAATTATTAATCTACTTGATTTTTTTTGGGGAATTTTCTAATGCTTTTTCCTATTTTTTTAATGAATTATTTCTAACTTAATATTAACTTAAAATAAACTCTAAAGAAGTAACTACAGGGGGTGAGTTCAGTCACTTTCTAAACTGTTTTAATGAATTGGGCCCAATATAGGGGGTAAGAACAGGCCCATATGCAGAAAAGAAAAGGAGGTGAATTTAACAATATTTTGAGTTGTCTTTCTTGTGGGCCTTATAACAGGGGTTGCAATTATCAAACTATCCTATCTTAATGAAATTTCTAATGGTTGATTAACAAAAAAAAAAAAAAAATCTTAATTAATGAAATTCTATCCAAATTATCATAATCTCTCAAATTATAATAATTAAACAATTCTTAATCTTATATTATTCTTCTAATTCTATGACAATTTAAAAATTAAAACAAAGCTTAATCTTATGATAATTCCCCTTTTTTATAAACTCTTAATTTAAAATGAATTAACTCTTAACTCATAACAAATGAAATAACTTGTCACCTTATGCAAAATGAAATGAATTCTAATCTTATGAAAAATGAATTAAATAACAATCTTATAATAATATTTTCCAAAATCTGAATTAAACTATAATTTTTATTATAATATTTCTTTTATACATTCCTAACTTAAGAAAATGAATAAAATTCTAATAACCTTATGATAAAAAAATTAATCTAAAATCTTAACTTAAGAAAAATAAAATAAACTAATTTCATTAAAATATTTTCTAAAATCTTAATTTAAGAAAAATAAATAAACTAAGCCTATGATAAAACTTTCTAAAATCTTAATAAAAAAAAATGAATTGAATCTTAATTACAATATAACCTCTTAAGAAAACGAATTAAATTTTAATCTTAGTAATGTTATAATATTATAAAAAATGAAAATTGCAGGATACCAATTAAAAACAAAAAAAAAAACTAATTCCCCTCTTCTTTTGAAATTTGAAACGTATTAAACAAATTGATTGCTCAATTATTTAATTTTATTGCTCTTAATTTCCTTTTATTATCATCATTACTCATAATATTCTTAATAAATTAACCTTAATTACTCTTAATCCCTCCTAAAATGTCTTATACATAAAAATGAAAGAAAAGAAAAAAGAACCCCAAGAATCACACAGCCGAACCCTAATCCCCCTTTCTCCTTCATCTCTTCCGCCGCCGCCTCTCGGCTTCCCCTCCTTCTTCTTCGTTTCCCCATCCATTGCCACCATCATCGCAACTTAACCTTTAGATTCTAATTCTTCTAACATCATCCACCACCTAATCCGAACTTAAACCATCCTAATCTAACCTCGAACAAAACCTCCGACCTTCCACCGTAAACCTCAATCCGAGCCCAAACTCATGCTCCTAACTTGGTGTAGTCGCGGCTCATAAAGAAGAAACAACGGCCAAACAGACACCGGCACGAAAGCCAACATGTAAACGCGCAAGAAACAATGCGGGAACAGTTCGTACCTTGCAACTTGGTATGCTGACGGTGCTTCGGAGGTGGACGACGGCTCGGAGCTTTCAATGCCGCGAAGCTTCTACTTCCTCTTCCAATTGAAGAACGAGATCGCAAGCATTCAAGAACTGAGGACGAGTTTTCAATGCCGTGGGCAACCGTTCACGCGTCTAATATCAATTCACCACCAGCAGAATGAGTGGTAATGCCTTGCTCCTCTCCTTATTCAGAATTTGTTGTTGACGATTCGGGTATTATCTTTGTTTCTGAATCTTTTCTCTTCAGCTCAAACCGTCACGAATTGTCGCGAAGCCTTTCCCTGTGGATCATTTGATTAGCGGAGGATCCACGAATATTGATGTGATCACGGAAACACGCTTCGAACAACTGAGGCGATGAATTCAATCCGCAAATTCATGAAGCTTCACAGTGAGGTAGTGATTTCTCTTTATCGATCCATTTCGCAATTTTGTTGTCAATTCACAATTCTGACTGATACTCTTGATTCTGCTGCGAAGTTGTTGATCAGTGCACCATTTTCCTTCATTCTTTTGCAGGTGCTTCATCAATGAAACCAGTTATGCAACCTTGATGGAGTGTCGATGCTGATTCATAACTGATAGGATCAATGAAGAATGGGTGGAGGTTCAGGATCAAAGAATCATTCTGAGACTTGGGGAAGAACTCAGAAAGAATGATTATGGGAGATGCAGAAGAAGAAGGGAGAGAAGTTATGAGAGGGAAGAAAGAAAAAATGGCAGAAGACCTCAAATGTGAAGGATGACGCTGCTTTATAGAAGATTTTCACAAACAAGTCTAGAAACTTCAGGTATGTTCTCCTACTGAATTCAGTTATAGCTGTTAGAGTTTGTTATTATTCGGTTATGAATTTTTTGTGGTTCTGTTATTTTTTGTTGTAAACTCAGCTCATTGTTAGTTATTATGTTTTGAGTTATACTCCCCTGTTTTCACCTTTCTTAGTATTCACTCCAGTCGGATTTTTGTTGTTGTTGATGTAGATGGAAATGCAAGCTCAAGGTACAATGAAGGGTGGAGATTGGAAATTGCAGGAGATTCAAGGTAACGGTTTCCATTCCAACTTTTTATGCTTTTTCTATTAGATACTCAAAGAAAGAAGCTGGACATTAAAACTGAGGAGGAGGGCTTTTTGTTTATCTTTTGCAGGTTTGTTGCTTCCTGGCTGCCTCCCATGAAGGTAACAGCTTCTGGACCATCAGAAATCAAGCTAGGTTGTCCAGAAATCACTTGGAAGTTAATATGTTCGTTGACGATACCAAGTATAGTGGTGGATTGAGTACTGCGCGGATGTTGCAGCAGAAGTTCATAGGAATACTCACATATTTTTATGCTGAGTTTGCTTTGACTTAGTGAGTAGGAGAAAGAACTCCCTCCAACTTTTGAATGTCACATAAGTGTATTAACTCGTGGTTTTCACAGGAAGTATTGAACAAACTTCTAGCTTCTTAAATATGCATTTTTCTTTGGCTTGTGAGTTTGCAGGTCCATGTTACCAAAGCCGAGCTTTCAGAAATTAATGAAGATTCAAATCCGGTGGTACGAAGGATGTCAAGAATTACACGGAAAAAATCACTGATTGCCGCAAATGATGAAGGACTGGAAATTGATAAAGATGGTGGTTTTTTCTTTGAATTTAGTGTAATGATAAAACTTCTTTTGTAACTATACTTTTTTTTTGTGTTTATAACTTGGTAGGATTTTCTTCTCCTGTAACAACATTGTACTTAACCTTGGACTTGGAAATGTAACTGTATTCCTTTGGATTATCTCCAATAATTAACAAATAATTTGTCATCTTTTATGGGCTTTTGATTTTCGAGCGGATTCTCAATGCTTCTAATAAGAACCACAACAAAGCTCTCCTCCGTATGTTCCCCTACATGTACACCTTTCAACTTTCACGTACTTTCTCATACTTACAGCAAAAATTGTGTATGGACATGGTGTTCAGACATATGATCCTAAATTAGGTACATCCTAAGAGGACGCAGTATCACACCATCTTATCCTCTTGCCATTGCATTGTCACTTATATACATAGCTTGTAAGTACATGAAGACTTATCCACCTTATATCACATTGCCTACCAAGACATCCTCTTCCTTTTCTACTTCACGTGGCCTTTAGTAAGAACAAAATTAAGAATAAAGATCTAGCAAACATGTGACTCAGCCCCTTGAAAGAAAATGATCTAAAGGTGTGAAAGAAATGGCCATAGGCCCAAAATAAGTAGCAAAAACAATGGTTTAATATGAATGGCGTTGGATTTTAATAAATGGATAAAGATACTGGCTTGGATTTGAAGTGGATCCCGATGACTTGAACTCGCATTTGAATGACACCTTCTAAATAAATCAATAATTGTGCATTCTCCCTTAACTTGAAACGAAAACCTTTAACACAATCCACTCTTGAGAACTTTGATACCATACTAAACTTCGCACAACCTCGAATTATTATTCTATGAACAAATGGGTCTAAGCCTATCTTTGATACAATGGACCTCCGTTGATAAAGTTCCCTTCAAAGCAAAATCATGAACAAGGACTCCAAATTTTCCTTGAGGTATTCAAAGACGAAGGACACAACTTGAGACATCAGGAGGAGTTGATATTCTTACCCAAAGCCAATTTGACTGAACACCTCAATAATAAGTTAGATGTACCAGTGAATATTCTCCATAAGTTCACACCATAATAGATACAGATAGGGCACGAAACCCTAATTTCCATGGGCCTTGATCACATGCCTTATGAATCCATGAAATGCGATATTATGATGTTAATGAATTGATGAGAAATGCCAATGAATGCAAAATGATGAGCCAATAGAGGGAATAAATACGAGGGCAAATTTTGAGGTATTACAGCTGCCCCTATTCAATCATCTGCAAGCCTGAACGAATAATTGCAACGGCTTTTATATGTTCAAGGCGTGGAGTGATTGAATACCCAAAATAAAACCTGAAAATTTGCACACCGAAGACAATGGGAATGCCATCTGCCCATTTATTTATTTATACATTTTTTGATTTTGACCTCTGAATAGGTAGCGGAGAATAGAAAACAGGCGGAAATTTACTGGGAAGAATGCCATCCTCGAATGACAACTCAAAAGAAGATAGGACGCGATGAAACGGGATCATTGTACTTACATGAAATCCCGGGAGCGACAGTGAGCAAAGTAGATGCATTAGCTACACATAACAAAATGCTTGAAACTCAGATTTCACAAGTAGCTTAACAACAAGCACCTACCGCTGCACCAGCTGGAGTATTCCCTGGACAACCTCAACCTAATCCGAAAGGACATGCCAATGCCGTAATATTAAGAAGTGGCAAGGAACTTGACGGACCTACCGGTCCAAGACTTGACAATCCAGCCATGTACCAAAAACCGGATAAACCGACTGAAGTGGTGAATGATCCAGAAGAAAAGGAAGATGATAATCGAGAGGCAGTGGAGAAAGAAAAGCCTTATGTGCCTCCACCACCCTATAAACCACCAATTCCGTACCCTCAGAGATTAACAAATTCCAAGACGACGGGTCAATTTAAGAAATTTGTCGAACTTCTGAAACAGTTGAATATTACCATTCCGTTTACAGAAGCAATCACTCAAATACCCTCGTACGCTAAGTTTTTAAAAGAAATCTTATCTAATAATAAAAAGATAGAGGATAACGGAACAGTTATACTTACTGCTGAGTGTAGCGCCATAATTCAGAATAATATGCCTCCTAAGCTAAAAGATCCAGGAAGTTTCTCTATACCCTGTGTAATAGGAAAATTCGTCATTGACAAAGCTCTATGCGATTTAGGAGCCAGTATCAGTGTTATGCCCTTAACGATTTGCAAAAGGCTAGACATGGGAGACCTTAGACCAACTAAAATGTCTGTTCAACTAGCCGATCGCTCTGTTAAATATCCTGTAGGCATACTAGAAAACGTCCCAGTACGTATAGGACAATTCTACATCCCTACTGATTTTATAATCATGGATATCTCTGAAGACTCCACTACACCTATCATACTAGGAAGACCATTCTTAGCTACCGCCGGAGCTATAATAGACGTAAAAAGAGGAAAGCTAACCTTTGAAGTAGGTGAAGAGAAAGTTGAATTTATTTTAACACAATTCTTACAATCACCAGCTATAGAGGATACCTGCTATCTATTGGACGTAATTGACGAATGTGTAAGAGAAATGGAACTGAAAGAAACTACCTATTCTGAAATAATGAAAATTCAAATCCCTCCGATTTTCGAAGATGATAATTGGCGTAAACCATATCAGGATGATAGTCTAAGCGAAAGTTTAGCACTTACACCGGATCCCATGCCAAGTAAAGATAAACCTACATTAGGATTAAAAACTTTACCTAATAACCTAAGGTACGAATTCTTAGACATTGAATGTAAAAGACCAGTTATAATAAATTCCAGTTTAGGAACTATAGAAACAAAGAAACTTTTAGATGTCTTGAAGAAATATCCAACTGCATTAGGATATAACATATCTGATCTCAAAGGAATATGCCCTTCAGTCTGTATGCATCGTATTCTGCTAGAAGAAGATTGCAGAACCTCCAGAGAATCTCAAAGAAGAATTAACCCAATCCTTAGCACTGTAGTAAAAGAAGAAGTTAAGAAACTACTAGATGCCGGAATAATATATCCAATCTCTGATAGTGAATGGGTTAGTCCAGTACATGTAGTGCCAAAGAAAGGAGGTATCACTGTTGTGAAAAACGCTCAAGGCGAATCGATATCGCAAAGAGTAGTGACGGGACATAGAGTGTGCATAGACTATCGTAAACTAAACAAAGCCACTCGAAAAGATCATTTCCCACTACCTTTTATAGATCAAATGCTAGAACGATTAGCCAAGCATTCTTACTTCTGTTATCTTGACGGTTACTCAGGATTTTTCCAAATCCCTATCCATCCAGATGATCAAGAGAAGACTACATTCACATGCCCCTATGGAACGTTCGCTTATAGACGAATGCCCTTTGGATTATGCAACGCTCCTACAACCTTTCAAAGATGTATGATGTCAATCTTCGCAGATTTTATAGACAACATCATGGAAGTGTTCATGGACGACTTCTCTGTATGCGGGCAAAGTTTTGAAGGATGCCTATCAAATTTAGAAATGGTGTTAGAAAGATGTGTAAAAGTAAACCTCGTGCTTAACTGGGAGAAATGTCATTTTATGGTCAGAGAAGGAATCGTATTAGGCCACGTTATATCCGACAAGGGAATTGAAGTAGATAAAGCTAAGATAGAAGTCATAAAAGATCTTCAACCCCCTAAAACCATTCGAGAAATACGAAGCTTTTTAGGACACGCCGGTTTCTACCGACGATTCATCAAAGATTTCTCAAAAATCACTAAACCTCTTACTGGTTTATTAATGAAAGATGCTGAGTTCATATTCAATGAAGATTGTCTTAAAGCATTCGAAACTCTAAAAACAGCCCTCATCACCGCACCAATCATGCAACCCCCTGACTGGAGATTACCTTTTGAAATCATGTGCGATGCGAGTGACTACGCTGTAGGCGCAGTTCTAGGCCAGAGGAAGGAAAAGAAACTTCATGCGATTTACTATGCCAGTAGAACCTTAGATTCTGCTCAGATGAACTACGCCACTACTGAAAAAGAATTGTTAGCAGTTGTCTTTGCGCTTGACAAATTCCGTTCTTACCTAGTAGGAGCGAAAATAATCGTTTACACAGATCATGCTGCTATCCGATATCTATTAACTAAGAAAGATGCTAAACCGAGACTCTTGAGATGGATTTTACTCTTACAAGAGTTTGATCTCGAAATAAAAGATAAGAAAGGTACTGAAAACGTCGTAGCGGACCATTTATCTAGAATAGAAGGTATTAAACCCGAACAAGTGCCGATTAACGATGATTTTCCGTATGAACAGCTGATAGCACAAATAGGAAGCGACCCAGTTCAGTTAGACCTAAATGAACCAGAACCCGTGGAAACAATCCAGACAACTGTAGGACTGCCATGGTACGCTGACATTGTCAACTACCTAGCTGCAGGAGCTCTTCCACCTGATTTAACCTATCAGCAGAAAAAGAAATTCTTTCACAATCTCAAACATTATTATTGGGATGAACCATTATTGTTCAAAAGAGGACCCGATGGAATCTTTCGTCGATGTATTCCCGAAGAAGAAATAGAAGATGTCATTGCTCAATGCCATTCATCTCCTTATGGTGGACATGCAAGCACTTCCAAGACTTGTGCAAAAATCTTGCAAGCCGGCTTATTCTGGCCTAATCTATGGAAAGATGTCCACATCGCTGTTATAAATTGCGATCGGTGTCAACGCGCCGGCAATATTTCAAGAAGAGATGAAATGCCTCAAAAAGGAATATTAGAAGTAGAAATATTTGACGTCTGGGGAATAGATTTCATGGGACCATTCCCATCATCTTTCGGTAACAATTACATACTCGTAGCTGTTGATTATGTTTCGAAATGGATTGAAGCTATAGCTTCTCCTACAAATGAAACACGAGTAGTAATAAAGCTTTTCAAAAATATAATCTTTCCCAGATTTGGTGTGCCTAGACTCGTCATAAGTGACGGTGGCTCGCACTTCATTTCAAAAATCTTTGACAAATTATTATCTAAGTATGGAGTAAGACACCGTGTGGCAACGCCATATCACCCACAGACAAGTGGACAAGTCGAAGTCTCAGACAGAGAAATCAAACAAATCTTAGAAAAGACTGTCGCCATATCTCGGAAAGATTGGTCATCTAAACTTAATGAAGCTTTATGGGCTTATAGGACCGCTTACAAGACACCCATAGGTATTACACCTTTCAAATTAGTTTATGGAAAATCTTGTCACCTCCCGGTAGAACTAGAACACAAAGCTTATTGGGCGATCAAAACTCTCAATATAAACTATAATGCTGCAGGAGAAAAGCGAATCCTAGACATTAACGAATTAGAAGAATTAAGGCTAGATGCTTATGAGAATGCTAAGATATATAAAGAAAGAACTAAGCGATGGCATGATAAACGCCTATCTAGGAAATAATTTAGTGTGGGAGACGTTGTACTCCTTTTTAATTCAAGACTTAGGCTCTTTCCTGGAAAATTAAAATCTAGATTGTCAGGCCCCTTTGAAATAACTAAAGTATTCCCAAGTGGAGCAACAGAAATTAAGGGTAGGAATAGTGAACCATTCATAGTAAACGGACAACGTTTAAAACACTATCATAAAGTTGAAAATAGAGATTATGCGAATAGTCTAAGGCTTTTAGAGTTGTCCACTAATTCCCCTGATTAATCTGCACCTAAGCATTACGTCAGGCTTTTGACGATAAAAACAGCGCTTAGTGGGAGGTGTTGCACCCCAAAATTTGCCCTCACAATACAAAACTTTGTGTGCTAAGAAGGTTCACAAGGTTCACAAGCTTCTCAACATTTACAAGACCTTTCATGAGGTTCATGAAGTCTACAAGTCACTTTATGAAAGTTCACAAGGTTCACAAGTTTCTCAATGTTTATATAACCTTTCATGAGGTTCATGAAGTCTACAAGTTACTTCTTGAAGGTTCACAAGGTTCACAAGATTCACAATGTTTACATAACCTTTCATGAGGTTCATGAAGTCTACAAGTCACTTCATGAAGGTTCACAGGGTTCACAAGATTTACCATACCTCCCATTAGGTTCACAAGACATTTTATGATGATTCACAAGGTTCACAAGGTTCACAATTGGCCATAAGAGTTGACAATTCCCTCAGACAATGCACCTCCTAAGCAGTGCATCCAAAACTAGGGTTTTGACTTTAATCAGGTTAAATGAACTTCCAAGACCTCAAGTGAGCTTCATAACATCTTATATGTGTTTAAGAACCCTTATGACAAGTTTCAAGACTTTTCTCAGAAGTTTGCTCAGTCAGATGATCAGATAAGTCAAAATCAGTCAATGTAGTTAAAAAGTCAAACTGAGGTCAACTGTGGTCAAACCAAAGTCAAACTTCATGATTTTTTGCCAACCTCAAGTATATGAAGTAAAATTCATCATTTGATCAAGGGTTGATCATGATTCATCAAGGATATTTCAGATCATCAAGAATCAGGAGTTTCTAAATTAGGGTTTCCTCAGTAAAAGTCAACTGAACTTTGACCAGCCATAACTTTCACATACTTCATCACCAAGTCTCCATCCAAAGCTCATTTTGAAGGAAATTGAATTCTCTACAACTTTGTGTCTCACAAGCCAAGCCCAAAAATGCTTCATTTGGAAGGTATGAGCTAAGACATTATAGGTTCTTTTGAAAGTCAACAAAAAGTCAACAACTTCAAAAGGGCATAACTTGAGATTGGAAAATGATATGGACATGAAACCAGTGGGGTTGTTTAGAGGACTCTTCAAGATTTCCAAAATGTCCAAGAACACCCTCATAGCCTTAAAATTGAAGGATATGTGCCCTTGCAAAGTTGGGAAATTTTGAGTTGGTTTATGATGAAAAAGGAGGTCTAAAACCAATTTCTTCCAAATGGGCTTGCCAAATTATGACCCAATCCATACAACAACATCATGCACGACCCAAACCATTAAAAATCAGAATTTTTATTATTTTATTTTCATTTATTTTGATTTAATTCATTAAAAATCATTTTAAATAAAAATAAAATATGAAAATATGATATTTGATGGAGATTTGGTTTCTGGAATGTCTTCAATGTTGATTGGATTTGAAAAGGAATAAAATCACAAGATTGGTCCCAAAATAGCAAGCCTTAATGCAAGAATATTTGGATTTTCAAAGCATGATCAAAATGAATCTTTTCATATCAAAATTTCCACACAACAATTCAATTTTATGACCTAAGTTCACTCATCTATAAGTACTAAACATAATTCAATCACAAGGGGACGAATTCAGCAGCTTCAAAGGTAGGTTCATACTTCAAAAATTCAAGCAAAAAGTCATATTCGGATTCCTTGATCTAGGGCATTTGAAGGTAAAACAAGAACATGGAGAGATTCCTTGGACTTCTCTGATCATAAACCAATACTCATATGCATCCCATACATGCCATATTGCTCGATCCGAATCACATTTGTTCTTGAAAATAAATTTTTCGATTACACTAATCTAATGCGTTTTAACTAATTTTGTTTGTTCACTCATGTTTGTGATGATACGTAGATGCTTTCTGGACAAAAAAATTGGAGCTTCATGACCTAAAACACGAACGGCCATTGTTAGGGTTTGAAGCTTAGTTTTAGGGCTTCATGATTTAGGCCACATAAATGAATTTTAACAACATAGAAAGATTGTATGAGTCATAAGGAACTCATTGATATAATTAATTTCATGAATCAATGCTGTTTTGTACGAGTTCCATTTTCGTAGGTCCAAAACAATGAAGAACTCGCAACAAATTTCGCAGGAAAAAGGGAAGGAAATTTCGCAGGTAATTTGAGGAAGAAGAAGCAGTTGGCGCGCTCAGGAGAATTTGAATTTGGTTCAAAATATTTTATCTTATTTTGTTGGATGTTTATCACCACATGTTGTGTGGTCCAGTGGAAAGTGGCGTGTGTGTTTGGCTGCAAGACCTGTGTTCGAATCCTGTCTTGTGCCATTATTTTTCTATTTTTTCCAGGTTACAAAGGAAACTTAATATATTATGTTTGCTGGCCATTCAAATATCAGATGGGCTCTTCCAGCCAGGTGGTCATGCGCGCTTGCTTGTATTCATGAGGTCCTGGGTTCAATCCTCCCCCAGGCCTTTTGGTTTTTATTATTTTCTGTGGTTTTTCAAGACAAGGCACAAAACAAAATTGATCTATTCCTCTATCACCTGCGCCTGGCTGGCCTAGTGGTGAGTTTTGATGTTTGCAGGCAGAACGTCCTGGGTTCAAACCCAGCCAAGGTAAGTTTTCCTTTTACATTTTTTTTCTATTTTAGTTTATTAATTTATCTAAATGTTTTCTTATTAGTAATTAAAAAATAAAACATGTATATATATATTTAATAAATATCTAAAACAACACTCATATTTTCTAAAATTCTAAATTTCTTTTTTTTATTTTTCTTAATTTAAAATTAAATTATAATATATGTATATGAATTAAAATAATTTTGTATATTAAATTCATTAACCCTAAAAAATATTTTCTAACAAAACCCTAATCTTAGAAACCTTAATTTATTTTTCTAAATACTTAATTGTTATTTTCTAAATTCTAATATAATTATCATGTCTATACTTATTTAATAAAATTAATTATAACCTATTTTTTTATAATATGTAAATATATTTTATATACTATGTTTATAACTTAAATTATTTTCTTTTAATATGTGTTTAGAACCAATTGAACCTATAATAATTAAATTTTGTAATTATAATATGTTTAAAAATAATTTAATAATTTGTAAATTAAAACTAATTATTTAATTGTTTATATTTTTCCTTTTATTTATAAAATATAATTGTCTATATTAAAAACTTTTAATCTTTTGATTGTTATTTTTATGTTCTTATAATATTTTTGCTAATTCAATTTATTTTGATTATTGTTATTATTATTAACCATATTATTACTAACTTTTGCTTATTTATTTATTTTTATTATTATTTCACTAACTTTATTTAATTTTTTTTTATTGCTAACCCCTATTATAATTATTATTGATTATTTTTGCTTATTATTTATATTTTGCTTCTATATTTATTTGCTATTTATTTTAATTATAATTATGTAATTGCTCCTTGGTGTAAATTTTGTAAATTTATTTAATTTTATATTATGGTTAGTAATTTAGGGAGTGTAAACATGTATTCAATTTAAAATAAAATTTAGATCACTTTAATTATAAGATAAATATAAATTAAACACTCACACACGTAAGTCGATTTTTAATCGCCATCTCACATTTCTAAGGCTATCCCTTAATGTTGCCTAATCATAAGGTCAAGTGGGGTGTATAAAGCAAGTCCCTCAAAAAGAAAAATCATCAAGTCCCTAATGGTTGCCTTTAAAGATCAAGTCCCTTTTCGAATAATGATGATAGTCCCTCCCAAATGCTTAATACACCTCACAGTTGCCTTCATAAACAGATGTCCCTCACATGTCCCTTACATCCAAGGTAATGACTACCTATTCCTTAATAATAGGGATAGTCTTACCACTTAAAGGATAAAGAACAGAAAAGACTTAAATTTTAGGGTAGGTACCTCCTAGTTGCTTGCTCACTTCATTCCAAATTTTCAAACACTTAACAAATTTCAAACAAATTTTCAAACACAAGTTTTTACGCATCCGTACATGGATCATTATGAAACTCTTAAGAAAATTTTTATTCACACACTTCACATTTCAAAAACATTTTAAAGTGAGCTAAGTAACTAAGAGCCCATGGATAACCATGGATGTAAAGGGTGCTAACACCTTCCCTTTACATAACCTACCCCCCGGACCCAAAAATCTTTTAAAAGGTCTTTCCTGTTCTTTTATGCCTTTCCTTTGGATAAAATAAAAGTCGGTGGCGACTCTTGCTATCCGCAACATAACCAAAGTCAGTTCTCCCACCGTGTTACAGAACTGGCGACTCTGCTGGGGATTTAAATTTAAGAGGGGTACCCTTAGGAATTAGATCACTTTAAATTGTTTGCCTTGTTTGCTTTATATTATCTTGTTAGGGTGCTCTTATGTGTGAAAGGTCCTAACCCGGATCTAGTGTACCTTAGGTAAATGGCAATAGACCAAGGAAACTGTACGACGTATATCGATACGGTTGATCTGGTGGCCATAGTTAGTGCGACTTCTTGGTTGGTGCTTATGTTCCTTAAGTCAAGTTGAGGATAATATGAGGCTGCCATATGTTGTCAATGCACTAACTAACTTTTAGAACCCTAGTTATCCCATCTTGGCCTTTAGAAAGTAGTGAGGTAACCGGCTTTGGTGCAGACTGAAGTTGGTTGACACTCGATACTACACTCATTGAGATCTTAAACTTGGAGGGTTTTGGTTGGCAAGTAAGTTGCCTTCTGATCAACCACCCTTGTGAAGGATCAATGATATTGAGATCCCTTAGAACCTGGTTACTTTTGTAGGACAGGATGAACCATCTAACTTCAGGGGAGGGTACTTACCTTAAACCTCATGCAAGCCTTTAAACCTAGGGCTATGGTGTGACTTGTTTGTGTGTGCCACATGTTTGTGATTGAGCATAACATCATGACATCATCATGCATCATAAGCATATCATTTTCACTAACCATTTCAAGGACCAAAGGATTTATCTTTGTTCTTTGTTGCAGGTCATGGCTTCTGCTCGTAGAAACACCATCAGGATCAACTTTGTGGGGATACCTCCCAAGCTTAAAGAGTTGGTTTCTCAAGTGTCTGATCATTCCCAGTTCAACAAGAGACATGGTCACCTATTGGATCTAGTCACTTCAGGGTTCAATGAAGACATGATGAGTGTTCTGTTTCAGTTCTTTGACCCTAAGCACCATTGCTTCACATTCCCTGATTATCAGTTGGTTCCAACCATGGAAGAGTTCTCTAAGCTTCTGGGTATCCCTGTTCTTGATCAAAGACCCTTCACAGGCTTGGAAAAGGAGCTTAAACCAGAGATTATTGCTGCAGCTCTACATCTGAAGAAGTCTGACATTGTTCTAGAAACGAGAAGCGGAGTTAAGGGTATTCTTGCTAAGGTATTAATGGATAAAGCTCAAATGTTCTTGAAGGCCATGAGCTATGATGCTTTTGAGGAGATCTTAGCCTTGCTGATTTATGGCTTAGTATTGTTCCCCAACCCAGATCAGTTCATAGACGTTCATGCCATCAACATTTTCCTGAGTCACAATCCAGTGCCTACATTGCTGGGAGACATCCTACATTCTCTTCACACCCGTACTACAAGGGCAAGAGGAACTTTGATGTGCTGCATACCTTTGCTTTCTAGGTGGTTTATTTCTCACCTTCCTCGCTCTGTAATGAAGAATGAGCAAGGGTTCAGATGGTCCAAGAGAATTATGTCACTCTCTCACTCAGATATCCATTGGTGCTCCAGATCTATGGAGAATGTCACCATCATTGACCGTTGTGGGGAGTTTCCTAATGTGCCACTTCTAGGCATAAGAGGAGGCATCACCTACAACCCCTCTCTAGCTTTACGACAGTTTGGTTATGCTCGAAGCGATGGTCCACATGACATGTTGATTCATGGCATCATATTTGACTACGACAATGATCTTCAAGGTTACCGTCAGAGATTCATACGAGCTTGGGGAAAGGTAAACAGGGTTGACAGCAAGACACTGGAGCCTAAGTACACTATTCCTATGGAAGCTTATCTCAGATGGGTACGATCTCGTGCTCAAACTCTCATGATGCCATATCCTGTCGTCCTACCAGTTACCATGGAACCTGTTGCTGAAGGAGACACAGCTTATACCATCCTTCACCCAGACATGCCTACTGATATGGAAGACTTGCAGAGATCATGGATCCAACTGAAGGAGCAAAGGGATACTTTCGAGGCTCATTACAAAGCAAGCCAAGAAAGAATTCTGGAATTAACAAAGCAACTTCACGAGGAACGGAACCTCAACTCATACCTCAATACAAAGAGGAAACGTCCATGGGAGACTTAAAACCCCATCTTTTGTATTTATTTCATTTTCATTTTGTAAGCCCAAGAGGCAAAACAAATTTATTACTAATAAAAAATTACTTTCTTGTTTGTTTAAGCAAATTTAAATCCTGCGGTCCTTGAAAACATTGCATATACATTCACATACCATTTCATTGCATCACAGGTTTATATTTGTGCACAGGTTTCTCATCTTCTCGCTGTTTATTTCAGCAATGGCTCTTGAACAATCAGTTAAGGATCTCCAGACACAAAATGCACAGTTCCAAGAGCTGATCCTGAACCTATCCAAGGGGCAGGATGAATTGAAGGAACTGCTGGCCAAGAAGACTAAAAAGACTAGAAGGTCAGGTGGCCTGCTCAACATGGGGAGAAGGTTCAAAGGCCCTGTCAAGACCAAAGAGCAGGTGGAAGACTATGAATCTGAGGAATCTGAGAAAGAGGGAGGCAGTCTCCACAACACTATGGGGGACTCTGATTCTGAGGCTAATTACTACCATGAGCCTAATGAAGACAAATTCAAGATGCTGGTGGATAGGATGAATGCTATGGAGTTGCAGAAATCATCTGGGCTGGATTTTGAGGATTTGAGTCTGATATCTGGGGTTGTTATACCCATTGGTTTCAAGGTTCCTACCTTTGTAGTTTATGATGGGGTCTCTTGTCCCAAGCTGCATTTGAGGTCTTATGTCAGAAGGATCCAACCTCACACTGCTGACAAGAAGTTGTGGATCCACTTTTTTCAAGAGAGCTTATCAGGAGCTCAGTTGGAGTGGTATTATCAGTTAGAGAGTGCCAACATCAGAGACTGGAATGATCTTGCTGAAGCTTTCTATAAGCAGTATCAATACAATGCTGACTTAGCCCCCACTCGCATGCAGCTTCAGAGCATGTCTATGGGTGCCAAAGAAAGTTTTAAAGAGTATGCTCAGAAGTGGAGAGATTTAGCTGGAAGAGTTCAACCCCCTTTGACTGACAGGGAATTGGTTGATATGTTCATGTGTACGCTGAATGGTCCGTTCTACAGTCATCTCATTGGAAGCTCATCATCTGGCTTCACTGAGTTGATCATGACAGGAGAGCGAGTAGAGAATGGTATAAAGAATGGCAAGATCCATATGGGTACTTCTTCATCAGGTGCTGCAAAGAAGCCTCCCACTGGGAAGAAAGAATCCAATGTTGTTTATGGTCAGCCTGATCGTAATAGAAGGCATCAGTCTGTTAGTGCAGTTCATATTTCAAATCCAACTCCTGCAACAACAGAGCAGCCACAGGGCAACCAACAGAGGGCTAGAAGGCAGTTCACAAAGATCAACATGTCACTGGCTCAGGCACTGCAACATTTGTTGAAAGCTGAACTCATTACTTTGAAGGAGGCTCCTCAGAATCCTAATGTTACCTCACCCAGGTACAATCCCAATGCACGATGTGCATATCATTCAAACTGTCAGGGACATGATACTAATAACTGCTGGGTCTTGAAGAACAAAATTCAAGATATGATTGAGGCTGGAGAAATTGAGTTTGACCCTCCGGGTACTCCAAATGTGATTACTGCTCCAATGCCGAATCACGAGAAGACTGTTAGTGCCATTGATGAAGATCTACATGTCTATTCAGTTATGGAGTTGAACACACCATTGTCTGTTATCAAGAAGAGGTTAGTACAAGCTAGGATCTTTCCAGGTTGTCGTGAAGATTGTTTGTATTGTACCTATAAGCCGGATAGTTGCTTCATATTGAGAGATGGAATTCAACGTCTCATGGATAAGTATACTATAGTGTTTGAGAGGACTCCATCGTCTGTAGAAAGTATGGTGGATCATCTGACTCAAGGTAGGAAGATTGAAGAGGTTGATATGGTTGACAAAGTACCGGTAAGAATCACTTCAAAGAGACCTATTAAAATCACTCATCAGGGCCCAATCAAGATCACTGCTGAAGGCCCTGTGAAAGTTGTTGCTGAAGCCAGAGTTGCTCCTATGGTCATTACTACTCCTGGTCCTATTCCATATACATCTGATAAAGCTGTGCCTTGGCACTATGGGTCTGATGTTTACATCCATGGTGTTAAGCAGGAGCCTTTACCTGATGTGCCTGCTGACATTGATAATATTGCTGGATCTAGCAAGATCACTCGTAGTGGAAGAGTCTTCTCTCCTCCAGTTGCTTCTAAAAATGCAGTTACTCCTGCTGCTACTTCCACCACTGATGCTCGGGGCAAAGGTCCCGTTATTGAGCCTGTATCTACTGATGTGCCAACTGATGATGATCTCTCTAAGCAGATGGAAGAAGTATTGAAAATCATTCGCAAGAGTGATTATGACATTGTTGATCAATTGGGGCATACTCCCTCAAAGATTTCTATGCTGTCCTTGTTGTTATGTTCTGAGGCTCATGCCAAGTCCTTGATCAAGTTTCTGAAGACTGCTCATGTGCCCAATGCCATTTCTGTTGACCAATTTGAGAATTGTGTTGCCCACCTGACCTATGATAATGGGTTAGGATTTTCTGATGCTGATTTGACCCCTGCCAAGAGGGATCATAACAGGGCCTTGCATATCTCAATTGAATGCAGGGGCACTACCCTGTCACATGTGCTGATAGACAATGGTTCCTCTCTGAATGTGTTGCCTAAGGAAGTCCTGAACAAGCTGAGTCCTGAAGATGCTGTGCTGAAGCCCAGTAATATTGTGGTAAAGGCTTTTGATGGTTCTAGAAGAGTAGTGCATGGGGAAATTGATCTTCCAATCAAAGTTGGCTCCCAGGTTTTTACTGCTACATTTTATGTGATGGATATTCGTCCTTCGTACTCTTGTCTTCTTGGTCGTCCCTGGATCCATGGGGCAGGTGCTGTAACCTCTACATTACACCAAAAGTTGAGATATCCGGTGGATGGAAAGGTTGTTACTGTCTATGGAGAAGAAGAATACTTTGTCAGCCATGTAAACACTTTCAAGTATCTGGAAATGGAAGGTGAATACATTGAAACTCCGTGTCAGACATTTGAAGTGGTTCCCTGGGTTGTTAATGATTATGTAGCTCCTCCTGTTGCGAAGAAAGTTCCTGTGGTCACCAGAAAACCTCCAACAATGGCAATGGCCTCCCTTAATGATGCTAGAGCTGTGGTGGATGAAGAGTCCCAGAAAGCTGTTCGTCGTGCTCGTGCTGTTCATATCACCAATCAAGGGGTTACGAAAGATCAGATCAATGCTGTGGGAGACTATGAAGAAGACTACAATCTGGATGCTTGGATTTTTCCTACTGTGGGTGCTGGACTCAATAATTGGAAAGCTGAAGATGTTATCCCTATCTCCTTTAGTCAGGAGTAAATACTATTACTGTGTTGTTGCTTTTAAGTTTGTAATTTCTTGCCATGTGCCTTACCCGGGGTACAATGGTGTGCTTGTTACGGGCTGTCATTTCATTTGCATACTTCATTCAATAAAATCAGTGGACGTTTCGTTTTCGTAAATATTGTGTTCCTTGTCTTTATTTTCTTTTATTTTTTGTTTTATCAGCTATGTGTTCTTACACACACCCACATCACTAAAATGCAGATCCTCATCCACTTTGGATCCTGTTGATAACAGTTCTACTATTGCCAATTATAATTTCGAGAATCCGATCTATCAAACTGAAGATGGAAATGAGGACGATTGTAAAATACCTGTAGAGCTTGCTAGGTTGTTACAACAAGAAGAGAAAGCTATACAGCCACATGAAGAGCCAGTCGAAGTTGTGAATTTGGGAACTGAAGAAAACAGAAAAGAGGTCAAGATAGGGGCTGATTTAGAGGACAGTGTCAAGAGCAGATTGATTCAGATGTTACGTGACTATGTGGAGATCTTTGCTTGGTCTTATGAAGATATGCCGGGATTGGATACAGACATTGTGGTTCACCGTTTACCAGTGAAAGAAGATTGTCGTCCAAAGAAGCAGAAGGTTCGTCGTATGCGTCCTGAAATGTCAGAAAAGATCAAGGAAGAGGTAATGAAACAGTTCAATGCAGGGTTCTTAGCAGTGACTTCTTATCCTCAGTGGGTTGCAAATGTGGTACCAGTTCCTAAGAAAGATGGTAAGGTACGTATGTGTGTGGACTACAGAGATTTGAACAAGGCTAGCCCTAAGGATGACTTTCCACTTCCTCATATTGATATTCTGGTAGACAACACCGCTCAGCATAAGGTATTCTCTTTTATGGATGGTTTCTCTGGTTACAATCAAATCAAAATGGCACCTGAAGATATGGAGAAGACAACATTTGTGACACAGTGGGGCACCTTTTGCTATAAGGTAATGCCATTTGGTTTGAAGAATGCAGGGGAAACATATCAGCGTGCTATGGTGGCTTTGTTTCATGATATGATTCATCATGAGATAGAGGTATATGTAGATGATATGATAGCCAGGTCTCAGAATGAAGAACAACATCTTGATCATCTGCACAAGTTGTTTGAGAGGTTGAAGAAATACAAGTTGAGATTGAACCCAAACAAGTGTACTTTTGGAGTTAGATCTGGTAAACTCCTGGGTTTTATTGTCAGTGGAAAAGGTATTGAAGTGGATCCTGCAAAAGTGAAAGCTATACGAGAGATGCCAGCTCCCCGTACTGAGAAGGAGGTTAGAGGTTTCTTGGGACGGTTGAATTACATTGCAAGATTTATTTCCCAGTTAACTGCCATCTGTGAGCCAATCTTCAAGTTGTTGAAGAAAGATCAGGTGATGGAATGGAATGATGAGTGCCAGACTGCCTTTGACGAAATCAAGAGATATCTGCTAGAACCTCCAATTTTGATGCCACCAGTTGATGGAAGACCCTTGATTATGTACTTAACAGTGTTAGACAACTCAATGGGGTGTGTGTTGGGGCAACATGACGAGTCTGGTCGAAAAGAGCAGGCAATATACTACCTTAGCAAAAAGTTTACCGACTGTGAAACAAGATACTCACTGCTCGAGAAAACTTGCTGCGCTTTGGTATGGGCTGCTCGCCGACTAAGACAGTATATGTTGACCCATACTACCTTGTTGATTTCGAAGATGGATCCAATCAAGTACATATTTGAGAAACCTGCTCTCTCCGGAAGAATTGCAAGATGGCAAATGATCTTGACAGAATATGATATACAGTACACTACTCAGAAGGCCATCAAGGGAAGTGTTGTTGCTGATCATTTGGCTCATCAAGCAGTGGATGATTACCAGTCAATGAGTTTTGAGTTCCCTGATGAAGACATTATGATTATTACCAAAGAACCTGGACAATATGACGGACCTGAACAAGGATCCCGATGGACTATGGTTTTTGATGGTGCCTCTAATGCACTTGGTAATGGTGTTGGTGTTGTGATTAGTTCCCCTGAAGGTTGCCATACCCCGATTACTGCCAGACTTTGCTTCTATTGTACCAATAACATGGCTGAGTATGAGGCATGTATCCTGGGTATTAAAGCTGCTATTGATATGAAGATTCAGTTCCTTGATGTGTATGGAGATTCAGCCCTGGTAATAAGTCAGATTAAAGGAGATTGGGATACCAAGCATGATAATCTCATTCCTTACAGAGAACATGTGTTGTCTTTGATTCCACATTTCAAAGAGATTACCTTTGGACACATTCCACGAAGAGAGAATCAGTTGGCAGATGCTTTGGCCACCATGGCATCCATGTTTGAGATCAGTTGGGATGATGAAGCTCCCAAGATTACTATTGATAGATTTGAAAAGCCTGCATACTGCAATGAGATTGACACTGAAGGGGCAGAGGAGAAACCTTGGTTCTATGAAGTGAAAAGATATCTTGAGGCTCAAGAGTTCCCTGAAGGGGCATCTGTCAAAGATAGGAAGTTTCTGAGGAGGTTTTCTGCTAAGTTCTTTTTGAGTAATGGGATTTTGTACAAACGCAATCATGATTCAACTTTGCTTCGTTGTGTGGATAATAAGGAAGCAATTGAGATTATGGAAGATATGCATGATGGGATCTTTGGCACTCATTCTAGTGGTCATACTATGGCAAAGAAGATTTTGAGAGCAGGTTACTATTGGTCTACCATGGAAGCTGATTGCTATCAGCACTCCAGAACGTGTCACAAATGTCAAATTTATGCTGATAAAGTACATGTACCTCCATCACCATTGAATGTGTTGACTGCTCCTTGGCCCTTTGCCATGTGGGGCATTGATATGATTGGTGAGATCAAGCCTACTGCTTCCAATGGACATCGTTTCATCCTGGTTGCTATTGATTACTTCACGAAGTGGGTGGAGGCAGCTTCGTTTGCATCTGTTACCAAGAATGTTGTGGCTCGGTTCATTAAGAATAATCTCATATGTAGGTATGGCATCCCTGAAAGGATTATCACTGACAATGGCTCTAATCTGAACAACACTATGATCACTGATCTCTGCATGCAGTTCAAAATTAAGCATCATAACTCTTCTCCGTATCGTCCAAAGATGAATGGTGCAGTTGAAGCTGCTAATAAGAACATTAAGAAGATTGTACAGAAGATGACTGTTACTTACAAGGATTGGCATGAGATGTTACCATTTGCTCTTCATGGTTATCGTACTACAATACGTACCTCAACAGGGGCAACCCCATTCTCCTTAGTCTATGGTATGGAAGCAGTTCTGCCCATTGAAGTTCAGATTCCCTCCTTGAGAATTATGAAGGATGCAGGCTTGGATGAAGATGAGTGGATTCAGACTCGACTTGACCAGATAAATCTGATTGATGAGAAAAGGTTAGCAGCAGTTTGTCATGGCCAGATGTACCAGAAACGGATGATCAAAGCTTTTAACAAGAAGGTTAAGCCAAAGGTATATCAGGCTGGTGACTTGGTAATCAAGCGTATCATATTACCACAGGGTGATCCTAGGGGCAAGTGGACTCCTACATATGAAGGACCATTTGTAGTCAAGACAGTGTTTTCAGGAGGTGCCATGATACTCACTACAATGGATGGTGAAGACTTCCCACAGCCTGTAAACGCAGACATAGTTAAAAAATACTACGCATAAAAAAGAGACCCGCTAGGTTGACAGGCCTAGGCAAAAATAAGGGCATCCCGGCAAACCAAAAGGGTTTGGGCAAAAATTAGGGATATATATAAAAAGATGTACACCCGGCAAGTCGAAAACCTGAAAAGGCGGCTTGGGCAAAAAAGGGTATCCCGGTGGATTGAAAACCTGAAAGGGCAATCCAGGCAAAAGTTAGGGATTAAAGCGTATGACTATGTCTCGTTTGGATCACCCATGAAACTGCAACCAGTTGTACTACCTACTCAAGCTCGAACAGATAAAGTTCAGTTAAATCGTTTTCGTCTCAACAGCAGAAGATGAGATACTTGAAGATAATGGCAATAGTAGAATTGAAACTCAATAGGATTATTTCCCACATAGCTGATTTTCTTTGTTTTGTAAAAACTTTATGACAAAATCCTCTTACTAGGGTTTATGTCTCCTTGTACAAACTTACCCGTGTATGGGTCACTTTTGATATAAATAAATTCCATCTTTTGAATCCAGATTTACTTTTACCCTATTTACATAAGCGAAACGTCCATTGGTTGTGTTTGAATGTATGTATGCTTTTGAATATGATTGATGTTTACCAAAAATGCATGTATGCTTTTTAATATGATTGATGTTTACCAGAAATGCATGAAAATGCAGTAATAGTATTTACTGAGGACGAACGAGGGAAGGATTTCAACGAAGCTTCGCCGGTTCATCTCTACAAAACAGCTACAAACCCTCAGTAGGACAAATCCATCTTCATAAAGTCTCATCTCCCCTGGAATTTATATCCATCTCTTTTATCCTCATACGAATATTCGGGGATTTACTTTCCAATAAAGGTACGACGAACGAAGACGGGATATCTACCCTACTATCGAACGAAGACGGAAGGTTATGTATACCTTACTACCCCCAGCAGACGAGAGGTTATGTATAATATATTATCAAACAAGATGAGAACAAGGTCCTCATACTCTTCAGCAACAAATCGGGATTTATTTTCCCTGGCCAGCAGTTATTATACGAAGATATCCAGACGCTTCCGGCAGCATCATATCATACATACATCATTTACATCATACCATAACATACATATCCATAGATACATAATACATTACTTAAGTGCATCATATCATACATGCATACATAATGCATAAACTAATATTATTATACAAATGCTACCTTGTTTCAGGTTATTTATCCATCAAACAAACTTATGATTATCAGGATTGCTTTATCCTCCTGAAAATTTATCATCTCTCAAGACTGCTTCATCCTCTTGGGAACATATTGTTACCTCAGGATTGCTTCATCCTCCTGACAGCTTATTATTACCTCAGGATTGCTTCATCCTCCTGACAGCTTATTATTACCTCAGGATTGCTTCATCCTCCTGACAGCTTCTTATACCTCAGGACTGCTCCATCCTCCTGATAGCTATTATCATTACTTCAGGACTGCTTTATCCTCCTGAAAACTCCTATTACATCAGGATTGCTCCATCCTCCTGAAAGCACATCATGATATCAGGATTGCTTCATCCTCCTGAAAGCATACTATCAAATACATCAGGATTGCTCTATCCTCCTGAAATCACATTACCACCTCAAGATTGCTTCATCCTCCTGACAGCTTTTTTATTCCATCAGGATTGCTTCATCCTCCTGAAAGCATATTATCAAATACCTCAGGGTTGCTCTATCCCCCTGACAGCTTCTTTACCTCAGGATTGCTTTATCCCCCTGACAACTTCTTACTACATCAGGATTGCTTCATCCTCCTGAAAACACATTACTACATCAGGACTGCTTCATCCTCCTGACAAGCTATCATCTTATACCTCAGGATTGCTCCATCCTCCTGACAGATAGCATTATACCTCCATATTTTGGACTGCTTTATCCTCCGAGATATGTGTCTGAAAAACTTTCCTCCAAGTGGCATCTTTAAGCCCACTCAATCAGATTCAACTAGCCATTTGTACCACTTTATGCACTGGTGAGTGCAAATTTTTGGGCTTTTGTGTTCAATCCCCTTCAACCTTCCAGGTCACGACTGGCAAACATACCAATCTAACCCCTCAGGTTTCAGAAAATTGAACAGGGGCAGTTGTTGCACCCCAAAATTTGCCCTCACAATACAAAACTTTGTGTGCTAAGAAGGTTCACAAGCTTCTCAACATTTACAAGACCTTTCATGAGGTTCATGAAGTCTACAAGTCACTTTATGAAAGTTCACAAGGTTCACAAGTTTCTCAATGTTTATATAACCTTTCATGAGGTTCATGAAGTCTACAAGTTACTTCTTGAAGGTTCACAAGGTTCACAAGATTCACAATGTTTACATAACCTTTCATGAGGTTCATGAAGTCTACAAGTCACTTCATGAAGGTTCACAGGGTTCACAAGATTCACCATACCTCCCATGAGGTTCACAAGACATTTTATGATGATTCACAAGGTTCACAAGGTTCACAATTGGCCATAAGAGTTGACAATTCCCTCAGACAATGCACCTCCTAAGCAGTGCATCCAAAACTAGGGTTTTGACTTTAATCAGGTTAAATGAACTTCCAAGACCTCAAGTGAGCTTCATAACATCTTATATGTGTTTAAGAACCCTCATGACAAGTTTCAAGACTTTTCTCAGAAGTTTGCTCAGTCAGATGATCAGATAAGTCAAAATCAGTCAATGCAGTTAAAAAGTCAAACTGAGGTCAACTGTGGTCAAACCAAAGTCAAACTTCATGATTTTTTGCCAACCTCAAGTATATGAAGTAAAATTCATCATTTTATCAAGGGTTGATCATGATTCATCAAGGATATTTCAGATCATCAAGAATCAGGAGTTTCTAAATTAGGGTTTCCTTAGTAAAAGTCAACTGAACTTTGACCAGCCATAACTTTCACATACTTCATCACCAAGTCTCCATCCAAAGCTCATTTTGAAGGAAATTTAATTCTCTACAACTTTGTGTCTCACAAGCCAAGCCCAAAAATGCTTCATTTGGAAGGTATGAGCTAAGACATTATAGGTTCTTTTGAAAGTCAACAAAAAGTCAACAACTTCAAAAGGGCATAACTTGAGATTGGAAAATGATATGGACATGAAACCAGTGGGGTTGTTTAGAGGACTCTTCAAGATTTCCAAAATGTCCAAGAACACCCTCATATCCTTAAAATTGAAGGATATGTGCCCTTGCAAAGTTGGGAAATTTTGAGTTGGTTTATGATGAAAAAGGAGGTCTAAAACCAATTTCTTCCAAATGGGCTTGCCAAATTATGACCCAATCCATACAACAACATCATGCACGACCCAAACCATTAAAAATCAGAATTTTTATTATTTTATTTTCATTTATTTTGATTTAATTCATTAAAAATCATTTTAAATAAAAATAAAATATGAAAATATGATATTTGATGGAGATTTGGTTTCTAGAATGTCTTCAATGTTGATTGGATTTGAAAAGGAATAAAATCACAAGATTGGTCCCAAAATAGCAAGCCTTAATGCAAGAATATTTGGATTTTCAAAGCATGATCAAAATGAATCTTTTCATATCAAAATTTCCACACAACAATTCAATTTTATGACCTAAGTTCACTCATCTATAAGTACTAAACATAATTCAATCACAAGGGGACGAATTCAGCAGCTTCAAAGGTAGGTTCATACTTCAAAAATTCAAGCAAAAAGTCATATTCGGATTCCTTGATCTAGGGCATTTGAAGGTAAAACAAGAACATGGAGAGATTCCTTGGACTTCTCTGATCATAAACCAATACTCATATGCATCCCATACATGCCATATTGCTCGATCCGAATCACATTTGTTCTTGAAAATAAATTTTTCGATTACACTAATCTAATGCGTTTTAACTAATTTTGTTTGTTCACTCATGTTTGTGATGATACGTAGATGCTTTCTGGACAAAAAAATTGGAGCTTCATGACCTAAAACACGAACGACCATTGTTAGGGTTTGAAGCTTAGTTTTAGGGCTTCATGATTTAGGCCACATAAATGAATTTTAACAACATAGAAAGATTGTATGAGTCATAAGGAACTCATTGATATAATTAATTTCATGAATCAATGCTGTTTTGTACGAGTTCCATTTTCGTAGGTCCAAAACAATGAAGAACTCGCAACAAATTTCGCAGGAAAAAGGGAAGGAAATTTCGCAGGTAATTTGAGGAAGAAGAAGCAGTTGGCGCGCTCAGGAGAATTTGAATTTGGTTCAAAATATTTTATCTTATTTTGTTGGATGTTTATCACCACATGTTGTGTGGTCCAGTGGAAAGTGGCGTGTGTGTTTGGCTGCAAGACCTGTGTTCGAATCCTGTCTTGTGCCATTATTTTTCTATTTTTTTCAGGTTACAAAGGAAACTTAATATATTATGTTTGCTGGCCATTCAAATATCAGATGGGCTCTTCCAGCCAGGTGGTCATGCGCGCTTGCTTGTATTCATGAGGTCCTGGGTTCAATCCTCCCCCAGGCCTTTTGGTTTTTATTATTTTCTGTGGTTTTTCAAGACAAGGCACAAAACAAAATTGATCTATTCCTCTATCACCTGCGCCTGGCTGGCCTAGTGGTGAGTTTTGATGTTTGCAGGCAGAACGTCCTGGGTTCAAACCCAGCCAAGGTAAGTTTTCCTTTTACATTTTTTTTCTATTTTAGTTTATTAATTTATCTAAATGTTTTCTTATTAGTAATTAAAAAATAAAACATGTATATATATATTTAATAAATATCTAAAACAACACTCATATTTTCTAAAATTCTAAATTTCTTTTTTTTATTTTTCTTAATTTAAAATTAAATTATAATATATGTATATGAATTAAAATAATTTTGTATATTAAATTCATTAACCCTAAAAAATATTTTCTAACAAAACCCTAATCTTAGAAACCTTAATTTATTTTTCTAAATACTTAATTGTTATTTTCTAAATTCTAATATAATTATCATGTCTATACTTATTTAATAAAATTAATTATAACCTATTTTTTTATAATATGTAAATATATTTTATATACTATGTTTATAACTTAAATTATTTTCTTTTAATATGTGTTTAGAACCAATTGAACCTATAATAATTAAATTTTGTAATTATAATATGTTTAAAAATAATTTAATAATTTGTAAATTAAAACTAATTATTTAATTGTTTATATTTTTCCTTTTATTTATAAAATATAATTGTCTATATTAAAAACTTTTAATCTTTTGATTGTTATTTTTATGTTCTTATAATATTTTTGCTAATTCAATTTATTTTGATTATTGTTATTATTATTAACCATATTATTACTAACTTTTGCTTATTTATTTATTTTTATTATTATTTCACTAACTTTATTTAATTTTTTTTTATTGCTAACCCCTATTATAATTATTATTGATTATTTTTGCTTATTATTTATATTTTGCTTCTATATTTTTTTGCTATTTATTTTAATTATAATTATGTAATTGCTCCTTGGTGTAAATTTTGTAAATTTATTTAATTTTATATTATGGTTAGTAATTTAGGGAGTGTAAACATGTATTCAATTTAAAATAAAATTTAGATCACTTTAATTATAAGATAAATATAAATTAAACACTCACACACGTAAGTCGATTTTTAATCGCCATCTCACATTTCTAAGGCTATCCCTTAATGTTGCCTAATCATAAGGTCAAGTGGGGTGTATAAAGCAAGTCCCTCAAAAAGAAAAATCATCAAGTCCCTAATGGTTGCCTTTAAAGATCAAGTCCCTTTTCGAATAATGATGATAGTCCCTCCCAAATGCTTAATACACCTCACAGTTGCCTTCATAAACAGATGTCCCTCACATGTCCCTTACATCCAAGGTAATGACTACCTATTCCTTAATAATAGGGATAGTCTTACCACTTAAAGGATAAAGAACAGAAAAGACTTAAATTTTAGGGTAGGTACCTCCTAGTTGCTTGCTCACTTCATTCCAAATTTTCAAACACTTAACAAATTTCAAACAAATTTTCAAACACAAGTTTTTACGCATCCGTACATGGATCATTATGAAACTCTTAAGAAAATTTTTATTCACACACTTCACATTTCAAAAACATTTTAAAGTGAGCTAAGTAACTAAGAGCCCATGGATAACCATGGATGTAAAGGGTGCTAACACCTTCCCTTTACATAACCTACCCCCCGGACCCAAAATCTTTTAAAAGGTCTTTCCTGTTCTTTTATGCCTTTCCTTTGGATAAAATAAAAGTCGGTGGCGACTCTTGCTATCCGCAACATAACCAAAGTCAGTTCTCCCACCGTGTTACAGGAGGCAACCCATTTACTCATTTAATTATTTATATCATTTGTATCATTCTATTATTTTTGTCATTTATCATTTTATTCTTCATTTAATTGTTTTGTCATTTTCAATCTTATTATTATTGCCGTTAGTTTATGCATTTTATTTTATTATTTTTCCTTATTTTAATCTTAAATCACTTTTACAGATTTTCTAAAAGTCTTTTCCATTTTCCTTATCCCCCTGATTTGTTTCCTCCATATTTGCACTAACTATGGCTAACCAACCGATAAACCATATGGAAACCAAATTTAGAGGTAGGAACCAAAGAATGAAGTTTGAAGAGTTATCACAGAGGCAAATGGATTTGACCCTGTATCCGGATGATCTGACTATGGAAACCCTAGGTATACATGATAGCATCCTGTACTTGTTTAACCGACTTGGATGGGAGAATGCACGGATTCAACATAAGTTTGTGACTTACCGCGAGCTCACCCTTGAGTTCCTTAGCTCCCTAGTTTACCTACCTGAGCGCGGTTTTGGATTCAGGAAAGGATTTATTAGTTTCCGCCTATTTGGAATAGAATATGACTTTAACCATAAAGAACTAGCTGACTTATTAGGATTCCCTAGTGGACCCTTTGCTTTTACTACCACACAGGTAGAATTGATGGACATTGAGCTGGATTTCTTTTGGGGAACTTTAACCGGAAACTACCACCCTGAACCAAATAGCATGAACAATGATGAGATACATAACCCTGCTCTCCGTTACTTCCATAAGATCCTTGCCCACACCTTCTTTGGAAAAGAAGAAAACATTACCGGAGTCTCTAAAGATGAGATATTCATTATGTCATGTTTCACTAATGGACAGCCTGTTAATGGTGTACCTTTCATGATGCAAACCTTCACCCGTATCCAAGAAGAACCTGAATTACCTATATTAGTAGGAGGTCTTGTAACCATGATTGCTGATGCCTTAGGACTTAGATACCAATTGCACAGGTGCAACCGTTTAGGTACCATCCGTCCTATGAATCTTAACTTCTGTTTTAATCGCCATATCATAAGGAATTTAGGACACCCGCCTTTCGAGTACCTAATCCGGAATGAGGTAGTAACCCTGTTCACACTACCAAACCATGCTAGAGTAAGTGTTCACAATAAGGATAACTGGCTTTATGAGTTAACCCCACCTGATTATCCATCTACTCCTAAAACACCTCAGTCTTACAAGATAAAAGATGATATAATGACCGATGTCGAAACTGACCCTGAGACACCTCCTGGTTACCATGACATTGACCACACTGACGAAGTTATTGAAACCCCTGAAGTGAATCAAGGAGATTATGCTAACAACTTACAGAATATCATGAACACTCTTGAAGCTTACCAAACTGATATAAATACATTTAAGGATGAAATTAAGAGCATGCGATTGGACATTATAGGTTTGACTGACATAACCTGTGAACAATTCTATCACCTGAACTCCGCAATCGAAGATTTGAAGAAACACTTTTGAAAATGCTATAAGTGATCTAGGTTATTTTTCTCATTGTTTTCGTTTCTAGTTAGATTTACTTTTCGCAAACAATTTCATACCGTATTTTCATTTATGTAATTTCATTTCAATTACCATATGCAATGCACTTCTAATTTACAAATTTTTCCATTTTAATTAATTTATATGTTTTCATTATATATACTGTTATGCTTGGATTTAATTATTTTCTATAAAATCTCTCGTGCCATGCAAATGTACAAGTACTATATTGAATATATTTATTATATGGTGTTTATATTAAATATTGAGTGAGAAGTGACCAAAAAAAAATTATTATATAAATTTTATGAAGCGTAAGAGATAATGTTTCTAGAAATTATTCAACGAAATCAACTCTCACGGTCGTCACACCCCCCAAACGATCGTGACGTGCTAATTTAGCGTGTCACGACCGTCACCTCCTTGTCACGACCGTGACAACCCTAAATATAGGATTCGTGAGAAACAGAACTGTTTCTTTTCGAAACCTCTTCTTCTTCCTCCATAACTCTCAAAACCACCCATTATCTCCCCCCAACTTCCGTAACCTCCCATTACCAAATTAAAACTCATTAACCTCTCCATTATCACCACACCTATCACATTCTCACCTTCCAATATTTATCCGAACCATTATTTCTCTCATTTTATCACTTTTTCACAAAATCCAAAATCTTCATCTTTCACTCCAGTTCTTGCATGCAATGGATGCTATACAATTTAGAGAGGGTGAGAATGGAGAAAACCAGAGAGAAAGATTCATCCGATTCCAGAACCGCGGTGTGCAACCTACGCGTTATATCGACATTGAATGCTTAAGAGAGTTGGGAATGCTCAACAGTGTCAAGAACCTGCTCAAGAAGGTTAATTTGTGGGTTCTATGCAGTCAGCCTCAGCCCACATTCGAGTTTCTGACACTGGAGTTCCTAAGCTCTTTCCATTACATCACTCCCACCGGTTCTCAGAGTCAACTTACCGGCGTTGCTAAATTCAGACTGTTTGGCCGGGAGTTCGAACTTTCGCAAAACAGGATAGCCGAGTTGTTAGGTTTTGCTCACGGGAATGAAGCTCACCTCCGCGTGCCGGATAATTTTAGTGAAACCGCTTTCACTTTATGGCACGACATAACCAACACCCGTGCCTCAGCCTTTCAAAGCCTTAATGCTACACACATCCACAACCCGGCAATCCGATATTTTCACCGAATCATTTGCAACACCATCTTTGCACGAGAGAGTAACCATAAGCTCAACTCCAAGGAGCTTCTGTTCTTGCACTGCGCTCTAAATGACGAGCCAATTAACGCTGCCCCGTTCATGCTTTCTCACATCCAGGCCATTGCGCAAAGAGGCTCCACCCCATTTTTCATAGGCGGCATTGTCACCACCCTCGCCTTTCAGTTAGGGCTTAGTGACTTGCTCACCAATTTGCCTCGCATAGCCGCAGAATTCCTCACCAAGAGCTATTGCAGGTCCGCTCACTTGATTGCGCAGAGAGAGGATGGCAGGTATAGCCCTGTTCCACGGCACTGTTTACCACCACATCATTTTGCCGTCCCGTGACCACATCGACCCATCCAGCCGAGCCAACTGTCTCTTTGTTCTACCAGATGCTGCCGGCCACGCCCCTATTCATCATGATCAGGCAGATCCTCCAGCGGATGAGATGCAGGACGCCATGGATGCAGCTGAGCCTGTCCAGGACATTCCAGACACATCTACCCGACAGCCTCCTGCACAGGAATTCACTCTTGAGGACGTCCTCCGTGCGATTCATCAGCAGAACCAGATGAACACCGCACTAGAGCGCAGACAGAAGGAGCAGCATGATGATTTACTCCGCACTATTGCAACCAACCAGGCAGCTACTAATGAGAAGTTTGGAGAAATTTTTAGTGAGCTAGAGGCCTTGCGCATTGACATCACTGCCGTTACCGGTCCCGGTTCTGATCCTGAAGCGACTCCTACCAGACGCTCCCGCACCAGAAGCCGACCCCGCGATCCTCAGCAGCCTTAGTTTTAGTTTTTGTTTATGTTTGTTTTTCATTTTCATCGTTTGTATTGTACTTTTACCGCTCTTATATCCCAACATTGAGGACAATGTCTGATATAGTGTGGGAGAGGTACCTTTAATTTCCCGCATTTTCCCTTTTCGCACTTTTTAAATTCCGTTGTATTTCTTTTCGTAAGTTAATGAAACGAGCGATTTTTGTGCTATTTTCTTTAGTTTCGAACTTTCCCCGTTTATTGAGCCATACCGAAAAAAAATCTTTAATTATTCGCATTACCCGACTTGCCTACGAAATCGTAATTAGGAAGCTGAGAACGATTCAACAAGACCAATACAATCTTGACACCTTTGACTTCCCACTTAAGCGATTCCATTCCGATTATCGTTACGAGTACACCTTAAGTTTCAGTTCAAAAGTAACCCCTAGTAGTTTATACTAGCAGTCAGCACCGTCTGAACACAAACCACGTGGGGAGCCGATGAATATAAGCGTTTGATGCCTAATCAATAATGATCCTTCATATCTCGATGCAAATGAAAAGAAATTGCACCAAAGTACACGGTCGCATATAAGAAACGAGAAATATGAGAAGGAGTCCATTGTGGGTTGGTTCAGAGGTACTGGTTCTGAACTTGGTAGGGCGTGCTACGGCTCGATCCCCCACAACCTCCAAATCGGATAATATATGTAGGGTTACCGCACTCGTGTACCAGACCCCGTGCTTAAAAAGGATCAAAGTCGCTAACCGGCTACTCCACTATGTGCGTGCAAAGGCAAAGGGCTTAATGTGATTGCGCTAGAATGAAACCGGGCGAAATAAGATCGAAAAACTCTAGGTGAAATCGTAAAGAAATTACTGATTGATTCGATTAACGGGAAGTCGACGACTTAGCTTGTTGCTTGTGTCATTAGTGTATCATTAGTGTTTTATCATTACCGGTTTATCCGACAAAACGATCCCTCGTACGGTTTGTTATGTGTATGCGTCGATAAAAACTTGTCCGCCGATTTTCAACCGACTATTTGCTTGAGGACAAGCAAAGGTTTAAGTTTGGGGAAGTTTGATAACGAGAAAATGTATCGATTATATTGCTAAGTTTCATTATCGTTTTATCGCATAATAATCGTTTTAACACCCGATTCCTCGAGTTTTTCTTACCATTTTGCAGGTACATCATATATGGAGCTAAATCATGAGTCAAGAGCAAAAAGAACCAAAACAACCATAAAAAGATGAAGAAATGAAGAAACCTGCATAATTTGTTGCAGTCACGGTCGTCACTTAGGTGTCACGACCGTGACACCCCAAAAGACGCAATCACGACCGTGATGACATTGTCACGACCGTGACACTTAAAATTCAAGGGCCACGAACGTGATGCCCTTGTCACGACCGTGACAAGGGAAAAAGGAGGTTATTTGACTGAGACTACGTCAAAACGTTACGTGCACATGATCTGCCTATTTTTCAGCCACGTTCCTATATTCACTCAACTGCTCCTACGAGGCCCATGCAACAAGTTCAGCTACCAAGCCCATTAATTCTTCTATAAATAGCATAATTCAATTGAACAATGGAAAGAGCATTATTTTATCAATTTCCTGCGGAAGCTCTGCCGAATTATTTTACACCCTTTTTGTTTCAGCATTATTATTTTCAGCATTTCATTTTTATCGTATCCAGACCCAAACTATAACAATTTCCAACATCAGGAAATTGTTATAAAATTTACTTGTTTCCAAACCTTCAGAATATTTTGTTATTTTCGATTCCGCCAAATACTCCGAGCTTTCCGGTCTGTGGAAGAAGGAGTCTGTCATTTTATTGTTAACCAGGTTTATATTATTTGCAATTTAATATTTATGTTATTCATTTATTTTTCTGCCATGAATATTTTGTTTATTGTTTCTCTGCCTCTGTCTGGTTCAACAAAAATGAGTAGCTAATTACCTTAGGGCGGTATGTAGTTAAAACAAACTTAATCGGTAAAATTAACCATAGGCTTAATATAATTAATAACTTAACATTCTGGCTGATACTTTTTATTTAAAATCGACCTTTTCGTTACGAGAGTAAGGAAAGAGTATTAGGTTAGGTCAAGACCACGAGAGTGTGAGATTTTAACCAGATAGCTAAAGTTAGGCATTTAAATTAAACACAGCGAGAGCGCTTTAAAATAAACTAGAATTACTAAGTTTCCAAAAATTATCTCTAAACACTTATGGGCTAGCGAGAGCAGGCATAGGGCTTTAGGGGTAAGATCTGAGATAAGACCACGAGAGTGTGAGTTGAGGGCATTTAAACTGGTAACCTCTACAGAATAGATTAAGTGAACACCTTTATAAGCCTAGGTTAGATTGACCCGCCTAAGTTAGTATAATTACATACCGACCGCCTTAGTATTATTTTATTAAAACTTAAATTTAATTCTCGCCTTTAATATTTTAAAAAACAACAAAAAAATCGTGACAACCATTCGCCTTAGCTAAACTAGAAGTTCATCTAGCACTAAGTAACCATAGAGTCCCTGTGGATCGATAATCTTAAATATTACTTCGATAGGCTGTGCACTTGCAGTTAAGATACCGCTAGACACATAATTAGACACGTCTTTAGCCCATCAGTTTGTTCTGTGAATTAAGAGAGTTTTTTTTTTTATTTTGTTAGTTTATGCAGTTTAACAGGGGTTGGAGGAGTGGAAAAGATGCAGGGAAATTATTTTCTTAGTTGATGATGGTGAATGGAATTTATTTTGTAAAAGGTTGATATTGGTTATGCGAAGCTTGGTTTATATGATTTTTAGCAGAGTAAATTTATGTTGTCCAAGCTTATTATTACTGTGAATAAGGGATGAATTTATAGAGGGGTTGATTGAGGGTAGAATTGAGAAGATTGGGAACAAAGTTTGTGAGCTGGACATTGGGTTGGCAATGAGCTGTTAGAATTGAGGAGCTGAATATTTGTGGGTGGAAAGAAAAACTGTTATATGAATATTCTCACAATCTTTTGGCATGTGCAAATTTTGTTGGTAAAAGTTTGTTGATGGTGTAGTGAGATTGTGTGGTCCTTGAGTATCATAAAAAATACTGATAAAAGTTTTAGTAACAACAAGAATAATAATGATAGGAAAAGTAATATTAACAAAATAATAATAATAATAATAATAAAGTAATAATAATGAAAATAATAAAAATGAATAATGATGGCATAATAGTAATGTAAAACTTATGATAATAAACTATAAAAATATTAATAATAAAAATGGTGCTAAACAAAATTGGAGATAATAATAATACTAATAGAAATAATTAATTAAAAAAAAATGGAAATAACGAGAATAACATAGACAATGAATTTTTTTGTATTTGATAATGAACCAAATAATAAAGATGGAACAAAAAGAGAATTCAAAATTTTAATTAGAAAAAGAAATAAAATGCCCTCTTTTATTATTATTATTTTTTACATCAAACAGAAAAGCAAAATAGCACATATTTTTTTTGTTTTTTTTTTGAAATATCTGACAGAAAAATAAAATGGTACCTATTTTTTTGATTCTTTTAGACAGAAAATAAAGGTGCATATTTTAGGATTTTTAAATATCGGTTAGACAGTAAAATAAAAATGGTGCGGGTAGGACAAATTTGGGGTATGACAACAACACCTGTCATTTGTTGTGAATACAAACCTTTTATTTTAAATATGAAAATGTTGTGTTTGTGCAGAAACTTCGCAACGCACCCCTAAGAAAAGGAGGGTACGGAGGAAGATGATCATGTTGAATGGGAAAAGGAGGTGAGTTATGGGTACAAAGTGATTAACAACGTCATGGTAAGTATTCACTCCAAAAGTTAAAAGTATGTATATGCAGTATATGTGTATAGTTAGTGAATAATGATAGTGATCAAATTGTTGCAGCATTTTCCGAAGCATGTGAGCAAGAGGTATCTTGCATTGCATCAGAAGGATATAATTCTGGAGGACGGAGACTATGGATACTTGTATGCTGCGAAGATTAAATGCGCCAAGCGTAAATGAAGGATAATGAAGATGGACAAATTTATGTATCGTGGGTGGCATGAGTTTGCCAAGTATCCTCAACTGAGGAGGGGTGACATGCTCAGGTTCAGCATAGCTCTACTTGGAGACCGATTTACCGTGTCTGTGACGAAAAAGAACCAGAATTAGTCGGTCCAGTAGCATCGTTGTAATAGTTAACGTTGTAGTGAATTTGTGTAATAGTTAAGTGATGTGTCTTTAGTATCTATAATATGGTAATATTGTTAAGTGATTTGTGTTTAGTATCTATAGTATGTTAATGCAAACAGAATGATAATACTGTTAAGTGATGTGTGTTAAGTGATGTGTCTTTAGTATCTATAGTATGAGAAGCACCACATTAATGTTATAATGTTGCTATAATATCTAAAGTATGGTAATACTATTAGGCAAGAATAAGTTAAATGTTGTTGTACTGGATTATGATTATGTTAATACAAACAGAATGGGTACTGAGAAAATGAGGTTGAATAATGTTAAATTTTCGTACACCTTAGACAGCGCTTTCAGCAAAAAGAATGGGTACTGAGAAAGTGAGGTTGAATAATGTTGAATATATTAATTAATATATAGAAATTATATTAATATATAATTTAAAATATATTAATTAATATATAGAAATTATATTAATATATAATTTAAAATATATTAGTTAATATATAGAAATTATATTAATATATATCTCATAATATATTAATTGATATATAGAAATTATATTAATATATAATTTAAAATATACTAATTAATATATAGAAATTATATTAATTAAATATATATGTAAACTTATATTATATATATTTAATGTGAATTTAATAAACGGATGAGGGCGTAGTACGCTAGTCAAGGAGGTTTATCTTAATGCTTTGGGTTTGGGGTTCGAATCCCCCTCGCCCCAGACTCATTTTAATTTTCTACCTTAGAAAGCGCTTTTAACAAAAAGCGCCCTCTAAGGTAAACTATCAAAAGACCTTATATTAGTAAGCGCTCTCTAAGGTTATTTAATAAAATATATTAATTAATATATTCAAATTATATTTATATATAATTTAATATATATTAATTAATATATAATTTAATATATATATATATATATATATATATATATATATATATATATATATATATTAACTAATATATTCAAATTATATTAATATATTAGTTAATATATACAAATTATATTAATATATAATTTAAAATAATTAATTAATATATACAAATTATATTAATATATAATTTAAGTTATATATTAATTAATATATTCAAATTATATTAATATATAATTTAATATATATTAGTTAATATATACAAATTATATTAATATATAATTTAAAATATATTAGTTAATATATTCAAATTATATTAATATATAATTTATAATATATATGAATACTTATGTCATATATATTTAATGTGAATATAATTAATGGATGAGGGCGTATTACCGCTGGTCAAGGAGGTTTATGTGAATGTTATGGGTCTGGGGTTCGAATCCCCCTCGCCCCAGACTCATTTTTATTTTTATTTTATATTTTCAACTTTAGAAAGCGCTCTCTAAGGTTATTTAATAAAATATATTAATTAATATATTTTAAATTATATATTAATATAATTTGTATATATTAACTAATATATATTAAATTATATATTAATATGATTTGAATATTTTATATTATTTTATTTCAGAGACCTTAGAAAGCGCTTTTAACAAAAAGCGTCCTCTAAGGTAAACTATTCAAATTATATTAATATATAATTTAATATATATTAGTTAATATATACAAATTATATTAATATATAATTTAAAATATATTAGTTAATATATTCAAATTATATTAATATATAATTTATAATATATATGAATACTTATGTTATATATATTTAATGTGAATATAATTAATGGATGATGACGTAGTACCGTTGGTCAAGGAGGTTTATGTGAATGTTATGGGTCTGGGGTTCGAATCCCTCTTCCCAGACTCATTTTTTTTTTATATTTTCAACTTTAGAAAGCGCTTTCCAGTGAAAGCGCCCTCTAAGGTTATTTATTAAAATATTTTATTTTAATTTATTTCAGAGACCTTAGAAAGCGCTTTTAACAAAAAGCGCCCTCTAAGGTTAATTTGTCAAAAGATCTTAGAAAGCGCTCTTTCTAAAAAAACACTCTCTAATGTCAATCATTTATTAAAATATAAAACTTTTCTAATCATTTTCTTTTTCAGATACCAGAATTGCTTTCGTTGTATACGTTCCTAAACCCTTTTCTACTCATTTTCTTGTTTTCGTTACTTTCGTTCTTGCTGAAGATTATCATTGTTCGTTGATCTTCATTGCTGAAGATTATCTTTGTTTTTGTTCTTGCTGAAGATTATCATTGTTGAGGTACGTACATTGTTCGTTCGTCCATTCTTGATGATATTGTGTTGGTGATGTTGTACATTGTTTTTGTTGTTGTCATCCGTTCTTGATGGTATTTATGTTGTACATTGTTGTTGTTGTCGTCCGTTCTTGATGATATTGTGTTGATGATGTTGTGTTTGTTGTTGTGTTAATGATATTGTTGATGTTACTCATTGCTGATGTTGCTCATTGCTGACGTTGTCTTGATTTTCCTGACTATTGCTGATGTTGATACAACTTTGTTGTTGATGATACAATTTTGTTGTTGATGATTGCATTCACTAAACATGCTCACTGTCACTACCACTTTCCTGACTATTTCTGTTTTTTATTTTTATCTATTTTTTAACTATATGAAGCCAAAAAACAACCAAATGGCAATAAAAGATAGTAACTAAGAGGGGTCAGCAAAGCCATGCGAGGTCATTGTTTGAGAGAGACATGGAGAATGTTTTGTTTGTGAGATAGTAGTGAAAGGGCCTACCTTTTTCAGTTGAACTATACTTATTCTAATTTGGCATGTATGTTGACATTACAAAACCATTGTCTCAAAGTGCAATACAAATCTATAATCTCTTTCCCATATTTTTTTCTTAAATTCATTTCCTCTTAATATATTCTTTAGTGTTTTAAGGGACCTTTAATGACATTGTAATTGAGTATAGGTAACAAACTCCTTTCTTTTATATATATGCAACATTATATTAATGGGGAATTACCTATAGTAAATTATTCTTTACTTTATTGGATTACCTAATGTGAATATGACTAAATTTTGTTTAATGGTAAGCTTAAGGTTATTTGTGATTCAACTTTTGAACCAAACATCAAGTAACCCATTATAGCCATTGATACAAAAATATTTGTTGCAAACATAAAACATAAATATTTTCTCTAATTCATTATTTCATTAAATGAGAAGTATACATTTTTCATTCATGGTATCAATGCAGATTTCTCAAATTGATTATGATTTATCGTTCTTTTAATATGTTAGAATGATAAGTTTAGGAACCACTATCTTATAGTTCTTGATGATATTGTTATTGTTGTTGTTCTTGATTATATTTGTATATTAAGAGACGGTATCAAATTCTAATAATCTTCATTCTTTTATGCAAATTGAAGGTAGATTTTGAGGTGAGGTCTAGAAGTTGTTTACATCTAGATTTTGAGGTGAGGTCTAGAAGTTGTTTACATCTTTACAGGTATATTTGCTTTTTTTATTTTTATTTTTGTTTTTGTTTAGTTTAATTAGTGTAACTATGGATAAGAAATAGATGTTTTCAAATCGATTAACGAAAGAGTGCGAGAATGGGGTCAAGGAATTTGTTAAGTTTGTTTTTGCGCACGTCGAAGACCCCAGTCGAATGAAATGTTAGTGCTTGGATTATTGTTTTGTGGGTCGGGTTAACGCGAGTCATCTGTTATCGCATTTACTGAGGCATGGAATTGATCGAAGCTATACATGTTGGGATTTGCATGGCGAGAAAAGTAACGGGAATGTTGAACCGGGGGATAATACGACTTATGCTTCTAACGATAATGGCACAGATACATACGATTATGATCGAGTCGAAGAGATTCCAGAAGCACTTGAAGATGATCTTAAGGATTGTCTTGAAATGTTTGAGAGGTTGGTAAGAGATGCAGAGAAACTGTTGTATAATGGTTGCACTAAATTCAGAAGTTTGTCTGCGGTATTAAAGTTGTATAACTTAAAGGCGGGCAATGGATGGTCGGATAAAAGTTTCACAGAGTTATTGGCCCTTATGAAAGATATGCTTCCAGAGGATAATGTTCTTCCCAATCGAACATATGAGGCCAAAAATATGTTGTGCTCTATTGGCATGAGCTATGATAAGATACATGTTTGTCCAAACGATTGTGTCTTGTTTCGAAACGAGTATGCATCGTTAAATGAGTGTCCTAAATGCGGTGTCTCTCGATATAAGAAGAAGTTGTCTCCAGCAAAAGTCTTATGGTATTTTCCTATAATTCCGAGATTCAGACGCATGTTTTGTAGTGAAACTGATTCAAGATACTTGACTTGGCATGTAGATGAAAGAATTATTGATGGAAATTTTCGACATCCGGCAGATTCACCACAGTGGATGAAAATTGATGATGATTATCCTGAATTTGGAAAAGAAGCAAGAAACCTTTGTTTGACATTATCTACTGATGGAATGAACCTACACGGTCTTCAAAGTATCTCACATAGCACTTGACCTGTGATTTTAATGATTTATAACCTACCTCCATGGCTATGTATGAAGCGTAAGTACATGATGTTATCTATGTTAATTTCTGGGCCTAGACAACCAGGGAATGACATAGACGTTTACTTGGCACCCTTAATCGAAGATTTAAAGTTTTTGTGGGAGAACGGTGTGGAGGTTTATGATGGGTATAGAAAAGAAAGTTTCAACTTGAGAGCGATGTTGTTTGGCACAATTAATGATTTTCCAGCATACGAAAATCTATTAGGGTACATCATAAAAGGTCAATGTGTGTGTCCTATTTGTGAAGATAAAACAAATTGGACGCGATTGGAGTTTGCTCAGAAGAATGTCTTTCTCGGTCATCATAGATTCTTACATTCGAGACATCACTACCGTGGGAGGAGAAAAACCTTCAATGGAGACACAAAACAAAGTAGAGCTCCACCTATATTAACAGGTGATTAAATTTTTGAAAAGGTGAAAGATGTGAATACTCATTTTGGCAAGCCTTTTGCACATACACTTGTCAAGAAAGGGTGGAAGAAGAGGTCAATTTTTTTTGAACTGCCATATTGGAAGTCTTTGTATGTAAGACATTTTCTCGATGTTATGCATATTGAAAAAATGTGTTTAACAGTGTTATTGGTACATTACTCAATATACCTGGAAAGTCTAAGGATGGCCTTAAAGCAAGAAAGGACTTGGTAGCGATGGGGATAAGAACTGAATTAGGGCCCGTGAAGAAAGGAAACCGAAAATATCTACACCTGCTGCATATTGTAAACACCCCAAATTTTCCCTCACTTCTTCTCACACCTTGGCTTGTGATATTTCATTTGTGCATTAGCATAAGCATATTATCTCATATTGCATACTTGCTTCACTGCATAGTTCAATTTCATCTGCATCTAGGGTTTGTGATCTGAGCAATCCAAGAATCCATCTGAGCCATCCAAAAGGTCTTAAAGCTTTCCAAGAGGGTCCATATGTGTTCTATGATCATATTATGCTCCCCAAAGTTCATGAAAGTCAAGGGATCACAAGAATTGGCAAATGCATGGAAGCAGAGCTAGGGTTTTCACTATACAGATGACCAAAATTAGGGTTTTGGTTTCAGAGGCCTTAACTCCAAATTTTTTGGTCATTCTTGTTTCTAATGTTCTTGATATGCTATAAGGATCATGTGTACCAAGTTTTATGAAGAAATTCATTGTGGAAGTCATATGATCATTGGGTAACTTCTTGAGCAAGTTAAGTCAAAATCAGGGCATTTGAGGCCCCCAACAATGGAACCAAAGGGTCATTTTCATCAAATTGAAGTTCAATTATCTTTATTTAATCTTAGAAGTGGTTGGAAGTTCACAATATTGAAGAATTTTGAGCCAATTGCAAACTTGCCATTTTTGGAAGTGACTTGAAATGCAAACTTTCCATTTTGGGAAAGATTTTCAACCTCCTCTTTCATGACCAGAAATGCTTCAAATGAAAAATTATTGGGCATGAAAGTTGTAGATTAGGTCTTTCCCTTTTCAAAAATTACAAGAACATGTCTTGATTCATCCTAGAACTCAAGATATGGCCTTTCAAAGTTGGCAAAAATCACATAATTTTCAAGTTCATGCCAAAGAGGGATTTTTGCATATTGGCATTTCAAGCTTCTACATGACTTCTAATGTGCCCAAATGTGACATAATATGTTCATACAACATTGCAAGAACAAATTTGTGCCTTGGATCACAAGTTTTCATGTCTAATCTTCACAAAATTTCCAAAGAGGGAAAATTGCAAAAGCTATGATATCTCATGAATCAAGTGTTACAACTCATCAAATTCAATCCCATGGTCCTCCATGAATCAAGCTGAGGCAGGACAAGCCATAGAAACACCTCTGACCTATGCCATGTTTCAAGTACACATAACCTTGACTTTTTGCAACTTGGCCCATACCAATCAAGTTGTGCCACCACCCACTTTCTGAGCAATCCCGTTGGTTTATACAAATATCATGGATCACAAAACACAGAACACACAAGGCTAAAAACTCCCCCAAGCTCAGAATCACAAAAATCACCTCACACCTTCCTCTCTTCGAATTTCATAACACAGCCATCAAAACTTAAAACTTTTTCCACCAAACAACTCAAAAACACTCAAGGATCATTTCCCAACCATTACAATGGCCTGAAACACCCCACAACACAAACACTATTTCTCACCTCTCAGAACTGAAACTCACAAAGGAGACCATTTAAACTCCATTCAAGCCTTTTAGAAGCATCAGAGTGACCATTAGAGGCATTTTGCACAAAGGAAGAGGTCAGAAAGCTCAAGTTTGCAAAGCTTCAACTCAGGTAGTCACCGAGAACTTTTTTTCCAGAACTCTTGTTTTAAGTTCCTAAAGGATTCTACGTGCTTCACTGATCACTCTGATATGTTTTGTTTTGAAAATGCTTGAGAAATGACAATGTATGAAGCTTCTGAAACTTTTTAACCTAAGATGTTTTTGCTTCGATTCAGCTTTATTATGCATGATAAATGTGTTTTGTTTGTGGATTCATGATATATGATGTTTGGGGATCATTTATGGGCAAGAAATTTGATGTTTAGTGACCTAGGGAAGAAGTTGGCATTTTGGATGGCCGGAGAAGATGATCGGAGCTTGCTCCGGTCACCTGAAAGTGATTAGGTTAGTTAATTAGGGTTAGCGCATCAGTTTGAATATTGGCATTTGGATCATGTTTACCCGCATGTTTGGATGGCCCTGATCCTTTCACTTAACCCTAATCCAGATTAATTAACTTAATTAATTTAAATTTTCCAGAATCAATCTCAGCCTTACATTCACGCGCCAGTCAACGCATCCTTCCCCAGTTTAAATCTCCACCCTTGGATCCTCTGACTTTCATTTTAACTCATTTTATTTCATTTTATTTTCATTTCTTTTGTGCATTTATTTTAAAATAGCAAAAACAATTAAAAAAATCTCATTTTCTGCATTTTCACTTTAAATATTTTTCTCAACCTGAAAATGATTTTTATTTTATTTTTTGTATTAAAAAAGTATTTTTAAAATATTTAAATGATATTTTTATTTGATTAAAGTATTTTAATTAATTAAAAATGCATTTAGGTTTCTAAAAATCACCAAAAAATTCATGAACCATCCCAATACATTTAGAAACATTTTCAAACTCTTCATACAAATTTCTTTTTAGGTTTGATCATAGTTTCCCAATTTTCTTTAAATTAAGGGTCTTTAAAATCACAATTTTTAACCCTAACTTTGAAAATTCATTTATGCCTAACCAAGAAGAGTTTGAACTTGATTCTTTTTTCATTGTTTCACATATTGCATGTAGTTTATAGGTCATTTTTCTCATGAATTTATCTTGCATTTTCAAATTGATTTGCATTTTCTCTTTTGAATCACCCAAAAACCCTAGTAAACTTAGGAAAATCATAACTTTCAATAGGTTGAGCTTCTAACCTTATCCTTTGGGGTGTGACTTTGTATAGGTTTAGGGTTTGTTTGAGCTTTATTTCAATTTTTTTTTCATGTTGTATGCTTCTGTTTTGTTCATTTTCATCTCACATGTCCATAAAACCCTAAATTTCTCATGTTCATTTGCATTCACCTTGCATATTCATCGTCACATGAACTTGACATGATATTTCAAGCATTTGTATATCATCTTAGACATCTTAGGACATGTTAGAACATTGATTGATCATTTCTTCATTCATTTGCTATGTCTTGCATTCATTTCATTTTATAAACATCCACGTGTTTTCAAACTCCTAAGCATGCTTTCGTGACATCCTATCTTTGTATGATCATTCATATGCATATTGTATGACATTGCATCATCTCATATGCCATTTTCATTGCATAAACACTTCTAACTTTGGTCTTTGCACCTCATTTCATCTCATTTCAAATCATTTCTTTATGCTTTATATCTTATGCATCCATACTAACTTTTCAGGAACTTTTGGTAAGTTATTTAGGGAAGTGGATTTGCCTTCACCTCTCACTTCTTCTTATCTCTTTCATATACATCTTAACTTGTCTTTGAAGTGAATTTGATTCACTTATGTCCTAGATCAGTCTAGAACAGAATCACTGTTTAAATTGATGAAGCAGTGACAATTAGAAATCTCATCTGATTCGGTTCACACTATCATATTTGCCTAATTAGTAACCAATTTTTCCATGTATTAAATCTGGGAGTCTAATCATGAACTGAACAATCAATTAAAAGAGATACAAATACAAAGTCCCGATTGAAAAAATAATAATAAAGAAAACTAAGAACAAAATCAAAAGCTGCAAGAGTTAAATTACACACCAACACTACAAATTAAATATATGTGAAATGATGATATGCAATAAATAGAGTCTCAACTTCATTTTTCATTTATCCATTTAGTTTTTAATATGCTTTTTTTGTTAATACTAAATAAACTACAAATGAAATGATACAAATAAATAGGCTAAAATATGTGATTATATTTATTGGTAGTTCCAGTCCAGTTTTTTTACATATAGGGTGAAGCATACTTTCAATAATGGTAACCGAGTAACTTACTAACCTCTTAATATTATAATTTGTATTTTATTATTATTTAAGAAAGAAAGCTAAGGATATTTTTGGAAAAAATAAGGCCAACCCAAAACCATGTATTCTCTTTATATATAGGTATTTCTTCATTTATCCATTTAGTTTTTAATATGTTTTTTTTGTTAATACTAAATAAACTTCAAATGAAAGGATACAAATAAATAGGCTAAAATAGGTGGTTATATTTATCGGTAATTCAAGTGCAGATGTTTTACATACAGGGTGAAACATACTTTCAAGAATGGTAACCAAGTAACTTACTAACCTCTTAATTTTATAATTTGTATTTTATTATTATTTTAAAAATAAAATTAAGGATATTTTTAGAAGTAAAGTCCCCAAAACCATGTATTCTCTTTATATATAGGTATAGACATAAATGATATTTTTATTTAAATTTGTATTACAAAATCAAATATGTTTTCATAATTTTTTATATTTTTAAAATTGAGATTAATTAATATGCATTGTCAGTTTAAAATATTTTATATAAGATCAATTCATCATTATTATTCATTTATAATTAATTGATTGTACAAAATTATTTTACACTTTTATAGTGATTTTCAATTAAATTCTTGAAAATTCGACATTTAAAAAGTGTCATTACAATTCTTCAATACTTCAATAAAAAACGGACAGACAGATATATAAAATAAAAACATCTAGAAGTATGATTACTTTTATACAATAAACCTTCAAAAGTAATCATACTTCTATTTTAAAAATTGTGTCTAACTAGTAAAATAAGTAGACAAACGAACATGTACAATTAAAAATAGAAGTACGATTACTTTAATAAAATATGTACAATAAAGTTAATATATATAGTTAATTCACTAAATCAATTTTAAATTACATATTTATCATCTTGATTTTAAGTCTATTTGGGGTTTCTAAATAATATTTTTATTCCATCTACAATTAAAACCTCAAAAAGATACACACATGTTTATTTGAATATGTTGTGTGCATTAAAAAAAGCGAACAAATGGGTATTATTAAATATAGTTGTGTCACAATGCGCTTTTCAGCATTCATAAGAAAATTTAATATGTGAATATTACATAAAACAATTTTTTATAAATATCTGAATAAATTTGTTAGACCTCATCATATAAATAGTTTATGTTCATGATCAAACTTATAAAAACTGGCACTGTTAATATTTTTCAGCGGTGCACTTTAAAAAAGCGGACAAACAGGTACGGGAGTGCATGTTTGAATGCTAGTAGAATAATAATGTATAAATATTTCACCAATTAAACACCATAAATACAAAGCCATAGATGTAAGAGAAATAAGCATGCATGTGAACCTTGAAATATTCTATTTTAAATAAAGTTTAAAATATTCTTTTTGTATAGAAATCAAGAGATAGAGATAAAGATAAAGTTTATCCTAAGGGTATCATATAACACCGTAGAAGCAAGTAAATATTCTTTTAATAGTTTGGTTTTCGCTTTAATATTTTACTTTATTTAAAACATGATTTTAAAATTTCATTTTAAGCAAATAGTTTCGGTCTATAAGTACATGTTTATTTCATCGATTCCTCTATTTTAATTTACTACATATTTAATAAAAAGATAAATTATTATGCATAAAAACATGTTCTAAATTTTTATCATACAAATAATTTAAATAAAATTTAAATTATATAAAATATACAATATATTTTTAACATGTGCGCAGACTAAAAAAACTAACATCGGACACGAGATGGAGAGAGTAGAATACTAAAAACATGTTGAAAATGAACATATATCTTCTCGTTTTAAATTCTACAGTATATACAAATATTGTTAATTTTTTTCGTTTAACATATGTATTTAAACTCAGATTCTCGGTTTGCTTCATCTATTCAAGACATCAACAACATTCAATCTGATACAGGTATAGTTGATATTGTTTTTAATACGCGATAATTTTTTTAACAAATATATCTATGTATACATATGTTAATTAATATTTTCATCTCAGATGATATGCATGTTGATGAATTTTTGGAGGATGTAGTATCATCGCATGTTAGTATGGAAGGCAGAGATAATAATGCATCATCATGTCACCCTCAAGGTATGTTCATTAACTTTTTGTATCAAATAAATATTTATATTCAATAGACATAAGATTGAAAATTATTCAGTAGCTTATATTCAATAGTTGAAAATTATACAATGTGAACTATTATAGTTTAGACCCCTTGCATTAATTTCTTATTTTAATTTTAGAGTTTAGATAATATTTAATGATCTATGTCAAACTCTTACGTGTAGAATCACGACATGTTTTTCGAGCAAGATACAATATTGCTCGAAATTTCAATAATAACATGCTGATGGTAAAATCCTGGTTGCCTAATCCAACTATCTGCAGATGCTGCAAAGCAAAATTGTTTCATCATGAATCACGCGACACATGTTGTGCTGGTGGGAAGGTATTGTTTCCACAGGTTAATTCTCCTCCAGAATTGCAAAAATTATTTGTTGATGGTTCATCAGAAGGAAAGAATTTTAGGCAACATATTAGAAGTCGCAACCATGTACTTTCATTCACTTCAATTGGTGTTCATGTCGATGAAAATATGCTTGCATCTGGTCGTGGTATATATACATTTTATGTTCAATGTGCTTTTTACCATAACCTAGGAGGTTTTTGTCCAAATGGGGGTGTTAGGTTGCGCTTCTTACAATTATACATCTATGACACAGATAATGAGCTACATAATAAAATGCAAGAAAATCCACATCTACACCAAACAATAGTTCACAAATTACAACAAATCCTCCATCAGTATAATCATTTTGTAATTAGGTTCAAACAATTATCACTATTTCCAAATATTAGGGATTGCAGCCTCATACTTAAAGAGCGTCCAGGTAATCACCCTCAATATAATCTTCCATCTGCAGAACAAGTTGCAAGAATTATTGTTGGCGGTGATTCTGAATCTATGGAATATGGAAGAGATATAAATGTCATTCGTCATGATGGGAATCTAAAAAAAGTTCAAGAAACATAGGGATATTATGATCCCTTAATAATATCCTATATTGTTTCCATTTGGGACACATGGTTGGGATGTTAACACAAAAAATTGTAGTGGATGAAGAGTGTCATGTCGAGCATATTACAGTTTCATGATTCGGGTACTATTAAGTTATTTTTGTGTACATGTTAGGTTTAGATAAATATAGTTTAATTGCATTAGAGTTATTACCCACATGTATTTCAATCAATTATAGATTCGTCCAAATGATAAATCAATGTTGTTAAATGTGGGTCGACTGTTACAACAATATGTCGTGGACAATTATGTCAAAATTGAATCAGGGTGGTTAAAGTGGATTCGAGAGCACAAAGAAAATATATGTGTTGAGATGTACCAAGGTTTACAAGATGCTTTGCATGTCGGTGAAACTAACGCAGGTACTATTTAATTTACCATAAATATATAAAACCACCTCAATAATTCATTGTAGATTAATATTAACAATCATTCATGTATTCTAAAACTAATTCATTTCATATTCATTTCATGAATCATCATAGAAAACATTGGAAAAAGAACAATATTACCATCATCATTTATTGGCGGTCGTCGAGACATGACACAACGTTATGAAGATGGCATGGCTATTGTTCTTAATGGTGGTAAACCATATATTTTTCTTATAATGACGTGCAATCCTTCTTGGAGTGAGATAACATCAAAACTTCTACCCTTTCAGACACCACAGGATCGTCCATATTTGCTAACAAGAATTTTTCATTCTAAATTCGAGCAACTGAAGGATGATGTTATTAATAAAGGAGTCTTAGGAAAAGTTAAAAGTTACATGTATGTCACTGAATTTCAGAAACAAGGATTGCCGCATGTGCATATGTTGTTAGTCTTGGAAAGTAACGACAAATTGCATGGCACGAAAGAGTATGATAGTGTTTAGAGCGGAAATACCTAAATTAGAATGTGAACCACAACTGCGTGAGGCAGTTCTAAAACACATGATCCACGGACCTTGTGACATAATCAACCGAAAGTCTCCATGTATGAAAGACGAGCATTGTAAAAAAAAGATATCCCAAACAATTCTTGGATGAAACACGTCAAGGCACTGACTTATATCTTGAGTATAGGAGAAAGTTTGATGAACCTATATCGTTAGGTAGAGGTAGGTTTGTCGATAATTGATGGGTGATTCCTTATAACCCATGGTTGTTGTTAAAGTATGATTGTAACATAAACATAGAGGTTTGTAGTAGCATTAAAAGTATTAAGTATCTATACAAATATGTGTACAAGGGTCCTGATCGTGTGTCTATGGAGGTTCACAAAGGATCATACATGGATGAAGTTCAATAATATGTTGATGCAAGATGGATTTGTGCTCCCGAGGCATTATGGAGAATATTTAACTTCACTCGTTACCGATTATATCCTTCTGTCAAAAGATTACAAATCCACTTACCTAACCGCCATCAAGTGCGCTTTTATGATCATCAGTGAATTGCGGATGTGTTAAATAATGAACAAAACTCCAAAACAATGCTCACACAATTTTTTGCTTTAAATCTAAGAGATCTAGAAGCAAGAAATTATCTGTATAGAGAGTTTCCAGAGCATTATTATTGGAACAATAGGGACAAGGAATAACATCGCAGATGATCAACAAGAAAATTTATTGGGAGAAGATATATGGTATCACCTTCTGAGGGAGAGAAGTTTTACTTGTGAATATTGTTATCTCATGTCAGAGGGAATACCTTCTTACAAATAATGGCACTCTTTTCCGTACATTAAAAAAATCAGCCGAGGATAGAGGATTTCTAGAGGCTGATCACAATATTCGTGACTATTTGGTTGAGGCTACGAGTCTCTGAATGCCATATGCTTTACGGAGGTTATTCGTGACAATTCTCATATTTTATGAACCTACTGATGTTAGAAGCCTTTGGAATGATTTTTTTTACACATATGACAAATGATTATCAAAGAACAAACAATGTTATGGAATCGGTCTTGATTAATATGTTATTGAAGGACTTGAATGAACTCCTAAACCTGCACGGTAAAAAAATTGAAGATTATGATCTCCCATATTTACCCCTTAATACAATACAAGGAGATTCAATTCCAAGTCTCATACAAGAGGAGTTAGTGATCGATATCCCCAATGAAGATATTGAATATGTTGCCATGTTAAATAATGACCAAGTGATTGCGTTCAAAACTATTATGAATGTAATTGATCAAAAACACAGTGGAGTATTTTTTGTTGATTGTCCAGGAGGAACAGGTAAAACATTCCTTTATCAAACATTAATGACAAGTTTAAGAAGCAGAGGAGAAATTGTCTTGGCAACTGCATCATCTGGTATAGCTGCAACATTGTTACACGATGGTAGAACTGCACATTCTCGATTTAAGATACCTATCGATATACAACCGAGTTCTGTTTGTGGCATTCAAAAGCAAAAGATCTTGCAAATATCATCAGGTTTGTTGCTGCAATTATCTGGGATGAAGCCCCAATGACAAATAAAAATTGTTTGGAAGCCTTAGATTGATCATTAAAAGACATTTGTAGCAACAATGCTCCATTTGGAGGAAAAGTTATGATCATAGGGGGAGATTTTCTTCAAGTTCTTCCTGTTGTAAGAAAAGGTACTAAGGCACAAATGATTTTTGCGTGTATTGCTCAGTCTCATTTATGGGCTCATACCAGGATTTTGCGGTTGCGTCAAAATAAGCGTTCATTGCATGATCAAGAGTTTGCAAAATTTCTTATGCGCATTGGTGATGGTGTTGAACCTACCAAACTGGATGACATGGTGAGGTTACCTTCATAAATTGCAATCTCATGGAAGGTTGACCATTCCATACAAGTACTTATCCAACATATTTCTCCCGATTTAGAATTGCATGGTTGGAATGCCCCTTATATGGTACAAAGAGCTATATCGACCCCAACAAATGACGACGTCCAAAAATTGAATGATATAATTATCGACCAATTTCCAGGAGAAGAACATAATTTTTTTTCTTTTGACGAGGTCTAAGGGGATAATCATAATTTATACAAACAAGAATTATTATACTCAATTGCATAAGGTAGTTTGCCACCACATATTCTAAAGATAAAAAAAGAGTGTACCATTGATGTTGTTGAGAAATCTAGATCCTAGATATAGGTTGTGTAATGGGACGCAGTTATTGTGTCGTGGCTTATTTATGAATATGTTGGATGTGGAAATCTTGATAGGACACAATGCCGGAAAACGAGCTTTCTTGCCCCGAATCAGGATAAAAACATCTGCGAGTGATGTGTTGCCTTTTGTCCTTAGTGGAAAGCAGTTTCCTGTGTGACTAAGTTTTGCAATTACAATCAATAAGTCACAAGGACAAACCATTCCAAATGTTGGAATATATCTTCCACGACATGTTTTCAGTCATGGACATTTATATGTGGCTTTATCCAGAGGTGTTTCACAGACTACAACAAGAGTTTTAACCAAAGAAGGAAAATTGGAAGGAGAAGATGGTAACTACACAAAAAATGTAGTCTTTAAATAAATTCTTTTATCGCACCCACAGGTATTCATTATTAAGTATTTTTTTTTAAAATTGTTCCACGCATTGATTCCTATTTTAGTTACACAAAATAGCAAGATGATAAATGTATTCTTTATATGATAAAATTAAATATAATATATTTTTCTTTATTATGCAGTCAAACTAGAACACAATGAAGTCTTCCAATTATGTAAAGAGTTGAGACGAAAGAATGTTGAAACTTGTTTCGACACAAAAGTAAGTTATAATTAATCATTTTTATGCTTTTATAATAATTCCTTTAATGTTTTTATATTATATGCTTTTATATGATAATATACTATTGGTTCATACTTATTTTCACTATGGTGTGCAATAAATTTTAGATAGGAGAGTTTGAATATAAATGGAACACATGGAAGGATGAACAAGCGATAGCATCTGTCGACAAACTCGACAATAAGGTGTATTTACCTTTTCCACAATATGACATAAAAAAACTATTAGTTGCGTTTTCATCGCTCTTTCACTAATATTATTATCATTATTATTATTCAAACATGTCAAGCGTCTAAAAATATACTCTCTCGGTTGGAGCTCCATGGTGATAACAGATAAAACACAACTCTGGAAAATGTTGAAAAATGAAATTACATCTCAAAGGATGGAGAGGTTTTAATTTTTATTCATTTAAGAATTTTTCCCCTAGAGTATTTTTTTAGGCATGAATTTAAGTTTTATTATTGATTCATTTCTATGGATAAAACCATATATATTTACTAAGTCCATTGTTTTCCTTTTTTACCAGGGATTCAACAATAAGTCAGAGTTGTTGTTCTACCAAATGTAAACTAAAATAACGTATCTTTATTCTCCAGATATACATTTATTTGTGTGACCCTAACTCAGATTATATTCTATGAGTTTAAATGTTGTGAATGTATTTGTTTGTTGATATGACATTTCGTGGCGTATTTGTAGTTTTTTAAAACTCAAGAGCACATTGATACAGGGATGTATGAAGAATTGATTCGAATCCTTACAAGGTAAAAAAATATTATACTACACTAATTACTATTAATATCATCATCTTTTTCTCTAAAAAAAATTCTAATATGATAGTCTTACATTTTTGCTTTATTACGGAAAATAATTATAGGGAAAAAGAAAATTTTTCGAATAAAGATTTCATGTTCGGTCATCCTCTTAAAAAACATCAATGATTACACATTAGCGATAAAACTTTGTATGCTTCAATTCTTGAATGGTTTTTCAAATATCTTTGTTTATTATTTTCAACATGTAATAATATTATTATATGTTTAGACAACATACATACATTTTTATCTTTATTTTATTTAATTCTAATAGTTGTGTCTGAGTATAATTAGTTGCCGCATGGTTGGCCTTTCTATTATGCAACACGGACACTTAGTGTCTCTATCGATATTCATAATAAAATTTATCTTACAATGCTTTTATAGGTATTCATATTAAAATTTAATTTGAGAATATTACATAGTACAAATCTTCCCATGTAAATTTCTGAATTAATATCATTAGTTTCATCATATAAATAGTTTTTATTTATTAAAATCAAACTTATAATAATTGACAATGTTAAAATTTTTATGCAGTGTACCTTAAAAAAACGGACACAAAAATACCCATTTGAACGCTAATTATAATATAATGATTCAATTAGAATTTCTAAATAACAAATACTTTTCAACCTTTATAAAATTAAATGAAGAAAAAATTTGATTATTAATAGTAAAAGTATTATAATCATAGATAGTTGAGTATTAATAGTTAATAGTAAAAGTATGATAAAATATCCTTTTACTACTAATAGTCAATCTTCTATAATTATAATACTTTTTTTATTAATAATCAACATTTTTCATATTTATAAAGATTTAAAGTATTTGTTATTTGAAAATTCTAATTGAATCATTATAAGTAGCTATATACACTATCAATATCAAAAAAGACTATCAATTCTTTTTTGAAGTTAAGAACACAGTCAAAAATATCTTACCACAATAAATTAAGCTCTTCGTAATATGAGTTTGCCGGTTATATATATATATTTATCCATTGTTCTTGTTTTTTATATTTATAAATAAAGTTTGATTCTTTTTCTTTTATTTAAAAACCTTTAATATTATTTACTCTATTTTACTATGGTTTGAATAAAAAGATATTGATGTTTACTTATTCTTTCTTTTTTTTTATATAGGAAAACAAGTGTATTTTAAGCAACTGCAAACTAGCAGGAAATTTTATTATAATTAGGTGTGTGTTGGATATTATTCATTATTATGAAGATAAATTTATTATAATCACTAATTTTATTTTTCGGTATAATAATAATAATGACGACGACGACTAACACTATAAGCTATCCGTAGTAATATTATAATGACGGTATGCTATCCGTAGTAATAATTATTCTTACGATTTTGTAGATGTCAATATATATATATATATATATATATATATATATATATATATATATATATATATATATATATATATATATATATATATATATATATATATATATATATATATATATATATATATATATATATATATATATATATATATATATATATATATATGGTTAAATATGTTTTTAGTTTTTATAAATATCTCAATTTTCAATTTTAATTCCTATTAAAAAATATTATATTTTAATCCCTACAAAATTAGCATGCACGTAGTTTTAGTCTCTCCTGTTAAATCAATGTGTATTTTTAAATAATTATTTTGCATACATCTTTAGAATGTTATAAAAAGTTTCTCGAAAAAAAAAACTTAAAATTTAATTTCTAAGTCGAGGTTTTCATTACTTTTATTATTATATTTTAAATTTTAAAAAATTTATATTTAATTCTTCTTATTTTAAAAAATTATAAAATTTAGTAAAAAAAATATATTTTATATTCTAAACATGGATACAAAAAATTATTAAAATATTTAAAAATTTAAGGGTAATAAAAAAGTTTTCAAAATTTAAGAAAACAACATAGATTAAAATAGACTAAACATACAAAATTTATAAGGACTAAAATATATTAATTTTTTAATAAGGATTAAAAATGAAAATTGAGATATTTATAAGGACCAAAAACATATTCAATTCTATTTTAAATTTATTTTTTAAATATTTTTAAATTTATTTTTAAAATATAATATATTTTAAAATATTATTATTATTAAAATAAAATTATTCATTAAAAATATTTTACAATATAGTTTGACAAAACTAAACTAAAATACAATATTTATGCAAACATTTATTAAATTCCAACGTTACATTTCATTTCATATTACGTAAATTACAACTAACAAAAAAATATTATATACTCAGAATTGTTCTTATTTTCTAGATTCTTACCATTCAAACTTAGCAATTTCTTTAATAGTCTCAGCATGCAAGTCATCATAATAAACAATTCTTGAAGTATGCTTCAAAAGCTCACTCAAAGAATAATAATTCTTATTGAAACAAAATGGACACTTAAATGTTGGTAAAAGTTGGTATTTGATTTTATGAGGGAGACTTCATAAAAAAAAAACTTTAGGAAGGTAATAACAAATCTCACCCTAATGACAAGGGGATTTCAAATAATTAACTCTGGACAATTATTTATCAGAGGTAGCAGCAGCACACGTGTTTTTTTCCTGTAATCAAGAGATGCATTAACAAAAAAATACCAAGGGTACTCCACCTGAATACAAAGAAATGCCAAGTCAAACTTGCCAAAGCAAAATGAAGATTACAAACCAAATTGCACTATGACAAGAAAAATCAAGGGTCTTTGTCGAACTCGTATAGATTATAATTGGGATGAGTAATATCCCCCAACCAAGACCACCTCCAAACGGAAGTTTTGATCTTCCAAACTAAATCAGAAATGTTCCAACTTGAGTTACAAAAAGTAACCTCATTTCTCAACAACCAAATATTCCACACAACCGTCAACCACACACTCCCCTATCTACCTATCTCCACCTTAACCGCTTTACAATGAGAAAACCATTCCAAAAGCTACTTTTAAGATCAGAAAGATGAAAGTCCTTAAAATCAAGCCAAGAGGCTATATCCTTCCACACAAGTTTAGACACCGAACACTCTAGCAACAAATGATTAAGCGATTTGGGACCGAAAGAACAAAAAGGGCATAATTGAGCAGAACCTTCCAATATGACACCTATAAGCATTAGAGAGCTTTTCGTAGGTAAACAATTCGAAAAACTCTGCCACCCAAACGCTCTAACTTTGAGGGGGGCCTTCGCTTACCATATCAACTCAAAAGCCCTATCACTCCGATTGAAAGGACCAAACGGAATGACTCGAGAAAGAGCCAAATGATAATAAGAACTAACCGAATAAACACCCTCATTATCACCAATCCACATAACCCTATCCTTCGTACCTTGAAACGGTGAACGATTCGCCAAAAACTCCCTTAGTCGGCGATATTCTTCCAAAACCGCGTTGTCCGCCTCAGTTAAAACCAATCCCTCCTCTGAATTTGCAGAACTCAGAGGAACCTGCAAAGACATAACCACACTTGTAGAAGTGTTCCCCACCACCTGAAGACCAGAATCCATCCCCCCGCCTATACTTCCACCGGATCCTTCTGCTGTGAAAACAGCTGAGACAACATCGGTCCTCACCTCCGCAGCCAGCTCCGCTAACATCAAACCACCAGACACCTCTGCTGAACTAATTGTTGTAACAGCAACATTCATCACCTCCACTACTGGCTCCGCTGACTCAAAATTTACAATAACCACTGCAAATGAAAAAGCATTAGTAAATGGAACTACTATAACATAATCGTTAACAGTAGTCCTCAAGTGGTTCTCAATGTCAGCCACACTACTTCTACCATTCTCCTGCCCATAACCAATTGAATCCGCCCCCTAGTCGTGATTCTAAGAGGCCTGATCAGTAAACCTGCAGAATAACTGTAAGAGGCCTGATCAGCACCAACATGCCTTGTCGAGTTCCCCGATAAACTGTGAGCCCCTGCTGCAGGGGAAGTACTAAAAGGGCTAACCCCCATCACCCCTAAATCACTCCAACTCCATTGCCCTTCGATCCACCCACCCGTAGATGCTACAGAAACATTTTCCAAACAAGATTCGGCGAAGGCTTTTGAATACAAAAGAGAAAGTGGACCACTCCCCGTCCAATCTGCCTTCCAAAAGGAAGACGCAAAACCATCGCCCAACTCCACTTTATAATTATCCACCAATATATCCTTTGCGTTTGATTTGTTGAATGAAAACAAATTCATAAACCAAGACGAAAACATGGAACCCTTAGAGATAATGCTCCCGTTCGACACCATCATTCTAATATCACCATATCTAGCCTTTAACACTTTAAACCATAACTCTTTCGAACCATTCATGATCTTCCACCTCCATTTTTTTAAAAGGGCCTCATTGAAAATGTCCATCCTTTTGAGATAGACCCTCCATTGAAATACGACAAACATAACGACCTCCAATCCTTCCAATGAATTTTCCTTTTCACCTCCGAACTACCCCAAAGAAAACGACATTGAATCTTCATCATCTCCTTCCATACTTTAATCGGAGCTTTATAAAATCAGAGGTGAAAAATGGACAAACTACTAAGCACGACTTTAATTAAAGTAATTATCCCTCCAAATGATAAAAACTGACCATGCCAAGAGGAGAGCCTTTTACTATATTTTGAAAGCAAAGAAGACCAAGAATTAATCCTTCTTGGATTAACGCGAATAGGAATCCCAAGAAAAGAGAAGCAATGCGATTCCGAGTTACAAGCTAAAATGTTGGTCGCCGATTCAAGAAAACTATCTTTCACGTTGATACCAATGATTTTGCTTTTGTGGAAGTTAATACCAAGACCGGATACGACTTCAAATGCTCTAAGAACCAACTTGATAGACCACAAGTGATTCCAACTTCCGTCACCCACTAATAAAGTATCATCCGCATATTGAAGGACATCGATGAAATACCTCTGATTGATATTGAAACCGGCAAAATCCCCCAAATTCACGGAATTCCTAATCAGTCCCGTTAACCCCTCCATTACCAACACGAATAGAAACAGAGATAGTGGATCCCCTTATCTCAACCCCATTTCCACCGCAAACTCCTCGGTCGGACTACCATTAACCAAAACGGACATTTTGCTCGAAAACATCAAAGCTTCCATCCACCTTAACCACAACTCACTGAAACCCATTCTCCTCATCATGTATCTAAGAAAATTCCAAGATACCTTATCGTACTCTTTTTCGAAATCCACCTTAAATAAAGTACATTATCTTCCTTCTTTGATTGCATACTCCACCAATCCATTAGCAACTAAAACACCCTCTAATAATTGACGACCCGAGACAAAAGTCGTTTGATTATGAGCAATGATCGAGTTGAGCATCTTATTTATTCTAGAAGCAATAAGTTTGGACAAAGCCTTATAGAGACAACCCACTAAGCAAACAAGCCTATAATCTTGAAGCCCCAACTGATTGTTCACTTTAGGAATAAGAGTTAAGAACGAGGAAATAATAGGTTTGTACAAAAAAGCTCTTTGATGAAAAAGTAGTCATCCGGACCCAGACTCTTAGAACCACCGCAACTCCAAACCGTCTCCTTGATCTCCTACTCCGTAAAAGTTGCCTCTAGTAAGTCTTTTTCCAAAGGATAAATTGTTTTAAATGAAACACCATCCAACAAAGGTCTATCTACCTCGGGCTCAATGAACTTCCTACCAAAAAACTCCGCAACCTCCTTTTTGACACCATCTACTGATTCCACCAAACCGCCTTCCGTATTTATGCAACCCAAAAAGTTGCGCCTCCTTCTCTCTTTCATCACACTATGAAAAAAGCTCGTGTTATTATCCCCGTCATTCAACCACTTCAATCTAGACTTTTGAATGATCATGTTCTCCTTGATTCTTAAATTCAACTAAAACTGGCTCAAAGCATCATTCCTCAAATCTTTAAGGGCCTCCACTTGGTTCTCATCACAACTAGCAAGCACCTCATCCTCTTCGTTAATCTCTTTCACCCCTTTCTCAATCTCCAAATCAAAACGACCAAACACCTCATTGTTCCATATCCAAAGACTAAATTTAAGCAAACAAAGTTTCTCTTTAAGAACATAGTCGCTCCTACCATGAACACAAAGCTTTTTCCATTCCTTCTCGACAAAAGGTAAGAAAAGTTTGTTCTCAAACCATTCGTTAATAACTTTAAACGGTTTAGGACCCCAATTGGAAGAATCTGAAGCCAACCACACCGGACAATGGTTCGAGACGTCCCGCGAACCAATCTTTTGGCCAATTATATTCCAAGAAAGAATAATCTTTTCCGAAATGAGGAATCGATCGAACCTACTCATCGAAAATCCATCTCCATGTTAAGGAGCCGAGTTTTAGTTGGGAGTGGAATTGACCTGTTTAATAAATTAAATTAATCTTTACTACTAACAATTGACACCAACAATCAACCCTTCACATTTAGATTAAAGCTTTGGTAAATTACTCTCACACATATTAACTAAATTATTACTTGTGAAAGTGTTGTATCTACAATGATAAATCATTTTGACACATATTAACTAACATTATTGTTTGTGTCGGATCATTAGTATGTTGGCTTTGTATTTGTGTTTGTGCACTGTTAAATTACTCTGACATATTAATTAAATTTATCATCTGTGTCAGATCAGTAGTATCTTATTCTGTGTTAGTGTTTGTGCTCTGTTAAATTACGTTGACACTAATTAATTAAAATTGTTATTTGTGTTTGATCATCAGTGATTTGTTATATATTTGTGATATGTTAAATCAGTCTAATAGGTATAAATTAAAGTTATTATATGTGGCAGACCATGAGTGTGTTGTTTTGTGTATGTGTCTATGCTATTATGTAAAATCACTCTGACACATATTAATTAAAGTTATTACTTGTGTCAAACCATAAGTGTCTTGTTCTATGTTAGTGTCTGTGCTCCGTCAAATTACTCTGACACTTATTAATTAAAATTATTATTTGTGTCAGACCATCAATGATTTATTCTATGTTTTTATTTATGATCTATTAAATCACTTTGATATATCAATTAGTTATTGTTTGTGTCAGACAATCAATGTCTAGTTCTATGTATGTGTTTATGCTATATTAGTTATTGTTTGTCAATTCTATTATTTTATTTGTGATCTATTAAATCACTCTGATATATCAATTAGTTATTGTTTGTGTCAGACAATCAATGTCTTGATTTATATATGTGTTTATGCTATGTTAGTTATTGTTTGTCAATGTCTTGTTCTATGTATGTGTTTATGCTATGTTAATTCACTTAAATACGTGTCAATTAAAGTTATTACTTGAATCAGTTATTCGGTGTTGGTGTTTGTGTTCTGTTAAATATTTTGACATGTATTAATTAAAGTTATTACTCGCATCAGACCATTACTATTTTGTTCCGTATGTACTACGAATACACTACTAATTATGAAACATTATATGAAAATTGTACATGTAAAATCAAGAACATTATCAAGTGATTCTTGAGAATGTTTGGAGCAAGGACCTCTCAAGATTTGATGGCCTCAATGTTTCTTCAGTTATATCTAATTACTTCATTACAACATCAATATCCTTCAAATCACTATCCACTTTGTCTCCAACATTAATTGCCTTCCAAAACTACACTATATAATCTTTATCCACCAACTGAATTCAGACGTACATTCATATTATTATTCACTATTAAACCTTAAGTCTACATAAAAAACACTTCAAACTTTGAACCGGTAATAAACAAAAAATAAAGAATCTTAAAAAAAAGATTTCTTGAACATGTATGATTCCTTGAATCTTAAAAATAATTACTCCACCTCAAAAAAAAATCAACATTTTTCTGAACAAGTTATTGTTTTGTTGGACACTGACTCGACTCTGATTCATTTAACTAAAATTATTTAATCTGCGAGACTATCAATATTTTGTTCTGTGCGCGTATGTGATATAATAAATCAACATATAACTACACTTATAGATAAATCATATTTACACGAATCATACTTACAAATAAATTAGTGTATTAACTAAAATTACACTTACTGGCAAATAACCTTACAAGATATTAACTAAATTATTATTTGTGTCAAACCATAAGTATTTTGTTTGTGTTCAGGTAAATCACTCTGAAACGTATTGTCTACACCATGATCTACTTTCCTAACTAATCCCTTTTCTTCCACTGAAATTCAATCTAGATATAGTGTTGTAGCTTTTTCATACACAAACCTAAGATATCAAAGGTCTACTAATTGCAAAGTACTGTTTTTATATCCATATTAGATGTGGAAATTGTACTATACCATTTATGCTGAAGTTGTTTCTTATTTAATTTGTAAATGGTTGAATATATTTCCAAACAACTAATCACTATGATATCTATTAACTAAATTTATTATTTATGTCAAATCATCAATGTTATGTTCTATGTCTGTTTTGTTTTCTGTTAAATCTGTCATAACACATTAACTAAAGTTATTAGTTGTATCATATCTATCATTTGGGCTTTCTTGAAAACTAACTCAGCCATCATGTAGTTTGTCTTTTGCATCTAGGCCCAACCCAAGTTTTCCTATAAGATTAATATAAGGAGTTAATAATCTAAGCAAAAAGAAAAGATTGTAAAGTTAGATTAAAAAAATTGAAAGATTTAAGTGCCAATAATCTTGCAGTTTCTTGCTTGGTTGAAACATGGAATTTCTTGCCATTAGAACGGGTAGTCTTTATAGTCCTTCCATTAAAGGCACTTCCTTGGTAGATAAAGTAACATCTCAAATTTTATTTAATTATTTATTCGGATTATTATGTGTTGGTGTGTATAGAATAATAAATATTACTAAAATAATTATAATTGAAAATTATATTGAGGAGGATAATTGTATTATTATGTGATAATAAATTAATGGAATAAATATGAGATGAAGACAAGGTGGTCAATTGGTAAAAGTAATAAGGGTAAAAATGGAAGATCATAAGTTAGATCTTAGGGGTCATGTTGGAAATAGGGAAAAAGGGAAAACATAATCGTTTTGTGAGAGAACGTGAAACGATTGTGAAAGTTTTGAAGAGAAGAAAATGAAAAAGACTTATTCGTGAAGAAGAGTTCGCGGAGAAGAAGAAGAAATTCTCAACGAAACCTAAGGTAAGGGTGAAATTCTTCCATCTCTAAGGGTTTTATAATGGTAATTGGGTAGGTTGAGGATTAGAGATTGGTGTTGTGATGAATTAGGGAAAAATCATGTTGATTAGTTATTAGATGTTGTTGTTAGTTGATAATTGTTGTGAGTTAGGTGATTAGATGCAATATTCTGTGAATTTTGACTGTTAATTGGGGATTTGTTGGGAATAAATCATAGCTGGTTGAGTGTTGAGCGCAAAGGTGCAATTTGCGAAATCGCAGAGCTCGCTTAGCGAGCGGAGTCAGGGAGTTCATCTCTTAGCGAGCAGTAACCCTCGCTTAGCGAGCCCTGTAACGTGAAAAATTAATTTTTTGAACTCTGAAAAATTATTTAATTACTTAGTAATGTTTAGGAATGGATCAATTTGAGGTAATTTGATGGCCTATCATTAGCTGGAATATGGATGTTGTGGATCATCTTTTATGCTGCTTGATGGTCTCTAGGACTCCTTCAGTCGTTATCTCTTTCTTCGCTAAGGTCGTGCAATAACTAATGATCAATACTTGGGAATGGGCAACAAATTTTGGTTGGACGACTCTTTTGGTCCCAATGTTCAAGTTGACATCAAGTTTGCATCGTTGCGACTATGAGGCCTTGTCTGCTTTTGGAGAGAGAAATTTCATGGTTTTTGCCTTTAGAAAAGGCGTCTCATTATGGACGGTCAGCATTAATAATGACCATCTCTCTGTATTGGTCGTCGGTTAAATTGGGGTAGTGGCGAGTTTAGTTCGTTCGACTAGGTTCTTTTCGACGACATTAATGATGACCCTCCCAAAAATTATAGTGATGAGGCGTACGCTTATCGTTTACCTATTTATTTGCTCTTCAACCAGCTTCAGCGGGTCCCTACTATCATGTTAGTTAATGGTAATATTAACATATGTCCGACAAAGTCGGCCTTTCCTGTCGATGTGTAGTCACTATGCCAAAAATGATATTTAAAAGTGCACCTTAGACAACACTTATTTAAAAAAGCGCTGCTATAAGTGAAAAATAAATAAAAACATGGAAACTGTTCACAAAATATCTTAAAAAGCGCTGTCTAAGGTGCCCTTTAAACAACACTTTCTCAAAGCGCTTTTAAAGGTATATCTTAGACAGCGCTTTCTCAAAAGCGCCGTCTAAGGTCTTATAATTTAAAAACAAATCAAAAGCGCTGTCTAAGGTCAACCTTAGACAGCGCTTTTCAAAAGCGCTTTTAAAGGTCGCCCTTAGACAACGCTTGTCTCAAAAGCATTGTCTAAGGTCTAATTAAATTAAATATTAAAAGTCAGTTTCTATTTTGATTTGTTTATGATCTTTCTTCTCCCCCTGCGAACGTGAAACCTAACACACTAAAACCTCCATAAACGTTGAACGTTCTTCGTTCTTGTTGAAACCTTGTTGACTGAGTTCGTTTTTCGTTCATTTTCTTTCTTGATTGAGTTTGTTTTTTGTTCTTGTTGGAATAACCATTGTTGTTACTTCGTTCTTGATTGAGTTCGTGAAGCTACCGAGTTCGTCCATTTTCTTGACTGAGTTCGTCCAAGTTCGTCCTCTACTGAGTTCTCATAAGGTACATTGTTGTTGTTATGCTGATTTTGTGAAGAATAATGAAAATAGGATTTTGTGAAGAATAGGGCAATGTCATTTTTATGTATTTATTTGATAAATATGATTTTGTGAAGAATAGTGAAAATAGGCAATGTTGTTGTTATGATTATGTGAAGAATAGTGAAAAATCACATTGTTGTTGTTATGTTGATTTTGTGAAGAATTGTGAAAATAAGATTTTGTGAAAAATAGAGCAATGTCATTGTTATGTATTTATTTGATAAATATGATTTTGTGAAGAATAGTGAAAATAGGCAATGTTGTTGTTATGATTATGTGAAGAATAGTGAAAAATCAGATTATGTATCTCTATTTTCGTTTGGATTTATTCAGGTTATGTATAGGTTATGTAGTGAAAATATGTATAGGTTATGTAGTGAAAATATGTATAGGTTATGTATCTCTTATTATCTTTGGTTATGTATAGGTTATTTTCGTTTGGATTTACAATGGTTATGTATAGGTTATTTTCGTCTGGATTTACTTTGGTAATGTATAGGTATCCTTGGTTTCTTTATTACAGGTTAGATATGACCATTAACAATGATCACCCACATGATCATGATTCTACGCATGAAGGAGGTAATAAAAAGGTATCTATGGAAGACAAGATTAGAATAGGCATAACAGTGATGAGGAAAGTGATCCATGGTAAAGACCGAGGCATTATTCTAGATGTGCATTGGAGCGATCTTGGGCAGCTTATAGAACCTAACAGTCATACCTTGACTAGTTTCATTGGTGCACTAGTAAGGAATGAGATTCCAATTACTCGTGACGATTGGAGAAAAAAAGAGTTAAAAGAATCCAAAGACAAAATTTGGACTGAGATAAAGGTACAATAATCATGGCTTTAATTATGCGAACTAATTATGTCTTTTAAATTACTTGTACTAACGCATAATGTGTATGTTTTTCTTAGAGATTTTTCAACATCGAAGATGATAGAAGAGATTTTTGTCTTAAATTGGCTAGAAAGCTACTAAGGGGTTTAGAACATTTTTATCATTCAAGTATCTTAGGGATGAAGATGGTAATCATATTGATGCGGATCTTCCAAATATATATGAAAGTTTTATTTCACCACAAGAATGGGAAGCGTTTAAATCCAAACAAAAAACCCCAGAATTTAAAATAATAAGTGACACAAATCGGGAAAGAGCATCAAGTCCCGTGTATCCATACAGAAAAGGACGTGTCGGACATGGACGCTTAGAACAATCTATGGTAAGTATCTATAAATTGAAATAATATATTTGTTCATCATGAGTTTTATTTGATCATATTATATGACTTAATGTGTAGTTGGAGAAGGAGAAAAGTTCTGAAACATCTCTTCCTGCACATGTTTTATGGAAGGAAGCTTGTGTGGGCAAATCTGGAGTTGCTAAAGAAGATGTTATACAAGTATATGAGAAATGTGTAAGTAGAATATTATTTCTTTAATTAAATCAAAACTTTATTAACAAATATTTGACAAGTATTCGATATTCATCTGATTTTCAGGAGGCGTTATCTCAGTCTTTATCTCCAGATGATACAAGGAGCATACTTAGTTGGACATTAGATGTCCGTGAGTATTCGGATTGAGTGAGAGGTAAGGGATTTGGGATAACTCCGACCTCCTTGAGTGTTAAAAAAGGAAAGGCTCCTAGTAATAAAGAACTTAATGCAAAATTGGAAGCACTGGAAGCTGAAGTTCGTGCATTAAGGAAAGAAAAAGAGGCTAACGCTTCAGCATGTTTTAAAGATGGTTCAGACAAAGATAGTATCAACTGTAACTTTTAACCAAACATTCCAGAGGTAGTTATATATATTTTTATAAAATTTAACTATTAGCTTAAATTATGTAATTGACATATATACATATTAACAATTTCATATTTATTATTGGTTTTAGGGCATTTCCCCTTGTCACCTCTACTTATCGTCACCGTATTATCGGATGGTTGGCAAGGGAAAAGTGCATAACACTAGCGGAGAATTACTTCACACTAGACAGCTCCCTACTTGATGTTTGAAAGTCGCGGTTGATATTGCAGTAGAGCCGAATGCATTATTACCAAATCCTGACGATGTTTCGGATGCAACAACGGTGGAACAAGCAATAAGTTCATTTGTTGCATGGTCGACAAGCCTCATTAGCCTAGGATATGAGGTATGCTTAAAACAATTATGAACCTTTGTTAACCTTAATGTGTAGATTCAAAGTTTTTACGTGCATTTTACATACATTTTTTACATGGTTATGTTAATTAGACTCCAACAAGATCCAAATCAAAAGATAAGGCTATTCCGCGGCATACCGAGTCCGTTGTTTCAAAAAAAAGGTACATTACCATTATATGATATTTATGCATGGAAAATGTTAAATTCTTGATTTTATACTTCATCTAACTATTTATATGATATGTAGCTTCCTGATAAGGAGGTTAGCAACGTCTCCACACACAAAAAAAGGTTGGTGCTAAGAAGACCGCGACTAGAAAAAAACCTACCTCCAAGTATAGGTCGTGCCTTCATACGTTTCTAGAATTGACAGACATTCCGACTGGAGGTATTCGTCTTATACATATGGAGGAAGGTATGTTTGGCTTTGAATATGAACAATCAGTTGGTAATGAAGAATTTGTGCAAATCTTTCGTCATGAAGAAATAGGCGTCAATGTTGTCAATACATATGTGAGGTATATCCGGTATACTTTGTTATATTAATTGAACAACTTATTTACTTTATTTTTCAAATGAATAGTCTAATGTTAATGATTTTTTTATTTAAGGTTTTTGTATGACAAAGTGATGCGCCCAAGTGGATTGGACGAAAGATTTGGATTCTTAAGCCCGAAGTCCGTCAACTTAGCTTTAATCTTAAGTAAACCAGATGAGGTGATGGTATACGTTCACAACCTCTTCATGGCCAACAAAGATACATAAAAGTTGTTCTTTTTACCGTTTAATACCGGGTTAGATTTTCATTCTAAATTCATCTATTATAATTATTTTGTATTTTAACGTCGTGTAGAAAATTTCCATCGAACATTTGTTTAATCTTACAGTGGACATTGGTTGTTGGTCTCAATCAATCCTATCAGAGATATTGTTTATTATCTTGACTCGTTAGGAAATGATTGGACAACATACCCGGATATGAAGAACATGATTGACACGTAAGTAAGATTTTTCTAAATACTCTTGTGTGTATTTATTTATTTATGTGAATTGTTCTAAATATTCATTTATATTTTATTAGCATTATACAAGCTTTTCGAGCCCAACGAGATATCCAAGTATCAAAGAGGAGAGCCAACATCATTACATGGATAAAAGTGGCGGTATATTATTAATTATCACATTTTTTATTATATTAGTGATGATACTTGATAAAACTTAGGATTTATCCATATTTTCTTTTCATGTGTAGTATCCTCTGCAACGTAATGGTATAGATTGCGGATATTTCATGTTGAGGTTTATGAGAGAAACTCTTTCTTTGGGTCGATTAGAGATTCCATCCGATGTATGTATTTCTAACTTATGAGTTATTTTAATATTTAAAACATATTTCTCATATAATTAAATAGTTGAAACTAAATCAAACTATGTTACATTATTATGTAGTACTTTGATGAATTCAAGTGTGCATATTATTCAAAAGATCATTTGGTAGAAATTAAAGAGGAATGATGTCAATTCATTGTGGGGCTCAATGTGTTATAAGGTATATTGTACTCTTACTTTAATTGATGAAAATTTTGAGTATGTGTATGTAACTATAGACATATTGATTATGACTTGTTTTAATTGATCAATTACAATATTTTTGTGTTGTTTCAGGTTATAGTATAGTTGCAATTGGATGAAAATGTATAGCTCGGAGTGTTATCACATTTTAGTTTATGTAGATTTCATTTGAAACAAAATGTATAGTTGGAGTAAATGAATTGTATGAATTGTTTCGTAGATATTGGTTATAGTATATGTTGTATGAATTGTTTCGTAGATATTGGTGATTGAAAATCCGATTATTTTATATCTATAAATCGGTGCCTAAATTAGTAGGTTTAAATAGGATAATTTGGTGCAAATTCTGGATTGGAAAACAGGTACAAATTCTGGTATAAAAACCATGTGAAAAAGTGGATAAAAACAGGTGCCTATAATTTGGTAACTTTAGACAGCGTTTTTTATAGGAAATTATTTTAAAAATTTTGTATACCTTAGACATCGCTTTCAACAAAAAGCCCTATCTAAGGTGGGGTTTAGAAAGCACTTTCATTAAAAGCGTTGTCTAAGGTGGGGTTTAGACAACGCTTTTAGTGAAAGCGTTGTCTAGGGTATACCATTAAAATAAATAAAAAAGCGTTGTCTAAGGTATATTAAAAAAATGCAAAAAGCGTTGTCTAAAGTGGGGTTTAGAAAGTGCTTTTGACAATAAAAGCGCTGTATAAAGCCCCTTTAGACAACGCTTTTGACATTAACCAAAGCGTTGTCTAAACCTTTAGCAACGCAGATTTAGACAACACTTTAAAGCGCTGTCTAAGGGCAAAAAAAGTGTTGTCTAAGGTCTTGTTTGGCATAGTGAGTATGCGTTAGTATTCTCATATCCCATCCATCTCAAGGTTTAAGGTGGGAAAATACATAAGAAAGGGGTTTAATTGTGTATCACTAAGTTTTTAATTTACTTCTAGACTGATTTCAGATTCTAGTTAATGAATCTGAACCAATATTGAGTTGCAGCGGAATAAAGACAGAAGTAAAGTAAATGAGACTTAGAACACAACAAATTTATCCTGGTTCCTCTCCCAACTGAGAGTACTTTAGTCTGCTTTCCAAGCAAGAGATATTTCACTATAATCAACAAATTACAATCGCTTATACACTTAAATATAAGACTTTTAACAGTTTAAATAACATAGTATGAGATTCGTCAACACAATCATCTTCTAATTGTATTTATCCTGCTTAGAGCTCGTGTATAAGACTTCAACCTTTGATTAGAGCTCGTGTCTAAGACTTTAACCTTGCATAATCATGTCTTGATTAAGGCTTCCTTCTTAGACCACATGTCAAAGACTTTTTCCTTGCTTAAAGCACATGTCTAAGACTTTAACCTTGCATAGAGCACATGTCTATGACTTAACCTTCTCATCTAGCTCCTGATCGAGACTTCCTTGCTTAAAGAACATGTATAAGACTTTCACCTTTGCATAGATCACATGTCTATGACTTATGTAACACGGTGGGAGAACTGACTTTTAATATTTGTCACAAAATATGTTGCGGTAAGCAAGAGTCGCCACTGACTTTTATTTCATCCAATTTAGGAAAGGCATAAAAGAACAGGAAAGACCTTTAAAAATATTTTGAGTTCGGGGGGTAAGTTATACAAAGGGAAGGTGTTAGCACCATTTGTATCCATGGTTGCCCATGGGCTCTTAATTGCTTAGATCACTTTATTTGTTTTGTTTGAAAAGTGTAGTGTGTGATTAAAATATTTCCGTAAAGATTTAACTTTGTAATGATTCTCGTATGAATGTATACAAAGTGTTTACTTGTTGAAAAGTATTTTGAAAAAGAGTGAGGGGTGTAAAAAGCATTCATTTTGAAAGTGGTGACCAAACATTTAAAAGTTACTTACCCTAAGTTGCAAGATCTTTCTTGTCATTTTCGTTTCCTTAGGGATATAATTGTCCTTACTATTAGTTAGTAAGTAGTCTTATCCTTGGATTTGGAAGGACAAGCGTAGGGTCATCGTTATGATCATAGAAAGCAACATGTAGAGATACCTTAACAATTCGAAGGGACTATCATCATTTTCGTAGGGACAAAATCATTTATTCGAAGACAAATTTGAAGGGACAACGAGGGACTATGATCTTTCATTCGAAAGGCAATTGTGATGATTTATTTCTTTAGTCAATAAGTTAAGGTATCCCTACGTTCGAGGGACTTGACCATTTATTGTAAGGCAACAAGGAGGGATTACCCTAAAGATGTAGGTGTGCAAGTGTGTTTTGTTCAATTATTTTAGTCTTGGAAATTAGGGTTATCTAACAGTTGATTTTAGTCTTGCCGTACAATCCTATTAAGCATGCATCTAACAATTTATAATGTGCGGAAAGTAAACCCTAATTACTATTACAAGGCTTTGGGACAGATACATAATAGTAAAAACCCTTACAGAAAATATAAAGTGCGGAAAGTAAACCTAATCACTATTACAAGGCTTTAGCAGTTACATTATGAAAAAAAATCGGGCGAGGAAAGTAAATCTGGACAATATAAATTCAAGCAGTCTATACAATTATTCTAAAAAAAATCGGGAAGAAAACATGAAGGAGATAAAAGTTTCGGATATCGATTAATTGATTTTATGATTTATTTTTTTAGAAAAAGAAATAAATGATTAATTAAAGAAATCAATTTGATAAAAAAATACATCTAATTTAATTTATAAAAAAATATATCTTTTGGTATTTTATGATTTTATAAAAAATGATTATTAAGTTCCTATTTTTCTTATTGGTTAAAAAGAGTTCATTGAATTTAAATAAATAATTTAATAAGAAATAAGGAAAAAAAGAAAGAAGAAAATAAGGTCAAAAACAAAGGGAGGGACGCTGAGAATATTCCTTTGAATTCATTGGTACCCTCAATTTGGTCTGAAAGTTCCTGTAGAAGGAGATACAATGCTTGACTTCTCTTATGCCCTAACAATGGCATCTCTTAATTCGCACGTGAAACCTTCAAACTAATTGCTCAAGAATGCTCCATATGCTCATACAAACACAAACACACATCAATATATCACAAAATATGATTAGATTAGAAGTTTCAAAGATTCAAAGTTTTACCAAAAAACCGTACCCTTGAGGAGCTTGATTCAAGCTTTGAAACTTGCAACAAAGGATTGGGATCTTTTCCTCTGGTCCTTAGGAAGAAGAATCAAGCCTTGGAAGGGATTGAAACTTAGTGAAAAATGGGATATGGATTTTGAAAGTTTCTTGAAATTTTTTGAATTTTGTAGAGTTTTGATCAATGATTTTGTGTCCTTGCTATTTGAAGGTGTTATGTATTTATAGAGGAAGGATTTAGGTCAACTTGTGGGCTTGGGTTCACATCTTTTTTGGGATGATAGGATTTGATTGATTTTGTCATTGAAAACCTTCTATTTTAGTCATATTTGGCCATCATATCTTTCTCCTCTTGTTTTGCACGAATTTGGATCAAATATTATGTAAATAACTCTCAATATCTAATCCTAAAATATTGCAAATATCAAATCTTTGATTTTCCATATTTATTTTGATTAAAATTGAATTTAAATTAATTAAATCCAATAAAATATGAAATAAATAAATAAAAATCAGAAAATATGACTTAGGGTTCGTGGACTATCTTAAGATTAAGTTTGGATTGTGAAAAGATAGACTCATTTGGCAAAAACTCAAGTTTTGGTCATTGTTTGCCTTATACACCTCCTCAAATTTGCTCAACTTTAACAATGCACAACTTTCTGAATTTTTATCATATGAATGTGCTCTTGAACTTTTTAGAAAGCTTTAAGTGTACTTTAATCACTCCTTTTGGTCCCATGTCAATCTATTCTTCCATGTTCAAGTTATGAGCTTTTGAAAAAGTTGACTTTTTGTTGACCTTTTAGAGGACCTATAATGTCTTGGCCCATATCTCTCAAATGAAGCATTTTTGGCCTTGGCTTGTGAGACACAAAGTTGTAAGGAATTGAATTTCCTTCAAAATTATCTTTGTATGGGAAATTTATGATGAAGAATGTGAAAGTTAGGGCTGGTCAAAGTACAATTGACTTCTTCCTTAAGAAACCCTAATTTAGCAACTTTTACCTTGTGATAAATTTGAGGTTTTATTGATGAATCGTGATCAAACCTTGCTCAAATGATGAATCTTACTACATAATATTGATGTTGACCAAATATTTTGAAGTTTGACTGTATGTTGAACACATTTGACTTTTTACCCAAGTTTACTGATTATTGATCATCTGAGCATCTGACTGACCAAACTTGTAGGGCAAATCTAGAAACTTGACATGAGGATCCTCTGAAGTATATGAGATATTATGAAGTCCATTTGAGGCTTTGGAAGTCCAATTTAACTTGGGAAACACAAAATCCTAATTTGAGATCTATTGCTTAAGAGGAGGCTTTGTCTGATGAAACCTTGAGTTCCTTGAGAAATTGAGAATCTTATGAACATTAGGAGACCTATTGAGACATATTATCTTGAAGATATGAGGTAAAACTTTGGGGTACAACAACTTAAATTTCTCAACCAACTCCTAATCGAGACTTCCCTACTTAGAGCGCATGTCTAAGACTTTAACTTTTGAATAGAGCACATGTCTATGACTTAACTTGCTCAATCAGTTATTGATCGAGAATTCCTTGCTTTCAACACATTTCTAAGACTTTCACCTTTGCATAGAGCATATTTCTATGACTTCAACTGCTCAGACCGCATGCCCAAGACTTTGTAATGCTCAATACATTTATGGTTGAGGCTTCTTGTGATTATTTTCTTCAGTAAAATATCTGGTAGTCATTCACATAGTATGAGACTCTTTATCTTAATTGTTGAACATCATTCTCAACAGAAAAGAATAAATAGTGTGTCTATGATTCTGAATCAGAGGTACAAGGATATAAATCTTTACAAGAGTTTTTGTACTACTTATGATTACTAGAAAATATAGTTTAGGGAAATTATAAGTCAGTTTACAATAAGCAACATCTAATAGACAAATATGTATAGCATAAATTATTGTTTATTGTTGACTCCGTTGATTGTCTTCTTCGGTGATAGAGACGTTAAACATCTCTACCACTTTAGCTTCTTCCAATCTTCACACAGATATTCTGTGAGAATTATTCTATTTATATCAAGTCACAAGGAAACTAGCCGTTTTAGAATATATCTTCCAAGTAAAAGAGTCGTTGAGAAGTTGTACACGTATACTCTTGATCTAATGTATAAATACATTGACCAGTGCATATTCAGAATTGACTTGTACTTAAGTATTTGTTGAGAGTAGTTGACTTAAAGTATGTCAACTCTTATTGAGTTTTGTGAGATATGGCTACTGTCTAACTCTAGTTGAAGTGACACAAAAGTATATTCTTCATCATAAAGCAATTTTATAGGTTATGCATGCTATCAGAAGCTAGATGCATTTATTAAGTAGGAAAATTGTATAATGTTTCTTCTGATATTGAAGACTTCAATATCAGATTCTCTACTGGACCATACTCAACAAGTGTCAACTAGATTATGTCTTATTAGAAGTAAATATCTCAGTCATACTAGAATGTCCAATTCATCATCTATTGTATCTCATCAATACATGCATGATTAAGCACACATGAAATAAATCCATTATTCTTTTAAATACTCTTGTTATCATAAAAACCTAGGTTGAAGATGCTCAGAACAGAACTTGTTCTAACAATATCCCCCTTTTTATGATGACCAACATAAGCATTTAAGAGACAATGTTTGGCCTATTTTAATTCAGAAGAGATCATCTGAGCATGAGGTTTGTAAGATCTCTCTGAAGGATCAAGGGATGAGTTACATAAACTTTTCCATAAATTAGTTTATGAATGTCACACCCTGAATTTTGACCGAGCTTTTTTCGAAATTTTCGACGTATTTTATTGCAATGACGATAGTCAGTCTTTTGCATCATGAATATTTCGTTTCGTCATTTTTGTTTTAACTTAAAAGTTAGAATTTTGGTCTTACTTAGTATTTCAATTATTTTTGTATTACTGCTTTAGTTTTAATTTAGAGTTCAGAACGTCATTTAGATTTTAGGGAATTTTATTTAAATTTAGAATTTTTGTATAGGTCTTTTATTTTTAATCAAGGTAAATATGTCTACTTATATAAGTTTTTGTTTATATCCTTATTCTAGTTTAATTTCAATTTAGTTTTAGTTTAATAAGCTAGTTTTAACAAATTTATCTTAATTAGTTGTTTCTAATTAGATAAGCTTGTTTTAGTTTAATTTAAATATAGTCTTTCTTTTGTTGAGAAAAATTTTAATGTATGGTTTATTTTTGTCGTCCACCTTAGCCTGCATAAAACTTGCATCAAGGACCCTCCAATCACAACCTTTTCAGTCAAAATATTTTCACTAAGCCAAACAGTCCTTCTACCAAGCAACTGCGACCAACAGCGACAACACCATCTACAAGGACGCTAGCCAGCTCTCAACAACACCAATTTGAGGACCTGTGGTCATGATCATAATCTGCAAAAAAGTACAGCTTGCACCAAAACATGATAACATGATGTAAACACCCCAAATTTTCCCTCACCCATTCACACCATGGCTTGTGATCTCTTCATATGCATAAATCCAATCATAGCATCTCATACCACATTTTTGATTCATTGCTTTGGTTCAAAGTCATCTGCATCTAGGGTTTGTGATCTGAGCAAATCAAGAGCTTCTTGAGCCACTTCAAAGGTCATCAATCACTTCAAAGGGGTCCATGTGTCTTCAAGCATCATACTATATCCTCTCAAAGTCAAGAATGTCAAAAAATCACAAGAACTGAGAATGGTATGGAAGCAGAGCCAGGTTTGACTGCACAGTTGACCTAGAATTAGGGTTTTGGTTTCAGAGGCCATAACTCCAATTTTTTTGGTCATTCTTGTTTCTATTGGTCTCTATATGGTATAGGGAACATGCATATCAATTTTCATGAGGAAATTCAATGGGGAAGTCATCTGATCAAGGGTTGACTTTCTAAGCAAGTCAGTGTAAAATCAGGGCATCTGAGACCCTCAATGACCCAACCAAAGGTTGTTCTTCATCATTTTGATTGTGTATGATCTTTATTTGATCATGGAAGATGTTTGAAGTTCATAAAATTGAAGAATTTCAAGTCATTTGCAAAGTTGACTTTTTGGGAAAGTTTGACTTTTAATGAAATTGCCATTTTGGGAAACTTTTTCAACCCTTGCTTTTTGATTCAAAAATGCTTCAAATGAAAAAACTTTGGTCATGAAAGTTGTAGAATGGATCATTACCTTTTCAAAAAGTACAAGAACATGACCTAATTCATTTTGGATCAAAAGTTATGGCTTGTCAAAGTTGGCTAAAATCACAAAATTTGAAGTTTTCTACCAAAGAGGTATTTTGCAAAATGGTTTGATCAAGTGTTCTAAAGGCCTCAAATGTGTACCATTGCTTCACAAAATGATCATATGACCTCTAAAATTCAGAATGGGCCAAAGAACTTGGCACTTTGATGCCTTGAAACTCAAGAAATCTCAAAGGAACTAAACTTGAACCAACTTGCAAAACCTATCACAAGTTACAAACCACTTGCTGCATTGCCTCTAAACCTTTTTCATAGCATTCCTTGATTCAAGCTGAGCAAAAACAAGCCAAAAAGCAAGTTGTACCATAGCCCATGCTTCAAGTACACATCAAGTTGACATTTTGGCCAAAGACCCATACCAATCACCATAGGCCACCAACAACTTTCTGACCTATCCCCTTTTGATACATGGACCAAAGCCAGCATAACACACCATTGATTCCAAGCTGAAACACACCACAAGCCATAGTTATCAAAACCTCTTCCATTTGCAAAAGCCTTCGAAACACCCTCCACAAGCTGCAAACACACAAACCAACTTCACAAATCAACTCAGCATACCTCACTGATCAAAAACCACCCATCACCATTGCCTGAAACTCCCTGAATCAGAAACACGATCACCCCCCCCCCCCCCTTAACAGAACTTCTGTAATCTTCCAAACCAGCCATCATAAACTTCTTCCAAGTGTCAAGACTTCATCAGGGGCCTAAGAGGGTTGGTTTGCGCAAAGAAAGAGGGTCAGAAAGTTGCAAACTGAGAAAGCTCAAAGCTCAGGTATATCAAGAACTTTTTTTCCAGAAATGAGTTTTTAAGTTTCTAAGTTGTTCCTCATGCTTTGCTGATCACTCTGGTGTTTTTACTTTTTGAAATGGTTGAGAAATAAGCATTTAATCGTGTTCTGAAACTTTTCTGACCTAAATATGTTTTGCTTCGATTCACATGATTGATGAATGAAAAATGATTTTTGCTTGGGGGTTTTGATTCAATGTTGAATGGGGATGATTTCTGGGTGATTAGAGTTCATTTCCATGGCCTGGGGAGAAAGTTAGCAACTTTCAGGTGAGGGTCTTGCCGGAGAAGACGACCGGAAGTCTTCTCCGGCCACCTGAAAGTGTTTAGGGCTAATCTGTGTAATTAATGCAAGTTTGAATGTGGTGCGTTGGATAGGCTGACCAGAGTTGACTCGCGCGCGTTTTGATGGCTAGGATGTGTCATTAGAAACCCTAATCTATAATTAACTTAATTAATTCAGTTTAATTAATTAAAAAGAGGATTTAGCTCAGTTTGAATCTCACCCCCTGGATCTGGCGCGCAGTCTTTCCCTCCTTCCCCAGTTTGAATCCTGTCCCTTGGATGCGCATACTTTTCATTTAATTCATTTTATTTACATTTTAATTCATTTGTTTTCTACATTTTATTTAAAATAGTAAAAATCATTGAACAATTCTGAAAATTTTTATGCAACCTTTTATTAATTTTCAGAAACCAAAAACATTTTTATTTTTATTTTTTTGCATAAAAAATTATTTTTAAATCATTTAAAAGATTATTTTTAATTAATTAATGAGAATTAATTAATTAAAAATACTTTTAGGTATTTAAAAATCACCAAAATATTCATGAAACATTTAAAACCATTTAGAAACATTGTCCAACCTTCAAACCAAATTTATTTTTTGATCTTGATGTCTTTTGACAATTTTTCATGGAATTAATTTCATTTCAAGGCATTATTTTGATCCAATGTTTGAAAATTCATTTCTGCCTAGTATTTAGGAGTTGGACTTTGATTCTTTTTGCATTGCATCTTGCATATCATGTAGTTTATAGGATTAAATTGGCATGAATTGATCTTGCATTTCCTATTTGTTTGACATTTTTTCTTGACAAGGTACCTTAAAACCCTAGCAATCTTAGGAAATTCATAACTTTCACTAGGTTAAGAATTAGGTCCCCTCCTTTGGGCAGTGAGTTTGTATAGGTTTAGGGTTCCCTTGGATGCATTTTCAATTTTTTATCTTGATGTTTGCTTCTGGTTTTGGTTTTTGTTTTGTGCATTGATCATAAACCCTAATTTGGGCTTCCTTTTGCATCCATCTTCCATTTGCTTGCATACCATGACTTTCCATGACATTTTGTGCTTTCATTTGATTCATATTACCTCTTAGGACATATTAGAATCATGTTTGATCATTGCATCTTGCATTTGCCATGTTGTATGCCATTTGCATTTCATAACCTTTCATGTATGTTCATGGTTCTAAGCATGCTTCTCTTGCATTCATGTGTTCATATGATCATCCTCATGCCTTGATTCATGTTTGCATCATCTCATAGCATCATTAGCATCATACTTATGCTTCTGGTTTTGATTTGCATCATGTCATTTCATCTCATTTTGCATTGCATTGCATTTCTTTCATTAACTTTTCAGGTGGTAAGTTACTTTGAGAAGTGAATTTGCCTTCACTTCTCACAATTTCTTTTCATCCCTCATATGCATCATTGCTGCATTTTGTCTTGTGTTTGAGATTGAGCTTGCTCATTCTTTTTCATCTCACTTTCTTTCTTCAAGTGACTTGTCTTCTTAAATGAAGCAAGTTACTTTGTTTCTCTTTGCTCCTTTCATCTGCTTCCTGGTGGTTCCTCTGAAGATTTCTCTTGTAAACCTCACAAACCTTAGGAGCAACCAAGCATGACAATGATTATGGTTTTGATTAGTTCCCCATTTAGCTTTTACCTTTGTGTCTCATTGAGTCTTCTCTTCTCATCTCATAATCAAGAACTAAACCATAAAGGTTTTAAGGCTTTGTGATTAAGCTTATGCCTGCATCCTTCTATTAGGATGGAGTGTATAACTTTAATCCTAAGTGTTAAACCCTCAGTGTGTTTAATTTCTTTAATCAATCCATCTAATAATCATCAAGACATCAAGCTTGTAACTTGGGCCTTGCATTAGGGTTCTAATTCTTCCTTAATTGGTTAAGAAGGACTAACCCTAGTGTTAATGGACAAGTCCCCCTCAAGTTGTCTTACAAACCCTAAAAATCACTTCATCATCTAATCATTAACTAAAATCCACTTAATAAAGGATTTGTTTTGTCATAAGTTTAATCCCTAATCATGGATTAAGTTGAGGAGCTTTCCTCAGCTTAAACATTCTCATCTATTATCCTTCTATTAGGATGGTGTAATGAGTCTGTTTAATCCCTGATTATGGCTTAATCTCATTACTTAACACTAAACAAAAACACCAAAAACATCTAAATAACCACAAGTAGGTTAATGATCCTAATCCTACACCATGGTGATTAAGTGTGAGAAGCTGACTTCACACTTAAGGTATTCTCATTACCCCTAATCAGAGGGAAGATGTGATGAGTTTACTAAATCCATTGGTTTAGGCTTAAGCTCATTAATTTATGACAAACTTTCAAAAGCAATAAAAGGCTGAAAACTCAAAAACAAACAATAATCGTCTCCTCCGGGATTCTTTTCTCATCTCATTCACTCATAAACGAGAACTTGCTTCTTCCGTCTAATGCAAGACAGTTTGCACCTGAGCCAGACAGGTCATACACTTGAGCATTGACAAGCAAGCAGTTCACAAGTCAATTTACCTTTCAGTCTCTTTGGGTCGAACTACGGTGTTCTGACTTCCTCATTGCACGAGAGGATACGTAGGCATAAATTAACAGTTATCGAACAAAAGTCTCTGTATATTCCCCCTCTTTCCAGCATTATTCTTTTAGCCTCATGATCTTGAGCATCTTATTCCTGTCCTCACACTGACACTGTACATTTATACACTTCACATTTCCTTTTGCACTAACACCTGTACATCCTTTTTTCCAGCTCCTTTATACACAGATTGCACTGACACTACCCCTTTAAACACAAACTTCCAAGCGTGGATCCCGTCGAGTACGACGGACAATATGGGTGCTAATACCTTCCCAGGTTGTAACCAACCCCCTTTCTCAGTCTCTCTGGTTCGCAACCGTCTTATCCATATTTTTCTTAGGTTTATGCAGCATTACCTTTCCTTCGGGATAAAAATGCCTAGCTGGCGACTCTTTTCTTTCTCTTGAGTTCACTCCTGTGTGTTCTCACATCCTCCTTTCGCCGACCGTTCGCATCTGTACCCTTATCTGAGCCGGTCTCATTTATCGGGAGCGACACATGATGGACTCTTGCTCCAAGGACCTGTAATCCGAAAGTGACTTAGCATGAGCATCAAAACAAAAACTCAGTGATAAAAATTTAACCACTATTTGCAGCCCAGAGGGAAATCTCAGAATTGAAGCTCAAGGCTGGTGTGAAGAGGTCAAAGGACCAAAGCAGACACAAGAAGCTAACCACTGCTATCACCACCAGGAATCTTCTCATCAGGAACCTCACGGAGCATCCAGCTAATCCTGTGACTGAAGCACTTTTGAAGGAGGTCCAGGAGGATGAGTTTGGTCTTGGTGTCTGACTTTTGCTTGTTGTTGCTTTCATTTCATGTACTTTTCTTTTATGATTTTTGACCCCTCAGAGGGCATGTATTGTAAAAAGCAAACTATGTATGTTTTTCCATTTGTAATATATTCATTAGTTTGTTTTATCTGAGTTCTTTTTCTCTCGAGCAACATCAAAGCACCTTCCTCAGGGGTCTGGAAAGGTCAAAACCAAATGCCAAGCCGGATACCTTGGAAACAAATAAGCATACTGCATTGCATACTAACTTTTGTTTTGTTTTGTAGGTTTTTTTTTTGTTTTGTTGTTGCTAACTCTGTTGTGATTCAGGAACTATTGCTCGACGTCGGGTGTTCCCACTCAACCGTCCACACAGATATCCTACCCGCAACAACCTTCCGGGTATACAAATGGACCAAGTACAGGAGGACCTTACAGAGGTCAGGACTCAAATGGCCAATGAGAGACTGGAGATGAGAAATCAGATGACCCAGTTTATGGAGGTGATGAATGGATTGGCACAGAGCCAAGAGAGACTAAGGGCACTAGTAGAAAGGCAGACCCAGGAGGAACCCCATCTAGGGACTGGGGGAACGAGCAACAATGAGAGGGTTCAGCCTCATGTTAACCCTCCGGTGTATGGACCCCACCTTCATCCAGAGATCAACATCCCTGCTAATGTGCAAGGGAATGCCACTACAGGCAGAGTATTACAGGAAGACCCCCAGGAAGATCAATTTACTGTGATGGGAGCTGGGGATGAAGCCTATGACAGAAGGCTAGATGAAATTGCTGAAAAATTGAGATCCCTGGAGTCTCAGAATTCCTTGGGCTTTGATGTTATGGACATGGGTCTAGTGGACGGGGTAAGGATTCCCCACAAGTTTAAACCTCCGTGCTTCGAGAAGTACAACGGAACTTCCTGTCCACGAACCCATTTACAATCCTTTCTGGGGAGGCTGAAGGCATACACCATGGATGAAAAGCTATGGATGTTTTATTTTGAAGATAGCTTAACAGGAGCTTCAAGGGAATGGTACTCTCACTTGACTAGAGCAACCATTAGATGCTGGAAGGACCTGACTGAGGCCTTTATCAGACAATACCAGTACAACTTGGATATGACTCCTAACAGGACCCTCCTGATGGGAATGTCTCAATCATCCAGGGAAAGCTTCCGGGAGTACGCCCAAAGGTGGAGACAGCTTGCTGCTGCTGTCCAACCACCCATGTCGGAAAGGGAAATGGACGACATGTTTATGAACACCCTCCAAGGGACATACATTGACAGACTAGCTGCCTTTTCTTCCACTAGCTTCGCTGACGTAGTCATAGCTGGGGAAAGAATTGAAAGCCTATTAAAGATGGGCAAGATTTCTGACAATGGTGCGAGCTCGTCCAGCAACCCCAGAAAACCTTTTGTAGGTCCAAGAAGAACCGGTGAGACTAATGCCATTCAGGCCAGCAGGGGCAGACCACAATATGTTCATAGGTCAGTGGCAGCAGTCACTATTCCCTCCCCACTTCCTCAGCAACCAGCATATCAACCACAGCAACAACCCCATTACCAGCAACAAACTCAGTATCCTCCTCAGAGAAACTACAACAACAACAACAACAATCAACAAAGACCATTTCAACAGAGACCGTCTCAGGCCAATAGGGTGATTGATCCGATCCCTATGCCTTATGCCGCTTTACTGCCACAGCTCCTGAAGCTCAACCTGGTTGAGCTAAGGACGTTGGCACCACCAGATCCTTCCAGTCTGCCGAGAAATTATGACGCCAACGCCAGATGTGCTTTTCACTCCAATGCACCTGGCCACAGTACAGAGAAGTGCAGAGCTTTACAGATGAAGGTGCAAGACCTGGTAGATTCCAAAGCTCTAAACTTTGCACCCCCGCCAAATGTCAACAAAAACCCCATGCCCAACCATGGAGGGCCCAAAATCAATGCTATTGAGGAAGATAAGCCGTCTTTCCTAATAACCAGTGTTGGGCAGATCCGGACGCCCTTGGTAGAGATTAAAGCTCAACTCCTTGAATGCCAGATATTCCCCGGGTGCGAGCTCGGGTGCGGTTATTGCAACATTTCGGTAAATGGATGTGATAATCTGAGAAGCGGCATAGACAGTCTTATCCAGAATGGTCTACTTTAAATCACAACATCAATGCCTTCAAATCCGGCAATCCCTCCGACAACAGTTCCAGAGTCTCCTACAACTGCAACAACAATTATTCCAAACAATTCTTCAGTTTCATCAATAAATGCTTCAAATATCACTTCAACAAGCCAGAATCCAACAAACATTACTTCTACAACATCAGCACCCCTCTATTCAGAATCTTCTCCTACAACACCAGCAAGTATCTCAGCAGTCACTATTTATTATGATCCGTCAAGTATTCCTCCGAACAACAATTTTCAACAACAAGCAGTGGCATCTCCTGCCAGGACACCTGTCACTATCTACTATGATCCACATACTATTGCAACACCCTCCTCTACTGCAGTCAGCCCGGTTACCATCACAGTACCTGGGCCCGTTCCATATGAAAGCACTAATGCCATCCCTTGGCATTATGGCTCTGACCTATACTGCGAGGGGCAGAAAATCACTCTTGAACCATCAACTTCTTCACCACAAATAGACAATGTGGGGGGAGGCGGAGGCTTCACTCGAAGCCGACGTCTTTTTGCCCCACAAATTCCAAGACCCATTGCTGAAGCAGAAGCTGCTGCCAAGGCAAAAGGGAAGAGCATGGTGCAGGAAGAACAAGTTGCTAAAGAAGCTTTAAAAACCCCTTTTGATCAAGAGGTTGATGAATTCATGAGAATCATCAAGAAAAGTGATTACAAGATAGTGGACCAGCTTCACCAGACACCTTCCAAGATCTCCATTTTATCATTACTAATGTGCTCCGAGGCTCATCGGAACGCGCTATTAAAAGTCTTGCACGCAGCTTATGTGCCAGAGGAGATTACCGTCAATCAGTTGGAAGCTGTAGTTGGAAATGTTAACGCTAGTCATGGACTAGGATTTACCAACACTGATTTGACAATGGAAGGCCGCAATCACAACAAGGCTTTGCGCATTACCTTGGAGTGTAAGGGTGCAGTTCTTTCTCATGTATTGGTGGACACAGGGTCATCCCTCAATGTCCTACCTAAGAAAGCCCTTGTGAAGCTGGAGTATGAAGGATTGGCATTACGCCCCAGCAACTTGGTAGTAAGAGCCTTTGACGGTTCTAAGAGATCAGTTCTGGGAGAGATAGAGTTGCCTATAATGATTGGCCCATAGACTTTCAAAATGACCTTCTTTGTGATGGATATACAACCTGCCTACAGCTGTCTATTGGGTAGACCATGGATACACGCCGCTGGCGCCGTGACATCAACCCTTCACCAGAAGTTAAAATTCGAGTGGGAGGGCCAAGTCGTTACTATTTGTGGAGAGGAAGATATTTTTGTTAGCCATCTGGCTACATACAAATACATTGAGATGGATGGGGAGATCCATGAAACCATGAGTCAGGGATTTGAAGCCCTGAACATCAATGAAGCATCTGCTGTACTTGGGACTTCCATGACATCCTACCAGCAAGCCAGGAAGGTTGTTGAAGAGGGGAATGCTCAAGGCTGGGGCAAGTTGTTGCCTGTGGAAAAGAAAGAGGACAGATTTGGGTTGGGTTACAAACCAACTCAACAAGATCAAGCAGAGGCTGCTAGGAAGCCCAATTTTGTCAGTGGGGGGATGCTCACCCCCGATGCAGTAAACAACTTGGAAGATGAGTCGGCAGATGAGCGCAACCTGGAGAGCTGGATACGTCCAAGGATCCCTGGGAGTCGTATCTCAAACTGGTCTTCCCAGGAAATTATAAGGGTTACTCCTGCAGAGTAATTATTATTTCCTGTATATTTTAAGCATGCATCAAGTCTTGCATCTTGCCCAAGATGACAAGACTCATTTTGTAATCGGGCCATCTGTAATTTTGTGCAAACAGATCAATCAATGAATATCGGATGTCTTTTGCAAATGAGTCTTTTTCTTTTCTGCTGACTGTTTTTCATTTTTTCTTTTTGTACAAAAATAAAATGGCAATGTTTTCAAAATGATAAACTTCATTTCACTTTTTTCTAAACAAGATTAAAATCAATCACTAAAATGAACAATCTAAACCCTTGTAGAGAGTGCCTTTCAGACTGCACCGACAACAACACAGCTATGGCTTCGTATGACTTTGACAATCCGATCAATCAAGCCGATGAAGGGGTTGAAGAAGATTTTGAGCTTCCTGAAGAGCTAGCCAGGTTGTTAAGGCAAGAGGAGAAGGTTATCACTCCTCATCAGGAGGAGATTGAAACAGTTAATCTTGGTACGGATGAAGACGTGAAAGAGGTTAAGATCGGGGCCTGCCTACAAAACTCAGTGAAAGAACAACTGATTGATCTGCTTCGGGAGTATGCGGATGTGTTTGCTTGGTCTTACCAGGATATGCCAGGGTTGGACACCGATATCGTCATGCACAAGCTGCCATTGAAAGAAGACTGCCCGCCAGTAAAACAGAAGCTGCGCCGTACTCGCCCAGATATGGCAATGAAGATAAAGGAAGAGGTGCAAAAGCAGTGGGACGCCGGATTCCTTGCTGTAACTAGCTATCCGCCGTGGGTTGCTAATATAGTACCTGTGCCTAAGAAAGACGACAAGGTAAGGATGTGTGTTGACTACCGGGACCTAAACAGAGCCAGCCCGAAAGATGACTTTCCATTACCTCACATTGATGTATTGGTTGATAATACGACTCAGTTCTCGGTATTCTCCTTCATGGACGGATTTTCAGGATACAATCAGATCAAGATGTCACCTGAAGACATGGAGAAGACAACTTTCATCACACCCTGGGGCACGTTTTGTTACAAGGTGATGCCATTCGGATTGAAGAATGCAGGTGAAACATATCAACGGGCTATGGTAACATTATTCCACGACATGATCCATAAAGAAATCGAATGTTATGTGGATGACATGATTGCCAAGTCCCTCACAGAAGAAGACCACCTGGTGAATCTGCTGAAACTATTCAAGCGTCTGAGGAAATACCAACTGAAATTGAACCCCAACAAGTGCACATTCGGGGTGCGATCTGGTAAGCTGCTGGGGTTTATTGTAAGCGAGAAGGGGATTGAAGTTGACCCTGATAAAGTCAAAGCCATTCAAGAAATGCCTGCACCAAAAACTGAAAAAGAAGTTCGAGGGTTTCTAGGTAGATTGAACTACATTTCTAGGTTCATATCTCATCTTACTGCAACCTGTGAACCCTTGTTCAAGCTGTTAAGAAAAGAACAGACGGTCAGGTGGAACGAAGACTGCCAGAAGGCGTTTGACAAGATCAAGGAGTATTTACAAGAGCCTCCAATCGTTATGCCTCCAGTTGAAGGAAGACCTCTGATAATGTACTTGACAGTATTAGAGGAGTCAATGGGGTGTGTGCTGGGCCAGCATGACGAGTCTGGTCGAAAAGAGTATGCAATTTACTACCTGAGCAAAAAGTTTACCGACTATGAACAACGTTATTCACTGGTCGAGAAAACTTGTTGTGCTTTAGCGTGGGCTGCTCGCCGACTAAGGCAGTATATGTTGACCCACACCACTTTATTGATATCAAAGATGGACCCAGTTAAGTACAATTTTGAGAAGCCAGCGCTTACCGGACGGGTTGCAAGATGGCAAATGATCCTCATAGAATATGACATCCAGTACACATCTCAGAAAGCCATCAAGGGCAGTGTATTGTCTGATTATCTTGCTGAGCAACCTATTGATGATTACCAGCCTATGAGATTTGACTTCCCTGATGAAGACATCATGTTCATAAAAGCAAAAGACCATGAAGAGCCTATTCACACTGAAGGGCCTGACCCGGAAGAAGGATGGACTATGATGTTTGATGGGGCTGTTAATATGAATGGTCGTGGTGTTGGTGCAGTACTCATTACGCCTAAGGGAGTTCACATGCCTTTCTCGGCAAAGCTCACCTTTAACTGCACTAACAACGAAGCTGAATACGAAGCTTGCATTATGGGTCTTGAGGAAGCCATTGACCTCAGGATCAAAACATTAACTGTATTCGGAGATTCAGCTCTGGTAGTTAATCAAACCAACAACAAATGGTACACCCACCAGGATCATCTGATACCTTATAGGGATTATACAAGGAGGTTATTGACTTTCTTTACAATGGTCAAGCTTGAGTATATCCCCCGGGACGAGAATCAGTTTGCAGATGCTCTGGCTACAATTTCATCTATGATCAAAGTTCAAGCTGCCAACTTTGTACCTCAAATTTCAGTATCCAGACTCGACAGACCAACATATGTGTTCGCAGCAGATGTTGTCAAAGATGATAAGCCTTGGTTCCATGACATTAAGTGCTTCTTGGAGGACCAAACATACCCGCCTGGGGCATCTTCCAATGACAAGAAGACTCTAAGAAGGCTTGCTGGTAGTTTCTTCCTGAACACTGATGGTTCCCTGTACAAAAGAAACTTTGATATGGTACTCCTCAGATGCGTTGATAAAACAGAAGCAGACTTGTTGATGCACGAGGTGCACGAAGGATCCTTTGGTACCCATGCAGGAGGGCATGCCATGGCTAAGAAATTGCTAAGATCAGGTTATTACTGGATCACAATGGATGCCGACTGTTGTGCCTATGCCAGAAAATGCCATAAATGCCAGATCTATGCGGATAAGGTGCATGTGCCTCCCAATCCTCTGAATGTGATGTCTTCACCCTGGCCCTTTGCTATGTGGGGCATTGACATGATTGGCAAGATTGAGCCGACTGCTTCAAACGGCCACAGATTCATCCTGGTTGCCATTGACTATTTCACCAAGTGGGTCGAAGCAGCTTCCTATGCCAATGTTACAAGGCAAGTGGTAGCCAGATTTTTGAAGAGGGATATTATCTGTCGATACGGAGTTCCCGAGCGAATCATTACTGATAATGGTTTCAACTTGAACAATAAAATGATGGCAGAGCTGTGCCGGGACTTCAAGATCCAACACCACAATTCTTCTCCTTACAGGCCAAAGATGAATGGCGCTGTTGAGGCAGCTAACAAAAATATCAAGAAGATTGTGCTGAAGATGGTAGTCACCTACAAAGACTGGCATGAGATGCTACCATTTGCCTTGCATGGGTACCGTACGTCAATCAGAACATCCACTGGGGCAACACCATATCAACTTGTGTATGGTATGGAGGCAGTCCTACCAGTTGAAGTGGAATTACCCTCCCTGCGAGTACTGATGGATGTTAAGCTAAACGAAGCAGAATGGGTCCAATCCCGATACGAACAACTGAGTCTGATTGAAGAAAAAAGATTGGCTGCAATCTGTCATGGGCAGTTGTATCAGAAAAGAATGAAGAAAGCCTTCGATCAGAAAGTCAGGCTCCGAGAATACCAAGTAGGAGATCTCGTGCTGAAAAGAATCCTCCCTCCTCATACAGACCACAGGGGCAAGTGGACTCCGAACTATGAAGGACCATTCGTAGTAAAGAAAGTTTTCTCCGGTGGAGCACTCATGCTCAGCACTATGGATGGTGAAGACTTCCCGTCCCCTGTGAATTCAGATACAGTTAAAAAATACTTCGCATAAAAATGACCCGCTGGACATAAAAACAGAATGTAAGTCCAGGCAAAAATAGGGCATCCCGGCGAGTCAAAAACAGAATAAAAGACTCGGGCAAAAATAAGGGAAAATAAACAAAAAGATGTACACCCGCTGAGTTGAAAAGCCGCATTGGACAACTCAGGCAAAAAATGGGTATCCCGATGGATTGAAAACCCGAAAGGGCGATCCATGCAAAATAAGGGAATAAGCGAACAACTGCATCCTGAATTCGTCTGTATCACCTACAACTTGGTAAGCTTCGAAAGGATCAAGCCTCTTTCAGAATCAGCCTTCTTCAGAAAGCGAGACGAGAAGAACGTCAAGTGTCATACGAGTCATAGCAAGGGGAAGCTCCTTGAAGCATCGCCAACATTGCCTACATCTTGTTTCTCAATTTATAAGCAATCTCCTCATTTCAGGGGATTTGTTTCTTTGACTGTATCTTGCCAATTCAGGGCACATAAATCAATAAAATCAGATTAGCAGTCATGTCTCGTCTCGTACATTTTATTTTCATTTGCAAAAATGTCTGATGTCTTTAAGATACTGTTTGCATAAATACAGATGTTTCTCTTCTGAAAATATGTGCTTGCAGGAAATATACTTACTCCCAGTGTGTGTCTAACCTCCTATGATGGAATCCGGTAAGGGATACCTCGGGATTACTTGTGCGTTTCTCTATCTTTTCAGGATTGTATGCATTCGAAGCACAACATGGGGCATGAAGGCTTCACCCCAGCAAGCTGACAAATCAGCATTCACTCAAAGTGTTTTCTCCCCAGCTGAGTTGCCACTTGTTGCTTCGCCCAACCGAGGTGCCAATCATTTTTTCCTTCTCAGCCAAGTACAAAAGCCTGGGAACCATCTTCCCATAGAGCTTCAGCCGCAACCAGAAGAGCAACGCATGGAGGAATCACAACAGAGTAAGGGAAGTTTCTACAAACCCCAGTTGGGTCCCTTGTTACCAAGGATGGGTCTATCAGTGACCTATTCCCCAAGCAGATACATCTTGTCAGATCTACCAATGATCTCATCCCCAGCTGGGATGCTCATTTCAAACAGATCAACCAGAGATCTTCGTGGCGACGGGATCCGCATCCCGGATCGGCATCTTTTGCATAATCATAGCATTCACATCATATTCACCAAACAAAGCGTAGCATTCCGTCTAAATACGGAGCATTACGGCAAAAATCAAACATGTTGAATAATCATAAGTCATGGTCTGAATCAAACACGTGTGAATAATGACAATCCATCAACAATATGCGGAATGCTCCCCAGATTCCCCAGTAAAGAGCTAAAACAGTTGCCTCACATTCACAAACATCAGTACATACTCTTTGTGGCACCCGTCCGTGTCATATCCCCAGCAGAAAGCCAAAGTATCCCCTTTGCACTCACAGATACATATATATATATATATATAATTTTCTTGACATCCGTCAGTGTCACCTTCCCCAGCATAATTACTTAAACACTTTGTATATCAGATATTTGTTTATACTATACTTTTCTCCTTTTGACACTCGTCTGTGTCACTCTCCCCAGCAGGTTAAACACTCAACTATACATCACTCATACTTATTTCACTTATACAGATACTCGTCCGTATCTTCTATACACCACTTATATCTCCTTAGATTCGACACTCGTCCGTGTTTTGTGTTAACCAGTTGGTACTCGTCCGTACCATCATCTCAGAACATGCGTCAAGCGTTTGTTTCTACCTGATACTCGTCCGTATCATAGTCTTAGGGATGCTCGTCCGCATCTTTAACCCATACACTGCGTCAAACACTTATGTCTTCTTGAATTTAGACACTTGTCTGTGTCTACTGTTCCCTAGAAGAGTCCCCTCAGAATCAACACTCGTCCGTGTTCCTTGTTAACCAGTTGATACTCGTCCGTATCATCATCTCTGAACATGTGTCAGCGTTTGTTTCTACCCGATACTCGTCCGTATCATAGCCTTAAAGATGCTCGTCCGCCTCTTTAATCTATACACAATGTCAAAACACCTATACCTTTTATTTCTTGGATATAAACACTCGTCCGTGTTTACTATTCCCCAGTAAGTCGCCAACAAAGCAAATTTTCCTTTCTATCTGACATTCGTCCTATGTCATGATAAACCTTGAGAGCAGCCGTACCCTGCTAGGTGATCGTCCTTCACCTCTTGATGATCGTCCTTCATCATGCTCATCCGGTGGCCGTCCCCATCGTTGATCCTTTCTATCCGGCATTCGTCTTATGTCGTGATATTTTTAGCAGCCGTCCCCTGCTAGGTGATCGTCCTTCACCCTTTTGATGATCGTCCTTCATCATTTTATCCGATGGCCGTCCCCATCGTTAATTTTGTTACCTGAAATTCATCCTATGTCATGATAAACCTTGAGAGCAGCCGTCCCCTGCTAGGTGATCGTCCTTCACCTTTTGATGACCGTCCTTCATCATGCTCGACCGATGGCCCTCCCCATCGTTGACCTTTTATCCGACATTCGTCCTATGTCGCGATACTTTCGGCAGCCGTACCCTGCCAGGTGATCGTCCTTCACCTTAGATGATCGTCCCTCATCTTACCCCTTTCAGAGCAGCCGTCCCCTGCTAGGTGATCGTCCTTCACCTTTGATGACCGTCCCTCATCATTATTTCATTTATTCTTTAACCCGATGGCCGTCCCCATCGTGGTCCCTTTTCCTTTTCCTGATGATCGTCCTTCATCAGTTTAGCCCAATGGCCGTCCCCATCGTTGGTTACCTTACTTTATGAACTTGATGGTCGTCCCCATCACAATCTCTCACATCCCCAGCATGTCGGTCGTCCCCGTCATTGCTCTTTCCCCAGCAGTCGTCCTCTGCTCGACGGCCGTCCTCCGTCGCCCGCACTTTATATTATACTTTATTTTCCTTTACAATCTATATCCCTTTTCTTCTTCATTTTGTGAGTGCAAATTTTGGACTGTCTTTGGTATTCAACCACAAGTTATCTTGTTTGCCTGATAAGCTGTCGCTTACATCGTGCACAGCTAACTCATGTTTGAATAGGGGCAGCTGTAAACACCCCAAATTTTCCCTCACCCATTCACACCATGGCTTGTGATCTCTTCATATGCATAAATCCAATCATAGCATCTCATACCACATTTTTGATTCATTGCTTTGGTTCAAAGTCATCTGCATCTAGGGTTTGTGATCTGAGCAAATCAAGAGCTTCTTGAGCCACTTCAAAGGTCATCAATCACTTCAAAGGGGTCCATGTGTCTTCAAGCATCATACTATATCCTCTCAAAGTCAAGAATGTCAAAAAATCACAAGAACTGAGAATGGTATGGAAGCAGAGCCAGGTTTGACTGCACAGTTGACCTAGAATTAGGGTTTTGGTTTCAGAGGCCATAACTCCAATTTTTTTGGTCATTCTTGTTTCTATTGGTCTCTATATGGTATAGGGAACATGCATATCAATTTTCATGAGGAAATTCAATGGGGAAGTCATCTGATCAAGGGTTGACTTTCTAAGCAAGTCAGTGTAAAATCAGGGCATCTGAGACCCTCAATGACCCAACCAAAGGTTGTTCTTCATCATTTTGATTGTGTATGATCTTTATTTGATCATGGAAGATGTTGGAAGTTCATAAAATTGAAGAATTTCAAGTCATTTGCAAAGTTGACTTTTTGGGAAAGTTTGACTTTTAATGAAATTGCCATTTTGGGAAACTTTTTCAACCCTTGCTTTTTGATTCAAAAATGCTTCAAATGAAAAAACTTTGGTCATGAAAGTTGTAGAATGGATCATTACCTTTTCAAAAAGTACAAGAACATGACCTAATTCATTTTGGATCAAAAGTTATGGCTTGTCAAAGTTGGCTAAAATCACAAAATTTGAAGTTTTCTACCAAAGAGGTATTTTGCAAAATGGTTTGATCAAGTGTTCTAAAGGCCTCAAATGTGTACCATTGCTTCACAACATGATCATATGACCTCTAAAATTCAGAATGGGCCAAAGAACTTGGCATTTTGATGCCTTGAAACTCAAGAAATCTCAAAGGAACTAAACTTGAACCAACTTGCAAAACCTATCACAAGTTACAAACCACTTGCTGCATTGCCTCTAAACCTTTTTCATAGCATTCCTTGATTCAAGCTGAGCAAAAGCAAGCCAAAAAGCAAGTTGTACCATAGCCCATGCTTCAAGTACACATCAAGTTGACATTTTGGCCAAAGACCCATACCAATCACCATAGGCCACCAACAACTTTCTGACTTATCCCCTTTTGATACATGGACCAAAGCCAACATAACACACCATTGATTCCAAGCTGAAACACACCACAAGCCATAGTTATCAAAACCTCTTCCATTTGCAAAAGCCTTCGAAACACCCTCCACAAGCTGTAAACACACAAACCAACTTCACAAATCAACTCAGCATACCTCACTGATCAAAAACCACCCATCACCATTGCCTGAAACTCCCTGAATCAGAAACACGATCACCCCCCCCCCCCTTAACAGAACTTCTGTAATCTTCCAAACCAGCCATCATAAACTTCTTCCAAGTGTCAAGACTTCATCAGGGGCCTAAGAGGGTTGGTTTGCGCAAAGAAAGAGGGTCAGAAAGTTGCAAACTGAGAAAGCTCAAAGCTCAGGTATATCAAGAACTGTTTTTCCAGAAATGAGTTTTTAAGTTTCTAAGTTGTTCCTCATGCTTTGCTGATCACTCTGGTGTTTTTACTTTTTGAAATGGTTGAGAAATAAGCATTTAATCGTGTTCTGAAACTTTTCTGACCTAAATATGTTTTGCTTCGATTCACATGATTGATGAATGAAAAATGATTTTTGCTTGGGGGTTTTGATTCAATGTTGAATGGGGATGATTTCTGGGTGATTAGAGTTCATTTCCATGGCCTGGGGAGAAAGTTAGCAACTTTCAGGTGAGGGTCTTGCCGGAGAAGACGACCGGAAGTCTTCTCCGGCCACCTGAAAGTGTTTAGGGCTAATCTGTGTAATTAATGCAAGTTTGAATGTGATGCGTTGGATAGGCTGACCAGAGTTGACTCGCGCGCGTTTTGATGGCTAGGATGTGTCATTAGAAACCCTAATCTATAATTAACTTAATTAATTCAGTTTAATTAATTAAAAAGAGGATTTAGCTCAGTTTGAATCTCACCCCCTGGATCTGGCGCGCAGTCTTTCCCTCCTTCCCCAGTTTGAATCCTGTCCCTTGGATGCGCATACTTTTCATTTAATTCATTTTATTTGCATTTTAATTCATTTGTTTTCTACATTTTATTTAAAATAGTAAAAATCATTGAAAAATTCTGAAACTTTTTATGCAACCTTTTATTAATTTTCAGAAACCAAAAACATTTTTATTTTTATTTCTTTGCATAAAAAATTATTTTTAAATCATTTAAAAGATTATTTTTAATTAATTAATGAGAATTAATTAATTAAAAATACTTTTAGGTATTTAAAAATCACCAAAAAATTCATGAAACATTTAAAACCATTTAGAAACATTGTCCAACCTTCAAACCAAATTTCTTTTTTGATCTTGATGTCTTTTGACAATTTTTCATGGAATTAATTTCATTTCAAGGCATTATTTTGATCCAATGTTTGAAAATTCATTTCTGCCTAGTCTTTAGGAGTTGGACTTTGATTCTTTTTGCATTGCATCTTGCATATAATGTAGTTTATAGGATTAAATTGGCATGAATTGATCTTGCATTTCCTATTTGTTTGACATTTTTTCTTGACAAGGTACCTTAAAACCCTAGCAATCTTAGGAAATTCATAACTTTCACTAGGTTAAGAATTAGGTCCCCTCCTTTGGGCAGTGAGTTTGTATAGGTTTAGGGTTCCCTTGGATGCATTTTCAATTTTTTATCTTGATGTTTGCTTCTGGTTTTGGTTTTTGTTTTGTGCATTGATCATAAACCCTAATTTGGGCTTCCTTTTGCATCCATCTTCCATTTGCTTGCATACCATGACTTGCCATGACATTTTGTGCTTTCATTTGATTCATATTACCTCTTAGGACATATTAGAATCATGTTTGATCATTTCATCTTGCATTTGCCATGTTGTATGCCATTTGCATTTCATAACCTTTCATGTATGTTCATGGTTCTAAGCATGCTTCTCTTGCATTCATGTGTTCATATGATCATCCTCATGCCTTGATTCATGTTTGCATCATCTCATAGCATCATTAGCATCATACTTATACTTCTGGTTTTGATTTGCATCATGTCATTTCATCTCATTTTGCATTGCATTGCATTTCTTTCATTAACTTTTCAGGTGGTAAGTTACTTTGAGAAGTGAATTTGCCTTCACTTCTCACAATTTCTTTTCATCCCTCTTATGCATCATTGCTGCATTTTGTCTTGTGTTTGAGATTGAGCTTGCTCATTCTTTTTCATCTCACTTTCTTTCTTCAAGTGACTTGTCTTCTTAAATGAAGCAAGTTACTTTGTTTCTCTTTGCTCCTTTCATCTGCTTCCTGGTGGTTCCTCTGAAGATTTCTCTTGTAAACCTCACAAACCTTAGGAGAAACCAAGCATGACAATGATTAGGGTTTTGATTAGTTCCCCATTTAGCTTTTACCTTTGTGTCTCATTGAGTCTTCTCTTCTCATCTCATAATCAAGAACTAAACCATAAAGGTTTTAAGGCTTTGTGATTAAGCTTATGCCTGCATCCTTCTATTAGGATGGAGTGTATAACTTTAATCCTAAGTGTTAAACCCTCAGTGTGTTTAATTTCTTTAATCAATCCATCTAATAATCATCAAGACATCAAGCTTGTAACTTGGGCCTTGCATTAGGGTTCTAATTCTTCCTTAATTGGTTAAGAAGGACTAACCCTAGTGTTAATGGACAAGTCCCCCTCAAGTTGTCTTACAAACCCTAAAAATCACTTCATCATCTAATCATTAACTAAAATCCACTTAATAAAGGCTTTGTTTTGTCATAAGTTTAATCCCTAATCATGGATTAAGTTGAGGAGCTTTCCTCAGCTTAAACATTCTCATCTATTATCCTTCTATTAGGATGGTGTAATGAGTCTGTTTAATCCCTGATTATGGCTTAATCTCATTACTTAACACTAAACAAAAACACCAAAAACATCTAAATAACCACAAGTAGGTTAATGATCCTAATCCTACACCATGGTGATTAAGTGTGAGAAGCTGACTTCACACTTAAGGTATTCTCATTACCCCTAATCAGAGGGAAGATGTGATGAGTTTACTAAATCCATTGGTTTAGGCTTAAGCTCATTAATTTATGACAAACTTTCAAAAGCAATAAAAGGCTGAAAACTCAAAAACAAACAATAATCGTCTCCTCCGGGATTCTTTTCTCATCTCATTCACTCATAAACGAGAACTTGCTTCTTCCGTCTAATGCAAGACAGTTTGCACCTGAGCCAGACAGGTCATACACTTGAGCATTGACAAGCAAGCAGTTCACAAGTCAATTTACCTTTCAGTCTCTTTGGGTCGAACTACGGTGTTCTGACTTCCTCATTGCACGAGAGGATACGTAGGCATAACTTAACAGTTATCGAACAAAAGTCTCTGTATATTCCCCCTCTTTCCAGCATTATTCTTTTAGCCTCATGATCTTGAGCATCTTATTCCTGTCCTCACACTGACACTGTACATTTATACACTTCACATTTCCTTTTGCACTAACACCTGTACATCCTTTTTTCCAGCTCCTTTATACACAGATTGCACTGACACTACCCCTTTAAACACAAACTTCCAAGCGTGGATCCCGTCGAGTACGACGGACAATCTGGGTGCTAATACCTTCCCAGGTTGTAACCAACCCCCTTTCTCAGTCTCTCTGGTTCGCAACCGTCTTATCCATATTTTTCTTAGGTTTATGCAGCATTACCTTTCCTTCGGGATAAAAATGCCTAGCTGGCGACTCTTTTCTTTCTCTTGAGTTCACTCCTGTGTGTTCTCACATCCTCCTTTCGCCGACCGTTCGCATCTGTACCCTTATCTGAGCCGGTCTCATTTATCGGGAGCGACACATGATGGACTCTTGCTCCAAGGACCTGTAATCCGAAAGTGACTTAGCATGAGCATCAAAACAAAAACTCAGTGATAAAAATTTAATTAGGAAGTTTTCAATTGGAGATGGAAGGAAGAACCCTAAAGTTATAAGAAGGGGAAGAACACACGAAACAAGGAGGCGGAACCAAAACAAAAACTTTTCACAAAACAGAAATTTCTTCACCACCTTCAAATAAAGACCAATCAAAAACACTAATCCGCAAATCGACCTCAAACCGAAATCACAAAAAAATCCTTACCACTTTTCAATCTTCATCTCAAATGAACCTTTGCTCACCATGACCTTTTCACTCTCTAACAACACGAATTCAAAACCCATTCGTTAACCTCACAAACCGGACCACCCCCAAACGAACTCGGAACCGAACCGTCAACACCACCTTCATCCACCGCTCAAAGCCGTGAAATAGATCCAAAACCTGACGAACCCACCTTCGTCAACCACCACCGTAGAAATAACACGAATGCCGCCGACCCGAAACAAAACCCGTTGAAAATCCGCGAGTGAAAGAGGAGAACCGGAAAACCCTCGAGATCCACGAGCCACAGAGAGAGAAAGATATCGCCGATTTGAGAGAAAACCGAGTAAAAAAACGAAGCAGATTATACAAAGCAGAGACAGATTCGAGTTAGGTCGGTTTCTTCGTTTTTTTTCCTTCTCTTTTCATCCCTTTTAAAAAAAATCGTGAAATGGCTGAAGTTGAAGGAACGTGTTTACCCCTGTATCTGTTTAGTTTAGGATTGTTAAAGGTTAATTTGTTTTTTTTTCTCATTTAAGTATCCTATTTATTAATATTATTAATTAGGTTTAGTTTTTTCTTTAGGTTTAATTAGGTTAAATAACTATGAACCTAATCCATTTTTTTATTAGCATTAACTTAGTTTTTTTTCTTCTATTTATTTAAACTTAAAAAATGTAATAAAATATATTAATAACTTTTCTTTACGAAGTTTTTTTTTAATTTAATAAAGTTTAGATTAGGTTTGGATAGGATAAATATCAAAACTTTAAAATTAAAAAAAGAAGAGTTTAATTTAATTTATTTTCTTTTAATTTTATTTCCATAAAAAAAATCTCTAAAGAAAATATTTCTACGCCTATCTTTTACACACACCATTTAGTACTACACACCACCCCTTTCCCTTCAATGTTTTATTTTATTTTATTTATGTATTTTTTATTTTATTTTTACTAATAGTTTTATCATACTTGTTATTTCTACTTTTAATTTCTTTTTATTTATTTATTAATTTATTTATTATTCTGTCCTGCTATCATTTAAAAATATTAAGAAAAGGGTTTTACTAAGTTACTTGGTATTTCTTCTTTTTTATTTTTTTGTTTATTATAAGAGGCCGATGATATAACAAAGCCACGATAAATTATTTCCGATTAATCGTGGCTGGTATGAGGCCATCTTGTTTATTTTATTTTATCTATTTCATTTTTGTTTAGGATATTTATTTATTCTATTTATTTCTAGCACTTTTTATATTATATTAATTTCTAACGGTTTCGATTAATTTGTACACTGCACACACGCTTTCTCTTGGGCAAATTACAACGAGACCCTTTATTTCATCGCATTCTCGTGTAAAATTATTATTGTATCCCTCTCCCATTTCTGTATGTGATTTATTTCTTCCGCCTTTATTTTACCGGTTTCGCTTTCACTAGGAATACCTTTAGGAATTAGGAATCGAATCCACTTCATTTAATCAATTCATACGCCTACATTTTTGCACACACGTAAGCCGATCATTATGCGATCGCCGTCTGCACGACTCTTTCCGCATCTTAAATAACTTAACAAGGAATAGAACTCCGGAGTCTAGCATTCCGCACGTTCTGAAACGAACCACACCTGGGCTAGCCCCACGCGTAGTGTTTCGTTCACTCCTTCGTTATTAATTACGTTAAACCTAAAAACGTCTAAAAAACAATTATTCAAATTATTTTAAATTTTAATACGAAAACAGAGCTCCGGAGTCTAACACTCCGCACGTTCTGGAATGGATCGCTCCTGGGCTAGCCCCACGCGACGTGGTCCATTCGCCTTCCGTATTTCGAAATATCTAATCGTACAAATTAACTTACGAAAGAATAGAGCTCTGGAGTCTAGCATTCCGCATGTTCTAGGATGATTCGCTACTGGGCTAGCCCCACGCGACGTGGTTCATTCGCTCTTTCGTACTTAAAAGAAACTTAAAACTCACCAACCAATTTAAATCATTTTCATAATTAATCAGCGAAAGAACAGAACTCCGGAGTCTAGCACTCCGCACGTTTTGGAATGCAATCACTCCTGGGCTAGCCCCACACGACGTGATCCATTCGCCCTTTCGTTTAAAACACTTTAACAAAAGTCAAACATTTTATCTAAACGAACATTGCTTAAATCATTCTGTCTCGCAAACAAGCTAGCGCTTCAGCCTCCACCGCGAGTATAAGCCAACGCTTAGCAGTAGAATGCGTTTTAAACAATCGTTCAGTAAAAAACACAAACCGTAGTTGCGCGAACTACGAAGCTCTGACTTTCCCATTGCACAAGGGAATACGTAGGCACGAAGATTTTAATCCTTTGCGAGCACCCTATAAAAAAATCAATATTTTTCTCTCCATCACAATAATAACAAACTTTTAATCTTTTCTCCAACTTATTAATAATATAACTTTAATTTCCTTAAGAACAAACATAATTACAATAATTTAGAAGACAAAGACTTAAGGTCAAACATTTAATCGCATAGTTAGCTAAGAGGTTCCCGTTGAGTACAACGGACGTGAGGGGTGCTAATACCTTCCCCTTGCGTAACCGACTCCCGAACTTAGAATTTGGTTTCGTAAACCATTTCTTATCCTTCCTTTAGGTTGTATCTATATCTCCCTTTTCTCTCGTAGAATAAATAGAATTAGGTGGCGGCTCTGTTGTTTGTTTTAGGATCGTATTTTTCGAGGTACGACAATGAAGAATTAAAATATATTTGGTTATCTTAGTAACATCATGGTGTGAGCTTTGTAAGCTCCCCCTGAGTTTAATAGTCCAAAATAAAGTTTAAAAAACTTATCCTGAGTCTATAAGAGAACAATAATCTTTAATTTTCTTAATATTTCAGAAGATAAGTTTTGTGAGCATCTTATGAGTTTAACTAAGGCTGAGTTTTGCAAGCCTCCCATAGTATTTGAATAAAGAAAATATTAAAGATTATTTATTCGGGTAAATATAACCATAATCAAAGAACAAATCACAATAAGTACATTAAAACAATATAAAATACTTCTATATTTCTCCCCCTTTTGTCACATAAGAAAGGTATAAAAATGCAGAAAATAGGTATAAAGTGTAGAGTTTCAAGATGGTCAAGATAAGTTATATAAAAAGGAGAGAAAAACAGAGTTAAGTAGATTCCCAAGATGGTCAAATGTCATTAATGAGAAGGTACTCGGCCAAGTCTTCCAGTCATCCTATAAATACAAATCATCTTAGAGTCTTTTACCATTCAAACATTTCTTAAGCATCTTCAAGCAAGATAACTATGAAGTGAACTGCTAGAAACCACATTCGTTGAAAGATTGAGAAGAGCGACTTCTCTAGTGAGTTTGAGAAGATGAAGAAGGCTGGATTAGAAAAGGAGAGACATATGGAAATCAAGAAACAATCTGCACAACTATTTGTGGGTTCAACAAAGGAATATAAGTGAAAGGAAAGGTGTTTAGACCAGGTCGGCTACCAGAGTTCAAGCTTTACGATTAAAGGATATTGGTCCATCAATTGAAGATGAGGAAGAAGATTCCGACTGGATGGAGTATTTGGCCAATGTAGAAGTAGATGATTGATCCAATATGATTAGAATTAATCTAATTTCTTGTATTATCAAAATCATTCTATGTAACCTTTTATTTTGAATGTAATTTTCTTTCAAGTAGTTCTTATACAATCGTCTACCAGCACAAACAAGTCTCAAGAAGCAAAAATCATACACAGAAAAGATAAACAAGGATAAAGTATACACAAACACATATAAACATAGATTACCATTCATCAAGAGATCCATACAGTCATAAAACTTAAAATTACAAGTAACACATAATAGTTAAAAAACCACAACATAACATAAACAAGAAGGTTCTAAATCCTACACTTAGGGTTTTCTCAATTATTCCATGATTTTCTTGATATCTGAAACAAATTCTTCTTGTTTTTCAACCACATACTTAAATCTTGCATCCAATTGATTATTCAATTCTTCTTGGTTGACAACAATTTCAGCGACTTTGGCTTCAAGATTTTCTAGATGCCTCTAACTTGACAAACTAGCTTCCTTTATAGAGAAATCCCTTAGCTCTTATATGATCAAGTTCAATGTCCTCTTGAACCTTTCTTGTTTACTAATGTAAATAGAAGAATCAGTGGAAGTGAATCCTTCTTCCATAAGTGTCTTTGCATCATCAAATAACCCATTCTTAAATACTTTTAATCGAGAAAACACATGATTGGGTAAAGGCAAGTGGTTGGTCATATGTTGTGATTGGTTTGAGGTAGTTTTAGGAACATATTCATTTTTGGTTTCTTTTTCATGAATTGAGGGAGATATGTGTTGATCAGTTTCTTGATGGAGTATTGGTGAGGGCTCAATTTGAATGTTCTTTTTTTAGTGTTTTTTAGAGTCACCTTTTTCAGGTTCATCAGCGATGAGAATCTTAACAAGAGATCTGAAATAGTTATGGTAGAGCTTCTAGATGGAGATGCGATATTTAGAGGCTTAACATCCAAACCACTTTCAGTTTCATCAGGAACTAGAGAAGTGTGTTCAGTTTGAATGTAAGCAACAATATCTAGTATAGTTTGGTTTAGGGTTATGTTGGTCTTGTTTGGTGTTGTTGGTGGAGTGGTATTAAGATACAATATTCAGTATTTAAAGTTATGATGGCAAGTGCATTGTTTGCATTAGGTTCAGATGGAGGTGGTGTTGAAGACTTTCTCGAAGAATAATTAGGAATGAGATTATCAGTAGACACAACAATAGTGCCTGATTATTCTGATTCAGAGGTAGCTTCTCTTGCTGTTCTAGAATTAGCTTCATCGCTTATTAGAGCTTCAAATAGTACTTCCTTTGGTTCCATCCTTCATTTCAGTGGGCACTCCCAATTTCTTTGCTTTATATTCAGCTTCCATAGCACAAATATCCTCTTCACAAACCTTCATAAATTCTTGACTTAGTTCCTTAACATGAATGGAGTTAAGAATAGATTCATAGTCTGCTCCAATATGTTTCCTTAAGATTTCTTCTCCTTTCTTTTTAAAGTCATTAGCCTCTTCAATATGATTCTTTCTGTACATGTCTTCTAGCAAGATCTTGTCAAAAGTATCAGCCATTACAATAATGAAGCACTTTGCTTGACTTAATGCTTCGATTCTACCTTTCTCTTTTATTATTCTTCAATTTGAATTAGACTTAATAACTTCCTTTTCTTGAGTGTAATTTCTTCTTTATCAGTATCATATCTAGATCCATCACTTCTAGTTTTTGTAGAAAGAATTTCAGCAGTTTCTTGGAGTTCATTAACTTTTTACTGCATATCTTCCTTTGATCTAGAATGATTTTTATGAACAGGTCTTTCCTGTTCTATCTAAACAGATCTCTGAGCATCCTTCACCAGTTTCTTCCTTTCAAGCTTGGGATAGTCATCTTCTTCAGGTTCTTCATCGTCATACGTAATTACCTTGGCTTTCTTCTTTCTCTCTGAGTCATACACATTTTGATGTTTTTCAGGAAGCATGTTGATATCTTCCTGATTAATTGTCACACCACAATCTCTTTTGGCTTCCAGTATCAGTTGGTTGATAACTTCGGGAGAGTCTTCCTTAGTTATATTAGGAAAGTTATCTAGAAATTTCCTATTCTTATCTCTTCTAGTTCTGATGGGATTGTTGACAGTAATGATGTCCTTTTTCAGTCTTTCTTTCATGTGAGCTAGGAAAGATACTTAATAAGATATTTCCATATACTACATCTAGATCCTGATTGGCTTCATGTTCAATCAGAAGATTTATCAACTTGCCTTGATAGAACATTTTCGAGAGTAATCTTGAGTAGGGTATTTTTCTCTTGAGCTTCTTAGTGGAGTCTCTCATAAATTCACACAAATGATTAAAGACATAACCATTAAGATTAACCAGAGAAACAATCTATAACAAGCAAGATTTACATGTTGAAGTAATTCATCCATCCTTGATATTCAAAATACCCCTTCAAATTGCAACCGTTCGCAAAAAAACTTTCAAAGTAGATAATTTTCTCAACGATAAGCTTTAAGTCATCTTGATTGAGAGACGAAGTCTAAGGTTTGGTTTTAAGACTTTGCATGGAACCAATATTATGAGGATTTTCCGAAGAGGAGGCCATGAGAAGGATAAAGGGTTTTTCTAAGGTTTTCAGTTATAGTTCAAAGATATATAGTGAGAAAGGTTGTATGTGTTGAAAAGTGTTGAAGTAATTAAAAGACATAAATGACAATTCAAACAATTACACACTTAATCACCAAATCATATCAATAATTAAATGCCATTAATTTCAAACGTACTGAAGACAATTCTGATAGGTGTAAAGAATGATACATATGTCAATGGTGAAATTGTGTATATGAAAATTAAATATATTTTAGTAACAAAATATGAATAAGAGAATCTCCAGGAATCATCTTGAATCAAAGGTTCTTTTAACAGAGCTTTTGAATAAGATAATTAGTGACAATTATTCAAGACTTCAAATTCGTCATTCAAAATTAGGCAAAAGACATACTAATCAGAATTTCCTTATTCAACAAAAGGAATAGTTTGTGCAACATAAACATTCTGAATGATGAGGCAAAATTTAGAAGAAACTCATATATTTAAGAAAAAAAATCACAAGATGAGAAGTATCATTACACGTGTTCAGAAGAATCTTCAGTAAGACTTCTTCCAAGATATTTAATTTCAAGAAATAAAATACCTTGTATAGAATGTTTCGCTGGAAATTAAAAGAATTTACCTGAGTGAAGCTTTAAATTCTGATTCAGTAGTTGATTCTGATGAATGTTAGGAATCAGATAATCCATAGATGATGCTGAAGAAAATCTTGAAGAGCTTCATTAGTAGACATCCCTTGTTCCTAACAATACATTTCCCATTCAGATCTTTATGTGTACCACTATAAAGTGGTATGCATAGACCGAACTCTGATACCAATTGAAGGTGGGAAAATACACAAGAAGGGAGGTTGAATTGTGTATCACCAAGTTGTTAATTTACTTCTGGACTATGTTCAGATTCTAGTTAATGAATCTGAACCAATATTGAGTTGCAACGGAATGAAGACAGAAGTAAAGTAAATGAGACTTAGAACACTATAGATTTATCCTGGTTTCTCTCCCAATTGAGAGTACTTCATTCCCCTTTCCAAACAAGATAAGTTTCATTATAATCAAAAGATTACAATCGCTTATACATTTAAGTATAAGACTTTTAACAGTTCAAACAACACAGTCTGAGATTCTTCAACACAATCAGCTTCTGATTGTATCTATCCTACTTCGAGCTCATGTCTAAGACTTTAACCTTTGCTTAGAGCTTGTGTATAAGGCTTTAACATGTCTTAATCATCTCCTGATTAAGGCTTCCTGCTTAGACAACTTTTCCAAGACTTTTTCCTTGCTTAGAGCACACATATAAGATTTTAACCTTGTATAAAGAACATGTCTATGACTTAACCTATTCAACCAGCTCCTGATCGAGACTTTATTGCTTAGAGAACATATCTAAGACTTTCACCTTTACATAGGCACATGTCTATTAATTAACTTTCTCAACCAACTCTTGATCAAGTCTTCCTTGCTTAGAACACATGTATAAGACTTTCACCTTTGCATAGAGCACATATCTATGACTTAACTTGCTTAACCATCTCCTGATCGAGACTTCCTTTCTTAGAGCACATATCTAAGACTTTTACCTTTTCATAAAGCACATGTCTATGACTTGAACTGCTCAAACTGCATGTCCAAGACTTTGCAATGCTCAATCATTTTCTGATTGAGGCTTCATCTAATTGTTTTCTTTAGTAAAAGATTTGGTAGTGACACACATAGTATGAGACTTTTTATATTAACAGTTGAACATCATTCTCAACAGAAATGAATAAGTAATTTGTACGTGATTCTGAACTAGAGGTACATGGAGATAAATCTCAATAAGATTTTCTATACTACTCATGATTACCAGAAAATATAGTTTAGGGAAATTATAAGTCATTTTACAATAAGCAACATCGAACAGACAAATCTATAAAGCACAAACTATTGTTCATTGTTGACTCTGTTGATTTTCTTCTTTAGTGAGAGAGATGTTCAACTTCTCTACCACTTTAGTTTATTCCAATATCCACAGAAATATTTGGTTAGGCTTCTTTTATTTATATTAATTCACAAGGAAACTGGCCGTTTGAGTAGATATCTTCCAAGTACAAGAGTCGTTGAGAAGTTGTACAAGTATACTCCTAATCCAGCGTATAAATACATTGATCATTACATCTTCAGAAGTGACTTGTACTTAAGTAGTCATTGAGAGTAGTTGACATAAAGTATGTCAACTCTTCTTGAGCCTTGTGAGATATGGCTACTGTCTGACTCTAGTTGAAGTGACACAAAATTACATTCTTCATTACATTCAACATAAAGCATTATTATAGGTTCAACATGCTATCAGAAGCTAGAGACAATTATTAAGTAGGGAAACAGTATAATGTTTCTTCTGGTACTGAAGAATTTAGTATCAGATTCTCTATTAGACCATACTTAATAAGTCTTAACCAGATCATGTCTTATCAGAAGCAAATATCTCATCCATACTAGAATGTGTCAATTCATCAGCTATTGTATCTCATCAATACCTGCACAATTAAGCACACATTAAATAAAGCCATTGTTCTTTTAGATACTCTTATTATCAACAAAACCTAGGTGGAAGATGCTTAGAACAAATCTTATTCTAACAAAGGTATGCTAGACTATCGAGATTTCTTTTTCCGTTGGGGTCTTGGTTTTGAGGAAATTGTATTGGAGATTTCATTGATCATTTCATGACGTTAGGGCATTTGACTCCCTTTCACCTTATGTTTATGTAGATCAAAAGAAATTTAACTACGAAAATTGTCCCTTGATCGGTGATTAGTTTCGGCCTTATCGATGCTAGAAATTGGAAATGCATCAAGTTGAAAGGACACAAAGGTGCTTTAAACATAGTTCATTTCCCCTTATCTTGGCGTTTCGTTATGGGGAACTGACTTTTACATTAGACAAGATCTGATAGTGAAAATTCACGAGAACCAATAGTCGATTCCCATAAAGGGTGACATGATTTCGGATCAAAACTAGAATTATGCTTGAATTATGAGGTTGGACTTTGATGTGGTGTTACAAGTCTCTGATGCATTGGCTCCTGAAGACGGATGCCTAAATAAATAAATGAATCCAAAAAGGAGTAGAGTGAAGTATGAAAAGTGTGAATGTACATACATGAGTGGGTATTTATAACTTTGGATTGATTTTGGATTCAAGCCTTCTTAAAAGTCTTAAATGAGTTTTTCTATAGGCCATTTGACCAACTCAAAACAATAAACATGATCATAGTTGAGATAAACTTATTTTAATTATTAATTTATAGGATTTGAAATATGTATTTCTATAAATACTTTCTAAAATTTAATATTTTTTACTATGTCCAACTTCTAAAATCCAACTAGCATAAACTTTTAATATTAAAAAAATCAATATGTCAAAAATAACAAGAGATAAATCCAAATAAAGTACAAACAATCGATTAACATTTCTTAAACCTTACTAGAGATTTTATCATCACATAACTAGAACATGATTTATTAATTAAATTACCAAGATACAAGCTAACCTTATTATATATTTCTCCCCACCATTTTAATGAGAAAAAGGGCAAAGGAAAAACAGAAAACTAGACAAGAGAAAGGACTATTTGTCCAACCTTAGACCTAAAACAATATACAACACAACAAAATAAAAACATATTAACATGCCAATTGATCCCTAAAAGAAGATATTTCCTCAAAGATGGGAAGTCTTCTTGACCTAATTGGACTCCACACATTAAGCAACCCATCAATTCCCTTCACAAGATCATCATCAAGACCTAAATCATCCATAAACTTAGGTTGTGGCAAGTTTGCATTCAATTCTATAAGCAATTCCTCAGCTCTATTTTGAGACTTGATTTCATCAGAACCTTGAAGCTTTCCTTGCAAAACTTGCTCAAGAACTAAATAAGCTTCTTCATATCTAGATTGTCTCATTAAGCATAAGGCCAAGTTTAGAGCCTTGTTGGCATCAGCATCTATCATTTGAGCTTTCTTGAAAACTACCTCAGCCATCATGTAGTTTGTCTTTTGCATGTAGGCCCAACCTAAGTTTCCCTATATGATTAATACAAGGAGTCAATAATCTAAGCAAAAACAAAAGATTGCAAAGTTTTTAAGCAAAGATTCAAGTACCAATAATCTTGCAGTTTCTTGCTTGATTGAAACTTGGAACTTCTTGCCATGAGAGCGAGCAGTCTTTGTAGTCCTTCCATTAAAGGCCTCTCCTTGATAGATAAGTCTTAACTTTCTTTTCAATAAGTCAATTTGCTCCTCTACTCTTCCACATTTCTGTTTAATTACCCCAAAACTATATTAGATTCATTCGTCATGAGTTATACTCCCATTATGTGGATCAAGGGTGTGACAAATGCCTACGTTATAAAAGTTTCATCAAATTTTGTGAATTTTGTCAATCTCTGCTATGATAAATCACTATGACACATATTAACTAAATTTATTATTTGTGTCAGATCATCCGTGTCTTATCAATATCATCGCTCTATGTATTTGTTTTGATAAATCACTATAACACATTGACTAAAGTTATTAGTTGTGTCAGACCATCAGTGTCTTGTTCTGTGTCTATGTTATATTCCAGTAAATCAGAGGTAATTAGTAGATACGAAACATTATTAAAAATACCTTGTATAGATCCAGAAGAACATTATCAAGAGATTCTTGAGAATGTTTGGAGCAAAGACCTCTAAAAGATTTGATAGCCTCAATAGCTTCTTCAGTTCTATCTAATTGCTTCATCACAACAGCCATATCCTTCAAAGCACTATCCACTTTGTCTCCTACATTAATCGCCTTCCAAAAGTACACTATAGCTGCTTCTGGATCTTTATCCACCAACTGAATTCATTCATACACATACATTCAATATTAATCCTTAAATCTACATAAAATATACTTCAAATTTTCATCATGTAATGAACCAAATAATAAATAAAATAAAAAAGAATCTTAAAGAAAAAAGATTCCTTGAATCTGTATGATTCTCTGAATCTTAAAAAGGACCATACGATTCACGAGTTACAGTTACTATGCCAGAGTAAAATATGATAAAAGTAAATCTGAAAAGATGAAAAAGTCTTACACTAAGCATAAAGTCAATAATTAAAAAGTAAAGTAAAAAATACAAATAATCACTAAAATATAACATAGAATAACGAAGAAATGGTGCAATTTTAAAAGAGAAAATGATGCAGGAAATGAAATTTCTGAAAGGGTATAGATATACCATACCTGAGCATGTTTGGCTTTAACATAGGGACTATCACCAAAAGGAACCTTATGGATAACATGATAAAGATCATCTTTCTTCCCTTTAGAATTTATCTTCAAGACGCAAACTCCTTCCATTTTCTCTCACAGAAGATAGATACTCTTTGGTTTGAAGGCACATGCACCTTATGATGAAGATGGGAGAGATTCAGTGAAGAAAATGAGGGGTCTACTCTCATAAAGAAAAACTCAGGACATAGGAAGATAATATATACAAGGAACTTGCAATGCTAACCACTATGAATGTGGATGGAATTGAGGCTATGTTCTTTATGACATCACGTTACCAATGCTAATTGATTTTTGACACGTGGCATTTTTTTGTTTTTTATTTTGGTATTTTGCTCTTTTGTTTGAGTTCTTTTATTATTAATAATAATAATAATAATAATAATAATAATAATAATAATAATAATAATAATAATAATAATAATAATAATAATAATGTATTTAGTCCATATATAATTCAAATGCATTAATTTAAATCTTAAACATTTCTATCATTTATAAGTAAATTTGAGTTTTTTTTTTTAATTCATTTAACAATTGATGTATTTAATCCACATTAAATTCAAATACATTAATTAATTATTGAATGAATAAAAGAAAATATATATGATACAAAATTTGGATTACCTAATGTTAGATCAAGGTTAAATTATGGATATTTTATATTTGATTTTTTTTTAAATAATTTTTTTTTTTTTTTTACATTTCTCAAGTTAATAATAATCAATTTGATTTTATGTGTGACAGATCAACCATGTAAATGATCTATTTACTAAAATATGAGATGGAACATTATCAGATAGATCAAAGACTAAGAGGTTTATATTTAATTTTTTTTTTACTTATAGAATATAGTGTTAGAGTGCTTAAAAAATTGTCTGGAAGCGGTATAGAAGATATGAATTTGTTGGTATATCAAGTGTGAGTACGAGTTCCACATTAGATGAAGAAGTGAATGTTGAACACTTTATAAATGAGAAAACTCATAGACTCAATGCCTTAACGTTTTAGGTTAATATGTGGTATCTCTCTCACTTGTATGGTTGCTCCTAAAATGCATGATGTGATGATCCCCGTACCCCCTCATACTTAACAATGGTATTAGAGTTTGGTTGGACTAGGGCTCCTTGTATCAAAAGTCTACAAGGATGTTCAAGCGGCGTGTTATATTGAGGTCATCCAACGGTAGTGTAAGTAGATATGGATGAAAAACTTACATTTAAGGGAGAGCATATCCATAAGAATATATAGACTCACACTTTTCCGGGGAGATTGTTAGTATATCAAGTGTGAGTATAAGTCTCACATCGGATGAAAAAGTGAATGTTGAAACACTTTATAAGTGAGAATACCCATAAATCCAATGCCTTAAGATTTTGGATTAATATGTGGTGTCTCTCACTTGTGTGGTTGCTCCTAAAGCTCTATGTGATGATTCCCAGACCCCTTCATGATTCCAACAAAATTAAAATTGTTTTACTCAAACTATCAAATATATGTATGAGGGGGTTTCGACTAGTGTGCTGAAACTCCATTGTGTTTTAATTCTTAAGAAACTAAGATATATGTTTTTTTCCAGAAGATATAGTCTTACTTGAAAAGTCGGAGAAAGATTTAAATGAGAGGTTGGAGATTTAAAGACGAATCTTAAAATTTTATGACTTTTACCTAAACAAAAGTAAAAAAGAGATTATGGAATGTAAATTTAGTAAAAGGAGAAATTATTCTTATGTAGAAGTAAAAATTGGAAATTATATCATACCACAAATTAAAGCAATTTAAATATTTTAGGTCGTTAATGCAAAACAACTTATAAATAGAAGGAGATATAATCATTGAATTCAAAAAGGGTGGCAAACGAGCACGCCTGCTCCGTTCAAATCCGTCCTGCAAAATCTTACCCAAAAAAAGGTGGATGGAACGAGAAAAATTGAGGATGTGAACCTAAAAACTTGATCCCTTTAGTGTGACAGCAGGACAAGCCCGCGGTCAATGCATATTTTAAGTCTAAAAATACAAAAAAATAAATAAATTAAGGTATATGCCCACAAAAACGTACAAAAAATAGGATAGAACGGGGCTGACACATTAGAGGATGCGGGACTTAAATCATTCACTTGTCCCACACTAGATTTCTGAAAAGAAAAAAAAAATACTAATGAATATTTTAGGATACTCTTTAACTTTATATGTAATATAATAAACACACTTAAAATATATTTTTTGTATTTTGTATTTATGATAAGAACACATAATAATAAAAAATAATTTAATAAATTTTTTTTTTCCATTTTTAAATACATGTGTAAAACAAATTATACTCATTTTTTTCAACGCAGAATTAATTGCTGACGATATCCTGAATTTACCAAAATAACAGTAACTATGAATTGGATACATATTAGAGTCTGCATACATTTCTTGGGATTTTGTTCACATTCCAAATTCTCATTTAAACATAATTGTAGCTGATGCTTTTTTACCTAATTATAAAAAATTAAATATTATCATTAAAATTCAATATAATTATTCGCTTATCTCAAATACAAACAATTATATATTTTTACTTTATTGTGGATTCTACACATTTGTTTTACCAAATATGAACGGAAATTTATTTATGAACAAAAACTTTAGTACTACCTATTTTTGTTATTTTACAATTTTATACAATCAAATTTTAAATAAAAAAAAAAGAAGATAAAGACATTGTTTAATGATTTTTTTAATTTCTAAAATAAATTAAAAAATGTATTTAAAGTTTATATGTTTCAAGTTAGTAATAATAAATTTGTTTTATGTATGGCACATCCATCGTGAAAGTGATCTATTTACTATTGGAATGGTCAAATCTTCAAATGACTATGGTCCACCCTGTGCTGTCGTAACGAAGATCAACACAACTGATTCAAGATCAACCGTTTATCACTACATGTAATTTTGGTTTCTGAATAGAACAACGGCGCCGTCTATGGGAACCGACTTTCGATTCCTACAATTTTCACGATTTCGATTTGAATCTTCGTTTTACTAGTTCGTAACCTCCCCATGTCACTGCATCAAGAGCACTCAGAAGATTTACCACATTCGATATAATCAATTATCATTTCAACTATCCATCAGATTTCTATATCGTTGTTTCCCTCAGGAACCCTGCTAAATAAAAGAAAAAAAGATCCTTGATCTAAATCCGAAACTACACTAAAATTACAAGAGAATGAAGGCAATTTTCTTGATGATCATGCTAAAGATTCATGATTCATCTTCTTATCTAACATCACCTATCGTACTCCAAATTTTGATCACTTCCTCTTTCTGTAGAGATTAGATCACCAACATACCCAGTAGAACAATATGACTAATTTACTAGAAAAATATTAGTAGACCTACTATTAATACTAGGGGGATATATCTTCTATTATTATGACTACTAGTAAAAAAAACTCGTGCGTTCGCACGAGGATACTGTTATAATGGATTACGTTATGGGACGCGTTAATGTTTATCCAATGCGTCAGAAGTATTATAAATTTTTTAAGGAGTAAAATAAGATTGTATGTAAAACAAAATTATGTAGCAGGTGTTTTTATAAAAATATTTTAATCAACAATATATATTTTTCCTGTGTATAAATATTATTATTTTTTGACATTATTTTTTAATCAACATTGTATTTTATCTTGTATATAACTATTATATTGTTTTGATATTATTTATTAAAATATTTGAATAAATAGTAAATTTGTTCGCGTATATAAAATTATTTAAATCAAAATATTATTTTTGTTTTAATAATATTTATAAAAATATTTGATTCAATAGTAAAAATATTTTCGTTTATAATAATAGTATTTTCTCTCATATATAAAAATATTTTGATCAATAATGTATTTATTCCCGTATATAAATATTAAATTTTATTTTTATACTATTAAAGTGGATTAATTTTTCCTAATTCAAAGTCTTCATTCAATAAACAAAAACCACAACAATAATGAATTCACTCACTAACATTTCAATGGTGTTTGATATTAATGAACTAAAATGTACTCCCTTACAATTTTTTTTGAAAGATTTTGAAACTATATCATAAACCCAACAACTATGAAAAAATCATAATTACTTATATATCATGATGTCAGGGAATATAAAATTTCAAAGAATTATGTACATACCATAATGTATAAATTATACATAAACTATGTACTTGAGTATTCAACTATGAAAAAAACATATTGCTAATTAACTAATGTGATATTTGAGTCTAATAGAAATCATATAATGAAAGTTTGATATATTGTATACTACTTTAATTAATAACGATTCTTTCATTTCAAAGAAAAATAAGAAAAGACTTTGACCCAACTTTAAAAATATTAATGTATATGATTATTTAAGTTGAAAGTGTAATTTTGGATATGTTTAAAGTATATGATTATTTAAGTTGAAAGTATTTGATTATCTAACAAATTCTTTTGAAAAATATAAACAAAGAAAATATGATTATTTAAGTTGAAAGTGTAGTTTTGGATATATTTAAATTTGAATAATTATAATTTAGATTGATAATGTACAATCTGCAATGCAGCAATGTGTAGTATGCAACATATTCCATATGAGAATAACCATATGATTTTTGAAATGTAACATTAAAATAATATAAACCTCCTCATATACTCGAACATATTTCAATGAGTGGCATAGATGTATTTGATAGGTTGTAGTAGGAGAAAAGGTTGATCCACCTTGTATAAATATTATCATGGAATTATTATTATAATTATTATATATTTGTTCAAATAAATAAAATGACATAGTTTACAGCAAGAGTAATAAAAGAATTACAAGAGGGAGATATCATGTGTTCAAATCTCACCTTCCTCACTTTTTGTGTTTTATTCTCTTTTATTTGTTTCTAACTTTTTCTATTTTTAAATCATAAAAATGGTATTTTTTATTATTTAAATATTTTTTTTTGTATTTTTTTTAATGCAAATTTTAAAATATTTATTTTTTCATTAAAATAATTATTTTATGAATAAAATCTCAAAAAAAAACATAAAATAAAAAGATTTCAAAATATTTAGTTTACAATTTATTTGAGGATAACAATTCAATGTCATTTAGCATTTCAATTGATTTTTTTATATACAAAAATATTTAAAGATTTTTGTTGCTTTCAGATCATTCTATTGTTTTAGGATTATATTTCTCTTTTTTGAAATAATCATTGTGGGTAATTGAATAATTATTTGTTTCTAACTTTTTGAGTTTTTTTCTCTTTTATTTATTTCAAACTTTTATATTTGTTTTCAAATCTTTAAAAAATCACAAAAATTGTGTTTTTTTTTAAATTTTATTATTAATTTTCGTATTAATTTATTAGGTATTTTAAAAAAAAATATCATTTTACATTTAAATCATAGTTATATGTATAAAATAGCCAAAAAATATGAATAAGGAAACTTTTTTATTTGATTGTTCTAATTTTGCAAAGAGAAAATTAAAACTAATCAATTTTATTAATGATCTTAATTATAATTGATTTTTTCCTTTTTTGTTAACCTATTTTTTAGTATAAATATGTCTCATATCTACACTTTTCATTCACCCACAATCTCCAAAGCACTCCATAAGTTGGTCAAGGAATACAAAGAGGAGAAAAGGGATATACAAGGAGAAACACCATGAAAAAAAGGAATACACAAAAAAAATAAAGAAAAGAAGGGAGGAGGTGAAAAGGAGAAAAAAAAGAATAGAGGAAATAACTTAATTGGGTCACAACATGCTAGATTGATATCATTATCAAGTGTATAAATTCACTCTTGTAATTTTGTTTTACTTTCAATTTAAGGATTGTCTTAATTACTGTGTACATGTATAATTTGGGGTTTGTACATATTTTGTTTGGAGTATATGGTTACTTTTAGTTAAGTTTTATTATGGTTAATATGACTATTAACATAATAAAAAAAGGAAAATATATTTTTACCCGAGTTGGTATATCCATATGAACTCAACATCACTGTGTAATGATCTCAACGATCATTCACAACACAACCATTATTAGGATTATGAATTAAATAAATTAATTAAAAAGGGATTAAGAGGTCTATAATTAAGGATAACAAATATTAAGATTGAAAATTGAATTATTCAATTAAAATATTTTTAATTTTTATGATTTAGAGATTAAAGGATTATTGATATTTTGGGGTTATTATAAAGTTTTGGGGTTATTAAAATAAATTGGGATTTATTAATAAACTTTTGGATCTAATTTAAATTTTGGGATTATTATAATAAATTTGGATTTGTTAATAAAGCTTTGGATTAAATTTAAAATTTGGGTTTATTTTTTTAAAGGGAGTTTATATATAAATAAATGGGGTTTAAATATAATTTTGGGTTTAAAATTTTAAAGTGAATTTAAATATAAGTTTGGGATTGAAAGTTCCATTTAAGTGTTTTTGGGTTATAATTTTTATTAAAATAATTTTGGGATTGAATTTTAACATTTTGGGGTTGTAATTTTTATTATCAAAGATTTTTGAGAATTTAATTTTATTTTGGGATATAACTTTAATATTGAAATTTTGGGATTTAAATTTTATTTATTTGTAGGATTGATGAAAGTTTTTATGGGATTGATCTAAATATTTATTTTGGGATTTAAAGTTTATGGGATTTAATTATTGATAATTTCTTGAATTGAAATTTATATGTTAAATTTATTCTAAGGAGTTTTATTGATGTATTGACTTAAGGATTGATTTAGGATATGTGAAATGGGTTTCACATGGGGATATTTTTAAGGGATCTCATAAGGGATATTAATGGAGTTTTACAAAGGATTTAAGGGGTTTTACAATTGATATTTTAGGGGTTTTACTTGAAATTTAAGAAGTTACTTTTAAGGGATATAACATGGGATAGAGCTCTAGCATCCAAGAGCATAAATAAATTATTAAGATTGGAATTAGGAATATGATTAAGGGTAGAGGGAATTGAACTACGATGCTATGATCCTTCAAATCGAAGGTACATAGTAGGCATAGGGTTGTAAAACCCTAGCGAGTAAAATTAGGGATAAATTCGGGTTTTGATTCAAGTTGGATTTATTATTTTAGAATAAGAACAAATAAACTTATCCTAGAAACCTAAATAGGATCATATTAAGTATAGTATTAGGATCATATTAGGTAAAATTTTATTTGGGACGATGTGAAAGCGCGGACGGCCACCGAAGGTGGTGTCAACGCCGTCTTCATCAAAGAGTAATCAGACCGAACAACAACAGATTGACAAACAACCAACAAAGACGACAAAGCATAACAAGGAGCAGGGAACAGAGGAACATGTAAAAGAGATGATAAAGGAAGACGAAACCCATGAATCTGAAAACCTAGAATAAAAAAAAGCAAGAATGAACCTAAGAAACTTTGGATTTACATTATCAGTGTCAATCGTAATCTGCTAAATCGATTATTACTAGAATTCATATAACCCACAATTATTAATGGTGTTGCGGAGGTCAAAATCGAAGAAGCCAATACTACAAAAGAGGTGAAGTTTTGGGATACAACGCTGATTATGTATATCATTGGAGGTGACTTGAGTACAAACGGTGTTAAACAATTCATGATGCAACAGTGGAATTTTGTCAAATTACCTGACTTTTATTACAACAATGAAGGCTACTTTGTAATGAGATTTCAATCAGAAAAGGAGAGGAATAATGTCCTGCTGAGAGGGCCATATACAATACGAAACATGTCGATGTTGTTAATTGAATGGAAACCTAACTTTAATTTGAAGAACGATATGTTGCGTAACATTCCTGTGTGGATCCAATTACCTCAACTTCCACTTCATCTATGGGGGACCAAATCCCTGGGAAATATAGCTAGTATGTTGGGTGTTCCATTGATGATTGATGAATGTACAACAAACAAGTATCATATCTCATATGCGAGAGTACTATTCGAAATAGATATCACACAAGAGCTTCTACAAGAAATCACTATCACAAATGGAAAAGGGGAGAAAATGAAACAACGTGTGGAATATGAATGGAGACCTACATATTGCACGAAATGCCATCGATTAGGTCACAAATGTGAGGAGAAACCACTACGACATCCAGTAAAAAGATGGGTGCCAATAGAAAAGAAAACGTAGGAAGAGAAAATGAAGATAACACAATAAGTGGGCGTCTTAAAGACACCAGTTCAATAACACATCATACGGGGACCAATCCTTCAAATGGCAAAAGATGTTCAAAAAAAATGTGGAAGCAGAGGAAGATTGGACATAAGTCAGAAAGAAAGATAAAGAGAGGAGTAGAGATAAAGGTAATGGTCAGAACCTGAAGCACACTCCTTCAAAGAACAAAACTGGAAACTTCTTTGCAACACTTGGGGAAGGAAATACCTCAATGCTCTTAGAAGATGTCCCATGATCATATCGTGGAACGTTCGGGGGCTGAATAAAGCGGGTAATTACAAGGAGATTAGCTCCCATCTCCTGAAACTTGACCCGATAATAACGATATTCATTGATACTAGAGTTAAAGAAAAAAAGGATGAGATTATCAGAAAGAAGCTGAAGCTACAAGGAAAATATATGGATAACTATTCAAAGCATGAAAATGGTAGAATTTGGATCCAATGGAATGACAATAGAAGGCATATTGAAGGTATGGCTATTATTGACCAAATGATCCATTGTAAAGTTAACGATGCAAATGGAAATTTTCTATTCCGGATGACAATAATATACGCTCATAATCAAGTCAGTCGCAGGAAAGTGCTATGGCAAGACATAGAGAAGATTTATGATCAACACAATGGCCATTGGATCCTAGTTGGAGACTTTAATAATGTCAATAAAATTGGTGATAAGATTGGAGGGAATAAAATGACATAAACTGAGTATATTGATCTGATTAATGACAAGTAAAACTGGCTTATATGAAATGGAAAATGAGGGAGATTACTTCACTTGGTCAAACAAGTAAGGGGACAATGCTATATACTCAAGAATTGATCTGGTCTTAAGCAACATGGAATGACTACAACAGAATGAGCATACAACCTTAACACATATGAACCCCGTCATCTTTGATCATTCAATGCTTGTAGTGAAAGATGATACTCAGACACAAAAGCTGCACAAATATTTTAAATTCATCAATTGTAGTGCTGATATGGATGAATTCCAGAAAACTGTGAGAGACAGTTGGAACATCCTATTGAAAGGAAGACCAATGTTTGTTGTTTGGAAGAAATTACAAAGGCTACAACCTCGTATTAGGGAAATAAGTCAACCTTTGTCTAATATTTATAGAAACATTGTTGAAGCTAGAGAGGATTTGTCTAAGGCCCAAACTGAGTTAGTAACTGACAGATTGAATGGAGAAAAAATTGAACAGGTTAAGGAATACTCTACAAATCTATTAAAATGGTAGGAAATGGAAGAAAGTATATTGAAACAAAGGGCTAAAATAAAATGGTTGAGGTTAAGTTATGGAAATAATAAATACTTCCATGCTTCCACCAAAATGAGACAGCAACTCAAGACTATAAAAAGAATTCAGAAACTAGATGGAACATATATCACAGAACAAAAAGAGATGGAAACTAAAGTGCTTGATTTCTATAAAAATATGATGGGCAAAAACTCAACTGAACTTAAAGGCATTGATATAAATGCAATTAGGGGAGGAAGTCAACTTAGAACAACACAAAGGGAGATGCTCATCAATCCTGTTACTGAAGATGAAATCATTACAACTCTCAAGGACATTGGAAATGATAAGGCTCCAGGAGTGGATGGATTTGAAGCTTACTTCTTCAAAAAAGCCTAGCAAATAATTAGAACGGATGTAGTAGAAGAAATTCAATATTTCTTCATCAACAATAGAATGTATAAGTTGCTAACTGCTCCATTGTAACTCAAATACCAAAACATAATGATGCGACCGAAATCAAAGACTACATGCCTATTGCGTGTTGCACTACCCTCTACAAAATCATCTTCAAATTTATAGCTAATCCGTTGAGCAAGGTATTAAGCACAATAGTAAGGTATTAATGCCTATCTCCGAGATGTCTATTATAGATGGATATTAAAAACGCTTACGATACGCTCGATTGGAATGCTTTGGAGAAAATTTTGAATGAGGTGGGATGTCCAAGACAGTTTACTAAGTGGATCATGATTGTGGTTTCTACCGTATCGTACAAATTCAATGTAAATGGATACTATACGAATATCATGGAAGCAAGGAGGGGCCTTAGACAAGGCGATCCAATCTCACCTATGTTATTTGTCATTGTCATGGAATGCCTCAACATGTACCTATCTAAGATGCAACTGAATAATGATTACAACTATCACCCTAATTGTGAGAAACTGAATATCACAAATCTTTGTTTTGCGGACTGTAACACCCCATTTCTACCCGACTTTATAATTAAAATCAGAGTTATAGAAATTCCTCAACAATCATGGGATATCACATTTTCAACTTAAAATCCAAATAACCTAAACTTCTTTAATAAAATACTTTGAAAACAACGCAGCGGATTCATCAATTTACAACTTTAAAATATCATCATTTAATTTCAACTTTAAACTACTTCAACATGGTTTTCCAAATAAAACAACTGAAACAAGTATTTCAACTAAATTAAATCCAACATAAAAAGACATGCGTTCATCCCCCCGAAGTGCTACGTATCAGAGCGACAAACACCAACTCGAAGCTACTAAGTACTCGACTCTGGATTACCTGCACGTTACCAACAGAGGGAAACATTAAAACAGAAGGGGTGAGATATCGAATAATATAAACAAAAGTATCATAATCAATACATAAACGAGGAATCATACAATCACACCACTTCACACAACAAACAACGTCAATGTACAACTTCAATCAACAACGATTAACAACATATAAAAAATGCAACTCAAATACGACTCAACTTATATATGCATGTGGTACTAATTGGAGTAAACTCCCAACTTGAAATCTTGCCAAATTATCGAGGCTTCAACAACTTATCTGCCAATCCAGGCCAACTTGAATTGAGCGTTCGCTCCAACTTGAAAGTATGAAAATGTATTCAACTATTAATGGCATACAAAAACAACAACATAAACAACAAATTAACAACTCAACAACATGAATCAACACTGGTCGGTAGACCTGCAACTTAATGACTCCCAAGATCGGGACAACACAACATATAATGGCTTAATACGACTTCAACACGGAAAATGGATAACTACGGATTGATTAATTAAATCTATAAATTAATTATTTTTAATCAACTTATCTACTACAGTCAACTTATTTTATCTCTACTTAAGGTCTAAGACCAACTCAACTCGAAACGGATGCGAAAACAGGACGAATCTCCAAAAACTGCATTTTTTGCACACCATTCTGTCCATACGCGTATAGACCTGCCCATACATGTATATACTTGCTTTTACGCCACATCTTATGTGTAATGCTTGCTCATATGTGTAATTCCTTAGTTTCCTACGCGTATACTACTCAAATGGCCAGAGGGCCAGCCAAACTCTCTTCCATTACGCGTAATGCCCGCGTAACAGGCATGTGCTACACATAATGCCTAATATTGCTACGCGTATTACTAGATCCGTTACATGATCCACTAGAAAGCACACCAGTCCCACTTCTGCTACGATTTACACAATTTCATCACTCCATTCAAGCCTAATTGGGTTTCTACATTGATTTTAGACTTCAAATTTTTTGTATCTATTCATCTAATAATTTCTACAACTGATTTTACAAGTCCTTCTCTCTTTCCCTACATGATTTTCCTGCAACAACCAGTCCAAAAATACATCAACAAATACAACAACATGAACAAATCCCGTGATAGCAACATAACAAGAACAACTTATTATATATGGCAGATCCACACGAATTTCTACAACAATAGCTCATATGAAAAACCAACCTACATACTGATTATCTAATCTCGGCTATAGAATTTGAACCCCTCCCTTACCTTGGATTGAAGGCAGCTCGAATTCACAACAAAAGTTCTCCGCAAAAAATCCCAAACCTAGTCATTTGTTCTTCCTCAAGACTTGTTCTCTTCTTACAAATTCTGATTAGTCTTCTAATTTGGTTTTTCAGCTTATTATCACTAAAACTTCACTAATCAACTAATTACTAATGGGCCTAAAATAGCACCCCCAACTTTACTACTCTCACACTAAAACTAAGCCCAACTAAATATTATATTATTCTACTAACGTTATTATAATTACTTCGACTTAATTTAATCCAACTGACCCAACCACAACTTAAATTCAACTTAATATCAACTTAAACAACTTAACGACACAAACGACAAAACAACACTCAACAACAATTAATCGGGAAAATACACAATAATATTTAATTAAATTAATTAATTAAATACGGGCGTTACAACTCTCCCCCACTTAGAACATTTTCGTCCTCAAAAATATTACCTTGCTCAAACAACTCAGGATAAGATTCATGCATCTTGATTTCCAACTCCCACGTCATACTTTCTTCGGCAGCTCCCAACCAAACAACTATCACTAAAGAAATCTCGTTACCTCTTAATGTCTTCATCTCACAATCCTTAATTTGTACCGGCATTGTCTCAACAGTGAGATTATCCTGTACTTGCACGTCATCCATACTAATCACATGAGAAGGATCTGGAATATACTTCCATACTTGCGACACATGGAACACATCATGCATATTTGACAAATTTGGCGGTAAAGCCATTATATAAGCAACATTCCAAACTTTGTCTGAAATCTGATACGGACCAATAAAATGGGAAGTAAGCTTCTTAGACTTCAAGGTTTGCCCAACACCTGTCTCAGGCATAAGTCCTAAGAATACATGATCACCAGCTTGAAATTCTAAATCTTTCCTTTGCTTATCATGATAGCTTTTCTGCCTACTTTGAGAAAGCCTTCATCTTCTCTCGAATCAACTTTATCTTCTCGGTAGTCTCTCGAACAATCTCTGGTCCAAGCACCACACTCTCACTAGATTCATACCAACACAACGGATCCTACATCTCCAACCATACAACGCCTAAAAAGGTGCCATTCAGATACTAGAATGGTAATTGTTATAATACGTAAACTCGATCAATGGAAGATAATTATCCAATGGACCTCCCTTCTCAAGAATAGAAGCTCTCAATAAATCCTCTAACGATTGAATCGTCGTCTCAGTTTGACCATATGTCTGAGGATGATACGCCAAACTCAACCTCAACTTAGAACTCAATGCTTCTTGCAGACTCTTCCAAAACTCAGAAGTAAACCTCAGATCTTGATCCGACACAATACACAAAGGAACACTATGCAACTTCATAATTACCCTGACATAGATCTTTGCCAACTTTGATACTGGAAAACTGATGTTAATAGGAATAAAATGAGCCGACTTTGTAAGCCAATCAATAATCACCCAAATTGAATCATATCCTCTTGAAGTATTAGGAAATCCCGTTACAAAGTCCATAGAAATGCTATCCCATTTCCATTCTTGAATTTCCAATGGTTGCAACAAACCAGCAGACTTCTGATGTTCAACTTTCGACTTTTGACAAGTCAAACAAGCATAAAAAAAACGTGCTACATCATTTGTCATCCCATGCCACTAAAACAACTTCTTCAAATCTTGATACATCTTAGTTGCTCCTGGATGAATACTCAAATTACTTCTATGACTCTCCTCAAGAATCATTCTTTTCATTTCCGCATCATCAGGAATACAAATCCTATACTGAAGTCTCAAAACACCATGAGCATTCAACTTAAAACCATTCTTCTCTTATTCACCACAATCAACTATTATATCCACTAGTTTCACATCCAATTTCTGAGCTTCTCTAATATTGTCTAGAAAATCATTGTTAATCTTCAGCATACCCAACATAACACTCTTCGGAGTCACTTCACAAACCAAACTCATATATCGAAATTGCTCAATCAACTTCAACTCCTTAACCAACATTGCCGACATATGCAACATTTTCTGACTTAAGGCATCAGCTACCACATTGCTTTACATGGATGGTAATTCAAACCAAAATCATAGTCCTTCAACAGTTCCAATCACCTTTGTTGCCTCATATTCAACTCTTTCTGATCAAACAGATACTTCAAACTCTTATGGTCTCTAAACACTTCAAAGCTAGAACCATAAAGATAATTGTCATACCCTAAATTTGTCCTACCCACACCATTTTATTTTACTCTCTAACCATTATTCAAAAATCCAAAAATATGTACCATTTTATTTTTCTGTCTGATATTCGAAAAATCCAAAAAAAAAATAATGCATTTATTTCTTTTTAAACTAAAAAATTTGAATCCCTTTTATTTTATTCACTATTTTAAATTATAATCCCTTTTTATTCTATGCCACTACTTTCCATCAGCAACTCAACGTGATCCTTCTTTCCACTACACAACAAAACAAACTTTTACAATCTCTCCACAAACTCACCACCAACAAATTTTTTCAACACACAAACAACTCACAATTTCATCCTTATCACAACAAACTTTTCTCCCAAGTCTCTCCCTTTTTCCCTCTTGAATCTCTATTTAATCACCTCTCAATCTTATTCTAAAACAAGCTTGGAAAATTAAAATCAAAATCTCTGCAACAACCAAGTTTCAAACCAGAAAAAGAAGAAAAATCATAAGCACAAAATACTCTTCACCCTTTACTCTACTTTCACCATAAACCAGAAAAAGAGAAACAAAAAAACACATGACCATTTTTCTTCATAATTTCCACCATTGAATTTCACAGACACCATCAAACTACCCATAAACCAGAAAGATGCAGAAACGTAGAAATCCACAAAACCAGACACCGTGAATCACGAGAGCTTCTGAGATTCAGACCCGTAAACCGAATCATACACAAGCACGTCCAAATCGAAAACGCTACCATCCAAAAGCCACCGAAAACTCACTTATACCTTCAACCTTCAAAACGCACAAAAAAACTCAAAACCAACGAACACCGAACAAAATCACAAAAAACACCAACACCAAATTGTAACCCAATCACCGGACTCACTCCTCAACAACCAAATATGAAACTCATAAAAACCTTTAACCTAAAAACGCAATCCCTAAACACTTCCCCCACCGCCGTGGATTGAGCGTTTAAACCACCACGAGAATCCAACAAAACGCGATGAGACAGAGAGCGAGAGAAGTGCAAAAACGCGAGTGAGTCGCGGTTTAGAAATCAAACGAGGTTGAAATTTTTTCAGAATCTGAGCCGTGAGGTATGTGATGTCCATATCGTGAAAATTTTCTCAGAAACGTGTTTTCACATTGAAAAAGGCGTACTTTTTATTTGTGAGAAGAAGAGGAATTTTTATTCCATATTTTTCCTGATTTGTTTCATTAATGTTTTTTAAATACCTAGTTATTATTGTTGTTGGGCCTTTTGGGGTTATTTGTTAGAACCCATTGGATCTTATCACTTTTCTGCTAACACACACCCAGATCACTCACATACCCCCCAGTTGTTTGTTTTAAATTCTTTTTGTGTTATAATTTGGGTTGGGCTTTGGACCCAGCGTGTTACTAAAGACATACCCAGTTTCAGAGATTACACCCTCCTTTGCGGGGTTTCTTTTATTTTTTTCTTTTTTATGTTATTTTATTATTTGGTTTCTCTTTGTAATTTTATGTTGTTTGTTCATCATTTTAAAAAGAAAATCATCCTAAAATATATATATTTTCAAGAATTATTTAGATCTTAAGTTATTTTATAGCATTTTTCATTTGATTTTATTCGTACTTGGATCTCTTTAAGGGCCGATGATATAACAAACGGTTGATTTTAGCCCGATTTCATTAAATCGGCAAAAATCGATCAATATGAGGCCATTTAGTTTAGTTTATTTTTATTTATTATATTATTTCGATTATTTGTAATGTTATCGAATTTGATTCAATTTAATTTTTTTTTATTATTCTATTCCGATTTAATTTCCGCAATTTAAGTTAGCCAATTTAATTTATTTATCGCATTCCAACAAAAGCGCTCGACTCCTCATAGAACGATTTCAACTTTAAATCGGTTCTAAGGAAGTTAACGAACGATATTTCGACGCGTCCGAATAAAAGGTCCAACGCCTCCAAATAGTTGCCTTTGATTTTTAAAAGGTCCAACGCCTCCTAATATTTAGGAACACTGCACACACGCTTTCTCTTAGGCAAACTACAACGAAACCTCTTTATTTCTCGTAATCGCATGTAATTTATTTTCCGCAATTTTATCGCTTTAATTTATTTGCAAACCATGTAAGTCGAGTGCACCGTGCCTCGCCATCAAACATTTCCAAAATCGAATACTCAAAAAATCTTTTTATGATTAAATAACGGAAGAAATGAATTCTGGAGTCTAACATTCCTCGAATTCTTGAATGAACGCTCCTGAGGCTCGCCCCACGGGACGTGGTTCATTCGACCTTCCGTAATTAAAACGCTTAATCTACACATCAAATAACGAAAGAATTGAATTCTGGAGTCTAGCATTCCTTGAATTCTTGAATGAACGCTCTTGAGGCTCTCCCCACGGGACGTGGTTCATTCTCCCTTTTGTTCCTAAAACACTAATCAAATCGAACATTTTTTTTCAAACGAACATTGTTTAAATCCTTTATATCTCGCAAACAAGCTAGCGCTTCCGCCTCCTATCGCGAGAAAACAAGCCAACACTTAGCAGTTAGAATGCAGTCTAAATAATCGTTCATTAATAGAAACCAACCAACCAATCTTAGTCCCACGAACTATAAGGCTCTGACTTTCCCATTGCACAAGGGAATATGTAGGCACACAAATCTTACTCCTTGCTGAGAACCCTAGGAATAAAACAACCCATTTCCCCTATTAACCCTAGCTTAGAACCGTTCGTATTTACTTTTTATTATTCGAAGAAAACAGAAAGCATAAGTCAACATTAAATCGCAAGTTAAACTAAGAGTTTCCCGTTGAGTACAACAGACGTAAGGGGTGCTACCTTCCCCTTACGTAATCGACTCCCGAACCCAAAATCTGGTTTCAAAGACCATGTTCTATCCGTTTTTAAAAGGTTTCTCGATATTTTCCTTTTCCTTAATTGGAATAAAATAAGTTCGGTGGCGACTCTGTTGTTTAATTTTTATCCGCGGTACTTTTATCGCGAGGTCGTATTTTTTCGAGGTGCGACAATAATGCCTCCAGATTTTTAGCACAAAGACAACTGCAGCAAGTTCCAAATAATGCGTAGGATAGTTCTTTTCATGAACCCTCAACTGTCTTGATGCATAAGTAATTACAGTACACCATAAATGGTTCCTCTGAATTCAGTAAAGTCAAAATCGGAGTCGACGTCAATTTCTTCTTCAACTCTGCAAAACTTTCTTCGCATTGGACATCCCACACAAAAGCTTTACTCTTACAAGTAAACCGAATCAACGGAAGTGCCAACTTAGAAAATCCTTCAATGAACCTTCGATAATAACTAACTAATTCCAAGAAACTTCAAATCTCAGTAGCCGAATTTGGAGTTTCCCACTGTAACACAACATCTATCATAGAAGGATCCACTGTAATACCTCATCTTTCACCTTAATCTGATGATAGCCCGATCTAAAATCGATCTTGCTAAACACACGAGCATCTACCAACTGATCCATCAAATCATCTATTCTTGGTAACATATACTTATTCTTAATTGTCACCTTGTTCAACTGTCTATAATCCAAACAAAGCCTCATACTTCCATATTTCTTTTTAACCAACAAAATTGGAGCTCCCCACGATGATACACTTGGTATGATAAACTTCTTCTCAATCAACTCTTCCAACTTCTTCTTTAATTCAGCCAATTCAGAGGCATACATCCTATATGATGCCATAGAAATAGGTCTAATACCAGGTACAAGATCAATCGCAAACTCAACTCCTCTTTATGGAGGTATGTCAGGAATTTCAGCAGGGAAAACTTCAGGAAATTCATTCACCACTTGCAAGTCTTCAATCTTAGCTTTACTATCCACAGATAACAACGCCATCAACGAAAACATCTACGTATCCTCCTTCATCAACTTATGCAACTCTTTAAACAACAACAACCTAACTCCTTCCTCTTTTGGAGTAGAAAACCTCACTAACTTACGAAAGCAATTAATATGAACATAGTTATACTCTAACCAGTTCATACCTAGGATTACATCCATCCCAGTCAACGGAAAACATACCAAATCAATATAAAAGTCTCTATCAGAGATAGAATCCGGGGAACTCAAACAAACTAGAGAAGTAGTCACCGATTCCTTAGCCAGAATCTCGACAACCATTTCTCTTTTCATAGTAGACAACTCAAGACCCAATCTCGTAACACAATCAGTAGTAATAAAATAATGGGTAGCACCCGTATCAATAATAGTAATTAAAGGAATACTATTAATGAAACATGTACCTCTTATGAGCTTGTCCTCATTAGCCTTCTAAGTCCCAGCTAACACGAACACCTTTCCTCCAGACTTTGCTTTCTTTGGCTTCTGGCACTGGCTACCAATGTGCCCTTCTTCACCACAATTAAAACAGATAATCTCTTTATGCGTGCAATCAAATATCGCATGTCCATCTTTTTCACAACGGAAACAATGTTTCACCTCAGCACTACACACATTACTCTTGTGTCTAGCTTGTCCACACTTGAATTAAACAATACCAGCAGGAGCGTCTCCCCCACTATTTCTCTAAACCGAAGCAACTTTCTGCTTACCCTTTCTAGCTGGAGTATCATAAGGATTACCATGGGTTTGCTGATTTTTGCCTCTTTTAATTGTAACAATCTTGTAGTGAGCATTGTTATCTTCCTCGAAGATCCTGCAACTATTAACTAGATCAAAAAAAACACGAATCTTTTGATACCCTACAACTTTCTTAATCTCTGAACGCAACCTGTTCTCAAACTTGATACACTTTGAGAATTCAGTCGTCGCTGCATCATGGTGTGTATAGAACTTCGAAAACTCCATAAATTTTGTAGCATAATACGTCACTGACATATTCCCCTCTTTGAGTGCAAGGAATTCAATCTCTTTTTTGCCACAAACATCTTCAGGGTAATACTTCCTCATAAATTCTTTATGAAAAACAACCCAAGTGATCTCTTCACCTGCAGCTTCCAACCTTTCTTTGGTTTCCAACCACCAATCATCAGCCTTAACTGCAAACATATGAGTTCCATAATGAACCTTCTGCATTGGAGTACAATCCATCACACAGAAAATTCTCTCAATTTCTTTCAACTAGACAATCATCAGGGTCATACTTGCCCTTGAAGGTAGGAGGATTCTCTCTCTAAAACGTTGCAAAAGTACGAGACTCATCATTCCCGGCAACATTCGGTAAATTCTGTAAAGCTTGAGCCATCACTTGCATTGTAGCATCATTTCTTCCAGTCATCTCAACTTAACACTATAACATAACAAAGGTTAGAACCCCATAACAATACTCGATTGTTAGACAACTACGACTCGACAACTTGGTCAGATAGACCGACCTGCTCTAATACCACTAATGTAACACCCCATTTCTACCCGACTTCATAATTAAAATCAGAGTCATAAAAATTCCTCAACAAACATGGAATATCACATTTTAAACTAAAAATATAAATAACCTAAACTTCATTAATAAAATACTTCAAAAACCACACAGCAGATTCATCAAATTACAACTTTAAAATAACATCATTTACTTTCAACTTTAAAATACTTCAACATGGTTTTCCAAATAAAAAAACTGAAACAAGTCTTTCAACTAAATAAATTCCAACATAAAAAGACATGCGTTCATTACCCCGAAGTGATACGTATCAGAGCGACAAACACCAACTCGAAGCTACTAAGTACTCGAATCTGGATTACCTGCACGTTACTGTAAACAACCCAAATTTTCCCTCACTTTTTTCTCACACCATGGCTTGTGATCTTTTCATATTTCATTGCATAAACATCTCATTACATCTCACACTGCATAGTTCATTTCATCTGCATAAGTTGCATAGCTAGGGTTTGTGATCAGGAGAATCCCAGAAGTGATCTGAGCCATCTCAAAGGTCTTGAAGCATGCCAATAGGGCCCATGAGTGGTCTATGATCTTATTACATCCCCAAGAAGTCTTTAAAGTTAAGAGATCACAAAGCATTGCACAGATGTCCAGGCAGGCTAGGGTTTTCTACACAGATGACCTAAAATTAGGGTTTTGGGTTTGAGGCCCTTAATCTCAATTTTTTGGTCATTCTTGATTCCATTGGTCTTAATATGTTATAAGGAGCATGTCTACCAAATTTGATGAAAAAATTCATTGTGGAAGTCATCTGATCAACATGTAACTTATTGTGCAAGAAAAGTCAGAATCAGGGCATCTGAGGCCACCACCAATAGTACCAAAGGGTCATCTTCATCATTTTGAGGTTCTATGATCTTTATTTGATCTTAGAAGTGGTTAGAAGTTCACAAGATTGAAGAATTTCAAGCCATTTGCAAACTTTCCATTTTTTGACATGACTTGTAATGAAAACTTTCCATTTTGGGAAAGATTTTCAACCTCCTCTTTCTTGATCAAAAATGCTTCAAATGAAAAATCTTCAAACATGAAAGTTGTATATTGGATCTTCCCATTTTCAAAAAATACAAGAAATCCTCTTGATTCATCCTAGAACTCAAGATATGATGTTTCAAAGTTGGGAAAAATCTTATTATTTTCAAGTTCATGCCAAAGAGGGATTTTTGCAAAACCAAGTTTTAAGCACTCTTGTGACCTCTAATTGGCCTCTAAGCATCATAACATGATAACACAACTTGCATTGATCAGAATTATGCCAAGAATCACAATTTTTCATACCTTACACTTCAAGAAATTTCAAAGAGGGAAATTTTCAAAACACATGCTATCACGTGAATCAAGCCATCCAGCTCATAAAATCTGATCCAAGGGCCATCCTTGAATGAAGCTGAGGCAGGACAAGCCTTAAAACCAGCTCTGACCCGTGCCATGCTTGAGGTACACCAACATTGACTTTTGTTTTGCAAATGAAGCTATACCAATCACATTATGCCACTACCAACTTTCTGACCAATCACAACATCTTATGCAAACATCAAGCAACTCATTTCACACAACATTGGAGCCTGAAACATCCACACATTCAGATTGCCCAAAATTTCCATAAACCTTCAAGTCTTCGATTCTCTCTGCACAACCAACAAAACTCACTAATTCTTTCATCAATCATCTCCACTTGGCCTAAGGATCAAACCCCCACCCTCAAAATGGCCTGAAACATCACAAACCAAAAGTACCATTTATGTTACACCAGAACCAAAACTCACAAAATAGTCATTGTAAACTCCTTCCAGGCATTCCATTAGCACCAGAGGGACCAGAGGAGGCATTTTGAACAAGAGAGAGGCTCTGAAAGTCCATATTCGAAGATCTCCAGCTCAGGTAACCTCAAGAACATTTTCTCTCAGAACCTTATTTTCTTGTTACAAGATGAAAATACATGTTATGGGGTTCATCATGATGTCTTTAAAATTGAAAAGGGTGAAGAAATGAGGATTTCATAGGCTTCTGAAAGTTTGTCCAGATTTTTATTCTTCTTCGATTCTCCATGTTTGTGTGTTATAAATCATATTTGTTGATTGATTTGAGTTTCGTGTGAGTAGGGGAATGTTTCTGGGCAGGTTAGAGAGGTTTTAGTGACCTAGGGAGGAAGATGAGGTTTTGAGTGACCGGAGAAGATGACCGGAGCTTCCTTCTGGTCACCTGAGGGTCATTAGGGCTTAATTAGGGTTTTAATCTCCAGATGCGTTTTGGGCCATTGGACTGTGTTTTGTTTAGCACGTGGACGAATCAGATTCACTCATTAACCCTAACCTTTAATTAATTAACTTAATTAGGATTCATTAATTATAAAACCTCAGAAGCAATCCTAGCCATCCAAAAACGCGCGCAGTCACCCCAGCTTTGAATCTGAGCCTTAGATCCTGCATACTTCTCATTTTTATTTCATTTCTTTCATATATTTATTTAAAATAGCAAAAATACTTTTAAAAATCTCATATTCTGAATTTTCACTTCAAATATTTTTCTTAACTCAAAAACATTTTTATTTTTAATTTTTGCATTAAAAAAGTATTTTTAAATCATTTAAATGTTTTATTTAATTAATTAATTTATTTTAATTAATTAAAAATACATTTAGGTATCTAAAAATCACAAAATAAATTCATGAAGCACTCTTAGGTATTTAGAAACATTTACAAACTCATCACACAAATTTATTTTTAGGTTTGATTATGTTTTCATAATTTACTTTGAATTAGGGTTCAGAAATTCACATTTTTCAAACCCTAACTTGAAAAAATCATTTTTGATCAACCATGATGAGTTTGAACTTGATTCTTTTTGCATTGTTTCATATATTGAATCTAGTATCTAGGTTATTTAACCCATAATTTTGCATTGCTTTTTCAAATTGATTTGTATTTTTCCTTTAGAATCACCCAAAAACCCTAGTTAACTTAGGAAATTCATAACTTCCTCTAGGTTTAGCTTCTGATCCCCATATTTGGTGAGTTATCTTGTATGTGTTTAGGGTTTGTTTGAGTTAATTTTCAAATTTTTATCATGATGTATGCTTCTGTTTTGCTCATATGCATCTCATACATTCATAAAACCCTAATTTTCTATGTTCATTTGCATTCATCTTTGCATATCTCAATCATATGAACTTGCCATGACATTCCATGCTCTTGTATTCCATATTAGACATCGTAAGACATGCTTAAACATTGCTTAATCATTTCTTAATTCATTTGGTATGCTTTGCATTCATTACATTTCATGTTTATCCATGTGTTTTCAAGCTTCTTTCATACTTCCTTTGCATCTCATCCTTTGTATGATCATACATAAGCATCTTACATGACTTTGCATCATCTCATGACACATTTGCATCATGTTTAAACTTCTGGTTTTGGTCATTGCACTTCCATTTGCTTTATTTCCTTTTTCTTTGCATCTTATGCATTCACACTAACATTTCAGGGGCTTATGGTAAGTTGTTTGGGATGTGGATTTGCCTTCACATGCCACCTCTTCTTATCTTCTCATTTGCATATTTTACTTGTATTTGAAGTGAAATTGCTTCACTTGTTCTCTCTTTCTCCTATCTCTTTCTCTTAGGTTACTTATGTTCTTCAGGAAGTAAGTAACCTATTCTCCTTTCTCTTCTCTTTTCAACTGCTTCGCTTCCTTTGTTGGCCTTCTGAAGATCTTCTCTTTAAGCCTCACAAACTATAGGATATCCAAGCATGATAATTTTAGGGTTGTATATAGTCCCCCCTAGCTTTTTACCTTTCAGTCTCTCTTCTCATCTCATAATCAGAGGCTAAACACTTAAAGCTTTAGGACTTTGAATTAGGGTTATGCCTGTATCCTTATCTTAGGATGGAGTGTATAACTTTAATCCTTAGTGTTAAACATTTAATTTGTTTACACATCTTAATTAAAACACCTAATAACTACTAAGACTTAAGCTTGTAACTTGGGCCTTATATTAGGGTTCCATCTCTTCCTTATGGTTAAGAGGGATTAATCCTAGTGTTTAATGGACAAGTCCCCCTCAAGTTTTCTTACAAACATAAAATCCATTTCTTAATCTCACCCTTTAATTAAAATCCATTTAATAAAGGCTTGTTATATAATGAATTTAGTCCCTAACCATGGATTAAGTTGAGGTATCTTCCTCAGCTTAAGTGTTCTCATCTATCATCCTTCTCTTAGGATGGTGTAATGGGTTCACTAATCCCTGATTAGAGATTAAACTCATTACTTAACACTAAACAAAATCCAAAAAAACACTTAATAATTACTGTTCCGGCCCGGCCCAGTCCTTCTTATTGGGCCAGAAAGATTGATCCATTCACCTCGCTCGACGTCGAGCACAATCATGAAAAGTGGTCCTCAGTCGACCACCAACGATCCGGACTTAAGGAGATCCTCTAACGGCTAATATTGACCGTTTCCTATCTTCACGGACCCCTCGATCCACACTTCACCTAACGAACCAATAGTATTCTAGCTAGTCCCTTATAAAAACCCTCTCATTTGAGAGGGGCAGGTATTGAATTCTCAACCTTAATACTAGTACTTGCTCACTCTTGCTCGGATACTTACTTTAGCATCGGAGTGCCTTGCAGGTACACCCCCTTTCTCCTCAAACGACCACATCCGTCCGCTCTCGAGACCAGCCGCATCGGATCCTGATCTCCAGGTACGATCAGGTGGCGCCGTCTGTGGGAAAAGTAAGATTTCCCCGTTCTTCTTTCAAGATCCTCAAAGAACAAAAGTTTTAACAAGATCCATGGCTGCTCGAGACAACCAGGAAAATCGATCAAATGATGGTATGATTCTCACGCAACATGAGAGCAACGTCCAGCCTCCCCTACATGATGATACAGTGCACGACCAACCAGAAGGGAGGGCAACATCACCTTCACCCGATCGTGACCAACCCTTGGAGAGTCGCCCAGAAACTCTTTTTCCTTCGACTCCTTCGGGGTCAGATTTCGCAGCGCTGGCCGAAATCCTAAATCAAACAAACTTGTTACTCCTCGCTCATGGTGAAAAGATCGCCCGACTTGAATATAATTCTCGTCGACTTCATTCTCCCGAGAGACCCCAAGGGGAGCGCACTCCGTCTCCTCCGAAGAAAAGGAGAGGAAACACCGACGAATCAACAGGCAACAAACGCTTTCGTCAGTCGTCTCCACGACCCTCTCCTAAAAGAAAATCAAGAAGGAGCAGATCAAGATCCGCTTCCCCTCGAAGAACAAAGAAACGCGATCACAGATCATCACTTATTTCCAGTGACGACGAAGACGCTCGGGGTCCCATATCCTCTGAAATTATGGCGGCTAAGCTCCTAAGAGGCTTGGAGAAACCTCTTCCTTTAGGCTCATACGACGGGACTACCGACCCAGACGAACACATCGAGAACATCGATGCCTTTCTCGACTATCAGGGTGTTCGGGGAGCAATTAAATGTCGGCTCTTTCCCACGACGCTGAGGAAAGGGGCAATGACGTGGTACAAAAGCCTTGAGGCTGAATCCATCACATCGTGGAAACAACTTGGGCGCACGTTCTCTAGGCACTTTACTGCATCAAGACGACACCCTAAGACAGAGGCTTCGCTCGAAGCAATAATCCAAGGGAGGGACGAGCCTTTACGAACTTACATCGAAAGGTTCAATAAAGAGGCAGTTCAAGTATCCACGACCGACGACATGAAAAAGTATCTGCTGGAACGAGGGCTGCGCCCCTCGACCGATTTCCATCGGGAGGTCGGCATTGAAACCCCGGGCACCCTTGACGCGTTCTTGCTAAAAGCCCAAGCTTACATCCAATATGAAGAAAAGCAAGCGGCCAGTTCAGTAAGAGACGCTCGACGCCGTGAAGACACTAAACCACACCGAGTTGATGAACCCTCGACATCTCGTCGGGGAGGAGACAAAAGAAAGGACGAACGCTCCCGTGAACCGCGGGAGCACCGGGGACCTATCGGTCGTTTCCACGAATACACGCCCCTCCTAGCCTCCAGGGAGAAAATTTTGTCTGAATGCGCTAATTCAGAATTCAAACAGGCGGGAGTACGCTTTCCGAGGCAACAACCTAGCAAGCCCGGCACAGATAAAACGAAATACTGCAGGTTCCACAAGAGTCATGGGCATAACACAGAGGATTGCATCCACCTCAAGGACGCGATCGAAATCCTCATCAAAGACGGGCACCTGAAACAGTTCACAAAGTCCAGAGACAATCCTCGACAGGATACACAAGAGACCCAGAAAATCGAGGAGGCCGTGCCCATCCCTGCAGACGCTAACATGCAGGTCACCCTGAGCATTTATCGCCCGGAAGATTTCTTTTTACCAGACCACACCAAGGGTGCAGGATACCTCTCCTCCCACAGTCCGTGGGAAGCTTTCCCTTCGGCGATGGTCATATCAGGAGGAGGCTTCAATAAAATCACGGTCGGTTCCGTGAAGAGAAAATTCGACCAGTTAATCGCCAAAGGGCCCGCGCAAAACGCCACTTTAGATCCACCGAGGGAGGGTTCCATACCCCTCGCTTTCTATCGAGAAGAGCTCCTGGGGGGAGCACCCAACGCTAGCATTCCTTTACTCATTCGAGCGCGCATGGCGAACTTCGATGTAAGGAGGATATTAGTGGACCAAGGTAGTTCATGCGACATCATGTACTCCCAACTGTTTTCAACACTCCAACTGAACGAAACACATCTGACTCCATACGTCGGATCAGACCTGCAAGGTTTCAACGGAGCAGTATCTCGACCGTGGGGTTATGTTGACCTGTTTGTCACCTTCGGGGCGGGCGAGACAGCTAGGACAGTTAGGGTCCAGTTCCTTGTCGTGGATTGCCCGTCGCTATACCAATGCATATTAGGGCGGCCAATTTTAGCCGAGTTGATAGCCGTGCCATCCACCGTCCACCTGAAGATGAAGTACTATACTACTTCAGGCAGATTCGCCACATTGCACGGAGACGTCGACGCTGCCCGCAGATGTTTCGAGGCAGCATCAAAAGGTCTCAGCTTGATATCATACCAACCAAGTCCCCCGACATTGGATTCACCAGATGTGCCCAAGGCTTTCCCTCAAGTCGATTCAATCGACTTAGACTGCAGGTTTTCAGATAGTAGCGAGAGCGTCCAGAGACCAGCAGAGGCCTTAGCCCGACCAATACCAGACGGAGATTTCGAGCTAATTCCTTTGGGAGAAGATCCTGCCCGGTGCGTCAAGATTGGGGCACACATGCCCGAATTAGTGAAGCGACAGTTGGAAGCTTGCCTCAAAGGGAACGCAGACTTGTTTGCATGGAGCGCCGCAGAAATGCCAGGGCTCGACCCCGAAACAGCTTGTCATCACCTCTCTATCGACCCAACACATAAAGCGGTCGCTCAACGCAGGAGAAAGCAGTCGAGCGAGAAGACTGAAGCTGCCGAATCTGCCGTTAAAGACCTCCTAGAGGCTAAATTTGTAACCGAGGCCAGGTATACGACCTGGCTCTCAAATGTTGTACTTGTGAAAAAATCTAGTGGAAAATGGAGGATGTGCGTTGATTATACCGATCTCAATCGGGCATGCCCGAAAGATGCATACCCTTTACCTAACATCGACAAGTTGGTCGACAACTCGTCCAGATACAAATTATTATCCTTCATGGACGCATATTCGGGGTACAATCAAATACCCATGGCCGTGTCTGACAAAAAATACACGGCCTTCATGACCGAGTCAGGCAATTACTTTTACAATGTTATGCCCTTCGGTCTAAAAAACGCATGAGCGACGTATCAGCGCATGATGAATAAAGTCTTCCGAACCGAAATCGGAGACATGCTCGAAGTATACATGGACGACATGATCGTCAAATCTCAACGGGAAATGGACCACGCGTCCCATTTGCGAAAAGTTTTCGACCAAGCACGAAAGTGCAAAATGCGCTTCAACCCTGAGAAATGCACCTTTGGTGTCCGAGTGGGAAAATTCCTCGGATTCTATTTGACTGAACGAGGCATTGAGGAAAATACCGATAGGTATCGAGCGTTCGCGGAGTTCCCAACTCCCACGTCCAAGAAGTCCATACAATCACTAAGCGGGGTCATTACCTCCCTTGCTCGATTCGTGGCAAAATCTGCTCAACACGCTCTCCCCTTTTACAAGCTCCTCCGTAAGGAAGCAACGTTCGAGTGGACAGCAGAATGCGAGTTAGCACTATCCCACATGAAAAAAGCATTAAGTGAACCTCCAGTCTTATCCAGACCGGAAGAGGGGGAGACTCTATATCTCTACCTTGCGGTCGCGAACGAAGCAGTAAGCGCGGCCCTTGTGCGCGAACGACCCGAAGGGCAAAAACCCGTGTATTTCACGAGCAAAGCTCTCCACGGCCCAGAAGTTCGTTACCTTCAGATAGAAAAGGTCGCATTGGCCCTCCTTCTCGCAGCTAGAAGACTACACCACTACTTCCTGGCTCACACCATCATCGTAAGGACCGATCAGCCCATAAGACAGTTGCTCGATCGACCAGACATGGCCGGCCGAATGTTAAAATGGTCACTAGAACTATCTAAGTTCGACATCAAATTCGAAGGAAGACAAGCCCTCAAAGCTCAAGCGCTGGCCGACTTCGTGGCTGAACTTGCCTTCACCGGGCAAGACCCGCAAGCTTCGTCCAAGTGGGTTATTTTCGTGGACGGTGCATCTGGCCCAACGGGCAGTGGGGCCGGTATCATTCTGGAGAACGAAGAAGGGAACGTCATTGAAGTATCCTTAACTTTATCTTTCCCTACTTCTAACAACCAAGCGGAGTATGAAGCCTTCCTGGCGGGCATACGGCTCGCAACCGACTTAGAAGCAGAAGAGATCACAATTTGCACGGATTCTCAATTGGTCGCGAGCCAAGTCCGAGGGGATTTCCAAGCCAGAAGCGACAGCATGGCCGAATATCTAGCCCTCGTAAAAGACGAAATAAAGCAGTTTAAGAGTGTGAAAGTCAAACACGTTCCACGAGAAAGCAACGCCCGCGCAGATATCCTGTCCAAACTGGCGAGCACTAAAAGGAAAGGAAACAACAAATCCGTCATACAAAAACTGCTCCCCCAACCAAGTATCGGGCACTCATCACCCTGCATACACGTTAAAATCGTGGGCGACACGAGTTGCTGGATGACCCCAGTATTCAACTATCTAACTAAAGGAGAATTACCAACCGACCCGAAAGAGGCTAGTACCATACGACGGAGGGCATGCTCATACTCTTTAGTAGGCGGACGTATGTATCGTCGAGGATTCTCTACACCCCTCCTCAGATGCGTAGAAGAGGAAAACATTCCACACGTTCTAAGGGAAGTCCACGAGGGAATCAATGCGCAGCATCCTGGCGGACGTTCGTTAGCTCGAAATATTCTGAGGGCAGGATACTACTGGCCCACCCTCCAGCACGATGCAAAGGAGCATGTAAGAAAATGCGACAAATGCCAACGACATGGAGACGTGCACGTAGCACCTCCATCCGAGCTAAAATCGTTATCATCGCCCTGGCCGTTCGCATGGTGGGGAATGGACATTTTAGGACCCTTCGTCGTTGGGTATGGTCAGAACAAATACTTAATTGTAGGCGTCGACTATTTCACCAAATGGATAGAAGCTGAGGCCCTGGCCAAAATCACTGCACTCAATATACTTCGATTCTTCAAAAGAAACATCCTCGCTCGATTCGGAGTGCCTCTCGCCATTGTGACCGACAACGGGACCCAATTCACGGATAGAAATTTCAAAGAATTCGTTGCGTCGATGGGGACAAAACAACACTTCGCTTCAGTCGAGCACCCTCAGACTAACGGGCAAGCAGAGGCCGCAAACAGGGTAATCCTGAGAGGTCTGAAACGAAGGTTGGACGAGCATAAAAACACTGGGTCGAGGAGTTACATAGCGTACTATGGGCATATAGGACCACTCCCCATTCAACGACCGGAGAATCCCCATTTCGATTAGCATATGGGACCGAAGCGGTAATTCCAATAGAAATGCACGTCCGATCGAGACGCACGGAATTCCCCATGGAACAAGATACTAATGATGAAGCTTTGAGAGACGAGCTCGACATGGTCGAAGAAATTCGGTCGGGAGCCGCTCTTCGAGAAACTATCCTCAAACAAAAGATAGCCGCTCGATATGATTCCAAGGTCATCAGGCGAACGTTCGAAGTAGGCAGCCTTGTCCTTAGAAGAAACCACAGGGATCCCCGCGAGGGAAAACTAACGCCCAACTGGGAAGGCCCATATCGCATTCGGGCAAAAACCGAGAACGACGCTTATTACTTAGAAAATTTACACGGGGAAGAGCTCACTCGGCCTTGGAACGCCGAGAAACTCAAACAATACTATAGTTAAATCAGTCACCTTGCTCAACTACCAAGCGAAGAGAAAGAGAGACTAACGAAAAACTGCGTGCCTAGGTACGAACACGTCAGCCTAAATATAACAAAGCAAGCAAGACCTCTTTTCGAGCAAAAGGGAAACTTGTTGCACGAACGAATACTCAAACGAGTCCGACGTCGCCTAAGTACCACGACCAGGTAGAACCCCAGCTCGCGATGGGACGTTCACGCCACAGAGCCCAGGCCATTATCTTGACTCGAGCACCGATCGAGGATAAAACCCTCCAATACTGATTGGTTCCCCTAACCAACAGGTCATCCATACCCCCCCCCCCCCCGTATCTATCCAATTGCTTCTAATTAACGCAAATACGAGCGTCAAACACTTAGTAAAAATAACAACAACAAAAAAACTATGTCCTCCGACGGACGCATGATTACGAGCAAACAATATATATAACCGACCACTAGGATCGAACACTTAACATTTAAAAGAAAATGCGGCACCAAAGGGCCGACTTGTTCGGAGTTACATATAAAGGGGGCCACGCCCCTAAAAAAAACAGAATACAATATAAATTACAAGGCACGCAGGCCACCAATTAATTATCTTCACCCACCGGGCGGCTTTCCTCTGCACGAGCTTCCTCCTGGTCCGACTGCTCCTTTGGTTGATCAGGCTGAGCAGTCGTCCCCGGCTGAGAGTCGGCCACCACCAAGTCCGCAGGAACCACAATCTGGCCATCCACCACCTTGTAAAGATAATTCATGCGATCAACATCCAAGGCTAGGTCAGGGTGGAGAGCTTTTACTTGGTCCACCGCATTCTGGAAACTGAACTCAGTAGACGCGTTCAAATCTTCCATATCTTGGTCGATCCGAGCGAGAAGCTGAGCCCTCGTCACCAAATGTTTGGTGTCCTCGTCCTCGTCCTCCTTGGGGCAAAAGGCATCCTTTAGCTTCTTATTTTGCTCGAGCAACCTCTTCTTGTCGACCTCTAATTTGGCGATGATCGTTGCTCGCTCAGCCGACTCTGTGGTGACCTTTTTTACCTCCTCTGTGGACGCCGTCAGCTTGGCCTCAGAAGCAGCCAACTGCTCCTTGAGTTTTCTATTCTCCTGCTCCAGCATAGGGGACCCCTCGGTCATCATCCAAGCCATGGTCAGGACCCGCATAACCGCGCTCGCGTCCTGGGCCAAAGAAAGCCGCCGAGCAGGACGGTCCATCCCCTCCAGGAACAGAGAGTCCGCCCAGTCCACCTCCATACTGTTCCCCTCGAAAAAGTTCCGAACAAAGAAACACGGGGGTATCCCATGCTTTGGCTTTGGGGGAGCACCGGCCGTCAGGTCCACAGTAGCCGTCGCTTTATGCTTCTTCATCAAAGAGCCAGTTGAGGCCCCCGGAGAGCCCTGGACCAAAGGACCCGAGCCTGAACCGCTTGCTTCAGTCAGCCTGGTCTGCACGACCCTCGACCGTTTCCGCTGCTGCTGGACCAAACGCTCGTGGATCTTGTCTAGAGGATTTGTCAAGGAACCTGAAAAGAAGAATAAAATCAAAATTAGTTACAAGCAACAAAGTTAAATCGAAAATTTTAACGAGCGTAAGTGAACGGATACCAAAAAAGTCAGATATTTCCTGCCCGTTACTACAGGCCAGCAGTTCAGTAACACTGATCAGGGGACGCTCCAAAGCTTCTCCCCCATCTTGATCGACCATAACCTTCCCTTCCCCGTCCAATAGAGGGGTCGGAGTAAAAGAAGCTATTAACTTTCTAAAGGCTTCGAAGCTGGCCGCATCATCGTCATTCAAGGTGTCCCCCACCTGAACAAATTCCCCCACTGGTCGTTCATAATGCACATGACTCCAGGAGAAGGGAAACATCCATAATCTCCTCGGAATCACCTCACCTTGGTCGTCAAGCCTGGGCTCGTCGTTCTCATCAGTATCTATTCCGAGAAAACTCATAGCTCTCACGGCCGCATCACTCGCAGGCTTTATCAAGAAGTAGTCGGTTTTGAAAGCCCGGATGGATTCTGAGTGGGCCTTGAAGATCTTGGTCCGCTGCTTGAAAGATACGAACCCTTTCCGGTCGGTTCCCCGCCCGACTTGGCGCTGTAAAGAGAAGAGGCGGAAGAAGAGAGGAAGCGTGGCTCCGACGCCCAGAAAAGCGCACGTCATCTCAAACGCCCTCAGGAAGGCATATGAGTTGGGATGCAGCTGAGAAGGAGCTATGCAGAGGTGTCCGAGCACAGCACTCACGAAATCGCTGAAGGGCAACGTCACCCCCAGAACCGACGTAGCGTATTCATACATGGAAAATGCCCGACCGCGAAAGTCTGAGAAGATACGGTCGTCGTCTCCCGGGAAGGTCACGACCCAGTCAGCAGGATCCCCAACAACTGGCAGCGGCTCCGACCGAGGTCTCGAGAAGGAAGACACTTTGTCCAGCAAGTCTTCCACCACCCACTCTTCGGGCGAGACCCTCGACTGGGCAGGACACTGAGGCGATTTTGTCGACTGCCCCGTGGTACTCGTATTTGAACTATCCGAAGAGCTTCCTGAGTCTGAAGGTATGGACGCAGACGATTCCGTACTCCCCGAGGACGTATCCTCAGAAAGCACAACCAGCGGATTCCCGAGCGAGTTGTCACCTGAAAAGCAGAGGAAAGGCATCAGTGAATTCGATTAAGAATATCAAATCCACCTTTCCACCGCTCAACAAGTGAAAGGGCGCGCCTCAGCTCAGAAACTATGTTTCGAGCTGTAGCCCTGGCTAACCATTGCTCGAGGCAACAGATGACGCCCAACAGTATAGATGACAAAAATCTATCCAAAAATCTAAAGTCTAAGTCGACCAAGATCTCCGTCGACCCTAAAGTTAGGGTTCACAGCCGACCAGCTACGGTGGCAAGAACTTTAAGGTTTACTAATCCTGAATCCTAAAACTACCGGTGGAATCACCCTAAACCGCATGCATTCTACGAAAACTACGCTATATACACTTAAGAGAGAGGAAAAGAACGGTACCTTGAGCTTGAGAAGACATTTTGGAAGAGAGTAAGCTTCTGCGAAGGGTGGTCGGCAAGAAATGACGGTGGTCGACGGCTGAGACAACGGCGGCTGAACGGGCAGAGTCTTGAGAGAGAAGATGAAACGAAAAGGTCAAAATGGGCCCTGAGAATCCTATTTATAGGAAAGAAGACACGTGTGCGCACGCGTGACCCCTATACGCTAGCCCCTAGACTAGCCGTCAAATCATTAATAGGCGCGAATATCCAGATATTCCAGCTTTTCGTTTCACATTCCTCTACCGAGCAACGTATCGTTTGCCCGAAAGACCGACAGCATAGATCCTCGACCATGACATCACACTCCGTCGATCACTATATCGTTTTTAAGTCACTGCTCGACAGCACGAGCAATGACTTGGGGGGCTCCTGTTCCGGCCCGGCCCAATCCTTCTTATTGGGCCAGAAAGATTGATCCATTCACCTTGCTCGACGTCGAGCACAATCATGAAAAGTGGTCCTCAGTCGACCACCAACGATCCGGACTTAAGGAGATCCTCTAACGGCTAATATTGACTGTTTCCTATCTTCACGGACCCCTTTATCCGCACTTCACCTAACGAACCAATAGTATTCTAGCTAGTCCCTTATAAAAACCCTCTCATTTGAGAGGGGCAGGTATTTAATTCTCAACCTTAATACTAGTACTTGCTCACTCTTGCTCGGATACTTACTTTAGCATCGGAGTGCCTTGCAGGTACACCCGCTTTCTCCTCAAACGACCACATCCGTCCGCTCTCGAGACCAGCCGCATCGGATCCTGATCTCCAGGTACGACCAATTACCAAGTAGGTTAATGATCTTAATCCTATATCATAATGGTATTTAAGTTGAGATGCTTATCTCACACTTAAGTAGGCTCATTATCCCTAATCAGGGAGGATATAATGAGTTTACAACCCTTGATTTAGACTTAAGCTCATTATCCTATGCAAAACATCAAAAACAATACAAATCTGAAAACACAAAAAAACAAACAATAAACGTCTCCTCCGAGATTCTTTTCTTATCACTCTCACTCTGAAAACGAGAACTTGCTTCTCCCGTCTAATGCAAGACAGTTAACACTCGAGCCAGACGAGTCATACACTTGATCATAGACAAGCAATCAGTTCACAGTCAAATTATTCCAGTCTCTTTGAGTCGAACTATGGTGTTCTGACTTCCTCATTGCACAAGAGGATACGTAGGCATAACTTAACAGTTATCGAACAAAAGTCTCTTTGTCTTCCCCCCTCTTTCAACATTCTTTCTAAGCCTCAGTCTTGAGCATCTCACCCTCTCTTTTTGCACTGACACACTGTACTTTCTTCCCTAGATTTTATACACAGTCAGCACATACACTACCCCCTTTTAAACACAATCAAGTAAGCATGGATACCGTCGAGTACGACGGACGATCTGGGTGCTAATACATTCCCAGGTCGTAACCAACCCCCTTTCTTAGTTTCTTTGGTTCGCAACCGTCTTATCCATACCCTTCAGGTTTATGAATTATTACCTTTCCTTCGGGATAAAAATGCCTAGCTGGGGACTCTATTCAACCTCAACCTCCAACATCGCCGACCGTCTGCGTCTGCACCGGGACGAGAGTCCCGGGGAGCAACAATTACCAATAGAGGGCAACATTCAAACAGAAGGGGTGAGATATCGAATAATATAAACAAGAGTATGATAAACAATACATAAACGAGGAATCATACAATCACACCACTTCACACAACAAGCAACGTCAATGTACAACTTCAATCAACAACGATTAACAACATATACAAAATGCAACTCAAATGCGACTCAACTTATATATATGCATGTGGTACTAGTTGGAGTAAACTCCCAACTTGAAATCTTTCCAGGTTATCGAGGATTCAACAACTTATTTTCCAATCCAGGACAACTTGAATTAAGCGTTCGCTCCAACTTGAAAGTATGAAAACGTATGCCACTAGAATGGCATACAACAAAAACATAAACAACAATTCAACAACATGAATCAACATTGGTCGGTAGACCTGCAACTTAATGACTCCCAAGATCGGGACAACACAACATATAACGGCTTAATACAAATTCAACACGGATATTTTTCTTTTGTGACAACGGGCAGCTAGTATGTTTAGAACTTCCACAGATATTAAGGGAAATGAGTGCTTTGAAAAGATAAAACGCTTGGCATTAGTGACACGTGTTGGAATGCACAATAACTATTTATGACACCTGGGGGCTAGACCTAGGTCATAATTGTTTGGCTTTTACATATCCCCACGCGAGCTTAAGACATTATAAAAGGGGGAGAGGGACGTTCATTTGGTTATTACATACAAAATCTTCCTGTCACCGTGTTTTCTTAGCTCTGCAATTTTTCGCTAGAATCTTCATTATTGCTGTCGTCAATCTTCAACGCAATCTGCAATGGACCAAGGTAATTTCATCTTCTTCCCCTTATCTTGTTTCCTGGATGATGAACATTCATAGGATTTCTTATGAAGTTCATGGGGACCTTCAAAATTTCTGGAGATTTCCATGAATTTCTGGAAATCTGATGAATGTATATCCTGAACGTATGAATGTTAGGATGAACTAGGGTTAGGTTTTAGAAGATGAATGTTTTAACCCATTGATATTTGTTAGATTCTGGTTAGGGTAATTTACTGTTAATGATCGAGAATTAGGCTGTCATAGTTGGTGATTTTGTATGGGGACTTTTCCCTGGTAGGTTTCTCGCCTTTACAAACGAGGATGGCTCTTACTTTCCCGAGGATGATTCTAACATGTCGGACTTGTTCTCTTTAGATTTTTTATCTGAAAAAGGGGTCAATCTTGGGACATATCCTCGGTCCTAATCGTCGCCCTTTCACTTTACTTGTAGTGGAAGGGTGGATTTGAAATCGTCGAATTCATTGTATTTCTTCTGCTTTTATGGTGAGGGGAGTCGAAAAGTCGATTAAGGACAAAAGACAGCTAGTCAGGCGCAACTCAAGGTTCTGTGGATGTCCCCGCTGCTAATAAATCATGGATCATGGAGGAGCCTCAAGAAATAACCTCCTAGTATGTTGTGAACGATTCAAATGCATGGAACCGAATTGAGAGGAGAAAGAAGGCGGATCCAGTGAACTGGCGGGCCTTGTCTCCGAAACCTGACAGAGGATATGCTCGCATTATCCCTTCCTTCGGTTCCATATGTATGAGTTCGTGTTTCACGAAGCCAGGTACCGTTTTCCCTTCACAGATTTCAAGAGGCCATTTTTACACATCTAAAGCTCGCGCCTTCTCAATTTCACCCTAATGCCCTGGTGTTCATTAAGGCCTTCGAGCTGGTGAGTCTTTACCTAGAGATAGGTGCGACCGTAAGCCTGCTCTTTAGGGTTTTCCATCTTTAGAGGAGGTCTCAAGAGGATCGACACAACTGGGTGTCTTTCAAACAACCGAGCATACTTTTCAAGGCCTATCTGGATTTTGTTTATGATTTCAAGTACAGGTTCTACGTAATCCAACCGTGCACACAGGTGGCTAAGGACTCACTGTACTACAAAGAGATTGTCGAGGGTAGGGAGAGGATGGTGGCCTATTTACCATTGGACTGGGTGGATGCCCACTTCCAACACGGTAGTGACTATTATATAATGAAGCCCGAGGATCTAAGCGTTGATTGAAACACCCCATGTTGAACATCAGAAGCCTACTTGTTTGATGCAACCGTTGGAAATTCCAGAATGGAAATGGGATAACATTTCTATGGACTTTGTAACGGGATTGTCTAATACTCCAAGAGGACATGATTCAGTTTGGGTGATTATTGATAGGATTACTAAGTCGGCTCATTTTATTCCTATTAACATAAGTTTTCCAGTATCGAAGTTGGCTGAGATTTATCTTAGAGTGATTGTAAAGTTGCATGGTGCTCCTTTGTGTATTGTGTCGGATAGAGACCCGAGATTTACGACGAAATTTTGGAAGATTTTGTAAGAAGCGTTGGGTTCTAAGTTGAGACTAAGTTCAGCGTATCATCCTCAGATAGATGGTCAAATAGAGAGGATGATTCAGTCATCGAAGGATTTGTTGAGAGCTTGTGTACTTGAGCAGGGAGGTTTGTGGGATACTTATCTTCCATTGATCGAGTTCACATATAATAACAGTTATCATTCTAGTATCGGAATGACACCTTTCGAGGCATTGTATGGTCGGAGATGTAGGATTCTGGTGTGTTGGTATGAATATGGAGAGAGTGTAGTGCTTGTACTAGAGATAGTTTGAGAGACTACCGAGAAGGTGAAGTTGATTCGAGAGAAGATAAAGGCTTTTCAAAGTCGGCAGAAAAGTTATCATGAAAAATGAAGGAAAGATTTAGAATTTCAAGCTAGTGATCATGTAATTTTAAGAGTTATGCCTATGACAGGTGTTGGGAGAGTGTTGAAATCTAATAAGCTTACTCCTCGTTTTATTGGTTCGTATCAGATTTCAGAAAGAGTTGGAAATGTTGCTTATAGAGTGGCCTTACCGCCAAACTTGTCGAATTTGCATGATGTGTTCCATGTGTCGCAACTCCGGAAGTATATTTCAGATCTTTCTCGTGTGATTAGTATGGATGATGTGCAAGTACGGGATAATCTCACGGTGGAGACTATGCCAGTACGAATTGAGGGTCGTGAAATGAAAAATTTAAGAGGCAAAGAGATTGCATTAGTGAAGGTTGTTTGGTTGGGAGCTACTGGAGAAAGTATAACTTGGGAGTTGGAAAGCAAGATGTAGGAATCATATCTTGAGTTATTTGAGTGAGGTAAGACTTTCGAGGAAGAAAAATGTTCTAAGTGGGGGAGAGTTGTAACGCCTGTATTTAATTAATTAATTTAATTAAATATTATTGCGTATGTTTCCCGATTATAGGTTGTTAAGTGTTGTTTTGTCGTTTGTGTCGTTAAGTCGTTTAAGCTGTTAAGTTGATTTGTATGTTGCGTGTTAAGTTGTGTTTGGGTTGTTTAAGTCGAATAAGTCGGATTAATTAGGTCAAATAAAATAAGCGTTAAATGAGGTAATATTAAGTGGGCTTGGTTTTATGGTGTAAGATTAGTAAGTTGGGGGTACTGTTTTAGACCTGTTAGTAATTAGGTTGATTAGTGTAAATTAGTAAGATTAGACAAAAGAAACCTAATTAGATAGAATAATCAAAAATTATAAGAGGAGGAAGAACAAGTCTTAGAGGGAGATCAAGAAGAGGCTAGGTTGAAGATTTTTGCGGGGATTTTTATGGTGAATTCGAGCTACCTTCAATCCAAGGTAAGGGTGGGGTTCGAATTCCATAATCGAGACTAGATGATCGTATGTAGGTTGGGATTTTTGTGTAATTTCATTGTTGTGTTTTGTGATATGATTGTTATTGTCGATTTCTTGTTGATATATGATGAAGAAGCATGTTGTTCTTGTTGTATTGTTGATTTAATCGTTGTTGTATATGTTGTTTGTGCTGTTGTTGGACTGTTGTTGAAGAATTTGTGTAGAAGAAGTTAGGGTTCGTAAAATCAATCATAGAATTTGATAGATGAATAGATACATGAGGTTTGAGAGTAAAATTGACGTAGAAATCCAATTAAGATTGAACAAAATGATGAGATTGTGAGAAATCGTAGCAGAGTTAGAATTATAGGCATTCTGGCCATTTGCGTAACAGATCTGGTGTTATGCGTATCAGGCAAGGGAATACGTGTAACAAGGGCTTTATAAGCAGGCATTATGCGTAACGCAACTGGGAAATATGCGTATGGAGGTAACAATACGCAGATGGGCAGGGCAAGTGCGGAAAAATGCAGTTTTTGGCGATTCATCCTATTTTCGCATCTGTTTCGAGTTGGATTAATCTTAGACTTAAAGTAGGCATGAAATAAGTTAACTATAGTAGATTGGAAGATTTGAAATGATAATTTTAGTAATATAATCGATTAAGTCGTAATTTTTTCGTTTTTCGCGTTGAAGTCGTTATAAGCTGTGTTGTCCCGATTTTGGGGAAGATTTATATGATGTAGGTCCTATGACTAATGTTGATTCATGTTGCTGAGTTGTTCAAGTTGTTATGTTGTCAATTGATGAATATGTTGTTGTTGTGGTATTCCATTCATAGTTGCATACATGTGCATATTTCAAGTTGGAGCGTATGCTCGATTCAAGTTGGCCTGGATTGGCAATAAGTTGATGATGCCTCAATAAACTGGCAATGTTTTAAGTTGGGAGTTTACTCCAAATGGTACCACATGCATATTAGTTGAGTCGCATCGAGTTGCATACTAGTTATGTTGTTTGTTGGATGTAAGTTATATGTTGTTGTTTTTGTTGTTGTGTGAAGTGGTGTGATTATATGATTGTCTTGTTTACATATTGATTATCATATCCTGTTTATGTTATTCGATATCTCACCCCTTCTATTTGAAAGTTGCCCTTTGTTGGTAACGTGTAGGTAACAAAGAGTCCAGTACTTAGTAGCTTCGAGTTGGTATTTGTCGCTCTGATACGTAGCACTTCGGGGTGATGAATGCATGTTTTGTCTTTGTGGATTTTATTTAAGTTTATGAATTAGTTTTAAGTTATTTTATGTTGAAGAACCAAGTTGAAGTATTTTGATGTTGATTTCTTTGAAGTTGTTTGGAAATTGAAACATGTTGATCTGTTGCGTTGTTTATTCAAAGTTATTATATTAATGAAGTTGTTATTTGATTTTAAAGTTGGAAAATGTGATATCCCATGTTTTTTTGGTGAAATTGTATAACTCTGATTTAATATTTAAAGTCGGGTAGAAATGGGGTGTTACATTGATGATATGGCGTCGTACAACACGCTCATGAAATTCGTTGCTAGCTTTTTCCCTTTGGACCTCATGGATTCTGACGGATATACACTTTTGAAATCCGATGGAACTCCGGCCACCCAGGCTAGGTTGATCAACACCAAGGTGCTACTCAGCTACCAGAGTGAAGAAGTAGCGATGACGCTCTTAGGTGGAATTTTTAGTTTTGTTGCCCGGTTTTTTAGGCTATATTTTGTACCTGACTTGTTTATTTTTATTTTGCAGATAAAATGGATGATATGCGTGAGCGCCTTGTGAAGGACAACAAGGGAAATCTAAAGAAGGGGCCCAAAGGTAGGGCCGAAGCCATTAAAGACTAGGCCACCCTCGAGGGGTTCGTTGTCTCGGGAACTTCCACTTTGGGAAGCACTTTGGTTGGCAGCTCTCCGCTAGGAAAAAGGCCAAGGATTAAAGGGAAGTCCCCCCAAAGACTGTTGTTGTGCCTTCAAGAAAATTTATCTTGCCTCAATGTGTGACTTAGAGGTCGTTATTTGATGACGAGTCATTTGTTCGGGTCCCAGACTTGGATGCAGCGACTATTCTGACTACTGGCCATAAGGTCCTGAGATTGGAGTTGTGTCAGGATGTTGTGGGATGATGAGGATCCTCGAAGTTGCCCTCAGCTTGAATGACGCAGATATTGTCCCTTTCAAGGACTTCCAAACTGTTAAAAATAGACTTACTGAGCTGGAAACTGAAAACGCTCGTTTTGACAACGATTTTCTCCAAGCAAAGGGAATTTATGAAAGTAAGCTCGAGCTGATGAGGGAAGTCACTGAGATCAGAGACAAAATGGCGAGCATGACCACCGAGAATGAGCGTATAAAGAAGCAGACTATAGATGTGGAGAGTAAGTTCGTCGTCGGGGATGACGAAACGAAAGAGGAAGTTGTAATGACTACGAGGGCCGAGTTGATTGCTCGTATCCGCTTGTGGCATATGATAACTTGGCAATGGATTTATTCTACTTCCACAATGTTGTTGAGCAGCTCAAAGTGAAGAATCCCGGGGTGGAATTGATTGTGGATGGTACTGGTCCTCTTCATCGCGTGGAGAAGTGTGTATTGATCCCTCCCGACGAGGAGTGAAGTTTCTCGGCATGTGTGCCATGTTTCCTTGGTCTGCATGCCCTTTTGATGTATTTTTGGTTTATAGGACTTAGTCCCATTTATGTGTAATTTATGACAATATCTGGCCCATTGGTCGGATTTTTGATATAATTATTATATAATTATTGCCATTTTATCCTTTTGTTTGCACATTGTTATTCATAATATTTATGCTTTAAATATTTATGTTGTTTGAACTAGGGATATGCTCGATGTGTTTTGACGAACTCGACCAGTGTATGGAACTTGTCAAGGAGTGAGGTTTGTTATCGCCGAAGGAAGGGGTTAAGGACTCAATCAAGTTCCTTATTCTCTTAAGGCTTAAACTTTTCCCATCATGCCACGCTAGTATGGCAACGACATAGCTCGTTCGAGGTGTCCCCTTTGGGAGAGTCGTCTGTCTGTTACCTATGAAAGAGTTCACTTTCGTTATGCTTAAGGGTTATACTTATACCACGGTACATCCCTGTGGCCGGGTGTTTCCCCTCCATAGCAAGGGAAATCTATCAATAGCTATCCCGCGTTTTGGTTGGACTTAGCTGTAATATTGTTTAAGCTTTTCAGTGTTCCATGGTCGAGCAAATGGTTCCCCATTCAGCTCTTCGAGATAGTAGGCTTCTGTGCCCGTTTTGGATTTGACCTGATATGCGCCCTCACAGTTTGCAGCGAGCTTGCCTTTGCGTGAATATTTCTGATTTCTGCGCAGGACAAGACTACCTACTTGGAATTCTCGTTTGATGATCTTGACATTATAGCACAATGCGATCTTTTGTTTCAGGGATACTTCGCGGAGAGCTGCCCCTGAGTAGGTCTCTTCGACTAGGTCGAGCTCTTATCTTAACGCTTCGTTGTTAAGTTCTTCTTCCAGAGAAGACTCTGTTAGTTTGGAAGGCTCTATAATTTCTACGGGGATGACCACTTCTGTTCCATATGTCATTCGCAATGGAGTTTCCCCGATTGTCGAATGTGGGGTCGTTGATGACTCGATTCTATATAGGTTATTTCAAGTCATTTCATGCATGTGTTTATCTTATTTTCATCGAGTCATTATTGTTTTCTGTTTTAATTTACTTATGTTTTGTTCATTTTATGTTTTCAGGACCCAAGCAGCTGGATCAAAGGAAAGAAGAAGAATCCATGGCAAACTAGTTGAAAAAGGAAGAAAAATGCACATTCTTCCTCCTCTAGGTGAATGGCGTTCTCCATTTCCCTCAAGGGAAACAAATGTCGTTCGCCATTTTCCAAAAGTTCCAGAATTATCCATAACAGCCAAATGGCGTTCGCCATTTGCATATTATGTTCGCCATTATTCGCGGGAACAGCTACTGAAGAAAATTTTAAGCAGTTTGGCTCGTTCGAATTTCAAATCCACTAACTGTTCTTGGAACCATTTCTTCTCTATAAATAAAGGACCCCTAAGGAGCATTTTATACAACCCGATACCCTGCGGAAGCACTGCCGAATTTCCTACAAAACTAGAAAATCATTAGCCAAAGTATTGATCGTTCACATTGAGTGTCAATACACTCTTGTGTATTTTCTTTTTCTGGATTCCGTGTTGTATTGGATCGCTTTTACCATTAATACAAGTTTATATTTCATTTTATTTCAGGTTATAAATTTATTGCTTTCTTTAATTTACCACACTTTATTTTATGGCAAAATTTGTATGTTCTTGTTCATAACTTTAAGCAATTTTTCATAAAGACTCCTAAACAGAATTTTCTTAAAATTAATCTATTATGTATGTTTCTAAATGCTTTAACTTAATTATATCGATATTAATATCAATTATATTAGGCTAGATTTTCATGACCCCGTAGTTTGAGGACCGTCGTCTCGACGGGACTCCATAGGATAACTGGCATACTTTTAATGCCTGAGATTCTGGTTTTGTGTTCTAAGATTAATTTAGGTAGTCTTATCGTGAGAGCGAGAGGGTGCTTACCAGTGTTTTGTCACAAGAGTGAGAAATGCACTAAGACGAGTCCAATAGAGGGAGAGTTGGAGGTACGCGTCAGATAGTAGGCACAGAACATTGGAACCTAAACACAACGGGAGCGTTTTAGGTATTTCATTTCGATCTTATCCATCTTCAAAAAGACGTCCTTTAATTACCGAGCGAGCGAGAGCAAAATCTTGGGGTTATCGGTCGTGGCTCGGTCAATAGCACGAGAGTATGACATCGGACCTTTAGGTTGGTATTTTCGTTAGAACAACTTCAGCTTTCATTTCAGTCCCGAATCCTATAGAGTCCCTAAGAGTCCCGAAAGTCATTTTAAGGTCTCGTTTCTTTTATTCGTGCAAAAACCTCTTACGTAATTATTTCTTTACCCTTTTTTTTTTCTGTGACAACCTTAGCCTTAGCCTTACGCTGCAATTATAGGACACTCCCTATTGACTATCAATCCCCGTGGGTTCGACAATCTTTTAAACCTACGCGATACCCTGTATGCTTGCAGTATCAATCCAACCAAACACATAAAGTCGCGATCAAGTTTTTGGCGCCGTTATCGGGGATTTAATTAGTCTTTGTTGTGTTGCTTTCATTGTACAATAATGACTAAGTCAATTTTTATTTTTTTCTTTTCAATTTGTCGATCGTATGCCCAACACACGCTCCTGAAGCGAAGAGCTAGTGGAACTAATTGACGAAATCGAGCGCTTTGCTTTATTGAGGTGCCAAATCAACGAATTTTGATTAAGATATAACCTTCCAGAACCTATCGTTTCTTATTCAGATACCGAAACCGAATCAGAATCTGAGTAAGACATGGCCCAAGAACTGCAAAACTGTCCACTCAAAGATTTCGTTGTCCTATTGCAAGATGAACCGCATAGCAGCATTGCTTCCCCGAAAATTGAAAGATGCGATTTCGAGTTGAAACCTTCGTTATTACAAGCCGTTCAACAGAACCAATTTTCAGGAAGTCCTACGGATGATCCTAACCTACATTTATATGTTTTTGTGCAATATGCCGACACTGTGAAAGCAAATGGAGTTAGCCCAAAAGCAATTAGACTCCATCTTTTTCCATTTTCTTTAAGAGATAGGGCTAGAGCTTGGCTCCAGTCTCTTCCTGCAAATTTTGTCACCTCATGGGACGATTTAAAAAGAGTCTTTCTGACCCGTCATTTCCCTCCGAGTAAGATAACTATGCTTAGGGCCGAAATTAACGGATTTAAGCAAAAAGACAACGAATCTCTTTTTGATGTGTGTGAAAGATATAAAGACATGATGAGTCTCTCTCCACATCACGGACTCGAAAAATGGATGATAATCCATACTTTCTATAACAGGCTATTATACATCACGAAGATGAACCTAAGTGCTTCCGCGGGTGATGCCTTGATGGATAAACTGTACGAGGTAGCCGTTGAACTCATAGAGAACATGGCCCAAAATCATTTCCAATGGGGAGGGGAACACACTTCTACATAGAAACCAACTTCGAAAGGCGGAATGTACGAAGTTAATGCAATAGACCGCATACATGCTAAAATGGATACATTAACAAAAAATCGAAACTTTGGCTGTAACACACCCAGCTTCTACCGTAGCTGTTGTGTCCCCTAATTGTGAAGTATGTGGTTCCCTTGGACACACAAATGTTGAATGTTAGTTGCTAGTCGGTGTTCCCGCCGACCAAGTAAACTACACCCAAGGAAACCCGTACTCAAATACTTATAATCCTGGCTGGAGAAATCACCCGAATTTTTCTTACAAAAATAACAATGCCTTGCAACCACAAAATTCAACACATGTTGTACCGCCTGGTTTTCATAAGGGAGGACCATCCGCTCCACAGGTGCCTAGAAAGTCAAATCTAGAGATTATGATGGAAAATTTCATGAACACCCAGATACAACAAAATAAGGAATTTGCGAACCAAAACGCCCATGCGAGCGAATTGATGAGGCAGATGACTAGTAAGCTTGATGCAATGGCCATGCATAACAAGATGTTAGAAACCCAGATTTCTCAAGTAGCCCAACAACAGCAAACCATACCAGCCCCGCCTGGAACTTTTCCTGGCCAACCTCAACCTAACCCAAAAAGACAAGCAAACACCGTGACTCTACGAAGCGAAACCGAATATGATGGACCGATGGACCCAAGACTTACAAAACTAGCCATGTACCAAAGTCCAAAGAAAGGAACTAAGAAGGAAGATGAACCATAAACCAATGATGTGAATGATAAAAGTGACGAGGTCGTGGAGAAGGAAACACCATATGTGCCTCCATCACCATATAAGCCACCTATACCTTATCCGCAAAGACTAGCCAAAAACAAAAATGAAGGACAGTTTAAGAAATTCGAGGAACTTCAAAAGCAATTAAACGTTACAATACCATTCATAGAAGCCATAACCCAAATGCCTTCATATGCGAAATTCCTAAAGGAAATTCTATCAAACAAAAATAAGCTTGAAGATAACGAAAATGTTATGATCACTGCCGAATGTAATGTTATTCTTAAAAATAAGATGCCACCTAAGCTTAAAGACCCATGGAGCTTTTCAGTACCATGCGTAATAGGAAAATACGTTATAGACAACGGCCTATGCGACTTAGGAGCCAGTGTTAGTTTAATGTTGTTATTTACGTGCAAGAGACTTGAATTAGGAGAAATGAAGCCGACTGAGATGACTCTGCAGCTTGCGGATTGTTCTGTCAAGTATCTTATAGGTATGCTAGAAAACATCCCTGTTTGAATCGGTCAATTCTTCATTCCTACTGATTTTATGATAATGGACATAAAGGAGGATTACAATGTCCCTATTATATTAGGAAGACCATTTTTAGCAACAATTGGAGCTATAATCAATGTTAAGAAAGGAAAGCATACTTTCGAAGTAGGAGAAGAGAAAGTTGAATTCCTTTTAGCTCAATTCTTGAAAGCTTCAGCTATTAGTGATTTGTGTTGTTCGCTTGACATCATCGATGAATGCGTAAAAGATTTGGAATTGAACCTTATATACTAGAGAATGCAAGTAGTAGTGAAATACCCATCAATGACCGTTCAGAAGAATGTCTTGCACTAACACCCGAACCACCATTCGACGAACAAAAACCCGCTATAGATCTAAAAATGTTACCCAAAAAACTAAGGTACGAATTCTTGGACACAAAGTTTGAAAAACCGGTCATAGTAAACGCTGACTTGGGACAAATAGAAACCGAAAAGTTACTCGATGTTCTAAGGAAGTATCCAACTGCACTAGGATATAATATTTTCGACCTCAAAGGGATTATCCCATCCATTTGTATGCATCAAATCATGCTGGAAGAGGACAGTAAGACTTTTAGAGAACATCAAAGAAGGATAAACCCTCTCGTAGGCGATGCAGTCAAGAAAGAAGTACAAAAACTCTTAGCAGCCGGTATCATATACCCGATATCAGACAACATCTGGGTCAGCCCAGTACATGTCGTACCTAAGAAAGGAGGAGTAACGGTTGTTAGCAATGATAAAGGAGAATCCGTAGCGAAACGTACCCAAACCGGATGGAGGATGTGCATAGACTACCAGAAGCTAAATAAAGCCACTCATAAAGACCATGTCCCTTTTCCCTTTATAGATCAAATAATTGAGCGACTAGCCAAACATTCGTATTTCTACTATTTAGATGAATACTTAGGATTCTTTCAAATTCCTATTCACCCCGATGATCAAGAAAAGACAACCTTCATCTGTCCTTATAGAACCTTTGCATATGGACGGATGTCGTTCGGACTATGGAATACACCTGCAACAATCTAGAGGTGTATGATGGCCATATTCTTTGACTTTATAGATGATATAATAGAGGTATTTATGGACGATTTCTCTGTGTGTGGGCAAAGCTTTGAAGGATGTTTAACAAACTTAGAACTAGTTCTCGAGAGATGTGTCAGAGTCAATCTAGTGCTAAATTGGGAAAAATGTCATTTTATGGTCCGGGAAGGGATTGTGTTAGGACCTGTTGTATTAGAAAGAGGGGTCGAAGTAGACAAAGCCAAAATAGAGATAATAGAAAACCTTCAACCTCCAAAAACCATTAGAGAAATCCGTAGTTTTCTTGGACATGCCGGTTTTTACCGACAATTCATTAAAGACTTCTCTAAGATAACCAAACCACTAATTGGATTATTAATGAAAGATGCCGAATTCATATTCGATAAAGATTGTTTGGAAGCCTTTGAATTACTTAAGAATGCTTTAATCACTGCACCCATCATGCAGCCACCGGATTGGAATGAACCATTTGAAATAATGTGTGATGCTAGCGACTATGTCGTTGGCGCTGTTTTAGGTCAAAAAAGAGATAAAAAGCTCCATGCTATCCATTACGCAAGTAGAACCTTAGACAGTGCACGGCTGAACTACGCTACCACAGAAAAAGACCTTCTAGCCGTCGTTTTCGCGTTAGATAAATTTCGTTCCTATTTGGTAGGAGCAAAAATAATTGTCTACACCGATCATGCTACAATTAGATATTTGTTGAATAAGAAAGATGCTAAGCCTAGACTTTTAAGATGGATCCTGCTTCTGCAAGAGTTCGACTTGGAAATAAAAGATAAAAAGGGAACTGAAAACGTAGTTGCAGATCACCTCTCTAGGATAGAACACCAAGAACCGAAGCGAGTTCCCATTAATGATGATTCACCCTATGATAGACTTATTTCCCATATGGAAGAAGAAAGTGAAAACCAAAGAAATCCTTTGGAATTTCAGGAAACCAACGAAGTTTCGTGTCAATTAGAAGCCTCACTGCCTTGGTATTCCGATTTTTTCAACTACCTAGCGGCAGGAGTTCTCCCACCTAATTTAACTTACCAGTAAAAGAAAAAATTCTTTCACGATCTAAACAAATACTATTGGGATAAACCCTTACTTTTTAGAAGAGGCGCCGATGAAATATTCCATCAACGTGTCCCTGAATCTGAAATAGAAGATGCCATATCTCTCTGCCACGCTACATCATACAGAGGGCATGCGAGCACCTCGAAGACTTGCGCAAGAATTCTGCAATCAGGGCTATTTTGGCCTAACCTTTGGAAAGACGTCCATATCCCTGTTTTGAACTACGACCGTTTCCAATGTACAGGTAACATTTCTAGACGTGATGAGATGCCGCAAAAGGGTATTCTAGAAGTATAAGTCTTTGATGTGTGGGGTATTGACTTTATGGGCCTTTTTCCCTCTTCTTTGGAAACAAGTATATACTCGTCGCAGTCGACTATGTGTCAAAGTGGATCGAGGCGATAACTTCCCCCACCAACGATGCACGATTAGTTATTAAGCTGTTTAAGAACACTATTTTCCCATAATTGGAGTGCCAAGAGTTGTCATAAGTGATGGAGGATCTCATTTCATTTCCAACATATTTGAAACATTATTACTCATATATGGGGTGCGACACCGAATAACGACAACTTATCACTCTCAAACAAGCGGACAAGTCGAAGTATGTAATAGATAAATTAAACAAATACTTGAGAAAACCTTTGCAACATATAGGAAAGATTGCTCGACTAAACTTCACGAGGCTCTTTGGGAATATGGAACCGCTTACAAAACTCCTATAGGAACCACCCCATTTAAACTGGTTTATGGAAAATAGTGCCATCTTCCCGTGGAACTAGATCATAAGGCGTATTAGGCGATAAATACCCTAAATACCAATTACACGACAGAAGGCGAAAAAAGGATTTTGGATATCCATGAACTCGAAGAGCTAAGGCTTGATGCTTACGAAAATCCCCGTATCTACAAAGAGGGAAACAAAATGTGGCATGACAAAAGAATAACAAGAAGAGAGTTTAGAGAAGGGGATACAGTTCTACTTTTCAAATCTCAACTTAAACTTTTCCCAGGAAAGTTGCGCTCTAGATGGTCTAGACCATTCAAAGTTACTAGGATTCTAAGTAGCGGTGCAGTCGAAATTAAAGGAAATTCGTGTGAACCATTCATTATAAATGCGCAAAGACTTAAGCATTACCTTTCCATAGAAAATAAAGAATTTCATTCCAGTTGTAAGTTGGAGGAGCTTCCCGCTCTTCCCAACGACTAAAACCTTTTCCGTTCTGATGTCGAGCTTCCGACATTAAACGTAGCGCTCCGTGAGAGCTTAAACCACAAACGTTAGTAATAGTAGTAATTTCTTTGTTTTGCACATGCATAGTATTTATTACCTTAGTATTTAATTTAATTTAATTTAATTTAGTACTATTAATGTTAGTATTAATCTTAGCCTTTTAATTGTTATCTTTGTGAGTAATGTGTTCCTTACTGTTATTACTATGTTTTTGCATTATGTTTGTCTAAACTGTTATTAACACTAACCCATGTAAGTGTAGTTTATTTTTCCCCTAACTGTATGTTATTTTCTTTAACTTTTCAGGTCGATGTTCTTAGGATAGTTCTGCTATTCCCAACCATGAAATCTTTCAAAAATCATACCGTCGTGTTCAAAAATTGATCTTCAGAGGCGTTGCTTTGAGGCCCTCTCTCAAAGAGATTTTTCCCTGACAATTTACCCTGATGACCTAGCCATGACTACCTTAGGCATAAGGGACAATGTTGCTTACTTCTTCAACCATCTCGGTTGGACAAACTTTGCTCTTGCTAGAAAATTCATCACTTACCATAATTTAACTTTGAAATTCCTGAGTTCCCTTTATTATGATCCTACTCGTGGTTACAAATTTGGCCGTGGATTGGCCACCTTCCGTCTGTTTGGAAATAAGTATCGCTTCACTCATTATGAGATGACCGAGTTGTTAGGATTACCCAATGAACCAGATGTCATCACTAAAACACTGGAAGATGCTTTTATCGGATATAACCTTGAACAATTTTGGGGTAGTATCACTGGTGACTACAATCCTAACCTGAATGCCATGTTCTCCAAGAGTATTCACAATCCAGGAATTAGGGTATTTTCTTAAGATCATTGCTCACACTCTTTTTGGGAAATAAGAGAATATTTATGATGTGTCCCAGGATGAGCTTTATATCATGTTTTGTGCCTCCCAAGGAAGGTCGGTCAATGCTGCCCCGTACTTGTTAGCTAACTTCCTTAAGATGGCCCGTGATTCTTTCCACCCTATTATCATTGGAGGATTAGTGACTATGATGGCCGATGCCATAGGCATACGCTACCATTTGAATCATACTATCATTTTTGGTGGCATCCGCATAATGAATATCAATTTCTATTTTAACAGTGGGATCGTAGCCAATTTAGGACCGGTAGAGTTTGAATTGTTAATTGATAATACCATTGTCCATGCCTTTACTTTGCCGAACCATGAGAGGACAAGTATCCATAACAGAGAAAATTGGTTGTATGACTTGAATGTAGTGGATGAGATACCTATTCCACCCGACACACCTCAACCCTATGAGCATATAGATACCACTGTGCCTCAGGAAATTACTGATAGTTCTACCAATGATGTACCCGAAGTTCCTAATCCTTTCACAATAACCGTACCTGATGCCATTTACACATTACAAGTTGAAGTAGGTGATCTCCATGCTGAAATAGAATCACTTAGAGTGGATCAAATTCAATTTGTGGATGTTGTGAATGAGCAATTTGATCATCTTTAACAAGTCGTGTTTTCACTCCGCAATGTCGTCGACTCCTTAGTCGGGCGACTTGGGGGATGATTCCCACATTGTCTAAACGTTTCCATGCTTTTCTTAGGCTAGTTTGCATTCTTTGTATTGTTTTTCCCTTTCCCGTATTGTAATCTTTAACTTAGCATTTTCTCCGTCGGAATGTCGACGCGTATTTGTACCGAATCATTTCCCTTCAAGTAATGCAATTTCCGTTTGTCCTTAATTATATTTGTGTTCTTAACATATTTCTGTTCAATCTCATTGAAAACAAACAAACAAAAAAATAAATAAAATGATTAAAACAAGAAAGAAAATACAACCAGAGGCATAATCCTCTATTTCTTAGTTATTGGTCACACATTAGGTCAATGGCGTTCGTCATTTCCTAATGGTGTTTGCCATTTAACTCAAATACAGTAGGACACGCGTTTAATGACAATGGCCTTTTCCAATTCCCCATTTTTCTTTTCCATCCTATTTTAGTTTTCCACCTTTTTGAATTCGTCTACCACCTAACCACCCTCATAACTCCCATTAACTCCCTCTTAACCATCCCAACCACTTAGATTCCATTCTATCTCTGTATAAATCCCTTTGCATAACCACTTCCAATCACCACAAACTCTCATTATCCACCATAACCCACTTCAAAATTCTTCTCAATTTTCTCTCAATTTCATTATGGAAGCAAACCAAGAAGTTGATTATATGGGAATTGAGTTTCCGGTAGGTGAAATCGGTGACACCATGCATGAGGATTACCACCGCATATCAAAGAGAGACATCAAAGCAACTAGGTACCCTGACGCTGAAGCACTTCGTACTCTAGGCCTCATGCCGAGCATCGCTTGTATGCTGAGGAACATAGGTATGACTCGTTTCTGCACTCTTTGTAATGTAAATTCCACTAGGTTGACTTATGAGTTTCTTAGTTTACTCCGTTACGTGCATGACCCATCCCATACCTTCGGAACCATATCCTTTAGGTGGCTTAATCAGTTCTTTTCACTGACCCATGAGAGAATTAGGAAGATTTTTAGTTTTCCATCAGTTGTCGGAGCCACAATTATTGCACCCTTAGAGAGTGAGTGGTAAGGAAATGCCTTCCAATTTTGGAGTGACATCACTGGCCTGACCACAGAAAAATGGGAAGGACTTAAGGCCACTTTAATCCAAAAACCAGCCATTAAAGTGATTCACCGCATTCTTGCTTCCACCATCTTTGGACATAAGAACACCGGTAACGTGAACTCCAAAGACTTGTATTTCCTTCAGTGTGCTTTGAACCAGACCCCTGTTGACCCTGTACCTTTTTTCCTTGCCCACTTAATTAGTGTGTCTAACGGAGTCGGAAGACCCATTTGTATAGATAGCATAATTACCACCATAGTCGAGGCCCTTAATCTTGAATATGTTGTGGATGAGAATTGTTTTCTGAGTATATTTGCTGACCTAGATTACTGGAAGAGTACACAGCTTGTCAAAAGTTTACCTGATGGCAATTATCGCATTATAATTTGTGACCGTGAGGATCATAGTTTTTCTTTACCTGCCCCTGCTCGTATTGATGTGCGCATGTGCGCTAACTGGTTACTTGCTAATGAGCAAGAAGGTGGGGATGCTATGAGACAGGCTGCCCAATAGACCCATCCTCGTCCCCATGTTTCTGACGCACCCGGTCCTAGTACCGCACCATATATTACACCTTCGTCTGATTTTGAAGGTATGCAGGCATCACTTGATGCAATTTTATCCGAGCTCCAGCAGCAGAGAGAGCGAGAGGAGAAGTGTGAGGAGGAGTACACTGTGCTTCACAACAACCAAGATGAGTTCATGGCCCGAACAAATCTTGCATTGAGAGATATTATTGCCTAGATGGTAGGACTGCGCAGAGAGGTGCGTAGTCTTGGAGGCCAGAACCAGCCCGAGGATCCAAATGTCAAAGAGGATCATTATTAGCGCCGAGGCCGTGCCCATCGCCACTGATTGCATTCTAGGTTTCGTCGCTCCTTTTCCAGTTCACTTTAAATCAAAACATTGAGGACAATGTTTGATTTAAGTGTGGGGGAGGAGTTTTTTATTGCTTTTATTTATTTTGCTTTATATCATTTCATGTTTTAATAGGATAGTTTCTTTTATTTGTTTAATTATCGAGTCACATGCTTGTTTGAGTCGTCATTTACCTTATGTTTTCTCCTAGTCTAAAAATTCCCCAAAAATTTAAAAATTTTCTCGATTCAAAAGGCATGACACACTTAGTATAGGTTGATTTAGGTTAGGTAGATAGAGTTGGGAAAGTTTCGTCAACATCAATACTGATTTTACACCTTAGAGTCCCCAATATGAGATATTAGTTTAGATATGTATTATGATGATACCTTGTTCTTAATTTCTTTTATTTAGCCTCTTGATTAGTTTATTTTAGCAGTCAGCACCATCCTTCATGTGAACTAAGTAAGAAAATGATGCAAATATGTGTTGATCTCTAAAAAAATAAAGAAAAATAATAATAAATATGAATCAAAGACATGTCCTTACTAAGTTAGGTGGTCCTCACCCGATCACTTAGCCCAAAAGATCGGAATCTTGAAATCCATAAGAAAAAAAGTAAGAAAAAGAAAAAAAAGAAGAAGAATAAGAGATCACACTAATATGTTCGATTACCATGTAAGCAAGAGGGATAACAGGCTTAATGTGATTGCGCTATAATGAAAGAGAGGTGAATGAGAACAAAAGTCCGTAGGTCGAGTTATAATATCATGATCTGAACCGGTATTGCATAGGAAGGAACTCTTTGTCCATTTTTGTGGAATCGTGTCATTACAGTACTCTTGTTTTTGTTATTTAGTACCTATCTGTTTTCTTAGGCTTAGTGATCTATGCTTAACCGTGTCCGGTGTGCCTATGAGTCGAAATATTGTGCTTACTGTTTTTATTCGCATCAGGAGTTTGCTTGAGGACAAGCAAAAGTCTTAGTGTGGGGGAGTTTGATGACTCGATTCTATATAGGTTATTTCGTATTTTCATCGAGTCTTTATTGTTTTTTGTTTTAATTTACTTATGTTTTGTTCATTTTATGTTTTCAAGATCCAAGCAGCTGGATCAAATGAAAGAAGAAGAATCCATGGCAAACTAGCTGAAAAAAGGCAGAAAAAAAAGTCACATTCAGCCTCCTCTAGGTGAATGGCGTTCGCCATTACCCTCAAGGGAAACAAATGGAATTCGCCATTTGCCAAAAGTCTCAAAATTATCCATAGCAGCCAAATGGCGTTCGTCATTTCATATGGCGTTCGCCATTGTTCGCGGGAACAGTTACATAAGCAGTTTTCAAGCAGTTTGGCTCATTCGAATTTCAAATCCACCAACTATTCTTGGAACCATTTATTCTCTATAAATAGAGGACCCCTGAGGAGCATTTTATATGACCCGATACCCTGTGGAAGCGCTGCCGAATTTTCTACAAAACTAGAAAATCACTAGCCAAAGTATTGATCAATACACTCTTGTATCTTTTCTTTTTCTGGATTTTGTGTTTTATTGGATCGCTTTTACCATTAATAAAATTTTATATTTCAGTTTATTTCAGGTTATAAATTTATTTCTTTCTTTAATTTACCACACTTTATTTTATTGCAAATTTTGTATGTTCTTGTTCATAACTTTAAGCAATTTTTCATAAGAACTCCTAAACAAAATTTTCTTAAAATTAATCCATTATGTATGTTTCTAAATGCTTTAACTTAATTATGTCAATATTAATATCAATTATGTTAGGAAAGATTTGCATGAGCCCGTAGTTTAAGGACCGTCTTCTCGACGGGACTCCGTAGGATAACCGACATACTTTTAATGCCTGAGATTCTTGGTTTGTGTTCCAAGATTAATTTAGGTTGTCTTGTTGTGAGAACGAGAGGCTGCTTACCAGCGTTTTGTCACGAGAGTGAGAAATTCACTAAGACGAGTCCAATAGAGCGAGAGTTTGAGGTACGCGTGAGATAGTAGGCACATGACACTGGAACCTAAACACAATGAGACTGCTTTAGGTATTTCATTTTGATCTTATCCATCTTCAAAAAAGACGTCCTTTAATTATCGAGTGAGAGAGAGAAAATCTTGGGGTTATCGGTCATGGCTCGGTCAATAGTGCGAGAGTGTGAGATCGGACTTTTAGGTTGGTATTTTCATCAGAACAACTTCAAATTTCATTTCAGCCCCGGATCCTATAGAGTCCTTAAGAGTCCCATAAGTCATTCTACGGTCTTGTTTCTTTTATTCGTGCAAAAACCTCTTACGTAATTATTTCTTTATCCATTTTTTCCCTGACAACCTTAGCTTTAGTCTTACGCATTACAGGAAACTCCCTATTGACTATCAATCCCTGTGGATTTGACAATCTTTTAAAACTACGCGATACCTTGTATGCTTGTAGTATCAATCCGACCAAACACATAAAGTCGCGATCAGTCGTTTGGAAAGACCATAGCACACTGTGGAGTTCCTCGACCCATATTTTCTTTGCCTCACCAAGCCTACATCTAAGGCCTCGCAAAATGACCCTGTTAGTGGCTTTGGCTTTCCCGTTAGTATGGCGGTGCTCGATTGATGTGAAGTGTTATTTGGTGCACGTCTTGTATGTGAATTGCATGTCGTTGTCCGTGATCACAAATTGAGGTATTCCGAACTTGGCTAGGATGTTTCTCTTATAAAATCGAAAAATGTTGAATGAGTGATTCTAGCCAGAGCCTCGGCTTTTATCCATTTGATAAAATAGTCGACAACCACAATCATATATTTTTTTTGAAAGGAACCTACTATGAATGGACCGAGGATGTCCATTCCCCATTGTGCAAACAGACACGATGATGACATCCTCTTGAGTGCGTCAGGTGGTACAAGGTGTATTTCCCCATGACGTTAGCATTTCTCTCATTTTGTACAGGCTCTTTGGCATCGTTCAGCATGGTCGACCAGTAGTAGCCTGCCCTTAAAGCCTTTCGGGATAAGGATCTTCCTCCTAGGTGTTGTGCATTTATACCTTCATGTTTTTCGTGCAAGATATTCGACACGCTTTCTTCCTCGACGCACTTGAGAAGTGGGATGGAAAATGTAACACCCCAATTTCATAATTTAATTATTTATGTAATTATTTATGAATGAGAATCATTTGGAGGTATTTTGTGGAATATTAAGGAAAAATAATTATTTTAGTAACATAATTATATGATAATAATAGGATATTATTTAAATATTATTATTAAGTAAAATAAAATAAAAGAGATTGGAGGTCTAAGGGGCAAGGTTGTCTTTTGAGTGTTTTATGAGAAAAGAAGAGTACAATAGAATTTCTCACAATCATGTTTTTGGAAAAGATGAAGGTTACTCTGAAGAATAAGGAGACAAATAGGGATTTTGATCAAGAAGTAAAAGAGAAAGATCAATTGATCAAGGTATGGGGAGTATTCTCGTTCATTGTTCATAATATTGGATTGTTTTATGAGGAAAAGGGTTTTTTGCAGGGAAACCTTAGGGTTGGGTAATTTGTTGGTAGGTTTTGATTATTAGTTGTTAATAATGATGAATATATGATGATAATGAGTTAATTGGTTGTTTTCTGCTGTTTTCTGATGCAATATGATGTTTTGGGGGTGTTTGGGTGTGGCTATGATATACAGAAATCGCAGGGTTTTTCTCAGAAAATCGCCTTCCTCGCTTAGCGATCAGGAGCTCTCTTAGCGAGAAAATGAGAATTTTGGAAGTTCAAATCACGTGAGTTGCTCGCTTAGCGAGACCTGTAGAATTCAGAAAAATGATTTCTCTTATTTGATGACCTGTAATGCTTTGTTTTGTTGTGCCATGTTGATGTGTTGTTGTTGGAAATTATTACCAAGCTATATTAGGCTAAATGTAATAATAATGATGAAATAATGTAAAGATGAATATGTTGTAAAAATGATGTTATGAAGTATTAGTAGTATGTATAGACTAAGTAAATGAATAATGAATGAATGTTGATGCAAATGTTGATGAAGATGATTATGTTGTTGTTGTTGCATCGTGCATTCATGGCATTCCTTATGTTGATTTGAGGCTTTAATCCCATCGGGTGAATTGAGGTGTGTTGATTATGTTGTTCTCCCTTATGGAGGGTAGATGGACAATGTCCATCACATGTTGAAAATCGGTACCACATGCATTTATGAAGTTGCATTTCATTCTATGTGGCATGACATGATTGCATTTGTTATATGATGATGTAACTTGTTGATGTTGTATGTGGGTGAGAATCAATGATGTATGATTGCATGTTTCTTTTAATCCAGTCTTTATATTATGTATAATGAATATGGATTGCTCACCATTCCTGCCTTTTGTGATGGTCTATTATGTCATCCTGCAGTTTCTCAAGAATAGTTTGGAGATTTCAGAAGTATCTTGGAGTGAGTCTCTCGTTGTTTATTGAGTTTAGGTAGTTTCCTGCTCTAAGTCATGTAACACTAGGGAACACATGATTTAATTTGTTTTTGTTTTGTTTAATAACAACACTTGTTGATGATGTTTCGATTATAGTTGTACATTTTCCTTATATGGTTAAATAAGTTGAATATTGATATGCTGCAAATATTTGAGGCTTATTTTATTTATACCATGAAGTTGCATCCTGTGTTACAGGACATGACACATACTTGTTGTTATTACGATGTTTATGTTGAAAGTGTGATACCCTTTATGCAGAACTCTGATTTTATTTGAATAATATCATTAACCTTGTTGTGGGTAAAAAAGGTGTTATATTAGTGGTATCAGAGCAGGTCGGTCTGTCAGGTCGTATGTCATTGTTGTTGGTATGTTTCGGTCGTTATTTGTTAACGATTATTCCTTTATGATGTTGTGAGTGCTAGGAAGAATGGCTGGAAAGAACACACATGCTCTTGCAGATGGTGTTGCGGCGTTGGCTGAGGCTATGGCTAGAAACAATGAACAATATAAGTATCGTGCTTTGGAGAAGTTCCAGAGTAACAGTCCGCCGGTATTTGAAGGTGATCATGAATCGCTTAATGCATAGAAGTAACTCAAGGTAATTGAGAAGATCTTTAGGGTGATGGCTTATTTGAATGCGCATAAGGTACAGTTTGGAACCCACATGTTGTCTGAAGAGTCTGAAGACTGGTGCATAATACCCGTCAGTGTTTGGAGGATGTTGGTTATGCAATGACCTGGGCAGTGTTCAGGAGGGAAAGTGTTTCTGGGAAAGTATTTTCTGGAAGATGCTCGTAGTAAGATGAAGGTAGAATTCATTGAGTTGAAGCAAGGAAGTATGGTGGTAGCAGAGTATGCTACTAAGTTTGAGAGGTTGGTGAATTATTGTCCTCGCTACAATCGTGCAGATGTTGAGTTCTCGGTGTCTCAAGTGTTAGAGTGGGCCGAGACCAAAGATCAAACGAGGAATCAGATGTCATCGAATTCGCATATATGCTAAATTGGTGGATAAGAGCAGAATTTATGATAAAGATGGACGAGCTCGATCTACTCACTATAAACAACTGAGCGAGAAGAAAGAGAAAGGCCAGTTTAGAGGAATGCCTTATGTGACTCCAGCTGAGAAGGGGAAGTAGGAAGTTTTGGATTTGAAGAAGTCAAGTGGGGGTGCATGTTCCATTCCTCCCAAGTGTCGTAAGTGTGGCGAATCCGATCACAAGTCGGATGTGTGCAATAATCCAGTGGTGCAGTGCTACAGGTGTGTCAAGAGAGGTAATCAGGTTGGTGATTATCCGAATGAAGGTCCAACTTGTTTTGATTGTGGTGAACAGGTACATATTAACACCCAATTCCAGAAGCATAAGAAGACTACTATTGTTGCTCAGACCAATGGAAGAGTGTTTGCTTTGAATGGTTCTGCAGCTCCTAAGAAGGACAAATTGATTCGAGGTACTTGTTTTATTATTAAAGTTGAGTTGATTACTATTATTGATACTGGTGCTACACATTCTTTTATTTCTCTTGAATTTTCTAATAAGTTGGGTTTGAAGTTGTCTAGTATGAATGGTAGTATGATAATAAAAACGCCAGCTAATGGTTTTGTTACTACTACACTTGTTTGTCTGAAATGTCCTTTGACTATCTTTGAGAAGGATTTCTTGATGGATCTGGTGTCTTGCTTTTACACCAAACTGACGTTATTCTTGGGATGAACTGGCTAAAGTTCAATTTTATGCATATCAATTGCTATACGAAGACTGTTGAGTTTCCTGAAATTGGTGATCATGGTGAGCTGATGTTCTTGATGGCTAAGCAAGTAAATGAATTATTAGAAGATGAAGCTCAATTGTTTCCAATGTTTGCGTCGTTGCAATTCGAAGGGAAGACTTTGATTATTGAGTTCTTGGTTGTTCAAGAGTTTCCTGATGTGTTTCCGGAGGATATAAGTTATTTACCTATAGAATGTGAAGTTGAGTTTGTAGTGGATTTATTATTTGGTACTAGTCCTGCGTCTATGGCTCTATATCGGATGCCTGTTTTAGAATTCAGTGAGTTGAAGAAGCAACTAGAAGAGTTATTAGAGAAGAATTTTGTTCGACCTAGTGTTTCTCCGTGGGGTGCTCCAGTTTTGTTGGTTAAGAAGAAAGATGGTAGCGTGAGGTTGTGTGTTGATTATCGACAGTTGAACAAGGTTAATATCAAGAATAAGTATCCACTTCCGAGGGTCGACGATTTGATGGATCAGTTGGGGGAACTTGTGTATTTAGCAAGATTGATTTAAGTTCTGGTTACCATCAGATTCATGTTAAGTCTAATGATATTTCAAAGATAGCTTTCAGAATGAGGTATGGTCATTATGAGTATACTGTGATGTCGTTCGGTGTATCCAATGCACCCGGTGTGTTCATGAAGTACATGAATAGAATCTTTCAGGAGTACTTGGATAAATTTGTGGTAGTCTTTATTGACAATATTCTGATTTATTCCAAGATGGAAGAGGAACATGCAAGTCATTTGAGGATTGTGCTGCAAGTGTTGCGAGAGAAGAAGTTGTATGCAAAGCTATCGAAGTGTGAGTTTTGGTTACAATAAGTGAGTTTTCTTGGACATGTGATTTCCAGTAATGGAATTGTTGTTGATCCGTCGAAGATTGATGCAGTGTTGTAGTGGGAGACTCCTAAGTCTGCTACCGTGATTAGAAGTTTCCTGGGTTTAGCAGGTTATTACATGAAGTTTATTGAAGGTTTTTCGAAGTTGATGCTACCTTTGACTCAGTTGACTCGAAAGAGCCAAGCTTATTTGTGGGATGTTGCATGTGAAAAGAGTTTTGTAGAGTTGAAAAAGAAGTTAACAACTACTCCGGTGTTGATTTTGCCGAATCCGAATAAGTCGTTCGTGATGTATTGTGATGGGTCGAAGATGGGACATGGAGGAGTTTTGATGCAAAATGGTCAAGTGGTTGCTTATGCTTCAAGAAAATTGAGAGTTCATGAAAGGAATTATCTATGCATGATTTGGAGTTAGTAGCTGTGGTGTTTGTGTTGAAGATTTGGAGACATTACCTCTTTGGTTCGAAATTCAAAGAGTTCAGTGATCACAAGAGTTTGAAATATCTGTTTGATCAGAACGAACTGAATATGAGGAAGAGAAGATAGTTAGAATTGTTGAAAGACTTTGACTTTGATTTGAATTACCATCCTGGTAAGGAAAATATGGCTGCAGATGCTTTGAGTAGAAAGACATTGCATATGTCGATTCTGATGGTGAAATAACTTGAAATGATTGAACATTTTCGAGATATGAGTTTGTTGTGTAAAGCTACATCTGAGAGTGTGAAGTTGGGAATATTGATGTTAACCAGTGAAATTGTGGAAAGGATCCATGAAGGACAACAATATGACTTGAAATTGGTTGATCAGTTGACTTTGATTAATCAAGGTAATAGAGGTGAATTCCGAGTTAATGAGAATATTGTGATAAGATTCTGAGATAAAGTGTGTATTCCCGGTGTTCCAAAAATTAAGAAGAGTATTTTAGAAGAAGGACATCATAGTCGATTGAGTATTCATCCCGGTGCTACAAATATGTACCATGATCTATATAAATGTTTTTGGTGGCTAGGTATGAAAAAGGATGTTGCTGAATTTATGTATGTATGCTTGACTTGTCAGAAGTCGAAGATTGAACATCAGAAACCGTTATGTATGATACATTCGTTGAATATTCCAGAGTGGGAGTGGGATATAATTTCAATGGATTTTATGACAGGTTTACCGAAGACTGCTAAGGGAAATGATTATATTTGGGTAATTGTAGATAGATTGACTAAGTCGGCCCATTTCTTGATGATGAAGATTAATCATTATATGCAGAAACTAGCTAAGTTGTATATTGAAGGGATTGTGAAGTTGCATGGGATACCGTCAAGTATCATTTCATATAAGGATCCGCGATTTACGTCGAGATTTTGGAAGAGTTTGCAAGTTGCTTTGGGTGCTAAGTTGAGGATGAGTTTCACCTATAATCGCAGATAGATGGTCAGACAGAGATGACTATCCAATCTTTAGAGGATTTATTGAGGGCTTGTGTGTTGGATCAAGGAGGATCTTAAGATAGTCATTTGTCTTTGATTGAGTTTACCTACAACAATAGTTATCATGCTAGTATTGGAATGGCACTGTATGAAGCGTTGTATGGTAGAAGATGTCGAACTCCATTGTGTTGGTATGAATCAGGCGAGAGTGTGGTACTCGGACCAAAGATTGTGCAAGAGACGACTCAGAAGATTAAGATGATACAAGAGAGAATGAAGGCTTCTCAGAGTCGGCAGAAGAGTTATCATGATAAAAGAAGAAAAGCACTTGAGTTCCAAGAGGGAGATCATGTGTTCTTGAGAGTTACTCTAGTGACGGGTGTTAGGAGAGTGTAATAACCCAAAATTTCCCTCTTATTTTCATTTCATATGGTATAGCATAAAGCATACATATCTTAGCATTTTGCATAGAAAAATGAGGCATAACATCCATAGTTGCTAGCATAGGGCATGTGATCAGTCATCTAGCAAGTTATGATTCTTCAAAGTCAAGTGGAGAGTCAAGTGGTATTGAAAGAAGCCTACAAGGGATTCTTATATCCTATACAAGCTCAAAGTCATCCACCAAGCCCTAGAAGAGGGAAATTTTATCAGAAGCTCAAAGGTACAACTTTCTCCTATGTAGAGAAACCCTAATTAGGGTTTTGCCTCAAATCATTATTTCCTCATAGCTTTGACCAATTCTTGTGGTAAAAGGCTTTTATATGATATATAAGGCCTATGGTTGAAGTTTTATGCAAATATTCATTGAAGAAGTCGGGCTTTGGTTCAGTTACTTGTAAATGAAGAAAGAGGTCAACTATACAGAAGAAAAGTCAACTGATGGATTTCAAGGGTTCCAATCATCATTTTCAAGCCTATAGACCTTCTTGAGGGAAAAGGATAAGTTTGGTGATCACAAGAAACAAGAATCAAGGGTTTGGAAGAAAATTTCCAAATATGGAAAGTGACTTGTAATTAAACTTTCTATTTTTGGATATTTTCCCCTAATTTTCAACTCATTCTTACATGACCAAGATGGCTCCAAATGGATTTTTCTCAAACATGAAACTTGTAAGGCTTTCTTTCTCCTTTCAAAAAAGTACAAGAACTTGTCCATAGCATGTGTGGTTGGAAATATATGGTCATTTGAAGTTGGTTTCTTTTTAGGGTTTTTCATATATTTCAAGTTTCTACCAATTTGAAAAAAGGATTGTAATGCATTTTCAAGGATTTTAATACACCAATTCTGGTTATCACACCCAAGAGCAACTCCAAACAAACAATTTTTCCCAAGAAGTTCAAGAAATCTGTGGCTTACAAAGGATGTATTTCACAATTTTCCATTTTGCAACTTCATTCAAAATGCATGATTCAAGTGTTCCTAAGCCATGTGATTAATCTAAGGGGGATAAAGGGACCAAAAAAAATCAGATCTTGCCATTGGTGAGAGGTTTGCACGCACAAATAACCCCATGTGCATTCTCATGCAAAATTTCAAAATACTTGTAATACCCCGTATTTTAATAAAATGCTTTGCATAATATTAATTAAATTTAATGGGGTCCCTGTATGCTATGAGAGCTTTTAATTAAAATAAGTAGAGCAATTGATGAAATTAAATTAATTAATTAAGTATTATCTGACTCAAAGGTTTTATTAAATGTACGACTCAGAGACATTTTTAGATACACTCAATTTGGACCTGTTAGAGTACTAACTATTGTATATTAGTATAATATACTTTGTTTGTTATAAATAAAGAAAAGGAAGGTTTTATAAGAAAGAAAAGAAGAAAACATTGGTAAGAGAAAGAAAAGAGAAAGAGAAGAGAAGAGAAAGAGGAGAAAAAGAGGAAAACCTAGAAGAGGAAGAGAGAGCTTGGATCATCTTCAATCTTCATCAATCTTCATCAATCTTCATCAAACTCCTCGTTGATTGAAAGGTGGGTTCTAGTTAGTACTTTTGTTTTAGAAGTTTTCTTGAGTTAGAGTTTTAGGTCCATTTTCTAAAATTGCTAAATCATGAAATCTAACAGATAAAATATTGAAATAATCGGGTAGAATAGTCGGGTTATAAGTATATTAGACCTACTATACTTACTTGGATGATCCCTAGTGTTTGGATTGGGTTTGGAGGTGAAAAACGCAGGTTTTAGGCCTTCTGACTGTCGGTTAACCGGTTAACCATATGCATTAATCGGTTAACGTTGTAGGTTTTGGAAAAAAATGTTAATTCTTAGAAAATTTATAACTTTTTACTCGGGTATCCGATTGAGGAAAACTTTAAATCGTTGGAAATCTAAGACAATGTACTATCCAATGGTAGAGGAAAATATTACTTTTGAAGTGGAAAATAATTATTTACTTTAAGCTGATTAAAAATCTTACTTTCGATTCTTCTTTTAAAGCTTCTTAACTCCTTCATCCCTTGTCTGATTTAACTGTTCCTTATACCGATTTGAAGCTAATAATATGTTATATCTTATAATACCAAGAAATATTATTTTGAGACGACTTTTACCCGACTTTTCTGATTTAACCGTAATTATGTAATTAAGGAATTTGTGAGCTTTTAAGCATAAAAGAAACAACTTGTGAGGTAGTTAGGTTTACCCTAGGTTGATACGGAACCATTTTAGAGACATAACAATACTTAGGAGTTGATATTCAGATAGTGTCCTCGGGCTAGGTAGTTTTGATAAGATGGAGGTTTTATTCCCATCGTGTTATAATCCTAATTTAATTATGTTTTGCTCGTGTCGAGATCTCACGTGGTGGGACGGCCGGGGAAACATAATTAATCTGTGGATTCGAATCACTTAATGGAGTAACTGTGACCCGTGCTTGCTTTTCACCTAGGAGTATGGCTGGGAAAAGAAAGTTATCCATTAGGAAAAGTAACCGTGACCCGTGCTTGCTTGCAACCTGGGAGTGTGGCTGGGCGGGGAAAGTTACTTTTTGGTAAGGTACTGTGACCCGTGCTTGCTTGCCACCTGGGAGTGTGGCTGGGCGGGGAAAGTTATCTATACGTAAGGATCGAGTTACCCGTACTTTATTGCCATAAGAGATGGTTGGGCGGGGAAAGATGCCTTAAAGCACCTTGTGTGCTCCTTTTTATTTTAACTTGATGTCTCTAGTTGTTATGAGAACTCGAAGTCTAGGTTTTCCCCCAACTTGAGTAGTGGTTAGATTCAAACCTTTAGAGCCGAGAGAACTCTAAGATAGGGAACTCACTGAGATATTTTATCTCACCCCACTATTGTTGTTGCTTTTCAGGTTTATTTTGCACGTTTGATTTACAACTGGAGTTATGCTCTGGATGTTTCAAGAAAAGCATAGTTTTAGTTTCCGCTGTGTATTTTATCTTTATACAATAATGAATATTGTATTGATCTTAGCATTTTTTTAGTATAATTTTCATGTCTTGTACCATAGTTTGTATTGTTTTTAGATTGGTCAAGAATGTGAATTATGCTATTAGGAACTTATGATGGTGTCAGTAGCAAAAATAACACTTGTATGATATTATTCTAGATATATATTATATGGGCATTACAGTTGGTATCAGAGCAGGTCGTATCCTCGACCTAGCATTGAAGCATCATAAGTAAATCTTTCCTGCCTCTTAAGTGTGTCTTGCCGACATGATTCTTGATATCATATTATGTAGTATTGGGTCTGATCAAACTAATGCTATGTTTGTGATAGGTAGAATCGTTGTTTTGCAACCATGAGGACTCTGAAGTGTTGTCGTAACTTGTGTTGTGGGAGTAGGCTCAAGCCAAGAGTTAGCAGAGGGAGCTTTGGTTAGCTCAGTTGGAGTCTTCTTAAGAGTTGTACTTCCTGTAACATGGAGTTACAGAGTAGTGTGTTGTTCGAGAAATCCTTTGTAATGGATAGAATATGAAGGATGCAGATATCTACAGGATGAGTGGTCAGTGTATTAAAGAATATGTAAAGTCCCTAGTGGATCAGTATTGGTCACTGGTATGGACAAGAAACTTGAGAAATCTCTTTCCATGAAAAGAAAAGACGCATTGTGAATCGTATGACGTAAGGTTCGAGTGTGAGTTAATTGTTAGTGTTTCAGTTCTAAGGTCGGGGTGGAATCTTGGATAAGCGAGCGTACTTCATGAAGTGTATTCGGATAATGCCTCAGTGATGGATAGAAATTAAAAGTTAAGAAGGTTAATTTCTTTTAAGAACCTAAAGTCATGGTGAAGTTTGAAGAGGAACACAAGGATGTGATTACACGTTTCTAATGAGACAAGTATACCCAGGACGTAGAGTAAAATGTCATTGTTGTATTTTCGATTATGATCGAGGAGACAAGGTTTAGAGTAATACATCAGGATGTTGTATTTAGTAAGGCATCAACTCGGAAAGTATTGAATTACCCAAGGAATGATATGAGGTATAATACTGGAGACAAAATAAGTTTTACTTAGTAACTTGAGGTGTATTTGAAATGGACCAGATGAATTTGTGTTAAGTGTTAGAGTGAGAACCTTGTATTTGGGAGAACTCTAGTAATACGGTTTATGTTTGGGTATGAGAGGATTACCGCAGAGCGTAAAGTGAACAAGGTATGGAAACAATAATAACAGTGCGTTATGAGAAAGTGATGACAGAAAGTATTCTTGGATTAATGTACAATGGAGTTGTTAAGTTGTTATTGAAACTAAATCTAAGGAAGTGTAAGCAATGATGATTCTCCCATTAGGACTCTAGTAGTGTGATTACTATATGTGTGGAATCATCTGTTGGTATAATTGTAACTTTTGGACGTGATTGGAATGAGTTTGGGAGGTTTAGGTAGCAATGAAAACCAAAATTGTACTTCTGTGTTTGAAGTGATCGAATTACCCTCTGGGTAGTACCCGATTACAAAATTGTGTTTCTAAATATCTTTTGTCTACTGGAAGTTAAGTTTTGCACGGAGTAATTGGTTACCCTCCTGATAGCGGTCGGTTATCATTGTTACGTTTTGGAAACTTGTTTTCTAAGATTCTTACATTTTGACTGGAGTGCCCGATTGAAGTGTTCTTGATACCGATAGGAAGCTGCAGGGACTTTCTATGAAATGATTGGTAGAGAGTAAGGGAACCTTGGTTAATATGTAAGGATGGACAACACGATCTTTCATAAGAGTGCATTAGCTCAGTTTTCAAGTTTAAGGGAAAACTCTTGTAAATTGTGAATGATCGGAATATATTTGGAATTTAACATGGATTAAGAATGTTGTTGTTTTAATTCTCGCTAAGGAATTACAGGGAGAGGACAAAGTTGTGTACTAAGAAATGAGATGTCCATTGTTTTGTTTACCCGATAAGGATTGTGAGTTGGATCTTGCTTATGGACAAACCAAATGTTAACTTCTTACTAAAAACCCTTTTGAGGTCGTTGTCGTTTTCATACTAACTCCATTGTGCGAGTGGAATCGAACTATTCTATTGAGTATTCGTGGTGTGACCGTAACATAAATGGTAGTTCTACTTCGTCGCTTGTTGTAGTATATAAGCTGCATGTTGTGACCCAATTTGTGTTACCTTGAGTTGTGAACGGTGGGCGATTGTTACACATGTTTAGAAACCGCGAATGAGAATCATCTTGCAAGTTAGTGTGGATTGGATTTGTAATTTTGATTGGATTATTTTTCAACAAATAGGAACAAGTTTAGTTGTGTTCGCCCGTTTAGCCTCAGATAGGCAATCGATTGACACATGACTTTTGTGGAGGACTTTAGAGAATCGTAATTTCTGAACTGTAAGTCCGTTTTGGCTTCTATTCAAAGTGTTAGAGGATAAAGTGTTGGACTTTCTTTTGAGAATGACTTGGTTGACAGTAGATGATCTAAATTTTTGGTGTATCTCCATTGCGACCATTGAGGACCTAAATTGCGAAGTTATAAGAGACTCATGAAGTGTTAATCTTCCAAAGAAAATTTTGGTATCCGAATTATTGTGTGGATAAGAGATGAGCAATTGGTCAGTTTTAGTATCGTTAATTCTTAACATCAGTTATGAACTCCGTAAGAGTAATACCAGATGTGTGCAATTGAGCTGGACTCAGTGTTATGGATTTTTAAGTTACCTTCTAAGTAAGAGTGAGAGATGAATTTTCTGAAGTTAAGCATGTAAATTGGATCATTTAAGGAACGAGACCCTTGAGAGAAACGAGTTTTTAAAGAGAAGTCATGCATGGTTTTCAAAGGTGAATATGTGGATTATTGTATGCAATAGGAAAGTGTTTTGGAAATAAGCAAGTATAATAAGAATGATTTAAGTTTGGTACGGGTGACTCGCTAATGATTGTAAGCTCTGCGACATTACTATGTTGTTAAGGGAAACCTTGTGTCAGCAGAACCCTAGAGTGAATGGAATAATATGGAGAAGATTGATATGGAGTATAGAAACCATGGCAGATTTGTTAAGCTAAATTAGATAGATTCTGCATAAGAAAATGCAGGTTTTTGAGCTACTGGCAGTTGGTTAATCGGTTAACAGAATGTGTTAATCGGTTAACAGTATTTTGGTGTGCTACTAGAAATGGATTTTGATCTGGTTAACCGGTTAATGTAATGTGTTAACCAGTTAACACTGTAAGTTTTGGAAATTGTATCAGTTTTGTTTGCAACAGTACAACCCCTGTATCTTTATCATTGGAGAGTTTGGACCGATGTTATTATTATATGGTTAACAAGTAAGTTGTTTTATCCCGGAATGTCTGCAATTTTGTTTTGTTGGTTGGTGGAAACTCCAATGGATAAGTGTATTCTCCACAGACTATCAACTACCTAGTGTCGCTTGAGAACTCGTGGTACCTCCACTGTTAGACCTTGAGAATGTAGTGGAAGAGACAGACGAAAGAGTTCAGTCGGATTATTAAGAATCAAAAGAGAATTATTTATAAATGTTGAGGTAATAGAATTTTATTCTAAGTGTGTTGTCTATAGTAAGACACTGAAAGGATGGAGTGTCGGGTGTAAGACGGTTACAGTGTATGATGTCAGACAAGTGGAATTGGCAAAAAAGTCGTTTGACAACTTTTGAGATGGTTTTAGTAATTGAAGGATTTTAATAAGAGCTTTTGCTGGAAAATGTTTGTAGATAAGATTTCACTAATTTACCTTGTGGAGTTTTATCGAGTGTTGTGGTTTAGAAAATCAAGTTGGAGTGTTATGCTTTTGGTGTTGTGACTTAATAGAAGGAATTAGAATGATATGTTTCTCTGAGGTAGAAATGAGACTAAGTGATTAAGTATGAAACAATAGAAGAATTGCAGAATAGTAAGTTAGAAATTAACCTATTGTTGGAACAAGCGTGTGAGTAACGACGTGAAGTTTTATTTGTTATGAAACGAGGACTTTAAGTTGCAAAGTCAAATTGGAATTTGAATACGTCAAAATATATAGCAGCAGTAAGAATAAGTATGGATCTAAGACACTGTTGTAAACTGTGGTTATTATGGGTTAAAGGAAATTCGAGGACGAATTTTAATTTAAGGGGGGAGGATGTAATACCCCGTATTTTAATAAAATGCTATGCATAATATTAATTAAATTTAATAGGTTTCTTGTATACTCTGAGAGTTTTCAATTAAAATAATTAGAGCAACAGATGAACTTAAATTAATTAATTAAGTATTATCTGACTCAAAGGTTTTATTAAATGTTTGACTCAGAGACATTTTTGGATACACTCAATTTGGACCTGTTAGAGTACTAACTATTGTATATTAGTATAATATACTTTGTTTGTTATAAAGAAAGAAAAGGAAGGGTTTTATAAGAAATAAAAGAAGAGAAAGTTGGTAAGAGAAAGAAAAGAGATAAAGAAGAGAAAGAGGAGAAGAAGAGGAAAACCTAGAAGAGGAAGAGAGAGCTTGGATCATCTTCAATCTTCATCAATCTTCATCAAACTCCTCGTCGATTGCAAGGTAGGTTCTAGTTATTAATTTTGTTTTAGAAGTTTTCTTGAGTTAGAGTTTTAGGTCAATTTGATAAAATTACTAAATCATGAAATCTAACGGATAAAATATTGAAATAATCGGGTAGAATAGTCGGGTTATAAGTATATTAGACCCACTATGCTTGCTTGGATGATCCCTAGTGTTTGGGTTGGGTTTGGAGAGGTTTTGGAGGTGAAAAATGCAGATTTTAGGCCTTCTGATTGTCGGTTAACCGATTAACCATGTGCGTTAACCGGTTAACGCTGTAGGTTTTGGAAAAAATGTTAATTCTTAGAAAATTCATAACTTTTTACTCGGGTATCCGATTGCGGCAAACTTTATATAGTTGGAAAGCTAAGAAAACGTACTATCCAATGGTAGAGGAAAATATTACTTTTGAAGTGGAAAATAATTATTTATTTTAAGCCGATTAAAATCTTACTTTCGATTCTTCTTTTAAAGTTTCTTAACTCCTTCATCCATTGTCCAATTTAACTGTTCCTTATACCGATTTGAAGCTAATAATATGTTATATCTTATAATACCAGGAGATATTATTTTCAGCCGACTTTTACCCGACTTTTCCGATTGACTGTAATTATGCAATTAAGGAATATGTGAGCTTTTAAGCATAAAAGAAACAACTTGTGAGGTAGTTAGGTTTACCATAGGTTGATACGGAACCATTTTAGAGACATAACAATACTTAGGCGTCGATACTTGGATAGTGTCCTCGGGATAGGTAGTTGTGATAGGATGGAGGTTTTGTTCCCATCGCGTTATAATCCTAATTTAATTATGCTTTGCTCGTGTCGAGATCTCACGAGGTGGGATGGCCGGAGAAACATAATTAATCCGTGGATTCAAATCCCTTAATGGAGTAACTGTGACCCATGCTTGCTTGCCACCTAGGAGTATGGTTGGGCAGGGAAAGTTATCCATTAGGAAAGGTAATTGTGATCTGTGCTTGCTTGCCACCTGGGAGTGTGGCTGTGGGGGGGGGGGGGGGAGTTACTTTTTGGTAAGGTACCGTGACTCGTGCTTGCTTGCCACCTGGGAGTGTGGCTGGGAGGGGAAAGTACCTTTGATAGATAATGAGTGAGACATGCTTGCTTGCCACCTGGGAGTGTGGCTGGGCAGGGAAAGTTATCTATACGTAAGGATCGAGTGACCCATACTTGCTTGCCATAAGAGATGGTTGGGCGGGGAAAGATGCCTTAAAGCACCTTGTGTGCTCAGTTTTATTTTACCTTGATGTCTCTAGTTGTTATGAGAACTCGAAGTCTAGGTTTTCCCTCGACTTGAGTAGTGGTTAGATTCAAACCTTTAGAGCCGAGAGAACTCTAAGATAGGGAACTCACTGAGATATTTTATCTCACCCCACTATTGTTGTTGCTTTTCAGGTTTCTTTTGCAGGTTTTATTTACAAGTGGAGCTATGCTCGGGATATTTCAAGAAAAGCATAGTTATAGTTTCCGCTGTGTATTTTATCTTTATAAAATAATGGATATTGTATTGATCTTAGCATTTTGTTTTAGTATAATTTCCATGTCTTGTACCATAGTTTGTATTGTTTTTAATATTGGTCAAGAATGTGAATTATGCTATTAGGCGCTTATGATGGTGTCAGTACCAAAAATAACACTTATATGATATTATTATAGATATATATTATATGGGTATTACATACTCCCTATCACACTTCTCATGCTCTCATTGCCTCTAAAACCCTAATCAGCATTCAAAACACTTCATATATAAGAGCACCACACAAATTGTTCAGTCGGAGCTTCTCTCATTTTCAAACTTTCAACTTTTTGCTCATTTTGCATTTGCTTTCGAATCTCTTTTCTCACACACACATCGCCTCATTTCCTTACATATTCTTCATCCTTGGAGTGTAAGGATCACAAATCAACCACTAATTTGGCCTGAAAGCAAGGATTTCATATAGTGAAAGTTTGAAGCAAGTTGGTTCGAAGCTCACAATTCAAGTAGATCTGAAGCTCTATTTGCATTTATTTTTCAAATAGAGGTGCTAATGAGTAGATCTTCACGTGGTTGAGGGTTTTCTTGGAGGATTTGAGAAGTTGCAAGTTCAGGATAGCTTCCAAATTCATCTCTCTGGATCTTGTTTTTGTTATGTGTATAATGATATGCTTGCTTCATTGAGTTGCTTGATGTGTTTAGTTTTTAAAATGGTTGAGAATTGAGTGTGCATGATGAGTTTGAAAGTTTGGTATAAAAATTGATTCTCTTCGATCTGTAAGATTCATTGGTTGCTTGATGATTTTGAGTCCATATTCTTGATCAACATGCCAAAATGAGTGGATCTGGATATTTTTGTTAATTACTGTGAACTTGTGTTCTTTCTATGCATTTTCTGGTGACCGGAGCTAGTGCTCCGTCACCGGATTCTGGACTGTGTCATTTTCAGGTGGAAGGTGAGCTTGAGGAAGAAGACGTAATCTCCTTCGTTCATTTTATAGATCCAACGCGTATAAATGTGACACCGCATTAAAAATTAGTGTGTATGTCACGTGGCTTATGTTTTTATATTTAATATTTGTGTATGCTTGATCTGTTGACTTGGTTGTTTAGTTGACTTCATCATGTGCGTAGGATCAATCTTGTGCATGTCATTAATTCTGATATTTCTGTGAATTCCATAATAATGTTGTATGTTGCGCGTGTATGGATTGGTCTCCAATTGCTAATCAAACCTTTCTTTTAAGCCCAGTTTCTAGATTGAACGTGACTGAACTGCTATTTGAGCCTCCATGGACCTTATTTCCCTTTATTTTCCTTTTATTTCTAGTTTTAATTTTTATTTTAAAAAATAGTAAAACACTTTGAAAAATTCCAAAAATATTCATGAACATAATTTTGAGTTTTCTTTATTTCTGAATTAATTTCTCAATTAATTTCTCGTTATTTGTTTTCTTCCATGAACAACCTGACTTGTTTAATTTCTATCTTGAGTTTGAAAATAGGTATGCTTCTGATTCTTTTTTATATGTTTTCCTAACATGTTGAAGTGTCTTAGTGATTTTTATCATGATGTTTAGGTCTTGTTTTCTTAGCTTTTGACTTGTTCCTTTGTGTGTAAGTAAATGAAACCCTAGTTGTGTTTTGATCATTTCTTTGATGATGTCTGCTTTTGATTTTGGCTATAGGGTCTTGATATGTTGTTTGTAAATACTTGAAGTGTCTTGGTTCTTAATTGCATAATTTTTAAGGCATGCTCACTATTTGTTTGAGGTTTCTTCTTTAGCTTACTTAATTTGATGTATCTTTGAGTCATGGTTGGTTGTTTGGATAGAAGGGCACTTGTGCCATCTTTTAGGACTTTGTTTTGTGATTGTTAACATGTCATATGATCCATGGTTTTGGTATGAGTGCTTTGCCTATGCTTGTTTGGTGTTACTTGTTCATTAAGTAACACATTCACATGCATGCCTCACTTCACCTCTAACTTCTTCATGCTTCTTCTAATTGACCTAGTTTGTGTTTGTTTTTCTTAATTGATGATTGGATCATATTCTTAGGCACTTTATTGGCATGTTTAGGTTCTGACATTGGTGATACTTGTTGATGTTTAGCTTGTTTTCCTTTCTTAATCTCATGTTCTTATCTCACTTCTTCATGAATGGTTTGCTTGTAGTTTGTGAGACTTTTTACACTATTCTTTGTGTGTTGTTATGTGAATAATTTCAGCATTCTTGCTTGATGATTAAGTTCTAATTGTGATGGTTTGCATTGAGTTCATGTTTGTTCTTCCTTTGTTTGAACTTACTTGAGCTTTATTTGTCATTTGTGAATGTTTCTAACACTTTTAAGGGCTATGGTAAGTGAGAGGTGTGGATGAGATTTCCACATCTCCAACTTCTTTCTCCTATTTTCTTTTATGATTTCATTTGTGATTTGAGATAAGTTGATGTTATCACTTGTACAACTTATTCTCATTCCCCTTAGAAACAACTTAACTTCTTTAAGAGAAGTAAGTTACTTTCTACTTCCTTTCTCCTTCTTTTCTTCTTTACTTCTCTTCTTTAGGATAGAATGGGACCCCACTAACCTAGGATCATCCATGCATGACAACATTAGGATTTTGTTAGTCCCTCTTTAGTTCTTTTACCTTTAAGATCCTTTGGTTCTTCTCTTCTCATCTTCACACAAAAACCTAAAAATCACTGTAATAAAGGTTGAAGTAGTCTCTTGTGTATGGCCTTATTCCATGGAATACTTGTATTCACCCCATCTTGGTGGTGGTATAAGCTTGTCTATGATTTACAAGTATAATCATGAGGCAACTTTCATAAAGAAAAGTCATAAAAAAACATTTCTTCGTTCTCAACCACAAAACACTAACAACTTCAACAAGTTAGTGAACTCAAACCCTAATCTTTGGAAGCAAGTTTGAGGGTCTTCTTCATTCTTGGTGTGCTTATTAATCATTCTATCTAGGAATGTGGTAACAAGGATACATTACCTAGAAAAGGATTTGAATTCACTTTCTTGTGCCACACTCATAAAAAATTCTAAAAAACTCAAACAAAGAATAAGTGTCTCTCCTTCGGGACTTATTCTCTCATCACCCTCACTCATAACATAAGAACTTGCTCTTACTTGTCACTTTGCAAGACGGTTACGCACTCGTCGTTTGAGCCTGCAACACCTGAGCATTGACATAAGCAGTCCGAGCTTTTAAAATACAAGCCATTTTCCTCCCTAGTTAGAGGAACTACGACATCTTGGATCCTCATGTCCAGATGAGGTACGTAGGCAGCGGGGTAGGGCCCGTTCGAGCACTCTTTTATTTTCCCTACATTTTCCCCCTTTCTTTTCTTTTCATATCCAATTTCAGTCTCTACTTTGCAGCATCTTTCATTTATTTTACCCTTTGAAACAATCTCTTTTCAAGCATGGATCCCGTCGGATACGACAGACGATCTGGGGTGCTAATACCTTCCCAGGTCGTAACCGACTCCCGAACCCAGTTCTTTGGTTCGCATGACTTTTATCCTTTCCTTTCGTTTCTCCCGTTTATGCAGCATTACATTCCCATTCCTTTGGGATAAAAATTCCTGGCTGACGACTCTACCTTTTTCCGCGGCACTTTCGCGTTTGTACCAGGATGGAAATCCAGGGAGCGACAATTGGTGACTCTACCTTTTTCCTTGCCACTTTTGCGTTTGTAGCAGGATGGAAATCCAGGGAGCGATAGCTGGAGACTCTGTCGGGGACCGAACCTGGAATATCTGGTTTCCCCTTGAGAGTCTCTCCTAGCGCTAGTTTGTTTTTGTTTCGTTGGGTATTTGATTGTTTGTTGTTGCGTGTTTATTTTACTGTTGTTTATTTACAGTTTTATTTAAAGCTTTATTTACAGTTTTTAGTATTTATTTTCATGCATCATATGTATAAACTGGACTGTCTGGACTGGATTTTCTGTTTGGTGGTATTGGGTTTACTGTTACTGTAAGATGGGCTATATAACAGGGCTCGAGTGTACCTTAGGACTTAGCGTGAACAATCACTTTGGCCCCATGGTATCTTGTCATGGGGGTAGTAGTGCGTTCACACCCAGATTTGCAACCGTCTTGGAAGTGTCTTGATATAGGGGGTTTCTCTACTTCATTACACGACCTTGATAGTTATGTGCAGCTGGGTACCGATCATTGAGAACATTTTTGGAAACATCCCTCTCCAGTGGTGACAGTGGCATACCACTTTCTGTGGCAAACCCATTTGCACCCGAGGGCCGACTAGGAACTCGCATAGGATGGCCTATTTCTCTTATAGAATCTCAGTCAAAGCATCTGGTTGAATGACGATAGTACTGTATCCCATGGGATGAATGTACGATTATTTCTCGATTTCAGCGCTCAAAGTTGGGAACTTATGGGGGATGCTTGTTTTTCCTGGACTCTCACTGAGACCACCCTGAGTAATACATAATACTTAATCGATTCCCTGGTTTAGTCATGAGCCATTTCTCGGAAATAATGAACTTATTATTGCTATTCGGCTTTGAGAGTCCGTGATGTTTGACCCAGAGCACACCCGTGAGATTGGGAGGGGTTTACAAGTTTGCAGGAACCTTTGACCTTATCATACCATTTGTTACTAGTGTGATCTTATGTTCTGATCTGGTTACTTTGATCCTGGAATTCTTAAGCATCTGGTTAATTATCTAGTTCTGAGTTCTTATCAGATGGTTATTATTCAGAGGACATAAGGTTTCTGATCACTTGGGTCTTGGATCTGATATCCTGTATCCAGACAGTTCCAGACTGATTGCATGTTCCGCATTGCATTGTATTTCACCATATGCATCATTAACATTTTTGTGTTTTCATTTCTCAGGTTTTTATTTGTGCCTACTCCCGGTTTTTATTTGTGTTTTCATTTCTCAGGTTATTCATATCTGTCGCTCCCAAAAGATGAGACCGGGCTCAAATATGGTACAGACGCGAACGGTCGGCGAAAGGAGGTGCGAGAACACACAGGAGTGAACTCACAGGGAATGAATAGAGTCGCCAGCTAGGCATTTTTATCCCGGAGGAAAGGTAATGCTGCATAGACCTAGAAAAAGATGGATAAGACGGTTGCGAACCAGAGAGACTGAGAAAGGGGGTTGGTTACAACTTGGGAAGGTATTAGCACCCAGATTGTCCGCCATACTCGACGGGATCCACGCTTAAAAGATTTGTGTCTTAAAGGGGTAGTGTCAGTGCAATTTGTGTGTAAAAGGGCTGGAGAACAAAATGTACAGGTGTCAGTGTAAGAGAAAAGTGAAGTGTATAAGTGAAGTGTCAGTGTAAGAACAGGAGTGAAATGCTCAAGATCATGAGGCTAAAAGAATAAAGCTGGAAAGAGGGGGAATATTCAGAGACTTTTGTTCGATAACTGTTAAGTTATGCCTACGTATCCTCTCGTGCAATGAGGAAGTCAGAACACCGTAGTTCGACCCAAAGAGACTGAAAGATGAATTGACTGGTGAACTGCTTGCTTGCCTATGCTCAAGTGTATGATCTGTCTGGCACAGATGCAAACTGTCTTGCATTAGACGGAAGAAGCGAGTTCTCATTTATGAGTGAATGAGATGAGAAAAGAATCCCGAAGGAGACGATTATTGTTTGTTTTTGGTGTTTTCAGTCTTTTATTGCTTTTTTGAAGTTTGTCATAAGTTAATGAGCTTAAGCCTAAACCAATGGATTTAGTAAACTCATCACATCTTCCCTCTGATTAGGGGTAATGAGAATACCTTAAGTGTGAAGTCAGATTCTCACACTTAATCACCTTTGATGTAGGATTAAGATCATTAACCTACTTGTGATTATTTAGATGTTTTTGGTGTTTTTGTTTAGTGTTGAGTAATGAAGTTAAGCCATAATCAGGGATTAAACAGACTCATTACACCATCCTAATAGAAGGATAATAGATGAGAATGTTTAAGCTGAGGAAAGCTCCTCAACTTAATCCATGATTAGGTATTAAACTCATGACAAAACAAAGCCTTTATTAAGTGGATTTTAGTTAATAGTGAGATGATGAAGTGATTTTTATGGTTTGTAAGACAACTTGAGGGGGACTTGTCCATTAACACTTGGGTTAGTCCTTCTTAACCAATTAAGGAAGAATTAGAACCCTAATGCAAGGCCCAAGTTACAAGCTTGATGTCTTGATGATTATTAAGTGAATTGATTAAAGGATTTAAACACATTAAGGGTTTAACACTTAGGATTAAAGTTATACACTCCATCCTAATAGAAGGATGCAGGCATAAGCTTAATCACAAAGCCTTAAAGCCTTTAGGGTTTAGTCCTTAATTATGAGATGAGAAGAGAAGACTCAATGAGACACAAAGGTAAAACTAAGAGGGGAGACTAATCAAAACCCTAATCATTGTCATGCTTGGTTGTTCCTAAGGTTTGTGAGGTTAACAAGAGAAATCTTCAATGGAACCACCAGGAAGCAGATGAAAGGATCAGGAGAAGCAAAGTAACTTGCTTCATTTAAGAAGACAAGTCACTTGAAGAAAGAAAGTAAGAAGAAGAAGAATGAGCAAGCTCAATCTCAAACACAAGACAAAATGCAGCAAGGATGCATGAAAGAGATGAAAAGAAATTGTGAGAAGTGAAGGCAAATTCACTTCTCCAAGCAACTTACCACCTGAAAAGTTAGTGAAAGGAATGAAATGCAATGCAAAATGGAGTGAAATGGCATGATGCAAATCAAAAGCAGAAGCATGTGTGAGATGATAATGATGCTATGAGATGATGCAAACATGAATCAAGGCATGAGAATGATCACACAAACAAATGGATGCAAATGGAGCAAGCTTAGAACCATGATCATACATGAAAAGTTATGAAATGCAAATGACATACAACATGGCAAATGCAAGATGTAATGATCAAACATGCTTCTAATATGTCTTAAGATGTCTAATGGATCAAATGGATGCATAAAATGTTATGGCAAGTCAAGGTATGAATGCAAATGCAAGATGTATGCAAATGGAAGCCCAAATTAGGGTTTATGATCAATGCATCAAACAAAAAACCAAAATCAGAAGCAAACATCAAGATAAAAAATTGAAAATGCACTCAAAGGAACCCTAAACCTATACTAACTCACTGCCCAAAGGAGAGGTTCCAACTCTTAACCTAATTTAAGTTATGAATTTCCTAAGTTTTCTAGGGTTTTAGGGTACCTTAACAAGAAAAATGCCAAACAAATTGAAAATGAAAGATCAAATCATGCCAATTTAATCTCACAAACTACATGATATGCTAAACACAATGCAAAAATAATCAAAGTCCAACTCTCAATGGTTAGGCAGAAATGATTTTTTGAAGTTTGGATCAAAATAATGCTTTGAAAATGAATTAATTCCATGGAAAATTATCAAAATGCATCAAGATCAAGAAAGAAATTTGGTTTGAGGGTTGGACAATGTTTCTAAATGGTTATGAAGGTTTCATGAATTTTTTTGGTGATTTTTAAATACCTAAAAGTATTTTTAATTAATTAATTCTCATTAACTAATTAAAAATAAACTTTTAAATGATTTAAAAATGTCTTTTAATGCAAAAAATAAAAATAAAAATGTTTTTGGTTTCTGAAAATTAATAAAAGTATGTGTAAAAATTTTCAGAATTTTTGAATAATTTTTGCTATTTTAAAATAAATGGACAAATTAAATGAGATTAATTGAAATAAAAACTAATAAAAATGAGAAGTATTCACATCTAATGCATCAGATTCAAAGTTGGGAGGAGGCTGTTGACTTGGCGCGCCTTTTAATGGCCAGGATGGACTCTGATTTAATTAAACTAATTAAACTTAATTAATTTAATAAACATGGATTAGGGCTAAGTGAATCAATCTGGGTCGTGCACATCTTAACCTAATCATCATCCAAGGGCTATGAATCAAACTGGAAAATTAAACAGGGATTAGGGTTAAGTACTTTCAGGTGACCGGAGGGAAGCTCCGGTCATCTTCTCCGGCGGGACGAAAACCTAAAACCTCCCCTATGCAATTTCAAGCCCTCAAACCTGGCCAGAAACAATCCTCACACTTCTAGCAACTCAAATCAACAATCAATCGTCATTTATCTAGCAAGAACAGGCTGAATCGAAACAAAAAAAAAATGGGGCCAAACTTTCAGACACTCATAAAATACTCATTTTTTCACCATTTTCGATTCTAAACATATCACGATGATCCTTAAAGCATGCACTTTCAGTTTATGACAAAAAATCAAAGCTTTGTGAGAAAGTGTTCTTGGCCATACCTGAGCTGGAAAACTTCAATAGTGAGCTTCCAGAACCTCCCACTTATGCAAATGAACTCCCTTGGCCCTTCTGAAGCTAGTGGGATGCTTAGAAAGCTTTGATGGTGGCTAGTTTGAAGGTTTCAGTTCTGGTGTAGCAGAATTTGAGGTCTGTGTATGTGATGTTTCAGGCTCTATTAATGGTTGATTCTTGTTCTATGGATGATGTGTGACTTGTGGTGAAGAAAAAATTGAAGTTTGATGGATGGTTTGAGAGAATCGAAGAAGGGAAGAATTTTGCAAGTTTTGTGAAATCTGATTGTGTATGTGATCTGAGCTTGTGTGTGGCTTGTTTTATGATTCATATACAAGTCCTAAACTATTGGAATGAGTCAGAAGACTTGACATGTACTGTGGGAATGGTATGGAGCAATTGGCCAAAAAGTCAATAGTTGGTGTACTTCCAGCATGGGCCAGGACAGAAGCTATCTTAGGGCTGCTTTGGGTTCAGCTGAGTTTGAGGATGACCCTTGGATGGTTCATGAGAGGATGCTGCATTTGGATCATGAGCTAGAGGAGTTTTTGCAACTTGTCCACTTGTGTTTTTCCATGATTTTTGGCTATGCACATGAGATAAACCTTGATGAATTTTGGTGTATGGTACTTCATTTAGTCATGGCAATGCATAAAAACCAATTAGTGATCACACAATTCATGGGAGGATGATTTTGCCAAGAAATCCTCTTTGCACTTTTATGAAAAATGACTTATGAACATTTGAAAATCAAAGCACAAAAATGAGATACTCCTTGGGCCAATTCTGTTTTTAGGTCATGTATGATTATGTGGTGAAGTTTAGAAGTCATTTTGAAGTCAATAGAATGCTTGGCATGAGAATTTGCAAGTTTTCCATTTGGTGCATAACTTGAAATTTAGTGATTTTTGCCAACTTTGACAAGCCATAACTTTTGATCCAAAATGAATTAGGTCATGTTCTTGTACCTTTTGAAAAGGGAATGATCCATTCTACAACTTTCATAACCAAAGTTTTTCCATTTGAAGCTTTCTTGAATCAAAAAGTAAAGGTTGAAAAAGTTGCCTAAAATGGCAATTTCATTAAAAGTCAAACTTGCCCAAAAAGTCAACTTTGCAAAAGACTTGAAATTCTTGAATTTTGTAAGCTTCTAACACCTTCCATGATCAAATAAAGATCATATACAATCAAAATGATGAAGAATGCCCTTTGGTTGGGTCATTGAGGGCCTCAGATGCCCTGATTTTGCACTGACTTGCTTGAAAAGTCAACTCTTGATCAGATGACTTCCCCATGGAATTTCTTCATGAAAATTGATATGCATACTCCCTATACCATATAGAGACCAATAGAAACAAGAATGACCAAAAAATTTGGAGTTATGGCCTCTGAAACCAAAACCCTAATTCTAGGTCATCTGTGCAGTTAAACCTGGCTCTGCTTCCATACCATTCTCAGTTCTTGTGATTCTTTGCCATTCTTGACTTTGAGAGGATATAATATGATGCTTGAACACACATAGACCCCTTTGAAGTGATTGATGACCTTTGGAATGGCTCAAGAAGCTCTTGGATTGCTCAGATCACAAACCCTAGATGCAGATGACTTTGAATCTATGCAGTGAATCAAAAATGTGATATGAGATGGTATGATTGTGTTTATGCATATGAAATGGTCATAAGCCATGGTGTGAATGGGTGAGGGAAAATTTGGGGTGTTTACAATATCCAGATGGAAGAAGCTAAGAAGATTCCCAGAGAGAACAATGCTCATTACACCTTCCCGCTACCAGAGTTCAAGAATCTGCTCAAGTTGAAAGATTTGATGAATGACAAAGTTTTCGGGGATTTTAAGACAATGTATGGATAGATTCTATACTACATGGGAAATCCTACTGAATATCAGAAGGATAGTCTCCACACTTTGGAGCAGTCTTATGATTCTCCATTATGGTGCTTTGTGTTCCCAGATTATATTCTGGCACCCACTCTAGAGGAAGTTTCCAGCATGGTGCAGATCCCTATTAGAGATAGTTCACCTTATTACAGTTCGGGAAGAGTTCTCCAAGAAGAAGAGATAGCCAGGGTTTGTCACTTGTATATAGAAAAGGTTAAGGTTGGTCTGAACAGTAGTAAATGCAAAGGGTTACAGTGGGACTTACTTATTAAGGAGGCTTTGGTTTATGCTCAGAAAGACAAATGGGAGGATTTCAGTGTTTTATTGGCTTTACTAGTGTACGGGGCTAGCTTTTATTCCTAGTGATAAAGGAATTGTGAGCATGGAGGCCATTTCCATATTTTCTAAAGGAAATCCTCTACCTACTTTGTTGGACGATTTCTATTATGAGACCATTTCCATATTTGTTAAAGGAAATCCTCTACCACAAATTGCTGCTCCACAAACTACTGTTCCCTTAAAAGATTTCAAGAAGCTAGAAGCTCAATTGCATGAGGTTAGTGTTAGACGTTGTGGCTAGTGATCTAGAGGGGGGTGAATGGATCACCTCCTTGTTTACAAGGATTTAAAATATTTTTCAGATTTTTCAAAGATTAACAGAAACAACGGTCCCAAATATACAAGCGTCTATTCTGGACCAGCCACTAGAAGACCGGACATGTGATAATGTGCTGGATTTACGATTGAGATGATAAAGAATAAAACACACAAGCTGTAAACAGTTGAATGCACCTATCACAAAAGCTATTTCCAATGAATAAAAAACGATTGAAAACGTAAATAGAGATAGAGAAGGAATACAATACGCAGAGATTTGGTAAGGAAGTTCACCACGTTCGTCCTCGCGTGTGGGTACGTCTCCCTCTCAATTTCAAACTGAAATTGAGAACTTTTATATCAATATTGATGAATTCGTCGATTACAAGGTTGCTATACAAACACCATAAATATATACACCTAGATCTTCCTATTGTATCAACCTTCCCTTGATCTGAGCCCAATCAAGATTCCCTGCAAGTAATACAAACAATTCACCGGTTCCATGATCTATTTGCGAAATTCCTCGATTTCCAAATCTTACGCTGCGGCTGAATCTGTCTTGTAAACGTGACTAACAAACCCTCAAGAACATGCCCGTTCTTGAAGGAAAACCCAGCTGGTTTTTCCTTGAAACCTTTTATCAATCTTCAACTCAGCTGGATCTCCGATCGTACCACTGAACGTTATCTCATAAGCCTTCAATTCACAGAACAACACTCACTTCCTTGTTGATGTTCTTGAATTAAGGTATTTGAGAAGATGATGAAGATGAATTTGATTCTAGGTTTCAATCCTGCTCAACATTGAATTGTCCACACTCAAAATTCCTTTTCTTGATGTGTTCTTCAATGATCTTTCACTCTGAAATTCGTCTGCAATTTCTGTGTTCTGTTGCTGCACTAAATGAAACACTCAACATATATATGCAGATTCTGTTAGAAGTAAAACAGACAAATGAATTGATTCAAAACTCGAATGAATCGATACATAATAGTATTTATACTGTTATGTATCAATACATATTAATATGAATCGATACATACTGAACAGATGAATAAAAACAGAGAATTAAACAAGCAATGAATCGATGCATGTTTGTATGTGTCGATTCATAGAAGAAATTCCAGAACCATTCTTACAGTATGAATCGATGCATGATGAGATGAATCGATTCATTTTGCGAATTTCCAGAATCATTTCAACAGCATGAATCGATGCATGATGGAATGAATCGATTCATTTTGCGTATTTTCAGAAAAACAAAGACATTGTTAAAAATGAGTCAAAAGATTTAAAGGCTAACATTTTGTCTTATTATGAAGCATATGATGAAAGCACAAACACTTAAAATTTATAATCATTCAAAACTAGAGTTGCTCACAAACTCCCCCTTTTTGATGATGACAAATTTTTTGAAGTGTGAGAATTACTCCCCCTGAGTTTATGCCTGTCATTTTTCACACTTGCCTTGCCTTTCTCCCCCTTTGTCAACATCAAGAAAGAATGCATAGGTGAAGAAACAGAATCAACAATACCAAGATATATAAGTAGAGTTCACTCACAAAGAATGAAACATAAAGTGCAAACAATTTAGACAAAAGCAAATAATCATAGGCAGTGAAATTGTCAAATAGAGTTGCGAATTACATAAACAAACCAAACCATAAAATGTTTAAACATAAAAAAACAAAGAAACTTAAGCAATAACAATGATGATATGCAAAATGAAATGCAGCTTCAATGAGGAAAATGGCCACCACACGACTCCGCATCATCTCTATCGGGGTCACGGAAACTTGGAGGAGGAGGTGGAGAAGGCATTTCATCAGGATTCTGCCCCATGAAGGCGTAACGCCTGAACCGTCTCTGAACCTCTGTGCTTTGAAATCTTTCCATAATCCCCGGGTGTGAACGACAATCATCCATAAATCCAGACATCTCATTATAGAAAACTTGATGCCACTTAACCAATTCAGTATGCCATGAATGTTGATTATGATACATTCGAGTATGCTCATCATGCCATTCTCGGTGCTCTTTATGCCATTCCGTTTGCTGGACATGCCACGCACGAGCTTCTTCATGTCGGGAATTGTTTGCAATTTCCAACTGCGCAAACATTTGAGTAAGATAGGCTGGAGCAGCAGTAGATGAAGTCGGTGGAGCCGATGAAGGAGCCGGTTCATAGTTTGTAGGAGACCACCTTTGTGGTACCCACTCACCCCAACCAGTGTTGGCATTTGCATCAGGAGGATTTTCTGCATCCTCCATATCTTCATCCCTTTGTTCTTCAACATAAATGTGTTCAGACGGAATATCAAAGTTGTAGATACGGGTTCTTGTGCTGCGTTCAAAGAAGTAGTAGCAGCGACGCTCGATATCCCACATATAACCCATATGAGAAAGAGTGGCATTGTTGAATTCTTGAACACTAGAAGACGATAAGAGAGGCACAGGAGGGAAAACCACTTTCCAAAACTTAAGAATCCGCATAATCTGGGCAGCATATGCAAGAGTGATATTCTTTGAGCTATTCCGCATCAGAAAGATACGCTTGACAAAGTAATTGGGCCAGTTTAATGGTATCTTCTTCTGCAGAATGTACAATAGATGGATGTCCGGCTTATCCAAGCGAGAATGCCCACCGGACCTTGGACGCAAGATATGTGAAAGAATCCAATGCAAAATTCTTGGAACACTTTTAATCATACCAGAAGTCAGAGGCTCATCATCAGCAAGAGGTCTTTCCAATTTAGAAATGGATGCACAGTATTCCTTCAACTTAAATTGTGTTTCAAAGTTCTGATCATGCCACATCTGCAATTCAGGCAACAGAGATGGCAGATTGAACACTTTGGGCCAATCATCAGCCTCAAAACAGTACGTTCTGGTTCCAATCGAACACTTAAACATGTAGCCTTTTCCAGTTTTCACACCAGCATAAAAAGCACGAATAAAATCTTCATGATACTCATCTTTAGCAGTTAAAAAGGACCCAAGATTTTGTGCGTCGATTAAATCCGCAACTTCTTCTAAACAAAGAGTACGTACATCACTAGTATCGAAAACATGTGGTTTCATAACTAACCTCGTTTTAAAAGAAGCTTCAAATTCTTCAACAATGGCAGGATGAAGAATGACAGTCCCAGATGGAGGAATTTCAGGAACAGAAGGAGCCTGATGGGAAGACCCAACGGGTTCTTTGCCTTTACGTTTTCCTTTTTCTCTTGGAAGCAAGACTCTTGGAGGCATAGTGATGAGATTAGGGTTTTGAGAGAAGAGGGGTTTTGTGGCAGTTAGGGTTAGAAACGAAAATGATGCAAATGAGATGATGAGAAAGACATAATGGAGTTTTATAACTGATAGACATGTCATAGCAGTTGCTGATGTGTCGATTCATAAGAAATAAATTGAATTTAAAACAGTATGCGTCGATTCATGACCTTATGAATCGATTCATTTTACGAAAATTTTGAAAATCAGGTTGCTATGTATCGATACAAGCCATTATGTATCAATACATACTGTAACCATTTAAACAGAAATTAAAAGAAAATCAACATGAATCGATTCAATATGGTTGTGATCGATTCATAATGCGAATTTTTTGAAATACAAATGGCTATGTATCGATACAAGCCACTATGTATCAATACATACTGTAACTATTTTGATAGAAATTAAAAGAAAATGAACATGAATCGATTCAAGAAGGTTGTGATCGATTCATAATGCGAAAATTTTGAAATTCAAGTGGATATGTATCAATACAAGCCACTATGTATCAATACATACTGTAATTATTTTGACAGTGATAAAAGAAATTTTGCAAGAATTGACAACAATCAATATGCAAAACAAACATTATGCAAAATGCAGAATGAATCATAACATTGTATGGATGCTTAAGAATACTTTACAAACAAAAACATCAATGTTCAAACATTCATATGAAAAGAAGTTCATGTAAACGAGAAATCATTGCTCAAACATACAATATCAACAAAGTGAAGAGAGTAACAATATTACCTTCGTCGTAGTATTCTCATGAGGTATGAGTGAAGACTACATTCAGAACTTAATAAACATGATGAGATAAATAGAAACTACATCAATCAAACTTAAGAAACCAATGCGGAGAGATCAAGAATCCCTAATTCGCGACGAATGTTGAAGAATGGTTCAGTTGCCAAAGGTTTAGTGAAAATGTCAGCAAGTTGATTTTTAGTATCAACATGCTCAAAAACAACATCTCCTTTTTTAACATGATCGCGAAGGAAGTGATGTCTAATCTTAATATGTTTGGTGCGTGAGTGTAAAACAGGATTCTTAGTGAGATTAATGGCACTAGTGTTGTCACACTTAATTGGATTGCATTTAAGTTCAATGTCAAAATCTTGTAGTTGTTGTCTTAGCCACAAAATTTGAGCACAACAGCTACCGGCTGCAACATACTCAGCCTCTGCAGTAGACAAAGCTACGGATACTTGCTTTTTACTATGCAAACTTATTAAAGAATTTGAAAACAGATGACATGTGCCACTAGTGCTTTTCCTATCTGATTTGCAGCCAGCAAAATCAGAATCAGAGTAACCTACTAAGCTGCAATCGCTTCCTTTGGAATACCAAAGCCCATATTTAGGTGTTCCATTAAGATACCTAAATATACGCTTGACTGATTTTAAGTGAGATTCCTTAGGATTTGATTGATATCTTGCACACATACACACACTAAACATGATGTCCGGTCTAGAAGCAGTAAGATACAAGAGAGACCCAATCATACCTCTATACCTTTTGACATCAACACACTTACCATGTTCATCTTTGTCCAAGTTTCCGTTGGTAGGCATGGGAGTGTCAATTGATTTAGAATTATTCATTCCAAAATGCTTGAGCAGCTCTCTGCAGTATTTTGTTTGACATACTGTTGTACCTTCATCGAGTTGCTTTATTTGGAGGCCTAAGAAGTAGTTCAATTCCCCCACGAGACTCATCTCAAACTCACCCTGCATAACATTATAAAATTCTTCGACCAAGTGTATGTTAGTTGAACCAAAAATTATATCGTCTACATAAACTTGATCTAAAAGAATGTGCTTTCCTTTGTGTTTAATGAAGAGTGTATTATCCACTTTACCTCTAGAATATCCATGATCAAGTAGAAATTTGCTAAGTCTTTCGTACCACACACGGGGTGCTTGCTTAAGACCATATAAAGCACGCTTTAATTTGTAAACATGATCTAGATATTCAGAATTTTCAAAACCGGTAGGTTGTGAAACATATACTTCTTCATTTATGACACCATTTAAAAACGCACTCTTTACGTCCATTTGGTAAAGCTTGAAATTCATAGAACACGCATACGCAAGCAAAGGACGTATAGCTTCAAGGCGAGCCACCGGAGCATAAGTCTCCTCATAATCTATGCCCTCCTCTTGGTTATACCCTTGTGCTACCAAGCGTGCCTTGTTTCTAGTTATCACTCCGCTTTCATCAAGTTTATTCCTAAAAACCCATTTAGTACCTATGATGTGATGATCTCGCGGACGAGGGACAAGTTCCCAAACGTCATTTCTTTTAAATTGATTAAGCTCTTATTGCATGGCCATTAGCCAAAATTCATCAACCAAGGCCTCTTTAGCATTTTTAGGTTCCACTTGTGATACAAAAGCGAAGTGAGAACAAAAATTACTTATCTTAGAACGAGTCAACACTCCCTTTGAAATATCTCCCAATATATTGTCTATAGGGTGGTCTTTAGAGGATTTCCAAGCTGGTGGAAGGTCCTTCACTTCAGATGTTCCTTCCTCTTTATATTTTTCATGACTAGTATCTTCCTCCTTCTCAATATCAACCGTTTCAGATTGATCAATTTCCGAAACAGCTTCTTTGAGTATGTCTTCTGTAGATACACCTGCGTCATCAAAAGAGATACCTTTTCCGACAATTTTTGGGTAAGACTCATCAAAAGAAACATGGACAGATTCTTCAACAGAAAGTAAACGCCTATTATACACTATATATGCTTTGCTTGATTGAGAGTATCCAAGAAAAATACCTTCATCAGCTTTGGCATCAAACTTCCCAAGATTTTCTTTACCGTTATTCAAAACAAAACATTTACAACCGAACACATGAAGATGAGACAAGTTTGGCTTTCTACCTTTTAAAATTTCATAAGGGGTTTTATTCAAAATAGGACGAATTAAAATCCTATTCAGAACATAACAAGCTGTGTTAATTGCATCAGCCCAAAAATATTTTGGTAATCCACCCTCATTGAGCATTGTTCTTGCCAATTCCTCTAAAACTCGATTTTTGCGTTCCACAACACCGTTTTGTTGTGGAGTTCGATGAGCTGAAAAGTTGTGCTCAATGCCATACTTGTCACAATACTTATCAAAGAGATGGTTTTGAAATTCACCTCCATGATCACTTCGGATTGTAACTATTTTGAATTCATTTTATTTTGGGACAGCTTTGCAAAACTTTTAAAAGCAGAAAAAGTTTCATCTTTGCTATGAAGGAATATAGTCCAAGTGAATCTAGAGTAGTCATCTACTATTACGAAACCATAATAGTTTCCACCTAAGCTCTTTGTCCTAGATGGTCCAAAGAGGTCCATATGGAGAAGCTCAAGGGGTCTTGAAGTTGAAATTATGTTTTTAGATTTAAAAGAGACCCTTGTTTGTTTCCCCATTTGGCAAGCATCACATAGGTAGTCTTTTGAAAATTGTATTTTTGGAAGACCTACTACTAGATCCTTGGATACAACCTTATTAAGCAAATCGAAATTAACATGCGCTAAGCGTCTATGCCATAGCCATGAATCATCATTTAAGGCTACTAGACATTTAGTGCTTGTTAAAGATACACTCAAAAGATCAAGCATATATATGTTGTTTACTCTTACACCCTTAAACACAACATTATGTTCGGTATGTTCAATTTTGCAACAAGTTTTTGTGAAAGAAACTTTATAACCTTTGTCGTATAGTTGACTTATACTTAACAAATTGTGTTTAAGTCCCTCTACAAGATGGATATCAGAAATAGGAGTGGTAGAGGGATTACCTACACTACCTTTACCAAGTATAGCTCCTTTGTTATTGTCTCCATAAGTAACATACCCCTTCTTCTTTGCTTTGAAGTCAATAAAAAGTGATATGTCACCCGTCATGTGCCTTGAACACCTGCTGTCCAGAAACCATCTTCTTTCCATGGATGCAAGACACTCATCCTACAATATCAAAAGAGAGAGGTAGGTACCCAATTTTTATTGGGTCCAAGTGGGTAAGTGGTAACATGGTTGTCTTTAGGCTTCCATTGATAAATGCCTTTAGGCACTAGAAATCTTCTAAATTTGCATTTTTCAATGGTATGGCCAGCATGACAACAATAATAACAAACACTACGATAATGATGTTGTTTACGATTGGTCCTTAAATCCTTTGGAACAAAAGAATATTTTGCATATGGAGGATTTAATGACTTTTTGAACAACCTAGTATCAATGGCATAAGTAATCTTAGGTTGCAAGGCTTTTTCCAATTTGACTTTAAGAGAAATAACCTCTTGTTGCCAAATGTGACAAGCTTCACAATGCCTTATTTTACTACAACCATCAATATCAATAGCTTTTTAATTTTCTGCAATGCTAGCTTTCAAGTATTCTAAATCTTTTTCAGCATGTTGTACTTTACCTTCCAAGTATGAAAAAAAATTTTTATCGGAAGATAATCTTTTAAATGCTTCTATAGCTTCATTATGCAGTTTTTCAAAAGCTATTTTCAATTCAAAAAAGGACATAGAAGAGAAATTGTTATAATAAGCTTGTTTTACCTTTTTATCATCACTTTTCTTCTTGTGGTGGGACTGATTTTTGGTGTGAGCCATTAGACACAAATTTGCGGTTTCATCGCTATCACTTGAGCATTGTGTACTTGATGAATCACTATCACTTTCCCAAGCAATGTAAGCTCTTCTTTGCTTATTATACCTTTTTGGTGGAGCTTTTCCTTTATCCTTTTTCTTTAAAGGACAATCCGTTTTATAATTTCCGGACTTGCCACAATTAAAGCAAGCCCCTCTTTCTCTATTCTTCTTAATCTCTTCCTGTTTTGAATCTATAGATTGTCTTCTAAACTTTATGAGATTTTTGTCGGAATGCTTGATTCCATTCTTTCGAATGAATCTATTATATCTCCTAACAAAAAGTCCCATTTCTTCATCACCGGAGTCTTCGTCACTACTTGACTCATTGTTGCTTAGCTCTTTTTGTGAGGACTTTGAGTTAGAAGCCATAAGAGCTATAGGCCTCTTCTCACCCTCTTTGTCTTTATTCTTCTCCTTTCCCTTTTTACTTTTGTTCTCAAACTTTTCTAGACTTTCTAGTTCTTGCTGATGTTCCTCCAGCTTTCCAAACAAAGTAGTCATTGTGAGTGTCGTTAGATCATTGGCTTCCTTGATAGCTGTTACTTTAGGTTGCCATTCCCTGCTAAGACATCTCAGAATTTTATTAGTAGCAATATCATTGGAAACAGGTTTTCCAAGTGCATTCAAACGATTAATGAGATGAACAAATCTCTTTTGCATGTCGGGAATAGATTCTCCTTGTTTCATGCGAAAGAGTTCGAACTCTTGATTAAGTGTGTTAATGCGGGACTGTTTTACTTCAGTTGTACCTTCATGTGCAATTTCTAAAGCATCCCACATTTCTTTAGTTGTCGAGCAATAGGAAACTCGATAATACTCATCTGCACTAAGTGCTGAAATTAGCATATTTCGAGCTCTCCAATCACTTGACCACTTTTTCTCATCTTTTTCATCCCAATCATCTTCTGGTTTAGGTACTATGGCACCTGCCTCATTCATCATGGTAATTTGAAAAGGACCATTTTGAATGGCAGCCCATACGCGCCTATCCACAGAATTTATGTGAACTCGCATGCAGTATTTCCAGTAGCCATAATTTTCACCATTGAAAACAGGAGCTCTATTATACGCCCCCTTTGGTTCAGAATCCATAACGTTACAGGCAGCCACAAAGCACCAGCGAACTGGTGCTCTGATACCACTTGTTAGACGATGTGGCTAGTGATCTAGAGAGGGGGTGAATGGATCACCTCCTTGTTTACAAGGATTTAAAAGATTTTTCAGAGTTTTCAAAGATTAACGAAAACAACGGTCCCAAATATACAAGCGTCTATTCTGGACCAGCCACTAGAAGACCGGACATGTGATAATGTGCTGGATTTACAATTGAGATGATAAAGAATAAAACACACAAGCTGTAAAACAGTTGAATGCACCTATCACAAAAGCTATTTCCAATGAATCAAAAACGATTGAAAACGTAAATAGAGATAGAGAAGGAATACAATACGCAGAGATTTGGTAAGGAAGTTCCCCACGTTCGTCCTTGCGTGTGGGTACATCTCCCTCTCAATTTCAAACCGAAATTGAGAACTTTTATATCAATATTGCTGAATTCGTCGATTACAAGGTTGCTATACAAACACCAGAAATCTATACACCTAGATCTTCCTATTGTATCAACCTTCCCTTGATCTGAGCCCAATCAAGATTCCTTGCAAGTAATACAAACAATTCACCGGTTCCACGATCTATTTGCGAAATTCCCCGATTTCCAAATCTTACGCTGCGGCTGAATCTGTCTTGTAAACGTGACTAACAAACCCTCAAGAACACGCCCGTTCTTGAAGGAAAACCCAGCTGGTTTTTCCTTGAAACCTTCTATCAATCTTCAACTCAGCTGGATCTCCGATCGTACCACTGAACGTTATCTCATAAGCCTTCAATTCACAGAACAGCACTCACTTCCTTGTTGATGTTCTTGAATTAAGGTATTTGAGAAGATGATGAAGATGAATTTGATTCTAGGTTTCATTCCTGCTCAACATTGAATTGTCCACACTCAAAATTCCTTTTCTTGATGTGTTCTTCAATGATCTTTCACTCTGAAATTCGTCTGCAATTTCTGTGTTCTGTTGCTGCACTAAATGAAACACTCAACATATATATGCAGATTCTGTTAGAAGTAAAACAGACAAATGAATTGATTCAAACCTCGAATGAATCGATACATAATAGTATTTATACTGTTATGTATCAATACATATTAGTATGAATCGATACATACTAAACAGATGAATAAAAACAGAGAATTAAACAAGCAATGAATCGATGCATGTTTGTATGTGTCGATTCATAGAAGAAATTCCAGAACCATTCTTACAGTATGAATCGATGCATGATGAGATGAATCGATTCATTTTGTGAATTTCCAGAATCATTTCAACAGCATGAATCGATGCATGATGGAATGAATCGATTCATTTTGCGTATTTTCAGAAAAACAAAGACATTGTTAAAAATGAGTCAAAAGATTTAAAGGCTAGCATTTTGTCTTATTATGAAGCATATGATTAAAGCACAAACACTTAAAATTTATAATCATTCAAAACTAGAGTTGCTCACAGTTAGGGTTGAGAATATAGAGGTGACTAGTTTGTATCATCGCATGGCTCGTGCTAACGAGGTTCTAGAAGAAAAGATGCACAAGATGTACCAAGATCAGGAAGCCAAAGAGAGGGAATTTGTTGGAAGAGAAGCCTATTTCCAGAGAAGAGGTTTGATGGACATCAAAAGAGAAGATGAATACATGAAGGCTAGGAAGTCACTCAGAGAAGCTAACTTGTCCATCACCATGTGGCAAGACTAGTGAAACGAAAGTCAGAAAGAGCGTCAGGAGAAAGAGAAGTGTTATGAGCTACAGATAGCATCCCAGAAGGAAGAGTTGAAGTTGTTTCACAAGGGTCATCAGGAGAAGTCTTGACAGCTAGAGGAAGCACTTAGGGAGATGGAAGATCTCAATCTGATGGCTGGAGTTAAGAAGACTAGGTCCGAGCCAGGACCTAGTAAGGAGGATGTTGAGGTCTTCCTACAACCTTAGGGTTTTATTTTGTTTTCTTTATATTCGGATTACCTATAGGCTTGTTGTAGGAATCCTAATTCATTTTTCTTTCCGCTTTTTTAATTTTCATTCTGTGAGACTTGTAACCCTACGTGGATTGTTGTTATTCTTTCCTTGTAGGCTTTGCTTTATGGTATGCAATTCTTATTTAGATTCTTGATCTCTGTGTGACTTAAAACTTGGTTGTGCAAAGTTATCTGGGTAAAGTGACCTTGCAAAGTTTTTCTCTCAAAGAGTAGTTTTCAGAATGCCATATGGATTTTCTTTAACAGATACCAGAAATGGGGCGCAAAAGGCCTGATAATGAAAGCGCAAACATTTGCATTGCATTACATATCACCTTGGTTCTCTATTTTGCAGGTACAATTCCAGGTTTCTAATATCTCTTCCATTTCAGGCACTATTGTTGCAAAGAGAGTTCACATATACCCGAACAAGGAGAATCGAGGAAGAATAAGAATTATGGAACAAATGCAAACAGAGCTTATGGAATTGCGTAATAGAATGGACCAGTTTATGAACCTTATTGTAAACACCCCAAATTTGCCCTCACCCATTCACACCATGGCTTGTGATCATCCTCATATGCATAAACACAATCATATCATCTCACATCTCATTTTTGATTCACTGCATAGTTTCTAAGGCATCTGCACCTAGGGTTTGTGATCTGAGCAACCTCAGGGCATCCTGAGCCACCCCAAAGGCCACCAATCAACTCAAAGGGGTCCATGTGTGTTCATATGTCATATTCCATCTCTTCAAAGTCAAAAATGCAGAGGAATCACAAGGACTAGGGTTTGAGTGGATGCAGAGCCAGGTCAAACTGCACAATTGACTGAAAATTAGGGTTTTGGTTTCAGAGGCCATAACTCCAAATTTTTTGGTCATTCTTGTTTCCATTGCTCTTTATATGGTATAGGGAGTATGCATATCAATTTTCATGAAGAAATTCCATGGGGAAGTCATCTGATCAAGGGTTGACTTTTCAGACAAGTCAGTGTAAAATCAGGGCATCTGAGGCCCCCAATGACCCAACCAATGGGTGATCTTCATCATTTTGAGTGTATATGATCTTTATTTGATCATGGAAGAAGGTTGAAGTTCATAGAAATCAAGAATTTAGGGTTTTTGCAAATGTTGACTTTTGGAGCATAGTTGACTTTCTCAAGAATGCATCATTTTAGGTCATTTTTCAAGCCATGATTCTTGATCCAAAAATGCTTCAAATGGAAAAACTTTGGTCATGAAAGTTGTAGATCTCATTTTTCTCTTTTCAAAAAGTACAAGAACATGACCAAACTCTTCTTGGATCAAAAGTTATGGCAATGCAAAGTTGGCTAAAATCATTGATTTTCAAGGCATGCCCTAAGTGAGAATTTTGCAAAATCTTGGACCAATGCATATTGCAGCCTCTAATTCATCTCAAACCAGCACATAAACATTCTCTAAGTCATAAAATTCAGAATGAACCAAGAATGCCCATGGTTATGGTTCATGTAACAAGACTTTTCTCATGAAGTACAAAAAGGCAACAACTTGCAAAACACTCATGACACTTCCCTCAACTTGCTGCCTTGGCCTTTGAACCTTGCTGGCTCTCTCACCACACCATACTGCGCCAGCCCTAGCCTTTGTACCAAGCTAGTATCAAGCCCATGCCTCTCTTACAAGAAATTTGACTTTTTGCAAAAGTAGACATCCCAATCACCACAGGCCATGTCACATCCTCTGGCCACTTGCATTTGTTTATTGCATCCTTTGGCAAGCCATAACACTAAGCAAGCAAGGCAGAAACTACACACATCATCACATACACAATAACACACCAAGCTGCATTTTGCTTCGAATCCCTCTGCCCAGCCACAAAACATCCCAACCATTTCCACACTTCAAATCATCATGATCCATTGAGGAGAAACCAGCCAAGAGCCAGGCCTGAAACCAACCACAAAGCCACTTCACCATTTTCATCTCAGCCTGCATTTTCTTTCGAATCTCCTTCCACAAACCACAAACACACCAACAAACACCACAGACCTTCTCCATTCATCCTCAGGACCACAACTCATCATTCACAATGGCCTGAAACCTCCAGAAACTCCATTGCCATTTCTGACCAAGCTTGAGCAGAAGCTTTCGAAACTCACTATCCAGCCAACTTAAACTCTCATTGAGCATTCAAACATCATCTGGGGATCAAGTAGATTAGATTGCACAAGGAGAGGTGGCCAGAAAGTTCTCAGGTTGAAAGCTCCAAATCTCAGGTAGCTTGAAATTCATTTTTCCAGAAATCATTTTTCTTGTTACAAACTTGTTCTATGTGATTCACTGATTATCCTGATGTCCTTGGTTTTGAAAATGGCTTTGAAATAAGTATTTAATTTGCTTCTGAAGCTTGCGTGCCCTAGTTCTTGTCCTCTTCGATTCAGCTTATTTAGGAAATATAAATGTGTTTTAGGATAGGGGTTTGATTCGTGAGGATGTGAGGAACATTTCCCAGTTTTTAGTTTTCATTTTTGATACGTTTTTAGGGAGTTTGAAGTTTCTCAGGGAGAGAGCTGGCCGGAGAAGACGACCGGAGGTCTTCTCCGGCAGCCTGAGAGTGATTAGGGCTAATGGTCATTAATTAGCAAACTTTAAACCTGGGCCCTTGAATGTTGCTTCCCGCGCGCTAGTGGATGGCCCTGATTCGTCATTAGAAACCCTAACTGTAATTAATTAATTCATAACTGTGATTAACCAAGTTTGAATGTGAGCCACAAGATCACGCGCCAAGTCAATGGTCCCCTCCCCAGATTGCATCTCAGCCTCTCATTCTGTTTACTTTTATTTTATTTGATTTTTAAATCATTTTATTTCATTAAACTTGCATAATTATTTTAAAATAGTTAAAAATTCTTAAAAATTATGAAACTTTTTCCTAAAAGTTTATTTAATTTTTAAGACCCAAAAACATTTTTATTTTATTTTTTATCATTAAAAAAGTATTTTTAAATATTTAAAAGATTATTTTTAATTGATTAATGGGAATTAATTAATTAAAAATACTTTTAGGTATTTAAAAATTACAAAAAAATTCATGAAATGTTCTAAGACATTTAGAAACATTGTCCAACCTTCAAACCAAATTTCTTTTTTGATCTTGATGCATTTTAAGAATTTTTCATTGAATTAAATCATTTTTTATGCATTATTTTGATCATGGGTTCAAAAATTCATTTCTGCCTATTGGAGAAGGTTTGGACATTGATTCTTTTTGCTTTGTTTTGTGTTTAGCATATAGTTTCTAAGATAAAATGGCCATGATTTGATATTGCATTTTCCAATTGTTTGACATTTCTTTTGTTAAGAACCCTAAAAAACCCTAATAACTTATAAAATTCATATCTTGAGATTGGTTAGGAGTTGAGAGTTCCCCTTTGGGCAGTGGTTCATTATAGGTTTAGGGTTTCTTTGGATGGCATTTTCCATTTTTTATCTTAGGGTTTGCTTCTGTTTTGAGTTTTGGTTTGATGTTTAATCCATGAACCCTAATTTGGGATTTCTCTTGCATCCTTCTTGCATTTCCTTGCATAACATGACTTGTCTTTGCATTTTGTGCATTCTTGTGATTCATTTGGCATCTTAGGGCACATAGAAAGCATGTTTGATCATTGCATTACATATTTGCCATGTCATTTGTCTTGTATGCTTCATAACTTTTCATGTTCATTCATGCTCCTTAACCTGCATCATCTGCATCCATGATCTTGTATGAACATATCCATGTCTTGCCTCATGTTTGCAGCACCCCATAACATCATAATCATCATCAACATGCTTCTGGTTTGGTCTAGCATCATGTCATTTCATTTCATTTAGCATTGCATTGCATTTCTTTCTAACATTTCAGGTGGTAGGTAAACTTGAGAAGTGAATTTGCCTTCACTTCTCATAACTTTTCTTTTCATCTCTCTTGCATCCATTGCTGCATTTCTATTTGTGTTTGAGATTGAGCTTGCTCATTCTTCTTCCTCCTACTTTCTTTCTTCAAGTGACTTGACTTCTTGAATGAAGCAAGCCACTTTGCTTCTCTTGATCTTGTTCATCTGCTTCCTGGTGGTTCTTCTGAAGATTGTTCTTGAAAACCTCACAAACCTTAGGATCAACCAAGCATGACAATGAATTAGGGTTTTGATTAGTCTCCCCCCATAGTTTTACCTTTGTGTCTCTCTTTGAGTCTTCTCTTCTCATCTCATAATCAGGGACCAAACCCTAAAGGCTTTAAGACTTTGTGATTAAGCTTATGCCTGCATCCTTCTCTTAGGATGGAGTGCATAACTTTAATCCTAAGCCTTGAACCCTTAATGTGTTTAAATCTCTTAACCAATTCACTTAATAAATATCAAGACATCACACTTGTAACTTGGGCCTTGCATTAGGGTTCTAATTCTTCCTTAAGTGGTTAAGAAGGACTAACCCTAGTGTTAATGGACAAGTCCCCCTCAAGTTGTCTTACAAATCATAAAAATCACTTCATCACCATATCATTAAATAAAATCCACTTAATCAAAGGCTTGTTTTGTCATGGGTTTAATCCCTAATCATGGATTAAGTTGAGGAGCTTTCCTCAGCTTAAACATTCTCATCTATCATCCTTCTTTTAGGATGGTGTAATGAGTCTGTTTAATCCCTGATTATGGCTTAACCTCATTACTCAACACTAAACAAAAACCACAAAAACATCTAAATAATCACAAGTAGGTTAATGATCTTAATCCTGCATCAAAGGTGATTAAGTGTGAGAATCTGACTTCACACTTAAGGTATTCTCATTACCCCTAATCAGAGGGGAGATGTGATGAGTTTACTAACCCATTGGTTTAGGCTTAAGCTCATTAACTTACGACAAACTTCAAAAGCAATAAAAGACTGAAAACTCAAAAAACAAACAATAATCGTCTCCTTCGGGGTTCTTTTCTCATCACCTTCACTCATAAACGAGAACTTGCTTCTTCCGTCTAATGCAAGACAGTTTGCACCTGAGCCAGACAGGTCATACACTTGAGCATTGACAAGCAAGCAGTTCATCAGTCAATTCATCTTTCAGTCTCTTTGGGTCGAACTACGGTGTTCTGACTTCCTCATTGCACGAGAGGATACGTAGGCATAACTTAACAGTTATCGAACAAAAGTCTCTGTATATTCCCCCTCTTTCTAGCTTCATTCTTTAGCCTCATGATCTTGAGCATTTCACCTTGTTCTTACACTGACACTTTCATACTTCACATCACTTATACACTTTACACTGACACCTGTACATCTTTTCCAGCTATTTTATACACAGATTGCACCGACACTACCCCTTTAAAACACAAATCTTTTAAGCGTGGATCCCGTCGAGTACGGCGGACAATCTGGGTGCTAATACCTTCCCAGGTTGTAACCAACCCCCTTTCTCAGTCTCTCTGGTTCGCAACCGTCTTATCCATCTTTCCCTAGGTCTGTGCAGCATTACCTTTCCTCCGGGATAAAAATGCCTAGCTGGCGACTCTATTCATCTCCAGTGAGTTCACTGCTGTGTGTTCTCATTGTCCCTCTCGCCGACCGTTCGCGTCTGTACCTTTATCCGGACCTGGTCCCATTTATCGGGAGCGACAGCTTGGCGACTCTGCTGGGGACCCTTATACTGCAACCAGGGCTTCTGGTTCTTTTTGTGGGTTCCTCCTAGCGCTTGTTTGATTTGTGTTTACTGGGGTGTTATGTGCTTGTTTGTGCTTGTATTTATTTTTGTTTATTGCTTTATGTACAGTTACTTTACTGCTTCCTTTATTGCATTTATATATCATACTGTCATTGTTGCTGGCTGGATCTGTTGTTTGCCTTGGTGGGTGGGTGTTTCATTGAGAGTTAAGGTCCTATACCTGGGACCTGAGTGACACCTAGGCTAGAGTGAATCATATTCTTTCCCATTCCATTTCGGTCTGGTGCGGGAATACGAAACACGGTTCAGATATGGGTTTCTTCTTGAGAACTCTGTGTTGCAGATTTCCTGCAATGCTAGGGCTATCTGGGAAGCCTGCTAAGTCTGGATAACCTTTTAGTATTGACCTTCAGAAACTGAGGTGAATTAGAGGAGGAACTTTTATGGTTATTGTAAACACTGTACCTCTGGGTTAGAAGTGTTTACACTTCTCATAACTGATCCAAGTCTGAGGATCCTTGTTCTAGATCACCACCTGTGAGGGGGTTGGGCTGTTTACAGGTTTGCAGGTACCTTGACCTCAGAATACCCTGTTACTTTGACTTTGTTAAGAATGCTCCATGTTGGATAGTTCTTGTGATTCTAAAACCCTGGACATGTGGCTCTTTATTTGAGTCCCCCTACCTTGGTTACTGGATTTATAGACCTCCATCTGGGATTCTTGAACACACATGGACTTATATCAGGGCATTTTGATCAGATCCAGCTCAGTCACAAACCCTTTGCATATCATTTGCATACATAACCATTGCATCATATTAACATTTGCTTATTTGTGTTTCAGGGTATCCATTTTCATCTGGTTTTGGTTTTGACCCCATCTGCATTACTGACCTATCTCCACCAGCACTAGCTTCAGCTTGTCAGCCATATACTTCAAATACTTGCACTAGCCAGCCAGTGGCCCACTCCTCAGCATCTTCATCAGCACTCTACTCAGTCTTCAGCATCATGGCTCCAAAGAAAAGCAACATCACCTATCATTTCTTCCAACCAGACTTATCAGACATCAGGAGGATCCAAACCCTGATCACTCCAGATCACATACCTTTGTTCAGGGAGCATTATGGGGATATACTTGACTTGGTCATGGATCTGGACCCATCCCAGAGGAGTTTGATCCACACCTGCATTCAGTTTTATGACCCCCCATTGAGATGTTTCACCTTTCAAGACTTTCAGTTGGGGCCTCTTTTAGAAGAATACTCATCTTTGATTGGTTTGCCTATCAAGAGGGAAATCCCTTTCAACCCTGAAATGGTCTTTCCCAACAATGGAGAGATAGCAAAAGCTTTGCACCTGGAACCTGCTTTGATTGAGCAGCATATGACCTCTAAAGCTGGGATCCCTGGCTTTCATCTGGACTTTCTAATTTCTCAAGCTAGTCTGAAGGCTTCCCTGGGGGAATGGAGAGCTGTTTGTGCTCTGTTGGCCTTAAGTGTATATGGAATTGTGTTGTTTGCAGATGAGCCTCGATTCATTAGCAAGAATGCAATCCATTTGCTCATCCTGAAGAACCCAGTGCCAACTTTGCTAGGAGATCTCTATTACTCAGTGCACCAGAAGAATGAGAAGCAGAGGGGAAGGCTAGTGAGGTGTTGTGCTCCATTATTCCATGCTTGGCTTCTTAAGCATCTACCCAGGACAGATGCATTCCTAAATCCTCATCAGCAAAGCAACTGGGCTAAGAGGCTCACTACTCTCACTTCAGCAGACATCAGATGGTGTACTCAAAGCACCAAGGGCAGAGATATCACTACAAGCTGTGGGCACTTTCCCAATGTGCCTTTAATAGGGGTCAAGGGAAGTATCAATTACAACCCTCTGCTGTTCAGGAGGCAATTAGGCTATGCACTGGTCCATACTCCCAGGGAGCAAGACTTGGTTGAGACCCTCTACTGTGAGAACAAGATTAGTCTGGCAATTGTTAGGCAGGCTGCCTGGGCCTGGGATCATGTTCAAACCAAGGGAATCACCACTCTGGGGAAGTGCAATAATGTGGCATCAGTCCAATATTATGAGTGGTCCCATGCCAGGGCCCAATTCTCTGGAATGCCCTTCACCATAGAAGACATGCCTGAGTCATCTTCAGCACCACCCCCTGCCACTATCAGTCTGGAGGAGTTTGAAAGCTTGAAGGAAAGAAATGAGAAGTTAACCCAGGCTTTGCAGAAGACCCTCCGGGAGAGGAGTGAAGGTGTGAGGGAGATTGAAAGATTGGAGAAGTTGAGGGTGGAACACTTGACTAAAATTGAGAAGTCTGGAGATTATATCAACAAGTCTAAAGCTGGTGAGCAGATTCTGAAGAATGCTTGTAAAGAAGCCCAGTTCCAGAGAGCAAGAACAGACTTGTATTTGAAAGAGAGTCAGGCCAGGTGGGTCCGGATCACTGAGGCCCGTACTCTAGAAGACAAGAGAGTTCAGGACAAGATGGAGCAGATAGAAAAAGCCCTGGCAGCAGCCCAGAAGGAAATATCAGAGCTAGAAATCAGAGCTGGAGTGAAGAGGTCTAAAGACCAAAGTCAGAGCAAGAAGTTGACTGCAGCTGTTGCAACAAGAAACCTTCTCATCAGAAATCTTACGGAGCGGCCGGCTGATCCTGTGACCGAAGCACTTCTTAAGGAAGTTCGTGAGGATGAGTTTGGCCTTGGAGTTTGATCATTTGCTTGTTGTTATTCCTATTCCATGTACTTTTGTTTTTGTGATGTATTTTGACCCCTTAGAGGGCTGGTGTTGTAAAATGAACAAGATGTATTATTTCACCTTCTGTAATATATTTGTGTTAGTTTCCATCTGGGTTTATTTCGAAAGCAACTTCAACAGCAACATCTTCAAGGGTCTGGAAGGGTCAAAACTGAAGACCAAACCGGATACCTTGAGAGCAAATAAGCATAACTGCATTGCATGCTAACCTCTTTTGTTTTGTAGGGTTTTGTTTTGTTGTTACTAACCTCTGTTGTGATATTCATGAATTATTGCTCGCCGCCGGGTATTTCCTCTCAACAGGCCACACAGGTACCCAACTAGAAACAACCTTCCGGGCATCCAAATGGACCAGATGCAACAAGACCTTACAGAGGTCAGAAACCAGATGGCAAACGAAAGATTGGAGATGAGAACCCAGATAACACAATTCATGGAAGTGATGAACAATTTAGCTCAAAGCCAGGAGAGGCTCAGAGCTTTGGTAGAAGGGAGGAATCAAGATGAGCCCCATGTGGGGACTGCCGGCACAAGTAACAATGAACGGGTGCAACCCCATGTTAACCCTCCTGTGTTTGGCCCACATCTACATCCTGAGATTAACATTCCTGCAAATGTTCAAGGGACAGCCACTGCAGCCAGGGTACTTCAAGAAGACCCTCAGGAGGACCAATTTACAGTAATGGGTGCTGGAGAGGAAACTTATGATAGACGGTTGGAAGAAATAGCTGAGAAGTTGAGGTCCTTAGAATCTCAAAATTCTTTGGGTTTCGACGTCATGGACATGGGTTTGGTAGACGGGGTCAGGATTCCCCATAAGTTCAAGCCTCCTTGTTTCGAAAAGTATAATGGGACTTCATGCCCCCGGACTCATTTGCAATCATTTCTGGGGAGGCTGAAGGCCTATACAATGGATGAGAAGCTCTGGATGTTCTACTTTGAAGACAGCCTGACTGGAGCATCAAGGGAATGGTATTCCCATTTGACAAGGGCAACTGTAAGATGCTGGAAGGACCTGGCAGAGGCCTTCATCCGACAGTATCAATACAACTTAGACATGGCACCCAACAGGACCCTCCTGATGGGAATGTCACAGTCGTCAAGGGAAAGTTTCCGAGAATATGCCCAGAGATGGAGGCAATTGGCTGCTGCCGTTCAACCACCAATGTCTGAGAGAGAAATGGCAGACATGTTTATGAACACTCTCCAGGGAACGTATATTGACAGGTTGGCTGCTTTCTCCTCCACTAGCTTCGCAGATGTTGTCATAGCTGGGGAGAGAATTGAAAGCCTGTTAAAAATGGGTAAGATCTCTGACAATGGTGCCAGCTCGTCCAGTAGTACAAGAAAGCCTTTTGCAGGCCCGAGAAGAACTGGCGAGACCAATGCCATTCACACCAACAGGGGTAGGCCCCAGTATGTTCAAAGAACAATAGCAGCAGTTACTATCCCTGCTCCAGCTCACCCACAGCCAGTCTATCAGCCTCCTCAACAAAACTTCCAACAACAGCCTCAGTATCATCAGAATCAGTATCCTCCAAGGAACTTCAACAACAACAACAACAACAACAATCAACAGAGGCCATTCCAACAGAGGCCATCCCAAGCTAACCGAGTGATCGACCCGATCCCAATGCCGTACGCTGCCTTGTTGCCACAACTTCTGAAACTCAACCTAGTTGAGCTAAGAATGTTGGCACCTCCGGATCCCAACAGTCTACCAAGGAACTATGACTCCAATGCTAGGTGTGCTTTCCATTCAAACGCACCTGGTCACAGTACAGAAAAATGCAGGGCTCTGCATATGAAGGTACAAGACTTGGTAGACTCCAAGGCTCTGAATTTTGCGCCTCCGCCCAATGTCAGTAAAAACCCAATGCCAAATCATGGTGGTCCCCGAATTAACGCTATTGAAGAAGACCAACCGTCTTATTTAATAACCAGTGTGGATCAGATCAGGACACCATTGGTGGAAATCAAGGCTCAACTTCGTGAGAACCAAATATTTCCAGGGTGTGAACTAGGGTGTCCCTATTGCAATATTTCATGGAATGGGTGTGAGGACCTGAGGAATGGCATTGACAGCCTTATTCAGAGTGGCCTGCTACAGATCACTACATCATTCCCGACAAATCCGGCAACTTCATCAGCAACGGTTTCAGACCCTCCTACAAATGCCGCAACTATTGTTCCCGACAATTCGTCAGCACCATCAACAAGTACTTCACCTGTCCTTCCAAATGATCAGTTTTCAACAGTTTCTCCTGCTACAACTTCAGCTTCATTCCATTTCGAATCTCCATCAACAACAACAACAGTCCTTCCAACAATACCTCCTACAACACCAGCAATCAATCATGAAGATGTCTCCACTGTTACCATATTCTACGATCCTGAAAATAACTCCGCCTACCATTCAGAAGGTGTTGCTCCCGCCAGAGCACCAGTTACAATCTTTTATGATCCACAAACAATTACAGTCCCTTCAGCAGCAGCAATCAGTCCAGTCACTGTCACGGTGCCTGGACCAGTACCATATGAAAACAATAGGGCCATCCCTTGGCACTATGGCTCTGACGTGTACTGTGAAGGGAAAAGAATCACTCTTGAAACATCAGCACCTGCACCACAAGTAGATAATGTGGGGGGAGGCGGAGGCTTCACTCGAAGCGGACGTCTCTTTGCTCCACCAATTCAAAGACCTACAGCCGAGGCAGAAGCTGCTGCCAAGGCAAAGGGAAAGAGCCCGGTGCAGGAAGATCAAGCTGCCAAAGAAACCCTGAAAACTCCATTCGATCAGGAAGTTGATGAGTTTATGCGGATCATCAAAAAGAGCGATTATAAAGTTGTGGATCAGCTTCACCAGACGCCATCCAAAATCTCCATCCTCTCACTGCTTATGTGCTCCGAAGCCCATCGGAATGCACTACTTAAAGTCTTGCACGCAGCTTACGTGCCTGAGGAGATTACTGTCAACCAATTGGAAACCGTGGTTGGGAATGTTACTGCTAGCAATGGGCTAGGGTTTACCAATTCTGACTTGACAGCGGATGGCCGCAATCACAACAAAGCCTTGCACATAACCCTGGAATGCAAAGGAGCTGTCCTTTCTCATGTGCTGGTGGACACAGGTTCTTCCCTGAATGTCTTACCAAAGAAGGCTCTGGTGAAGTTAGAATATGACGGATTGGCATTGAGACCCAGCAACCTGGTGGTGAGAGCCTTTGATGGTTCGAAGAGATCGGTTCTGGGAGAGATTGAGCTGCCCGTGACAATTGGCCCGCAAACCTTTAAAACTATCTTTTATGTGATGGACATTCAGCCCGCCTACAGCTGTTTGTTGGGTAGACCCTGGATTCACGCCGCCGGCGCAATAACGTCTACCCTTCACCAAAAGTTAAAATTTGAGTGGGAAGGTCAAGTTGTCACAATCTGTGGGGAAGAGGATATTTTCGTTAGCCATCTGGCTACCTACAAGTACATTGAGATGGATGGGGAGATCCATGAAACAATGAGCCAAGGTTTTGAAGCCTTAAACGTCAATGAAGCATCTGCCGTGTCAGGTATCTCCATGTCGTCTTATCAACAAGCCCGGAAGGTTGTTGAGGAAGGAACTGCCCTAGGCTGGGGCAAAGTTTTAGCTGTGGAGGAGAAAAAGGACAAATTTGGGTTGGGTTACAAACCAACTCAACATCAAGCGAAGGCTGCTGCAGAGCCAGGTTTTGTCAGTGGGGGAATGCTTACCCCTGATGCTATCAACTATCTGGAAGACGAGCTGGAAGAGGAGCGCAATCTGGAGAATTGGATTCGTCCAAAGATCCCGGGGAGCAGTGTCTCAAACTGGTCTTCCCAGGAAATTATAAGAGTTACTCATGCAGAGTAATTATTATTTCCTGTATTTTTTTATAGCATGCATCAAAGTCTTGCATCTTGCCCAAGATGACAAGACTCATTTTGTAATCAGGGCCATCTGTACTTTTGTGCAAACAAGATTAAATTAATGAAATATCAGACATCTTTTTGCAAACGAGTCTTTTTCTTTTCTGCTCACTGTTTTTCCATTTTTCTTTTTGTACAAAAATAAATGGCGGTGTTTTCAAAATGATAACTTCATTTCACTTTTTTTCTAAAGCAAGATTAAAATCAATCACTAAAATAAACAAACTGAACCCTTGCAGAGAGTGCCTTCCTGACAGCACCGACAACAGCTAGCCAATCAATCAAGCCGATGAAGGGGTTGAAGAGGAATATGAGCTTCCTGAAGAGCTAGCCAGGTTGTTGAGACAGGAGGAAAAGGTTATTACTCCTCACCAGGAGGAGATTGAAGTGATTAATCTTGGTACGGAGGAAGACGTGAAAGAAGTCAAAATCGGGGCCTGCCTGCAAGACTCAGTAAAGAGACAACTGATAGATCTGCTTCAAGAGTATGTTGATGTGTTTGCTTGGTCGTATCAAGACATGCCAGGGTTGGATACCGACATTGTTGTGCACAAGCTGCCTCTAAGGGAAGAATGCCCACCGGTCAAACAGAAGCTGCGCCGAACTCGCCCAGACATGGCTATGAAAATCAAGGAAGAGGTACAAAAGCAATGGGACGCCGAGTTCCTTGCTGTGACTAGCTATCCACCGTGGGTCGCTAACATAGTACCTGTGCCTAAGAAAGACGGCAAAGTAAGAATGTGTGTTGACTACCGGGATCTGAACAGAGCCAGCCCGAAAGATGACTTCCCATTACCTCACATTGATGTATTGGTGGATAACACGGCTCAGTTCTCGGTATTCTCCTTCATGGACGGATTTTCGGGATATAATCAGATCAAGATGTCACCTGAAGACATGGAGAAGACAACATTCATTACACCTTGGGGCACGTTCTGTTACAAAGTGATGCCATTCGGACTGAAGAATGCTGGTGCCACATATCAACGGGCTATGGTGACATTGTTCCACGATATGATCCACAAGGAAATAGAATGTTATGTGGATGATATGATCGCCAAGTCCCTTACAGAGGAAGATCACCTGGTGAATCTGCTGAAGTTGTTCAAGCGTCTGAGGAAGTACCAATTGAAGCTGAACCCCAACAAATGTACGTTCGGGGTGCGATCCGGTAAGCTGCTGGGCTTTATTGTAAGCGAGAAAGGGATTGAAGTGGACCCTGATAAAGTCAAAGCCATTCAAGAGATGCCTGCACCGAAAACTGAGAAAGAAGTCCGAGGGTTCTTAGGTCGATTGAACTACATTTCGCGGTTCATATCTCACCTTACGGCAACCTGTGAACCCTTGTTCAAGCTGTTAAGAAAGGAACAAACGGTCAGGTGGAACGAAGATTGCCAGAAAGCTTTTGACAAGATCAAGGAATATTTACAAGAACCTCCAATCCTCATGCCGCCAGTTGAAGGAAGACCTCTGATTATGTACTTGACAGTATTAGAAGAGTCAATGGGGTGTGTACTAGGTCAGCATGACGAGTCTGGTCGAAAAGAGTATGCAATATACTACCTAAGCAAAAAGTTTACCGACTGTGAACAACGTTATTCACTGCTCGAGAAAACTTGCTGTGCTTTAGCGTGGGCTGCTCGCCGACTGAGACAGTATATGTTGACCCACACTACCTTATTGATCTCAAAAATGGATCCGGTTAAGTACATCTTCGAGAAGCCAGCTCTTACCGGACGGGTTGCAAGATGGCAGATGATTCTCACAGAATACGACATACAATACACATCTCAGAAAGCCATCAAAGGCAGTGTACTATCTGAATATCTTGCTGAGCAACCCATTAATGACTACCAGCCTATGAGGTTTGACTTCCCCGATGAGGACATCATGTTCATTAAAGCAAAAGATCACGAAGAGCCTATTCACACTGAAGGGCCTGACCCGGAGGAAGAATGGACTATGATGTTTGATGGGGCTGTTAACATGAATGGTCGCGGTGTTGGTGCAGTACTCATTACACCTAAAGGAGTTCACATGCCTTTCTCGGCAAAACTCACTTTCAACTGCACTAACAACGAAGTTGAATACGAAGCTTGCATTATGGGTCTTGAGGAAGCCATTGACCTCAGGATCAAGACATTGACCGTATTCGGAGATTCAGCTCTGGTAGTTAATCAAACCAACGGAAAATGGTACACCCATCAGGATCATCTGATACCTTATAGGGATTATACGAGAAGGTTATTGACTTTCTTCACAACGGTCAAGCTTGAGTATATCCCTCGGGACGAGAACCAGTTTGCAGATGCTCTTGCTACCATTTCATCTATGATCAAAGTTCAAGCTGCCAACTTTGTACCTCAGATTTCAGTGTCTAGACTCGATAGACCAGCATATGTATTTGCAGTGGAAGTTGTCAAAGATGATAAGCCTTGGTTTCATGACATTAAGTGCTTCTTGGAGGATCAAACATACCCACCTGGGGCATCTCCCAATGATAAGAAGACTTTGAGAAGGCTTGCTGGAAGTTTCTTTCTGAACACCGACGGGTCTTTATACAAGAGGAACTTTGATATGGTACTCCTCAGATGTGTTGACAAGACGGAAGCAGATTTGTTGATGCATGAAGTGCACGAAGGATCTTTTGGTACCCACGCAGGGGGGCATGCCATGGCTAGGAAATTGCTAAGATCAGGTTATTATTGGATCACAATGGATGCAGACTGTTGTGCCTATGCCAGAAAATGTCACAAATGCCAGATCTACGCAGATAAGGTGCATGTGCCTCCCAACCCTCTGAACATCATGTCTTCACCATGGCCCTTTGCCATGTGGGGCATTGATATGATTGGCAAGATTGAGCCAACTGCTTCGAATGGCCACAGATTCATCCTGGTCGCCATCGACTATTTCACCAAGTGGGTTGAAGCAGCCTCATACGCAAATGTTACAAGACAAGTGGTAGCCCGATTCCTGAAGAGAGATATCATCTGTCGGTATGGAGTGCCCGAGCGAATCATTACTGATAATGGTTCCAACTTGAACAACAAGATGATGGCAGAGCTGTGCCGGGACTTCAAGATCCAACATCACAATTCTTCTCCTTACAGGCCAAAGATGAATGGCGCTGTTGAGGCAGCAAACAAAAATATCAAGAAGATTGTGCAGAAGATGGTAGTCACCTACAAAGACTGGCATGAAATGCTACCGTTTGCCTTACATGGGTACCGCACCTCAATCAGAACGTCCACTGGGGCAACACCGTATCAGCTTGTGTATGGTATGGAAGCAGTCCTACCTGTTGAAGTTGAACTACCCTCTCTACGGTTACTAATGGATGTTAAACTGAGTGAAGCAGAATGGGTTCGATCCCGATACGAACAATTGAGTCTGATCGAAGAGAAGAGATTGACTGCAATCTGCCACAGACAGTTATATCAGAAGAGAATGAAGAAAGCCTTCGATCAGAAAGTCAGGCACCGAGAGTACCAAGTAGGGGATCTTGTGTTGAAGAGAATCCTCCCTCCTCATACAGACCACAGGGGCAAATGGACTCCAAATTACGAAGGACCATTTGTTATAAAGAAAGTTTTCTCCGGTGGAGCACTGATGCTCAGCACCATGGATGGTGAAGATTTCCCATCCCCTGTGAATTCAGATGCAGTTAAAAAATACTTCGCATAAAATGACCCACTGGACATAAAAACAGAATGTAAGTCCAGGCAAAAATAGGGCATCCCGGCGAGTCAAAAACAGAATAAAAGACTCGGGCAAAAATAAGGGAAATAAACAAAAAATGTACACCCGCTGAGTTGAAAAGCCGCATTGGACAACTCAGGCAAAAATGGGTATCCTGATGGATTGAAAACCCGAAAGGGCGATCCATGCAAAATAAGGGAATAAGCGAACAACTGCATTCTGAATTCGTCTGTATTGTCACAACTTGGAAAGCCTTGAAACGATCAAGCTTCAATCAGAATCAGCCTTCTTCAGAAAGCAAGACGAGAAGAACGTCATTGTCGTACGAGTCATAGCAGAGGAGGAATCTCCCTTGAAAGCGTCGTCAACATCGCCAGCACTTTGTTTCTCAATTTGTAACAATCTCTTCATTTCAGGAGATGTGTTTCCTTGACTGTATCTTGCTGATTCAGGGCACATGAATTAATAAAATCAGATTTTTCAGTCATGTTTCGTCTTGTACATTTTTATTTACAAAGGATGTCTGATGTCTCTAAAAAACTAGTTGCATAAGTACAGATGTTTTTCTCTAAAAATAATAAAAAACACATGCTTACAGGGAATATACTTACTCTTAAAAGTGCTTAACTCCTATGACGGAATCCAGTAAAGGATACCTCGAGGCCATTTGTGCGTTTCCTTGTCTTTGCAGGATTGCAGGTATCCAGAACGCAACTTGGGGCATATAAGCTACAGTCCAGCAAGCTGGCAAACCAACAAACGGGCTTAACACTCAAGATGTTTTCTCCCCAGCCGAGTTGCCTCTCATTACTCTCCCCCAGCTGGGTTACCAACAGCATTCCCCAGCTGTAGTACCAACCTTTCTTCCTCAGCAGAATGCAGAAATCAGGGAATCATATCCCCACAGAGCTTCAAGCCTCTATTCAGAAGAGCAACGCACGAAGAAGTCACAACAGAAAGGGAGAAAGCTTCTACAAACCCCAGCTGGGTCCCGTATTACAAGGATATGCCAATCAGTGACCTGTATCCCCAAACAGATACATCATTAGATCTACCAATGATCTCATCCCCAGCTGGGATGTCCACTTCAAGCAGATCAACCAGAGATCTCCGCAGCAACGGGATCCGAGTCCCGGATCTGTGTATCTTTGCATAATCATGGCATTCGCACCATATTATCCCCTTAGAGCGTAGCATTCCGTCTAATACGGAGCATTACGGCAAAAATCAAACGCATAGCATAATCATGAGTCATGTTGTGAATTGAACGTTTGTAAATAAGGACAATCTATCGGCATGCAGAATACATACAGAAAAACCCCCACCAGAGTCCCAGCAAAAGCAGTTGCCTCACAAATCACAAACACCAGTATATACACCTTTTGGCACCCGTCCGTGTCATCACTCCCCAGTAAAGTCTCCTGAACTTTCTCTACAAACAAGATCACCCGTATTACGGATACTTCATGACACCCGTCCGTGACATACCCCCCAGCAGAAGGCCAAAGATACCCTCTTTGCACTCACATATACTCATATATACATTTTCTCGACACCCGTCCGTGTCATATTCCCAGCGCAGTCGCTTACACCTTTATCACCCATATACTTGTTAATATTATACTTTTCTCTCTTGACATTCGTCCGTGTCACTATCCCCAGCAGATAAACACTCATCTATACATTATATATACTCACCACTCCTTGGTACACTTATACAGATACTCGCCCGTATCTTGTATACATCATCACTCATATTCCCACAGATTCAACAGTAGTCCTTGTTCTTTGTTAACCAGTTGGTACTCGTCCGTACCATCATCTCAGAACATTGCGTCTAGTGTTTGTTCCTGCATGATACTCGTCCGTATCATAGTCTTAAGGATGCTCGTCTGCATCTTTAATCCATACACCGTGTCAAACACTTATGTCTCCTTGAATATAGATACTCGTCTGTGTCTACTATTCCCCGGGAGGATACTTTCAGATGCGACACTCGTCCGTGTTCTTTGTGAACCAGTTGATACTCGTCCGTATCATCATCTCTGAACATGTGTCAGTTTGTTTCTACATGATACTCGTCCGTATCATAGTCTTAAGGATGCTCGTCCGCACCTTTAATCTATACACAATACCAAACACTTATGCCTTTTGTTTCTTGGATGTAAACGCTCGTCCGTGTTTACTATATCCCCAGTAGATCGCCAACAATTTTTCTTTTTGTCTAACACTCGTCCTGTGTTATGATAACCCTGAGAGCAGCCGTACCCTGCTAAGTGGTCGTCCTCCACTTCTTGATGGTCGTCCTCCGTCATGCTCATCCGATGGCCGTCCCCATCGTTGATTTTAGCAGCCGTCCCCTGCTAGGTGGTCGTCCTCCACCCCTTGATGATCGTCCTCCGTCATGCTCATCCGATGGCCGTCCCCATCGTTGATTTTAGCAGCCGTCCCCTGCTAGGTGGTCGTCCTCCACCCCTTGATGATCGTCCTTCATCATTCTTATCCGATGGCCGTCCCCATCGTTGATTTTCGGCAGCCGTACCCTGCCAGGTGGTCGTCCTCCACCTTTGATGGCCGTCCCCATCATGTTTCTTCTATTCCCAACAGAGTAGCCGTCCCCTGCTAGGTGATCGTCCTTCACCTTTGATGGCCGTACCCCATCATCTGTTTATTTTTTTTCATTTATTCTTTAACCCGATGGCCGTCCCCGTCGTGGTCTCTTTTCTTTTTAGCCCGATGGCCGTCCCCATCGTCGGTTACTTTGCTTTGTGAACTTGATGGCCGTCCCCGTCATGTTTCATTAATCCCCAGAGAAGCGTGCAGCTTTACCTTGATGGCCGTCCCCATCATGATATCTTACTTTCCCAGCTAGTCGGTCGTCCCCGTCTTGGCTTTACCTTTTATCCCCAGCATGTCGGCCGTCCCCGTCATTGCTCTTTACCCAGCAGTCGTCCTCTGCTCGACGGTCGTCCTCCGTCGCCCACTTTACAATATACTTTGTTTTCCTTTTACAATCTATATCCCTTTTCTTCTTCATTCCGTGAGTGCAAATTTTGGACTGTCTTTGGTATTCAACCACAAGTTATCTTGTTTGCCTGTTAAGCCGTCGCTTACAACCTGCACAGCTAACTCATGTTTGAATAGGGGCAGATGTAAACACCCCAAATTTGCCCTCACCCATTCACACCATGGATTTTGATCATCCTCATATGCATAAACACAATCATATCATCTCACATCTCATTTTTGATTCACTGCATAGTTTCTAAGGCATCTGCACCTAGGGTTTGTGATCTGAGCAACCTCAGGGCATCCTGAGCCACCCCAAAGGCCACCAATCAACTCAAAGGGGTCCATGTGTGTTCATATGTCATATTCCATCTCTTAAAAGTCAAAAATGCAGAGGAATCACAAGGACTAGGGTTTGAGTGGATGCAGAGCCAGGTCAAACTGCACAGTTGACTGAAAATTAGGGTTTTGGTTTCAGAGGCCATAACTCCAAATTTTTTGGTCATTCTTGTTTCCATTGCTCTTTATATGGTATAGGGAGTATGCATATCAATTTTCATGAAGAAATTCCATGGGGAAGTCATCTGATCAAGGGTTGACTTTTCAGACAAGTCAGTGTAAAATCAGGGCATCTGAGGCCCCCAATGACACAACCAATGGGTGATCTTCATCATTTTGAGTGTATATGATCTTTATTTGATCATGGAAGAAGGTTTAAGTTCATAGAAATCAAGAATTTAGGGTTTTTGCAAATGTTGACTTTTGGAGCATAGTTGACTTTCTCAAGAATGCATCATTTTAGGTCATTTTTCAAGCCATGATTCTTGATCCAAAAATGCTTCAAATGGAAAAACTTTGGTCATGAAAGTTGTAGATCTCATTTTTCTATTTTCAAAAAGTACAAGAACATGACCAAACTCTTCTTGGATCAAAAGTTATGGCAATGCAAAGTTGGCTAAAATCATTGATTTTCAAGGCATGCCCTAAGTGAGAATTTTGCAAAATCTTGGACCAATGCATATTGCAGCCTCTAATTCATCTCAAACCAGCACATAAACATTCTCTAAGTCATAAAATTCAGAATGAACCAAGAATGCCCATGGTTATGGTTCATGTAACAAGACTTTTCTCATGAAGTACAAAAAGGCAACAACTTGCAAAACACTCATGACACTTCCCTCAACTTGCTGCCTTGGCCTTTGAACCTTGCTGGCTCTCTCACCACACCATGCTGCGCCAGCCCTAGCCTTTGTACCAAGCTAGTATCAAGCCCATGCCTCTCTTACAAGAAATTTGACTTTTTGCAAAAGTAGACATCCCAATCACCACAGGCCATGTCACATCCTCTGGCCACTTGCATTTGTTTATTGCATCCTTTGGCAAGCCATAACACTAAGCAAGCAAGGCAGAAACTACACACATCATCACATACACAATAACACACCAAGCTGCATTTTGCTTCGAATCCCTCTGCCCAGCCACAAAACATCCCAACCATTTCCACACTTCAAATCATCATGATCCATTGAGGAGAAACCAGCCAAGAGCCAGGCCTGAAACCAACCACAAAGCCACTTCACCATTTTCATCTCAGCCTGCATTTTCTTTCGAATCTCCTTCCACAAACCACAAACACACCAACAAACACCACAGACCTTCTCCATTCATCCTCAGGACCACAACTCATCATTCACAATGGCCTGAAACCTCCAGAAACTCCATTGCCATTTCTGACCAAGCTTGAGCAGGAGCTTTCGAAACTCACTATCCAGCCAACTTAAACTCTCATTGAGCATTCAAACATCATCTGGGGATCAAGTAGATTAGATTGCACAAGGAGAGGTGGCCAGAAAGTTCTCAGGTTGAAAGCTCCAAATCTCAGGTAGCTTGAAATTCATTTTTCCAGAAATCATTTTTCTTGTTACAAACTTGTTCTATGTGATTCACTGATTATCCTGATGTCCTTGGTTTTGAAAATGGCTTTGAAATAAGTATTTAATTTGCTTCTGAAGCTTGCGTGCCCTAGTTCTTGTCCTCTTCGATTCAGCTTATTTAGGAAATATAAATGTGTTTTAGGATAGGGGTTTGATTCGTGAGGATGTGAGGAACATTTCCCAGTTTTTAGTTTTCATTTTTGATACGTTTTTAGGGAGTTTGAAGTTTCTCAGGGAGAGAGCTGGCCGGAGAAGACGACCGGAGGTCTTCTCCGGCAGCCTGAGAGTGATTAGGGCTAATGGTCATTAATTAGCAAACTTTAAACCTGGGCCCTTGGATGTTGCTTCCCGCGCGCTAGTGGATGGCCCTGATTCGTCATTAGAAACCCTAACTGTAATTAATTAATTCATAACTGTGATTAACCAAGTTTGAATGTGAGCCACAAGATCACGCGCCAAGTCAATGGTCCCCTCCCCAGATTGCATCTCAGCCTCTCATTCTGTTTACTTTTATTTTATTTGATTTTTAAATCATTTTATTTCATTAAACTTGCATAATTATTTTAAAATAGTTAAAAATTCTTAAAAATTATGAAACTTTTTCCTAAAAGTTTATTTAATTTTTAAGACCCAAAAACATTTTTATTTTATTTTTTATCATTAAAAAAGTATTTTTAAATATTTAAAAGATTATTTTTAATTGATTAATGGGAATTAATTAATTAAAAATACTTTTAGGTATTTAAAAATTACAAAAAAATTCATGAAATGTTCTAAGACATTTAGAAACATTGTCCAACCTTCAAACCAAATTTCTTTTTTGATCTTGATGCATTTTAAGAATTTTTCATTGAATTAAATCATTTTTTATGCATTATTTTGATCATGGGTTCAAAAATTCATTTCTGCCTATTGGAGAAGGTTTGGACATTGATTCTTTTTGCTTTGTTTTGTGTTTAGCATATAGTTTCTAAGATAAAATGGCCATGATTTGATCTTGCATTTTCCAATTGTTTGACATTTCTTTTGTTAAGAACCCTAAAAAACCCTAATAACTTATAAAATTCATATCTTGAGATTGGTTAGGAGTTGAGAGTTCCCCTTTGGGCAGTGGTTCATTATAGGTTTAGGGTTTCTTTGGATGGCATTTTCCATTTTTTATCTTAGGGTTTGCTTCTGTTTTGAGTTTTGGTTTGATGTTTAATCCATGAACCCTAATTTGGGATTTCTCTTGCATCCTTCTTGCATTTCCTTGCATAACATGACTTGTCTTTGCATTTTGTGCATTCTTGTGATTCATTTGGCATCTTAGGGCACATAGAAAGCATGTTTGATCATTGCATTACATATTTGCCATGTCATTTGTCTTGTATGCTTCATAACTTTTCATGTTCATTCATGCTCCTTAACCTGCATCATCTGCATCCATGATCTTGTATGAACATATCCATGTCTTGCCTCATGTTTGCAGCACCCCATAACATCATAATCATCATCAACATGCTTCTGGTTTGGTCTAGCATCATGTCATTTCATTTCATTTAGCATTGCATTGCATTTCTTTCTAACATTTCAGGTGGTAGGTAAACTTGAGAAGTGAATTTGCCTTCACTTCTCATAACTTTTCTTTTCATCTCTCTTGCATCCATTGCTGCATTTCTATTTGTGTTTGAGATTGAGCTTGCTCATTCTTCTTCCTCCTACTTTCTTTCTTCAAGTGACTTGACTTCTTGAATGAAGCAAGCCACTTTGCTTCTCTTGATCTTGTTCATCTGCTTCCTGGTGGTTCTTCTGAAGATTGTTCTTGAAAACCTCACAAACCTTAGGATCAACCAAGCATGACAATGAATTAGGGTTTTGATTAGTCTCCCCCCATAGTTTTACCTTTGTGTCTCTCTTTGAGTCTTCTCTTCTCATCTCATAATCAGGGACCAAACCCTAAAGGCTTTAAGACTTTGTGATTAAGCTTATGCCTGCATCCTTCTCTTAGGATGGAGTGCATAACTTTAATCCTAAGCCTTGAACCCTTAATGTGTTTAAATCTCTTAACCAATTCACTTAATAAATATCAAGACATCACACTTGTAACTTGGGCCTTGCATTAGGGTTCTAATTCTTCCTTAAGTGGTTAAGAAGGACTAACCCTAGTGTTAATGGACAAGTCCCCCTCAAGTTGTCTTACAAATCATAAAAATCACTTCATCACCATATCATTAAATAAAATCCACTTAATCAAAGGCTTGTTTTGTCATGGGTTTAATCCCTAATCATGGATTAAGTTGAGGAGCTTTCCTCAGCTTAAACATTCTCATCTATCATCCTTCTTTTAGGATGGTGTAATGAGTCTGTTTAATCCCTGATTATGGCTTAACCTCATTACTCAACACTAAACAAAAACCACAAAAACATCTAAATAATCACAAGTAGGTTAATGATCTTAATCCTGCATCAAAGGTGATTAAGTGTGAGAATCTGACTTCACACTTAAGGTATTCTCATTACCCCTAATCAGAGGGGAGATGTGATGAGTTTACTAACCCATTGGTTTAGGCTTAAGCTCATTAACTTACGACAAACTTCAAAAGCAATAAAAGACTGAAAACTCAAAAAACAAACAATAATCGTCTCCTTCGGGGTTCTTTTCTCATCACCTTCACTCATAAACGAGAACTTGCTTCTTCCGTCTAATGCAAGACAGTTTGCACCTGAGCCAGACAGGTCATACACTTGAGCATTGACAAGCAAGCAGTTCATCAGTCAATTCATCTTTCAGTCTCTTTGGGTCGAACTACGGTGTTCTGACTTCCTCATTGCACGAGAGGATACGTAGGCATAACTTAACAGTTATCGAACAAAAGTCTCTGTATATTCCCCCTCTTTCTAGCTTCATTCTTTAGCCTCATGATCTTGAGCATTTCACCTTGTTCTTACACTGACACTTTCATACTTCACATCACTTATACACTTTACACTGACACCTGTACATCTTTTCCAGCTATTTTATACACAGATTGCACCGACACTACCCCTTTAAAACACAAATCTTTTAAGCGTGGATCCCGTCGAGTACGGCGGACAATCTGGGTGCTAATACCTTCCCAGGTTGTAACCAACCCCCTTTCTCAGTCTCTCTGGTTCGCAACCGTCTTATCCATCTTTCCCTAGGTCTGTGCAGCATTACCTTTCCTCCGGGATAAAAATGCCTAGCTGGCGACTCTATTCATCTCCAGTGAGTTCACTGCTGTGTGTTCTCATTGTCCCTCTCGCCGACCGTTCGCGTCTGTACCTTTATCCGGACCTGGTCCCATTTATCGGGAGCGACACTTATGACTGGTATGCACCACAATCAAGAGAGGATCAGAGAGATGGTTGAAGTAAATCGTGGTACTGGTGATGGTACTGGCACTGGCGCTAGAGGTAATGGTACTGGCACTGGCGCTAGAGGTGATGGTCCTGGGAATGGTACTGGTGATGGTCCTGGAAATGGTACTGGCATTCCTATTCATACTGGTGGCCCAACTCAAATTCAGATGGATGGTCAGGATGACCAGTTCACTCTTATAGATGGTGACATGGGTAATTAGAATGGTGATGTACATCATCGTTGTGACGAGTTAGCTTAGCAGATTCGTGCTATGCAATCTCAAAGTACTTTGGGGTTCGATGTTGCTGATTTGGGATTAGTTCCTGGAGTGAGGATCCCACACAAGTTCAAGCCTCCAATTTTTGACAAATATGACGTCTCCACCTGCCCGAAAACTCATCTCCAAGCCTACATGGGAAGAATTGTTGCACATAGTGATGACGAAAAGTTGTGGATGTACTATTTCCAAGATAGTATCATAGGGCCATCTCAAGAATGGTACATGAAGCTCAACCGAGATGCTGTCAGAAATTGGAAGGATTTAGCTTAAGCCTTTTTGAAGCAGTATCAATATAATATGAACATGGCTCCCAACCATACTCAGTTTTAAAGCATGTCTCAGATGTCTAAGGAAATCTTCAAAGAATACGCTCAGTGGTGGCGTCAGTTGGCTGCCAGAGTTCAACCGCCTTTTATTGGACAGTGAAATGGTAGACATGTTCATGAGAACATTGCAAGGGGTGTTTATGGATTGTTTGGCTTCGAGCTCAGCCACAAAGTTCACAGATCTAGTAATTGCTGGACAGGGGGTCAAGACTTTGTTGAAGATGGACAAGATTCAACATGTGGGCGCGAGTAGCTCGTCTGGAGCTAAGAAACCATTTGTTGGACCTCAGAGGAGGATAGAAGGTGAAACCAATGCGGTGTACGACATAGGGAGAAGCTATAATCGTCAGAATCACTATGATCAAGTGGTTGCAGTCACTATTCCATTAGGGCCTACTCCACAACAGCAGCAACAATGTGCTCAATATAACAATCAACGAAGACCTTACCAATAACGCCAACCCCGTCAAACTTGTCGGGTTATTGAAGATATTCCTATGAATTACACAATGCTGCTACAGAGGTTGTTAGATTTGAAAATGGTACAACTTAGGACTTTGGATCCACCGCCAACAGGTGATCTTCCTCAGGGATATGATGTCAATGCAAGATGTGCTTTTCATTCAGGTGCCCCAGGGAAATCAATAGAGAAGTGTAGATTATTTCAGAATAAAGTGCATGACTTGATTGATTCAACAGCTATCAATTTCGCTCTTCCACCTAATGTCACCAACAACCCGATACCTAACCACAATGGTGGGGCAAGGGTAAATGCTATTGAAGACGGAGAGCGGTTGAGTTTAATTACTGATGTTGATGAGGCCCAGATCCCGTTGGCCATTGTGAAAGAGCATTTATTGAAGGGACAACTGTTCCCAGGTTGTGCTAGAGAATGTGAATATTGTTTGTCATCTAATAATGGTTGCGTTAAGTTAAGGGCCGGAATTCAGAGTTTGATGACTGAAGCGTCTTTACAGTTTGACAGGATTAACAACGAAAGTGATGTCATGTCAACAGTTACTATTTATTTCACTCCCGATGAGATGTCAGTGCCTCCTCGTTCAGAGCCTTTTACTATATACATACCTCAGGAGGTGAGCCCGGTCACCATCACGGTGCCAGGTCATGTACCATATGATAACGAGAAAGATGTTTCGTGGCACTATGGCGCAGACATATATGTACAAGGAAAGAAGGTTGAAGAAATGATTTTGGTGACTATTGATCCCAGTGTTGTGAATGTAGGAGGTTTGGGTGGTTTCACTAGAAGTGAAAGACTGTATGCTCCCCAAACTCTCAGAACCAATACTGATGCTGAAATTGCTGCACGTGGTAAGGGTAAACAAGTGGCTACATAGGACGTTGTGACTCTTATTCTAGAGCAAAGTACCTTTGAAAAGGAAGTGGAGGAGTTCATGAGAATCATAAAGAAGAGTGACTACAAAGTGGTCAAGCAACTTAATCAAACTCCATCTAAGATCTCAATACTATCCCTGCTAATGTGTTCTCAGGCATACAGGAAAGCTTTGCCAAAGGTGTTGCAGATGTCGTACGTTCCACAAGAAATAACTGTTAATCAACTGGAAGTGGTGGTCGCAAATGTAAATGCTAGTCATGGACTAGGTTTTACAGATAGGGACTTGACGTTGGAAGGAAGAAATCACAACAAAGTGATGCATATTACTATGGAGTGCAAATGAACTGTTCTTTCCCATGTGTTAGTGGACACTGGGTCCTCGTTGAATGTTCTGCCCAAAAAGGCATTGATGAAGCTTGGCGTAGATGAGATTGTTTTGCGTCTGAGTGATCTGATAGTAAGAGCCTTTGATGGATCTAAGAGATCAGTCTTCGGTGAAGTACAGTTGCTGGTCAAGATCGGGTCCCAAATCTTTAAAAGTATATTTTATGTTATGGATATACAGCCGACGTACAGTTGTCTTCTTGGTTGTCCATGGATCCATGTTGCTAGCGCAGTAACCTCCATATTGCATTAGAATTTGAAGTATGTTGTTGACGGACAGGTGGTCACCGTCTGCGGAGAAGAGGACATATTTGTGAGCAGTTTTTCTACATTCAAGTTTGTCGAAATGGATGGGGAGATCCATGAGACATTGTGCCAAGCTTTTGAAGCTTCCAACATCAACGAAGTTTCTCCCAATTTTGTGGCCAAGAGTGATGATAAAATGGGTACTTCCATAGCTTCCTATAAGCAGGCTTTGGAATTCATGCAAGCAGGCAACGCCTGAGGCTGGGGAAAATTGGTGGAGGTTGATTGGAAAGAAGACAAATTTGGAATTGGGTACACGCCAGGCCAATCTATGGGGACTCATAGCAGAGGTTCAATAAGCTTCTCAAGAGGGGGGTTATTGATCCAAATCAGATGATTCTTGCTGCTGGTGAAGACAGTGATAGCGACTATGATCTGGACAGTTGGGTATGACCATGTGTACCGAGTAAAGAATTGAAGAATTGGTTTGCGGAAGACATCATTCAAGTGACTTCCCATCCAGAGTAGGGGTGGAAGAGTTGCTTGTGTTTTAAGGCTTGAAGTGCTTATTTCAATGCTCAGGTGTTGTAGGCTCGTCTCCCATGAGTGCGTTACCGTCTTGCAAAGTGACAAGTAGGAGCAAGTGCTTATGAAAAAGTGAAGGTGATGAGAAAAGAAGTCCTGAAGGAGAGACGCTTATTCTTTGTCCAGTGTTTTTATGAGTGTGGAACAAGGAAGTGAACTCAAACTCTTTTCCATGGAATGTGTACTTGCTACTATATTCCAAGATGGAATAATAGAACAAGCACACCAAGTAAGGATAATTTATCCAAGACTTGTTTCCAAGGGTTATGGCTTTAGCTCACTGAGTTTTTGAACTTATTAAGTGTTTTTGTAACTTTTGTGAAGAAGTGTTTTTTAGGATTTTCTTGATGAAGATAGTCTCATGGTCAGACGTGTAAATCATGCTGGACAAGCCCATACTATTCCAAGATGGAATGAATATGAGTGCCCCGTGGAATAAGGCTATACACAAGAGACTACTTCAACCATTTATTAAGTGTCTTTTTAGATTTTTATTTGAAAATGAGAAGAGAAGAAACCAACAGGATCAAAGGTAAAACAACTAAGGGGGACTAATCAAAACCTAATATTGTCATGCAAAGGATGATCCTAAGTTAGTGTGGTTTACCTATGCTAAAGAAGAGAAAGAAGGAAGAAGAAGAAGAAGGAAAGAAAGCAGAAAATCAACTTACTTCTCCTGAAGAAGTTAAGTTGTTTTCTAAAGGGGAGGAGAAAGGTTGTACAAATGATGGCCTAAGGCACATCTCAAAGACAAATTTGAAAGCAGTAACTGTGAAAAGAAGAAGACTTGAAATGTGGATGCCATCCACACTTCTCACTTACCAATTGCACCTACAAGGGTTATAAGCATACACAAATGATAAAATAAAGTCAAGTAAAACCAAATGAAGTAAGAAAAAACAAAAGATCATGTCAAACTAACATAACCATAACTCAAACCTCATACTCAATTACCAAGATCAAATATCCAACATCATGCAAAAAGAAGAGAAAGCAGTTATACCAAAGCATTACAAACTATCTTGAAAGGTAAAAGGTCAAAACATGAGATAAGAAGCATCACACAAGATAAACATCATCCATAAACATCAAAATTAGAACCCTATCATGGTAAAGAGGTGCCTAAGAAAGGATTTCAAACATCAATTGAAGCACACAAGTTCATACAAGATCAAATAGGAGAATCATGGAGAAGTGGGGAGTGTTGTGAAACATTCATGTAAGTGTGAAGCTCAAAGGTCAAGTAACACAAAACAAGCCAAAATGAGAACTCTACACAAAGACCATGTAAATTTCAACATGTTAAGGAACCCTAAAACAAATCCTAGGAATTGGCACAAGTGCCCTCCTACCCTAACAAGCAAGCATAGGTCATGTAAACCTCAAACTAGGTCATGTTAAACATAAAAATCAAATAAAATGAGAACAGGTCTTAAAAATTCTATAACTAAGCACAAAGACCTCATGGTAAAAATCAGAAGCAAACTATCTCAAATAAAAGCTCAAAGACACCCTAGGGTTTCACTTACTTCTACCTAAAGCAACAAGTCAAAATAGGTCCAAACAAACCCTAAAAATGATGACAAAAATCTTTAGCAAACTTAAACAAGTTATCAAAGCATAGCAAAAAGAATCAGGTTCAAACACTTCATAGAATTCAAGATAAAAATTCAACAAGGAAGATAGTGCACAAAAGGAAATAAAGTAAAATAAATGAACTCAAAAATTAATGCAGCCACGAAAAATAATAAAAAATATGAAAAATATAAACATGGAAAATTAAAGAAAAATAAAAGAATTCCTCATGATTTTTTCAGGATTTTTTCATATTGATTTACTATTTTTAAAAATTAAAATTCAAATAGTTAATAAAAAAACAAAAAAAAACAAATGAAGCAAAAGAGGTTCAGATAGCACACAAACATAGTTCAATATGGCAATGGGTTTAAAATTGGGACACACATAACAATTTATGAGGCCCAGGCGTACCACAAGACTTCAGTCAACCAAAAACAAACAAAAATATCAGATCCAATTGCTGAAATTCAAACTGAATAGAAAGGGAAGATCCAACGGCCACGTTATGTTTGAATTGAGCCCCCAAGTCATGTGACATGCACGCTCCTTCATTAATGCACTGCCACATTTATGTGTGTTGGATCACAAAAATGGAAGGCTAGGATTGTGTCTTCTTCGTTCATCATCTCGTTCATCCAACATTCAACAAATCCAGAATCCGATGACCGGAGCTAGGGCTCTGGCACCGGAAAATTCATAACATGCACAAAACGAAACAAAAATTCATGTAAAGCTCAAGATCTATGTTTTAAGGCATGGTGAGTTCAAATCTAAGCTCAAAAAACACTAACAACCAACATACAAAGCAAATCGAATAAAGTTTAATCATCAAACTTTGGATTAACAATACACACTCAATACTCAAGCATTTTTAAATCTAAAAGCACCAGAGTGACCAGTGAAGCTCAACAAACACAATGCATACCATAAAAACAAGTTCCAGATCTATGAATTTCAAAGTATACCTGAACCTGAAGAACTCGAAATAAGACAAGAACTCCTTCCAAATGATGCAGATCAACTGGATTTAACCTCCTCTGGCAAAATAAATGCAAGATGGAGCTTGAGAATGCCTAGATCTTGAAATCTGAATCAAAATGCTCTGAACTGCACCTTAAGAAACCTCCACTCTAAGCTGTAATTGATGGCTGATTAATGCTCCTTAGGACTTGAGGATGATGGATATGATCATGTTCTTGGACTTTTTTGAAAGGGAAGAAGATTATTTACAATTTTCATGTTAGAGGAAAAAGTAGTTGGAGTCATCTTGGCCATGAAAGAATTAAATGAAAACTAGGGCAAAACTTACCCAAAATAGAGAGTTCTCATACACACCACTTTCCAATTTTTCCAAAACCCTAATTTCTTGATTCTTAAAGTCACCAAAACCAATCTTTGCCTATAATAAGGTCCATTGACTTGAAAATTATGATTGTAGGCCTTCAAATCCCAGGGTTGACTCTTCATTTGCTCAGTTGACCTATTTCTTCATTTGCAAGTAACTGATCAAATAGCTGACTTCCCCAATGAGTTCTTGCATCAAACTTCATCCATAGACCATATACATCCTATGAGAGCCTTTGACAACAAGAATTGGTCTAAGCTATAAGGATTCTTTGATTTGGAGAAAATCCCTAATTAGGGTTTGTTTGTGTAGAAGGATGTTGCACTGCTGAGTTTCTGATGATGCTTCATCTTTATAGGACTTTAAGGATGACTTTGAGATTGCATAAGATATGAGGAGACCTTGTGAACCTCTTGCAAGGTCACTTGGCTCTTGGCTTGACTTGGAGATCATGAATTTCCAGATGATTGACCATATGCCTTATGCTTGTGATCAAGGATGCTCATGCCTCATTTTTCTATGCCAAATGCGAGTGTATGCTATCTACATGTTATACTTATGATATGAAAAATGATATGAAAAAGAGAGGGAAAACTTTGGGGTGTTACAGCTGCCCCTATTCAAGCATCTGTTAATCTGATAAGGACGAAAGTAATGGTTGTCGGCTGTTCAAGATGAACTGTGCTTGAATACCAAAAAGGCCCTAAAATTTTCACTCTGCTGGAGAGGAAATCAAAGGGAAATAAACCCGAACAAAGAAAACAACTGCCTGATGATACAAGGTAATCAAAGGTAACAACTGGAAACTAAAAAATGTCTTTTGTGGAACCAGGAGACTACTGGCTTGCCATAGCGACGATGGACTTAGTGCACTTCGGTCTGTGGGATAGACATGTACGACTTCAAGATCCGTATTAACAAATACGCTTGTCGCTCCCGGGATTTTCATCCTAGTACAAACGCGAAAGTGGCGCGGAAAAGATAGAGTTGCCAGCTAGGCATTTTTATCTCGAAAGAATGGGAGAGGTAATGCTGCACAAACCTTAGGAAGAAGGAAAGGACAAGGTCCTGCGAACCAAAGATCTGGGTTTGGGAGTCGGTTACGACCTGGGATGGTATTAGCACATTGATCCTATTAACTCCCGATTGTTTGAGTTTTTTATGTCACATTGCAGGTATAACATGTCTAGAGCTAAATTATGAGAAAAAGATCAAATGAACAATATCTAGCATAAAAAGAAGATGAAGATAACAATTCTACTAAATCTGCAATTTTTGTTACACTCACAGTCGTCACAACATCCTCACGACCGTGACACTCTATTTTGAGGTCTCACAACTGTTGCTCAAATGTCACGATCGTGACGCGCTTGAATTGAAGAATCTGGCCGTTACGCCCTTGTCACGTTCGTGACAAGGAAAATGTGTTTAAATTATTTGAAGTCATTCATGAAGACGTGCAACGAGTCTTTGACGACTCCTATTTTTCCTCAACTGAAGCAACCCAGTACGCTACTTTTTTGCTGGATTTTCTCATTACGGAACGAAGCCCACGCTTACCAATTCAACTGCCCAAAATCATGTTCTATAAATACCGAAGATGCAAATTAAAAACTACAGAGTTTATTATTGATTTTTCTGCGGAAGCTCTGCCGTAATTTTTCTTGAACCCATTTATTTTTCCAGCCTTGTTCTTGTTTATTTTTCTGTTTCTTTTTCCAACCCAATTAAATAACAATTTCCAACATTAGGAAATTGTTATTTCAATTCATTTCTTTCCAGCTTCAGAATTTGTTTATTGTATTTTGATTCCGATTCCGACACTCCGAGCTTGCCAATCTGTGGAAGAAGGAGTTTAAGAATTTAATTATCCAAGTTTTTATTTTATAATTTATATTAAGTTTATTTATTTATTTATGTTAAGATATTATTATTATTATATAATGTATGCTTTAATATTTATTTATTTATTTCTGCATCTGTCTGTTGGTATAATAAAAATGAGTAGCTAAATTAATTAGGCGGTATGTAATAAACTAAACCAAAACGGTTAAATCGAATCTAAGCTAAAAATAATTAAGAACTTATATTCTGGCTGTGGCTTTTTATAATTAAAATTAATCTTTTTGTTACGAGAGTAAGAAAAGTGTAATAGGTTAGGTCGAGACCACGAGAGTGTGAGATTTTAACCGGATAGCTAAAGTTAGGCATTTGATTTAAATACAGCGAGAGCGCTTTAAAATGAATTAGACTTATTAAGTTTTCAAAAATTATTTTCTAAACACTTATGGGCTAGCGAGAGCAAGCATAAGGCTTTAGGAGTAAGATCTGAGATAAGACCACGAGAGTGTGAGTCGAGGGTTTTAAAATTGATAATCTCTACAGAATAATTTAAGTGAACCATCTTTATAAGCATAGGTTAGATTGACCTGCATAGGTTAATATAATTACATACCGACCGCCTTCTCATTATTTCCTTAAAACTAAATTTAATTCCCGTTTTTAATCCTTAAAACCATAACCGTGACAAATATCCGCCTTAGCTAAACTAGCAAAACCTTCTAGCACTAGAGTGATTACAAAGTCCCTGTGGGTTCGATAATCTTTTATATTACTTCGATAGGCTGTGCGCTTGCAGTTCAGATACCGCTAGACACATATCGCGTCTTCGCCCCATCAAGTTTTTGGCGCCGTTGCCGGGGACCTTGATTTAGTCACTAGTGCACTATTAGAGTAGCACTGTCTAGACTAAGGTAACAACTTATTCTTTTCCTAATCTAATTTCCCGAGTGTATGCCAAGTACTCGCTCTCAAGGCGAAGACTTGCAACCTCCAGTCCAATGGACTCTTGTACAACACAAGAATGACGATTGACGCTGCCGCAGGTGGCGCACTAATGGACAAAGAATATAATGATGCTTATGCACTTATCGAGAGTATGGCTCAGAATCATTACCAATGGGGAAGCGAGAGAGTCGCAACTGAGAAACCAACAAAAGGGGGTATGTACGAAGTGAGTAGTATGGACCAAGTCAATGCAAAGTTTGACCAACTTAACCAAAAGATCGACAACTTGGCCATAACACCAACAACCACCGTGGCTGCGGTAACACCTAACTGTGAGTTATGTGGAGTTCCAGGACATGTTGTCCCTGATTGTCAACTATTAGCGGGAATTCCCACAGATCAAGTGAATTATGCTCAAGGAAACCCGTACTCGAACATATACAACCCAGGTTGGAAGAATCATCTGAACTTCTCCTATAAGAACAACAATGCTTTATACGCACCAGGTCAAGCACCAGCTACACCACCAGGATATCAAAAGACTGCTCCTAATGTTCCTAGAAAATCAAACCTTGAGTTGATGATGGAGAACTTCATAGCTACTCAATCTCAAACAAACAAGGATTTCTTAAACCAAAACATACACACTAGTGAGCAGATTAAGCAATTAGTGAGCAAGGTAGATGCGTTAGCTACACATAACAAAATGCTTGAAACTCAGATTTCACAAGTAGCTCAACAACAAGCACCTACCGCTGCACCAGCTGGAGTATTTCCTGGACAACCCCAACCTAATCCAAAAGGACAGGCCAATGTTGTGATACTAAGAAGTGGCAAGGAACTTGACGGACCTGCCGATCCAAGACATGACAGTCCAGCCATGTACCAAAAGCAAGATAAGCCGACTGAAAAGGAGAATGAACTAGAAGAAAAGGAAGATAATAATCAAGAGGCAATGGAGAAAGAAAAGCCCTATGTGCCTCCACCACCTTATAAACCACCAATTCCGTACCCTCAGAGATTAACAAATTCCAAGACGATGGGCCAGTTTAAGAAATTTGTTGAACTTCTGAAACAGTTGAATATTACTATTCCGTTTACAGAAGCTATCACTCAAATGCCCTCGTATGCTAAATTTCTAAAGGAAATCTTATCCAATAAGAAGAAGATAGAGGATAACGGAACCGTTACACTTACTGTTGAGTGTAGCGCAATAATTCAAAACAATATGCCTCCTAAGTTAAAAGATCCAGGTAGTTTCTCTATACCCTGTGTAATTGGAAAATTCGTCATTGACAAAGCTCTATGCAATTTAGGAGCCAGTATCAGTGTTATGCCCTTAACAATTTGCAAAAGGCTAGACATGGGAGACCTAAGACCAACTAAAATGTCTGTTCAACTAGCCGACCGCTCTATTAAATATCCTGTAGGCATACTAGAAAATGTCCCAGTACGTATAGGACAATTCTACATTCCTACTGATTTTATAATCATGGACATCTCTGAAGACTCCACTACACCTATCATACTAGGAAGACCATTCTTAGCTACCGTCGGAGCTATTATAGACGTAAAGAAAGGAAAGCTAACATTTGAAGTAGGTGAAGAGAAAGTTGAATTTATTTTAACACAATTCTTACAATCACCAGCTATAGAGGACACGTGCTATTTATTGGATGTCATTGACGAATGTGTAAGAGAAATGGAAATGAAAGAAACTACTTATTCTGAAATTATGAAAATTCAAATCCCTCCGATTTTCGAAGATGACAATTGGCGTGAACCATATCAGGACGATAGTCTAAGCGAAAGTGTAGCACTTACACCGGATCCCATGTCAAGTAAGAAGAAACCTACATTAGAGTTAAAAACTTTACCTAAGAACCTAAGATACAAATTCCTAGACATTGAATGTACAAGACCAGTTATAATCAATTCCAGTTTAGGAACAATCGAAACAAAGAAACTTTTAGATGTCTTAAAGAAATACCCAACTGCATTAGGATATAACATATCTGATCTCAAAGGAATATGTCCTTCAATCTGTATGCATCGTATTCTACTAGAAGAAGATTGCAAAACCTCCAGAGAATCTCAAAGAAGAATTAACCCAATCCTTAGCACTGTAGTAAAGGAAGAAGTTAAGAAACTACTAGACGCTGGAATAATATATCCAATCTCTGATAGTAAATGGGTTAGTCCAGTACATGTAGTACCAAAGAAAGGAGGTATCACTGTTGTGAAAAACGCTAAAGGCGAATCGATATCACAAAGAGTAGTGACCGAACATAGAGTGTGCATCGATTATCGAAAACGAAACAAAGCCACTCAAAAAGATCATTTCCCACTACCTTTTTTAGATCAAATGTTAGAACGATTAGCCAAACACTCGTATTTATGTTATCTTGATGGTTACTCAGGATTTTTCCAAATCCCGATCCACCCAGATGATCAAGAGAAGACTACATTCACATGCCCTTATGGAACGTTCGCTTATAGACGAATGCCCTTTGGATTATGCAACGCTCTTGCAACCTTTCAAAGATGTATGATGTCAATCTTCGCAGATTTCATAGACAACATCATGGAAGTGTTCATGGACGACTTCTCTGTATGTGGGCAAAGTTTTGAAGGATGTCTGTCAAATTTAGAAATGGTGTTAGAAAGATGTGTAAAAGTAAACCTCGTGCTTAACTGGGAGAAATGTCATTTTATGGTCAGAGAAGGAATCGTACTAGGACACGTTATATCTGATAAGGGAATTGAAGTGGATAAAGCTAAGATAGAAGTCATAAAAGATCTTCAACCCCCTAAGACCGTTCGAGAAATACGAAGCTTTTTAGGACACGCCGGTTTCTACCGACGATTCATCAAAGATTTCTCGAAAATCATTAAACCTCTTACCGGTTTATTAATGAAAGACGCTGAGTTCATATTCAATAAAGATTGTCTTAAAGCATTCGAAACTCTAAAAACAGCCCTCATCATCGCACCAATCATGCAACCACCTGACTGGAGATTACCTTTCGAAATCATGTGCGATGCGAGTGACTATGCTGTAGGCGCAGTTCTAGGACAAAGGAAGGACAAGAAACTTCACGCAATTTACTGTGCCAGTAGAACCTTAGATTCTGCTCAGATGAACTACGCCACTACTGAAAAATAATTATTAGCAGTTGTCTTTGCGCTTGATAAATTTCGTTCCTACCTAGTAGGAGCAAAAATAATCATCTACACAGACCATGCTGCTATCAGATATCTATTAACCAAGAAAGATGCTAAACCAAGACTCTTGAGATGGATTTTACTCTTACAAGAGTTTGATCTCGAAATCAAAGATAAGAAAGGTACTGAAAACGTCATAGCGGACCATTTATCTAGAATAAAAGGTATTAAACCCGAACAAGTGCCGATTAACGACGATTTTCCGTATGAACAGCTGATAGCACAAATAGGAAGCGACCCAGTTCAGTTAGACATAGATGAACCAAAAACCGTGGAAACAATCCAAACAACCGTAGGACTGCCATGGTACGCTGACATTCTCAACTACTTAGCTGCAGGAGCACTTCCACCTGACTTAACCTATCAGCAGAAGAATAAATTCTTCCACAATCTCAAGCATTACTATTGGGACGAACCATTATTGTTTAAAAGAGGACTTGACGGAATCTTTCGTCGGTGTATTCCCGAAGAAGAAATAGAAGATGTCATTGCTCATTGTCATTCATCTCCTTATGGTGGACATGCAAGCACTTCCAAGACTTGTGCAAAAATCTTACAAGCCGGCCTATTTTGGCCTAATTTATGGAAAGATATCCACATCGTTGTTATAAATTGCGATCAATGTCAATGCACCGGTAATATTTCAAGAATGGATGAAATGCATCAAAGAGGAATATTAGAAGTAGAAGTCTTTGACGTCTGGGGAATAGATTTCATGGGACCATTCCCATCATCTTTCGGTAATAAGTACATACTCGTAGCTGTCGATTATGTTTCAAAATGGATTGAGGCTATAGCTTCTCCTACAAATGACACACGAGTAGTAATTAAGCTTTTCAAGAATATAATCTTTCCAAGATTTGGTGTGCCTAGATTTGTCATAAGTGACGGTGGCTCGCATTTCATTTCGAAAATATTTGACAAATTACTATCTAAGTATGGAGTCAAACATCGTGTAGCAACACCATATCATCCACAAACAAGTGGACAGGTCGAAGTCTCGAACAGAGAAATAAAACAAATCCTAGAAAAGATTGTCACCATATCTAGGAAAGATTGGTAATCTAGACTTAATGAAGCTTTATGGGCTTATAGGACAGCCTACAAGACACCCATAGGAACTACACCTTTCAAACTAGTGTATGGGAAGGCTTGTCATCTCCCGGTAGAACTAGAACACAAAGCATATTGGGTGATTAAAACACTCAATATAAACTACAATGCCGCTGGAGAAAAGCGAATTCTCGACATTAATGAATTAGAAGAATTAAGGTTAGACGCTTATGAGAATGCTAAGATATATAAAGAAAGAACCAAGCGATGGCACGATAAGCGCCTATCTAGGAAAGAATTTAGTGTGGGAGACGTTGTACTCCTCTTTAATTCAAGACTTAGGCTCTTTCCTGGAAAACTAAAATCTAGATGGTCAGGACCCTTTGAAATAACTAGAGTGTTCCCGAGCGGAGCAATAGAAATTAAGGGTAGGAATAGTGAACCGTTCACAGTAAACGGACAACGATTAAAACATTACCATAATATTGAAAATAGAGATTATGCAAATATTTTAAAGCTTTTAGAGTTGTCCACTAACTTCCCTGATTAATCTACGCCTAAGCATTACGTCAGGCTTATGACGATAAAAACAACGCTTAGTGGGAGGCAACCCATTTTATCATTTTATTGTTTTATTTCTTTATTATTATTATTGACTTTATTTATGCATTTATTTTCTTATTTTCTTTATTTTAATTTTCATTTTCTAAATCACTTTTAAATTTACTTTGCTACAGATTTACTAAAGTCTTTTCTACCTTCCTTTTCCCCCTGATTTGTTTCCTCCACATTAACACTAACTATGGCTAACCAACCAAGAAACGTTATGGAAACCAAATTTAGAGGTAGAAACCAAAGAATGAAATTTGAGGAATTATCACAGAGACAAATGGATTTGACTCTGTACTATGATGAACAGACTATGGAAACTTTAGGTATACATGATAGCATCCTATACCTGTTTAACCAACTTGGATGGGAGAATGCTCTCATAAAACATAGGTTTGTAACTTACCGCGAGCTCACCCTTGAGTTTTTAAGCTCCTTAGTTTACTTACCCGAGCGCGGATTTGGATTAAGGAAAGGATTTATTAGTTTCCGACTATTCGGTATCGAATATGACTTTAACCATAAGGAACTAGCTGACCTACTAGGATTCCCTAGTGGACCTTTTGCCTTTACTACCACCCAGGTAGAATTAATGGATATTGAGCTAGACTTCTTTTGGGGAACCTTAACCGGAAATTACCACCCTGAGCCGAATAACATGAACAATGATGAAATACATAACCCAGCTATCCGATATTTTCATAAGATCCTTGCCCACACCTTCTTTGGAAAGGAAGAAAACCTCACTGGAGTATCTAAAGATGAGATATTCATAATGTCCTGTTTGACCGATGGAAAACCCGTTAATGTTGTACCATTCATGATGCAAACCTTTACCTGTATCCAAGAGGAACCTGATCTACCAATATTGGTAGGAGGCCTGGTCACCATGATTGCTGATGCCCTCGGACTTAGATACCAATTATACAAGTGCAACCGTTTGGGTACCATCCGCCCTATGAATCTGAACTTCTGCTTTAACCACCAAATTATAAGAAACTTAGGACAACCACCTTACGAGTACCTAATCAGAAATGAAATAGTAACCCTATTCACATTACCGAACCATGCTAAAGTCAGTGTTCACAATAGAGATAATTGGTTTTATGAGCTTACACCTCCTGACTATCCATCAACACCCGAAACACCACAATCCTACCAAATTAGGGATGACATAATGACTGATCTAGAAAGTGACCCTGAGACACCTCCTGGTTACCATGACATCGACCACACTGATGAAGTTATTAAAACCCCTGAAATCAATCAAGTAGGATATGCTGACAGCTTAAAGAAAATTCTGAACACTCTTGAAGTTTACCAAGTTGATATTAATGTTGTTAAGGATGAAGTTAAAAGCATGCAATTGGACGTTATAGGCTTAACTGACATAACATGTGAACAATTCTATCATTTAAACACCGCACTTGAAGACTTGAAGAAACAACTATGATAATGCTGTAGTGATTTGATTTATCTTACTTTTCGCTTTCTATTTCTAGTTAGTTTTGATATTTTGCAACATTTCATAGCTTATTTTTATCACTGTAATTTATTTCTATTATGTCAAAAGCAAAGTACTTCCATTTATGCAATTTTCCAATTTAATCAATTTCCATGCTTTTCATTATTTACTGATACCTTTGAATTGCTGGATATTTTGTGAATCTTCGTGTGATGAAATCCACTACTTATATATATATATATTGATCCACTGTTATGTGTTATGTTGGAATTAAATATTGAAAGTGATAATAATTACGATTGAACTGAACTGAGGTAATCCATTCTGTGAAAATTCCATATTTTGTGATAATCACGATCGTCATCATCCCCTCACGATCGTAAGGAGCTATTTAGCGCGTCACGACCGTAAGACCCCCCTCACGACCGTGACAACCCTAATTCACGAACTCTGAAGTTACAGAGGTCGTTCTTCTTCGCAACCCCCACTTCTATTTTCACAAAACTCTAACCTCCCATTACCTCCTCTTCTCCCGTAACCACCCATTACTCTCAAATCAATTCCATTAATTCGTTCCACCTTTTCATTTAATCACAACCCCTCACATTCACTTCATTCCATTATAATCCTATCAATTTCTTCACATTTTCTCACCAAACCTCAAACACCTATCTCTCATAAACCTCATTTGCATGCAATGGAAAATATTCAGTTTAGAGATGGAGAACAAGGAGAAGCACAGAGAGAGAAGTTTGTAAGGTTTAAAACCCGAGGCATCCAACCTACTCGGTACGTCGACCTCGACTGCTTGAGGGAGTTAGGATTGCTCGACAGAGTGAAGCTACTGCTTTAGCATGTTAGCTTGTGGGACTTATGCAGTCAACCGCAACCGACATTTGAAAACCTCACCTTGGAGTTTCTAAGTTCATTTCAATATATCACACCATCCGGATCAACGAGTCAACTCACCGGCATTGCAAAATTCCGAATGCTTGGAAGAGAGTTCCAAATCACTCAAACCAGAGTCGCTGAATTGTTAGGCTTCAGTCACGGTGACGGTGCTCACCTCCGCGTGCCCGACAAATTTAATGAAGCAGCTTTCACTTTGTGGCACAACATCACAAACAGCTGTGCTTCCGCCTACCAGAGTCTGAATGCCACTCATATCCATAATCCAGCAATACGGTATTTCCATCGTATCATATGCAACACAATCTTTGCAAGAGAGAGCAACCACAAGCTCAATTCCAAAGAGCTCTTATTCTTGCATTGTTCCTTGAATGAAGAACGCATCAATGTCGCTCCGTTCCTTTTGGCCCACATTCAGTCTGTAGCGCAAAGAGGTGCCACTCCCTTCTTCATTGGCGGGATTGTCACTTCTCTTGCCATACAGCTGGAGCTTGGTGACCACATTTCTCATTTGCCTCATAGAGCACTGGAGCTGCTTACCAAGAACTACTGCAAGTCCGCTCATATGATCTCGCAGCGAGAGGATGGCAGGTTCAACCCTGTGATCCAAGGCACCATCTATCATCATATCACTTTGCCTTGCAGGAACCGCATTGATCCCTAGAATAGAGCCAATTGGCTATTTGATTTGCCGGATGCCGCAGGCCATGTTCCGATTATTGACGAGCAGCCTGATGCACCTGTGGACGAGATGCAGGATGCGATGGATGTTGTTGAGCCAGTTCAGGACATCCCTGAGTCCTCCACCAGGCAGCCACCTTCAGCTGATGTCACCCTTGAAGAAATCCTCCGTGCCATTCATCAGCAGAATCAGATGAATGCCGCACTTGAGCGTAGGCAGAAAGAGAAATATGATGCACTCCTTGCAACTGTTGTCAATAACCAGAGGACAACAGATGAAAAGCTAGGAGATATTTTCAGCGAGATGGAAGCTTTGCATATAGATATCACCGCTCTCACCACCACCGGTTCTGATGAGGAAGCCACTCCTTCCAGACGCTCTCGCACCAGAAGCCGAGGCCGTGGTCATCAGCAGCATTAGTTTATCTTTTTGTTTTTGCATTTCTGTTTTGTAATGTATTTTCCCCGCTATTGTATCACAACATTGAGGACAATGTCTTATATAGTGTGGGAGAGATACCTTTCCCTTTCCGCATTTTCCATTTCATTGTATTTCCCTTTCCGTATTTTCAATTAAACAAAGTAATATTTATGTTATTTCTTCAGTTTCAATTCTTCCCCGCTTTATTTAGCCATACCGGAATTTTTTTGCTTTATCTTCGCATTACTCGACTTACCTATGAAATCGTAGTTAGGAAGCTGAGAAAGATCCAACAAGATCAATACAGTCTTGACACCTTAGACTTCCTACTTAAGCATTCCATTCCGATAATTGTTACGACTACACCTTAAGTCTTAGTTCTAAAGTAACCCCTAGTAGTTTATACTAGCAGTCAACACCGTCTGAACACAAACCACGTGGGGAGCCGATGAACATAAGTGTTTGATGCCTAATCTATAAACGATCCTTCATATCTCGATGCCAATAAAAAGAAATTGCACCAAAGTACACGGTCGCATATAAGAGATGAGAAATATAAGAAGGAGTCCATTGCTGGTTGGTTAAGAGGTACCTGGTTCTGAACTTGGTAGGGCGTGCTACGGCTCGATCCCCCACAACCTCCAATCTGGATAATATGTAAAGGGTAACCACATTCGTGTACCAGACCCCGTGCTAATAAAGGATCAAAGTCACTAACTGGCTACTCCACTACGTGCGTGCTAAGGCAAAGGGCTTAATGTGATTGCGCTAGAACGAAACCGGGTGAAATAAGAACGAAGGACTCTAGGTAGAATCATAACGCAATTACCGAATGTTTCGTTTAATGGGAAGTCGACGACTTAGCTTGTTGCTTGTGTCATTAGTGTATCGTCAGTGTTCTATTCTAGTACCGGTTTATCTAACTAAATGATTTCTCGTACGGTTTGTTATATGTATGCGTCTGATGAAAAATTGTCCGATCATTTTTCAATCGACTATTTGCTTGAGGACAAGCAAAGGTGTAAGTTTGGGGGAGTTTGATAACGAGAAATCGTATCACTTTATTACTACGTTTTAAGTCCGTTTTATCGCACATTGATCCTATTAACTCCCGATTGTTCGAGTTTTTTATGTCACATTGCAGGTATAACATGTCTAGAGCTAAATTATGAGAAAAAGATCAAATGAACAATATCTAGCATGAAAAGAAGATGAAGATAACAATTCTGCTAAATCTGCAATTTTTGTTACACTCACGGTCGTCACAACATCCTCACGACCGTGACACTCTATTTTGAGGTCTCACGACCGTTGCTCAAATGTCACGATCGTGACGCGCTTGAATTGAAGAATCTGACCGTTACGCCCTTGTCACGAACGTGACAAGGAAAATGTGTTTAAATTATTTGAAGTCATTCATGAAGACGTGCAACGAGTCTTTGACGACTCCTATTTTTCCTCAACTGAAGCAACCCAGTACGCTACTTTTTTGCTGGATTTTCTCATTACGGAACGAAGCCCACGCTTACCAATTCAACTGCCCAAAATCATGTTCTATAAATACCGAAGATGCAAATTAAAAACTACAGAGTTTATTATTGATTTTTCCGCGGAAGCTCTGCCGTAATTTTTCTTGAACCCATTTATTTTTCCAGCCTTGTTCTTGTTTATTTTTCTGTTTCTATTTCCAACCCAATTAAATAACAATTTCCAACATTAGGAAATTGTTATTTCAATTAATTTCTTTCCAGCTTCAGAATTTGTTTATTGTATTTTGATTCCGATTCCGACACTCCGAGCTTGCCAATCTATGGAAGAAGGAGTTTAAGAATTCAATTATCCAGGTTTTTATTTTATAATTTATATTAAGTTTATTTATTTATTTATGTTAAGATATTATTATTATTATATAATGTATGCTTTAATATTTATTTATTTATTTCTGCATCTGTCTGTTGGTATAATAAAAATGAGTAGCTAAATTAATTAGGCGGTATGTAATAAACTAAACCAAAACGGTTAAATCGAATCTAAGCTAAAAATAATTAAGAACTTATATTCTGGTTGTGGCTTTTTATAATTAAAATTAATCTTTTTGTTACGAGAGTAAGAAAAGTGTAATAGGTTAGGTCGAGACCACGAGAGTGTGAGATTTTAACCGGATAGCTAAAGTTAGGCATTTGATTTAAATACAGCGAGAGCGCTTTAAAATGAATTAGACTTATTAAGTTTTCAAAAATTATTTTCTAAACACTTATGGGCTAGCGAGAGCAGGCATAGGGCTTTAGGAGTAAGATATGAGATAAGACCACGAGAGTGTGAGTCAAGGGTTTTTAAACTGATAATCTCTACAGAATAATTTAAGTGAACCATCTTTATAAGCTTAGGTTAGATTGACCCGCATAGGTTAATATAATTACATACCGACCGCCTTCTCATTATTTCCTTAAAACTAAATTTATTTCCCGTTTTTAATCCTTAAAACCATAACCGTGACAAATATCCGCCTTAGCTAAACTAGCAAAACCTTCTAGCACTAGAGTGATTACAAAGTCCCTGTGGGTTCGACAATCTTTTATATTACTTCGATAGGCTGTGCGCTTGCAGTTCAGATACCGCTAGACACATATCGCGTCTTCGCCCCATCACTAACCCTACTTAAACTAGTTCTTAATGAAGCATAATATCCTAAACTAAACTAGGTGAATTTTACATGTAAAAATAGCCTAAAGATTAATACACTAAAAAAAATTAAAAGTCCTGGAAAAAATATGGAATTAATTCTATAGGGTCCTAAAACTGACTATTACATTGTGCTAAAAAATATCCTAAAAATTCAGAAGTTAACTATGTCTAAAAATCACTTAAATCTACTTAAGGATTAACTACTATTTTCCATGGATTAGGCTACCAAAACAGTGAAAAAAATGGCCTAAAAATCTACCAAAAAATATCCTAAGTTCTCTTATTAGTCCTCTACACATAGCAAAAAGAATGGGTCAAACTTCCTACAGGAAGGGGACAAAATAAAATGAACAAAAACAAGTGCAGTTAAAAGAATTCAATAAAATGCTAATTAAGAGAAAAATCAAAATTAAATCGAAAATAACCAAAATTCAGAAAATAAAATTGTCACAAATTTCTAAATGGAATTATTAACCTACTGAATTTTTTATAGAATTTTCTTATGTTTTTTGCTACTTTTTGTTGATTTATTTCTAAGCTAGACTAAACTAAAAATAAATTCTAAAGAAATAAATGGAGGGGGTGAATTTAGTGATTTTTTTCAGTTATCTTCCTCATTGGGCCTAAAATGAGGGGTGTTAAAAGCAGAAGGATTAAGCCCAATACGCAGGAAAATATGGTGTATAAGGTGGGCTTTCGGTCAACCTTGTTGACTCTGATCTGGACCCTTTGATCTAAGGTTTCCCTAATGTATCTCATCATGCGGTTCAAAAAATGCAAGCTTATGAGGACTAAGGTGGACGGCACGCACACGGGACCACCGCCGGGAAAGCCAATCGGACGGTGACACATGTCACCGCCGGTGTGGCTGGAACTCAAAAACAAATCCCATCTTATCTCTTTCAACGGTGCTTTCCATAGGGAATTAGGAAGATTATTGCCCTTTAATATTCCATTAACAACCATTAATTGTCCATTAAACTTCTCTTATTTCTTAATATTCATTAAATTATATTAACTATTCCTAACTTACAACAAGAATTAAAAAGCAATAAGCTGAAACAAAAGGGCTGAAAAACACTATCCAAACCCTAAATTCTTTCTCTCCCTTCTGCCGCCGCAGCCTTCCCCAACATTTTCTTCCTCTTCGAATTCACCAACACCATCACCTTCTGCCGCCACCAATCCTTCACCTTCATCCTAACTAAAGCCATTGTCGCTAACAAGTCTACACTCTTAACTCGTATCCGAAAACACATATTCCCAAAACTCAAACAAAGAAAGGGTTGGCGCAATCGACACCAATAACGTCGAAATGACGATACGGCAAACAACATCTCAAAAAGAAGCTCATGCTCGTACCTTGTTAATCGGAGATGAACAGATAAAAGTCACGGCAAGGTTCGTCTTCTCTGTCTCGTGAACCAAACGCTCTATTGTACCGTGCCCTCTCGCCGGCAGCGGCGGACCCCCTTTGTTCTCAAGAAAACAAGCCGAACTCAAATCCCCTCGTAGATCTGAATCTCACGACGTTCTATGAATCTCCGTCGAGAGTTCTCCAATCACGACTCCGATGACATCGAAGCTAAGCGAACACAGATTGGAAGAGAGAACAAATACCTATCGGATTCACTCTGATGGTGCTTCGGAGACAAGTTAAAATTCACGGTTTTAGGTATACGCGTTGTCCCATTTTCCAATCGATTATGTTTTATGTTTCTGCTTAGTCTATAAATTTATCAGTCGTTGTTGTTCTTGTAAGATTGATGATGAAGATGCTTATTGCAGGAGTTGTTGATGATGAATAACGATGGTGATGATGACTCGGTGATGAATTTGTTGCGGTTGTTGATGAAGATCCGCTAATCTTGAAGATGATGGTGCTGCGATTTTGAAGTTAAGAAGAAGAGTGGTGAGAAGATTGAAGAATGATATGAAGAAATTCGGATTGAGAGATTGGATTGATGAAGGTTATGAAAGAAGAAGAAGATGTGAAGGAGATTGAGAAAAGATTGGATTGATGGAGGTTATAGAAGAAAAAATGTTCAGAAGAAAAGAATAATGGAGAAAGTGTAGAAGAAGATGGAGGGATCGAAAATATGAAGAAAAAAGCTTGAAGTTATGGTGATCTTGATTTATAGAAGGGCTTGAGGATGGTTCTGGAAACTTTCAGGTATTGACAGTTATGATTCTGTTATGAATTCGGTTATGAGCTTGTTTATCTTTTGGTTATGGATTTCGATTTTCTTCTGAGTTAGTTATAGGTTAATCTTTTCTGTTTTTGCACTTGGCTAGTTCTTTCTTTTGGTGTTGAGACTGAGTTTTTGAGAAGAGTAAATTATATGATTACAGAAGCATTACTATAAGAATTCCAGGAAATTAAATCCAAAATTTGAATGCTCTAATAACAACATAGATGCTAGCCAAGTTTAACCTAAAATTAAGTTTAAGAAATTGAGAACATATCCACAAAAGCAATAGAGTCTTACATTGCAGATTATTCAATCGAGAAGTATTAGCGAATTGCATAGTGTGATGTTGAAGATTGCAATGTTGATCTCAAATTTGTATACTCTAATTCAGAATCAAACCTGAATAACTCCAAGTTAGTTATTTTTCGGATTCAGATTGATATTTTTCTCAATGAGAATCAAATTCAATTTGTTTGCTACTTCATTCAATCCAATGTCTGTAAAAGCATCCATAATCCTTTTACAAGCATGTGTATCAAAATCTGTGGTAGTTGATTGTTTCCATTGATCAATAACTTCACCTGCTTCTTTTGCATGATCAAGAATCAGATATGCAGAAAGAATGTAGATATAATTACTGCTAATCATTTTCTGTTTCGTCATCCTCAATGAACTCCATATATGATCAAGTTTATCCTTATTTCCCATCGCGCCATAAAGAATGATCAAGAAGTCATATGTTATCCATTGACTTTGCGTGATCTTTTTCTCGATCTCAACGAGTGTGTTCGAACTTGCACTATCAAGAAGACCCGCAGTAACATATATGTTGGCCAACTTCAAATATCTAATCAGACTTTCATCAGAACCAGCACCATTACTCATTTCTTCAAGAATCCTTCTAACTTCACCAATATTAAGATAAGCAGCACATGAACTTATCCATAGATTATAGGTAAACATATCCGGAGCAACCTTTTGTTGTTTGAGGTCTGATGAGAGAGAGGAGAGAATGGTACGCCATTGACGGCGGTTGTAACTTGCTCATTTTGTAAGTTAGAAGTATTGTTGTTCCACATGAAGTTCAATCTTTCCATATAAGCTAAACTACCAATTTCTGGTGCCAAATTTTCGGACAAGCTCAAATTCATTAGTTGCAATTCTTAAACGTGTAAATAGCCATCAATTAATGTTTCATTGAAACATAAAACTCCTGTCCATCAAGATGTACATGGGTCTCCACGTTCCCAATTGCTCAAATTTCCATTAGGATCAATCAACCTTTCTTTTATGGCGTTTAATGCTTCAACTTCGGTAGGGTCGGCGATATTATTCTGTGCAGCAATAAGCGTCAAATAGCAGCAAAACCATAAACTGAAAACAACTTGATGTTTGTGACCTTCTAAAAGGAACATCCTTGAAATATAGAGAAATCACCACAACACATCCATAATCTCTCTCCGACTAAAAGTGAACTTTCATAACCACTGAATAATTTTCCACTGAAACAACATCCACCTCACAAACTAATTGAATTTGTCTAAATCAAATCTTCGGAAAATAAATTCGCAGATGAACCACTACTGAACAGATGAATAGACAATTTGATTTTCTGGACAAAACCTCTCATAAACCACTACTTTACAACTCAAAGAAATCCACACACAACAATCTGACTTTAGACGCACACTGACTGAGAAATCAACCCCTTGCAACTTGATGAAGAAAAGGATAGCCTGATGACGAGCCAAATATATAGTAACTAGCCCTTGCAGATGTGAAATCCTTGAAGACCACTGGATCATGGAAATAAACCCTAAATAAACGAAATGAGCATAAGAGGATGGATCCACTAATGGCTACATATCCAACACAATGAATTCTCCCGATAATCTGCAACTAGGGTGTGAAACCCTAATTCCTGATAAAAAATGATCCCATGTCTTAGGATCTTATGCAAATGGTATGACCTAATGATAATGCGGATGAATGCGAAGCGATAAGCCAGTAAAGGGAATAAATATGAGGGCAAATTTTGAGGTATTACAACGTTGTCTTGATCTTGATTAGAATCTGCATTTGGGCATGCACTGTCTTGATTCTCTTCGTATAACCTTAGGTCAAGTATACGAAAAAAATGTGCAATTACGAAAATCCACGTAAAACGCGCTGTCTTGATTTCCTGCATTGTTTCGACAATAAAACCCACTGTCAGGATCTGCATCTAGGCATGCACTATCTTGAACCTCTTTCAGAATCCGTGTAACTACATATTGTCTTGATTCTGATTTTTCAAAATTCGTATAACAATACGATGTCTTGATTTTGAACTTGGAATCTGCATTTGGGCATGCACTGTCTTGATTCCGAATATGAAATAGTATTCTAAACTAATGATCTAATGGGTTGGATCGTTACCAGAATCTGTATAACAATACGTTGTCTTGATTTTGGTCTTCAAAATTCGTATAACCATAAGTTGTCTTGATTTTGAACTTGGAATCTGAATCTGGGTATGCAATGTCTTCATTCCGAATATGAAATAGTATTTCAAACAAATGATCCACTGGGATGGATTGTTACCAGAATCCGTATAACAATACGCTGTCTGGATTCTGGTCTTCAAAATCCGTATAACCATACGCTGTCTTGATTTTGAACTTGGAATCTGCATCTGGGCATGCACTGTCTTGATTCCGAATATGAAATAGTATTTCAAACAAATGATCCACTGGGATGGATCGTTGCCAGAATCCGTATAACAATACGTTGTCTTAATTCTGAACTTGGAATCTGCATCTGGGCATGCACTGTCTTGATTCCGAATATGAAATAGTATTTCAAACAAATGATCCACTGGGCTGGATCGTTACCAGAATTCGTATAACAATACACTGTCTTTATTCTAAACTTGGAATCTGCATCTGGGCATGCACTGTCTTGATTCCGCATGTCTGCCAAAAATAAATTGGCAACCTATTAGGGAATATTTCAATCATTGGATTGAATCCCAATCAAAACTCTGCGGGAAAATGGAAAACTTCCAACTCGACTGGGGAACAAACTGTCAAGACCTGACTGGGGATAGAATTTTGACAATTCCAACTCTGTGGAGAGACACTGCATTTAGCCACTTGTTGGGAATGAAGACTCCACTTGGGGAAAATAACTATTCAACTGATCTCGAAGTTCTGCTGGGAACACTGCCTATTCTGACTCAGCTGGGGAAGACTCCTTCTTGAACTCTACTGGGAATGCTAGGTATTATCCTTCTCTGTCAGGGATATACACTCTGCTCGGGGAATACTGTCTGGTAACATCTTCTTCTTGATTTCAAAACCTGCAACAACAAAGTACACATATGTGCCCTGGGGAATTGCATGGTATGAGTCAATCATCCCATGTCACCCGACATTCAAATTGATTTTAAATGTTTTCCCTTTGCATGTCATCTATAAAGCCACCAAGTTTAAATGCAATATTCTTTCATCAAAAATTCAGGACATTTTTGCAAACAAAGCAAGTAAAATAAAAACAAGGATAAAGCTTTTTAACTGAATATTTTTTTATTGATGAGCCTCTTCAGGCAACTCATAATCTTCATCAACCCTTTCATCAGCTTGATTAATTGGATTGTCAAAGTCATACAAGGTCATAGTAGTGTTGTTGTCGGTGTAATCTGGAGGATTATCTCTGCAAGGGTTGAGATTTGTTCTTTTTAGTGATCAATTTTAATCTTTTTCAGAAAAATGAAGTTATTTATTTTGAAAACATTGCCATTTTATTGTTTTGTGCGAAAAATAACAAAAATGAAAAGACAGTGAGCGAAAGAGAAAATTATTTGCAAAAGATGTCCAATATTCATTGATATTCCATTTGCACAAAAATACAAATATGGCCCTATTACAAAATGAGTCCTGACACCTTGGGCAAGATGCAGGACTTGATGCATGCTAAAAAACAGGAAATAATAATTACTCTGCAGGAGTAACCCTTATAATTTCCTGGGAAGACCAGTTAAGGACTTGTTGACCCGGGATCCTTGGATGAATCTAGCCCTCCAGGTTGAGATCGCTTTCTGCCTCATTGTAAACACCCCAAATTTTTCCTCACTCATTTCACCATTGGCTTGTGATCTTTCATGTTTGCATTAGTATAAGCATACCATCTCATTTTGCATATTTGTTTCATCTGCATAGTTCAAGTTCATCTGCATCCAGGGTTTGTGATCTGGGCAATCCAAGGATCCATCTGAGCCACTCCAAAGGTCTCCAATCAGTCCAAGAGGGTCCATGTGTGTTCTATCATCATATTATATCCCTCAAAGTTCAAGGAAGTCAAGAAATCACAAGAACTGGCAAGGCATGGAAGCAGAGCTAAGGTTTTCACTACACAGATGACCAAAATTAGGGTTTTGGTTTCAGAGGCCTTAACTCCAAATTGTTTGGTCATTCTTGTTTCTAATTTTCTTAAGATGTTATAAGGATAATATGTACCAAGTTTGATGAATAAATTCATTGTGGAAGTCATATGTTCACTGGGTAACTTCTTGAGCAAGTCAGAGCAAAATCAGGGCATCTGAGGCCCCCAACAATGGAACCAAAGGGGTATTTTCATCAAATTGAAGTTATATGATCTTTATTTGATCATTGAAGTGCTTGGAAGTTCACAAAATTGAAGAAATTTGAGCTAAACCAAAAGTTGCCAAAAATGGAAATGACTTGTAATGGAAACTTTCCATTTTGGGAAAGTTCTTCACCCTCCTCTTTCTCAACCAAAAATGCTTCAAATGAAAAATTGTTGGTCATGAAAGTTGTAGATTGGATCATTCCATTTTCAAAAAGTACAAGAACATGTTCTAATTCATTGTGGAACTCAAGTTATGGCCTTGCAAAGTTGGCAAAAACCCTATAATTTTCACATTCACACCAAAGAGGATTTTTTGCAAAACCACTTTCCAAGTCATTTTGTGAACTCTAATGCATCTCTAAGCATCATACAAACATATTACAATGCATTGTGATCAGAATTTCGCAAAGAATCACAAGTTTCCATGGCTTGCATCACAAGAAATTACAAAGGGGAAAAATTGCATAACACTTGCAAAATCTCTTGCAGACATGCTTCCACTTGTGCCAGCTGCATAAAATGAATCCCATGGCTCTCCTTGAACCAAGTTGAGGCTAGACATTCCCTTGAACAACTCCTGCCATAGCCCATACCTCAAGTACACACAAATTGACTTTTTTGCAACTTGCCCATACCAATCACCACAGGCCACCACCCACTCTCTGGCCAATAGAGACTTGTTATGTGGACCAAAAGCAAGCCAATTCACATAATCTTGGAGCTCAGAACCATACACAAGCCAAGTTCCACAAAATCACCCTCAACCTTCATCTCTTCGAAACACACTGCACAAGCATCAAACATCCAATATTTTTCCATAGATCAAACCATCATCCACAGATCATTTCCCAACCATTGCCAAGCCCTAAAAGTCAGCCAAACACAAACACGATTTTGGACCAGCTGAGTTGCAACCTCTCAATCCAGCCATTTTTAAACGCATTCAAAGCTTCTTAACATCATCCAGGAGTTCATTGAGGTGGATTTGCACAGGAGAAGAGGCCAAAAAGCTCCAGAAGTGAAAGCTCCAGCTCAGGTAGTCACCTTCAAACTTTTTTCTAGAACCTCCTTTTTATGTTATAGAATGATTCTACATGCTCCCCTGATTGCCATGATATGATTTGTTTTGAAAATGGTTAAGTTTTAAGCATTTCACGAGCTTCTGAAATTTTTGATTGATTTTCCGTTTTGCTTTGATTCGTCTTGTTCATGTGAAATAAATGGATTTTGTTGGATGATTCATGTTTAGAGTGATGTGAGGATAATTTCTGGAGAGTTTAATGCATTTTATGGCGTATTGAGAGAGATAGCATATGAGGTTGGCCTGAGAAGATAAACGGAGCTTGCTCCGGTCACCTGAGATTAATTAGGATTTCATTTCCCAATTTTATTGTGAGCCCTTGGATTAGGATTAGATTAGGCAGTGTACGGTCCAGATGAGTTCATTAACCCTAAACATTAATTAATTAGATTAATTAGGTTTAATTGAATTAATTTAATCAGATTGAATCCTGGCCTTTAAAACGCGCGTGCAATCAACCCCTCCCCCCCCAGGTTTGAATCTCAGCCTTAGGATCAGCTGACTTTCCCTTTTAATTCATTTTTATTCTATTTCTTTTGCATATTTATTTTAAAATACCTAGAAAAATCACAAAAATATTATTTTCTGCATTTTAGTTCCAAATATTTTTCTCAACTCAAAAACAATTTTTATTTTATTTTTTGCATTTAAAAAGCATTTTTAAAATATTTAAATGTTTATTTTAATTAATTAATGGAAATTAATTAATTAAAATACCATTTAGGTTTCTAAAAATCACATTGTATCTTAAGACATTTAGAAACATTGTCAAACCATTCATACAAATTTCTTTTGGGTTTTGAACATACTTTGAAATTTTCTTTGAATTTAGGGTTCATAAAATCCCCTTTTTAGAACCCTAACTTTGAAAAATCTTTTCTGCCTAACCATGAAGGGTTTGATAATGATTCTTTTTTCATTTTTTTCCATATAACATGTAGTTTCTAAGATATTTTTGTCATGAATTTATCTTGCATTTTCAAATTGATTTTCATTTTTCCTTTTAAGGTACCCAAAAACCCTAGTTAACTTAGGAAAATCATAACTTCATTTAGGTTAAGCGTTAGACCTTATCCTTTGGGGTGTGATATCATATGGGGTTAGGATTTGTTTGAGCTCATTTACAAATTTTTATCATGACATATGCTTCTGTTTTGATCATTTGCATCTCATCCTTTCATGTAACCCTAATTTTGCACTTTCATTTGCATTCATCTTGCATATGCATCCATACATGAACTTGCCATGACATTTCATACATTCACATGCCATCTTAGACATCTTAAGACATTGCTTGATCATTTATTCATACATTTGCTATGCTTTGCATCCATTTCATTTCATAAACTTTCATGAACTTTCAAACTTCCAAGCATGCTTCATTTGCGTTCATTCTCGTGTATGATCATCCATTGCATTTTGTATGCCTTTGCATCATGTCATAGCATCATTTACATCATGTGTTTGCTTCAGGTTTTGATCTTTGCCCTTGCATATGCTTCATTCCATTTCATTTCTTTCCTTATGCATCTTGTACTAACATTTTCAGGTGGTAAGTAATTTGAGAAGTGAATTTGCTTTCACTTCTCATTTCTCTTCATCTTCTTCATATGCATCTTTGCTGCACATTGTATTGTCTTTGGGTGAGCTTGCTCACTCATGTTCATCTCTCACTTTCTTTCTTTAAGTCACTTATCTTCTTCAATGAAGTAAGTAACTTATTTCTTCTGCTGCTTCCTCCTTCCTTCTGATTCTTCCATTGGTAGCTTCTCTAAAGATCTTTCTCAAGCCTTACAAACCATAGGAATATCCAAGCATGATAATAATTCGGGTTGTGATTAGTCCCCCTTAGTTCTTACCTTTGAGTCTTCTTTGTGTCTCTCTTCTCATCTCATCATTAGAGACTAAACTTTTAAGGCTTTAGGACTTTGGAATTAGGGTTATGCCTGCATCCTTCTCTTAGGTTGGAGTGTATAACTTTAATCCTAAGTTTTAAACCCTTAATTTGTTTAAACCTCTTAATCAATCCATCTAATCATCACTAAGACATTAACTTGTAACTTGGGCCTTACATTAGGGTTCTAATTCTTCCTTTATTGGTTAAGAAGGACTAACCCTAGTGTTTAATGGACAAGTCCCGCTCAAGTTGTCTTACAAATCATAAAACTCATTTCTTAATCTCACCCTTAATTAAAATCGACCTTTAATAAAGGCTTGTCATCTAATGACTTTAATCCCTAATCATGGATTAAGTTGAGGTATATTCCTCAGCTTAGGTGTTCTCATCTTTTATCCTTCTATTAGGATGGTGTAATGAGTTCATTAATCCTTGGTTATGGCTTAAACTCATTACTTAACACTAAACAAAAAAAAAACATCTAAATAATCACAAGTAGGTTAATGATCTTAATCCTACATCATCATGGTAATTAAGTTGAGATGTTTATCTCATACTTAAATTATTCTTATTATCCCTAATCAAAAGGAGGATATAATGAGTTTACTAACCCTTGGTTTAGGCTTAAGCTCATTAACTTATGACAAACACCCAAAAGCAATAAAAGATTGAAAACATAAAAACAAACAATAATCGTCTCCTTCGGGATTCTTTTCTCATCACACTCATTCATAAACGAGAACTTGCTTCTTCTGTCTAATGCAAGACAGTTAGCACTTGTGCCAGACAAGTCATACACTTGAGCATAGATAAGCAAGCAGTTCATCAGTCAATTTATCTTTCAGTCTCTTTGAGTCGAACTACGATGTTCTGACTTCCTCATTGCACGAGAGGATACCTAGGCATAACTTAACTGTTATCGAACAAAAGTCTTTGTGTCTTCCCCCTCTTTCAACATTCTTTTTTTCTAAGCCTCATTCCTGAGCAATTCACATCATTCTTACATTGACACTTATATATTCTTTTCCAGCTTTTTCACATAGATAGCACATACACTACCCCTTTAAACACAATATTTTAAGCGTGGATCCAGTCGAGTACGACGGACAACCTGGGTGCTAATACCTTCCCAGGTTGTAACCAACCCCCTTTCTCAGTTTCTCTGGTTCGCGACCGTCTTATCCATATCTTTCTAGGTTTATGCAGCATTCCCTTTCCTTCGGGATAAAAATGCCTAGCTGGCGACTCTATTCATCTTCATTTCATTTTCTCCTTTCGCCGACCGTTTGCGCTTGTATCGGGATGTAAATCTTCGGGAGTGACACTCGTTTTCCACATTATTGACATCATCTGGGGTGAGCATCCCCCCACTTATGAACTTGGGCTCCTTAGCAGCCTCTGCTTGATCTTGTCGGAATGGTTTGTAACCCAAACCGAATTTGTCTTCCTTCTTCTCCATAGGTAGCAGCTTGCCCCAGCCTTGGGAGTTTCTATCTTCAAAAACCTTTCGATCTTGTTGGTAGGAGACAATTGAAGTACCCATCCTATCTTCTTGGGATGCAGCAAATACTTCAGTTGTCGCCTCATTGACGTTCAGTGCTTCGAAACCTTGGCTCATGGTCTCGTGGATTTCACCATCCATCTCAATGTATTTGTAGGTGTCCAGATGGCTAACAAAAATATCTTCTTCACCACAGATTGTGATAATCTGCCATTCCCACTCATATTTAAATTTCTGGTGAAGGGTTGGCATAACTGCGCCAGCAGCGTGAATCCAAGGTCGACCCAACAAACAGCTATAGGCCGGCTGAATGTCCATCACATAGAAAGTAGTCTGAAAAACCTGCGGGCCAATTATCACAGGAAGCTCCACCTCTCCAAGAACAGACCTCTTGGAACCATCAAAAGCTATAACCACCAGATTGCTTGGTCGGAGAGCAATACCATCATATTCAAGCTTAACAAGGGCTTTCTTTGGCAAGACATTAAGTGAAGACCTAGTGTCAACTAGAACATGTGAAAGCACAACCCCTTTACACTCCAGAGTGATGTGTAAAGCCTTGTTATGATGACGTCTGTCGCTCCCACCAAATGAGGCTAAGTCAAATGGGTTACAGACGCGAACGGTCAGCGAAAGGAGAAGAACACACAAGGGTGAACTGAAAAGAAAAGAGTCGCCAGCTAGGCATTTTTATTCCGAAGGAAAGGTAATGCTGCATAAACCTAAGAAAAGATGGATAAGACGGTTGCGAACCAGAGAGAGTGAGAAAGGGGGTTGGTTACAACCTGGGAAGGTATTAGCACCCAGATTGTCCGCCGTACTCGACGGGATCCACGCTTAAAAGATTTGTGTTTTAAAGGGTAGTGTTAGTGCAATTTGTGTATCAAAGCTGGAAAGAATGTAAGTGTCAGTGTAAAAGAAATGTGGAGTGAAGTATGAGAGTGTCAGTGCAAAGAAAGAATGAAATGCTCAAGATTATGGGCTCAAAGAATAATGCTGGAAGAGGGGGGAATATACAGAGACTTTTGTTCGATAACTGTTAAGTTATGCCTACGTATCCTCTCGTGCAATGAGGAAGTCAGAACACCGTAGTTCGACTCAAAGAGACTGAAAGATAAATTGACTTCTGAACTGCTTGCTTGTCTATGCTCAAGTGTATGACCTGTCTAGCTCAAGTGCAAACTGTCTTGCATTAGACGGAAGAAGCAAGTTCTCGTTTGTGAGTGAATGAGATGAGAAAAGAATCCCGGAGGAGACGATTATTGTTTGTTTTTGTGTTTTCAATCTTTTATTACTTTTTGGTATTTGTCATAAGATAATGAGCTTAAGCCTAAACCAAGGGTTAGTAAACTCATCACATCCTCCCTCTGATTAGGGGTAATGAGAATACCTTAAGTATGGAGTAAACACCCCACACTTAATCACCATGATGTAGGATTAAGATCATTAACCTACTTGTAATTATTTAGATGTTTTTGGAGTTTTTGTTTAGTGTTAAGTAATGAGTTTAAGCCATAATCAAGGGTTTGATGGACTCATTACACCATCCTAATAGAAGGATAATAGATGAGAACATTTAAGTTGAGAAAGGCTCCTCAACTTAATCCATGATTAGGGATTAACCTCATGACAAAACAAAGCCTTTATTAAAGTGGATTTTAGTTAATGGTAAGATTAAGAAATTGATTTTATGGTTTGTAAGACAACTTGAGGGGGACTTGTCCATTAACACTAGGGTTAGTCCTTCTTAACCAATTAAGGAAGAATTAGAACCCTAATGCAAGGCCCAAGTTACAAGATTGATGTCTTAATGATTATTAGATGGATTGATTAAAGGATTTAAACACATTAAGGGTTTAACACTTAGGATTAAAGTTATACACTCCATCCTAATAGAAGGATACAGGCATAACCCTAATCACAAAGCCTTAAAACCTTTAAGGTTTAGTCCTTCATTATGAGATGAGAAGAGAAGATACAAAGATGACACAAAGGTAAGACTAATGGGGGACTAATCAAAACCCTAATTGTGATCATGCTTGGGTATTACTAGGGTTTATGAGGCTTGCAAAAGATCTTCAGGAGAAAAGCCATCAAGGAAGAAACAGATGAAAGGAGAAGGAAGCAGAAGAAGCAAGTCAACTTACTTCACTTAAGAAGATAAGTTGCTTGAAGAAAGAAAGTGAGAAGGAGCATGAATGAGCAAACTCACTCCAATCCACAAATAAAATGCAGAAATGAATGCATAAGAGAGATGAGAAAAGATTATGAGAAGTGAAGGCAAATTCACTTCTCAAGCACTTACCACCTGAAAAGTTAGCAAAAGAAATGAAATGAAGTGAACATGAAAAGAATGCAATGATGCAAACCAAAACCAGAAGCATAAACATGATGTTAATGATGCTAAGAGATAATGCAAACACATGCCAAGGGTTGTGGATGATCATACAAGCAATGAAGATGCAAATGAGACATGAAAGAGGGCATGAAAGTTCATGAAAACTTATGAAATGCAATGGATGCATAACATGGAAAATGGATGATGCAATGATCAAACATGATTCTAATGTGTCCTAAGATGTCTTAGAAAACATGTGGATGCACAAAATGTCATGGCAAATTCATGTATGCAAGCATATGAGAGATGGATGCAAATGAAGGCAAAAATATGGGTTTATACACAACATGCAATACCAAATTCAAAACCAGAAGCAAATGACATGATAAAAAATTGAAAATGGGATTAAAGTAACCCTAACCCTACACAAGTTCACTTCCCAAAGGAGGGGACCTAACTCTTAACCTAATGGGGGTTATGATTTTCTCAAGTTGGCTAGGGTTTTAAAGCACTTCAACAGGAAAAATGCACGTCAAATTGAAAATGAAAGATAAATTCAAACCAATTTTACCCTAGAAACTACATGATATAAGGAATGCAATGCAAAAAAAACAACATCAAACTCTTCATGGTTAGGCAGAATGAATTTTTCTAAGTTAGAACAAAAATATTGCCTTTTAAGAACTTTAATTCCAAAGAAAAATGTCAAAATAGGTTAAGAACCAAAAAGAAATTTGTTTTAAGAATTTGATAATGTTTCTAAATGTATTAAAATGCAATGTGAATTTTTTGGTGATTTTTAAATCCCTAAATGCATTTTTAATTAATTAATTTTCATTAACTAATTAAAAATAAACATTTAAATGGTTTAAAAATAATTTTTAATGCAAAAAATAAAAATAAAAATATTTTTGTGTTCTGAAAATTAATTAAAGTTTGGATAAAAAATTTCAGAAGTTTTTTGAAGTTTTTTCTATTTTTAAAAATTCGTAGAAATTTAATGTAAAATAAATGAAATAAAATTAATAAAATGGGAAGTATGCACAATGGAGGGCTTAGATTGCCCCTGGGTTTAAGACGTTTGACTGGGTGCGCATCTGGATGGCCCAAGTTCAAACCTGACTAAACTCAATTAATTAAATATTAATCCCATAATTAAAATTAATCACAAGATCCAGACCACACAATCACGCGCGAGAAGCTCAATCTAACGGCCCAAATTCAAACGAAACCCTAATCCTGATTAAAATCCCTAATGACTTTCAGGTGGCCGGAAATGACCTCCGGTCATTTTCTCCGGCCACACTCTCCCCTGAAAATCTCTATCTCACTCCCTAGGCATCTAAAACGAAATCTCTCTGGCCAGAAATGAACCCCACACATCACTGAATCAAAATCCCCAAACAAAAACCATTTTTCATTCATCATCAAGGCAAATCGAAACAAAACGATTTTAGGTCAGAAACTTTCAGACAATCCATACATACTCAATATTCCACCATTTTGAAAAGTAAACATATCAGAATCATCAGCGCATCATAAGGATTCGATTAAGAACTTAAAAACAAGGTTCTGAGAAAAAAGTTCTTGAGCCATACCTGAGATGGAACCTCCTGGTTCTGGGCTTTCTGGGCTCTCCCTTGTTGCAAACACACTCCTATGAACCTCCTGAAGATGATACGAAGCTTAGAAAGCTTTGAGGATGGCTGGTTTTGAAGTTCCAGCTCTGGTGTAGCAGGTTTAGGGAGTTGAGTATGTGATGTTTTAGGCTGTTTCAATGGTGGATTTTGGTTCTATGGGGTGTGTGTGATTTGTTGGTGAAGAAAAAATGGAGGTTTGATGGTTGTGTCAAGAGTTTCGAAGAGATGAAGCTTTTGATAGTTTTTGTGAAATCTGATTGTGTGTGTCTTCTGAGCCTTTTTCCTTCTTGTTTTATGACCTTGAGGCAATCCATAAGCAATCCCAACAATTCAGGAGGGCAGATATGCATTGTGGGAATGGTATGGGGTGATTGGCCAAAAAGTCAAAAATTGTGTACTATAGGTATGGGCCATGGCAGAGGATATTTCTGTGCTTGGATTGCCTCAGCTAGCTTCAAGGAAGGCCCTTGGATGTTCTGATGTGATCTGAAATGGGTGAAGGGTGAGATGTCATATGTTTTGCCTTTTTGCAACTTGTTGCATTTTGAAGTTTTTGGTCATGGATATGTGACATCCCTTGGGAAATATGCAGTAAAATGTACCATATGATGTTGTTATGACATTTTGAGATTGATTAGAGATCAAGCAAAACCATAAGAACCATTCTTGCAAGATTTCTCTCTTTGGCACTTTCATGATAAATGGCTTATGATACTTGGAATCCAAGGCATGAAAGTGGGAGATTCTTTGGGCAAATATGAATTATGGACCATGAATTATGTTTGTGTGATGATTAGAAGTTGATTTGAAGTCACATTTGGTTTTGGCAAGTGTTTTTGCAAGTTTCCTCTTTGGCACAAAAGTGAACAATAAGTGATTTTGTCCAACTTTGCAAGGCCATAACTTTTGCTCTAAAATAAATTAGAATGAGTTCTTGTACTTTTTGAAAATGGGAGGATCCAATCTACAACTTTCATGACCAAATATTTTTCATTTGAAGCATTTTTGAATCAAAAAGAGGAGGTTGAAAAACTTTCCCAAAATGGCAAGTTTTCATTACAAGTCACTTTCCCAAAATGGCAACTTTGCAAATGGCTTGAAATTCTTCAATCTTGTGAACTTATAACATCTTCTAAGATCAAATAAAGATCATACACATTCAAAATGATGGAGAACCCCCTTTGGTTGGATGATTGGGGCCTCAGATGCCCTGATTTTGCACTGACTTGCTCAAGAAGTCATCTATTGATCAGATGCCTTCCCCCATTGAATTTCTTCATGAAAATTGGTATTCATGACCCTCATATCATATAGAGACCAATAGAAACAAGAATGACCAAAAACTTTGGAGTTATGGCCTCTGAAACCAAAACCCTAATTTTAGGTTATCTGTGTAGTTAAGCTTGGCTCTGCTTCCATGTCTTTCCAGTTCTTGTGATTCTTTGATTTCCTTGATATTTGGAGGGTAAAATATGATAATTGAACATACATGGACCCTCATGAGATGATTGATGAACTTTGGAGTGGCTCAGATGAATCTTGGATTGCTCAGATCACAAACCCTAGATGCATATGACTTTGAACCAATGCAGTGAAGCAAAAATGCAATATGAGATGATATGATTGACTTTATGCAAATGAAAAGAATCACAAGCCATGGTGTGAATGAGTGAGGGAAATTTTGGTGTGTTTACAACGTCCTTCCGTAGTTAAATCAACATGGTGAAGCCTAGTCCATGACTAGTATTAACATTAGAAACCACTGTCTCTAGCTGATTTACCGTGATCTCCTCAGGCACGTAGGCTGCGTGCAAGACTTTAAGTAATGAATCCCGATGAGCTTCGGAACACAATAGAAATGATAAGATGGATATCTTGGAAGGAGTCTGGTGGAGCTGATCCAAAACCTTTTAGTCGCTTCTTTTGATTATCCTCATAAATTCATCCACATCTTGATCAAAGGATGTTTTATGGGCTTCTTTTGAAATTGGTTCTTCTGGCATCACATTTTTTCCTTTGGCTTTGGCAGCAGCCTCTGCCTCAGTATTAACTCTTGGAACTTGTGACGCGAAGAGACGTCCGCTTCTAGTGAAGCCTCCGCCTCCCCTGACATTATCCACCTGTGGTGTATGAGCTGAAGAATCAAGAAGGACTCTCTCCCTGTTGCAGTAGAGGTCTGAACCATAGTGCCATGGCACAACATTATCTTTTTCATATGGAATGGGTCCAGCTACCGTGATCGTGACTGGACTGACTGCAACGGAGGTAGGAACTGTGATTGTCTGTGGATCATAATATATGGTGACAGGACTTTTGACTGGTGGTGGTGGTGAATGACTGAAGTTGGGTTGTTGTTGAGATTGTTGCTGAAAATTGTTGGAATCAGGGACCATTGTTGGGTCGTAGTATATGGTGATTGTGGAGACATCGTTGTTAATGGTTGATGTAGTTGTAGAAGCGAATGCGGTTTAACTAGTGTTTGTTGAAGTGATGGAGGAGATGATTGTTGATTTTGTAGACGAGTCTGTCGGAACAATTGTCTTTGAAGTTGTAGGAAGAGTGTTTGTTGTTGCTGTAAGAGGAGTTGATGATGTTGTAGAAACCGTTGATGTTATCTGCAGGATACCTTCCCTGATAAGGCCATTGATACCACTTCTTAAGCTTTCACACCCATTGTCGGAAACTTTGCAAGATTCACAGCAGGCCTCACTGTTGCACCCCAAAATTTGCCCTCACCTAGTCAAGGAATTGTGTACCAAGATGTACCAAGAGGTTCACAAGGTTCACAAGGTATCCCATGTGTAAACACCCCAAATTTGCCCTCACCCATTCACACCATGGCTTGTGATCATTTCATATGCATAAACTCAATCATAGCATCTCATATCACAGTTTTGATTCACTGCATAGATTCAAAGTCATCTGCACCTAGGGTTTGTGATCTGAGCAATCCAAGGGCATCTTGAGCCACTCCAAAGGCAACCAATAACTTCAAAGGGATCCCTATGTGTTCTTTTATCATATTCCATCCTCTCAAAGTCAAGATTTCACAAGAATCACAAGAACTAGGGTTTGAATGGATGCAGAGCCAAGTTTGACTGCACAGTTGACCTAAAATTAGGGTTTTGGTTTCAGAGGCCATAACTCCAAATTTTTTGGTCATTCTTGTTTCCATTGGTCTCTATATGGTATAGGGAGTATGCATATCAATTTTCATGAAGAAATTCCATGGGGAAGTCATCTGATCAAGGGTTGACTTTCTGGACAAGTCAGTGCAAAATCAGGGCATCTGAGGCCCCCAATGACCCAACCAATGGGTGATCTTCATCATTTTGAGTGTATATGATCTTTATTTGATCATGGAAGAAGGTTGAATTTCACAAAAATCAAGAATTTGGAAGTTTTGCAAATGTTGACTTTTTGGGCATAGTTGACTTTTCAAGAATGCTTCATTTTAGGTCATTTTTCAAGCCTTGATTCTTGATCCAAAAAAGCTTCAAATGAAAAAACTTTGGTCATGAAAGTTGTAGATCTCATCTTTCCCTTTTCAAAAAGTACAAGAACATGATCAAATTCTTCTTGGATCAAAAGTTATGGTGTGACAAAGTTAGCAAAAATCATTGATTTTCAAGTTATGCACCAAGTGTGAAAATTGCAAAATCATGTACCAAGGCAAATTGCAACTTCTAATTGGCATCAAACCCTCACATAAACATCATGTAAGTCCTAAAATTCAGAATGGACTAGGCATTGCTCATGTTTCATGGCTTTTGGGACAAGATCTTTCCATGTGAACCATAAAGCAACAACTTGCAAAATCATCATGATCACCTCACCAACTTGATGCATTGGTTGCTGCACCTTGCTAGCCCTCTCACCTCATCTTGCTGCACCAGAACCAGCCCATGTACTAGCCTAGAAGCTGCCCATACTTTCTCTTACACAAGAGTTGACAAATTGCAAAAGTGGCCATACCAATCAAAAAAGCACATGTCTTGTCATCTGACCAATGAGAGAGGGTTATGTGGACAAAGAGCAAGACATTTGATACATCTAGCAAGGCTGAAACACTTCATAACAACACATTCACAAAACACACCCTAGCTGCATTTTGTTTCGAATCTCTCTGCCCAGCCACAAAACACTCAAACCATTTTCACCATTCAAATCACCTTGCCTTGTTGAGTAGAAACCACCAAGAGCCAGGCCTGTTTTGATCAAGAACACCCCATTGCCATTTCTCACCTCAACTTGCAGTTTCATTCGAAACTCTCTCCATAGCTCACAAACATCCAAACAAACACCACAGACCTTCTCCACTCATTATTCTGATCACAAAGAACCATTCACAATGACCTGAAACTGCCTGAAACTCCATTGCCATTTTCAACTGAGTTGAAGCAGAAGCTGTTTAAACTCATCAACCAGCCAGCATAAATTGCTCCAAAGCATTCAAACATCATCAAGAGGTCCTAAGGAGTGGATTGCACAAGGAGAAGTGGCCAGAAAGTCATCAGAGTGAAAGCTTCGAATCTCAGGTAGCTTGAAAAATATTTTTCCAGAAATCATTTCTTTTGTTCTAAACTTGTTCTTTGTGTCTTCCTGATCATGAATATGCTTTTAGTTTTTTGAATGGTGATGAAATGAACATTTAATTGATCTCTGAAACTTGCGTGCCCTAAAATTTGTTTGTTTCGATTCGTGCTTCTGGGGAAATATAAATTTGTTTTGAGATGGGGTTTTGGTTCGTGAGTGAGTGGGGATCATTTCCCAATTCTTAGATTTCATTTTAGTTAGGTTTTTGGGGGTTTTGGAGATTTTCAGGGGAGATGCTGGCCGGAGAAGACGACCGGAAGTCTTCTCCGGCAGCCTGAATGTGATTATGCCCTAATCCTTGTCATTAAGCCAGTTTGAATCTTGGGCGTTATATTAGGTTGACCAGTTGACTTCGCGCGTGAGGGAAGGGCTCAGATCACTTTGATTAGCCCTAATTCTTTTATTAGTTTTAATTAATTGTGATTAAATCAGAACCAATCCTGGCCACAAGATCTGGCGCCAGTCAACGCGTTTGAATCCAGGCTCAATCTCCACCCTCCATCCTGCATACTTCTCCTTTTATTTATTTTAATTCATTTTCTTTTCATTTTATTTGCATAATTATTTAAAAATAGTAAAAAATGTTTAAAAATTATGAAACTTTTTCTCCTGAGTTTTATTAATTTTTATAACACAAAAATATTTTTATTTCATTTTTTATCATTTAAAAAGTATTTTTAAATATTTAAAAGATTATTTTTAATTGATTAATGGAAATTAATTTATTAAAAATACTTTTAGGTATTTAAAAATCACCAAAAAATTCATGAAATGTTCTAAGACATTTAGAAACATTGTCCAACCTTCAAACCAAATTTCTTTTTTGATCTTGATGCATTTTAAGAATTTTCCATTGAATTAAATCATTTTTTGTGCATTATTTTGATCATAAGTTCAAAAAATCATTTCTGCCTATTTGAGAAGAGTTGGACATTGATTCTTTTTGCATTGTTTTGTGTTTAGCATGTAGTTTCTAGGATCAAATGGCCATGATTTGATTCTTCATTTTCAATTTGTTTGGCATTTCTTTTGTTTAAAAGCCCTAAAAACCCTAATAACTTAGAAAAATCATAACTTGAGATTGGTTAAGAGTTGAGACCTCCCCTTTGGACTTTGGTTTAGTATAGGTTTAGGGTTTCTTTGGGTGGCATTTTCCATTTTTTATCTTAGGGTTTGCTTCTGATTTTGAGTTTTGTTTGATGTTTGTTTCATAAACCCTAATTTGGGCTTTCATTTGCATCCCTTTTGCATTCTCTTGCATAACATGACTTGCCATGACATTTCAAGCATCCATTTGATTCATTTGACATCTTAAGACATATAGAAAGCATGTTTGATCATTGCATCCCATATTTGCCATTTTGTTTGCCATGTATGTTTCATAACTTTTCATGTGTATCCATGCTTCCAACTTGCATCATTTGCATCCATGGTCTTGTATGAACATCTCCATGTCTTGCCTCATGTTTGTAGCATCTCATAGCATCATTATCATCATCAACATGCTCCTAGTTTTGTTTAGCATCATACCATTTCATTCCATTTTGCTTTGCATTGCATTTCTTTCTAACATTTCAGGTGGTAAGTGATGTTGAGAAGTGAATTTGCCTTCACTTCTCATAACTATTCTTTTCATCTCTCTTGCATCCATTGCTGCATTCTTATATGTGTTTGAGTTTGAGATTGCTCATCCTTGTTCTTCTTACTTTCTTTCTTCAAGTGACTTGACTTCTTGAATGAAGCAAGTCACTTTGCTTCTCTTGATCCTTTCATCTGCTTCCTGGTGGTTCCATTGAAGATTGTTCTTGTAAACCTCACAAACCTTAGGAACAACCAAGCATGACAATGATTAGGGTTTTGATTAGTCTCCCCTCTTAGTTTCACCTTTGTGTCTCTTTTGAGTCTTCTCTTCTCATCTCATAATCAGGGACTAAACCCTAAAGGCTTTAAGGCTTTGTGATTAAGCTTATGCCTGCATCCTTCTCTTAGGATGGAGTGTATAACTTTAATCCTAAGTGTTAAACCCTTAATGTGTTTAAATCCTTTAATCAATCCATCTAATAATCACTAAGACATCAAGCTTGTAACTTGGGCCTTGCATTAGGGTTCTAATTCTTCCTTAACTGGTTAAGAAGGACTAACCCTAGCGTTAATGGACAAGTCCCCCTCAAGTTGTCTTACAAATCATAAAAATCACTTCTTCATCATATCATTAAATAAAATCCACTTAATCAAAGGCTTGTTTTGTCATGAGTTTAATCCCTAATCATGGATTAAGTTGAGGAGCTTTCCTCAGCTTAAACATTCTCATCTATTATCCTTCTATTAGGATGGTGTAATGAGTCTGTTAAATCCCTGATTATGGCTTAACCTCATTACTTAACACTAAACAAAACCACAAAAACATTTAAATAATCACAAGTAGGTTAATGATCTTAATCCTGCATCAAAGGTGATTAAGTGTGAGAATCTGACTTCACACTTAAGGTATTCTCATTACCCCTAATCAGAGGGAAGATGTGATGAGTTTACTAACCCATTGGTTTAGACTTAAGCTCATTAACTTATGACAAACTTTCAAAAGCAATAAAAGACTGAAAACATAAAAAACAAACAATAATCGTCTCCTTCGGGATTCTTTTCTCATCTCATTCACTCATAAACGAGAACTTGCTTCTTCCGTCTAATGCAAGACAGTTAGCATCTGTGCCAGACAGATCATACACTTGAGCATAGGCAAGCAAGCAGTTCACAAGTCAATTCATCTTTCAGTCTCTTTGGGTCGAACTACGGTGTTCTGACTTCCTCATTGCACGAGAGGATACGTAGGCATAACTTAACAGTTATCGAACAAAAGTCTCTGTATATCCCCCCTCCTTCCAGCTTTATTCTTTTAGCCTCATGATCTTGAGCATACTCTTTTCCTTACACTGACACTTTCATACTTCATATCACTTATACACTTTACACTGACACCTGTACATCTCTTTCCAGCCATTTTACACACAAATTGCACTGACACTACCCCTTTAAAACACAAATCTTTTAAGCGTGGATCCCGTCGAGTACGGCGGACAATCTGGGTGCTAATACCTTCCCAGGTTGTAACCAACCCCCTTTCTCAGTCTCTCTGGTTCGCAACCGTCTTATCCATCTTTTTCTAGGTTTATGCAGCATTACCTTTCCTTCGGGATAAAAATGCCTAGCTGGCGACTCTATTCATCTCCAGTGAGTTCACGGCTGAGTGTTCTCATTGTCCCTCTCGCCGACCGTTCGCGTCTGTACCTTCATCTGGACCCTGTTTCATTTGTCGGGAGCGACAGCTTGGCGACTCTGCTGGGGACCCTTATAATGCAACCAGGGCTTCTGGTTCTTTTTGTGGGTTCCTCCTAGCGCTTGATTGATTTGTGTTTATTGCGGGTGTTATGTGCTATTTGTATGTGTATATTTGCTTTATTTACTGCTTTCTGTACAACTTTATTTATTGCTTTCTTTACTGTTTTTTCATTTATCATACTGTCATGCTGCTGGCTGGATCTGGTTTTCCTTTGGTGGGTGGGGTTCTATTGAGAGTTAAGGTCCTATACCTGGGACCTGAGTGACACCTAGGATAGAGTGAATCATATTCTTTCCCATTCCATTTCGGTCTGGTGCGGGAGTATGAAACACGGTTCAGATATGGGTTTCTTCTTGAGAACTCTGTGTTGCAGATTTCCTGCAATGCTAGGGCTATCTGGGAAGCCTGCTAAGTCTGGATGACCTTTTAGTATTGACCTTCAGAAATTGGGGTGAGTTAGAGGAGGAACTTTTATGGTTATTGTAAACACTGTACCTCCGGGTTAGAAGTGTTTACACTTCTCATAACTGATCCAAGTCTGAGGATCCTTGTTTTAGAACACCGCCTGTGAGGGGGTTGGGCTGTTTACAGGTTTGCAGGTACCTTGACCTCAGAATACCTTGTTACTTTGTTTGTTTAAGAGTACTTCAATTTGGGACAGTTCTTGTGATTCTAAAACCCTGGACATGTGGCTCTTTATTTGAGTCCCCCACCCTGGTTACTGGATTTATAGACCTCCATCTGGAATTCTTGAACACACATGGACCTATATCAGGGCATTTTGATCAGATCCAGCTCAGTCACAGACCCTTGCATTTCATTTGCATACATAATCATTGCATCATATTGACATTTGCTTATTTGTGTTTCAGGGTATCCATCTTCACTTTTGGCTAGTTTTGACCCCATCTTCAGTTTTGACTTGTCCTCATCAGCTATCTGCTTCAGTTATCACCTGCACCTGCCATTCAGTGGCCCACTTCTTCAGTATTATCATCAGCACCTGTCTCTACTCAGTCTCAGCATCATGGCTCCTAAAAAGAGCAACATCACCTATCACTTCTTCCAGCCAGAGCTATCAGATATCAGGAGGATTCAGACCTTGATCACTCCAGATCACATACCATTGTTCAGGGAAAGTTATGGAGATATACTTGATATGGTCATGGATCTGGACCCATCACAGAGAAGCTTGATCCACACCTGCATTCAGTTTTATGATCCTCCACTGAGATGTTTTACTTTTCAAGACTTTCAGTTGGGCCCTTTATTGGAAGAATACTCCTCGTTAGTTGGTATACCTATCAGAGATGGAATCCCTTTCAACCCTGAGATGGTCTTTCCTGCTAATGGAGAAGTAGCAAAGGCTTTGCATCTGGAACCTGTTCTGATTGAGTAGCATATGACTTCTAAAGCTGGGATCCCTGGTTTCCATCTGGATTTCTTGATCTCTCAAGCTACCCTGAAAGCTTCTCTAGGAGAGTGGAAAGCTGTTTGTGCTTTACTGGCCTTGAGTATATATGGAATTGTATTGTTTGCAGATGAGCCTCGATTCATTAGCAAGAATGCAATCCATCTGTTCATCTTGAAGAACCCAGTGCCAACTTTATTGGGGGATCTTTACTACTCAGTGCATCAGAGGAATGAAAAGCAGAGGGGGAGATTAGTGAGGTGTTGTGCTCCATTGTTCCACACTTGGCTTCTCAGGCATCTACCCAGGACAGATGCATTTTTAAACCCTCATCAGCAAAGCAACTGGGCTAAGAGACTCACTGTTCTAACTTCAGCTGACATCAGATGGTGCACTCAAAGCACCAAGGGCAGGGATATCATCACCAGCTGTGGGCATTTTCCCAATGTGCCCCTCATAGGAGTTAAGGGTAGTATTAATTACAATCCTCTGCTGTTCAGAAGGCAACTGGGCTATGCACTGGTCCACACTCCTAAAGCACAGGACTTGGTTGAGACTCTCTATTGTGAGAACAAGCTTAATCTGGCTGTTGTTAGGCAGGCTGCCTGGGCCTGGGATAATGTTCAAACCAAGGGAGTGACCATTCTAGGGAAGTGCAATAATGTGGCATCCGCACAATATTATGAGTGGTCCCGCGCCAGGGCCCAATTCTCTGGGATTCCCTTTACCATAGAAGACATGCCTGAGTCATCTTCAGCACCACCCCCTGCCACTATCAGCTTGGAGGAGTATGAGAGCTTGAAGGAAAGGAATGAGAAGCTAACCCAGGCTTTACAGAAGACCCTCCGGGAGAGGAGTGAAGGTATGAGGGAGATTGAGAGGTTGGAGAAGATAAGAGTAGAGCATCTGACTAAGATTGAGAAGTCTGGGGATTATATCAAAAAGTCAAAGGCTGGAGAACAAATTCTGAAGAATGCTTGCAAAGAAGCCCAGTTCCAAAGAGCAAGGACAGACTTGTATTTGAAGGAGAGTCAAGCCCGGTGGGTCAGGATCACCGAGGCTCGTACTCTAGAGGACAAAAGAGTTCAAGACAAGATGGAGCAACTAGAAGCTAGTGCAAAGGAGCAGCAAGAAGCCCTGGCAGCAGCCCAGAGGGAGATATCAGAGCTGAAGATCAAAGCAGGGGTGAAGAGGTCAAAGGACCAAACTCAGCACAAGAAGCTAACAGCAGCTGTTACGACCCGGAATCTCCTCATCAGGAATCTCACGGAGCGTCCGGCTGATCCTGTGACCGAAGCACTTCTCAAGGAAGTTCGTGAGGATGAGTTTGGTCTTGATGTTTGACCATTTGTTTGTTGTTGCTTTCTTTCCATGCACTTTTATTTTCTTGTACTGTATTTTGACCCCTTAGAGGGCTTGTGCTTGTAAACAAACTATGTACCCTTTGCTTTTGTAATATATGTATTAGTTTGTTCCATCCGAGTTTCACTTCAAAAGCAACAACAACAGCATCTTCAAGGGTCTGGAAGGGTCAAAACTGAAGGCCAAACCGGATACCTTGAGAACAAATAAGCACAACTGCATTGCATGCTAACCCTTTGTTTGTTTTGTAGGTTTTTGTTTTGTTGTTGCTAACCTCTGTTGTGATAAATCAGGAACTATTGCTAGGCGCCGGGTATTTCCCCTCAACCGTCCGCACCGTTATCCAACCCGAAACAACCTTCCGGGAATTCAAATGGATCAGATGCAGCAGGACCTTACCGAGGTCAGAAATCAAATGGCAAATGAAAGGCTAGAGATGAGGAATCAAATGACTCAGTTTATGGAAGTTATGAACAACATGGCTCAGAGCCAGGAAAGATTGAGGGCCATGGTGGAAAGGCAGAATCAAGAAGATCCACATATAGGGACTGCCGGTACCAGTAACAATGAAAGGGTACAACCTCACGTCACCCCTCCGGTATTTGGGCCACACCTCCATCCTGAGGTCAATATTCCTGCAAATGTTCAAGGGACTGCCACCGCAGCTAGGGTACTTCAAGAGGATCCTCAGGAGGACCAATTCACAGTAATGGGCACTGGTGAAGAAGCTTATGATAGAAGATTGGATGAGATAGCTGAGAAATTGAGGTCCTTAGAATCTCAAAACTCTTTGGGTTTCGATGTCATGGACATGGGCTTGGTAGACGGGGTCAGGATCCCCCATAAGTTCAAGCCTCCTTGCTTTGAAAAATACAACGGGACTTCATGTCCTCGGACTCATTTACAATCATTTCTGGGAAAGCTGAAGGCCTATACAATGGATGAGAAGCTCTGGATGTTCTATTTCGAAGACAGCTTAACCGGAGCGTCAAGAGAATGGTACTCTCACTTGACAAGGGAAACTATTAGATGCTGGAAAGACCTGGCAGAGGCCTTCATCAGACAGTATCAGTATAACTTAGACATGGCACCCAACAGGACCCTCCTAATGGGAATGTCACAGTCGTCAAGGGAAAGTTTCCGAGAATATGCACAGAGATGGAGGCAACTGGCTGCTGCTGTTCAACCACCTATGTCTGAACGGGAAATGGCAGATATGTTCATGAACACCCTTCAGGGAACATATATTGACAGGTTGGCCGCTTTCTCTTCCACTAGCTTTGCAGATGTTGTCATAGCCGGGGAGAGAATTGAAAGCTTGTTAAAAATGGGAAAGATCTCAGACAACGGCGCAAGCTCGTCCAGTAGTACAAGAAAGCCTTTTGCAGGCCCGAGAAGAACTGGCAAGACCAATGCCATCCATTCAAACAGGGGCAGGCCCCAATATGTTCAGAGGTCAATAGCAGCAGTCACCATTCCTGCTCCAGCTCATCCTCAGCCAGTCTATCAACCTCCTCAGCAAAACTATCAGTCGCAACCTCAGTACCACCAACAAAATCAGTATCCTCCAAGAAATTACAACAACAGCAACACCAATAACAACAATAACCAGCAAAGGCCATTCCAACAGAGGCCATCTCAAGCTAACAGAGTGATCGATCCGATCCCAATGCCATATGCTACCTTGCTGCCACAACTCCTGAAACTCAACCTATTTGAGCTAAGGACGCTGGCACCTCCAGACCCCAACAGTCTACCCAGGAACTATGACTCCAACGCTAGGTGTGCCTTTCATTCAAACGCACCTGGCCACAGTACAGAAAAATGCAGGGCTCTGCATATGAAGGTACAAGACCTGGTAGACTCCAAGGCTCTGAATTTCGCACCACCGCCCAATGTCAATAAAAACCCAATGCCAAACCATGGTGGTCCCAGGATTAACGCTATTGAAGAAGACAAGCCGTCTTATTTAATAACCAGTGTGGGACGGATCAGGACACCATTGGTAGAAATCAAGGCTCAGCTCTTGGAATGTCAGATGTTCCCGGGGTGTGAGTTGGGTTGTGCTTACTGCAATATCTCAGTAAATGGGTGCGATAATTTGAGGAATGGCATAGATGGCCTCATTCAGAGTGGCCAGCTTCAGATCACCACATCATTTCCTACAAATCCAGCAATATCATCAGCAACGGTTTCAGAACCTCCTACAACTGCAGCAACCATTGTTCCTGACAATTCTTCGGCTTCGTCAACAAGTACTTCATCTATCATCTCAACTGATCAGTTTTCAACAAATTTTTCTTCTACAACTTCAGCTTCACTCCATTTTGAAACTCCTACAACAACAACATCATTTCTTCCGACAATATCTCCTACAACTCCAGCAACAAATCATGAAGATGTCTCTACTGTCACAATATTTTATGATCCTGAGAACAACTCTGCCTACCATTCAGAAGGTGCTGCTCCCATCAGAGCACCAGTTACAATCTTTTATGATCCACAAACAATTACAGTCCCTTCAGCAGCAGCAATCAGTCCAGTCACTGTCACGGTGCCTGGACCAGTACCATATGAAAGCAATAGGGCCATCCCTTGGCACTATGGCTCTGACGTGTACTGCGAAGGAAAAAGAATCACTCTTGAAACATCAACACCTGCACCACAAGTAGATAATGTGGGAGGAGGCGGAGGCTTCACTCGAAGCGGACGTCTCTTTGCTCCACCAATTCAAAGACCTACCGCCGAAGCAGAAGCTGCTGCTAAGGCAAAAGGGAAGAGCCCTGTGCAGGAAGATCAAGCTGTTAAAGAAGCCTTGAAGACACCGTTCGATCAAGAAGTTGATGAGTTTATGAGAATCATCAAAAAGAGTGACTACAAAATTGTGGATCAGCTTCACCAAACGCCATCCAAAATCTCTATCCTCTCACTGCTTATGTGCTCCGAAGCCCATCGGAATGCATTACTCAAAGTCTTGCACGCAGCTTACGTGCCTGAAGAGATTACTGTCAACCAGTTGGAAACCGTGGTTGGAAACGTTACTGCTAGCAATGGGCTAGGGTTCACCAATACTGACTTGACAGCGGATGGCCGCAACCACAACAAAGCCTTGCACATCACCATGGAATGCAAAGGGGCAGTCCTTTCTCATGTGCTGGTAGACACGGGGTCGTCCCTTAATGTCTTACCAAAGAAGGCTCTGGTGAAGTTAGAATATGATGGATTGGCATTGAGACCCAGCCACCTGGTAGTAAGGGCCTTCGATGGTTCTAAGAGATCGGTTCTGGGAGAGATCGAGCTACCTGTGACAATTGGCCCACAGACCTTTAAAACTATCTTTTATGTGATGGACATTCAGCCCGCCTACAGCTGTTTGTTGGGTAGACCCTGGATTCACGCCGTCGGCGCAATAACGTCTACCCTTCACCAAAAGTTAAAATTTGAGTGGGAAGGCCAAGTTGTTACAATCTGTGGGGAGGAGGATATATTTGTTAGCCATCTGGCTACTTATAAGTATATTGAAATGGATGGGGAGATCCATGAAACAATGAGCCAAGGATTTGAAGCCTTGAATGTGAATGAAGCATCTGCTGTATCTGGGATCTCCATGTCATCATACCAACAAGCCCGGAAGGTTGTTGAGGAAGGAACTGCCCTAGGCTGGGGCAAGGTTTTAGCTGTGGAGGAGAAGAAAGACAAATTTGGGTTGGGTTACAGACCAACTCAACATCAAGCAAAGGCTGCTGAGAAGCCCGGTTTTGTCAGTGGGGGGATGCTTACCCCTGATGCTATCAACTGTCTGGAAGACGAGCTGGAAGAGGAGCGCAACCTGGAAAGCTGGATTCGTCCAAAGGTCCCGGGGAGCAGTGTCTCGAACTGGTCTTCCCAGGAAATTATAAGAGTTACTCGATCAGAGTAATTATTATTTCCTGTATTTTATAAGCATGCATCAAAGTCTTGCATCTTGCCCAAGATGACAAGACTCATTTTGTAATCGGGCCATCTGTACTTTTTTGTGCAAACAAGATCAATTAATGAAATATCAGACATCTTTTTGCAAACGAGTCTTTTTCTTTTTGCTCACTGTTTTTCCATTTTTCTTTTTGTACAAAAAATAAATGGCGGTGTTTTCAAAATGACAACTTCATTTCACTTTTTTAAATAAGACTAAAATCAGATCACTAAAATGAACAAACTTAACCCTTGCAGAGAGTGCCTTCCAGACAGCACTGACAACAGCACGGCTATGACTCCGTATGACTTTGACAATCCAATCAATCAAGCTGACGAAGGGGTTGAAGGAGAATATGAGCTTCCTGAAGAGCTAGCCAGGTTGTTAAGACGAGAGGAAAAGGTTATTACTCCTCACCAGGAGGAGGTTGAAGTGATCAATCTTGGTACAGATGAAGACGTGAAAGAAGTTAAAATCGGGGCCTGCCTGCAAGACTCAGTGAAGAGACAACTGTTTGATCTGCTTCAAGAGTATGTAGATGTGTTTGCTTGGTCTTACCAAGATATGCCAGGGTTGGATACCGATATTGTCGTGCACAAGCTGCCTTTGAGAGAAGAATGCCCGCCAGTTAAGCAGAAACTGCGCCGTACTCGGCCGGACATGGCAATGAAAATCAAAGAAGAGGTACAAAAGCAATGGGACGCCGGATTCCTTGTTGTAACCAGCTATCCACCGTGGGTTGCTAATATAGTACCTGTGCCTAAGAAAGACGGTAAGGTAAGGATGTGTGTTGACTACCGGGATCTGAACAGAGCCAGCCCGAAAGATGATTTCCCATTACCTCACATTGACGTATTGGTTGATAATACGGCTCAGTTCTCGGTATTCTCCTTCATGGATGGTTTTTCAGGATACAATCAGATCAAGATGTCACCTGAAGACATGGAGAAGACAACATTCATCACACCCTGGGGCACGTTCTGCTACAAAGTGATGCCATTTGGACTGAAGAATGCTGGTGCAACATATCAACGGGCTATGGTGACACTATTCCACGATATGATCCATAAAGAAATAGAATGTTACGTGGATGATATGATCGCCAAGTCCCTTACAGAGGAAGATCACCTGGTGAATCTGCTCAAGTTATTCAAGCGTCTGAGGAAGTACCAACTGAAGCTAAACCCCAACAAGTGCACATTCGGGGTGCGATCCGGTAAGCTGCTGGGCTTTATTGTAAGCGAGAAAGGGATTGAAGTTGACCCTGATAAAGTCAAAGCCATCCAAGAGATGCCTGCACCGAAAACTGGAAAAGAAGTTCGAGGGTTCTTAGGTCGATTGAACTACATTTCAAGGTTCATATCTCACCTTACAGCAACCTGTGAACCCTTGTTCAAGCTGTTAAGAAAAGAACAAACGGTCAGGTGGAACGAAGATTGCCAAAGGGCTTTTGACAAGATCAAGGAATACCTGCAAGAACCTCCAATCCTTATGCCTCCAGTTGAAGGAAGACCTCTGATTATGTACTTGACAGTATTAGAAGAATCAATGGGGTGTGTGCTGGGCCAGCATGACGAGTCTGGTCGAAAAGAGTATGCAATATACTACCTAAGCAAAAAGTTTACCGACTGTGAACAACGTTATTCACTACTCGAGAAAACTTGCTGTGCTTTAGCGTGGGCTGCTCGCCGACTAAGGCAGTATATGTTGACCCACACTACCTTGTTGATCTCAAAGATGGACCCAGTTAAGTACATATTTGAGAAGCCAGCTCTTACCGGACGGGTTGCAAGATGGCAGATGATTCTCACAGAATACGACATCCAGTACACCTCTCAGAAAGCCATCAAGGGCAGTGTACTATCTGAATATCTTGCTGAGCAACCCATTGATGATTACCAGCCTATGAGATTTGACTTCCCTGATGAAGACATCATGTTCATTAAAGCAAAAGATCATGAAGAGCCTATTCACACTGAAGGGCCTGACCCAGAAGAAGAATGGACTATGATGTTTGACGGGGCTGTTAACATGAATGGCCGTGGTGTTGGTGCAGTACTCATTACACCTAAAGGAGTTCACATGCCTTTCTCGGCAAAACTCGCTTTCAACTGCACTAACAACGAAGCTGAATACGAAGCTTGCATCATGGGTCTTGAGGAAGCCATTGACCTCAGGATCAAGACGTTGACTGTATTCGGGGATTCAGCTTTGGTAGTCAATCAAACCAACGGAAAATGGTACACCCACCAAGATCATCTGATACCTTACAGGGATTACACAAGAAGGTTATTGACTTTCTTCACAACAGTCAAGCTTGAGTATATCCCTCGAGACGAGAATCAGTTTGCAGATGCCTTAGCTACCATTTCGTCCATGATCAAAGTTCAAGTTGCTAACTTTGTACCTCAGATTTCAGTATCGAGACTCGATAGACCAGCATATGTATTTGCGGCAGAAGGTGTCAAAAATGATAAGCCTTGGTTTCATGACATTAAATGCTTCTTGGAGGATCAGACATACCCACCTGGGGCATCTTCCAATGATAAGAAGACTTTGAGAAGGCTTGCTGGTAGTTTCTTTCTGAACACTGATGGATCTTTATACAAAAGGAACTTTGATATGGTACTCCTCAGATGCGTCGACAAGACGGAAGCAGATTTGTTGATGCATGAAGTGCACGAAGGCTCCTTTGGTACCCATGCCGGAGGGCATGCCATGGCTAAGAAGTTGTTAAGATCAGGATATTACTGGATCACAATGGATGCAGACTGTTGTGCTTACGCCAGAAAATGCCACAAATGCCAGATCTACGCAGACAAAGTACATGTGCCTCCCAATCCTTTGAACATCATGTCTTCACCATGGCCCTTTGCCATGTGGGGCATTGACATGATTGGTAAGATTGAGCCAACTGCTTCAAACGGCCACAGATTCATCCTGGTCGCCATTGACTATTTTACCAAGTGGGTTGAAGCAGCTTCCTATGCAAATGTTACAACACAAGTGGTAGCCAGATTCTTAAAGAGAGATATCATCTGTCGGTACGGAGTGCCCGAGCGAATCATTACTGATAATGGTTCCAACTTAAACAACAAAATGATGGCTGAGTTATGCCGGGACTTCAAGATCCAACACCACAATTCTTCTCCTTATAGGCCAAAGATGAATGGCGCTGTTGAGGCGGCAAATAAAAATATCAAGAAGATTGTGCAGAAGATGGTAGTCACTTACAAAGACTGGCATGAAATGCTACCGTTTGCCTTGCATGGGTACCGCACGTCAATCAGAACATCCACTGGGGCAACACCGTATCAGCTTGTGTACGGTATGGAAGCAGTCCTACCTGTTGAAGTTGAATTACCCTCCTTACGGGTACTGATGGATGTTAAGCTGAACGAAGCAGAATGGGTCCGGTCCCGATATGAACAGCTGAGTCTGATCGAAGAAAAGAGATTAGCTGCAATCTGCCATGGGCAGTTATATCAGAAGAGAATGAAGAAAGCCTTCGATCAGAAAGTCAGGCACCGAGGGTACCAAGTAGGAGATCTTGTGCTAAAAAGAATCCTCCCTCCTCATACAGACCACAGGGGCAAGTGGACTCCAAATTATGAAGGACCATTCGTGGTAAAGAAAGTTTTCTCTGGTGGAGCACTGATGCTCAGCACCATGGATGGTGAAGATTTCCCGTCCCCTATGAATTCAGATGCAGTTAAAAAATACTTCGCATAAAATGACCCGCTGGACACAAAAACAGAATGCGAGTCCAGGAAAAAATAGGGCATCCCGGCGAGTCAAAAACAGAATAAAAGACTCGGGCAAAAATAAGGGAAAATAAATAAAAATGTACACCCGCTGAGTTGAAAAGCCGCATTGGACAGCTCAGGCAAAAATGGGTATCCCGATGGATTGAAAACCCGAAAGGGCGATCCATGCAAAATAAGGGAATAAGCGAACAACTGCTTTCTGAATTCGTCTGTATCACTTGCAACTTGGAAAGCTTCAAAAGAATCAAGCTTCAATCAGAATCAACTTTCTCCAGAAAGCAAGACGAGAAGAAAGTCAAAAGTCATACGAGTCATAGCAGAAGAGGAAGCTCCTTAAAGCGTCATCAGCATCGCCAGTACTTTGTTTCTCAATTTGTAACAATCTCCTCATTTCAGGAGATATGTTTCTTTGGCTGTATCTTGCCAATTCAGGGCATTTGAATTAATAAAATCAGATTTTTCAGTCATGTTTCGTGTTGTATATTTTTATTTGCAAAGAATGTCTGATGTCTCTAAAAAGTCAATTGCATGAGTACAGATGCCTTTCTCTAAGAAAATAAAAACACATGCTTACAGGGAATATACTTACTCTCGAAGGTACTTAACTCCTATGGCGGAATCCAGTAAAGGATACCTCGGGACCTTTTGTGCGTTTCCTTATCTTTGCAGGATTGCGGGTATCCAGAACGCAACTCGGGGCATGCGAGCTACATCTCAGCAAGCTGGCAAATCAACAAAAGATCTCAGCATCCGAAATGCTCTGTCCCCAGCTGAGTTGCCTCTCATTACTCTTCCCAGCTGAGTTACCAACAATCATCCCCAGCCATAGTACCAATCATTCTTCCTCAGTAAGATACAAGAGTCAGGGAATCATCTCCCCACAGAGTTCCAGCCTCTATCCAGAAGAGCAATGCATGAAGATCACAACAGAGTGAAGAAAGCTTCTGCAAACCCCAGTTGGGAGGTCCATTTCAAACAGATCAGTCAGAGATCTTCGCGGCAACGGGATCCGAATCCCGGTTTTGATATCTTTGCATAATCATGGCATTTGCATTATATTATCCCCTCAGAGCGTAGCATTCCGTCTAATACGGAGCATTACGGCAAAAATCAAACGCATAGCATAATCATAAGCCATGTTCTAAATTAACACTTGTGAATAATAAGCCATCTGTCAGTATACAGAATACAATACACAAAAAATCCCCACCAGGGTTCCCAGCAAAAGCAGTTGCCTCACAACTCCCAAACATCAGTATATACTCCTTTTGACACCCGTCCGTGTTATATCCCAGCAGAAAGCCAAAGACATCCTCTTTGTACTCACATATACTTATATACACTTTCTTGACACCCGTCCGTGTCATATCCCCAACGCAGTCGCTTACACTTTCATCACCCATATATTTACTTATTATACTTTTCTCCTTTTGGCACTCGTCCGTGTCACTCTCCCCAGCAGTTAAAGTATCCATTTGTACAATACTCATGCTCACTATTCATGTCACACTACTCAGATACTCGTCCGTATCTAGTATACACCATTTATATCCCCGCAGATTCGACACTCGTCCGTGTTCTCTGTTAACCCGTTGGTACTCGTCCGTACCATCATCTCAGAACATGCGTCTAGTGTTTGTTTCTACATGATACTCGTCCGTATCATAGTCTTAAGGATGCTCGTCCGCATCTTTAATCCATACACTGTGTCAAACACACTTGTCTTCTTGAATATAGATGCCCGTCCGTGTCTACTATTCCCCAGAAGAGTCCCTTCAGATACAACACTCGTCCGTGTTCTTTGTTAACCAGATGGTACTCGTCCGTATCATCATCTCTGAACACGCGTCAGTATTTGTTTCTACATGATACTCGTCCGTATCATAGTCATAGGGATGCTCGTCCGCATCTTTGATCTATACACAACATCTAAACACTTACACTTTCCTTTCTTGGTTGTGAACGCTCGTCCGTGTTCACTATATCCCCAGTAGATCACCAACAAAGCATTTTCTTTTATCTGACACTCGTCCTGTGTCATGGTAACCCTGAGAGCAGCCGTACCCTGCTGAGTGGTCGTCCTCCACTTCTTGATGGTCGTCCTCTATCATGCTCATCCGATGGCCGTCCCCATCGTTGATTTTAGCAGCCGTCCCCTGCTAGGTGGTCGTCCTCCACCTTTTGATGATCGTCCTTCATCATTTTATCCAATGGCCATCCCCATTGTTGATTTTGGTTATCTGACATTCGTCCTATGTCATGATAAACCTCGAGAGCAGCCGTACCCTGCTGAGTGGTCGTCCTCCACTTCTTGATGGTCGTCCTCCATCATGCTCGTCCGATGGCCGTCCCCATCGTTGACCTTTTCTATTCGATGGCCGTCCCCATCGTTGATATTTTCGGCAGCCGTACCCTGCCAGGTGGTCGTCCTCCACCTTTGATGGCCGTCCCCATCATATTTCTTTTATCCCCAACAGAGCAGCCGTCCCCTGCTAGGTGATCGTCCTTCACCTTTGATGGCCGTACCCCATCATCTGTTTATTTCATTTATTCTTTAACCCGATGGCCGTCCCCGTCGTGGTCCCTTTTCTTTTTTAGCCCGATGGCCCTCCCCATCAGTGGTTACTTTGCTCTATGAACTTGATGGCCGTCCCCGTCATGTTTCATTAAATCCTCAGAGAATTTTACAGCTTTATCTTGATGGTCATCCCCATCATGATTTTATGTCCCCAGCTAGTCGGCCGTCCCCGTCTTGGCTCTACCTTTTGTCCCCAGCATGTCGGCCGTCCCCGTCATTGCTATTTACCCAGCAGTCGTCCTCTGCTCGACGGTCGTCCTCCGTCGCTCACATTTTACAATATACTCTATTTTCCTTTGCAATCTATATCCCTTTTCTTCTTCATTCTGTGAGTGCAAATTTTGGACTGTCTTTGGTATTCAACCACAAGTTATCTCGCTTGCCTGTTAAGCCGTTGCTTACATCCTGCACAGCTAACTCATGTTTGAATAGGGGCAGCTGTAAACACCCCAAATTTGCCCTCACCCATTCACACCATGGCTTGTGATCATTTCATATGCATAAACTCAATCATAGCATCTCATATCACAGTTTTGATTCACTGCATAGATTCAAAGTCATCTGCACCTAGGGTTTGTGATCTGAGCAATCCAAGGGAATCTTGAGCCACTCCAAAGGCAACCAATCACTTCAAAGGGATCCCTATGTGTTCTTGTATCATATTCCATCCTCTCAAAGTCAAGATTTCACAAGAATCACAAGAACTAGGGTTTGAATGGATGCAGAGCCAAGTTTGACTGCACAGTTGACCTAAAATTAGGGTTTTGGTTTCAGAGGCCATAACTCCAAATTTTTTGGTCATTCTTGTTTCCATTGGTCTCTATATGGTATAGGGAGTATGCATATCAATTTTCATGAAGAAATTCCATGGGGAAGTCATCTGATCAAGGGTTGACTTTCTGGACAAGTCAGTGCAAAATCAGGGCATCTGAGGCCCCCAATGACCCAACCAATGGGTGATCTTCATCATTTTGAGTGTATATGATCTTTATTTGATCATGGAAGAAGGTTGAAGTTCACAAAAATCAAGAATTTGGAAGTTTTGCAAATGTTGACTTTTTGGGCATAGTTGACTTTTCAAGAATGCTTCATTTTAGGTCATTTTTCAAGCCTTGATTCTTGATCCAAAAAAGCTTCAAATGAAAAAACTTTGGTCATGAAAGTTGTAGATCTCATCTTTCCCTTTTCAAAAAGTACAAGAACATGATCAAATTCTTCTTGGATCAAAAGTTATGGTGTGACAAAGTTAGCAAAAATCATTGATTTTCAAGTTATGCACCAAGTGTGAAAATTGCAAAATCATGTACCAAGGCAAATTGCAACTTCTAATTGGCATCAAACCCTCACATAAACATCATGTAAGTCCTAAAATTCAGAATGGACTAGGCATTGCTCATGTTTCATGGCTTTTGGGACAAGATCTTTCCATGTGAACCATAAAGCAACAACTTGCAAAATCATCATGATCACCTCACCAACTTGATGCATTGGTTGCTGCACCTTGCTAGCCCTCTCACCTCATCTTGCTGCACCAGAACCAGCCCATGTACTAGCCTAGAAGCTGCCCATACTTTCTCTTACACAAGAGTTGACAAATTGCAAAAGTGGCCATACCAATCAAAAAAGCACATGTCTTGTCATCTGACCAATGAGAGAGGGTTATGTGGACAAAGAGCAAGACATTTGATACATCTAGCAAGGCTGAAACACTTCATAACAACACATTCACAAAACACACCCTAGCTGCATTTTGTTTCGAATCTCTCTGCCCAGCCACAAAACACTCAAACCATTTTCACCATTCAAATCACCTTGCCTTGTTGAGTAGAAACCACCAAGAGCCAGGCCTGTTTTGATCAAGAACACCCCATTGCCATTTCTCACCTCAACTTGCAGTTTCATTCGAAACTCTCTCCATAGCTCACAAACATCCAAACAAACACCACAGACCTTCTCCACTCATTATTCTGATCACAAAGAACCATTCACAATGACCTGAAACTGCCTGAAACTCCATTGCCATTTTCAACTGAGTTGAAGCAGAAGCTGTTTAAACTCATCAACCAGCCAGCATAAATTGCTCCAAAGCATTCAAACATCATCAAGAGGTCCTAAGGAGTGGATTGCACAAGGAGAAGTGGCCAGAAAGTCATCAGAGTGAAAGCTTCGAATCTCAGGTAGCTTGAAAAATATTTTTCCAGAAATCATTTCTTTTGTTCTAAACTTGTTCTTTGTGTCTTCCTGATCATGAATATGCTTTTAGTTTTTTGAATGGTGATGAAATGAACATTTAATTGATCTCTGAAACTTGCGTGCCCTAAAATTTGTTTGTTTCGATTCGTGCTTCTGGGGAAATATAAATTTGTTTTGAGATGGGGTTTTGGTTCGTGAGTGAGTGGGGATCATTTCCCAATTCTTAGATTTCATTTTAGTTAGGTTTTTGGGGGTTTTGGAGATTTTCAGGGGAGATGCTGGCCGGAGAAGACGACCGGAAGTCTTCTCCGGCAGCCTGAATGTGATTATGCCCTAATCCTTGTCATTAAGCCAGTTTGAATCTTGGGCGTTATATTAGGTTGACCAGTTGACTTCGCGCGTGAGGGAAGGGCTCAGATCACTTTGATTAGCCCTAATTCTTTTATTAGTTTTAATTAATTGTGATTAAATCAGAACCAATCCTGGCCACAAGATCTGGCGCCAGTCAACGCGTTTGAATCCAGGCTCAATCTCCACCCTCCATCCTGCATACTTCTCCTTTTATTTATTTTAATTCATTTTCTTTTCATTTTATTTGCATAATTATTTAAAAATAGTAAAAAATGTTTAAAAATTATGAAACTTTTTCTCCTGAGTTTTATTAATTTTTATAACACAAAAATATTTTTATTTCATTTTTTATCATTTAAAAAGTATTTTTAAATATTTAAAAGATTATTTTTAATTGATTAATGGAAATTAATTTATTAAAAATACTTTTAGGTATTTAAAAATCACCAAAAAATTCATGAAATGTTCTAAGACATTTAGAAACATTGTCCAACCTTCAAACCAAATTTCTTTTTTGATCTTGATGCATTTTAAGAATTTTCCATTGAATTAAATCATTTTTTGTGCATTATTTTGATCATAAGTTCAAAAAATCATTTCTGCCTATTTGAGAAGAGTTGGACATTGATTCTTTTTGCATTGTTTTGTGTTTAGCATGTAGTTTCTAGGATCAAATGGCCATGATTTGATTCTTCATTTTCAATTTGTTTGGCATTTCTTTTGTTTAAAAGCCCTAAAAACCCTAATAACTTAGAAAAATCATAACTTGAGATTGGTTAAGAGTTGAGACCTCCCCTTTGGACTTTGGTTTAGTATAGGTTTAGGGTTTCTTTGGGTGGCATTTTCCATTTTTTATCTTAGGGTTTGCTTCTGATTTTGAGTTTTGTTTGATGTTTGTTTCATAAACCCTAATTTGGGCTTTCATTTGCATCCCTTTTGCATTCTCTTGCATAACATGACTTGCCATGACATTTCAAGCATCCATTTGATTCATTTGACATCTTAAGACATATAGAAAGCATGTTTGATCATTGCATCCCATATTTGCCATTTTGTTTGCCATGTATGTTTCATAACTTTTCATGTGTATCCATGCTTCCAACTTGCATCATTTGCATCCATGGTCTTGTATGAACATCTCCATGCCTTGCCTCATGTTTGTAGCATCTCATAGCATCATTATCATCATCAACATGCTCCTAGTTTTGTTTAGCATCATACCATTTCATTCCATTTTGCTTTGCATTGCATTTCTTTCTAACATTTCAGGTGGTAAGTGATGTTGAGAAGTGAATTTGCCTTCACTTCTCATAACTATTCTTTTCATCTCTCTTGCATCCATTGCTGCATTCTTATATGTGTTTGAGTTTGAGATTGCTCATCCTTGTTCTTCTTACTTTCTTTCTTCAAGTGACTTGACTTCTTGAATGAAGCAAGTCACTTTGCTTCTCTTGATCCTTTCATCTGCTTCCTGGTGGTTCCATTGAAGATTGTTCTTGTAAACCTCACAAACCTTAGGAACAACCAAGCATGACAATGATTAGGGTTTTGATTAGTCTCCCCTCTTAGTTTCACCTTTGTGTCTCTTTTGAGTCTTCTCTTCTCATCTCATAATCAGGGACTAAACCCTAAAGGCTTTAAGGCTTTGTGATTAAGCTTATGCCTGCATCCTTCTCTTAGGATGGAGTGTATAACTTTAATCCTAAGTGTTAAACCCTTAATGTGTTTAAATCCTTTAATCAATCCATCTAATAATCACTAAGACATCAAGCTTGTAACTTGGGCCTTGCATTAGGGTTCTAATTCTTCCTTAACTGGTTAAGAAGGACTAACCCTAGCGTTAATGGACAAGTCCCCCTCAAGTTGTCTTACAAATCATAAAAATCACTTCTTCATCATATCATTAAATAAAATCCACTTAATCAAAGGCTTGTTTTGTCATGAGTTTAATCCCTAATCATGGATTAAGTTGAGGAGCTTTCCTCAGCTTAAACATTCTCATCTATTATCCTTCTATTAGGATGGTGTAATGAGTCTGTTAAATCCCTGATTATGGCTTAACCTCATTACTTAACACTAAAAAAAACCACAAAAACATTTAAATAATCACAAGTAGGTTAATGATCTTAATCCTGCATCAAAGGTGATTAAGTGTGAGAATCTGACTTCACACTTAAGGTATTCTCATTACCCCTAATCAGAGGGAAGATGTGATGAGTTTACTAACCCATTGGTTTAGACTTAAGCTCATTAACTTATGACAAACTTTCAAAAGCAATAAAAGACTGAAAACACAAAAAACAAACAATAATCGTCTCCTTCGGGATTCTTTTCTCATCTCATTCACTCATAAACGAGAACTTGCTTCTTCCGTCTAATGCAAGACAGTTAGCATCTGTGCCAGACAGATCATACACTTGAGCATAGGCAAGCAAGCAGTTCACAAGTCAATTCATCTTTCATTCTCTTTGGGTCGAACTACGGTGTTCTGACTTCCTCATTGCACGAGAGGATACGTAGGCATAACTTAACAGTTATCGAACAAAAGTCTCTGTATATCCCCCCTCCTTCCAGCTTTATTCTTTTAGCCTCATGATCTTGATCATACTCTTTTCCTTACACTGACACTTTCATACTTCATATCACTTATACACTTTACACTGACACCTGTACATCTCTTTCCAGCCATTTTACACACAAATTGCACTGACACTACCCCTTTAAAACACAAATCTTTTAAGCGTGGATCCCGTCGAGTACGGCGGACAATATGGGTGCTAATACCTTCCCAGGTTGTAACCAACCCCCTTTCTCAGTCTCTCTGGTTCGCAACCGTCTTATCCATCTTTTTCTAGGTTTATGCAGCATTACCTTTCCTTCGGGATAAAAATGCCTAGCTGGCGACTCTATTCATCTCCAGTGAGTTCACGGCTGAGTGTTCTCATTGTCCCTCTCGCCGACCGTTCGCGTCTGTACCTTCATCTGGACCCTGTTTCATTTGTCGGGAGCGACACCATGAGGTTCACAAGGTTCACAATGCTCACAATTAGTCAGAAAGTTTGACAATTCCCTCAGACAAAGTATCCTTTTAAGCAATACATCCTAAACTAGGGTTTTGAGTTTCATCAGGATAAATGGATTTCCAAGGCTCCAAGTGAGCTTCATATCATCCTATATGTCTTCAAGAATCCCTATATCAAGTTTCAAGGCTTTCCCAAAAGGTTTGCTCAGTCAGATGATCAGATAGACTAAAATCAGTCAAAGCAGTTAAAAAGTCAAACTGAGGTCAACTGTGGACAAACCAAAGTCAAACTTCATGATTTTTTGCCAACATTAATTATATGGAGTAAAATTAATCATTTTATCAAGGTTTGATCATGATTCATCAAGGAGATTTCAGATCATCAAGAATCAGGAGTTTCTAAATTAGGGTTTTCATAGGAAAAGTCAACTGAACTTTGACCAGCCATAACTTTCACATGCTTCATCAAGAATTTTCCATCCAAATCTCATTTTGAAGGAAATTGAATTCTCTACAACTTTGTGTCTCACAAGCCAAGCCCAAAAATGCTTCATTTGGAAGGTATGAGCTAAGACATTATAGGTCATTTCAAAAGTCAACAAAAAGTCAACATCTTCCAAAGGGCATAACTTGAAAATGGTAAAAGATATGGACATGAGACCAAAGAGGTTTGTTAGAGGACTCTTTTAGCTTTCCAAAATGTCCAAGAACACCCTCATATCCTTAAAATTGAGGGAGATATGTGTTTGCAAAGTTGGGAAATGTTTGAGAGGTTTATTGAGCAAATGGGGTCTTAGAACCAATTCTTTCCACATGGGCTTGCATTTTTATGACCCAATCACTACCATGACATCATGCACGAACCAAAAATCATTTATTCAGATTTTTATTTATTTTATTTTATTTATTTTGATTTTATACATTAAAAATCATTTTAAATCAAAATAAAATATGAAAGGCTCAATATTTGATATGATCTTCATTCTAGAAATTCATAAACATGATTTAAAGTTGATTGGAAGATGAAAATTCGTGCTAAACCAAAGAGGAAAGGATTTGTGTGATTTTTTGACCAAAATAGCAAGTTGTATCTTCATGATCAAGTAACCTTTACAAGGCCCATAAACCTATGACTTTCTGACCTAATTTGCTTCCAATATATACATAGAAGTGATCACAAGCAAGGGGACGAATTTGGGCAGCCTCCAAGAACATTTTTCACATTCAAAATTTTCCTTGAAATTTCAATTTTCGGTTTCATATTTACAGGGCAATTAAAGGTATTCTAAGGACATAGACATGATCCTTGGACTCTCATGATGCTATCCACATAATCATAAGCATCCATAACCTCATGAATAATGAAAACCGAATCGGTTTTATGTCAAATATATATTTTTTCGATTCATAAGTTTAATGCATGATTAATCAAATTTGAGCTTGTAATATTGTTTGTTGAATGATGTAGATGGATTCTGGGTGGTTTGTTATGAGATTCGATGCAGGTTTGGAGTTCCACCATTGTTAGGGTTTGTAGCTCGTTTTAGGGTTTTGCGTGTGGAGCAATATAAATTCATTCAAAGACCATGGCTAGATTGTATACATCCCAAGGATCACATTAACCTAATCAATTTGATGAAACTATAGGCCTGGCTATAAGATACGATTTTCGCAGGTTATGAATATGGAAAAATTCGCAGGAAATCTCATATGTAATTTTGCAGGTATATTCGCAGGTACCAAGGAAGAAGATGATGAATTGGCGCTGAAAATCAAATTCAAAAATTGGTTTTAAAATATAATGTTTTATTATTGATTATATATTGAACGCGCAGTATTGGCTCAGTTGGTTTGTGTGTTTGTGTGTGAAGGTGATGGTCCTGGGTTCGATTCTCCCCCAGGCCATTTTGTTTTGCTGCATTTTATTTGATTTTTACAGGATTATAACAAAAGGAATACTACTCGTATCATGGACACAAGGACGCATTTGGCCTGGTAGTTGTGGTTGTGGGACTGAAGGATTGAAGCTTAGGGCCTGGGTTCGAATCCCAGCCCCAGGTATGTCTTTTTCTTCAATTTTTTTGTTTTCTTTTATATTATATTTATTTTATTTAATTAATTTCTAAATAGCAATTTCTAAAATAAAATGTTCATATTATTTTTATATAAAAACTTATATTTTTAACTTCATAATTTATTTCCTCAAAAATCAAATTATTTATATTTATTTCATTATATATTTATATTATTATTGTATATATTTTGTAAATAAATTAATTATGTTTAAATTAATAATAAAAACCCTAATTTTTTTTAATGAGGCATAAACCCTAATTTTTATAATTCTAACCCTAACCCTAATTTTTCTTAACTTTAAAATTTAACCTAATATTTTTATAAATTATAATTAATCATTAATCATTTGTTAAATATGTAAATAATTTAGTAATTATTTATTATTAAAAACCTATTTTCTTAATTAAATATTTAAAAAAAAAATTCTAATATTAATTTGCTAATTTCTTATTTCTCTTATTTTTATTTTTCTAACCTTTTATCTTAATTCTTATTATTACTAATTATTGCTTATTTATTATTATTTATCTTTATTATATTTCTCGATTATATTGTAATTGTCCCGAAGCTTTGTAATAGCTTAGATTTATATTTTTGCTTTATTTTTATTATGAATATATTTACTGTATGGTTAGTGATTCTAGGGTGTGAATAACATACTTGTAATTAAAATTGACTTAGAATAATTAACGTAAATAAGATAAATATTTGAAAATAAACACGCACACACGTAAGTTGATCTTTGATCGCCATCTGGCACTTTCTAGGGTTACCTCTCATGTTGCCTATTTCAAAAGGTCAAGTAAGGTGTCTTAAGCAAAGTCCCTTCACAAATATCATCAAGTCCCTTCAGTTTATAAGATCAAGTCCCTTCGAGATTGCCTACGATAAATGATCTTGTCCCTTCGAATAAAAGATGATAAGTCCCTACGTATTGCTAAAGACACCTTGCAGTTGCCTATATTCAAATGTCCCTACACATGTCCCTTATTACATCCAAGGTAATGACTACCTATTCCTTAATAATAGGGATAGTCTTACCATTGAAAGAACATAAGAACCGTAAAGACTTAATATAGGGTAGGTTCCTCTTAATTACTTGCTCACACATTTCAAAATACTTTTTTACACCTCACTTTTTCAAACAAATTTTCAAAAACAAGTCTTTGTATACATCCATACGAGGATCATTACAAAGTACTTAGAAAGTTTCTAATCACACACTACACCTTTCTCAAAATAATTCAAAGTGAGCTAAGTAACTAAGAGCCCATGGATAACCATGGATATAAAGGGTGCTAACACCTTCCCTTTGTATAACCTACCCCCCGAACTCAAAATCTTTTAAGGTCTTTCCTGTTCTTTTATGTCCTTTCCTTTTGGATAAAATAAAAGTCGGTGGCGACTCTTACTATCCGCAACATTTATAGAAATTCAGTTTTCCCACCGTGTTACACTCACAACCTGGGAACACCTGGCATTTTAAAAGCTGAGCTTTAACCTCTGCCAGAGGTGTTTGAATGTTTACAGCATCTTCAATTAAATTCATGGGTTGATCCTCCTCAATTGCATTTATCCTTGGCCCACCATGGATGGGTATAGGATTCTTTGTGACATTAGGAGGTGGTGCAAAATTTAAAGCCTTTGAATCAACTAGATCCTGGACCTTCATGTGCAAAGCTCTGCACTTTTCTGTGGTGTGGCCAGGTGCATTAGAATGGAAGGCACATCTGGCATTGACGTCGTAATTTCTCGGAAGGTTCTGAGGATCTGGTGGAGCCAGAGTCCTTAATTCAACAAGATTAACCTTTAGAAGTTGTGGCAACAAAGTGGCATAGGGCATTGGTATAGGCTCAATTACCCTGTTGACTTGAGATGGCCTTTGCTGGAAAGAAGTTTGTTGTTGATTGTTGTTGTTGTTATAGGACCTTTGTTGAGGAAAATTTTTTTGTTGAGGAAAGTGTTGTGGTTGCGAAGTGTATTCTTGAGGAGGTGGAGTAGGAATTATGACAGCGGTAATTGACCTTGGCATATACTGGGGTTTTCCTCTGCCCATGTGTACAGAATTGGTTTCACCCGACCTTCGAGGCCCTGCAAATGGTTACCTTGTGCTGCTTGAGCTGGCGCCGTTATCAGAAATCTTTCCCATTTTCAGTAAACTCTCAATTCTTTCTCCGGCAATGACCACATCTGCAAAGCTAGTGGAAGAGAAAGCAGCTAACCTATCAATGTATGTCCCCTGAAGGGTGTTCATAAACATATCTGCTATTTCTCTTTATGACATTGGAGGTTGAACTGCAACAGCTAATTGCCTCCATCTCTGAGCATACTCTCTGAAGCTTTCCTTGGAGGACTGTGACATACCCATTACAAGTGTTTTGTTAGGAGCCATGTCTAGATTGTATTGATATTGGGGAATGAAAGCCTTGGCCAAATCTTTCTAATTTCTTACTGTGTCCCTAGTCAAATGAGAGTACCACTCACGGGATGCCCCTGTCAAGCTATCCTCAAAATAGAACATCCATAGCTTTTCATCCATGGTGTAGGCCTTTAATCTTCCCAGGAAAGATTGGAGATGGGTGCGAGGGCAGGATGTACCATTGTATCTTTCAAAGCAGGGAGGTTTGAACTTGTGAGGATTCCAACCCCCTCCACTAGCCCCATATCCATAACATCAAAGCCTAAGGAGATTTGAGATTCCAGAGACCTCAGCTTTTCTGCTATCTCGTCCAGGCGACGATCATAGACTTCATCTCCCGCACCAACTACAGTGAATTGTTCCTCCTGAGGGTCCTCTTGCAAGGCACGCCCTCCAGTATTACCCTAGGTATTCCTGATAGCATTAATGTCAGGGTTAAGATGAGGTCCAAACTCCGGGGGATCAGTACGAGGTTGTACATGATCATTGTTGCTGGTACCCCCTGTACCAGGGTGGTTTTCTTCAGGAGTTTGCCGTTCGACCAACTCTCTTAATATTTCTTGGCTTTGGGCCAACCCAGTCATTACTGCCATGAACTGGTTCATATGTGCCCTCATTTCGGTTCTTTCATTAGCCATTTGGGTTCTCACGTCAGTCAGATCTTGCTGAACCTGATCCATCTGTAAGCCCAGAAGGTTGTTTCTTGTAGGATACCAGTGAACTTTGTTGATGGGGAAGACTCTCCTACGAGCAATGTTTCCTGAAACCACAACAAAGTGAGAAAAAACAAAAACAAATACCTACAAAACAAAGACAAGAGGTTAGTATGCAATGCAGGATGTCTATTTGTCTTCCAAGGGTATCCGGTTTGGTTCTTTGGTTTTGACCTTCCAGACCTCGAGGAATGATGTTGAAGAAAAATGAAGCCCACAGAATAACACAAACCATATATTACACAATGCAAAGATACATAGTTTTGATTACAGCAAGTCCCCATGATGGGTCAAAATACAACAAAATCAAAAGTACAAACAAAAGGAAGTACAAATACAAAGAAATCAAACATCCAGCCCATAATCATCCTCTCTGACTTCCTTCAGGAGAGCATCAGTCACTGGGCCAACAGGATGCTCTGTGATGGTCCTGATAAGAAGGTTCATGGTGGCAATGGCACTCCTCAACTTCTTATACTTGTCTTGGTCCTTTGATCGCTTCAACCCCGCCCGGAGTTTCAACTCGGAGATTTCCTTCTGTGCTTCTAACAAGGCTTCCTGATTCATCTTCTCATTAGCTTCCAGCTGCTCTATCCTAGCCTAGGTCCTTTGATCTTCTTGTGAACGAGCCTCAGTAATTCTGATCCATCTAGCCTGACTCTCCTCCAAGTAGTGCTCAGCTCTGGCCTTCTGAATCTTGGCTTCCTTGCAAGCATTCTTCAATACCAACTCCCCTGCTCTAGCCATTCTGATGTAATCATCTATCTTCTCAATCTTGGTCATATGCTCGATCCGGAGCTTCTCTAACCTCTCATTGTCCAGACGACTATCATTCCTCTCCCAGAGAGTCTTCTTTAGGGCTTCAGACAACTGAGTATTCCTCTCTTTCAACTACTCAAACTCCTCTAAACTGACTGTAGCTACAGGCTCTACTGCTCATGGTCCAGGCACATCCTCCAGGGTGAATGGCATACGGGTGATCTGTCCTCTGATACGAGACCAACCAAGATACTGAGCTGAAGCTATGTTGTTGCACTTGCCAAGAATGGCAGTCCCTTTTGTCTGAATGTTACCCCAAGCCCAGGCTGCTTGTCAGGAAATGGCATGGTTATGCTGAATGTCACAGTAAAGGGTTTCTGATAAGTCATGCTCTCTTGGATGTTGTACTAAGGCATACCCTAGTTACCTTTTGAACAGCAAAGGATTGTAGTTGATGCAACCCTTTACTTCAATTAGAGGTACATTGGGATACTGCCCACAACTGGTAATGATATCTCTGCCCTTGGTGCTCTGAGTGTACCATCTGATGTCTTCTGATGTAAGGGCAATCATTCTCTTAGCCCAGTTTCTTGACTGATGAGGATTCAAGAAAGCTTCTGACTTTGGCAAGTGTCTTAACAACCAGCAGTAGAAGAGAGGTGCACAACATCTGACTAATCTTCCCCTATGATTCTCATTCCTTTGATGCACTGAGTAATAGAAATCCCCTAGCAAGGTGGGAACTGGATTCTTCAGCAAGAAAAGGTGGATAGCACTCTTGCTTACAAACTTAGGCTCATCTGCAAACAAGATGATACCATATATGTTGAGGGCCAAGAGTGCACAAACAGTGTCCCACTTCCCTGCTGCAGCATGAATGGTGGCCTGAGTAACCAAGAAAATGAAGGTCTGGGATTCCATCCTTGTTGGTCATATTCTGGTCAATGATGGTGGATTCCAAGTACAGAGCCTTGACTATATCTTCATTCCTGGGAGCATTCATCTTAGGGTTGAAAGGAATCCCTCTCCTGATGGGGACACCCAACAACATGGAAAAATCCTCTAGCAAAGGGCATAACTGAAAGTCTGGAAAGGTGAAACATCTGAGAGGAGGTTCATAGAACTGAAGGTAAGTGTGGATCATACTCCTCTGTGATGCATCCAAGTCCATGATCATGTCCATAATGCCGCCATGATGTTCCCTGAATAAAGGGACATGATCAGGAGTGATGGGTGTCTGAATCTACCTGATACCTTCCAGAGTGGGCTCAAAGAAATGATAATTGATGTTACTCTTCCTGGATGGGTCCATGTTGACAATGGATGCTGAAGGAAACAACTGAGGAGAACTGCTGATGAAGGCAACTGAGGAAGATACTGAAGAGAATCCCTGATGAAGATAGCTGGTGAAGATGGCTGATGCAGATAGCTGAAGGAATCTGAGTAGTAGAACAGGTCAAAACCAAACCAAAGATAAGATGTGGATACCCTGTAAAAAAATAGACAAATGTTAAATGATGCAAAATGATGTATGCAGAATGATATGCAAGGGTTTGGGATCAAGTGTTGGATCTATTATTTGCCTTGATAAGGTCCATGTGTGTTCATAAGTCCAGATGAAGGCTTAGAGAACCAGTAACCAGGTGGGGGACTCAAATAAAGAGTCACAGGTCCAGGGTTTCACAAGAACAGTCCAAAATGATGTGACCTTAAAATAACTCTAGTAACAGGGTATGATGAGGCCAAGGGTTCCTGCAAACCTGTAAACATCCCAACCCCCTCACATGTATTGTTCTAGAACAAGGATCCTCATACTTGGATCAGTTGTGAGAAGTGTAAAAACCTCTAACCCGGAGGTACAATGTTTACAATAATCATAAAGGATCCTCCTCTAATTCACCTCAGATGCTGAAGGTCATAAAAAGGTCATCCAGACTTAGCAGGCTTCCCAGATAGCCCTAGTACTACAGGAAATCTGTAGCACAAAGTTCTCAAGAAGAAACCCATGTCTGAATCGTGTTCCATGTTCCCGCACCAGACCGAAATGGAATGGGAAAGAATATGAAGCCATTCTATCCTATGTGTCACTCAGGCTCCCGGTATGGAACCTTACTCACCGAATATCCCTCCCACCAAGGCAAACAAAAGATCCAGCACAATGATATGATGATAGTAATATGGAATGCAGTAAATGAAAGCAATAAATAAAGTTGTACAAAAAGCAATAAATAAAGAAATAAACAAAAACCACAAGTAACACATAACACCCCATAAACACAAATCAAACAAACGCTAGGAGAAACCCACAAAAAGAACCAGAAGCCCTGGTTGCAAGATAATGCATCCCCAGCAGAGTCGCCAAGTTGTCGCTCCTCTGAAAAGACACCAGGTCCCAAGGTACAGACGCGAACGGTCGGCGAAAAGAGAAATGGAAGGTGAATTGAATAGAGTCGCCAGCTAGGCATTTTTATCCCGAAGGAAAGGTAATGTTGCATAAACCTAGAAAGAGATGGATAAGACGGTTGCGAACCAGAGAAACTGACAAAGGGGTTTGGTTACAACCTAGGAAGGTATTAGCACCCAGATTGTCCGTCATACTTGACGGGATCCACGCTTACAAGATTGTGTTTAAAGGGGTAGTGTATGTGCTATCTGTGTGCAAAAGCTAAGAAAAGAATGTACAGGTGTTAGTGCAAAAGGGTGAATTTCTCAGGAACTGAGGCTTTGAAAAGAATGCTGAAAGAGAGGGAAGACACAGAGACTTTTGTTCGATAATCGTTAGGTTATGCCTACGTATCCTCTCGTGCAACGAGGAAGTCAGAACACCGTAGTTCGACTCAAAGAGACTGGAAAATAAATTGATTGTGAACTGCTTGCTTGTCTATGCTCAAGTGTATGACTCGTCTAGCTCGAGTGCTAATTGTCTTGCATTAGACGGAAGAAGCAAGTTCTCGTTTGTGAATGAGTGAGATGAGAAAAAAATCCCGGAGGTGACGATTATTGTTTGTTTTTGTGTTTTTAGTTTTGTTATTGTTTTTGGTGTTTTGCATAAGTTAATGAGCTTAAGCCTAAATTAAAGGTTGTAAACCCATTATATCCTCCCTGATTAGGGATAATGGGCCTACTTAAGTATGAGATAAGCATCTCAACTTAATTACCATGATGATGTAGGATTAAGATCATTAACCTACTTGTAATTATTTAGATGTTTTTGGGTTTTTGTTTAGTGTTAAGTAATGAGTTTAATCTCTAATCACAGATTAGTGAACTCATTACCCCATCCTAATAGAAGGATAATAGATGAGAACACTTAAGCTGAGGAAGATACCTCAACTTAATCCATGGTTAGGGATTAAATTAATTATATAACAAGCCTTTATTAAGTGGATTTAATTAAGGGGTTAAATTAAGAAGTGGATTTTATGGTTTGTAAGACAACTTGAGGAGGACTTGTCCATTAGACACTAAGGTTAGTCCCTCTTAACCATAAGGAAGAGTTAGAACCCTAATGTAAGGCCCAAGTTACAAGATAAAGTCTTGGTGATTATTAATGTGATTTGATTAAGAGGTTTAAACAAATTAAATTTTTAACACTTAGAATTAAAGTTATACATTCCATCCTAAGAGAAAGATGCAGGCATAACCTTAATTTCAAAGTCCTAAAACTTTAAGAGTTTAGTCTCTGATTATTGAGATGAGAAGAGAGACTCAAGGAGACTCAAAGGTAAAAAGCTAAGGGGGGCTAATCACGACCCTAATGATTATCATGCTTGGATATCTTATGGTTTGTGAGGCTTAGAGAAAATATCTTCAAGGAAGCCACCAATGGAAGAAGCAGATGAAAGGAGGAGGAAGTAGAAGAATAAGTTACTTACTTCTTAAGAAGATAAGTAACTTAAAGGAAGAAAGTGAGAGTTATGGAACATAAGTGAATCAAATTCACTTCAAAGACAATTTAACATTCACATGAATGAGATAAGAAGAAGTGATAGGTGAAGGTAAATCCACCTCCCAAATAACTTACCAAAAGTACCTGAAAGTGTTAGTATGAATGCATAAGGTATAAGGCATGAAGAAATGAATTGAAATGAGATGAAATGGGATGCAAAGACCAAAGTTAGAAGTGTTTATGCAATTCAAATGGCATATGAGATGATGCAATTTCATACAATGTGCATATGAATGATCATACAAAGATGGAAAGTCATGAAAGCATGCTTAGAAGTTTGAAAACACATGGATGTTTATGAAATGAAATGAATTCAAGACATGGAAAATGAATGAATAAATGATCAAGAAAGGTCCTATCATGTCCTAAGATGTCTAAGATGACATATGAATTCATGAAATTTCATGGAAAGTCCATGTGATGGTGAATATGCAAGGTGAATGCAAATGAACATGAGAAATTAGGGTTTTATGGACATGCGAGATGCAAATGAACAAAAAAGAAGAAGGAACATGATAAAAATTTGAAATTAAGCTCAAGCAAACCCTAAACATATACAAAGTCACACCCCAAAGGAGAAGGTCAGAAGCCTAACTTATTGAAAGTTATGATTTTCCAAAGTTTTCTAGGGTTTTTGGGTGATTCAGAAGGAAAAATGCAAATCATTTTGAAAATGCAAGATAAATTCATGACAAAAATATCCTAGAAACTACATGCAATATATAACACAATTCAAAATGAATCAAGTTCAAACTCTTCTTGGTTAGGCAGAAATGGTTTTTCAAAGTTAGGGTTAAAAAATGTGATTTTAATGACCCTTAATTCAAAGAAAATTGGTAAACTATAATCAAACCTAAAAAGAAATTTGTGTGAAGAGTTTGAAAATGTTTCTAAATACATTGGAATGGTTCATGATTTTTTTGGTGATTTTTAGAAACCTAAATGTATTTTTAATTAATTAAAATACTTTAATTAATTAAAAATAACATTTAAATATTTTTAAAATACTTTTTATATGCAAAAAAATAAAATAAAAATTATTTTTAGGTTAAGAAAAATATTTAAGGTCAGAATGCAAAGTTTCAAATTTTTTTTGATAAGTTTTGCTATTTTAAAATAAATGAGAAAGAAAATGCAAAGAAAATGCAAAGAAAATGAAATAAAAATAAAATAATAATGGAAGTATGCAGATCCAAGGGCCGCGATTTGAACTGGGGAAATAAGTGTTGACTGGCGTAATCCAAATGCTGGGATTGTTTCTGACTAATTAACCTAATTAATTAAATTAATTAAGGATCAGGGTTAACTGGGTGCATCTGAGCCATCCAAACACATGGGTAAACATGATCCTAGGGCTATTATTCAAACTGGCTAATTAATACAGGATTAGGGCAAATGACTCTCAGGCGGCCGGAACAGTGTTCCGGTCGTCTTCTCCGGCAAGGTCCTCACTCTAACTCTCTCCACAGGCCATAAAAACCTCCCCAACTCTCCAGAATCACTCCCCAAGCATCAATAAACAAGAATTAATCAACAAAAACAATTTATTTCACGCATACATGATGAATCGAAGGAAAAACAATTTCACAGGCAAAGTTTCAGAACAACAATACATGCTCATTTCTCAACCATTTTCGAAAATAAACATATCACAATGATCAGTGAAGCGTGTAGAATCATTTAGAAACTTAAAACAAGAGTTCTGGAAAAAATGTTCTTCGTGGCTACCTGAGTTGAAGCTTTGCAAACTGGAGCTTTCTAACCTCTTCCTTTTTGCAAAATGCCTCAAATGATCCCTCTGATGCTTCTGAAAAGCTTGAATGGAGTTTAAATGAGCTGGTTTGAGTGATTCAGTTCTGATAGGTGAGAAATCGTGTTTATGATTCAGAGGCTTTTGAGGCAAAATGAAGGGTGGTTTGTGTTCCTTATGACATGAGTGATTGAATGGTGAAGGAAGTTTTGAGTTTGAATGGCTATGCTGAGAGATTCGAATAGAGGAAGTTTTTGCAAGTTTTTGTGATTCTGAGTTTTGTGAGAGGTTTCATCCTTGTGTGTTGTGATGTTTGAGGTCCATGAGGTTCACATAAGGCATGCTGATTGGTTCAGAGAGTTGGTGTGGCATAGTTTGATTGGTATGGGCCAAGTTGCAAAAAGTCAAGGTTATGTGTACTTGAAGCATGGCACGGGTCAGAGTTGTTTCTATGGCTTGTCCTGCCTCAGCTTGATTCATGGAGGACCATGGGATTGAATTTGATAAGCTGGAAGGCTTGGATGAAGAGTTCTCATGGTTTATGCAAATTTCCCTCTTTGATGTTTCTTGTGATTCAAGCCATGAAATGCTTCAATTCTTGGGCCAATTCTGATCCTTTGAAGTTGTTTTGACATGTTGTAACATATTTGTGCACATTAGAAGTCATTTAGAAGCTTGAACATGCCAAAATGCAAATTCCCTCTTTGACATAAAACATGAAATTATGTGATTTTTGCCAACTTTGAAAGGCCATATCTTAAGTTCTAGGATGAATCAAGACATGTTCTTGTACCTTTTGAAAAAGGGAAAGACCTAATCTACAACTTTTATGCCCAAGAATTTTTCATTTGAAGCATTTTTGGTCATGAAAGAGGAGGTTGAAAATCGTTCCCAAAATGGAAAGTTTTTATTTCAAGTCATTTCAAAAAATGGCAAGTTTGTAATTGGCTCAAAATTCTTCAATCTTGTGAACTTCCAACCACTTATAAGATCAAATAAATATCATTGAACTTCAATTTGATGAAAATGACCCTTTGGTTCCATTGTTGGGGGCCTCAGATGCCCTGATTTTGACTTAACTTGCTCAGGAAGTTACCCAATAATCAGATGACTTCCACAATGAATTTCCTCATAAAACTTGGTACACATGATCCTTAAAGAATATTAAGAACATTAGAAACAAGAATGACCCAAAAATTTGGAGTTAAGGCCTCTGAAACCAAAACCCTAATTTTGGTCATCTGTGCAGTGAAAACCCTAGCTCTGCTTACATGCCTTTGCCAATTCTTGTCATCTATTGACTTTCATGAACTTTGGGGAGCATAATATGATCATAGAACACACATGGACCCTCTTGGAAAGCTTTAAGACCTTTGGGATGGCTCATATGGATTCTTGGATTGCTCAGATCATAAACCCTAGATGCAGATGAAAATGGACTATGCAGTGAAACAAAAATGCAATATGAGATAGTATGCTTATGTTGATGCAAAAATGAAAGATCACAAGCCCTGGTGTGATAAAGAGTGAGGGAAATTTTGGGGTGTTTACACCAATGGTCTTGAAGCTATCCAAAGAGGGTCCATGTGTGTTCTATGATCATATTATGTTCCCCAAAGTTCATGAAAGTCAAAGAATCACAAAATTGGCAAAGGCGTAGAAGCAGAGCTAGGGTTTTCACTACACAGATGACCAAAATTAGGGTTTTGGTTTCAGAGGCCTTAACTCCAATTATTATGGTCATTCTTTTTTCTATTGTTCTTAATGTGTTATAAGGATCATGTGTACCAAGTTTGATGAAGAAATTCATTGTGGAAGTCATCTGATCATTGGGTAACTTCTTGAGCAAGTTAAGTCAAAATCAGGGCATCTGAGGCCCCCAACAAGGGTACCAAAGGATCATTTTCATCAAGTTGAAGTTCTATGATCTTTATTTGATCTTAGAAGTGGTTGGAAGTTCACAGGATTGAAGAATATTGAGCCAATTGCAAACTTGCCATTTTTGGAAATGACTTGTAATGGAAACTTTCCATTTTGGGAAAGATTTTCAACCTCCTCTTTCATGACCAAAAATGCTTCAAATGAAAAATTCTTGGACATAAAAGTTGTAGATTAGGTCTTTCCCTTTTCAAAAAGTACTAGAACATGTCTTGATTCATCCTAGAATTCAAGATATGGCCTTTCAAAGTTGGCAAAAATCCTATAATTTTCATGTTCATGTCAAAGAGGGATTTATGCAATTTTGAGTTCCAAGCTTCTAAGTGACCTCTAATCCACTCAATCATGTCACAACATGTTAATGAAACTTGCCAAGATCAGAATTGGCCCAAGGATTGAGGCATTTCATGGCTTGATTCACAAGAAACATCAAAGTTGGAAAATTGCATAAACATTGAAATCTCTTCATCCAAGCATTACAACTCACTTCTATTGATCCAAGGGCTCCCCACAAACTCTGCTAAGGCCAAGACACCCCTTGAAACAGCTTTGCACCATGCCCATACCTCAAGTACACAAATTTGACTTTTTTGCAAAACCTCCCATACCAATCACACTATGCCACTAACCACTCTCTGACCAATCAAGACATTACAAACAAAGGTTATGGAGCTCATTTCACAACACATTCAAGCCTGCAAGCTCTCACAAGCCAGAATTTACAAAATCACCAAAAAAACTTCCCTTCTTCGATTCTCACAACTCAGCCATCAAAACTCACTCATTCTTTCACCATTCATCTCAAAATCACCTAAGGATCACAAAACACCCCTCACCATGGCCTGAAACCAGCTCAAACCAAAATACGATTTCTACAAAACCAGGACCAAACACTTCAAAATAGCCAACACAAACTTGTTCTAAGCATTGCAACATCATCGTGGAGCTCATTGGGGTTGATTTGCATCAAAGAAAAGGCCAGAAAGCTCCAAACTGAAAAGCTTCAACTCAGGTATACCTCAAGAACATTTTTTCCAGAACTTGCTATTTAAGTTAAAATATCAATCTTCATGCTCCCCTGATCACACTGATATGTTTAGTTTCGAAAATGATTGAGAAATGACCATGTATGAAGCTTCTGATATTTTTGACCTAGAACTTGATTGCTTCGATTCAGCTTTATGATGCGTGATAAATGTGTTTTGTTTGTTGATTCATGATGTATGATGTTTGGGGATCATTTCTGGGCAAGAAATTTGGTGTTTAGTGATCTAGGGAGGAAGTTAGCATTTTGAGTGGCCGGAGAAGATGACCGGAGCTTAGCTCCGGTCACCTGAAAATAATTAGGCTAATCCTTGATTAATTCCCCAGATTCATTCTTGGCCATTGGATGGTGATTAGGGTTAGGCTTCGTACGGCTCAGACTAGCTCATTAGTTTTAATCCTGATTAATTAATATAAAACTTAATTAATTAGCCAGATTTGATCTAGACCCTTGAAACACGCGCGCAGTCAACTTCCATCTCCCCAGTTTGAATCTCATCCACTGGATCTGATTACTTCCATTTTTATTTCATTTTCTTTCTTATTTATTTAAAAATAATTAAAAACTTTCAAAAAATATTTCCTTTTGCATTTCTGATCCAAATATTTTTCTCAACCCAAAAATGATTTTTATTTTATTTTTTGCATTAAAAAGTATTTTTTAAATATTTAAATGTTATTTTTAATTAATTAATGGGTTTTAATTAATTAAAAATACATTTAGGTTTCTAAAAATCACAAAAAAAATCATGAACCATTCCAATACATTTAGAAACATTTTCAAACTCTTCATACAAATTTCTTTTTAGGTTTGATCATAATTTCACAATTTTCTTTGAATTAGGGTTCTTTAAAATCACATTTTTAACCCTAACTTTGAAAACTCATTTCTACCTAACCATGAAGAGTTTGAACTTGATTATTTTTGCATTGTTTCAAATATTTCATGTAGTTTATAGGTTATTTTCCTCATGAATTTATCTTGAATTTTCCAATTGATTTGCATTTTTCCTTTTGAATCACCCAAAAACCCTAGCAAACTTAGGAAAATCATAACTTTCAATAGGATTCGCTTCTGACCTTCTCCTTTGGGGTGTGACCTAATATGCGTTTAGGGTTTGTTTGAGCTTGGTTTCAATTTATTATCATGTTGTATGCTTCTGTTTTGTTCATTGGCATCTCATATGTTCATAAAACCCTAATATTTCATGTTCATTTGCATTCTCCTTTGCATAGCATCATCACATGAACTTGCCATGACTTTTCAAGCATTCATATGTCATATTAGACATCTTAGGACATGTTAGAACCTTGCTTGATCATTTCTTCATTCATTTTCCATGTGTTGCATTCATTTCATTTCATAAACATCCATGTGTTTTCAAGCTTCCAAGCATGCTTTCATGACATCCCATCTTTGTATGATCATTCATATGCACATTGTATGACATTGCATCATCTCATATGCCATTTGAATTGCATAATAACTTCTTACTTTGGTATTTTCATCTCATTTCCATTCATTTCTTTATGCTTTATGTCTTATGCATTCATACTAACTTTTCAGGAACTTTTGGTAAGTTATTGTGGGAGGTGGATTTGCCTTCACTTCCCACTTCTTTTTATATCATTCATATTCATTTTAACATGTCCTTGAAGTGAACTTGTTCACTTATGTTCCATCCTTCTCACTTTCTTTCTTTCAAGTTACTTATCTTCTTCAGGAAGTAAGTAATTTGCTATTCTTTCTCCTTCTCTTTTCATCTGCTTCTTCCATTGGTGGCCTTGAGGATCTTTTCTCTTAAGCCTAACAAACCATAGGATATCCAAGCATGATAAAGTTTAGGGTTGTATATAGTCCCCCCTAGCTTTTTATCTTTGAGTCTCCTTGAGTCTCTCTTCTCATCCCATAATCAGAGGCTAAACACTTAAAGCTTTAGGACTTTGAATTAAGGCTATGCCTGCATCCTTCTCTTAGGATGGAGTGTATAAATTTAATCCTAAGTGTTAAACCTTTAATTTGTTTAAACCTCTTAATCAAATCACATTAATAATCACTAAGACTTTATCTTGTAACTTGGGCCTTACATTAGGGTTTTATCTCTTCCTTATGGTTAAGAGGGACTAACCCTAGTGTTTAATGGATAAGTCCCCCTCAAGTTGTCTTACAAACCATAAAATCCACTTTTTAATCTCATCCTTTAATTAAAATCCACTTAATAAAGGCTTGTTATATAATGAATGTAATCCCTAACCATGGATTAAGTTGAGGTATCTTCCTCAGCTTAAGTGTCCTCATCTATTATCCTTCTATTAGGATGGTGTAATGAGTTCATTAATCTGTGATTAGAGATTAAACTCATTACTTAACACTAAACAAAAACCCCAAAAACACCTAAGTAATCACAAGTAGGTTAATGATCTTAATCCTACATCATCATGGTAATTAAGTTGAGATGCTTATCTCATACTTGAGTAGGCTCATTATCCCTAATCAGGGATGATATAATGAGTTAACAAGCCCTTGATTTAGGCTTAAGCTCATTAACTTATGCAAAACACCAAAAACAATAAAAGATTGAAAACACAAAAACAAACAATAATCGTCTCCTTCGGGATTCTTTTCTCATCACACTCATTCACAAGCGATAACTTGCTTCTTCCGTCTAATGCAAGACAGTTAGCACTCGAGCCAGACGAGTCATACACTTGAGCATAGACAAGTAAGCAGTTCACAGTCAATTTATTTTCAGTCTCTTTGAGTCGAACTACGGTGTTTTGACTTCCTCATTGCACGCGAGGATACGTAGGCATAACTTAACAGTTATCGAACAAAAGTCTCTGTGTCTTCCCCCTCTTTTAGCATTCTTTTCTAAGCCTCAGTTCTTGAGCATTCACCTTTTTTCACTGACACTTTTATATTCTTTTCTTGGCTTTTGCACAAGGATAGCACATACACTACCTCGTTAATCACAATCTTGTAAGTGTGGATCCCGTCGAGTACGACGAACAATCTGGGTGCTAATACCTTCCCAGGTTGTAACCAATCCCCTTTCTCAGTTTCTCTAGTTCGCAACCGTCTTATCCATCTCTTTCTAGGTTTATGCAGCATTACCTTTCCTTCGGGATAAAAATGCCTAGCTGGCGACTCTATTCATTTCATTTTCATTCTCTCTTTTCGCCGACCGTTCGCGTCTGCACCCTGGGACCCTGGTATCTTTTTGGGGGAGCGACACCTGTTTCGACAGGGTCTTTTCCGCTTGATGGTTTCAGTACCTTACTCCTGTAAGGAGGTCCTGGCTTAAGTTCAGCCACGTGAACCTCACTTTCATTGATGAGTTCCCCGTCGTCAGACGAGAACTCCTCTATTTCTAAATACGTAACTTTCTTATGAAATCGACCAGCCTTGGACTTCTCAGCTTTCAGGCTTTCGACCTGTCAAACTCTATTAGCCAATTGGGAAAAATCTAAGATATTGGGTATCCAACTTCTTTATGATTGAATAGTCGAATCGGCCATTTCGACAAACTCATGTTCAGGTACTTGAGTAAAGCATCTAGATTTCAGAAGTTTGAACCTGTTTAGATATTTTTTAACTGACTCACTCATTTTTCGTTTCATACTAGCCAATTCCTTTAGGTTGATCTTGGACTGTCCCATATAAAACTATTCGTGGAAAAATCTTTCAAGTTGAGTCTATGTGTGAATGGACTGAGGGGGAAGAGTTGTAAACAAAGTAAACACATTTTTGGTGAGGGAACTGGGGAAATACTTCATTTTCAAATCATTATTATTTTTTATGTCCCCAACTTCCGTCTAGTAATATGCCACATATTCGACTGTGGATTCTTCGGTCTCACCAGCGAATTTGATAAACTTTGGAACTTTCCATCCCCTTGGAAGTTCAGTTTTTAGCATATAATTAGGTAATGGGGATATGTAAGTTGGTCTTCAAAAACCTGGGTTGACTCCTGTCGCTCCCGATAAATGGGAATAGGCCCAGATAAAGGTACAGACGCGAACGGTCGGCGAAGGGAACAGTGAGAACACACAGTCGTGAACTCACTGGAGATGAATAGAGTCGCCAGCTAGGCATTTTTATCCCGGAGGAAAGGTAATGCTGCATAGACCTAGAAGGAGATGGATAAGACGGTTTGCGAACCAAAGAGACTGAGAAAGGGGGTTGGTTACAACCTGGGAAGGTATTAGCACCCAGATTGTCCGCCGTACTCGACGGGATCCACGCTTAAAAAGATTTGTGTTTTAAAGGGGTAGTGTCAGTGCAATTTGTGTGTAAAGAGCTGGAAAAGGATGTACAGGTGTCAGTGCAAAGTGTATAAGTGATGTGAAGTATGAAAGTGTCAGTGCAAGGAAGGAGTGAAATGCTCAAGATCATGAGGCTAAAGAATGAAGCTAGAAGGAGGGGGAATATACAGAGACTTTTGTTCGATAACTGTTAAGTTATGCCTACGTATCCTCTCGTGCAATGAGGAAGTCAGAACACCGTAGTTCGACCCAAAGAGACTGAAAGATGAATTGACTTATGAACTGCTTGCTTGTCTATGCTCAAGTGTATGACCTGTCTGGCTCAGGTGCAAACTGTCTTGCATTAGACGGAAGAAGCGAGTTCTCGTTTGTGAGTGAGGATGATGAGAAAAGAATCCCGAAGGAGACGATTATTATTTGTTTTTGTGTTTTCAGTCTTTTATTGCTTTTGAAAGCTTGTCATGAGTTAATGAGCTTAAGCCTAAACCAATGGATTTAGTAAACTCATCACATCTTCCCTCTGTTTAGGGGTAATGAGAATACCTTAAGTGTGAAGTCAGATTCTCACACTTAATCACCTTTGATGTAGAATCAAGATCATTAACCTACTTGTGATTATTTAGATGTTTTTGGTGTTTTTGTTTAGTGTTAAGTAATGAGATTAAGCCATAATCAGGGATTAAACAGACTCATCACACCATCCTAATAGAAGGATAATAGATGAGAATGTTTAAGCTGAGGAAAGCTCCTCAACTTAATCCATGATTAGGGATTAAACTCATGACAAAACAAGCCTTTATGGAGTGGATTTTAGTTAATTATATGATGATGAAGTGAGTTTTATGATTTGTAAGACAACTTGAGAGGGACTTGTCCATTAACACTAGGGTTAGTCCTTCTTAACCAATTAAGGAAGAAATAGAACCCTAATGCAAGGCCCAAGTTACAAGCTTGATGTCTTGATGATTTATTAAGTGAATTGATTAAGAGATTTAAACACATTAAGGGTTTAACACTTAGGATTAAAGTTATACACTCCATCCTAAGAGAAGGATGCAGGCATAAGCTTAATCACAAAGCCTTAAAGCCTTTAGGGTTTAGTCCCTGATTATGAGATGAGAAGAGAAGACTCAAAGAGATGACACAAAGGTAAAATCTAAGAGGGGGGAACTAATCAAAACCCTAATCATTGTCATGCTTGGTTGTTCCTAAGGTTTGTGAGGTTTTCAAGAGAAATCTTCAAAGAGAACCGCCAGGATGCAGATGAACAGGATCAAGAGAAGCAAAGTGACTTGCTTCATTCAAGAAGTCAAGTCACTTGAAGAAAGAAAGTGGGAAGGAGAAAAAAAAGCAAGCTCAATCTCATACACATGTAAAAATGCAGCAATGGATGCAAGAGAGATGAAAAGAAAAGTCATGAGAAGTGAAGGCAAATTCACTTCTCAAGTTTACTTACCACCTGAAATGTTAGGAAGAAATGCAATGTAATGTAAAATGGGATGAAATGGTAGGATGCTAAACAAAACCAGAAGCATGTTGATTATCATAATGATGCTATGAGATGCTACAAACATGATGCAAGGCATGGAGATGTTCATACAAGTTCATGGATGCAAATGATGCAAGTTAAGGAGCATGAACCTACATGAACAGTTATGAAACATACATGGCAAACAATATGGCCAATGCAAGATGCAATGATCAAACATGCTTTCTATATGTCTTAAGATGTCAAATGAATCAAATGGATGATTGAAATGTCATGGCAAGTCATGTTATGCAAGAGAATGCAAGAAGGATGCAAATGAAAGCTCAAATTTGGGTTTATGAATCAAACATCAAACAAAAACCAAAAACAGAAGCAAACCCTAAGATAAAAAATGGAAAATGCCACACAAAGGATCCCTTACCCTATACTAAACCAATGTCCAAAGGGGAGATCTCAACTCTCAACCAATCTCAAGTTATGATTTTTCTAAGTTATTAGGGTTTTTAGGGTTCCTAAACAAAAGAAATGCCAAACAAATGGAAAATGCAAGATCAAATCATGACCATTTAATCCTAGAAACTACATGCTAAGCACAATGCAATGCAAGAAGAATCAATGTCCAACTCTTCATAGATAGGCAGAAATGATTTTTTGAACTTAGGATCAAATTAATGCATAAAAATGATTTTAATTCAATGAAAAATTCTCAAAATGCATCAAGATCAAAAAAGAAATTTGATTTGAAGGTTGGACAATGTTTCTAAATGTCTTAGAACCTTTCATGAATTTTTTGGTGATTTTTAAATACCTAAAAGTATTTTTAATTAATTAATTTCCATTAATCAATTAAAAATAATCTTTTAAATATTTAAAAATACTTTTTAATGATAAAAAATAAAATGAAATTATTTTTGTGTCATGAAAAATAATAAAACTTCAGAGAAAAAGTTTCATAATTTTTAAGACTTTTTACTATTTTAAATTAATTGTGCAAATTAAATGGAAAAGAAATGAAATTAAAATAAACAAAATGAAAGGTAATCAGAAGGGAGGGCCAGGATTGAGTCTGAGTTTGAATATGTTGACCACGCGCGCTATCCAAGGGTCCAGGTTGTCTCTGAGTTAATTAATTTAATTATGAATTAATTAAACTAATGAAAAGAATTAGGGCTAATCAAACGAATCTGGGCCTTTCACTCACGCGCGAAGTCAACCAGTCAAAGGCAATCCACGGTCCAAATTCAAACTAGAGTTAATGACAGGATTAGGGCACAAATCACTTTCAGGCTGCCGGAGAAGACTTCCGGTCGTCTTCTCCGGCCAGCATCTCCCCTAAAAATCCTCAAAACTCTAAAAACCTAACTAAAATGAAATCTAAGAATTGGGAAATGATCCCCACTCACTCACGAACCAAAACCCCTAATCAAAGCAAATTTATACTTCCTAACAAGGCTGAATCGAAGCAAGAAAGAATTAGGGCACGCAAGTTTCAGAGAGCAATTAAACTCTCATTTCATCACCATTTGCAAAACCAAAGGCATATTCATGATCAGGAAGACATAAAGAACAAGTTTAGAACAAAAGAAATGATTTCTGGAAAAATATTTCTTGAGCTACCTGAGATTCGAAGCTTTCACTCTGATGACTTTCTGGCCACTTCTCTTGGTGAAATCCACTCCTTATGACCTCCTGATGATGCTTGAATGCTTGGGAGAAATTTATGTTGGCTGGATGAAGAGTTTGATCATGTTCTGCTCCAAACTCAGTTGAGAATGTCAATGGTGATTCAGGCTGTTTCTGGCAATGGTGAGAGGTTATTTGTGGTCAGGGTGATGAATAAAGAAGGTCTATGGAGTTTGTTTTGATGTTTGTGAGCTATGGTGAGAATTTCGAAGGAAACTGCAACTTGGGGTGAAAATGGTGAAGTGAGGTTACAGCTTGTTTCAGGCCTGGTTCTTGGTTGCTTTGAGCTCAATGAAGCATGGTGAGTTGATTGGTGAAGATGGTTTTGATGTTCTGAGTTTGTGGAGGCAGATTCGAAGGAATATGCAAAATGGTGTGTTTTGGTGCATGTGATGGTGTCAAGTGTTTCAGCCTTGCTTGGTGTATGAAATGGCTTGCAAATGAAAAGTATAAACTAATCCAATTGGCTGGATGATGTGACATGGCCTGCTGTGATAGGTAAGTTTGCTTTTGCTCAAAGTCCACCTTTTGTGTAAGAGAAGTATGGTGTGGTGCTAGCTTGGTACAAGGGCTAGGGGCTGCGCAGCATGGTGTGGTGAGAGAGCTAGCAAGGTCAGCATCCAAGGTTGCAAGTTGTAGGAAGTGTGATGAGTGCTTTTGCAAGTTGTCACCTTTTGAAATTTCATGAAAAATGCCTTGTTACATGAACTAAACACATGTGATTTTTGGTCCAATTCTGACTTTTTAGGACATGTAGAATGTTTATGTCATGGTTTGAAGTGAATTAGAGGTTACAAAAGGCATTGGTTCATGGTTTTTGCAAAATTCACATTTGAAGCATGCCTTGAAAATCAATGATTTTTGCCAACTTTGTCACACCATAACTTTTGATCCAAGAAGAGTTTGATCATGTTCTTGTACTTTTTGAAAAGGGAAAGATGTAATCTACAACTTTCATGACCAAAGTTTTTCCATTTGAAGCATTTTTGGACCAAGAATCAAGGCTTGAAAAATGACCAAAAATGGAGCATTCTTGAAAAGTCAACTATGCCCAAAAAGTCAACATTTGCCAAAACTCCAAATTCTTGATTTTTGTGAACTTCAACCTTCTTCCATGATCAAATAAAGATCATATACACTAAAAATGATGAAGATCAACCATTGGTTGGGTCATTGGGGGCCTCAGATGCCCTGATTTTGCACTGACTTGTCCAGAAAGTCAACCCTTGATCAGATGACTTCCCCATGGAATCTCTTCATGAAAATTGATATGCATACTCCTTATACCATATAGAGACCAATGGAAACAAGAATGACAAAAAATTTTGAGGTTATGGCCTCTGAAATCAAAACCCTAGTTTTAGGTCAACTGTGCAGTCAAACCTGGCTCTGCATCCATTCAAACCCTAGTTCTTGTGATTCTTTTGAAATCTTGACCTTGAGAGGATGTAATATGATAGATGAACACACATGGATCCCCTTGAAGTGATTGGTGGCCTTTGGAGTGGCTCAAGAAGCTCTTGGATTGCTCAGGTCACAAACCCTAGATGCAGGTGACTTAGTGAATCAAAAGTGAGATATGAGATGATATGATTGAATCTATGCACATGAAATGATCACAAGCCATGGTGTGAATGGGTGAGGGCAAATTTGGGGTGTTTACAGCTTCCCCTATTCAAACATGAGTTAGCTGTGCAGGTTGTAAGCGACGGCTTAACAGGCAAACAAGATAACTTGTGGTTGAATACCAAAGACAGTCCAAAATTTGCACTCACAGAATGAAGAAGAAAAGGGATATAGATTGTAAAAGGAAAATAAAGTATATTGTAAAACGGGTGATAGAGCAATGACGGGGACGGCCGACATGCTGGGAAAAGTGTAGGAAATAAAACAATGACGGGGACGGCCGACATGCTGGGGATAAAAGGTAAAGCCAAGACGGGGACGGCCGACTAGCTGGGAACAATAAGAAATTATGATGGGGACGGCCATCACTGCAAAAAATCTCTGGGGATTAATGAAACATGACGGGGACGGCCATCAAGTTCATAAAGCAAGGTAACCGACGATGGGGACGGCCATCGGGCTAAAAGAAAAGGAAAAGGGACCACGACGGGGACGGCCATCGGGTTAAAGAATAAATGAAATAAACAGATGATGGGGTACGGCCATCAAAGGTGAAGGACGATCACCTAGCAGGGGACGGCTGCTCTGTTGGGGAATAAAGGAATTATGATGGGGACGACCATCAAAGGTGGAGGACGACCACCTGGCAGGGTACGGCTGCCGAAAATATCAACGATGGGGACGGCCATCGGATGAGCATGATGGAGGACGACCATCAAGAGGTGGAGGACGACCACCTAGCAGGGGACGGCTGCTCTCAGGGTTTATCATGACATAGGACGGATGCCAGATAACCAAAATCAACAATGGGGACGGCCATTGGATAAAATGATGAAGGACGATCATCAACGGGTGGAGGACGACCACCTAGCAGGGGACGGCTGCTAAAAATATCAACGATGGGGACGGCCATCGGATGAGCATGATGGAGGACGACCATCAAGAGGTGGAGGACGACCACCTAGCAGGGTACGGCTGCTCTCAGGGTTTATCATGACACAGGACGAGTGTCAGATAAGAAGGAAAATTTGCTTTGTTGGCAATCTACTGGGGACATAGTAAACACGGACGAGTATTTACAACCAAGAAGAGAAAGTACAAGTGTTTAGATGCTGTGTATAGATTAAAGATGCGGACGAGCATCCTTAAGACTATGATACGGACGAGTATCAGGTAGAAACAAACTGACACGTGTTCAGAGATGATGATACGGACGAGTATCAACTGGTTAACAGAGAACACGGACGAGCGTTGGATCTGAAAGAGCTCTTCTGGGGATAGTAGATACAGACGAGTATCTTTATTTAAGAAGATGCAAGTGTTTGACACGGTGTATGGATTAAAGATGCGGACGAACATCCTTAAGACTATGATACGGACGAGTATCATGTAGAAACAAATACTTGACGCATGTTCTGAGATGATGGTACGGACGAGTACCAACTGGTTAACAAAGAACATGAACCCAAGTCGAATCTGGGGGGATATAAAAGGTATACACAAGATACGGACGAGTATCTGAGTAGTATGAGTAGTTAACTGCTGGGGAGAGTGACACGGACGAGTGTCAAAAGGAGAAGAGTATAGTATGAACAAATATCTGATGTACAAAGTCTAGACGACTGCGCTGGGGAAATGACACGGACGGGTGTCAAGAAAGTGTATATAAGTATATGTGAGTACAAAGAAGATGTCTTTGGCTTTTTGCTGGGATATAACACGGACGGGTGTCAAAAGGAGTATATACCGGTGTTTGTGATTTGTGAGGCAACTGCTTTTGCTGGGAACTCTGGTGGGGATTTTTCTGTACATTGATGAACTGTCATTATTCACAAGTGTTAGATTCATATCACGGCTTATGATTATGCTATATGTTTGATTTTTGCCGTAATGCTCCGTACTAGACGGAATGCTACGCTCTGAGGGGATAATGTGATGCGAGTGTTATGATTATGCAAAGAGGTACAGGTCCGGGACTCGGATCCCGTTGCTGCGAAGATCTCTGGATGATCCGTTTGAAATGGACCTCCCAGCTGGGGATGAGATCAGTGATAGATCTAATAAGATGCATTTGCTTGGGGATATATGTCAATGGTTGACATATCCTTATAATATGGGACCCAGCTGGGGTTTGTAGAAGCTTTCTGTACTCTGTTGTGACTCCTTCATGCGTTGCTCTGCTGGATAGAGGCTTGAAGCCCTGTGGGGAGATGGCTCCCTGGATCTTTGCATTCTGCTGAGGAAGAATGATTGGTACCTCGGCTGGGGAACATTGTTGGTAACTCAGCTGGGGAAGAAGCAACTCAGCTGGGGAGAGCGCACTTCGGATATTGAGATTATTTGTTGATTTGCCAGCTTGCTGGGATACAATTAGCATGACCCGAGTTGCGTTCTGGGTACCTGCAATCCTGCAAAGATAAGGAAACGCACAAATGGTCCCGAGGTATCCTTTACTGGATTCCGTCATAGGAGTTAAGCACTTTTTGAGAGTAAGTATATTCCCTGCAAGCATGTGCTTTTTATTATTTTTTCTTTCTTTTTTTTTTTTAGTGAAAAACATCTGTACTTATGCGATTAGTTTTTTTAGAGACATCAGACATTCTTTGCAAATAAAATGTACAAGACGAAACATGACTGAAAATCTGATTTTATTAATTCAAACGCCCTGAATTGGCGAGGTACAGTCAAAGAAACAAATCTCCTAAAATGAAGAGACTGTTACAAATTGAGAAACAAAATGCCGGCGATGTTGACGACGCTTTCAAGGGAGCTTCCTCTTCTGCTATGACTCGTATGACAATGACGTTCTTCTCGCCTTGCTTTCTGAAGAAAGCTGATTCTGATTGAGGCTTGATCCTTTTGAAACTTTCCAAGTTGCAAGTGATACAGACGAATTCAGAATGCAGTTGTTCGCTTATTCCCTTATTTTGCATGGATCGCCCTTTCGGGTTTTCGATCCATCGGGATACCCATTTTTGCCTGAGCTGTCCAATGTGGCTTTTCAACTCGGCGGGTGTACATTTTTTTTATTTATTTTCCCTTATTTTTTCCCGAGTCTTTCATTCTGTTTTTGACTCGCCGGGATGCCCTATTTTTGCCTGGACTTACATTCTGTTTTTGTGTCCAGCGGGTCGTTTTTATGCGAAGTATTTTTTAACTGCATCTGAATTCACAGGGGACAGGAAATCTTCACCATCCATGGTGCTGAGCATCAGTGCTCCACCAGAGAAAACTTTCTTTACCACGAATGGTCCTTCATAATTTGGAGTCCATTTGCCCCTGTGGTCTGTATGAGGAGGGAGGATTCTTTTCAGCACAAGATCTCCCACTTGGTACTCTCGGTGCCTGACTTTCTGATCGAAGGCCTTCTTCATTCTTTTCTGATACAACTGCCCATGACAGATTGCAGCCAATCTTTTCTCTTCGATCAGGCTCAGTTGTTCGTATCGGGCCCGAACCCATTCTGCTTCACTCAGTTTAACATCCATCAATACTCGTAAAGAGGGTAGTTCAACTTCAACAGGTAGGACTGCCTCCATACCATACACAAGTTGATACGGTGTTGCCCCAGTGGATGTTCTGATTGACGTGCGGTACCCATGCAAGGCAAATGGTAGCATTTCATGCCAGTCTTTGTAGGTGACTACCATCTTCTGCACAATCTTCTTAACATTCTTGTTTGCCGCCTCAACAGCGCCATTCATTTTTGGCCTGTAAGGAGAAGAATTGTGATGTTGGATCTTGAAGTCCCGGCATAATTCAGCCATCATTTTGTTGTTTAAGTTGGAACCATTATCAGTAATGATTCGCTCGGGAACTCCATATCGACAAATGATATCTCTCTTCAGAAATCGGGCTACCACTTGTCTTGTGACATTTGCATATGAGGCGGCTTCGACCCACTTAGTGAAATAATCAATGGCGACCAGGATGAATCTGTGGCCATTTGAAGCAGTTGGCTCAATCTTGCCAATCATATCAATGCCCCACATGGCAAAGGGCCATGGTGAAGACATGATGTTCAAAGGATTGGGAGGTACATGCACTTTATCTGCGTAGATCTGGCATTTATGGCATTTTCTGGCGTAGGCACAACAGTCTGCATCCATTGTGATCCAATAATAGCCTGATCTTAACAACTTCTTAGCCATTGCATGTCCTCCAGCATGGGTACCAAAGGAGCCTTCGTGCACTTCATGCATCAATAAATCTGCTTCTGTCTTGTCAACACATCGGAGGAGTACCATATCAAAGTTCCTTTTATATAAAGACCCATCAGTGTTCAGAAAGAAACCACCAGCAAGCCTTCTCAAAGTCTTCTTATCATTGGAAGTTGCCCCAGGTGGGTATGTCTGATCCTCCAAGAAACATTTGATGTCGTGGAACCAAGGCTTGTCATCTCTAACAACGTCTGCTGAGAACACATATGCTGGTCTATCAAGTCTGGATACTGAAATCTGAGGTACAAAGTTAGCAGCTTGAACTTTGATCATGGATGAAATGGTAGCAAGAGCATCTGCAAACTGATTCTCGTCCCGAGGGATATACTCAAGCTTGACTGTTGTGAAGAAAGTCAATAACCTCCTTGTATAATCCCTGTAAGGTATCAGATGATCCTGGTGGGTGTACCATTTTCCGTTGGTCTGATTGATTACCAAAGTTGAATCTCCGAATACGGTCAATGTCTTGATCCTGAGGTCAATGGCTTCCTCAAGACCCATAATGCAAGCTTCGTATTCAGCTTCGTTGTTAGTGCAGTTGAAAGTGAGTTTTGCCGAGAAAGGCATGTGAACTCCCTTAGGTGTAATGAGTACTGCACCAACACCACGACCATTCATGTTAACAGCCCCATCAAACATCATTGTCCATTCTTCTTCCGGGTCAGGCCCTTCAGTGTGAATAGGCTCTTCATGATCTTTTGCTTTAATGAACATGATGTCTTCATCAGGGAAGTCAAATCTCATAGGCTGGTAATCATCAATGGGTTGCTCAGCAAGATATTCAGATAGTACACTGCCCTTGATGGCTTTCTGAGATGTGTACTGTATGTCATATTCTGTAAGGATCATCTGCCATCTTGCAACCCGTCCGGTAAGAGCTGGCTTCTCAAATACGTACTTAACCGGGTCCATCTTTGAGATCAACAAAGTAGTGTGGGTCAGCATATACTGTCTTAGTCGGCGAGCAGCCCACGCTAAAGCACAGCAAGTTTTCTCGAGCAGTGAATAACGTTGTTCACAGTCGGTAAACTTTTTGCTTAGGTAGTATATTGCATACTCTTTTCGACCAGACTCGTCATGCTGGCCTAGCACACACCCCATCGACTCTTCTAATACTGTCAAGTACATTATCAGAGGTCTTCCTTCAACTGGGGGCATAAGGATTGGAGGTTCTTGCAGATATTCCTTGATCTTGTCAAAAGCCTTCTGGCAATCTTCGTTCCACCTGACCGTTTGTTCCTTTCTTAACAGCTTGAACAAGGGTTCACAGGTTGCTGTAAGGTGAGATATGAACCGTGAGATGTAGTTCAATCGACCTAAGAACCCTCGAACTTCCTTCTCGGTCCTTGGTGCAGGCATCTCTTGAATAGCTTTGACTTTATCAGGGTCAACTTCAATCCCTTTCTCGCTTACAATAAAACCCAGTAGCTTACCAGATCGCACCCCGAATGTGCATTTGTTGGGGTTCAGCTTCAGTTGGTACTTCCTCAGACGTTTGAACAATTTGAGCAGATTTACCAGATGTTCTTCTTCAGTGAGGGACTTGGCAATCATATCATCCACATAGCACTCTATTTCTTTATGGATCATATCGTGGAATAATGTTACCATAGCCCGTTGATATGTTGCACCGGCGTTCTTGAGCCCAAATGGCATTACCTTGTAGCAGAACGTGCCCCAGGGTGTGATGAAGGTTGTCTTCTCCATGTCTTCAGGTGACATCTTAATCTGATTGTATCCTGAAAATCCATCCATGAAGGAGAATACCGAGAACTGAGCCATATTATCCACCAATACATCAATGTGAGGTAATGGGAAGTCATCTTTCGGGCTGGCTCTGTTCAGGTCCCTGTAGTCAACACACATTCTTACTTTGCCGTCTTTCTTAGGCACAGGTACTATGTTAGCAACCCACGGTGGATAGCTAGTTACAGCAAGGAACCCGGCGTCCCACTGCTTCTGTACCTCTTCCTTGATTTTCATTGCCATGTCTGGACGAGTACGGCGCAGTTTCTGTTTAACTGGCGGGCATTCTTCTCTCAAAGGCAGCTTGTGCACGACAATATCGGTATCCAACCCTGGCATATCTTGGTAAGACCAAGCAAACACATCTACATACTCTTGAAGCAGGTCTATCAGTCGTCTCTTCACCGAGTCTTGCAGGCAGGCCCCGATTCTAACCTCTTTCACGTCTTCATCTGTACCAAGATTGATCACTTCAACCTCCTCCTGGTGAGGAGTAATAACCTTTTCCTCTTGTCTTAACAACCTGGCTAGCTCTTCAGGAAGCTCATATTCTTCATCAACCCCTTCATCAGCTTGATTGATTGGATTGTCAAAGTCATACGAAGTCATAGCCGTGTTGTTGTCGGTGCTGTCTGGAAGGCACTCTCTGCAAGGGTTAAGTTTGTTCATTTTAGTGATCTGATTTTAGTCTTATTTAGAAAGGTGAAATGAAGTTGTCATTTTGAAAACACCGCCATTTATTTTTTGTACAAAAAGAAAAATGGAAAAACAGTGAACGAAAAGGAAAAGACTCGTTTGCAAAAAGATGTCTGATATTTCATTAATTGATCTTGTTTGCACAAAAAGTACAGATGGCCCGATTACAAAATGAGTCTTGTCATCTTGGGCAAGATGCAAGACTTTGATGCATGCTTATAAAAATACAGGAAATAATAATTACTCTGCATGAGTAACTCTTATAATTTCCTGGGAAGACCAGTTCGAGATACTGCTCCCCGGGATCTTTGGACGAATCCAGCTTTCCAGGTTGCGTTCCTCTTCCAGCTCGTCTTCCAGACAGTTGATGGCATCAGGGGTAAGCATCCCCCTACTCACAAAGTTGGGCTCTTTCGCAGCCGTTGTTTGATCTTGTTGAGTTGGTTTGTAACCCAACCCAAATCTGTCCTCTTTCTTTTCCACCGATAGCAGTTTGCCCCAGCCTTGGGCGTTTCCTCCCTCAACAACCTTCCGGGCTTGTTGGTATGATGATATTGAAGTACCAGACACAGCAGATGTTTCATTCACATTCAAGGCTTCAAACCCCTGGCTCATTGTTTCATGGATCTCCCCATCCATCTCAATGTACTTATAGGTTGCCAGGTGGCTGACAAAAATGTCCTCCTCTCCGCAGATTGTAACGATTTGACCCTCCCACTCATATTTTAACTTCTGGTGAAGGGTGGAGGTCACGGCGCCAGCGGCGTGAATCCATGGCCTACCCAATAAACAGCTGTAGGCGGGCTGTATATCCATCACGTAGAAGATAGTTGTGAAAGTCTGCGGGCCAATCGTCACGGGCAGCTCAATCTCTCCCAGAACCGATCTCTTTGAGCCATCAAAAGCTCTTACCACCAGGTTGCTGGGTCTCAATTCCAATCCGTCGTACTCTAGCTTCACCAAAGCCTTTTTAGGTAGGACATTAAGGGATGACCCCGTGTCTACCAACACATGGGAAAGGACAGCACCTTTGCATTCCATGGTTATGTGCAAGGCTTTGTTATGGTTGCGGCCTTCCGCTGTCAAATCAGTATTGGTGAACCCTAGTCCGTGACTAGCATTAACATTTCCCACTACTGCTTCCAGCTGATTGACAGTGATCTCTTCAGGCACGTAAGCTGCGTGCAGGACTTTGAGTAGTGCATTCCGATGGGCTTCGGAGCACATAAGCAATGACAGGATTGAGATCTTGGAAGGCGTCTGATGAAGCTGATCCACTATTTTATAATCACTCTTTTTGATGATTCGCATGAACTCATCAACCTCTTGATCGAATGGTGTCTTCAAAGCTTCCTTAACAGCTTGATCTTCCTGCACAGGGCTCTTCCCTTTTGCCTTGGCAGCAGCTTCTGCTTCGGCAGTGGGTCTCTGAATTTGTGGAGCGAAAAGACGTCCGCTTCGAGTGAAGCCTCCGCCTCCGCCCACATTGTCTATTTGCAGTGCAGGGGTTGATGATTCAAAAGTGATTCTTTGTCCTTCGCAGTACAAGTCGGAGCCGTAATGCCAGGGGATGGCATTACTGCTTTCATAAGGCACGGGTCCAGGCACCGTGATGGTGACTGGACTGATTGCAGCTGTTGAAGGAACTGTGATAGTTTGTGGATCGTAATAAATTGTAACTGGTGCTCTAGTGGGAGCAGCACCTTCTGAGTTGTAGGCGGAGTTGCTTTCAGGATCATAGAATATGGTGACAGTAGAGACATCTTCATGATTGGTTGCTGGTGTTGTAGGAGACATTGTTGGAAGAATGGATGTTGTCGTTGTAGGAGGTTCAGAATGGAGTGAAGCTGAAGTTGTAGCAGGAAAATTTGTTGAAAACTGATCAGTTGAGAAGACGGATGAAGTACTTGTTGATGAAGCCGAAGAATTGTCAGGAACAATAGTTGTTGCAGTTGTAGGAGGTTCTGAAGCCGTTGCTGATGAGATTGATGGATTTGTTGGAAATGATGTGGTGATCTGAAGCTGGCCACTCTGAATTAGGCCATCTATGCCATTCCTCAAATTGTCGCACCCATTTACTGAAATATTGCAGTAAGCACAACCCAACTCACACCCCGGGAACATTTGACATTCCAGGAGTTGAGCCTTGATTTCTACCAACGGTGTCCGGATCTGACCCACGCTGGTTATTAAATAAGACGGTTTGTCTTCTTCAATAGCGTTAATTCTAGGACCACCGTGATTTGGCATAGGATTCTTATTTACATTGGGTGGTAGTGCGAAATTCAGAGCTTTTGAGTCTACCAGGTCTTGTACCTTCATATGCAGAGCCCTGCATTTTTCTGTACTGTGGCCAGGTGCGTTCGAATGGAAGGCACACCTAGCGTTGGAGTCGTAGTTCCTGGGTAGACTGTTGGGATCTGGAGGTGCCAGCGTCCTTAGCTCAACTAGGTTGAGTTTCAGGAGTTGTGGCAGCAGGGTAGCATATGGCATAGGGATTGGATCAATCACCCTATTAGCTTGAGATGGCCTCTGCTGAAATGGCCTTTGTTGACTGTTGTTGTTGGTGTTGCTGTTGTTGTAATTTCTCGGAGGATACTGATTTTGCTGATGGTACTGAGGTTGCGGCTGATAGTTTTGCTGCGGAGGTTGATAGACAGGTAGAGGATGAGCCGGAGCAGGAATGGTGACTGCTGCTATTGACCTTTGAACATATTGGGGCCTGCCCCTGTTGGTGTGGATGGCATTGGTCTCGCCAGTTCTTCTCGGGCCTGCAAAAGGCTTTCTTGTACTATTGGACGAGCTTGCACCGTTATCTGAGATCTTTCCCATTTTTAACAAGCTTTCAATTCTCTCCCCGGCTATGACAACATCTGCAAAGCTAGTGGAAGAGAAAGCAGCCAACCTGTCAATATATGTTCCCTGAAGGGTGTTCATGAACATATCTGCCATTTCCCGTTCAGACATAGGTGGTTGAACAGCAGCAGCCAGTTGCCTCCATCTCTGTGCATATTCTCGGAAACTTTCCCTTGACGACTGTGACATTCCCATTAGGAGGGTCCTGTTGGGTGCCATGTCTAAGTTATACTGATACTGTCTGATGAAGGCCTCTGCCAGGTCCTTCTAGCATCTAATAGTTGCCCTTGTCAAGTGAGAGTACCATTCTCTTGACGCTCCGGTTAAGCTGTCTTCGAAATAGAACATCCAGAGCTTCTCATCCATTGTATAGGCCTTCAGCCTTCCCAGAAATGACTGTAAATGAGTCCGGGGGCGTGAAGTCCCGTTGTATTTTTCAAAGTAAGGAGGCTTGAACTTATGGGGGATCCTGACCCCGTCTACCAAGCCCATATCCATGACATCGAAGCCCAAAGAGTTTTGAGATTCTAAGGACCTCAACTTCTCAGCTATCTCATCCAATCTCCTATCATAAGCTTCCTCCCCAGCACCCATTACTGTGAATTGGTCCTCCTGAGGATCTTCTTGAAGTACCCTAGCTGCGGTGGCAGTCCCTTGAACATTTGCAGGAATATTGACCTCAGGATGGAGGTGTGGCCCGAAGACAGGGGGGTTAACATGGGGTTGGACCCTTTCATTGTTGCTGGTGCCGGCAGTCCCTATATGCGGATCCTCTTGATTCTGCCTTTCCACCATGGCCCTCAATCTTTCCTGGCTCTGAGCCATGTTGTTCATCACTTCCATGAACTGCGTCATTTGATTCCTCATTTCTAGCCTTTCGTTTGCCATTTGATTTCTGACCTCAGTAAGGTCCTGCTGCATCTGATCCATTTGGATGCCCGGAAGGTTGTTTCGGGTTGGATAACGGTGCGGACGGTTGAGGGGAAATACCCGGCGCCTAGCAATAGTTCCTGAGGCATCACAACAGAGGTTAGCAACAATAAAACAAAACCTACAAAACAAACAAAGGGTTAGCATGCAATGCAGTTATGCTTATTTGTTCTCAAGGTATCCGGCTTGGCCTTCAGTTTTGACCCTTCCAGACCCTTGAAGATATTGTTGTTGTTGCTTGAAGAAAACTCAGATGGAGCAAACTAACACAAATATATTACAGAAGGTGAAATAATACAACTTGTTCATTTTACAACACAAGCCCTCTAAGGGGTCAAAATACAGTACAAGAAAATAAAAGTACATGGAAAGAAAGCAACAACAAACAAATGGTCAAACACCAAGACCAAACTCATCCTCACGAACTTCCTTGAGAAGTGCTTCGGTCACAGGATCAGCCGGACGCTCCGTGAGATTCCTGATGAGGAGATTCCGGGTTGTAACAGCTGCTGCTAGCTTCTTGTGCTGAGTTTGGTCTTTTGACCTCTTCACCCCTGCTTTGATCTTCAGCTCTGATATCTCCCTCTGGGCTGCTGCCAGGGCTTCTTGTTGTTCTTTTGCATTAGCTTCAAGCTGCTCCATCTTGTCTTGAACTCTCTTGTCTTCCAAAGTACGAGCCTCGGTGATCCTGACCCACCGAGCCTGACTCTCCTTCAGATACAAGTCTGTCCTTGCTCTCTGGAACTGGGCTTCTTTGCAAGCATTCTTCAGAATTTGTTCTCCAGCCTTTGACTTTTTAATGTAATCCCCAGACTTCTCAATCTTAATCAGATGCTCTACTCTTAACTTCTCCAACCTCTCAATCTCCCTCATACCTTCACTCCTCTCCCGGAGGGTCTTCTGCAAAGCCTGGGTTAGCTTCTCGTTTCTTTCCTTCAAGCTCTCAAACTCCTCCAAACTGATAGTGGCAGGGGGTGGTGCTGAAGATGACTCAGGCATATCTTCTATAGTAAAGGGCATCCCAGAGAAATGGGCCCTGGCACGGGACCACTCATAATATTGTGCTGATGCCACATTGTTGCACTTCCCCAAAATGGTGATTCCCTTGGTTTGAACATTATCCCAGGCCCAGGCTGCCTGCCTAACAACAGCCAGACTAATCTTGTTCTCACAGTAAAGGGTTTCAACCAAGTCCTGTGCCTTAGGAGTGTGAACCAGTGCATAGCCCAATTGTCTCTTGAACAGCAGAGGGTTGTAATTGATACTACCCTTAACTCCTATTAGGGGCACATTGGGAAAATGCCCACAGCTGGTGATGATATCCCTACCTTTTGTACTTTGGGTGCACCACCTGATATCAGCTGAAGTAAGAGTAGTAAGTCTTCCAGCCCAGTTTTTCTGTTGATGAGGGTTTAAGAATGCATCTGTCCTGGGTAGATGCCTGAGAAGCCAAGTATGGAATAATGGAGCACAACACCTCACTAGTCTTCCCCTCTGCTTTTCATTCCTCTGATGCACCGAGTAGTAAAGATCCCCCAATAAAGTTGGCACTGGGTTCTTTAGGATGAACAGATGGATTGCATTCTTACTGATGAATCGAGGCTCATCTGCAAACAATACAATTCCATATACGCTCAAGGCCAGTAAAGCGCAAACAGCTTTCCACTCTCCTAGAGAAGCTTTCAGGGTAGCTTGAGAGATTAAGAAATCCAGATGAAAGCCAGGGATTCCAGCTTTAGAAGTCATATGCTGCTCAATCAGGACAGGTTCCAGATGCAGAGCCTTTGCTACTTCTCCATTGCTAGGAAAGACCATCTCTGAGTTGAAAGGGATTCCACCCTTGATAGGCAAACCAACCAATGATGAGTATTCTTCTAAAAGGGGGCCCAACTGAAAGTCTTGGAAAGTGAAACATCTCAGTGGGGGATCATAGAACTGAATGCAGGTGTGGATCAGGCTTCTCTGTGATGGGTCCAGATCCATAATCATATCAAGTATATCTCCATAACTTTCCCTGAACAATGGTATGTGATCTGGAGTGATCAGGGTTTGAATCCTCCTGATGTCTGATAGCTCTGGCTAGAAAAAGTGATAGGTGATGTTGCTCTTTTTAGGAGCCATGATGCTGAGACTGAATAGAGACAGGTGCTGATGGTAATGCTGGAGTAATGAGCCACTGATTAGCTGATTCTAGTGATAATTGAAGCAGATGCTGGTGAAGATAGGTCAGTACTGAAGATGGGGTCAAAACCAAAACCAAATGAAGATGGATACCCTGAAACAAATAAACAAATGTCAATATGATGCAATGTTTATGTATGCAAATGAGATGCAAGGGTTTGTGACTGAGCTGGATCTGATCAAAATGCCCTGATATAAGTCCAAGTGTGCTCAAGAATTCCAGATGAGGTCTATAAATCCAGTAACCAAGGTGGGGGACTCAAATAAAGAGCCACATGTCCAGGGTTTTAGAATCACAAGAACTGTCCCAAATTGGAGTGTTCTTAAACAATCAAAGTAACAAGGTATTCTGAGGTCATGGTACCTGCAAACCTGCAAACAGCCCAACCCCCTCACAGGTGGTGTTCTAAAACAAGGATCCTCAGACTTGGATCAGTTATGAGAAGTGTAAACACTTCTAACCCAGAGGTACAGCGTTTACAATAACCATAAAAGTTCCTCCTCTAATTCACCTCAGTTTTTGAAGGTCAATACTAAAAGGTCATCCAGACTTAGCAGGCTTCCCAGATAGCCCTAGCACTGCAGGAAATCTGCAACACAGAGTTCTCAAGAAGAAACCCATATCTGAACCGTGTTTCATATTCCCGCACCAGACCGAAATGGAATGGGAAAGAATATGATTCACTCTAGCCTAGGTGTCACTCAGGTCCCAGGTATAGGACCTTAACTCTCAATGAAACACCCACCCACCAAAGCAAAACCAGATCCAGCCAGACAGCATGACAGTATGATATATACAAAAGCAATAAAGAAAGCAGTAAAGCAACTGTACATAATAAACAAAATAAATATACAAGCACAAATAGCACATAACACCCCAGTAAACACAAATCAAACAAGCGCTAGGAGGAACCCACAAAAAGAACCAGAAGCCCTGGTTGCAGTATAAGGACCCCCAGCAGAGTCGCCAAGCTGTCGCTCCCGATAAATGGGAATAGGCCCAGATAAAGGTACAGACGCGAACGGTCGGCGAAGGGAACAGTGAGAACACACAGTCGTGAACTCACTGGAGATGAATAGAGTCGCCAGCTAGGCATTTTTATCCCGGAGGAAAGGTAATGCTGCATAGACCTAGAAGGAGATGGATAAGACGGTTTGCGAACCAAAGAGACTGAGAAAGGGGGTTGGTTACAACCAGGGAAGGTATTAGCACCCAGATTGTCCGCCGTACTCGACGGGATCCACGCTTAAAAAGATTTGTGTTTTAAAGGGGTAGTGTCAGTGCAATTTGTGTGTAAAGAGCTGGAAAATGATGTACAGGTGTCAGTGCAAAGTGTATAAGTGATGTGAAGTATGAAAGTGTCAGTGCAAGGAAGGAGTGAAATGCTCAAGATCATGAGGCTAAAGAATGAAGCTAGAAGGAGGGGGAATATACAAAGACTTTTGTTCGATAACTGTTAAGTTATGCCTACGTATCCTCTCGTGCAATGAGGAAGTCAGAACACCGTAGTTCGACCCAAAGAGACTGAAAGATGAATTGACTTATGAACTGCTTGCTTGTCTATGCTCAAGTGTATGACCTGTCTGGCTCAGGTGCAAACTGTCTTGCATTAGACGGAAGAAGCGAGTTCTCGTTTGTGAGTGAGGATGATGAGAAAAGAATCCCGAAGGAGACGATTATTATTTGTTTTTGTGTTTTCAGTCTTTTATTGCTTTTGAAAGCTTGTCATGAGTTAATGAGCTTAAGCCTAAACCAATGGATTTAGTAAACTCATCACATCTTCCCTCTGTTTAGGGGTAATGAGAATACCTTAAGTGTGAAGTCAGATTCTCACACTTAATCACCTTTGATGTAGAATCAAGATCATTAACCTACTTGTGATTATTTAGATGTTTTTGGTGTTTTTGTTTAGTGTTAAGTAATGAGATTAAGCCATAATCATGGATTAAACAGACTCATCACACCATCCTAATAGAAGGATAATAGATGAGAATGTTTAAGCTGAGGAAAGCTCCTCAACTTAATCCATGATTAGGGATTAAACTCATGACAAAACAAGCCTTTATGGAGTGGATTTTAGTTAATGATATGATGATGAAGTGAGTTTTATGATTTGTAAGACAACTTGAGAGGGACTTGTCCATTAACACTAGGGTTAGTCCTTCTTAACCAATTAAGGAAGAAATAGAACCCTAATGCAAGGCCCAAGTTACAAGCTTGATGTCTTGATGATTTATTAAGTGAATTGATTAAGAGATTTAAACACATTAAGGGTTTAACACTTAGGATTAAAGTTATACACTCCATCCTAAGAGAAGGATGCAGGCATAAGCTTAATCACAAAGCCTTAAAGCCTTTAGGGTTTAGTCCCTGATTATGAGATGAGAAGAGAAGACTCAAAGAGATGACACAAAGGTAAAATCTAAGAGGGGGGAACTAATCAAAACCCTAATCATTGTCATGCTTGGTTGTTCCTAAGGTTTGTGAGGTTTTCAAGAGAAATCTTCAAAGAGAACCGCCAGGATGCAGATGAACAGGATCAAGAGAAGCAAAGTGACTTGCTTCATTCAAGAAGTCAAGTCACTTGAAGAAAGAAAGTGGGAAGGAGAAAAAAAAGCAAGCTCAATCTCATACACATGTAAAAATGCAGCAATGGATGCAAGAGAGATGAAAAGAAAAGTCATGAGAAGTGAAGGCAAATTCACTTCTCAAGTTTACTTACCACCTGAAATGTTAGGAAGAAATGCAATGTAATGTAAAATGGGATGAAATGGTAGGATGCTAAACAAAACCAGAAGCATGTTTATGATGATAATGATGCTATGAGATGCTACAAACATGAGGCAAGGCATGGAGATGTTCATACAAGTTCATGGATGCAAATGATGCAAGTTAAGGAGCATGAACCTACATGAACAGTTATGAAACATACATGGCAAACAATATGGCCAATGCAAGATGCAATGATCAAACATGCTTTCTATATGTCTTAAGATGTCAAATGAATCAAATGGATGATTGAAATGTCATGGCAAGTCATGTTATGCAAGATAATGCAAGAAGGATGCAAATGAAAGCTCAAATTAGGGTTTATGAATCAAACATCAAACAAAAACCAAAAACAGAAGCAAACCCTAAGATAAAAAATGGAAAATGCCACACAAAGGATCCCTTACCCTATACTAAACCAATGTCCAAAGGGGAGATCTCAACTCTCAACCAATCTCAAGTTATGATTTTTCTAAGTTATTAGGGTTTTTAGGGTTCCTAAACAAAAGAAATGCCAAACAAATGGAAAATGCAAGATCAAATCATGACCATTTAATCCTAGAAACTACATGCTAAGCACAATTCAATGCAAGAAGAATCAATGTCCAACTCTTCATAGATATGCAGAAATGATTTTTTGAACTTAGGATCAAATTAATGCATAAAAATGATTTTAATTCAATGAAAAATTCTCAAAATGCATCAAGATCAAAAAAGAAATTTGATTTGAAGGTTGGACAATGTTTCTAAATGTCTTAGAACCTTTCATGAATTTTTTGGTGATTTTTAAATACCTAAAAGTATTTTTAATTAATTAATTTCCATTAATCAATTAAAAATAATCTTTTAAATATTTAAAAATACTTTTTAATGATAAAAAATAAAATGAAATTATTTTTGTGTCATGAAAAATAATAAAACTTCAGAGAAAAAGTTTCATAATTTTTTAAGACTTTTTACTATTTTAAATTAATTGTGCAAATTAAATGGAAAAGAAATGAAATTAAAATAAACAAAATGAAAGGTAATCAGAAGGGAGGGCCAGGATTGAGTCTGAGTTTGAATATGTTGACCACGCGCGCTATCCAAGGGTCCAGGTTGTCTCTGAGTTAATTAATTTAATTATGAATTAATTAAACTAATGAAAAGAATTAGGGCTAATCAAACGAATCTGGGCCTTTCACTCACGCGCGAAGTCAACCAGTCAAAGGCAATCCACGGTCCAAATTCAAACTAGAGTTAATGACAGGATTAGGGCACAAATCACTTTCAGGCTGCCGGAGAAGACTTCCGGTCGTCTTCTCCGGCCAGCATCTCCCCTGAAAATCCTCAAAACTCTAAAAACCTAACTAAAATGAAATCTAAGAATTGGGAAATGATCCCCACTCACTCACGAACCAAAACCCCTAATCAAAGCAAATTTATACTTCCTAACAAGGCTGAATCGAAGCAAGAAAGAATTAGGGCACGCAAGTTTCAGAGAGCAATTAAACTCTCATTTCATCACCATTTGCAAAACCAAAGGCATATTCATGATCAGGAAGACATAAAGAACAAGTTTAGAACAAAAGAAATGATTTCTGGAAAAATATTTCTTGAGCTACCTGAGATTCGAAGCTTTCACTCTGATGACTTTCTGGCCACTTCTCTTGGTGAAATCCACTCCTTATGACCTCCTGATGATGCTTGAATGCTTGGGAGAAATTTATGTTGGCTGGATGAAGAGTTTGATCATGTTCTGCTCCAAACTCAGTTGAGAATGTCAATGGTGATTCAGGCTGTTTCTGGCAATGGTGAGAGGTTATTTGTGGTCAGGGTGATGAATAAAGAAGGTCTATGGAGTTTGTTTTGATGTTTGTGAGCTATGGTGAGAATTTCGAAGGAAACTGCAACTTGGGGTGAAAATGGTGAAGTGAGGTTACAGCTTGTTTCAGGCCTGGTTCTTGGTTGCTTTGAGCTCAATGAAGCATGGTGAGTTGATTGGTGAAGATGGTTTTGATGTTCTGAGTTTGTGGAGGCAGATTCGAAGGAATATGCAAAATGGTGTGTTTTGGTGCATGTGATGGTGTCAAGTGTTTCAGCCTTGCTTGGTGTATGAAATGGCTTGCAAATGAAAAGTATAAACTAATCCAATTGGCTGGATGATGTGACATGGCCTGCTGTGATAGGTAAGTTTGCTTTTGCTCAAAGTCCACCTTTTGTGTAAGAGAAGTATGGTGTGGTGCTAGCTTGGTACAAGGGCTAGGGGCTGCGCAGCATGGTGTGGTGAGAGAGCTAGCAAGGTCAGCATCCAAGGTTGCAAGTTGTAGGAAGTGTGATGAGTGCTTTTGCAAGTTGTCACCTTTTGAAATTTCATGAAAAATGCCTTGTTACATGAACTAAACACATGTGATTTTTGGTCCAATTCTGACTTTTTAGGACATGTAGAATGTTTATGTCATGGTTTGAAGTGAATTAGAGGTTACAAAAGGCATTGGTTCATGGTTTTTGCAAAATTCACATTTGAAGCATGCCTTGAAAATCAATGATTTTTGCCAACTTTGTCACACCATAACTTTTGATCCAAGAAGAGTTTGATCATGTTCTTGTACTTTTTGAAAAGGGAAAGATGTAATCTACAACTTTCATGACCAAAGTTTTTCCATTTGAAGCATTTTTGGACCAAGAATCAAGGCTTGAAAAATGACCAAAAATGGAGCATTCTTGAAAAGTCAACTATGCCCAAAAAGTCAACATTTGCCAAAACTCCAAATTCTTGATTTTTGTGAACTTCAACCTTCTTCCATGATCAAATAAAGATCATATACACTAAAAATGATGAAGATCAACCATTGGTTGGGTCATTGGGGGCCTCAGATGCCCTGATTTTGCACTGACTTGTCCAGAAAGTCAACCCTTGATCAGATGACTTCCCCATGGAATCTCTTCATGAAAATTGATATGCATACTCCTTATACCATATAGAGACCAATGGAAACAATAATGACCAAAAATTTTGAGGTTATGGCCTCTGAAATCAAAACCCTAGTTTTAGGTCAACTGTGCAGTCAAACCTGGCTCTGCATCCATTCAAACCCTAGTTCTTGTGATTCTTTTGAAATCTTGACCTTGAGAGGATGTAATATGATAGATGAACACACATGGATCCCCTTGAAGTGATTGGTGGCCTTTGGAGTGGCTCAAGAAGCTCTTGGATTGCTCAGGTCACAAACCCTAGATGCAGGTGACTTAGTGAATCAAAAGTGAGATATGAGATGATATGATTGAATCTATGCACATGAAATGATCACAAGCCATGGTGTGAATGGGTGAGGGAAAATTTGGGGTGTTTACAGCTGCCCCTATTCAAACCATAATCCTTTCGACTATATCTTCAAGGTTTGGCTTTCTGGCCATAGCATCCTGACAGATCTGCCCTATAACATCTCCTAGGTCTTGATGTCGACGTAACATCACGACGGGAGGCCTTTGGACGATCCTAGGTATTTTTTCAATCTCTTTATAAGGTTGTTGTAGAATATCTTCGTACTCCTCTTCCTGTCAGACCGGTGTATCAGGACAAGGAAGTGGGGTTCGACGACGTGGGGAAGTTGGTGCCCCCAAAAAATCCCCTATTTGAGTCATTTGAGTTGCCAACTGTTGGTAACTCTATGTCGAATCTTGTATCAAAGGTCTAAAAATTGTCCCTATTTGTTGGGTTAACATATGGACCATTTCATGGTTACTCTCATCCATTTGTTGTCGTACGACGGCTACAAAGTTTGGAGTAAACATTATCATCGATTGGGATAAAAAAATTATATTCGGTCGTTCGACCGTATTAGTTCGTCAAAGGCCATAGCCCTTGGTATGGAGAGAAATCTCTTGACGAACTATCCACAAATGTCGATCCAGAGTTGTGGAAACTTGGTATGAATTCGGGAGGAATGCCCAAGGTTCTAGAAAAAGGCATCGTGAAACTGGGCCCTTGTGGCCCCAAAGTTTCACCCACATTCGGCCTGATCGGTTCAGGTTGAATAGGAGCAGTGGACGGTCCACTGGTAGTAGTCGGTACTGTTGTCGTAACTAATTCAGTTGTGTTCATAACAACTGAACTTCTTGTCAAAGACAGTTCTTCGTTCAGACATGGATTTACCATTTTGCCACTATGCAAGTGCATATAACTAACCCAACGGGTCCCACCGGGTTTTCCAGTTTGTTTTCACGTGGATTTCGCGAGAACAGTTCGTTGGCCTCCTCTGTGAGAGATTTACTTGTGGGACCAACCAAACGAATCCAAGGACTGCTCTGTCCAATTATTTAAACGGCGTACTCTCGTCATGTAAGATAGTAAGTGTTTTTGTATGTTTTTGGTTTTTTTGTGTATGAGCGGACTCTCGCAGAATGCTTGAATAAAAAGGTAAAAGATAAACAAAAGCAGGAAAAAATAAGATAAAGGCAAACACAAGTATTTAAATTTGCTTGGAATTAAAATAACTTAAAAAATATAAGGGTTTGGATGGTATCATACATTTTGTGCAGGGGGTTAAGTTGTTCTCTGACGCTCGGTACTTTGAGTGTGTCCCTTTTACAATATAAAGAAATGTGACCTTTAATAATGAAAATGAAATCTACTTATATAGGCATACAAAATAAACTGTCAGACACTCTCCAACAAATCTGGCTTTGACACCTGTCATCCCACTCTCTTGGTAACTGCCCACTACTTTGTTCCACTCCCTTGAGCAGTTTCTTCACAACTTTCTAAATGGCCTAGATGAAAGATCTTTGACCTGCTGGTTTCTCTGGGATGTGTCGAAGTGCTTCGACCTCTTCCTTCTTCAAACTGGACTTCTTCGTCTTCCTGTCGACCCATTGTTGTATTTCCCTTTTCTTTGGTTAGGTCAAAATACTCCCATTTGTCGTTTTCATGGATTTTCTCCAAAACACACTTTCCTGACCTGGTCAAAATCTCAAGCCAACATAGTGCAAATACGGTCGAAGAATATGAACACTAATCAAAATACAATGATGGAAGTTATAATAAGTGCAACGATTTCCATCGAGGCAAATCCAGTATGAGATAACTCATAAGCAACATTCTCTGAGCGTCGACACCCCGGTCCGACATAGCTGAACTACTGAGTCCCCATACTCAGGCTGAAAAAATAACAGAGACTCACTTAATACACTCAGGGAAGTGGCACCCTGAACTTTAGTAGCACGGAAACCAAGTCTCCTCCAAAGATGTGTATGGTTGGCAGTTATCTCTAATCCCTCGGCCAATTTTCATTTCTTGTAGAAATTATCAAACAAAACGAGAGGCCCAAGAATCTTCCGTAAAGGTCGGGGAGATAAGTCTCTCAAGGAACGTCACCTTCGTTCAACCATGATCTTGGCTCTAGGGGAATATGACCATAAACCCATATCTCTTATAAGAAGACAATCACCCATATCTCGAATATTCGGGGCGGATATCCATACTAAAGTAGGAGGAGATCGAGAATGTTGTCGTTCTGATGGTCAGAAGACATTGTGCTAGAATTTTTGACAAATACAACTCCAAGGCCCTAAGATTTTAGTGGTCGTCCTCAAACTACGTCCTCGGTAATGATGACCATCTTGCAATACCCCAATCGACGAAGATAAGGTCAGACACATTAACACCCCCAAGGGAGGACAATTACAAAGGGCTGGGAATTTTTCCAAGATAAAGTGATGTTACTGTTGAAGATAAGACCGAACACACTAACATTCCCTTGTCCCATTGTAACAACACTACAAAAAACGGGGGAATTATGGTGGTTTGAATAGGGAGTTTTTAAAAACTGACATTATATACGGTAAATTACGGCGGTTTTTGGAAACGATGTAACATGATGCATATTAACCGCTTTTTTTTTTACTCTTTTGGTTTCCGAAACGCTCTCCCTCTTTCTTTCCACATTTTAGAAACGATAAACCCTAATTTAAATGTATATCCTTCATCCTTTCATTTTTCAAGTTCCATCATTAAGCCTACCACCTCTTTCTTACCATTTCTTAAATTGTGTGATGGATTTTTGATTGACAATTAGTGGAGGGTTATCGATTTTATGTGAATTTTTGTTGGACCTGGTGGATTACTTTGTGATTATGAGTATCACCCAAAAACTCTGACAAATTTGAAGATTGCTTGCTATACACAGTGAATTTGAATAGAATGTTATAGTTTTGTTGTTTTATGCAGATAATCCTAAAAAACATCACACGTAGTGGCACTGCAGATTTTATGGGAACTGACTCTATTTCATGTAGAGTTAATAGTTGAACAAAATTTTGATGTTGCCACAGCAGTTGTGAACTTTTTTTTATGTTCATAGACTTAAAATTCTAAAATGTGTTATTTGGTTATTAAATAGCTAAACTGCATTTTTGTCAAACAGAATGTCATAAAAAGTGTGGTTTTGTAACGAGTCTACATGGTGAATCACTTGTTGCACTTTTAAAGATGGTATCTAATAGATTAGTTGAGGCCTTAAGGTATGTTAGAATTTAAATTTTCTATTATCTAAATATTTTTCATGAGTATTCATATTGTAAACACCCCAAATTTTCCCTCACTCTATATCACACCATGGCTTGTGATCTTTCATTTTTGCATTTGCATAAGCATATTATCTCATATTGCATTTTTTGCTTCACTGCATAAGTTCAACTTCATCTGCATCTAGGGTTTGTGATCTGAGCATTCCAAGGATCCATATGAGCCATCCCAAAGGCCTCAAAGCATTCCAAGAGGGTCCATGTGTGTTCTGTCATCATATTATATCACTCAAGGTTCATGGAAGTCAAGAAATCACAAGAACTGGCAAGGCATGGAAGCAGAGCCAGGGTTTTCACTGCACAGATGACCAAAATTAGGGTTTTGGTTTCAGAGGCCTCAACTCCAAATTTTTGGGCCATTCTAGTTTCTAATGTTCTTAAGATGTTATAAGGATCATGTGTACCAAGTTTGATGAATAAATTCATTGTGGAAGTCATTTGTTCATTGGGTAACTTCTTGAGCAAGTTAAGTCAAAATCAGGGCATCTGAGGCCCCCAACAATGGAACCAAAGGGGTATTTTCATCAAATTGAAGTTCTATGATCTTTATTTGATCTTAGAAGAGGTTGGAAGTTCACAATATTGAAGAATTATGAGCTATTTGCAAAGTTGCCAAAAATGGAAATGACTTGTAATGGAAACTTTCAATTTTGGGAAAGTTTTTCAACCTCCTCTTTCTTGATCAAAAATGCTTCAAATAAAAAATTATTGGTCATGAAAGTTGTAGATTAGGTCTTTCCCTTTTCAAAAAGTACAAGAACATGTCTTGATTCATTGTAAAACTCAAGTATGATCCTTCAAAGTTGGCAAAAATCCTATAATTTTCAAGAATGCACCAAAGAGGGATTTTTGCAAAACCACTTGCCAAGACCTCAAATAACCTCTAATGGACCACTAAGCCTCATAACATGTTCATACAACTTGCCAAGATCAGAATTGGGCCCTTGACCTAGGGTTTTTATGGCTTGTGAATCAAGAAACAACAAAGAGGGAAAAGTTGCAAGAGCCATGCTACCACTTGCCTCAGTTATTACAGCTGCACAAAAATAATCCAAAGGCCTTCCTTGATCCATGCTGAGCCCAACCATGTCCCTAATCCAGCTCTGACTCGTGCCATGCCTCAAGTACACCTAAGCTTGACTTTTTGCAAAATCACCCATACCAATCAAGCTACGCCACCACCCACTCTTTGACCAATCAAGACATGATATACAAACATTATGGAAAAAAACACACAATGCTTGAAGCCTGAAACACACCCAAGCTTAGATTTCAAAAAATCCCTCTCAAACTTCATCTCTTCGAATCTCTCAACTCTCTCAACCAAAATCAAATATTCTTTCACCAATCATCTCCATACAATCCCAGGATCGTTTCACACCCCTTACATAAGCCTGAAACCATCTCAAACAAAAACACGATTTCAGCCTCCTCTGAACTGAAACCTTCAAAACAACCAACATAAACTTGTTACAAGCTTGCCAGAAGCATCAAGGGGTTCATTGGAGTGGAAAAGCACTAAGGAGGTGGCCAGAAAGCTCCAGATAGCAAAGCTTCATCTCAAGTGTACCTCAAGAACATTTTTTCCAGAAATGCTTTTTTAAGTTCTTAGATGAATCTTCATGATATCCTGATGATCCTGATGTGTTTATTTTTAAAAATGATTGAGTATTAAGCATGTATGAGTTCTCTGAAAGTTTTTGACCTAAGAATGTTTTGCTTCGATTTGCCCTTTTGATGAATGATAAATGAATTTTATTTGGGGATTTAGGTTCAGTGATGTATTGGGATCATTTCTGGGCAGGAAATTAGGAGTTTAGAGACTTGTAGGAGATTTTAGGATTTTGATTCACCGGAGAAGATGACCGGAGCACTATTCCGGTCATCAGAGAGTGTTTATGCCCTAATTGTGTAATTAAGCCAGTTTGAATGTCATCCCTATGATTTTCCTTGCACGTGTGTTTTCTATGGTCCAGATCTCTTCATTAACCCTAATTTCTGATTAATTAGGTTAATTTTAATTAATTTAGCCAGACTGAATCCTAGCCCTTCATTCATACGCGCGTGTTTCATTTGAATGCTAGCCTTAGGATCTGATTACTATAAGTCAAGCTGACTTGCGCACTGGACCCTTGATCCCTTCAACTTTTGATCTGAGCCACTGGATTTGTATACTTTGCATTTTTATTTTATTTTCTTTGTATTTTATTTCATATATTTATTAAAAATAGAAAAAACCATTAAAAAATTCTGGAAATTTTTACCAAGTCTTTTATTAATTTTCAGAAACCAAAATTTTTTTTATTTTTTATTTTTGCATTAAAAAATTATTTTTAAATCATTTAAATGTTTTATTTAATTTATTAATTCATTTTAATTAATTAAAAATACATTCAAGTATTTAAAAATCACCAAAAAAATCAGAGAGCATCCTTAGACATTTAGAAACATTTACAAACTCACCTTACAAATTTCTTTTTGGTTTTGATCATACTTTGAGATTTTTCAATGAATTAGGATTCTTTAAAAGCTCATTTTTCTAACCCTAGCTTCAAAAATTCATAACCCTAAACCTAAGTTGATTTTGTGAATGGTTCTTTTTGCATTGTTCTAGGCATGTCATCTAGCATCCAAAAACATTTTTGTTTCATTTTTACCTTGCATTTTCAAATTGTTTGGCATTTTACATTGAAGATCACCCAAAAAACCTAGGTAACTTAGAAAATCCATAACTTCTTCTAGGTTTAGTTTCTGACCTCCCCCTCTAGATGGTAACCTAGTATAGGTTTAAGGTTCCATTGAGTGCATTTTCAATTTTTTATCATGTCATATGTTTCTGTTTTGCTCATGTGCATCTCATACTTCCATAAAACCCTAATTTTACATGTTCATTTGCATTAATCTTGCATATTCATTCATACATGAACTTGCCATGACATTTCATGCATTCATATGTCATCTTTGACATCTTAGGACATGTTAGAATCATGCTTGATCATTTCTTCATTCATTTGCCATGAAGTTGCATTCACTTTCTTTCATTAACTTTCATGAACTTGCAAACTTCAAAGCATGCTTCCATTTGCATCTCATCTTTGTATGATCATTCATATACATGTTGTATGCCTTTGCATCATCTCACATGACATAAACATTGCATAAACACTTATGACCTTGGTCATTTAATCTCATCTCATCTCATTTCATTTCACTTATTTATGCTTTACACCTTATGCATTCATGCTAACATTTTCAGGTGGTAAGTTACTTTGAGAAGTGGATTTGCCTTCACTTCTCATTTCTCTTCATCTCTTTCATATGCATCTTGCTGGTTTCTTTGAAGTGAACTTGTTCACTTGTGTCCATCTCTCACCTTCTTTCTTTAAGTTACTTATCTTCTTCATTGAAGTAAGTAACTTATTTCTTCTGCTTCTTCCTCATTTCATCTGCTTCTTCCATTGGTGGCTTCTTTGAAGATCTTTCTCAATCCTTACAAACCATAGGAACATCCAAGCATGATAACTTTAGGGTTGTATATAGTCCCCCTTTATTCTTTTACCTTTGAGTCTTCTTTGAGTCTCTTTTCTCACCTCCTAATCAGAGACTAAACTCTTAAAGTTTTAGGACTTTGGAATTAGGGTTATGCATGTATCCTTCTATTAGGATGGAGTGTATAACTTTAATCCTAAGTGTTAAACCTTTAATTTGTTTAAACCTCTTAATCAAATCATCTTAATAATCACTAAGACTTCATCTTGTCACTTGGGCCTTACATTATGGTTCTGATTCTTCCTTATGGTTAAGAAGGACTAACCCTAGTGTTTAATGGACAAGTCCCCCTCAAGTTGTCTTACAAACTCAAAATCCACTTCTTAATCCCATCCCTTAATTAAAATCCACTTAATAAAGGCTTTGTTATATAATGAATTTAATCCCTAACCATGAATTAAGTTGAGGTATCTTCCTCAGCTTAAGTGTTCTCATCTATTATCCTTCTATTAGGATGGTGTAATGAGTCCACTAATCTATGATTAGAGATTAAACTCATTACTTAACACTAAACAAAAACCCAAAAACATCTAAATAATCACAAGTAGGTTAATGATCTTAATCCTACATCATCATGTCAATTAAGTTGAGATGATTATCTCATACTTAATTATTCTCATTATCCCTAATCAGGGAGGATATAATGAGTTTACAAGCCTTAGATTTAGGCTTAAGCTCATTAACTTATGCAAAACACCAAAAAACAATAACAAAACTGAAAACACAAAAACAAACAATAATTGTCTCCTTCGGGATTCTTTTCTCATCATACTCACTCATAAACAAGAACTTGTTTCTTCCGTCTAATGCAAGACAGTTAGCACTCGAGCCAGACGAGTCATACACTTGAGCATAGACAAGCAAGCAGTTCATCAGTCAATTTATTTTTCGGTCTCTTTGAGTCGAACTACGGTGTTCTGACTTCCTCATTGCACGAGAGGATACATAGGCATAACTTAACTGTTATCGAACAAAAGTCTCTTTGTCTTCCCCCTCTGTTAGCATTCTTTTCTAAGTCTCAGTTCCTGAGTATTTACCTTTTGCACTGTGTTGCACCCCAAAATTTGCCCTCACCAAGACAAGAAATTGTGTACTAAGGTATCCCTAGAGGTTCACAAGGTTCACAAGATTCACAAGGTATCTGAATAGGTTCACAAGGTTCACAAGGTTCACAATTAGTCAGAAAGTTTGACAATTCCCTCAGACAATGCATCTTCCTAAGCAAGGCATCCTAAACTAGGGTTTTGACTTTCATCAGGCTAAATGGACTTCCAAGACTTCAAGTGAGCTTTATAGCATCCTATATGTGTTCAAGAATCCCCATGTCAAGTTTCAAGACTTTCCCAAAAGGTTTGCTCAGTCAGATGATCAGATATGCAAAAATCAGTCAAAGTAGTTAAAAAGTCAAACTAAGGTCAACTGTGGTCAAACCAAAGTCAAACTTCATGATTTTTTGACAACATCAATTTTATGAAGTAAAATTCATCATTTTATCAAGGGTTTATCATGATTCATCAAGGAGATTTCAGATCATCAAGAATCAGGAGTTTCTAAATTAGGGTTTTCATAAGAAAAGTCAACTGAACTTTGACCAGCCATAATTTTCACATGCTTCATCAAACATTTCCCATACAAATCTCATTTTGAATAAAATTGAATTCTCTACAACTTTGTGTCTCACAAGCCAAGCCCAAAAATGCTTCATTTGGAAGGTATGAGCTAAAACATTACAGGTCATTTCAAAAGTCAACAAAAAGTCAACATCTTCCAAAGGGCATAACTTGAAAATGGTAAAAGATATGGACATGAGACCAATGAGGTTGGTTAAAGTACTCTCTAAGATTTCCAAAATGTCCAAGAACACCCTCATAGCCTTAAAATTAAGGGAGATATGCCTTTGCAAAGTTGGGAAATTTTTGGGAGGTTTATGAAGCAAATGGGGCCTTAAAACCAAATTTTTTCAAATGGGCTTGTAATGTTGTGACCCAATCCATACAAGGACCTCAAGCACGACCCAAAGCTACCAAATTCTGATTTTTTATTATTTATTTATTATTTATTTTGATTTTATCCATTAAAAGTCAAATTAAATCTAAATAAAATATAAAAATCAATATTTGGACATGATTCTTCTTCTAGAAATTCATAAATATCATTTAACATGATTGGATCTTATTCAAATTCGTGCTAGACCAGATTAGAAAATAGATATTTGATTTTTTTTACATTTTATGATTGATTATTTCTTCATGATCAAGTAACCTCAATCCATACAACAAAGGCCCAACTTTTTACCCTAATTTACACTCTTATATATACTTAACAAGACCATAGACCAAGGGGACGATTTTGGAGGCAATAAGAGGCTTGCAAAAAACTTTAAAATTCTTGAAAATTAGGGCAAAAGAAAAAGTGATCTTGCTGCAAGTTTCAAGAGATTCCATACGACCATTCTTGCTCCTCAAGGTCCCAACAACTTGTCCCACCAAGAATTGAAGGTTGAAACCACACAAATCCCTCATGCATGAACATGCCTCCATGTCCATAAAAGCTTTTAATCGAAACTCTTTTATTTTCGTCCTTTAATTCATTCTTTGATCATAATATTGCTTACTATCATGCATAGAACATGTTTGACCCTTTAATTTGGAGTTTGCTTGCAGATTCGAAGAGATGTCATTCTTAGGGCATAAATCGTCCTCTTCTTGTAGCATATGATACAGCCACTTTCAGGCCAAAATAAGGCCACCAATCAATTCGCAAGGCCTTGTTTAGTAGGACTACATAGTTTTTATGCATTCATATTGTTGTTTGTTGATGTTTGCAAAACCACAGGTTTAGTCGCAAGGAAATTCGCAGGAAAATCCGTGGAAGAAATCGCAGGAAAATCTGCAACGCTGAAGGTAGAAGATGATGAGGTGGAGGCACGCGGCTGGTTCATCCTGAAAGTGGCCAAAACTTATTTAATAAAATATATTGTTGAGGGATTGTGAATACCAACGCATGGGTTGGTCTAGTGGCAACGCGTATGGCTTTGTGAGGTAACTGGGGTGGGTTCGATCCTGGTTGACCCCCCCCCCCCATTCTTTTTGCGCATTTTACTTCCTTTTCTTAGTCATATTATTATTGTTTTTTTAATAATTATTATATTATAATTATATGACATATTAATTAATTAATTTAATAATTAACTCATTAACAAATTATTAAATCACTTTTATAATAATTTAGTTAGATTTTCTAGAAAAAATTTTAAATTAATCTATTCCAATTTTTTTATATATAATAATTTTGTATATAATTAATTCTTGTAAAATTATTTTATAAATTAAATAACACTATTCTCTTAATTATATTATAACAATTGCAACCATATTTTGTATTTTTTTTAATAACCTAAAAAGAAATTTTAATAGCATTATTTTCTTATTCTTCTTTTTAATAATTAAAATAATACTTTCTAAATCTTTTTTTTTTGTTATTTTTTAAGTTTCTTTTGTAAATAAATTAATTAATTAGGTTTAGATTAATTTTCAAAACCCTGATTTCAAAACCCTAATATTTAACCTAATTTTTTTTATATAAATCATAATTAAATCATTAATCATTATTTTAAAATGTAAATAGTTTATTATTTGTTTATTATTATTAATCTTATTTTCTTAATTAATTCTAAAAAAACTTTTTTCTAATATTAATTTTTCTTGCTAATTTTTATTTATTTTATTTATTATTCTAATCTTTATTCTTATTTTTATTACTAATATTTAATTATTGTTTATTTATTATTATTCTATTTATCATTATTATTATTTCTCGATCATAATGTAATTGCCCCAAAGCCTTGTAATATTGTAGGTTTATATTTTTGCTTTATTTATTATAAATATATTTATTGTATGGTTAGTAAGTTAGGGAGTGTATAACATATGTGTAAATAAATTAACTTAGAACATTAACTTTAATAATATAAATATTTGAAAATAAACACGCACACACGTAAGTCGATCTTTGATCGCCGTCTTGCACTTTCTAGGGTTACCTCTCATGCTGTCTGTTTCAAAGGATCAAGTAGGGTGTCTTAAGCAAAGTCCCTTCATAAATATCATCAAGTCCCTTCAGTTTATAAGATCAAGTCCCTTCGAGGTTGCCTACGATAAATGATTTTGTCCCTTCGAATAAAAGATGATAAGTCCCTACAAATTGCTAAAGACACCTTACAATTGCCTATATTCAGATGTCCCTACACATGTCCCTTCACATCCAAGGTAATGACTACCTATTCCTTAATAATAGGGATAGTCTTACCATTGAAAAAACCAAAAGAACAGTAAAGACTCAATATAGGGTAGGTTTCTCTTAATTACTTGCTCACACATTTCCAAATACTTTTTACACTTCACATTTCAAACAAATTTTCAAAAAAACAAGTCTTTGTATACATCCATACGAGGATCATTACAAAGTACTTAGAAAGTTTCTAATCACACACTACACCTTTTCAAAACAATTTAAAGTGAGCTAAGTAACTAAGAGCCCGTGGATAACCATGGATATAAAGGGTGCTAACACCTTCCCTTTGTATAACCTACCCCCCGAACCCAAAATCTTTTTAAGGTCTTTCCTGTTCTTTTATGTCCTTTCCTTATGGATAAAATAAAAGTCGGTGGCGACTCTTGCTATCCGCAACATTTTTAGAAAGTCAGTTCTCCCACCGTGTTACACACTGACACTTGTATATTCTTTTCCAGCTTTTGCACACAGATAGCACATACACCTACCCCTTTAAACACAATCTTGTAAGCGTGGATCCCGTCGAGTACGATGGACAATCTGGGTGCTAACACCTTCCCAGGTTGTAACCAACCCCTTTTCTCAGTTTCTCTGGTTCGCAACCGTCTTATCCATCTCTTCTAGGTTTATGCAGCATTACCTTTCCTTCGGGATAAAAATGCCTAGTTGGCGACTCTTTTCATATTCACTTCATTTCCTCCTTTCGCCGACCGTTCGCGTCTGTACCCTATCTGACCCGGTGTCTTACCGGGGGAGCGACACATACATAACTTTCAAATGATAAATAGATGTACGTATATGATATTCATTACAGTACAAAGTTGGTTGGACTCAAAGATTATGTTAGATTTTAATGCGTTGTATTTTATAAAATGGTCACCTAGGTGAAGTAAATATTGTAGGTTTGATATAGCTTCAAGTATAATTTATTAATTTGATTCTAAAAGATGTAATTCACTATATTCATATAGTCATGACTAGGTAAGTTGACTAGTTTAAGCTATGATATATATATATATATATATATATATATATATATATATATATATATATATATATATATATATATATATATATATATGTCTTAAATGTAAGATTTTAAATATGTGTTTCCTTCAAAGTACTAAGAAAACTGACTATACTCAACTAATTCCTCCCAGCTTGCATGCATTGTTATTTTATGATTATTAATTTCATTATATTAGAGTTAGGTGGACTAATAGATAATTAGATCAATATTAATGTATTTATGTAAGAAAATGGTCACTAATGCAATAAATATTGGAGCATTGTTATATCTTAAGTATTATTTATTAATCTAATACTAAACGTATTTATGTATAGACGCCATTTTATACTAAGTAAGTTACGGCATTTTGTATGGTGGTTACTATGAAACTGCCATTTTTTACTTAACGGCAACCAAATTTACGGCGTTATTTAAAAATGCCATTTTTGTTAATTATGGCGGTTGTAATTGCCGTAATCGTACTTTCTCAACTACCACAGTTTTCCAGATTTTTTGTAGTGCAAGTTCACTTAATTATGAATATAAATATTTTTCTATCTTTTATCTTCTTCCTCTATTGTATGCTTTCTTGTCTATCTCTCTTTTAGAACACTAAAGGAAATGATGATAAAGGTTATACACATTTTTGTGTATCTCATAACGATTGCACACATTTATGCATAACAAATGCAAATTAAACGCAATTCTGCATAGTTGGTGCACCCCTCCCCCCCTTTCGGATCTAGAAAGTCCAAGAGCGTTAGGTGATAGAGCCCTAAGACGTCCACCTCGATCTAAACCAAGTCTTAGGGCAGGTAAGGGGATCCTACCTTTGGACGGGGAACAATCCTCTATGCCACAGAGCATAGCACAAAGATTTATATATAGATTACCAGATCTAGGCCCCACCATGGGGAAAATAAATATCCATTGAATCAATGGATGCTAATTACAGCAGACAAACATATCATCTATACATGGTAGCTAACATCATTCAATACGTTTAGCCGAAAATCACAAAAACTATTGCCAAAGCAATAATTTTTTTCACACCCAAAGCAGATGACATTATGCAGATTCCATGAAGCAGACTTGTAGTTCACCTATGAACACTAGCAATGCCTTTATGGTAAACCATTTTTACATTACATGAATAACAAGAAATCCTTGGCGCTAAAATAACTCACAAGCAACCTAAAAATACATCATAACAACATATAAAGAAAGTCAAAAACAAGACTCAAAGTTAGATAATGCAAAACCCAGTGAGGTAAAACTAGTTTTATAAATATCAGTTGTTACATCCAAGGCATTTTGTCCTAGAAAACATTACAAGAAAATAAGAAAATATTAAAGGAGAGCAGAAGAGGATAGCACAAGCCGGAACTCTTAACCTTAAGGTATCAAAAACACCCTCCTGATTACCCTCGAGAGCAGCGTAGAAGGGTTTAACCATTCAATAGAAATTGGAGCAACATGGCAGAACCTCCTCACATGTTCCACGACTTGGACACGGACCTCGTGCACGACTTGCATATTCTATTGAAAGGAACCATAAAGCTTCACTTTCAGCTCGACAACCTCATCTTCAAGATTTTTTTAGGGCCTTGACATGAACCCCGACCTCCCATAGAAGGATTTTATGATCCACCCCCACTTGGTAGATCACCGCGGCAACATAATTAGAAGCCTTCTAATATTTTTTCTCCTTCGCCGTAAGAGTGGCCTCCTACTCAGTTACCCAAGCAGCAAGGCTAGAGGGAAAGTTGTAGGTATTTTCATCTTGTTGAAAAGAGTTGGAAATTTTTGCCTTCTTATGCAATTCAACCAACTCCTTTGGAAAAGATAACCACCTTTGCTTTATAGCTTCACACTTCCCATTTCAAGTGTCCATTTCCTTGTAAGGATTTCTTGGAGACAAGATATCTCATCAGCAGAGACCAAAGAAAACTTGGAAGAGTCCCGATACATTTTATAGATGATCTCGGAGACGAGATCCATCTTCTCTACCTCATAGAGTTTTTGAACGTATGATATGTCCTTTGTCGACACCACCATATCAGCTTCCTTAGGAGTACAGGAAATCCAGGAGGAGAATATAACATGCATCTTCATGAAGGGGTCATCTTCCCTAAAGCATTGTCCCTAGAAATACGAGTTCGTTTAGTGTTAATGATTTTTATTATTTTATTTTAGTGTTATAGGGGTTTATGTGATTTATATGGAATTTTGGGGAATTAATTAGATTATTATAATTTAATTACTAAACAAAATGGGAAAACATGAGACTTTGGAGGAAACTAATATTTTTATGAAATTAGTGGGGCAAGGAGATGATCAACCAAAGTTGAAGGGAGTTGTGGCGATAACTAAATTAAATAAAAATAATTGGTTTCTATATAATTTTAATAGAAAATGTTGGGAGGGGAAAGAGAGAGAACAAGCAGTATATGAAAAGAGACCAAAGAGTTGAAAAACCCTAGGAGAGAAAAGCTTAAAGAACTCCATAGAAAAAGTTTGAATTTAGTTGGAAAATTGAGGTAGGGGAAATTTTTCATATTTGGGTGTAATATGCATGAAAGGTGGAAATGGATCCTCACCCTCTTCTTTATTTTCTATTATGTTTTCTCCATTGTTGAGTTTGGTGTGTTTTTGGAGAAGGTTTGTGTAATACATATCTCAAATGTTGTGATAAATATAAATTTATGCCCAGATTTACTACTGGAATTCATGTGAAGATTGTATGAGAAATATGGATGTTGGTGTCCATATTGATATGTGTTTATATGATGAATATGGTGTAGATTTTATGATAAATTGAGAAAATCATGATTAATTTGTGGGTGATTGTTGTAATAAACATGGCATAATTGTGGGTAATAATTTTCTGTACAATTTAGGGGTTTTGGAATCAAAATTAGAGCTTTGGAAGAGCTCTAATGGTGAAATCGTTGTTTCTGTTTTTGTAAGCGATGACGGTCGTCATCACCATGACGAACCGACTGTCACTAGGCTGAGTGAGTTGACGGGTGTCAGTATGGTGATAAGGAGACTGTCATGGTCCCTAAGACGAGTTTCCTACTTGATCGTCAACTAGGTGGCAAGTGTGTGGGAAAGGGGTGACGGTAACATCAAGACGACCTATCTTGACGGGAGGGTTGACTGTCATGACCACGTTGACCGTTTCAGAGCCGTCGATTCAATTTTCTGAGTTAATTTTTAGTGCTCCTACTATTTTTTTTTTTGGGTGAGTTGGGTAATGTTAAGTGGATATGTGAAAGTCTTATGAATAAATGAGTAATGTCTAGTTTTGCATAATTATATATTGTTGAGTTATAATTATATGCATATGGAGAGAAGTGTAGTTTTGATTAAAAAAAGTATACTATGGTGGCCTTATTGGGAAATGACTACGGTTCGAAGAGGAACCAATAATGATTATTGCACCTGTATGTTATTGTTACATATCATGTATCATGTGTGTCAGTGATAGATGTACAAACTTTGGTCCAGTGATGAGTCGTTGGTTCAAAAGAGGGGATCAATGGTGATTCGAGGTTTGAAGGGGAACATGGTTTGAAGGGAAATGATTAGTGAGTGGATGAAATCAGTGATATAACTTTGATGTCCAAGATTGGTACCACATGCATTAGAGTTGAGAAATTTATTGCATTGCATACATAACTGCATTGTGAATTAATTATTGTTGTTGTAAAATATTCATATGTTTAGCAAAAGTTATGTAGGATACTATCATTGTTGTCTTTTACACCACAAAAATGTATGAGCGCATTCTCACCATTTTGTGGTGATTAGTACACTGGTGGTACAAATACTCAAGTAGAGGAAACCTAGCTAATGTGGTTTGGAGGATGTCATAGAAGTCTCTTCGTTAATTATTGTTTTATGCGTTATTTAGTTTTGTTGATGCCTTGATCTGTAACACCATGACGAGATGTTTGTTATTATTTTGTCTTCTGATTTTGAGTTTTATCAATGTAAGAAGTACTTTATCTAATTTACACAATTAAAGTATGACTGATATTTGAGTTCTATTGCTATCTCTTATCATTACATAACGAAGATGTATGTTGAGCATGTATAACACCGATATTTGAGAAATTATATGTTTATCTTTTATAAATAAAGAGTTGGGGTTTTAGGGTGTTACATAGTTGGTATGAGAATGGGTCGATCCATTCGGCCTAGATTGTGACTAATTTGTTCCTTGTGTGCGACATGTGTGTGAATAGTTTTGATGTTTTACAATTATATGCTCCACTGATTGCAATTAGTTAATTTGTTTGAAGTTGGTTGTGCAGAGAGAAATAGCTGGAAAAACAATTGTGTGATTGTTGATGCTTTGGAAGCAATGGCTCATGTGATGGGGCAGATTAATCAAGCTTTGCATGATCAAAAGAATCAACAAGAAGTAGTTGATGAATTTTGTGAGCTGGAAAAGTTCCAGAAGATCAATTTGCCTACTATTAAGGGGAGATACGATCCTGAAGGTTCTCAGCATTGGCTTAAGAATATTTAAAAAAATATATGGTCTATGGTTTGCACGGATGAGCATAAAGTGTATTTTGGGATACATATGATGTTTGAGAAGGCTGAGTATTAGTGGGATAACGCCTTCCAGAAGTTGGAAGCTACATGTACTGACATCAGTTGGGAGAACTTTAAGAAAGAGTTTTTGGAGAAGTATTTTATGGTTGATGTTCGCAGTAAGAAAAAAATTAATTTCCTTGAAATAAAGAAAGTAAACATGATTGTGACTTATTATACATTTAAGTTCAAGGATTTGTCTAGGTTTTGACCTCACTACAATATGGTGGGATCTGAAGGTTCTAAGTGCATAAAATTCGAGAGTCGGTTACGTCCTGAAATCAAGCAGTTTATTGGTTATCAGGAGATATTTCAGTTTTCAATACTAGTCAACAAATTTCAGTTTTCAGTTTTCAGTTTTCAGTTTTCAGTACTATCAATCAGATACATCAACTTTATACATAGTATTTTATAAAAATAAATAATAAAATTAAGAATATACTAATAAAAAAACTAATTTATACAGTTAAACTTTTAAAGAAATGTTATAAAAAGAGAAAAAATTATCAAAATATTGTTTTATATATATATATATATATATATATATATATATATATATATATATATATATATATATATATATATATATATATATATATATATATATATATATATATATATATATATATATTTATTTATTTATTTATTTATTTATTTATTTATTGCTGATGATATCTTGATTCACCAAAATATGTATCTATGAATTGGATACATATTAGTGTCTGCATTCATTTCTTGATATTTTCTTCACTATACATCCAAATTTCCTCTGTAGCTGAAAACGTACTTTTTTATTCAACGGTTACCATTTATTCAATTACTAAAGGAGTAGTACTACTTTATTATAAATAATTAAATATTATTATTTAAAAATCAATATAATATTCTCTCTGTTTCATTTATTAAAAAAAAAATTATTGAATAATTGATATATTTAATCTATATATTGTCTAGATATATTAATTATTTAATATATTTAAAAAATAATTTTTTTTCTTATAAATGAAAATTTATTCATAAACAAAAAATTTTTCTTACCAAATATGAATGAAAATTTATTCATAAACAAAAAGTGTATTTTTCTTCCATTTTGACTATTCTAGTATCTTACAAAATCATATAAAAATAAGATAAAGACAGGGTTTAATTTAATGAATTTGCATGTTCTAGATATTATTGTGAGGGATAGATAGTATATGCAACCGAACCTAGACAGGAATCTGGGAAGATTCAGTTAGATGCAACATTGATATCTGGCTAAGCGACGACAGCGCACTACAGATGTTTTTCTATCTTTTAACGTTAGTGCTGTTAATTTTTTGTCAATTTTGCCAAAGGATATAAATGCACGTTAAGCCTTAGGAAACAATTTTAGTAAGGGATTTCAATTGTGGTTTATTTAAATATTCAATTAAAAAATTTAATTTAACAAATTAACTAATTATCGATTACTAACAAATTTATAGATGACTAAGAGAAAAGTAAGGGAGAGAGTGACAACTTCTCTTGTTTGGGGAAAATAAAAGAAATAGTGAAAAGAAAACAAATTAATGTAGGATCCACATCTTTTTAAGTTTCTCAAACATAAAAAGAAATGAAATGGAAAAAGCACTTTTTCCACCTTTACCCTACAAATTTGTGTGGTGGAGGGATAATTTTGGTTTCTCGATTAAAACAAGCTACAAGAGAAGGTGCCTTGTGTGAATCATTTGCTATCTAAAGTGTTAGATTGTTTATGGTCTCATTTTCAATAAATTATCCACAAGGATGGAATTGATGAAGCAATGAATTATTGAAGGAGTGCCCTTTATGTTTTTTTGGAAGATGAGGATATTGAGCATTTGTTCTTGTATTTTCTCTAATTTTATTTGGTCGAAGTTGTGTGATTGAGTTAGAGCGGACAATATTTTCTTTTCGGGTCTTTTGTTGGATATATTTTATGGTATTAATTATGTGGATTCTTTTTGAGTTATGGTTAATTTTAGATCGGAAAAATCATAGTTAATGTTTTTATATAACAATATTCTATTAGATATTGTCGAGGAATTGAGATATTATATTGTAACCGTATTACTTATGATAAAATAAAAAACTTGGTACTTCTTCTATACATCCAAGGAATTGGGGTATAGAGGGAATACCAAAAGGTTTTCTTTTAAATGAATTTTGGAAAATTACTCTAAAAATACGGTGATGATTTAGCCTATTGGTGATCTTGCTAATATTAGGGTTCGTGTTATTATATGAGATTTCATACACCTATCCCTAGTGTTATTCTCATATTTGTCAAAAACAACTGATTTTTCTATTAAGTACTTTTATTTGCAAGTTATAATTTTAAAACCAATATCAAACAACCAAAGAAATTTTTGTTTAATTGAATTTGTTAAGAAACTTATATTTCATGCGCAGTCTTCAAGAGATCGATAATGAGGAAACCTATTTTTTATTACTACATTGATAAAATAGTATACTTGTTATTTTACTAATCAGTGTTTTTGTTCAATCTCCTTGTTTTATGTTTGCTATCTTTTTGTCTTGTATCTTATTTTCATTTTCTTGGCACTTCTTGTGCTTTGTGAATTGACGTTGATTTTTCTTAACTTCTTTAATATATTGTTTATGAGATTCAAGAAAAAATTAGTGAAGTCGCTCAGGCAACATTCACACAAAATATGGGGGCTCCTCTGTGGGACAAATAATGTGTACAATATTGTTATCTCCTGTTAATTATGTGAGAAGGAGTCACACCACGACTCCCTGAAAAATAGGTAGTCAATAATCTCCCTTAATCATGGGGGAACGGTTAATGCCCATAAGGGTTCCCTAAGCCTTAGGCCAAAAGTACCTCTATAAACACATATTCCTTAATGGGAGAAAGGGACATATCCAAATTCATACGCTTATACTTAGGCACCAAAAATATGCTCAGAGCCTTTCTTGATTATTTTGTTTTTTAGGACAATCACTATAGTAATGGCAATACTTCTGACAATTGAAATACTGAATGTGATTTTAGTCAGGTTTTCGACCTCCGTCTGTTGCTCTACCTACAACAACACCTCTTTGGTTGCTTTGGTATGTGGACTTTCTTTGACTTGATCAACCTCCTTCTTGTTGACTTCGACCAATCAAATTGTTATAGGCTCTTCTACCTTTGTTGTGGAACCACTTCTCCTTGCATTTTTTTCTCTTGTTGATTGTGTTTACAAAGCCACATCACTCTTTGACTTACTTGCAACTCTTTCAACCATTCTTGGTTCATGAGATTCAAGTGTCACTTGAAGCTCATTCTTGGTCCATTGCTCCAAAATTTGTCAATCACACTCCCCTACTACTGTCATTATATCACATACCTTAGCCTATTGGTTAACTTTTGAAATCTCTGGAGCATAATGTTTCAATCGCAGCCCTTCCTCAACCCATCAGTCATCCCAAAATCCAACATGTTTTCCATCACCAATAATCCATTTTCCAAGCTTCTTCAAGTAAGGAACAGTCTTAGTAATATTTTTCCACTGCCCAGATCCTGCTTTCTTCTTCGAGGCAATATTGTTCAACTTAGTAATACATTTTTTGGTATTTTGCTCACTAGGAATGGCAACAGGGCAGGTCGGGGACGGTTTTTACCTCCCACAAACTCAAACCCAAGTCCCTGAATATTCCTCGTTCTCCGCCCCAAACCCAAAGGGGGGTGGCGAGTTAAAATGCAAACTCATCCCAAACGGGTTTGAATTGGGTTCGGGTATCACCGCCCCACCATCATCCATTTAGTAAAAGCAATTTATTTAAATAGAAATATTTATTTTTTCCAAAGTCAAATTACATTACAAATAATAAAATAAAACAATCTTAAAAAATTGCATACATACATTTCAAATATTTTAAATAATTAATACAAATCAAAATATCAAAACATTTGCTACATATTTAATATTTCAAATTAACAAAACTAAATAATAATATACATAATGAAGTTAATGAGGCGTGTTCGGGGGCGGGTTCAGGGGCGGATTCGGGGTGAATACTAGTGTCATCATTATCCGACTCATCTCCCTATTTTTTATTCAGGAAAACTCAAACCCAAACTCAATCAAAATAAGTTTCTCTCGTCAACTTTGAGACACATTCAGATGAATATATTCAGAAATGGATTATATTGTCATTACCTATTATTCAGGTTACATCCAATTTTCAGTAATTGAAATTATAATTGTACCGGATACATTATTTATTCAAGTTACCATTTATTCAATTATTACTAAAGGAGTAGCACATAATTATAATTAATAAATCATATTAGTGGTTTGTACACATTTGTTTTACCAAATATGAATGGTAATTTATTCATAAACAAAAACTATAGTATTAGATGACAAAATAAAAATGAGATAAAGACAGGATTTAACTTAATGATTTGGCCCTCTTGTAGATATTATTGTAATAGATAGCATATATGCCACCGAACCTAGACAGGAATCTGGTAAGATTCAGTTAGATGCAACATTGAATCTGACTAAGCAACGACAGCACACTAGACATTTTTATACTATGCACGTTCAGCCTTAGGAGACAATTTTAGTAAAGGAGCTATTTATTATGTAGTTTGTTGGATTAATTCATAATTTTTAAATAGATCTTTGAATTAAAATAAAATAAAATATATTCTTTTTTTAAACCAAAGAAGAATAAATAAAAAGAAAATCAGATTACAAGAGCAAACCAAGATCCCTTAACACTAAAGTCTAAGTCTAAGGGTATCTAATTTGTCAAGTAAGTAATCTTTAGCAATAGAACTATGAATAACATTAGATCAAGTAGTAGAGTTATCGTTAACAAGCAAGTTTGTACACACATTGTCCTTCCAATAAATATGGGAAACTATAAAGTCAATGAAATTCATATACGTAAGACAATTCATCCGCCGTGATTTCAATCTCCAAGGGATCAATTGAGATTGGAGAAGGCTTGAACAACCAAAGAAGAATCTAATTCTAGCCAAACTTTCGACCAATTTCTCACCTTAGTATTTTCAACAATGGTAGCAGACAATTCGGACATGAAAACCGAGCTAGCACCTAAAAAACCATAGAAACTAACAACAACAAAATGTCTTTATCGGTCCTAAAGATACCACCAAAAGCTTCAATAGTAGGAGTACCTCAAGCAGTCCCGTCAATATTGCATTTTAACGAGGAGAAGGGTGTCAAAGAACATATTTAGTAAATTTGTACTTGTGACAAACTCAATGTAATGGATTGCATCGACAATGTATTTGGGAAACTGTTTTGTTTTTTATATATCACTAAAACTAATATTTTGAGAAATAGAGTCTTTAACTACTCTGGAAAAAAATTGAATTTTTTGTGAGATATTAAACTAATGAAAATATAAATAAATGTAAAGTAGGATGATAGATGATAAATTCTGAGAAAATGAGAAGTGTGATTGTGTGTGTTATGAATGAACTGTACAATGAGTATCTATAAGCAAAGAAAATTCATCGGCTAAGATATTATGACTACAAAATCTAGCTCTGTCTCACCTGAATCAACAATTCACACATGAAATGTGTATTTCTGCTTGTTACTCATGGTATATGGAACCTCGTGTTTGTCTTTATTTCCCATATCTCGAAAAAATAATCATTTCATTTTCCGAAGCTAAAATATGGAACGCGGGTCATATTGTTGAATTATCAAACTCAATGTGTCTTTAACTCATTACAACACTCACGCGATCATTGCGAGTCTTAGTTGCCATGATGTTGATTTTGGCTTTATTCAAATAATTACAATGTTTAGTTAGTTTCATCATAAGCTAATTTCTTCTATAAATAGTTTTAGAATAACTTCTCCCTTTTGTTATTTTCTTGCATTTTATGTTGCTGACTATTTGCTATTATTGTTATGGATCTATGTGCTTGTATGTATAAAGTTAATGATATTTTTGAGAACTTTCCTAAAGTTTTGATGATAACAACACTAATTACTACTGTAGTCAGTGATAATAACTTTCCATGTCTCTGATAATGGTGACCAAAATTAGAGACATCGCAGACCTCATCTTGTAGGAGACTCAACATTTTATTGAAGTGATTATATGGCTAATGTATCTAGAAAAGGATCTTGAAAGCCTCATAGGGTTGAAAGACATGACGTATAAAAGCTCGGTTGATCGTGTATGTCTGAGTATCTAGAAGTTTGTGAAAGAAAAGGACTAACTCCTAAGATACTAAGGTAACTCACACACACACTTCAAAGCTCTTTTGAACCTCTTTTGAACTATTGAATCTTTTAAAAATATTTTCAAGCTCGACCCAGTAAATCAAGAAATTGTCAGCTTCTTTTCAAAGCATTTTTTGAACTACGCAATTAACTGGGAACTTAAGATAATTGATTGGAAGAAGTCAAATCGATTATATAATCGATTATCAAATCTCTATCCAAACTTTCCAAAATGGGCCAAGAAAATCGACTATTTAGGCCATCCAATTGATTGGGGCCTTAAGCCAATTGATTGGTCCATTAAAATCCCCCATGGATTGTTTCCTTTTTTAACTTTCTCTTCTCCTATATAAAGCAGACACCTCTTCTCTTCATTTAACACCTAAATTCTGAATTCTCTATTTCTTTGGATTTTATCTCTTTTCTCTCTATAAAATATATTTTTTCAACTAATTTACCTTAGTGCCTTTGAGTGAAAAAATACTTGGGAGGAAAAAATTATATTATTGTCGTGTTGTTGTTATTCCTCACAATAGTGTGATATTCTTGGGAAATCGAGTTTGATTTTTGTGATTAATCAGTCTTAAAATCTCAGTTTGATTCCAGAACTTATCTTGGAAATGTTATGTGTTATTATTGATATTAGATTGGAAAATATATAATTGGTTCGTTAACTAATCCTGGGTAAAAGCATTGTTTGGTTGGGGACAATCCATTGTAAAATCTATGGATCTTCTTGTATTGAAGGTTTGTTGGCATAACTTGTAAAAGCTCAAATTTATAGTCAAAATCTCAAGAAGATCTCTTGGGGGAATATTAAGCCAATGTTCGGCCAAACTTGGATGAATCACTGATGTCATATCTTTAAACCCTTGTCTCTTAATTTTTGCTATTTATTTTATCGTTTTTGTCTTTTGATGTTTGTTTACTTTGATCTTAAATAATATTAACACAATTCATTTTTTAATTAACAAAACTTTAAATTTAATCACGAATTTTGAATAGCACAATTCACCTTTCCTCTTGTGCTTGAAATCACTTGTACAACAATTACTATTTCTTGTTGTTCCGTTATGGAACCAGAATTGATCGGAGAACGAAGGTTGTTGTGTGCAATGATAGATCTGAGATATTGTTGTGGTGGAAGAGAGAATGGACTACAAGGTTAGCACTTCAATGCTCAAGTCAATATGTGAATGAGATGAACGAATAATGTTTGAATTTGAATTTGTGTACGTGAAATAGGTGTACGTGTTCGTTATATAATGGATCTCTTGTAACTAACTGTTATTCTCTATGTGTGGAATATGGGGACCGTTGAATGTATTAGAAATAGTAATTTATATTTTGACAAACTTGGTGACTAAGTTTATTTAGGGGTATTTTAGTACTTATCTTATTGTCTTTTTAAACTTGTAGGCTAAGTTTAGTTTGCTTATAAATATAGTAGAAAACACTTTTGTAATATATATATATATATATATATATATATATATATATATATATATATATATATATATATATATATATATATATATATATATATATATATATATATATATATATATATATATATATATTCCTTTTGTTCATCATTTATTTCACCTTGTGCACCAACAATTGGTATATAGAGCTCCGGTTCAGATTAAGTGGGAGAAACACCGGGAAACACGAGTGAAAAAATGAGGCTCTTGTGATTGATTTTTGGTTCTTGGATTCGTGATGAACCTTGAACAAAAATATAATCAAAATCACATTGATTTTTTGGGTTGGGAAACATTGTATGGTGAGATCTGAGTGTATTTCACAAGGAAGAAGACGATGAACGGAAACAACGGCATGAACACCAAGCTTCCAGTATTTGATGGCAAAAATTGGAATCGTTGGATGCTTCATATGCGTGTTCTGTTCAGTGCTCAAGATGTTCTAGATATTGTCACTGAAGGTTATGTTCCGGTAGCAGCAGATGTAACGGAGGAATAGAAGAATGCGTAGAAGGACACGAGGAAGAAAGATCAGAAATCTCTATTCTAAATCCATCAGTGTGTGGATGCAAATGTGTTTGAGAAGATTGCAGATTCAACGATAACAAAGGATGTGTGGGACACACTTGTCATATGTTACGGTGGTGATGAATCAGTGAAGAAGGTGAAGCTTTATTCCTTGAGAAAGCAATATGAGAATCTCAACATGAAGAACAATGAGAATGTTTCTGAGTACATCTCCAGAGTGATTCTGATCACTAATGAGATGAAGGATTGTGGAGAAACTCTTTCTGAACAAGTAATCATTGAGAAGGTATTGAGATTTCTTACCCCTCAGTTTGATTACATTGTGGTAGCAATAGAACATTCTAAAGATATGAGCACCAAGAGGATTAAAGATCTACAAAGCAATTTAGAAGCACAAGAGTTATATCTAAATGAGAGAACTTTTGAAAGGGAAGTAGATCAGCAGGCTTTGAAAGCAGTTTCTGATAAGAGGCATCAAAAGCAATCTTGGTCAGAAACTAGGAGAAGATATGATGGTGGTCAGAAGTCAGAAACCTCAACCTCTGATAGGCAAAAGAATGATCAGAATGGAAAAGAGAAGTATGACAAGAAGAAGATTCAATGTTACTGTTTCAAGAAGTTTGATCACTTTGCTAAAGATTGTTGGTCAAACAAAGAAAGGAAATCAGAAGAAGCGAATATAGCCAGAAGTTCTGATGACGAATTTGTGCTACTGATGGCTTCTAAATCCAACGATATAAATTTGACAAACTGGTGGTATTTGGACATTGGTTGCTCAAATCATCTTACTGAAAATAAGAAATGGCTGGTTCATTTTGACTCTGAAAAGAGGACAAAGATCAGATGTGTTGTTGACAAATATCTTAATGTTAGAGGTATGGGAAATGTCAGAGTTATCCTGAACAATGGGAAAACAACATTGATTCAGAAAGTGTGGTATGTACTTGGCATAAGAAGAAATCTGATGAGTGTGGGGCAACTAATTAAGAAAGGTTTTTCAGTTACCATGAAGGATAATCTTTTGAAGTTGTATGAATGTAATCAGAAGTTGATTATGGAGTCAGAACAGGGAAGAAACAGAACATTCAAAGTAAATGTCAGAACTGCAGACTCAATGTTTTAGTGCAACAAGTGTTGTGGAGGAAAGTGAGTTGTGGCACAGAAGATTTGGTCATCTGAATTTCAGAAGTTTAGGGCATCTGAATTTAAAAAGTTGGTATATGGAATTCCTACAATCAAGAAGCCTGAAATGTCATGCAGAGTATGCATGGAAGGAAAGGAACTAATATTTCCATTTGCGTCAGAAGTAGCTCCAAGAGCCAAACATGCCTTGGGAGTAGTATATTCTGATGTGTGTGGTCCATTTCCAATAGCATCGGTTGGAGGGAACAAATACTTTGTGCCATTTATTGATGAGTTCACCAGAATGACGTGGCTATCCCTCATTAAATTTAAACACGAGGTGTTTGATGAATTCAAGAAGTTCAGATTGAAGGTTCAGAATCAGAGTGGTCAGACTCTGAAGATTCTCAGAACCGATGGTGGAGGTGAGTATAACTCCAAAGAGTTCCAGAAGTTCTGTAAGGAGAATGGAATTGAGCATGAGGTTACTGCTCCCTATACTCCTCAACACAATGGTCTTGCCTAAAGAAGAAATCGTACTTTTCTTGATATGACGAGAAGTATGCTGAAGGAAAAGAAGCTTCCTCAGAACTTGTGGGGAGAAGTTGTTGCCACCGCAACATATGTACTCAACAGATGTCCAACGAAGAAGCTGAAAGAAATAGTTCCTATTCAGAAGTGGACTAGAGATAAGCAGAGTGTCAGTCATCTGAAGGTTTTTGATTTTGTATGTTACAAACATGTTCCAGAAGCTAGAAGACAGAAACTGGATGATATAAGCAAAGTGATGTTACTAGTGGGGTACCACAGTACAGGTGCATACAAGTTTTATTGTCCAGAAACTAATAAAGTTGAATTCAGCAGAGACGTAATTGTGAAGGAATCAGAAGTTTGGAATTGGGAAAAGTCTCAATCATACTCTGATGTGAGAACTTCTGAAGAAAGCTCAGAACTAAGAATTTCTAAAGTTGGAGTGAATTCTGATAATAATTCTAACTCTGATGGTGATTTTCATTCTGAAGAAGACTCAGAAGATGAAAGTGATTCTGATGACCCAGATTCTGGTGGTAATTCATACTTTGGGAATATGCCAGACTCTGAAGATGGTCAAGGTCAAGGCTCTGGAAGAAGTCAACCTTCTGAAGCTAGAGATTTTGAAGGAGAAACTTTTGAGGTTCAAACATCCGAAGGAGATTCGGAACAAGGTCAGAGGCCACAAAGAATCAGAAGAATTCCGAGAAGGTTTGTAGAGTTTGACATGCTGCAAGATATTGAAGTTGATTCTGAAGGAGAAGTTATTCAGTGTGCCATGTTAGTAGACTCTGAACCCGTGAGTACGGAAAAGGATCTTAAGCAAAAATTATGGTTGAAGGCCATGAAAGAAGAACTTGATGCTATAGAGAGAAACAAGACTTGGAAGCTGACAAAACTTCCGAAGGACAAGAAAGCCATCAACGGCATATGGGTTTTTAAGAAGAATCTAAAGCCAGATGGATCAATTGGAAAACACAAAGCGGGGTTAGTAGCAAGATGATTTCTGCAGAAACCTGGGTTTGATTATTCTGAAGTGTTTGCACCTATAGCAAGACATGAAACAATCAGATTGGTGATTGCAATAACTGCTAACAGGAATTGGCCTCTGATGCATTTAGATGTGAAATATGCATTTCTGAATGCTCCATTAAATAAAGAGGTGTACGTGTCACAACCTCCTGGATTTGTTAAAAATAATCGGGAAGGGATGGTGTACATATTACACAAATCTTTATATGGATTGAAGTAAGCACCCAGAGCTTGGAATCAAAAGATTGATTCATTTTTTAAGGAATGGGATTTTCAGAAGTATGATATGGAGTATGGTGTTTATGTTCAGCATACTTCTGGAGGCAATATGATTCAGGTGTGTTTGTATGTTGATGACATACTGCTGACAGGAAGTTTTAAACAAGAGATAGCCAAGTTCAAGAATGTGATGATGAATGAGTTTGAGATTACTGATCTTGGCAAAATGACATAGTTTCTAGGGATAGAGTTCACATATTCTGAGAAAGGTATCATTTTGCATCAGCTGAAGTATGAATTTGATCTTCTGAAGAGATTTAAGCTGCAGAATTGTAAGACTGCTATCACACCTACTGACATAAATCAGAAACTAGATTATGATTTTGATGGTGAGAATGTGGGCGCTACAACCTTCAAACAGTTGGTTGGTTCTCTGAGGTATTTGTGTAATACCAGACCTGACATTTGCTATGCAGTTGGAATGGTTAGCAGATTCATGAGTAAACCCAAGTGGTCTCATTACCAAGCTGCTGTCAGGATTTTGAGGTATATCAAGGGAACTCTGAAGTATGGAGTGTTATTCCTTTCAGAATTCTGAGTTACTCAGATTATGATTGGTGTGGAGACAGAGTTGACAGAAGAAGTACTTCTGGGTACTTGTTCAAATTTATGGGAAGTCCTATTTCTTGGTGTTCTAAGAAACAACCTGTTGTTGCTCTATCAACTTGTGAGGCATAATATATTGCAGGTGCTACCACTGCATGTCAAGCTGTGTGGCTTCAGAAGTTGTTGCAAGATCTGAAGATCAAAGTTGATATGCCTCTGAAGCTGATGATTGATAACAAGTTTGCAATCAATCTTGCCAAAAATTCAGTGTTGCATGGGAGAAGCAAGCATATTGAGACAAAGTATCATTTTCTGAGAAGGCAAGTTCATAATGCAATGCTGGAAGTCGTGCACTGTAGCTCCCAGAAGCAATTGGCAGATGTTCTGACGAAAGCCATCAAGACTGACCAATTTCTCCGCTTAAGGGATGGAATTGGTGTTGTTAGCTTTGAAGAAAATATAAATTAAGGGATGCTATTAGAAATAATAATTTATATTTTGACAAACTTGATGACTAAGTTTGTTTAGGGGTATTTAAGTACTTTATCTTATTGTTTTTTTAAACTTGTAGGCTAAGTTTAGTTTGCTTATAAATAAAGTAGAAAACACTTTTATAATATTTCTCTCCTTTAATATATTTCTTTTGTTCATCATTTATTTCACCTTGTGCACCAACAGAATATATCCTAGCCCTGGATCTCTTGTGATCCTCCCCAAAGTAATTCCCTTTATGGTGTGAATGTTTTGGATGAATAGTTCCTTAATCTGGGTTGTAGCCGATGGTGCTTCTGATCGGCCCAAAACACTTGTGATCTTTAATCTTATAATTCTTTTAATCGTTTCTCTTCTTTTCTTCAACCTTAACATTGTCATGTCTTAATCACGACTTGCAAAATCACTCTCATTACTCTAGAGGTGGTGATAATTCAAACCCAATATATTCCTTTTTTTTATGTTGAGGTCTCATCCACTGAGCAAATAGGGGTCTTTTACACCTTTAAACACTAGGTCACCCATCTCTCTTCCACTGATGATTTATCTATAAAGATGATATTTCTTGAGTTTACTTTGTACCTTTATAATATAAATACTCTACATATCGCATGTGATAGATTCACCATAGAAGAAAGGTCGGATGACTTGTGAAACGGTCCATGTCCAAAAACTATCCCTAATTTTTTATTTTATTTTCCAAATGGTAACTCTGATTATTCAAAAACTCTTAGAATTAATGTTAAGAGTAGTGGTTGTGATATATATATATATATATATATATATATATATATATATATATATATATATAGAGAGAGAGAGAGAGAGAGAGAGAGAGAGAGAGAGAGAACAACACATTCTTATTGAAATGGTTCAGCAAGGAGAACAACACATTCTTATTGAAATGGTTCAGCAAGTTTTTTGGTTGTAATAGCTTATTGCTCTTTTGAATGTAGAGAAAAGTATATCTTGGGTATTTTTGTTTCTTTTCTCACATTATAATTTCTTTCTTTTTTTTTATACTTTAAGATCTGATAATAGAAAAAGATGACATTAAAGTTTTGGATGGTCCTATTTGCTTTCTTCATATATTATTCCAATTTTCATGAATTTATTTATTTATAATGCATTTTTTAAGGGAATCCAAATAATCAAATAACATTTAAAAATAATTTTCATGCGAACTGAGATTATTTTTGAAGAGTATATATTTCTTCTTGAGGGAATATATTTCTTTTCGTAGTTAAAAAATTCAAAAAAAAATGTCATTATTGTAGTAAAGATCTTGGAGCTCGTCCCAAATTTATTTAGTTGTGTTCATTCAAAGACACTTTCATATATCTCAACATCGATCTAATTTGTAATGTATGTCATAACCATGACATTACATTGTTCCCATGTAATGGATTTAGGGTTGAAAGATTTAGGTCAAATTAAAGTTCTCTATGTAGATCTATGTGCTTACGAGTATAGCTAAGAAGTAATCTAGGATGGTAAAGCTTATGGATAGTTAGGATGCAGGTCAATTAGTAGTTTCTTTTTTTATTATGACAACAATGTAAGTTAAGCAACTTCTAAAGATAGCTCAAGAAATCAAATATGCACAGTATGATTGATCAAGTTATCCTTCTGAATCAAGTTAGACATTTGTTTAAAGTCAACAATGTAGTCCAACGATTATCAAGTGAAGACTTAGGATTTATGATCACCAGTGGTTTAACCTTTCAACTCTCAAATAATGGTAATTGATAAGTGTCGCTCCCGACAAATGACACCGGGTCATATGAAGGTACAGACGCGAACGGTCGGCGAAGGGAACAGTGAGAACACACAGCCGTGAACTCACCGGAGAATGAATAGAGTCGCCAGCTAGGCATTTTTATCCCGGAGGAAAGGCAATGCTGCATAAGCCTAGAAAAAGATGGATAAGACGGTTGCGAACCAGAGAGACTGAGAAAGGGGGTTGGTTACAACCTGGGAAGGTATTAGCACCCAGATTGTCCGTCGTACTCGACGGGATCCACGCTTAGAAGATTTGTGTTTTAAAGGGGTAGTGTCAGTGCAATCTGTGTGTAAAACAGCTGGAAAAGAATGTACAGGTGTCAGTGTAAAGAAGTGAAGTGTAATATGTATAAGTGATGTGTCAGTGTAAGAACAAGAATGAAATGCTCATGATAATGAGGCTTAAAGAATGAAGCTGGAAGGAGGGGGGATATACAGAGACTTTTGTTCGATAACCGTTAAGTTATGCCTACGTATCCTCTCGTGCAATGAGGAAGTCAGAACACCGTAGTTCGACCCAAAGAGACTGAAAGGTGAATTGACTTGTGAACTGCTTGCTTGCCTATGCTCAAGTGTATGATCTGTCTGGCACAGATGCAAACTGTCTTGCATTAGACGGAAGAAGCGAGTTCTCGTTTGTGAATGAGTGTGATGAGAAAAGAATCCCGAAGGAGACGATTATTGTTTGTTTTTGAGTTTTCAGTCTTTTATTTCTTTTTGGATTTTGTCATAAGATAATGAGCTTAAGTCTAAACCAATGGATTTAGTAAACTCATCACATCCTCCCTCTGATTAGGGGTAATGAGAATACCTTAAGTGTGAAGTCAGATTCTCACACTTAATCACCTTTGATGCAGGATTAAAATCATTAACCTACTTGTGATTATTTAGATGTTTTTTGTGATTTTGTTTAGTGTTGAGTAATGAGGTTAAGCCATAATCAAGGATTAAACAGACTCATTACACCATCCTAAAAGAAGGATAATAGATGAGAATGTTTAAGCTGAGGAAGACTCCTCAACTTAATCCATGATTAGGGATTAAACCCATGACAAAACAAGCCTTTATTAAGTGGATTTTAATTAATGGTATGATGATGAAGTGAATTTTATGGTTTGTAAGACAACTTGAGGGGGACTTGTCCATTAACACTAGGGTTAGTCCTTCTTAACCACTTAAGGAAGAATTAGAACCCTAATGCAAGGCCCAAGTTACAAGTGTAATGTCTTGATATTTATTAAGTGAATTAATTAAGAGATTTAAACACCTCAAGGGTTCAAGACTTAGGATTAAAGTTATACACTCCATCCTAAGAGAAGGATGCAGGCATAACCCTAAGCACAAAGTCTTAAAGCCTTTAGGGTTTAGTCCCTGATTATGAGATGAGAAGAGAAGACTCAAAGAGAGACACAAAGGTAAAACTATGAGGGGGACTAATCAAAACCCTAATTCATTGTCATGCTTGGTTGTTCCTAAGGTTTGTGAGGTTTGCAAGAAAAATCTTCAGAGGAACCACCAGGAAGCAGATGAACAGGATCAAGAGAAGCAAAATGACTTGCTTCATTCAAGAAGTCAAGTCACTTGAAGAAAGAAAGTGGGAAGAAAAAGAATGAGCAAGCTCAATCTCAAACACAAATAGAAATGCAGCAATGGATGCAAGAGAGATGAAAAGAAAAGGTATGAGAAGTGAAGGCAAATTCACTTCTCAAGTTTACTTACCATCTGCAATGTTAGAAAGAAAATGCAATGCAATGCAAGATGAGATGAAATGATATGATGCTAAGCAAAACCAGAAGCATGTTGATGATGATTATGATGTTATGAGGTGCTGCAAACATGAGACAAGGCATGGAGATGCTCATACAAGACTATGAATGCAAATGGTACAAGCTTAGAAGCATGGATACACATGAAAAGTTATGAATCATACAAGACAAATGACATGGCAAGTATGAGATGCAATGATCAATGATGCTTTCTATATGTCTTAAGATGCCAAATGAATCACAAGAATGCACAAAATGCAAAGACAAGTCATGTCATACAAGGAAATGCAAGAAGGATGCAAAAGAAAGCCCAAATTAGGGTTTATGGATCAAACATGACACAAACCAAAAACAGAAGCAAACCTCATGATAAAAAATGTAAAATGGCACCCAAAGAAACCCTAGGCCTATGATGAACCACTGCCCAAAGGGGAGCTCTCAACTCTCAACCAAACTCAAGATATGAATTTTCTAAGTTATTAGGGTTTTTTAGGGTTCTTAACAAAAGAAGTGTCAAACAATTTGAAAATGCAAGAACAATTCATGGTCATTTTATCTTAGAAACTACATGCAAAATAGAAAACAATGCAAGAAGAATCAATGTCTCAACCTTCTCCAATAGGCAGAAATGAATTTTTGCACTTATGATCAAAATAATGCATAAAAAATGATTTAATTCAATGAAAAATTCTTAAAATGCATCAAGATCAAAAAAGAAATTTGGTTTGAAGGTTGGACAATGTTTCTAAATGTCTTAGAACATTTCATGAATTTTTTTGTAATTTTTAAATACCTAAAAGTATTTTTAATTAATTAATTTCCATTAATCAATTAAAAATAATCTTTTAAATATTTAAAAATACTTTTTTAATGATGAAAAATAAAATAAAAATATTTTTGGGTCATAAAAATTATTAAAACTCAGAGGAAAAAGTTTCATAATTTTTATGTATTTTTTGCTATTTTAAAATAAATGTGCAAGTTAAATGAAAGAAAATGAAATAAAAAATGAATTAATCTGATTTAATGAGAAGTCAAACAATCCAACGCTTGAGGTTCAAACTGGCCAGCGCGCGCATTGACTTGGCGCCTTATCTCACGGCTCAAATTCAAACTTGTTAATTAATGCTTAAAACCCTAACCCTGCCGTTAATTACAATCAGGCGACCGGAACAGTGTTCCGGTCGTCTTCTCCGGCCGTCCCCAAAATCAATCTCTCTCCCTAGGCCAAATCAGGAGCCCTAAATCTCCAGAAACCATCTACCAACTACCCTAAGCACGAATCCATCATCAAATCATGCTTAAACTCACACACAAACAAGAATCGAAGCAAATAAAATTCTAGGTCAAACTTTCAGAAGACCATTACATGCTCATTTCTGGCTTATTTTCAAAAGTAAAGAGATCCCAATGATCAGTGTAACATGCACAACAAGATTTTAACAAGAGAAATGAGTTCTGGGAAAAAAGTTCATGGTGTCACCTGAGATGGAGCTCTTGATTCAGGAGCTCTTTGGATGATTCTTTGGCTCAATCTGGTCCCAATGGTCCACCTTTGAAGCTTTGGATGCTTAGTTGGAGTTTAAACAACCTCCTGAGTGAGTTTGCAGCAGCTCTGACCAAGGGAGGATGAAAATCGTATTTGAGATATAGGGTGTTTCAGGTCAAAACAAAGGGTGGTTTCTGGTCAGTGAGGTGAGTGGAGATTGTTGGTGGAGTTTGTTCTTGTGTTTGAGGTTTGTGGAGGGAGATTCGATGGAAAATGCAGGCTGAGGTGAAGAATGGCAATGGGGGATTCTTGCTCGGATCAAGCCTGGCTCTTGGTGCTTTCTACTCAATGGATCATGGTGATTTCAAGTATGGAAATGGTTGGGATGTTTTGTGGCTGGGCAGAAGGATTCGAAGCAAAATGCAACTTGGTAGGTTTTTGTGTATGTGGTGAATGAATGTGTTTCAGCCTTGCCTTATGTTGTGTCTTGCTTGCAAAATGTCCACATAACTCTCTCTCATTGGTCAGATGACAAGACATGTGCTTTTTTGATTGGTATGGCCACTTTTGCAAAATGTCAACTTTGGTGTAAGGAAAGCATGGGCTAAACTCTAGCTAAGTACAATGGGCATGGGGCTGCGCAGCATGATGTGTGTATGAAGCTAGTTTGGTTCAGCAGCCAATGCATCAAGTTGGTGAGATGTGATCATGAGTTTTGCAACTTGCTTGCTTTATGGACTTTCATGAAAAATGCCTTGTTACATGAACCAAACCATAGGCAAACTTGATCCAATTCTGATTTTTAGGACTTAGAGAATGTTTGTGCAATGGTTTGAAATGAATTAGAGGTCACATGATGCATTGGTTCAAGGTTTTGCAAAATTTCCATTTAGTGCATAACTTGAATTTTAGTGATTTTTGCCAACTTTAACAAACCATAACTTTTGATCCAAGATGAATTAGATCATGTTCTTGTACTTTTTGGAAAGGGAAAGATGAGATCTACAACTTTCATGACCAAAGTTTTTCCATTTGAAGCATTTTTGGATCAAGAATCAAGGCTTGAAAATTGACCTAAAATGATGCATTCTTGAAAAGTCAACCATGCCCAATAAGTCAACATTTGCAAAAACCCTAAATTCTTGATTTCTATGAACTTCAACCTTCTTCCATGATCAAATAAAGATCATATACACTCAAAATGATGAAGATCACCCATTGGTTGGGTCATTGGGGGCCTCAGATGCCCTGACTTTGCACTGACTTGTCTAAAAAGTCAACTCTTGATCAGATGACTTCCCCATGGAATTTCTTCATGAAAATTGATATGCATACTCTCTATACCATATAGAGATCAATGAAAACAAGAATGACCAAAAAATTTGGAGTTATGGCCTCTGAAACCAAAACCCTAATTTTCAGTCAACTGTGCAGTTCAACTTGGCTCTGCATCACCTCAAACCCTAGCTCTTGTGATTCCTCTGCATTTTTGACTTTGAGGAGATAGAATATGATGTAAGAACACACATGGACCCCTTTGAGTTGATTGGTAGCCTTTGGAATGGCTCAAGATGCTTTGGGATTGCTCAGATCACAAACCCTAGGTGCAGATGCCTTGAAAGCTATGCAGTGGATCAAAAATGAGATGTGAGATGATATGATTGTATTTATGCATATGAGAATGATCACAAGCCATAGTGTGAATGGGTGGGGGCAAATTTGGGGTGTTTACAGCTGCCCCTATTCAAACATGAGTTAGCTGTGCAGGGTGTAAGCGACGGCTTAACAGGCAAACAAGATAACTTGTGGTTGAATACCAAAGACAGTCCAAAATTTGCACTCACAGAATGAAGAAGAAAAGGGATATAGATTGTAAATGAAAAATAAAGTATATTGTAAAGTGTAGGCGACGGAGGACGACCGTCGAGCAGAGGACGACTGCTGGGTAAATAGCAATGACGGGGACGGCCGACATGCTAGGGAGAGTGTATAAAAATAAAGCAATGACGGGGACGGCCGACATGCTGGGGATAAACGGTAAAGCTAAGACGGGGACGGCCGACTAGCTGGGGAAAAACAAGTAAAGCTAAGACGGGGACGACCGACTAGCTGGGGAAAATAGGATATTATGATGGGGACGGCCATCAAGATAAAGCTGCAAAGTTCTCTGGGGATTAATGAAACATGACGGGGACGGCCATCAAGTTCATAAAGGTCAAGTAACCAACGATGGGGACGGCCATCGGGTTAAAAAGGAAAAGGGACCACGACGGGGACGGCCATCGGGTTAAAGAATGAATGAAATAAACAGATGATGGGGTACGGCCATCAAAGGTGAAGGACGATCACCTAGCAGGGGACGGCTGCTCTGTTGGGGAAAAAAGGAAAAATGATGGGGACGGCCATCAAAGGTGGAGGACGACCACCTGGCAGGGTACGGCTGCCGAAAATATCAACGATGGGGACGGCCATCGGATAAAAGGTCAACGATGGGGACGGCCATCGGACGAGCAAGATGGAGGACGACCATCAAGAAGTGGAGGACGACCACTCAGCAGGGGACGGCTGCTCTCGGGGTTTGTCATGACATAGGACGAATGTCAGATAACCAAAATCAACAATGGGGACGGCCATTGGATAAAATGATGAAGGACAATCATCAGAAGGTGGAGGACGACCACTCAGCAGGGGACGGCTGCTAAAAATCAACGATGGGGACGGCCATCGGATGAGCATGATGGAGGATGACCATCAAGAAGTGGAGGACGACCACTCAGCAGGGTACGGCTGCTCTCAAAGGTATCATAACACAGGACGAGTGTTAGATAAAAAAGAAAATTTGCTGGTGATCTACTGGGAATAATGTAAACACGGACGAGCGTTTACACCCAAGAAACAAAAGGTATAAGTGTTTGGTATTGTGTATAGATTAAAGATGCGGACGAGCATCCTTAAGACTATGATACGGACGAGTATCATGTAGAAACAAACTGACACAATGTTCTGAGATGATGATACGGACGAGTACCAACTGGTTAACAAAGAACACGGACGAGTGTTGCATCTGAAAGGACTCTTCTGGGGAATAGTAGACACGGACGAGTATCTACTCAAGAAGACATAAGTGTTTGACACGGTGTATGGATTAAAGATGCGGACGAGCATCCTTATGACTATGATACGGACGAGTATCATGTAGAAACAAACACTAGACGCAATGTTCTGAGATGATGATACGGACGAGTATCAACTGGTTAACAAAGAACAAGGACTACTGTCGAATCTGTGGGGTTATGAGTGATGATGTATATAAGACGGACGAGTATCTGTATAAGCGTACCATGAGTAGTGAGTATTGTATTGTATAGATGAGTGTTTTAACTGCTGGGGAGAGTGACACGGACGAGTGTCAAGAGAGAAAAGTATAATATTAACAAGTATCTAGGCGACTGCGCTGGGGATATGACACGGACGGGTGTCAAGAAAGTGTGTATATACAAGTGAGTGCAAAGAGGATGTCTTTGGCTTTCTGCCAGGAGTTATGACACGGACGGGTGCCAGAATGTATCTGTAATACGGGTGATTTGTTTGTAAAAGGGTGTTCAGGCGACTTTACTGGGGAAAGATGGCACGGACGGGTGCCAAAAGGTGTATATACTGGTGTTTGTGATTGTGGGGCAACTGCTTTTGCTGGGACTCTGGTGGGGACTCTTGGGGAAAGTAATCTGTATTCTGATGAATGGTTACTAATCACAAGCGTTCAATTCACAACATGACTTATGATTATGCTATGCATTTGATTTTTGCCGTAATGCTCCGTATTAGACGGAATGCTACGCTCTGGGGGGTGAATATGATGCGGATGCCATGATTATGCAAAGGGGCACAGATCCGGGACCCGGATCCCATTGCTGCGAAGATCTCTGGATGATCTGCTTGAAGTGGACATCCCAGCTGGGGATAAGATCGTTGGTAGATCTAATGATGTATCCGTTCGGGGATATAGGTCGCTGCTTGACATAACCTTGTAAATGAGAGACCCAGCTGGGGTTTGTAGAGGCTTTCTTCACTCTGTTGTGACTTCTTTGTGCGTCGCTCTTCTGAATAGATGCTGAAGATTCTGTGGGGAGATGATTCCCTGATTTCCGCATTCTGCTGAGGAAGAATGGCAACTCGGCTGGGGAATTGTGAGAGGCAACTCAGCTGGGGAGAGCAACTCAGCTGGGGATAGAACATTTCAGATGCTGTATGTTGATTTGGCAACTTTGCTGGGGGAAGCAATGGGGAGCAACTCATCTGAGGATAGAGCATTTCGGATGCTGAGATTGAGTGTATGCTGATTGGGCAGCTCCGCTGGGGAAATGGGCACCTTCGATGCTATATGTTGAAGATAGACCGAGTTGATAATGATTCGCCTACTTGCTGAGACGTAACCTGCATGCCCCAGGTTGCGTTCTGGATACCTGCAATCCTACAAAGGTAAGGAAACGTACAAAAGGTCCCGAGGTATCCCTTACTGGATTCCGTCATAGGAGTCAAGTACTTTCGAGAATAATCAGATTCCCTGTAAGCATGTGTTTTCATTTTTAGAGAAAGGCATCTGTACTTATGCAATTGTATTTTAGAGATATCAGACAACTCTTTGCAAAACATAAATGTAAAAACGAGACATGACTGAAAATCTGATTTCATTAATTCATATGCCCTGAATTGGCAAGATACAGTCAAAGAAACATATCTCCTGAAATGAGGAGATGGTTACAAATTGAGAAATAAAGTGCTGGCGGTGTTGACGACGCTTTAAGGAGCTTCCTCTCCTGCTACGACTCGTATGACAATGACGTCCTTCTCGTCTTGCTTTCTGGAGAGAGTTGATTCTGATTGAAGCTTGATCCTTTGGAAGCTTACCAAGTTGTAGGTGATACAGACGAATTCAGAATGCAGTTGTTCGCTTATTCCCTTATTTTGCATGGATCGCCCTTTCGGGTTTTCAATCCATCGGGATACCCATTTTTGCCTGAGCTGTCCAATGCGGCTTTTCAACTCAGCGGGTGTACATTTTTTTGTTTATTTTCCCTTACTTTTGCCCGAGTCTCTTATTCTGTTTTTGACTCGCCGGGATGCCCTATTTTTGCCTGGACTTACATTCTGTTTTTATGTCCAGCGGGTCATTTTATGCGAAGTATTTTTTAACTGCATCTGAATTCACAGGGGATGGGAAGTCTTCACCATCCATGGTGCTGAGCATCAGTGCTCCACCAGAGAAAACTTTCTTTACAACAAATGGTCCTTCATAATTTGGAGTCCATTTGCCCCTGTGGTCTGTGTGAGGAGGGAGGATTCTTTTCAGCACAAGATCTCCCACTTGGTACTCTCGGTGCCTGACTTTCTGATCGAAGGCCTTTTTCATTCTTTTCTGATATAACTGCCCATGGCAGATTGCAGCCAATCTTTTCTCTTCGATCAGACTCAGTTGTTCGAATCGGGACCGAACCCATTCTGCTTCACTCAGTTTAACATCCATTAATACCCGTAGAGAGGGTAATTCAACTTCAACAGGTAGGACTGCTTCCATGCCATATACAAGCTGATACGGTGTTGCCCCAGTGGATGTTCTGATTTATGTGCGGTACCCATGCAAGGCAAACGGTAGCATTTCGTGCCAGTCCTTGTAGGTGATTACCATCTTCTGCACAATCTTCTTGATATTCTTATTTGCCGCCTCAACAGCGCCATTCATCTTTGGCCTGTAAGGAGAAGAATTGTGATGTTGGATCTTGAAGTCCCGGCACAGCTCTGCCATCATTTTGTTGTTTAAATTGGAACCATTATCAGTAATGATTCGCTCGGGCACTCCATACCGACAGATGATATCCCTCTTCAGAAATCTGGCTACCACTTGCCTTGTAACATTAGCATACGAGGCTGCTTCAACCCACTTGGTAAAATAGTCAATAGCGACCAGGATGAATCTGTGGCCGTTTGAAGCAGTCGGCTCAATCTTGCCAATCATATCAACGCCCCACATGGCAAAGGGCCATGGTGAAGACATGATGTTCAAAGGATTGGGAGGCACATGCACCTTGTCTGCGTAGATCTGGCATTTGTGACATTTTCTGGCGTAAGCACAACAGTCTGCATCCATTGTGATCCAGTAATAGCCTGATCTCAACAACTTCTTAGCCATGGCATGCCCTCCGGCATGGGTACCGAAAGATCCTTCGTGCACTTCATGCATCAACAAATCTGCTTCCGTCTTGTCAACACATCTGAGGAGTACCATGTCAAAGTTCCTTTTGTATAAAGACCCATCAGCGTTCAGAAAGAAACTACCAGCAAGCCTTCTCAAAGTCTTCTTATCATTGGAAGATGCCCCAGGTGGGTATGTCTGATCCTCCAAGAAGCACTTAATGTCATGGAACCAAGGCTTATCATCTTTTACAACATCCGCTGCAAATACATATGCTGGTCTATCAAGTCTTGACACTGAAATCTGAGGTACAAAGTTAGCAGCTTGAACTTTGATCATGGATGAAATGGTAGCAAGAGCATCTGCAAATTGATTCTCGTCCCGAGGGATATACTCAAGCTTGACTGTTGTGAAGAAAGTCAATAACCTCCTTGTATAATCCCTGTAAGGTATCAGATGATCCTGGTGTGTGTACCATTTCCCGTTGGTTTGATTGACTACCAAAGCTGAATCTCCGAATACGGTCAATGTTTTGATCCTGATGTCAATGGCTTCCTCAAGACCCATAATGCAAGCTTCGTACTCAGCTTCGTTGTTAGTGCAGTTGAAAGTGAGTTTTGCCGAGAAAGGCATGTGAACTCCTTTGGGTGTAATGAGTACTGCACCAACACCACGACCATTCATGTTAACAGCCCCATCAAACATCATAGTCCATTCTTCCTCCGGGTCAGGCCCTTCAGTGTGAATAGGCTCCTCGTGATCTTTTGCTTTAATGAACATGATGTCTTCATCAGGGAAGTCAAATCTCATAGGCTGGTAGTCATCTATAGGTTGCTCAGCAAGATATTCAGATAGTACACTGCCCTTGATGGCTTTCTGAGAGGTGTACTGGATGTCATATTCAGTAAGGATCATTTGCCATCTTGCAACCCGTCCGGTAAGAGCTGGCTTCTCAAATATGTACTTAACTGGGTCCATCTTAGAGATCAACAAAGTAGTGTGGGTCAACATATACTGTCTCAGTCGGCGAGCAGCCCACGCTAAAGCACAGCAAGTTTTCTCGAGCAGTGAATAACGTTGTTCACAGTCGGTAAACTTTTTGCTTAGGTAGTATATTGCATACTCTTTTCGACCGGACTCGTCATGCTGACCTAGTACACACCCCATTGACTCTTCTAATACTGTCAAGTACATGATCAGAGGTCTTCCTTCAACTGGCGGCATAAGGATTGGAGGTTCTTGCAGATATTCCTTGATCTTGTCAAAAGCCTTCTAGCAGTCTTCGTTCCACCTGACCGTTTGTTCCTTCCTTAACAGCTTGAACAAGGGTTCACAGGTTGCCGTGAGGTGAGATATGAACCGGGAAATGTAGTTCAATCGACCTAAGAACCCTCGAACTTCTTTCTCAGTTTTCGGTGCAGGCATTTCTTGTATAGCCTTGACTTTATCAGGGTCAACCTCAATCCCCTTCTCGCTTACAATAAAGCCCAGCAATTTACCGGATCGCACCCCGAATGTGCATTTGTTGGGGTTCAACTTCAGCTGGTACTTCCTCAGGCGCTTGAACAACTTCAGCAGATTCACCAGGTGATCTTCCTCTGTGAGGGACTTGGCGATCATATCATCCACATAACATTCTATTTCCTTGTGGATCATTTCATGGAATAATGTCACCATGGCCCGTTGATATGTGGCACCAGCATTCTTCAGTCCGAATGGCATCACTTTGTAACAGAACGTGCCCCAGGGTGTGATGAATGTTGTCTTCTCCATGTCTTCAGGTGACATCTTGATCTGATTATACCCTGAAAATCCGTCCATGAAGGAGAATACCGAGAACTGAGCCGTGTTATCCACCAATACATCAATGTGAGGTAATGGGAAGTCATCCTTCGGACTGGCTCTGTTCAGGTCCCGGTAGTCAACACACATTCTTACTTTTCCGTCCTTCTTAGGCACGGGTACTATGTTAGCAACCCACGGCGGATAGCTAGTCACAGCAAGGAACCCGGCGTCCCATTGCTTTTGTACCTCTTCCTTGATTTTCATAGCCATGTCTGGGCGAGTTCGGCGCAGCTTCTGTTTAACTGGCGGGCATTCTTCCCTCAGAGGCAGCTTGTGCACAACAATGTCGGTATCCAACCCTGGCATGTCTTGATATGACCAAGCAAACACATCAACATACTCTTGAAGCAGATCTATCAGTTGTCTCTTCACTGAGTCTTGCAGGCAGGCCCCGATTTTGACTTCTTTCACGTCTTCATTGGTACCAAGATTGATCACTTCGATCTCCTCCTGGTGAGGAGTAATGACCTTTTCCTCTTGTCTTAACAACCTGGCTAGCTCTTCAGGAAGCTCATATTCTTCACCAACCCCTTCATCAGCTTGATTGATTGGATTGTCAAAGTCATACGATGTCATAGCCGTGCTGTTGTCGGTGCTGTCAGGAAGGCACTCTCTGCAAGGGTTAAGTTTGTTCATTTTAGTGATTGATTTTAATCTTGCTTTAGAAAAAAGTGAAATGAAGTTATCATTTTGAAAACACCGCCATTTATTTTTGTACAAAAAGAAAAATGGAAAAACAGTGAGCAGAGAAGAAAAAGACTCGTTTGCAAAAAGATGTCTGATATTTCATTAATTTAATCTTGTTTGCACAAAAGTACAGATGGCCCTGGTTACAAAATGAGTCTTGTCATCTTGGGCAAGATGCAAGACTTTGATGCATGCTATAAAAATACAGGAAATAATAATTACTCTGCTTGAGTAACTCTTATAATTTCCTGGGAAGACCAGTTCGAGACACTGCTCCCCGGGATCTTCGGACGAATCCAATTCTCCAGATTGCGCTCCTCTTCCAGCTCGTCTTCCAAACAGTTGATAGCATCAGGGGTAAGCATCCCTCCACTGACAAAACCTGGCTCTGCAGTAGCCTTTGCTTGATGTTGAGTTGGTTTGTAACCCAACCCAAATTTGTCCTTCTTCTCCTCCACAGCTAAGACCTTGCCCCAGCCTAGGGCAGTTCCTTCTTCAACAACCTTCCGGGCTTGTTGGTATGATGACATTGGAGTACCAGATACAGCAGATGCTTCATTGACGTTCAAGGCTTCAAAACCTTGGCTCATTGTTTCATGGATCTCTCCATCCATTTCAATGTATTTATAAGTAGCCAGATGGCTGACAAAAATGTCCTCCTCTCCACAGATTGTGACAACTTGACCTTCCCACTCAAATTTTAACTTTTGGTGAAGGGTAGACGTTATTGCGCCGGCGGCGTGAATCCAGGGTCTACCCAACAAACAGCTGTAGGCGGGCTGAATGTCCATCACATAAAAGATAGTTTTAAAGGTCTGCGGGCCAATTGTCACAGGCAGCTCACTCTCTCCCAGAACCGATCTCTTCGAACCATCAAAGGCTCTTACCACCAGGTTGCTGGGTCTCAATGCCAGTCCGTCATATTCAAGCTTCACCAGAGCCTTCTTTGGTAAGACATTCAGGGAAGAACCTGTGTCCACCAGCACATGAGAAAGGACAGCTCCTTTGCATTCCATGGTTATGTGCAAGGCTTTGTTGTGGTTGCGGCCATCCGCTGTCAAGTCAGAATTGGTAAACCCTAGCCCATTGCTAGCAGTAACATTTCCAACCACGGTTTCCAATTGGTTGACAGTAATCTCCTCAGGCACGTAAGCTGCGTGCAGGACTTTAAGTAGTGCATTCCGATGGGCTTCGGAGCACATAAGTAGTGAGAGGATGGAGATTTTGGATGGCGTCTGGTGAAGCTGATCCACAACTTTATAATCACTCTTTTTGATGATCCGCATAAACTCATCAACTTCCTGATCAAATGGAGTCTTCAGGGCTTCTTTGGCAGCTGGATCTTCCTGCACCGGGCCTTTTCCTTTTGCCTTGGCAGCAGCTTCTGCTTCGGCAGTAGGTCTTTGAACTTGTGAAGCAAAGAGACGTCCGCTTCGAGTGAAGCCTCCGCCTCCCCCCACATTATCTACTTGTGGTGCAGGTGTTGATGTTTCCAGAGTGATTCTTTTTCCTTCACAGTATACGTCAGAGCCATAGTGCCAAGGGATGGCCCTATTGCTTTCATATGGTACCGGTCCAGGCACCGTGACAGTGACTGGACTGATTGCTGCTGCTGAAGGGACTGTTATTGTTTGTGGATCATAAAAGATTGTAACTGGTGCTCTGGTGGGAGCAACACCTTCTGAATGGTAAGCGGAATTATTTTCAGGATCGTAGAATATGGTAACAGTGGAGACATCTTCATGATTGATTGCTGGTGTTGTAGGAGGTACTGTTGGAAGGACTGTTGTTGTTGTTGATGGAGATTCGAAATGGAATGAAGCCGAAGTTGTAGCAGGAGGAACTGTTGAAAACTGATCATTTGGGAGGACAGGTGAAGTACTTGCTGATGGTGCTGATGGATTGTCGGGAACAATAGTTGCTGTAGTTGTAGGAGGTTCTGAAACCGTTGCTGATGAAGTTGCCGGATTTGTCGGAAATGATGTAGTGATCTGTAACAAGCCACTCTGAATAAGGCTGTCAATGCCATTCCTCAGGTCCTCGCACCCATTCCATGAAATATTGCAATAGGGACACCCTAGTTCACACCCCGGAAATATTTGGTTTTCACGGAGTTGAGCTTTGATTTCCACCAATGGTGTCCTGATCTGATCCACACTAGTTATCAATAAGACGGTTGGTCTTCTTCAATGGCGTTAATTCGAGGACCACCATGGTTTGGCATTGGGTTTTTATTGACATTGGGCGGAGGTGCAAAATTCAGAGCCTTGGAGTCTACCAAGTCTTGTACCTTCATATGCAGAGCCCTGCATTTTTCTGTACTGTGACCAGGTGCGTTGGAATGAAAAGCACACCTAGCATTGGAGTCATAGTTTCTCGGTAGACTGTTGGGATCCGGAGGTGCCAACGTTCTTAGCTCAACCAGGTTGAGTTTCAGAAGTTGTGGCAGCAAGGCAGCATACGGCATTGGGATCGGGTCGATCACTCTGTTAGCTTGAGAGGGCCTCTGTTGGAATGGCCTCTGTTGATTGTTGTTGTTGGTGTTGTTGTTGAAGTTCCTCGGAGGATACTGATTATGATGATAATGAGGTTGTTGTTGGAAGTTTTGTTGCGGAGGTTGATAGACTGGCTGAGGATGAGCTGGAGCAGGGATAGTGACTGCTGCTATTGACCTCTGAACATATTGGGGCCTACCCCTGTTGGTGTGAATGGCATTGGTCTCGCCAGTTATTCTCGGGCCTGCAAAAGGCTTTCTTGTACTACTGGACGAGCTTGCACCGTTGTCTGAGATCTTTCCCATTTTTAACAGGCTTTCAATTCTCTCCCCAGCTATGACAACATCTGCGAAGCTGGTGGACGAGAAAGCAGCCAACCTGTCAATATACGTTCCCTGAAGAGTATTCATAAACATGTCTGCCATTTCCCTTTCAGACATAGGGGGTTGAACGGCAGCAGCCAATTGCCTCCATCTCTGGGCATATTCTCGGAAACTCTCCCTCGAAGACTGTGACATTCCCATCAGGAGAGTCCTGTTGGGTGCCATATCTAGATTATACTGATACTGTCTGATGAAGGCCTCTGCCAGGTCCTTCCAGCATCTTATAGTTGCTCTTGTCAGATGGGAATACCATTCTCTTGATGCTCCAGTCAAGCTATCTTCGAAGTAGAACATCCAAAGTTTCTCATCCATTGTATAGGCCTTCAGCCTTCCCAGAAATGACTGTAGATGAGTCCGGGGGCATGAAGTCCCATTATACTTTTCGAAACAAGGAGGTTTGAACTTATGGGGAATCCTGACCCCGTCTACCAAACCCATGTCCATAACGTCGAAACCCAAAGAATTTTGAGATTCTAAGGACCTCAACTTCTCAGCTATCTCTTCCAATCGTCTATCATATGTTTCCTCTCCAGCACCCATTACTGTATACTGGTCCTCCTGAGGATCTTCTTGAAGTACTCTGGCTGCTGTGGCTGTCCCTTGAATGTTGACTGGGATGTTGGCCTCTGGATGGAGATGGGGTCCAAAAACTGGGGGATTGACATGAGGTTGGACCCTCTCGTTGTTACTTGTGCCAGCAGTCCCCACATGGGGCTCCTCTTGATTCCTCCCTTCTACCAAAGCTCTGAGCCTCTCCTGGCTTTGAGCTAAATTGTTCATCACTTCCATGAACTGTGTTATCTGAGTTCTCATCTCCAACCTTTCGTTGGCCATCTGGTTTCTGACCTCCGTAAGGTCCTGCTGCATCTGATCCATCTGAATTCCCGGAAGGTTGTTTCTAGTTGGGTACCTGTGAGGCCTGTTGAGAGGAAATACCCGGCGGCGAGCAATAATTCCTGAACATCACAACAGAGGTTAGCAACAACAAAACAAAAACCTACAAAACAAACAAAAGGGTTAGCATGCAATGCAGTTATGCTTATTTGTTCTCAAGGTATCCGGTTTGGCCTTCAGTTTTGACCCTTCCAGACCCTTGAAGATGATGCCGTTGAAGTTGCTTTTGATGTGAACCCAGATAGAAACCAACACAAATATATTACAAAAGTGAAATAATACAATTTGTTCATTTTACAACACAAACCCTCAAAGGGGCCAAAATACATCACAAAAAGCAAAAGTACATGGAAGAGGAACAACAACAAGCAAATGATCAAACTCCAAGGCCAAACTCATCCTCACGAACTTCCTTGAGAAGTGCTTCGGTCACAGGATCAGCCGGATGCTCCGTAAGACTTCTGATGAGAAGGTTTCTTGTTGCAACAGCTGCAGTCAACTTCTTGCTCTGACTTTGGTCCTTAGACCTCTTCACTCCTGCTTTGATTTTCAGCTCTGATATTTCCTCCTGGGCTGCTGCCAGGGCTTTTTCCATCTGCTCCATCTTGTCCTGAACTCTCTTGTCTTCTAGAGTACGGGCCTCAGTGATCCGGACCCACCTGGCCTGACTCTCTTTCAAATACAAGTCTGTTCTTGCTCTTTGGAACTGGGCTTCTTTACAAGCATTCTTCAGAATCTGCTCACCAGCTTTAGACTTGTTGATATACTCCCCAGACTTCTCAATCTTAGTCAAGTGTTCTACCCTCAATTTCTCCAATCTCTCAATTTCCCTCACACCTTCACTCCTCTCCCGGAGGGTCTTCTGCAAGGCTTGGGTTAACTTCTCATTCCTTTCCTTCAAGCTTTCAAACTCCTCCAAACTGATAGTGGCAGGGGGTGGTGCTGAAGATGACTCAGGCATGTCTTCTATGGTAAAGGGCATTCCAGAGAATTGGGCCCTAGCATGGGACCACTCATAATATTGGACTGATGCCACATTATTGCACTTCCCCAGAATGGTGATTCCCTTGGTTTGAACATGATCCCAGGCCCAGGCAGCCTGCCTAACAACAACCAAACTAATCTTGTTCTCACAGTAGAGGGTCTCAACCAAATCCTGTTCCCTAGGAGTATGAACCAGTGCATAGCCTAATTGCCTCTTGAACAGCAGGGGGTTGTAGTTGATACTTCCCTTAACTCCTATTAAGGGCACATTGGGAAAGTGCCCACATCTGGTAATGATATCTCTGCCCTTGGTGCTCTGAGTACACCATCTGATATCTGCTGAAGTTAGGACAGTAAGTCTCTTAGCCCAGTTGCTTTGCTGATGAGGATTTAGAAATGCATCTGTCCTGGGTAGATGCCTGAGGAGCCAAGCATGGAATAATGGAGCACAAATCCTTACTAATCTTCCCCTCTGCTTCTCATTTCTCTGATGTACTGAGTAATAAAGATCACCCAATAAAGTTGGCACTGGGTTCTTCAGGATGAACAAGTGGATTGCATTCTTGCTGATGAATCGAGGCTCATCTGCAAACAACACAATTCCATATACACTTAAGGCCAATAGAGCACAAACAGCTTTCCACTCCCCCAAGGAGGCCTTCAGACTAGCTTGAGAAATCAGGAAGTCAAGATGAAAACCAGGGATTCCAGCTTTAGAGGTCATATGTTGTTCAATCAAAACAGGCTCCAGATACAAAGCTTTTGCTACCTCTCCATTGCTAGGAAAGACCATTTCAGGGTTGAATGGGATTTCTCTCTTGATAGGCAAACCAACCAAAGATAAGTATTCTTCCAGAAGAGGCCCCAACTGAAAGTCTTGAAAGGTGAAACATCTCAATGGGGGGTCATAAAACTGAATACAGGTGTGGATGAGGCTCCTCTGAGATGGGTCCAGATCCATGACCAAGTCAAGTATATCCCCATAATGCTCCCTGAACAAAGGCATGTGATCTGGAGTGATCAGGGTTTGGATCCTCCTGATGTCTGACAAGTCTGGTTGGAAGAAATGATAGGTGATGTTGCTTTTCTTTGGAGCCATGATGCTGAGGACTGAGTAGGATAAGTGCTGATGAAGATACTGAGGAGTGGGCCACTGGCTGGCTAGTGCAAGTAACTGAAGTATATGGCTGACAAAACTGAAGCAAGTGCTGGTGGAGACAGGTCAAAACTGCAGATGGGGTCAAAACCAAAACCAGATGGAGGTGGATACCCTGAAACACAAATAAGCAAATGTTAATATGATGCAATGAGTATGTATGCAAATGAAATGCAAGGGTTTGTGACTGAGCTGGATCTGATTAACTGCCTTGGTATAGATCCGTGTGTGTTCAAGAATTCCAGATGGAGGTCTATAAATCCAGTAACCAGGGTGGGGGACTCAAATAAAGAGCCACAAGTCCAAGGTTTAGAATCACAAGAACTATCCAACATGGAGCATTCTTAACAAAGTCAAAGTAACAGGGTATTCTGAGGTCAAGATACCTGCAAACCTGTAAACAGCCCAACCCCCTCACAGGTGGTGATCTAGAACAAGGATCCTCAGACTTGGATCAGTTATGAGAAGTGTAAACACTTCTAACCCGGAGGTACAGTGTTTACAATAACCATAACAATTCCTCCTCTAATTCACCTCAGTTTCTGAAGGTCAATACTAAAAGGTCATCCAGACTTAGCAGGCTTCCCAGATAGCCCTAGCATTGCAGGAAATCTGCAACACAGAGTTCTCAAGAAGAAACCCATATCTGAACCGTGTTTCATATTCCCGCACCAGACCGAAATGGAATGGGAAAGAATATGATTCACTCTAGCCTAGGTGTCACTCAGGTCCCAGGTATAGGACCTTAACTCTCAATGGAACACCCACCCACCAAAGAAAAACCAGATCCAGCCAGCACAGTATGACAGTATGAAAAATATAAAGCTATAAAGAAAGCAATAAATCAACTGTACATAAAGCAATAAACAAAAATAAATACAAGCACAAACAAGCACATAACACCCCAGTAAACACAAATCAATCAAGCGCTAGGAGGAACCCACAAAAAGAACCAGAAGCCCTGGTTGCAGTATAAGGGTCCCCAGCAGAGTCGCCAAGCTGTCGCTCCCGACAAATGACACCGGGTCATATGAAGGTACAGACGCGAACGGTCGGCGAAGGGAACAGTGAGAACACACAGTCGTGAACTCACCGGAGAATGAATAGAGTCGCCAGCTAGGCATTTTTATCCCGGAGGAAAGGCAATGCTGCATAAGCCTAGAAAAAGATGGATAAGACGGTTGCGAACCAGAGAGACTGAGAAAGGGGGTTGGTTACAACCTGGGAAGGTATTAGCACCCAGATTGTCCGTCGTACTCGACGGGATCCACGCTTAGAAGATTTGTGTTTTAAAGGGGTAGTGTCAGTGCAATCTGTGTGTAAAACAGCTGGAAAAGAATGTACAGGTGTCAGTGTAAAGAAGTGAAGTGTAATATGTATAAGTGATGTGTCAGTGTAAGAACAAGAATGAAATGCTCATGATAATGAGGCTTAAAGAATGAAGCTGGAAGGAGGGGGGATATACAGAGACTTTTGTTCGATAACCGTTAAGTTATGCCTACGTATCCTCTCGTGCAATGAGGAAGTCAGAACACCGTAGTTCGACCCAAAGAGACTGAAAGGTGAATTGACTTGTGAACTGCTTGCTTGCCTATGCTCAAGTGTATGATCTGTCTGGCACAGATGCAAGCTGTCTTGCATTAGACGGAAGAAGCGAGTTCTCGTTTGTGAATGAGTGTGATGAGAAAAGAATCCCGAAGGAGACGATTATTGTTTGTTTTTGAGTTTTCAGTCTTTTATTTCTTTTTGGATTTTGTCATAAGATAATGAGCTTAAGTCTAAACCAATGGATTTAGTAAACTCATCACATCCTCCCTCTGATTAGGGGTAATGAGAATACCTTAAGTGTGAAGTCAGATTCTCACACTTAATCACCTTTGATGCAGGATTAAAATCATTAACCTACTTGTGATTATTTAGATGTTTTTTGTGATTTTGTTTAGTGTTGAGTAATGAGGTTAAGCCATAATCAAGGATTAAACAGACTCATTACACCATCCTAAAAGAAGGATAATAGATGAGAATGTTTAAGCTGAGGAAGACTCCTCAACTTAATCCATGATTAGGGATTAAACCCATGACAAAACAAGCCTTTATTAAGTGGATTTTAATTAATGGTATGATGATGAAGTGAATTTTATGGTTTGTAAGACAACTTGAGGGGGACTTGTCCATTAACACTAGGGTTAGTCCTTCTTAACCACTTAAGGAAGAATTAGAACCCTAATGCAAGGCCCAAGTTACAAGTGTAATGTCTTGATATTTATTAAGTGAATTAATTAAGAGATTTAAACACCTCAAGGGTTCAAGACTTAGGATTAAAGTTATACACTCCATCCTAAGAGAAGGATGCAGGCATAACCCTAAGCACAAAGTCTTAAAGCCTTTAGGGTTTAGTCCCTGATTATGAGATGAGAAGAGAAGACTCAAAGAGAGACACAAAGGTAAAACTATGAGGGGGACTAATCAAAACCCTAATTCATTGTCATGCTTGGTTGTTCCTAAGGTTTGTGAGGTTTGCAAGAAAAATCTTCAGAGGAACCACCAGGAAGCAGATGAACAGGATCAAGAGAAGCAAAATGACTTGCTTCATTCAAGAAGTCAAGTCACTTGAAGAAAGAAAGTGGGAAGAAAAAGAATGAGCAAGCTCAATCTCAAACACAAATAGAAATGCAGCAATGGATGCAAGAGAGATGAAAAGAAAAGGTATGAGAAGTGAAGGCAAATTCACTTCTCAAGTTTACTTACCATCTGCAATGTTAGAAAGAAAATGCAATGCAATGCAAGATGAGATGAAATGATATGATGCTAAGCAAAACCAGAAGCATGTTGATGATGATTATGATGTTATGAGGTGCTGCAAACATGAGACAAGGCATGGAGATGCTCATACAAGACTATGAATGCAAATGGTACAAGCTTAGAAGCATGGATACACATGAAAAGTTATGAATCATACAAGACAAATGACATGGCAAGTATGAGATGCAATGATCAATGATGCTTTCTATATGTCTTAAGATGCCAAATGAATCACAAGAATGCACAAAATGCAAAGACAAGTCATGTCATACAAGGAAATGCAAGAAGGATGCAAAAGAAAGCCCAAATTAGGGTTTATGGATCAAACATCAAACACAAACCAAAAACAGAAGCAAACCTCATGATAAAAAATGGAAAATGGCACCCAAAGAAACCCTAGGCCTATGATGAACCACTGCCCAAAGGGGAGCTCTCAACTCTCAACCAAACTCAAGATATGAATTTTCTAAGTTATTAGGGTTTTTTAGGGTTCTTAACAAAAGAAGTGTCAAACAATTTGAAAATGCAAGAACAATTCATGGCCATTTTATCTTAGAAACTACATGCAAAATAGAAAACAATGCAAGAAGAATCAATGTCTCAACCTTCTCCAATAGGCAGAAATGAATTTTTGCACTTATGATCAAAATAATGCATAAAAAATGATTTAATTCAATGAAAAATTCTTAAAATGCATCAAGATCAAAAAAGAAATTTGGTTTGAAGGTTGGACAATGTTTCTAAATGTCTTAGAACATTTCATGAATTTTTTTGTAATTTTTAAATACCTAAAAGTATTTTTAATTAATTAATTTCCATTAATCAATTAAAAATAATCTTTTAAATATTTAAAAATACTTTTTTAATGATGAAAAATAAAATAAAAATATTTTTGGGTCATAAAAATTATTAAAACTCAGAGGAAAAAGTTTCATAATTTTTATGTATTTTTTGCTATTTTAAAATAAATGTGCAAGTTAAATGAAAGAAAATGAAATAAAAAATGAATTAATCTGATTTAATGAGAAGTCAAACAATCCAACGCTTGAGGTTCAAACTGGCCAGCGCGCGCATTGACTTGGCGCCTTATCTCACGGCTCAAATTCAAACTTGTTAATTAATGCTTAAAACCCTAACCCTGCCGTTAATTACAATCAGGCGACCGGAACAGTGTTCCGGTCGTCTTCTCCGGCCGTCCCCAAAATCAATCTCTCTCCCTAGGCCAAATCAGGAGCCCTAAATCTCCAGAAACCATCTACCAACTACCCTAAGCACGAATCCATCATCAAATCATGCTTAAACTCACACACAAACAAGAATCGAAGCAAATAAAATTCTAGGTCAAACTTTCAGAAGACCATTACATGCTCATTTCTGGCTTATTTTCAAAAGTAAAGAGATCCCAATGATCAGTGTAACATGCACAACAAGATTTTAACAAGAGAAATGAGTTCTGGGAAAAAAGTTCATGGTGTCACCTGAGATGGAGCTCTTGATTCAGGAGCTCTTTGGATGATTCTTTGGCTCAATCTGGTCCCAATGGTCCACCTTTGAAGCTTTGGATGCTTAGTTGGAGTTTAAACAACCTCCTGAGTGAGTTTGCAGCAGCTCTGACCAAGGGAGGATGAAAATCGTATTTGAGATATAGGGTGTTTCAGGTCAAAACAAAGGGTGGTTTCTGGTCAGTGAGGTGAGTGGAGATTGTTGGTGGAGTTTGTTCTTGTGTTTGAGGTTTGTGGAGGGAGATTCGATGGAAAATGCAGGCTGAGGTGAAGAATGGCAATGGGGGATTCTTGCTCGGATCAAGCCTGGCTCTTGGTGCTTTCTACTCAATGGATCATGGTGATTTCAAGTATGGAAATGGTTGGGATGTTTTGTGGCTGGGCAGAAGGATTCGAAGCAAAATGCAACTTGGTAGGTTTTTGTGTATGTGGTGAATGAATGTGTTTCAGCCTTGCCTTATGTTGTGTCTTGCTTGCAAAATGTCCACATAACTCTCTCTCATTGGTCAGATGACAAGACATGTGCTTTTTTGATTGGTATGGCCACTTTTGCAAAATGTCAACTTTGGTGTAAGGAAAGCATGGGCTAAACTCTAGCTAAGTACAATGGGCATGGGGCTGCGCAGCATGATGTGTGTATGAAGCTAGTTTGGTTCAGCAGCCAATGCATCAAGTTGGTGAGATGTGATCATGAGTTTTGCAACTTGCTTGCTTTATGGACTTTCATGAAAAATGCCTTGTTACATGAACCAAACCATAGGCAAACTTGATCCAATTCTGATTTTTAGGACTTAGAGAATGTTTGTGCAATAGTTTGAAATGAATTAGAGGTCACATGATGCATTGGTTCAAGGTTTTGCAAAATTTCCATTTAGTGCATAACTTGAATTTTAGTGATTTTTGCCAACTTTAACAAACCATAACTTTTGATCCAAGATGAATTAGATCATGTTCTTGTACTTTTTGGAAAGGGAAAGATGAGATCTACAACTTTCATGACCAAAGTTTTTCCATTTGAAGCATTTTTGGATCAAGAATCAAGGCTTGAAAATTGACCTAAAATGATGCATTCTTGAAAAGTCAACCATGCCCAAAAAGTCAACATTTGCAAAAACCCTAAATTCTTGATTTCTATGAACTTCAACCTTCTTCCATGATCAAATAAAGATCATATACACTCAAAATGATGAAGATCACCCATTGGTTGGGTCATTGGGGGCCTCAGATGCCCTGACTTTGCACTGACTTGTCTAAAAAGTCAACTCTTGATCAGATGACTTCCCCATGGAATTTCTTCATGAAAATTGATATGCATACTCTCTATACCATATAGAGATCAATGAAAACAAGAATGACCAAAAAATTTGGAGTTATGGCCTCTGAAACCAAAACCCTAATTTTCAGTCAACTGTGCAGTTCAACTTGGCTCTGCATCACCTCAAACCCTAGCTCTTGTGATTCCTCTGCATTTTTGACTTTGAGGAGATAGAATATGATGTAAGAACACACATGGACCCCTTTGAGTTGATTGGTAGCCTTTGGAATGGCTCAAGATGCTTTGGGATTGCTCAGATCACAAACCCTAGGTGCAGATGCCTTGAAAGCTATGCAGTGGATCAAAAATGAGATGTGAGATGATATGATTGTATTTATGCATATGAGAATGATCACAAGCCATAGTGTGAATGGGTGGGGGCAAATTTGGGGTGTTTACAATAAGGAGATCTCTCAAGCCTCATCAATAATAGTTAAGGTTCTTGTGTGATGCTAAAATCAAAGATAATGATGTCAAGACTTATAACTGAAGAATGTGGAAGAGAGAAAGTGAAAGATTGTATGATCATGTCTATTTGAGTGATTAGTGTCTTGTAAAGAGACAAGGTCATTTCCGAAAGTATTATGGCTAAGTCACACACACTAAAAAATTGAGAAGAAAAATAATAACTAAAAAAGGATAAACTATATTTATCACTTTACAATACAGAGTAGGATTAGTGTTACTTATGGACTCAAATTTGGGTGTTTGTTAAAGGAAAAGTCTCTAACTAACTAGGCCATAAACCAACTAACCCACAAATTGTTATAACTAATTAACAAAGAAAATTATACAAATTATTTTATATTGGAACAATATTCATTCAATAGTAATGTTAGAATTTTCGTTGTTAACAAATATCTAAAAATTAAGAATTAGAATTAAAAATTTGGTTTAATCCTTGTATCAAGAGATAAGAATGTTTACAATTTTCAGGAAAAAAAATTCAAGAAGGAATAAAACATCAAGAAATTAAATGAGTTGATTCAATTAGTAAAGGGTGAAGCACGAGCTCAAACCTTTAATTTATATCTTAAGTTTGAATTATAGGTATGCAAATTTTTCTTTGTCAAAAGTCACAAATATTGCTTTCAATTTATGCTTATAGGTGAAATTTCAAAAAGATGTGTAATGATTCATTAATTGTGGAATATTGGAACAAATCCTAGTACGAATAGCATGTCGTCGAAGTCTGCTCACATGTTATTGTTTAATTGGGTCTTGTGTTATGGATCTGATTGTTTAAGTTAGTTTGTACCCTAAGTTAGCTTGTAATGGGTAATTGTTAAAAAGCCCATTAGGTTAGTGTGTTAGTTTTATTCTAAATAGCATACTAGTCTCTCATGTTTTGTATAAGGGGAAATAGGAAGATAAAACCCTAATTCAAAATTGAGAGAGGTTATTTGTTTTATTATAACCAATACTTGTTGTTATATTTGGTAACCCTAAACCCTAACCCTTGTGGATTTCCTAAAGAAACCTATTATACTTTGTTGCCAAGGTATCCAATTCACAAAAAATTGGTGCGGTGAACATGGAGAAGATGCCTTCAATAAAGTATGAGACTGAAAAGTTCACTGGAGCGAACAATTTCGGTCTGTGGCGCTTGAAGATGAAAGCCCTACTTGTTCAGCAGTGTTGTTTGGAAGCATTGAAGAGAGAGACGGACATGAATGTTGCGTTGACAGCAGCTGAAAAGACGACCATGATTGAGAAAGCACACAGCGCAATGTTATTGAGCCTTGGTGATAAGGTTCTTCGATAGGTATCAAACGAGACGACAGTATCAGGTCTATGGTTGAAACTTGAAGATTTGTACATGACCAAATCGTTGGTGAATCGAGTCTACCTGAAGCAAACCTTGTATTCATTCAATATGAGTGAAGACAAAGTGTTGGCTGAGCAGTTGGATATGTTCAACAAGCTGATTCTTGATCTTGAAATTATTGATGTGAAGATCGGTGACAAAGATCAAGTGATGTTGTTGTTATGCGCTTTGCCCATAACACGTGCTCACTTCAAAGAAACCCTCTTGTATGGAAGAGAGTCTATGACCTTTGAAGATGTTCAATTTGCCTTGTACTCTAAGGACTTGAACGAACTAAATGAGCATAAACCTTCGACGGTTGGTGAAGGTTTGGCCGTTAAGGCGAAATTATTGCGAAAGGATGGTAAGTTCGACAAGAAGAAGGGCAAAAGTCAGCAGAAGTCTTATAGTGGTGAAGCATCTGGTGTTCGATGCTATCATTATAATAAGGAGGGTCACATTCGAAAGGTGTTCCCTGAACGCCTGAAAGATCATGGAGGTAAGGATAATGGCAACGCAGCCGTTGTTCAAGATGATTTTGAATCATCTGATGTTCTTGTGGTTTCAAGCGGAGACTCAAGAAAATAGTGGATTATGGATTCAGGGTGTACTTGGCACATGACTCCAAACAAATATTTGTTCGAGGAATTATGTGATCAAGATGGTGGATCAGCGCTGCTGGGAAACAACAAAGCTTGCAAAATTACATGTATTGGATTTGTGAGATTCAAGCTCCATGATGAGTCAATAAGGCTATTGACTGAAGTTAAGTATGTACCTGACTTGAAGAGAAATTTGATTTCTCTTGGTGAATTTGACAAGAAGGGGTATGTTTTTCAAGGAGAGAAAAGTATTCTAAGAGTCATGAAGGGGTCGAAGGAAGTCTTGAGAGGCGTGAAGAAACAAGGCTTGTATACCCTTGAGGTTGAAGTTGTAAGTGGTTCGAAAAATGTTTCAACCAAGAAATTATTGTCGAACACAAAATTATGGCACATGAGATTGGGTCATTTAAGCGAGAGAGGCCTGGTCAAACTGGGGAAACAGAACCTGCTAGGTGGTGACAAAGTCGAGAAGCTGGATTTTTGTGAACCTTGTGTATTTGGTAAATCATGTAGGGTGAAGTTTAACAAAGGTAAACAAAGAACACATGGATCCCTTGATTACATCCATGCTGATCTTTGGGTGCCTACAAGGAATCCTTCTCATTCAGGTGCAAGGTATTTTCTATCCATAGTTGATGTTTATTCCAGAAAGTTATAGGTATTCATTCAGAAGACGAAGGATGAAACTTTTGAGAATTTCAAGAGTTGGAAGGTTCTGGTCGTAACTCAAACTGGCAGAAAGGCCAAGAGGTTGAAAACTGATAATGGTCTTGAATTCTGCAATGAAGCTTTCGACAGTTACTATGTCGAGTCTGGGATTGCAAGGAATAAAATTGTAGCAGGTACTCATCAGCAAAATGGTCTAGCTGAGAGATTCAATCGAACAGTCCTCGAAAGGGTTAGATGTTTGTTGGCTAGTGTTGGATTGAAGAAGGTGTTTAGGGCTGAGGTTGTTTCGAAAGTAACATATATGATAAACAGATGTCCTTCGACTGTGTTAGATATGAAGACACCTGAAGAAGTTTGGTCGGGACATCCACCAGATCTCGACAAACTAAGAGTATTTGGTTGTGTAGCTTATGCTCACATTAGGCAAGACAATGTCGAACCTAGAGATCTGAAATGTATGTTCATGGAATATTCTGAAGGAGTCAAAGCTTATAGGCTATGGTGCCTCGAGCCAGGTCACAGGAGGTGTATCACCAGTCGAGATGTAGTTTTCAATGAAGCTAAGATGGCTTTCAAAAAAACTGACAATGTTGTCGAAGAGCTAAAACATGGATAAATTCTTATTGAGGTGGAGCATAGTGATGCTGAATTGCATAACCCAGATGAAGTCGAAGAAGAAGCAGAAACTGCTGTCGAAGATGAGGAGACCGATAATGACTACCTACTGGTAAGAGATAGGTCGAAAGATTCATCAAGCCACCTCAGAGACTTGGGTATGCAGATCTTATAGCTTATGCCTTAATCTTTGCAAGTGAGGTTCTAGACGAAGAACCTAGAGACTATAAGGAAGTTATGAGGAGTCAAAATCAGACTGAATGGATGAAGGACATGGATGAGGAGATGAAATCTCTTCATGAAAACAATATTTGGGAACTGATCAAGAACCTGCTGGAGCCAGGTAAGTCAGTTGTAAATGGATTTTAAAAGTTAAGGATGGAATTGAAGGAATGGCATCGAAGAGATACAAGGCAAGGTTGGTTGTAAGGGGGTTCACTCAGAAAGAAGGTGTCGACTTTAATGATGTGTTCTCTCCTGTTGTGAAGCACATGTCCATTCGAATTTTGCTTTCTATGGTGGCACAGTTCGACCTTGAACAGGAACAGATGGATGTGAAGACTGATTTCTTGTATGGTGATCTTGATGAAACAATCCTGATGAGGCAACCTGAAGGGTATGTCAAAGAGGGGAAAGAAGAGTATGTGTGCAGACTGAAGAGATCTTTATATGGGCTGAAACAATTTTCTCGACAGTGGAATAAGAGATTCGACAAGTTCATGGCACGCATAAATTTCATCAGAAGTCAGTTCAACCACTGTGTTTACTTCAGATTTCGACTTGGTAATTAATTTGTTATTTTGTTGCTTTATGTGGATGATATTATAATAGCAAGCAACAATGTCGAAGATGTAATGAAGGTGAATTTTGAACTCAATAAGGAGTTCGATATGAAGGATTTGGGAGCTGCGTCCAGGATTCTTGGGATTGACATCTGGAGAGATAGAAAGCAATCGAGATTATGCTTAACTCAAGAGGCATACTTGAAGAAGATTCTTGATAAGTTTGGTATGTCGAATTCAAAGCCTGTTGTGACTCCAACAAACCCTCAATTCAAGCTGAGTATAGATCAGTCTCCCAGTACTGATGTCAAAAGAGCTTATATGAATAGCATTTCATATGCTAATATAGTAGGTTCTTTTATGTATGTTATGGTTTGTACTAGACCCGACATAGCATATGCAGTAAGTCTTGTAAGCAGGTACATGTCGAATCCTGGAAAGGCTCACTGGCAAGCATTGAAGTGGATTCTAAGGTACATAAATGGGTCTCAGAATAGAGTATTAATTTATGGTGGAGCCTTGGGTGAAGATAGTAAAGCAGCAATAGAAGGATATGTCGACTCTGATTATGCAAGTTGTATGGATTCTATAAAATCTATTTATGTATATGTTTTCACTATGTTTGGTACAACAATTAGTTGAAAAGCAACACCTCAGAAGTTTGTTGCCTTATCAACTACTTAAGCATAATATATCGCCCTAACTGAAGCTGTAAAGGAAGCATTGTGGCTTGAAGGTTTTGCAAAGGAGATGAAACTTCAAGGTCGAAGTATCACTGTTAAATGTGATAGTCAAAGTGCAATACACTTTTCGAAGAACTCAGCCTACCATGAGCGAATCAAGCACATTGATGTGAGGTTGCATTTCATCAGAGGGGTAATCGAGCGTGGTGAAGTCCAAGTGCTGAAGGTTTCGACAGATCATAATGCTTCTGATATGATCACCAAGACGTTGCCCAGTTGCAAGTTTTTCCACTGTATGTAGTTGATAAAGTTGCATGAAGAAAGCTAGTTTGTTTCTTGTTGGTATAGGGTGTGTTTCAAGGTGGAGATTTGTGGAATATTTGAACAAACCCTAGTACGAATAGCATGTCGTTGAAGTCTGCTCACATGTTATTGTTTAATTGGGCCTTGTGTTATGGATCTGATTGTTTAAGTTAGCTTGTACCCTAAGTTAGCTTGTAATGGGTAATTGTTAAAAAGCCTATTAGGTTAGTGTGTTAGTTTTATTATAAATAGCATACTAGTCTCTCATATTTTGTATAAGGGAAAATAGGAAGATAAATCCCTAATTCAAAAGTGAGAGAGGTTATTTGTTATTCTTGTATGTATCCAATTCACAACATTAATTATAATTGATTCGTTGACATAATTGATTTTTGAGTGGTTAAGAAAAACTGAGATTGAAAATATTTAGTTGTTGATTGAAATTAATGTTTAAATTTTTTAAATTACCAATTTATAAATATACAAATTAATTGCTTAGTTATATTGAGTATGTTTTGTATTTTGAATATTATTACAGAGATAAAAAAATATTTTTATTTATCTGGTTTGATTCTTAGCATGGTCTATGTATCTAAAGACTTGCTGAGGTTTTTGAAGCGTGAGTTTTCAAATGGAATGTTGTTTTTTTTTGTTGCAAGTTTTTCTGTAACTATACACTTCTAGCTTGTGATACAAGTTTTTTTTTACATTTACATAATAGGATATTTCTGATGCAGACATGAAATGAAACAAATTGAGATGATGATCATATTTCATTTGTGTTTAATATATCCATTATCTCCAACAAGTCTTGTTTCCAGTTACCTTGAGGCTTCAAGTGGTTAACAGAAAATAGTGTTTGCAGCAAATTTCATTTTCAACTTTTCATGATATTTAATGCAATAGTTCAACTTCAACCATCTATTGTCCTTTCCCTCCTACTACCAATTATGTATCACTTATTGTCCTTTCAACTTAATTATTTTGGAATTTTTAGAAATATATTTTGAGATATATTTTTGAAATAAATATATTTATAAAATTAGAATCCGATTCAAAAACGAATAAAATATATATATTAGAATATGTTCATGATATATTTCCGAAAACGGAAATATTTTTAAAAACTTGGAAGGTGGTTAAAAAATACATGGGATGCAAAAAGAAACCATTTCTTTTTAAAGTAAATAAGTAGGCTCCAAACTAAGTAGAATTGTATGGAGTATTATTACAAAGATAAAAAAAATATTTTTATTTATATATTATTTGTTTAGGTGAAAAAGAATTTAATGGAAATTATAATTTTATATGGTATAAAATTATAAATGCGTAATTTTCTATTTATAATTGTTTTAAATGGTATGAAATTATAAATATGTAATTTTCTATATATTATTAGTTTTTTATCATAGTATAAAGATGATTATTATTTATTACAAATACCATATCCGAACATTGAGTCAATTAGCATACAAACTGAACGTCTAATCCAGTTCTGATAAGATTGATTTAACTAAGTAACTATTGAATAATTTATACTCAATTAATTAACTTTAGTTTGGCTCAGACAAATTCAAGACCAAAAAAAGTGATTTATGTCCTCTCATTTTGAAATAAAACATTAGGGGGCTATACCTACGTTAATAATCTCACCAGTTAGACTTGTTAAATTTCACTTCTCTTTTCAAAGTAGAACTTAAATTTTTAGTGCTGAGATCACCAACTTTAATAAAACATTCTCGTGTTAGATTGTAACACAAGAAAATCAATCCAAAAAATTTGGGACAAAGGGAAGAGTTAGACTTTATTGAATTGTGTAATCACCAGCAAAAGGAAAAAAAAGAAGAGCTACTTTGATTAACTTGAAAGCCATATAGAAACCAGATACAGATAAAAATATGGTGTTGCCAAACCATTAAAGGTGTAATGAATTACAGCAATCATAAAACCAAAGATGCTTTTTCCAGCTAAATCTAAAGATGAACAAAACCTTGCCCAAATCAGTTTCACGAAGAAAAAAACATAAATGATGTATCATGAACCACATCATACTATCAACACAGTATTCTAATAACATAACTGCACTATCAAAGGCAAGCCATTTAGCAAGAATGAAAGTAACAGCCATTGCTATTATGCTTGGTTGTCGCCACCCCTACCACGTCCGCCAATTCTTCCCCTGCCACGGCCATATCCCCTGCCTCCACCTCTGCCTCTCTCATAACCCATACCTCCACCTCTGCCTCCTTCATAACCCATACCTCCACCTCTGCCACCTACATAACCCATTCCTCCCCCTCTGCCGCCTACATAACCTCCACCCCTGCCGCCTTCATAACCTCCACCCCTGCCGCCATCATAACCTCCGCCCCTGCCGCCGTCATAACCCCCACCCCTGCCTCCGTCATAACCTCCGCCCCTGCCGCCTTCATAACCTCCGCCTCTTCCGCCTTCATAACCTCCACCTCTTCCGCCACCATAACCAGTACCTATTACAGAATGCAACATTTGAAGATTAGGTTTTTATCAAATTAGACATGCATATCCTTTATAAACACATCAAGAGTTTTCTACATTTGATGAATGCATATGCTAAGAGACACAGGCTATAACTATGCAGCATTCATAACTTGCATACCTCCAGAGAAAAATGTAGAAATATACAAGGCTAACTTGCATACCTCCAGAGAAAAATGTAGAAATATACAAGGCTAACAAAAAGCTTTTTCTTAACAACTTTTTTAAATTATAAAATTGAGATGATAAACAGAAAAAGAAAAGAGTACACTCAGGAAATCAGCCCTTGAAAGAGATAAAGAAAACCCCTACAACATTCAATAATATCTATCATCATATAAAACCGGAGAAAATATGTAGTAGACTTAAACATACCACGATACCCCCAACCTCTGCCTCGACCTCCACCTCGGCCACGATTAGAATACCCACCATTATCTGTCAAGAACCAAACAAAGCCAAAGTAATATATAAACTTTGCAAAATGTAGACAAGACTACCAAATTACTTAAGTTGAGCTCTAGCTTTCAGAATTCATACCTTGATAATTTGCATATCCACCTTGGTAATAGTCATAACCACCTTGATAATTTCCATAACCACCTTGATAATTTCCATAACCACCCCTTCCCCAATTCCTTCCTCTTCCTCTTCCCCTACCTCGACCACGACCTCGGCCATATGAATCTATAAGATGCACTAAAAGTTAGGATGTGTATATTCAACAACCTATTTTTTAATGAATAGTTAATATAGTTATAGCATGTAACCTTCGTTTACAGCATTATAAGAATCTTGTGCTGGTTTTATAGGTTGCTGCTGATAGTGTGGCTTTGGTTGTTCCACATTAGATGGAGATTGATACCTAAATATCAAATCATGTAGACATTTCAAATAAATCAAACAATCCAGAAGACGATTCAAAATATAACCCTTCAAATTTTACCCCTAAATGCTATTATAACAAGCAAATACTTCAATTGAATAAAAAGAAAGGAAATATGAGCATGAAAGTAGTTAAGGAACTCACCCAGGGGAATTTGTGTCTAATTCTCCGGTTGATAAGGTGATTGAGATCATAGAGACATGTCGAGTCATTTCCACACTGCATTAAATGTTGAGGTTCAACAACTTGGCCACCCAAAAAGAAAAAGATGATAAAACACAGAATGTTACAATTTCAAACAAAACTTACGGTACAAGACCCTCTTCAATGGGCTCCCACACATCTGTTATGCTAACCGAGCTGATGGCAGTATCTTGGTGCAAATGGGCAATCCTCTTCTGTTTAAGGAGATTGAAAGCAAATCACAGAAAATCAAAATGAATTCTGAGGTAAACGAATTTTCCAGACTTTGAATTCTTATTCTAAGTTTCTAACTTTTCGCAACCTTGTTTTATACTTTTTGACCGGTGAACTTTTTAATTGTTCTCTAACTACCAGAAAAATATGCTAGACTATCATTTGAAGAATTTTAAAGAACATATAAGGAGCAAGAGAAGAGCATCTTGCAAAGAAATGACCTTCAGAATCTCTGAAATGGCAACTGTCTTGCTGATTGCTTGTCCCATTGCCTTCAAGACAATCTCTTTAGCCTGCTTTTCCTGGATGAAATACAGAATACAATTATAAGATGACATAGACCAGCAAATAGGTTCTTATGCATGTGCCACTTAACAGTATTTGAATGATTTTACGCATGTTTCAAATAAATAAATTATATTAAGCCAAAGACAGAAGCAACATAAAAACGATTGAGAAACTCAAGTGATCTGAAACATTGCAGTCAAATTGAAATATACAATAAAACTAAAAATGTTGTTTTATAAAAGGTGATTGTTATATTCCGTTAACAAAGTGGTATTTAATGCGTAAAAATTTACATTCAAAAATCTAACAGTCAGACGATTTGGAAAAATTTGGAAGAAAATTTTAAAATTATAAAAACTTGGACAGAATTGTAGTCAGTAGAAGAAGGATACAATCTCAATCTGAAGAACAATAGAAGAATGGCAAGAAAAAATATATTCCTCTTGAGCCTACTGAACTGCCCACTGAGAAAATGAAAGAGAAAAAAAAAAACACTAAAATCATATTTTCCATCATCAATCAGGTGACAGAATCTGCTGTATCCAATGCAAAAGTAAAAAACGTTTTGGTTCTTGTAAGATGTTCAATTCCCAGTATCTACAACACACTTATCATTCTAATATGTTCCCAATTAACTTCTGATTAGATATGATAGATTTGTTTGTTTGATAGCATTGCATGATTTGAGTCAGAAATATATGATTTTTATTACAATAGTCCAAATCTTCAGGCTAACTATTGTAAAGGTCAACAGACGCCCAGCATAAAAGGTGGTTCAAATAAGAGATACCAACAAAACAAAAATGGGTAGAAATGAAATATATTAGAAAAAAGTTGGAAGAAATCATTAAAAATATCTTATTAATATTTGATCATTTGCAAAATTAGGTTCTAATAGAGCTCAAGGGTGCTGTTTGATAATAAGCATACTAACCCCTCCAGGTGTTTGTTTAGTAGTTGTTGTCAATCCAAAGTTTGTTACATAAAACATCCTGACTAACAAAAACCTACTTATAGTCATATATTACAAGGTGAAAAGATACAAGGGTGCCGCAGACATCAAATTAAGTTTGCACTTTATATCCTAACAAATGTTTCAAATGATATTTACTACTCTAACTGTCTTATATAAATATCTCCCTTAAGCATCTGCTTTGTAAATGCTGCTGCTGGAACAATAACCAATTAGGTGCTTATTTTAGATTGGCTTATTAGAACCAAAGTATTAATAAAAACATAAACTGACACTAGTATACTTCTTAAGACAATTATTTATTTCAATTTCTGCTTACTTCTACAAGATGACTTCCTACTGTTCAAGAATATTCTCGGTCTGTAGCTTCTTTCTTACTGCCCCCAATATTTCAAAACCAGTCTCCTAAAACACGCCGATACCTAGTACATTGCTTATACATAAAGCTCTTAATACTGCTACATTTTTTTCAAATAACTAGTAAGAAAAAATGCCAATTACAAAATCCTAATCATCCACAGCATTGCATTCAATTTAATTTCCCTGTTGCATTGTTTATCAGATTAAAGCAATACCCAACATAAATGAAACCGGTGTAGATTCCAAAAAGTTATCAGAATCAGAACACACATACGCCGAACTTAAATAATCCAGAAACACCGACAAGCTTCAAAGAGATTCCACAACTAAGAAAACATAGAACATCAGAAAATGGACCATCATCGGTTATTCATTATTATTCCCATTCAATCAATTCAACAGACAGTATTCATACATACCATATGTTCTTAACAATATCAACAAAAAGCACTCCAATACACAAAAACAACTTCAATTAAGAACCCGCAACAACAGCATTTCATCAATCAACATCAACAACTTCCAACATTCCGAAAACACCACACGATAAACAACAAAAACAGTCTCAATCGGCACAAAATAGACACAATCAAAAACGATAAAAACGATACATCAATAGGTTACGCTATTCTACAGCAATCGAATCAAAGCATGCAACGAATCTAAGAAACAAAGATCAATTAAAGCGAATGGAGAACCTGAAGAAGTGAAGTGGCGTAAGTGATGTAGTTGCGAATGGCGCCTTGAGTGGTGATTCGGATCTCATTTTCGTTGATGGGAGAGTCTGGTTTGGGTTTTTGGACCTTCTGGTACCTATCCATTGATAATCGAGAAGTGGAGAGAGAAAGAGGTAGAGAGAGAAGGGGGTGAATGAAACCCTAACCTTATAAACCCTAGAAAAGGAAGGGAAGGGAAGAGAATAGAGATGGAAAGGGTAAAGTGTTTCCTAAAACCTCAGCCTCGTTTGTTTTGTTTTCTTGTGGCTTTTTTTAAGCATTTATGTTGGCTATTCTTTCGAGAATTTGGGAATTGTTTAGATTACGCAGAAGTTATAACAATTTACAAACGCGCGTTTGCACTTCCACGCACCATTGGATAAATCACATTTTAGCTTTTCTTTTTCTCATTATTTTTATCTCCATTGATTTTGAATTAATTTATTTTAAAAAAATTATTTTAATTTAAAGTGAATCGAAGATAAATTAATTTATGTTTCGATGTATTTATATAAATGTGAGTTAAGATTAATTTGAATGTAAAAATTATGTTTGAATTCAAAAATTAGAAATTTTAGTTTCACAATACACATATACATATATAGAGTAATTTTGAAGGAACTCTAACAGCGCCATTAACGAGTGTATCAACTATAATTGTAGGCGAAAATGTTGCTTGAAGGTGAAATCGAAGACACTATTGTTGACTGGAGGTATGTTTTACGTGATTTTTTGCAATTTTAAAATGTTATAGTTTTATGGTTTATGGAATCCTTCTAAAATCCATTTGTTTATACACTTTTATTTTTAGGGCGTAGTTTAAAATGGATGAATATTTACATCTAAAAATCGATCACAATGGTGAATTCGTTGATGAGGAATTTAGTGTGTACAAAGAATGAGAAGTTATTGATTTGAAAATAGAGGTTGATAAGTGGAGTTATTTTAAGTTGTTAGGTTACTCTAAGGAGTTAGGTTATAGTGTCATATAGAAAATATATTACAGGGATCACACATTTGGGATGAATGTGTTGGTTGATGACAAAAGTGCTTTGGAGATTGTTGATTTTTACAGGATGCATCTCAATGTTGATATCTATATTCAACACACATTATCTCAGCCTGAGTATTATGATAGTTCCCTTGATGAGATAGAAGTAGATCACGATGTCATTGTAGATGAGAGTGAATAAGTGCTTATTACAATGTATGATGAAGTAATTAATAGGGAGTTGAAGGAAACTAAGGCAGTGGAAATTGAGTTGAATGAAATTGAGGCAAATCATGATAATGTGCATGTGGGTGGTGAGGTGCATGATAATGTTAGTTCTGATGACATTGGGGATGAGGGCTTTAATTATGATACTATAATGGATGTGGCTTTTGATGATGAATTTGATGAGTGTGATGATGAATTGGTAGAGGAAGATGAAATGGCTAATCTAATTGACTATGTAAATGAAGATGATTAAGAGGGGAACAAAAAAAAGGGTAAAGAAAAATGGGAAGAAAACAACGAAGAATTTAAAAGGAGTGATAATGGGAGTGAATATCTAGAAAGTGGATGCGATGGTGATGATAACAATGGAGTTAGGAGAAAGAAGTACATCATGTTCAAGTTACAAAAAGACATGTCCAATTACAAATGGGAGATGAGAATGTATTTTAGTACCAAAGGTGATTTTAAGGAAGCAATAACCTCATATGCAGTTCAATCTGGCAGAAACTTGAAGTTCACTAAAGATGGATGTGAGTGACAAGCATATTGTGCTAAGCTTCCTAATAAGGATTCTTGGCAACTAAGGGTGGTAGTTGAAATTCATAGTTGTAGTAAAGATTATAATGTGAAGATGATGAGCACTAAATGGTTGAACATAAGGATTCAAAATTCCTTGAAAAATAATCCTAGGGTGATGATTAAAGATATAAAGGAAAAGGCACAAAAGAAGTGGAATGTATGGGTCAACAAGACTAAGGCCATAACATTTGTCGCTAGAGACATGGTTGATGGTTCTTTCCTATGGGATTATATTAGGATTAAAATCATGGTAGCCGTATGTATAGATCCCAATGATCAAATGCTACCAATAGCTTTTACGATAGTGGGAGTGAAAATAAGAGGATAGCTTGACATGGTTTTTGGAGTCGCTTATTGATGACATTGGAGGTAGAAATCAGTGTCTCACATAAACTTTCATTTCTGATAAACAAAAGTATGTTATATTTATAATCACATTGTGTTGTTATAATTATGTTTTATATGTTTTCAATTCTGATTGATGTTATATTTCTAATGATATATGGTATATTACCTGCAATTGATGAGCTACTACTAAGAGTTGAACATAGATTTTGTGTCAGGCACCTGTATAACAACTTTAGGAAGAGGTTTCTTGGTAAGATGTTGGAAAAAAATCATATGGAAGGCTCCAAAATACACATACCCACAAGCATGGAAAAGAGAAATGAAAGGAATGAGAGTTATCTATGAAGATGTATATGTCGCTCCCACCAAAATGACACCTGGTCAGAAGGGGTACAGACGCGAACGATCGGCGAAAAGAAAGAGAACACACAGGGGTGAACTCAGAAGGAAAGAGTCGCCAGCTAGGCATTTTTATCCTGGAGGAAAGTTAATGCTGCATAGACCTAGAAAGATATGGATAAGACGGTTGCGAACCAGAGAGACTGAGAAAGGGGGTTGGTTACAACCTGGGAAGGTATTAGCACCCAGGTTGTCCGCCGTACTCGCCGGGATCCACGCTTAAAAGATTTGTGTTTTAAAGGGGTAGTGTCAGTGCAATTTGTGTATCAAAGCTGGAAAGAATGCAAGTGTCAGTGTAAAAGAAGTGTGAAGTGTATAAGAGAAGTGTCAGTGTAAGAATAGGAATGAATTGCTCAAGACTATGAGACTTAAAGAATAATGCTGGAAAGAGGGGGAATATACAAAGACTTTTGTTCGATAACTGTTAAGTTATGCCTACGTATCCTCTCGTGCAATGAGGAAGTCAGAACACCGTAGTTCGACTCTAAGAGACTGAAAGATAAATTGACTTGTGAACTACTTAATTGCATATGCTCAAGTGTATGACCTGTCTGGCTCAGGTGCAAACTGTCTTGCATTAGACGGAAGAAGCAAGTTCTCGTTTGTGAGTGAATGAGATGAGAAAAGAATCCCGAAGGAGACGATTATTGTTTGTTTGTGAGTTTTCAATCTTTTATTGCTTTTGGAGTTTGTCATAAGAAAATGAGCTTAAGCCTAAACCAAGGGTTAGTAGACTCATCACATCTTCCCTCTGATTAGGGGTAATGAGAATACCTTAAGTGTGAAGTAAGCACCTCACACTTAATCACCATGATGTAGGATTAAGATCATTAACCTACTTGTGATTATTTAGATGTTTTTGGAGTTTTTGTTTAGTGTTAAGTAATGAGTTTAAGCCATAATCAAGGATTTAATGGACTCATTACACCATCCTAATAGAAGGATAATAGATGAGAACATTTAAGCTGAGGAAGGCTCCTCAACTTAATCCATGATTAGGAATTAACCTCATGACAAAACAAAACCTTTATTAAATGGATTTTAGTTAATGATAAGATTAAGAAGTGGATTTTATGGTTTGTAAGACAACTTGAGGGGGACTTGTCCATTAACACTAGGGTTAGTCCTTCTTAACCAGTTAAGGAAGAATTAGAACCCTAATGTAAGGCCCAAGTTACAAGTTTGATGTCTTAGTGATTATTAGATGGATTGATTAAAGGATTTAAACACATTAAGGGCTTAACACTTAGGATTAAAGTTATACACTCCATCCTAATAGAAGGATGCAGGCATAAGCTTAATCACAAAGCCTTAAAACCTTTAGGGTTTAGTCCTTGATTATGAGATGAGAAGAGAAGACTCAAAGATGACACAAAGGTGAAAGCTAAATGGGGGACTAATCAAACCCTAATTATTATCATGCTTGGTTGTTCCTAGGGTTAATGAGGTTTGCAAGAAGATCTTCAGAGAAACCACCAGGAAGGAAGCAGATGAAAGGAGCAAGAGGCAGAGAGAAGCAAGACAACTTGCTTCATTTAAGAAGACAAGTTGCTTGAAGAAATAAAGTAGGAAAGAGCAAGAATGAGAAAGCTCACACAAAGACAAGATAAAATGAAGTAATGATTCAAGAGAGGGATGAGAAGAGATTGTGAGAAGTGAAGGCAAATTCACTTCTCAAAACAACTTACCACCTGAAAAGTTAGCAAAAGAAATGAAGTGCAATGCAAATGAGATGAAATGCCATGGTGCAAACCAAAACCAGAAGCATAAACATGATGTTAAGGATGCTAAGGGATGTTGTAAACTCATGACAAGAGATGAGAGTGATCAAACAAGCATAAGGATGTAAATGAGACATGCTTTGAACCATGGAAGTTCATGAAAGTTTATGAAATGCAATGGACATATAACATGGCAAATGAAGGATGCAATGATCAAACATGATTCTAATATGTCCTAAGATGTATTATGAATCATGTGGAGGCACAAAATGTCATGGCAAGTCATTGAATGCAAGCATATGAGAAATGGATGCAAAGGAAGGCACAAATTAGGGTTTATGAACAACACACAAAGCAAAATTCAAAATCAGAAGCAAATGACATGATAAAAAATTGAAAATGGGATCAAAGGTACCCTAAACCTATACAAGTTCACTGCCCAAAGGGGGGTACCTAACTCTTAACCTAGTGCAAGTTATGAATTTCTCAAGTCAATTAGGGTTTCAAGGTACCTCACAATGAAAAATGCAAAACAAATTGAAAATGGAAAATAAATTCAAGCCAATTTTATCCTATAAACTACATGCTATGGAGGATACAATGCAAGAAGAACCATCAACAAACTCTCAATGGTTAGGCAGAATGGATTTTTCCAAGTTTGAACAAAAATATTGCCTTAAAATGAATTTAATTCCAATGAAAAGTGTCAAAATGCATTAAGGACCAAAACGAAATTTGTTTTGAGAGTTTGATAATGTTTATAAATGTTTTAAAATGCAATGTGAAATTTTTTATGATTTTTAAATACCTAAATTCATTTTTAATTAATTAATTCTCATTAACTAATTAAAAATAAACATTTAAATGATTTAAAAATAATTTTTAATACAAAAAATAAAAATAAAAATATTTTTGGGTTCTGAAAATTAATGAAATGCTTGACAAAAAATTTCAGAATTTTTAAATGTGTTTTGCTATTTTAAATAATTCGTAAAAGATAAAACAAATTAAATGAAATAAAAATTGAATTTATGAGAAGTATGCAAATCCAATGGTTGTGGTTCAAACTCAGGGACGCGGGAATTGACCTGGCGCGCAAACAAACGGCCAGAATTCAAACTTGCCTAATTATGTCATTAGCCCTAATCCTGAGCCCTAATTACTTTCAGATGACCGGAACAGTGTTCCGGTCATCTTCTCCGGCCAACCAATTTCCCAATCTCACTCAAAACGCATCAAAACTTCACTAAACTCTCCAGAATCATTCTATGAACATCGTTAAACATAAACCCTACAACAAAAATCATTTATTTTTCATGAATCAAGAGAAACAAACAAAATCATTTTTACGGGCAAACTTTCAGACAGTCAATACATGCTTGTTTCTTGACCATTTTCAAAACCAAACACATCCAGATGATCAGTGCAACTCATAGAATCATTTTATAACAAGAAATTAAAGTTCTGGAAAAAATGTTCTTGAGCTCACCTGAATTGGAGCTTTCGAAACAGGGACTTTCTGGCTGCTTCTTTGGTCTAAACAAGCTCCAATGATCCTCCCCAGAAGTTTGTGATGCTTAGCTGGAGTTTATATGGTCTCTAGAGGAAGTTTGCAGAAGCTCAGGTCAATGGAGGAGGGAAATCGTGTTTTTGATGTGGGAGGTTTCAGGCCAAAACAATGGTTGGGAAATGATCAGAGGATCATGGTGAGTGATTTTGTAAAGTTTGTTTTGATGTTTGAAGCCTGTGTATTGAGTTTCGAAACAAAATGCATAAGAGGTGAGTTTTGGGAACTATGGCTTATGAGAGGCTTCAGCTTCCAAGATTATGTGAAATGTAATCCATGAGGCATGTATGTGAAGCTGTGATTGGTCAGAAAGTTGTTGTTGGCCTAGCTTTATTGGTATGGGTCATTTTGCATAAAGTCAACTTTTTGTGTAAGAGAAGGTATGGGCTATTTCAGTCAAGGTACAAGGGCATGTCTGCTGCAGCTTGAATCAAGGCTGTCCATGGAAATGAATTAGAGGCAATGCAGCAAGTGGATTAGGGTTTATGTGAGGTTTTGCAATTTTCACAAAGTTTGGCCCTTTTGAAGTTTCTTAATGCACAAGTCATGAATTTTGAGAGTTCTTTGGTGCATTCTGATTTTTAGGTCATGGTTCATGTTTGTGTAATGCATAGAAGTCAATTAGAGGTCACATAAAGGCTTGGCATGAGGTTTTGCAACTTTGCCTCTTTGGTACAAAAGTGAAAATTAAGTGATTTTTGCCAACTTTGACAAGCCATAACTTTTGATCCAAAATAAATTAGAATGAGTTCTTGTACTTTTTGAAAATGGGAGGATCCATTCTACAACTTTCATGACCAAAGTTTTCCCATTTGAAGCATTTTTGAATCAATTTGAGGAGGTTGAAAAACTTTCCCAAAATAGCAAGTTTTCATTACAAGTCACTTTCCCAAAAAGGCAATTTTGCAAATGGCTTGAAATTCTTCAATTTTGTGAACTTCTAACACTTTCTATGATCAAATAAAGATCATACACATTCAAAATGATGGAGAACACCCTTTGGTTGGGTCATTGGGGGCCTCGGATGCCCTGATTTTGCACTGACTTGCTCAAGAAGTCAACTCTTGATTAGATGCCTTCCCCATGGAATTTCTTCATGAAAATCGATATGCATGATCCTTATAACATATAGAGACCAATAGAAACAAGAATGACCAAAAATTTTGGAATTATGGCCTCTGAAACCAAAACCCTAATTCTAGGTCATCTGTGCAGTTAAACCTGGCTCTGCTTCCATGCCTTGCTCAGTTCTTGTGATTCTTTGCCTTCCTTGATCTTGAGAGGATATAAAATGATGCTTGAACACACATGGACCCCTTTGAAGTGATTGATGACCTTTGGAATGGCTCAAATAGCTCTTGGATGGCTCAGATCACAAACCCTAGATGCAGATGACTTAGAAACAATGCAGTGAAGCAAAAATGCAATATGAGATGCTATGATTGAACTTATGCACATGAAAAGAATCATAAGACATGGTGTGAATGGGTGAGGGCAAATTTGGGGTGTTTACAGCTGCCCCTATTCAAACATGAGTTAGCTGTGCAGGATGTAAGCTACGGCTTAACAGGCGAACAAGATAACTTGTGGTTGAATACCGAAGACAGTCCACAATTTGCACTCACAGAATGAAGAAGAAAAGGGATATAGATTGTGAAAGGAAAAATAAAGTATGATTATAAGGTGCGGGCGACGGAGGACGGCCGTCGAGCAGAGGACGACTGTTGGGGATGAAGCAATGACGGGGAAGACCGACATGCTGGGGAAAATGCGGGAAATAAAGCAATGACGGGGACAACCGACAAGCTGGGGATATAAGAGATTGTGATGGGGACGACCATCAGGTAAAGCTATAAGGCTCTCTGGGGATTATAGGTAAATGATGGGGACGACCATCAAGCTCAAAGCGTAAATGAAATAAATGATGAGGTTCGGTCATCAGAGGTGAAGGACGATCACCTAGCAGGGGACGACTGCTCTGTTGGGGATAAGATGAGGGACGGTCATCTAAGGTGAAGGACGATCACCTAGCAAGGTACGGCTGCCAAAAAGCATCACGACATAGGACGAATGTCGGATGAAAAGGTCGACGATGGGGACGGCCATCGGATAAACATGATGAAGGACGATCATCAAGAGGTGAAGGACGATCACCTAGCAGGGTACGGCTGCTCTGTTGGGGGATTATGACATAGGACGAATGTCAGATAACGGAGTCAACGATGGGGACGGCCATCGAATAAAATGATGAAGGACGATCATCAAGGGGTGAAGGACGATCACCTAGCAGGGTACGGCTGCTCTGTTGGTTTATCATGACATAGGACGAATGCCAGATAACAAGATCGACGATGGGGACGACCATCGGATAAAATGATGAAGGACGATCATCAATAGGTGAAGGACGATCACCTAGCAGGGTACGATTGCTAAAAATATCATGACATAGGACGAATGTCAGATAGAAAGAAAATAGTCTGACAAGTTTTGTTGGGGATTCTTCCGGGGAATGGTAAACACGGACGAGTGTCTACATTCAAGAGATGGAGGCATAAGTGTTTGACACTGTGTATAGATTAAAGATGCGGACGAGCATCCTTAAGACTATGATACGGACGAGTATCAGTAGAAACAAACGCTTGACGCATGTTCAGAGATGATGATACGGACGAGTATCAACTGGTTAAGAACACGGACGAGTGTTGGATCTGAAGGGATATAAGTGGTTTATACAAGATACGGACGAGTATCTATATGAGTGAAAAGTGATGAGACATGGAATAGTGTTTAACTTGCTGGGGAGGTGTGCGACACGGACGGGTGTCGGAAAAAGTGCATTATAAACAAGTATATGATTTTCAAAGTGTTTGGGCAACTATGCTGGGAAAGGTGACACGGACAAGTGTCAAGGAATTGTATATATATATATATATATATATATATATATATATATATATATATATATATCTGGTGTGAGTGTAAAGGGGACGCTTTGGCTTTTTACTGGGGATATGACACGGACGGGTGTCAAGAAATATCTGCACTATATAAGCATCTGTTTGCTCGGGCAATTTTACTAGGGAATGATGATGACACAAAAGGAGCGTGTATCTGTATTTGTGAGTGTGCAAGTAAATACTTTGGCTCTCTGGTGGAGAATTAGGAAATGTTCTGTGTATTGTTGATGGATTGTCAGTATTTACAAGTGTTCAGTTCGACACATGGCTTATGATTTATGCAATATGTTTGATTTTTGCCGTAATGCTCCGTATTAGACGGAATGCTACGCTCTGGGGGGAAATATGATGTGAATGCTATGATTATACAAAGATACCGATCCGGGATTCAGATCCTGTTGCTAAGGAGATCTCTGGCTGATCTGCTTGAAGTGGATGTCCCAGCTGGGGATAAGATCCTGAATAAATCTGACATATATGACTCTGCTTGGGGAAATAGATCACTGATAGACCTATCTCGGTAATGAGGGACCCAGCTGGGGTTTGTAGAAGCTTTCTTCACTCTGTTGTGAGATCTTCAGGCGTTGCTTTTCTGGATAGAGGCTGAAACTCTGTGGGGAGATGGTTCCCTGTCTAGCACTCGACTGGGGAAGAAGAAAGATCACTGAAAGATCTTCCTAGAGATTCCTGTAGGGATCCTGCTGAGGATGATACTTGACAACTCAGCTGGGGACATGAACACCCTCCCGTGCTGCTCTTTGGAGTAAATGTTGGAGGGATGATGCCCGACAACTCTGATGGGGGGAAAGCATCTCTGGTGCTGTTTGGAAGGTGTGATGAGGAAACAATGATTTGGCAGCCTACTAGGGAGAAGCCTTCATGCCCCATGTTGCGCTCTGAATACCTGCAATCCTGTAAAGGCAAAGAAATGCACAAGTACCCCGAGGTATCCCTTACTGGATTTCATCATAGGAGTTTAGACACTCCTGGGAGTAAGTATATTCCCTGTAAGCATGTATTTTTAGAAGGGAAGCATCTATGTTTATGCAATCAATATCTTAAAGACATCGGACATTTTTGCAAACGAAAATAAAATGTACGAGACGAAACATGACTGAAAATCTGATTGTATTAATTTGAGTGCCCTGAATCGGCAAGTACAGTCAAAGAAACGGATCCCCTGAAATGAGGAAATCGTTACAAATTGAGAAACAAAAAGATGCTGGCAATGTTGATGACGCTTCAAGGAGTTTTCCCTCTTTTCTATGACTCGTATGACATTTGACGTTCTTCTCGTCTTGCTTTCTGAAGAAGGCTGATTCTGACCGATGCTCGAACCTTTCGAAGCTTACCATGTTGTAAGTGATACAGATGAATTCAGAATGCAGTTGTTCGCTTATTCCCTTATTTTGCGTGGATCGCCCTTTCAGGTTTTCAATCCACCGGGACACCCATTTTTTCCTGAGTTGTCCAATGCGGCTTTTCAACTCAGCGGGTGTACATTTTTTTGTATTTTCCCTTATTTTTGCCCGAGCCTTTTATTCTGTTTTTTTGACTCGCCGGGATGCCCTATTTTTGCCTGGACTTACATTCTGTTTTTATGTCCAGCGGGTCATTTATGCGAAGTATTTTTTAACTGCATCTGAATTCACAGGGGACAGGAAATCTTCACCATCCATAGTACTGAGCATCAGTGCTCCACCAGAAAAAACCTTCTTTACTATGAATGGCCCTTCATAGTTCGGAGTCCATTTGCCCCTGTGGTCTGTATGAGGAGGGAAAAGCCTTTTCAGCACAAGATCTCCTACTTGGTACTCTTGGAGCCTGACTTTCTGATCGAAGGCTTTCTTCATTCTTTTCTGATATAGCTGCCCATGACAGATTGCAGCTAATCTCTTCTCTTCAATCAGATTCAGTTGTTCGTATCGGGACCGGACCCATTCTGCTTCATTCAACTTAACATCCATCAGTACCCGCAGGGAGGGTAATTCAACTTCAACAGGTAGGACTGCCTCCATACCATACACAAGCTGATACGGTGTTGCCCCAATGGATGTCCTGATTGACGTATGGTACCCATGTAAGGCAAATGGTAGCATTTCATGCCAGTCTTTGTAGGTGACTACCATCTTCTGCACAATCTTCTTGATATTCTTGTTAGCTGCCTCAATAGCGCCATTCATCTTTGGCCTGTAAGGAGAAGAATTGTGGTGTTGGATCTTGAAGTCCCGGCATAGTTCTGCCATCATTTTGTTGTTTAAGTTGGAATCATTGTCCGTAATGATTCGCTCGGGCACGCCATACCGACAGATGATGTCTCTTTTCAGAAATCTGGCTACCACTTGCCTGGTAACATTTGCATAAGACGCTGCTTCGACCCACTTGGTAAAATAGTCAATGGAAACCAGGATGAATCTGTGACCATTCGAAGCAGTGGGTTCAATCTTACCAATCATATCAATGCCCCACATAGCAAAGGGTCAGGGTGAAGACATCACATTCAGGGGATTGGGAGGCACATGCACTTTATCCGCATAAATCTGGCATTTATGGCATTTTCTGGCATAGGCACAACAGTCGGCATCCATTGTAATCCAGTAGTAGCCTGATCTTAACAACTTTTTAGCCATTGCATGCCCGCCCGCATGGGTACCAAAAGATCCTTCGTGCACCTTGTGCATCAACAAGTCTGCTTCTGCCTTATCAACACATCTAAGAAGTATCATATCAAAGTTCCTCTTATACAGGGAGCCATCAGCATTCAGGAAGAGACTACCAGCAAGCCTTCTTAATGTCTTCTTATCATTGGAAGATGCCCCAGGTGGGTATGTTTGATCCTCCAAGAAGCATTTGATGTCGTGAAACCAAGGCTTATCATCTTTAACAACATCCGCTGAAAATACATATGCTGGTCTGTCGAGTCTGGACACTGCAATTTGAGGCACAAAGTTGGCAGCTTGAACTTTGATCATGGAGGAAATGGTAGCCAGAGCATCTGCAAATTGATTTTCGTCCCGAGGGATATACTCCAGCTTGACCGTTGTAAAGAAAGTCAATAACCTCCTTGTATAATCCCGATAAGGTATCAGATGATCCTGGTATGTGTACCATTTGTCGTTGGTCTGATTAATTACCAGAGCTGAATCTCCGAACACAGTCAAAGTCTTGATCCTGAGGTCAATGGCTTCCTCAAGACCCATAATACAAGCTTCGTATTCAGCTTCGTTGTTAGTGCAGTTAAAGGTGAGTTTTGTCGAGAAAGGCATGTGAACTCCTTTAGGCGTAATGAGTACTGCACCAACGCCACAACCATTCATATTAACAGCCCCGTCAAACATCATAGTCCATTCTTCTTCCGGGTCAGGCCCTTCAGTGTGAACAGGCTCTTCATGATCTTTTGCTTTTATGAACATGATGTCTTCATCGGGGAAGTCAAATCTCATAGGATGGTAATCATCAATGGGTTGCTCAGCAAGATAATCAGACAATACACTGCCCTTGATGGCTTTTTGAGATATGTACTGAATATCATATTCCGTGAGGATCATTTGCCATCTTGCAACCCGTCCGGTAAGTGCTGGCTTCTCAAAAATGTACTTAACTGGGTCCATCTTTGAAATCAATAAAGTAGTATGGGTCAACATATACTGTCTTAGTCGGCGAGCAGCCCACGCTAAAGCACAACAAGTTTTCTCGAGCAGTCAATAATGTTGTTCATAGTCGATAAACTTTTTACTTAGGTAGTATATTGCATACTCTTTTCGACCAGACTCGTCATGCTGGCCCAGCACATACCCCATTGACTCTTCTAATACTGTCAAGTACATGATTAGAGGTCTTCCTACGACTGGAGGCATAAGGATTGGAGGCTCTTGTAAGTATTCCTTGATTTTGTCAAAAGCCCTCTGGCAGTCTTCATTCCACCTGACCGTTTGTTCTTTTCTTAACAGCTTGAACAAAGGTTCACAGGTTGCCGTAAGGTGAGATATGAATCGCGAAATGTAGTTCAATCTACCTAGAAAACCCCGAACTTCTTTTTCTGACTTCGGTGCAGGCATTTCTTGAATGGCTTTGACTTTGTCAGGGTCAACTTCAATCCCTTTTTCACTTACGATAAATCCCAGCAGCTTACCGGATCGCACCTCGAATGTGTATTTGTTGGGGTTTAACTTCAGCTGGTACTTCCTCAGACGCTTGAATAACTTCAATAGATTTACCAGGTGGTCTTCTTCTGTGAGGGACTTGGCAATCATGTCATCCACATAACATTCAATTTCTTTATGGATCATGTCATGGAATAATGTTACCATAGCCCGTTGATAAGTGGCACCCGCATTCTTCAGTCCGAATGGCATCACCTTATAACAGAACGTGCCCCAGGGTGTGATGAAAGTTGTCTTCTCCATGTCTTCAGGTAACATCTTGATCTGATTGTATCCTGAAAATCCGTCCATGAAGGAGAACACCGAGAACTGAGCCGTATTATCCACTAATACATCAATGTGAGGTAGAGGGAAGTCATCTTTCGGGCTGGCTCTGTTTAGATCCCGGTAATCCACACACATCCTCACCTTGCCGTATTTCTTAGGCACATGTACGATATTAGCAACCCACGGCGGATAGCTAGTCACAGCAAGGAACCCGGCGTCCCACTGCTTTTGCACCTCTTCCTTTATCTTCATTGCCATATCTGGGCGAGTACGGCGCAGCTTCTGTTTTACCTGCGGGCAGTCTTCTTTCAAAGGCAGCTTGTGCATGACAATGTCGGTGTCCAACCCTGGCATATCCTGATAAGACCAAGCGAAAACATCCACATACCCCCGAAGCATATCAATCAGTTGCTCTTTTACTGAATCTTGCAGGCAAGCCCCGATCTTAACCTCTTTCACGTCTTCTTTCGTACCAAGATTAACCGTTTCAATCTCCTCCTGATGAGGAGTGATAACCTTCTCCTATTGCCTTAACAACCTGGCTAGCTCTTCAGGTAGCTCATAATCTTCTTCAACCCCTTCATCAGCTTGATTGATTGGATTGTCAAAGTCACACGAAGTCATAGCAGTGTTGTTGTCGGTGCAGTCTGAAAGGCAATCTCTGCAAGGGTTTAGATTGGTTTATTTTAGTGATTGATTTTATCTTATTTAGATAAAAAAAGTGAAACGAAGTTATCATTTTGAAAACATTGCCATTTTATTTTTGTACAAAAAGAAAAATGAAAAACAGTGAGCGGAAAAGAAAAAAAGACTCATTTGCAAAAGATGTCCGATATTCATTGATTAATCCATTTGCACAAAATTACAAGATGGCCCGATTACAAAATGAGTCTCGACATCTTGGGCAAGATGCAAGACTTGATGCATGCTTATAAAATACAGGAAATAATAATTACTCTACAGGAGTAACCCTTATAATTTCCTGGGAAGACCAGTTAAGGACTTGGCTCCCCGGGATCCTTGGACGTATCCAGCTCTCCAGGTTGCAGTCGCTTTTCTCCTCGTCTTCCAAGTTGTTCACTGCATCCGGGGTGAGCATTCCCCCGCTGACAAAATTGGGCTCTCTAGCAGCCTCTGATTGATCTTGTTGAGTTGGTCTGTAACCCAACCCAAATCTATCTTCTTTCTTTTCTACGGGCAGCAGCTTGCCCCAGCCTTGGGCAGTACCTTCTTTAACAACCTTCCAGGCTTGCTGATAAGACGTTATGAGGTTCCCAGTACAGCAGATGCTTCATTTATGTTCAGGGCCTCAAACCCATGGCTCATAGTTTCATGGATCTCTCCATCCATTTCTATGTACTTGTACGTAGCCAGATAGCTAACAAAGATGTCTTCTTCCCCACAGATGGTGATGATCTGGCCTTCCCACTCAAATTTCAGCTTCTGGTGAAGGGTAGACGTAACAGCGCCAGCGACATGAATCCAGGGTCTACCCAACAAACAGCTGTAGGCCGGCTGAATGTCCATCACATAGAAGGTAGTTTTAAAAGTCTGCGGGCCAATCATCACAGGCAGATCAATCTCTCCAAGCACTGATCTCTTAGAGCCATCAAATGCTCTCACCACCAAATTACTCGGACGCAGTGCCAAGCCATCATACTCTAGTTTCACTAAGGCTTTCTTTGGTAGAACATTGAGTGAAGACCCAGTGTCCACCAGTACATGAGATATAACAGCACCCTTGCATTCCAAGGTGATATGTAAAGCCTTATTGTGGTTACGTCCCTCAGTTGTTAAGTCAGCATTGGTGAAGCCCAGTCCATGACTGGTGTTGACATTTGCCACCACGGTTTCTAGCTGATTAACAGTGATCTCCTCTGGCACGTATGCTGCGTGCAGGACTTTTAATAATGCATTCCTGTGAGCTTCAGAGCACATCAACAGGGATAATATGGAGATTTTTGAGGGAGTTTGGTGAAGCTGATCCACCACTTTGTAATCACTTCTCTTTATGATTCTCATAAACTCGTCTACATCTTGCTCAAAAGATGTCTTCTGAGTTTCTTTGACAGCTGGCTCTTCAAGTACCACACTCTTTCCTTTTGCTTTGGCAGCAGCTTCTGCTTCGGCATTAGGTTTTTGCACTTGTGAGGCAAAAAGGCGTCCGCTTCTGGTGAAGCCTCCGCTTCCCCCAACATTATCAATTTGTGGAGAAGAGGTTGAAGAATCCAAAGTGATTTTCTCTCTGTTGTAGTAGAGGTCAGAGCCATAATGCCAAGGTATGGCATTACTGCTTTCATAAGGAACTGGTCCAGGCACCGTGATGGTAACTGGACTGACTGCTGCAGAGGAGGGTACTGTAATAGTGTGCGGATCGTAGTAAATTGTGACTGGTGATCTGGCAAGAGGTGCCACTGTTTGTTGTTGGAAATTATTGCTGACAGGAACATTTGACGGATCATAGTAGATGGTGACTGCTGAGATAGCTTCATTAATTTCTATTGGCGTTGTAGAAGATTCTGATGAAAAGGTGGATGCTGATGTTGTAGAAGAAATGGTTGTTGAAATCTGATTTGCTGACGTGATGGATGGAGCCATTGCTGATGACATTGATGAATCGGTAGGAATGATTGTTGCTGGTGTTGTAGAAGAATCAGGAATTGTTGTCAAGGGAATTTCTGGATTTGTAGGCGCCATTGTTGAGATCTGAAGGATACCATCCTTGATAAGACCATCTATGCCGCTTCTTAAATTATCACACCCGTTGACTGCAATGTTGCAATACTCACAACCGAGCTCACACCCGGGGAACACCTGGCACTCTAGAAGCTGAGCTTTAATTTCGACCAGAGGTGTTCGAATTTGCGCAACACTGGTGATCAGAGTAGATGGTTTGTCTTCCTCAATGGCATTAATCCTCGGCCCACTATGGTTAGGCATAAGGTTTCTGTTGACATTTGGAGGAGGTGCAAAGTTGAGGGCTTTAGAATCCACCAGATCTTGAACCTTCATTTGCAAAGCCCTGCATTTCTCAGTATTGTGGCCTGGTGCATTGGAATGGAAAGCACATCTGGCATTGACATCGTAATTATTCGGGAGGTTGGAGGGATCTGGGGGTGCCAATGTCCTTAACTCAACCAAGTTAAGCTTCAGGAGTTATGGCAATAAGGCAACATAAGGCATGAGGATAGGATCAATCACCCTATTTGCCTGTGATGGTCTTTGTTGGAAGGGTCTTTGTTGTTGATTGCTGTTGTTATTGTAGGCTCTCTGTGGCGGATACTGAACTTGCGGTTGATAGTGTGGTTATTGTTGTTGTTGATATGTTGGTTGTTGAGGAATCAGAGCTGGAATAGTGACAGCTGCTACTGATCTGTGGACATACTGAGGTCTGCCCCTGCTGGCATGAATGGCATTTGTCTCACCGGTCCTTCGAGGTCCCACAAAAGGCTTCCTGGGATTACTGGATGAACTTGCACCATTATCAGAAATTTTGCCCATTTTTAGTAGACTTTCAATTCTTTCACCAGCTATGACGACATCAGCAAAGCTGGTAGAAGAAAAGGCAGTCAATCTATCAATATATGTTCCTTGCAAAGTATTCATGAACATGTCGGCCATTTCTCTTTCCGACATGGGTGGTTAGACAGCAGCAGCAAGCTGTTTCCACCTTTGGGCATATTCCCTGAAGCTTTCTCTGGAGGATTGAGACATTACCATTAGTAGGGTCCTGTTAGGGGCCATGTCCAGATTGTATTGGTATTGTCTGATGAAGGCCTCAGCTAGGTCCTTCCAGCATCTGATAGTAGCTCTGGTCAAGTGTGAGTACCACTCTCTTGAAGCCCCAATCAAACTGTCTTCAAAATAGAACATCCACAGCTTTTCATCCATGGTATATGCTTTAAGTCTTCCCAGAAAGGACTGTAGATGAGTTCGTGGGCAGGAAGTTCCATTGTATTTCTCGAAGCACGGAGGTTTGAACTTGTGGGGAATTCTTACTCTATCCACTAACCCCATATCATTTACATCAAAACCCAAGGAGTTTTGAGACTCCAAGGACCTCAACTTCTCAGCGATTTCATCAAACCTTCGGTCATAGACTTCATCTCCAGCTCCCATGACAGTAAATTGCTCCTCCTGGAGATCTTCTTGCAATATTCTCCCCCAGTAGTATTTCCTTGCACATTACCCGGGATGTTGACTTCCGGATCTAGATGAGGTCCAAATACAGGTGGATTAACATGAGGCTGTCCCCTCTCATTGTTACTTGTTCCTCCAGTCCCAGGATGAGGTTCCTCGGGAGTTTGTCTCTCTACCAATGCCATTAGCCTTTCCTGACTCTGGGCAAAGCCAGTCATTACAGTCATGAATTGGGCCATTTGGTTTCTCATCTCCACTCTTTCGTTAGCCATCTGGGTTCTGACCTCAGTCAGGTCTTGCTGTACTTGCTCCATTAGAATACCCGGAAGGTTGTTGCGAGTAGGATACCGGTGTGCACGGTTGACAGGGAACACTCTTCTGCGAGCAATATTTCCTGAACCACAACAGAGTTAGAAACAAGCAAAATAATAACAAAACCTACAAAACAAAACAAAAGTTAGTATGCAATGCAATATGCTTATTTGTTTTCCAAGGTATCCAACTTGGTTCTTGGTTTTGACCTTTCCAGACCTCGAGGAAGATGCTTTGATGTTGTTTTGAGAAAAGAAACCCAATGAAAACAAACTAACAGATATATTACAAATGGTGAATCATACATAGTTTGTTTTTTACAACATATGCCCCTGAAGGGTCAAAATACAATGCAAAGAAAAGTACATCGAATGAAAACAACAACAATCAAAAAGTCAGACATCTAGTCCAAACTCATCCTCCTTAACCTCCTTCAGAAGTGCCTCAGTCACTGGACCAGCTGGATGCTCTGTAATGGTCCTAATGAGGAGGTTCCTGGTGGCAATGGCAGTGGTCAGCTTCTTGTGCCTATCTTGGTCCTTTGACCTCTTCAAACCAGCCCTAAGCTTCAACTCTGAAATCTCCTTCTGGGCTGCCAGCAAAGCTTCCTGTTGCTTCTTTTCATTGGCCTCTAACTGCTCAATCCTGGCTTGAGTTCTCTTATCTTCTTGAGTACGGGCTTCATTGATCCTGACCCACCTAGCTTGACTTTCTTGCAGATAGAGATCAGTCCTAGCCTTCTGAAGCTTGGCCTCTTTACAGGCATTCTTCAATATTTGCTCCCCAACTCTTGCTTTCTTGATGTAGTCCTCTGTTTTCTCAATCTTGGCCAGATGCTCCACCCTAAGTTTCTCCAACCTCTCAATGTCCAGACGATCATCACTCCTCTCCCAGAGGGTCTTCTTCAGAGCTTGAGACAGATTCTCATTCCTTTCCTTCAGCTTCTCAAATTCTTCCAGGCTGATAGTGGCTGCTGGCTGTACTGTGGATGGTCCAGGTATGTCCTCCAAGGTGAAGGGCATTCCAGTAATCTGAGCTCTAGCATGGGACCAGTCATAGTACTGAGCTGAAGCAACATTATTGCACCTTCCCAGAATAGCCATCCCTTTTGTCTGGATGTTGTCCCAAGTGTAAACACCCCAAATTTGCCCTCACCCATTCACACCATGGCTTGTGATCATTTCATATGCATAAACACCATCATAGCATCTCATACCACATTTTTGATTCACTGCATAGATTCTAAGTCATCTGCATCTAGGGTTTGTGATCTGAGCAATCCAAGAGCTTCTTGAGCCACTCCAAAGGCCATCAATCACTTCAAAGGGGTCCATGTGTGTTCAAACATCATGTTATGTCCTCTCAAAGTCAAGAATGTCAAAAAAAAATCACAAGAACTGAGAATGGTATGGAAGCAGAGCCAGACTTGACTGCACAGATGACCTAAAATTAGGGTTTTGGTTTCAGAGGCCATAGCTCCAATTTTTTTGGTCATTCTTGTTTCTATTGGTCTCTATATGTTATAGGGAGTATGCATATCAATTTTCATGAAGAAATTCCATGGGGAAGTCATCTGATCAAGAGTTGACTTTTCAAGCAAGTCAGTGTAAAATCAGGGCATCTGAGGCCCCCAATGACCCAACCAAAGGGTGTTCTTCATCATTTTGATTGTGTATGATCTTTATTTGATCATGGAAGATATTGGAAGTTCACAAAATTGAAGAATTTCAAGTCTTTTGCAAAGTTGACTTTTTGGGAAAGTTTGACTTTTAATGAAATTGCCATTTTAGGAAACTTTTTCAACCTTTACTTTTTGATTCAAAAATGCTTCAAATGGAAAAACTTTGGTCATGAAAGTTGTAGAATGGATCATTCCCTTTTCAAAAAATACAAGAACATGACCTAATTCATTATGGATCAAAAGTTATGGCTTGTCAAAGTTGGCTAAAATCATAAAATTTCAAAGTTTCCACCAAAGAGGCATTTTGCAAAATGACTTGATCAAGTGTTCTAAAGCTACCAAATGGACTTCTAAACTTCACAACATGATCATATGGCTTCTAAAATTCAGAATAGACCAAAGAAGTTTGCACTTTAATGCATTGAAACTCATGAAATCTCAAAGGAACCAAACTTGAACCAACTTGCAAAACTCATCATAAGTTATGAACCACTTGCTGCCTAGCCTCTAAACTCTTTTCACAGCATCCCTTGATTCAAGCTGAGCCCAAGCATGCCAAGAAGAAAGTGGTACCATAGACCATACCTCAAGTACAAGTCAATTTGACATTTTGGCAACTTGCCCATACCAATCACAATAGGCCAGCACCAACTCTCTGACCTATCACAATTGTTTATACACATCAAAGGCAAGCCAAAGCAGATAACAACACTCTCTGATCTTGCCCATAGCCATAGTTATCAAAATCTCCTCATTTTGCAAGAGCCTTCGAAACAGTCAGCACAAGCCTCAAACACAAAAACCAACTTCACAAATCAACTCAACACACTTTCCTGATCACAAAGCACCCATCACCATTGCCTTAAACTCCCAGAATCACAAATACGATTCTCACCTCACCTTGAGCAGAACCTCTGCCATTTTCCAAACCAGCCACTACAAACTTCTTCTAAGAATCAAGACTTCATCAGGGGCCTAAGAGGAGTAGTTTGCACGAAGAGAGAGGGTCAGAAAGTTGCAAACTGAGAAAGCTCAAAGCTCAGGTATACCAAGAACTTTTTTTTCCAGAAATGAGTTTTTAAGTTTCTAATTTGTTCCTCATGCTTTGCTGATCATTCTGATGTTCTTAGTTTTGAAAATGGTTGAGAAATAAGCATTTAATCTTGTTCTGAAACTCTTCTGACCTAAAATTTTTTGGCTTCGATTCACATGATTGATGAATGAGAAATGAGTTTTGGTTAGGGGTTTTGATTCAGTGATGTGTGGGGATGATTTCTGGGCTTTTAGTTTTCATTTTTGTGAAGTTTGGAGGATTTTAGAGATTTTCAGGGAGGGAGGTCACCGGAGAAGACGACCGGAGCTCGTCTCCGGTGACCTGAGAGTGATTAAGTGGTAATTAGGGTTAGGGCACCAGGTTTGAATGTGAGCCACTGGATGTTGTTTCCCGCGCGCGTTTGGAAGGCTGAGATCATGTCATTAGTCATTAATTAGGTTTAATTTAATTAATTAATTGAGATTAGTTCAGTTTAAATGTGGACCTTAGGATAGCGCGCCAAGTCAACTCTCACAAGCCCAGAATCAATCCTGGCTCTCCATTGCGCATACTTTCCCTTTTATTTCATTTTTAATTCATTCCTTTTATTTTAATTTGTGCATTTTATTTAAAATAGCAAAACAATTTTAAAAATTCTGAAAATTTTTGTATAAACTTTTATGAATTTTCAGAAACCAAAAACATTTTTATTTTTATTTTTTGCATTAAAAAATATTTTTAAATTATTTAAAAGTTTATTTTTAATTAATTAATGAGAATTAATTAATTAAAAATACTTTTAGGTATTTAAAAATCACCAAAAAATTCATGAAACCTTTAAAATCATTTAGAAACATTGTCCAACCTTCAAACCAAATTTCTTTTTTGATCTTGATGCATTTTGACAATTTTCCATGGAATTAATTTCATTTCAAAGCATTATTTTGATCCAATGTTCAAAAATTCATTTCTGCCTAGTCTTTGAGAGTTGGACTTTGGTTCTTTTTGCATTGTGTCTTGCATATCATGTAGTTTGTGAGATTAAATTGGCATGAATTGATCTTGCATTTTCCATTTGTTTGACATTTTTCTTGTCAAAGTACCTCAAAACCCTAATAAACTTAGGAAATTCATAATTCTCATTAGGTTAAGAGTTAGAACCCCTCCTTTGGGCAGTGAGTTTGTGTAGGGTTAGGGTTCCTTTGAATGCATTTTCATTTTTTTATCTTGATGTTTGCTTCTGATTTTGGTTTTTGTTTGGTGCATTGGTCATAAACCCTAATTTGGGCTTCCTTTTGCATTCATCTTGCATTTGCTTTCATACCATGACTTGCCATAGCATTTTGTGCATCCATTTGATTCATTTGACATCTTAAGACATATTAGAATCATGTTTGATCATTGCATCTTGTATTTGCCATGTTGTATGCCATTTGCACTTCATAACCTTTCATGTATGATCATGGTTCTTAACTTGTTTCATTTGCATCCATAAGCTTGTATGATCATCCCCTTGCTTTGTTTCATGTTTGTATCATCTCATAGCATCATTAACATCATGTATGTGCTTCTGGTTTTGATTTGCATCATGCCATTTCATCTCATTTTGCATTGCATTGCATTTCTTTCATTAACTTTTCAGGTGGTAAGTAACTTTGGGAAGTGAATTTGCCTTCACTTCTCACAATTTCTTTTCATCTCTCTTATGAATCATTGCTGCATTTTATCTTGTGTTTGAGATTGAGCTTGCTCTTTCTTCTCCATCTTACTTTCTTTCTTCAAGTGACTTGACTTCTTGAATGAAGCAAGTTACTTTGCTTCTCTTTGCTCCTTTCATCTGCTTCCTGGTGGTTCCTCTGAAGACTTCTTTCTTAAACCTCACAAACCTTAGGAACAACCAAGCATGACAATAATTAGGGTTTTGATTAGTCCCCCATTTAGATTTTACCTTTGTGTCTCTTTGAGTCTTCTCTTCTCATCTCATAATCAAGGACTAAACCCTAAAGGCTTTAAGGCTTTGTGATTAAGCTTATGCCTGCATCCTTCTATTAGGATGGAGTGTTTAAATTTAATCCTAAGTGTTAAACCCTTAATGTGTTTAAATCCTTTAATCAATTCATCTAATAATCATCAAGACATCAAGCTTGTAACTTGGGCCTTGCATTAGGGTTCTAATTCTTCCTTAATTGGTTAAGAAGGACTAACCCTAGTGTTAATGGACAAGTCCCCCTCAAGTTGTCTTACAAACCCTAAAAATCACTTCATCATCATATCATTAAATAAAATCCACTTAACTAAAGGCTTGTTTTGTCATGAGTTTAATCCCTAATCATGGATTAAGTTGAGGAGCTTTCCTCAGCTTAAACATTCTCATCTATTATCCTTCTATTAGGATGGTGTAATGAGTCTGTTTAATCCCTGATTATGGCTTAATCTCATTACTTAACACTAAACAAAAACACCAAAAACATCTAAATAATCACAAGTAGGTTAATGATCCTAATCCTACACCATGGTGATTAAGTGTGAGAAGCTGACTTAACACTTAAGGTACTCTCATTACCCCTAATCAGAGGGAAGATGTGATGAGTCTACTAAATCCATTGGTTTAGGCTTAAGCTCATTTTCTTATGACAAACTTTCAAAAAGCAATAAAAGATTGAAAACTCAAAAACAAACAATAATCGTCTCCTCCGGGATTCTTTTCTCATCACCTTCACTCACAAACGAGAACTCGCTTCTTCCGTCTAATGCAAGACAGTTTGCACCTGAGCCAGACAGGTCACACACTTGAGCATTGACAAGTAAGCAGTTCACAAGTCAATTCATCTTTCAGTCTCTTTGGGTTGAACTACGGTGTTCTGACTTCCTCATTGCACGAGAGGATACGTAGGCATAACTTAACAGTTATCGAACAAAAGTCTCTGTATATTCCCCCTCTTTCCAGCATTATTTTCTCAACCTCATTATCATGAGCATTTCATCTTTGTTCTTACACTGACACTTCACTTATACACTTCACTTCTCTTACACTGACACCTGTACATCTTTTTCCAGCTCCTTTGATACACAGATTGCACTGACACTACCCCTTTAAAACACAAATCTTTTAAGCGTGGATCCCGTCGAGTACGACGGACAATCTGGGTGCTAATACCTTCCCAGGTTGTAACCAACCCCCTTTCTCAGTCTCTCTGGTTCGCAACCGTCTTATCCATCTCTTTCTAGGTCTATGCAGCATTGCCTTTCCTTCGGGATAAAAATGCCTAGCTGGCGACTCTATTCACTTCCTGTGAGTTCACTCCTGTGTGTTCTCACATCCATCTTTCGTCGACTGTTCGCGTCTGTACCTTTATCTGGGCCATTTCCCATTTATCGGGAGCGACAGCTTGGCGACTCTGCTGGGGATGCCTTATACTGTAACCAGGGCTTCTGGTTCTTTTTGTGGGTTCCTCCTAGCGCTTGTTTGATTTGTGTTTACTGGGGTGTTATGTGCTATTTGTGTTTGTATATTTGTTTTATTTATCGCTTTATATACAGTTTGTTTACTGCTTTCTTTACAGTTTTATATACATCATACTGTCATACTGTGTTTGGCTGGATCTGGTTTTGCTTTGGTGGGTGGGGTTCTACTGAGAGTTAAGGTCCTATACCTGGGACCTGAGTGACACCTAGGCTAGAGTGGTTCATGTTCTTTCCCATTCCATTTCGGTCTGGTGCGGGAATATGAAACACGGTTCAGATATGGGTTTCTTCTTGAGAACTCTGTGCTACAGATTTCCTGTAGTGCTAGGGCTATCTGGGAAGCCTGCTAAGTCTGGATGACCTTTAGTATTGACCTTCAGAAACTGAGGTGAATTAGAGGAGGATCTTTTATGGTTATTGTAAACACTGTACCTCCGGGTTAGAAGTGTTTACACTTCTCATAACTGACCCAAGTCTGAGGATCCTTGTTTTAGAACATCACCTGTGAGGGGGGTTGGGCTGTTTACAGGTTTGCAGGTGCCCTTGACCTCAGCATACCCTGTTACTTTATTTTGATTAAGAGTACTCCATTTTGGAAACAGTTCTTGTGATTTTTAACCCTGGATATGTGACTCTTTATTTGAGTCCCCCACCTTGGTTACTGGACTTATGAACCTCCATCTGGACTTCTTGAACATACATGGACCTATATCAAGGCAGTTAATCAGATCCAGCCTGATCACAAACCCTTGCATATCATCTGCATACATCATCATTGCATCATTTAACATTTGCTTATTTGTTTTTCAGGGTATCCATATTGTATATTGGCTTGGTTTTTACCCCTTCATCTGCATAGACCTATCTTCACCAGCATCTGCTTCAGCTTTTCCTCATCAGCTATCTGCTTCAGTCACCTGCATCACCAGTCTCATCCTGTCAGTGGCCCATCTTCTAGTAGCAGTCATCATCATCAGCATCTGTTCTTCAGCAACATGGCACCTAAGAAGAGCAACATCTCCTATCATTTCTTTGAGCCTGAGCTAGCTGGCATCAGGAAGGTTCAGGCCCTGATTACTCCAGACCATATACCACTATTTAGAGAACATTATGGAGGAATCCTTGATGTGGTTATGGATTTGGACCCTTCACAGAGGAGCTTGATTCATACTTGCTTGCAGTTCTATGATCCCCCTCTGAGGTGCTTCACCTTCCAGAATTTTCAGTTGGGACCCTTGTTGGAAGAGTATTCATCACTGATTGGTGTACCTATCAGGGGTGGAGTCCCCTTCAACCCTGAGATGGCATTCCCTAGTAATGAAGAGGTGGCAAAGGCATTGTATCTAGAACCAGTTCTGATTGGGCAGAACATGACAGCAAAGGCTGGGATCTCTGGCCTACACTTGGATTTCTTGACCTCTCAGGCTATTCTGAAGGCTTCCTTGGGGGAGTGGAAGGCAGTTTGTGCATTATTAGCCCTAAGCATATATGGGGTCATATTATTTGCAGATGAGCCTAAGTTTATTAGCAAGAATGCAATCCATCTTTTCATTCTGAGGAACCCAGTGCCCACCTTACTGGGAGATTTCTACTACTCTGTCCACCAGAGGAATGAAAAGCAAAGGGGAAGACTGGTGAGATGCTGTGCTCCTTTGTTCCATACTTGGCTGCTCAAACATTTGCCAAAGACTGATGCATTCTTGAACCCTCACCAGCAGAAAAATTGGGCTAGGAGGCTTGTTGCTCTAACCTCAGATGACATCAGGTGGTGCACTCAGAGCACTAAGGGCAGAGACATCATTACTAGTTGTGGGCAATTTCCCAATGTACCTCTGATAGGAGTGAAGGGTTGCATCAATTACAACCCTCTGTTATTCAAAAGACAATTGGGCTATGCATTAGTCCACCCTCCTAGAGTACAGGATCTAGCTGAGACCCTTTATTGTGAGAGCAAGCCTAATCTGGCTATTGTCAGGCAAGCATCCTGGGCTTGGGACAATGTCCAGACTAAAGGGGTAACCATTCTTGGGAGATGCAACAATGTGGCTTCTGCTCAATACTATGAGTGGTCTCATGCCAGGGCTCAAATTTCTGGGATGCCCTTCACCATTGAAGATGTACCTGGACCTTCTACAGCACCGCCTCCAGCAACTGTCAGCCTGGAAGAGTTTGAGAAGCTCAAAGAGAGGAATGAGAATTTGTCTAAGGCCTTGAAGAGAACCCTCTGGGAGAGGAGTGATGGTCGGCTGGACATTGAAAGGTTAGAAAAGCTAAAGTTGGAGCATCTAGCCAGGATTGAAAAGTCAGAAGACTACATCAAGAAGTCAAGGGCTGGAGAACAGATTTTGAAGAATGCCTGCAAAGAGGCCCAGTTCCAGAGGGCTAGGACCGATCTTTATCTGAAGGAGAACCAAGCTAGGTGGGACAGGATCACCGAAGCTTGCACTCAGGAGGATAAGAGAACTCAGGACAAGATTGAGCAATTGGAGGCTAATTCAAAGGAGCAACAGGAAGCCCTGCAGGAAGCCCAAAGGGAGATCTCAGAATTGAAACTCAGAGCTGGTGTGAAGAGGTCAAAGGACCAGGGCAGACACAAGAAGCTAACTGCAGCTATTGCAACCAGAAATCTTCTCATCAGGAACCTCATAGAGCATCCAGCTGACCCTGTGACTGAAGCACTTCTGAAGGAAGTCCAGGAGGATGAGTTTGGTCTTGGTGTCTGACTTTTTGCTTGTTGTTGCTTTCATTTCATTGTACTTTTCCTTTTTTATGTTGTATTTTTGACCCCCCAGAGGGCATGTATTGTAAAAAACAAACTATGTATGTTTTTCCTTTTGTAATATATTTACTAGTTTGTTTTTATCTGAGTTTCTTTCAAGCAACATCAAAAGCATCTTCCTCAGGGGTCTGGAAAGGTCAAAACCAAGTGCCAAGCCGGTTACCTTGGAAACAAATAAGCATACTGCATTGCATACTAACCTTTGTTTGTTTTGTAGGTTTGTTTTGTTTTGTTACTAACTCTGTTGTGATCTCAGGAACTATTGCTCGACGTCGGGTGTTTCCACTCAACCGTCCACACAGATATCCCACCCGCAACAACCTTCCGGGCATACAAATGGACCAAGTACAGCAGGACCTTACAGAGGTCAGGACTCAAATGGCCAATGAGAGACTAGAAATGAGGAATCAGATGACTCAGTTTATGGAGGTGATGAATAATATGGCTCAAAGCCAAGAGAGATTAAAAGCACTGGTAGAGAGGCAGAATCAGGAAGACCCCCATCTAGGGACTGCTGGGACAAGCAATAATGAGAGAGTTCAACCTCACGTTAATCCTCCAGTCTATGGACCCCACCTTCATCCAGAGATCATCATCCCTGTTAATGTGCAAGGGACTGCCACTGCAGGCAGAGTATTACAAGAAGACCCCCAGGAAGACCAATTTACAGTGATGGGAGCTGGGGAGGAAGCCTATGACAGACGGCTAGATGAGATTGCTGAGAAACTGAGATCCCTGGAGTCCCAGAATTCTTTGGGCTTCGATGTTATGGACATGGGTCTAGTGGACGGAGTCAGGATTCCCCACAAATTTAAACCTTCGTGCTTTGGAAAGTACAACGGAACTTCCTGTCCCCGAACCCATTTACAATCCTTTCTGGGGAGGCTGAAGGCATATACCATGGACGAAAAGCTATGGATGTTTTATTTTGAAGATAGCTTAACAGGAGCTTCAAGGGAATGGTACTCTCACCTGACTAGAGCAACCATCAGGTGCTGGAAGGACCTGGCTGAGGCCTTTATCAGACAATACCAGTACAACTTAGATATGGCTCCCAACAGGACCCTCCTGATGGGGATGTCTCAATCATCCAGGGAAAGCTTCCGGGAGTACGCTCAGAGGTGGAGACAGCTTGCTGCTGCTGTCCAGCCACCCATGTCAGAGAGGGAGATGGCTGATATGTTTATGAACACCCTCCAAGGGACATACATTAACAGGCTAGCTGCCTTTTCTTCCACTAGCTTTGCTGACGTGGTCATAGCCGGGGAAAGAATTGAGAGCCTATTAAAGATGGGTAAGATTTCTGACAACGGTGCGAGCTCGTCCAGCAACCCCAGAAAGCCTTTTGTAGGCCCAAGAAGAACTGATGAGACCAATGCTATCCATACCAACAGGGGCAGACCCCAATATGTTCATAGGTCTGTGGCAGCAGTCACCATCCCCGCTCCAATTCATCCTCAACCAACTTATCAACCACAGCAACAAAATTACCAGCAACAAACTCAGTATCCTCCTCAGAGAAATTATAACAACAACAACACCAACAACAACAATCAGCAAAGACCATATCAACAGAGACCTTCTCAGGCCAATAGGGTGATCGATCCGATCCCTATGCCTTATGCCACGTTATTGCCACAACTCCTAAAACTCAACCTGGTTGAGCTAAGGACATTGGCACCTCCAGATCCTACCAGTCTGCCCAGAAATTATGACGCCAGCGCCAGATGTGCTTTTCACTCGAATGCACCTGGCCACAGTACAGAGAAGTGCAGAGCTTTGCACATGAAAGTACAGGACTTGGTGGATTCCAAAGCTCTAAACTTTGCACCACCACCAAATGTTAACAAGAACCCTATGCCACACCACGGAGGACCCAGAATCAACGCTATTGAGGAAGGTAAGCCGTCTTACTTGATAACCAGTGTGGGTCAGATTCGGACACCCTTGGTAGAGATTAAAGCTCAACTCCTTGAATGTCAAATGTTCCCGGGATGTGAGCTAGGATGTGCTTATTGCAACATTTCAGTGAATGGGTGTGATAACTTGAGAGATGGCATAGATGGTCTCATCCAGAGTGGCCTGCTTCAAATCACAACATCAATACCTACCAATCCAGCAATCTCCTTAACAACAGTTCCCGAGTCTTCTACAACTGCAACAACCATTGTTCCAAACAACTCTTCAATCTCATCAGCAAATGCTTCATCTGTTACTTCAACGGACCAGATATCAACAAACATCCCTTCTACAACTTCAGCACCCCTTCATTCAGAATCTCCTACAACAACAACATCCATCCAGTCAACAATGTCTCCTACAATACCAACAGCAAACAATGAAAGTGTCTCAACGGTTACAATTTATTATGATCCTGCAAATGATTCTGCCTACAACTCACAAAATGTCACTCCTATCAGAGCACCAGTCACAATATACTATGATCCACATACTATCATGGTCCCTTTTGCAGCTGCCATCAGTCCAGTCACTATCACGGTGCCTGGGCCAGTACCTTATGAAAGCAGTAATGCCATCCCTTGGCATTACGGCTCCGATCTATACTGCGAAGGACAGAAAATCACTCTTGAATCATCAACTTCTTCACCACAAATAGACAATGTGGGGGGAGGCGGAGGCTTCACTCGAAGCGGACGTCTTTTCGCCCCACAAATTCCAAGACCCATTGCTGAAGCAGAAGCTGCTGCCAAGGCAAAAGGGAAGAGCATGGTGCAAGAAGAGCAAGTTGTTAAAGAAGCTTTGAAAACCCCTTTTGATCAGGAGGTTGATGAATTCATGAGAATCATCAAGAAAAGTGATTACAAGATAGTGGACCAGCTTCACCAGACACCTTCCAAGATCTCCATTTTATCATTGCTAATGTGCTCCGAGGCTCATCGGAACGCACTATTAAAAGTCTTGCACGCAGCTTATGTGCCAGAGGAGATTACCGTCAATCAGTTGGAAGCTGTGGTTGGAAATGTTAATGCTAGTAATGGACTAGGATTTACCAACATTGATTTGACTACGGAAGGTCGCAATCATAACAAGGCTTTGCACATTACCATGGAGTGTAAGGGTGCAGTTCTTTCACATGTACTGGTAAACACAGGGTCATCCCTCAATGTCTTACCTAAAAAAGCCCTTGTGAAGCTGGAGTATGAAGGATTGGCATTACGTCCCAGCAACTTGGTAGTGAGAGCCTTTAACGGCTCTAAGAGATCAGTTCTGGGAGAAATGAGTTGCCTATAATGATTGGCCCACAAACTTTCAAAACGACCTTCTACGTGATGGACATTCAGCCGGCCTACAGCTGTTTGTTGGGTAGACCATGGATACACGCCGCTGGCGCCGTGACCTCAACCCTTCACTAGAAGTTAAAATTCGAGTGGGAGGGCCAAGTCGTTACTATTTGTGGAGAGGAAGATATTTTTGTTAGCCATCTGGCTACATACAAGTATATTGAGATGGATGGGGAAATCCACGAGACCATGAGTCAGGGTTTTGAAGCCCTAAACATCAACGAAGCGTCTGCTGTACTTGGGACCTCCATGACATCCTACCAGCAAGCCAGGAGGGTTGTTGAGGAGGGGAATGCTCAAGGCTGGGGCAAGCTGTTGCCTGTGGAGAAGAAAGAAGATAGATTTGGGTTGGGTTACAAACCAACTCAACAAGATCAAGTAGAGGCTGCTAAGAAGCCCAGTTTTGTTAGTGGGGGGATGCTCACCCCTGATGCTGTTAACAACTTGGAAGATGAGTCGGAAGATGAACGCAACCTGGAGAGCTGGATACGTCCAAGGATCCCGGGGAGCCGTATCTCAAACTGGTCTTCCCAGGAAATTATAAGAGTTACTCCTGCAGAGTAATTATTATTTCCTGTATATTTTAAGCATGCATCAAGTCTTGCATCTTGCCCAAGATGACAAGACTCATTTTGTAATCGGGCCATCTGTAATTTTTGTGCAACAAGATTAATCAATGAAATATCAGACATCTTTTGCAAATGAGTCTTTTTCTTTTCCGCTCACTGTTTTTCCATTTTTCTTTTTGTACAAAAAATAAATGGCAATGTTTTCAAAATGATAACTCTATTTCACTTTTCTAAACAAGATTAAAATCAATCACTAAAATGAACAAACTGAACCCTTGCAGAGAGTGCCTTCCAGACCGCACCGACAACAACACGGCTATGACTTCGTATGACTTTGACAATCCGATCAATCAAGCTGATGAAGGGGTTGAAGAAGATTACGAGCTTCCTGAAGAGCTAGCCAGGTTGTTGAGACAAGAGGAGAAGGTTATCACTCCTCATCAGGAGGAGGTCGAAACAATTAATCTTGGTACAGATGAAGATGTGAAAGAAGTTAAAATCGGGGCCTGCTTACAAGACTCAGTGAAGAAACAAATGATTGACCTGCTTCAAGAATATGTGGATGTGTTTGCTTGGTCTTATCAAGATATGCCAGGGTTGGATACCGACATTGTTATGCACAAGCTGCCTTTAAGAGAAGATTGCCCACCGGTTAAACAGAAACTGCGCCGCACTCGCCCGGATATGGCAATGAAAATCAAAGAAGAGGTACAAAAGCAGTGGGACGCCGGGTTCCTTGCTGTAACTAGCTATCCACCGTGGGTTGCTAATATAGTACCTGTGCCTAAGAAAGACGGTAAAGTGAGGATGTGTGTTGACTACCGGGACCTGAACAGAGCCAGCCCAAAAGATGACTTCCCATTACCTCACATTGATGTATTGGTTGATAATACGGCTCAGTTCTCGGTATTCTCCTTCATGGACGGATTTTCAGGATACAATCAGATCAAAATGTCACCTGAAGACATGGAGAAGACAACTTTCATCACACCTCGGGGCACGTTCTGTTACAAGGTAATGCCATTCGGATTGAAGAACGCTGGTGCAACATATCAACGGGCTATGGTAACATTATTCCACGATATGATCCATAAAGAAATCGAGTGTTATGTGGATGACATGATTGCCAAGTCCCTTACAGAAGAAGACCACCTGGTAAATCTGCTGAAGTTATTCAAGCGTCTGAGGAAGTACCAACTGAAGCTGAACCCCAACAAGTGCACATTCGGGGTGCAATCTGGTAAGCTGCTGGGTTTTATTGTAAGCGAGAAAGGGATTGAGGTTGACCCTGATAAAGTCAAAGCCATTCAAGAAATGCCTGCACCGAAGTCTGAAAAAGAAGTTCGAGGGTTTCTAGGAAGATTGAACTACATCTCAAGGTTCATATCTCACCTTACAGCAACCTGTGAACCCTTGTTCAAGCTGTTAAGAAAAGAACAGACGGTCAGGTGGAATGAAGACTGCCAGAGGGCTTTTGACAAGATCAAAGAATACCTGCAAGAACCACCAATCCTTATGCCTCCAATTGAAGGAAGACCTTTGATAATGTACTTGACAGTATTAGAAGAGTCGATGGGGTGTGTGTTGGGCCAGCATGACGAGTCTGGTCGAAAAGAGTATGCAATATACTACCTGAGCAAAAAGTTTACCGACTGTGAACAAAGTTATTCACTGCTCGAGAAAACTTGTTGTGCTTTAGCGTGGGCTGCTCGCCGACTGAGACAGTATATGTTGACCCACACTACCTTATTGATCTCTAAGATGGACCCAGTCAAGTACATTTTCGAGAAGCCAGCTCTTACCGGACGGGTTGCAAGATGACAAATGATTCTCACGGAATATGACATTCAGTACACATCTCAGAAAGCCATCAAGGGCAGTGTATTGTCTGAATATCTTGCTGAGCAACCTATTGATGATTACCAGCCTATGAGATTTGACTTCCCTGATGAAGACATCATGTTCATAAAAGCGAAAGATCATGAAGAGCCTGTTCACACTGAAGGGCCTGACCCGGAAGAGGAATGGACTATGATGTTTGATGGGGCTGTTAATATGAATGGCCGTGTGTAACACGGTGGGAGAACTGACTTTAAGTAATGTTGCGGATAGCAAGAGTCGCCACCGACTTTTATTTTATCCATAAGGAAAGGTTATAAAAGAACAGGAAAGACCTTAGAGAATATTTCGGGTCCGGGGGGTAGGTTATGAAAAGGGAAGGTATTAGCATCCTTTTCATCCATGGTTATCCATGGGCTCTTAGGTACTTAAGCTCATTTTAAATTGTTTTTTGAAAGTGTAGTGTGTGAATAGAAAAATTTTCAGAATAGTTTAATAATAATCCATGTACGGATGTGTAAGAAACTTGTTTGAAAATTTGTTTGAAATTGTTAAGTTTGAAAATTTTTTTGAAGTGAGCAAGTACATAAGAGGAACTTACCCTAAAATTTAAAGTCTTTCTTGTTCTTTTTTCCTTTCCTTGGTAAGACTATCCCTACTATTAAGGAGTAGGTAGTCTTTACCTTGGATGTAAGGGACATGTGAGGGACATTCTGATTATGAAAGCAACTGTGGGGTGTAATAAGCATAAGGAAGGGACTATCATCATTTATTTCGAAGGGACTCGATTCGTATAGGCAACCATGAGGGACTTTGATGATTTTCTTTCGAGGGACTTGCTTTATACACCCCACTTAACCATTATTCGTAGGCAACCTGAGGGATAACCTTAGAAATGTGAGACGGCGATTAAAATCGACTTACGTGTGTGTGAGTGTTTATTTTAATTATCTTATATTAACATGATCTAAATTTATTTTAAATAACATACATATTAACAACTCCCTAATTACTAACCATAGCAATAATTATAATATTACAAAATTTACATCCGAGAAACAATTACAATATAATAATAAAATAGCAAATTAAACAATAAGCAATAAATGATAAAAATAAATAATAAGGGGTTAGTAACAATAAAATAATAATAATAATTTAGAAATAATGAACAAGGTTAGAAATATAATAATAAATAATAATATGGTTAGTAAATATAATAATAAGAATAATTAGAAGGAATAAACAAGTTTAGAATAATAGAAATATAATATAATAATACATAACAATTTAGTTAGTAATATAATAAGAAAAATTTTTAAGCACAATATAATTATAAATTTTGATTATTTACAAAAATTTAATTATATAAAAAAAATATTTAGACATTATATAAACTTTAAGTATCATAAGAACATATTTACAAAACTTTATATTAAATATTTGCATTTATAAGATTTAATTTTATTTACAAAAAGTTATAATATATACATATTAACTATATTAAGAAAAAAAAAATTATTTGGAAAATAAAATTAGGTTAAAGTTCATTTAGAAAATATTTTAGAGTTTGGAAAATTAGGGTTTATATTTTTTTGGGGTTTTATTAGAAAATAATTTTAAGATTTAATTTATAATACAATATCACATACATATATAATTTAATTACAAGGTCAAACAAAAATTAATATATTTTTAGAAATTAAAAAAAAACAACAAACATGCCATATTATCATTTTTTATTATTTATAAACATATATTCCAAAAATTATATTTAATTTAAGATTATAATACATAAAATAAATAAAAGAAGAAAAAGTATAAAAACTTACCTGACTGGGATTTGAACCCAGATCAGTCTGTTTGCAACCAACAAGAAAAACCATCAGGCCACCACGCACGCAGGTGAGAAAGAGGAGAGCCCAATTGCTTTTGTTCCTTGCCTTTGAAAATCCAGAAAAAATAAATGAACAAAAAGGCCTGGGGTGAGAATCGTACCCAGGACCTTTAGATTACCAACATGCGCGCACATCCACCTGGCTGGGAGAGCCTTCCTGGTTATTGAATGGCATTGAGCCATAATATATTAAGTCTTTCATTACCTGGAAAAAAAATAGAAAAAACAATGTACGAGTCCAAGACTCGAACCCAGGTCACGCTGACTACACACACAAGCCTTTACCACTGGACCACATGCACGCGTGTGATTACAAAACAGCAAAACAACATAAAATAAATTAATCATAATTTGAATTTGAATCTTGGCGCCAGGGGATCGTCTTCAACCTTGTGACCTTCAAAATTTGCTGCGGTTTCTTCTATGACTTTTCCTGCGAAAAACAAAACCCTAGCAAAACCTACGAAACACAATGGGCAACCAAACAGTGAAATTTTACAAAATTGAAAGCATAAATACAATCCAGAGGTCGATTCAAATCCAGCCATGGTCTTAGAAACCATTTATATTCAATGGATCATGAAACCCTAAGATGAAGGTCATAAACCATAGAATGGCATTATACGATTCGGCCATGTTTTTTTCAATTAACCTGCCCAGAATTCATCACAAACCTTCCTTGAACACAAATCAATAAGCAAAATCCATTAATATCAAGTAAATTGTTATGAACGAAAAATCAAAAAAAACATGAAAAGAATGATTCGGGTTCATCCATATGCTATGTTATAAGGCCATGTAGTGATCTGGTTATGCTCAATGATCATCATAGAAGAGATTGGTGTGCTTGGAATGTGTTGAAACTACCTTCAATTCAAAATCCGATTATGAGTTTTGTTTGAAATTTTTGAAGTTGGAGAGTGTTATTTGAGGCTGCCAAATTCGTGAATGAGGGTTGCTTCATGTTGTCTTCTTATAGTAGACTCAATTAGGTCAAAAAGATTCATTGTTTTGGTGGAAGAATTGATATTTTGAGATTGAGAAAGATCATGCCATGAAAGTTCAATATTTTGTACCAATGCCTTCTATTTCAAGCCATTCCACATAACTCTTGTATCAACTTATTCCATACTGATTTTATGACTTTCTAAAATCAATAAATCAATTAAATCTTCACATTTAATATTTTATTTAAATTTAAAATGATTTTAAGAATAAAAAATCATAATAAATTAATTAAATAAAATAAAAATTATGAAAATATTATCGAAATTTCGTGCAAGATGTTATTGTATGGGTTGGGTCATAATTTGGCCAGCCCATTTGGAGAAAATTGTTTTTAGGCCCCCTTTTTCAATATAAACCATCACAAAATTGCCCAACTTTGCAAGGACACATCTCCCTCAATTTTAAAGGTATGAGGGTGTTCTTGGACTTTTTTGGAAAGCTTGAAGAGTCCTCTAAACAACCCCATTGGTTTCAGGTCCATATCATTTACCAATCTCAAGTCATGCCCTTTTGAAGTTGTTGACTTTTTGTTGACTTTTGAAATGACCTATAATGTCTTGGATCATATCTTTCAAATGAAGCATTTTTGGGCTTAACCTTCAACATCAAAGTTGTAGAGAATTCAATTTCCTTTAAAATGAGCTTTGGATGGAGACTTGGTGATGAAGTATGTGAAAGTTATGGCTGGTCAAAGTTCAGTTGACTTTTACTGAGGAAACCCTAATTTAGAAACTCCTGATTATTGATGATCTGGAATCTCCTTGATGAATCATGATCAACCCTTGATCAAATGATGAATTTTACTTCATATACTTGATGTTGGCAAAAAATCATGAAGTTTGACTTTGGTTTGACCACAGTTGACCTTAGTTTGACTTTTTAACTGCATTGACTGATTTTGACTTATCTGATCATCTGACTGAGCAAACCTTTGAGAAAAGTCTTGAAACTTGACATGGGGGTTCTTACACACATATAAGATGTTATGAAGCTTACTTGAGGTATTGGAAGTCCTTTTAGCCTGATTAAAGTCAAAACCCTAGTTTTGGATACACTGCTTAGGAGGTGCATTGTCTGAGGGAATTGTCAACTCCTTTGACCAATTGTGAACTATGTGAACCTTGTGAATCTTCATAAAATGTCTTGTGATACTCATGGGAGGTATTGTGAAGCTTGTGAACCTTGTGAACCTCATGAAGTGGCTTTGTAGACCTCATAAACCTCAGGAAAGCTTTGTAACCATTGTGAAACTTGTGAACCTTGTGAACCTTCAAAAAGCAACTTGTGGGCCTCATGAACCTCATGCAAGGTTATGTAGATGTTAAGAAAGCTTGTGAACCTTGTGAACCTTCAAGAACACAAAGTCTTGTATTGTGAGGGCAAATTTTGGGGTGCAACAGCTGCCCCTGTTCAATTTTCTGAAACCTGAGGGGTTAGATTGGTGTATTTGCCAGTCGTAACCTGGAAGGTTGAAGGGGATTGAACACAAAAGCCCAAAAATTTGCACTCACCAGTGCATAGAGTGATATTGATGGTTGGTTGAACATGATTGAGTGGGCTTAAAGATGCCACTAGGGGAAAGTTCTTCAGCAGTATAATGAGAGCTGTCAGGAGTCTGGAGTAATACTGATGTAACAACATGTCTTCATGAGGATAAAGCAATCAATAATGACAACCTTAAAGCAGTCTTGAAGAAATAATATGACTTCAGGAGGATAGAGCCATCAATAATGACAACTCCAAAGCAGTCTTGAAGTAATGATTTCAGGAGGATAGAGCCATCAATAATGACAACTCCAAAGCAGTCTTGAAATAATAACGTGATATGTCTTCAGGAGGATAGAGCAATCAATAATGATAACTCTAAAGCAGTCTTGAAGTAATGATTTCAGGAGGATAGAGCCATCAATAATGATAACTCTAAAGCAGTCTTGAAATAATAACGTGATATGTCTTCAGGAGGATAGAGCAATCAATAATGATAACTCTAAAGCAGTCTTGAAGTAATGATTTTAGGAGGATAGAGCCATCAATAATGATAACTCTAAAGCAGTCTTGAAGTAATGATTTCAGGAGGATAGAGCCATCAATAATGACAACTCCAAAGCAGTCTTGAAATAATAACGTGATATGTCTTCAGGAGGATAGAGCAATCAATAATGATAACTCTAAAGCAGTCTTGAAGTAATGATTTCAGGAGGATAGAGCCATCAATAATGATAACTCTAAAGCAGTCTTGAAATAATAATATGATATGTCTTCAGGAGGATAGAGCAATCAATAATGATAACTCTAAAGCAGTCTTGAAGTAATGATTTCAGGAGGATAGAGCCATCAATAATGATAACTCTAAAGCAGTCTTGAAGTAATGATTTCAGGAGGATAGAGCCATCAATAATGACAACTCCAAAGCAGTCTTGAAATAATAACGTGATATGTCTTCAGGAGGATAGAGCAATCAATAATGATAACTCTAAAGCAGTCTTGAAGTAATGATTTCAGGAGGATAGAGCCATCAATAATGATAACTCTAAAGCAGTCTTGAAATAATAATATGATATGTCTTCAGGAGGATAGAGCAATCAATAATGATAACTCTAAAGCAGTCTTGAAGTAATGATTTCAGGAGGATAGAGCCATCAATAATGATAACTCTAAAGCAGTCTTGAAATAATAATATGATATGTCTTCAGGAGGATAGAGCAATCAATAATGATAACTCTAAAGCAGTCTTGAAGTAATGATTTCAGGAGGATAGAGCCATCAATAATGATAACTCTAAAGCAGTCTTGAAATAATAATGTGATAGGTCTTCAGGAGGATAGAGCAATCAATAATGATAACTCTAAAGCAGTCTTGAAATAATAATGTGATAGGTCTTCAGGAGGATAGAGCAATCAATAATGATAACTCTAAAGCAGTCTTGAAGTAATGATTTCAGGAGGATAGAGCCATCAATAATGATAACTCTAAAGCAGTCTTGAAGTCATGAGGAGTTATCAGGAGGATAAAGTAACCCTGAGGTAACAATAAGGCAGTCCCAAAGTACTAAGAAGCTCATCAGGAGGATAAAGTAACCCTGAGGTTACAATAAAGCAGTCCCAAAGTAATAAGAAGCTTGTCAGGAGGATAAAGTAACCCTGAGGTTACAATAAAGCAGTCCCAAAGATCATAAGCTCGTTTGTTGGATAATTAACCTGAAAAAAAGGTAGTTTTTGTATAATAACATTAGTTTATGCTTTATGTATGCATGTATGATATGATGTACTCAAGTAATGCACTATATGTCTATGGATATATATGCTATGGTATGATGTAAATGATGTATGTATGATATGATACTGCCGGGAGCGTCTGGATATCTTCGTATAACAACTGCTGGTCAGGGAAAATAAATCCCGATTCGTTGTTGAAGAATATATAACCCTCTGTCTGCTGGGGATAACAGGGTATAGATAACCTCCCGTTGTTGGGGATGGTTAGGTATAGATATAACCTCCCGTTGGCTGGGGGTAGTAGGGTATATATAACCTTCGTCTTCGTTTGATAGTAGGATAAGTATAACATCCCGTCTTTGTTCGTCGTACCCTTATTGGAAAGTAATTTCCCGTACATCCGTATGAGGATAAAAGAGATGGATATAAATTCCAGGGGAGATGAGACTTTATGAAGATGGATTTACCCTACTGAGGGATTTGTGACTGTCTTGTAAAGATGAACCGGCGAAGCTTCGTTGAGATCTTTCCTTCGTTCGTCCTTAGTAAATACTATTACTGCATTTTCATGCATTTCTGGTAAACATTAATCATATTCAAAAGCATACATGCATTTCTGGTAAACATCAATCATATTCAAAAGCATGATACATTCAAACATAACCAATGGACGTTTCGCTTAGGGTAAAAGTAAATCTGGATTCAGAGGGAAAAGTAAAGCTGAACTTGAAAACAGAATCGTTTCAACTTCGAGAGTGTATAACCAATTGGATTTAGAGCTCATGAAATTTTTAACTTTCCTGAATACCTTCCCAGAAATCCTCATAGTTGGATCTGAAGACATGATACTGACACCATCTGATACTACTGGCATAGACAATTAATTCCCACAATGACTTTTGCTGAGAATTCCAAATCAAGGTAGAGGAATGTGTCTTCAAGTTGTAATGGACCATGTACCCTCCGGATACTAGATTTGAAACGAAAGCATTGCCCCTTGGTTGGGGATGAATTGTCCCATAATGGAAGTATCTGCAATGAGCTGTCTCAAGAGAAACAAGCAGAATGCCCCATAAGCATATGCCCCTGGCATTGTGAACTTTGCAGTGTTACCTTTGGTAATTCAACTGTATGAAGAAAAATGCCCCTGGCATTTAAGTACAGCTGAGTCTGGACTTAATTGCCCCAACTGAATTGAACAGTAACTTGGTATGCCTCTTGACTGGGAAACAGTGACTATGCCCTTGGCATTTCAGATAGATGAGGAGATCTGCCTCTGGCTGTTTAAACATAGTTGAATCTTGTCCTGATTGCCCCAAATGAGTTAGGAAATATCATGGCCTGCCCCCTTGATTTGGGAGGTCATGACTATGCCCCTTTGTATACATGGACTTTGATCCAGGAAGCAACTTTGTTTATCGGAAGGACTTTGGTTCATTGAACATTCGTCTTGTAAGTTTCTCCATCTGTCAAACACTCAGGTATATGCAAACAAATATATTAAAAAATGCAATGCTTATGTCTGTCTTGAAAACAATTTATTTTTTTTGAAAAACTGTTTATTTATTTATTTATTTTTTTGAAAACTGCGATATTAACTCAAGTTTTATGACAAGCCCTAAGGGAGTCAGGATACCTTTTTGCAGCAGCACGCTTTCGAACTAACCATGCTTCAGTTAGGACTTTTAAAGGGTTGTAACGTGGCCTGGTTCATGGCTTAAGAAACAAAGGATAAAGGCTCAAATTTTATTTGTACCCAACCCAATCTCCATGATGTTCTTCAGTCCTATGCTCAGTTAACTCATACATTGAAGTTCCATATCAGTTTGGAGTTGTAACACCAATATTTGTGATGGTTCAGAAACCCAAAATTTATTTGAACATTCAGCCATCTTTCTTTGTTGAGGGTTCATAGTGACCTCTTCTTTTTTTTTCTTTTGATTTTATTATCCCTTCTTTTTGCCTGAACTGCTTATTTCAAGGTTACAGTCAGCGGGATGTCTTAATGTTTTACTAAGTCTCCTTCATAGGTTTTGACTTAGTGAATCGTTCTTTTGCTGGATATTGACTGTCAGGTTTATTGATTACAGAGAACCATCATTAGCTGTGTACATATAATTGGCATATTTTGAGTTAACTGAGTAACTACCCTGCCCCAGGTTATGAATAAGGGTTTTAATTTGTGAGAACAAAAAATTCCTACTTCATAGGCTCAAAAGGGTTGTCTAGGGATTAACTTCCTTATATCTCCACTGTTTAGGAATTGAAACAATGCCTGTACATCGTCAGCATAGTCTGTTCAAAAGCATACTGCATAAGATTATGGTATTGTTTTCGTCATCCTCCCTCTACAGGCTTATAGCTTTATCAGGAGTTAAATATCACAAGATAGAAATAAGAAACACAGTTTTTTAAATATAGTGAAACGAATGGATTAATTCAAGACAAACATACGCAATGCATTAATGAAGACAAAAGTTTTAACATAATAGTAAGTGTTCAAACAAATAAGAGAAATTACAAATGAAAATTCGAATGTTCTCAAAGTCTCTTCCTCTAAACTTGTCACTTCAGTATTCTGGAAACTTTGATGCTTGATAGACGATAGAAGAACTCAACCTGGCCTTCTGGCGTAACCTCGAGTATTCTTTCGTCAATTAGGTCTTGAATCTTATTCTTCAACATCCAGCAGTTGTTAGTATCATGTCCAGGACTGTTGGAGTGATACTCACACCTTGCCTTGGGATTATAGCGAGGAGAAGAGGTTTTAGGATTTTGAGGAGAATTTTTCAAGGAAATTAGTTTCATCTCCAACAAGCATTGCAGAACTTGTGACATTGGAGTGCTGAACTTGATAAACTGTCTTCTACATCCCTTGTGTTGAGGTGGATTAACCTTACCAGGTCTTTCTTCTTCAATTGAAGAATAATCAATGGCAACCTGTCTCTTACCCTCTTTAATCCTCATCTTCCTTTCAACCAAATCAGCTTGTTTTGACGGAGGTTGACTGACAATTAGATCCCTGACTCTATCACTTTGAAGTTTTTGGACAAAGGTTCTCAGCTCTTCTTCTCAGCCAGCAGTGTCTTCAATTCATCCTGCCCCTTGGTTAGGTTCAGGATCAGCTCTCGGAACTGTGCATTCTGTGCCTGAAGATCCTTAACTGATTGTTCAAGAGCCATTGCTGAAATAAACAGCGAGAAGATGAGAAACCTGTGCACAATTATAAACCTGTGATGCAATGAAATGATATGGGAATGCATATGCAATGTTTTCAAGGACCGCAGGATTTAAATTTGCTTAAACAAACAAGAAAGTAACTTTTTATTAGTAATAACTTGTTTTGCCTTTTAGGCTTACAAAAATGAAAATGAAATAAGTACAAAAGATGGGGTTTTAAGTCTCCCATGGACGTTTCCTCTTTGTATTGAGGTATGAGTTGAGGTTTCGTTCCTCGTGAAGTAGCTTGGTTAGCTCCAGGATCCTTGCTTGGCTTGCTTTGTAATGAGCCTCAAAAGTATCCCTTTGCTCCTTCAGTTGTATCCATGATCTCTGCAAATCTTCCTTATCAGTAGGCATGTCTGGGTGAAGGATGGTATAAGCTGTGTCTCCTTCAGCAACAGGTTCCATGATAACTGGTAGGACGGCAGGATATGGCATCATGAGTGTCTGAGCACGAGATCGTACCCATCTGAGATAAGCCTCCATAGGAATAGTGTACTTAGGCTCCAGTGTCTTGCTGTCAATCCTGTTTACCTTTCCCCAAGCTCGTATGAATCTCTGACGGTAACCCTGAAGATCATTGTCGTAATCAAACACAATGCCCTGAATCAACATGTCATGTGGACCATCGCTCCGAGCGTAACCAAACTGTCGTAAAGCTAGAGAGGGGTTGTAGGTGATGCCTCCTCTTATGCCTAGAAGTGGCACATTAGGAAACTCCCCACAACGGTCAATGATGGTGACATTCTCCATAGATCTGGAGCACCAATGGATGTCTGAGTGAGAAAGTGACATAATCCTCTTGGACCATCTGAACCCCTGCTCATTCTTCATTACTGAGCGAGGAAGGTGAGAAATAAACCACCTAGAAAGTAACGGTATGCAGCACATCAAAGTTCCTCTTGTCCTTGTAGTACGGGTGTGAAGAGAATGTAGTATGTCTCCAAGCAATGTAGGCACTGGATTGTGACTCAGGAAAATGTTGATGGCATGAACATCTATGAACTGATCTGGATTGGGGAACAATACTAAGCCATATATCAGCAAGGCTAAGACCTCCTCAAAAGCATCATAGCTCATGGCCTTCAAGAACATTTGGGCCTTATCCATTAGTACCTTGGCAAGAATACCCTTGACTCCACTTCTCGTTTCTAGAACAATGTCAGACTTCTTCATATGTAGGGCTGCAGCAATAACCTCTGGTTTGGGCTCCTTCTCCAAGCCTGTGAAGGGTCTTTGATCAAGAACAGGTATGCCCAGAAGCTTAGAGAACTCCTCCATGGTAGGGACTAACTGGTAGTCGGGGAATGTGAAGCAATGGTGCTTAGGATCAAAGAACTGAAACAACACACTCATCATGTCTTCATTGAACCCTGAAGCGACTAGATCCAACAGGTGACCATGTCTCTTGATGAACCGGGAGTGATCAGACACTTGAGAAACCAACTCTTTAAGCTTGGGAGGTATCCCCACAAAGTTGATCCTGATGGTGTTTCTACGAGCTGAAGCCATGACCTGCAACAAAGATCAAAGATAAATCCCTTGGTCCTTGAAATGGTTAGGGAAAATGGTATGCTCATGATGCATGATGATGTCATGATGTTATGCTCAATCACAAACATGTGGCACACACAAACAAGTCACACAATTGCCCTAGGTTTAAAGGCTTGCATGAGGTTCAAAGGTAAGTACCCTCCCCTGAAGTTAGATGGTTCATCCTGTCCTACAAAAGTAACCAGGTTCTAAGGGATCTCAATATCATTGATCCTTCACAAGGGTGGTTGATCAGAAGGCAACTTACTTGCCAACCAAAACCCTCCAAGTTTAAGATCTCAATGAGCGTAGCATCGAGTGTCAACCAACTTCAATCTGCACCAAAGCCGGTTACCTCACTACTTTCTAAAGGCCAAGATGAGTTAACTAGGGTTCTAAAAGTTAGTTAGTGCATTGACAACATATGGCAGCCTCAATATTATCCTCAACTTGACTTAAGGAATATAAGCACCAACCAAGAAGTCGCACTAACTATGGCCACCAGATCAACCGTATCGATATACGTCGTACAGTTTCCTTGGTCTATTGCCATTTACCTAAGGTACACTAGATCCGGGTTAGGACCTTTCACACATAAGAGCACCCCAACAAGCAATATAAAGCAAACAAGGCAAACAATTTAAAGTGATCTTAATTCCTAAAGGGTACCCCTCTTAAATAGATCCCCAGCAGAGTCGCCAGTTCTGTAACACGGTGGGAGAACTGACTTTAAGTAATGTTGCGGATAGCAAGAGTCGCCACCGACTTTTATTTTATCCATAAGGAAAGGTTATAAAAGAACAGGAAAGACCTTAGAGAATATTTCGGGTCCGGGGGGTAGGTTATGAAAAGGGAAGGTATTAGCATCCTTTTCATCCATGGTTATCCATGGGCTCTTAGGTACTTAAGCTCATTTTAAATTGTTTTTTGAAAGTGTAGTGTGTGAATAGAAAAATTTTCAGAATAGTTTAATAATAATCCATGTACGGATGTGTAAGAAACTTGTTTGAAAATTTGTTTGAAATTGTTAAGTTTGAAATTTTTTTTGAAGTGAGCAAGTACATAAGAGGAACCTACCCTAAAATTTAAAGTCTTTCTTGTTCTTTTTTCCTTTCCTTGGTAAGACTATCCCTACTATTAAGGAGTAGGTAGTCTTTACCTTGGATGTAAGGGACATGTGAGGGACATTCTGATTATGAAAGCAACTGTGGGGTGTAATAAGCATAAGGAAGGGACTATCATCATTTATTTCGAAGGGACTCGATTCGTATAGGCAACCATGAGGGACTTTGATGATTTTCTTTCGAGGGACTTGCTTTATACACCCCACTTAACCATTATTCGTAGGCAACCTGAGGGATAACCTTAGAAATGTGAGACGGCGATTAAAATCGACTTACGTGTGTGTGAGTGTTTATTTTAATTATCTTATATTAACATGATCTAAATTTATTTTAAATAACATACATATTAACAACTCCCTAATTACTAACCATAGCAATAATTATAATATTACAAAATTTACATCCGAGAAACAATTACAATATAATAATAAAATAGCAAATTAAACAATAAGCAATAAATGATAAAAATAAATAATAAGGGGTTAGTAACAATAAAATAATAATAATAATTTAGAAATAATGAACAAGGTTAGAAATATAATAATAAATAATAATATGGTTAGTAAATATAATAATAAGAATAATTAGAAGGAATAAACAAGTTTAGAATAATAGAAATATAATATAATAATACATAACAATTTAGTTAGTAATATAATAAGAAAAATTTTTAAGCACAATATAATTATAAATTTTGATTATTTACAAAAATTTAATTATATAAAAAAAATATTTAGACATTATATAAACTTTAAGTATCATAAGAACATATTTACAAAACTTTATATTAAATATTTGCATTTATAAGATTTAATTTTATTTACAAAAAGTTATAATATATACATATTAACTATATTAAGAAAAAAAAAATTATTTGGAAAATAAAATTAGGTTAAAGTTCATTTAGAAAATATTTTAGAGTTTGGAAAATTAGGGTTTATATTTTTTTGGGGTTTTATTAGAAAATAATTTTAAGATTTAATTTATAATACAATATCACATACATATATAATTTAATTACAAGGTCAAACAAAAATTAATATATTTTTAGAAATTAAAAAAAAACAACAAACATGCCATATTATCATTTTTTATTATTTATAAACATATATTCCAAAAATTATATTTAATTTAAGATTATAATACATAAAATAAATAAAAGAAGAAAAAGTATAAAAACTTACCTGACTGGGATTTGAACCCAGATCAGTCTGTTTGCAACCAACAAGAAAAACCATCAGGCCACCACGCACGCAGGTGAGAAAGAGGAGAGCCCAATTGCTTTTGTTCCTTGCCTTTGAAAATCCAGAAAAAATAAATGAACAAAAAGGCCTGGGGTGAGAATCGTACCCAGGACCTTTAGATTACCAACATGCGCGCACATCCACCTGGCTGGGAGAGCCTTCCTGGTTATTGAATGGCATTGAGCCATAATATATTAAGTCTTTCATTACCTGGAAAAAAAATAGAAAAAACAATGTACGAGTCCAAGACTCGAACCCAGGTCACGCTGACTACACACACAAGCCTTTACCACTGGACCACATGCACGCGTGTGATTACAAAACAGCAAAACAACATAAAATAAATTAATCATAATTTGAATTTGAATCTTGGCGCCAGGGGATCGTCTTCAACCTTGTGACCTTCAAAATTTGCTGCGGTTTCTTCTATGACTTTTCCTGCGAAAAACAAAACCCTAGCAAAACCTACGAAACACAATGGGCAACCAAACAGTGAAATTTTACAAAATTGAAAGCATAAATACAATCCAGAGGTCGATTCAAATCCAGCCATGGTCTTAGAAACCATTTATATTCAATGGATCATGAAACCCTAAGATGAAGGTCATAAACCCTAGAATGGCATTATACGATTCGGCCATGTTTTTTTCAATTAACCTGCCCAGAATTCATCACAAACCTTCCTTGAACACAAATCAATAAGCAAAATCCATTAATATCAAGTAAATTGTTATGAACGAAAAATCAAAAAAAACATGAAAAGAATGATTCGGGTTCATCCATATGCTATGTTATAAGGCCATGTAGTGATCTGGTTATGCTCAATGATCATCATAGAAGAGATTGGTGTGCTTGGAATGTGTTGAAACTACCTTCAATTCAAAATCCGATTATGAGTTTTGTTTGAAATTTTTGAAGTTGGAGAGTGTTATTTGAGGCTGCCAAATTCGTGAATGAGGGTTGCTTCATGTTGTCTTCTTATAGTAGACTCAATTAGGTCAAAAAGATTCATTGTTTTGGTGGAAGAATTGATATTTTGAGATTGAGAAAGATCATGCCATGAAAGTTCAATATTTTGTACCAATGCCTTCTATTTCAAGCCATTCCACATAACTCTTGTATCAACTTATTCCATACTGATTTTATGACTTTCTAAAATCAATAAATCAATTAAATCTTCACATTTAATATTTTATTTAAATTTAAAATGATTTTAAGAATAAAAAATCATAATAAATTAATTAAATAAAATAAAAATTATGAAAATATTATGGAAATTTCGTGCAAGATGTTATTGTATGGTTTGGGTCATAATTTGGCCAGCCCATTTGGAGAAAATTGTTTTTAGGCCCCCTTTTTCAATATAAACCATCACAAAATTGCCCAACTTTGCAAGGACACATCTCCCTCAATTTTAAAGGTATGAGGGTGTTCTTGGACTTTTTTGGAAAGCTTGAAGAGTCCTCTAAACAACCCCATTGGTTTCAGGTCCATATCATTTACCAATCTCAAGTCATGCCCTTTTGAAGTTGTTGACTTTTTGTTGACTTTTGAAATGACCTATAATGTCTTGGATCATATCTTTCAAATGAAGCATTTTTGGGCTTAACCTTCAACATCAAAGTTGTAGAGAATTCAATTTCCTTCAAAATGAGCTTTGGATGGAGACTTGGTGATGAAGTATGTGAAAGTTATGGCTGGTCAAAGTTCAGTTGACTTTTACTGAGGAAACCCTAATTTAGAAACTCCTAATTATTGATGATCTGGAATCTCCTTGATGAATCATGATAAACCCTTGATCAAATGATGAATTTTACTTCATATACTTGATGTTGGCAAAAAATCATGAAGTTTGACTTTGGTTTGACCACAGTTGACCTTAGTTTGACTTTTTAACTGCATTGACTGATTTTGACTTATCTGATCATCTGACTGAGCAAACCTTTGAGAAAAGTCTTGAAACTTGACATGGGGGTTCTTACACACATATAATATGTTATGAAGCTTACTTGAGGTATTGGAAGTCCTTTTAGCCTGATTAAAGTCAAAACCCTAGTTTTGGATACACTGCTTAGGAGGTGCATTGTCTGAGGGAATTGTCAACTCCTTTGACCAATTGTGAACTATGTGAACCTTGTGAATCTTCATAAAATGTCTTGTGATACTCATGGGAGGTATTGTGAAGCTTGTGAACCTTGTGAACCTCATGAAGTGGCTTTGTAGACCTCATAAACCTCAGGAAAGCTTTGTAACCATTGTGAAACTTGTGAACCTTGTGAACCTTCAAAAAGCAACTTGTGGGCCTCATGAACCTCATGCAAGGTTATGTAGATGTTAAGAAAGCTTGTGAACCTTGTGAACCTTCAAGAACACAAAGTCTTGTATTGTGAGGGCAAATTTTGGGGTGCAACACCGTGGTGTTGGTGCAGTACTCATTACACCTAAGGGAGTTCACATGCCTTTCTCGGCAAAGCTCACCTTCAACTACACTAACAACGAAGCTGAATACGAAGGTTGCATTATGGATCTTGAGGAAGCTATTGACCTCAGGATCAAGACATTGACTGTATTCGGAGATTCAGCTCTGGTAGTCAATCAAACCAACGACAAATGGTACACCCACCAGGATCATCTGATACCTTACAGGGATTATACAAGAAGGTTATTGACTTTCTTCACAACGGTCAAACTTGAGTATATCCCTCGAGATGAGAATCAATTTGCAGATGCTCTGGCTACCATTTCGTCAATGATCAAAGTTCAAGCTGCCAACTTTGTGCCTCGGATTTCAGTATCCAGACTCGACAGACCGGCATATGTATTTGCAGCAGACGCCGTAAAAGATGATAAGCCTTGGTTCCATGACATTAAATGCTTCTTGGAGGATCAAACATACCCACCTGGGGCATCTTCCAATGATAATAAGACATTAAGAAGGCTAGCTGGTAGTTTCTTCCTGAATACTGATGGTTCCCTGTACAAGAGAAACTTTGACATGGTACTCCTCAGATGCATTGACAGGACAGAAGCAGACTTGTTGATGCACGAAGTGCACGAAGGATCCTTTGGTACCCATGCAGGAGGGCATGCCATGGCTAAGAGATTGCTAAGATCAGGCTATTACTGGATCACGATGGACGCCGACTGTTGTGCTTACGCCAGAAAATGCCATAAATGCCAGATCTATGCGGATAAGGTGCATGTGCCTCCCAATCCTTTGAATGTGATGTCTTCACCCTGGCCCTTTGCTATGTGGGGCATTGATATGATTGGCAAGATCGAGCCGACTGCTTCAAATGGTCACAGATTCATTTTGGTTGCCATTGACTATTTTACCAAGTGGGTCGAAGCAGCTTCCTACGCCAATGTTACAAGGCAAGTGGTAGCCAGATTCCTGAAGAGAGACATCATCTGTCGGTATGGAGTTCCCGAGCGAATCATTACTGACAATGGTTCCAACTTAAACAACAAAATGATGGCTGAGCTGTGCCGGGACTTCAAGATCCAACACCACAATTCTTCTCCTTACAGGCCAAAGATGAATGGCGCTGTTGAGGCAGCTAATAAGAATATCAAGAAGATTGTGCAGAAGATGGTAGTCACCTACAAAGACTGGCATGAGATGCTACCGTTTGCTTTGCATGGGTACCGCACGTCAATCAGAACATCCACTGGGGCAACACCGTATCAGCTTGTGTATGGTATGGAAGCAGTCCTACCGGTTGAAGTTGAACTACCCTCCCTACGGGTACTGATGGATGTTAAGCTAAACGAAGCAGAATGGGTCCGATCCCGATACGAGCAACTGAGTCTGATTGAAGAGAAGAGATTGGCTGCAATCTGTCATGGGCAGCTATATCAGAAAAGAATGAAGAAAGCCTTCGATCAGAAAGTCAGGCTCCGGGAGTACCAAGTAGGAGATCTTATGCTGAAGAGAATCCTCCCTCCTCATACAGACCACAGGGGCAAGTGGACTCCGAATTATGAAGGACCATTTTTAGTCAAGAAAGTATTTTCCGGTGGGGCACTGATGCTCAGCACTATGGATGGTGAAAACTTCCCGTCCCCTGTAAATTCAGATGCAGTTAAAAAATACTTCGCATAAAAATGACCCGCTGGACATAAAAACAGAATGTAAGTCCAGGCAAAAACAGGGCATCCCGGCAAGTCAAAAACAGAATAAAGGACTTGGGCAAAAATAAGGGAAATAAATAAAAAAATGTACACCCGCTGAGTTAAAAAGCCGCATTGGACAACTCAGGCAAAAAAGGGTATCCCGATGGATTGAAAACCCGAAAGGGCGATCCATGCAAAATAAGGGAATAAGCGAACAACTGCATTCTGAATTCGTCTGTATTACTTACAACTTGGTTAGCTTCAAAAGGATCAAGCGTCGGTCAGAATCAGCCTTCTTCAGAAAGCGAGACGAGAAGAACGTCAAAAGTCATACGAGTCATAGCAAGAGGGAAGCTCCTTGAAGCGTCGTCAACATTGCCAGCATTTTGTTTCTCACTTTGTAACAATCTCCTCATTTCAGGAGATTTGTTTCTTTGACTGTATCTTGCCAATTCAGGGCACACGAATTAATAAAAACAGATTTTCAGTCAAGTTTCACCTCGTACACTTCATTTTATTTGCAAAGAATGTCTGATATCTTTAAAATACTGATTGCATGAATACAGATGCTTATCCTCAAAAATAAAAACTACGTGCTTGCAGGAAATATACTTACTCTCGGGAGTGTCTCACTCCTATGACGGAATCCGGTAAGGGATGCCTCGGGATTACTTGTGCGTTTCTCTGTCTTTGCAGGATTGCAGGTATTCAAAAACACGACATGGGGCATGAAGGCTTCAACCCCAGCAAGCTAGCAAATCAGCACTCACTCAAAGTGTTTTCTCCCCAGCTGAGTGGCCACTTGTTGTTTCTCCCTAGCCGAGGTGCCAATCATTCTTCCTCCTCAGCCAAATACGAAAGCCAGGGAACCATCTCCCCACAGAGTTTCAGCCTCTATCCAGGAGAGCAGCACGCGAAGGAATCGCAACAGAGTGACGAAAGCTTCTACAAACCCCAGCTGGGTCCCTCATTACCAGGAATAGGTCAATCATTGACCCATTTCCCCAAGCAGAATCATCTCATCAGATCTACCAATGATCTCATCCCCAGCTGGGATGTCCACTTCAAACAGATCAACCAGAGATCTTCACAGCAACGGGATCCGAATCCCGGATCTGTATCTTTGCATAATCATAGCATTCGCATCATATTCACCCCACAAAGCGTAGCATTCCGTCTAACACGGAGCATTACGGTAAAAATCAAACATATTGCATAATCATAGGCCATGGTTTGAATCAAACACTTGTGAATATCAACAATCCATCAATAATATACAGAAATGCTCCCCAGATTCCCCAGCGGAGAGCTAAAGTTAAAGCAGTTGCCTTACACTCACAAACATCAGCACATACTCCTTGTGGCACCCGTCCGTGTCATACCCCCAGCATAAAGCCAAAGCGTCCCCTTTGCACTCACAGATACTTATATGTACAATTCCTTGACATCCGTCCATGTCATTTTCCCAGCACAGTAACCTGAAACACTTTGTATATCAGATACTTGCTTATATTACACTTCCCTTTTTGACACTCGTCTGTGTCACCCTCCCTAGCAGATTGAACACTCAAATATACACCACTCATACTTATTCTTACTTATACAGATACTCGTCCGTATCTTGTATACACCATTTATATCCCCGCAGATTCAACACTAGTCCTTATTCTTTATTAACCAGTTGGTACTCGTCCGTATCATCATCTCAGAACATGTGTCAAGCGTTTGTTTCTACCCGATACTCGTCCGTATCGTAGTCTTAAGGATGCTCGTCCGCATCTTTAATCCATACACCGTGTCAAACACTTTTGTCTTCTTGAATATAGACACTTGTCTGTGTCTACTATTCCCCAGAAGAGTCCCCTCAGATTCAACACTCGTCTGTGTTCCTTGTTAACCAGTTGATACTCGTCCGTATCATCATCTCTGAACACGTGTCGGTATTTGTTTCTACCTGATACTCGTCCGTATCATAGTCTTAAGGATGCTCGTCCGCATCTTTAATCTATACACATCTAAACACTTATACCTTTGATTTCTTGGATATAAACACTCGTCCGTGTTTACTATTCCCCAGTAGATCGCCCGCAAAGCAAATTTCTTTTTTTCTGACATTCGTCCTATGTCATGATAAACCCTGAGAGCAGCCATACCCTGCTAGGTGGTTGTCCCCCACCTCTTGATGATCGTCCTTCATCATGCTCGTCCGATGGCCGTCCCCATCGTTGACCTTTTTATCCGACATTCGTCCCATGTCGTGATATATTTAGCAGCCGTCCCCTGCTAGGTGATCGTCCTTCACCTTTTTGATGATCGTCCTTCATCATTTTATCCGATGACCGTCCCCATCGTTGATCTTGTTATCTGGCGTTCGTCCTACGTCATGATAAACCTTGAGAGCATCCGTCCCCTGCTAGGTGGTCGTCCTCCACCTCTTGATGATCGTCCTTCATCATGCTCGTCCGATGGCCGTCCCCATCGTTGACCTTTTATCCGGCATTCGTCCTATGTCGCGATATTTTCGGCAGCCATACCCTGCCAGGTGGTCGTCCTCCACCTTAGATGACCGTCCCTCATCTTAACCCTTACAGAGCAGTCGTCCCCTGCTAGGTGATCGTCCTTCACCTTTGATGACCGTCCCTCATCATCTGTTTATTTCATTTATTCTTTAACCCGATGGTCGTCCCCGTCGTGGTCCCTTTTCTTTTTAGCCCAATGGCCGTCCCCATCGTTGGTTACTTTACTTTATGAACTTGATGGCCGTCCCCATCATTTTTCATTAATCCCTAGAGAATCTTATGGCTTTACTTGATGGTCGTCCCCATCATAATCCCTTTTACCCCCAGCATGTCGGCCGTCCCCGTCATTGCTTTATTTTTCGCACTTTTCCCAGCATGTCGGCCGTCCCCGTCATCGCTCTTTCCCAGCAATCGTCCTCTGCTCGACGGTCGCCCTCCGTCGCCCATACTTTATAATATACTTTATTTTCCTTTACAATCTATATCCCTTTTCTTCTTCATTTTGTGAGTGCAAATTTTGGACTGTCTTTGGTATTCAACCACAAGTTATCTTGTTTGCCTGATAAGCCGTCGCTTACATCCTGCACAGCTAACTCATGTTTGAATAGGGGCAGCTGTAAACACCCCAAATTTTCCCTCACCCATTCACACCATGGCTTGTGATCATTTCATATGCATAAACACCATCATAGCATCTCATACCACATTTTTGATTCACTGCATAGATTCTAAGTCATCTGCATCTAGGGTTTGTGATCTGAGCAATCCAAGAGCTTCTTGAGCCACTCCAAAGGCCATCAATCACTTCAAAGGGGTCCATGTGTGTTCAAACATCATGTTATGTCCTCTCAAAGTCAAGAATGTCAAAAAAAAATCACAAGAACTGAGAATGGTATGGAAGCAGAGCCAGGCTTGACTGCACAGATGACCTAAAATTAGGGTTTTGGTTTCAGAGGCCATAGCTCCAATTTTTTTGGTCATTCTTGTTTCTATTGGTCTCTATATGTTATAGGGAGTATGCATATCAATTTTCATGAAGAAATTCCATGGGGAAGTCATCTGATCAAGAGTTGACTTTTCAAGCAAGTCAGTGTAAAATCAGGGCATCTGAGGCCCCCAATGACCCAACCAAAGGGTGTTCTTCATCATTTTGATTATGTATGATCTTTATTTGATCATGGAAGATATTGGAAGTTCACAAAATTGAAGAATTTCAAGTCTTTTGCAAAGTTGACTTTTTGGGAAAGTTTGACTTTTAATGAAATTGCCATTTTAGGAAACTTTTTCAACCTTTACTTTTTGATTCAAAAATGCTTCAAATGGAAAAACTTTGGTCATGAAAGTTGTAGAATGGATCATTCCCTTTTCAAAAAATACAAGAACATGACCTAATTCATTATGGATCAAAAGTTATGGCTTGTCAAAGTGGGCTAAAATCACAAAATTTCAAAGTTTCCACCAAAGAGGCATTTTGCAAAATGACTTGATCAAGTGTTCTAAAGCTACCAAATGGACTTCTAAACTTCACAACATGATCATATGGCTTCTAAAATTCAGAATAGGCCAAAGAAGTTTGCACTTTGATGCATTGAAACTCATGAAATCTCAAAGGAACCAAACTTGAACCAACTTGCAAAACTCATCATAAGTTATGAACCACTTGTTGCCTAGCCTCTAAACTCTTTTCACAGCATCCCTTGATTCAAGCTGAGCCCAAGCATGCCAAGAAGCAAGTGGTACCATAGCCCATACCTCAAGTACAAGTCAAGTTGACATTTTGGCAACTTGCCCATACCAATCACAATAGGCCAGCACCAACTCTCTGACCTATCACAATTGTTTATACACATCAAAGGCAAGCCAAAGCAGATAACAACACTCTCTGATCTTGCCCATAGCCATAGTTATCAAAATCTCCTCATTTTGCAAGAGCCTTCGAAACAGTCAGCACAAGCCTCAAACACAAAAACCAACTTCACAAATCAACTCAACACACTTTCCTGATCACAAAGCACCCATCACCATTGCCTTAAACTCCCAGAATCACAAATACGATTCTCACCTCACCTTGAGCAGAACCTCTGCCATTTTCCAAACCAGCCACTACAAACTTCTTCTAAGCATCAAGACTTCATCAGGGGCCTAAGAGGAGTAGTTTGCACGAAGAGAGAGGGTCAGAAAGTTGCAAACTGCGAAAGCTCAAAGCTCAGGTATACCAAGAACTTTTTTTCCAGAAATGAGTTTTTAAGTTTCTAATTTGTTCCTCATGCTTTGCTGATCATTCTGATGTTCTTAGTTTTGAAAATGGTTGAGAAATAAGCATTTAATCTTGTTCTGAAACTCTTCTGACCTAAAAAATTTTGGCTTCGATTCACATGATTGATGAATGAGAAATGAGTTTTGGTTAGGGGTTTTGATTCAGTGATGTGTGGGGATGATTTCTGGGCTTTTAGTTTTCATTTTTGTGAAGTTTGGAGGATTTTAGAGATTTTCAGGGAGGGAGGTCACCGGAGAAGACGACCGGAGCTCGTCTCCGGTGACCTGAGAGTGATTAAGTGGTAATTAGGGTTAGGGCACCAGGTTTGAATGTGAGCCACTGGATGTTGTTTCCCGCGCGCGTTTGGAAGGCTGAGATCATGTCATTAGTCATTAATTAGGTTTAATTTAATTAATTAATTGAGATTAGTTCAGTTTAAATGTGGACCTTAGGATAGCGCGCCAAGTCAACTCTCACAAGCCCAGAATCAATCCTGGCTCTCCATTGCGCATACTTTCCCTTTTATTTCATTTTTAATTCATTCCTTTTATTTTAATTTGTGCATTTTATTTAAAATAGCAAAACAATTTTAAAAATTCTGAAAATTTTTGTATAAACTTTTATGAATTTTCAGAAACCAAAAACATTTTTATTTTTATTTTTTGCATTAAAAAATATTTTTAAATTATTTAAAAGTTTATTTTTAATTAATTAATGAGAATTAATTAATTAAAAATACTTTTAGGTATTTAAAAATCACCAAAAAATTCATGAAACCTTTAAAATCATTTAGAAACATTGTCCAACCTTCAAACCAAATTTCTTTTTTGATCTTGATGCATTTTGACAATTTTCCATGGAATTAATTTCATTTCAAAGCATTATTTTGATCCAATGTTCAAAAATTCATTTCTGCCTAGTCTTTGAGAGTTGGACTTTGGTTCTTTTTGCATTGTGTCTTGCATATCATGTAGTTTGTGATATTAAATTGGCATGAATTGATCTTGCATTTTCCATTTGTTTGACATTTTTCTTGTCAAAGTACCTCAAAACCCTAATAAACTTAGGAAATTCATAATTCTCATTAGGTTAAGAGTTAGAACTCCTCCTTTGGGCAGTGAGTTTGTGTAGGGTTAGGGTTCCTTTGAATGCATTTTCATTTTTTTATCTTGATGTTTGCTTCTGATTTTGGTTTTTGTTTGGTGCATTGGTCATAAACCCTAATTTGGGCTTCCTTTTGCATTCATCTTGCATTTGCTTTCATACCATGACTTGCCATAGCATTTTGTGCATCCATTTGATTCATTTGACATCTTAAGACATATTAGAATCATGTTTGATCATTGCATCTTTTATTTGCCATGTTGTATGCCATTTGCACTTCATAACCTTTCATGTATGATCATGGTTCTTAACTTGTTTCATTTGCATCCATAAGCTTGTATGATCACCCCCTTGCTTTGTTTCATGTTTGTATCATCTCATAGCATCATTAACATCATGTATGTGCTTCTGGTTTTGATTTGCATCATGCCATTTCATCTCATTTTGCATTGCATTGCATTTCTTTCATTAACTTCTCAGGTGGTAAGTAACTTTGGGAAGTGAATTTGCCTTCACTTCTCACAATTTCTTTTCATCTCTCTTATGCATCATTGCTGCATTTTATCTTGTGTTTGAGATTGAGCTTGCTCTTTCTTCTCCATCTTACTTTATTTCTTCAAGTGACTTGACTTCTTGAATGAAGCAAGTTACTTTGCTTCTCTTTGCTCCTTTCATCTGCTTCTTGGTGGTTCCTCTGAAGACTTCTTTCTTAAACCTCACAAACCTTAGGAACAACCAAGAATGACAATAATTAGGGTTTTGATTAGTCCCCCATTTAGATTTTACCTTTGTGTCTCTTTGAGTCTTCTCTTCTCATCTCATAATCAGGGACTAAACCCTAAAGGCTTTAAGGCTTTGTGATTAAGCTTATGCCTGCATCCTTCTATTAGGATGGAGTGTATAACTTTAATCCTAAGTGTTAAACCCTTAATGTGTTTAAATCCTTTAATCAATTCATCTAATAATCATCAAGACATCAAGCTTGTAACTTGGGCCTTGCATTAGGGTTCTAATTCTTCCTTAATTGGTTAAGAAGGACTAACCCTAGTGTTAATGGACAAGTCCCCCTCAAGCTGTCTTACAAACCCTAAAAATCACTTCATCATCATATCATTAAATAAAATCCACTTAACTAAAGGCTTGTTTTGTCATGAGTTTAATCCCTAATCATGGATTAAGTTGAGGAGCTTTCCTCAGCTTAAACATTCTCATCTATTATCCTTCTATTAGGATGGTGTAATGAGTCTGTTTAATCCCTGATTATGGCTTAATCTCATTACTTAACACTAAACAAAAACTCCAAAAACATCTAAATAATCACAAGTAGGTTAATGATCCTAATCCTACACCATGGTGATTAAGTGTGAGAAGCTGACTTCACACTTAAGGTACTCTCATTACCCCTAATCAGAGGGAAGATGTGATGAGTCTACTAAATCCATTGGTTTAGGCTTAAGCTCATTTTCTTATGACAAACTTTCAAAAAGCAATAAAAGATTGAAAACTCAAAAACAAACAATAATCGTCTCCTCCGGGATTCTTTTCTCATCACCTTCACTCACAAACGAGAACTCGCTTCTTCCGTCTAATGCAAGACAGTTTGCACCTGAGCCAGGCAGGTCATACACTTGAGCATTGACAAGTAAGCAGTTCACAAGTCAATTCATCTTTCAGTCTCTTTGGGTCGAACTACGGTGTTCTGACTTCCTCATTGCACGAGAGGATACGTAGGCATAACTTAACAGTTATCGAACAAAAGTCTCTGTATATTCCCCCTCTTTCCAGCATTATTTTCTCAGCCTCATTATCATGAGCATTTCATCTTTGTTCTTACACTGACACTTCACTTATACACTTCACTTCTCTTACACTGACACCTGTACATCTTTTTCCAGCTCCTTTGATACACAGATTGCACTGACACTACCCCTTTAAAACACAAATCTTTTAAGCGTGGATCCCGTCGAGTACGACGGACAATCTGGGTGCTAATACCTTCCCAGGTTGTAACCAACCCCCTTTCTCAGTCTCTCTGGTTCGCAACCGTCTTATCCATCTCTTTCTAGGTCTATGCAGCATTGCCTTTCCTTCGGGATAAAAATGCCTAGCTGGCGACTCTATTCACTTCCTGTGAGTTCACTCCTGTGTGTTCTCACATCCCTCTTTCGCCGACTGTTCGCATCTGTACCTTTATCTGGGCCATTTCCCATTTATCGGGAGCGACACCAAGCCCAGGATGCTTATCTGACAGCAGCTAGATTAGGCTTTATCTCACAATACAAGGTCTCAACTAAATCTTGTACTCTAGGAGGGTGAACCAGAGCATAGCCCAGTTGTCTTTTGAACAGCAAAGGATTGTAGTTGATGCAACCCTTCACTCCTATCAGAGGTACATTTGGGTATTGCCCACAGCTAGTGATGATGTCCTTGCCTTTGGTGCTCTGGGTGCACCATCTGATGTCATCTGAAGTCAAAGCAATGAGCCTCTTGGCCAAATTCTTTTGTTGGTGAGGATTCAGGAAGGCATCTATCTTAGGTAAGTGTTTAAGCAGCCAAGTGTGAAACAAAGGAGCACAGCATCTCACCAACTTTCCTCTTTGCTTCTCATTCCTCTGATGGATGGAATAATAGAAATCCCCCAGCAATGTGGGTACTGGGTTCCTCAGAAGGAAGAGATGAATGACATTTCTTCTGATAAATTTGGGCTCATCTGCAAACAGTATAACCCCGTATATTCTGAGGGCTAACATTGCACAAACTGCCCTCCATTCTCCTAAAGAGGCCTTCAGGATGGCCTGAGAAATCAGGAAGTCTAAGTGTAAACCAGGGATCCCAACCTTTGTTATCATATTTTGCTCAATCAAAGTAGGCTCTAGGTATAGTGCTTTTGCTACTTCTCCATTGCTGGGAGAAGTCATCTCTGGGTTGAAGGGGACACCACCCCTGACAGGTACTCCAATCAATGATGAAAACTCCTCCAACAGAGGTCCTAGCTGAAAATCTGGGAAAGTGAAACATCTCAAAGGAGGGTCATAAAACTGCAGGCAAGTGTGGATCATGCTCCTCTGAGAAGGGTCTAGGTCCATAGCCATATCAAGGATACTTCCATAATGTTCTCTGAATAATGGGATGTGGTCTGGAGTGATAAGTGACTGGACCTGCCTGATACCAGTCAACACAGGCTCAAAGAAATGGTATGAAATGTTGCTTTTCCTGGGAGGAGCCATGACTGCTGATGAAGAGCTGAAGACAAGTGCTGATGAAGATCAAGACTGGTACTGGAGATGAGACACTGATAGGCTAGTGCTGATGATGAAGGCAGCTGAAGCAGGCAACTGATGAAGATAGCTGAAGCAGATAACTGATGAAACAGAGGTCTATGCAGATGAAGGGGTCAAAACCAAACCAGATATAATGTGGATACCCTGAAAAACAAATAAACAAATGTTAAATGATGCAATGATGATGTATGCAAATGATATGCAAGGGTTTGTGATCAAGCTAGATCTGATTATCTGTCTTGATATAAAGTCCATGTATGTTCAAGAAGTCCAGATGGAGGTTCAGAAATCCAGTAACCAAGGCGGGGGACTCAAATAAAGAGTCACATGTCCAGGGTTGAATCACAAGAACTATCCAAGGTTGGGTATTCTTAATCAAACAAGTAACAAGGTATGATGTGGCCAAAGGTACCTGCAAACCTGTAAACAGCCCAACCCCCTCACAGGTAGTGTTCTAAAACAAGGATTCTCAGACTTGGATCAGTTATGAGAAGTGTAAACACTTCTAACCCGGAGGTACAGTGTTTACAATAACCATAAAAGATCCTCCTCCAATTCACCTCAGTTTCTGAAGGTCATAATAAAGGTCATCCAGACTTAGCAGGCTTCCCAGATAGCCCTAGCACTACAGGAAATCTGTAGCACAGAGTTCTCAAGAAGAAACCCACATCTGAACCGTGTTTCATATTCCCGCACCAAACCGAAATGGAATGGGAAAGAACATGAACCACTATAGCCTAGGTGTCACTCAGGTCCCAGGTATAGGACCTTAACTCTCAATAGAACCCCCACCCACCAAGATAGAAAACCAGATCCAGCAATGATAATGACAGTATGAAATATGAAAAATTGTAAAGGAAAGCAATAAATAAAGCTGTACATAAAGCAATAAATAAAGCAAATATATAAACACAATTAGCACATAACACTCCAGTAAACACAAATCAAACAAGCGCTAGGAGGAACCCACAAAAAGAACCAGAAGCCCTGGTTACAGTATAAGGTCCCCAGCAGAGTCGCCAAGCTGTCGCTCCCACCAAAATGACACCTGGTCAGAAGGGGTACAGACGCGAACGGTCGGCGAATAGAAAGAGAACACACAGGGGTGAACTCAGAAGGAAAGAGTCGCCAGCTAGACATTTTTATCCCGGAGGAAAGGTAATGCTGCATAGACCTAGAAAGATATGGATAAGACGGTTGCGAACCAGAGAGACTGAGAAAGGGGGTTGGTTACAACCTGGGAAGGTATTAGCACCCAGGTTGTCTGCCGTACTCGACGGGATCCACGCTTAAAAGATTTGTGTTTTAAAGGGGTAGTGTCAGTGCAATTTGTGTATCAAAGCTGGAAAGAATGCAAGTGTCAGTGTAAAAGAAGTGTGAAGTGTATAAGAGAAGTGTCAGTGTAAGAATAGGAATGAATTGCTCAAGATTATGAGGCTTAAAGAATAATGCTGGAAAGAGGGGGAATATACAGAGACTTTTGTTCGATAACTGTTAAGTTATGCCTACGTATCCTCTCGTGCAATGAGGAAGTCAGAACACCGTAGTTCGACTCTAAGAGACTGAAAGATAAATTGACTTGTGAACTGCTTACTTGCCTATGCTCAAGTGTATGACCTGTCTGGCTCAGGTGAAAACTGTCTTGCATTAGACGGAAGAAGCAAGTTCTCGTTTGTGAGTGAATGAGATGAGAAAAGAATCCCGGAGGAGACGATTATTGTTTGTTTGTGAGTTTTCAATCTTTTATTGCTTTTGGAGTTTGTCATAAGAAAATGAGCTTAAGCCTAAACCAAGGGTTAGTAGACTCATCACATCTTCCCTCTGATTAGGGGTAATGAGAATACCTTAAGTGTGAAGTAAGCACCTCACACTTAATCACCATGATGTAGGATTAAGATCATTAACCTACTTGTGATTATTTAGATGTTTTTGGAGTTTTTGTTTAGTGTTAAGTAATGATTTTAAGCCATAATCAAGGATTTAATGGACTTATTACACCATCCTAATAGAAGGATAATAGATGAGAACATTTAAGCTGAGGAAGGCTCCTCAACTTAATCCATGATTAGGAATTAACCTCATGACAAAACAAAACCTTTATTAAATGGATTTTAGTTAATGATAAGATTAAGAAGTGGATTTTATGGTTTGTAAGACAACTTGAGGGGGACTTGTCCATTAACACTAGGGTTAGTCCTTCTTAACCAGTTAAGGAAGAATTAGAACCCTAATGCAAGGCCCAAGTTACAAGTTTGATGTCTTAGTGATTATTAGATGGATTGATTAAAGGATTTAAACACATTAAGGGCTTAACACTTAGGATTAAAGTTATACACTCCATCCTAATAGAATGATGCAGGCATAAGCTTAATCACAAAGCCTTAAAACCTTTAGGGTTTAGTCCTTGATTATGAGATGAGAAGAGAAGACTCAAAGATGACACAAAGGTGAAAGCTAAATGGGGGACTAATCAAACCCTAATTATTATCATGCTTGGTTGTTCCTAGGGTTAATGAGGTTTGCAAGAAGATCTTCAGAGAAACCACCAGGAAGGAAGCAGATGAAAGGAGCAAGAGGCAGAGAGAAGCAAGACAACTTGCTTCATTTAAGAAGACAAGTTGCTTGAAGAAAGAAAGTAGGAAAGAGAAAGAATGAGCAAGCTCACACAAAGACAAGATAAAATTCAGCAATGATGCAAGAGAGGGATGAGAAGAGATTGTGAGAAGTGAAGGCAAATTCACTTCTCAAAACAACTTACCACCTGAAAAGTTAGCAAAAGAAATGAAGTGCAATGCAAATGAGATGAAATGCCATGGTGCAAACCAAAACCAGAAGCATAAACATGATGTTAAGGATTCTAAGGGATGTTGTAAACTCATGACAAGAGATGAGAGTGATCAAACAAGCATAAGGATGTAAATGAGACATGCTTTGAACCATGGAAGTTCATGAAAGTTTATGAAATGCAATGGACATATAACATGGAAAATGAAGGATGCAATGATCAAACATGATTCTAATATGTCCTAAGATGTATTATGAATCATGTGGAGGCACAAAATGTCATGGCAAGTCATTGAATGCAAGCATATGAGAAATGGATGCAAAGGAAGGCACAAATTAGGGTTTATGAACAACACACAAAGCAAAATTCAAAATCAGAAGCAAATGACATGATAAAAAATTGAAAATGGGATCAAAGGTACCCTAAACCTATACAAGTTCACTGCCCAAAGGGGGGGACCTAACTCTTAACCTAGTGCAAGTTATGAATTTCTCAAGTCAATTAGGGTTTCAAGGTACCTCACAATGAAAAATGCAAAACAAATTGAAAATGGAAAATAAATTCAAGCCAATTTTATCCTATAAAGTACATGCTATGGAGGATACAATGCAAGAAGAACCATCAACAAACTCTCAATGGTTAGGCAGAATGGATTTTTCCAAGTTTGAACAAAAATATTGCCTTAAAATGAATTTAATTCCAATGAAAAGTGTCAAAATGCATTAAGGACCAAAAAGAAATTTGTTTTGAGAGTTTGATAATGTTTCTAAATGTTTTAAAATGCAATGTGAAATTTTTTATTATTTTTAAATACCTAAATGCATTTTTAATTAATTAATTCTCATTAACTAATAAAAAATAAACATTTAAATGATTTAAAAATAATTTTTAATACAAAAAATAAAAATAAAAATATTTTTGGGTTCTGAAAATTAATGAAATGCTTGACAAAAATTTTCAGAATTTTTAAATGTGTTTTGCTATTTTAAATAATTCGTAAAAGATAAAACAAATTAAATGAAATAAAAATTGAATTTATGAGATGTATGCAAATCCAAGGGCTGTGGTTCAAACTCAGGGACGCGGGAATTGACCTGGCGCGCAAACGAACGGCCAGAATTCAAACTTGCCTAATTATGTCATTAGCCCTAATCTTGAGCCCTAATCACTTTCAGATGACCGAAATAGTGTTCCGGTCATCTTCTCCGGCCAACCAATTTCCCAATCTCACTCAAAACGCATCAAAACTTCACTAAACTCTCCATAATCATTCTATGAACATCATTAAACATAAACCCTACAACAAAAATCATTTATTTTTCATGAATCAAGAGAAACAAACAAAATCGTTTTTACGGGCAAACTTTCAGACAGTCAATACATGCTTGTTTCTTGACCATTTTCAAAACCAAACACATCCAGATGATCAGTGCAACTCATAGAATCATTTTATAACAAGAAATTAAAGTTCTGGAAAAAATGTTCTTGAGCTCACCTGAACTGGAGCTTTCGAAACAGGGACTTTCTGGCTGCTTCTTTGGTCTAAACAAGCTCCAATGATCCTCCCCAGAAGTTTGTGATGCTTAGCTGGAGTTTATATGGTCTCTAGAGGAAGTTTGCAGAAGCTCAGGTCAATGGAGGAGGGAAATCGTGTTTTTGATGTGGGAGGTTTCAGGCCAAAACAATGGTTGGGAAATGATCAGAGGATCATTGTGAGTGATTTTGTAAAGTTTGTTTTGATGTTTGAAGCCTGTGTATTGAGTTTCGAAACAAAATGCATAAGAGGTGAGTTTTGGGAACTATGGCTTATGAGAGGCTTCAGCTTCCAAGATTATGTGAAATGTAATCCATGAGGCATGTATGTGAAGCTGTGATTGGTCAGAGAGTTGTTGCTAGCCTAACTTGATTGGTATGGGCCATTTTGCATAAAGTCAACTTTTTGTGTAAGAGAAGGTATGGGCTATTTCAGTCAAGGTACAAGGGCATGTCTGCTGCAGCTTGAATCAAGGTTGTCCATGGAAATGAATTAGAGGCAATGCAGCAAGTGGATTAGGGTTTATGTGAGGTTTTGCAATTTTCACAAAGTTTGGCCCTTTTGAAGTTTCTTAATGCACAAGTCATGAATTTTGAGAGTTCTTTGGTGCATTCTAATTTTTAGGTCATGGTTCATGTTTGTGTAATGCATAGAAGTCAATTAGAGGTCACATAAAGGCTTGGCATGAGGTTTTGCAACTTTGCCTCTTTGGTACAAAAGTGAAAATTAAGTGATTTTTGCCAACTTTGACAAGCCATAACTTTTGATCCAAAATGAATTAGAATGAGTTCTTGTACTTTTTGAAAATGGGAGGATCCATTCTACAACTTTCATGACCAAAGTTTTCCCATTTGAAGCATTTTTGAATCAATTTGAGGAGGTTGAAAAACTTTCCCAAAATAGCAAGTTTTCATTACAAGTCACTTTCCCAAAAAGGCAATTTTGCAAATGGCTTGAAATTCTTCAATTTTGTGAACTTATAACACCTTCTATGATTAAATAAAGATCATACACATTCAAAATGATGGAGAACACCCTTTGGTTGGGTCATTGGGGGCCTCAGATGCCCTGATTTTGCACTGACTTGCTCAAGAAGTCAACTCTTAATTAGATGCCTTCCCCATGGAATTTCTTCATGAAAATTGATATGCATGATCCTTATAACATATAAAGACCAATAGAAACAAGAATGACCAAAAATTTTGGAGTTATGGCCTCTGAAACCAAAACCCTAATTCTAGGTCATCTGTGCAGTTAAACCTGGCTCTGCTTCCATGCCTTGCTCAGTTCTTGTGATTCTTTGCCTTCCTTGATCTTGAGAGGATATAAAATGATGCTTGAACACACATGGACCCCTTTGAAGTGATTGATGACCTTTGGAATGGCTCAAATAGCTCTTGGATGGCTCATATCACAAACCCTAGATGCAGATGACTTAGAAACAATGCAGTGAAGCAAAAATGCAATATGAGATGCTATGATTGAACTTATGCACATGAAAAGAATAATAAGCCATGGTGTGAATGGGTGAGGGCAAATTTGGGGTGTTTACAGCATACAAACACATGTTAAGGACCCCCCCACTAAGATTATATAGTGGATCATACTTTAAGACACATAATAAGTGTGATGTTATTCTCAATAACATGTTTGAAGCTCTTAATAGTGCCATTCTTGAGTATAGGGTCAAGCCATTGATAACCATGGTGGAAGAAATCAGGACTTACATGATGGAAAGATGGGCTACCAATGGAAAGAGGACAAAGAAAATAACTATTAAGAGGGCATCTCAACCATCTATTGTAACATCTTAGCAATCAACTCATGTAAGGGCAAAAAAGCTACCAGTTAGAAGGCCATCAACACCATTTGTACCACCAGGACCTACAACTAGATTGGGTGCAACTAAGATTGTAGTTGGGCCAACAACAAGAATGACTACACTAACAAAGAGAACCACACCAAAGAAGAAAATTTAGTTTAACTTAGAATTGTATGTCAAGTTTTCTGTTGAACTCAATTTAAGTTATAAGTTTGTTTAAGTTTGAGCATGTGTCCTTATGCAGTGTGATTTGGATATGTAATATGTTTTAAACATATGTAATGTGTTTTATACCTACCTTTTAATGCATAATACTAGTGTATACACCGCATATTAGTAATGTGCTTTGGTATAAATTAATTGTGCCTTATTTTCTCTTTTCGTATAACGTGTTTTAGTATAAATTAATTGTGCCTTATTTTCTCTTTCGTATAATGTGTTTTGGCTTAAACCACAAACTGTGCTGGTTTTATGTCTCTACTGATGTAAACCAGACAATTACTTGTCAATCGATAAACTGATGTAAACCAACACACATTAACCGATACATAATTAACTGATACAGATTAACTAATACACAATTGATAAATTGATGTAAACCAGGAACACATTAACTGATACCAAATGATACCATTAACAGATGGTGTTCTTATGTTAATTGATACAAACATTGATTATTGTTACAAGTTGGACACAAATTATGTGATAAACTTACGCCATTCAAATTGATACAAACACATTCAAACTAATACAATCACATACACTTATTACAAAATCCTACATACCAAGACACATAAAACAATACAAAACATGTTCTTCCAAAAATTTTCCCATTTCACCATCTTCTTCATTTGAATTTGTAGTTCCCTCAACTTTTTCTTTAGTCACTCATTTGTAGCCCTAAGATTCTTTATCTTCATTTTTGTTACATCGAGTTTGTTTGCCATCTTTTCCAACCTACTATTATTATTCTTCATAAATTGATCTTTCTCATCTACCACATCCTCATACAACCAATCAAAAAAACCACAACCAACTTGCATAGAACCTTGTGTAAATGGCAACTGGTTTATATCAAAACACATTACGAAGAAGAAAATTTTCAAATTTGTTATTACCTTAAAATGTTGACATCCCCATAATTGTTTTCTAAAGTTCGTAAAAGTGAATGCCCTACGAAGAACAACCATCTCTGCATAATGACATATGGGTCTCCATCGGAGCTTTGAGCTTGTGTATACATTTGAATCAAAACTTCTAAAGCTCTTCTGATTATATGGTTTGATCAGCGCCCATAATTCATTGTTGGTTACTTCAATTTCCACGATCAAATGAGGAACCCTAAATCGATTTGATTAAAAACCTAACAGGAAGGGAGGAAAACCTCGGGATGGAACGAAGAAGATGACATATCAAAGCCACGCCATCTGCCACACATACATAAACAAACATTGTTTGAGCCAAATGGACAAAAAGGACTTTTGTGGCACTCTTTAAACAAATAAAGGATCAACTTGGCCTCTTTTAAAATTAAGGGACCCCGAGGTAAAGTTAGAGGACCAAAAAGGGTATTTTTCCTAAAATGAAAGTCAAACATACAATAAGAGAATGTTTTAGGTTAGGGAAATATCGGTGGAAAGAGTTAGTACTATTTAAAACTGATTAGGGTTTTAGTAGGTTTAAATTTTGTTCACTTACATGGGGTGTATGGTACTTAAAGGAAAACTAAAGCTTCCTCACTTCCAAAGGATAGCGCACAAAATTAAGGCTAAGTTGATCCCGTGGAAAGGAGTGATGTTGTCTATTATGGGAAGAGTACAAGTAATAAAGTATGTTTTCCAAATCATGTTATATACTCTTTTTGTATTTATAGATGGCCATACAAGGTTTTGGTTCAGCTGAATATGTGGTTTCAAAATTTTATTTGGAGTGGGGATATCTTAACCCAGAAAATATGTATTGTTGCTTGAAATAAGGTTTGTTAGCCATTGGAGAAATGGGTGTTATTAGACCAGCAAAGCAGATCAATGAGGCATTTGAATCATACCTGGAGGTATAGGTCATCCAATAAAGATCAGGCGAATGTTTGTATGGCCAGATTCCTGGATAAAAATCAATTATAGCAGTATTAAATTAAATTATCCATTTGGCCAGTATTAAGTATCATTTTAAGACGGTCCATAAAGGGATAAGATGGGTGATTGTTAATGAAGAGAAAATTAACTTTTGGAATGATAATTATCTAGGTGAGCCACTTAGTAAGATTATGGATATTCTAGTACATACTAGAGCCAATCTTTCCACAAAGGTGGACAGCATAAGTGTCACACCCTAAATTTTGACCGAGTTTGTTTATTTTTCTGGCGCATTTTATCGCGGTATCATTAGTCAGTCATCTCCACATAAGCATTTCATTGATCATTAATCGTGCTTTTTAAAAAAAATTATGTTTATTTAGGTAATTATTTTTCTTTATTTTTTTCTTTATTTAGAATTTAATTTAAATCTGGATTTTTGTTGTTGGGGACTTTATTTAAACTTTACTTGTTTAGTACTAATTTTGGTTTTAAATAAATTTTATTAATTCACTATTATTAATCTTATTTTGGTTTTAAATCAATTTTATTAATTCACTATTATTAATCTTAATTTTATTTTTATTATTTGGTTTAATTCGTTTAATTAATTAAATTTTTACTTTTAACTAAGTAACTGCTTTAATTTCCTCTTATATTTAAAATGATTCAAAATATTTATTTTAGTTTAATTTGACTTTAATTTTAAATTTAATTTAGTTAGATTTAGAAATTGTACTGTTTTAAGTTAGGAAATTCTTTTATAATTTATATTATTATTCAGTTTTTTTATTATCATTAAAAAAAATATAATTTATTTCAGTTAGTTATTTTATTATATTTAGTCATTTAATAGGATTTTGTTTTAGATTAATTTAGATTAGTAGTTTTCTTTCTCTTTTTTTTATGTTAATTTAGTTTTTAATAAACACTAGCAAACAAGACAATATGTCTGCTATATCTTAAAAGCACTTTCTGAAATCACAGACATCATCACAACACGCCATCCACAATCCAGCTTGTATCCTTACACCAAAATGGATATAAAAAAACTGCATCAAAAAGGTGAAAATAAAGAGATTTCAACAAAGAGGAAAGTTGAAAAAGTTGTTGACTTAGTGCTAAAAGAGGACTGCAACAGCCTGCTACAAAAAAAAACAGACATTAGTAGACGTTAGGAGGGTAAAAGAGGAAGGGGCAAAAGAAAAAGGAAAGGAACAACAACAAAGAAAGGGAGGGGGACCTCCTACAAAAACAAAATCTCGTGACCATCACAGGGGGAGTTTTTTCGAATCAGCTTCCTTTCAACTTGGTCTTGCACAAAAAAAACTCACCTCGTAATCTCTTGACTCCAACTTTTGTTTCTATATTTCCAAAAAAACACACACACAAAAAAGGACCCTCCTTCGACCACCAACACCATCCATTCTTTCTCAGCCGCACCTAAAACCCCTCCCTCTGTCATTTTTCTTTTTTCTGCAACATAACAACACAGAGAAACCGAGCAAAACCTCCTTCCAATCACACCTCCGAAAACTCAACCGTAAATCCACTACAAGCCCACCCTTTTTGCTATTCACCTTCATCGCCTATCAACACCACCCAAACTCCACAAACACAAACCCATAGTCTTCTTCTTCACCACCACTGTGAACAACCGAACTCACCACTCAAACACTCCGAACCGTTCCACACATCACCACCATAACCGAACCCTCACAGACAAAACCACCACCGTCGCCTTCCATAAACGATCTTCCGCTGCCAACCTTCGAACAACTACCGCCGTTCAACCTTCTGAACGCAACTCACGGAAACCACCTCTTTCACAACACAGATCCGCGAAAACCTCCTTCAACCTCGAACGAACGCCGCCGGTGGGAGATTTATGAGCAAACCCGCGATTCGTGAGAGAGCAAGTGATTGAGAGTTGAGATGAGGGAATCTGAATCCGAACAACACGAATCTGAGAGCGGTGGAGCTGAGATGATTGTGAGAGAGACCGTCGCTGTGAATTTATGGGTTTGAGTTTTTTCGATTTTCGTTTGGAAAAGGAGAGGAGTAGGTTTTTTTTTTCTATTCCTAACATCGGTTTATGGAGATAACCGAAAACCTTTTGTTTCACTAAATTGAGTTTATGGTCTTGCTTTTTTTTTTTAAATATTATTAAATCGTTTGTTTTTCTAAATTTGATCTCTTTACATTTCATTTGGATTTTGGGTGGGGGTTAGAAGCCCATCAAGTTTTCTACTCATGCCGCTTACTGAACGAAGTCCCCCCCCCCCTGCGTTTCATTTTTTTAAATCTTATTTGATTGTTTTGTTGTTTATTTTTTGTTTTTGCTTATATTTTATTTTTTGTGATATTGCTTTTTTTTTCTTCTTCTAGTTTACCTTTAGTTTTCTTTTGTTAGAAATATTTTGGTTTAGAGAAATGTCCTAAAAATTATATCTTAATCGTTTTCTTTTAAATATTATTTTCGGGCCGATGATATTACAAAGCCACGATTAAATCGTTTCCGATTAATCGTGGCCGATATGAGGCCATTTTGTTTATTTTATTTTATTTTTTCTAATTTCACAATTTATCATTTTATTTAAGTTGTCTATTTATTCCATTTATTTCATGTACTTTTTATCATACTAATTTCTAACGTTTCCAAATAATTTATCGCGCGCCTTAATTAATTTAACAAGGAATAGAACCCCGGAGTCTAGCACTCCGCATGTTCTAGAACGAACTACAACTGGGCTAGCCCCACGCGTATTGTTCGTTCAATCCTTCGTTATTAATTACACATCGATTCTAAAACGTCTAAAAACAATTATTCAATTTATTTAAATTAAATTACGAAAATAAAGCTCTGGAGTCTAGCATTCTGCACGTTCTGGATTGGACCGCAACTGGGCTAGCCCCACGCGATGATTCAATCACCATTCGTATATCAAAATATTCAAATTATCATCTAAATTAAATTACGAAAAAAGAATTCCGGAGTCTAGCATTCCGCACGTTCTGGATTGGACCGCAACTGGGCTAGCCCCACGCGATGGTTCAATCACCATTCGTATATCAAAATATTCAAATTATCATCTAAATTAAATTACGAAAACAGAATTCCGGAGTCTAGCATTCCACACGTTCTGGATTGGACCGCAACTGGGCTAGCCCCACGCGATGTGTTCAATCACTATTCGTATATCAAAATATTCAAATTATCATCTAAATTAAATTACGAAAACAGAATTCCGGAGTCTAGCATTCCGCACGTTCTGGATTGGACCGCAACTGGGCTAGCCCCACGCGATGGTTCAATCATCATTCGTATACCAAAATATTTAAACTATTTTCAAATTAATTATCGAAAGACAGAACTCCGGAGTCTAGCATTCCGCACGTTCTAGAGTGGATTGCAGCTGGGCTAGCCCCACGTAACGTGGTTCATTCGCCCTTTCGTTTAAAACATCTTAACAAAATTCAAACACCTTTTCTCTAAAACGAACATTGTTTAAATCATTCTATCTCTCGAACAAGCTAGCGCTTCAGCCTCCACCGCGAGTATAAGCCAATGCTTAACAATAGAATGCGTTTTAAACAACGGTTCAATAAAAACCACAAACCGTAGTCGCACGAACTACGAAGCTCTGACTTTCCCATTGCACAAGGGAATACGTAGGCACGGGGATTTTAATCCTTCGCGAGCACCCTAATAAAAAATTTAATTATTTCTCTGTTTAAAAACTTTAATCCTTTCTCCGTCTTAATAATAATTTAAAACTTTAGAACAAACATATTAACAATCATTTAGAAGACAAAAACTCAAGATCAAACATTTAATCGCATAATTAGCTAAGAGGTTCCCGTTGAGTACAACGGACGTGAGGGGTGCTAATACCTTCCCCTTGCGTAACCGACTCCCGAACTTAGAATTTGGTTTCGTAAACCATTTCTTATCCTTTATTAGGTTGTATCTATATCTCCCTTTTCTCTCATAGAATAAATAGAATTAGGTGGCGGCTCTGTTGTTTTGTTTTAGGATCGTATTTTTCGAGGTACGACAATAAGGCACGAGGGCACGTTGATTTATCGACTTTTATATCATCAGAATATCCAAATATTTCTTTACATACAACTCGAAGCTATATACCCAAGGATAATCTTCAAGATATTCTAGTATGGAAAAATTGTTGAGAGACAAATGTGAGTTGTAAGTGTGAGTTATAAGTCTCACATTGCTTGGAAAAGTGGAGGTTGAACACTTTATTAGTAAAAGGACCCATTCACCTATCACTTTAAGGTTTTTGGTGAATATGTGGTATCCCTCTCACTTGTTTGGGTGAGTCTTTGACCTTTAGGTGAGTGTTTGACCCAATGTGAGTGTTTCCCCCTCATGATGACCCATCAAATACACGAGCAACGATATCTTGTCGGTGAAAGAGACTTATAACTACCTAGTTGATATCGATAAACCTCAGGATCGGGCTAGACTTATTCGGAAATATTTCATTCCTTCCTCTGTGTCATTCATTTTATGGAGAGTGGTCCATAATAAGCTTTTTTTATATGGATAAAAAAAGTGGAGGAGTAACTTGGACTCTCTTTGAGGACTATGTAACAATCACATGAAATCTTCTACTTATATCATGTTTGATTTTCTATTTACGGTAGATATCTTGAAATAGATCACTTATATATTTGGGATAATCAAGTTATTAAAGTCAATTTAGTATCTTTATAGGGTGACAAAATTGGGCTAGCATCCCAAAGTTAAGGACACAGAGCTGCGGTCTGGTCGCACATAGTTCATTGAATATGGCTTGCTAGAAATGTGAAAAGGTTTAACAACTCCACTCCTAGAACTCATTCAACTGAGGGAACCATTTTGGATCACACTAATATTAGCTCATCCATTTCAAAGGGATGGGTTGGGCAACAAAAATTTGAGCTATACATTTTGGATAACTTACATATTGAGGGAAATTTCATAAAGGCGACATAATCATTAGAGTTGCTTGGAAAAAACCAAACAGTGGGTGTACAAAAATTAACACAAATGGATCAGTTCATAATAACCAAGTGTTCATTTGGATCGTTCGTCGGATTTTCAGAAAACTGGTTCTGTTGTACAGTTTGCAGCAATGAAGGTTTGATTTCAAAATTGTGTCGGGTTATGGCTGGTGCGGAAATACTATTGTGTGGTTCTTGTTGGCTAGGACTCATATAGGACTTGAGTGAACGAGGTGTTCCTCCATTTTCTTCGACCATGATTGGTTCTTCAACTGGTTCTGGTATAATAATTTAAGGGTTAAGGGTTTCGTTGGGTTCGGTTTGGTGTCTAGAACTTAAGAAACGTTATACTTCGTCGATCAGGGGTTTTAAGTCTTCGCTTCGGGAGTGATTACTGGGCATACAATCGACAAAGGATAGCTAAATTTGTTGCCTTAGCCTAGACGGCGCAACAACTTAATGCATTATTGACTAAATCTAAGTCCTCGGCAACGGCACCAAAAACTTGGTCGCGACTTTCTGAGTCTAAAGGTTACTAACTGTAAGTGAACAGTCTATCGTGTAGTAATAAAAGATATCAATCCCACAGAGACTCGATAATCAACCTAGTGTTGTCGGGTGTTGCTATGTTTAGCTAAGGCGAGCGATGTTTTTGGTTTTAAAGGATTAAGAATTAATTTAATTTAATTAATGATATAAATTATTGGTACGTAATTGATTTCGTCTTCGCGAATTCAATAAAGGGTCGGCTTGTTAAGGTTTATTAAGTTATCTCTCCGTAGAAATTCTCGGTTTAAAAGTCTTCGACTCACACTCTCGTGGTCTTGCCTAATATTATATTCCTAAGTTCAATTGAGCGCTCTCTCTATGTCAATTCAAGTTAGAAATACTTTTTGGAAACCTAAAGGTTCTAATTGGTTTTAAAGCGCTTTCGTTGTGTTAAAAACTAATTCCCGATATTAGCTATCTGATTATGATCTCACACTCTCGTGGTCTTAATCTTAATATTTTATACTCTCTTACTCTCGTAACGAAAGTTAATTAAAACAGGAAATCGAAACCAAATTATAACTTAATTTAAGGTTTTAGCCTAATTCTATCGATTTCGTTCCGGTTTACATAGTTACATACCGATTAACAGTTTAAGCTGACATATTAAATAAAGAAAGGTAGAAGGAGAAGGAGTACATAATATAAATAAATGCGATAATAAATAAATAAATAAGCATTAAAATCGGAAACCTGGTTACAATATTCTTGATCAACCACACTTCGAAACTTGAAACGAAAACAATAATGTAGTGGCTAGAAACAATAAAAGTGGTGATAGTTTCCTGATGGCGGAAACTATCACTAAGGTTCGGTAAAGGAAAATAAAACAAATGCAATACTAAAAAATAAAGGCGAACTTCGAAGAATAAAAATGGCAGAAATTGGACGTGTAAATGAAGCTCTCCCGTTGTAATGGTAGAGAGCTCTATTTATAAGCAGTGAGGTAGGGTTTGTTGCGAAATAATAGGCTTGGACTCTGATTGGGCTTGAGACTGGGTTGCATAGACTGAGTGAACTAGGGTGAGGAAACTTCTCTACATGACCGAAAGAATCTCATTAAATTTTGACTTTTGTTTCGTCTGTTACGACTTTTACGTTTCTGCATAATTAATTGAGACGAATGTTTGATAATTGAGACGGGTAACTTTAACAATGAGACGACCAACTCAACTCCAAGTTGGGCGTCTGAACAATGAGACGATCGTCTGGTGATGGAGACGATCGTTTGACAGTAAAATGAAGAAATGCATTTTTTTCTGTTGTTTTCCTTCTGTTTTGGCCTAGTCTCTTGTTCTAAAAGCTTCCTTTTATATTTTTGCCTCCAAATGACATGTTCGATCAAATGTCTGCAAAACAAACATAATTTACACGTAATATCGTCCAAAAAAGATAAATTAACATATTAAATAATCGGAAATCACATTAAATAATCGATATGAATTCGAGTTATCATATACCCTACCTTGGTATACCATTTCCAACCATGAACATGTCATGCAACATCAATGACAATCATGCATGTCTAGAGCATCTACTTCATGCAACAACTTCATCGACAACACACAACAACAACTATCTCATACCATAACATCATCAACAACATACAACAACCACTATCCCATGCATTAACATCATCAACAACATATAACTACAATTAACTCATGCATTAGCATTATCAACAACATACAACAACATCTATCTCATGCATTAGCATCATCAACAACATACAAAAACACCTACCAACTACCACATCATATCACCACAACTACAACAACAACACATAGCAACATCAACAACATATATCATTAACATACAAGAATACCAAACAACTATTACAACATATAACTATAACGACATCAACAACACATAATAACATCATATAACCTCAATCAACATCTACATCATGCATCATTAACCACAACAACATATAGCAACATCAATAACACCTATCAACACCTACAACATATATCTTCAACTATAACAACATATGTTAACAACAACAACAACACCTATCAACACCTACAACATTCATCTTCAACTATAACAACATATGTTAGCAACAATAAGAACACACAACAACAACAATACAACGTCCACATAAACAGATACATCAACATATATCAACACCAATGTCTTATACTAATAACGAAAGCAACTACAACACATAGCAACAACAACTAATAAACATGTCAATTTATGTTCATTTTCAAGTTATACTAATTACACTTCTAATTAAGTTTATAACCCCTCTCTAACTACTTCTAACCACACCACTTTGATCCATATCCATTACTATATTGATTAAGTAATTTTAGAAAAAAATTCAGAATTAAAACATGTTATTTTTCACTCCAGATCTCGCTAAGCGAGGAGCTTGCTCGCTGAGCGAGCAACTCTATGTATTCACTCTTTATTTTTCCCACCTGCTCGCTAAGTAAGCTCTGCGATTTCCGCAGTTCTCCCTCTGCATTCAGTCCACAACCTGCTACGAAAACATTTCACAAAAACCAATCCAATCACCAGAAAATGTAGAATTCTCACAATACAATGTCTAATTCATGCGATTATCACTCAAATTCAACAAATACAATCAATTGAACACAATTCTCATCCAAATCATCCAACCCCTAATTCCTCTAATCAACAATACTACACCCAAATTCCTATTATTTAACCTCTAAGAGATGAAGAAATCCCACCCTTACCCTAGTTTGATGAGCAATTCTTCCCTCTTCGCGGATTCTTCCTTCTAACCTTGACCTTATTCTTTCTTTCTCCTCTCCATTCTTGATTCTTCTTTGCAATCCCAAAACACGACTTATTACTCTTATTTTCATAATTCCAAACTTATCCCTTAGACCTCATCTATGGTCTTCCTCATTTGCACTCACTCTCCTTCTCTCCTTCTCCACTTTACCATTATACCATTTCCTCTTTATTTTCCAATTATTATAATTATTCAATATAATGTATTTCATTTACATTAACATCATATCAAATAATATTATAATTTCTTCCACACAAAATTACAACAAATCAAATTAAATAAATAACATAATAATTGGGGCGTTACAACTCTCCCCAACTTAGAATATTTTCGTCCTCGAAAATTCACCGAATATGAACTACTTTTGATACGCTCTCACAACCACTGGTCAACTACTACTTCCTGGAAAACGATACCATAAACAATGCCAACAATGATACAACTTATCGACGATAATCATAACAAGGCACATTTCTCATGCAATGCACTCTACAACCGACTCACAACACAAAATAATCAAACTACAAACACACAAGTTCACTCTTGAACCGGGCATAACACAGTAGTTACCATCACCTTAGGCAACACCTCCTTAATTCCCCATCATAGGAATTAGCTACACACACCTGAACCATCATCATAGACAACAGGCAACAACAAAGATAAGAACACCAAAATTCATAACACGACATTACCACAGCTACACCCATCCATCTAACAGTACAAGATTAGCAATTAAACTTTCATCATCTCAATTCCATCTTGGAACATCCAATGATCTCATTATTCTCGTCAATTCTATCGTCAATTTTCGAATTCTTAGCATTCATACCAATATGAACAAACTACGCTACCTCGCGCTCCCGTTGCGCACTCTATCCACCTGCAGCTATCAAATACAATAAGTTCACATCCAACTTCTTATACTTTCCAAAACCCGTATCCAAAACATCTTAATTTCTTTACCTACTTCGGAGCTTCCTTATTGTAGGACCACATACCATTTTATAGATTTACAACAATACCTTCATTTGACTTGACATAAACACGCAACTTCACCTTTACCAACCAAAAATCACTCTTTGATAACTTATCATACAACTTTACTTCCTTCAATACCTATAATCCAATTTCCAATTATTCCACACCTTCTATTTACTCCCTCATTGGGTCATCTTGCTAATTCTTCAAATCTTATGTTTCACATGTTCTCGATTCATGAATTCAATAGAAGACAATGGTTGCATACCTTACATTCTATGTTCGTCTTATCAATCTAGGACATATAACCATATTTTTATCTTACCATTATCGTCCCACATGATTTAACGATTGTTGATTCCAATTATCATACTTTGTACTCATTCTTCACCTCATAGTCCATTAATACCATCAGGAAACTTCAACCCATTTGTGATTTATCACGCCTCAAATCCAAGTTATCCCGAACACAATTGTGAATTCCATACTACTCAGTGACCAACATGCAACCCCAAGCCATCATTCTCTTCTTCACCAATCATACCAAAATTCTCCATGGCGGCACTCTTGATTTCATAATTTCCCTTTTTATTAAATACACTGACTACTCTTTCTATCTTGCTGACATTTCGTACAATACCATAGAATCCAGGACCATGAATAGAATTCCAATACAATTCCATCTTCCTCTCCTAACGGAACATCTGATACCTTTTCTGAAACAACTCCAAAATCCACACACAACCAGGAGTCTGTCGTTGTGACCTTATTTCCAATTTCCATAAAACCATCTTTGCATCCATGGAAAACCTCACATTCCTGAATCCGTCTCACCTCATGATATAGGAATTTACATCGACTAATCTGAACAATCTGCAAGTACTTGGCTTAACTCCGTGCCATTCACTGTACATGCTACCCTATCTTAGCAAGTCAAGTCCATCCCATCCAATAGGATCCCGTCTGTTATCAACAAGAGATTAAGGGTGATTAGTTCCTCAATTTTTTGATATACATCTGACAATCATGATGGGGTATAAGCCATCCTCACTAAGTCATAATAGCGTTCAACTAAACAATACATCATCCTCTCAACGATTGACAAACACACTGCTTAACTCCATCTATTCATTCCAAGAATAACATTATTTGTTCTAACTTAAAGATAATTGTGTACCTCCTAAGGAAACACGTTAGAATACTCCACACATCACCAGCTCACAACTAGCCTAAACATCGATTTCCCCCTTCACAAGGAAACGAATAACAAGGACACCTGATTGCCTCTCTTCGAGAGTAACACCATTCTCTAAATAGTTGAACAGTCCATACAACACTCCTTCTTACAGCGACACGATATCCCACCTCTTAACACCGGGAATATCCATGAGAAATGGACGCTCCTCCCCCACTTGTTTCATTCCCAAGCTGCAATAGAAAACAACAAGTACCGACAGTGTTCTCACACACATGTTGCATACTAGACAAAAACACAACTACATGACTTGGCCAGACGGACCAACCTGCTCTGATACCACTTTGTAACACCCAAAATACTCCCCATAAATTTACATTTAAAATCAGAGTAAATAAAAATCCTCATTTTATTCTGAGTGTCACAATCAACAAAACTCATGGCTCGAGGTGATACGTCTTACAAAATATTTTAAATTGCAGCGGAAAACTCGAAAGAAACATAAAGTAGGATTCAATTACAAGATGTTTTTCTAAACTAAGAAAATAACGGAAATATCATTGACCTGACACCCCAAAGCACGTATCAGAGCCGACTCATCTAAGTGTGAAGTACATTGACTTCACCGACCTCCGCTCTACTAATCTTGATCACCTGCACGTTACCAACATAAGACTAACATTCAAATAAAAGAGGTGAGATACTTACACCAACAAAAGAGAAAGATAATAAGAATAAAGTAAGTATCATCAACTAGACCACCACTTCCTAACAACATTGATTATCAAACACACCACAACACATATACACATCATACACACCAACAAACAACTTATGCAATGAGACTCTACTACTCTATGCATACGGTACCATAAATCGATCTCTATTTCAAGATCCGATTCTCGTTGGAACTCTCGACCCCTCTTTCGTGGTCTAGTATTATCCATATTTCATGATCACACCCTCGACCCCTATTTCATGGCCATGTGCGATCCCTATTTCATGACTGCACCAACATCACAACGATTCCCTATGGAATACAAATGTACATACCCTACCTTGGTATACTATTTCCAACCATGCACATGTCATGCAACATCAATGACAATCATGCATGTCTAAAGCATTTGCTTCATACAATAACTTTATCGACAACACACAACAACAACTATCTCATGCCATAATATCATCAACAACATACAACAACCATTATCCCATGCATTAACATCATCAATAAGATACAACTACAACTAACTCATGCATTAGCATTATCAACAACATACAACAACATCTATCTCATGCATTAGCATCATCAACAACATACAACAACACCTACCAACTACCACATCATATCACCACAACTACAACAACAACAACACATAGCAACATCAACAACATATATCATCAACATACAACAATATCGAACAATTATTACGACATATAACTATAATGACATCAACAACACATAACAACATCATATAACCTCAATCAAGATATACATAATGCATCATTTACTACAACAACATATAGAAACATCAATAACACCTATCAACACCTACAACATGCATATTTAACTATAACAACATATGTTAACAACAACAAAAACAACACATATCAACACCTACAACATGCATCTTCAACTATAATAACATATATTAGCGACAACAATAACACAATGTCTACATCAACGGATACATTAACACCTATGTCTTATACTAACAATGACAACAACTGCAACACATAGAAACAACAACAACTAATAAACATGTCAATTTATGTTCATTTTCAAGTTATACTAATTGCATTTCTAATTAAGTTCATAACCTCTCTCTATCTACTTCTAACCACACCATTTTGATCCCTATCCATTACTATATTAATTAAGTAATTTTAGATAATTTTTCATAATTAAAACATGTTATTTTTCACTCCAGGTCTCCCTAAGCGAGGAGCTTGCTCGCTGAGCGAGCAACTCTCCCTATTATCTGCACTTTTATTCTCAGCTTGTCTCAGGTACTTATTCACCCCCTTTCCTTGCCTGTAGTTGTTTGTATACTGACAAACCTCCTTCTGGCGACCTTTGCTGCTTGTATGTGTATCCACGTTTGGATTCTTTTCACTCAGGTTATACTCTCTCGCTTGTTTACAAATGGCCTGAACAACTTCATACGGGTAAATATCAATGCCTTCAAATACTATTTTATTTTTGCAAAACCAAATGTTGTCAATAGTATGTATTAGCATTTCCACCTCCTTCTGATCCCTAGACTTGATAAAATTCTCACACTAATATCTAAAATGAATGTTAGGTTCTCCCATGTAACTGAAGTTGATAGTGAGAGGGGTTTGGAGCCACTCACATCTCACCCACTCACAGTCCATGAAACAATGGTCAATTGTTTCTAACCCCACTCCACATCTAGGACAAACATAATTTGTGGCAATATACCTCTTACTTAGATTAGCTTTCACATGTATGTTATTTTGAAGAACACTCCATATCATAATTATCTTTCTAGGAGGCACTTTGCATTTCCATAACTTCCCCCATAAACTTTCCCTATTTGAGTTGTTTGAGGTGTATCCCTGACCATCACTTTGTCATTCTATCTGCTTCCTATACCCATACTTCACATTGTAATTTCCATCCTTAGTATATGCCCAACCTTCATTGTCTTCTTCCTGAGTATTATGCAGAGTCATTCTGCTAATGGTATGAATATCCACAGGGTAAAAAACTTCTTCCAGCTTTGTCATGTTCCAAAACCTTGTACCAGGTACAAGGAGATCCGACACCCTCTAACAACCATTAGCTATAGTCCTCGGAGTAATACTTCTAAAACTGTAATTTCCAACTATCCAATTATCCTCCCAGCAGTTAATGGATTTACCATTCCCAATGGCCCATATAGTGCCCTTTTTAGTGATATCTATAGATTGAGAAATACTTCTTCAAAGATAACTAGCATTACAACCCGTTTTCGCCCTCAGGATATTAGTGTCAGGAAAGTACTTAGCTTTCAGCAACATGGCAACCAAACTTTATGGTTCAATAAGAATTCTCCAAACTTGTTTAGCAATAAGAGCCAGAGCCATGTTGAATTCTTTCAATTTCCTAAACCCCAACCCCCTATCATTTGTGTGGGAACACAAGAAGTCTCAGCTTTTCTAGTGGACTTTCTTCTCACCCCACCAGTAATTAGCCATAAGGCTCTCCATTTGGGTTATAAGTTGATTAAGGAGGATGAAAGAGCTCATGACATATGTAAGGATTGCCTGAGCCACTACTTTTATTAATGTGACCTTTCCAGCTTTAGAAATGTGTTGACTGCTCTACTCGTGAAGTTTTTGCCGAACTTTGTCCACTATATACTTAAAACAAGCACTCTTAGATCTGCCAATTGTAGTAGGCAGTCTAAGATACTTATAAATTTTTGTTTGGTCAGTTATGTTAAGCATTTTGATCTATGTGTCACGCACGGATCAAAAACGAGTAATTTTCTTTAAAACATAGTATAGCGATAATGACTCGAATCGTCTCACAAGGATTCTTGATCTTATTAAATAATGATGGTAACGCATAATGGGGGGTTGATTTTAAGGTCGAATAATAAAAACAGATTAAAATAAGTGATTAACAAATAAGCTGAAACGATAATTCTACTGATTCGGGTACAAACTTATCATTGGTTCAATAAACTTCAATCCCCTAAACAGTTTATATTCCCCTGCCAATTACAACACCAATTAACAAGATAAATTGGCATTATAAGATTGCATTCCTATTTTCCGAATAAAGCAAACGGATAAGCACAATCATGAATTAAGCATACATGATTCTAACATACGCAGTCTAACAATTAAGCTACGATAAATTATGCTAAAACTCAAGGAACAACAATCAATCGATATAAATCAATAATATTCTATATAATTCGAATTAAGCAAACAAAGCATATAAATTAATATTGAAAAGGGAAAAGAAATTGGATTAAAGATTAAAAAACCTCAAAGTATGGAATTCGTACAACATAAATTTGCCTTGGGAATTAGTTCTCCATTTGATTATAAAGCAAAATAAAATTCGTGAAAGAAAAGTGAAAAAAAAGGTTCTCTGAACAGTAACACCGCTGCTTTAGGTATACGAAAGTATCACAAATTCCTATTCTAACCCAACTGGGTCGGAAACATAACAAACCTGACCCAAAACTAATTATTTTTAAAACTCATAATTCGGATTCTTACTTCCACGACTTATTTGAGAATCATGCACTCTGAATCAGATTTTTCATAAAACATGAAAGTTGTAGCTCTCTGTCTTAGCTTTCCATCAACTTGTAGAACGTCTCAAGCCGATTCCTGAAGCTTTAGTTATGATCATTTTAGTGCAGACTGCTAATGCTGAAAATAAAGTGCGAAAATCAAATAAGTGCAAAAATAAACTAATTTATAAAAACACATTAAAATAGAAAAATAACCAAAGTAAGTTATGAAAATGCATAAGTTTAAACATAGAGGAATGTGCACCAAAATGCACTGATCAAATTCTCCCACACTTGAACTTTTGCACACCGAGCAAAATAGAAATCAAAACTCAAGAAACACAACAACATTCAAATACTTATTCTAGGCTACAAACTCTTCTTCGGTTAAGATAACATTGATAGGTATTAATCTTGCACACAAAGGATATCGTAAGAACACAAATCCGCAATTGTGTGGTCATAAGTCTCTCTGCTATACAACCTAATCTGAATCATGTTATTATGCTTAATCCTAACTTACTCATCCTCCTTTTTTCTCTCTTTCATTATAGCGCAATCACATTAAGCACGTTATCTATTCATACACACGGTAAATAAGTATGTTAGTGACTATGATCCATATCTTGTCAATATTTTAAAGTTACTTTAGCAACAACATTTTTTTTAAGGTTTCACATCTGTTAGGCTAAATGACCAGGTGAGGGTCACCTAACTTAAAAGGCGTATTCCTATTCAGATTTCTTATTAAGTACGAGATCATTCACTTATTTGCATCAACTCAATTACTTAGTGTATAATTTCTAGATGGTGTTGACTGCTTGATAAACTACTTAAGAGCTATTAAAGGATGAGAACTCATGGCTATGGCATAAAAAGTATTCAAAATGATTTCCATATTCAGGAGACTTAAGGTGTTAAAACGATACCGATCTTGTGAACTTTTCTCAAGTCTCCACAACTAACCTCAAAACAATCTATAGCCTAAAACTTTCGAAAAAATGCCTAGTATTTCTAAAACAAAACAAAACAAACAAAAACAAAGAAAATAAATTATTCCCTCCTCCACACTTAAAACAAGCATTGTCCTCAATGAAAGGACATAAATATAAAATAAGAGGGAGGGAAAGGAAATAACACACCCGAGTATTCAAGATGGATAGGTGATCACATAAGCAGCATTTCCTAACGAGAGCTCTTCTACAGTCTCTTCTTCCAAAGTGGGGATCTCATAGAGTAGCTTTGGGTAGTATCCATTAATCTTGAAGTTTTTATTAGTTCATTTGCTTTTTATTCAAGGATCAAAGAAGAATCTTCGATAAGTAAAAGTGTTGAATGTGCACGTGATAGTGATCTCCTTTTCTACAACTTTAAGAATCAAAGGATTAAGGGGCTTCCTCACTACTTTTGTTCCATCTTCAATTGAGATCCTATGCATACTCATGGATGGGATAGTATCACAAGTGTCAACCAAAGTCCATCCAATTCCCTTCTTATGTTCCTGTAATGATTTTTCTCTTCCCGCACAAATTGAAATAAATTATTAGGAAGTGGCTTCAGCTCTAAAGAGGGTAATTTCTCGATGGATGGTTTGTTCCGGGAAGCCGGGGTATCGAGAGATTCATTGACATGAACAACTTCATTTGCAACCTCATTTGCAGTAAGAATATCAACTTGCACGGCAACCTCAATTTCAGCACAAACAGAGCAAATTTTAGTGTCGGTACAAACATTACAAGAGTAAACATCATCAAAATCAGACAATGATGGAAAATCAGCTGCAAATAAATCAGTACAAGTATCATCAATAGTTTTAGAAGGTAACTCTATTTGAAAAACATAATGTTCTTCCAAGGATTGTTGGTTTGATCCTTGAGCTTGTTGCATGAGATTCATCAAAGTGGTAAGTTGATCAAGTTGTGTTTGTAAAGTCTGAAAATTAGAATCTATTTGTTGTTGAAACTTGATATTATTTGTAGTTATTTGGTTGACAAGGTCCTCTAGTGAAGGTTCGGAAGGTGCAGAGCACCCAACCTAAAATTCCTTCAGATGCTTATTCAGATCCTCACCTGCAAAACCATTAAAACTTGACAACAAATGTGTTAAACCAAATTTCAATTCGAAAGGTGCAACAACAACAAGATATTCAAAACATAAAGCATTATAATTCACATCAGGGGTAATAATTTCTCTAAGAGTTCTTTGATCATCCATGATATGATTATCGAATTCAAAATAAGAATTAAATCAACACCGAATCAAATAAAATCAATGCAGATTTAAAATGAATGAAAAATAAGAAAAGCGATTAAAATAAAATCTAAAAAATATAAAAATAACACTAAAAATCAAATTAAATCAAACAAAGATCGCACAAATACTTTCAGAATTTTTTGAAAATATGAAAATAGAAAATAAATAAAATAAAATAGAAAAACGCAAAATTTGCGATTTTAAGGGTCGAAATCTTTTAGAATTTAATTCTAAAGGAGTATTGTTCTTCAATTTATTTCTAATTTTCTGGATAAAATTTGGAGCATATTGAAACAATAGCTTTCAACTTACCTGAAAGGCTGAAAAACTTATCACAATATTGCAACAGGTATTGCAACCCTGAAAATCAACAAACACAACAAAAAAGAAAAGATAAAGCTAGAAAGAAAACTATACCTATGACTATAAAATTGGTTAATAACAACAAGAATTCCCGGCAACGACGCTAATTTGATTCGTGTGTCGCGCACAGATCAAAAACGAGTAATTTTCTTTAAAACGTAGTATAACGACAATGACTCGAATTGTCTCACAAGGATTCTTGATCTTATTAACTAATGATAGTAACGATTAACGGGGGGTTGATTTTAAGGTCGAATTATAAAAACGGATTAAAATAAGTGATTAACAAATAAGCTGAAACGACAATTCTATTGATTCGGGTACCGACTTATCATTGGTTCAATAAACTTCAATCCCCTAAACAGTTTCTATTCCCCTACCAATTACAACACCAATTAACAAGCTAAATTGGAATTATAAGATTGCATTCCTATTTTCCGAATAAAGCAAACGGATAAGCACAATCACGAATTAAGCAAACGTGATTCTAACATACGTAGTCTAACAATTAAGCAACGATAAATTATGCTAAAACTCAAGGAACAACAATCAATCGATATAAATCAATAATATTCTATATAATTCGAATTAAGCAAACAAATCATATAGATTAATATTGAAAAGGGAAAAGAAATTGGATTAAAGATTAAAAAACCTCAAAGTATAGAATCCGTACAACAAAATTTGCCTTGGGAATTAGTTCTCCATTTGATCGTAAAGAAAAATAAAATTCGTGAAAAGAAAAGTGGAAAAAAAAGGTTCTCTGAACAGTAACACCTCTGCTTTAGGTACATGGAAGTATCACAAATTCCTCTTCTAACCCAACTGGGTTGGAAACATAACAAACCCGACCCAAAACTAATTATTTTAAAAACTCAGAATTCGGATTCTGACTTCCACGACTTATTTGAGAATCATGCACTCCGAATCATATTTTTCATAAAACATGAAAGTTGTAGCTCTCTGTCTTAGCTTTCTATCGACTGGTAGAACGTCTCAAGCCGATTCCTTTAGCTCTAGTTATGATCATTTTAGTGAAGACTGTTAATGCTGAAAATAAAGTGCGAAAATCAAATAAGTGCAAAAATAAACTAATTTATAAAAACACATTAAAATAGAAAAATAACCAAAGTAAAATATGAAAATGCATAAGTGTAAACTTAGAGGAATGTGCACCAAAATGCACTGATCACCCATATAGTTGCCCTTTTAATGATATCTATAGATTGAGAAATACTTCTCCAAAGATAACTAGCATTACAACCCCTTTTCGCCCTCAGGATATTAGTGTCAGGAAAGTACTTAGCTTTCAGCAACCTGGCAACCAAACTTTGTGGTTCAATAAGCATTCTCCAAACTTGTTTAGCAATAAGAGCCATGTTGAATTCTTTCTATTTCTTGAACCCCAACCCCCCATCATTCGTGTGGGAACACAAGAAGTCCCAGCTTTTCTAGTGGACTTTCTTCTCGCCCCACCAATAATTAGCCATAAGGCTCTCCATTTGGGTTATAAGCTGATTAGGGAGGATGAAAGAGCTCATGACATATGTAGGGATTTCCTGAGTTACTGCTTTTATTAATGTGACCTTTCCAGCTTTAGAAATGTGTTGATTGCTCCACCCGTGAAGTTTTTGCCGAACTTTGTCCACTATATAATTAAAATAAGCACTCTTAGATCTGCCAATCTTAGTAGGCAGTCCAAGATACTTAGAAATTTTTGTCTGATCAGTTATGTTAAGCATTTTGACAAACAAATCCTGCTGAGCCTTAGAGGTCTCTTTCGAGAACATAATTTCTGATTTAGCAGCATTGATTCTTTGTCCAGATCTAAGTTGATACCACTGAATGATATCTTGAAGTTGTTGGGCCTCCTTTTGACCTGCATGACAAAATATTAAACTGTCATCAGCAGAGAAAAGATGAATAATTTGAGGGGAATTTCTGGCAATAATTATGCCTATAAATCCAGTATTCTCCTTAGTCTGGTTCAATTTATTAGAGAAAACATCTGCACAAATAATAAAAAAATAAGGGGATAGGGGATCTCCCTGCCAGATCCCCCTAGAAGGATTAAAATACTCAGTAGGAACACAATTTATCAGAATAGAATGCTTCACATTAGTAACCCAATTCATAACAAGAGACACAAGATGATTAGGAAAACCACAATTTTCCAAAGCTCTCTGAATGAAATTCCATTCTAATCTATCATAGGCCTTTTCCATATTCAATTTGACCCCCACCAGACCATTCTTTCTTCTCTTATTTTTACTAATATGGTGAAAAACCTCACTAGTAATCATAATACTATCTGTGATAAGTCTCTTATGCATAAAAGCACTCTGGTTTTCACTTATTATAGAGGGGAGAATCCCTTTCAGTCTGTTTTCTATACACTTGGTAATAATTTTCATGATGACATTGCGCAGAGCAATGGATCTGAGTTCAGTAGGTTTTGTAGCCCTGTCCACTTTAGGTATCAGAGCTAGATAAGTAGAATTATGCTCCATAGGGCTTTTCAAGTTATTCAGTATTTGCAAAACCTCCTCCAGGATTGTTTCCCCCACCAGGTGCCAATAGTTTGGATAGAATTTAGCAGTATATCCATCAGGCCTAGGTGAAGCATTTCCTTTCAGTTGATGCATAGCAACATACACCTCCTCATTCCCAAAAGGCCTGCTGACCTCTTCAGTCATAAGATCAGAACACTTCCTATTAGGAGGATGAACATCCAGATTAATAAGGGTTTGGTATTTAGTAAAAAGCTTCTAATAGAAGCTGATAAGGATTTCCTGAATGTCCTTCTCATCATTAGTAATGTGTCCTTCAGCTTTTTCCATGGCCTGGATTTTACTGTGGCTTCTCCTCTGTGTGGCTTTTTGGTGAAAGAATTTGGTATTTATATCACCCTCCCTCAGCCAATGAATCTTTTCCCTTTGAGCCCACCACTTCTCCTTTATCTCCATTAACACCTTTATCTCATTTTGTGTCATAATCATGATATGCTTGTTGTGATTTTTGATGCCTATATCCTGCAACTCTTTAAGCTTCACCCCAAGCTCTCTAATTATCAGAGGGATTACCAAAAGTAGCCTCCCCCAAGATTTGAGACTTAGAAGAGAACCCTTGAGCCTACTCTGGAGGTCCATGTTCAGTTGATTAAACCAGGCCTCAACAATAACCTGTTCAGCCTTATCAGACTCCATCCATATATATTCCAATCTTACTTGTACCACTTAGGTATCTTAATGACCTCATAACAACATACCAATGTGTCTCAAGAGGAGAGGCCATGAACTGACACGCCTTATTGACACTCAATGCAATATGTGGCCTGGTCAATGTGACATATTGTAATACACCCACCACAGAGATGTACAAATGAGCATCAGAAAATAAATTTGAACCATGCCTGCTCAACTTGTAAGTGCTTAACATGGGAGTTGGAAGCCCATTTGCATTGACCATTTTTTCTCTTGCTAGTAAGTCTTTGATGTACTTAGACTGTGTAAAAAGAAGTGAGCCAATTTTGCAGAACTTGTCTTTAATAACTAGAAAATAGTTAGGTCTTCCCAGCTTTTTCAAAGCAAAAGTATTATGCATTTTGTTGATCAAATCATGAACAAGAGCAGAATTTGACCCAGTGACTAAGAAATCATTACCATAAACTAAAGCATACAGAGATATACATTGTTTGTAGTAGAATAAGAGAGAATTATCACAATTAGATGTAGAGAACCGAAAATGAATGAGGGTATGAGTTAGTTTTTCACACCAAGCTCCCATGGCTTATTTTAGGCCATAGATGGCTTTGTTGAGTTTACACACAAAGGTCTTGTCTTTGCTAAAAAAAACATGTGGTTGCACCATGTAAACTTCATCATGAGGTGTGCCATTGAGAAAGGCATTATTTATGTTAATCTGATGAGTATCCCATTTATATGTGATGGCTAGAGTTAGAATCAGTCTAATGGTAGTAGGTTTAACAATAGGAGAAAATGTTTATGTATAGTCAAAGACATGTTCTTGATGGTACCATTTTGCCACAAATCTGGATTTATGTTTGAGCAGACTATCATCAGAATTGTTTTTGACTTTGAAAACCCATCTACACCTTACATCATTTCTGTCTCAAGGAAGAGTAGTAAGATTCCACGTGTTATTAGCTTGGAGAGCATGAAACTCTGCTTCCATGGCCCGTGACCATCAAGAATAGACAAGTATTTTTTTTTACACTTATGGGTTTAGTCTCAGTGTGAGCAATGAAGGCCTTAGGTTTAGAGTTTTCTATCATGGCTCTAGTGAGCATATGATGTTTGTTCTCATGAAGAGATGGAAGAGGTTTACTTGAGTGTATTGAGGGAGAATTAGAAGATGCAAACAAGGGAATACAAAGGGAGATGGTTAACTCATTATACTGAAAAGAGGTGTCTAAGCCTTGAGTGTTAGACTGAATTTGAAGAAAGGAAGAAGTGGGAAAAACTCATAAAGTATGTGTATTAATTAGGCTGTTTGTGGAGTGTTTACTCTTTAGAAGTATTACTATTGTCTGTTAGTTTATAGAGAGTTTTAGAAGTACTGGCTTGAGCATTATCCTCAGGATAATGAGGATGAGAAAACCCTTGGCTAGGAGACGTATCATTAGGCTTGTTAGCTTCCAGATCAGAAGGTGCTAGTTTGCTAGGCATATGTATAGAGGGATCATGTCTGGTAGTAGGTTCAACACTGTTAGGTCTAGCAATAGGTTCAGTAGTGTTAGGTGTATTGGGGAGGTCATAGGAGACATGAAAAACATCATGGATATGTCTTTCATTGACAAACTGTAAGGGGTTATTTTATCATAAGAAAAATACTTGATTAGTGGTATTGGGAGAATCAAGGTTGGTATTTTCTACATTAAGATATACTGGTGGAGAAAAAGCATACACAATGGTAAGAGAAAAAGTAGTAGCTACATATAACCTATTGATGCCTGCTGTAGGAACATAGTTTTGGGCTGGCCATTGACCAGGAAACATAGTTGAAAAGGGAAAATGAGTCTCATTGAACTTGACATCTTTAGAAATGAAAATTCTACCCTCCTTGCTAAGACATTTAAAACCATTATATTGGCGAGATACTTCAAGATATATGCATTTTTGACTTCTCAATCAGAGCTTATGTTTATTGAATGGTATTAATAAGGGAAAACAAGAACAACCAAAAACTCTTAAGGACTTATTTTTGGTTGTTTGGCATACAAAGCATACAAATTTGAACTAGCTTTAGATAGGGCAGTTGTGGGTAATCTATTGATCATATAGGTAGCAGTGGAGAAACTATGATCCCAATATTATAAGGGTAAGGATGCATGAGCTAACACGGTAAGCCCTATTTCCACAACCTGCCTATATTTTCTCTCCACAATGCCATTTTGGTGAGAAGTGTGATGGCATGTTAGCCTGTGTGTGATGCCTAGTCCAGTTAGAAATTTTGTAAATGGGAAAAATTCCCCTCCAAAGTCAGATTGAACTGCCTTAAATGGTTACACTATATTGGGTTTGAACAAATGTATGAAATAATTTGAATGCTTGTAGAGCTTCATATTTTTGTTTTAGAAAGTACAACCATGTCTATTTTGAATGACCATCTACAAAGGCTATATAGTACCTAAAGCCAAAATTAGAAGGGTTGGGGGAAGGACCCAATAGATCAATGTAAACCATATCAAAAGGATTTTTATAGATAATGTTAATAAGTGGAGCATGAAGCCTATGTGCCTTTCCTAGATTACAAGAGGTACATAAATCAATATTATGTTTATTAAAGCCCGAAATGTTACATAGTTCGAGAACATGAGCAACAAAATTGAAATTTGTATTTCATAGCCTATGATGCCAAAGTGTACTAATATTACAAGGATTATTATCTGATTTTGGCTTATGAATAGGGAAATTAGAAGTAAAGTAACTATGAATACCAGAGGAATTCTTGAAGTTGTTATGCACTCTATGTAACTTAATAAGCTTCAAGGATAGTTGAGGAAAGCAATAGAGACCACACTCATCAAGGACTCCTTCAACAATAACTTGCTTAGAAGCCTGAGATTTAATATAGCACTTGTTGGGGAAAACCTCAAACATAACATTGTTATCACTAGAGAGTTTTGAATCTGACAATAGATTTTTAGTGATAAAAGGTACATGAAATACATTGGTGAAGTTAATTTATGACTAGGAATAAGGTGGAGTATGATAGATCCTACATATTAAGTAGCATGGGTTTGTCCATTTCCAACAAAAATTTGTTAGGCCCTACATAAGGTTGTTTTGTGTGTAAAAGATGAGCATAAGGAGTTAAGTGATGAGAGGAACCTGAGTCTGTGAAACAGGCTTGGAATTCAAGTTCTGAAGGCAGTGAGTACTCCAAAGTGGTTGCCATCATAGGCATGACTTGAGAGCTTTTTGTAGAATCTTGAGCATCCTCTTGTTTGTTATTTGAGTTGGTTGCAGAGTTAGACTGAGCATTGGTATTCTCTTGAGGCATGAAGTTCTCATCAAACCTATGCCAATAAGTTGAAATTAAGTGACCGTGCTTACCACATAGTTGACAAGTAGGACGAGTACCAGATGCGGATCTTCCACGTCCATGTCTCCAGTTGAACTTGTTTCCACGACCACAACTACTTGAATAGGCTCCTCCGGAGTTAGAATCTTCGTGACTTGTGTGTGCTACATTGGCATCAATTATTGATGTAGTTAATTCCTAACGAAATTTATCCAATTGTGCCTCCTGCACATATAGAAGAGCTTCAACATCACACAAGGTGGGTGGTATTGAACAACCATACATTTGCATAACAAACAAATTGAACTCTTCAAGCAAACCTTCAAGAATAACATCAATATGATCTTACTAAATGATAGAGTCTCCAACAGCTAGAAGTGAATTCACAATAGCTTTGATGCAAAGAACAAATTCTATAATTGACTGATTTCCTTTCTTCGTGGATTTGAGTTCAACACATAATTGTCTAACCCTAGCTTTCATCTGGGCATGGAAAAATTTGTGAATCTTGTCCCAAATTTCATATGTGCGTTTACGCGCAAAAACACGAGGTAAAACAGATTCAGAAATTGTAGATAAGAGCCATATGAACATCGCATGATCTTGAGTGATCCAGGCTTCATATTCATCAGAAAACACATCTAAAATCTGATCCTGAGCAATCTTGAATGAGGAATTTGGGGAATGACAACGAGCTTGTGCATCTTTTGTGCAAGAATCACTTCTTCAACTTGTTGATTCCATAGTAGGTAATTATTCTCTTGAAATTGATCGAGAGTTTTGATCCGAATGAGTTGCTAGATTTCATGGAAGCAAACACCGACGAGATTTCTTGAGTTTGTGCTTGATCTTTGATCTTGGATTCTTGATTTTCAGAATCCATTGTAGCGTAATCAAAGCTTAATCGAAGTTTAAACCTTGAGAGAATTTAAGAGGTATGCAAATATGCATGAATGAATGTAACGAATCACAACTTGAAGCTCAGGAAAATGTAAAGAATCGAAGAGGCGAGTGATACCATGTTAACAGAGAAAATCAAACCCCATACTTCACTAAGTGAAGATAATCAAACCTCATACTTCACTAAGTGAATATGAGTTGCAGAAATGTGAAAGAGAAAGAGCTGAGAAATTATAATAAGACACGTGATTCATTCATTAAGTAAAAGCTTACAATGAGTTTAACTTATATACATTAAGTGATAACAACACCGTTAGTAACTAACTAATAATCGTAACAAATCGGTAACACTAAAGAAAGTTTACATCAATACATTAAAGCAAGCTTACATCATATATCCGGAAAAAATCGATTTTTTCATATTTCAGAAAAATACAATTGAAAAAATCAATTTTTGTATTTCCAAAAAATCTCAATTTTTTCGGATTTCAAAAAAAAAAACTCGACTTTTTCGTATTTCTTAAAAAACTTAACTTTTTCATATTTACGAAAAAAATTCAATTTTTTCATATTTAAAAAAAAATCGATTTTTTTTTTGTATTTCCGAAAAAGACCCAATTTTTTCTTATTTTGGAAAAAAACTCGATATTTTCGTATTTCCGAAAAAAACCAACTATTTCATATTTGCGAAAAACTCGACTTTTTTCATATTTCCAAAAAAAAAACTCGATTTTTTTTTCGTTTTTCCTTTAAAACTCAATTTTTTGTATTTAAAAAAAAATCGTTTTTTTTTAATTTTTCTAAGAAATATCGATTTTTTCATATATCCGAAAAACTCAATTTTTTCGTATTTTAGAAAAAAATACTCAATTTTTTCTTATTTGTGAATAAACTCGATATTTTCTCATTTCTGAAAAACTCGTCTTTTTCATATTTGTAAAAAACTCGACTTTTTCATTTTTCCAAAAATAAAAAAATTTATTTCGTATTTCCTAAAAAATTCAATTTTTTTCGTATTTCATTAAAAAAATTGACTTTTTCATTATTAAAAAACCGATTTCTTCATATTTCCAAAGAAAATTAATTTTTTCGTATTACTGAAAAAACTCAATTTTTAATAACCGGATTTGGATAACTTATTGAACCGGTTAATTTGAGCACAAACTTCACAATCACAAAATCCTACGTAATTTGAAACAAACCTCACAAAATCCTACGTAATTTGAAACAAACTTCACAAACTTAGTTAAAAAGTTCTCCATGAAATTTAGTTTGATTAGTGATAAAATAACAAAATATAGTTATTGATCGTACCTGGAGATCAGGATCCGATACGTCTGGTCTCGAGAGCGGACGGATATGGTCGTTGAGGAGAAAAAGGGGTGTACCTGCAATGCACTCCGATGCTAAAGTAAGTAACCGAGCGAGAGTGAGCAAGTCCTAGTATTAAGTTTGAGAATTCAATACCTGACCCTCTCAAATGAGAGAGTTTATATAAGGGACCAGCTAGAAGACTATTGGTTCGTTTTATGAGGTGCGGATCGAGGGGTCCGTGAAGATAGGAAACTGTCAATACTAGCCGTTAGAGGGTCTCTTTGTGACCGGATCATTAGTGGTCGACTGAGGACCACTTTTCATGATTGTGCTCGACGTTGAGCAAGGTAAATGGATCAGTCTTTTTGGCCCAATAGGAAGAATTGGGTCGGGTCGGAACAGGAGCCCCCCAAGTCATTGCTCGTGCCGTTGGGCAGTGACTTAAAAGCGATACTGTGCTCGGCGGAGCGTGATGTCATGGTCGAGGATCTTCGCTATCGGTCTTTCGAGCAAACAATACGTTGCTCGGTAGAGGAATGTGAAACAAAAAGCTGGAATATCTGAATATTCGCGCCTATTAATGATTTGACGGCTAGTCTAGGGGCTAGCGTATAGGGGTCACGCGCGCGCGCACGTGTCTTCTTTCCTATAAATAGGATTCTCAGGGCCCATTTTGACCTTTTCGTTTCATCTTCTCTTTCAAGACTCTGCCCGTTCAGCCGCCGTTGTTTCAGCCGTCGACCACCGTCATTTCTTGCCGACCACCCTTTGCAGAAGCTTACTTTCTTCTAAAATGTCTTCTCAAGCTCAAGGTACCGTTCCTTTCCTCTCTTTTAGTGTATATAGCGTAGGTTTTGTAGAATGCATGCGGTTTAGGGCGATTCTACCGGTAGTTTTAGGATTTTAGGATTAATAAGCCTTAAAGTTCTTGCCACCGTAGCTGGTCGGCTGTGAACCCTAACTTTAGGGTCGACGGAAATTTTGGTCGACTTAGACTTTAGATTTTTGGATAGGTTTTTGTCATTTATACTGTTGGGCGTCAGCTGTTGCCTCGAGCAATGGTTAGCCAGGGCTATAGCTCGGAACACAATTTCTGAGCTGAGGCGCGCCCTTTCACTTGTCGAGCGGTGGAAGGGTGGATTTGATATTCTTAATCGAATTCACTGATGCCTTTCCTCTGCTTTTCAGGTGAAAACTCGCTCGGGAATCCGCTGGACGTGCTTTCCGAGGATACATCCTCGGGAAATACGGAATTGTCTGCGTCCATACCTTCAAACTCAGGAAGCTCTTCGGATAGTTCAGACACAAGTACCACGGGGCAGTCGACAGAATCGCCTCAGTGTCCTGCCCAGTCGAGGGTCTCGCCCGAAGAGTGGGTGATGGAAGATTTGCTGGACAAAGTGTCTTCTTTCTCAAGACCTCGATCGGAGCCGCTGCCAGTTGTTGGGAATCCTGCTGACTGGGTCGTGACCTGCCCGGGAGACGACGACCGAATCTTCTCAGACTTTCGCGGTCGGGCATTCTCCATGTATGAATACGCCACTTCGGTTCTGGGGGTGACGTTGCCCTTCAGCGACTTCGTGAGTGCTGTGCTCGGACATCTCTGCATAGCTCCTTCCCAGCTGCACCCCAACTCACACGCATTCCTGAGGGCGTTCGAGATGACGTGCGCCTTTCTGGGCGTTGGGGCCACACTTCCTCTCTTCTTCCGCCTCTTTTCTTTGCAGCGCCAAGTCGGGCGAGGAACCGACCGGAAGGGATTCGTGTCTTTTAAGCAGCGGACCAAGATCTTCAAAGCCCACTCAGAATCCATCCGGGCTTTCAAAAACGACTACTTCTTGATAAATCCTGCGAGTGACGCGGCCGTGAGAGCTATGAGTTTCCTCGGAATCGATACTCATGAGAACGACGAGCCCAAGCTTGACGACCAAGGTCAGGTGATTCCGAGGAGATTATGGATGTTTCCCCTCTCTTGGAGTCATGTGCATTATGAACGACCAGTGGGGGAATTCGTTCAGGTGGGGGATACTTTGAATGATGACGATGCGGCCAGCTTTGAGGCCTTTAGAAAGTTAATAGCTTCCTTTACTCCGACCCCTCTATTGGACGGAGAAGGAAAGGTTATGGTCGATCAAGATGGGGGAGAAGCTTTGGAGCGTCCCCTGATCAGTGTTACTGAGCTGCTGGCCTGTGATAATGGGCAGGAAGTATCTGATTTTTTTGGTATCCGTTCGCTTACGCTCGTTAAATTTTCGATTTGACTTTGTTGCTCGTAGCTAATTTTGGTTTTGTTCTTCTTTTCAGGTTCCTTGACAAATCCTCTGGACAAAATCCACGAGCGTTTGGTCCAGCAGCAGTGGAAACGGTCGAGGGTCGTACAGACCAGACTGACTGAGGCGAGCGGTTCAGGCTCGGGTCCTTTGGTCCAGGGCTCTCCGGGGGCCTCTACTGGCTCTTTGATGAAAAAGCATAAAGCGACGGCTACTGTGGACCTGACGGCCGGTGCTCCCCCAAAGCCAAAGCATGGGATACCCCCATGTTTTATTGTTCGTAACTTTTTTGAGGGGAGCAGTATGGAGGTAGACCGGGCGGACTCCCTGTTCCTGGAGGGGATGGACCGTCCTGCCCGGCGACTTTCTTTGGCTCAGGACGCGAGCGCGGTGATGCGGGTCCTGACCATGGCTTGGATGACGGCCGAGGGGTCCCCTTTGCTGGAGCGGGAAAATAGCAAACTCAAGGAGCAGTTGGCTGCTTCTGAGGCCAAGCTGACAGCGGCCACAGAGGAGGTAAAAAAGGTCACCACGGAATCGGCTGAACGAGCAACGGTCATCGCCAAATTGGAGGTCGACAAGAAGAGGTTGCTTGAGCAGAATAAGAAGCTGAAGGACGCCTTTTGCCCCAAGGAGGATGAGGACGAGGATACCAAGCATTTGGTGACGAGGGCTCAGTTTCTCGCTCGGATCGACCAAGATATGGAAGATCTGAACGCGTCGACTGAGTTCAGCTTCCTGAATGCGGTGGAGCAAGTGAAAGCTCTCCATCCCGACCTAGCCTTGGATGTCGATCGCATGAATTATCTCTACAAGGTGGTGGATGGCCAGGTTGTAGTCCCTGCTGATTTGGTGGTGGCCGACTCTCAGCCGGGGACGATTGCTCAGCCTGACCAACCAGAGGAGCAGCTGGGCCAGGAGGAAGCTCGTGCAGAGGAAAGCCGCCCGGTGGGTGAGGATAATTAATTGATGGCCTGCGTGCCTTTGTAATTTATAATGTATTTTGTTTTGGGGGGCGTGGCCCCCTTTATTTGTAACTCCGAACAAGTCGGCCTTTTGGTGCCGCATTTCTTTTAAATGTTAAGTGTTTGACCCTGGAGGTCGGTTGCATATATTGTTTGCTCGTAATAATGCGTCCGTCGGAGGACATAGTTTATTTGTTATTTTTACTAAGTGTTTGACGCTCGTATTTGCATTAGTTAGAAGCAATTGGATAGATACGGGGGAGTATGGACGATCTGTTGGTTAGGGGAACCAATCAGTGTTGGAGGGTTTTACCCTCGATCGGTGCTCGATCCAAGATAAAGGCCCGAGCTCCGTGGCGTGAACGTCCCATCGCGAGCTGGGGTTCTACCTGGTCGTGGTACTTAGGCGACGTCGGACTCGTTTGAGTATCCGTTCGTGCAACAAGTTTTCCTTTTGCTCGAAAAGAGGTCTTGCTTGATTTGTGATATTTGGGCTGACGTGCTTGTACCTAGGCACGCAGTTTTTCGTTAGTCTCTCTTTCTCTTCGCCTGGGAGTTGAGTAAGGTGACTGACTTAACTATAATATTGTTTAAGTTTTTCGGCGTTCCAAGGCCGAGCGAGTTCTTCCCCGTGTAGATTTTCTAAGTAATAAGCACCGTTCTCGGTTTTTGCTCGAACGCGATATGGGCCTTCCCAGTTGGGCGTTAATTTTCCCTCGCGGGGATCCCTGTGGTTTCTTCTAAGGACAAGGCTGCCTACTTCGAACGTCCGCCTGATGACCTTGGAATCATACCGAGCGGCTATCTTTTGTTTGAGAATAGTTTCTCGAAGAGCGGCTTCCGATCGAATTTCTTCGACCATGTCGAGCTCGTCTCTTAAAGCTTCAGCATTGATATCTTGTTCCATGGGGAATTCCGTGCGTCTCGATCGGACATGCATTTCTATTGGAATTACTGCTTCGGTCCCATATGCTAATCGAAATGGGGATTCTCCGGTCGTTGAATGAGGAGTGGTTCTATATGCCCATAATACGCTATGTAACTCCTCGACCCAGTGTTTCTTATGCTCGTCCAACCTTCGTTTCAGACCTCTCAGAATTACCCTGTTTGCGGCCTCGGCTTGCCCGTTAGTTTGAGGGTGCTCGACTGAAGCGAAGTGTTGTTTTGTCCCCATTGACGCAACGAATTCTTTGAAATGTTTATCCGTGAATTGAGTCCCGTTGTCGGTCACAATGGCGAGGGGCACTCCGAACCGGGCGAGGATGTTTCTTTTGAAGAATCGAAGTATATTGAGTGCAGTAATTTTGGCCAGGGCCTCAGCTTCTATCCATTTGGTGAAATAGTCGACGCCTACAATTAAGTATTTGTTCTGACCAGACCCAACGACGAATGGTCCTAAAATGTCCATTCCCCACCATGCGAACGGCCAGGGGGATGATAACGATTTTAGCTCGGATGGAGGTGCTATGTGCACGTCTCCATGTCGTTGGCATTTGTCGCATCTTCTTACATGCTCCTTTGCGTCGTGCTGGAGGGTGGGCCAGTAGTATCCTGCCCTAAAAATTTTTCGAGCTAACGAACGTCCGCCAGGATGCTGCGCATTGATTCCTTCGTGGACTTCCCTGAGTACGCGTGGAATGTTTTCCTCCTCTACGCATCTGAGGAGGGGTGTAGAGAATCCTCGACGATACATACGTCCGCCTACTAAAGAGTATGAGCATGCCCTTCGTCGTATAGTACTGGCCTCTTTTGAGTCGGTTGGTAACTCTCTTTTGGTTAGATAGTTGAACACTGGGGTCATCCAGCAACCCGTGTCGCCCACGACGTTAACGTGTACGCAGGTTGAAGAGTGCCCGATACTTGGTCGGGGGAGCAGTTTTTGTATGACGGACTTGTTGTTCCCTTTCCTTTTAGTGCTCGCCAACTTGGACAGGATATCTGCGCGAGCGTTGTTTTCCCGAGGAACGTGTTTGACTTCCACACTCTTAAACCGTTTTATTTCGTTTTTTACGAGGGCCAGATACTCGGCCATGCTGTCACTTCTAGCCTGGAAATCTCCTCGGACTTGGCTTGCAACCAATTGGGAATCCGTGCAAACTGTGATCTCTTCTGCTTCTAGGTCGGTTGCGAGCCGTATGCCCTCCAGGAAGGCTTCATATTCTGCTTGGTTGTTAGAAGTGGGGAAAGATAAAGTCAAGGATACTTCGATGACGTTCCCTTCTTCGTTCTCCAAAATGATACCGGCCCCGCTGCCCGTCGGGCCAGATGCGCCGTCCACGAAAATAACCCACTTGGACGAAGCTTTCGGGTCTTGCCCGGTGAAGGCAAGTTCAGCCACGAAGTCGGCCAGCGCTTGAGCTTTGAGGGCCTGTCTTCCTTCAAATTTGATGTCGAACTCAGATAGTTCTAGTGATCATTTTAACATTCGGCCGGCCATGTCTGGTCGACCGAGCAACTGTCTTATGGGTTGATCGGTCCTTACGATGATGGTGTGAGCCAGGAAGTAATGGCGTAGTCTTCTTGCTGCGAGAAGGAGGGCCAATGCGACCTTTTCTATCTGAATGTACCGAATTTCCGGGCCGTGGAGAGCTTTGCTCGTGAAATACACGGGCTTTTGCCCATCGGGTCGTTCGCGCACAAGGGCCGCGCTCACTGCTTCGTGCGCGACCGCAAGGTAGAGATACAGAGTCTCCCCCTCTTCCGGTCTGGATAAGACTGGAGGTTCACTTAATGCTTTTTTCAGGTGGGATAGTGCTAACTCGCATTCTGCCGTCCATTCGAAAGTTGCTTCCTTACGGAGGAGCTTGTAAAAGGGGAGAGCGTGTTGAGCTGATTTTGCTATGAATCGAGCAAGGGAGGTAATGACCCCGTTTAGTGATTGTATGGACTTCTTGGACGTGGGGGTTGGGAACTCCGCGAACGCTCGACACTTATCGGGATTTGCCTCGATGCCCCGCTCAGTCAAATAGAATCCGAGGAATTTTCCCGCTCGGACACCAAAGGTGCATTTCTCAGGGTTGAAGCGCATTTTGCACTTTCGTGCCTGGTCGAACACTTTTCGCAGATGGGACGCGTGGTCCGTTTCTCGTTGAGATTTGACGATCATGTCGTCCATGTATACTTCGAGCATGTCTCCGATTTCGGTTCGGAAAACTTTATTCATCATGCGCTGATACGTTGCTCCTGCGTTTTTTAGACCGAAGGGCATAACGTTGTAAAAGTAATTGCCCGACTCGGTCATGAAGGCCGTGTATTTTTTGTCAGACACGGCCACGGGTATTTGATTGTACCCCGAATAAGCGTCCATGAAGGATAATAATTTGTATCCGGACGAATTGTCGACCAACTTGTCGATGTTAGGTAAAGGGTATGCATCTTTCGGGCACGCCCGATTGAGATCGGTATAATCAACACACATTCTCCATTTTCCACTAGATTTTTTCACAAGTACAACGTTTGAGAGCCAGGTCGTATACCTGGCCTCGGTTACAAATTTAGCCTCTAGGAGGTCTTTAACAGCAGATTCGGCAGCATCAGTCTTCTCGCTCGACTGCTTTCTCCTGCTTTGAGCGACCGCTTTATGTGTTGGGTCGATAGAGAGGTGGTGACAAGTTGTTTCTGGGTCGAGCCCTGGCATTTCTGCGGCGCTCCATGCAAACAAGTCTGCGTTCCCTTTGAGGCAAGCTTCTAACTGTCGTTTCACAAATTCGGGCATATGTGCCCCAATCTTGACGCACCGGGCAGGGTCCTCTCCCAAGGGAATTAGCTCGAAATCTCCGTCCGGTATTGGTCGGGCTAAGGCCTCTGCTGGTCTCTGGACGCTCTCGCTACTATCTGAAAACCTGCAGTCTAGATCGATCGAATCGACTTGAGGGAAAGCCTTGGGCACATCTGGCGAATCCAATGTTGGGGGACTTGGTTGGTACGATATCGAGCTGAGGCCTTTTGATGCTGCCTCGAAACATCTGCGGGCAGCGTCGACGTCTCCGTGCAATGTGGCGACTCTGCCTGAAGTAGTATAGTACTTCATCTTCAAGTGGACGGTGGACGACACGGCTATCAACTCGGCTAGAGTTGGTCGTCCTAATATGCATTGGTATAGCGACGGGCAATCCACGACAAGGAATTGGACCCTAACCGTCCTGACTGTCTCGCCCGCCCCGAAAGTGACAAACATGTCAACATAACCCCACGGTCGGGATACTGCTCCGTTGAAACCTTGCAGGTCTGATCCGACGTATGGAGTCAGATGTGTTTTGTTCAGTTGGAGTGTTGAAAATAGTTGGGAGTACATGATGTCGCATGAACTACCTTGGTCCACCAATATCCTCCTTACATCGAAGTTCGCCATGCGTGCTCGGATGAGTAAAGGAATGCTGGCGTTGGGTGCTCCTCCCAGGAGCTCTTCTCGATAGAATGCGAGGGGTATGGAACCTTCCCTCGGTGGATCTAAAGTGGCATTTTGCGCGGGCCCTTTGGCGATTAACTGGTCGAATTTTCTCTTCACGGAACCGACCGTGATTTTATTGAAGCCTCCCCCTGATATGACCATCGCCGAAGGGAACGCTTCCCACGGACTGTGGGAGGAGAGGTATCCCGCACCATTGGTGTGGTCTGGCAAAAAGAAATCTTCCGGGCGGTAAATGCTCAGGGCGACTTGCATGTTAGCGTCTGCAGGGATTGGCACGGCTTCTTCGATTTTCTGGGTCTCTTGAGTATCTTGTCGAGGATTATCTCTGGACTTCGTGAACTGTTTCAGGTGCCCGTCTTTGATGAGGATTTCGATTGCGTCCTTGAGGTGGATGCAATCCTCTGTGTTGTGCCCATGACTCTTGTGGAATACGCAGTATTTCGTTTTATCTGTATCGGGCTTGCTAGGTTGTTGCCTCGGAAAGCGTACTCCCGCTTGTTTGAATTCTGAATTGGCGCATTCAGACAAAATTTTCTCCCTGGAGGCTAGGAGGGGCGTGTATTCGTGGAACCGACCAATAGGTCCTCGGTGCTCTCGCGGTTCACGGGAGCGCTCGTCCTTTCTTTTGTCTCCTCCTCGACGAGATGTCGAGGGTTCATCAACTCGGTGTCTTTGGCGTCTTCACGGCGTCGAGCGTCTCTTACTGAACTGGCCGCTTGCTTTTCTTCATATTGGATGTAAGCTTGGGCTTTTAGCAAGAATGCGTCAAGGGTGGCCGGGGTTTCAATGCCGACCGCCCGATGGAAATCGGTCGAGGGACGTAACCCTCGTTCCAGCAGGTACTTTTTCATGTCGTCGGTCGTAGACACTTGGACTGCCTCTTTATTGAACCTTTCGATGTAAGTTCGTAAAGGCTCGTCCCTCCCTTGGATTATTGCTTCGAGCGAAGCCTCTGTCTTAGGGTGTCGTCTTGATGCAGTAAAGTGTCTAGAGAACGTGCGCCCAAGTTGTTTCCATGATGTGATGGATTCAGCCTCAAGGCTTTTGTACCACGTCATTGCCCCTTTCCTCAACGTCGTGGGAAAGAGTCGACATTTAATTGCTCCCTGAACACCCCGATAGTCGAGCAAGGCATCGATGTTCTCGATGTATTCGTCTGGATCGGTAGTCCCGTCGTACGAGCCTAAAGGAGGAGGTTTCTCCAAGCCTCTTGGGAGCTTGGCTGCCATAATTTCAGATGACAGGGGACCCCGAGCGTCCTCGTCGTCACTGGAAATAAGCGATGATTTGTGATCGTATTTCTTTGTTTTTCGAGGGGAGGTGGATCTTGATCTGCTCCTTCTTGATTTTCTTTTAGGAGAGGGTTGTGGAGATGACTGACGAAAGCGTTTGTTGCCCGTTGATTCGTCGGTGTTTCCTCTCCTCTTCTTCTTCGCAGGAGACGGAGTGAGCTCCCCTTGGGGCTTCTTTGGAGAATGAGGTCGACGAGAATTATCTTCAAGTCGGGCAATCTTTTCACCATGAGTGAGGTGTAGCAAGTTCGTTTGATTTAGGATTTCGGCCAGCGCGGCGAAATCTGACCCCGAAGGAGTCGAAGGAAAAAGAGTTTCTGGGCGACTCTCCAAGGGTTGGTCACGATCGGGTGAAGGTGATGTCGCCTTCCATTCTGGTCGGTCGTGCACTGTTTCATCGTGTAGGGGAGGCTGGACGTTGCTCTCACGTTGCGTGAGAATCATCCCATCATTCGATCGATTCTCCTGGTTGTCCCGAGCAGCCATGGATCTTGTTAAAACTTTGGTTCTTTGAGGATCTTGAAAGAAGAACGGGGAAATCTTAGCTTTCCCACAAACGGCGCCACCTGATCGTACCTGGAGATCAGGATCCGATATGGCTGGTCTCGAGAGCGGACGGATATGGTCGTTGAGGAGAAAAAGGGGTGTACCTGCAATGCACTCCGATGCTAAAGTAAGTAACCGAGCGAGAGTGAGCAAGTCCTAGTATTAAGTTTGAGAATTCAATACCTGACCCTCTCAAATGAGAGAGTTTATATAAGGGACCAGCTAGAAGACTATTGGTTCGTTTTATGAGGTGCGGATCGAGGGGTCCGTGAAGATAGGAAACGGTCAATACTAGCCGTTAGAGGGTCTCTTTGTGACCGGATCATTAGTGGTCGACTGAGGACCACTTTTCATGATTGTGCTCGACGTCGAGCAAGGTAAATGGATCAGTCTTTTTGGCCCAATAGGAAGAATTGGGTCGGGTCGGAACAGTTATATAGGTTTTTTTTTTCTATTTCTTTCCTACACTTCTTGTTTCAAAGCAGTGTTTTAAAAACCGGACCGGTCATCAAACCGGTAAGGGTATTGAGTCACTGGTTTATTGATTAAATCACTGGGTTACTGGTCGAATCGCATGACCAAACCAGATTAAACCGGATAACTCGGTTAAATAGACCGGTCTTTATAAGAAAACTATATAGGTATAAAACTGGTCGAACCAGATGATTCAATCTCTACAAAATATAAATAACACTTAATTTTTTTTAAAATATCATATCATAAATTCACAAGTTCATAATCTAAATTCAAATATTAAATAAAGGTACCACACGTAATAAAATAGTATAAAATTACAAAGTCTATTGCAAACAAAGTCTAATTACAATATAATATAATTAAATAGTTTATAACAAAATAACTCAAATGTGTATTAAATTTAGTTTAAATGAGGGAAAATTGTTTCAATATTGGGATCTCCGTATCAATTTCTTCGTCAATGATATCATTACTATGTTTTATTTTATTTTATTTTATTTTATTTTATTTTTTATTTCATTTTCTATTTTTTCTATTTTAAGTTTTTAATTAAAATAATAAAAAAAATTGCAATTAAACCGCCGATTTTTTCGATTTTCCCGATTTACACTGGTTTTTACCGGTTCGCACCGGTTCAATGACATGAGCGATCCAACATTCGAACCAAACCGGTCCCGATTCGACCGGTCCGACCGACCGGTCCGACCGGTCGGTCCGGTCCGATTTTTAAAACACTGTTTCAAAGCCTTTCCTTTCTCTTCCTTTCAAATTCCAAAAAGAGTCTAAAAGTCATATAAAAGATCAAACTCACAAGGAGAATTCAAAAGTCATGCAAAAGATCAATGTATACTCCCTTTCAATCTTACAAAGAGAGTCTAAAAGTCATAAAAAAATTAAACTCATAAAGAGAGTTTAAAACTCATGCAAAATATCAATGTATACTTCTGATGAGTTTTTCCATTTTTCAATGTATGAATAATTGATATTTTTCCATTTTTATTCTTTAATACTCTATACAAAACTTTCAACACATTAATAAAACTAATTTAATAAAAGTACAATAGCTTATGAAAATATTATTATATTTTTTAATTTGTGTGCAAAAATGTTAATCTATAACATATAATATAATAAAGATTAAAATTATAAAAAGAAAATTTCAATTATATTTGAAACAAGTGAATTATTAAAAACATGATAAACTAAATTAATAAACAATATTAAACTCATTTGTATATTAAAAAGAATAAATTAACATAATATATTATATTAAAACATAGATAATAAACATAATATATTATATTCAAATATTTTGAAAATTTGAAAAAAGTTGAATATAATCCTCCTAAATATCTCAATTTCGTGTTTAGTCACTCAAAATATTTCTTTTAAATAATAATCCTTCTAAATTTTTCATCTTGGTCTCTAATACTAAAACCGTCGTTAAAATTATTGTTAATTCAGTCACTAAGTAATAAATCATCGTTAAAACCATCATTAATTCTATCACTAAATTATAAAAATCATTGCTAATTTGTGGATGAAAAATCATAGAAGAATTATTCTTTTGAAAATATTTTGAAGACAAAAATAAAAAATTAAGATATTTAAAATGTGGATGAAAAATCATACATTATTCTTTTGAGAAAATATTTTGAAGACAAAAATAAAAAATTAAGATATTTAAAATGTGGATGAAAAATCATACATTATTCTTTTGAGAAAATATTTTAAAGACAAAAACAGAAAATTAAGATATTTAAGAGAACCACGAAAATATTTAACCCTTTAAAAAATTAAACTAAAATCAAATCCAGCCTAAGCAATTTTTATAAAAGAGAAAATTCAAACACATTTATGATTTTTTTATTTAAATTGGTTTGAATTTGAATGAATTTGAATACCCTCTAGAAGCAAACATTGAGACAATCTCACCTTCAAGTGTTAATTTAAAACACTCAACTTCTAACACGTGTCATCAGTTCAATGGCTAACTGGTCCATTGACATTGATATTAAATTGAATAATAAACATTAATGTGGCCCACTATGAAATTATTAAATGTCACACAATTGCCAATATCAAATGGAGAAAAATAAGTCAAGGATTTATTATGATAACAAAACAATACTCAGAAAATTATTGCATATTTATTATAACTGCTCTTATCTTATTTGAATAATGCACATGCCTTAGGTGCAGTTGTGCCGCAGCACCTATATACTAACTTCTTCACCAAATCATTCTTGTTTTAGCAATGAGTATTTCCTTTTCTTGCTGTTGAATCACAATATACCAGAATAAGTTAGATAATGAATATTATACAAATGAAAGATCTTTTGGTTTGAGTATAAAGATTCGACAAAGTTTTACGATGACAGTCATCAACCTAACAGAACCATCTCCTTTTATCCGATCGGGATTAGGACCGGCTATGCATAGCAAGCACGATGTCGAAACAGAACATAATAGTGATAGCAATTTATTTCATATGATCAAAGTATACATACACAATCACATTCAAAGCAGAAGTGTTGAGTGGATACCTTGCAGAGACGTGGGGAGCTTATTGAATTCCATGGTGTTGTTGATCTTCACCCAGAATGCTATGCAATGAAACATTTGAACAAAAGCTAACAACTTTGTGAAACCTATTCATCAATGATGGCAATTGAGGCACCCGCCTCCAACAACACTCACTCTTCTCACCACCACGACGACTGCGAATCTCGCAAACACAAGCCGGGTACATCCTATGATAATCCTCATTGAAAACATATATAAGATCACCCAACCCAACACACTTCAAGCTAGCAAATCTATCATCCTCATCCCCATCAAACAAACTACAAAGCAAATCATGAGGCATAACAGAAATTTCATAAATCTCCATATTCATCTCATCAACTTCCCACAAAGTAAAGCTAGACCCATTTGTAGAATTACAAACCCCAGCCAAAACAAGACTTTCCCTACAAGAAATCAAGAAAGAAAACATAACCCCAGAAGGCCTAACAATCCTAACATCACTCCAAACACGATGTTGCAAATCAAAGGAAGAAACAAAACATGAATAAATCCCAAAAACATAGAATTTTCCTTTGAACAAAGCTGAGGAAAGTGAAGAGGAAGAGTTTCCAGATCTGAAATCCGCAGGAAGAGGAGGAGCTAAATCCCAAGAACCCAAAAGAGGGTCATAGATTTCAACATCCAAACGATCCTCTATATCAACAAGATTACCAATGAACCTAACACCACCAACCACGATAAACTTCACAGAACACCCATCATTGAAAACACCCAAAAGAGGGTTAATTCTAGGAAAATGAAGAGGTGGAGTAGAAAACCAAACAAGAGGATGAAGAATAGGAGTATAAACAAAGTTAGGAGCAGTGATGAAGAAGAAAGAAGAAGTACCAATGAAGGAAGTGTTGTTGGGGTAATGAAGAGGCTGCTGAGGTGTAGGAAGAAGGAACCAAGAGTTAGAAGAAGGGTCAAACGCAAAAGATTGATTGTTTTTGGAAGAGATGTTGTGGATACCATGAAGGAAAAACCAAGGTTTGTGTTGATGTTTGTGGAGCAAAGAAAAGGAAGATGAAGAGATTATTGTGTACCATAGTTTGCAAACGGTTGAAGCTTGGATCAAAGATGGGATTGGGAGATGAGATAGGATGGATTCTATGAGGTCTAAGCTTAGATTTGTGATTTCTGTCATCACATGAATTGATTTCTCAATGTTGGAGTGTTGTGGAGAGTAGATAGATGGTGTAAGAGAAGATGGTGTAAGAGAACACGACACTTAGGATTGGGAGATGAGGAAAACTTTCCTCACACGTAGATTGTTGGTTGGATAGAGGTGAATCATGTGTGTCGGTTGTTTGTCTTTTTTTATGAGTGTTTGCTACAAAACGTGGTTGAATTAGAAGTGGGTTTAGAAAAGTTTGGAAATTTTGGTTTAAATCAATTATTGGATGGCGTTTTAAGGGAAGTAACTCATTGTTACGAGGTTTATGGTCAACCATAGGAGTTCAAATTTAAATCAATCCAAATAAAAAATTTAAATTGATTAAAAAAAGTTGAATATTTAAAAAATCAAATTTTTTTTTTATGTATTTGGATGTTATTTTGTAAAAATCGATCGATTCGGATCGGATTTCAGATTGATTTTTCAAAACCAATCCAAACCAAACCAAACCGCATATTTATATATTATTAATTTTATATATATATATATATATATATATATATATATATATATATATATATATATATATATATATATATATATATATATATATATATATATATATATATATATATATATATATATATATATATATTGTGGATTTAATATTAGATCATACCTATTTTTTTAAATACTATTTATTTTTTATTTTTTCATCTTATAATATTAATTTTTTATATAATATAATGTATATTATATCAAATTTACAATTTATTAATACTTTTAGAATATTAATAAAAGTTATAATATGTAATTTGAATATTCAAAAAACCGATCCAAATTAAATTGTATAAAATTGGATCGGATTGGATTAGGTTTTTTTAATCAATCATCCAAAATCGAAACAAACTGCAAGTAAATTTATCTTTAAATCAGATGATATTTTATTTCAAAATCGATCCAAACCGAACCGCAAATACCCCTAGTCAACCATAACTTAATAATATTTTATGTTGCAAACTATTTGAAGTTGTTTATACAAAATTAATTATTACTAGTTGAAAAGGACCGGTTGTTGAAATTACAATTAAATGAATTCCACTCATTTGAATGAAAGAAGGTTAAATATCAGACCAACAAGTTTTTCTCAAGTTCAAATGGAATCATCGAAGTCGTGGTAACGTATGAATAAGTTAAAATTGAGTATAACTATGACCAATTTGTTTTTTTCTCAACGACCTATTTCTTGGCAGAATCTCATAGGCTTTGACCTTTTTACTCAACTTCTTGTCAACTAAATTGATCTGACCTGATTAGGAGGAACCTTCCAGTGGTGAAAATTTCTACAATAGAGAAAATTGGGGATGTACCTGTAAGGTACTCCGATGCCAAAGTGAGAAAAAATTATGGAGTTGTATGCCCATAATTTCGACACCATGAGTTTTAATAAATGAGAGCCTTAGTAGTTAGGTAGCTTAGTCAGCTATCCTTCCACAAGTCAATATTATTCGACATTGAAGTTTCTCAACACTCCTCATCTTATTGTGCTTTGAGCAATGATGTACGTAGCTGTGGAGATCTTCGACGTGATAGGATCACTCTTTCTTCCAAACATGTCCAGAATCTTGAGAAGGTTTGTGATGATTTGGTTCATGATGTATTGAACAATTGTCTGTCGAAGGAGCGATGGAAATGCTAACTAGAGTTTTTCACATCACTACGAGGAATTTTTTTTGTGTTTACAAAGTTCTTCACATCACTACGAAGTCTTCTTACGTTTTCGACAAGTTCTTCACATGACTATATTTGAATTTCAAATCAATTCGACGTAGCGAGAAGATGCGTTGCTTCGCCAGTTAGAAAGCATTTTTAATGTGGATAACGGCCTCACCTAATAGAAGACACGTGGAAGATTCATAGGGATTATTAGCATGCAGAATGCCAAGTGGCGAATTCTTAGGAATTGACCGTTATTCGACGATTATTTTATTTGTATATAAATAGCATAGTTTTGCTTTGTGTAAAGTGTGTGAAATTCTGTACAACATTCCTATGAAAATTACTCTGATACTCGTGTGTAAGAGAAAAGAGAATTGTCTGGAAATGTACGTGTAACACCATTTATCTTTCAGTTATAAAATTTAGACTTCTTTTAATTCTTGTTCAAAGTTTATGCTTTCATTTACTTTTCAAGCAATTTACTTTCAAGCGTTTTACATTCCAGAAATCCTTTGTTGTGAATGTTAAGTTCTTTGTTAGTTTCGTTTTATAAACATATATGTACTTTAACATAAATAAGAACAATTTCGTTAGGAAACTGTTCGACAGAACATACAAGAAAATCAGTAAGACTCGTACATTAAGAAACATATCTTAAGAATTTAGCACATGTGTCCTAGGACTTGTGTGGTTGGTCCTACAAGTAACCCATTTCCAAGGAATTGGTAAACCAGAGGTTGTTCGCCAGAAACACCAGCGAACAAATTGGCACGCCCGGTGGGACCAGTGCTAAACTACAAAAAAGGATTCTTAATCCAAAAAAGTTATATTACGTTGTATGATTTTACGAAGTGGTAAATTAGTCGTGACTGACGCAGAAAGACCTAGGCGAACTAGAGTAAGAAAAATGGCTATCCCACCAGGAAATACTGATGAAATTCCAGTTTCCAATGTTATTCCTTTGACAGGGGGAAATATGGAGACACTCCACGTTTCAGAAGGGGGAAATCCCTCATCATTTGGATCGATACCAACAATGTCTTTTTCTCAAAACGCACCCAGTTCCTCCAACATGGTAAATGTGAGGCCTATGGGAACCCCTCCCCCTAGAGGAAGTAACTTTAGGCCATTTCAAACAAACTTTTCCACACCTATGTTTGGGAGAGAACAACCTTATGGAATGCCAACTTCAGTGATGGCTAGTTTACATAATGCAACACCTTTGTATTCTGATGCCATGCTTCACATGTCTTCACCATTACAAGGGTCAGGTTATGGTGGGAACATTAGTAGACCAAACCAACCCCCACCAGGATTCCAATGCCAGCAATTACAACTAATTATGCGCAGGCAATACGTCAACAAATGGACGAAAGCAATCATGAAATGGTCTATAGGTTGACTCAACAAATGGGGGAAGTGTTTAACCCTTTGATACAAAGCACTACTCAAACGAATCAGATATTGGCAGCACAAATGGTGCGTATTGCTGAGTTCTTTGGAGTCCCCCAAATTCGATAGAGAGAGCCTGTGATTCAGAATCCAGTAATCAATGTCGAAGAAGAACCAACAATAAATCAAAGACCTTTAAACAACCCTCAGGCAAATCTAAGGCTCCAAGAAGAGGTTGTCGAACAACCTCGTGTCGAAGTCCCTATCCAAAAAGATCCTAGAAGGTTGATAGTCCCAAGAGGTCAAGACACTGATGACATTTTACAACAAAGAATGTGTTATAATAATCCACCTGCCGAAAATAATTTGGCAGCCCTGGTCGGAAGAATAATGGCGCAAAATAGGGAAAACGTGGGATTTCATAGGCCCAATTACGCTTCCCCACTTTCTGAATATGTTCTACAACAAGAACTACCCCAAGGTGGAAATCCCCAAATTCACAAAATTTCCAGGGGATACCAGTGAATCTACCATAGAGCATATAACGCGTTACTTGATCGAAGTGGTGAAATAGCACGTAATGAAAATCTAAGGATGAAATATTTCCCAAGCTCTTTAACAAAAAATGCGTTTACTTGGTTTACATCCCTACCAACAGGTTCCATACACACATGGACTCAGTTGGAGAGATTGTTCCATGAACAATTCTACATGGGACAAACTAAAATAAGCCTGAAAGAGTTAGCAGGCGTTAAAAGAAAATTCTCAAAGCCTATAGATGACTACCTTAACAGATTCAGACTGCTAAAAGCAAGATGTTTCACACAAGTGCCAGAACAAGAACTGGTCGAAATGGCTGCAGGGGGTCTAGACTATTCCATAAGGAAGAAACTAGATACTCAATACTTAAAAGATATGGCACAGTTGGCAGATAGGGTGAGGCAGATCGAAAGGCTGAAAGCTGAGAAGTTTAGGGCTAACAAAGGTAAAAAAGGAAGAGTGGCCTATGTAGGAATATGCCAAGAAGATGACTGTGACGAAGACGAATCAGTCGTTTTCGACGATCAAGAAATTGACCTGGCTGAATTAAAGCAAGGTCCACCATATTCTTGCAAAATGTTAACTCCGTCGAACGGAAAGAATCCTGTCGAACCGGAGAAGAACAATAAATTCCCTAAAAGAACATATACGTTCAACGTCACCAAGTGTGATGAAATCTTTGATTTGTTGGTAAAATATGGTTAACTAATAAAGCCACAAGGTGTTAAAGAACCCCCTATTGACCAATAGAAAAAGAGAGGTTTTTGTAAGTACCACAATTTTTTGGGCCATAGAACTTCTCAATGTTTTCTTTTCAGGGATCTAGTTCAAAATGCAATCCAGGATGGGAGGCTGAGGTTTGGAGACAAACCTAAACAACAAATGAGGATTGACACCAATCCTATGCAGATCTTGGAAGCAAACTATGCTGAACCATTTGACATGAATATGGTCGAAATGGAGAAGATGTCTGAAGATAGTTTCAAGATGATTGAAGCTGCTGAAGGCTTCGACACCTACGTTAACATGGTGGGGATTAACAAAGATCTCCTTGTCTAGCCCAAAGTGGAAGAAGTGTCTGAAGACGAATTAACCATGCCTGTATCGAACAAGGTTACTGAAGATCTTGAAGTAAAAAACGATGTCAGGACCACTGAGGGTTTCGACGTTCCAAAACAGGTTAAGACTATTGAGGGTCTCAACGGTGCCACCAACGTTGAAATTACTGAAGACTTCAACAACCAGAACAAGGTTGAGGCTACTGAGGGTTTCGATCATCAAGACAAAACCAGGGTTACTGAAAGCTCTGAGGATCTGAAGAAAGAAGCTACTGAAGGCTTCGACAAGAGAAACAACAACTTGGCAGAAGATGGAACAATATGGGACACCTTGGGAGAGCCTAGCGGAAAGTTTGACTACCTGGTGAAATACACCGCTCCTGCCAGTGCCTTTGTTGACATAAACAAAATCCAGCCAACAAGTTCGGAAGACATCTTTGAGAACACTGAGGAAAAATCTGATGTTTCCCTCAGCATTGAGGAGAAGGCTACTGAAGGCCTCAACAATGAAGACAAAACTGCTGAAGGCATTGCCCCTAATCAAACAGAAGAAAATGATAACAGGAACCTCACCAATGTTGTCAAAACTACAAATGAGAGCAGTGCAGAAGTCAGGGTGGAAACAGTCGAAGAAGCCCTCATCGAGAAGATGGATAAGCTAAGCATTGCCAGAGGAAAGAAAATAAATATAAATATGGTGGAAGCCTCTCAAAAGAGTAAAGTAGAGGGTGAGAAGGAACGCCGTCGAGAAGAATACCAAAGGACAGCCTACCCAAAAGAAGATGAGAACTTGGCAGAATTCATTCAAAGATGTCAAAAGAAAAAGACTGAAGTAATGCTATGTCCAAGATGCAGTGCCGTATTCGACAGGAAAGCAACAACAAACTTATAGGTCGTGGAAAGGACCAAAATAAAAGGAAATTGGGGACCAAGGCCAGCGGTCTAAACATGTAGATGAGATCCAAGGAAAGGCCAGTATCACTTTCAGAACACTGGGGGCAGATACTACAACACCTACAAACCTTCTGGCAAGGTACCTGATGATAAATGGGTGCAACCCATAAGGGATGCCCAAGGCCCAGGAAAATGGAAGAATTTTGAAGTCCAAAGAGGATTTTCAGTCGAAGTAAAGAAAGAAACTGGGAAACAAAAGCCAAGACCATACCCCTCAGAGAATTATAAAGGAAAAATTCCCATGTCAAAGTCTCAATGGAGGAGATTTCAGAGGCAGAAAAAGGCTGAGAAAGAAGCAGCAGATGGACTCAACATCAAGAAGAAAAACGCTGATGAAGATAAAGCAGAGTCTAGCAGAAACACTCAGGCAGCAGAGAAGGACAAACCTCCCAAAAGTAACAACACCAATAACATGTTGCAGTTGCCAAAGCTCACTAACATAATGTCAGAAGGTGACGAAACAACTGACAACTTTGAGTCTGACGAAGAGGGGTCATTCGACGTAATATGCAATGTGGTTTCCGTCCTCCCTAGAGACTATGATAGAGTGATGGAAATCGAAGACGAAGAAGAAAACATGATTGATAGTACTGTGGGACCAAGGCCCGTGTGTTATTACATCATGAATAATGGCTTTGTTGAAGAACAGAACGCCTTCTTCGAGAAGCCAGACGAATCAATGAGGGGGCATCTGAAACCTTTATTCATAAAAGGGAAGGTCGAAAATGTAGGCTTAAACAAAATATTAGTGGATGAGGGAGCTGCAGTGAACCTAATGCCCCATTACATGCTAAGAAAAATTGGAAAAGATGACTCTGATGCAAAACCATACAACATGGTCCTGTCGAACTATGAAGGGAAAGTGAGCTCAATTATGAGTGTTATTCAAGTGGATTTGACAGTTGGCACTATCACCAGGCCAGCAATGTTCATAGTTATAGCTTCCAGAGCCAACTACAATTTGTTGTTGGGAAGAGAGTGGATCCATGAAGTAGGACATATCCCTTCATCCATGCATCAGCGCATAGTCATCTGGCGCCCTGATGGCATCGTCGAAAACATCGAAGCAGACCAAAGTTATTTCATGATTGAAGTAAACAACGTAACTAGTCGAAGCTTCGACAGAAATCTGGCTCACATGGCTCCTTGCAATCCAGCTGAGTTTGATCTGAAGGCATCAGACAACGCCTATTGTTCCATGTAACTACATCCAACACATGGATTTCAATGGGACAAGGAGGTAATTGGTGAACCAAGCCATGTATGGGGAACCACTAATGTAGAACCAGCTAGCTGGGGCAGCGAGTTCGACAATGATGATGAGTGAAACATCAACATTGAATAGACTGACGACTTACATGGCCGAAAATAAACTAAAAGTGGCTCTAGAGGCCGAAATAAAATATATGGCTATCGAAGCCAATGAAGAGAATTTAGACTTACCATACCCTCACCAGGGCACTGATGAAGAAGGTAAAGACAACCAGATAGGTGAAGGGTAGGATCAAAAGCTTGACGCCATCTATGATAACGAACCGCTGGGGTTCGAAAAAGACCCAACATCAACTAGCTTGAAGATGGTGGCACATGACCCTTTGGAAGAAATCAATCTAGGACTGGGAGCAGAAAAAAGACCAACCTATATAAGTGCTAATATGGACCCCCAGTTCGGAGTCGAATTAGTCCAGTTGCTGAAAGAGTTTAAAGACTGCTTCGCTTGGGACTATGACGAAATGCCTGGCCTCAATAGAAGCTTAATGGAACTAAAGCTTCCTATCATAGAAGGAAATAAGCCCGTAAAGCAGACTCCAAGGCGGTTCACACATGAGGTCCTGTCGAAAATCAAAGAAGAGGTCAAAAGAATTCTCAGATGCAAATTCATCGCCCAACCAGGTATGTCGAATGGATTGCAAATATTGTACCTATGATCAAGAAAAATGGCACATTGAGGGTGTGCATTGATTTTCGAGATTTGAATTCATCCACCCCTAAGGATGAATATCCTATGCCATTAGGAGAAATGTTAGTAGACTCTACAGCAGGCCATGAGTACCTGAGCATGTTAGATGGATACTCAGGCTACAATCAAATCTTCATTGCAGAGGAAGACGTTGCCAAAACAGCCTTTCATTGTCCTGGAGCAATATGGACTTACAAATGGGTAGTTATGCCCTTTGGTTTAAAAAATGCTGGAGCTACGTACCAAAGGGCCATGAATTCTATTTTTTATGATTTCATTGAGACATTCATGCAAGTATATGTTGATGATATTGTAGTAAAGTCTGTTTCAGGAAAACATCATTTAGACCATCTTCGAAAATCCCTTGAAAGGATGAGAAAATTTGGTTTAAAGATGAATCCCCTCAAATGTGCATTTGGTGTGCAGGCTGGAGATTTCCTAGGTTTTATGGTCCACAAAAAGGGAATAGAAATAAACGCCAACAAAGCTAAAGCAATAATGGAGGCGAAAGCGCCATCAACAAAGAGAGGATTACAATCACTGCTGGGGAAAATTAATTTTCTAAGTAGATTCATTTCAAACCTCAGTGGGAAGACGCAGGCTTTCTCTCCTCTGCTTCAACTCAAAAAAGAAAGCTTCACATGGGGGCAAGAGCAACAAGACGCTTTCTACAAGATCAAAGGATATCTAGCCAGTCCCCCAGTCTTGATGTCTCCCAGTAGAAAAAGAAGCATGAGGTTGTACATCTCGGCATCCAACAAGATCTTAGGAAGCATGTTGCGTCAAGAGGATAAAAATGGCGTCGAAAGAGCCATTTACTATCTCAACAGAGTCTTAAACAATTCTAAAACTAGATATAGTGTAATAGAAAAATTATGTTTATGTGTGTATTTTTCTTGTACAAAATTAAAGCATTATATAAAACCAGTTGATGTATTTGTATCATCTCATTTCGACGTAATAAAATGTATGTTGTCTAAGCCCATTTTACATAGTCGAATTGGGAAGTGGGCTCTAACATTAACTGAGTATTCCTTGAAATATCTACCTTTGAAGGTTGTAAAAGGACAAGTGGTGGCTGACTTTATAGCAGACCACTCCATAGACAAAAATGAAATAAAATACGTCAAATTACAACCATGGAGACTATATTTTGATGGTTCCAGCCACAAAAAGGTGTAGGTATTGGAATATTAATTATTTCTCCTGATAAAATTCCAACAAAATTCAAGTATTGGGTCGAAAACCCATGTTCAAACAATGAAGCCGAATATGAAGCTTTAATTGCTGGACTTGAAATGTTGTTGGAATTGGGGGCAACAAGAGCCGAAATAATGGGCGACTCAGAACTAGTAATAAAACAATTGACCAAAGAATACAAATGTGTCAAAGAAAATCTAATTATGTACTTCGTTATAGCCAATAGACTCCTTAAAGCATTTGACACTATGACCTTTAAACATATTCCTAGAAAAAAAATCAAGAGGCCAATGACTTGGCTCAAATTGCATCAGGTTACAAAGTGTCAAAAGAAAAACCGGAAAGTGCTATTAAAGTAAGGGGAAGGGTTATATTGACCAAACTATCCCCATCAGATTTGGAAATGATAAAACTTGGTTATGGTGATGACGAAAGCTTTGAAATATTTAACATAGATAATTCAGGGAAAGAAGATTGGAGAAAACCCATCAAAGAGTATATGCATGACCCAAACCAAAAGGTGGAAAGAAAAGTAAGATACAGAGCTCTAAGCTATGTACTCTTTGGAAAAGAATTATTCAAAAAGACTGCAGAGGGAGTCTTGCTAAGATGTTTAGGAGAAGAAGAAGAAGCCTACATAGCATTGTCGAAGGTACACAGCGGTACATGTGGTGCACACCAAGCAGGGCATAAGATGAAATGGCTGTTATTTAGACAAGGTTTATATTGGCCGACCATGCTAAAAGATTGTGTCGAATTTGCAAAGGGTTGCCAAGAATGTCAAGTCCATGCAGGTATACCACATGTCCCTGCGAGCGAATTGCATTCAATCATAAAGCCTTGTCCATTCAGAGGTTGGGCTTTGGATTTAATTGGAGAAATTCGACCAGCTTCATCGAAAGGACAAAAATACATCTTAGTAGGAGTTGATTACTTTACTAAACGGATTGAAGCCATACCATTGGTAAATGTGGATCAGGAGGCAGTCATAGAGTTTATCCAAAAATATATAATTTATAGATTTGGAATACCAGAAACAATAACCACTGACCAGGGGTTTGTGTTTACTGGTAGAATCATGCAAGCTTTTGCAAAAGAATTGGGGTTTAAGTTATTAACCTCTACACCCTATTATACCCAGGCAAATGGACAAGTTGAAGCAGCAAACAATGTGATAATAAATTTGATCAAAAAACATGTAGTTAAAAAGCCTAGAAACTAACATAAAACCTTAGATCAAATTTTATGGGCTTGTCGAACGTCACCTAAAGAAGCCACTAACTCTACTCCATTTAAATTGACATATGGACATGATGCAGTGCTTCCAGTCGAAATCTATTTACAGTCCATACGTGTTCAAAGACATCATGAGATTCCTTCAGAAATATATTGGAGCATGATGATGGACGAATTATTGGATTTAGACGAAGAAAGGCTACGCGCATTGGACTTGATAAGGAGACAAAAAGAAAGAGTTGAAAAATATTACAATAAGAGAGTAAAATTAAAAATCCTTGGTGTGGGTGATTTAGTTTGGAAGGTAATACTTCCCATGGATCGAAAAGACAAATTAATGGGAAAGTGGTCTCCCAAATGGGAATGGCCTTTCAAAATTTTAAGTGTTTTTTCGAATGGTGCTTATGAAATCGAAGAAATAGGCAAAGACGAGAGAATATTTAAAATAAATGGCAAGTACTTGAAAAAATATAAACCAATTCTGTAAGAAGTAAAAATTAAAGTAGAATAATTATATTAAGTGTTTTGCCAAATAAGCATTGAAGTCATTACAAAAAACGCCTTCTAGGGCTGCTAAACGAAAAGAAAATACACAACCTATTTTCTATTACAAAGTTTTGGTTCTATAGGAAAGACTCCTTAAGCTCTATGAATTTCCTCTTTTGGACTGAGATTCGACAATCACATAGACTTTTGTTGTAAGACAGATCTTCAATCTCCTTGCCTAATTGTTGAGCCCTATCTGCGTGATGAAGCCCTACTTTGATTTCTTCTTCATTTTCGCCAGTCTTGGGCTGTTGAAGATCTGCTTTGCGTCTCTTCTATTGAGCAATCTTGATTTGTAGTTGGGCTATCTGCTCTTCAAAGTTTTGAATGTTTTTGTCACATTCAGCCACTTCCTGGGAATAAGCCTCAGAGAGTTGACAACTCTGGAACCTTTTCAGTCAAAGCTTCCACAACGTCCCACTCAGCAGCCCGTGTGTCAGTCTTTTGGGACATCAATCGAACATATTCCTTTCGACGGTTGAGATCCCCACTCACTACATCAATGATCTGAGCGAGATCCATTATCAGACGAGTTTCATCAGCGCTAGCCTCCAGGACATTCACTTTCTTAAGGAGACTTTTCAGTTCAGATTGTTGGGTGGGATCCTCCTCCAAAATCTGGAACAAATCGACACCAAGCACTTTTGCCTTAACTTCAACCATGATAGAGATGAGAGTTTTTACCTCAGAATTGGCCCCAGAGGTAGTCGAACTACTGGAGGGGTCCTAGAAGTTGTAGCAATTGCTGAGCATAACCTTCAAATACTCCAAAGGCTTCCTGGTTTTCAGGTTCTCAAGCTCCTCACAAGAAAAGACAGTCGAACCGGAAGATGGAGGATTGCTTTATAGTGAATCTGGATTGATGTGAGTGCTAGGTCCATCTTCCTTCTTTGATTGACCTCTGCCTTCTGTACTCTTGGCATTAAGATTTTCTTCGCCAGCATCTTGGGATTTGTTTTTCTCTTCCCCTTCTGGGACGCTAGACCCAATATAAGCCTTTTTGCCTTTGACATCTTTGGGGGGACTTCCTTTGTTGGCAGTAGACTTTGGAGGATCAGGGGAATTATCTGCAGAACCTTCCTCCATGGTGATGTCGAATTCAGCCACAGTTTGGTGTTCCAGTATATCACCCTTGGATGCAATTCTTTCTTGAAACTTTTTGGTTGCGTCAAGAGGGGAGTCTTGCAGCTAGTCTTTCTTTGCTTCTGAATCAGCCTGGAGTAGAGGACCATAATTGATGGGAGGATCCTCAATGTTGATTTGAACCTGAAACGAAATAAAGTTCAAAAGACGAAGAGTATACAAAGATCAAAAGTTAAAGTTTTGTCGAAAGAAAGTTACTTGAGGGATTGTAGTGTGGAAAATAGAATTCCCACTCTCTGCATCTTGCGCAAGTTTAATTATTGGGCTTGCAGGATGGGTCTTTTTCGACGTCACCAATGATCTTTAGGAGGCGACGTCTTTATTTTTGTAGGTTTTTTCCTTTTCAGTGGTTGCTGGTCTGGGGATTCGTCACCAGAATCTTCAGAAGGCACCTTCACTTCCTCTTTCTTTCTTTTTTGAGGAGTAGGTGGCTTTCGACTCATCTAAAAATATCATGGAAAGTTCAGTAAGCCTAAGACTAAAATAATTGCATAATTGAGATAGTCTCTTTGCAAAAGAGAAGAAAAGAACCTTTTTTAAAGTGGAGGTGGGTTTCCTGGTGGATTTGTCAGAATTGTCTTCGACAGAGCTCTTCTTGCCAGTAATCTTAACAGCTGAAAAGAAAAGGAGAAGTTAGAAAAAGGAGAAAATAAAACAAATTTGAATACGAAGATGAAGTTGAAATCGTGGTTACACCTTCAAGAATGGTAGATTCCACGCGAACGTGTTCTATACCAATATGAAGGTGCCCTGGGTAATCATCCAGATGATATTTGGTCGAAACCACACGCTCAGCTAGTTTTTTCCGTGACTCTTGAAGCAGTTTTAAGTCGGAGCCACATACGAACCAATCTGGAAAAGGTGGGCTCTGAGCCACACCAAAATCAGCAGACGATAGAGGTGGAAACTTTGGTGGATAGCAAGTATACGCAAAGTTATAACACGCCTCTAAGGGGACGTATGAGGGCAATGCCAACTTCTCCATTCTTTATGTAAATTTATGCTTCAGAGTCACAGCTGCTTCGCCTATGGTTCGCCTAAGATCATCTGGCCTATAAATTGTTTCAAAATATTTTTGGAACTTTTGAATCTCTTTAACATGTTGTTGGGTACCTTTCTTAGTTCGATCCTGCACGAAAGTAAAGGCATTTTTCAGAAGAGTGTTAAAGTCAGATGCATCATAAAACCTGGTGAGATAATACTCTTTCCACCAAACGTCGAACTCCTGGGTGCAGAGGAAGGTCGGTCGAAAGATCACTGGTTGAATCTTTAAAGCAGCGTCATTTAGTTTCTCTGAGAGCTCTATACTCTTCGACTTAGTGGAGAACGAATTGTAGAAGAGAATAGATCCTTTTTTGGGATAGATGGACCTTGGCTTCAGTTGTATCAGCCCAAATTGTCGAGCCACTAAATTAGGCTGATAAACTATTAGGGCCACCTTGGAATTGGACATAGTGGGGTAAGAAGATAAGAGCCTGGGTGTAAGAAACAATTTCCATATGGCTAAGAAATTTTCTTCTTCCTTCTTGTGTTCCACATGAAGTTGTCTTGTGAACCACTTGGGTCCAACGGTCCTGTTGGCGAAAGGTGCCATGCTTTCCTTAAAGTTGTAGCTCTTGGCGAACATATTCACATAATTGGTGAAGGATCGTCGAAGGCCCAAACCCTCTTTAGAAGAAGTCAGTTGCGCTAGTCTCGCCTATTCGACATGCTTGTCCTTGACATATTCTTCATCCACCATGCCTTTGTCAGGAAAACCATATTCGAAAGTGGCATTGAGCCATAGTTGAAGGAGCCAAAATGGTCCAGCCAAACTGAGGGTTCCCTTGTCTTTAACCTGTTGGATAGATTTGACTCTCTCACTGATGGATTCGTAGAGATTGGCCAGAATCAGTTTGCTTAAGCTCAGGTTCATACCAGCATGGAGCTGATTGGCTAGGGGGTGTACTTCTTGACCACTTGAAGGGACCTTGTGCAGAACACAAATCTCGACAGCCAAAGGGTGAGAAAGGTTATGTGTTTTATATCTAATACATCATCAGAGTCTTTGACTTGGTAACAGGCAATGAAATGTGAGTATGAGGCGAAGCTAGTCTCAAAAGCTATGGTATTTTCGTCCAGTATAGTTGGATCGAAAACTGCCCCTAGTGGACTAAGACCTAATATAGCAGCTAGGTCGAAGAGAGTGGGGGTCACCATTCCGCAGGGAAGGTGGAAAGTATTGTAGGTGCTATCCTAAAAATAGAGAGAAGCAAGGATCATATTGGTGCAATAGCCAGGGCCTTCTTTCGATAGCTGGATCAAGTCATAAATACCAATTTTCTTCCAGGTTTTACCCTTGACTCTTTTGATTTTGTCTACCCAGTTTTACATATTTATAAGGGTCTTTCGACCAAGGACAACTTCTAAAAATCCTAGGCTGATTCAAGTATGTCAAGTCTAGGGCAGCAGGCTCAGACCATTATCATTGTTTTTTTTAAACCCATCACCTTTTTTTAAAGCCCATTATAAGGAAATTGCAACAAAAAATATCATAAGCCCATTATATCATACAACTTATATAAGTAACAAGTCTTCATAATTTATTTTTATTTTCCATCCAACTCATTATTTCTTCCACAACTTTACAACACAGTCCCCACTTTCTTTTTTTCAAAAAAAAAAAAAAAAAAAAAAAAAAAAAAAAAAAAAAAAAATATATATATATATATATATATATATATATATATATATATATATATATATATATATATATATATATATATATATATATATATATATATCAGCTACAATCTTTACACCAGCACATATATATTCATTCACAAATTCTAGAGGACCCACTTCATTTTTTTTTTCACAACACAAAACCCACACTACCCCACTCTAGCCACAATCACTCAATACACGCACAATCCCACCCTTGCCAAACAACCTGCATAACGTACCATTCGACGCAACAACAATGTGCAAAAGGCATAACAATTCTAATCGACTCCATAATCACGCAATATGCCAGCTACAACACATGGATTCCTCTTTCAACTCTCTCCCCAAGACTCTCCATTTTACCCTCTAAATCCTCTATATAAAGCCTCTTTCATCACTCCCTTTTCAAGTTGGGAAAACCTTTAGAAATCTCTTCCAAAACATAAAGAAATGCCAAGCTTTAACAAAACAAAAAAACTTGTAATAACTTTTTCCTCAAACTCTCAACGCACCACTTCTATCCCTCCTACAAAAACAACCGCAAATTCACCTCCTTCATAACCCATATTCATCAACTCTTACCACCAAAACACCATTTATACACTACCTGCATAAAACCAAAAAATACATAAAGTACCTTCAGCAAAACCATTGTTGTTCTTCAACACAAAAACACGAACACAACCCTTAACAATCAACAACAACAGAAGCTGACACCCATCTCAGACCCTTAATATGGTTCAAACCCAAATCGCCTCATCACCATAAACACTTACTTCATTTAACCTCATCGATGCACAAACACATAACACCATAAGACCTTCACCAATCTTCTTAAAATCATCTTCAAATTTGAACCACACCAAGAGACAGAACCGAAATCAGAACGGAGATGAAGAAGAGTGAGTATGAGTGAAAATGAAAACGAATCGGAATCCAAAACTCATTGAACCTGAAAACTGAGACGAAGAACGTAAAACCTCCGTGAGCGAACCTGTGTAGAGTGACTCCATGAACAAACTGTGTTGAGAGAGGCGACTGAGATCGAGCATAACAAAAACATAGTGAGAAACCGTGACGGAGAGAAATCGGAGAGGATCGATTGTCATTGAGGTTGAATTATCTCTTTGCCTTCCTTGCTGAACGTTCATTATACACGTTGTTGTCCAAATAGAATTTGATATGCTATTTTCCCCCAAATTTTATTTATTTATTTAAAGCTCATAGATGTTGTTGGGCTTCTTAGCCCTGAATCTCATGTTTTTACACACACACGTCGTATGCTGCGAACACCTCCTCTTTTCTATTTTTTTTCTTTGATATGAACTTTTGATTGGGTTTTTGATGGCCCATATTTGATTTCTATTGACACACTCTGAATCTGCACGCACCCCTCGCCCTTTCTTTGATTTTTTTTTATCTTACTTTATTTTATTTATGTTTATTATAGTTTTTTCTCTAATTTTCTCATTGTTAAAATTTCTAAAAAAATATTTTAAGTCTTTATCCTCATTTTGATTATTTTTGTTTATTTCTTTTTGATTGATTTTATTTTGTTATTACTTTTTTTATTTTGTTTCATTTTGATTTCTTTTTTCTTTTGGGCCGATGATATAACAAACAGTCAAATATGTTCGATTTTATTAAATCGGTCAATTTTGATCAATATGAGGCCTATCTAGTTTAGTTATTTAGTTATTGCCTTATTTCTATTTTTGCCAAAATAGTTTAGTTTATTTTATCGTTTATTTTATTTTTATGGTTGATGAACATTTTAATATCTTGAGATTCATCGCAAGCCGACTTGAAATCTCGATTAAATGATGAGACTATTTTATTTCATTTAGTTTATTTGTTTATTTATTTATTTTCATTTCAATAATAAATTGACGCTCGACTCCTCATATAACGATTCTAACATTGAATCGGTTTTAAGGTAGTTAAAGAGCTACATTTTGACGCTTTCGATTATATTTCAAGCTCCAACGGCTCCGAATAGTTTAGGACACTTCACACACACTTCTTCTTGGGAAAATACAATGAACCCTTTTATTTCGTGCAATCCCGTGTAATTTACTTTGTATCCTTCTCCCGATTAATTTGTACGCAATTTACTTTTCCGCATTTATTGTTTCGATTTCTAGGAGCACCCTTAGGGATTAGTATAGATCTCGCCTTGTTTCGTGAACCCTTTGACCAACGCCAAGTGGTTTCACTTGCACACATTCACATTTTATTTTTGGTTATGGTTTCGTTTCGCTAGGAGAACCCTTAGGGACTAGGAATCATTTCCACCTAACCTTGCGAGCTGAGCACATTGTGCCTCGCTACCAAAATAAACAAATAAACCTCCATTTGCATTCACCCGTAAGTCGAGTGCTTCGCGTATCTCCATCAAACCCAAATAACCAAAATGTTTCTTTTAGACCCAAACCCTCGATCCAATGTCAAACGGTCATAGGTAATAAAACACTTTAATAATATGAGAAGAATTGTACGCCACGAGCTTTAAGTGGTAGAAAGAGGATAACAGGAATCCTGTTACTCACTCCGATTATTTCGTCACAAGATGCTTGGCTTGTTGATTCAGAATAGTCACCTCTACCCATAGTCTTTAGTGCAATTCGACTCCTAAATCCTTTTTTTCAAAGATAGGTAATAAAAACAAACAACCAATCACCCATAGTAGGCCAAACTACGAGGCTCTAACTTTCTCATTGCACGAGGGAGTACGTAGGCACAAGGTTCTCAATCCTTGCCGAGCACCTAGGATCAATATAACTTATAATTCAAACTATTTTCCCTTAGAAAGTAACTCATTTGGCATAGACATCCTTTTATGCGTGACAACTTAGATGATTCCCATCAAGTACGATGGATGTGAAGGGTGTTAATACCTTCCCCTTGCATAATCGACTTCCGAACCCAGGAAATGGTTGCGATGACCTTTGTCTTATCCTTTCTTGGTGGTTTTATCTATATCTTCCCTTTCCACTTTTGGGAATAAATGAAAATTAGATGGCGACTCTCATGTCTACCTAGCGTGCGGTCTTTTATCGTGAGGTCGTATTTTTTTGGGGTGCAACACCTACAGGTAAGAGACTCGAGATCGGGGTAGTCCTATGGGGAGTGACGATTCATGTAGGAATAACATTGGATCTAAATCTATTCATTTATCCTGTGTGTACGAATTAAGCTTACGAATACGAGACTCGAGATAGGGGTGGTCCCATGAGGAGCTACGGTTTATGTGGGAATAACCTTGGATCCGAATCCATTTCGTATGTCAAAGTAAATACAAGGATTCGTGACCCACGTTAAAATTCCTAGACATAGGTGAGGTGGCAAGGAAGTTTACCTTGGTATGGTTTTCGATTAGTGATCATTTGAATTGGTAGACTCAAAACATGTTTCCATACATTACGAGTTGTGTATGCTCAAGTCTTATCCCTTCACTTTTGACTTGAGTTAGAATCAAATTAGAAACCTATAGATCTGAGTGAACCCATAAGATAGGGGAACTCATTGAGATTATTCTCTCACCATATTATTGTTGTTGTTTTTTAGGCATTGTTTATGGGTATGATTTACAAGAGTGGAGCTATGCTTGGATGTTTCAAGAGAAGCTGATATTTGTTTATTCTGTTGTATTTTGTATATATTTTACAATGAAGGATATTATACCTTGATCTTAGATTTTATTTTTTTGACAATTTCCATGTCTTGTACCATGGGTTGTCTTTTAAGTTTTAGTAACAGTCAAATATGTAAATTATGTCAATAGGCACTTATGATGATGTTAGTACCAGATAATAACATTTGTATGGTATTAATCTAAATATATAATATACAGGGAATTATAATATCACTTTCTACATATTTATAATCTATAAGCCCTCTTGCATTGCATAACTCTAGGAAGATTCCCACTATTGTATTTTCCCCAAGTACAATGATGTGCCAAATGACTCAACCATATGTATGAATTATTTACTTTCCAATTATATGTCATTTTCAAGTTTGTATCTCACGCATAGTCATTATGATATTTCCATCAACACCCTCAGTGATTCAAAGACACATATTGGGGGTTAGCAATCCAAACTTAACTTTCATCTCTTAAAAGAACCTACACATGGAAACTTGTGGTTTCCACCAAATATCAAAAAATTTAGTGCAGGTGGATATATTAAATCAAGTTTCACGTTGATGGTATTTTTGAATGGTTCAAAGCACAATTAATAACAAAATGGTACAACTAAATATAATGTTTTTGAAGGTGTGAGAAAAACATAATAAAGGGGGGTTTGAATTGGGTTTTCACTCTTGTTAATTTTTTCTACTTTTGTTGTGTAAGCATGAATAAATAAAGCAAAGCATAAATAAGAGATAAGAACACACGATATATCATGGTTCACTTGAAAACCTCAAGTTAATCCAGTCCACCCGCCAAGGTGATTTTGCATTATCCAAGGACTTAATCCATTATAACCAAAGTGATTACAATCACACAACACCACCTATGAATAACAACCTTACACGGATACTTGTCGTGATTAACTGCACAACAACCTGTTGTGACTTCAACATGCGTGGCTACCTGTTGTGACTAACTTCACAAAAACATGTTATGACTTCAATCTACACAGATACCTGCCGTGACTAACTGCACAACAACCTGTTGTGACTTCCATATGTGCGGCCACTTGCCATGACTAACTGTACAACCAACTGATGTGACTTACAACAATGCATAATTAGCTGATGTGACTTGCATTCACTAAGACACGTAGTCCTAGTCTTCCTAAAGCTTCTCCCTTTCACTCGATCCTTTAGAGTATACAAACAATTGTTTGTATAAGGGTAATATTTATAATATAGTGCTTCTTCATAAGCAATGCAAACACATTGACAATCAAATAATTAGAAAGAATCTTATTCGCATATTACGGTAGATCAGAATTGTGTGAAGTCTTCTTCTTCTTTCTCTCAGGAGCTTCTACATGGAAAACAACCCAAGCTCTTCATCTTGCGTGAAGTCTTCTTCTTCAAAGCTTGCACCAACTTGATTGAAGTGGATATAGCACAAAAGATCTCAATCTCCTTGATTCACATAAGAAGAAAATTATGGACAATAACCTTATTCTCTTATTTCAATGATCACATATGAACAAAAAATTTAGTCGTGCATTTATCAATCAATTTCCATGATCATATTCTTGATTGTCATCATGGGCTTTAGCAACCATCTACAACATATTCAATTGAGCACACTTATGGACCAACAACATATGCATCAATAGTTCGTTGTCTAACTGTTAGTCCATCTTAGTCATTTCCAACAACCACAACAACAACACATTTCTTCACATGAACATTTCCTTATTGTCATACCCCAAATTTGTCCTACCTATATAATTACTTTCATTTGTTACTGCATTACTAATCATTATCCAAAATCGAAAAATAAATGTGTGTGTGGTTTCATTTGTATTACGGGATGGATAGGCCCATGTTATGCAAGTTGATTGGCAATTGTCAGAAATGATGTCATTCTTTCTAGAATTTGATTCGAAGTCATAAGGTGTTCGATGTTCATTACGGATTTATGATTGATGTTAACTTCTTTCATTTCAAAGGGAATTATGAATTTCAAAGAGGATCTTGAATTTGTTTAGGAAATAATTCGTGAAGGTTATTCAAGGCATGAATCATAAAATAAGGCGTTACCACGTGGGTTACCTTTGAGGTTGAATTTGTTGATTGTCCTCTTGAGGTCATGAAAAAGGAGGTCATCATCATTTTTTAGTGTCAAGTTTGATTAAGATTGATTCAAAATGAAAATGTGTGGACTTAGTGAATTCATCCATTATTTCATCATGCGATTTAACCTTGATACAAGTTTTTTCCTCATTTACATTAAAATTATGGCATGATTAGAACTAACAAATTTCCTAGTTCATAGATCCTACATGCTTTACCGATATTTTTCAATTGTAAGAGTGGATAAAATTTTGTTGCAATGTTAAATTCAAGATTTAAGCTACAAATTGCAATATCTTCTCAAAGTAAATTCAAGTCCTCTGAGATATAAATTCAATACAAGGTTCAAATTGAAATTGGACGGTTATTACATAGACATAAGATTCTTGCTACAAATATGTTCACACTTGAACCTAACTTTACAAAGTCCTAAATCTAAAACCAAAAGAAAAATGGGTGATGAATATGCCGAGACTTAGTGAAAAAGCTAGCCTACAAAGTATGCCTATGCATTCTACTATACAGGAAGGCTATGCATATTGGGGGAACTAGATTGCACATTTCCACACAGGCCTAACACAACCGCACTAATTTGGTCTTCATTTTGGGATCCTTTTGCTCAATGACTTAATGAGTTTCATGTCCAATTTCCCACAAGCAGGTGCATATTCCTATTCAAATTCAGAAACCTGCACTAACAACATGCAAGGCACCAACAAGTCACAAACAATAATGTCCACAGAACTTCCTCATGCCAAAACCTAAAGCATCATTTCTCCATCATCAAGTTGGCATGACTTCCTCGTGTTTCACCCAAGCTTCAAGATGATGCAAAGTTTCATTATTGTTTCTACCTATAAAAAAACAAATGCAGCCAGAACTTCAATCAACAGGGGGAGCAGTCAAAGTGGAATTCTCTGTAAAAAATGATGATGATGATGATGATGAGAACAAATCATACCAAGACTTGTGAACTTCCAAAGTTGCCATGCTCGTCAATGGTGCAACTCCTACATGGTGAAACTAATTCTTATCTGCAAGAACAAAATTGTTGTATTGCACACTTAGTAACCATAGGATGACATTATGATAATTACAAAAGAAACAATGTGCAGCTAACTATGAAAGACAACGAGTAAGGACATTCAAAGTAAGATCGTATCACATTTCAAAGGCTCTACAATAATCCAGAGGCAATTGCAGTATGATAGCAATGCATAAAGTTCACAACATGAAAAGTCTAGAATGCAAGTTGAAACGGACATGTCAAGAATCCATACAATTCAGGATTGTACAAATGCTACAAGGAAAATGGATATAAAGCTACAAACATGGCTGATTTGAGAGTCCAATTCCCACCTTGACGTTTTGTTTTCTCCGTGCCAAATCCAGGCCATCCTGCCCTACTTTAGAGTCACGAATTTGCTTCCATCAAATTCTTCTCTCCATGACAAGTTTTCAACCAACATCGTTATGAGTTATTACACTAATCATCCAATGAATTTCATAGATAAAAAACAAACTATTGATGTTTCTTTCGTACCATCCACTCTTGCAAGAATACACCCATTCAAAGGTGAGGCTCCTAACACCCTGCAATGTTCGAATATGTTCACATAATCGAAATGGAATAAAAATTCCACAAGCTTGTCATTTTGGTATCGTTACCTTATCATCAGGCCATCACTTTGGTGCTAAGTCTTCTTGCCAAATCTTCCAAGCCTTGAGGTCTTTATGCCGGAGTTTCAAACTCGAGCGGTTTCTCATCATTTCAACATTATCCCAGATTCCTTCATGCCAAGCCTTATTTAAACCTTCAAAAATCTGACCGGTTGTATCAAGGCCATACTCCAATGGTTACATGAAAAGAGAGAAAAGTAAGGATTATAAAAGTGAATTAACATATGAAGCAGTAAGAGAATAACATTAATACCAGTTTTTTTTGTAACCGCGAGGATGAAAACAAGCAGTGCAAATAACAAGACCTATCTTTATGTGGCATGAGTTTTTTTCATGAATCCCTATATCATCCATATTCTAGCCCTGCTGAGAATTGATAACTGCAGCAAAATTATCTCAGCAAAACCACGAATTTTGAGTCAAATCCCTACAATCCCAAAACAGAGCAGAAAAGAAAGGCAATGCAACAAAGTTGTCATGCTTCATCTCCTTCATTTTACGAATTTTCCAAAGACTCTAAGATTCCTGCCTAAATAAATAAGGCTGCCATAAACAAAAGTCAATATCAAGATCAGTTCAAAATTTCAAAGAACAAATATGATTCACACAAGGCCCTACAATACCAGACAGATGTGCTATTGCATCATAATCAAGCAGTGTGGCTGTGAAAATACATGATGTCACATATAAAGCAATACACCTCTACTTCATGTCTAACTTGCGTCAATGACCTTCAAAAAGCCACAAACATAGCTTCCATTCAACTTTCAAAGCAAGATTTCAAGTAAAGAAAAGAGAACTTCATGAAGTCATTTCAAGTTTGCACCATTGCCAAAATTAAATGTCAGCTCTAGCACAACATACAAACACTGCAAGAGTCACAATATGAGCCAGAATTAATAGAGTTTTGAGGAATGTGACATGTATCCAGAATAAAAATCAAAGGAATTAAGTTGGCTAGTTAATAATTCACAACTTTCGAGCCAAAATATCAAATGAGTTTATCACCAGTAGAGGAGGAGTTGAAAATAAGTTTGTACAATTTACAGTGGTAAAAATCCGATGCAATCAGTAGGACCCCACCCTCATTCTGGAAGCTCACTACAGACCAAAAACGAAAACAATAACTCACCACCAATGGTCCCCACAAAATCACACAAAATATCTGCAGAAAGGATATTCGTACAAAAAATCACAACGACATGAAAATTTCACAGCTCACTCTCACGTATCAGAAGAAAATCCTCAAATCTTCACACGTACCACCCAACCCTAAAATCATCTTATAAGTATCACTTCATTCTCAACACAAAAGGACACGCAAAAAAAATCATACTAAAGCGCTGCCTAAATCAATCCTCAAAAACCCTAATCACTCAAAGCTCATTCCCGATAGGTTTTCAGATTTCATCATTAGAACTCTGAAAATACATGAGCTAAACTCTCATACGCCGCGTTTTTGACGCAAACAACAGAATAAGGAGACGAAAAAGTAGGACCCAAAGCAAATAGAAGGAACTGTGCATTGTACCTCAAAGCAGTGTAGGTCGTTGCTACTCTGATTGAGGTAGTCTTCTTTATCCTTACTCTTTGTTTGCTATGAAAACTTATTCCATGTATGTTGTTGTTATTGTTCCAATGGTTTGATTCGCTTCTTTGAGAATGTGGAGCGATGATGTGCGATGAAGCCCATGGCTAAGCACGGAGGCTCAAAACCCTATTGATGAAAGGGTGTTGATCATCAGTTTTCCTTTTAGGTTTTGGTTTGTTTCTCGGATGTATGTTGTGTTTGTTTTCCGGTGAATGTGTTTTGGTTTCGGATGAAGTTGAACATGGTGATGATACGATGAAGGTTGGTTTTCATGAGAACACCACCGAGTTGAAGGGATGCGAAGTGAAAGGGAAGGTTCATAGGAGATGACTTCGTTTTCTTTTGATACTTTCTTATTTTATTTGATTTTGTTTGAACGTGGTAGGTTATAAAAAAGGCATTTCCACCGTTTCCTTGTTTTTCTGGTTTTAAAGTTAATTATTTTTTGTTTATTCCCAAGCTTGATTTTTCACTTACCCGATGATCCACCTTTACACCATGTGTCATTAACTCTTTAGTGTCTTTGATCGGGAATTCAAGTGGATAGGTTTTACAAGGGTGGATTCGGTGGGATCAATTTACTGTGGGGACTTGTTTATCACCATCGATTAAAGTCTTTGTGTTGACCCCTTATGGATCCAACGCACCAGATTTAGTCTACAGTCAATGGTTGACTGAATTCTACCACATGGACTCTCTCTGCGTGGGCTTTCAGGATGTGCGGGCCTAGCGTTTTTCAGTCTCTCACCCCCTGTTTTTATTGAAAACACTCGGCCCATTTCATTTTTTGTTATTTTGATTTTATCTATTAATTTTCTTTTATAAAAAAAATCCAAAAAACTTTTTAATTAGTTATTCTAAATTATTTTATTTAATATAATTAATTAATTAATTAATTTTATTAAATAATTTTATTTATTTTAATTATTTATTTATTTCTATTTAAACTTTCAAAAATATTCAAGAACATTTTATTAACTATTTTATTCAAATTCTTATTTCTTATCATTTGACTAATTTCTATTTCGATTATCCAAAAATCCAAAAATATTTTCATTGATTAATTTAATTAAATAGTTTTATTTATTTCGATTAATTAATTTGATAATTAATCTAATTAAATATTTCTATTTAATTTGATTAATTATTTTTTCACCTTTGTTCGATTTTATGAGTGTGATGAATGTTGTGTATGCTCGATCCTTCTTGCTTGTGACTTGTTATAATGCTTACTTGTGTGATTTACTTTTGCATTTTGACGATAAATTGCTAGTAAAAAACGAACGCACACTAAGACTAATCATTTCAAAGATAAATGAAATCTTTGGTCCAACGCCAAGTAAATATCCATACACATTTTACTTCATACACACACGTAAGTCGATCATTCTTTGATCGCCATCCGCACTATTTTACACTTTGCACTTTTCCCAACTTTTTCAACTTAACGAATCAACGCATCGCGCTTGTTTTCCATAGCTAATCTTTAGTTTAGTTTCCAAACCTTGCGAGCCGAGCACATTGTGCCTCGCTAAACAAACCAGACAAATAAACTTCCATTTGCATGCACCCTTGTTGAGCGCATTGTGCCTCACAATTGAACTTCCAAAACCAAAACGTCTTTTTAGACCCAAAACCTTAATCCAACATCAAGCGGTCATTAGGTAATAAAACACTCTAATAATACGAGAATAATTGTACGCCACGAGCCTTAAGTGGTAGAAAGGATGGTAATTAGCATCTCTTTATTCGCTCCGATTATTTCGTCGCAAGACGCTCGTCTTGTTGGTTCGGGATAATCACCTCTACCCATAGTCTTTAGTGCAATTCGACTCTTAAATCCTTTCATAATAGAAAGGTAATAAAAACAACATCAATCACCCGAAGCAGACCAAACTACGAAGCTCTGACTTTCCCATTGCACAAGGGAATACGTAGGCACGAGGATCTCAATCCTTGTCGAGCCCCTAGGATCAATAAAACCCTTTGTTTAGCAAGTAATACATAAGCATAGACATCCTTCCGTGCGTGACAACTTAGATGGTTCTCATCGAGTACGATGGATGTAGGGGGTGCTAATACTTTCCCCCTGCATAACCGACTTCCGAACCCAGGCAATGGTTTGCGATAACCTTGTTTTATCCCTTCTTGGTGGTTTTATCTATATTTACCATTTCCCTCTTTGGGAATAAATAAAATTAGGTGGCGACTCTCATGTCAGCCCAACCGCGTCCGCGTTGGCGAGGATCGTATATTTCGAGGTACGACATCTGGAGACTCTGTTGGGGAATGGTTCACCCCTATGAAAGTCGATCCTAGTCTAGGTTTCCATGCTTGTTTGGATGTTTGCCTATGTGTTACTTGTTTATCGTTTTCTTTATCGCTTTCCATATTATATCCATATTGTGGCTCTTTTGTATTGGAACGATACTTTGATTAAAAACTTGAGGGAAATGCTCTTTACCCGGGTCTATGAGTACAAACATAAGTTAGCGAGGTTGTGTAGTATGGGCTCCCGAGGGAACCTCTCTCGTGGGTTGTCGATATGAAAACCTCACCTGGAGTAGATTCTAATGAGAATACTGATGACCGTCAAGCTCTTGGCGTGTGTGCTCAGTTGTTTTCATTAGGGTCATCGACTCTGAGGACCTTTAGAACCATTTTGGTTAAAACATTGATTGATGGTCGCGTAGTATGGGGCACCCGAGTTCGCCCTTGCGTGGCTCGATACGAAGACCTCGCCCGAAATAGACTTCCTCAATGGAGTTGTTTGACTGTCAAAAATATATAAAAATTGGCACGTGCATCAAACAATTAAGGGAGATCCATAACTCTGGGACTTTGTTTTAAACCCCGTGTCGACGATCGCGTAGTATGGGGCACCGAGAGACATCCCTCTCGCGTGGCTCGATACGAAGATCTCACTCAAAAGAGATTCATATGGTGGAGTCAATTAACCGTCATGTTGATCGCGTGCGTGATGAACAACCATATGAATTGTTAACTTTGGGGTCCTTAAACTATAGAGTTTACCCAATGAGATCCTGGTGAAGAGAGTAATCAAAGTATCTTCCATCTGTACCATTTACTTCTGGAGCTTTTCATTTGGATTTACCCATTCATTAATGAATACATCCATTCATAAAAAAAGTGATACATAGCTCTCAGTTTCTTATATTTATTGCAGATTTGAATTTTTTGTCAAAGCAATCAAGATGGATCAAATTCCCAAGAAAAACACGTACAGTTTCAAGTTCTTGGAGCCGAAGATTGACACACTGCTTTCCTTGAGGGCTAAGATCATGCCCATCAAACACAACAACTTTCAGACTCGCTTCGGAAAAATCCTGAGTGTATTAGACGAGACAACTAATCTTGATGCTCTTAGTGCCCTTTCTCAACATTACGACATTCAACTTCGGTGCTTCACTTTCCCAGATTTCCATATTGCTCCTACTTTGGAGGAGTTTGAGTTGCTTGTGGGCCTTTGTATTAGAGACTAAAATCCTTTCCCAAAATTGGAGGAAGAAGTCACCATGACTAAGTTGGCTATTGTGTTGGGACTTCCTGCTAGTTTGTTGGTGGATAACAAGTCAGACAAAGAAGGATTCACGAGACTGTTTCTAGAAAAGCAAGCATGGAAATATGCTGAAAAAGGAAATTGGTCCTCTTGCGGAGGCATTCTAGCTCTTCTTGTATATGTGATTGTGTTGTTTCCAAAGTCATATAAGTTTGTTGATTGTTCGGCTATAGAGATTTTCCTGACTGGAAACCCGGTCCCTTTCTTATTGGCAGATTTCTATCATACTTTCCATACACGACATACAAAGAGGGGAGGTGTGTTTCTCTGTTGTGCTCCACTGTTACACATGTGGATGAATATGCACATGCCTAAGGAAGGTTACTTTGTGTCTAGGCGCTTGTCGTGGCCTCACATATTTTCCTCACTCAGGGCTAATGGCATCACATGGTACTTAAGAGACTGGAAGATTGGGGGTGTCGTGCTTAGATGTGGAAATTTCCTTAATGTCCCCCTGATAGGAAATCATGGTTGAATAAACTACAACCCTGTGCTGCTCAAGAGACAACTTGGGCTCCCTATGGAGGCTCCTCCCGAGGAAAGGCGTTTGGTACCTTTTGTTGTTGATAACCCATCTAAAGAGGAGTTAAGGAAATTCAAGGCGACTTGGAAGAAGATCGCTACGAGTGACCCTAGTGTTCGTAAGAACATTGTTGTGAAAGAACCCTATGTCTTATGGGTAAAAGAAAGGGCCTGCATTATCAAGATCCCTTTTTTTCCTTGATCCAGTAGCTTTCCCACCTCTTCCTGAGAAAATATCATTATTACCAGAAGATGTGGATGAGCTTAATGAAAGGATCAAAGGGTTAGAATTGGAGAATGAACAACTGCGGATCGAACTCCTTCGAACCAATGGAAAACAAGAGATCTGGGAAGAGAAAAGTAAAAAGATGAAAGAAAGGGTAGAAAGCAACAACAAAAGATTCAGAGTAGAAGAAGATAAGAGAGAGCATTGCTTGGGTGCTCTTTATGGAGCTAGCATTGATCTAGATTATCGTAACGAGCAGTTGAGAAAGGTTGAGGCTCAAATTTTCATTTTGCAGAAAGACATGGAAGTGTGTCTTAAGAACAAGAAGGAGGATGGGGTCATCTTGGAAGCGAAGATCAAGAGGATAGAGGATTCTCTCAAACAAGAAGAAGACAAACTGGCAGCAGAAAAGTTGGAAAAGGAGAGTTATCAACGAAAGTACGACCGTGAGAAATTCCAACATGAACAAGCTGTTGAACAAATTGACTACCTAAGATCTCAGAAGGCTTATCAAGATCTAGAGGAAACCTGCATCCAATGGATGAATAAGTGCCAGAACGCTGAAGCGGCCATAGGCGAAAGAGATATTGCAATCGCAAATCTCCAAGCTTTGTACGATGAATGGAAGCAGAAGTTTGTAAACCTGGCTAGCATGCTGAATCTCGCGAGTCAAGACCTACCAGAAAAGCTTGAAGATGCGGATCGGGTTATGTGCCTAGAAAATACACCAGAAGAAGTCTACAGGTGTGTGAAGGTTTGCAAAAGAACTATCAAGGAGTTTACCACAAATCTAGTAGCAGTCCGCAAAGCTCAATGAGTCGTCTTTAGGGTTGCATAGTAGTTTGAGTTCAAGAAAGTTGTTGTTATCTTTTTTGCGTTGTAATATGAAAACTTATGGGATCTCTTGTGTACTTACTTGAATTTGAATCAAATAAATGAGATTTGTGCTTATGATTTTGAGCCTTGTTTTATTTGCAATGCTAAATACATTAAATATCTTTAGTAATAAATGATAAGACGACTGTGAGCTTTGTAATCAAACATATGCATTCATACACTCATTTTCGTAATCAAATAAAAACAAAACAACACAAAAGCTCATATACGTTACCTTCCTTCCACAGAAAAAACTGACTTTCCGGATTTTCCGACGAAAGTACTAGACTAGAAAGATCTATAAGATGACTTTGGAGCAAATTCAAGAGGAACAAAATGCTATGAGGTCTGATATCGATTCACTCAGAGGAAAGCTAGACCAAATTCTCGAGGTCATCACTATGGCCAAGAAAAAAGAAGAAGCTGAAAGACTTGCAAAGTAGGCTGGTACTTCAGGGACTGCCAATGAGAATCCTAATTTTACTGGGGCGAATCCACCTAATTTCTCCTCCTTAACAACTCACCATGGGTCAGCTAAGGACATGGATGAGTAGTTTAATGTCTTTTATGTGGACCCACCAGTTCACAACGCTGAAGCTCTTCCATAATCAGTGGTAGAGAGGCTGCGCTCGGTAGAAGAAAAGCTTAAGGCCATTGATATCAAGATCGTTCCGGGTCTAGATGCTGTTGAGATGTGCCTTGTACCAGGATTGGTAATCCCGCATAAGTTTAGGGCTCCAGACTTTCCTGATAAGTATAAGGGGAACAGCTGCCCTCATACTCATCTTCGGGCCTACTGCAGAAAAATGGCTTTGTGTGCCAAGAACAACCAAATCCTAATTCACTATTTTTAGGATAGCCTGTCTAGGGCATCGCTGGAATGGTACGTCCAGTTGGAGAGGGTCCGAGTCAAGACATGGAATGATCTCTCTTGTGCATTCCTTGAGCATTATCAGTTTAATATTGATCTTGCACCCAACCGCACCCAATTTCAAGACATGACTCAACGCAACAATGAGTCATTCAAGGAGTACGCATAAAGGTGGAGAGAACTTACTGCACTAGTTCAACCACCATTACTTCCTAAGGAGTTAACGGACATGTTCTTAAATACTATGGAGGATAAGTATATGGATCAAATGATGGGAGCTAGCTTTCCTAGTTTCTCTGAAATCGTATCTGTGGGTGAAAGGATCGAAAGCCAGCTGAAGAAGGGAAAAGGAGCAACTACTTCTACAAACGGGGGCAAGAAACCCTACTCTAATTCCCAAAAGAAGAAGGAGGGGGAAACCAACGCCATTATGGGAAGAAGAGTCGGAGTTCCATACAATATTTCTTATGAGCATGTGGCTAATGTTGCACCAGCTCCTTATGAGCCTCAGGCCCAACAACAACAACAATATCAATAGGCTCCCACACAACACTTAATTAGCAGTACATACGAAATGGTCCAGCACAGAGGCAACCTAGGACAAAGAGACATATTGATCCAATTCCAATGCCATATCGAGAAATCTTTAATAAGTTGCACCAACATGGACAATTGACCTTGAGGGATTTGAGACCAGCCGTTTTCCCCTATCCTCCTAACTATGATGCCAACACTACCTGTAAGTTCCACAAAGGTGCACCCGAACATACCATAGAAAAATGTTATGCATTCCAGAATCACGTGCAAGACTTGGTGGAGTCAAAGGATCTAACTTTTACTCAGAGAGGTCCAAATGTCAAGAATAACCCCATGCCCCCGCATGGTGGAGGAGCGGTTAATGCTGTAGAAGAGGAAGATAAGCATCAGTTGATTCTAAAAGTGGAAGATGTTCAAACTCCGATGGTGGAAATTGGGAAACAATTGAAGAGATTCGGTTTGATGTTGTCAAAGAATGAAGATGTTGACCCTACTGAGGAAGATGTTAAAGAGTGTCTATAAGAACTCCTCAATCAAGGTTTGATACACATTGAACGACGAGGAAAGAAAAAGAGCAAGATGGTGTCTATAATTGAACTGCATTATGATGCGCCACAAAATCCAAATACTATAGCTCCGATAGTTTTGGAGTATTCAGTTCCTTACACTGGTGAGAATAACCAAGTTGTACCATGGAGTTATGAACCCGTAAATGCTAGACAAGGACAGGGGAGGCAGCCCATCAATATCGAAATACCTGTTGTGACATCTATTGCTGGTACAAGTGGGATGACTCGCAGCGGTCGAGTGTTTGTGCCAAGATCAGTAGAGCTGCCAGCCAATCCAAAACAGAAGATGGTTGCTTCACCAGTTAGCACTTCGGTCGCTACTCAAGAGCCACCAATAGATCCACTTTCTCCAAAAGCTGCATTTACTCAGAAGGAGGCAGAGGAGTTCCTGGAAATGATCAAGAAGAGTGACTACAAGGTAGTTGATCAGCTGAATCAGACTCATACTAAGATATCTATGCTAGCTTTACTACTCAATTATGAAGCACATAGATCATCCTTGCTTAAAGTACTGAGTGCGGCCCATATCACGAAGGACATCACAGTAGCTCAGTTCGATGATGTAATAGCCAGTGTTACCACTGGTAATTTCCTTGGCTTTAATGATGATGAACTAATTGCTGACAAGAAGAACCATAACAAAGCCTTGCACATATCCATAAGGTGTGAAGATACATTGCTATCAAGAGTGTTAGTGGACACTGGTTCCTCTTTAAACGTGATGCCAAAGACAACTCTAGAAAGAATGCATGTGCAGGGATTGGTTATGAAGCCAAGCACGTTGATAGTGAAAGCATTTGATGGTTCCAGACGAGCAGTCATAGGGGAAGTGGATCTCCCAATCAAAATAGGGCCAGCAGGTTTCACCATTACTTTCCAAGTGATGGATATCCATCTCTGGTATAACTGCCTTTTGGGAAGACCATGGATTCACTATGCAAGGGCTGTTACCTCTACCCTTCACCAGAAACTGAAGTTTCCCATGCAAACTTGAATAGTTGTGATTGATGGAGAGGAAGATATTATGGTGAGTCACTTGACTTCAGTCCGGTATATTGATGTTGAAGGAGAGACATTTGAGACACCATTCTAGTCCTTTGAAATAGTGAGCATGCTAGCAGTGCAGCAAGAGTCTGAACGCCAATAGCCGTCAATGTCGATGGCATCCCTGAAATGAGCTTTAGCTGTCTTAGAAACTGGAAATACACAAGGCTTGGGAAAAATTGTCGAAGTGCAAGATAAAAGAGATATGTATGGCATTGGTTATCATCCATCCTCAAGCACAACGATGGTCTCGGTGTATGAAGAGCATGGTCAGATTCCTTTGGTGAGTGAAACGTTTACAAGTGTCAGATGCATCTTTGAAGGTCATGCTGCAATGATCTCCGACGAAGATTGTCATAAAGTGACTTGCAACTGGATTCATCAAGCCGATCTAGGAGAAAAGTTAGAGAATTGGAAGACTGTCGAGATTCCTCAATTTATTTATCCTCAAGAGTAATTTTACTTCTTTTCAAAACCATATGCTCTTCCCAAGGCATATTGGAATGTTGTAGGGCCACTGATGTTTTAAAACTTTGCTTATCAGTAATAAATCAACAATTTACATGCAATATTTGTTCTCTTTCTTTCGCATTTTATTTTACAATAAAATGGCAATATTTTAATGCACGCACTTCCTAAACGCATAAATCATAAACATGCAGAAACACCACACATGTCCTTGATAACAATGCTGCTATGGTCCTATATGACTTTGATTGTCCGATCAACCAAGTGGAGGAAGAAGGCGAGGAAGATTGTGAACTCCCTGAGGAGCTAGCCCGGCTACTCAAGTAGGAAGAGAAAGTCGTACAGCCGCACCAAGAGGACATTGAAGTTATAAATTTGGGGGTCTGAGGAGGATAAACGAGAAGTGAAGATAGGTGCCTCTCTGCAAGCTGAAGTAAAGACAAGACTGATAAAGCTTCTTCATGAGTATGCTGATGTGTTTGCATGGTCATATCAAAATATGCCTGGGATGAATACTGATATTGTCGTACACAAGTTACCGCTCAAGGAAGAATGTCAGGCCGTCAAGCATAAGTTGAGAAGAACTCGTCCGGACATGGCTCTTAAGATTCGAGAAGAAGTAAGGAAGCAATTTGATGCTGGATTTCTGGCGGTAGCCAAGTATCCGCAATGGATTGCCAACATCGTACCAGTTCCAAACAAAGATGGAAAAGTTTGCATGTGTGTCGATTACAGAGACCTGAATAAAGCTAGTCCTAAAGACGATTTCCCATTACCTCACATCGATGTATTAGTGGATAATACAACTCAATTTTCAGTGTTCTTTTTTATGGACGGTTTCTCTGGATACAACCAGATCAAGATGGATCCTGAAGATATAGAGAAGACCACATTCATCACACCGTGGGGAATCTTTTGTTACAAGGTGATTCCATTCGGACTTAAAAATGCTGGGGCAACATATCAGCGCACCATGGTAACGCTCTTACATGATATGAATTATAAAGAGATCGAAGTTTACGTTGACGGTATGATTGCTAAATCCCAAACCGAAGAGGATCACATTGCTAACTTGCAGAAGTCGTTTGTACGACTGAGAGAGTTCAAGATCAGACTTAACCCTAATAAGTGCACTTTTGGGGTTCGATCCGGAAAATTGTTAGGATTCATTGTGAGTCAGAAGGGGATTGAGGTCGATCCTGACAAAGTCAGAGCCATTCAGAACATGCCTGCTCCAAGAACTAAGAAGGAAGTCAGAGGTTTCCTTGGAAGGTTGAATTACATTGCCATATTTATTTCACATCTCACTGCTACCTGCAAACCGATCTTTAAGCTTTTAAGAAAAGATCAAGCAGTTGAGTGGGATGGTGAATGCCAAACAGCCTTCGATAGAGTTAAGGAATATCTACAAGAACCACCAATCTTGATACCTCCTGTTCTTGGAAGGCCTCTCATAATGTACATGACAGTTCTTGACGAGTCCATGGGCTGGGTGCTAGGGTAACAAGACGAGACTGGCAAGAAGGGACATGCCATTTATTACTTAATAAGAAGTTCAATGATTGTGAAACGAGATATTCAGCATTAGAAAAGACTTGTTATTCTCTTGTGTGGGTTGCCAAGCGTCTTAGACAACATATGTTGACCCACACAACATATTTGATTTCCAAGATGGATCCTCTTAAATATATATTTGAGAAACCAGCTCTCACTGGCAGAATTTCCCGATGGCAAATGCTTTTGTCAGAATACGACATCTAATATGTCACTCAAAAGGTCATCAAAGGCAGTGTGCTAGCATATCATCTCGCCCACCAGCCTGTGGAAGACTACCAGCCCTTGAAGTTTGACTTTCCAGACGAGGATGTCATGTTGATTAGAGATTATGAAGAGCCTGGGCCTGATGAAGGACCTGGACCAGGGGAGCGATGGACTCTCATGTTCGATGGTGCTGCTAATGATCGTGGTTGTGGAATTGGGGCAGTATTGACATCTACTAAGGATTTTCATCTACCTTTCACAGCTAAGCTTTGTTTTCTGTGCACGAATAATGTGGCTGAATATGAAGCATGCATTATGGGACTAGAAGAAGCCATTAATTTGAGGATTAAAACACTCGATGTATATGGTGACTCAGCTCTGGTGATATATCAAACCACATGAGATTGGGAAGTAAGAAGTGATCATCTGATTCCATATCGGGATTATGTGTTGAAGTTACTCCCTAGGTTCAATGATATTACTTTCACTCATGTGTCTCGTAATGAAAACCAAATGGCTGACGCTCTGGCAACTCTGGCATCTATGTACCAGCTGATTTGGCCCAATCATCAACCTTCCATTAACCTCAAGCGTTTTGAAGAACCTGTTCATTGTTTGACTGCTGAAGAAGAATCAAGTGACAAGCCTTGGTTCTACGATATCAAGCGCTACTTGGAGAAGAAAGAATACCCAGAAGGTGCTTTGAGTATGGACAAAATAACACTGAGAAGATTGGCCTCAAATTTCCTTTTGAATGGAGAGATTTTGTACAAGAGAAATCATGACATGATCCTACTCCAATGTGTAGATGAACATGAGGCAGAACAAATCATAAAAGAGATACATTAAGGATTGTTTGGTACCCATATGAATGGTCATACCATGGTAAAAAAGATCCTTAGAGCAAGTTACTATTGGCTAACGATGGAGGCTGATTGTTATGGCCATGTTTGAACATGCCATAAATGCCAAATCTATGCTGATAAGGTGCACGTACCTCCCACTCCATTGAATGTTTTGACTTCACCATGGTCTTTCTCCATGTGGGGAATATATATGATTGGGATGATTGAACCTAAAGCCTCAAACGAGCATAGGTTTATACTTGTCGCCATAGACTACTTCACCAAGTGGGTCGAAGCTGCCTCTTATGCCAACGTTAACAAGAAAGTGGTCGCTCGCTTCTTGAAGAATAACATTATATGTATATATGGGGTTCCTCACCGGATCATCACTGACAACGGGTCAAATCTCAACTACAAGACAATTGAAGAGTTATGTGCCAATTTCAAGATTGAGCACCATAATTTTACACCATACAGACCCAAGATGAACGGAGCCGTCGAAGCTGCAAACAAAAATATCAAGAAGATCATTCAGAAAATGTTAGTCACGTACAAAGATTGGCATGAGATGCTACCTTTTGCACTGCACGGTTACCGTACCTCGGTACGCACTTCGATAGGGGCAACCCCTTACTCTTTGGTATATGGCATGGAGGTCGTCCTCCCGATAGAAGTTGGAATACCCTCAATGAGAGTTCTAATGGAAGCTAAATTAGAAGAGGCGGAATGGGTCCGGACGAGGTTTGATGAGCTCAACCTTATTGAAGATAAGCGTATGACGATACTATGCCATGGACAACTTTACCAGAGGCGTATGAAGAAAACTTTTGACAAGAATGTGCGTCCTCAGACCTACCAGGAAGGTGACTTGGCGCTCAAACGAATCACAACCATGCACAGAGAACCCAGGGGCAAGTGGGCGCCTAATTATGAAGGTCCATTTGTGGTGGTTAGAGCTTTTTCCGGAGGTGCCTTGATCCTTGCAAGTATGGACGGTGAAGAATGGCCTACCCCTGTGAATGCAGATGCAGTCAAGAGATACTACGCCTAAAAGAATGAAATAAAAGCCGCTAAGTCGAAAACCTGAAAGAGCGACTTAGGCAACAAAAAATGGCTATCCCGATGGACTGAAAACCCGAAAGGGAGGTCAAGGCAAAAGTTAGGGATATAAATAAAAAGAATCTAGCCCTCTGAGTTGAAAAAACGAAAGGGCGGCTCAGGCAAAAAAGGGCGTCCCGGTGGATTGAAAACCTGAAAGGGCGATCCAGGCAAAAATTAGGGACTAATTCCAAGGCAAAGACTGTATTCTGTACATCCACTTGACTCTGGTGAGCTACGAAAGAGAAGGATCAATCCAATCGTCTTCCTACAAAGTTTAAATGATTAGATCTTCAGAGACATAGGGACCATAACAGTGTTGAAACTCAATGGAACCTCATTAATTTTCATTGCCATTGTACTTTTTTTGCACATCGGTTACCTCATTAAGGAATTACATATGTATGTACATTTATACCCTTCGTGGGTTTTAGCAATGAAAAGAGAAATTTCTCATCAAATTTGTGCTCAATAATTTTTACTTTATCTGTTTGTTTGCGAAATGTTTTTATCATTGATAAACTTTGTTTTGGGATTTTGGTAAAAAATAATAACAACATTTGAAAGGTAGTACGATTATCATTTTGGTTGACAAAAGGAATTCAACAGTTTCCCACTGATTACCATCAGTATCATTGCCAGTCAATATGATCGTTTCAGTACAAACAACATAACCCACTGAAGGATATTAAACCTCAATCGAAGTTCTCCCAGGGGCATTCATGTATTCTTGTCGCTTACAACTTTATCAAGGTCTCGTGTACCAGGTGTTGGAAAGTCTAATACCCTCCACCACCCCCAAAGTACAATATTCATTGGCAACCACCAAAAGGCTTGAAATCCACCGTGTTGGCATCCTTCATAAAACCTAAAGTCCAATTTCATTGATAACTAATAAAAAGAAAAAGCCCAATTTTATTGGCACTCTTTTGATTCCCAAAAGTCCACTATGGTGGCAACTACCAGAAAGCCAAAAGCCAACCATGTTTGGCACACCTCTCCAAAGTCCACTTAGTTGGCAACCATGAAAAAACTAAGAGTCCACCATGTTGGCATTCATTCCTCCAAAGTCCAATATTCTTGGCGACTACAAAAAAACCTATCTCCAGCATATACAACCATTTGCATTGTCACAAGCATGACATGCATAACATTCTTGTCCGAAAGCAAGAATGTCATCAAACACAATCATATTAATCATCGCCATAAATAAGTCATTTGCATCAAAATCATTAACAATTACATTCTCATAGGAATCATTATGCATCATGCAATGCACGACATCATATCAAACATAGCATAGCAGGATCCAGGACGTGCATCCCGGACAGTCCTCTCTCAAAGTCGGTAGTATTCCTCCAAAAGGAGTTAATACCCCACATGGGCTCGCGAAATTTATTCCCCCAGCAAGTCACTCTTCAATTTTATGGTTGATAGTGACAACTTCGAGCATCTTCGTTTTTGTTGCTCCCCAAGCAGAGATTGGTTTTTTTCCCTAACATCCCATTTTGTTCGAGATACTGCTTTGGCATCCCCCGAAGAGCCTTTATTGTTAAGGAACTGTTTCGCAAAACCCGAAGAATCTCATGTTGTAGTGAGGATACTGTTCTAGTATCACCAAAGAGCCTTGATTGCAAGGAACTGCTTCACATGACCTAGAAATTCTTATACCATTTTGTTCGAGATACTGCTTTGGCATTCCCCGAAGAGCCTTTATTGTTAAGGAACTGCTTCGCAAGACCCGAAGAATCTCATGTTATGGTGAGGATACTGTTCTAGTATCACCGAAGAGCCTTGATTGCAAGGAAATGCTTCGCATGACCTAGAAAATCTTATACCATTTTGTTCGAGATACTGCTTTGGCATTCTCCGAAGAGCCTTTATTGTTAAGGAACTGCTTCGCAAGACCCGAAGAATCTCATGTTGTGGTGAGGATATTGTTCTAGTATCACCGAAGAGCCTTGATTGCAAGGAACTGCTTTGCATGACCTTGAAAATCTTATAACATTTTATTCGAGATACTGCTTTGGCATTCTCCGAAGAGCCTTTATTGTTAAGGAACTGCTTCGCAAGACCCAAAGAGTCTCATGTTGTGGTGAGGATACTGTTATAGTATCACCGAAGAACCTTGATTGCAAGGAACTGCTTCGTATGACCTAGAAAATCTTATACCATTTTGTTCGAGATACTGCTTTGGAATTCTCCGAAGAGCCTTTATTGTTAAAGAACTGCGCAAGACCCGAAGAATCTCATGTGGTGGTGTGGATACTGTTCTAGTATCACCGAAGAGCCTTTATAAGGGGTTGCTTCGGTCGACCTAGAAAATTTCACACTTCCGTTGGAAATGTTGCTATGGTACCCTTGGAGAATCTTAAGAGTGTTTGAGTTATAGTTCCCCGTGCTGGAATGTATCAATCAATAAGATATTGCTTCATTGGTCCATAGAATAGTACTTCCCCTATAAGAGATAACGCTCCAAGCATCCATGGAAAGCCTAAGTTTGTAAGGTAATGTTTCATGTGATGGAGAAGGTCTCATTTCTCCATTAAGCCACTGTAATGGATGTTGAAGAACCTTAATTTATACGTTATTGCTTCGCGCAATCTGAAGAAATTCACTTATCAAAGTGAGATACTGCTTTGGAGATTCGAAGAATATCATACATATTGTTCAATTGGCATCCTGCCATCTCTCAAAGTTCTTATTGCATCGCATCTTACATCTCGTCAGACAAATTTTGGGGTCTATTTGTATCTAATTGACTTCCACCCTAAAAGATTGAACTTCATGCAGCAGTTCATTCCTTTGGGTTCAAGGCAATTAGATAGGGGCATCTGTCATACCCCGAATTTGTCCTACCTATATAAGTACTTTCATTCGTTACTGCATTACTAACCATTATCCAAAATCGCAAAAAAAAATATGTGTGTGGTTTCATTTGTATTTCGGGATGGATAGGCCCATGTTATGCAAGTTAATTGGTAATTGTCAGAAATGATGTCATTCTTTCTAGAATTTGATTCGAAGTCATAAGGTGTTCGATGTTCATTACAGATTTATGATTGATGTTAACTTCATTCATTTCAAAAGGAATTATGAATTTCAAAGAGGATCTTGAATTGGTTTAGGAAATAACTCGTGAAGGTTATTCAAGGCATGAATCATAAAATAAGGCGTTACAATGTGGGTTACCTTTGAGGTTGAATTTGTTGATTGTCCTCTTGAGGTCATGAAAAAGGTGGTCATCATCATTTTTTAGTGTCAAGTTTGATTAAGATTGATTCAAAATGAAAATGTGTGGACTTAGTGAATTCATCCATTATTTCATCATGTGATTTAACCTTGATACAAGTTTTTTTCCTCATTTACATTAAAATTATAGCATCATTAGAACTAACCAATTTCCTAGTTCATAGATCCTACATGCTTTGCCGAGATTTTCAAATTGTAAGAGTAGATACAAGTTTGATGCAATGTTAAATTCAAGCTTTAAGCTACAAATTGCAACATCTTCTCAAAGTAAATTCAAGTCCTCTGAGATATAAATTCAATATAAGGTTAATATTGAAATTGGACGGTCATTACATAGACATAAGATTCTTGCTACAAATATGTTCACACTTGAACCTAACTTTACAAAGTCCTAAATCTAAAACCAAAAGAAAAATGGGTGATGAATATGCCGAGACTTAGTGAAAAAGCTAGCCTACAAAGTATGCCTATGCATTCTACTATAAAGGAAGACTATGCATATTGGGGGAACTAGATTGCACATTTCCACACAGGCGTAACACAACCGGACTAATTTGGTCTTCATTTTGGGATCCTTTTGCTCAATGACTTAATGAGTTTCATGTCCAATTTCCCACAAGCAGGTGCATATTCCTATTCAAATTCAGAAACCTGCACTATCAACAAGCAAGGCATCAACAAGTCACAAACAAGAATGTTCACGGAACTTCCTCATGCCTAAACCTGAAGCATCATTTCTCCATCATCAAGTTGGACCGGCTTCGTCATGTTTCACCCAAGCTTCAAGATGATGCAAAGTTTCATTATTGTTTCTACCTGTAAAAAAAACAAAACAAAATTTGCATAATCGTTGAATTATAACACAGAAACAATGCAACCAGAACTTCAATCAACAGGGGGAGCATTCAAAGTGGAATTCTCTGTAAAAAATATGATGATGATGATGATGATGAGAACAAATCATACAAAGACTTGTGAACTTCCAAAGTTGCCATGCTCGTCAATGGTGCAACTCCTACATGGTGAAACTAATTCTTATCTGCAAGAACAAAATTGTTGTATTGCACACTTAGTAACCATAGGATGACATTGTGATAATTACAAAAGAAACAATGTGCAGCTAACTATGAAAGACAACGAGTAAGGACATTCAAAGTAAGATCGTATCATATTTCAAAGGCTCTACAATAATCCAGAGGCAGCTGCAGTATGATAGCAATGCATAAAGTTCACAACATGAAAAGTCTAGAATGCAAGTTTCAATGGACATGTCAAGAAACCATACAATTCAGGATTATACAAATGCTACAAGGAAAATGGCTATAAAACTACAAACATGGCTGATTTGAGAGTCCAATTTCCACCTTGACGTTTTGTTTTCTCCGTGCCAAAGCCAGACCATCCTGCCCTACTTTAAAGTCACGAATTTGCTTCCATCAAATTCTTCTCTCCATGACAAGTTTTCAACCAACATAGTTATGAGTTATTACACTAATCATCCAATGAATTTCATAGAAAAAAAACAAACTATTGATGTTTATTTCGTACCCTCCACTCTTGCAAGATTACACCCATTCAAAGGTGAGGCTCCTAACACCCTGCAATGTTTGAATATGTTCACATAATCGAAATGGAAGAAAAATTCCACAAGCTTGTCATTTTGGTATCGTTACCTTATCATCAGGCCATCACTTTGGTGCTAAGTCTTCTTGCCAAATCTTCCAAGCCTTGAGGTCTTTATGCCGGAGTTTCAAACTCGAGCGGTTTCTCATCATTTCAACATTATCCCAGATTCCTTCATGCCAAGCCTTCTTTAAACCTTCAAAAATCCGACTGGTTGTATCAAGGCCATACTCCAAGGGTTACATGAAAAGAGAGAAAAATAAGCATTATAAAAGTGAATTAACATATGCAGCAGTAAGATAATAACATCAATACCAGTTTTTTTTGTAACCGCAAGGATGAAAACAAGCAGTGCAAATAACAAGACCTATCTTTATGTAGCATGAGCTCTTTTTCATGAATCCCTATATTATCCATATATCAACCCTGTTGAGAATTGATAACTGCAGCAAAATTATCTCAGCAAAACCACAAATTTTGAGTCAAATCCCTACAATCCCAAAACATAGTAGAAAAGAAAGGCAATGAAACAAAGTTGTCATGCTTCATCTCCTTCATTTTATGAATTTTCCAAAGACTCTAAGATTCCTTCCTGAATAAATAAGGTTGCCATAAACAAAAGTCAATATCAAGATCAGTTCAAAATGTCAAAGCACAAATATGATTCACACAAGGCCCTACAATACTAGACAGATGTGCTACTGCATCATAATCAAGCAGTGTAGCTGTGAAAATACAGGATGTCACATATAAAGCAATACACCTCTACTTCAAATCTAACTTGCGTCCTTGACCTTCAAAAAGCCACAAACATAGCTTCCATGCAACTTTCAAAGCAAGATTTCAAGTAAAGAAAGGAGAACATGAAGTCATTTCAAGTTTGTACCATTGCCAAAATTCAATGTCAGCTCTAGCACAACATACAAACACTGCAAGAGTCACAATATGAGCCATAATTAATAGAGTTTTGAGGAATGTGACATATATCTAGAATAAAAATCAAAGGAATTAATTTTGCAAGTCAATAATTCACAACTTTCGAGCCAAAGTATCAATGGAGTTTATCAGCAGTAGAGGAGGAGTTGAAAACAAGTTTGTACAATTTACAGTGGTAAAAATTCGATGCAATCAGTAGGACCCTACCCTCATTTTGGAAGTTCACTACAGAAAAAAAAACGAAAACAATGACTCACCACCAATGGTCCCCACAAAATCACACAAAATACCTGCAAAAAGGATATTCGTACAAAAAATCACAATGGCATGAAAATTTCACAGCTCATTCTCACGTATCAGAAGAAAATCCTCAAATCTCCACACGTACCACCCAAGCCTAAAATCATCCTCTAAGTATCACTTCATTCTCAACACAAAAGGATACGCAAAAAAAAAATCATATTGAAGCGCTGCATAAATCAATCCTCAAAAACCCTAATCACTCAAAGCTCTTTCCCGATAGGTTTTCAGAGTTCATCATTAGAACTCTGAAAATACCTGAGCTAAACTCTCATACACCATGTTTTTGGACGCAAACAACAGAGAAGGAGACGAAAAAGTAGGACCCAAAGCAAATAGAAGGAACTGTGCGTTGTACCTCAAAGCAATGTAGGTCGTTGCTACTCCGATTGAGGTAGTCTTCTTTATCCTTACTCTTTGTTTGCTGTGAAAACTTATTCCATGTATGTTGTTGTTATTGCTCCAATGGTTTGATTCGCTTCTTTGAGAATGTGGAGCGATGATGTGCGATGAAGCCCATGGCTAAGCACAGAGGCTTAAAACCCTATTGATGAAAGGGTGTTGATCGTCGGTTCTCCTTTTAGGTTTTGGTTTGTTTCTCGGATGTATGTTGTGTTTGTTTTTCGATGAATGTGTTTTGGTTTCGGATGAAGGTGAACATGGTGATGATACGATGAAGGTTGGTGTTCATGAGAACACCACCGAGTTGAACGGATGCGAAGTGAAAGGGAAGGTTCAGAGGATATGACTTTGTTTTTTTTTTTGATACTTTCTTATTTTATTTGATTTTGTTTGAACATGGTAGGCCATAAAAAAGGCGTTTCCACCGTTTCCTTTTTGTTCTGGTTTTAAAGTTAATTAATTTTTGTTTATTCCCAAGCTTGATTTTTCACTTACCCGATGATCCACCTTTACACCATGTGTCACCAACTCTTTAGTTGCTTTGACCGTGAATTCAAGTGGATAGGTTTTACAAGGGTGGATTCGGCGGGATCAATTTACTGTGGTGACTTGTTTATCACCATCGATTAAAGTCTTTGTGTTGACCCCTTATGGATCCAACGCACCAGATTTAGTCTATAGTCAATGGTTGACTGAATTCCACCACATGGACCCTCTCTGCGTGGGCTTTCAGGATGTGCGGGCCTAGCGTTTTTCAGTCTCTCACCCCCTGTTTTTACTGAAAACACTCAACCCATTTCATTTTTTGTTATTTTGATTTTATCTATTAATTTTATTTTATAAAAAAATCCAAAAAAACTTTTTAATTAATTATTCTAAATTATTTTATTTAATATAATTAATTAATTATATTAAATAATTTTATTTAGTTTAATTAATTATTTATTTCTCTTTAAACTTTATTTAGTTTAATCTAATTAAATATTTCTATTTAATTTGATTAATTATTTTTTCACCTTTGTTCAATTTTATGAGTGTGATGAATGTTGTGTATGCTCGATCCTTCTTGCTTGTGACTTGTTATATGCTTACTTGTGTTATTTATTTTTGCATTTTGACGATAAATTGCTAAGTGTTACACCCTAAAATTTGCCCTCCCCTAGTCAAGGCATTGTGCTCCAAGGTGTACCAAGAGGTTCACAAGATTTATAAGGTATCCCAAGAGGTTCACAAGGTTCACAAGATTCACAATTAGTCAGAAAGTTTGACAATTCCCTCAGACAAAGCATCCTCCTAAGCAATGCATCCTAAACTAGGGTTTTGAGTTTCATCAGGATAAATGGATTTCCAAGGCTTCAAGTGAGCTTCATAACATCCTATATGTCTTCAAGAATCCCTATGTCAAGTTTCATGGCTTTCCCAAAAGGTTTGCTCAGTCAAATGATCAGATAGGCTAAAATCAGTCAAAGTAGTCAAAAAGTCAAACTGAGGTCAACTGTGGTCAAACCAAAGTCAAACTTCATGATTTTTTGCCAACATCAATTTTATGAAGTAAAATTCATCATTTGATCAAGGGTTGATCATGATTCATCAAGGAGATTTCAGATCATCAAGAATCAGGAGTTTCTAAATTAGGGTTTTCATAGGAAAAGTCAACTGAACTTTGACCAACCATAACTTTCACATTCTTCATCAAAAATTTCCCATCCAAAGCTCATTTTGAAGTAAATTGAATTCTCTACAACTTTGTGTCTCACAAGCCAAGCCAGAAAATGCTTCATTTGGAAGGTATGAGCTAAGACATTATAGGTCATTTTAAAAGTCAACAAAAAGTCAACATCTTCCAAAGTGTACAACTTGAAAATGGTAAAGGATATGGACATGATACCAAAGAGGTTGGTTAGAGGACTCTCTAAGCTTTCCAAAATGTCCAAGAACACCTTCATAGCCTTAAACTTGAGGGAGATATGTCTTTGCAAATTTGGGAAATTTTTGGGAGGTTTATGAAGCAAATAGGGCCTTAAAACCAAATTTCTCCAAATGGGCTTGCAATGTTGTGATCCAATCCATACAAGGACCTCTAGCACGACCCAAAGCAACCAAATTCTGATTTTTTATTATTTATGTATTATTTATTTTGATTTAATCCATTAAAAGTCAAATTAAATTTAAATAAAATATAAAAATCAATATTTGGACATGATTCTTCTTCTAGAAATTCTTAAAAATCAATTAAAGTTGATTGGAATCATGTAAAATCAGATTGACCCAATTTAGAAAGGTTTTATAAGATTTTTTGAATATTTGAAAGAGGTTAATCTTCATGATCAAGTAATCTCTAAAAATCCCAAAAATCCAACTCCTTTTGACCTAATTCTACTTCATACATATACATAAACTGAAAGCAATCATAAGGACACGATTTTTCAGCCTCCAAGAACACTTTTCACATTAAATTTTTTTACCAAAAATTCAATTTTCGGTTTCTTATTTGCAGGTTGAATTAAGGTATTCTAATGGCCTATACAAGATCCTTGGGCACTCTTGATACTATCCACATAATCATAAGCATCCAAAACTCCACATATCATTGAAACCGAATCGGTTTTATATCATATTTAATTTTTTTCGATTCATAGATTTAACGCGTGATTAATCGATTTTGAGTTTGTAATATTGTTTGTTGGATGATGTAGAGGAATTCTGTGTGGTTTGTTATGAGTTTCGATGCAGGTTTGGAGTTCCACCATTGTTAGGGTTTGAAGCTTCAAAATAGGGGTTCTTGATTTAATGCGTCTAAACCTATTTTGAGGACATAATTGGACTCTATGCGACTTGGTGATTGTTGTTATATGATTAATTTGATAAAATCGTGCAGGTTTCATGGTGTTTGAGAAGACGATTATTTTATGCGGAAAAATTCGCAGCTAGAATCCTAGGAAAATTCGCAAGAAATTTCGCAGGAAAACCTGCGAATTCCCAAGGAGGAAGACGACTCCAAGGGCGCCAATCTGGAATTCAAATTTAATCTTGTTTTTTATTTTATTTGTTGTATATTGATATCATAAAGGTGTTGATGGCTCAGTTGGTGGTGGTATGCGCGTATGGATCTCTGGAACTGGGTTCGATTCCCAGGTCCTCCATTTTTTTTAATTTCGCTCTATTTTGCAGGTTCCATATATAATACGCATTAGTCATTGTATCATCAGCTAGCACGTGCAGCCCTGTTGGTCACGCATCTCTCTGGTAATGTGTCGCTCCCACCAAATGACACAGGGCCAGACGGGGTACAGACGCGAACAGTCGGCGAAGGAGAGAACATGAAGATGAACTGAAAAGAGTCGCCAGCTAGGCATTTTTATCCCGAAGGAAAGGTAATGCTGCATGAACCTAGAAAAACATGGACAAGACGGTCGCGAACCAGAGAAACTGAGAAAGGGGGTTGGTTACAACCTGGGAAGGTATTAGCACCCAAATTGTCCATCGTACTCGACGGGATCCACGCTTGAAAGTTTGTGTTTAAAAGGGGTAGTGTCAGTGCTATTATGTGTGCAAAAGCTGGAAAAGAATACAAGTGTCAGTGCAAAAGAAATGTGAAGTGAGGAAAAGGAGTGTCAGTGCAAGAAAAGAGTGCCATGCTCAAGACAATGAGGCTTAAAAGAATGATGCTGGAAGAGGGGGAATATACAGAGACTTTTGTTCGATAACAGTTAAGTTATGCCTACGTATCCTCTCATGCAATGAGGAAGTCAGAACACCGTAGTTCGACTCAAAGAGACTGAAGAATAAATTGACTGATGAACTGCTTACTTGTCTATGCTCAAGTGTATGACCTGTCTGGCTCAGGTGCAAACTGTCTTGCATTAGACGGAAGAAGCAAGTTCTCGTTTATGAGTGAATGAGGTGAGAAAAGAATCCCTAAGGAGACGATTATTGTCTGTTTTTGGTGTTTTCAATCTTTTATTGCTTTTGGTGTTTGTCATGAGAAAATGAGCTTAAGTCTAAACCAAGGGTTAGTAAACTCATCACATCCTCCCTCTGATTAGGGGTAATGAGAATACCTTAAGTATGAAGTAAACACCTAACACTTAATCACCATGATGTAGGATTAAGATTATTAACCTACTTGCAATTATTTAGATGTTTTTGAGTTTTTGTTTAGTGTTAAGTAATGAGTTTAAGCCATAATCAAGGATTCAATGGACCCATTACACCATCCTAATAGAAGGATAATAAATGAGAACATTTAAGTTGAGGAAGATACCTCAACTTAATCCATGATTAGGGATTAACCTCATGACAAAACAAAGCCTTTATTAAAGTGGATTTTAGTTAATGATAAGATTAAGAAGTGGATTTTATTGTTTGTAAGACAACTTGAGGGGGACTTGTCCATTAACACTAGGGTTAATCCTTCTTAACCAATTAAGGAAGAATTAGAACCCTAATGCAAGGCCCAAGTTACAAGCTTGATGTCTTAGTGTTTATTAGATGGATTGATTAAGAGATTTAAACACATTAAGGGTTTAACACTTAGGATTAAAGTTATACACTCCATCCTAAGAGAAGGATGCAGGTATATCCTTAATCACAAAGCCTTAAAACCTTAAAGGTTTAGTCCCTGATTATGAGATGAGAAGAGAGACACAAAAGAAAAACAAAGGTAGAAACTAAAGGGGGACTAATCAAACCCTAATTGTGATCATGTTTGGGTGTTCCTAGGGTTTATGAGGCTTGCAAGAGATCTTCAAGAAGAGTCACCAAGGAAGAAGCAGATGAAAAGAGGAGAAGCAGAAGAAGCAAGTCAACTTACTTCACTTAAGAAGATAAGTTGCTTGAAGAAAGAAAGTGAAGAGGGAACATGAATGAGCAAGCTCACTCTAATACAAATACAAAATGCAGCAAGGATGCATAAGAGAGATGAGAAAAGATTATGAGAAGTGAAGGCAAATTCACTTCTCAAAGCACTTACCACCTGAAAAGTTAGCATAAAGAAATGAAATGAAATGAAAATGAAATGAATGCAAGGATGCAAACCAAAACCAGAAGCATATTCATGATGTTAATGGTGCTAAGATATGATGCAAATGTATGTCAAGAGATGTGAATGGTCATACAAGTAATGAAGATGCAAATGAAGCATGAAAGAGGCATGAAAGTTCATGAATGCACATGAAATGAAATGAAGGCATAACATGGAAAATGGATGAGGCAATGATCAAGCATGAGTATAATGTGTCCTATGATGTCTTGTATGTCATGTGGATGCATAAAATGTCATGGCAAGTTCATGAATGCAAGCATATGCAAGGTGTATGCAAGAGAAGATGAGAAATTAGGGTTTTCATGCAACATGAGATGCAAAACCCAAAAACAGAAGCAAATGACAAGATAAAAAATTGAAAATGCAATCAAGATAACCCTAACTCCATATGATATCACATCCCAAAGGAGAAGACCTAACTCTTAACCTAATGAAAGATATGATTTTTCTAAGTTTTCTAGGGTTTTAAGGTACTTAAAGGGGAAAAATGCCAATCAATTCAAAAAGGCAGAAGAAAATCATGACAAAATTATGTTAGAAACTACATTTCAAATGAAGATCAATGCAAAAAGAACCATTGTCATACCATTCTTGGTTAGGCAGAAAATAATTCTTGAAGTTAGGGTTCAAAAATAAGAATTTTATGAACCCTAAATTCAAGAAAATTGTCAAAAATGGTTCAAAACCAAAAAGAAATTTGTATGGATGGTATGACAATGCCTCTAAATGTTTAAAGATGCAATATGAGTTTTTTTGGGATTTTTTAGAAACCTAAATGATATTTTAATTAATTAATTTTCATTAATTAATTAAAATAAACATTTAAATGTCTAAAAAATGATTTTTTAATGCAAAAATAAAAATAAAAATATTTTTGGGTTAAGAAAATTATTTGGAACCAAAATGCAGAATAAAAATATTTTTGGTATTTTTTAACTATTTTAAATAATTCGTACAAAATAAATAGGAAAATATGAAATAAAAATTAAAATAAACTGAAGTATGCTGACTGGAGGGCCTGGATTGAAACTGGGGAAGGTTTGGATTGACTTGGCGCGTGATCCTACGGCCAGCATTCAAAATCCATTAATCCTATTTAATTAATTCATAAACCCTAATTAAAAACTAATGAAGCAATCCTAGCCACACAGCACGCGCGGGAAGCTCAGATCAAAGGGTCCACATTCAAACAGAAGCCCTAACCCTAATTAGCCATTAATCACTTTCAGGTGGCCGGAAAAGACCTCTGGTCGTCTTCTCCGGCCACACCTCCCCTGAGCAAACTCAAAACCTCACTCCTAGGTTATTTCTGGAGCTCTAAAGCTCCAGATCAACTCCCCTCATCCCCTTGAACTCAAATCCACCCTCAAAACAGATTTATAATTGCTCAACCACAAGATTCGAAGGAAACAACAAAAATGGCAAAAATTTCAGAAGCTTAGTAAATACTCATCTCTCCACCATTTTCAAAAATACAAAGTTCAGAATCATCAGTGAAGCATGCTCTTTCTTAATGGAACATAAAATAGAAGTTCTGGAAAAATTAATTCGAATGGCTACCTGAGATGGAGCTTCTTAGTTTGGAGCTTTCTGGCTGCTTCTTCTGTGCAAGATGACTCCAATGACCTTCCTGAAGAAGCTTTGATGCTTGGAAGGCCTTGAAAGTGGCTGGTTTGTGAGTTTGTACTCCACTGGTCAGAAAATTGTATTTTGTTTGTGGTGTGTTCTTGGCCGATTTTGTGGGTGGTTTATGATCAATGAGTGATTTAGAAATGAATGATGGTGTTTGTTTGAAGAATGGGTGGCTGAGTTATGAGATTCGAAGGTTTTTGCAAGAGGGAGAGTTTTTGTGAACTTGGTGATTCTTAGGTTTCAACTTGTTTTCTTGTGTGCTACCACCAGCATTTGTTCCACATATCAAGTTGTGATAGGTCTGTGGAGTGGTTGTGCCCTATTGTGATTGGTATGGGCTTCTTACAAAAAAGTCAAAAGTTTTTGTCCTTGAGGTATGGGCTGGTCCAGAGGTGGTACAAGGGCATGTCTGGTTCAGCAAGGATCAAGGAGGTCCATGGAATTCATTTTGAGGCAATTCAGCATGTGAGAAATAAGTTATGGGGTGTTTTGCAATTTGGAGAAAGTTTGGCCCCTTTGAGATTTCTTCATGGGCAAGGCATGGAATCTTGAAATTCTTTGGGAAATTCTGAGTTTTAGACAATGTGCTATGTTGGTATGATGATTAGAAGTGTGTTTGAAGCCACAAAATGAATTGGCAAGTGGTTTTGCAAAAATCTCTCTTTGGTGCATTCTTGAAAATTATGTAATTTTTGCCAACTTTGACAAGCCATAACTTGAGTTCCATAATGAATTAGGACTTGTTCTTGTACTTTTTGAAAAGGGAATGATCCAATCTACAACTTTCATGACCAACAATTTTTCATTTGAAGCATTTTTGGTTGAGAAAGAGGAGGTTGAAAAACTTTCCCAAAATGGAAAGTTTACATTACAAGTCATTTCCATTTTTGGCAACTTTTGGTTTAGCTCATTTTCTTCAATTTTGTGACCTTCCAAGCACTTCAATGGTCAAATAAAGACCATATAACCTTAATTTGATGAAAAATCCACTTTGGTTCCAAGTTGGGGGGCCTCAGATGCCCTGATTTTGCTCTGACTTGCTCAAGAAGTTACCCAGTGATCATATGACTTCCACAATGAATTTATTCATCAAAATTGGTATGTATGATCCTTATAACATATTGAGACCAATAGAAACAATAATGACCAAAAAAATTGGAGTTATGGCCTCTGAAACCAAAACCCTAATTTCAGGTCATCTGTGTAGTTAAACCCTGACTCTGATTCCATGCTTTGCCAGTTCTTGTGATTCTTTGACTTCCTTGATCTTTGGAGGATAAAATATGATGATTGAACATACATGGAACCTCTTGAGGTGATTGAAGACCTTTGGAGTGGCTTAAATGGATCTTGGATTGCTCAGATCACAAACCCTAGATGCAGATGAACTTGAATTAATGCAGTGAAGTAAAAATGCAATATGAGATGGTATGATTGAACTAATGCAAATATAAAAGACCACAAGCCATGATGTGAACTGAGTGAGGGCAAATTTGGGGTGTCTACATAATGGGGAGGTCCTGGGTTAAAATCCAGGCCCCCCCCCCTTCTTTTTTAACCTTGTTTTTATTTTTATTTTCTTAATTGTTTAATTATATAAATTATATTATCATATTAATTAATTTATTAAAACTAATAATTCTATTTAAAATAATAATCAAATTTTATACTTTTATAAATATCATAATTGTTTTTAGATTATTCATTCTAATTAGTTTTTATAAATAATTCCGTATATAATTTTTATTACTCATAATTTGTAAATAATTTATTTAAGTTTTAGTTAATTATTTAAACCTAAAATGTCTAAACCCTAATTTTCTTAAATAGAACATAAACCCTAATTTTTTATTAATCCTAATATTTAACCTAATCGTTTTTTATAAACCCTAATTAAATCATTATTTTTTAATATGTAAATAGTTTAATGTTTTGTTTATTATTATCAAATTTGTTATATTTTCTTCTAAAAATTTTCTAATGTCTATTTAACCTAAAAATAATTTTCTCTTTTAAATTTTTATTTTCTTTATATTTTACTAACCCCTTCTTATTATTATCATTTCTTATTATTACTAATATTTAATTGTTGCTTATTTATTATTATTATTTATATTTATCATTATTATTGTTTCTCGATTATATTGTAATTATCCTGAAGCCCAATAATATTTTAGGTTTATATTTTTGCTTTATTTATCATTAATATATTTACTGTGTGGTTAGTAATTATAGGGTGTGAATAACATGTTTGTAATTAAAATTAACTTAGAATAATTAACTTAAATAAGATAAAAATTTGAATATGAACACGCACACACGTAAGTCGATCTTCGATCGCCATCTTGCACTTCCTAGGGTTGCCTCTCAGTTGCCTTATACAAAAGGTCAAGTAAGGTGTCTTAAGCAAAGTCCCTTCATAAATATCATCAAGTCCCTTCAGTTTATAAGATCAAGTTCCTTCGAGGTTACCTACGATAAATGATCTTGTCCCTTCGAATAAAAGATGATAAGTCCCTCTGAATTGCTAAAGACACCTTACAGTTGCCTATATCCAGATGTCCCTACACATGTCCCTTATACATCCAAGGTAATGACTACCAATTCCTTAATAATAGGGATAGTCTTACCATTGAAAGAACATAAGAACAGTAAAGACTTAATATAGGGTAGGTTTCTCTTAATTACTTGCTCACATTCCAAAAATACTCTTTACACCACACTTTTCAAACAAATTTTCAAAAACAAGGCTTTGTATACATCCATACGAGGATCATTACAAAGTACTTAGAAAGTTTTTTTAATCACACACTACACTCTTGCAAACAAACAAAGTGAGCTAAGTAACTAAGAGCCCATGGATAACCATGGATATAAAGGGTGCTAACACCTTCCCTTTATATAACCTACCCCCCGAACTCAAAATCTTTTTAAGGTCTTTCCTATTCTTTTATGTCCTTTCCTTTTGGATAAAATAAAAGTCGGTGGCGACTCTTGCTATCCGCAACATTTATAGAAAGTCAGTTCTCCCACCGTGTTACACTAAGTAAAAAATGAACGGACACTAAGACTAATCATTTCAAAGATAAACGAAATCTTTGGTCCAACGCCAAGTAAATATCCATACGCACTTCACTTCATACACACACGTAAGTCGATCATTCTTTGATCGCCATCCGCACTATTTTACACTTTTCACTTTTCCCAACTTTTTCAACTTAACGAATCAACACATCGCGCTTATTTTCCATAGCTAGTCTTTAGTTTAGTTTCCAAACCTTGCGAGCCGAGCACATTGTGCCTCGCTAAACAAACCAGACAAATAAAATTCCATTTGCATGCACCCTTGTTGAGTGCATTATGCCTCACAATTGACCTTCAAAAACCAAAACGTCTTTTTAGACCCAAACCCTTGATCCAACATCAAGCGGTCATTAGGTAATAAAACACTCTAATAATACGAGAAGAATTGTACGCCACGAGCCTTAAGTGGTAGAAAGAAGGGTGTAACACGGTGGGAGAACTGACTTTAGTTAAATGTTGCGGATAGCAAGAGTCGCCACCGACTTTTATTTTATCCATAAGGAAAGGACATAAAAGAACAGGAAAGACCTTACAAAGATTTTGAGTTCGGGGGGTAGGTTATGTAAAGGGAAGGTGTTAGCACCCTTTACATCCATGGTTATCCATGGGCTCTTAGTTACTTAGCTCACTTTAAAATTTTTTTGAGAAGTGTAGTGTGTGATTAGAAATTTTCTTAAGTACTTTATAATGATCCATGTACGGATATATATAAAGACTTTGTTTTGAAAATTTGTTTGAAACTGTGAAGTGTTTTTGAAATGTTTTGAAAAGGTGAGCAAGTACATAAGAGGAACCTACCCTAAGTTAAATCTTTTCTGTTCTTAAATGTCCTTCAAATGGTAAGACTATCCCTATTATTAAGGAATAGGTAGTCATTACCTTGGATGTTATGAGGGACAAGTGAAGGGTCATCTGTGATTAGGCAACTGTAAGGTGTATTAGCAATTCGAAGGGACTTATCATCTTTTATTCGGAAAGGGACAAGATCATTTACGAAGGCAACCATGAAGGGACTTGATCTTATAATCTTTAAAGGGACCAGATGATATTAAATAAGATAAGGGACTTTGCTTTATACACCTTACTTGACCTTTTATTTAAGCAACATGAGAGGTAATCCTTAAAAAGTGAGATGGCGATCCAGGATCGACTTACGTGTGTGCGTGTTCAAATTTAAATATTTATCTTATAATTAGTGACCTAAATTCAATTTTAAAAGCAAATATGTTTTCACTCCCTAATTTACTAACCATAGCAATTTAAATAAATGAAAATTCTAACACTATTACATAATTTATACAATTACATTATAATAAAATAATTTAAAGAAATAAGCATATAATAAATAAATAAATAAGAAGGTTAGTAATAATAAATAAAATAAATATAAAAGAGGTTAGCATAATAATATAATATAAAAATAAATTAAAAGTTCAAACTTAAATAAATAATCATTTTTTAGAATTTTTAAGAAAAGAAATAAATAATAATAATTATATACTAATAAGTATGATTAATGGTTTAATAAATTAATTATATATACATATTAGAAATATTTAATAATTACAATTACAAAAATAAGAAATTAAAATTGAAATTCTGGGATCAGGTACGTGATGTCGAATGAGATGTTTAAACACTTGAAGACTTAAACAAGACTTAAAGTGCAGGTAAATTAAACAACACAGGAAATTGTTAACCCAGTTCAGTGTATCACCACACTTACATCTGGGGGCTACCAAGCCAGGAAGGAAATCCAATATAAGTAATATTAATTCTGGACTTAAACCACTCAGTTTAATCCTTCACTTAATAACTACCCAAGGCAATTTCTACCTAAGACACAACTTAGATATGAGTACCAACTCACTCCCCCTCAATCACACTGATATGTTACAATGTTTAATAAAATTGAAGTCACACTTCAAACAAAACAGCTTGATCTTACTTCACAGTTTCAATCAAGACACAATACACTTTTGCTAAAAGCTCATAAAGTGATACATATATAAACCTGCTATTAAAACACAAACACCCTATTTAGTATTCTTAATTTCGTACTCTATTCTGAGAGTTTCTGTTGCTTAACTAGATGCTTGGATTTTGGGCTTTCTGTAGGTTATCCAATCCTGATACGCATGCTCCCATCACCTTGAATTAGGGTTTGTTACTTCCTTGATTCTAGGTGAGTCAGTTCTTCTGTTTATACTGAAATCATATAACCAATCTCCCTACAGACGCGCCTTCTACTGTTCTATCCATTCACAATTAATTCCAGATAAATTCCCTGAATTTACTCAGTTCTGTTAAGCATTATTTAATTCTGGTAGCAGGTTTGAGATGTCACAACATCTGGTGTGACATCCTGAAAACTGAACCTACTTCATTAACTTATACAATGTCACAACATCTGGTGTGACATCCTGAATTAAGTTCATTGACTTATACTCTGTTTGATAATGTCACAACATCTGATGTGACATCCTGAACTAAGTTCAACACTTCTTGTTGGTCAAAAATTCTGCCAATTCTAAACATCTACAAAAATCATAAAAGAAAATTTGGTTTTTTTTTATAAATAAATTAGGGTTTATAAAAAAAAATTAGGTTTTTTACATATAAAAATATTAGGGTTAATTATTTAATCTAAACCTAATTAAATTATTTATCTAAAAAAAATTCATACAATATTAATAATATACAATGAAATAAATATAAATAATTTTATTAATAAAGTTTGAATTTTTAAAATATAAGTTTTTGAATTATATATAAGAAAATAATATAAATATTTTATTTTAGACATTTATTATTAATTAGATTAATTAAATATAATATAAACAAAACTAAATAAATGAAAAAAAATGAGAAAAAGAAACATACCTGGGGCTGGGATTCGAACCCAGGCCCTAGGCTTCACATCTCCAGGACCAACCTCCCTTCCATTGGGATGCGCATGCGCTGGTGATAGTGAATGAGCATCAATGCGTTTTGTTTGTTAACCTGTAAAAAACATAAAAAAAAGCAAAACAACACAAAATGGCCTGGGGGGATTCGAACCCAGGACCATCAACCTCACGCGCATACACACAAACCAACTGAACCAACACTGCTTTCGTGAAATATTACGCAAATAATACATAATAAAATAAGTTCAAATTCAAATCAGATTTTTCGCGCCAAGGCTGCTTCATCTTCAACCTATTACCTGCGAATTTTGATTCGAATATACCTGCGAATTCACCTGCAAATTTTCAAAACCAGAATCCTATGTTTTTTTAAACATCAATCAAATCGTAACATCAATTCAAATTAAAAGCCCAGATCAATTATACAAGTCTCATAGATCACAGCCATGTTCTTAGATTTCGTTTAAAGGCCCTAAATGCTTGGTTCCCGATTTGAAGCTTCAAACCCTAGCAATGGTGAATTTCAACACAGTCCATAATAATTGAATTAAATCATCCAGAAAGTTTCTAAACATCACAACGAACACAAATCCACAGTTAGTTTTTAATATTAATGCACAAATCATTCAAATCGAAAAATTTTTAAAGATGAAGAAGATGCATTCGGTTTTCACGATTCAAGGCATGAATGAATGATGTTATGATCCAGAATCAATCCATGAACTCCAAGGAACATGTTGCAACCTTTGGTTTGTCTTGAAAGAGGCTCTAAGTATCAAACCGAATTGGTGTTTTTAGTGTGAAAATTGAAACTTTGTTCTTACCCTTGGAGGCTGCAATTTTGTCCCCCCTCATTGGCAATGTGTTTGTCTATATATATGGATTAAATTAGGTCAGAAAAATGCTATCACTCTTTGGACTTTTTGGATGTTTGAAGATTGAAAAATATTTGTCATGAAATTTGATTTTCCTTTGATCCAACATTGCTATTTTGGGACAATCCTCATAACTTGTGTATCAATTAGATCCAAATGTTATTTATGACATTCTAGAAGTAAAATCCTTTTTCAAATATATGATTTTATATTTTATTTCAATTTAAATTGTATTTTAATGAATAAAATTCAAATAAATATGAAATAAAAAATAAAAAATCAGAAAATAGGTGGGTTGGGTCGTGCTTGATGATATTGTAAAGATGGGATGGCAATTTGGTGGGCTTATTTAGCAAAAATTGGTTTTAAGGCCTTATTTGCTTCATAAAATTCCCAAAAATTTCCCAACTTTGCAAGGGCACAAATCCTTAAATTTTAATGCTATGAGGGTATTCTTGGACATTTTGGAAAGATTAAAGAGTCCTCTAACCAACCTCTTTGGTCTCATGTCCATATCTTTTACCATTCTCAAGTTATGCTCTTTTGAAGTTGTTGACTTTTTGTTGACTTTTATAAGGACCTATAATGTCTTAGCTCATACCCTCCAAATGAAGCATTTTTGGGCTTGGCTTGTGAGACACAAAGTTGTAGAGAATTAAATTTCCTTCAAAATAAGCTTTGGATGGAAAATTTTTGATGAAGCATGTGAAAGTTATGGCTGGTCAAAGTTCAGTTGACTTTTTTTGTGAAAACCCTAATTTAGAAACTCCTGATTCTTGATGATCTGAAATCTCCTTGATGAATCATGATCAACCCTTGATCAAATGATGAATTTTACTTCATATACTTGATGTTGGCAAAAAATCATGAAGTTTGACTTTGGTTTGACCACAATTGACCTCAGTTTGACTTTTTAACTACTTTGACTGATTTTAACCTATCTGATCATCTGACTGAGCAAATCTTTTGGGAAAGTCTTGAAACTTGACATGGGAATTCTTGAACACATATAGGATGCTATGAATCTCACTTGAAGTCTTGGAAGTCCATTTAGCTTGATAAAAGTCAAAACCCTAGTTTAGGATGCATTGCTTAGCAGAATGCATTGTCTGAGGGAATTGTCACATCTTCTGACTAATTGTGAACTTTGTGAACCTTGTGAACCTCATGAGATGTCTTGTCTTGTGGAGGGAAAATTTTGGGGTGAAATAGCTGCCCCTGTTCAATTTTCTGAAACCTGAGGGGTTAGATTGGTATATGTGCCATTCGTGACCTGGAAGGTTGAAAGGGATTAAACATAAAAGCCCAAAAATTTGCACTCACCAGTGCATAGAGTAATACTGATGATTAGTTGTATATGCTTGAGTGGGCTTAAAGATGCCACTTGTAAGAAATGGATATGGGCTTAGAGATGCCATCTGGAGATGGGCCTGGAGATGCCATCTAGAGTATCAGGATGTGATGATGTCTTTATGTTGATACTGGATATCAGTACTAGGTCTTTGTATAGGCCGTCTCTGAATCATTTATGCAACATGATTTGAGTTGTTGAATGGATCAGTAGAAATAAATCTTGTGATGATTATCTCTTCTGGAAATATCTTGGATTAGGGAAAGGATCTTCTTACAGACCGTTTGCCTATTCTCCAAGGTCAAAAGAACGTCAAGATTTGTTCTTCTGAATAATGTCTTGAACCAGGGAATGGATCTTTTTACAGACCGTTTGCCTGCTATTCAAGGACCAAAAGAACGTCAGGATTTGTTCTTAAGGGTCAAAAGAACGTCAGGATTTGTTCTTCTGAAAAATATCTTGAACCAGGGAATGGATCTTTTTACAGACCGTTTGCCTACTATTCAAGGGCCAAAAGAACGTCAGGATTTGTTCTTAAGGGTCAAAAGAACGTCAGGATTTGTTCTTCTGAATAATGTCTTGAACCAGGGAATGGATCTTTTTACAGACCGTTTGCCTGCTATTCAAGGGCCAAAAGAACGTCAGGGTTTGTTCTTAAGGGTCAAAAGAACGTCAGGATTTGTTCTTAAGGGTCAAAAGAACGTCAGGATTTGTTCTTCTGAATAATGTCTTGAACCAGGGAATAGATCTTTTTACAGACCGTTTGCCTGCTATTCAAAGACATCTTGAGAAAATGTATGGATCATTTCTGACCCGTTGTAAGTTGTTGATATTGTTTTACCTGCATATAACTATCCTGCAAGGAGAATGTCAGTTTATGCATTATGTATGCATGCATAGTATGATGCACTTAAGTAATGTATTATGTACTTATGGATATGTATGTTATGGTATGATGTAGATGATGTATGTATGAATCATGCAGCCTGAAGCGTCTGGATATCTTCGTATAACAACTGCTGGCCAGGGAAAATAAATCCCGATTTGTTGCTGAAGAATATGAGGAACTCGTTCCCGTCTTGTTTGATAATATAATGAAGAATATGAGGAACTCGTTCCCGTTTCATTTGGTAATATAGTATTCATAACCTCTCGTCTTCGTTCGTCGTACTCCTATTGAAGGAATAAATTCCTGAATATCCCGACTGAGGATAAAAGAGATGGACATAAATTCCAGGGGAGATGTAACTCGAAGTATCTATGATGATAGATTTGCCCTACTGGGGATTTGTAACTGTCTCGTGGGGATGAACCGGCGAAGCTTCGTTGAATTCCTTCCCTCGTTCGTCCTTAGTATATACTATTACTGTATTTTCATGCATTTCTAGTAAACATCAATCATATTAAGCATTTTATGCATTTCTGGTAAACATCAATCATATTCAAAAGCATACATACATTCAAACACAACCAATGGACGTTTCGCTTATGTAAATAGGGTAAAAGTAAATCTGGATTCAAAGATGAAATTTTATTTATATCACAAAGTGACATATACATAGGCAAGTTTGTACAAGGAGACAGAAATCCTAGTAAGAGGAATTCGTCGTAAAAAAAAAATTTACAAAACAAAGAAAATCAGCTATGTGGGAAATAATCCTATTGAGTTCCAATTCCACTATTGCCATTATCTTCAAGTATCTCATCTTCTGCTGTTGAGACGGAAACAATTGGATTGATCTTTATCTGTTCGAACTTGGGTTAAGTAGCACAACTGGTTGGAGTTTACATGAGTGATCCAAACGGGACATAGTCATACGCTTTAATCCCTAGCTTTTGCCTGGATTGCCCTTTCAGGTTTTCAATCCACCGGGATACCCTTTCTTGCCCAAGCCGCCTTTTCAGGTTTTCGACTTGCCGGGTGTACATTTTTTTTATATATATATCCCTAATTTTTGCCCGAACCCTTTTGGTTCGCCGGGATGCCCTTATTTTTGCCTAGGCCAGTCAACCTAGCGGGTCTCTTTTTATGCGTAGTATTTTTTAACTATGTCTGCGTTTACAAGCTGCGGGAAGTCTTCACCATCCATAGTAGTAAGCATCATGGCACCTCCTGAGAATACTGTTTTGACCACAAATGGCCCTTCATATGTAGGAGTCCACTTGCCCCTAGGATCACCCTGTGGTAATATGATACGCTTGATTACCAAATCACCAGCCTGATATACCTTTGGCTTAACCTTCTTATTAAAAGCTTTGATCATCCGTTTTTGGTACATCTGGCCATGACAAACAGCTGCTAACCTCTTCTCATCAATCAAATTTATCTGGTCAAGTCGGGTCTGAATCCACTCATCTTCATCCAAGCCTGCATCCTTCATAATTCTTAAGGAGGGAATCTGAACTTCAATGGGCAGAACTGCTTCCATACCATATACTAAGGAGAATGGGGTTGCCCCTATTGAAGTACGTATTGTAGTACGATAACCATGAAGAGAAAATGGTAACATCTCGTGCCAATCTTTATAAGTGACAGTCATCTTCTGTAGAATCTTCTTAATATTCTTATTAGCAGCTTCTTGATGGGCTAAAGACGTACTCTAATATGTGTCTAGTGGTATCTTAACTGCAAGTGCACAGCCTATCGAAGTAATATTTAAGATTATCGATCCCACAGGGACTTTATGATTACTTAGTGCTAGAGGATTTACTAGTTTAGCTAAGGTGAATGGTTGTCACGATTTTTTGGTTGTTTTTTAAAGATTAAAGGCGGGAATTAAATTTAAGTTTAATAAAATAATACTAAGGCGGTCGGTATGTAATTATGTTAACTTAGGCGGGTCAATCTAACCTAGGCTTATAAAGATGGTTCACTTAATCTATTCTGTAGAGGTTATCAGTTTAAATATCTTTAACTCACACTCTCGTGGTCTTATCTCAGATCTTACCCCTAAAGCCCTATGCCTGCTCTCGCTAGCCCATAAGTGTTTAGACATAATTTTTGGAAACTTAATAATTCTAATTCATTTTAAAGCGCTCTCGCTGTGTTTAAATTAAATGCCTAACTTTAGCTATCTGGTTAAAATCTCACACTCTCGTGGTCTTGACCTAACCTATTACACTTTCCTTACTCTCGTAACAAAAAGATTGATTTTATAATAAAAAGTCACAGCCAGAATTTTAAGTTCTTAATTATTTTAAGCCTAGAGTTGATTTTACCGATTTAGTTGATTTTAATTACATACCGCCCTAAAGTGTTTAGCTACTCATGATTGTTGAACCCGACAGAGACAGAAACAGAGAAATACAAAATAAAATATGCATAACAGAAAAATAAATGCTTAACATTAATATAAATGCAATTTAAATAAAAACCTGAATAACAATTAAAATGTTAGACTTCTTCTTCCACAATCTGGCAAGCTCGGAGTACGGACCGGAATCGGAAATAAAAATTACTAAAAGAATTTCTGAAGGCTTTGAAAGAAATTAAATTATAACAATTTCCTAATGTTGGAAATTGTTATATGGTTGGGATATATAAACTAAAACAAGAACAAATAAATGCTGGGAAAATAAATGAACAGGGTGCAATGAAAATACGGAAGAGCTTCCGCAAGAAAAGTTAAAATAAAAACTCTGTGTTTTGTTCTTTGAAACTAAGCTATTTATAGAATCATAATTGGGCTTGGCAGTTGGAATAATTGCATGGGCTTCGTAAATGCTAAGAAAATCCAGGGAGAAGTTGCATTGCTTGGTCTGCGGGAGAATAAGAACTTTGACTTCACGTAACACACACGTACATGACCAAGTCTCAGCAAGTTACCCTAAATTCCCCTTGTCACGTTCGTGACAAGGGTGTCACGCTCGTCTCCCTTGTATTACGCGCGTCACGGTCGTGAGGGACTGGTGACGACCGTGACTGCTCCTTTTAGCGTGTCACGGTCGTGACTCCTAGGTGACGGTCGTGACTGTTACAAAAAGTGCAGATTATGCAGAATTCCTCTTTTCTTCTTCTTTTAATGGTTGTTTTTGCTCATTTCACTTGTGGCTCATGATTTAGCTCTGTAATTGATATACCTGCAAATTGACAAAGAAAACTCGAGGAATCGGGTGTTAAAACGGCAAATGTGCGATAAAACGACATTGAAACATAGCAATAAAAACGATACTTTTTCTCGTTATCAAACTTCCCCAAACTTAAACCTTTGCTTGTCCTTAAGCAAATAGTCGGTTGAAAAATGATCGGACAGGTTTTCATCGACGCACACACATAACAAACCATACGAGGAATCGTTTTGTCAGATAAACCGGTACTGGGATAAAACACTAACGATACACTAATGACACAAGCAACAAGCTAAGTCGTCGACTTCCCGTTAAACGAAACATTCGATAATTGTGTTACGATTTCACCTAGAGTCTTTTGATCTTATTTCTCCCAATTCATTCTAGCGCAATCACATTAAGCCCTTTGCCTTAGCACGCACGTAGTGGAGTAGCCGATTAGTGACTTTGATCCTTTATAAGCACGGGGTCTGGTACACGAATGTGGCAACCCTACATATATTATCCGATTTGGAGGTTGTGGGGGATCGAGCCGTAGCACGACCTACCAAGTTCAGAACCAGGTACCTCTGAACCAACCCGCAATGGACTCCTTCTCATATTTCTCGTTTCTTATATGCGACCGTGTACTTTGGTGCAATTTCTTTTCATTGGCATCGAGATATGAAGGATCATTATAGATTAGGCATCAAACACTTATATTCATCGGCTCCCCACGTGGTTTGTGTTCAGACGGTGCTGACTGCTAGTATAAACTACTAGGGGTTACTTTTGAACTGAAACTTAAGGTGTAATTGTAACAATTATCGGAACGGAATGCTTAAGTGGGAAATCTAAGGTGTCAAGACTGTATCGATCTTGTTGAATCGTTCTCAGCTCCTAACTATGATTTCGTAGGTAAGTCAGGTAATGCGAAGAATAAATTAAAGATTTTTTTCTTTTTTCGGTATGGCTAAATAAACGGGGAGAATTCGAAACTAAAGAAAATAGCACAAATATTACTCTGTTTCATTAAAATACGAAAAGGAAATACAACGGAATGGAAAGTGCGGAAAAATGAAAGGTACCTCTCCCACACTATATCAGACATTGTCCTCAATGTTGTGATATAATAGCGGGTAAAGCATAATACAAACAACGGAAATGGAAAAACATAAACAAAAACTAAAACTAAGGCTGCTGATGACCACGGCCTCGGCTTATGGTGCGGGAGCGTCTGGTCGGAGTCGCTTCAGGATCAGAACCGGTGCCGGTGAGAGCAGTGATATCAATACGCAAAGACTCTAGCTCGCTAAAGATCTCTCCGAGCTTCTCATCAGTCGTCCTCTGGTTAGCGGCAACAGCTGAAAGTAGCGCATCATGTTGCTCTTTTTGCCTTCACTCCAGTGCGGCATTCATCTGGTTCTGCTGATGAATCACACGGAGGACGTCTTTAAGTGTGAATTCCTGTGCAGGTGGCTGTCGGGTGGAGGACACAGGAATGTCCTGTACAGGCTCAGCTGCATCCATGGTGTCTTGCATCTCGTCCATTGGTGGATCGGCCTGCTCATCAATAATGGGGGCGTGGCCGACAACATCCAGTAAAGCAAATAGCCAGTTGGCTCGGTTGGACGGATCGATGCGGTCACGGCACGGCAAGATGATGTGGTGATAAACAGTGCCTTGGATAACAGGGCTGAACCTGCCATCCTCTCTCTGAGAAATCAAGTGGGCGGACCTGCAATAATTCTTTGTTAGGAACTCTGCGGCTCTGCGAGGCAAATTGATAACCAAGTCACCAAGCTCCAGCTGAATGGCGAGGGTGGTGAAAATCCCGCCTATGTAGAAGGGGGTTGCGCCTCTTTGCACTATGGACTGGATATGGGACAACATGAATGGGGCAGCATTGATGCGCTCGTCATTTAAGGCGCAGTGCAAGAACAAGAGCTCCTTGGAGTTAAGCTTGTGATTGCTCTCTCTTGCAAAAATGGTGTTGCAGATGATGCGATGAAAGTATCTGATCGCCGGGTTATGGATATGCGTAGCATTTAGGCTCTGAAAGGCTGTGGCACGGGTGTTGGTGATGTCGTGCCATAAGGTGAAAGCGGTTTCACTGAAGTTGTCCGGCACGCGGAGATGAGCATCATCGCCGTGATCGAAACCTAGCAGCTCGGCGATCCTTGTTTGTGTAACTTCGAACTCGCGGCCGAGCAATCTGAACTTAGCAGCGCCGGTGAGTTGACTTTGTGAACCGGGAGGAGTGATATATTGAAATGAGCTCAGAAATTCCAATGTCAGGAGCTCGAATGTAGGCTGGGGTTGACTGCACAAATGCCACAAACCAACCTTCTGAAGCAGGAGCTTCACACTGTTGAGCAGTCCCAACTCCCTCAAACAGTCAGTGTCGATATATCGAGTGGGTTGAACACCACGGTTCTGAAACCTGATGAACTTCTGTCTCTGATTTTCTCCATGCTCACCATCTCTAAACTGAATTTCTTCCATTGCATGCAAGTACGAGAATGGTAAATGAGAGGCTTTTGAGTTTTGTGAGAAAAGTGTAAAATGTGAAGAAATTGGTTCTGATTATAGTGCAAAAAGTGAATGTGATAGGTTTGGAGTAAATGGAGAGGTTAATGGAGTTTAATTAGGGTAATGGGAGGTTACGGGACTTGGAAGAGATAATGGGGGGTTTCCAAATTTTGTGGAAGTTGAAAAAGAGGAGGTTTCGAAGAAGAACAATTCTGTTTCTCAGAATTCCTATAACAGGGGTCGTCACGGTCGTGATGAGGGAATGACGGTCGTGACGCGCTAATTAGCTTGTCACGATCGTGAGAGGGCGATGACGACCGTGAGGGATTAAAACTTAGAATATTTTCTTCCAGAATGCATTATCTCACACGTTCAATACAATTTTTCTTTCTTTTATGATCACTTCTCATTTAATTGTAACACAAACAATATATAATAATTTTTTTGATCAACATAAATTAGTAAATTTCATCATACGAGAAATTATATAAAACATTAATCAATTTAAATATAACAGTAAATGAATTGAAAGCATAGAAATTGATTAAATTGGAAAAATTTGTAAAACTAGAAGTGCTTTGCTTTTGATATAATTGAAGGGAAATTACATTAATAAAAATAAGGTACGAAAATGTTTGCGAAATGTTAAACTAACTAGAAACGAAAACAATAAGTAAAATAAGTTAGATCACTACAGCATTTTCAAAAGTGCTTCTTCAAATCTTCAATTGCAGAGTTCAGGTGGTAGAATTGCTCACACGTTATGTCAGTTAAACCTATAACGTCCAACCGCATGCTTTTAATCTCATCCTTAACATTATTTATATCGGCTTGGTAAACTTCAAGAGTATTCATGATTTTCTTTAAGTTGTCAGCATATTCTACTTGATTCACTTCAGGGGTTTCAATCACTTCATCAGTGTGGTCAATGTCATGGTAACCAGGAGGTGTCTCAGGGTCACTTTCTACATCGGTCATTATATCATCCCTTATCTTGTAGGATTGAGGTGTTTCAGGAGTAGATGGATAGTCAGGAGGGGTAAGCTCATAAAGCCAATTATCTTTATTGTGAACACTGACTCTAGCATGGTTTGGTAGTGTGAAAAGGGTTACTACTTCATTCCTGATTAGGTACTCGAAAGGTGGTTGTCCTAAATTTCTTATGATATGGCGGTTAAAGCAAAAGTTAAGATTCATAGGACGGATGGTACCTAAACGGTTACACCTGTGTAATTGGTATCTAAGTCCTAAGGCATCAGCAATCATGGTGACAAGACCTCCTACTAATATGGGTAGATCAGGTTCTTCTTGGATTCGGGTGAAGGTTTGCATCATGAAAGGCACACCATTGACTGGCTGTCCATTAGTCAGACATGACATAATGAATATCTCATCTTTAGATACTCCAGTAAGGTTCTCTTCTTTTCCAAAGAAGGTGTGGGCAAGGATCTTATGGAAGTAGCGGATAGCAGGGTTATGTATCTCATCATTGTTCATGTTATTTGGTTCAGGATGGTAATTTCCGGTTAAGGTTCCCCAAAAGAAGTCCAGCTCAATGTCCATCAATTCTACCTGTGTGGTAGTAAAAGCAAAGGGTCCACTAGGGAATCCTAATAAGTCAGCTAGTTCTCTATGGTTAAAGTCATATTCTATTCCGAATAGGCGAAAACTGATAAATCCTCTCCTGAATTCAAAACCGCGCTCGGGTAAGTAAACTAAGGAGCTTAGGAACTCAAGGGTGAGCTCGCGGTAAGTCACAAACTTTTGTTTAATCAGTGCATTCTCCCATCCAAGTCGATTAAACAAGTATAGGATGCTATCATGTATACCTAAGGTTTCCATAGTCAGATCATCCGGGTATAGAGTCAAATCCATTGGTCTCTGTGATAATTCTTCAAATTTCATTCTTTGGTTCCTACCTCTAAATTTGGTTTCCATAAGGTTTATCGGTTGGTTAGCCATAGTTAGTGTAAATACGGAGGAAACAAATCAGGGGGAGAAGGAAAGTGGAAAAGACTTTAGAAAATCTGTAAAAGTGATTTAAAATTAAAATAAGGAAAATAAGAAAATAAGTGCATAAATAAAAGCAATAATAATAATGAAATAAAACAATAAAACAATAAAATGACAAAATAATAAAACGAATAATAAAATGACAAAATGATTAAATGATAAAATGATCAAAATGGTTAAATTATTAAATGGGTTGCCTCCCACTAAGCGCTGTTTTTATCGTCAAAAGCCTGACGTAATGCTTAGGTTAGATTAATCAGGGAAATTAGTGGACAACTCTAAAAGCCTTAGACTATTTGCATAATCTCTATTTTCAACTTTATGGTAATGTTTTAAACGTTGTCCGTTTACTGTGAACGGTTCACTATTCCTACCCTTAATTTCTATCGCTCCGCTCGGGAACACTCTAGTTATTTCGAAGGGTCCTGACCATCTAGATTTTAGTTTTCCAGGAAAGAGCCTAAGTCTTGAATTAAAGAGGAGTACAACATCTCCCACACTAAATTCTTTCCTAGATAGGCGTTTATCATGCCATCGCTTAGTTCTTTCTTTATATATCTTAGCATTCTCTTAAGCATCTAACCTTAACTCTTCTAATTCGTTAATATCGAGGATTCGCTTTTCTCCTGCAGCATTATAGTTTATATTGAGAGTTTTGATCGCCCAATATGCTTTGTGTTCTAGTTCTACCGGGAGATGACAAGACTTTCCATATACTAATTTGAAAGGTGTAGTTCCTATGGGTGTCTTGTAAGCTGTCCTATAAGCCCATAAAGCTTCATTAAGTTTAGATGACCAATCTTTCCGAGATATGGCGACAGTCTTTTCTAAGATCTGTTTAATTTCTCTGTTTGAGACTTCGACTTGTCCACTTGTTTGTGGATGATATGGTGTTGCCACACGGTGTTTTACTCCATACTTAGATAGTAATTTGTCAAAGATTTTTGAAATGAAGTGCGAGCCACCGTCACTTATGACGAGTCTAGGCACACCAAATCTGGGAAAGATTATATTTTTGAAAAGCTTTATTACTACTCGTGTGTCATTTGTAGGAGAAGCTATAGCCTCAATCCATTTTGAAACGTAATCAACAGCTACGAGTATGTAATTATTACCGAAAGATGATGGGAATGGTCCCATGAAATCTATTCCCCAGACGTCAAAGACTTCTACTTCTAATATTCCTTTTTGAGGCATTTCATCTCTTCTTGAAATATTACCGGTGCGTTGACACCGATCGCAATTTATAACAGCAATGTGGACATCTTTCCATAAATTAGGCCAGAATAGGCCGGCTTGTAAGATTTTTGCACAAGTCTTGGAAGTGCTTGCATGTCCACCATAAGGAGATGAATGGCAATGAGCAATGACATCTTCTATTTCTTCTTCGGGAATACATCGACGAAAGATTCCGTCGGGTCCTCTTTTGAACAATAATGGTTCATCCCAATAGTAATGTTTGAGATTGTGAAAGAATTTCTTTTTCTGCTGATAGGTTAAATCAGGTGGAAGAGCTCCTACAGCTAGGTAGTTGACAATGTCAGCGTACCATGGCATTCCTACAGTTGTTTGGATTGTTTCCACGGGTTCTGGTTCATCTATGTCTAATTGAACTGGGTCGCTTCCTATTTGTGCTATCAGCTGTTCATACGGAAAATCATCGTTAATCGGCACTTGTCCGGGTTTAATACCTTCTATTCTAGATAAATGGTCCGCTACGATGTTTTTAGTACCTTTATTATCTTTTATTTCGAGATCAAACTCTTGTAAGAGTAAAATCCATCTCAAGAGTGTTGGTTTAGCATCTTTCTTAGTCAATAGATATCTGATAGCAGCGTGGTCTGTGTAAACGATTATTTTCGCTCCCACTAGGTAAGAACGGAATTTGTCAAGCGCAAAGACAACTGTTAACAATTCTTTTTCAGTAGTGGCGTAGTTCATCTGAGCAGAATCTAAGGTTCTACTGGCATAGTAAATCGCATGAAGTTTCTTTTCCTTCCTCTGGCCTAGAACTGCGCCTACAACATAGTCACTCGCATCGCACATGATTTCGAAAGGTAATCTCCAGTCAGGGGGTTGCATGATTGGTGCGGTGATGAGGGCTGTTTTTAGAGTTTCGAATGCTTTAAGACAATCTTCATTGAATATGAACTCAACGTCTTTCATTAATAAACCGGTAAGAGGTTTAGTGATCTTCGAGAAATCTTTGATGAATCGTCGGTAGAAACCGGCGTGTCCTAAAAAACTTCGTATTTCTCGAACGGTTTTAGGGGGTTGAAGATCTTTTATGACTTCTATCTTAGCTTTATCAACTTCAATTCCCTTGTCAGATATAACGTGTCCGAGTACGATTCCTTCTCTGACCATAAAATGACATTTCTCCCAGTTAAGCACGAGGTTTACTTTTACACATCTTTCTAACACCATTTCTAAATTTGATAGACATCCTTCAAAACTTTGCCCGCATACAGAGAAGTCGTCCATGAACACTTCCATGATGTTGTCTATAAAATCTGCGAAGATTGACATCATACATCTTTGAAAGGTTGCAGGAGCGTTGCATAATCCAAAGGGCATTCGTCTATAAGCGAACGTTCCATAAGGGCATGTGAATGTAGTCTTTTCTTGATCATCTGGGTGGAAAGGGATTTGGAAAAATCCTGAGTAACCATCAAGATAACAGAAATATGAATGCTTGGCTAATTGTTCTAACATTTGATCTATAAAAGGTAGTGGGAAATGATCTTTTCGAGTGGCTTTGTTTAGTTTACGATAATCGATGCACACTCTATGTCCTGTCACTACTCTTTGTGATATCGATTCGCCTTTAGCGTTTTTCACAACAGTGATACCTCCTTTCTTTGGTACTACATGTACTGGACTAACCCATTTACTATCAGAGATTGGATATATTATTCCAGCATCTAGTAGTTTCTTAACTTCTTCCTTTACTACAGTGCTAAGGATTGGGTTAATTCTTCTTTGAGATTCTCTGGAGGTTTTGCAATCTTCTTCTAGCAGAATACGATGCATACAGATTGAAGGGCATATTCCTTTGAGATCAGTTATGTTATATCCTAATGCAGTTGGATATTTCATTAAGACATCTAAAAGTTTCTTTGTTTCGATTATTCCTAAACTGGAATTGATTATAACTGGTCTTGTACATTCAGTGTCCAAGAATTCGTATCTTAGGTTCTTAGGTAAAGTTTTAACCCTAATGTAGGTTTATTCTTACTTGGCATGGGATCCGGTGTAAGTGCTAAACTTTCGCTTAGACTATCATCCTGATATGGTTCACGCCAATTATCATCTTCGAAAATCGGAGGGATTTGAATTTTCATAATTTCAGAATAGGTAGTTTCTTTCATTTCCATTTCTCTTACACATTCGTCAATTACGTCCAATAGATAACATGTATCCTCTATAGCTGGTGATTGTAAGAATTGTGTTAAAATAAATTCAACTTTCTCTTCACCTACTTCAAAGGTTAGCTTTCCTTTCTTTACGTCTATTATAGCTCCGGCGGTAGCTAAGAATGGTCTTCCTAGTATGATAGGTGTAGTGGAGTCCTCAGAGATGTCCATGATTATGAAATCAGTAGGAATATAGAATTGTCCTATACGTACTGGGACATTTTCTAGTATGCCTACAGGATATTTAACAGAGCGATCGGCTAGTTGAACAGACATTTTAGTTGGTCTTAGGTCTCCCATGTCTAGCCTTTTGCAAATCGTTAAGGGCATAACACTGATACTGGCTCCTAAATTGCATAGAGCTTTGTCAATGACGAATTTTCCTATTACACAGGGTATAGAGAAACTTCCTGGATCTTTTAGCTTATGAGGCATATTATTCTGAATTATTGCGCTACACTCAGCAGTAAGTGTAACGGTTCCGTCATCCTCTATCTTTTTCTTATTGGATAAGATTTCTTTTAAAAACTTAGCATACGAGGGCATTTGAGTGATAGCTTCTGTAAATGGAATAGTAATATTCAACTGTTTCAGAAGTTCAACAAATTTCTTAAACTGGCCCATCGTCTTGGAATTGGTTAATCTCTGAGGGTACGGAATTGGTGGTTTATAGGGTGGTGGAGGCACATAAGGTTTTTCTTTCTCCACTGCCTCTTGATTATCATCTTCCGTTTCTTCTGGTTCATTCACCATTTCAGTCGGTTTATCCGGTTTTTGGTACATGGCTGGATTGTCAAGTCTTGGATCGGTAGGTCCGTCAAGTTCCTTGCCACTTCTTAATATCACAACATTGGCCTGACCTTTCGGATTAGGTTGAGGTTGTCCAGGAAATACTCCAGCTGGTGCAGCGGTAGGTGCTTGTTGTTGAGCTACTTGTGAAATCTGAGTTTCAAGCATTTTGTTATGTGTAGCTAATGCATCTACTTTGCTCACTAATTGCTTAATCTGCTCACTAGTGTGTATGTTTTGGTTTAAGAAGTCCTTGTTTGTTTGAGATTGGTTAGCTATGAAGTTCTCCATCATCAACTCAAGGTTCTATTTTCTAGGGACATTAGGAGCAGTCTTTTGATGTCCTGGTGGTGTAGCTGGTGCTTGACCTGGTGCGTATAAAGCATTGTTGTTCTTATAGGAGAAGTTCGGATGATTCTTCCAACCTGGGTTGTATGTGTTTGAGTACGGGTTTCCTTGAGCATAATTCACTTGATCTGTGGGAATTCCTGTTAATAGTTGACAATCAGGAACATCATGTCCTGGAAATCCACATAACTCACAGTTAGGTGTTACTGCAGCCACGGTGGCTGTTGGTGTTATGGCCAAGTTGTCGATCTTTTGGTTTAGTTGGTCAAACTTTGCATTGACTTGGTCCATACTACTCACTTCGTACATACCTCCTTTTGTTGGTTTCTCAGATACGACTCTCTCGCTTCCCCATTGGTAATGGTTTTGAGCCATACTTTCGATAAGTGCATAAGCATCATTATAATCTTTGTACATTAGTGCACCGCCTGCGGCAGCGTCAATTGTCATTCTTGTATTGTACAAGAGTCCATTGTAGAAGGTATGGATGACCATCCATTCTACTAATCCGTGATGTGGACAAAGTCTCAGCATATCCTTATAGCGTTCCCAAGCTTCGAAAAGTGATTCGTTTTCCTTTTGCTTAAATCCGTTGATCTGAGCTCTTAGCATAGCTGTCTTGCTAGGTGGGAAATATCTGGTCAAGAAAACTCTCTTTAGTTCCTCCCACGTAGTTACTGAATTCGAAGGCAGAGATTGAAGCCAGGCTCTCGCTCTGTCTCGAAGTGAAAAAGGAAAAAGACGTAGTCTAATAGCTTCTTGGGTAACTCCATTGGCTTTTACGGTATCTGCGTATTGCACAAATATCGAAAGGTGAAGATTCGGATCCTCGGTAGGATTTCAGGCTAATTGATTTTGTTGCACGGCTGATATCAGCGAAGGTTTCAGTTCGAAATCATTTCGGTTGATAGCCGGTGCGACAATGCTGGAATGCGGTTCAGCTTGCGAAGGACTAGCGTAATATTTGAGTGGATGATTCTGTTCTTCAGCCATCTCTGCGTCCTTTGATGTTACGAATGGTTTAGGTGGATCTATTTGAAGATCTGGAATGTTGTAATTTTGTTCGTAATCGAATATCCGTCTTCTTACGTGTAAGAAGCGTTCTGATTCTGGGATTAGAGGTTGCAAGTCTTCGTCTTGAGAGCGAGTACTTGGCATACACTCGGGAATTTAGAAAATAAATAGTTGTTACCTTAGTCTAGACAATGCTACCCTAAAGTGCACTAGTAACTAAATTAAGGTCCCCGACAACGGCGCCAAAAACTTGATGGGCTAAAGACGTACTCTAATATGTGTCTAGCGGTATCTTAACTGCAAGTGCACAGCCTATCGAAGTAATATTTAAGATTATCGATCCCACAGGGACTTTATGATTACTTAGTGCTAGAGGATTTACTAGTTTAGCTAAGGTGAATGGTTGTCACGAATTTTTGGTTGTTTTTTAAAGATTAAAGGCGGGAATTAAATTTAAGTTTAATAAAATAATACTAAGGCGGTCGGTATGTAATTATGTTAACTTAGGCGGGTCAATCTAACCTAGGCTTATAAAGATGGTTCACTTAATCTATTCTGTAGAGGTTATCAGTTTAAATATCTTTAACTCACACTCTCGTGGTCTTATCTCAGATCTTACCCCTAAAGCCCTATGCCTGCTCTCGCTAGCCCATAAGTGTTTAGACATAATTTTTGGAAACTTAATAATTCTAATTCATTTTAAAGCGCTCTCGCTGTGTTTAAATTAAATGCCTAACTTTAGCTATCTGGTTAAAATCTCACACTCTCGTGGTCTTGACCTAACCTATTACACTTTCCTTACTCTCGTAACAAAAAGATTGATTTTATAATAAAAAGTCACAGCCAGAATTTTAAGTTCTTAATTATTTTAAGCCTAGAGTTGATTTTACCGATTTAGTTGATTTTAATTACATACCGCCCTAAGGTGTTTAGCTACTCATGATTGTTGAACCAGACAGAGACAGAAACAGAGAAATACAAAATAAAATATGCATAACAGAAAAATAAATGCTAAACATTAATATAAATGCAATTTAAATAAAAACCTGAATAACAATTAAAATGTTAGACTCCTTCTTCCACAATCTGGCAAGCTCGGAGTACGGACCGGAATCGGAAATAAAAATTACTAAAAGAATTTCTGAAGGCTTTGAAAGAAATTAAATTATAACAATTTCCTAATGTTGGAAATTGTTATATGGTTGGGATATATAAACTAAAACAAGAACAAATAAATGCTGGAAAAATAAATGAACAGGGTGCAATGAAAATACGGCAGAGCTTCCGCAAGAAAAGTTAAAATAAAAACTCTGTGTTTTGTTCTTTGAAACTAAGCTATTTATAGAATCATAATTGGGCTTGGCAGTTGGAATAATTGCATGGGCTTCGTAAATGCTGAGAAAATCCAGGGAGAAGTTGCATTGCTTGGTCTGCGGGAGAATAGGAACTTTGACTTCACGTAACACACACGTACATGACCAAGTCTCAGCAAGTTACCCTAAATTCCCCTTGTTACGCTCGTCTCCCTTGTATTACGCGCGTCACGGTCGTGAGGGACTGGTGACGACCGTGACTGCTCCTTTTAGCGTGTCACGGTCGTGACTCCTAGGTGACGGTCGCGACTGTTACAAAAAGTGCAGATTATGCAGAATTCCTCTTTTCTTCTTCTTTTAATGGTTGTTTTTGCTCATTTCACTTGTGGCTCATGATTTAGCTCTGTAATTGATATACCTGCAAAATGACAAAGAAAACTCGAGGAATCGGGTGTTAAAACGGCAAATGTGCGATAAAACGACATTGAAACATAGCAATAAAACCGATACTTTTTCTCGTTATCACTTCTACTGCCCCATTCATCTTTGGACGATACGGAGAAGAGATGTGATGCTTAATCTTGAACTGCGTGCAGAGATCAGTAATCATGGTGTTGTTCAGATTAGAGCCATTATCAGTAATAATCCTTTCAGGGATGCCATACCTACATATGAGATTATTCTTAATGAATTGAGCCACAACATTCTTGGTAACAGATGCAAATGAAGCTGCCTCCACCCACTTAGTAAAGTAATCAATAGCAACCAGGATGAAACGATGCCCATTAGAAGCAGTAGGCTTGATCTCGCCAATCATATCAATGCCCCACATGGCAAAAGGCCAAGGAGCAGTCAACACATTCAATGGTGATGGAGGTATATGTACTTTATCAGCATAGATTTAACACTTGTGACATGTTCTGGAATGTTGATAGCAGTCAGCTTCCATGGTAGACCAATAGTAACCTGCTCTCAATATCTTCTTTGCTATGGTATGACCACTAGAATGAGTGTCAAAGATCCCATCATGCATGTCTTCCATAATCTCTGTTGCTTCCTTCTTATCCACACAACGAAGCAACGTTGAATCATGATTGCGCTTGTACACAATCCCATTACTCAAAAAGAACTTAGCAGAAAACCTCCTCAGAAACTTCTTATCTTTGACAGATGCCCCTTCAGGGAACTCCTGAGCTTCAAGATATCTTTTCACTTCATATAACCAAGGCTTCTCCTCTGCTTCTTCAGTGTTAATCTCATTACAGTATGCAGGCTTCTCGAATCTATTAATAGTAATTTTGGGAGCTTCATCATCCCAACTAATCTCAAACATAGATGCCATGGTGGCTAATGCATCTGCCAACTGATTTTCTCTTCGTGGAATATGTCCAAAGGTAATCTCTTCAAAATGTGGGATCAAAGACAACACATGTTCACTATAAGGAATGAGATTATCATGCTTGGTATCCCAATCTCCTTTGATTTGACTCACTACCAGGGCTGAATCTCCATACACGTCAAGGAACTGAATCTTCATATCAATGGAAGCTTTGATACCCAGTGTAACACCCTAATTTTTGCCCTAAGATTTCTTCTCATATCATCTGCATTTTGCATACAAACAAGATCGCTTGGCTTTCGAGTTTCTCCTCAGATGTGGGTCTATGCTTCGCAGGGGATCACCATTGTTTTTTATTTCTTTATATTTATTTATATTTACTGATCACTAACCAAAATACAAAAAAAATGTCGCAGTGTTCTTCTTCTTCTCTGTGTTGCAGGTTTTCAAAGACAGGGCATTAATTTCATTCAGATGCGTTTGTTCAGTCACGATTCAGGTCAGATGGACGTCTGACCTAATATTGGTCAAACTATCAAAGGATTGTGTTGACTGCCAGTTGTGTGTGCCAGTAGTTTATTCCTCAGACGATGCGTTTTCAAAGTTCAGGTGGTGTTGAGTGTGAAAGTCATCAGTTAACAGGCAGTGTTTTGTGCGAAGTTTGGTTTGAATCTTCAAGTGTTTATCAGTTCATCGGTTCTTCAGTTCATCAGCGATTCATCTGAGGATTTATTTTCCTCAGTTTGGTTTCAATTCATCGGGAAATAATCAGACAGTTTTCAGATGACAGTTGGCTTGAGTTGTGAAATATCCAGTGGTTTAGTGATGGCTGTGTTCATTTTAGCAGAGGCTTGTGCAAGAAAAATCGAGATTTGTTGTGGGCTTAAAAATCATCACTTCATATCCATTTATCTGTTTTATCCATTTTTATTCGATCCATAAACCATCATTTTTTTTACATATAGCCATTATCCCTTTCTATTCAATTTCCAATTTTTACCGATTATTAAAATCACCCTTCAAAATCCCTATTCTTTCGAATATCCACATTCATTTTCCAATTTTTCATTACCCATTTTCAATAACCATTTTATAATTCATATTTCGATTTTTTTTTCCATTTTTCACAAATATCCATTATCCATTTTCCGATGGAACCATTTCTCTTCCATTTTTCTCGATTCTTCGATTTATATTTTTTTTAATTCAATGGTCCAAATGACTATTTCTAATTTGTCATATCCAATTTTATATTCACTATTTTTTTTATTTCTTTTTTTCCCATTTCAAAATATTCTTTTCATAATCAATTTTATTAGTTCATATCCACCATATTTTTAAATAATCCATTTTTGTTATTACCCTTAAACCATGTACATTTCATTACAATAAAAAAAACAAATAAAGAAACCCCCAAGCCAAAACCAGCTGCCTGGCCCACAAACTCCTCATGCTTTCCCTCAAGCCTCTCCTCACCATCACATCCAGCCTTTTCTGTATCCTAGCCCTCACGTCCCGCAGCTTCGCCTGGCCCACACAAGCCTCAATACCAGCCAAGCCGCATCAGTTTTACTACACCTCACATCATCCACGCCGCAGCCAAAAGCCAAATTCACGGCATCAATTCAAAACTCAGCTTCTCCTATTTAAAGACACCTTTGCTCCTCTCAACACCAAGCTTGCAAAGCCTTTGAACCGCTGCCCAAATTCATTCCCGAAATCAATTCCCAAATCCTTCCCTGTTTTCAAACTCAACCTCATTCATTTCCCTCAATCAACTTCAAATCCCTAAACCCCTTTCTTTTCCTCTTTCCAATTTTCAAACAAAAAAATCAAAGAATCCGAATTGAGAAGAAGAAGGTTTGAATCGGAGAGAAAGAAAGTGCGATTGAGAAGAAGAAAGAGAGATTCTGTTGTTTGATTGTTGAAGGTGAGGGTGTGAGATTGATTCCGCCGTGATTTGTTTTGCTTCTCCCCTGTTTTTCCGCTGCACACCATAGAAGAAGAAGATTATTTCATTGTTTTTTGATTTCTTTTTTCTGTTTTTATTAATTAATTTATTTTGTTTTTATGTAAAAAAAAATGTTGGTTTGGGCTTTAATGTGGATCCTGTTGCAGTTTGCTAACCCACCATCCCCTGCGCGGATGATCCCCCTCATCCTTCCATTTTTTTTTCTATTTTTTTAATTTTTCTTTAATTGGCTTTGTATTCTTAAAATAATATTATTATAGTTTATTCTTTGATATAAAAAGAATTTTATAAAATATATTTTTAGATTATTTTTTAGAAAAGTATTTAGAAAAAGAACTTTTAGAAAAGGATTTAAAAATATTTTAATTCTTTTTTTGGATCTACTTTTAAATCCATTGTTCTTCATCTTTTTCTCTTTTGGTCGATGACAATCTCTGATTCGTAGATTGTTGGTTTCCGATTAGTTTAATCTTCATTATTTCAAATCTATGGATGAATGATCATTTGGATCATTCTCCATACTTTGAGATCATGATAGGTTGCTTTTCGATAAAATCAACGAAAATCTCGATTAAGATTAGACCATCCTTCTTCTTTTAGTGTGGCATGTTTTCGGAGAACGATCCATTATATCGTTTCTCTAACATGTATTAACACGAATATTTTCCACTTTAATTAGTGGTGGCCGGCCTCATTTGTAGGGTAATTACTCCGTAAATTACTCGGCGATTGCTTAACATAGACCTAAAGTTGTCCCGATTCGAATTAAGATCCACTTGGATCCGGTTGCCTCGATTTTATTATTCCTTGTTGTGGTTGTGCTTGATTAAGTTCATCATACCACTTATATTGTAAATATTATAATATTGTGAATATAATCCGTTTAAATTTAATCTCTCGCACCCTATCCTTTTATTTTAATCTCTTGCTCCTTTATCTCTTTATATTGCTTTATCATATTATATCATATATCATTTGTTTATGTTCATATTGTGCTTGTGTTTTTTTTTAATTTTGTCCATTTGGATATCAAAACACTAATAAAGGATTGAACACTTAAAAGACTTGTGACTTCTAACTTTGGACTAATGGTTACTATCCCGAGCTTTTTGGAGAATGGACTTAGACTTTAAGATTTTCCCCCTTGCTCAAGTTGGAATGGATTGGAAACCTCGGCCTCAAGTTATTTCATTAGCCTTTGAAGATGGAAGTCCGAACTTTGAAGAATTGTGCATATTATGGTTTGGTAAACTCTTTCCTTAACTTTTAATTCAAGCATTAGGATTAGTCCCTTCATCTCCTCCCCATTCTTTAATTTTCAAAATTTCTCCCTATTTCAAAAACCTTCTTGTTTTCAAACTTCAAACACTTTCATAATCAAACCTTGACTTAGGTCAAGCGATTTTTAAACTTTTCACTTTATTTCCTTAAACAAATGTCAATCCATGTAAATATATCAAAACCACCTTTTCTTACATACTTTAAAAAAAAACTCAAAACTCACTCAATTGTTTTTGTGCCTTTGTGCACTTTTTCTTTTCACATGTTTAGATATGATTCATCTTTTCTAGCGGAATTATTCGCTAAAGGATGACGACTTATCTCTACATTTTAAAATCAATTCAACCCATTTGTTTCTTTTCAAATTTTGTACCACGAACTACGAGGTTTTGATCTCGCATTGCACTTTGTGGGTACGTAGGCATAAGGCGTTAAAACCTTATCAAACACAAAATTATTAAAAAATATTCTTCTCCTCATCTCTTCAATCTTTTTTAATCAAACCAATTTCAGACCAAAAAGCATTAAATATTTCAAAGGGCTCCCGTGGAGTACCACGGACGAGTCGGGTGCCTAAAACCTTCCCGGTTCGTAACCAATCCCCTTACCCAATCTCTGTTTGTTTCTTTTAGCATTTGCTTTTAGACGCCTAGGTTTTTGTTCGTTCTTTTACCTTTTTCCTTCTGGAAATAAAGAAAAGCGCGGTGGCGACTCTGTGTACATCGAGTTAAGTTAATCAATAGCTTACAATCACGATTTTACCGCTACAGAAAAGTGGCGACTCTGCTGGGGAGTAATCTCTAAGCGGATTTAGCCTACTTTGATTTATTTATTGCTTTGGTTTGACTTGTTTGTTATTTGTTTGTTCTGTTTCGGTTTTGGTGATCCTCTGTGTGAGATAGATTCTAACCCGGATCTGAGTGACACTTATGATAGGACGGCGATATTCGAAGCGATATGTGATGGAGTAGGCTCTCTTAGACTATCAATGTCATGACGAGTAATCGTACGTGGCATTATTTTCCGACCTTGAGCTGATCATACTGAGGACCGTAGAACCCTTAACCCATCTAAGTCAATTTAGGAACGTAGTGCGGAAGCTGTCTGGGTGTAAACCTAAGGCGGTTGTCACGCGATACTACACTCGTACGAGGTCTATTTTAAGAATGTTATCGGTTGGGGAGTAATCCAACGTACCGACGATATTCTAAAGATGGCTGTTAACTCCGGGCACCTCTGTTACCACCCTTTTGGTTTTCTGCAGGTACAATGAAGACAAAACCGTAGTACTTACCTGTGTGGGTTGGTGTTCTGTTACCTTGACTTCATGCTCGTGACTCGGAACCTAAGCCCGTGTGCCTTGTGTGATCTTGTTTGTGTTTGTTGCATACATGCCATCATACATTCATGAGCATTGTTCGTAAGATTTCAAAGGACTTATAAGGAACTTTTGCAAAATTTCAGATGTCCATGGCTATGACTTTTGAAAGGAGGAACACAAAGAAGTACACTTTCAAGAATCCTAATGTTGTAGAGTTGAGAAAGCTAGGAGCTTTGGTTGTTGATACCCAAGAGTTCCGAAGATGTCATGGGAAGCTTTTGTATATGTTGGATACCGATGTACCTGAAGGGATTCTCCCTGCTTTAGCTCAGTTCTATGATCCGTTGCACCATTGTTTCACTTTTCCGGATTATCAGCTTGTGCCGACTTTGGAGGAGTATTCTCATTGGTTAGGTTTGCCTATTCTGGACAAGGAGTTTCTTTTCACTGGTTTAGAGAAGGAGCTTACTATTAAGGTCATCGTCAAAGCACTTTTTCTTAAGGAGTCCGATCTTAATGGGAAGTTTCTTCCAAAGGGGAGTGTTCGTGGTATTAATGCTAAGTTCTTGATGGGAAAGGCTTCTACTTCACTTACTTTGGGTCATAAGGATGCATTTGAGGCTATTCTTTCTTTTCTTATTTACGGGATTGTCTTGTTTCCGAACTTGGATGGTATTGTGGATGAGAATGCTATTCAGATCTTCTTGAAGAAGAACCCGGTTCCTACTTTGCTTGGAGATATGTATCATGCTTTTCATTACAGGACCTCCAAAGGTGATGGAGAGATTGTATGTTGTGCACCTCTTCTTTATAGGTGGTTTATTTCACACCTACCGAAGTCGGATGTTTTCAAGGACAATAGAGAGAATCGAAGATGGTCTCAAAGGTTGATGTCACTTTCTCATAAGGACATGACATGGTATAGTTCTCATTATGACACTGGAGTTCTTATTGATAGTTGTGGAGAATTTCCTAATGTACCTCTTCTTGGTACACGTGGGGGAATTAGCTACAACCCCATTCTGGCTAGACGACAGTTTGGTTATTGTTTGAAGGATGTTCCAAACAATCTTGCCTTATCCCGTTTCTTCTTTCTTAATGGTGCTGATCATATAGAGATGAAGAAAAGGATTGCTCATTCTTGGCATGCTGTTCACCGGAAAGAGAAAGGTCAATTGGGAAGATAACACCTTCCTCCTTCCGAATGTTATATTCAGTGGGTTCGATCTAGAGCTTCCAAGCTCAAGATGCCTTATCCACCTGAGGAGCCTATGTTTCCCATATTGCCTTTGTCTACTTTTCTACCTCCCGTTGATGAGAAGGTGGTTCTTCAAGAAGAGTTAGAGAAGATGAAGAAAGAGAAAGAAGAATGGTTACTTGAGAGGACTACTATGCAGGAGCAGCTGAAGGAGAAGGATGATCTTATTGAGCTACTTGAGCGGCGTGTCACGAAGAGGCCGAGAGAGGATTTATTTTCCTCTAGTACTCCATCTACTATTCCTCCTGCTTCCGGTGCTTGGAAGGCCATTGTCGATAAGTTGGTGAAGGATAAGGAAGATATGGAAGAGAGGTACAAGAATGAGATCAAGAGGATTCGCATGAAGTATCAGCCAGGATTCGAGACTTCTTCGGATATGATTCCTTAGGCCTAGTTTACTTTTCCTCTTATGTATTAGGATTATTGATGTTTATACTTCATTTGTAATCCTCACTTTGATATTAATGAGAATGAGTTTTTAAGTATTTCAAAAATGTCTCTTTTATGAATATTGCAAGTTATCTTATAATCCTTTGAAATCTTTGCATTTGCATACGCATAGCATGCACCATACTTGCATTTGTCTTGCTTTTTGAGTGTTCTCCAGGGATCTTATTGTTATTTTCTTGGTCTTCATCCAGTGTTCCTGTCAAGCTGACTCATCGCTTTGATACTCGGGCTAATCGGAGAAGAGTGATGGAAACTTTGCAACAAGAGAATCGCGAGCTGCACGAAGAGGTTATTTATCTGAGGGAAAGCTTGGAAAAAGTGTCTGCTATGATGGAAAGTTTGGTGGCTGCTCAGAATCAGCCACCTCCTTCTCCTGTTCAGAATACTGTCATCTCCGAGGTTGTTACCGCATCAGTTCCTGTTGTTGAGACTGTTATTTCTCCTCGCTATCGTATGCCTGCTGGCACACCTTGGGGCATGCCAGTTGATTTTATTCCTGCTGGGTACCGTCCTCCTCATCATCAGGAGACTGCTGCATTTAATACTCTCCCATCACCAGTGTGGACTACTCTTCCTCCAATTGTGACTATTGTACCGCCTGTGGTGCACAATATTCCACACCATGATGAAATGATTTACCATGCTGAGCATAGTGAAGGTGCTGGAGTTGCTGAAAGACTTGATGACTTCCAGGGACGCTTTGTTGAGATCCAGAGGGAGATGAGAACTTTGAAGCACAAGGATTTGTTCGGGAAAGATGCTTATGATCTTTGTCTGGTCCCAAATGTTAAAGTTCCGTACAAATTCAACCTGCCTGAGTTTGAGAAGTACAAAGGCAACACTTGTCCGTTGAGCCATTTGACAATGTATGCAAGGAAGATGTCTGCTCAGACTGATAATGATAAGCTGTTGATTCACTATTTCTAGGACAGTTTGACCGGGGCACCCATGAGGTGGTATATGAGTCTGGATAATAGCCAAATCAAGACCTTCAATGATTTGGGAGAAGCTTTCGTGAGGCAGTACAAGTACAACGTTGATATGGTGCCAGATAGAGATCAACTTCGTGCTATGTCCCAGAAGGACAAAGAGACTTTTAAAGAATATGCGCAGAGATGGCGTGAGCTGGCAGCCCAGATCGTTCCTCTGCTGGAAGAAAAAGAAATGATGAATATCTTCTTGAAGACGTTGGGTTCTTTTTATTATGAGAGAATGATAGCAAGCGCTCCTTCCGATTTCACTGAAATGGTGAGCATGGGGATGCGTTTAGAAGAAGGTGTCCGTGAGGGACGGTTGAGTCAAGAGAACAGTAATGGTTCAAGCTCTAGAAGGTTTAACTTTGGGAAAAAGAAAGAAAATGAGACTAATGCAGTATCCCGTGAAAGCTATAGAAGACCGCACAGTCGTGGGAATCACCATTTGCAGCATGTGGTTTCTGTAACACCGATGATCAACGTGGCTCCAACTGTGCCAGCTGTTCCAAAGTATCAACCTCGCTATCAGCAACCTTCTGTGCAACAAGGTGGTAATCAACAAGCTCGGGCTAAGCCAAGTTTTGATCCTATTTCGATGCCGTATGCGGACTTGCTTCCGTCTTTGATTGCAAAGAATCTTGTGCAAACTCGTCCTCCACCTCCAGTTCCAGAGACTATTCCATGGTGGTATAAGCCAGAAGCTCGTTGTGCTTTTCATCAAGGTGCCCCGGGGCATGATATTGAGAATTGTTATCCGTTGAAGTTTGAAGTACAAAAATTGATGAGGAACAATGTTCTGTATTTTAATGATGTTAATCCAAATGTGCAGAAGAATCCGTTACCGAAGCATGGTAATGCGTCTGTGAATATGGTTGATGGTTGTCCTGGTTTGTTCAAAATCTATGAGGTCTGTCATATCCGAAGATCTTTGGTAGAGATGCATGCTTTCTTGAGTGAATATCACGATATTGATCACGACTATGCTGGATGTTGTATCTGCTCGGTGAATCCTAGTGGTTGCGTGATTGTCAAAAGGGATATTCAAAAGATGATGGATGATAAGCTGATTGAAGTAACAACGAAAAGAGATGAATATGAGAATGAAGTGAATGTTATTATGCCTCAGTTCAATCTTCCTGAGAGGGTTGCTCCTGAGAGGGTGGTTATTTCTTTCGATAGTCGCAAGACTGCTGTTACTCCATTGGTGATTAATGTACCTGGTCCAGTGCCATATGAGTCTGATAAAGCCGTTACGTACCGGTATAATGCTATGATGATAGAAAATGGTAGGGAAGTTCCTCTTCCTACTCTAAAGTCTGTGGTTAGCATTGCTGATGTGACGAAGGTCACCCGAAGTGGTAGAGTGTATGCTTCAGACCCTCCGAAGAGAGTTGAAGATACAAATGCGAGTAAGCAGATTATGGATGTTGTTGCCTAATCGGGTCAAGCTGGTAATAGTGAGGATGAAGTGCTAAAGTTGATAAATAAGAGTGAGCATAATATTACGGAGCAGTTGTTGCAGACTCCATCGAAGATATCAGTTTTGTCTCTTTTGATGAGTTTTGAGGCTCATAGGCAGTCATTGCAGAAGATTCTGGATCAAGCTTATGTTGACCATGATGTGACTGTTGATCAATTTGATATTATTGTAGCGAATATCACATCTTGCAACAATTTGAGCTTCTGTGATGATGATCTGCCTGAAGAAGGAAGAAATCATAACTTGGCGTTGCATATCTCGGTGAATTGTCAAGAAGATGCTATGTCCAAGGTGCTAGTTGATACCGGGTCGTCTCTAAATATTACGCCAAAGTCGACATTGTCAAAGCTTGCGTTTCAAGGTGCTCCCATGAGGCACAGTGGGATTATTGTAAAAGCTTTCGATGGGTCGAAGAAGACAGTAATTGGAGAGGTGGATCTTCCTATTCTTATTGGACCGTTTATATTCAAGATTACTTTTCAAGTAATGGATATACGTCCCGCATATAGTTGTCTCCTCGGAAGACCATGGGTCCACGAGGAAGGAGCTGTAACATCCACTCTTCATCAGAAGTTGAAGTTTGTGAGAGAGGGGAAATTGGTGACCACTGAAGGTGAAAGGGCGATGCTTGTGAGCAATTTGTCTTCTTTCTCTTATATTGATGCCGAAGAAGAGGTAGGAACTTCGTTTCAAGCTCTTTCTGTGGTGGATAATGCTGCTAAGAAGAATGCCATGTCCATGTCTTCTTTCAAAGATGCTTTGCGAGTGCTGGAAGCTGGCCAGTCTGAAGGTTGGGGGCGAATTATTGATGCTGTCGACAACAAGGAAGGTTTTGGTATCGGCTTTGCGCCAGGCGTAGTTATTAAAGAACCAAAGACTATTCAAGAAGGCTTCTGAAGTGCTGGATTTATCAACGACCATTCCGCTGCTGCCATCATTGAAGATGATGAAGACGAAGAAATACTTGATTTCGTTACGCATGGAAAGATTTGCCAGAATTGGATCGCTGTTGATGTTCCTTTTATTGTTCACTCTTCAAAGTAATTTGTTTTTATTTTCTTTCAAAAATCCTTTCACTCTGACCAAGGTGAAAGTGATGTTTGTCGGGCTTTGTTTCAAATTTTATCATCATCAATAAAATGTTATTTTGTTATTCCCATATGTGTTTTTCCTTTTTGCTTTATTCTGAAAAATGGTAACATAAAAAACCCAAAATATAATAATTGTTTATCTGCATTATGTTTGCACTTTTGTTCATACTCTAAAATAAAAATATAATCATTGTGCAGATTGATTGATAAACCCATTGAAAAAAATGATCCTATGCCCTCTCCCAACTTTGAATTCCCTGTGTTTGAAGCTGAGGAAGTGGATGATGAAGAGATTCCAGATGAAATTTCTCGGTTGCTCTAGCACGAGGAAAAGATTATTCAGCCTCATGGAGAGTCTATAGAGATGGTCAACTTGGGTTCTGAAGATGAAAAGAAAGAAGTCAAAGTTGGAGCATTGCTTGGTCCTGATGTTAAGAAGAGGATTGTAGAGCTTCTCAGAGAATATGTTGATGTATTTTCTTGGTCTTATCAAGACATGCTAGGTCTTGATACTGATATTGTGGAGCATAGATTGCCATTGAAGCCTGAATGTCCACCTGTAAAGCAGAAGCTGAGAAGAACTCATCCAGACATGGCAGTAAAAATCAAAGAGGAGGTTCAAAAGCAGATTGATGCAGGTTTCCTTGTGACGTCAACTTATCCTGAATGGGTGGCCAATATCGTTCCTGTTCCAAAGAAAGACGGAAAAGTCCGAATGTGCGTAGATTATAGAGATTTGAACAAAGCCAGTCCGAAAGATGATTTTCCATTGCCACACATTGATATGTTGGTAGACAATACGGCTAAGTTTGATGTGTTTTCTTTTATGGACGGATTTTCCGGTTACAATCAAATAAAGATGGCACCCGAGGACATGGAAAAGACCACATTTATTACACCATGGGGAACATTCTGCTATAGAGTGATGCCCTTCGGATTGAAGAATGCTGGTGCGACGTACCAAAGAGCTATGACTACACTTTTCCATGATATGATGCACAAAGAAATCGAAGTATATGTTGATGATATGATCGCCAAGTCGAAGACTGAAGAGCATCATGTTGAACATTTGTTGAAGTTGTTTCAGAGGCTAAGAAAGTATAAGCTTCGTCTGAATCCGAACAAGTGCACATTTGGTGTACGTTCCGGAAAGTTGCTAGGTTTCATTGTCAGCCAAAGAGGCATTGAAGTCGATCCTGATAAAGTGAAAGCTATTCAGGAAATGCCTGCTCCAAGAACCGAAAAGCAAGTAAGAGGATTCTTGGGCCGCTTGAATTATATTTCGAGGTTTATCTCTCACATGACTGCCACATGTGCTTCGATTTTCAAGTTGCTTCGGAAAGATAAAGGTTGTGTCTGGACAAATGATTGCCAAAAGGCGTTTGAAAGTATTAAAGAATATCTGCTTGAACCTCCTATCTTGTCTCCTCCGGTTGAAGGTAGACCGATGATCATGTACTTGACTGTGTTGGAAGATTCCATGGGTTGTATGCTTGGTCAGCAAGATGAAACTGGAAGAAAAGAATATGCAATTTACTACTTGACTAAAAAATTCACTGATTGTGAGTCTCGGTATTCCATGCTTGAAAAAACTTGCTGCGCCTTAGCTTGGGCTGCAAAGCGTCTTCGCCAGTATATGCTGAATCATACGACTTGGTTGATCTCTAAAATGGATCCAATCAAGTATATATTTGAAAAGCCTGCTTTAACTGGGAGGATTGCTCGTTGGCAAATGTTATTATCAGAATATGATATCGAGTACCGAACTCAAAAAGCTATAAAAAGTAGTATCTTGGCTGACTATTTGGCACATCAACCGATTGATGATTACCAACCAATCAAGTTTGATTTTCCAGATGAAGATGTGATGTTCTTGAAAGTGAAAGATTGTGATGAACCTTTGATCGAGGAAGGGCCGGAGCCTGGATCTCGATGGGGTTTAGTTTTTGATGGTGCTGTGAATGCACATGGAAGAGGAATTGGGGCACTGATCATTACTCCCCATGGTTCACATATTCCTTTTGCTGCGAGATTGACTTTTCCTTGTACCAATAATGAAGCTGAGTATGAAGCCTGCATTATGGGTCTTGAAGAAGCTATCGATTTGAGGATTAAGCATCTTGATGTATATGGAGATCCCGCTTTAGTAATTAATCAGATTCAGGGCACGTGGGTAACTCATCAACCCCACTTGATCCCCTATAGAGATTATGCCAGGAAGATATCAACTTTCTTCACTAAAGTTGAGTTCCATTATGTTCCTCGTGATGAGAATCAGATGGCTGATGCCTTGGCAACTATAGCTTCTATGATAAAAGTGCACCAGTGGAATGATGTTCCCATGATCAGTGTGATGCGACTTGAAAGACCAGCTCATGTGTTTGTAGTTGAAGAGGTCCATGATGACAAGCCTTGGTATCACGATATTAAATGTTTCCTCCAGAGTCAAGAATACCCGCTTGGGGCATCCGATAAAGATAAAAGGACTTTGAGGAGGTTGGCAGACAATTTCTTCTTGAATGGAAATGTGCTTTACAAGAGAAATTTTGACATGGTCTTGCTCAGATGCGTGGATAGACACGAAGCAGACATGTTGATGAAAGAAATTCATGAAGGATCCTTTGGCACTCATGCTAATGGGCATGCAATGGCTAAAAAGATGTTGAAAGCAGGTTACTATTGGCTGACAATGGAATCTGATTGTTGCAAATATGTGAAAAAGTGCCATAAGTGTCAGGTGTATGCTGATAAGATTCATGTGCCACCAGCTTATCTCAATGTGATTTCTTCCCCATGGCCTTTCTCCATGTGGGGAATTGATATGATTGGCATGATTGAACCCAAGGCTTCGAATGGACATCGTTTTATTCTTGTGGCAATTGACTACTTCACCAAGTGGGTTGAAGCGGCATCGTATGTTAATGTGACAAAGCAAGTTGTGGTTCGGTTTATCAAGAACAATATTATATGCAGATATGGTGTTCCGAATAGAATCATTACTGATAATGGTTCGAAATTGAACAATAAGATGATGAAAGAGCTTTGTGAATAATTCAAGATTCAACACCATAATTCCTCTCCTTATAGACCGAAGATGAATGGGGCTGTTGAAGCTGCGAACAAGAATATTAAGAAGATCATTCAGAAGATGGTTGTGACATACAAGGACTGGCATGAGATGCTCCCTTTTGCTTTGCATGGGTATCGTACATCTGTCCGCACTTCAACAGGGGCAACCCCTTTCTCACTTGTTTATGGTACAGAAGCAGTGCTCCCCGTCGAAGTTGAGATCCCATCAATGAGAGTTCTGATGGAAGCCAAGTTGACTGAGGCTGAATGGTGTCAGAGTAGATTTGATCAGTTGAATTTGATTGAAGAAAAGAGAATAACAGCTTTGTGTCATGGTCGGTTGTACCAGCAAAGAATGAAGAAAGCTTTTGATAAGAAGGTCAAACCTCGTGTATTCAGAGAAGGCGACCTCGTGCTCAAAAAGATTCAGTCTTTCCTTAAAGATTCTCGGGGCAAGTGGACTCCGAACTATGATGGCCCATATGTTGTTAAGAAAGCCTTCTCTGGCGGTTCATTAATTCTTGCAGCTATGGATGGTGAGGAGATCACTCGCCCTGTGAATGCGGATGCAGTCAAGAAATACTTCGCCTAAAAAAATAAATAAAAGAACAGCTCGCTAAGTTGAAAACCCGAAAGGGCGGCTTAGGCAAAAATGAGCGTCTCAGTGGATTGAAAACCCGAAAGGGCGGTCCAGGCAAAAATTAGAGACAAAAACAGAAATAATTATCCCGGTAGATTGAAAACCCGAAAGGGCAATCTAGGCAAAAGTTAGGGATCATGGCAAGTAACTGCGTCGACAGACTGAATCGCTTGTAGCAACCGAGGATTTCAGATTCTATTCCTCAGAAGAATTATTCATCAAAGATTCTTATTCACTCATCCTTGACTGAAGTTTCAGACACAGTGGAGTTCAAAGTTTATAGGGAGAATAGTGATCATTGTATCTCAATGTAGCCCTTTTCCATGTATTTACCATTTTTCAAATTTGTAATGATCCATGGAGTCATGCCATTTGCTGACTACCATTCTATCAATGAATTTGAGCTTTTATCCAATTGTTTGCAATTCTTTATATTGTTTCTGTTTACAAAATTTCAATTTATTGTTGATGATGATTTTTGAAACAAATTTAATAAATTTAATTTTTGAAGATTTAAAAAAAAACATTTTTCTTTTGATATATGAACAAAGAAAGGATATCAATAATGACTCCAAGAATGGTAAAGTCTGGATGTGTGTAACTCGTCTTTCCCAAAGTAGGGTTTGATTCGGTTGTGTCCATGTGAAGTACCTGGATAGTCTTGACAGGTTGATGTTAATGATGTTTTGTACCCTAAAAATGATGTTGAATGGAGATTATATGTATTCCCCAGAAGTGTTGTTGGAAGGGATGTTCTTAAGAATCCCTAGCTGAGTTTTGATCTTTCCTCAGCAAGTTATCTGTGAATTGAGAAGTATTGAGAATCCCCAGCTGAACTCTTGTTCCTCAGCTTGATTATTTTCATCCTTGAATATAGAAGTATTGATATAGTTGTCAGTTTAGAGGTTTTCTTTTACCCGATGTTGGGTACTGATTTAAAATCCCTCGTAACTGTGTTTTGGCTATGATGTTAACTTCTGATATCTTCATATGGATCCCCAGTAGGTCTGCATGTGTTGATTTCCAGCAAGTCCCTATGTGATTTTTAGCAGGTCTGGCACTCTATCCCCAAGTGGAGCAGGAGTGGTATGACGGTTATTTCTCGTGAAGTTTGATTTTTATCAAGAATATTTTTCATCCTCAGCAGATTATTACCTTTTCTCAGCAGGATGATTTTCCTAGCAGATGATGTCTTATCATGATTTGAGCCTTGTAGTAGGATTTTATTCCTTTGATGGCTTATGATATTCCCCTGTAGATTTCAAGTTGAATCTCCAGCATGTTTCCCCGCATTGTTGCCTTGGGATTAGCCGAGTATCTGGTTGTTGTGGTGTTCGTGTCACCAGTTTCTTATCTTTTGTCTGTTTTGTCAGCATATTCGTAAGCATATTCATACGCATAAGCATAGCATTGTTTGCTTGCATTCTTGCGTTTATCATTGTTATCTGCTCTTTGGTGTGGACTTTCCCCACAGAGTGTGTGTGTCGTCTTTCTCTCAAGTTTAGAGTGTCGACCATTAAGCAGAAAGTGTTAATCCTTTCTAACTCCCCACTGAGTTTGTTTCTCATGGAAGATATTGATTCAGTTTCCTCCCCAGTTTATATATGGATGGAATTTTTCCCAGTTGAGATATTTCCTCCTCGGGATGAGTCTTGTTTGACCGTTTCTCTCCAATTTGTTCTTGGATTGAACTTTGATCCCCTTTTGTGGATATATTATTTTGGAATTCAGCTATCAGTAATCGATAGTGGGTAATATTACCAATTTGATCAAGTTCTTTTTACTTGTACTCCTACCCAGTAAATCAGGTAGTCGAGATTACTCCTACCCAGTAAATTCGGTAGTCGAGAATATTTCTTACCCAGTAAAAAGGTAATAGAGTTTTGTTTTCCTTTGCTTAAGCTCCTACCCAGTAAATCAGGTAGTTGAGAGTTTTCTACCCAGTAAATTCGGTAGTCGAGATATTTTCCTCTTACCCAGTAAAAAGGTAATAGAATCAGATATTTTCATCTTATCCAGTAAAAAGGTAATTTGATTGAGTTCCTACCCAGTAAATCCGGTAGTCGATATTTCTTCTTGCCCAGTAAAAAGGTAATAGAAGTTGTTTCCCTTTGATTGAGTTCCTACCCAGTAAATCAGGTAGTTGATCATGCTCCTATCCAGTAAATCGATAGTCGAGTTCGTTATTCCTTACCCAGTAAAAGGTAATTGAGGTTATCCCTCTGAATTTTGCTCCTATCCAGTAAATTGATAGTCGGGTCTGTTATATTTCCTACCCAGTAAACAGATAGTTAATGATTTCTTTTCTAACTCAGTATTCTTCCATTATTTGGACTCGAATATTATGTTTGATTGATAATTCTTGGCAAGGTGTTTATTTTCCCTGGTTGAATTTCGTTCTTGATTATATCATATCTTTTCCCAAGTGGAGTCAGCTATCCAGTGATTTATTTTCCTGGATTCTTTGGTTGTCTGTTATTGTTTCCCCAGCGGGATTTTCTTCTGTGTCCCCAAGTTTTGCTTTTCTCTAGTGGTCATATTTTCCCCACAGAGATCTTGGGTTTTGCATATCATATTCATATCATATCATTTGTTCTCTTAGGACAAAAATTGGGTTTTCTGTATTTAAGTCTCTCCCATCTTGTAGAGACGAAGATGTCAATCTTCATATCTCCGGATTGAAGAAACTTAAATAGGGGCAGCTGTAACACCCTAATTTTTGCCCTAAGATTTCTTCTCATATCATCTGCATTTTGCATACAAACAAGACCGTTTGGCTTTCGAATTTCTCCTCAGATGTGGGTCTATGCTTCGCAGGGGATCACCATTGTTTTTTATTTCTTTATATTTATTTATATTTACTGATCACTAACCAAAATACAAAAAAATATGTCGCAGTGTTCTTCTTCTTCTCTGTGTTGCAGGTTTTCAAAGACAGGGCATTAATTTCATTCAGATGCGTTTGTTAAGTCACGATTCAGGTCAGATGGACGTCTGACCTAATATTGGTCAAACTATCAAAGGATTGTGTTGACTGCCAGTTGTGTGTGCCAGTAGTTTATTCCTCAGACGATGCGTTTTCAAAGTTCAGGTGGTGTTGAGTGTGAAAGTCATCAGTTAACAGGCAGTGTTTTGTGCGAAGTTTGGTTTGAATCTTCAAGTGTTTATCAGTTCCGGTTCTTCAGTTCATCAGCGATTCATCTGAGGATTTATTTTCCTCAGTTTGGTTTCAAATCATCGGGAAATAATCAGACAGTTTTCAGATGACAGTTGGCTTGAGTTGTGAAATATCCAGTGGTTTAGTGATGGCTGTGTTCATTTTAGCAGAGGCTTGTGCAAGAAAAATCGAGATTTGTTGTGGGCTTAAAAATCATCACTTCATATCCATTTATCCGTTTTATCCATTTTTATTCGATCCATAAACCATCATTTTTTTTACATATAGCCATTATCCCTTTCTATTCAATTTCCAATTTTTACCGATTATTAAAATCACCCTTCAAAATCCCTATTCTTTCGAATATCCACATTCATTTTCCAATTTTTCATTACCCATTTTCAATAACCATTTTATAATTCATATTTCGATTTTTTTACATTTTTCACAAATATCCATTATCCATTTTCCGATGGAACCATTTCTCTTCCATTTTTCTCGATTCTTCGATTTATATTTTTTTTAAATCAATGGTCCAAATGACTATTTCTAATTTGTCATATCCAATTTTATATTCACTATTTTTTTTATTTCTTTTTTTTCCCATTTCAAAATATTCTTTTCATAATCAATTTTATTAGTTCATATCCACCATATTTTTAAATAATCCATTTTTGTTATTACCCTTAAACCATGTACATTTCATTACAATAAAAAAAACAAATAAAGAAACCCCCAAGCCAAAACCAGCTGCCTGGCCCACAAACTCCTCATGCTTTCCCTCAAGCCTCTCCTCACCATCACATCCAGCCTTTTCTGTATCCTAGCCCTCACGTCCCGCAGCTTCGCCTGGCCCACACAAGCCTCAATACCAGCCAAGCCGCATCAGTTTTACTACACCTCACATCATCCACACCGCAGCCTAAAGCCAAATTCACAACATCAGCATAAAGCTCACCATACAGCAATATCCCACGTGCATCTCAAGCCTTTGCCAACTCCAGCTTGCCTCACGCACGTGAAAGCCAAATGCCAAGCCTTCCCATCAATCCGTACAATCACAAAGCCAAGCCCCAGCAAACATTGCCAAGCCACACGCGCAAGTATCACGCCCAAATGCACTCCCAGCTTCATGCGCCAACAACAATCCAAGCTGCAAGTCCAATATGCCTTCACGCAGCAGCCATACGAAACACACGTATCACACAAACTTCCCAGCCGTCTCGCATCTCAAGTCTTCCACTTGCCAAGCCTTCAAACCGTGAGTCTTCGCCGCAAAGCCTAACAATCAGTCACAAATTTCGCACCTGTTTCACAAACACACAAAACGCAAATCAGCATAAGGCAAAACGCAAAACAAATCAATCAAAACGCAAAGTCACAAGAACAAAAGCAAAAAACGCAGTGACGCAAACGCACGAGAATTTTTCCGTGAGCTAAAACGCAACCCCTTTCTTCAAAACGGCATCAATTCAAAACTCAGCTTCTCCTATTTAAAGACACCTTTGCTCCTCTCAACACCAAGCTTGCAAAGCCTTTGAACCGCTGCCCAAATTCATTCCCGAAATCAATTCCCAAATCCTTCCCTGTTTTCAAACTCAACCTCATTCATTTCCCTCAATCAACTTCAAATCCCTAAACCCCTTTCTTTTCCTCTTTCCAATTTTCAAACAAAAAAATCAAATAATCCGAATTGAGAAGAAGAAGGTTTGAATCGGAGAGAAAGAACGTGCGATTGAGAAGAAGAAAGAGAGATTCTGTTGTTTGATTGTTGAAGGTGAGGGTGTGAGATTGATTCCGCCGTGATTTGTTTTGCTTCTCCCCTGTTTTTCCGCTGCACACCATAGAAGAAGAAGATTATTTCATTGTTTTTTGATTTCTTTTTTCTGTTTTTATTAATTATTTTATTTTGTTTTTATGTAAAAAAAATGTTGGTTTGGGCTTTAATGTGGATCCTGTTGCAGTTTGCTAACCCACCATCCCCTGCGCGGATGATCCCCCTCATCCTTCCATTTTTTTTTCTATTTTTTTACTTTTTATTTAATTGGCTTTGTATTCTTAAAATAATATTATTATAGTTTATTCTTTGATATAAAAAGAATTTTATAAAATAGATTTTTAGATTATTTTTTAGAAAAGTATTTAGAAAAAGAACTTTTAGAAAAGGATTTAAAAATATTTTAATTCTTTTTTTGGATCTACTTTTAGATCCATTGTTCTTCATCTTTTTCTCTTTTGGTCGATGACAATCTCTGATTCGTAGATTGTTGGTTTCCGATTAGTTTAATCTTCATTATTTCAAATCTATGGATGAATGATCATTTGGATCATTCTCCATACTTTGAGATCATGATAGGTTGCTTTTCGATAAAATCAACGAAAATCTCGATTAAGATTAGACCATCCTTCTTCTTTTAGTGTGGCATGTTTTCGGAGAACGATCCATTATATCGTTTCTCTAACATGTATTAACACAAATATTTTCCACTTTAATTAGTGGTGGTCGGCCTCATTTGTAGGGTAATTACTCCGTAAATTACTCGGCGATTGCTTAACATAGACCTAAAGTTGTCTCGATTCGAATTAAGATCCACTTGGATCCGGTTGCCTCGATTTTATTATTCCTTATTGTGGTTGTGCTTGATTAAGTTCATCATACCACTTATATTGTAAATATTATAATATTGTGAATATAATCCGCTTAAATTTAATCTCTCGCACCCTATCCTTTTATTTTAATCCCTTGCTCCTTTATCTCTTTATATTGCTTTATCATATTATATCATATATCATTTGTTTATGTTCATATTGTGCTTGTGTTTTTTTTTATTTTGTCCATTTGGATATCAAAACACTAATAAAGGATTGAACACTTAAAAGACTTGTGACTTCTAACTTTGGACTAATGGTTACTATCCCGAGCTTTTTGGAGAATGGACTTAGACTTTAAGATTTTCCCCCTTGCTCAAGTTGGAATGGATTGGAAACCTCGGCCTCAAGTTATTTCATTAGCCTTTGAAGATGGAAGTCCTAACTTTGAAGAATTGTGCATATTATGGTTTGGTAAACTCTTTCCTTAACTTTTAATTCAAGCATTAGGATTAGTCCCTTCATCTCCTCCCCATTCTTTAATTTTCAAAATTTCTCCCTATTTCAAAAACCTTCTTGTTTTCAAACTTCAAACACTTTCATAATCAAACCTTGACTTAGGTCAAGCGATTTTTAAACTTTTCACTTTATTTCCTTAAACAAATGTCAATCCATGTAAATATATTAAAACCATCTTTTCTTACATACTTTAAAAAAAAACTCAAAACTCACTCAATTGTTTTTGTGCCTTTGTGCACTTTTTCTTTTCACATGTTTAGATATGATTCATCTTTTCTAGCGGAATTATTCACTAAAGGATGATGACTTATCTCTACATTTTAAAATCAATTCAACCCATTTGTTTCTTTTCAAATTTTGTACCACGAACTACGAGGTTTTGATCTCGCATTGCACTTTGTGGGTACGTAGGCATAAGGCGTTAAAACCTTATCAAACACAAAATTATTAAAAAATATTCTTCTCCTCATCTCTTCAATATTTTTTAATCAAACAAATTTCAGACCAAAAAGCATTAAATATTTCAAAGGGCTCCCGTGGAGTACCACGGACGAGTCGGGTGCCTAAAACCTTCCCGGTTCGTAACCAATCCCCTTACCCAATCTCTGTTTGTTTCTTTTAGCTTTTGCTTTTAGACTCCTAGGTTTTTGTTCGTTCTTTTACCTTTTTCCTTCTGGAAATAAAGAAAAGCGCGGTGGCGACTCTGTGTACATCGAGTTAAGTTAATCAATAGCTTACACTCACGATTTTACCGCTACACCCAGGATACATGCCTCATACTCAGCCATGTTATTAGTACAATAGAAACAAAGTCTTGCAGTAATCGGGGTATGACAACCTTCAGGGGTACTGATCATAACACCAACACCATTACCAAGTGCATTAGATGCTCCATCAAAAACCATAGTCCATCGGGATCCTTGTTCAGGTCCGTCATATTGTCCAGGTTCTTTGGTAATAATCATAATGTCTTCATCAGGGAACTCAAAACTCATTGACTGATAATCATCCAATGCTTGATGAGCCAAATGATCAGCTACAACACTTCCTTCAATGGCCTTCTGAGTAGTGTACTGTATGTCATATTCTGTTAAGATCATTTGCCATCTCGCTATTCGTCCGGAGAGAGCAGGTTTCTTGAATATGTACTTGATTGGATCCATCTTTGAAATCAATAATGTAGTATGAGTCAACATATACTGTCTTAGTTGGCGAGCAGCCCATGCCAAAGCGCAGCAAGTTTTCTCGAGCAGTGAGTATCTTGTTTCACAGTCGGTAAACTTTTTGCTAAGGTAGTATATTGCCTGCTCTTTTCGACCAGACTCGTCATGTTTCCCCAATACACACCCCATTGAGTTGTCTAATACCGTTAAGTACATAATCAAGGGTCTTCCATCAACTGGTGGCATCAAAATTGGTGGTTCTAGCAGATATCTCTTGATTTCATCAAATGTTGTCTGACACTCATCATTCCATTCCATTACCTGATCTTTCTTCAACAACTTGAAGATTGGCTCACAGGTAGCAGTTAATTGGGAAATAAATCTTGCAATGTAATTCAATCGTCCCAAGAATCCTCTAACTTCCTTCTCAGTACGGGGAGCTGGCATCTCTTGTATAGCTTTCACTTTTGCAGGATCCACTTCAATACCTTTTCCACTGACAATGAAACCCAGGAGTTTACCAGATCTAACTCCAAAAGTACACTTGTTTGGGTTCAATCTCAACTTGTATTTCTTCAACCTCTCAAACAACTTATGCAGATGATCAAGATGCTGCTCTTCATTCTGGGACCTGGCTATCATATCATCCACATATACCTCTATCTCATGATGAATCATATCATGAAACAAAGCCACCATAGCACGCTGATATGTTGCCCCGGCATTCTTCAAACCAAATGGCATCACTTTATAACAAAAAGTGCCCCACTATGTAACAAATGTTGTCTTCTCCATATCTTCAGGTGCCATCTTGATTTGATTGTAACCAGAGAAACCATCCATGAAAGAGAATACTTTATGCTGAGCAGTGTTGTCTACCAGAACATCAATATGAGGAAGTGGAAAGTCATCTTTGGGGCTGGCCTTGTTCAAATCCATGTAATCTACACACATACGTACCTTACCATCTTTCTTAGGTACCGGTACCACATTTGCAACCCATTGAGGATAAGAAGTTACAGCTAAGAACCCTGCATCAAACTGTTTCATCACCTCTGCCTTAATCTTCTCTGACATTTCAGGACGCATGCGACGAACCTTCTGCTTCTTTGGACGACAATCTTCTTTTACCGGTAAACGGTGAACCACAATGTCTGTATCCAACCCTGGCATATCTTCATAGGACCAAGCAAAGATCTCCATATAATCATGTAACATCTGAATCAATCTGCTCTTAACACCATCCTCTAATTCAGCCCCTATCTTGACCTCTTTCCTGTTTTCTTCAGTTCCCAGATTCACAACTTCGATTGGCTTTTCATGTGGCTGTATAGCTTTCTCTTCTTGTTGTAACAACCTAGCAAGCTCTACAGGTACTTCACAATCGTCCTCCTTTCCATCCTCAGCTTGATAGATCGGATTCTCGAAATTATAATTGGCAATAGTAGAACTGTTATCAACAGGATCCAGAGTGGATAAGGATTTGCATTTTAGTGATGTAGGCGTGTGTAAGAACACATAGCTGATAAAACAAAAATAAAATAAAAGAAAGACAAGGAACACAATATTTATGAAAACGAAACGTCCACTGATTTTTATTGAATGAAGTATGCAAATGAAATGACATCCCGAAACAAGCATACCATTGTGCCCCGGGTAAGGCACAAGGCTTAAGAGTTTAATTGTTCAAAAATTACAAACTTAAAAGTAACAACACAGTAATAATATTTACTCCTGACTAAAGGAGATAGGAATAATATCTTCAGCTTTCCAGTTATTGAGCCCATCACCCACAGTAGGAAAAATCCAAGCATCCAAGTTGTAGTCTTCATCATAGTCACCCACAACATTGATCTGATCTTTCATAATCCCTTGATTGGTGATACGAACAGCGCGAGCACGACGAACAGCCTTCTGGGACTCTGCAGTGAAACCCAAACCAAATTTGTCAGACTTGTAAGGAATGTCAGGAAGCTGACCCCAAATAGTACAACCACCTTCATCCACCACAACTCTAGCATCCTTGAGGGAGGCCATTGTGGTAGGCACTCTGGTGACCACAGGAACTCTCTTGACAACAGGAGGAGCTTCAACATTAGGAGCAACCCAAGGAACTACTTCAAACGTCTGGCACGGAGTCTCAACATATTCCCCTTCCACTTCAAGATATTTAAATGTGTTCACATGGCTAATCATATATCCTTCCTCTCCATAAACAGTGACAACCTTTCCCTCTACTGGATATCTCAGTTTCTGATGTAAGGTGGAGGTCACAGCACCTGCCCCATGGATCCAGGGGCGCCCAAGCAAGCAAGAATATGAAGGACGAATATCCATTACATAAAAAGTAGAATTGAAGACCTGAGAACCTACTTTTATCTGGAGATCAATTTCTCCATGCACCACTCTTCTCGAACCATCGAAAGCCTTCACCACTATATTACTGGGCCTCAACACAACATCTTCAGGACTAAGCTTATTCAGAACTTCTTTGGGCAACACATTCAGCGAGGAACCATTGTCTATTAACACATGTGGCAGGGTAGTGCCCCTACATTCAATAGAGATATGTAGAGCCCTATTATGATCCCTCTTGGAAAGAGTCAAATCAGCATCGGAGAAACCTAACCCATTATCATACGTCAAGTGTGCAACACAATTTTCAAACTGGTCTACAGAAATTTCATTTGGTACGTGAGCAGTCTTCAAGAATTTAATCAAGGCTTTGGCATGAGCCTCAGAACACAACAATAAAGACAACATGGAAATCTTGGAGGGAGTATGCCCCAATTGATCAACAACGTCATAATCACTCTTGCGGATGATCTTCAGTACTTCTTCCATCTGCTTAGAAAGATCATCAGCAGTTGGTGCATCAGTTTGTATAGGTTCAATAACAGGACCTTTGCCCCGAGCATCAGCAGTGGAGGTAGTAGTTGGAGTAACTGTATTCTTGGAGGTAACCGGAGGAGAGAAAACTCTTCCACTTCGTGTGATCTTACTAGATCCAGCAATATTATCAACATCAAGATTTTCATCAACAACAAGTGTATCAGCTAAGGATTCTTGCTTAACACCATGAATATAAACATCGGAACCATAATGCCAAGGCACCACTTTATCAGAAGTATACGGAATAGGACCGGGAGTGGTAATGATCATAGGAGCCACTCTAGCTTCAACAACAATCTTCACAGGGCCTTCAGCAGTAATCTTAATTGGACCCTTATGAGTGATTTTGACAGGGCCCTTGGAAGTAATTCTTACCGGCACTTTATCAACCATATCCACCTCTTCCACCTTCGCACCTCGAGTTATATGTTCAACCATGCTCTCTACAGAAGGTGTCCTCTCGAACAATATGGTGTAATTGTCCATGAGGCGTTGAATACCGTCCTTCAACTTCCAGCAACTATCCGGTTTATAAGCACAATAGAAACAATCTTCATTACAACCTGGAAAGAACCCAGCTTGTACCAACTTCTTCTTAATAACAGATAGTGGTGTGGTTACATCTGTAACTGAGGAAATATGTGAAACTTCATCAATGGCATTAACAGTCTTTTCATGATTTGGCATGGGAGCAGTAATCACATTTGGAGTACCCGGAGGGTCAAACTCAATCTCTCCAGCATCAATCATATCCTGAATTTTATTCTTCAATATCCAGCAATTATTGGTATCATGTCCCTAACAATTAGAATGATATGCACATCGTGCATTAGGATTGTACCTGGGAGAGGTAACATTGGGGTTCTGAGGAGGGTCCTTCAAAGTGATGAGTTCACCCTTCAACAAGTGTTGCAAGGCTTGGGCCATTGACATGTTGAGCTTGGTGAACTGTCTTCTAGGCCTCTGTTGATTGCCCTGTGGTGGTTCTGGTGTTGCAGGAGTAGGATTGGAGATATGAACTTCACTCACAGATTGATGCCTCCTATTACGATCAGGTTGACCATAAACATCATTTGACTCTTTCTTCCCACTAGGGGGCTTCTTTGCAGTACTGGATGAAGAAGCACCCACTTGGATCTTGCCACTCCTTATACCACTTTCTACACGCTCTCCTGTCATTATCAACTCAGTGAAGCCAGATGATGAGCTTCCAATGAGATGACTATAAAAAGGACCATTCAACGTACACATGAACATATCCACTAACTCCCTGTCAGTTAGAGGAGGTTGTACCCTACCAGCCAAATCTCTCCACTTCTGGGCATACTCCTTGAAATTTTCTTTAGCACCCATAGACATGCTCTGTAATTGCATGCGAGTAGGGGCTAGATCAGCATTGTATTGATATTGCTTATAAAAGGCCTCAGCAAGATCATTCCAATCACGGATGTTGACACTCTCCAACTGATAGTACCATTCCAATTGAGCTCCAGACAAGCTCTCTTGGAAAAAATGGATCCACAACTTCTTATCAGCAGTATGGGGTTGGATTCTCCTGACATAAGACCTCAGATGCAGTTTGGGACAAGAAACACCATCATACACTACAAAAGAAGGGACTTTGAAACCAATGGGTATAACCACCCCAGATATCAAACTCAGGTCTTCAAAATCCAGCCCAGAAGACTTTTGCAATTCCATAGCATCCATTCTATCCACCAGCATCTTGAACTTATCTTCATTAGGATCATGATAGTAGTTAGCTTCAGAATCAGAATCCCCCATTGTGTTGTAGAGACTGCCTTCCTCTTTCTCAGACTCTTCAGACTCATAATCTTCAACTTGTTCCTTGGTCTTGACAGGACCTCTGAACCTTCTTCCCATGTTGATTAGACCTCCTGACCTTCTAGTCTTCTTGGTCTTCTTGGCCAGCAGTGTCTTCAATTCATCCTTCCCCTTGGACAAGTTCAGGATCAGCTCTTGGAACTGTGCATTTTGTGCCTGGAGATCTTTGACTGTTTGTTCAAGAGCCATTTCTGCTGAAATAAACAGCGAGAAGATAAGAAACCTGTGATGCAATGATATGGTGTACAAATGCGTATGTAATGTTTTCAAGGACCGCAGGATTTAAATTTGCTTAAACAATCAAGAAAGTAAACTTTTATTAGTAATAAATTTGTTTGGCCCTTGGGCTTACAATAAAAAATGAAATGAAATAAATACAAAAGATGGGGTTTTAAGTCTCACATGGACGTTTCCTCTTTGTGTTGAGGTATGAGTTGAGATTCCGCTCCTCGTGAAGTTGCTTTGTTAGCTCCAAGATTCTTTCTTGACTTGCTTTGTAATGAGCCTCGAAAGTATCCCTTTGCTCCTTCAACTGGATCCAGGACCTCTGTAAGTCTTCCATGTCAGTGGGCATGTCTGGATGAAGGAAGACATAAGAGGTATCTCCTTCAGCAACTGGCTCCATAGTAACTGGCAGGATGGCAGGTTATGGCATCATAAGAGTCTGAGCACGAGCTCGTACCCATCTGAGATAAGCTTCCATAGGAATAGTGTACTTGGGCTCCAGAGTCTTGCTGTCAACCTTGTTCACTTTTCCCCATGCTCGTATGAACCTTTGACGGTAACCTTGAAGATCGTTGTCGTAGTCAAACACAATACCCTGAATCAACATGTCATGAGGATCATCACTCTGAGCATAACCAAACTGTCGTAAAGCTAAGGAAGGATTGTAGGTAATACCCCCTCTTATGCCAAGGAGTGGCGCATTAGGGAACTCCCCACAACGGTCAATGATAGTAACATTCTCCATAGATCGAGAGCACCAATGAATATCTGAATGAGAGAGTGACATGATTCTTTTGGACCATCTGAATCCTTGTTCATTCTTCATCACTGATCGAGGAAGGTGAGAAATAAACCACCTAGCTAGCAAAGGTATGCAGTACATCAGAGTTCCTCGTGCCTTCGTAGTACGAGTATGAAGAGAATGCAAGATGTCTCCAAGTAATGTAGGCACTGGATTGTGACTCAGAAATATGTTGATGGCATGAACGTCTATGAACTGATCTGGATTGGGGAACAACACTAAGCCATAAATCAACAAGGCTAAGATCTCCTCAAAAGCATCATAACTCATAGCCTTCAAGAACACTGGAGCCTTCTCTATTAATGCCTTAGCAAGAATACCCTTAACTCTGCTTCTCGTTTCTAGGACAATGTCTGATTTCTTCAGATGTAGGGCTGCAGCAATGACTTCAGGTTTAGGCTCTTTTTCCAAGCCTGTGAAGGGTCTCTGATCAAGGATAGGTATGCCCAGAAGCTTGGAGAACTCTTCCATTGTAGGAACCAGCTAATAGTCGGGGAATGTGAAGCAATGGTGCTTAGGAGCAAAGAACTGAAACAGAACACTCATCATGTCTTCATTGAACCCTGAAGTGACTAGATCTAGTAAGTGACCATGCCTCTTGATGAACTGGGAGTTTTCAGAAACTTGAGAGACCAATTCTTTAAGCTTAGGAGGTATTCCTACAAAGTTGATCCTGATAGTATTCCTACGAGCAGAAGCCATGACCTGCAACAAAGAACAAAGATAAATCCTTTGGTCCTTGAAATGGTTAGTGAAAATGCTATGCTTATGATGCATGATGATGTTATGATGTTATGCTCAATCACAAACATGTGGCACACACAAACAAGTCACACAATAGCCCTAGGTTTGAAGGCTTGCATGAGGTTTAAAGGTAAGTACCCTCCCCTGAAGTTTAGTTGGTTCATCCTGTCCTACAAAAGTAACCAGGTTCTAAGGGATCTCAATATCATTGATCCTTCATAAGGGTGGTTGTTCAGTAGGCAACTTTCCTTCCAACCAAAACCCTCCAAGTTTAGAATCTCAATGAGTGTAGCATCGAGTATCAACCAACTTCAGTCTTCACCAAAGCCGGTTATCTCACTACTTTCTAAAGGCCAAGATGGGATGACTAGGGTTCTAAAAGTCAGTTAGTGTATTAACAACATATGGCAGCCTCATATTATCCTCAACTTAACTTAAGGAACATAAGCACCAACCAACAAGTCACACTAACTATGGCCACCAGATCAACCATATCGGTATACGCCGTACAGTTTCCTTGGTCTATTGCCATTTACCTAAGGTACACTAGATCCGGGTTAGGATCTTTCACACATAAGAGCACCCAACAAGTAAGTATAAAGCAAACAAGGCAAACAATTTTAAAATGATCTAATTCCTAAGGGTACCCCTCTTTTATTAACTCCCCAACAGAGTCGCCAGTTCTGTAACACGGTGGGAGAACTGACTTTAGTTAAATGTTGCGGATAGCAAGAGTCGCCACCGACTTTTATTTTATCCATAAGGAAAGGACATAAAAGAACAGGAAAGACCTTAAAAAGATTTTGAGTTCGGGGGGTAGGTTATGTAAAGGGAAGGTGTTAGCACCCTTTACATCCATGGTTATCCATGGAATCTTAGTTACTTAGCTCACTTTAAAATGTTTTTGAGAAGTGTAGTGTGTGATTATAAATTTTCTTAAGTACTTTATAATGATCCATGTACGGATATATATAAAGACTTAGTTTTGAAAATTTGTTTGAAACTGTGCAGTGTTTTTGAAATGTTTTGAAAAGGTGAGCAAGTACATAAGAGGAACCTACTCTAAGTTAAATCTTTTCTGTTCTTAAATGTCCTTCAAATGGTAAGACTATCCCTATTATTAAGGAATATGTAGTCATTACCTTGGATGTTATGAGGGACAAGTGAAGGGTCATCTGTGATTAGGCAACTGTAAGGTGTATTAGCAATTCGAAGGGACTTATCATCTTTTATTCGGAAAGGGACAAGATCATTTACGAAGGCAACCATGAAGGGACTTGATCTTATAATCTTTAAAGGGACTAGATGATATTAAATAAGATAAGGGACTTTGCTTTATACACCTTACTTCACCTTTTATTTAAGCAACATGAGAGGTAATCCTTAAAAAGTGAGATGGCGATCCAGGATCGACTTACGTGTGTGCGTGTTCAAATTTAAATATTTATCTTATAATTAGTGACCTAAATTCAATTTTAAAAGCAAATATGTTTTCACTCCCTAATTTACTAACCATAGCAATTTAAATAAATGAAAATTCTAACACTATTACATAATTTATACAATTACATTATAATAAAATAATTTAAAGAAATAAGCATATAATAAATAAATAAATAAGAAGGTTAGTAATAATAAATAAAATAAATATAAAAGAGGTTAGCATAATAATATAATATAAAAATAAATTAAAAGTTCAAACTTAAATAAATAATCATTTTTTAGAATTTGTAAGAAAAGAAATAAATAATAATAATTATATACTAATAAGTATGATTAATGGTTTAATAAATTAATTATATATACATATTAGAAATATTTAATAATTACAATTACAAAAATAAGAAATTAAAATCATAAAAGAAAATTAGTTTTTTTTAAAAATAAATAAATTAGGGTTTATAAAAAAAATTAGGTTTTTTACATATAAAAATATTAGGGTTAATTATTTAATCTAAACCTAATTAAATTATTTATCTAAAAAAAATACATACAATATTAATAATATACAATGAAATAAATATAAATAATTTTATTAATAAAGTTTGAATTTTTAAAATATAATTTTTTGAATTATATATAAGAAAATAATATAAATATTTTATTTTAGACATTTATTATTAATTAGATTAATTAAATATAATATAAACAAAACTAAATAAATGAAAAAAAATGAGAAAAAGAAACATACCTGGGGCTAGGATTCGAACCCAGGCCCTAGGCTTCACATCTCCAGGACCAACCTCCCTTCCACTGGGCTGCGCATGCGCTGGTGATAGTGAATGAGCATCAATGCGTTTTGTTTGTTAACCTGTAAAAATCATAAAAAAAAGCAAAACAACACAAAATGGCCTGGGGGGATTCGAACCCAGGACCATCAACCTCACGCGCATACACACAAACCAACTGAACCAACACTGCTTTCGTGAAATATTACGCAAATAATACATAATAAAATAAGTTCAAATTCAAATCAGATTTTTCGCGCCAAGGCTGCTTCATCTTCAACCTATTACCTACGAATTTTGATTCGAATATACCTGCGAATTCACCTGCAAATTTTCAAAACCAGAATCCTATGTTTTTTTAAACATCAATCAAATCGTAACATCAATTCAAATTAAAAGCCCAGATCAATTATACAAGTCTCATAGATCACAACCATGTTCTTAGATTTCGTTTAAAGGCCCTAAATGCTTGGTTCCCGATTTGAAGCTTCAAACCCTAGCAATGGTGAATTTCAACACAGTCCATAATAATTGAATTAAATCATCCAGAAAGTTTCTAAACATCACAACAAACACAAATCCACAGTTAGTTTTTAATATTAATGCACAAATCATTCAAATCGAAAAAATTTTAAAGATGAAGAAGATGCATTCGGTTTTCACGATTCAAGGCATGAATGAATGATGTTATGATCCAGAATCAATCCATGAACTCCAAGGAACATGTTGCAACCTTTGGTTTGTCTTGAAAGAGGCTCTAAGTATCAAACCGAATTGGTGTTTTTAGTGTGAAAATTAAAACTTTGTTCTTACCCTTGGAGGCTGCAATTTCGTCCCCCCTCATTGGCAATGTGTTTGTCTATATATATGGATTAAATTAGGTCAGAAAAATGCTATCACTCTTTGGACTTTTTGGATGTTTGAAGATTGAAAAAGATTTGTCATGAAATTTGATTTTCCTTTGATCCAACATTGCTATTTTGGGACAATCCTCATAACTTGTGTATCAATTAGATCCAAATGTTATTTATGACATTCTAGAAGCAAAATCCTTTTTCAAATATATGATTTTATATTTTATTTCAATTTAAATTGTATTTTAATGAATAAAATTCAAATAAATATGAAATAAAATATAAAAAATCAGAAAATAGGTGGGTTGGGTCGTGCTTGATGATATTGTAAAGATGGGATGGCAATTTGGTGGGCTTATTTAGCAAAAATTGGTTTTAAGGCCTTATTTGCTTCATAAACTTCCCAAATATTTCCCAACTTTGCAAGGGCACAAATCCTTCAATTTTAATGCTATCAGGGTGTTCTTAGACATTTTGGAAAGCTTAAAGAGTCCTCTAACCAACCTCTTTGGTCTCATGTCCATATCTTTTACCATTCTCAAGTTATGCTCTTTTGAAGTTGTTGACTTTTTGTTGACTTTTAAAAGGACCTATAATGTCTTAGCTCATACCCTCCAAATGAAGTATTTTTGGGCTTGGCTTGTGATACACAAAGTTGTATAGAATTCAATTTCCTTCAAAATAAGCTTTGGATGGAAATTTTTTGATGAAGCATGTGAAAGTTATGGCTGGTCAAAATTCAGTTGACTTTTCCTGTGAAAACCCTAATTTAGAAACTCCTGATTCTTGATGATCTGAAATCTCCTTGATGAATCATGATCAACCCTTGATCAAATGATGAATTTTACTTCATATACTTGATGTTGGAAAAAAATCATGAAGTTTGACTTTGGTTTGACCACAGTTGACCTCAGTTTGACTTTTTAACTGCTTTGACTGATTTTAACCTATCTGATCATCTGACTGAGCAAATCTTTTGGGAAAGTCTTGAAACTTGACATGGGAATTCTTGAACACATATAGGATGCTATGAAGCTCACTTGAAGTCTTGGAAGTCCATTTAGCTTGATAAAGGTCAAAACCCTAGTTTAGGATGCATTGCTTAGGAGAATGCATTGTCTGAGGGAATTGTCACATCTTCTGACTAATTGTGAACTTTGTGAACCTTGTGAACCTCATGAGTTGTCTTGTCTTGTGGAGGGAAAATTTTGGGGTGCAACAAAGGGTAATGAGCATCTCGTTATTCGCTCTGATTATTTCGTCGGAAGACTCTCGTCTTGTTGGTTCGGGATAATCACCTCTACCCATAGTCTTTAGTGCAATTCGACTCTTAAATCCTTTCATAGAAGAAAGGTAATAAAAAAAACACCAATCACCCGAAGCAGGCCGAACTACGAAACTCTGACTTTCCCATTGCACAAGGGAATACGTAGGCACGAGGATCTCAATCCTTGTCGAGCCCATAGGATCAATAAACCCCTTAGTTTAGCAACTAATACATAAGCATATACATCCTTTCGCGTGTGACAACTTAGATGGTTCCCATCGAGTACGATGGATGTATGGGGTGTTAATACCTTCCCTCTGCATAACCGACTTCCGAACACAGGCAATGGTTTGCGATAACCTTGTTTTATCCCTTCTTGGTTGTTTTATCTATATTTACCATTTCCCTCTTTGGGAAAAAACAAAATTAGGTGGCGACTCTCATGTCAGCCAAGCCGCGACCGCGTTCGCGAGGATCATATTTTTCGAGGTACGACACTTATATAGTCAAAAATAGATATGTTGGAGGATATTAGACTACTGAAGGAATATCGTTACATAGGGATGAAAAATCATACTACCACATCTCTCATTTTCCATAATTTAAGGTTAGTGGAGAGGTAGTGGAATAAAGCATTTCATATTGTTTATATAAGAGTAATGTTTACAATTGAGTGCTTTTTCATAAGCAAGGTAAGCAATAGACAATCAAAGAACTAGAAAGAATCATATTCACACATTATGGTAGATCAGAATTATGTGAAGTATTCTTCTTCTTTCTTTCAGGAACTTCTATATGGACAACAACCCAAGCTCTTCGTCTTGCGTGAAGTCTTCTTCTTCAAAGCTTTCACCAACTTGATTTGATATAGCACAGAAGAACTTCATCTCCTTGATTCACATAAGAAGAACATTTTGGACAATAACCATGTTCTCTTATTTCAATGATCACATATGAACACACTTTTCATTCGTGCATTTATCAATCAATTTCCATGATCATCTTCTTGTTTGTCATCTACGGCTTTAGCAGCCTTCTGCAGCATATTCAGTTGAGCACATTTATGGACCAACAACATGTGAATCAGTAGTCCGTTGTCTAACCGTTAGTTCATCTTAGTCATTTTCAACAACCACAACAACAACACATTTCTTTACATGAACATTTCCTTATATAGCCCAAAATAGATATGTTGGAGAACAGTTGACTACTTAAGGAATGTCGTTACACAAGGATGAAAATTGTACTACCAAGTCTATCCTTTTCCACAATTTAAGGTTAGTGGAAAGGTAGTGGAATAAAGCATTTTGTACTATGCACTTTCCTTGTTAACGGTAACTTTGTATTCTGAACTTTAGAGGCTTCAGATTCTGAGATGATTGAAGCATGAATAAAGAAGTGGTAACTGGGTCTGCAGAATCTCAAGTCTTTAGTGTCTTCAGAACTTGTTCACCAAAAGCCTAAGTCTTCAGAACTTCATCACTTGTCTTTGAAATCCTTGGACTTCAAAACCTTAAGTCTTCAGAGTCTTCAGAACCAAGTTCAATAAGAACTCTGTCTTCAGAGTCTTCAGCACTTGGTCTTCATTACCTCAATCTTCAGAAACCTTAAGTCTTCAGAACCTTCAGCACTTCGTTCAACAGAACATCAAGTCATAAAAGTTTTTCAGCACTTGGCCATCAGAAGATAACAACTTCAAAAACATCACTTGCTTCAGAAGTAGAACATCAAAACCACGCACATAACAGAATCCAAGAGAGCATTCCAATAATAATATACAGTCATCTAAGGATCTTTCTGATTGTGATCAGATATAGAAGCACCCTTTCTTCTTTGGCACGCAGATGACTTGTGTTACACATAATAACTCGTATATGGTCTTTAATGATCATCTGAATTCTGTTGTTAGATCTAATAACTTCTTTAACATGATTTGCACAATAACAAACATTAGAACATCAAATTATTCTTACACAAATACTTGATTGATATCATCAAAACATAAAGATAAGATACATAACCAATTCTTATTCTTACAGTTTTAACTACTCTAATACTCACTCTCACTAATACTCACTCTCACGTGGCTAAATTTAAAATGCAACATTAGTCATTGCTCTCATTGCCATAAACTTTTGGTTAATTCACCAATTATATCTTAATAATGCATTCTTGTATGATGAATTGCAAGAAGATGTATATATAATAGTACCTCATGGCATCACATCATCCAAACCTAATCAAATTTGCAAGCTCATTTAATCATTGCATGGTCTCCAATAAACAATTGGAAAGTGGTACGAAAAGATCACCTCCTTATTGATTGAACATCATTTCCAGCAAAAGAATTATGACAATTCCTTATTCATTAAAAGAATACTTGATTCATTTGCTTTTTATTAGTTTATGTATATAATAATATCAAATTTGTGCTACATAATACCTTTCAAATCAATAATCTTAGTTAGCTCATTCCGAGCATGGAATTTCTGTGTCAAAGAAAAATATTCTTTGGACCTTATCTCTGCTACCACATATGAATTTCATTGATTGCTTTACCTACTCATAGATTTGTAGGTCATATGTTCCAAACCACCCCTGATATATTTCTTTCCCTTAACAAATAAAGGTTCACTAGCCTCCTTACTTTTTCTTTCTCATTCTTTCACTTAACTAAAAACAAAATTTTAAGATGCAATTATCATACTTTCACAAGATATTTACCACTAACCAAAACTATTTAGAATTTAGTATTAAGTAGTCAAGTTTTATCAAATTAAAGTCAATAAATACTTTAAACATCTAGTATTTTTATTTAAAATGGACACTTATCACATCTAAAACCACAATCTCAAAATTCTCGTATCACTCAAATTGAAATTTTTATAAGAAAATATTTATTAATTCTCTCAACTATAAATTTTATATGAAAAATTATAAATTTTTTCATGACACAATAATCCAAACCTCCAATTGATCATAAATACTACCATTATTGTGATAGTAAAATAAGTAAATTAAACTTATATTTATAATAATTTTCCACTTTTCCTTTTATTTATCCCATATGATATATGTCTCGATTAAGTACCTATTTTGAAACAAAAGTATGTGACACATTGAAAGTTAGAACACTCAAGCGTTTATTAAAAATAATAATAATAATAATATTTTCATTATTAAAAATATACTGTTCAAACTAAAATTATTGTCTTATGTTATATCATTGCAATTTATTAATGTATTTTAAGTCAATATGAATGACACAAATAACATATAAGAAATGAGGTGTTTATCATATACTCTCACACTCTTTATAAATGTTATGAAAATCTAAAAATATTTTTCTGAGTAAATAAATTTCAATAATTTAAATATTTGAAATTATGAGAAAATTTTGAGGAATTTCCATCTTTCCTAAAAAACCAAAGAAATCTTTAGTAATTTTTTTCTTGAAAATTTTGTGAATTTATCACAACTTTTCATTGCTCGTAACATTTAGAATGAATATTTTTTTCATATATTTAAATGCTTACATTTTGTACTCTAGTTAAAGTATGTAAAACAAAAATAAACATACATATATTCTTAGAACCACCCAGCACTAAGATTATTAGAAGGTCAAATATATATTATGATTAACGTATGTTAGACGATTCCTATGTCCGCATGGAATCTAATTACATGTATGTATGTTAGAAGATTCCTATGTCCGCATGGAATCTAATTACATGTATCTAATTGTTATATATTAAAGTTAAATTATATTCAAATGAAAATTCTGATATAATTGTTTGTATCCTGTGTTATTTTATAAAATATTTCAATCTGAAATACATAATAATCAAGATTATAGATTTTTCATGTTTAAATGCAATATTTATGCATATTTTTTTGTATGAATTTATAATTAGTTGTGTTCCGTGTCATTTTATAAAAAAAATTATATAATAGTGAAAAAATGGAATATAATCAATTTACTATCTATCATTCAAAATTCTATTGTACGATTTTTCAAATTTGTCCTTTTCGATTTTTCAATTTACACTAACATTTGGACATTTAGGTAATTAACAAATGTCACAATTAAATCTCAACCAAATCTCTATTTGCATGCCACATGTCACCCCACCAATACACAAACACTCACCTTCTCTCAATTTCAAATTTTCATATTTGAAATTTAAATTTGATTTTTCTCTCTCTTAAGTTTCATTTCTTATTTTCATTTTTCACTCAAATCTCTATTTTCTCTCTCTTTCTCATATCTCTATTTTTCTTTTCCTCTCTCTTATGTTTTTAGTGGAGCAGAGGATTTGTCTCACTTCAATAATGACTCAGACATACAATTAATATTTTATCTCATAAATTATAATTAGAAAAATATCTATTTTATTTTAATTAATTAATTCAGATCACTATCAACAACATATCTATTTTTTTTAATTAACAATTGTTTTTATTCGAAAGATAAAAGTATTATTTTCAAATGTACACAAATATTTATGGGCAACTATCAGCAACATGCCTATTTTTTTATAAATAAAATAACACTATATATTTATCTCACGGGTCACTATGAACACAATATCTATTTTATTTTAAGTAATCATTATCTTAATTTAAGAGACAAAATCCTTATATTTAAATATCAATTTTTATTATTTTTCATCTCATGATTTTTTTTAATAATTATTTAATAGAATTAAAATTGTATAATTATTGTTCATTTTACAATTAATAAATCATTTTAAATTTTTGCGTTTGTATCTGTTTTGCATTTAATAATTATTAATTTTTTTCATCTCATAATTCCCTTTTTTATATTTTAATTGAATTGATTTTACATAATCATTGTTCATTTTAAAATTAATAGTTAATTTTAAATTTAAATACATTTATAAATACATTTTATATCGTATCAAATTTACATATACCCGTGCGGGAGCACGAGTATCTTACCCGTTATCTTCCGTATTACATCATTGAAAACAATATATATGTTTGTTTTTATGAGGAATTTATTAGGACGTGTCCCGTGTGTAACACCCCAAAATTAGGACCTGTCCCGTGTGTAACACCCGAAAATTTGCCCCCTCCGATGAATTCAGAATCTTGGTTACGTGGCCATCAATAACTTCACCCACTTATGCTCTTGCTACTTGGTTAGTGTTTAACTTACTTGCAACATTCATCATGGAATTAAAGAATGTGATTTGAATTAAGGGTGAAAAATGCATGACTCAAGTTCACTCGATTCTAGATATCCATTTCGAATATGAGTCGTTAACTATTTTCCACATCCATTTTCCGCTTCAATCTAATTCACATTAAACCATTTTTAATTCGTATTTACCGTCCAATTCATCCCATGATTTTGCCATAGCTGTATCCTATTTTACTAACCAAATTCATTCACTTATCCATATCAAACCATAACCATTTTCTTTTCTCTCTTTTTCTTTCTCCAATTTAAATCATTCATGAAAGGCCCATTACCATAATCAAATCTCCATTCAAATCCATATACAATTCATTCAAGAATATTCATTTGAAAATCCAACTAATCCATATACATTAGATCCTTCCATTATCCAAAAGCCCATGGTCCTATCCAATTTGTTACAAAAATATTGAAAGAGAAAAAGGAAATTCAAATGGTCCATTAGAAAATCCAAATTCTGCTAGGAAAGTTTCTACAATAAACCACGATACCTAACAGAATGCAGAAGAAGAAAAATAGATGGAAAACTCTATATGAGAAACTTCAACCAAATTCAATTAAATTTAGCTACACAAAAATCAGTTAAAACTAATATAACAGAAAATACAGTTAGAAAATGAGAACAAAGATCAGAAAGATACGCAAACTGAATACAACAGGGAAAGGAGAAAACGGTTACAAATCATCAACAAAAATAACATAAGTTTTTCCACAATCTTCACCCTCCCGAATCATCTATTCATATTCAACAGGAAAATCTCAAAAACCCTCTTCAATCTTTCTTCAATTCCTCTCTTCATGAATCTTCATTCTGCAATCTCCTTCACTTCAGTATCTTCTCCATCATCTCCAATTTATCTCTCACCATTCTACAACTGCATCAATCAACCTCAACCAATACTCTTCAATCTTCCTCGCAAGAACTCTGCAACCTGCAATCCATAATAACATCGTGTATCGAAAATAATCCACAATACAATTCATGATGTGATTCACGGTTTCGGTAGTATCAACAACTACAATACAACACGAATCATAAAAAAGGGAGAAGAGGAATTCAACTCAACATTGCGAATCAGATCAAAATCGCAGATAAGCAGAATGACTAGAATCAATATTACCTAAGGTTGACGACGAGAAGCATTCTCGCCGGCGATGTGATTAACAGACGAAGCGCGAAGGAATCACTGCGCAAAAGAGAACCTATCAACGGTGACTTGAGTTCTTGAGAGAGTGAATCGCGGTGATGATTGGTCGTGGAGTGAGGGCTCTACCGATATTGAGAAGGCGCAGTGAAATGGTGAGATCGTAACGAGGAATGTTAGGGCGACAAAGACTATTGAGGAGGATGAGAGCCAAAGTTCAGAGGCAAAGTAGGTCGTGTTTTTCCGGATGGTGTTTAGCTCGTTCTTGTATTCTTCAAGCTGAGAGGGTGAAGAGAGCGAAAACGACGATGAAGAAGCCATGGCGGAAGGGATTTTGGGGTTGATGGTGACGATCGACGAACGACGTTTTTCACGGTGCAGCGTTAGCGTTACGACGGTGTTGTTGAGAGAGACAAAGAGATAAAAGGCTATGTAGAGAATGCATATGTGGTATGGAGCATGAGGATATCACTTGTTGTTCAGCTTATTAGTTCACAAGAATTGGACCGGGCTTGTTTCTCAAAGACTCCATGGAATTTCTATTCACACCACCCATTTCTTATCACACATCCTTACAAGATTCTTCAAGGAAATGGGCTCAGCCATGCTTTCTACTATCTACACTCTCTAATTCCTCAAACACCTCGCTATGTTTTCATCATTTTTAATTGTTAATTAATTTTATTGTAGTAATTGTTAATTAATTGTGGTTAAGAATAATTGTTACTTAATACTTATAGTTAACATACTAATTAATTTCTTGTTAATTTTTTATTGTTGATCTTTGTAGATTTTGATTAAAGTGAGGATTAATTTTGGATTAAAGTGTTCATAAGCTTTTTGATCGACATTGATCGATTTCTGTTATGGTGGAGCTTCACAAAGCAATTATGGAAGATGAGCATTTATTTTGCTTATGGGAGATTACAAGATCTTGCACGAAGTTTTTGGGTTTCTTTTATGTGAAGAATCGACACTTCAATCAAGTAAGAAATCTCGACTTTCTCCACTTTAACGCATCATTTTAGTTTGTATGTGGCTTAGGATCATATAATGTAAGGTGCATATTGAGCCCTCCCACCTGAGGAATTGAATTTATTTGTGATTTATGATGACATGTGTCGATATTGGAGATTAGGGATTAGGTTACGAATGATAGAATTCGCTTCCTTTCACTCCTAAAATCACCATTTTTTGTCTGTTTTGTCACAATTATTAAAAATAGTTTTGGGTGTGATAAAATTCTGGAAAAATAATGAGTGATCATTATTCTCTTAATTAATTTGTTTTATTCAAGATTTGAATGCTTTTAGTAATTAATTTGGATTTTTGATCACAAGCTATCCCAAAAGACATTATTTTGGTTTAAGGGACCAAAGACAATTTTTTCCAATAGGTGTGAGACATGTTTTTGTGTGTGATTAAACACTGGAATTTGTGACATTTTGATGCTACTTAGGAATTTTTTTCATAATTTTTGGTGCCAATTTGGATCTACTTTGTGGAGTTGTTTTTCGGCGATCATGCGTTGTTATCTTGCTCATTTAGTAAATTGTTTTGGCACTTTAGTGCATAATCTTGTGAAATCCTTTTAGACCATGTAAGCTACTGACTTCATAATTAGATGGATTTAATTTCATAATTTTTCAAGCATTTTTGCTATTTTTCATGTCACCTAGATTATAGGTCCATTTTTGTGCTTACTTGCTCCATACCCTAGATGTTAGGAAGACATTCATCCCATTTGCTTGAGATAATCTAGGGTAGACTTTAGGAGTTAATTATAGGTTACTTTTAGGTTCTTAATCCCAATTATTGGTCACTTTTTTAGCGATGTTCATTTGGTTTGTCTTGGTGTTTCAAAGTGCATACTTATTTGAACTAGTTTGACCTAAACTTGTTTCTCTTCTCTCCTAAATGTTAACATGACTTGAATATAAAGCAAAAATGGCTATCCATGAATTCTAATTGAACCTTATACCTTGTATGCTACTGAACCATAATCATCTCATGCATATTCACATGGCATTCATCCTTAACTTGCATCATTCGTGATCTTATGCGACATCACGTTCATTTCTTCTCACATCTTCTTCTCCTAGCTCCATATGCTTAAACCATTGCATCCACGATGGTATGTTTATTCATCTACATTCATATACATTCACTACTGACTTTGATACTCCTTTTATGATTTCATTCATGCTTGTATGCCATATACACTCTTACTTCATCCATGAACTCTAATTTGCATTCATGTGAACTTAGGTGAACATTTTGTACATAGTTTGACATAGTTTGAACTTGTGAGGTATCCTAGCATCCTTGGAGACCTATATCATGTAACTACTAACTTTAGCAGTAATATAACCTTTAGGTACCTTCACCTTTAGACTTAGGTCTTATTTTAATCCATAGTTCCATTCTAGGAAGTGTGTAAGGTTTAATTGCCTTTATGCTTTGTCTTTGTTTCCAATATGCAAATTATTTTGGTACTAACCTTTGTTCTGTAGGGGGTTAAGGTAAGCCATATACAACTTCTTCCTTTATCTCTTTATACTTTCAAATTGTGTTTACATTGTGTTTTCATTCAACTTTCTCCATCTCACTTTAGCTTGAACTTCTTTAGGATTTAGTACATCATTAGGACATAGTTTATAGTTGTTTGATCTTAGGATCTTAGAACACCTTAATATGGTTTAGCTACCTACTTTATAAGTTTGTTATTATTTAATATCCTTAGGTTTAGGTCTTAACCTTAGTAAGCCCTTAGTGCTTTTCCCTTAGCTAGTTTGAGCTTTACTTGTGTTTATGCTTTCAATATTCATTGTGAAGCTAACCTTTGTTTTCTAGGGAGGTTAAGGTAAGCTTTATTCATACAATTTATTTACTCATCTACTTTAAGCTTTCAAATTGTGTTTGTCTAAGCCCTTTAGGATTTTTTTTGCACAACTTCATTCTTTCCCTATTTAGAAACAACTTAACTTCTTTAGAGAAGTAAGTTGCTTTCTAATTTCCTTTTCTTTTCCTTTTCTCATTAGGATTAGAAGATTGACCACAGAAACCATAGGGTCTCCCATGAAATAAACAACTTAGGGTGAGTCTTAGTTCCCCTAGTTTTTATCCTTTTTCGATTTGAGTCCTTCTTTCTCATCTCAAAGAAAATCAAAACACCTAATAAAGGTCGAGCTTTCTCTTGCGCCAGGAGACTTTGCCATGGGGTACTTACACGTGTTCCATGTTGGGTAGAGGTGTAAGGAATCTACCATGATGAAAAAGTATTATAATGGAGATTGTTTCACAAACAACAAAAGAAAAACACTTCTTTAAAAGACAGTTAACAAATAACACATGTCTTTTCCTGCAGGAATTCTCTTCTCATCATACTCACTCTCAATGAAAGGACTCACTTCGACATGTCTCTTTGCAAGACGGTAACACACTCGTTCAAGGCGAGCCTGCAACACCTGAGTATAGACATAAGCAGTTCAAGCCATAAAAAAACACAAACAGAGTTTCCTCCTTAGTTAGGCGAACTACGTCGACTCTGATCCTCATTTTCCCGATGAGGTATGTAGATAGTGGGGTAGGACCCATTCGAGCACACTCTTTATTTTCCCTACATTTCCCCTTTTCTTTTTGTTCTCTTTTCCAGTTCCCTTTCTTATTCCAGTTCCAGTTAGTAGTTTTTTTGTTCAGCAACATCTTATTTCTCACCCTTTGAAACAGACTAACAAGCGTGGATAACGTCGGGTACGACGGACAATCTGGGGTGTTAATTCATTCCCAGGTCGTAACCGACTCCCGAACACAGTTCTTTGGTTCGCAAGACCTTGTCCTTTCCTTTTTCCTTAGGTTTGTGCAACATTACATTTCCCATTCATTCGGGATAAAAATGCCTGGCTGGCGACTCTACCTTTTTCGCACCACTTTCGCGTTTGTACTAGGATGAAAATCCCGGGAGCGACAGTTGGCGACTCTGTTGGGGATAGAACCTAGAATCTCTGGTATCCCCTTTGAGAGTCAATCCTAGCGTTTGTCGTTTTTTGTTTCCTTGGGTATTTAGTTGTTTTTTGTTGTGTGCTTTAGTTTAGCTTTATTGCTTTTATTTATAACTTTACTTTACAACATTTATTTACCGCTTTCAATATTTATTTTACATGCATCATATATATTGGACTGTCTGGTTTGGATTTTTTCTATGGGATGGGGTTACTGTGAGATGAGCTTGTAACTGGAGCTCGAGTGCACCCTAGGACTTAGAGTGGACAGTCACTTTGGCTTCATGGCATTTTGCTATGTTGGTAGTAGTGAGTTCCACACCCTGACTTGCGATCGTCTTGGAAGTGTTTTGATACAATAATCTTTCTTGGATCATTACACGACCTCGATAGTTATGTGCATCTAGGGACCGATCATTGAGGACCTTTGTGGAAACATCCCTCTCCAGTGATGACAGTGGCAGACCACATTTGTTGGCAAACCCACTCGCATCTGAGGGCCCACAGGGAACTCACATAGGAAGGCCTAGTTCTCTTATAGGAACCCAGTCAAGACAAATTGTTCGTATGACGATAGTAATGTATCCCAAAGGCTGAATGTACTATTGTTTCTCGATTCAGTGCTTGAAGCTAGGAACTTATGAGGGATGCTCGTTTTTCCCTGACTCAGCTGAGACCTCCCTGAGTAGTACATAATGCTAAACCGATTCCCTGATTTGGTCATGAGCCATTTCTCGGAAATGGTGAACGTATTATTGCTATTCGGCTTTGAGAGTCTGTGATGTTGACCCGAGGTAGCACACCCGTGAGATTGGGAGGGGTTACAGGTTTGCAAGAACCTTAAACTTTCAACATACTCGCTTCACCAGTGTTACTTTGTGATATGATCCAGTTCCATATGGTCCTCTGGTTTTGAATTCTGGAATTTCTGTACAGAGATAAGGTTATTTTAACTCTTCACAGACACTTGGTTATCTGATCAACACCAACATCAGACCACTGATCACATGTATGCTGCATACATGACATCATATCATTCTAACACACATGTTCAGTTATTTCCGAGGATATCATATCTGAATCATGTTATTGGATTTCTTCTGTATCAAAAGGTGAAAGCAAAGCAGATAGATTCCTCATAAATAACCAAACATGGCATTCTCTTACATCCTTGCATTCATAACAGGTGTTCAAAGACAGATCATTATCCTGATTTGGTTTCTCATCAGAATGGCCAACTTGAATCACAATCTTCAAGACTTGGATTTGGAACAACTCCAGGCGGAGGTTACCAAATGAAGACCCAACTGGGGTAATTCAGGGAAGATGTGATAAATTTATTTTAGAATCAGAAAGTGCTGAAAGAGGAAGTCAACCATATGAAGACTCAGATGAGCTTGGTTATGAAATCCTGAATGCATTGTTAAGGAAATAAAGTTATTTTCATCCCTAGTGAGGGGAACTACGTCGATCTAATTCTTCATTAGTCAATGGAGATACATAGGCAGGAGATCGCGTGAGATCTTTGCGAGGGTCACACCCTAAATTTTACCCCTAAGTTTCATTCACGCATTTGTCTCATCATTAATGTACATTTGTGTATACTAGTTATTTTGGATTTGCAACAAGTTTTTAAGTGGTCTTATGAATCGTGTGACTCGAGGTTCCTCTTTTCAGGTGTTGTTAGTCTAATCACCATTTTTCACTTCAACCTTTCATTTCAAATTGTCAAGTTTATTTCCAAATTTATTTTAAATTCAGTTTTGAATTTTCATGTTTATATTCCAATTTCCATTGCAAATTCAAATACCATTTATGTTTCTAAATTCCATTTCTTTTCCTTTTTTTTTAATTTCAATTTTAAATTCCATTTCCAAGTCACATTTTCTTTTCCAAATTTTAGTTCATAATTTTCAACTTCTTTTCCAAGTTTTCAATTTCAAATACTAGATGTAATTTCCCTTCCAAATTCTATTTCAAGTTATAATTTAATTTCTAATTTCATTCCTAACAAATTCAAATTCATGTACAAGTTCTCAATTCTAAACTTCAATCCCAAGTTTTTTTTTGTCTTCTTAAGTTCTAAGCCATGTCCAAATTGCAAATTTCTAAGGCATTGTCAAGTTCAAGTCTAATTCTAAATCCATTTCAAGTTATTAATCCTATCACCAATTTCATGTCAAATTTCCATGTTTCCATAATCAATTTTCAAATTTCTTCCGAATTCAAGTGCTAAATTTTCAATTCCAAATTTCATTTTTAGATTCAATTTCTTCAAGTTTCTATTTCAATTATTATTTCAAAGTTCCAATTCTTTTTCAAAAAAAAAACATTCCAAATATCAACTCATGTCAAAAAAAAAAATTCTCAAAGTTTAAATGTCAAAGTTTCAATTTCTCTTCCAAATCCAAGACAAGATTCAATTACAAGCCTAAATTCCAAGATTACAAATCTAAGGGCAGCCTTGATTTTTTATCCTTCTTCATGTAAGGCCTTAATGTCAAGAGCCACCTTGGTGTAAAACTTTCAAGTCCTCATCCAAGCTTTCGCTAATGTACATGAAACAAAAAGTGAATTGTAATTAAAAATCATATCATAAGCAAATTCATCATAGTTCATAGGTAATCATGCATTCGAGAATTTAATTACAAACAATTCATTCATTAAATTCATCAAAAAATCATATCATAAGCAAATTCATCATAGTTCATAGATAATCATGCATTCGAGAATTTAATTACAAACATTTCATTCATTAAATTCATCAAAAAATCAAATTCAAGTTCATACTATCATATCATGTTCTAATTCAAAGCATATCATTATTCTAATCCAATTCACATCAGCATTCTAGTTCTAATTCATTCACATATATCATTCATATCATTTTACATTTTTTTTTGTTTTTTTTCATAATTTCACAAAATCAGTACAAGAAGAGGGGACCATTTTCTCTCTACAAGCAAACAAAAACCAGCAGAACAACTTCAGCATAACAGCCCTCAGCAGCAGCAGGTCTACTACATTGCACTCCCTCCCCACTACAACAAACTTCAGACTTTGTCCCCTCCCCTCCAACCCTTCACCTACAAGTTTTCATAGTACAAATTTTCAAATAAAAAAACCTAATCAGTCCCTATTTATACCAGTCACTATTTCATTCAAAGAAAAAGGATCACTATACACAAACACCCTAGCCATATCCACAGTTATGCTGCATAAACTCATCCAAAAAAAACTCTCCTTCATCACTACGAACCTGAACAACCCAACACCTCAACCTTTAAACCTTCAAAAATAAATAACATTAATCTGCAGACCCCTCAACATTCCCTAAACAATCCACACCATCTTAAATACAAGAACCTTCTGTAAGCTCAAACCCTTTCCTTTACGACTCAAAAAGAACTCACCTTTCAATCTTTTCATTACTCAAACTTATAACAAAAACAAACCACAAAATCTTCACCCACCTTATCCTTCAAGCACCGCCGAACCACCCTCACCTTCAGAACCTCTGAACCCGCGGGCGACGTCCAACACAATAACAAAACCACAACAACACTCAGACGCAACAAGGCAATAAGACACCATAAAAGAAGGAGAAGGAGAATAGTGGAAAAGCACCAGAGTCAAAGAACGAGTACCTGAAAAGAGCGTCGCCGGAAAAGCATCACCGGAACTACTTCGGCCAGGTAATCTCTTTCACCTTCTCCTTTATTCGATTTTATTGCTTATTTGTGTTTTCCTTTACCAATTGCATAATCTTCATCATTGTGGTTTTTTTTTATTGTTTTAGGGTCTGAGTTCTAGGCTTTTGAATTGAAAGTTTTTTTTTGGTTGAGATTTGAAGGTATTTGTCGTGAGAATTGAGACAAAGAGATGAACGGATATTAGGGAGCGATTGAGAGATACTGAGGGGAGGAAGGAAAGAAAATGATTGAGAGAAAAAGACAAAGAGACCGAAAGTTCTGAGTGAGAGGGATAAGGGTTTTGATCGTGAGAGAGATAACAGAGAGAGAGAGATGCAGACGAGAAAAATAAGAGTTTTATTTGTATCGTTCATTATTGGTTTCTTTTATTTGTTATCATTGTTGTTTATTAGTATTAATTTCATTCAAAGTTTTTTTTTTAAATATATATTTTAATGATTAATAAAAGAAAAAATGTATAGCAAAAGATATGAACAATATAGGTAGAGTAACTTTTGATTTTTTTTTAGTATTAGTTTTCAAAAGTTTAAAACAAATAATCTTATTTTATTTTATCTTAGTTTTTTTAGAAAATCAAATAGAGTAGTTTATCTAAATTTTTAGAATATTTAGTATAATAATTATTAGTAAAAATCTAGAAAAATCAGAATTTTTTTTAAACTTTTGTATTTAATCTAATTTAGTTGGTTACTTTTATTTAGTTTTCGCTTAACATATCTAAAAATATCAATAAAAAATATTTTCTCCTTTTTTTGTGATTAGGTATAAAAAAATTATTTTATTTCAAAACTTAGGTTTCATTATTAATCTCCATTTGTTTTTCTTTAAATATATTTAAAAATAAAAATAAATATTTTTCCTTAATTTTTATATTTATCCCTTTGTCTTAGTTTTTTTATCTTAATTTTTTTCTATATCTAAAAAATATCCAATAAGAATTATTTATATCTAAAAAAAAAAGTATGTTTAGTTTCTAATATCAAAAAATATTTAAAAATATGTTAACTTTTTTTCTTTATAATAATAAAAAATTTAAATAAATAAAAAAGATAATGCGTTTATTCTCATTTACTCTTTTAGATATTATTATAATTATCATATTTATTGTGTTTTCATTATTTTTAGATAATGTTATAAAAAAAAAGTTAATACATTTATTTTCTTTCCTTAATTTTAGATATTATTATTATAAAAAAAAATTCAAATCAAAACCAACCAATATACTTATTCTCTTTCCTTATTTTTAGATATTGTTAGAAAAATAATAAAAAAAGGTTAATACATTTTTCTCTTTCCTAATTTTTAGATATTATTAGAAAAATACAAAAAAAAAATTCTTACTTTAGACTTTTATTTATTTATATAGTTAAGTTTTAATTTTGTACTTAGTTTTTTCGTTATTTAATTTCTATTTATGATTTTTCTTAATATACCTAAAAAACCAAAAAAAAAAACTTTATCTTATTTATTTCTCAATTTTGGTTTCTTCTAAAAAAACATTTCTTTTAACTTTACTAAACTTTTGTTATTAAAAATTGTTATTATTTTTATTATTATTTTAATTTTTATTTATTACTTTCTTTAAGTACATCTAGAAAAATAAAGAATAAAAAATATTTTCTTCTATTTTGTCTAATTATTTTCAAAAATCAATTTTTTCTTTTTTTCAAACTTAAGGTTTTAAAATTTATTTTCAATTTATCTTTTTCTTTGAAAAATCTAAGAAAATAATATTAAAAAAAAATTAATGTCTTTTTATTCGTTTTTAATTAGTTGTTGGGTAGTTTATGTTTGATCTATTTAGAGGTGTCCCATTAGCTTGAGAGGTTTAATTTTAGGTTTATCTCTTAGTGATAGTTTTTATTTTAAATTTTTTTCATTATTTTGGTTGTATGTATTGCTTGATTTTATTTCGCATCATGACCATATATTTGTTAAGATAAAATTGATAGCGCACATTAATCTTCAAGATAACAATCCTTGGTCCAACTCCAAGTTGAATTCACATACACTTCACTCACACACGTAAGTCGGTCGTTCTATGTTCGCCATCCGCACAGTCTTTACACTTCACAGCTTTCCAACTTAAGCAAATTGACGCACTGCGTTTGTTTTCCACCTCAGCATTCTCGATCCATATATCGAGCCATAGCCCAGTTACTAAGCCTTTTATCTAGCATTTCCATTTACTTCATCCAGTCTATTTTTTTGCAAGTAGCAACCTATGCCTTAGACTTAGGAGCTTGCACCCTCATTTATTTGCTTCTTTTTTTTTGCATTTCAATCCAAAAGGGAAAAAACTCATGCAGTTGACTCAATGTCATAGGAAGTTTAGCCATTCCTAGTTCCTTTTCAACCTTAGCCATTAGGAATTTTTATTTTACAACTTTTTGTGACTTTGCTAAAGTCACGTGAGTGTTTGCCATAATACTTACCTTCCCCCGCGAACCTTGAGCGTAACCAAGTGTTCGTTAATCCTTAGGAGAACTACGAGTGCTCTGATTCTATACCCGATACGTTGGCATCAATGCGATGTTGTGCGAGCACCATTAGAAATAAATGCCTTAGGTTCCCTTAGTTTTAGCAAGCAATAAGTAACAATAACACAAATATTCACAAGTGGTTCCCGTAGGATACTGCAGATGCTTAGGATGCTAACACCTTCCCTAGGTATAACCAATACCCGAACCTAGTTTCTCCTCATTTAGGGTTTTTACGATCTTTTTCCCTTTTTCCCTTTGGATTAAATTAAAGTCGGTGGTGAACATAAAAGTTTTGCGATTCAAGCTCACTTAATAGCTTGGTATCCGATTCTCACCGCAACAGTGAGCAACCTTATTTATTAACTTTATTTATCAACCTCTTCCCTCTAGATGTTGTTTGTCGGCATCCAACCTCAGCTTCCCAAGAGAGTCCTAGGGGTAAAGCATATGGGTAAAGTTTAGAGCTGCTTGAGAAGAAGTTTGATCCTATTCTGAGGCCGTACGCGCAACAGGTTTCCTCATTTGCTCAAATTAAAATGGTTGAGATAGTCGCATCAGGATCACCTCCGACAAAGCTTCGTTTGGCGTTTCAACACCGAATGCCATGTATGACTACCATTATGGGGCACCTGGCCATTTAATTGAAGATTGCAAGTCTTTCAGAGGCAAAGGTAAAGACACTGTCTTGAATTTGACTGACTCTAAGACTATTGTGTTCACGCCAGGAAGAAGGTGGGAATATGGAACTAAAATAGTAATGGAATGAACATCCAGGCTACTGACTACTGAAAGTCTTTGATAGCAATAAGTCTAGACGGAATCAGGCCTCCTCAATAATGGCAACCACTATGTGAATACTAGATGCAAGTACCACTCGAGGGCATTTAAGCATACAATTGACAACTGCAATGTGTTCAAGCACAAGGGGGGAAATTTGATCAATTCAAAGGTAATTATACCAAACAGTCTGCCCATACATGGGAATCTCCTCATCAAATTGAGTACCCTGTTTGCAAGGGCATCTTCAGAAGCAATAAGTCCAAACGAAGTCAAGTCTCCTCAATGATAGCAATGTTCAGCTTCTTTACTGCATTTTCATTTGTAGTTTCTTTTATTTGTTTAAACATTTGTATGCATGCATGAAACTTATTTGTTTTTGAATGATAATCATAATAAAATTCACATGTTTTTCTTGAAGTAATCCATTCACATTCACTCATGATTTTGTGTATGTGCATTGCAACACCAACTGTTATGTTTAAACTCTATGAGGGAGAATGAAGAAATGAAAATGCAAAAATCTCTGATTGTGTGCTTTTGAGAAAGACCTTATTGACAATGTACATGCATTGTTTCAAATACTAAACACTAGAGATATAAGGGAGATAAACCATCGCCAACCCATTTGAGCCTCGAAGTAGGAGTTTCTTTTCGCATGAAAAAACCCTAACACATAACCCAGGGGCAGGGTAGGTGTCAACTAGTTGGATTGGGCATTCAGACTTTCCTAAAGGAGTGCACATCTGAGGATCCATTACCTTTCGTTATACCAAATCAAGAGGTCCAAAGACCAGAAGCCACAATGGTTATCCCAATCAAGAGGTCCAAAGACCGGAAACCACAATGGTTATACTAATCAAGAGGTCCAATGACTGGAAGCCACAATGGTTATCCTTCATCGACCAAAGAAGGAGGCAGTCACAACCCTCACAAAGCAATCAAGACAACTAGTGTCACACGATTTGTTCACAAAAAAGAATCGCAAAAAATAAAGAAATGAAAAAGCCCGTTAAGTCGAAACTTGAAAACAAGCGACTTGGGAAAAAATTAGGGCATCCCGTTGGACTTCACAATCAAAGATTCCAAAGAATCAGTCCAGGAAAAAATTAGGGATAAGAAAAAGAATGAAAAAGTGAAAGACAAAAAGGATTACACAAGAAAGATCCTCAAGCAAGAAAAAAGTCATGTGATACAGACACAAGAGACAAAGGGATGCCTTACTCCAAACGATAACTTGATTGGTGCTTGAACAGTTAGTGTCAATGGTTCCTCAACCATCACGAAACCCTTTTTGAAAGGTAAGATCTTGTGCCAAGTTAGCTGAACATAGGAATGAGGACATCACGAAGAGGGGTGGGAACAAATAAACTTCGATCCTGTATCATTTGTTTCTATAACCGTGAACTAGGCCACGATACAACCCTCAAAAGTCCTAACTGAAACAGGGTTATTTTGAGAGCGTACTACCATGAGACCATGTTCCCGACTCCTATGAGTTGTGCTGAAAGATCTTTGTTGGTGTTGCATGTACACACTTTCATAAAAATCAATGTCGTATCTCAACCAGTGATTCACTCACAAAGGTTTGCAACACCTTTTAAATAAAAACTTCAAGATTAACATGTGTGTTGCATTAGAATTTTCATTCTCAGAATACACATTTTCTGCTTGCATATATTTTTTTGACATCATAGGAGTTCACATATGAAAATTCAGTCCAGAAGCTTAATCTTGCCAAGTTGAGAAGTCTGAAACTTCTAAAGGACAATCACATCGAGATGCACTTTTCCAAGAAACTCCATTGAGTAGGGACTTTCCCAACCAGTCGTGGTAAGAGCCAACCAATTTGGGGCAGTTACATCGAGCAATCTCTCCAAAGTTCGGCCAAACTGGGGCAATCACTTTGAGATCAAATCTCTCAAAGAGCCATTAGTCTGAGACATTCATTCAAATTTCAGCCAAACTGGGGCAATCACTTCAAGATTCAAATATCTCCAAGAGCAATCAATCTGGGTATTCACTCGAAGATCAGTCATTCCGGGATGAAACTACTCAAAGGCTCGCACTGGGGAAGGCCACCCAAGAGCACTGAGAGTTACTCTCTCCCAAAGACAATCAATCAGAAGCAACCTATCCATGGTTCAGATACTGGGGCAGAATATCTCACAATGATATGGGATTTTTCATGAATCCTCGCGAGGCAAATTCCTTCATAGACCATGCAATTTAGGGCAGTTATTTCGAGATCCGACGAATCTCTCCAAGAGTTTGAAGACACTGGGGTATCTCGGATGCCATATGTTTTATTAAATCCTCTTGAGACAATTTCTCCTGATATACCTTTAGTCTGAGACAAGTTGAAAATTGCAAGGAGCCATTGTTCGCTCATGACCAGTAGGTAGTCGATCAACCCAAAGGCTGGAAGCATAGCCATTACCAGCACGAAACATCAAGGAGTTTTTTCCTTAACAGGCTTAATTGATCATGATTCCTTAACAGGCCTCATCGGATTATCTTTTCTCCAATAGAGCAACAAGAAAAGGGTTGGTACTTCCTTGGAAGTGGGTGTCATTATTAAGAGATACTTTATATTTTCTCATACCTAGAATGAGACGTTTTATATCTCTCATCCCCAGCAAGAGGCGACTTAAAACTATTGTCTTCAACAGTAAGCCTTCTCATTGACATTTTCCATCATCCCTAATAGAGTTGGAGATTGAAAGCTTCCCCAACATAACAATAGAAGGCTGATGATATTCTCCCCAAGTAGAAAGTCTTCCTTCAACGGAGAAGTATTCTCCACTAGGGTCTTCTTATCCCCAGCAGTACAAGAAGATTCATTATTCCCTAGTGGTGGTGAAGATAGTGAGAAGTCAGATGGTTTTCCTTCTTGCACAACATTGTTCGTAGTTTTCCCTAGTAAATTCCCTAGATAAAGTCCAATCCTCATTGGCATCTCTTCCCTAAACAAAGGACTTTGTATCTGAGTGATTCCCCAACAGATTGTTTCCTCAGTAGAGTATACAAAAATCTTTTCCTCAGCAAGGTCTTCATGCCTCAACTATCTCAAAGTCCAATTTATTTTTGGCGATGGTGGCAGCTCAGAGCCAGTATCATTAACACTATCCCTTGTAAAGTTGATCTTCCCCACAAGGATTCATTAAATCAATGCAGTGATTATTTCTTCCCCAGTATAGCTACATGGGATTCATTAAATATCCATATGCACTTCACTTCATACACACACGTAAATCGATCATTCTTTGATCGCCATCCGCATTATGCCTCACAATTGACCTTCAAAAACCAAAACATATTTTTAGACCCAAACCCTTGACCCAACATCAAGCGGTCATTAGGTAATAAAACACTCTAATAATACGAGAAGAATTGTACGCCACGAGCCTTAAGTGGTAGAAAGGAGGGTAATGAGCATCTCGTTATTTGCTCCGATTATTTCGTCGCAAGAATCTCGTCTTGTTGGTTCGGGATAATCACCTCTACCCATAGTCTTTAGTGCAATTCGACTCTTAAATCCTTTCATATAAGAAAGGTAATAAAAACAACCCCAATCACCCGAAGCAGGCCGAACTACGAAACTCTGACTTTCCCATTGCACAAGGGAATACGTAGGCACGAGGATCTCAATCCTTGTCGAGCCCATAGGATCAATAAACCCCTTAGTTTAGCAAGTAATACATAAGCATATACATCATTTCGCGTGTGACAACTTAGATGGTTCCCATCGAGTACGATGGATGTAGGGGGTGCTAATACCTTCCCCCTGCATAACCGACTTCCGAACCCAGGCAATGGTTTGCGATAACCTTGTTTTATCCCTTCTTGGTTGTTTTATCTATATTTACCATTTCCCTCTTTGGGAACAAACAAAATTAGGTGGCGACTCTCATGTTAGCCCATCCACGACCGCGTTCACGAGGATCGTATTTTTCAAGGTACGACACTTATATAGTCAAAAATAGATATGTTGGAGGACATCAGACTACTGAAGGAATATCGTTACATAGAGATGAAAAATCATACTACCACATCTCTCCTTTTCCATAATTTAAGGTTAGTGGAGAGGTAGTGGAATAAAGCATTTCCTATTGTTTATATAAGTGTAATGTTTACAATTGAGTGCTTTTTCATAAGCAAGGTAAGCAATAAACAATCAAAGAACTAGAAAGAATCATATTCACACCTTATGTAGATCAGAATTATGTGAAGTATTCTTCTTCATTCTTTCAGGAGCTTCTATATGGACAACAACCCAAGCTCTTCGTCTTGCGTGAAGTCTTCTACTTCAAAGCTTTCACCAACTTGATTTGATATAGCACAGAAGAACTTCATCTTCTTGATTCACATAAGAAGAACATTTTGGACAATAACCCTGTTCTCTTATTTCAATGATCAAATATGAACACACTTTTCATTCGTGCATTTATCAATCAATTTCCATGATCATCTTCTTATTTGTCATCTACGACTTTAGCAGCCTTCTGCAGCATATTCAGTTGAGCACATTTATGGACCAACAACATGTGCATCAGTAGTCTGTTGTCTAACCGTTAGTTCATCTAAGTCATTTTCAACAACCACAACAACAACACATTTATTTACATGAACATTTCCTTATATAGCCCAAAATAGATATGTTGGAGGACAGTTGACTACTTAAGGAATGTCGTTACACAATGATGAAAATTGTACTACCAAGTCTGTCTTTTTCCACAATTTAAGGTTAGTGGAGAGGTAGTGGAATAAAGCATTTTGTACTATGTACTTTCCTTGTTAACGGTAACTTTGTATTCTGAACTTTAGAGGCTTCAGATTCTGAGATGATTGAAGCATGAATAAAGAAGTGGTAACTGGGTCTTCAGAATCTCAAGTCTTTAGTGTCTTCAGAACTTGGTCACCAAAACCCTAAGTCTTCAGAACTTCATCACTTGTCTTTGAAATCCTTGGACTTCAGAACCTTAAGTCTTCAGAGTCTTCAGAACCTAGTTCAATAAGAACCCTGTCTTTAGAGTCTTCATCACTTGGTCTTCATAACCTCAATCTTCAAAAACCTTAAGTCTTCAGAACCTTCAGCACTTCGTTCAACACAACATCAAGTCATCAGAGTTTTTCAGCACTTGGCCATCAGAAGATAACAACTTCAAAAACATCACTTGCTTCAAAAGTAGAACATCAAAACCACGCACATAACAGAATCCAAGAGAGCATTCCAATAATAATATACAGTCATCTTAGGATCTTTCTGATTGTGATCAGATATAGAAGCACCCTTGCTTCTTTGGCACGCAGACGACTTATATTACACATAATAACTCGTATATGGTCTTTAATTATCATCTGAATTCTGTTTGTTAGATCTAATAACTTCTTTAACATGATTTGCACAATAACAAACATTAGAACATCAAATTATTCTTACACAAATACTTGATTGCTATCATCAAAACATAAAGATAAGATACATAACCAATTCTTATTCTTACAGTTTTAACTACTCTAATACTCACGCTCACGTGGCTAAACTTAAAATGCAACATTAGTCATTGCTCTCATTGCCATAAACTTTTGGTTAATTCACCAATTATATCTTAATAATGCATTCTTGTATGATGAATTGCAAGAAGATGTATATATAATAGTACCTCATGGCATCACATCATCCAACCCCAATCAAATTTGCAAGCTCATCTAATCATTGCATGGTCTCCAACAAACAATTGGAAAGTGGTACGAAAAGATCACCTCCTTATTGATTGAACATCATTTCCAGCAAAAAAATTATGACAATTCCTTATTCATTAAAAGAATACTTGATTCATTTGACTTTTTATTAGTTTATGTATATAATAATATCAAATTTGTGCTACATAATACCTTTCAAATCAATAATCTTAGTTAACTCATTCTGAGCATGGAATTTCTGTGTCAAAGAAAAATATTCTTTGGACCTTATCTCTGCTACCACATATGAATTTCATTGATTGCTTTACCTACTCATAGATTTGCAGGTCATGTGTTCCAAACCACCCCTGATATATTTCTTTCCCTTAACAAATAAAGGTTCACTAACCTCCTTACTTTTTCTTTCTCATTCTTTCACTTAACTAAAAACAAAATTTTAAGATGCAATTATCATACTTTCACAAGATATTTACCACTAACCAAAACTATTTAGAATTTAGTATTAAGTAGTCAAGTTTTATCAAATTAAAGTCAATAAATACTTTAAACATCTAGTATTTTTATTTAAAATGGACACTTATCACATCTAAAACCACAATCTCAAAATTCTTGTATCACTCAAATTGAAATTTTTATAAGAAAATATTTATTAATTCTCTCAACTATAAATTTTATATGAAAAATTATAAATTTTTTCATGACACAATAATCCAAACCTCCAATCGATCATAAATACTACCATTATTGTGATAGTAAAATAAGTAAATCAAACTCATATTTATAATAATTTTCCACTTATCCTTTTATTTATCCCATATGATATATGTCTCGATTAAGTACCTATTTTGAAACAAAAGTATGTGACACATTGAAAGTTGGAACACTCAAGCGTTTATTAAAAATAATAATAATAATAATATTTTCATTATTAAAAATATACTGTTCAAACTAAAATTATTGTCTTATGTTATATCATTGAAATTTATTAATGTATTTTAAGTCAATATGAATGACACAAATAACATATAAGAAATGAGGTGTTTACTATATACTCTCACACTCTTTATAAATGTTATGAAAATCTAAAAATATTTTTCTGAGTAAATAAATTTCAATAATTTAAATATTTGAAATTATGAGAAAATTTTGAGGAATTTCCATCTTTCCTAAAAAACCAAAGAAATCTTTAGTAATTTTCTTCTTGAAAATTTTGTGAATTTATCACAACTTTTCATTACTCGTAACATTTAGAACGAATATTTTTTTCATATATTTAAATGCTTACATTTTGTACTCTAGTTAAAGTATGTAAAACAAAAATAAACATACATATATTCTTAGAACCACCCAGCACTAAGACTATTAGAAGGTCAAATCTATATTATGATTAACGTATGTTAGACGATTCCTATGTCCGCATGGAATCTAATTACATGTATGTTAGAAGATTCTTATGTCCGCATGGAATCTAATTACATGTATCTAATTGTTATATATTAAAGTTAAATTATATTCAAATGAAAATTCTGATATAATTGTTTGTATCCTGTGTTATTTTATAAAATATTTCAATCTGAAATACATAATAATCAAGATTATAGATTTTTCATGTTTAAATGCAATATTTATGCATATTTTTTTGTATGAATTTATAATTAGTTGTGTTCCGTGTCATTTTATAAAAAAATTATATAACAGTGAAAAAATGGAATATAATCAATTAACTATCTATCATTCAAAATTCTATTGCACGATTTTTCAAATTTGTCCTTTTCGATTTTTCAATTTACACTAACATTTGGACATTTAGGTAATTAACAAATGTCACAATTAAATCTCAACCAAATCTCTATTTGCATGCCACATGTCACCCCACCAATACACAAACACTCACCTTCTCTCAATTTCAAATTTTCATATTTGAAATTTAAATTTGATTTTTCTCTCTCTTAAGTTTCATTTCTTATTTTCATTTTTCACTCAAATCTCTATTTTCTCTCTCTTTCTCATATCTCTATTTTTCTTTTCCTCTCTCTTATGTTTTAGTGGAGCAGAGGATTTGTCTCACTTCAATAATGACTTAGACATACAATTAATATTTTATCTCATAAATTATTATTAGAAAAATATCTATTTTATTTTAATTAATTAATTTTATTATTTGCGATAAAAAAATATTTTTAAATGTCAAAATTTAAATTTTGTACAGACCACTATCAACAACATATCTATTTTTTTTAATTAACAATTGTTTTTATTCGAAAGATAAAAGTGTTATTTTCAAATGTACAAAAATATTTATGGGCAACTATCAGCAACATGCCTATTTTTTTATAAATAAAATAACACTATATATTTATCTCACGGGTCACTATGAACACAATATCTATTTTATTTTAATTAATCATTATCTTAATTTAAGAGACAAAATCCTTATTTAAATATCAATTTTTATTATTTTTTCATCTCACGATTTTTTTTTAATAATTATTTAATAGAATTAAAATTGTATAATTATTGTTCATTTTACAATTAAGTAAATCATTTTAAATTTTTGCGTTTGTATCAATTTTGCATTTAATAATTATTAATTTTTTTCATCTCACAATTCCCTTTTTTATATTTTAATTGAATTGATTTTTTCATAATCATTGTTCATTTTAAAATGAATAGTTAATTTTAAATTTAAATACATATATAAATACATTTTATATCGTATCAAATTTACATATACATTTAAACATATTTTATAATGTATCAAATAATTTTACCCGTGCGGGAGCACGAGTATCTTACCAGTTGTCTTCCGTATTACATCATTGAAAACAATATATATGTTTGTTTTTATGGGGAATTTATTAGGACGTGTCCTGTGTGTAACACCCCAAAATTTGCCCTCCGATGAATTCAAAATCTTGGTTACGTGGCCATCAATAACTTCACCCACTCATGCTCTTGCTACTTGGTTAGGGTTTATTTCCCTTATTAAGTAGTCTTCAAGAAACTTACTTGCAACGACTGTTCATTGGTTCATCGAGCTTGTCATCAAGGTTGATTAGGGTTATATTCATGTTTAAGCGATGATATCTCACCAACTGAAGTTCAGTGAATTAGGGTTCTCGCGCTAAGTTATTTTGGTCGTGCACCACCTATCTTCATCAAACGAGTCATCATAATTAAAGCCCTTTATTTGGTGCTTCTAAGTCATTCCAAGCGTGGAATTTCCAAGTGATTAAAAGAGATCCTGTTTTGAAGTATTAGTTCTGAGATTCATCATGGAATTAAAGAATGTGATTTGAATTAAGGGTGAAAAATGCACGACTCAAGTTCACTCGAAGATTCTAGATATCCATTTCGAATATGAGTCGTTAACTATTTTCCACATCCATTTTCCGCTTCAATCTAATTCACATTAAACGATTTTTAATCCAATTCATCCTATGATTTTGCCATAGTCGTATCCTATTTTACTAACCAAATTCATTCACTTATCCATATCAAACCATAAGCATTTTCTTTTCTCTCTTTTTCTTTCTCCAATTTAAATCATTCATGAAAGGCCCATTACCATAATCAAATCTCTATTCAAATCCATATACAATTCATTCAAGAATATTCATTTGAAAATCCAACTAATCCATATACATTAGATCCTTCCATTATCCAAAAGCCCATGGTCCTATCCAATTTGTTACAAAAATATTGAAAGAAAAAAAGGAAATTCAAATGGTCCATTAGAAAATCCAAATTCTGCTAGGAAAGTTTCTACAATAATCCACGATACCTAACAGAATGCAGAAGAAGAAAAATAGCTGGAAAACTCTATATGAGAAACTTCAACCAAATTCAATTAAATTTAACTACACAAAAATCAGTTAAAACTGATATAACAGAAAATACAGTTAGAAAATGAGAACAAATTTTTTCTACAAGGGCACACAAGTTTAGAAAAGGGAAGAAGAAGCTGAGATCAGAAAGATACACAAACTGAGAGGGTTTAGGGTTTAGGGTTTAGGGTGAAGAGAGCGAAAACGACGATGAAGAAGCCATGGCGGAAGGGATCTTGGGGTTGATGGTGACGACCGACGAACGACGTTTTTCACGGTGCAGCGTTAGGGTTCCGACGGTGTTGTTGAGAGAGACAGAGAGATAAAAGGCTATGTAGAGAATGCATGTGTGGTATGGAGCTTGAGGATATCACTTGTTGTTCAGCTTATTATTAGGTCACAAGAATTGGACCGGGCTTGTTTCTCAAAGACTCCATGGAATTTCTATTCACGCCACCCATTTCTTATCACACATCCCTACGAGATTCTTCAAGGAAATGGGCTCAGCCATGTTTTCTACTATCTACACTCTCCAATTCCTCAAACACCTCGCTATGTTTTCATCATTTTTAATTGTTAATTAATTTTATTGTAGTAGTTGTTAATTAATTGTGGTTAAGAATAATTGTTACTTAATCCTTATAGTTAACATACTAATTAATTTCTTGTTAATTTTTTATTGTTCATCTTTGTGGATTTTGATTAAAGTGAGGATTAATTTTGGATTAAAGTGTTCATAAGCTTTTTGATCGACATTGATCGATTTCGGTTATGGTGGAGCTTCACAAAGCAATTATGGAAGATGAGCATTTATTTTGCTTATGGGAGATTACAAGATCTTGCACGAAGTTTTTGGGTTTTTTTTATGTGAAGAATCGGCACTTCAATCAAGTAAGAAATCTCGATTTTCTCCATTTTAACGCATCATTTTAGTTTGTATGCGGCTTAGGATCATATAATGTCAGGTGCATATTGAGCCCTCCCACTTGAGGAATTGTATTTATTTGTGATTTATGATTACATGTGTCGATATTGGAGATTAGGGATTAGGTTACGAATGATAGAATTCGCTTCCTTTCACTCCTAAAATCACCATTTTTTGTCTGTTTTGTCACAATTATTAAAAATAGTTTTGGGTGTGATAAAATTCTGGAAAAATAATGAGTGATCATTATTCTCTTAATTAATTTTTTTTATTCCAGATTTGAATGCTTTTAGTAATTAATTTGGATTTTTGATCACAAGCTATCCCAAAAGACGTTATTTTAGTTTAAGGGACCAAAGACAATTTTTTCCAATAGGTGTGAGACATGTTTTTGTGTGTGATTAAACACTGGAATTTGTGACATTTTGATGCTACTTAGTAATTTTTTTCATAATTTTTGGTGCCAATTTGGATCCACTTTGTGGAGTTGTTTTTCGGCGATCATGCGCTGTTATCTTGCTCATTTAGTAAATTGTTTTGGCACTTTAGTGCATAATCATGTGAAATCCTTTTAGACCATGTAAGCTACTGACTTCATAATTCGATGGATTTAATTTCATAATTTTTCAAGCATTTTTTCTATTTTTCATGTCACCTAGATTATAGGTCCATTTTTGTGCTTACTTGCTCCATACCCTAGATGTTAGGAAGACATTCATCCCATTTGCTTGAGATAATCTAGGGTAAACTTTAGGAGTTAATTATCGGTTACTTTTAGGTTCTTAATCCCAATTATTGGTCACTTTTTTAGCCATGTTCATTTGGTTTGTCTTGGTGTTTCAAAGTGCATACTTATTTGAACTAGTTTGACCTAAACTTGTTTCTCTTCTCTCCTAAATGTTAACATGACTTGAATATAAAGCAAAAATGGATATCCATGAATTCTAATTGAACCTTATACCTTGTATGCTACTGAACCATAATCATCTCATGCATATTCACATGGCATTCATCCTTAACTTGCATCATTCGTGATCTTATGCGACATCACGTTCATTTCTTCTCACATCTTCTTCTCCTAGCTCCATATGCTTAAACCATTGCATCCACGATGGTATGTTTATTCATCTACATTCATATACATTCACTACTTACTTTGATACTCCTTTTATGATTTAATTCATGCTTGTATGCCATATACACTCTTACTTCATCCATGAACTCTAATTTGCATTCATGTGAACTTAGGTGAACGTTTTGTACATAGTTTGACATAGTTTGAACTTGTTAGGTATCCTAGCATCCTTGGGGACCTATATCATTTAACTACTAACTTTAGCAGTAATATAACCTTTAGGTACCTTCACCTTTAGACTTAGGTCTTATTTTAATCCATAGTTCCATTCTAGGAAGTGTGTAAGGTTTAATTGCCTTTATCCTTTGTCTTTGTTTCCAATATGCAAATTATTTTGGTACTAACCTTTGTTCTGTAGGGGGTTAAGGTAAGCCATATACAACTTCTTCCTTTATCTCTTTATACTTTCAAATTGTGTTTACATTGTGTTTTCATTCAAATTTCTCCATCTCACTTTAGCTTGAACTTCTTTAGGGTTTAGTACATCATTAGGACATAGTTTGTAGTTGTTTGATCTTAGGATCTTAGAACACCTTAATATGGTTTAGCTACCGACTTTAGAAGTTTGTTATTATTTAATATCCTTAGGTTTAGGTCTTAACCTTAGTAAGCCCTTAGTGCTTTTCCCTTAGCTAGTTTGAGCTTTACTTGTGTTTATGCTTTCAATATTCATTGTGAAGCTAACCTTTGTTTTCTAGGGAGGTTAAGGTAAGCTTTGTTCATACAATTTATTTACTCATCTACTTTAAGCTTTCAAATTGTGTTTGTCTAAGCCCTTTAGGATTTGTTTTGCACAACTTCATTCTTTCCCTATTTAGAAACAACTTAACTTCTTTAGAGAAGTAAGTTGCTTTCTAATTTCCTTTCCTTTTCCTTTTCTCATTAGGATTAGAAGATTGACCACAGAAACCATAGGGTCTCCCATGAAATAAACAACTTAGGGCGAGTCTTAGTTCCCCTAGTTTTTATCCTTTTTCGATTTGAGTCCTTCTTTCTCATCTCAAAGAAAATCAAAACACCTAATAAAGGTCGAGCTTTCTCTTGCGCCAGGAGACTTTGCCATGGGGTACTTACACGTGTTCCATTTTGGGGAGAGGTGTAAGGAATCTACCATGATGAAAAAGTATTATAATGGAGATTGTTTCACAAACAACAAAAGAAAAACACTTCTTTAAAAGACAGTTAACAAATAACACACGTCTTTTCCTGCAGGAATTCTCTTCTCATCATATTTACTCTCAATGAAAGGACTCACTTCGACATGTCTCTTTGCAAGACGGTAACGCACTCGTTCAAGGCGAGCCTGCAACACCTGAGTATAGACATAAGTAGTTCAAGCCATAAAAAAACACAAACAGAGTTTCCTCCTTAGTTAGGCGAACTACGTCGACTCTGATCCTCATTTTCCTGATGAGGTATGTAGATAGTGGGGTAGGACCCATTCGAGCACACTCTTTATTTTCCCTACATTTCCCCTTTTCTTTTTGTTCTCTTTTCCAGTTCCCTTTCTTATTCCAGTTCCAGTTAGTAGTTTTTTTGTTCAGCAACATCTTATTTCTCACCCTTTGAAACAGACTAACAAGCGTGGATACCGTCGGGTACGATGGACGATCTGGGATGTTAATTCCTTCCCAGGTCGTAACCGACTCCCGAACACAGTTCTTTGGTTCGCAGGACCTTGTCCTTTCCTTTTTCCTTAGGTTTGTGCAACATTACATTTCCCATTCATTCGGGATAAAAATGCCTGGCTGGCGACTCTACCTTTTTCGCACCACTTTCGCGTTTGTACTAGGATGAAAATCCCGGGAGCGACAGCTGGCGACTCTGCTGGGGATAGAACCCAGAATCTCTAGTATCCCCTTTGAGAGTCAATCCTAGCGTTTGTCGTTTTTTGTTTCCTTGGGTATTTAATTGTTTTTTGTTGTGTGCTTTAGTTTAGCTTTATTGCTTTTATTTATAACTTTACTTTACAACATTTATTTACCGCTTTCAATATTTATTTTACATGCATCATATATATTGGACTGTCTGGTTTGGATTTTTTCTATGGGATGGGGTTACTGTGAGATGAGCTTGTAACTGGATCTCGAGTGCACCCTAGGACTTAGAGTGGACAGTCACTTTGGCTTCATGGCATTTTGCTATGTTGGTAGTAGTGAGTTCCACACCCTGACTTGCGATAGTCTTGGAAGTGTTTTGATGCAGGAATATTTCTTGGATCATTACACGACCTCTATAGTTATGTGCATCTAGGGACCGATCATTGAGGACCTTTGTGGAAACATCCCTCTCCAGTGATGACAGTGGCAGACCACATTTGTTGGCAAACCCACTCGCATCTGAGAGCCCACAGGGAACTCACATAGGAAGGCCTAGTTCTCTTATAGGAACCCAGTCAAGACAAATTGTTCTTATGACGATAGTAATGTATCCCAAGGTATGAATGTACTATTGTTTCTCGATTCAGTGCTTGAAGCTAGGGACTTATGAGGGATGCTCGTTTTTCCCTGACTCAGCTGAGACCTCCCTGAGTAGTACATAATGCTAAACCGATTCCCTGATTTGGTCATGAGCCATTTCTCGGAAATGGTGAACGTATTATTGCTATTCGTCTTTGAGAGTATGCGATGTTGACCCGAGGTAGCACACCCGTGAGATTGGGAGGGGTTACAGGTTTGCAGGAACCTTAAACTTTCAACATACTCGCTTCACTTGTGTTACTTTGTGATATGATCCAGTTCCATATGGTCCTCTGGTTTTGAATTCTGGAATTTTTGTACAGAGATAAGGTTATTTTAACTCTTCACAGACACTTGGTTATCTGATCAACACTAACATCAAACCACTGATCACATGCATGCTGCATACATGACATCATATCATTCCAACACACATTTTCAGTTATTTCCGAGGATATCATATCTGAATCATGTTATTGGATTTCTTCTGTATCAAAAGATGAAAGCAAAGCAGATAGATTCCTCATAAATAACCAAACATGGCATTCTCTTACATCCTTGCATTCATAACAGGTGTTCAAAGACAGATCATTATCCTGATTTGGTTTCTCATCAGAATGTCCAACTTGAATCACAATCTTCAAGACATGGATTTGGAACAACTCCGGGAGGAGGTTACCAAATGAAGACCCAACTGGGGTAATTCAGGGAAGATGTGATAACTTTATTTTAGAATCAGAAAGTGCTGAAAGAGGAAGTCAACCATATGAAGACTCAGATGAGCTTGGTTATGAAATCCTGAATGCATTGTTAAGGAAATAAAGTTATTTTCATCCCTAGTGAGGGGAACTACGTCGCTCTAATTCTTCATTAGTCAATGGAGATACGTAGGGAGGAGATCGCGTGAGATCTTTGCGAGGGTCACACCCTAAATTTTACCCCTAAGTTTCATTCACGCATTTGTCTCATCATTAATGTACCTTTGTGTATACTAGTTATTTTGGATTTGCAACAAGTTTTTAAGTGGTCTTATGAATCGTGTGACTCGAGGTTCCTCTTTTCAGGTGTTGTTAGTCTAATCACCATTTTTTCACTTCAACCTTTCATTTCAAATTGTCAAGTTTATTTCCAAATTTATTTTAAATTCAGTTTTGAATTTTCATGTTTATATTCCAATTGCCATTGCAAATTCAAATACCATTTATGTTTCTAAATTCCATTTCTTTTCCTTTTTTTTAATTTCAATTTTAAATTCCATTTTCAAGTCACATTTTCTTTTCCAAATTTTAGTTCATAATTTTCAACTTCTTTTCCAAGTTTTCAATTTCAAATACTAGATGTAATTTCCCTTCCAAATTCTATTTCAAGTTATAATTTAATTTCTAATTTCATTTCTAACAAATTCAAATTCATGTACAAGTTCTCAATTCTAAACTTAAATCCCAAGTTTTTTTTGTCTTCTTAAGTTCTAAGCCATGTCCAAATTGCAAATTTCTAAGGCATTGTCCAATTCAAGTCTAATTCTAAATCCATTTCAAGTTATTAATCCTATCACCAATTTCATGTCAAATTTCCAAGTTTCCATAATCAATTTTCAAATTTCTTCCAAAAATCAAGTGCTAAATTTTCAATTCCAAATTTCATTTTTAGATTCAATTTCTTCAAGTTTCTATTTCAATTATTATTTCAAAGTTCCAATTCTTTTTCAAAAAAAAAAAACATTCCAAATATCAACTCATGTAAAAAAAAAATTCTCAAAGTTTAAATGTCAAAGTTACAATTTCTCTTCCAAATCCAAGACAAGATTCAATTACAAGCCTAAATTCCAAGATTACAAATCTAAGGGCAGCCTTGATTTTTTATCCTTCTTCATGTAAGGCCTTAATGTCAAGAGCCACCTTGGTGTAAAACTTTCAAGTCCACATCCAAGCTTTCGCTAATGTACATGAAACAAAAAGTGAATTGTAATTAAAAATTATATCATAAGCAAATTCATCATAGTTCATAGGTAATCATGCATTCGAGAATTTAATTACAAACATTTCATTCATTAAATTCATCAAAAAATCATATCATAAGCAAATTCATCATAGTTCATAGATAATCATGCATTCGAGAATTTAATTACAAACATTTCATTCATTAAATTTATCAAAAAATCAAATTCAAGTTCATACTATCATATCATGTTCTAATTCAAAGCATATCATTATTCTAATCCAATTCACATCAGCATTCTAGTTCTAATTCATTCACATATATCATTCATATCATTTTACATTTTTTTTTCTTTCATAATTTCACAAAATCAGTACAAGAAGAGGGGACCATTTTCTCTCTACAAGCAAACAAAAAATAGCAGAACAACTTCAGCATAACAGCCCTCAGCAGCAGTAGGTCTACTACATTGCACTCCCTCCCCACTACAACAAACTTCAGACTTTGTCCCCTCCCCTCCAACCCTTCACCTACAAGTTTTCATAGTACAAATTTTCAAATAAAAAAACCTAATCAGTCCCTATTTATACCAGTCACTATTTCATTCAAAGAAAAAGGATCACTATACACAAACACCCTAGCCATATCCACATTTATGCTGCATAAACTCATCCAAAAAAAACTCTCCTTCATCACTACGAACCTGAACAACCCAACACCTCAACCTTTAAACCTTCAAAAATAATAACATTAATCTGCAGACCCCTCAACATTCCCTAAACAATCCACACCATCTTAAATACAAGAACCTTGTGTAAGCTCAAACCCTTTCCTTTACGACTCAAAAAGAACTCACCTTTCAATCTTTTCATTACTCAAACTCATAACAAAAACAAACCACAAAATCTTCACCCACCTTATCCTTCAAGCACCGCCGATCCACCCTCACCTTTAGAACCTCTGAACCCGCGGGTGACGTCCAACATAATAACAAAACCACAACAACACTCATACGCAGCAAGGCAATAAGACACCATACAAGAAGGAGAAGGAGAATAGTGGAAAAGCACCAGAGTCAAAGAACGAGTACCTGAAAAGAGCGTCGCCGGAAAAGCATCACCGGAACTACTTCGGCCAGGTAATCTCTTTCACCTTCTCCTTTATTCGATTTTATTGCTTATTTGTGTTTTCCTTTACCAATTGCATAATCTTCATCATTGTGGGTTTATTTATTGTTTTAGGGTCTGGGTTCTAGGCTTTTGAATTGAACGTTTTTTTTTTGTTGAGATTTGAAGGTATTTGTCGTGAGAATCGAGACAAAGAGATGAATGGATATTAGGGAGCGATTGAGAGATACTGAGGGGAGGAAGGAAAGAAAATGATTGAGAGAAAAAGACAAAGAGACCGAAAGTTCTGAGTGAGAGGGATAAGGGTTTTGATCGTGAGAGAGATAACAGAGAGAGAGATGCAGACGTGAAAAATAAGAGTTTTATTTGTATCGTTCATTATTGGTTTCTTTTATTTGTTATCATTGTTGTTTATTAGTATTAATTTCATTCAAAGTTTTTTTTTAAATATATATTTTAATGATTAATAAAAGAAAAAATGTATAGCAAAAGATATGAACAATATAGGTAGAGTAACTTTTGATTTTTTTTTTAGTATTAGTTTTCAAAAGTTTAAAACAAATAATCTTATTTTATTTTATCTTAGTTTTCTTAGAAAATCAAATAGAGTAGTTTATCTAAATTTTTAGAATATTTAGTATAATAATTATTAGTAAAAATCTAGAAAAATCAGAATTTTTTTTAAACTTTTGTATTTAATCTAATTTAGTTGGTTACTTTTATTTAGTTTTCGCTAAATATATCTAAAAATGTCAATAAAAAATAGTTTCTCTTTTTTTTTTTTTTGTGATTAGGTATAAAAAATTTATTATATTTCAAAACTTAGGTTTCATTATTAATCTCCATTTTTTTTCTTTAAATATATTTAAAAATAAAAAAAAATATTTTTCCTTAATTTTTATATTTATCCTTTTGTCTTAGTTTTTTTATCTTAATTTTTTTTCTATATCTAAAAAAAATCCAATAAGAATTATTTATATCTAAAAAATAAAAAAAATGTTTGTTTAGTTTCTAATATCAAAAAATATTTAAAAATATGTTAACTTTTTTTCTTTATAATAATAAAAAATATAAATAAATAAAAAAGATAACGCATTTATTCTCATTTACTCTTTTAGATATTATTATAATTACCATATTTATTGTGTTTTCATTATTGTTTAGATTATGTTATAAAAAAATAAAAAAAAAGTTAATACATTTATTTTCTTTCCTTAATTTTAGATATTATTATTATAAAAAAAAATTCAAATCAAAACCAACCAATATACTTATTCTCTTTCCTTATTTTTAGATATTGTTAGAAAAATAATAAAAAAAGGTTAATACATTTTTCTCTTTCCTAATTTTTAGATATTATTAGAAAAATACAAAAAACAATTCTTACTTTAGACTTTTATTTATTTATATAGTTAAGTTTTAATTTTGTACTTAGTTTTTTCGTTATTTAATTTCTATTTATGATTTTTCTTAATATACCTAAAAAACCAAAAAAAAAACTTTATCTTATTTATTTCTCAATTTTGGTTTCTTCTAAAAAAACATTTCTTTATCTTTACTAAACTTTTGTTATTAAAAATTGTTATTATTTTTATTATTATTTTAATTTTTATTTATTACTTTCTTTAAGTACATCTAGAAAAATAAAGAATAAAAAATATTTTCTTCTATTTTGTCTAATTATTTTCAAAAATCAATTTTTTCTTTTTTTCAAACTTAAGGTTTTAGAATTTATTTTCAATTTATCTTTTTCTTTGAAAAATCTAAAAAAATAATATTAAAAAAAAATTAATGTCTTTTTATTCGTTTTTAATTAGTTGTTGGGTAGTTTATGTTTTATCTATTTAGAGGTGTCCCATTAGCTTGAGAGGTTTAATTTTAGGTTTATCTCTTAGTGATAGTTTTTTTTATAAATTTTTTTCATTATTTTGGTTGTATGTATTGCTTGATTTTATTTCGCATCATGACCATATATTTGTTAAGATAAAATTGATAGTGCACATTAATCTTCAAGATAACAATTCTTGGTCCAACTCCAAGTTGAATTCACATACACTTCACTCACACACGTAAGTCGGTCGTTCTATGTTCGCCATCCGCACAGTCTTTACACTTCACAGCTTTCCAACTTAAGCAAATTGACGCACTGCGTTTGTTTTCCACCTCAGCATTCTCGATCCATATATCGAGCCATAGCCCAGTTACTAAGCTTTTTATCTTGCATTTCCATTTACTTCATTCAGTCCATTTTTTTTTTACAAGTAGCAACCTATGCCTTAGACTTAGGAGCTTGCACCCTCATTTATTTGCTTTTTTATTTTTTTGCATTTCAATCCAAAAGGGAAAAAACTCATGCAGTTGACTCAATGTCATAGGAAGTTTAGCCATTCCTAGTTCCTTTTCAACCTTAGCCATTAGGAATTTTTATTTTACAACTTTTTGTGACTTTGCTAAAGTCACGTGAGTGTTTGCCATAACACTTACCTTCCCCCGCGAACCTTGAGCGTAACCAAGTGTTCGTTAATCCTTAGGAGAACTACGAGTGCTCTGATTCTATACCCGATACGTTGGCATCAATGCGATGTTGTGCGAGCACCATTAGAAATAAAAGCCTTAGGTTCCCTTAGTTTTAGCAAGCAATAAGTAACAATAACACAAATATTCACAAGAGGTTCGCGTAGGATACTGCAGATGCTTAGGATCCTAACACTTTCCCTAGGTATAACCAATCCCCGAACCTAGTTTCTCCTCATTTAGGGTTTTTACGATCTTTTTCCCTTTTTCCCTTTGGATTAAATTAAAGTCGGTGGTGAACATAAAAGTTTTGCGATTCAAGCTCACTTAATAGCTTGGTATCGATTCTCACCGCAACAGTGAGCAACCTTATTTATTAACTTTATTTATCAACCTCTTCCCTCCAGATGTTGTTTGTCGGCATCCAACCTCAGCTTCCCAAGAGAGTCCTAGGGGCAAAGCATATGGGTAAAGTTTAGAGCTGCTTGAGAAGAAGTTTGATCCTATTCTGAGGCCGTACACGCAACAGGTTTCCTCATTTGCTCAAATTCAAACTGGTTGAGATAGTCGCATCAGGATCACCTTCGACAAAGCTTCATTTGGCGTTTCAACACTGAATGCCATGTATGACTACCATTATGGGGCACCTGGCCATTTAATTGAAGATTACAAGTCTTTCAGAGGCAAAGGTAAAGACAATGTCTTGAATTTGACTGACTCTAAGACTATTGTGTTCACGCCAGGAAGAAGGTGGGAATATGGAACCAAAACAGTAATGGAATGAACATCCAGGCTACTGACTACTGAAAGTCTCTGATAGAAATAAGTCTAGACGGAATCAGGCCTCCTCAATAATGGCAACCACTATGTGAATACTAGATGCAAGTACCACTCGAAGGCATTTAAGCATACAATTGACAACTGCAATGTGTTCAAGCACAAGGGGGAAATTTGATCAATTCAAAGGTCATTATACCAAACAGTCTGCCCATACATGGGAATCTCCTCATCAAATTGAGTACCCCGTTTGCAAGGGCATCTTCAGAAGCAATAAGTCCAAACGAAGTCAAGTCTCCTCAATGATAGCAATGTTCAGCTTCTTTACTGCATTTTCATTTGTAGTTTCTTTTATTTGTTTAAACATTTGTATGCATGCATGAAACTTATTTGTTTTTGAATGATAATCATAATAAAATGCACACATTTTTCTTGAAGTAATCCATTCACATTCACTCATGATTTTGTGTATGTGCATTGCAACACCAACTGTTATGTTTAAACTCTATGAGGGAGAATGACGAAATGAAAATGCAAAAATCTCTGATTGTGTGCTTTTGAGAAAGACCTTATTGACAATGTACATGCATTGTTTCAAATACTAAACACTAGAGATATAAGGGAGATAAACCATCGCCAACCCATTTGAGCCTTGAAGTAGGAGTTTTTTTTCGCATGAAAAAACCCTAACACATAACCCAGGGGCAGGGTAGGTGTCAACTAGTTGGACTAGGCATTCAGACTTTCTTAAAGGAGTGCACATCTGAGGATCCATTACCTTTCGTTATACCAAATAAAGAGGTCCAAAGACCAGAAGCCACAATGGTTATCCCAATCAAGAGGTCCAAAGACCGGAAACCACAATGGTTATACTAATCAAGAGGTCCAAAGACTGGAAGCCACAATGGTTATCCTTCATCGACCAAAGAAGGAGGTAGTCACAACCCTCACAAAGAAATCAAGACAACTAGTGTCACACGATTTGTTCACAAAAAAAGAATCGCAAAAAATAAAGAAATGAAAAAGCCCGTTAAGTCGAAACTTGAAAACAAGCGACTTGGGAAAAAATTAGGGCATCCCGCTGGACTTCACAATCAAAGATTCCAAAGAATCAGTCCAGGCAAAAATTAGTGATAAGAAAAAGAATGAAAAAGTGAAAGACAAAAAGGATTACACAAGAAAGATCCTCAAGCAAGAAAAAAGTCATGTGATACAGACACAAGAGACAAAGGGGTGCCTTACTCCAAACGATAACTTGATTGGTGCTTGAACAGTTAGTGTCAATGGTTCCTCAACCATCACGAAACCCTTTTTGAAAGGTAAGATCTTGTGCCAAGTTAGCTGAACATAGGAATGAGGACATCACGAAGAGGGGTGGGAACAAATAAACTTCGATCCTGTATCATTTGTTTCTATAACCGTGAACTAGGCCACGATACAACCCTCAAAATTCCTAACTGAAGCAGGGTTATTTATAGAGCGTACTACCATGAAACCATGTTCCTGACTCCTATGAGTTATGCTGAAAGATCTTTGTTGGTGTTGCATGTACACACTTTCATAAAAATCAATGTCGTATCTCAACCAGTGATTCACTCACAAAGGTTTGCGACACCTTTTAAATAAAAAATTCAAGATTAACATGTGTGTTGCATTAGAATTTTCATTCTCAGAATAAACATTTTCTGCTTGCATACATTTGTTTGACATCATAGGAGTTCACATACGAAAATTCAGTCCAAAAGCTTAATCTTGCCAAGTTGAGAAGTCTGAAACTTCTGAAGGACAATCACGTCGAGATGCACTTTTCCAAGAAACTCCATTGAGTAGGGACTTTCCCAACCAGTCGTGGTAAAAGCCAACCAATTTGGGGCAGTTACATTGAGCAATCTCTCCAAAGTTCGGCCAAATTGGGGCAATCACTTTGAGATCAAATCTCTCAAAGAGCCATTAGTCTGAGACATTCATTCAAATTTCAGCCAAACTGGGGCAATCACTTCGAGATTCAAATATCTCCAAGAGCAATAAATCTGGGTATTCACTCGAAGATCAATCATTCAGGGACGAAACTACTCAAAGGCTCGCACTGGGGAAGGCCACCCCAAGAGCACTGGGAGTTAATCTCTCCCAAAGACAATCAATTAGAAACAACCTATCCATGGTTCAGATACTGGGGCAAAATATCTCACAGTGATATGGGGTTTTTCATGAATCCTCGCGAGGCAAATTCCTTCATAGACCATGCAATTTAGGGCAGTTATTTCGAGATCCGACGAATCTCTCCAAGAGTTTGAAGATACTGGGGTATCTCGGATGCCATATGTTTTATTAAATCCTCTTGAGACAATTTCTCCTGATATACCCTTAGTCTGAGACAAGTTGAAAATTGCAAGGAGCCATTGTTCGCTCATGACCAGTAGGCAGTCGATCAGCCCAAAGGCTGGAAGTAAAGCCATTACCAGCACGAAACATCAAGGAGTTTTTTTCCTTAATAGGCTTCATTGATCATGATTCCTCAACAGACCTCATCGGATTATCTTTTCTCCAATAGAGCAACAAGAAAAGGGTTGGTACTTCCTTGGAAGAGGGTGTCATTATTAAGAGATACTTTATATTTTCTCATACCTAGCATGAGACGTTTTATATCTCTCATCCCCAGCAAGAGGCGACTTAAAATTATTGTCTTCAGCAGTAAGCCTTCTCATTGACATTTTCCATCATCTCTAATAGAGTTGGAGATTGAAAGCTTCCCCAACATAACAATAGAAGGCTGATGATATTCTCCCCAAGCAGAAAGTCTTCCTTTAACGGAGAAGTATTCTCCACCAGGGTCTTCTTATCCCCAGCAGTACAAGAAGATTCATTATTCCCTAGTGGTGGTGAAGATAGTGAGAAGTCAGATGGTTTTCCTTCTTACACAACATTGTTCGTAGTTTTCCCTAGTAAAGTCCCCAGATAAAGTCCAATCCTCATTGGCATCTCTTCCCTAAACAGAGGACTTTGTATCTGAGTGATTCCCCAACAGATTGTTTCCTCAGTAGAGTATCAAAAAATCTTTTCCTCAGCAAGGTCTTCATGCCTCAACTATCTCAAAGTCCAATTTATTTTTGGTGATGGTGGCAGCTCAGAGCCAGTATCATTAACACTATCCCTTATAAATTTGCTCTTCCCCACAAGGATTCATTAAATCAATGCAATGATTATTTCTTCCCCAATATAGCTACATGGGATACCTGTTATCTCCGCATCAGGAGATCTCTTTGCATTTACATTTAGTAATCATCATTACATTTTCATCCTCAAAAAAGCGTAGCATTTCCATCATTATGGAGCATTACGCCATGGAAAAATTCAAACATAGGCATATAAAGCATAAGCCAATTTTGGCACCTTGCACAAAAGCCCGAAACATTATTCTTCGATCAGACCAAAAGTATCCCACAAAGACTGCCAAGTTCATTCCTCATCATTATTACTCTTTCCAGTTAATACTTGTTGTCCCCAGTTGAGTTTCATCTAAGTACGATGATCTCATTCTTGTTGATTCCGTTTCAGTACGATGATTTCATTTCTTTCGACTCCGTCTAAGTACGACGGTCTCATTTCTTTTGAGTTATCATCTAAGTACGATGAGCTCGTACCTTTCGAATCACTCTCTTCTGCAAGTCATTCCGAGTTTGATCTTGTTGGTTGTGGCTATCATTTGAGGATGATGGACCATTATGAGTTTTATTGGTGAAGGTCAATATTCCTCCCAGCAGAGTCATTCCTTTCGTTTGTCTCTTGGTATTTTTGAGTCGTAAATCGAATGATATTACGTTCTCACTTCCCTGGTTATAGACCAGTTGATACCATTTCCATGTTAGATCGGTTGATCTTATTTGAGCCGTAAATCAGATGATACTACGTTCTCGTTTTCCTAGTTATGGATCGGTTGATACCATTTTCGTGTTAGATCGATTGATCTTATTTGAGTTGTAAATCAGTTGATATTACTTCTCTCTTTTCGAGTAGTAAATCGAATGATATTACGTTCTCACTTCCCTGGTTATGGATCGGTTGATACCATTCCATGTTAGATCGGTTGATCTTATTTGAGTTGTAAATCGGTTGATATTACTTCTCTCTTTTCGAGTCGTAAATCAGATGATATTACGTTCTTGCCTTCCTGGTTATGGATTGGTTGATACCATTTCCATGTTAGATCGGTTGATCTTATTTGAGTTGTAAATCGGTTAATATTACTCCTCTCTTTCGAGTCGTAAATCGGATGTGTAACACCCTAATTTTTTCCCTAAGGTTTCCTTGCATTTCATATGCATCTTGCATACAAACAAGATCGCACTGGTTGCTCGGTTCTCCTCGGGTGTAAGTTTATGTCTCAAAGGGGATCACCGTTGCTTTTAGTTGTTTTATTTGTTTATGTTTACTAACCATTAATTAAAATCCAAAAATATTTTGTTTTCTTTCACTAACATTTTCAGGAAGAGGAACAATTGAAAATGCCAAAAATAGCAGTCCTGCAGCCCGAATAAAGTTTCACAGATAAAAGTTGAAGTTGATCCGCAAATAATTCAAATTTATCTGATCAAGGATTTCTCAAGTTAATTGATTTATTCAAATAATTCCAAGGTTCATGTGTTTATTTCTATGCCTTCTTCGACGCGCAAAAGAATCGGGCAACAACAACCAAACAATCACATTTAAATAAAATATTCGAATTTTAGCTTGGTTAACCGGTTAACCCTATGCGTTAACCGATTAACCAGTGCGAAATTTGAATATTTTGTTCAAATTCAGCATACTTTTATCATTGATCTCATTTGGAGTATTCTAGATCCATTTCCCTCTGAATTCTCTACATCACTTTGATCATTTCATACCATAAACCCTCATTAATCACCACTCTTTTCCATTTCCCTCCAAATTTTCGATTACCAAGCCTAATTTGAATTACCTAAGCAATCTCCATTCCACCAATTCCCATACCTAAAGTATTTAAATAGCACCCTAATTTCATTCATTCAACAAGCTTTTGAGAGCAAATTTCACCTTGCAAAAATTTCTTGAAGCTTTTGAGAGCCAACAAATCTCTTGCAAAATATCCCCCCAAACCAAAAATTTCACTAAAGCTCTTCTTTCCTTCTTTTAAAGTTATCAAGAATTCACATTGAATTCTTGATCAACTTGAGCTAAACCTTCATTCTACTCTTTTCTTGTTCATCAATTTCAGTAGATCTAACTTGATTTGGTCCAATTTGAAGAAGTGCTTTTGGTAATTCACTCTTTCCATGATTCCATCACCATCATCAACATTCAAGATGTAGATCTTTTGTGCCTTTGATTCTAGATCCATTGGATCTTATATTGTTGTTTGATTGCAGGGATTTCACTGTATTTTGGTTTTAAAATTCGTGCAAATTCAGATCATGATCATCAAGTGTTTGAAAAAAGGTTTTGAAAATGGATCATGCTGAATTTCAACATTTTTCTGTCACTGATACAGTGTTAACCGGTTAACCATTTCTAGTGTATTTTGGTTAACCGGTTAACCAGTGTTATTTGGCGTAGGATTAGAAAATTTGTTGCGTTAACCGGTTAACCTATCTGGTTAACTAGTTAACATATGACCAGCAGTTGTGTTTGGCTTATTTTGAACTTATTTTTTGTTACTCTTTCTTCATCTTCTCCCTCCTTTTTATTTTTACCTTGGGAAGCACTTATGAGAGTGATTTCTCTTTAATTTCAATGGACTTTGGGTGTAGATCAGAGTAGTTAATGTTCATTAATTCAAAACTACCTTTAAGTGAATTATTTAATTCATTTAAGGTACTTTGCATTAGTGAGACATTTTCATGCTTGAATCCACCAAAATGAGTGATTGAACTTAAAGATGGAAGAATATCATTATTGTAACTCAATTTGGTATTCATCTTTAGTTTTGTGCGGTATTGCATTCAGATAGCGATTTACATATCATTTATCTCGCATGCATTAGCACTAACATTGTTCACCTTAATTGGTGGTGGCCGACCTCATTTGTAGGGTAATTATTTCGTAAAATACTCGGCGATTGCTTAACATAGACCTAAATGTGTCTCGAATTCGGAACAAAAAAAATACAATTGGATACTTGTACTTTCGTGGACCGGACCTCTTGTTGGTCGCGTAATCCCAAAGTGATCGATCATTTTGCATTAAGAACCAAGACTTATGAATGTTTGATATGTAGGTGTTTTGGGTCTCCCAATATCCTTTCAAATTTCATTGAATTTGGTCCTATTTGCCTTGATTGATCATTATAGTGTAAGATAATAAGCGGATCCGGTTGGCTTTCAATTTTGGTTACTCTTTTGGTTGTGGTTGATTAAGTTCATCATACCACTATTATGTAAATATTATTATATTATTACTATTCCTAATATTTTAGATTCTTGCACTTTAATTGTTTTTATTATGTAAATATTATCATACTATTACTATAGTAATATTTAATTTCTTGTACCTTTATTGCTTTTATTTTATTATGCTTTATTCATCCATTATCATGATTATATTTTTTGCTCTTATTTTATTATGTTGATGCTCACAATTGGAAGTATCATCAAGTTTGGTTAGATATTTCCTCCTTTATCTCTTTTATTTTCTTTTTAGGATAGTCCCTTCATTTCCCCCCCTTCTTTAATTTTATAAACTTCTCCCTTTTTCCAAAATCTTCTTTGTTTTCAAACTTAAAACCGCATTCATAATCAAACCTTGACTTAGTTCAAGTGGTTTTACTCTTTTTACTTCTTTTCTTAATAAATGCTAAAATACATAAGCATATTAAAACCTTTTTCAAAAGACTTTAAAAAAATAATACAAAAACTCATTTAATTCTTTTTGTGCCTTTGTGCACTATTCGTTTAAACTTTTTCACATGTTTAGATATGATTCATTATTTCTAGCGGAATTATTCGCTAAAGAATGACGACTTATCTCTACATTTTAAAATCAATCTAATACACTAATTTTTTTTCACTATTTGTACCACGAACTACGGGGTTTTGATCTCGCATTGCACTTTGTGGTACATAGGCATGAGGTGGTAAACCTCTCCAAACACAAAAATATTAAAAAATTAATTCTTCTCTCATCTCTCCACTCTCTTTTAACAAACCTTTTTCAAACCAAAAGCAGTAAATTCTTCAAAGGGCTCTCGTGGAGTACCACATATATTTTGGATGCGTAAAACCTTCTCATTGTGTAACTTATCCTCTTACCCGGTTCTTTGCTTGTTTCTTCTATCTCATAAATTATTATTAGAAAAATATCTATTTTATTTTAATTAATTAATTTTATTATTTACGATAAAAAAAATTATTTTTAAATGTCAAAATTAAAATTTTGTACATACCACTATCAACAACATATCTATTTTTTTAATTAACAATTGTTTTTATTCAAAAGATAAAAGTGTTATTTTCAAATGTAAAAAAATATTTACGGCACACTATCAGCAACATGCCTATTTTTATTTTATTTTAATAAAATAACACTATATATTTATCTCACAGGTCACTATCAACACAATATCTATTTTATTTTAATTAATTATTATCTTAATTTAAGAGACAAAATCTTTATATTTAAATATCAGTTTTTATTATTTTTTCATCTCACGATTTTTTTAATAATTATTTAATAGAATTAAAATTGTAATTATTATTCATTTTACAATTAAGTAAATCATTTTAAATTTTTGCGTTTGTATCAATTTTGCATTTAATAATTATTAATTTTTTCATCTCACAATTCCCTTTTTTATATTTTAATTGAATTGATTTTATATAATCATTGTTCATTTTAAAATTAATAGTTAATTTTAAATTTAAATACATATATAAATACATTTTATATCGTATCAAATTTACATATACATTTAAACATATTTTATATTGTATGAAATAATTTTACCCGTGCGGGAGCACGGGGATCTTACAAGTTGTCTTCCATATTACATCATTGAAAACAATATATATGTTTGTTTTTATGGGGAATTTATCAGGACGTGTCCCGCGTGTAACACCCCAAAATTTGCCCTCTTATTTATTACCATCTAATTGGCTTGCTTCACATTCATCCTCATATTTCATTAGGTCATATCATTCACAATCATGCATTTTATTGAGCTTCTAAGGCATGGGATTAATGCCCTCTGAAAACCAGGTCATTCCATTGGTTTGTGGTTTCTACTTCAACGGAGTTTTGTTTCATGGATTATGGAATTAGGGTTTTTCACCCAACTTATGGTTATCCGATGAATTCAGAATCTTGGTTATGTGGCCATCAATAACTTCACCCAATCATGCTCTTTCTACTTGGTTAGGGTTTATTTCCCTTATTAAGTAGTCTTCAAGAAACTTACTTGCAACGACTGTTCATTGGTTCATCAAGCTTGTCATCAAGGTTGATTAGGGTTTTATTCATGTTTAAGCGATGATATCTCACTAACTGAAGTTCAGTGAATTAGGGTTCTCGCGCCAAGTTATTTTGGTTGTGCATCACCTATCTTCAATAAACGAGTCATCATAATTGAAGCCCTTTATTTGGTGCTTGTAAGTGATTCCAAGCGTGGAATTTCCAAGTGATTAAAAGAGAGCATGTTTTGAAGTATTAGTTTTGAGATTCATCATGGAATTAAAGAATGTGATTTGAATTAAGGGTGAAAAATACACGACTATGGTTTATTTTGAAGGCATCATTCAAGTTCAAATTTAAGTTCACTCGAAGTTTCTAGATATCCATTTCGAATATGAGTCGTTAACTATTTTCCACATCCATTTTCCGCTTCAATCTAATTCACATTAAACCATTTTTAATTCGTTTTTACCGTCCAATTCATCCTTTGATTTTTCCATTGTCGTATCCTATTTTACTAACCAAATTCATTCACTTATCCATATCAAACCATAAACATTTTCTTTTTTCGATTTTTCTTTCTCCAATTTAAATCATTCATGAAAGGCCCATTACCATAATACAATCTCTATTCAAATCTATATACAATTCATTCAAGAATACTCATTTGAAAATCCAACTAATCCATATACATTAGATCCTTCCATTATCCAAAAGCCCATGGTCCTATCCAATTTTTTACAAAAAATATTGAAAGAGAAAAGGGAAATTCAAATGGTCCATTAGAAAATCCAAATTATGCTGGGAAAGTTTCTACAATAATCCACGATACCTAACAGAATGCAGAAGAAGAAAAATAGGTGGAAAATTCTATACGAGAAACTTCAACCAAATTCAGTTACACAAAAATAAATTGAAACTAATATAACAGAAAATACAGTTAGAAAATGAGAACAAAAAAAATCTGCATCTGATAATTTAACAGGAAAATAACATAAACTTCATCCAGGATCTCCCTCCATCAATCTCTTCAATATCTGCAACTAACTCCTCTAAAATCCCTCTAAACCCACATATCTTCATCAACACTTCATCCATAACTTCAATGATCTTCATCAATTATTAAACCTACATCAAGATTCAACAACAAGAACAACAAAGTACACAATCGTTCATCACAATTTTACAAGGGCACGCAAGTTTAGAAAAGGGAAGAAGAAGCTGAGATCAGAAAGATACGCAAACTGAATACAACAGGAAAAGGAGAAAACGATTACAAATCATCAACATAAATAACATAAGTTTTTCCACATTCTTCACCCTCCCTAATCATCTATTCATATTCAACAGAAAAGGGAGAAGTGGAATTCAACTCAACATTGCGAATCAGATCAAAATCGCAGAGAAGAAGAAGGAGTAGAATCAATATTACCTAAGGTTGATGACGAGAAGCATTCTCGTCGGCGATGTGATGAATGGATGAAGCGCGAAGGAATCACTGTGCAGCAGAGAACCTTGCAACGGTGACTTGAGTTCTTGAGAGAGTGAATTGCAGCGATGATTGGTCGTGGAGTGAAGGTTCTACCGTTATTGAGAAGGCGTGGAGGAATGTGTCGCTCCCTGGATTTCCATCTTGGTACAAACGCGAAAGTGGCACGGAAGAGGTAGAGTCGCCAGCCAGGCATTTTTATCCCGAAGGAACGGGAATGGTAATGCTGCACAAACCAGAAGAAAAGAAAAGGAAGGACACAGGTCCTGCGAACCAAAAAATCTGGGTTCGGGAGTCGGTTACGACCAGGGAAGGTATTAGCACCCCAGATCGTCCGCCGTACCCGACGAGATCCACGCTTGCAAAGAAACTGTTTCAAAGGGTGTAAGAATGAAAGTTGCTGCAAAGAAACGGAACTGAACTAGAGTAAAGAAAAGAAAGGGGGAAAATGTAGGGAAAATAAAAGAGTGTGCTCGAACGGGCCCTACCCCGCTGCCTACGTACCTCACTGGACATGAGGATCAGAGTCGCCGTAGTTCCCCTAACTAGGGGTGGAAAATATTGCTTGTGTTTTAAGCTTGAATTGCTTATGTCAATGCTCAGGTGTTGCAGGCTCAGACGACGAGTGCATTACCGTCTTGCAAAATGATAAGTAGGAGCAAGTCCGTACGAAAGAGTGAAGGTGATGAGAAAAGAAGTCCCGAAGGAGAGACGCTTATTGTTTGTTTGTGTTTTTTAGAAGTCTTTTAGGAGTGTGGCACAAGAGAGTGAGACTAAACTCTTTTCCATGCAATGTGTACTTGCTACTACATTCCAAGATGGAATAATAGAACAAGCACACCAAGTAAGGAGAATTTATCCAAGACTTGTTTCCGGGAATAGGGTTTAGGCTCACCACCTTGTTGAAGTTATTAGATGCTATAATGAATAAAAATGAAGAAGTATTTTTTATAATTTTCTTGATGAAGATGACTTCATGATCAGACTTGTGCATCATGCTAGACAAATGTACTATTCCAAGATGGAATGAATACATATGCCTCATGGAATAAGGCTATTGAACAAAAAGTCACTTCTTTCTTTATTAATGTTTTTTTTAGGTTTTTTCGTTTTGAGATGAGAAGAGAAAGAACCAAAGGAGCAAAAGGTAAAAGTCTAATGGGGAAAGACTAAACCTAAAGTTATCATGCAAAGGTGGTCCTAAGGTTAGTGAGGCTTGAAGTCTATCCTAATGAAGAAAAGGAATAGAAGAGAAGAGGAGAAGAAAGCTAGAGAACAACTTACTCCTCTAAAGGAGATAAGTTTCTTCTAAAAGGGGAAAGATGAGAAGTTGAATCACATGATGGCATAAGGCACATCAACAATCACAAATAAAAAGCAAAGTAAAAAGAAGAGATGAAGATTTGAAATGTGGATGACATCCACACTTCACTTACCATTGCACCTACAAATGTTAGCAAAATCTCCAGCACATATTCAACACATCAATCAAATGCTACCATAACAATACAATTCATGGAATTAACATGTTCAAAGTTTCAAGAAAACAAAGTCATCAAACATGCCAAACTTTAAAAATGAATTCACGTGTCGAGGAAATGAAAGCATGCATCAACCAGCAAGCAAACTACCCTAAACAAACATATAAAATGATCACACAATGATCCATGATGATTACAGCAAGTATGAGAAGCAAACAAACCCAAAAAAACCAAAAATTCCATTATGCTTCAGTGTTAACCGATTAACCAAAAGCGTTAATCGGTTAACCAACCTAAACCTGCAACAAATAATTCAAAAAACAGACGCGTTAACCGGTTAACCTATAGCGTTAATCGGTTAACACTGTGCGAACAACAACAAATTCCTATAGAAGAAAGGAGTCCAAACCAGCTTATTTCAAATAATCCACCAACAGTCCAGCAATCAATTATGCACGAGATAATAAGATCAATTCATATTAATCAAACACAATTAGGTTCATGAACATTAACATGTGGGTCCGATCACAAATCAACCAAGCAATACAAGCAAAACAAGTAATTAGCACAAGCACATGGTGGATCTACAACACAAGCATGCATATAAGCTAAAAACAGAGATGGATTTGAACTTAACCAACCTACAAAGCTAAGATATGCTTTGGTAAATGTTGTTAAAGCTGGAAATGATGAATCTCGCGGAAAACTTCGAAGATTAAGTGCTATTCTTCACACACAATGTAAAATAAATGCAAGCAAAGGATCTTGATGCAAGAGCTTAGTTCCAAAAGCACTTCTAACCACCAAATCAGATCTGAACCAGTAGTAAAACTAGAAAATGGATGCAAAGAAGTTATGGATGAAGGTCTAGTTCCAAGATTAACAAACTTCAATGCAAAGTTTGATGATCTTCAAAGAAGAGGAACTTTGAGTGATTTGGAAATTGGGAGAGAAAATGAGAGGAATGGTGAGAGAGTAGTGACAATTTCAAAATGAAAAGTGTGAATTATGAGAGAGTTTTTTTTCTTGGTTTGGAGGAAAATGGGATAAATAACATCTAGGTTTGGGGCCCAAAAATTTGGTTTGGAGTCCAAAAAAAAAGGTTTGGAGTTAACTTAGAAAGGTGATTAGGAACTAGCTTTGGAATTAGGCTTGGTAAACTCTCTAGATCCTTCTCCATAATTCCGAATTAATTCAAAAGGAATAAAATCAGAAAAATGAAAAATGGAGCCAAAAACAAGCATGCTGAACTTGCTGGAAAATTCAAATTTTTGCAGCCGTTAACCGGTTAACCAAAAGCGTTAACCGGTTAAAGCAGAAAAAATTTGAATTTTCCCTCCTTTTGGTGGGAAACTCCAAGAATACATCTGCGCCAACCATTCCAATTTGATCTTGATTCTCCATCCTCCTAGGGCTTTGACCATGATACGAAGCTTGTACAAAAGGCCCTGTGAGTTTCCTGCCAGGTCACCAGGCTCTTGGCTTTGACTTGTAAAATCACGATTTCCCAAGTGATTGATCATATGCCTTATGCTAGAACCTGTGAGTGCTATGCTTCATCTTTCTATGCAAAAATATTAAAGATATGACATGCTTATGATGCTTATGATATGATGATGATGCTAGAAAAAGAAGAGGTCAAATTTTGGGGTGTTACAGCTGCCCTTATTCAAGAAACTGTTAATTTGAAAAGGACGATAGCACGAGCTATCGACCGTTCAAGATAAACTGTGGTTGAATACCGAGAAGACCTGGAATTTGCACTCTGCTGGAGAATGCAGAAATGGGAAATAAACCCAACCAAATAAAGCTCTGGGTGAATGAAGTAAAGACAAAGCAGACAAGCTCCTTCCAAATTGAATTGTTACGCCGGATAAGAAAAACCTAGACAGACGAGTCTTTTTCAAGCAAACCTGTTACGCTAGGAATTTGGACATACGAGCCCTCTTCATACATTTTACAAAAATATATGACTTGAGACAGACGAATCTCCTTCGGATAACCCGTTACGCCAGGACCAGTGATGCACTTAAGGCTGTGGGATAGACATGCATAATTAGGATAGACGAACCCTCTTCATATATCCTCCGCAGATATATGGTCTAAGACAAACGAGCCTTCTTCAAATAACCTGTTACGCCAGGTGCGACGTTAGGATTGGACGAATCCTCTTCACGAATCTTGCGCAGATAAGCGGTGCTTGAGACAGAAGAACCTCCTTCGGATAACCCGTTACGTCAGGACCAGTAACCATTTTGACGTTTAATCCTACCGTCAGGACATCAAACCTCTTCAACATAGACGAGCATTGGATGACCATCAAGAGAACACAGACGAGTGCCACAAGTCAATGATACAAACGAATATCAGACGATGATCTAAAAAATGCAGAAGAACGCTTCAGGAAATGATACAGACGAATATCAGCCACCGATACAGACGAATACCAGAAATCCAACACAGACGAGCATTTGGAGTAGCAATACCGACGAATACCAGAGATCCAACACACACGAGCATTTGGAGTAGCAATACAGACGAGTACCAAACGATTATCAAATCAACACATATGGATATAAGTTAACATAGACGAGTGTGGAAAATGCATACAAGCCTCAAACGGATAACAATACACATACGAGTGTTGGAGAATTCATACGAGCATCAAACAACTATCAAACACAGACGAGTGCTGGGGCGTGTATACGAGCATCAGACGAATACAATACGCAGACAGGTGTTGAGGCGTGCATACGAGCATCAAACAAATATCAAACACCGACGAGTGATGGGGCGTGCATACGAGCAACAAGCAAATATCAAACACAGACGAGTGCTGGAGTATGTAGACGAGCAACAACAACTATCACACACAGACAAGTGTTGGGGAGTGCATATAAGCAAAAAGCAAATATCAAACACAGACGAGTATTGGGGAGTGCATACGAGCAACAAGCAAATATCAAACACAGACGAGTGTTGGAGCATACAGACGAGCATCAGACAGGTTCCTGATAAGAATCACAACTCTGCAGGGGGAGCCAGGTCAAGAGGCTTTGACGATGCTTAACTCTGGCCGGGGAGATGAATAACTGTCTATATCATCACATTGGCCGAAAATAAATTGGAACTTCTCTGGGGAATATTTTAGTAATGGGAGTGAATCCCAATCATGACTCTGTGGGGAACAACCATATTTAGACATGGCTGGGGAAGATACTTGGTTAAATAACCCTTGCTGGGAACGAATTATGACATTTTGAACTTTGTGGGGAAATCAGGCGTCCAACAACCTGTTGGGAATTCTTCACTTGTGGAAAGATAATCCGCTTGGGGATGAAAGATCTTCAATTAGCCTTGGAGTTCTGCGGGGATTCCACTTGCTCTAACTCAGCTGGGGAATATTCTTTGCTTGGGGAAATATGACACCATCCTACAAAACCTGCAACAACAGTATACATACATGTGCCCCGGGGACTTGCATGGTATGATTTGTTCATCCATTGTCACCTGACACTCAAAGACAGTTTTGAATGTTTCCATGCAATGTCATTTTTTTTAGAAAAATCAACATGTTTCCAATGCAATGTTCTTTTTGCCAAAAATTCAGGACATTTTTGCAAACAAAATAAACAAAACACCACACAGCTTTTGACTGAATATTCATTGAGTAGCCTCTGAATAGGCAAAGTTTTACATCAGGAAGAAACTACCTGGAAAGAGGTAGCTACCATAAAATTGAGAAAAGAAACTATCCTAATGGCAATTAACACGACATTCCAATGAGTTTCCTTCCTGCTATGACCAACATATCTTCAAGACTTTCCGTTCTTGCCTTTGCTTTCTGAAGAAGATGAGGGGACTTATTCCTATCCTTCTAATATTGCTAGACTGTATGAAACGACGATTTGGTTCAGATTAACCGGATCGCAGTTGTTCGCTTATTCCCTTGTTTTGCATGGATCGCCCTTTCGGGTTTTCAATCCACCGGGATACCCTTTTTTGCATGAGTTGTCCGATGTGGCTTTTCAACTCAGTGGGTATACATTTATTTTCTTTATTTTCCCTAACTTTTTCCCGAGCTTTTTATTCTCTTTTTAGCTCGCCGGGATGCCCTTGTCTTGCCAAGACTTTAATTCTATTTTTTTGTCCAGCGAATCCTTTATGCGAAGTATTTTTTAACCGCGTCCGAGTTAACAGGGGATTGGAAGTCTTCTCCATCCATAGTAGTGAGCATCAGTGCCCCACCTGAGAAAACATTATTTACTATGAATGGACCTTCATAGTTTGGGGTCCACTTGCCCCTGTGATCTGAACCTGGAGGAATGATCCTTTTGAGCACAAGTTCACCTACTTGATACTCTCGAGTACATACTCGTTGGTCGAAAGCTCGCTTCATTCTCCTCTAATAAAGCTGACCATGACAGATAGCCGCTAATCTCTTTTCCTCAATTAGACACAACTGATTATATCGAGCACGTGCCCATTCAGCCTCATCAAGTTCACATCCATCATCACACGTAAAGAAGGAATTTCCACCTCAACAGGCAAGACTGCCTCCATACCATGCACCAGGGAGAATGGAGTTTCCCCGGTTGACGTCCTGACTGACGTTCGGTACCCATGCAGCGCGAATGGTAACATCTCGTACAATTCTTTGTAAGTGATAACCATCTTCTGCACAATCTTCTTAATATTCTTGTTAGCTGCCTCTACCGCGCCATTCATCTTTGACCGATAAGGAGAAGAATTGTGATGTTGAATCTTGAAGTCCCGACACAGTTCTGCCATCATCTTGTTGTTCAAATTGGAACCATTATCATTAATGATTCCCTCGGGAACTCCGTATCTGCAAATGATATCACTTTTTAGGAATCTGGCTACCACCTGGCATGTGACATTGGCATAAGATGTTGCTTCAACCCATTTGGTGAAGTAATCAATCGCAACCAAGATGAAACGATGACCATTGGAAGCAGTAGGCTTTATCCTTAGGATCATGTCAATGCCCCACATATAAAAGGGCCAAGGAGATGACATGACATTGATCGGCCTAGGAGGTACATGCACCTTGTCTGCATAGATCTGACATTTGTGGCACTTACGGGCGTACGAACAACAGTCTTCATCCATTGTTAGCCAATAGTATCCTGATCTCAATAACTTCTTAGCCATAGCATGTCCTCCTGCATGAGTACCGAAGGATCCCTCGTGGACTTCCTTCATTAACATGTTTGCTTCGTGTCTATCCACGCATCTGAGCAAGACCATGTTGAAGTTCCTCTTATACAGAACCCCGTCTGCATTCAAGAGGAAGCTTGCAGCAAGTCGTCTCAAGGTCTTCTTGTCATTGAATGATGCCCCAGCTGGGTATTCTTGTTTTTCCATAAAAAGTTTGATATCAAAGTGTTGCACCCCAAAATTTGCCCTCACAAGAAAAAACTTTGTGTACTAAGAGGCTCACAAGGTTCACAAGGTTCACAAGGTTCACAAGACCTCCCATGAGGTTTACAAGGCTCACAAGACATCTTATAAGGTTCACAATACATTTCATGAGGTTCACAAAGTTCACAAATAGTCAGAAAGATTGACAATTCTCTCAGACAATGCCTCATCCTAAGCAGGGCATCCAAAACTAGGGTTTTGACTTTAATCAGGATAAATGGACTTCCAAGGCTTCAAGTGAGTGTCATAACATCTTATATGTGTTCAAGAATCCCCATGACAAGTTTCAAGACTTTTCTCAAAGGTTTGCTCGGTCAGATGATCAGATAAGTCAAAATAAGTCAAAGGAGTTAGAAAGTCAAACTGAGGTCAACTGTGGTCAAACCAAAGTCAAACTTCATGATTTTTTGCCAACATCAATTATATGAAGTAAAGTCATCATTTTATCAAGGGTTGATCATGATTCATCAAGGAGATTCCAGATCATCAAGAATCAGGAGTTTCTAAATTAGGGTTTCCTCAGGAAAAGTCAACTGAACTTTGACCAGCCATAACTTTCACATACTTCATCAAATTTTTCTCATCCAAAGCTCATTTTGAAGGAAATTGAATTCTCTACAACTTTGTGTCTCACAAGCCAAGCCAAAAAATGCTTCATTTGGAAGGTATGAGCTAAGACATTATAGGTCCTTTTAAAAGCCAACAAAAAGTCAACAACTTCAAAAGAGCATAACTTGAGAATGGAAAAAGATATGGACATGAAACCAATGGGGTTGGTTATAGGACTCTTTAAGCTTTCCAAAATGTCCAAGAACACCCTCATAGCCTTAAAATTGAAGGAGTTGTGTCCTTGCAAAGTTGGGAAATTTTTTAGAAGAATATTGAACAAAAGGGGTCTTAGAATCAATTTTTTTTCCAAATGGGCCTACCATTGTGCAACCCAATCCTTGAGATATCATCCCACACGACCCAATCCAAGCATTTTCATGATTTTAATTTTTTATTTAGTATTTATTTGAATTTTATCCATTAAAAATCAAATTAAATCTAAATAAAATATGAAAATTGAATATTTAAAAGTGATTCTTCTTCTAGAAAGTCTTAAAAACCATTCAAAGCTGATTGATATCACACAAATTCGTGCTAGCCTAATTTGGAAGGGTTAGATAAGATATTTTTCAATATTTGAAAGGAGAAAACTTCATGATCAAGTAATCAAGACAAGGCCCATAAATCCATGTTATTTTGACCTAATTCAGTTCACTACATATACACAAACATAACACAATGCCAAGGACACGAATTTGCTGCCTCAAGAGTAAGTTTCAAATTTTCAAAAGTTCATCAAAACTCTCAATTCGGATTCTTGGTTAGAGGCTCTCTCAAGGCATTCTAAAGGTTGCAAAATACTCCTTGAACATCACTGATGCTTCCTCAATCATCAAAAGCATCATAATCATGCCCTACTGCATAAACCGAATCCCACTTGTTCTTGCATTTTGATTTTTTTGATTTCATATATATCCTTGTTTTAAATAAATTTTGATGGTTGATTAATGTTTAATATGATGTTTAGAACGATTCTGGATAGTTTGATTGGAGATTGGATGCAGGAAACGTGAGAAGCCATTGTTAGGGTTTCGGCCAAGCTATTAGGGTTTTATGATAAACCTAATATAAATGATTTTTAAAGACATAGAATGATTGTATGAACTCTAGGAATCATAATGCCCTAATCAATTGGAAGAAATTTTTTTGTTTCAATGGTGTTTGAATTTCGCAGGTTATGCACATTGAGAAATTCGCAGGTACCTTCGTAGAAGAAAGCGCAAGAGAATTCGTAGGTAATTTGGGGAAGACGAAGGCCAGTGGCGCCAAAATCTGATTTTAAAATTTGCTTTAATATTTTATTAATTTGTTTGAGGTTATTACACAAATGCGTTGATGGTTCAGTTGGTGAAGGTGTGTGCGTGAGAAGCAAAGGTCCAGGGATCAAATCCCAGCCTCAGCAAGTTTTTTTTTGTTTTATTTCACTTATTTTCCAGGCTAAAAATATAATGATTGGCATCTGTTTGTTATTACCAAACGCACGCTGGCCTGGTGGTTGTGGAGGCAGGACTCAAAGATTAAAGCCTAGGGCCTGGGTTCGAATCCCAGCCCCAGGTAAGTTTTTTTTCCACTTTTTCTTGTTTTTTCTATTTAATTTGTTTATATTATAATTAATTTAATAAATTTAAAATGTTAAAAATAAAATGTTCATATTATTTTCTTTTATATAATTCAAAATTCATGTTTTCAAAAATTAAACTTTATCATTAAAATTATATTTAATATTTATTCTATTGTAAATTACTAATATTATATGTTTTATATAAATAAATTAATTAATTAACCCTAAAAATTTTATATGTAAAAAACCTATTTTTTTATATAAACCCTAATAATATTTTATAAACCCTAGCTATTTTGTAAATATTTAATTTATTTGTTTATTTTAATAACTTTATGTAGTTTTCTAATTTAAAAAATTTTAGTTAAATAGTAAACCTTAATTCACTTCATTTTATAAACATTAATATATATTTGTATATAAATTCTAATTATGTCCATTTATTTTTATAATTTGTTTATATTATTATTATTATTATTATACATGGTTTTATATAAATAATGTAAATAGTTTAATTAATTAATTAACCTTAATCTACTTTTCTAAATAACTAAAAAAAAACCTAATTTTATTTTATGAATATAATTTATTATTTTTTATATGCTTATTTAATTATAATTAGATATTTTTTTAATATGTATATAAAATTAAAATAATTAGACTATTAGTCATATTTTGTTAATATATAATATTTATCATTTATTTCTCTCATTAATTAAAAACCTTAAAAATAATTATTCATTTAAAATTGAATTTTTTATATTATTATGCTAATTTCTTTTTCTTATATTTATTTTGTTTATTATTACTAACTTCTTTATTTATTTATCTATTATGTGATTATTTATTTTATTATTATTATTACTAATCCATTTAATTATTTATTTATTTACTTATTTATTTTAATTATTTTAATTATTATAATTGTAATTATATCACTTGTGTAATAGTTGTAGTAATTTTTATTATTTATTGCTATGGTTAGTAAAATAGGGAGTGTAAAACATGTTTGTATGTAAAATTGGATTTAGATCATTAATCTTAAAGATAAATATTTGAATTGGTACACTCACACACGTAAGTTGATCTTTGATCGCCATCTCACTTCTTAAGGGTCACCTCTCAAGCTGCCTAAACAAAAGGTCAAGTAAGGTGTAAAGCAAAGTCCCTCATCTCATATCATCTAGTCCCTTAACAGATAAAAAGATCAAGTCCCTTCGTGGTTGCCTTCGTAATGATCTTGTCCCTTTCGAATAAAGATGATAAGTCCCTTCGAATTGCTTATACACCTTACAGTTGCCTAAATAACAGATGTCCCTTCACTTGTCCCTTACATCCAAGGTAATGACTACCTATTCCTTAATAATAGGGATAGTCTTACCATTTAAAGGATATTTAAGAACAGAAAAGGCTTAACTTAGGGTAGGTTCCTCTTATGTACTTGCTCACTCTTCAAAAACATTTCAAACACTTCACATTTTTCAAGCAAATTTTCAAAACAAAGACTTTATATATATATATATATATATATATATATATATATATATATATATATATATATATATATATATATATATCCGTACATGGATCATTATAAAGTATTTAAAGAAAATTTTATTCACACACTACACTTTTCAAAAACATTTTAAAGTGAGCTAAGTAACTAAGAGCCCATGGATAACCATGGATGTGAAGGGTGCTAACACCTTCCCTTTACATAACTTACCCCCCGAACCCAAAAATCTTTTAAAAGGTCTTTCCTGTTCTTTTATGCCTTTCCTTTAGATAAAATAAAAGTCGGTGGCGACTCTTGCTATCCGCAACATAACTAAAGTCGGTTCTCCCACCGTGTTACAGAACTGGCGACTCTGTTGGGGATTTAATAAAAGAGGGGTACCCTTAGGAATTAGATCACTTTAAACTTGTTTGCTTTGTTTGCTTTACTTTACTTGTTGGGTGCTCTTATGTGTGAAAGATCCTAACCCGGATCTAGTGTACCTTAGGTAAATGGCAATAGACCAAGGAAACTGTACGGCGTATACCGATATGGTTGATCTGGTGGCCATAGTTAGTGTGACTTCTTGGTTGGTGCTTATGTTCCTTAAGTCAAGTTGAGGATAATATGAGGCTGACATATGTTGTCAATGCACTATCTAACTTTTAGAACCCTAGTAATCCCACTTGGCCTTTAGAAAGTAGTGAGATAACCGGCTTTGGTGAAGACTGAAGTTGGTTGATACTCGATGCTACGCTCATTGAGATTCTAAACTTGGAGGGTTTTGGTTGGCAAGTAAGTTGCCTACTGAACAACCACCCTTGTGAAGGATCAATGATATTGAGATCCCTTAGAACCTGGTTACTTTATAGGACAGGATGAACCATCTAAACTTCAGGGGAGGGTACTTACCTTTGAACCTCATGCAAGCCTTTAAACCTAGGGCTATTGTGTGACTTGTTTGTGTGTGCCACATGTTTGTGATTGAACATAACATCATAACATCATCATGCATCATAAACATAGCATTTTCACTAACCATTTCAAGGACCAAAGGTTTTATCTTTGTTATTTGTTGTAGTCATGGCTTCTGCTCGTAGGAATACTAGCAGGACCAACTTTGTAAGAGACTCATTACAAAGTAAGTCAAGAAAGAATTCTGGAGTTAACAAAGCAACTTCACGAGGAGAGAAATCTCAACTCATACCTCAACACAAAGAGGAAACGTCCATGGGAGACTTAAAACCCCATCTTTTGTATTTATTTCATTTCATTTTGTAAGCCCAAAGGGCAAACAAATTTATTACTAATAAAAGTTTACTTTCTTGATTGTTTAAGCAAATTTAAATCCTGCGGTCCTTGAAAACATTGCATACGCATTTACATATCATATCACTGCATCAAAGGTTTATTGTGCACAGGTTTCTTATCTTCTCGCTGTTTATTTCAGCAATGGCTCTTGAACAAACAGTCAAAGATCTCCAGGCACAAAATGCACAGTTCTAAGAGCTGATCCTGAACTTGTCCAAGGGGCAGGATGAATTGAAGACACTGCTGGCCAAGAAGACTAAGAAGACTAGAAGGTCAGGAGGCCTGATCAACATGGAAAGAAGGTTCAGAGGTCCTGTCAAGACCAAAGAGCAGGTTGAAGATTATGAGTCTGAAGAGTCTGAGAAAGAGGGAGGAAGTCTCCACAACACTATGGGGGACTCTGATTCTGAAGCTAACTACTATCATGAACCTAATGAAGATAAGTTCAAAATGTTGGTGGATAGAATGGATGCTATGGAATTGCAAAAGTCGTTTGGGCTGGATTTTGAAGACCTGAGTTTGATATCTGGGGTAGTTATACCCATTGGTTTCAAGGTTCCTACTTTCGTAGTTTATGATGGTGTCTCTTGTCCCAAGCTGCATCTGAGATCATATGTCCGGAGAATCCAACCCCATACTGCTGATAAGAAGTTGTGGATCCATTTCTTCCAAGAGAGCTTATCTGGAGCTCAATTGGAATGGTATTATCAATTGGAGAGTGTCAACATCCGTGATTGGAATGATCTTGCTGAAGCCTTTTACAAGCAATATCAATACAATGCTGACCTAGCCCCTACTCGCATGCAGCTACAAAGCATGTCCATGGGTGCTAAAGAAAATTTCAAGGAGTATGCCCAGAAGTGGAGAGACTTGGCTGGAAGAGTACAACCCCCTCTAACTGACCGGGAATTAGTGGATATGTTCATGTCTATGTTGAATGGTCCTTTTTACAATCATCTCATTGGAAGCTCATCATCTGGCTTCACTGAGTTGATAATGACAGGAGAGCGCGTAGAAAGTGGTATAAGGAGTGGCAAGATCCAAGTGGGTGCTTCTTCTTCAAATACTGCAAAGAAGCCTCCCAGTGGCTCCTATGATCATTACCACTCCTAGTCCTATTCCGTACACTTCTGATAAAGTTGTGCCTTGGCATTATGGTTCCGATGTTTATATCCATGGTGTTAAGCAGGAACCCTTAGCTGATACACCTGTTGCTGATGAAAACCTTGATGTTGATAATATTGTTGGATCTAGTAAGATCACACGAAGTGGAAGAATCTTCTCTCCTCCAATTACCTCCAAGAATACAGTTACTCCAGCTACTACCTCCATTACTGATGCTCGGGGCAAAGGTCCTGTTGTTGAACCTATACCAACTGATGTGCCAGCTGCTGATGATCTTTCTAAGCAGATGGAAGAAGTACTGAAGATCATTCGCAAGAGTGATTATGATATTATTGACCAATTGGGGCATACTCCCTCCAAAATTTCTATGTTGTCTTTATTGTTGTGTTCCGAGGCTCATGCCAAAGCTTTGATTAAATTTTTGAAGACTGCTCATGTACCAAATGAGATTTCTGTGGATCAGTTTGAAAATTGTGTTGCACACTTGACCTATGATAATGGGTTAGGTTTCTCCGATGCTGATTTGACTCCTTCCAAGAGGGATCATAACAGGGCTCTACATATCTCTATTGAATGCAGGGGCACTACCCTGTCACATGTGTTAATAGACAATGGTTCCTCGCTGAATGTGTTGCCCAAAGAAGTTCTGAATAAGCTTAGCCCTGAAGATGCTGTGTTGAAGCCCATTAATATAGTGGTAAAGGCTTTTGATGGTTCAAGAAGAGTGGTGCATGGATAAATTGATCTCCCAATCAAAGTAGGTTCTCAGGTTTTCAATGCTACCTTTTATGTAATGGATATTCGTCCTTCATATTCTTGTTTGCTTGGGCATCCCTGGATCCATGGGGCAGGTGCTGTAACTTCTACTTTACATCAGAAGCTGAGGTATCCAGTAGAAGGAAAAATTGTCACTGTTTACGGAGAGGAAGGATATATAGTTAGCCATGTGAACACCTTTAAATATCTTGAAGTGGAAGGTGAATATGTTGAAACTCCGTGCCAGACGTTCGAAGTAGTTCCTTGGGTTGTTAATAATTATTAAGCTCCTCCTGTCGTTAAGAAAGTTCCTGTGGTCACCAGAGTACCTCCAACAATGGCTTCCCTCAAGGATGCTAGAGTTGTGGTGGATGAAGGTGGTTGTACTATTTGGGGTCAGCTTCCTGACATCCCTTACAAGTCTGACAAATTTGGTTTAGGTTTTACTGCAGAGTCCCAGAAGGCTGTTCGTCGTGCTCGTGCTGTTCGTATCACCAATCAAGGGATTATGAAGAATCAGATCAATGCTGTGGGTGACTATGATGAAGATTATGATCTGGATGCTTGGATTTTTCCTACTGTGGGTGTTGGGCTCAATAATTGGAAAGCTGAGGATATTATTCCTATCTCCTTTAGTCAGGAGTAAATACTATTACTGTGTTGTTACTTTTAAAGTTTGTAATTTTTGAACAATTTAAACTCTTAAAGCCTTGTGCCTTACCCGGGGCACAATGGTATGCTTGTTTCGGGATGTCATTTCATTTGCATACTTCATTCAATAAAAATCAGTGGACGTTTCGTTTTCGTAAATATTGTGTTCCTTATCTTTCTTTTCTTTTCTTTTTGTTTTATCAGCTATGTGTTCTTACACGCACCCACATCACTAAAATGCAGATCCTCATCCACTCTGGATCCTGTTGATAACAGTTCTACTATTGCCAATTATAATTTCGAGAATCCGATCTATCAAGCTGAAGATGGAAATGAGGATGATTGTGAAGTACCTGTAGAGCTTGCTAGGTTGTTACAACAAGAAGAGAAAGCTATACAGCCACATGAAGAGCCAATCGAAGTTGTGAATCTGGGAACTGAAGAAAACAGGAAAGAAGTCAAGATAGGGGCTGAATTAGAGGATAGTGTCAAGAGCAGATTGATTCAGATGTTGCATGATTATGTAGAGATCTTTGATTGGTCCTATGAAGATATGCCAGGGTTGGATACAGACATTGTGGTTCATCGTTTACCAGTAAAAGAAGATTGTCGTCCAAAGAAGAAGAAGGTTCGTCGTATGCGTCCTGAAATGTCAGAGAAGATTAAGGCAGAGGTAATGAAACAATTTGATGCAGGGTTCTTAGCTGTGACTTCTTATCCTCAGTGGGTTGCAAATGTGGTGCCGGTACCTAAGAAAGATGGTAAGGTACGTATGTGTGTAGATTACAGGGATTTGAACAAGGCCAGCCCCAAAGATGACTTTCCACTTCCTCATATTGATGTTCTGGTAGACAACACTGCTCAGTATAAGGTATTCTCTTTCATGGATGGTTTCTCTGGTTACAATCAAATCAAGATGGCACCTGAAGATATGGAGAAGACAACATTTGTTACACAGTGGGGCACTTTTTGCTATAAGGTGATGCCATTTGGTTTGAAGAATGCCGGGGCAACCTATCAGCGTGCTATGGTGGCTTTGTTTCATGATATGATTCATCATGAGATAGAGGTATATGTGGATGATATGATAGACAGGTCCCAGAATGAAGAACAACATCTTGATCATTTGCATAAATTGTTTGAGAGATTGAAGAAATACAAACTGAGATTGAACCCAAACAAGTGTACCTTTGGAGTTAGGTCTGGTAAACTCCTGGGTTTCATTGTCAGTGGAAAAGGTATTGAAGTAGATCCTGCGAAAGTGAAAGCTATACAAGAGATGCCAGCTCCCCGTACTGAGAAGGAAGTCAGAGGTTTCTTGGGACGATTGAATTACATTGCAAGATTTATTTCCCAATTAACTGCTATCTGTGAGCCAATCTTCAAGTTGTTGAAGAAAGATCAGGTAATGGAATGGAATGATGAGTGCCAGACAGCCTTTGATGAAATCAAGAAATATCTCATAGAACCTCCAATTTTGATGCCACTAGTTGATGGAAGACCCTTGATTATGTACTTAACAGTGTTAGACAACTCAATAGGGTGTGTCTTGGGGCAACATGACGAGTCTGGTCGAAAAGAGTAGGCAATATACTACCTTAGCAAAAAGTTTACCGACTGTGAAACAAGATACTCACTGCTCGAGAAAACTTGCTGCGCTTTGGCATGGGCTGCTCGCCGACTAAGACAATATATGTTGACCCATACTACCTTGTTGATTTCGAAGATGGACCCAATCAAGTACATATTTGAGAAACCTGCTCTCTCCGGAAGAATAGCAAGATGGCAAATGATCCTAACAGAATATGATATACAATATACTACTCAGAAGGCCATTAAAGGAAGTGTTGTAGCTGATCATTTGGCTCATCAAGCAGTGGATGATTATCAGTCAATGAGTTTTGATTTCCCTGATGAAGACATTATGATTATTACCAAAGAACCTGGACAATATGACGGACCTGAACAAGGATCCCGATGGACTTTGGTTTTTGATGGAGCTTCTAATGCACTTGGTAATGGTGTTGGTGTTGTGATCAGTTCCCCTGAAGGTTGTCATACCCCGATTACTGCCAGACTTTGTTTCTATTGTACCAATAACATGCCTAAGTATGAGGCATGTATCCTGGGCATCAAAGCTGCCATTGATATGAAGATTCAATTCCTTGACGTGTATGGAGATTCAGCCCTGGTAGTAAGTCAGATTAAAGGAGATTGGGACACCAAACATGATAATCTCATTCCATACAGAGAGCATGTGTTGTCTTTAATCCCACATTTCAAAGAGATTACCTTTGGACATATCCCACGAAGAGAGAATCAGTTGGCAGATGCTTTAGCCACCATGGCATCCATGTTTGAGATCAGCTGGGATGATGAAGCTCCCAAGATTACTATTGATAGATTTGAAAAGCCTGCATACTGCAATGAGATTGACACTGAAGAAGTAGAGGAGAAGCCTTGGTTCTATGAAGTGAAAAGATATCTTGAAGCCCAGGAGTTCCCTGAAGGGGCATCTGTCAAAGATAGAAAGTTTCTGAGAAGGTTTTCTGCTAAGTTCTTTTTGAGTAATGGGATTTTGTACAAGCGCAATCATGATTCAACTTTGCTTCGTTGTGTGGATAAGAAGGAAGCAACAGAAATTATGGAAGATATGCATGATGGGATCTTTGGCACTCATTCTAGTGGTCATACTATGTTAAAGAAGATATTGAGAGTAGGTTACTATTGGTCTACCATGGAAGCTGAATGCTATCAACATTCCAGAACGTGTCACAAGTGTCAAATCTATGCTGATAAAGTACATATACCTCCATCACCATTGAATGTGTTGACTGATCCTTGGCCTTTTTCCATGTGGGGCATTGATATGATTGGGGAGATCAAGCCTACTGCTTTTAATGGGCATCGTTTCATCCTGGTTGCTATTGATTACTTCACTAAGTGGGTGGAGGCAACTTCATTTGCATCTGTTAATAAGAATGTGGTGGCTCGATTTATTAAGAATAATCTCTTATGTAGGTATGGCATCCCTGAAAGGATTATTACTGACAATGGCTCTAATCTGAACAACACTATGATTACTGATCTCTGCATGCAGTTCAAGATTAAGCATCACAATTCTTCTCCGTATCGTCCGAAGATGAATGGGGCAGTAGAAGCTGCTAATAAGAACATTAAGAAGATTCTACAGAAGATGACTGTTACTTACAAGGATTGGCATGAGATGTTACCATTTGTTCTTCATGGTTATCGTACTACAATACGTACTTCAACAGGGGCAACCCCATTCTCCTTAGTATATGGTATGGAAGCAGTTTTGCCCATTGAAGTTCAGATTCCCTCCTTAAGAATTATGAAGGATGCAGGCTTGGATGAAGATGAGTGGATTCAGACTCGACTTGACCGGATAAATTTGATTGATGAGAAGAGGTTAGCAGCTGTTTGTCATGGCCAGATGTACCAGAAACGAATGATCAAAGCTTTTAATAAGAAGGTTAAGCCAAAGGTATATCAGGCTGGTGACTTGGTAATCAAGCGTATCATATTACCACAGGGTGATCCTAGGGGCAAGTGGACTCCTACATATGAAGGACCATTTGTAGTCAAGACAGTATTCTCAGGAGGTGCCATGATACTTACTACTATGGATGGTGAAGAATTCCCACAGTCTGTAAACACAAACATAGTTAAAAAATACTACGCATAAAAAGAGACCCGCTAGGTTGACTGGTCTAGGCAAAAATAAGGGCATCCCGGCGAACCAAAAGGGTTCGGGCAAAAATTAGGGATATATATATATATATATATATATATATATATATATATATATATATATATATATATAATGTACACCCGGCAAGTCGAAAACCTGAAAAGGCGGCTTGGGCAAAAAAGGGTATCCCGGTGGATTGAAAACCTGAAAGGGCAATCCAGGCAAAAGTTAGGGATTAAAGCGTATGACTATGTCTCGTTTGGATCACCCATGAAACTACAACCAGTTGTGCTACCTACTCAAGCTCGAACAGATAAAAATCAATCCAATCGTTTCCGTCTCAACAGCAGAAGATGAGATACTTGGAGATAATGGCAATAGTAGAATTGAAACTCAACAGGATTATTTCCCACATAGCTGATTTTCTTTGTTTTGTAAAAATTATACGACGAATTCCTCTTACTAGGATTTTTGTCTCCTTATACAAACTTGCCTATGTATGGTCACTTTATGATATAAATAAAATTTTATCTTTGAATCCAGATTTACTTTTACCCTATTTACATAAGCGAAATGTCCATTGGTTGTGTTTGAATGTATGTATGCTTTTGAATATGATTGATGTTTACCAGAAATGCATAAATGCTTAATATGATTGATGTTTACCAGAAATGCATGAAAATGCAGTAATAGTATTTACTAAGGACGAACGAGGGAAGGAATTCAACAAGGCTTCGCCGGTTCATCCCCACGAAACAGCTACAAGTCCCCCAGTAGGGCAAATCCATTTTCATAAATACTTCGAGTCACATCTCCTCTGGAATTTATATCCATCTCTTTTATCCTCAGACGGATAGTCAGGAATTTATTCTTCCAATAGGAGTACGACGAACGAAGACGGGAGGTTATGGATACCTTACTATCAAACGAGGACGGGAGGTTATGAATACTATATTATCAAACAAAACGAGTTCCTCATATTCTTCAGCAACAAATCGGGATTTATTTTCCCTGGCCAGCAATTGTTACACAAAGATATCTGGACGCTTCAAGCTGCATGATGCATACATACATCATTTACACCATACCATAACATACATATCCATAAGTACATAATACATTACTTAAGTGCATCATACTATACATGCATACATAATGCATAAACTAATATTATCTTGCAGAATGTTATATACATCATGATATTTGCATCGAACTAATCTTGTTTTTCAGATTAATTCTCCAGCAGACAAACTTCATCAACAATTTGTTACCTTGGGCCGTTGTTTATCTTCCCAAAGGTTATCTCATTATCTTGGGACATTGTTTATCTTCCCTAAGGCTATCTTGAGACGTCGTTTATCTTCTCAAAAGCCATATTGTTACCTTGGGCCGTTGTTTATCTTCCCAAAGGTTATCTCATTATCTTGGGACGTCGTTTATCTTCCCGATGGCTATCTTGAGACGTCGTTTATCTTCTCAAAAGCCGTATTATTACCTTGGGCCGTTGTTTATCTTCCCAAGTACTCCATCATGACTTTGGGCCGTTGTTTATCTTCCCAAAAGTTATACCCTTACCTTGGGCCGTTGTTTATCTTCCCAAGTATTCTATCATGACTTTGGGTCGTTGTTTATCTTCCCAAAAGTTACCATTATTTTGGGTCGTTGTTTATCTTCCCAAAAGCTATTCCATTACCTGGGGCCGTTGTTTATCTTCTCAAAGTTAATGTTGGGACGTTGTTTATCTTCCCGAAAGCTATATCTTCATACTTTGGACTACCCTATTCTCCAAGAAGTATATTTGAAGAACTTTTCTCCAAGTGGCATCTTCAAGCCCACTCAAGCATATACGACTAATCATCAGTATTACTCTACGCACCAGTGAGTGCAAATTTTTGGGCTTTTGTGTTCAATCCCCTTCAACCTTCCAGGTCACGACTGGCACATATACCAATCTAACCCCTCAGGTTTCAGAAAATTGAACAGGGGCAGCTGTTGCACCCCAAAATTTGCCCTCACAAGAAAAGACTTTGTGTACTAAGAGGCTCACAAGGTTCACAAGGTTCACAAGACCTCCCATAAGGTTTACAAGGCTCACAAGACATCTTATAAGGTTCACAATACATTTCATGAGGTTCACAAAGTTCACAAATAGTCAGAAAGATTGACAATTCTCTCAGACAATGCCTCCTCCTAAGCAGGGCATCCAAAACTAGGGTTTTGACTTTAATAAGGCTAAATGGACTTCCAAGGATTCAAGTGAGTGTCATAACATCTTATATGTGTTCAAGAATCCCCATGACAAGTTTCAAGACTTTTCTCAAAGGTTTGCTCGGTCAGATGATCAGATAAGTCAAAATCAGTCAAAGCAGTTAGAAAGTCAAATTGAGGTCAACTGTGGTCAAACCAAAGTCAAACTTCATGATTTTTTGCCAACATCAAGTATATGAAGTAAAATTAATCATTTGATCAAGGGTTGATCATGATTCATCAAGGAGATTCCAGATCATGAAGAATCAGGAGTTTCTAAATTAGGGTTTCCTCAGGAAAAGTCAACTGAACTTTGACCAGCCATAACTTTCACATGCTTCATCAAATTTTTCCCATCCAAATATTGTTTTGAAGGAAATTGAATTCTCTACAACTTTGTGTCTCACAAGCCAAGCCCAAAAATGCTTCATTTGGAAGGTATGAGCTAAGACATTATAGGTCCTTTTAAAAGTCAACAAAAAGTCAACAACTTCAAAAGAGCATAACTTGAGAATGGCAAAAGATATGGACATGAAACCAATGGGGTTGGTTAGAGGACTCTTTAAGCTTTCAAAAATGTCCAAGAACACCCTCATAGCCTTAAAATTGAAGGAGTTGTGTCCTTGCAAAGTTGGGAAATTTTTTAGAAGAATATTGAACAAAAGGGGTCTTAGAATCAATTTTTTCCAAATGAGCCTACCATTGTGCAACCCAATCCTTGAGATATCATGCCACACGACCCAATCCAAGCATTTTCATGATTTTTATTTTTTATTTAGTATTTATTTGAATTTTATCCATTAAAAATCAAATTAAATCTAAATAAAATATGAAAATTGAATATTTAAAAGTGATTCTTCTTCTAGAAAGTCTTAAAAGCCATTCAAAGCTGATTGATATCACACAAATTTGTGCTAGCCTAATTTGGAAGGGTTAGATAAGATATTTTTCAATATTTGAAAGGAGAAAACTTCATGATCAAGTAATCAAGACAAGGCCCATAAATCCATGTTATTTTGACCTAATTCAGTTCACTACATATACACAAACATAACACAATGCCAAGGACACGAATTTGCTGCCTCAAGAGAAAGTTTCAAAGTTTCAAAAATTCATCAAAACTCTCAATTCGGATTCTTGGTTAGAGGCTCTCTCAAGGCATTCTAAAGGTTGCAAAATACTCCTTGAACATCACTGATGCTTCCTCAATCATCAAAAGCATCATAATCATGCCCTACTGCATAAACCGAATCCCACTTGTTCTTGCATTTTGATTTTTTCGATTTCATATATATCCTTGTTTTAAATAAATTTCGATGGTTGATTAATGTTTAATATGATGTTTAGAACGATTCTGGATAGTTTGATTGGAGATTGGATGCAGGAAACGTGAGAAGCCATTCTTAGGGTTTCGGCCAAGCTATTAGGGTTTTATGATAAACCTAATATAAATGATTTTTAAAGACATAGAATGATTGTATGAACTCTAGGAATCATAATGCCCTAATCAATTGGAAGAAATTTTGTTGTTTCAATGGTGTTTGAATTTCGCAGGTTATGCACATTGAGAAATTCGCAGGTACCTTCGTAGAAGAAAGCGCAAGAGAATTCGTAGGTAATTTGGGGAAGACGAAGGCCAGTGGCGCCAAAATCTGATTTCAAAATTTGCTTTAATATTTTATTAATTTGTTTGAGGTTATTACACAAATGCGTTGATGGTTCAGTTGGTGAAGGTGTGTGCGTGAGAAACAAAGGTCCAGGGATCAAATCCCAGCCTCAGCAAGTTTTTTTTGTTTTATTTCATTTATTTTCCAGGCTAAAAATATAATGATTGGCATCTGTTTGTTATCACCAAACGCACGCTGGTCTGGTGGTTGTGGAGGCAGGACTCAAAGATTAAAGCCTAGGGCCTGGGTTCGCATCCCAGCCCCAGGTAAGTTTTTTTTCCACTTTTTCTTGTTTTTTCTATTTAATTTGTTTATATTATAATTAATTTAATAAATTTAAAATGTTAAAAATAAAATGTTCATATTATTTTATTTTATATAATTCAAAATTCATGTTTTCAAAAATTAAACTTTATCATTAAAATTATATTTAATATTTATTCTATTGTAAATTACTAATATTATATGTTTTATATAAATAAATTAATTAATTAACCCTAAAAATTTTATATGTAAAAAACCTATTTTTTATATAAACCCTAATAATATTTTATAAACCCTAGCTATTTTGTAAATATTTAATTTATTTGTTTATTTTAATAACTTTATGTAGTTTTCTAATTTAAAAAATTTTAGTTAAATAGTAAACCTTAATTCACTTCATTTTATAAACATTAATATATATTTGTATATAAATTCTAATTATGTCCATTTATTTTTATAATTTGTTTATATTATTATTATACATGGTTTTATATAAATAATGTAAATAGTTTAATTAATTAATTAACCTTAATCTACTTTTCTAAATAACTAAAAAAAACCTAATTTTATTTTATGAATATAATTTATTATTTTTTATATGCTTATTTAATTATAATTAAATATTTTTTTAATATGTATATAAAATTAAAATAATTAGACTATTAGTCATATTTTGTTAATATATAATATTTATCATTTATTTCTCTTATTAATTAAAAACCTTAAAAATAATTATTCATTTAAAATTGAATTTTTTATATTATTATGCTAATTTCTTTTTCTTATATTTATTTTGTTTATTATTACTAACTTCTTTATTTATTTATCTATTATGTGATTATTTATTTTATTATTATTATTACTAATCCATTTAATTATTTATTTATTTACTTATTTATTTTAATTATTTTAATTATTATAATTGTAATTGTATCACTTGTGTAATAGTTGTAGTAATTTTATTATTTATTGCTATGGTTAGTAAAATAGGGAGTGTAAAACATGTTTGTATGTAAAATTGGATTTAGATCATTAATCTTAAAGATAAATATTTGAATTGGTACACTCACACACGTAAGTCGATCTTTGATCGCCATCTCACTTCTTAAGGGTCACCTCTCAAGTTGCCTAAACAAAAGGTCAAGTAAGGTGTAAAGCAAAGTCCCTCATCTCATATCATTTAGTCCCTTAACAGATAAAAAGATCAAGTCCCTTCGTGGTTGCCTTCGTAATGATCTTGTCCCTTTCGAATAAAGATGATAAGTCCCTTCGAATTGCTTATACACCTTACAGTTGCCTAAATAATAGATGTCCCTTCACTTGTCCCTTACATCCAAGGTAATGACTACCTATTCCTTAATAATAGGGATAGTCTTACCATTTAAAGGATATTTAAGAACAGAAAAGGCTTAATTTAGGGTAGGTTCCTCTTATGTACTTGCTCACTCTTCAAAAAAATTTCAAACACTTCACATTTTTCAAGCAAATTTTCAAAACAAAGACTTTATATATATCCGTACATGGATCATTATAAAGTATTTAAAGAAAATTTTATTCACACACTACACTTTTCAAAAACATTTTAAAGTGAGCTAAGTAACTAAGAGCCCATGGATAACCATGGATGTGAAGGATGCTAACACCTTCCCTTTACATAACTTACCCCCCGAACCCAAAAATCTTTTAAAAGGTCTTTCCTGTTCTTTTATGCCTTTCTTTTGGATAAAATAAAAGTCGGTGGCGACTATTTCTATCCGTAACATAACTAAAGTCAGTTCTCCCACCGTGTTACAGAAAGTACCAAGATTTCTCATCAGACACTTCGTCCACAGAGAAAGCATAAGTTGGTGCGTCAAGCCTGGAAATATCAATCATGGGCACATAGTTCCAACACAAGAATTTAATGGACGGGGAAAGAGTAGCCAATGCATCGGCAAATTCATTCTCATCTCATGGTATATATTGAAGCTTAACCATTGTGAAGAACGTCAACAGTCTTCTGGCATAATTTCTATAAGGAATTAAGTGTTCTTGATGCGTATACCACTTGTCGGTAATCTGGTTGATAACAAGGGCTGAATCTCCGAATATATCGAGGGTCTTAATCCGAAGATTAATAGCCTCCTCTATTCCCATTATGCACGTCTCGTACTCCGCTTAATTGTTGGTGCAACCAAAGGGAAAGTGAACACATTCGGGAGTGATAAGAAGAACACCAACTCCGCGTCCATTGATATTGACTGCCCCATCAAACATCAACTTCCATTTGGATTCAGGGTCAGGCCCCTCCTCCGAAAGTGGTTCCTCGCAATCTCTTGCCTTGAGGTACATGATGTCCTCATCAGGGAAATCAAACTTCATTGGCTGATAATCGTCTTCAAGTGGTTGATGTGCGTGATAATCTGACAATACACTTCCTTTGATGGCTTTCTGGGAAGTATATTGTATGTCATACTCTGTTAATATCATTTTCCATCTTGCAACCCTTCCGGTTAATGCTGGTTTCTCGAAAATATACTTGAGAGGGTCCATTTTTGAGATTAGCAATGTGGTGTGGGTCAACATGTACTGTCTAAGTCGGCGAGCAGCCCATGCCAAAGCGCAACAAGTTTTCTCGAGCAGTGAGTAACGGGATTCACAGTCGGTAAACTTTTTGCTAAGGTAATAAATAACATGCTCTTTTCGACCAGACTCATCATGTTGGCCTAACACACACCCCATCGACCCTTCTAACACAATCAAGTGTATGATAAGCGGCCGTCCTGGAACTGGAGGCATTAGAATCGGAGGCTCCTGCAAATATTCTTTTATCTTCTCAAAGGCTCTTTGATAATCGTCATTCCACCTGACCGTTTGTTCTTTTCTTAATAATTTGAATATTGGCTCGCATGTGGCAGTTAGATGAGATATAAACCAAGAAATGTAGTTCAATCTCACTAAAAACCCACGCACTTCTTTTTCTGTTTTTGGTGCAGGCATGTCTTGTATTGCTTTTACTTTTGCAGGATCTACCTCAATCCCCCTTTGGCTAACAATAAAACCCAACAACTTACCAGAACGCACTCCGAAAGTGCACTTGTTTGGATTCAAACTCAATCTGTACTTTATCAACCTTTCACACAACTTTTTGAGATTGACCAGGTGTTCTTCTTTGTCCCTTGGACTTGGCAATCATATCGTCCACATAGTACTCAATTTCCTTGTGTATCATGTCGTGGAACAAAGTTACCATAGCCTGTTGATACGTTGCCCCGACATTCTTCAACCCAAAGGACATAACCTTATAACAAAATGTACCCCACAGGGTAATGAACGTCGTTTTCTCCATGTCTTCCGGTGCCATCTTAATCTGATTGTACCCGGAGAAGCCATCCATGAAAGAAAATACCGAGAACTGAGCGGTGTTATCTACCATTACATCAATGTGAGGTAATGGAAAGTCATCCTTTGGACTTGCTCTGTTTAAATCTCGATAATAGACGCACATCCGGACCTTTCCATCTTTCTTTGGTACAAGCACAATGTTAGCTACCCAAGGTGGGTAACTATTTACAGCAAGGAACCCGACATCCCACTGCTTTTGAACTTCCTCCTTGATCTTCATTTCCATGTCAGGGCGAGTTCTTCTCAGCTTTTGTTTTACCGGAGGACAGTCTTCCTTTAGTGGCAGCTTATGTACAACAATGTCGGTATCCAACCCCGACATATCTTGATATGACTAGGCGAAGATATCCACATATTCACGTAGCATACCAATCAATTCCTTCTTTACCTCGGCCTGCAGACTGTCCCCAATCTTTATCTCTTTCTTTACATCCTCAGACCCGATGTTGATGATCTCTATTTCTTCCTGATGAGGCTGAATACCCCTTTTCTCTTGTTTCAACAATCTAGCCAATTCTTCTGGGAGTTCACGGTCTTCCTCAACCCTTTCATCATCTTGGTAGATAGGATTGTCGAAGTCATGCATTGTCATAGCAAGAACGTTATCACAAGAATTCGAATGATCAACACTGCACAAATGATATGCTTATTTCAGAATCTGTTCTTTTTCAAAAGAGACACAAACACACAAAAACACTGGAAAAAGAAAAACATTGCCATTTTATTTGTTTTTTTTTTGTGAAAAATTTAAAAATGAAAGAAAGAGAACACAATTTGCTTGAAAAATGTCCTTTATTTATGGTGAAAACAAATGCATTAAAAACATGGTGGCCCTACAAATGGATCCATGCACCTTGGGCAGAGTGCAGGATTTGACATGCAGTATGATAAAAATGGAAACAAGAAAATTACTTTGACTGCCAAGTAACTTGAACAAAATCTTCAACAGACCAGTTTTGGGGCTCCTCCCCAGGTATGCGTGGGTGAATCCAATTATCCCAGTCGCAATCACTATCCCCACCTTCATCTGTTGCACAAATGTTGTTGTAGTCGAGCATTCCAGCACTAGTGAACGTTATGGACTTACTTCCATGAGACCAGCTGGACTGACCAGGTTGATATCCAAGACCAAACTTGTCATCCTTCTTTTCCACTTCTAATAATTTGCCCCAGCCCTGGGCATTTCCCGATTGGACTATTTTCTTAGCTTGCTTGTAGGAGTAGATAGGAGTCCCTTCCTTCTCATTGCTTTGAACTGCAGCAACTGGAGACAAAGTACTAACATTGACTGTCTCAAAAGCTTGGCAAAGTGTCTCATGGATCTCCCTGTCCATTTCCACGTACTTGAAGGTCGACATATGGCTTACGAAAATATCCTCTTCTCCGCATACAGTAACAATTTGGCCGTCTACCACATACTTTAACTTTTGGTGCAACGTGGATGTTACTGCGCCCGCAACATGAATCCAAGGACGTCCCAGCAAACAAATATAAGCGGGTTGGATATCCATAACATAGAATGTGATCTTGAATACCTGAGACCCAATCTTTACTGGTATCTCCACCTCCCCAAACACAGACCCCCGTGACCCGTCAAAGGCTTTTTACAATCAAATCACTAGGTCGCAAAACAATGCCATCAACATTCAGCTTCATCAAGGCTTTCTTAGGGAGCACATTGAGAGATGAGCCTGTATCTACCAGGACATGTGATAGAACAACTCCCTTACACTCCATGGTGATGTGTAAGGCCTTGTTGTGATTACATCCCTCAAAAGTGAGATCTCTATCTGTGAATCCCAACCCATGGCTGGCGTTCACACTGGCTACCACAGCCTCTAACTGGTTAACAATTATCTCTTGTGGTACATACGCCATTTGCAAAACCTTCAACAAAGCCTCTCAGTGAGCTTGGGAACACATCAACAACGACAGAATAGATATCTTTGACGGGGTCTGATTCAGCTGTTCAACCACCTTGTAGTCACTTTTCTTAATTATTCTCATGAATTCTTCCATTTCCTTTTCAAAAGTGCCTTGACTAGCAGTAGGAGTTGTCACCTCTTCAATTGCTATCTTCTTTCCCTTAGCCTTTGCAGAAGCTTCAGCTTCGGGATCACCTCTAAGAGCTTTAGGAGCAAAGAGACGCCCGCTCCGTGTAAACTCACCAACTCCTCCGACATTCACAACAGTCGGGTCAATTGTCACTGCTTTACTTTCCATCTTCTGACCTTCTACGTACACGTCTGAGCCATAATGCCAAGGAATGGCCTTGTCATCAACATAAGGAACTGGTCCTGGAACAATAATGGTTACTGGACTCACCTCTGGAACATAGATAGTCACCGGCTCTCTCCGGGTAGGAACTTCAGCGGGATCAAAATAAATTGTCACTGTAGACACACAATCACTTCTACTGTCAACCCTGTCAAACTATAGGGACCCCTCATCAATCAAACACTGCAACCCAGCCTTCAAATCTCCGCAACCGTTAACTGAATTCATACAACCCTCGCAGTCAAAATCACAACCTGGGAATACATGCCCTTTCAGCCATTTGTCCTTTACCACTAACAACGAAGTCTTTACTTCTTCCACGTTCAAAATCAAGTTCAACCTCTTTCCACAATCAACAGTATTTATCCGGGCCCCTCCATGATTTTGAATGGGGTTTGATGTAACATTTGGAGGCGGTGTGAAGTTAATTTCTTTTGAGTCGATCAAGTCTTGGACATTTGTAAACACCCCAAATTTGCCCTCACTCATTTCACCATGGCTTGTGATTCTTTTCATTTGCATAAGTTCAATCATATCATCTCATATTGCATTTTTGCTTCACTGCATTGGTTCTAGGTCACCTGCATCTAGGGTTTGTGATCTGAGCAATCCATGAGCTATCTGAGCCACTCCCAAGGTCATCAATCTTCTCAAGAGGGTCCATGTATGTTCAAGCATCATATTATGTCCTCCCAAGGTCAAGGAAGTCAAAGAATCACAAGAACTGGGAAAGGCATGGAAGCAGAGCCAAGCTTAACTGCATAGATGACCTAAAATTAGGGTTTTGGTTTCAGAGGCCATAACTTCAAATTTTGTGGTCATTCTTGTTTCTATTGGTCTCAATATGATATGAGGATCATGCATACCAATTTTCATGAATAAATTCAATGGGGAAGGCATCTGATCAATAGATGACTTCTTGAGCAAGACAGTGCAAAATCAGGGCATCTGAGGCCCCCAATCATCCAACCAAAGGGTATTCTCCATCATTTTGAATATGTATGATCTTTATTTGATCTTAGAAGATGTTATAAGTTCACAAAATTGAAGGATTTCAAGTCATTTGCAAAGTTGCCATTTTTGGAAAGTGACTTATCATGCAAACTTGCCATTTTGGGAAAGTTTTTCAACCTCCTCTTTTTGATTCAAAAATGCTTCAAATGAAAAATTCTTGGTCATGAAATTTGTAGATTGGATCCTCCCATTTTCAAAAAGTACAAGAACTCATTCTAATTCATTTTAGAACAAAAGTTATGGCTTGTCAAAGTTGGGAAAAATCACTTAATTTTCACTTTTGTGCCAAAGAGGAAACTTGCAAAAAAATCTTGCCAAAACCAAATGTGACTTCAAATCAACTTCTAATCATCACACAAACATAATTCATGGTCCATAATTCAGATTTGCCCAAAGAATTTCTCACTTTCATGCCTTGGATTCCAAGTATCATAAGCCATTTTTCATAAAAGTCACAAAGAGGGAAGTCTTGCAAGATTGGTTCTTAGGGTTTTGTTTGGTCTCTAATCAATCTCAAAGTGCCATAACCACATTATATGGTACATTTTGCTGCATATTGCCCAAGGAATGAGACATGTCCATGACCAAAAATTACAAGATGCACAAAGTTGGAAATTGGCAAAACACATGCTATCTTGCAATCCAAGTGTTGCAGTTCATCATAAACCATCCAAGGGTCATCCTTAAACTCAGCTGAGGCAGATACACCCTTTAGATTTCCTCTGCCATGGCCCATACTCTCAAGGACACATATTTGACTTTTTGGCCAAAACTCCCATACTCTTGGAATAGTGTTTTGCAGCCATTCAGAACCTACCACATATTATATTCAAACAATATGGGAGAGATAAGTGCAAGCATTGGGGCCTAAAAACAGACACAACCTCAGATTCACAAATTGGTGCACAAACTTGTTCTCTTCGAAACTCCTTCAAAACTTAACAAAATCCAAAAATTTCTTCACCAACAGATCACTCTCCCTCCATAGAACAGAACCCACCTCTTGAAGCAGCTTGAATCACCACACACACAAACCTCCATTTCTGCTACACCAGAACCACACAACACAAACCAGCCATCCTCAAAGCTTTCTAAGCTTCGTATCATCTTCAGGAGGTTCATAGGAGTGGGTCTGCAACAAGAGAGAGCCCAGAAAGCTCAGAATCAGAGGGTCCCCATCTCAGGTAACATGATGAAAGTTTTTTCCAGAAGCTAGCTTTTAAGTTCTTTTATGGTTCTGTATGCTCCCCTGATCATGGGGATATGATTATTTTTGAAAATGGTTGAGAAACTACCATGTATGTGAGCTCTGAAACTGTTGCCCGTTTTTACATTTTTCTTCGATTCGTGTTCATGGTGTGAAATAAATGAGTTTTAGTTGGGGATTTAGGTTTAAGGTTGTTAGAGGATCATTTTTGTGCAAGAAATTTGGAGTTTGATGGCATGAGAGAGAAGTTAGGGTTTGGGCTCGTCGGAGAAGACGACCGGAACACTGTTCCGGTCGCCTGAGAGTGATTAAGCCCTAATCCCATTAATTAGGCAACTTTGAATATTGACCCTTGATCTGGCTTTCCCGCGTACATGTGAACGGTCCTGATGGCTCATTAAACCCTAATCCTGATTAATTAAATAAAACATAATTAATTAAGTCAGCTTTAAACCCCAGCCATCAGATTGCGCGCGTTTAGCAACTTTAAATCCCAGCCTTGGATTCTGATTACCTTGGGTCAGCTTGACTTGCGTGCAGGGCCTTTAGATCTCTCAACTTTCCATCTGAGCCACTCACATTGCATACTTCTCATTTCTATTTTATTTTCTTTATATTTTATTTCTTATATTTATTAAAAATAGCAAAACTGATTTAAAAATTCTGAAAATTTTTATTAAATCTTTTATGAATTTTCAGAACCCAAAAATATTTTTATTTTTATTTTTTGCATTAAAAATTATTTTTAAATCATTTAAATGATTATTTTTAATTAATTAATGAAAATTAATTAATTAAAAATGCATTTAGATATTTAAAAATCACCAAAAAATTCACATTGCATTTTGATACATTTAGAAACATTACCAAACTCTTCAAACAAATTTATTTTTGATTCTTGACATGTTTTGACATTTTTCCTTGGAATTAAAGTTCTTAAAAGGCGATATTTTTGTTCTAACTTAGAAAAATTCATTCTGCCTAACCATGAAGAGTTTGATGTTGGTTCTTTTTGCATTGCATTCTTCATATCATGTAGTTTCTAGGGTAAAATTGTTTTGAATATATCCTTCATTTTCAATTTGATGTGCATTTTTCCTTTTGAAGTGTTTTAAAACCCTAGCCAACTTGAGAAAATCATAACCCCCATTAGGTTAAGAGTTAGGTCCCCTCCTTTGGGCAGTGAACTTATGTAGGGTTAAGGTTCCTTTGATCCCATTTTCAATTTTTTATCTTGTCATTTGCTTCTGATTTTGAATTTTGCATTGCATATTGTATGTAAACCCTAATTTTTTGCCTTCATTTGCATCCATCTTCCATTTGCTTGCATACAAGAGATTGCCATGACATTTTGTGCATTCACATGACTTATAAGACATTCCAGGACATATTAGAATCATGTTTGATCATTGAATCATTCATTTGCCATGTTATGCATTCATTCCATTTCATAAACTTTCATGAACTTTTATGGTTCAAAGCATGCTTCATTTGCATCCTCATCATTGTATGATCATCCACAACTCTTGGTATGTGTTTGCATCATCTCTTAGCATCATTAACATCATGTCTATGTCTCTGGTTTTGGTTTTCATCATTGCATTCATTTCATATTCACTTCATTTCATGTCTTTTGATTAACTTTTCAGGTGGTAAGTACTTGAGAAGTGAATTTGCCTTCACTTCTCATAATCTTTTCTCATCTCTCTTATGCGTTCATTTCTGCATTTTATTTGTGTATTAGAGTGAGCTTTCTCATTCATGGCTCCTTCTCACTTTCTTTCTTCAAGCAACTTGTCTTCTTAAGTGAAGCAGGTTGTCTTGCTTCTCTCTGCTTCTCCTTCTTTTCATCCTGCTTCTTCCATGGTGGCTTTTCTCTTGAAGATCTTTTGCAAACCTCATAAACCCTAGGAATACCCAAGCATGATCATAATTAGGGTTTGATTAGTCCCCCATTAGTTTTACCTTTGTGTCATCTTTGTGTCTTCTCTTCTCATCTCTTAATCAAGGACTAAACCTTAAAGGTTTTAAGGCTTTATGATTAGGCTTATGCATGCATCCTTCTATTAGGATGGAGTGTATAACTTTAATCCTAAGTGTTAAACCCTTAATGTGTTTAAAACTTTTAATAAATTCACCTAATAATCACTAAGACATCAAGCTTGTAACTTGGGCCTTGTATTAGGGTTCTAATTCTTCCTTAATTGGTTAAGAAGGACTAACCCTAGTGTTAATGGATAAGTCCCCCTCAAGTTGTCTTACAAATCATAAAATCCATTTCTTCATCTTATCATTAACTAAAATCCATTTAATAAAGGCCTTGTTTTGTCATGAGGTTAATCCCTAATCATGGATTAAGTTGAGGAGCCTTCCTCAGCTTAAATATTCTCATCTATTATCCTTCTATTAGGATGGTGTAATGGGTCCATTAAATCCTTGATTATGGCTTAAAATCATCACTTAACACTAAACAAAAACTCCAAAAACATCTAAATAAATGCAAGTAGGTTAATGATCTTAATCCTACATCATGGTGATTAAGTATGAGGTGTTTACTTCATACTTAAGGTATTCTCATTACCCCTAATCAGAGGGAAGATGTGATGAGTTTACTAACCCTTGGTTTAGGCTTAAGCTCATTAACCTATGACAAACTTCAAAAAGCAATAAAAGATTGAAAGCACCAAAAACAAACAATAATAGTTTCCTCCGGGATTCTTTTCTCATCTCATTCACTCACAAACGAGAACCCGCTTCTTCCGTCTAATGCAAGACAGTCTGCACCTGAGCCAGACAGGTCATACACTTGAGCATAGACAAGTAAGCAGTTCACAAGTCAATTTATCTTTCAGTCTCTTTGAGTCGAACTACGGTGTTCTGACTTCCTCATTGCACGAGAGGATACGTAGGCATAACTTAACAGTTATCGAACAAAAGTCTCTGTATATTCCCCCTCCTTCCAGCATTATTCTTTAAGCCTCATAGTCTTGAGCTTTGCATTCTTTCCTTACACTGACACTCTCATATTCCACTTCACATATCCTTTGCACTGACACTTGTATTCTTTCCAGCTTTGATACACAAAATAGCACTGACACTACCCCCTTTAAAACACAAATCTTTTAAGCGTGGATCCCGTCGAGTACGGCGGACAATCTGGGTGCTAATACCTTCCCAGGTTGTAACCAACCCCCTTTCTCAGTTTCTCTGGTTCGCGACCGTCTTATCCATATTTTCCCAGGTTTATGCAGCATTACCTTTCCTTCGGGATAAAAATGCCTAGCTGGCAACTCTTTTCTTTTGAGTTCATCCTTGTGTGTTCTCTCTCTTTCGCCGACCGTTCGCGTCTGTACCCCTTCTGACCCGGGTGTCATTTGGTGGGAGCGACAGCTTGGCGACTCTGCTGGGGATCCTTATACTGTAACCAGGGCTTCTGGTTCTTTTTGTGGGTTCCTCCTAGCGCTTGTTTGATTTGTGTTTACTGGGGTGTTATGTGCTATTTGTGTTTATTTATTTGCTTTATTTACTGCTTTATGTACAACTTTATTTATTGCTTTCCTTTACAGCTTTTCATATTTCATACTGTCATTATCATTGCTGGATCTGGTTTCTGTTTTGGAGGGTGGGGTTCCATTGAGAGTTTGAGGTCCTATACCTGGGACCTGAGTGACACCTAGGCTAGAGTGGTTCATGTTCTTTCCCATTCCATTTCGGTCTGGTGCGGGAATATGAAACACGGTTCAGATGTGGGTTTCTTCTTGAGAACTCTGTGCTACAGATTTCCTGTAGTGCTAGGGCTATCTGGGAAGCCTGCTAAGTCTGGATGACCTTTATTATGACCTTCAGAAGCTGAGGAGAATTAGAGGAGGATTTTTATGGTTATTGTAAACACTGTACCTCCGGGTTAGAAGTGTTTACACTTCTCATAACTGATCCAAGTATGAGGATCCTTGTTCTAGAACACTACATGTGAGGGGGTTGGGCTGTTTACAGGTTTGCAGGTACCCTTTGGCCACATCATACCCTGTTTTTGTTTTGTTTAAGAGTACTCCACTTTGGACAGTTCTTGTGATTAACCCGGGACATGTGACTCTTTATTTGAGTCCCCCACCTTGGTTACTAGATTTCTGAACCTCCATCTGGACTTTCTTTGAACATACATGGACTTATATCAAGGCAGATATCAGATCCAGCTTGATCACAAACCCTTGCATATCATTTGCATATATCATCATTGCATCATTTAACATTTGTTTATTTGCTTTTCAGGGTATCCATATTATATCTGGTTTGGTTTTGACCCCTTCTCCTGCATAGACCTCTGCTCCATCAGTTATCTACTTCAGCTATCTTCATCATCACCAGCATCAGCCTGTCAGTGGCTCACTTCCAGCATCAGTCTGTTATCTTCATCAGCACCTATCTTCATCTTCTTCAGCAGCATTCATGACTACTCCCAGGAAGAGCAACATATCCTACCATTTCTTTGAACCTGTGTTGACTGGTATCAGGCAGGTCCAGTCACTCATCACACCTGACCACATCCCATTGTTTAGAGAACACTATGGAGGTATCCTGGATATGGTTATGGACCTTGACCCTTCTCAGAGGAGCATGATCCACACATGCTTGCAGTTTTATGATCCTCCTTTGAGATGCTTCACCTTTCCAGACTTCCAGCTAGGGCCTCTGTTGGAAGAGTTTTCTTTGTTGATTGGAGTACCTATCAGAGGAGGGATCCCCTTCAACCCAGGGATGACTGCTCCCAGCAATGGAGAAGTAGCAAAAGCACTATACCTGGAACCTGCCTTGATTGAGCAAAGTATGACAACAAAAGCTGGAATCCCTGGTTTGCACTTGGACTTCTTGATTTCTCAGGCCATCCTGAAGGCCTCATTGGGAGAATGGAGGGCAGTCTGTGCACTGTTAGCCCTCAACATATATGGGGCTATACTGTTTGCAGATGAGCCCAAATTTGTCAGCAAGAATGCCATCCATCTATTTCTTCTGAAGAACCCAGTACCTACATTGCTGGGAGATTTCTATTACTCCATTCATCAGAGGAATGAAAAGCAAAGGGGGAAGTTGGTGAGATGTTGTGCTCCTTTGTTTCACACCTGGCTGCTCAGACACCTGCCTAAGTCAGATGCTTTCTTGAATCCCCACCAACAGAAGAATTGGGCCAAGAGGCTCATTGCCTTGACTTCAGATGATATTAGATGGTGCACCCAGAGCACCAAGGGCAAGGACATTATCACCAGCTGTGGACAATACCAAAATGTGCCTCTGATAGGAGTAAAGGGTTGCATCAATTACAATCCTTTGCTGTTTAAGAGACAACTGGGCTATGCTTTGGTTCACCCTCCCAGAGTGCAAGATTTGGCTGAGACCCTGTATTGTGAAGTAAAACCTAATTCAGCTGCTGTCAGACAAGCATCCTGGGCTTGGGACAACATTCAGACAAAAGGGATGGCTATTCTTGGAAGGTGTAATAATGTTGCTTCAGCTCAGTACTATGACTGGTCCCGTACAAGAGCTCAGATTACTGGAATGCCTTTCACCTTGGAAGACATACCTGGACCATCTATAGTACAGCCAGCAGCAACTGTCAGCTTAGAAGAATTTGAGAAGTTGAAAGAAAGAAATGAGAACCTATCTCAAGCTTTGAAGAAGACTCTTTGGGAAAGGAGTGATGGTCGTCTAGACATTGAGAGATTGGAAAAGCTCAGGGTGGAGCATCTTGCCAAAATTGAGAAGACAGAGGATTACATCAGGAAAGCAAGAGTTGGGGAACAAATATTGAAGAATGCCTGTAAAGAAGCCAAGATTCAGAAGGCTAGGACTGAGCTCTATCTGCAAGAGAGTCAAGCTAGGTGGGTCAGAATCACTAAAGCCCGTACACAGGAAGACCAGAAAACTCAAGCCAAGATTGAACGGTTAGAGGCCAATGAGAAGAAGTAGCAGGAAGCTTTGTTGGCAGCCCAGAAGGAGATTTCAGAGTTGAAGCTTAAGGCAGGATTGAAGAGATCAAAGGACCAGGATAGACACAAAAAGCTGACCACTGCCATTGCTACCAGGAACCTCCTCATTGACAGAGGCACTCCTGAAGGAGGTCAGAGAGGATGAGTTTGGACTGGATGTCTGATTATTTGTTTGTTGTTGCTTCCATTTGATGTACTTTCTCTTTTTGATGTATTTTGACCCTCCATGGGCATATGTTGTAAAACAGACTATGTATTGTTCACCATTTGTAATATATTTCAGTTTGTTTTCATCTGGGTTTTCTCTCAACAACATCAAGCATCTTCCTCGAGGTCTGGAAAGGTCAAAACCAAGAACCAAATCGGATACCTTGGAAAACAAATAAGCATACTGCATTGCATACTAACTTTTGTTTTGTTTTGTAGGTTTTGTAATTATTATTGTCTCTAACTTTGTTGTGATCTCAGGAAACATTGCTTGTCGCCGAGTGTTCCCTGTCAACCGCGCACACCGGTACCCGACTCGCAACAACCTTCCCGGTATTCAAATGGAACAAGTACAGCAGGATCTGACTGAGGTTAGAAATCAGATGGCTAATGAGAGAGTGGAGATGAGAAATCAGATGTCTCAATTCATGGCTGTGATGACTGGCTTAGCCCAAAGTCAGGAAAGGTTAAGAGAACTGGTGGAAAGACAAACTCCTGAGGAACCTCATCTTGGAACAGGAGGAACTAGTAACAATGAGCGGGGCCAGCCTCGTATTGATCCACCAGTGTTTAGACCTCATCTGGATCTAGAAGCCAACATCCCAAGGAATGTGCAGGGTAATACTATTGGAGGGAGAATCTTGCAGGAAGATCCCCAAGAAGAACAATTTACTGTTATGGGAGCTGGAGATGAAGTATATGACAGGAGATTGGACGAAATTGCTGAGAAGTTAAGATCTCTTGAGTCTCAGAATTCTTTGGTCTTCGACGTGATGGATATGGGACTAGTGGATGGGGTGAGAATTCCCCACAAATTCAAACCCCCATGCTTTGAGAAGTACAATGGTACCTCCTGTCCTCGCACTCACCTGCAGTCTTTCCTGGGAAGACTTAAAGCTTATACTATGGATGAGAAACTGTGGATGTTCTACTTTGAAGATAGTCTGACTGGGGCTTCGAGAGAGTGGTATTCACACTTGTCCAGGGCCACCATAAGATGCTGGAAGGATTTGGATGAAGCTTTCATCCGACAATATCAATACAATCTGGACATGGCTCCTAACAGGACCCTTCTGATGGGAATGTCTCAATCTTCCCGAGAAAGCTTCAGGGAATATGCCCAAAGGTGGAGACAGCTTGCTGCTCCTGTCCAACCATCCATGTCAGAAAGAGAAATGGATGACATGTTCATGAACACATTGCAAGGGACATACATTGATAGATTGGCTGCCTTCTCCTCTACCAGTTTTGCTGATGTGGTCATAGCTGGTGAGAGGATTGAAAGCCTCTTAAAGATGGGCAAGATTTCCGACAGTGGTGCAAGTTCATCCAGTAATCCCAGAAAGCCTTTTGTGGGACCCCGAAGAGCCGGTGAGACCAATTCCATTCATGCAAGCAGGGGCAGACCTCAGTATGTTCACCGGTCAGTAGCAGCAGTTACCATTCCAGCTCCAATTCCTCAGCAATCAGCATATCCGCAACAACACCAACCACAGTATCAGCAACAAGTTCAGTATCTGCAACAGAGAACCTACAACAACATCAATAACAACCAACAACAGCGTTCTTTCCAACAAAGACCATCACAGGCAAACAGGGTAATTGACCCAATCCCAATGCCATATGCTGCACTCTTGCCACAACTCCTGAAGCTCAACCTAGTTGAGTTAAGGACATTGGCACCTCCAGATCCTCTTAATTTGCCAAAGAACTATGATGCCAATGCCAAGGGTGCGTTCCACTCAAATGCACCGGGGCATAATACTGAAAAATGCAGGGCCTTACAGATGAAAGTCCAAGACCTAGTAGACTCAAAAGCTCTCAACTTTGCACCTCCTCCGAATGTCACAAGGAATCCAATGCCTAGTCATAACGGGCTTAGGATTAATGTTATCGAGGAAGTCAAACCATCCACCTTGATCACCAGTGTTGCACAGATTCGGACACCTTTGGTTGAAATCAAAGCTCATCTTTTAGAATGCCAAGTGTTTCCCGGGTGTGAGCTTGGCTGTGGATATTACAATATCGCAGTCAATGGGTGTGAAAGGCTGAGAGACGGCATAAATGGTCTTATTAAGGATGGTATCCTTCAGATTACTACCACAGCGCCTACAAATCCAACAATTCCTTCACTAATAATCACAGATACTCCTACAACGTCAGCAACCATTGTTCCAACGGATTCTACTACAACTCCAACAACTGCTCAATCAATCACTTCAACGGATGCAAGTTCAGTCACCATTCCTGCTTTAACTTCAACACCCATCCATTCAACGATACCTTCTACAACACCAGCAACAATTGATGAAAGTGTCTCAACGGTTACAATATACTATGACCCTGCAAATGTTCCTGTCAACAACCAACAAAATGTCACTCCCGCCAGAGCACCAGTCACCATATACTATGATCCACACACCATTGTGGTCCCTTGTGCAGCTGCTATCAGTCCAGTCACTATCACAGTGTCGGGGCCAGTTCCTTATGAAAGCAATAATGCCATCCCTTGGCATTATGGCTCAGATCTATACTGCGAGGGGCAGAAAATCACTTTAGAATCATCAACTTCTTCACCTCAGATTGACAATGTGGGGGGATGTGGAGGCTTCACTAGAAGCGGACGTCTCTTTGCCTCACAAATTCCAAGACCCATTGCCGAAGCAGAAGCTGCTGCTAAGGCAAAAGGAAAGAGCATGGTGCAAGAAGAACAAGTTGTCAAAGAAGCTTTGAAAACTCCTTTTGATCAAGAGGTTGATGAATTCATGAGAATCATAAAGAAAAGTGATTACAAGGTGGTAGACCAGCTTCACCAAACACCTTCCAAAATCTCCATATTATCATTGCTAATGTGCTCTGAGGCTCATCGGAACGCACTATTAAAAGTCCTGCACGCAGCTTACGTGCCGGAGGAGATTACCGTCAATAAGTTAGAGGCTGTAGTTGGAAATGTCAACGCTAGTAATGGGCTAGGATTTACCAACACTGATCTGACAACGAAAGGTCGCAACCATAACAAGGCCTTGCACATTACCTTTAAGTGTAAGGGTGCAGTTCTTTCTCATGTACTGGTGGACACAGGGTCATCCCTCAATGTTCTGCCCAAGAAAGCCCTTGTGAAGCTGGAGTATGATGGATTGGCACTACGCCCAAGTAACTTGGTAGTGAGAGCCTTTGACGGTTCTAAGAGATCAGTTTTGGGAGAGATAGAGTTGCCTATAATGATTGGCCCACAGGTTTTCAAAACGACCTTCTTTGTGATGGATATACAGCCTGCCTACAGCTGTCTATTGGGTAGACCATGGATACACGCCGCCGGCGCCGTGACGTCAACCCTTCACCAGAAGTTAAAATTCGAGTGGGAAGGCCAAGTCATTACTATTTGTGGGGAGGAGGATATTTTTGTTAGCCAGTTGGCTACTTTCAAATACATTGAGATGGATGGGGAGATCCATAAAACCATGAGCCAAGGGTTTGAGGCCCTTAACATCAATGAAACATCTGCTGTGCTAGGGACCTCCATTACATCATATCAGCAAGCCCGGAAGGTTGTTGAGGAAGGTACCGCCCAAGGCTGGGGCAAGTTGCTGCCCATGGAGAAGAAAGAAGACCGATTCGGGTTGGGTTACAAACCAACTCAACAAGATCCATCAGAGGCTGCAACGAAGCCCAAGTTTATTAGTGGGGGGATGCTCACCCCGGATGCTGTGAATAGCTTGGAAGATGAGTCGGAAGACGAGCGCAACCTGGAAAGCTGGATACGTCCAAAGACCCCGGGGAGCCATGTCTCAAACTGGTCTTCCCAGGAAATTATAAGAGTTACTCCTGCAGAGTAATTATTATTTCCTGTATTTTAAAGCATGCATCAAGTCCTGCATCTTGCCCAAGATGTCAGGACTCATTTTGTAATCGGGCCATCTTGTATTTTGTGCAAAGATCAATTAATGACTATCAGGACATCTTTTACAAATGAGTCTTTTCTTTTCCGCTCACTGTTTTTCATTTTTTACTTTTTGTACAAAAATAAAATGGCAATGCTTTTCAAGATAAATAACTTCATTTTCACTTTTTCTAAATAAGATAAAACTGATCACTAAAATAAACAAATCTAAACCCTTGCAGAAAGTGCCCTCCAGACTGCACCGACAACAACACTGCTATGACTTCGTATGACTTAGACAATCCAATCAATCAAGCTGATGAAGGGGTTGAAGAAGATTATGAGCTACCTGAAGAGCTAGCCAGGTTGTTGAGACAAGAGGAGAAGGTTATTACTCCTCATCAGGAGGAGGTCGAAACGGTTAATCTTAGTACAGAAGAAGACTTGAAAGAAGTCAAGATCGGGGCCTGCCTGCAAGATTCGGTAAAAGAGCAACTGATTGAAATGCTTCGGGAGTATGTGGATGTTTTTTCTTGGTCTTATCAGGATATGCCAGGGTTGGACACTGAAATTGTTATGCACAAGCTGCCGCTGAAAGAAGATTGCCCGCCAGTAAAATAGAAGTTGCGCCGTACTCGCCCAGATATGGCAATGAAGATAAAAGAAGAAGTACAAAAACAGTGGGACGCCGATTTCCTTGCTGTGACTAGCTATCCGCCGTGGGTTGCTAATATTGTACCTGTGCCTAAGAAAGATGGCAAGGTGAGAATGTGTGTGGATTACCGAGACCTGAACAGAGCCAGCCCGAAAGATGACTTCCTTTTACCTCACATTGATGTATTGGTCGACAATACGGCTCAGTTCTCGGTATTCTCCTTCATGGATGGATTTTCAGGATATAATCAGATCAAGATGTCACCTGAAGACATGGAGAAGACAACTTTCATCACACCCTGGGGCACGTTCTGTTATAAAGTGATGCCATTTGGACTGAAGAATGCGGGTGCCACTTATCAACGTGCTATGGTAACATTATTCCATGACATGATCCACAAAGAAATTGAATGTTATGTGGATGACATGATTGCCAAGCCCCTCACAGAAGAAGACCACCTGGTAAATCTGTTGAAGTTATTCAAGCGTCTGAGGAAATACCAATTGAAGTTAAACCCCAACAAATGCACATTCGGGGTGCAATCCAGTAAGCTGCTGGGATTTATTGTAAGTGAGAAAGGGATTGAAGTTGACCCTGACAAAGTCAAAGCCATTCAAGAAATGCCTGCACCGAAGTCTGAAAAAGAAGTTCGAGGGTTCTTAGGTAGATTGAACTACATTTCAAGGTTCATATCTCATCTTACTGCAACCTGTGAGCCCTTGTTCAAGTTGTTAAGAAAAGAACAAACGGTCAGGTGGAATGAAGACTGCCAGAGGGCTTTTGACAAAATCAAGGAATACTTACAAGAGCCTCCAATACTTATGCCTCTAGTTGAAGGAATACCTCTAATCATGTACTTGACAATATTAGAAGAATCAATGGGGTGTGTGTTGGGCCAGCATGACGAGTCTGGTCGAAAAGAGTATGCAATATACTACCTAAGCAAAAAGTTTACCGACTGTGAACAACGTTATTCACTGCTCGAGAAAACTTGTTGTGCTTTAGCGTGGGTTGCTCTCCGACTAAGGCAGTATATGTTGACCCACACTACTTTATTGATCTCAAAGATGGACCCAATCAAGTACATATTTGAGAAGCCAGCTCTTACCGGACGGGTTGCAAGATGGCAAATGATCCTCACAGAATATGACATTCAGTACACATCTCAGAAAGCCATCAAAGGAAGTGTATTGTCTGATTATCTTGCTGAGAAACCCATCGATGATTACCAGCCTATGACATTTGACTTCCCCGATGAAGACATCATGTTCTTAAAAGCAAAAGATCATGAAGAGCCTATTCACATTGAAGGGCCTGACCCGGAAGAAGAATGGACTATGATGTTTGATGGGGTTGTTAATATGAATGGTCGTGGTGTTGGTGCAGTACTCATTACACCTAAGGGAGTTCACATGCCTTTCTCGGCAAAACTCACTTTTAACTGCACTAACAACGAAGCCGAATACGAAGCCTGTATTATGGGTCTTGAGGAAGCTATTGACCTCAGGATCAAGATTTTGACTGTGTTCGGAGATTCAGCTCTGGTAATTAATCAAACCAACGGCAAATGGTACACCCACCAAGATCATCTGATACCTTATCGGGATTATACAAGGAGGTTATTGACTTTCTTCACTACAGTCAAGCTTGAGTATATCCCTCGAGATGAAAATCAGTTTGCAGATGCTCTGGCTACCATTTCATCCATGATCAAAGTTCAAGCTGCCAACTTTGTGCCTCGAATATCAGTATCCAGACTTGACAGACCAGCATATGTATTTTCAGCAGATGTTGCTAAAGATGATAAACCTTGGTTCCATGACATCAAATGTTTCTTAGAGGATCAAACATACCCACCTGGGGCATCATCCAATGACAAGAAGACATTAAGAAGGCTAGCTGGAAGTTTCTTCCTGAATGCTGATGGTTCCCTGTATAAGAGAAACTTTGATATGATGCTTCTCAGATGTGTTGATAGGGCAGAAGCAGACTTGTTAATGCACGAGGTGCACGAAGGATCTTTTGGTACCCATGCTGGAGGGCATGCTATGGCTAAAAAGTTGCTAAGCTCAGGCTATTACTGGATCACAATGGATGCAGACTGTTGTGCCTATGCCAGAAAATGCCATAAATGCCAGATTTATGCGGATAACGTGCATGTGCCTCCCAATCCTTTGAATGTGATGTCTTCACCCTGGCCCTTTGCCATGTGGGGCATTGATATGATTGACAAGATTGAACCGACTGCTTCAAATGACCACAGATTCATCTTGGTAGCCATTGACTATTTTACCAAGTGGGTTGAAGCAACTTCTTATGCAAATGTCACTAGGCAAGTGGTAGCCCAATTCCTAAAGAGAGACATCATCTGTCGGTATGGAGTGCCCGAGCGAATCATTACTGATAATGGTTCCAACTTGAACAACAAAATGATGGCAGAACTGTGCCGGGACTTCAAGATCCAACACCATAATTCTTCTCCTTACAGGCCAAAGATGAATGACGCTATTAAGGCAGCTAACAAGAATATCAAGAAGATTGTGCAGAAGATGGTGGTTACCTACAAAGACTGGCATGAAATGCTACCATTTGCCTTACATGGGTACCGAACGTCAATCAGAACATCCACTGGGGCAACACTGTATCAGCTTGTGTATGGTATGGAGGCAGTCATACCTGTTGAAGTTGAATTACCCTCCTTGCGGGTACTAATGGATGTTAAACTGAATGAAGCAGAATGTGTCCGATCCCGATACGAACAACTGAATCTGATTGAAGAGAAGAGACTAGCTGCAATCTGTCATGGGCAGCTGTATCAGAAGAGAATGAAGAAAGCCTTCGATCAGAAAGTCAGACTTCGAGAGTACCAAGTAGGAGATCTTGTGCTGAAAAGACTCCTTCCTCCTCATACAGACCACAGGGGCAAGTGGACTCCGAATTATGATGGCCCATTCATAGTAAAGAAAGTTTTCTCTGGTGGGGCACTGATGCTCAGTACTATGGATGGTGAAGATTTCCTGTCCCCTGTGAATTCAGATGCAGTTAAAAAATACTTCGCATAAAATGACCCGCTGGACACAAAAACAGAATGTAAGTCCAGGCAAAAATAGGGCATCCCGGCGAGTCAAAAACAGAATAAAAGACTCGGGCAAAAATAAGGGAAAATAAAAAAAAATGTACACCCGCTGAGTTGAAAAGCCGCATTGGACAGCTCAGGCAAAAAAGGGTATCCCGGTGGATTGAAAACCCGAAAGGGCGATCCACGCAAAATAAGGGAATAAGCGAACAACTGCATTCTGAATTCGTCTGTATCACTTACAACGTGGTAAGCTTCGAAAGGTTCAAACTTCGGTCGGAATCAGCCTTCTTCAAAAGCAGGATAAGAAGAACGTCAATGTCATACAAGTCATAGCAAAAGGGAAGCTCCTTGAAGCGTCATCAACATTGCCAGCATCTTTTTGTTTCTCAATTTGTAACAATCTCCTCATTTCAGGGGATTTGTTTCTTTGACTGTATTTTCCCATTCAGGGGCACATAAATTAATAAAACCAGATTTTCCGTTACACTTTGTCTCGTACATTTTATTTTCGTTTGCAAAAATGTCCGATGTCCTCACAATATTGATTGCATAAGTACAGATGCACCTTTTCTAAATCACATGCTTACATGAAATATATTACTCCCGGGAGTGTCTAAATTCCTATGATGGAATCCAATAGGGGATACCTCGGGGTATTTGTGCGTTTCTTCGTCATAACAGGATTGCAGGTAGTCAAAGCGCAATATGGGGGCATGAAAACTTCTCCCCAGCAAGCTGCCAAATCATTATTTATTCAGCTTGTCTTCCAAATAGCACTAGAGATTCTTTCTCCCCCAGCTGAGTTGCCAGTCATCATCCCTCCTCAGCCAAGTGTCAGGAAGGGAACCATCCCCCCGCAGAGTTTCAGCCTCTATCCAGAAGAGCAATGTCCGAAGATCTCACAACAAAGCGACAAAAGCTTCCACAGACCCTAGCTGGGCTCATCATCATTAAGATAGGTCTATCAGTGACCTGTTTCCCCAAGCAGAATCATTTTATCAGATCTACCAATGATCTCATTCCCCAGCTGGGATATCCACTTCAAGCAAGTCAGCCAGGAATCTTCTCTGAAACGGGATCCAAATCCCGGATTGGTATCTTTGCATAAACATAGCATTCACATCATATTTTCCCCCAGAGCGTAGCATTCCGTCTAACATGGAGCATTACGGCAAAAATCAAATATATTGCATAATCATAAGCCATGTGTCGAACCAAACACTTGTAAATACTGACATTCCCCCAGAGCGTAGCATTCCGTCTAACATGGAGCATTACGGAAAAAATCAAACATATTGCATAATCATAAGCCATGTGTCGAACTGAACGTTTGTAAAAGCTGACATTCCATCAACAATATACAAAATACTTCCCAAACTCCCCGGCAGAATATCAAAGCATGCATGCTCCTTTTGGCACTCGTCCGTGTCATCATTCTCCAGTAAAGTTGCCCAGACATTCTCTACAAACAGATACATATGTATACACTTCCCTGACACCCGTCCGTGTCACCTTCCCCAGCATAGTTTCCTAAACACTTTGGAAACCAAATACTTGTTTATAATACACTTCTTCCGACACCCGTCCGTGTCGTGCTCTCCACAGCAAGTTGGACACTCATCTATATCTCACTCATCACTTTTTACTCATACAGATACTCGTCCGTATCTTGTATACACCACTTAAATCCCCTCAGAGTCGACACTCGTCCGTGTTCTTTGTTAACTAGTTGGTACTCGTCCGTATCATCATCTCTGAACATGGGTCAAGCGTTTGTTTCTATCGATGCTCGTCCGTATCATAGTATTAAGGATGCTCGTCCGCATCTTTAATCTATACACCGTGTCAGACATTTATGCCTTTGCTTTCTTGAAATTAGACACTCGTCTGCGTCTACCATTCCCCAGAAGAATTCCCGGCGAATCGTGATGAACTATTTCCTTTCTATCTGGCATTCGTCCTATGTCATGATACCTTCCGGCAGCCGTACCCTGCCAGGTGATCGTCCTTCACCTTTTTGATGATCGTCCTTCATCATCCCCATTGGAGTCTCCCCTAATTGGAACCCTTTTCTATCCGACATTCGTCCTATGTCGTGGTATTTTGGCAGCCGTCCCCTGCTAGGTGATCGTCCTTCACCCTTCTGATGATCGTCCTTCATCATTTTATCCGATGGCCGCCCCCATCGTCGATCTTGTTATCCGACATTCGTCCTATGTGGTGATAAAACCCCGAGAGCAGCCGTACCCTGCTAGGTGATCGTCCTTCACCTCTTGATGATCGTCCTTCATCATGCTTATCTGATGGCCGTCCCCATCGTCGACCTTTTCTATCCAGCATTCGTCCTATGTCGTGATACTTTCGGCAGCCGTACCCTGCCAGGTGATCGTCTTTCACCTTAGATGACCGTCCCTCATCCTTTTCCCCAACAAAGCAGTCGTCCCCTGCTAGATGATCGTCCTTCACCTTTGATGACCGTTCCTCATCATTTATTTCTTCGACCCGATGGTCGTCCCCATCATTTACCTTTAATCCCCAGAGAGTCTTGTTTCTTTACTTGATGGTCGTCCCCATCATGATACCTTTGTTTCCCCAGCATGTCGGCCGTCCCCGTCATCGTTTTTTCCCAGCAGTCGTCCTCTGCTCGACGGTCGTCCTCCGTCGCCCGCACTTTATAATCATACTTTATTTCCTTTTACAATCTATATCCCTTTTCTTCTTTATTCAGCGAGTGCAAATTTTGGACTGTCTTTGGTATTCAACCACAAGTTATCTTGTTTGCCTGTTAAGCCGTTGCTTACATCCTGCACAGCTAACTCATGCTTGAATAGGGGCAGCTGTAAACACCCCAAATTTTCCCTCACTCATTTCACCATGGCTTATGATTCTTTTCATTTGCATAAGTTCAATCATATCATCTCATATTGCATTTTTGCTTCACTGCATTGGTTCTAGGTCATCTGCATCTAGGGTTTGTGATCTGAGCAATCCATGAGCTATCTGAGCCACTCCCAAGGTCATCAATCTTCTCAAGAGGGTCCATGTATGTTCAAGCATCATATTATGTCCTCCCAAGGTCAAGGAAGTCAAAGAATCACAAGAACTGGGAAAGGCATGGAAGCAGAGTCAAGCTTAACTGCACAGATGACCTAAAATTAGGGTTTTGGTTTCAGAGGCCATAACTTCAAATTTTGTGGTCATTCTTGTTTCTGTTGGTCTCAATATGATATGAGGATCATGCATACCAATTTTCATGAAGAAATTCAATGGGGAAGGCATCTGATCAATAGATGACTTCTTGAGCAAGACAGTGCAAAATCAGGGCATCTGAGGCCCCCAATCATCCAACCAAAGGGTATTCTCCATCATTTTGAATATGTATGATCTTTATTTGATCTTAGAAGATGTTAGAAGTTCACAAAATTGAAGGATTTCAAGTCATTTGCAAAGTTGCCATTTTTGGAAAGTGACTTATAATGCAAACTTGCCATTTTGGGAAAGTTTTTCAACCTCCTCTTTTTGATTCAAAAATGCTTCAAATGAAAAATTCTTGGTCATGAAATTTGTAGATTGGATCCTCCCATTTTCAAAAAGTACAAGAACTCATTCTAATTCATTTTAGAACAAAAGTTATGGCTTGTCAAAGTTGAGAAAAATCACTTAATTTTCACTTTTGTGCCAAAGAGGAAACTTGCAAAAAAAACACTTGCCAAAACCAAATGTGACTTCAAATCAACTTCTAATCATCACACAAACATAATTCATGGTCCATAATTCAGATTTGCCCAAAGAATTTCTCACTTTCATGCCTTGGATTCCAAGTATCATAAGCCATTTTTCATAAAAGTCACAAAGAGGGAAGTCTTGCAAGATTGGTTCTTAGGGTTTTGTTTGGTCTCTAATCAATCTCAAAGTGCCATAACCACATTATATGGTACATTTTGCTGCATATTGCCCAAGGAATGAGACATGTCCATGACCAAAAATTACAAGATGCACAAAGTTGGAAATTGGCAAAACACATGCTATCTTGCAATCCAAGTGTTGCAGTTCATCATAAACCATCCAAGGGTCATCCTTAAACTCAGCTGAGGCAGATACACCCTTTAGATTTCCTCTGCCATGGCCCATACTCTCAAGGACACATATTTGACTTTTTGGCCAAAACTCCCATACTCTTGGAATAGTGTTTTGCAGCCATTCAGAACCTACCACATATTATATTCAAACAATATGGGAGAGATAAGTGCAAGCATTGGGGCCTAAAAACAGACACAACCTCAGATTCACAAATTGGTGCACAAACTTGTTCTCTTCGAAACTCCTTCAAAACTTAACAAAATCCAAAAATTTCTTCACCAACAGATCACTCTCCCTCCATAGAATAGAACCCACCCCTTGAAGCAGCTTGAATCACCACACACACAAACCTCCATTTCTGCTACACCAGAACCACACAACACAAACCAGCCATCCTCAAAGCTTTCTAAGCTTCGTATCATCTTCAGGAGGTTCATAGGAGTGGGTCTGCAACAAGAGAGAGCCCAGAAAGCTCAGAATCAGAGGGTCCCCATCTCAGGTAACATGATGAACTTTTTTTCCAGAAGCTAGCTTTTAAGTTCTTTTATGGTTCTATATGCTCCCCTGATCATGGGGATATGATTATTTTTGAAAATGGTTGAGAAACCACCATGTATGTGAGCTCTGAAATTGTTGCCCGTTTTTACATTTTTCTTCGATTCGTGTTCATGGTGTGAAATAAATGAGTTTTAGTTGGGGATTTAGGTTTAGGGTTGTTAGAGGATCATTTTTGTGCAAGAAATTTGGAGTTTGATGGCCTGAGAGAGAAGTTAGGGTTTGGGCTCGTCGGAGAAGACGACCGGAACACTGTTTCGGTCGCCTGAGAGTGATTAAGCCCTAATCCCATTAATTAGGCAACTTTGAATATTGACCCTTGATCTGGCTTTCCCACGTACATGTGAACGGTCCAGATGGCTCATTAAACCCTAATCCTGATTAATTAAATAAAACATAATTAATTAAGTCAGCTTTAAACCTCAGCCATCAGATTGCGCGCGTTTAGCAACTTTAAATCCCAACCTTGGATTCTGATTACATTGGGTCAGCTTGACTTGCGTGCAGGACCTTTAGATCTCTCAACTTTCCATCTGAGCCACTCACATTGCATACTTCTCATTTCTATTTTATTTTCTTTATATTTTATTTCTTATATTTATTAAAAATAGCAAAACTGATTTAAAAATTCTGAAAATTTTTATTAAATCTTTTATGAATTTTCAGAACCCAAAAATATTTTTATTTTTATTTTTTGCATTAAAAATTATTTTTAAATCATTTAAATGATTATTTTTAATTAATTAATGAAAATTAATTAATTAAAAATGCATTTAGATATTTAAAAATCACCAAAAAATTCACATTGCATTTTGATACATTTAGAAACATTATCAAACTCTTCAAACAAATTTATTTTTGGTTCTTGACATGTTTTGACATTTTTCCTTGGAATTAAAGTTCTTAAAAGGAAATATTTTTGTTCTAACTTAGAAAAATTCATTCTGCCTAACCATGAAGAGTTTGATGTTGGTTCTTTTTGCATTGCATTCTTCATATCATGTAATTTCTAGGGTAAAATTGGTTTGAATTTATCCTTCATTTTCAATTTGATGTGCATTTTTCCTTTTGAAGTGTTTTAAAACCCTAGCCAACTTGAGAAAATCATAACCCCCATTAGGTTAAGAGTTAGGTCCCCTCCTTTGGGCAGTGAACTTATGTAGGGTTAGGGTTCCTTTGATCCCATTTTCAATTTTTTATCTTGTCATTTGCTTCTGATTTTGAATTTTGCATTGCATATTGTATGTAAACCCTAATTTTTTGCCTTCATTTGCATCCATCTTCCATTTGCTTGCATACAAGAGATTGCCATGACATTTTGTGCATTCACATGACTTCTAAGACATCCTAGGACATATTAGAATCATGTTTGATCATTGCATCATTCATTTGCCATGTTATGCATTCATTCCATTTCATAAACTTTCATGAACTTTTATGGTTCAAAGCATGCTTCATTTGCATCCTCATCCTTGTATGATCATCCACAACTCTTGGTATGTGTTTGCATCATCTCTTAGCATCATTAACATCATGTCTATGTCTCTGGTTTTGGTTTGCATCATTGCATTCATTTCATATTCACTTCATTTCATGTCTTTTGATTAACTTTTCAGGTGGTAAGTACTTGAGAAATGAATTTGCCTTCACTTCTCATAATCTTTTCTCATCTCTCTTATGCATTCATTTCTACATTTTATTTGTGTATTAGAGTGAGCTTGCTCATTCATGGCTCCTTCTCACTTTCTTTCTTCAAGCAACTTGTCTTCTTAAGTGAAGCAGGTTGTCTTGCTTCTCTCTGTTTCTCCTTCTTTTCATCCTGCTTCTTCCATGGTGGCTTTTCTCTTGAAGATCTTTTGCAAGCCTCATAAACCCTAGGAATATCCAAGCATGATCACAATTAGGGTTTGATTAGTCCCCCCTTAGTTTTACCTTTGTGTCATCTTTGTGTCTTCTCTTCTCATCTCTTAATCAAGGACTAAACCTTAAAGGTTTTAAGGCTTTATGATTAGGGTTATGCCTGCATCCTTCTATTAGGATGGAGTGTATAACTTTAATCCTAAGTGTTAAACCCTTAATGTGTTTAAACCTTTTAATCAATTCACCTAATAATCACTAAGACATCAAGCTTGTAACTTGGGCCTTGCATTAGGGTTCTAATTCTTCCTTAATTGGTTAAGAAGGACTAACCCTAGTGTTAATGGACAAGTCCCCCTCAAGTTGTCTTACAAATCATAAAATCCATTTCTTCATCTTATCATTAACTAAAATCCATTTAATAAAGGCCTTGTTTTGTCATGAGGTTAATCCCTAATCATGGATTAAGTTGAGGAGCCTTCCTCAGCTTAAATATTCTCATCTATTATCCTTCTATTAGGATGGTGTAATGGGTCCATTAAATCCTTGATTATGGCTTAAACTCATCACTTAACACTAAACAAAAACTCCAAAAACATCTAAATAAATGCAAGTAGGTTAATGATCTTAATCCTACATCATGGTGATTAAGTATGAGGTGTTTACTTCTTACTTAAGGTATTCTCATTACCCTTAATCAGAGGGAAGATGTGATGAGTTTACTAACCCTTGGTTTAGGCTTAAGCTCATTAACCTATGACAAACTTCAAAAAGCAATAAAAGATTGAAAGCACCAAAAACAAACAATAATCGTTTCCTCCGGGATTCTTTTCTCATCTCATTCACTCACAAACGAGAACTCGCTTCTTCCGTCTAATGCAAGACAGTTTGCACCTGAGCCAGACAGGTCATACACTTGAGCATAGACAAGTAAGCAGTTCACAAGTCAATTTATCTTTCAGTCTCTTTGAGTCGAACTACGGTGTTCTGACTTCCTCATTGCACAAGAGGATACGTAGGCATAACTTAATAGTTATCGAACAAAAGTCTCTGTATATTCCCCCTCCTTCCAGCATTATTCTTTAAGCCTCATAGTCTTGAGCTTTGCATTCTTTCCTTACACTGACACTCTCATATTCCACTTCACATATCCTTTGCACTGACACTTGTATTCTTTCCAGCTTTGATACACAAAATAGCACTGACACTACCCCCTTTAAAACACAAATCTTTTAAGTGTGGATCCCGTCAAGTACGGCGGACAATCTGGGTGCTAATACCTTCCCAGGTTGTAACCAACCCCCTTTCTCAGTTTCTATGGTTCGCGACCGTCTTATCCATCTTTTCCCAGGTTTATGCAGCATTACCTTTCCTTCGGGATAAAAATGCCTAGCTGGCGACTCTTTTCTTTTGAGTTCACCCTTGTGTATTCTCTCTCTTTCGCCGACCGTTTGCGTCTGTACCCCTTCTGACCCGGGTGTCATTTGGTGGGAGGGACAACCTTATGCTGTAATGCCATGCACTTCTCCTTTGAGTGTCCGGGAGCTCCAAAATGAAATGCGCATCTTGCATTATCATCATACCCCACTGGAAGTTCTCCAGGTGGTGGTGGTGCCAATGTCCTCAACTGAACCAAGTTCAAATCTGACAATCTCTGGAGTGGTGTTGTGTATGTCATAGGGATTGCCTCAAGCACCCTGTTAGCTGGACGAGCTTGTCTCTGTTGATAGGGTCTTTGCTGATAGTTATTGCGCTGTGGCTGTTGATTTTGATGTTGTTGTGGTTGTTGAGCAGGATTTGTGGGAATGGTGACAGCTGCCACCTGCTTGTATGATCCCCTATATCCACGGCCTCGGCCTCGACCGTACACAACATTAGTTTCTCCCTCCCTTCTTCTTGGAGGTCCGTTAAAGGCTTTTCAAACACCACTTGAGCTACCTGCACCAATGTCTTGGATCTTCCCCATTTTTAACAAAGTTTCAACCCTTTCTCCAGCTATCACGATGTCGTTAAACTTTGTTGCTGAACAAGACGCCAGTCTCTCAATAAACACACCCTGCAGTATTCCCATAAACATGTCTTCCATTTCATTCTCTAACAAGGGAGGTTGTATTCGAGCATCTAGCTGACACCACCTCTAGGGCGTACTCTTTGAACCCTTCTTTAGCATTCTGAGACATTGTCTGCAATTGGGTACGATTTGAAGCCATATCCAAATTATACTGATACTGTTTCACAAACGCCTCAGCTAAATTCTTCCAACTTCGAATACTGATGAACTACCTGTAAAAAAACAAACACGTTATATGCATTCAATGTAACTATTCATGTTTCCACGTTCAGGCATTAATATGCCCCAATTCTGGTATTTTTGACAGAAAGTACTCCAGATGTCTCTTTGGAAACTGGCTTTTCAAACTCTTTTGAGGAGTATTCAGACCCTGATGGCTTCGGACAAACAACTTTGCTCATTCAGAAATGGTAATTGGAAAACCTCATTGTATAACATGAACAAACTACCAACAACCAGAGTCATAGACATAAACAGAATTCCCAAAGGGTTACAATTCAATACAAAAAACAAAAAGCTAATGCAAGACTCCTACACCAAGCCTGTAGGTAGTCTAGATACAAATAACAATAAACTAAAACTCTAGGCTAAAGGAAGATTCAGGTTCCTCTTCTGCAGCCACCACCCCTGTCCGGTTCTTCTTGACGCCTGCTCTCAGCTTAAGATCTGCAATCTCCTTCATTGCTTCTTCCAAGGCTTGATGGTTCTGTACCAATTGCTGAGTCTTTTCCCTTCGTATTTTGTGAACTTGTTCTACCTCTTCTTTCTTGAAGGCCATCTGCACCTCAAATAACTCTTCCTTTTCTTTGTACTTCTTCTGCTCCTATTCCCTTTGGCTCTGTAACCAAGTAATGGATTGACGAGCTTCTCTAAGATTATTCAAATTCTTCTTACACTCCGCTTCTCTTTTTGATTCTGCTAAACCCAATCTCTGAAAATGAGCTTTTCTCTCAGCAAACTCCTTTTCCTTAGCTTCTAAGGTAACCTGCATCCTCTGTAGCTTTTCTTCTGCTTCTTGATTAGCATGATTGGCACGGTGGTACATGCTAGCCATTTCAGAATTCTCTACCCGAACCTCGTGAAACTGAGCTTCCAACTTCTTATAATCGTCAAGAGAAACAATGGTTTGTACATGTACCTCTTTTGGATATAGGGGAGCCTCAACTGAAAATGGAAAGAAGAAAGTGTCAACCCTACCCTGTACCCAAGCAGCAAAAGGGGGATATGTCTTAGGGTCCACCTTTCCAAATTCTTTCTTACCCTCCCTAACCTTTGTTTCCCAAGCTTGAGATATTTGGATAATCAAATGCTCATTATCTTCAGCCGGAAGATACAAATTCTTTGCCATTTCCTTATCTGATGGAGGATTCTTCAGTGGATAGCCAAATTTTTTTCTTGACAGCACAGGGTTATGACTTATTACTCATTTCCTACCTAACAAAGGCACATAGGGAAATTCACCACATCTTGTAATAAACTCCTTCCCCACTAAGTTTCTGCTACATCCCCAAGCTATATCATCAGATGTTAACCCCATCAATCTTCTAGCCCACTTTCAATCTTGCTTAAGATCTTTGAACGGTCCTGACTTTGGAAGCTTCTTAGCGAACCACTCAGCGAACAACGGAGCACAACAATTCACGTACACTTTTCTTTTCTCATTTATGTGATGTACACCAAAGTAAAAGTCTCCCAACAGCATAGGCACTGGGTTTTCTTTAATGAAAAAGTTGATAGCCTCCAAGCTTACCCAACCCTTCTCTCCTGGGAAAAGACTTATCCCATATACCATTAATGCTAACAATGCACTGAATTCTAACCACTTTCCTCCCAAAGCAAACACATGAGCTTCTGTGATAAGAAAATCCAGAGCAAACCCCTTTCCCTTACTAGCTTCCAACTCCATCTTCACTCTAAGCATACTCAAATGACAAGCACCTGCTATATCCTTGTACGGGGGAAACTTTTCTACAGCATAATAGGGAAACCATTCCTGATAGGAATCTTCAGGATGTCAGAAATCTCTTCCATAGTAGGAGCCAATACATAGTCAGAAAACACAACAATTCTCAACTGAGGATCATAAAACTACAACAAAGAGTGAAGGCCGTCTCTCTAATCAACAATAGGCTTGTTCATGTAACCCAAGATCTTCCCATACCGGCTTCTGAAATTATCTGAAACCTTGTCACTCATCAAATCCACCAGTTTCTGAATACCCTCAATTTTTGGTTGCGGGAAAGTGTAATTAGCATTCCTTTTTCTGGGTATCTCTTGGACTTCTGTCATCTGGAGAAATAATGAATACCAGAACTGGGTGCAAAGGATAAATGATTACCTGAAATGGAAACACAAAGAGTTAATGCAAGTATGATGCGATGAAAATGCAATGCAAGCATATGATCAACAACTGGGACTGTCTGGATACTGAATACTGGACCCAAGTGACCCGGAACCAAGATCCTCTAAATAAAGCCCCATGAACAAGAACTCGGTCTCAAATAAGCCCCAAATCAGATATCAGATGACTTAAGAACTCCAGAATCCATGTAACCATATCAAATCATAGGACTGTACTGGTAATGAGGTATGATGAGGTCAAGGGTTCCTGCAAACCTGTAAACCCCTCCCAATCTCACAGGTGTGCTCCGGCTCAAACATCACAGACTCTCAAAGCCGAATAGCAATAATACGTTCACCATTTCCAAGAAATGGCTCATGACCAAGTCAGGAAATCGGTTTGGCATTATGTACTACTCAGGGAGGTCTCAGCGTGAGTCCGGGAAAAACAATCATCCCATATAAGTCCCCAGCTTTGAGCGCTGAAATCGAGAGACAATAGTACATTCAGCCCGTAGGATACAGTACTATTGTCATACGACCAGATGCTTTGACTGAGTTCCTATAAGAGAACCAGGCCATCCTATGTGAGTCCCCAGTGGACCCTCGGGTGCAAATGGGTTTGCCACAGAATGTGGTCTGCCACTGTCACCACTGGAGAGGGTTGTTTCCACAAAGGTTCTCAATGATCGGTCCCTAGATGCACATAACTATCAAGGTTGTGTATTGCCCCAGAAAGATTTCGGTATCAATACATTTCCAAGAAGGTCGCAAGTCTGGGTGTGGAACTCACTACTACCAACATAACAAGATGCCATGAAGCCAAAGTGACTATCCATGCTAAGTCCTAGGGTGCACTTGAGCCCCGGTTATGAGCTCATCTCACAGTAACAGTTCCCAACCCCACCAAGCAAAAAACCAGTACAGCCAGACAGTCCAGTAATAATATATGATGCATGGAAATAAATACTGAAAACTGTAACTAAAGCTGTAAAGTAAACTGTAAATAAACAGCAATAAAATAAACACATAGCAGTAAACAATCAACACCCAATAAAATAGAAACAAACAAGTGCTAGGAGAGACTCTCAAGGGAACCAGAGATTTTGGGTTCGATCCCCAGCAGATTCGCGGAAGAGGTAGAGTCGCCAGCCGGGCATTTTTATCCCGAAGGAACGGGAATAGTAATGTTGCACAAACCAGAAGAAACTAAAAGGAAGGACACAGGTCCTGCGAACCAAAGAATCTAGGTTCGGGAGTCGGTTACGACCTGGGAAGGTATTAGCACCCCAGATCGTCCGCCGTACCCGACGGGATCCACGCTTGCAAAGAAACTGTTTCAAAGGGTGTAAGAATGGAAGCTGCTGCAAAGAAATGGAAATGAACTGGAGAAAAGAAAAAAAGGGGGGGGGAATTTAGGGAAAATAAAAGAGTGTGCTCGAATGGGTCCTACCCCGCTGCCTATGTACCTCACTGGACATGAGGATCAGAGTCGCCGTAGTTCCCCTAACTAGGGGTGGAAAAGATTGCTTGTGTTTTAAACTTGAACTGCTTATGTCAACAGGTATTGCAGGCTCGGACGACGAGTGCGTTACCGTCTTACAAAATGATAAGTAGGAGCAAGTGTGTATGAAAGAGTGAAGGTGATGAGAAAAGAAGTCCCGAAGGAGAGACGCTTATTGTTTATTTGTGTGTTTTAGAAGTCTTTTAGGAGTGTGGCACAAGAGAGTGAGACTAAACTCTTTTCCATGGAATGTGTACTTGCTACTACATTCCAAGATGGAATAATAGAACAAGCACACCAAGTAAGGAGAATTTATCCAAGACTTGTTTCCGGGAATAGGGTTTAGGCTCACCACCCTGTTGAAGTTATTAGATGCTTTAGTGATTAAAAATGAAGAAGTATTTTTTATGATTTTCTTGATGAAGATGACTTCATGATCAGAGTTGTGCATCATGCTAGACAAATGTACTATTCCAATATGGAATGAATACATATGCCTCATGGAATAAGGCTATTGCACAAAAAGCCACTTCTTTCTTTATTAATGTTTTTTTAGGTTTTTCGTTTTGAGATGAGAAGAGAAAGAACCAAAGGAGAAAAAGGTAAAAGTCTAATGGGGAAAGACTAAACCTAAAGTTATCATGCAAAGGTGGTCATAAGGTTAGTGAGGCTTGAAGTCTATCCTAATGAAGAAAAAGAATAGAAGAGAAGAGGAGAAGAAAGCTAAAGAATAACTTACTCCTCTAAAGGAGATAAGTTGCTTCTAAAAGGGGAAAGATGAGAAGTTGAATCACATGATGGAATAAGGAACATCAGCAATCACAAATAAAAAGCAAAGTAAAAAGAAGAAATGAAGAGTTGAAATGTGGATGACATCCACACTTCACTTACCATTGCACCTACAAATGTTAGCAAAATCTCCAACACATATTCAACACATCAATCAAATGCTACCATAACAATGCAATTCATGGAATTAGCATGTTCAAAGTTTCAAGAAAACAAAGTCATCAAACATGCCAAACTTTAAAAATGAATTCACGTGTCGAGGAAATGAAAGCATGCATCAACCAGCAAGTAAACTACCCTAAACAAACATATAAAATGATCACACAATGATCCATGATGATTACGCCAAGTATGAGAAGCAAATGAACCCAAAAAAAACCAAAAATGCCATTCTACTTCAGTGTTAACCGGTTAACCAAAAGCGTTAACCGGTTAACCAACCTAAAGCTGCAACAAATAAGTCAGAAAATAGACGCGTTAATCGGTTAACCTATAGTGTTAACCGGTTAACACTATGTGAACAACAGCAGATTCCTGCAGAAAAAAGGCAGTCCAAACAAGCTTATTTCAAATAATCCACCAATAGTCCAGCAATCAATTATGTACGGGATAATAAGATCAATTCACATTAATCAAACACAATTAGGTTCATGAACATTAACATGTGGATCCGATCACAAATCAACCAAGAAATACAAGCAAAACAAGCAATTAGCACAAGCACATGGTGGATCTACAACACAACCATGCAAAATAAGCTAAAAACAGAGATGGATCTGAACTTAACCAACCTACAAAACTGAAATATGCTTTGGTAAATGTTGTTCAAGCTGGAAATGACGAATCTCGCGGAAAACTTCGAAGATTCGGTGCTATTCTTCACACATAATGCAAAATAAATGCAAACAAAGGATCTTGATGCAAGAGCTTAGTTCCAAAAGCACTTCTAACCACCAAATCAGATCTGAACCAGTAGTAAAACCAGAAAATGGATGCAAAGAAGCTATGGATGAAGGTCTAGTTCCAAGATCAACAAACTTCAATGCAAAGTTTGATGATCTTCAAAGAAGAGGAACTTTGAGTGATTTGAAAATTGGCAGAGAAAATGGGAGGAATGGTGAGAGAGTAGTGAAAATTCAGAAATGAAAAGTGTGAATTATGAGAGAGTTTTTTTTCTTGGTTTGGAGGGAAATGGGATAAATAACATCTAGGTTTGGGGTCCAAAAATTTGGTTTGGAGTCCAAAAAAAATGGTTTGGAGTTAGCTTAGAAAGGTGATTAGGATCTAGCTTTGGAATTAGGCTTGGTAAACTCTCTAGATCATTCTCCATAATTCCCAATTAATTCAAAAGGAATAAAATCAGAAAAATAAAAAATGGAGCCAAAAATAAGCATGCTGAACTTGCTGGAAAATTCAAATTTTCGCAGCCGTTAACCGGTTAACCAAAAGCGTTAACCGGTTAACGCATGAAAAATTTGAATTTTCCCTCCTTTTGGTGGGAAACTCCAAGAATACATCTGCGCCAACCATTCTAATATGATCTTGATTCTCCATCCTCCCAGGGCATTGACCATGCTACGGAGCTTGTACAAAAGGCCCTGTGAGTTTCCTGCCAGGTCACCAGGCTCTTGACTTTGACTTGTAAAATCACGATTTCCCAGGTGATTGATCATATGCCTTATGCTAGAACATGTGAGTGTTATGCTTCATCTTTCTATGAAAAAATGCTAAAGATATGACTTGCTTATGATATGATGATAATGCTAGAAAAAGAAGAGGGCAAATTTTGGGGTGTTACAGAATGGTGAGATCATAACGGTGAATGTTAGGGCGGCGAAGACTATTGAGGAGGATGAGAGCCAAATTTCAAAGGCCAAGTAGGTCGTGTTTTTCCGGACGGCGTTTAGCTCGTTCTTATTTTCTTCAGATTGAGACGGTGAAAAGAGCGAAAACAACGATGAAGAAGCCATGGAGAAAGGGATCTTGGGGTTGATGGTGACGACCGACGATTTTTGTTTTTCATGGTGTGGCGGTAGCGTTTCGACGATGTTGTTGAGAGAGACGGGGAGATAAAAGGCTATGTATAGAATTTGTGTGTGGTATGGAGCTTGAGGATATCACATGTTGTTCAACTTATTAGGTCACAAGAATTGAACCGGGCTTGTTTCTCAAAGACTCCATGAAATTTCTATTCACACCACCCATTTCTTATCACACATCCCTACGAGATTCTTCAAGGAAATGGGCTCATCCATGCTTTCTACTATCTACACTCTCCAATTCCTCAAACACCTCTCTCTGTTTTCATCATGTTTAATTGTTAATAATTTTATTGTAGTAGTTATTAATTAATTGTGGTTAAGAATAATTGTTACTTAACCCTTATAGTTAACATACTAATTAATTTCTCGTTAATTTTTATTGTTGATCTTTGTGGATTTTGATTAAAGTGGGGATTAATTTTGGATTAAAGTGTTCATAAGCTTTTTGATCGACATTGATCGATTTCGGTTATGGTGGAGCTTCACAAAGCAATTATGGAAGATGAGAATTTATTTTGCTTATGGGAGATTACAAGATCTTCACGAATTTTTTGGGTTTCTTTTATGTGAAGAATCGACACTTCAATCAAGTAAGAAATCTCGACTTTCTCCACTTTAACGCATCATTCTAGTTTGTATGCGGCTTAGGATCATATAACGTAAGGTGCATATTGAGCCCTACCACCTGAGGCACTATATTTATTTGTGATTTATGATGACATGTCTCGATATTGGAGCTTAGGGATTAGGGTACAAATGATAGAATTCGTTTCCTTTCACTTTCCCTTAAATCACAATTTTTTACCCGTTTCGTTGCAATTAGTAAAAATAGTTTCGAGCATGATAAAATTCTGGAAAAATTAATGAGTGATCATTATCCTCTTAATTAATTTTTTATATTTTTTGATTCCAGATTTGAATGGTTTTAGTAATTAATTTGGATTTTTGATCACAAGCTGTCCCAAAAGACGTTATTTTGGTTTAAGGGACCAAAGACAATTTTTTCCAATAGGTGTGAGACCTATTTTGTGTGTGTGATTAACCACTGGAATTTTAAATATTTTGATTCTAATGAGGCATTTTTTTCATAATTTTTGGTGCCATTTTGGATCCACTTTGTGGAGTTGTTTTTTCCGGCGATCATGCCTTATTATCTTGCTCATTTAGTAAATTGTTTTGCCACTTTGGTATATAATCTTGTGAAATACTTTTAGAACATGTAATATAATGACTTAATAATTATATTTATTTAATTTCATAATTTTTAAAGCCTTTTTACTATTTTTCATGTCACCTAGATTATAGGTCCATATTTGTGCTTACTTGCTCCATACCCTAGATGTTAGGAAGGCATTCATGCCATTTTCTTGAGATACTTTAGGGTAGCCTTTAGGAGTTAATTATAGGTCACTTTTAGGTCATTAATACCAATTTTACGTCACTTTTTGAGCCATGTTCATTTGGTTTGTCTTGGTGTTTCAAAGTGCATACTTATTTGAACTAGTTTGACCTAAACTTGTTTCTCTTCTCTCCTAAATGTTAACATGACTTGAATGTAAAGCACAAATGCCTATAAATTCATTATAATTTCACCTTATACCTTGTATGCTACTGACCTATAATCATATCATGCATATTCACATGGCATTCATCCTTAACTTGCATCATTCATGATCTTATGCGACACCACGTTCATTTCTTCTCACATCTTCTTCTCCTAGCTCCATATGCTTAAACCATTGCATCCATGATGGTATGTTCATTCATCTTCTTTAGGGTTTAGTACATCATTAGGACATAGTTTGTAGTTTTTTGATCTTAGGATCTTAGAACACCTTAATATGGTTTAGCTACTGACTATAGATGTTTGTTATCATTTAAGATCCTTAGCTTTAAGTCTTAACCTTAGGAAGCCCTTAGTGCTTTTCCCCTAGCTAGTTTGAGTTTTACTTGTGTTTATGCTTTCAATATTCGTTGTGAAGCTAACCTTTGTTTTGTAGGGAGGTTAAGGTAAGCTTTGTTCATACAATTTCTTTACTTATCTTCTTTATTCTTTCAAATTGTGTTTGTCTAAGCCCTTTAGGCTTTGTTTTGTACACCTTCATTCTTTCCCTCTTTAGAAACAACTTAACTTCTTTAGAGAAGTAAGTTGCTTTCTAATTTCCTTTTCTCATTAGGATTAGAAGATTGACCACAGAAACCATAGGGTCTCCCATGAAATAAAAAACTTAGGGTGAGTCTTAGTTCCCCTAGTTTTGTCCTTTTTCGATTTGAGTCCTTCTTTCTCATCTCAAAGAAAATCAAAACACCTAATAAAGGTCGAGCTTTCTCTTGCGTCAGGAGAATTTTCCATGGGGTACTTGCACGTAGGGTTGTTAAAAAAAAATCATGAACCATATTAAACTGTTAAACTGAACCGAACCGAAGTTAAAATAACCGAACTATTATGTTTGGTTAGTGAACCGAACCATTTATTTATTAACGGTTCTAGAACCGAACCAAACTAAAATAAATCCAACATAACTAATAGTAAATCACTAACTTATTAGAAATTTATAATTACACAAAACTGAACTTAAAGCTCAAAAAGGAAAATTAATTGAAAATTTGAAACTCTAAAAATATGAACCCTAACCTAAATTCCCAAATTTTCTGATTCTGAGTTTTGGTGTTCTTTGTTAAATTCGTTGCACTGGTGCTTATAAAATAAGTGAGATTACTCATATCTTCAATCTCTAATGGATTTCTTCCAAATTCAAATGTTTGTTCTGGGTTTTGATGTTCAAGGGAACGCGTCCAAATTCTAATGGAGATTACTCATATCGCTGTAAGTATATGGTTGTTAGTAGATGGTTAGATTTTTCACCTCATGTTTGATTTTAGGTTATTCATTCCCCCAAGTTTATGTAAATAGCAGTTGGTTTTGTTGTCTCGTTTATTCAAATGATGATGAAACCAAATCTTTTGTAATTAATTTTCGTGTTGTGCTGGTTTGAAATAAGCTTTTAGTTTACAATTTTGTGTGCACTAGATATCCAATATACTCAAGAAATGGATACTGTCAATACTTAAGTTTATGTTCATAAAAGTGAAGTGTTACAAGATGGGTCATGTTGATGATGGGTTAGTTATCATTTCTTTTCATAAACTTGTAATTATTGTATTTAGGCATCTTGGTCCAGAAACATGTTATATTAGTTAGCGGAATGGTATTTTAAGTTTGTAACTTTGTATAAGTTAACATGGTTCTTATTCACTTGGTTTCCCTTTTTGTGTAAAGGGAGTGTTATTCCATGATTTTGTTCTATATAGCTAGGATTGACACAATGCACAAGTTCTTAGTGTATGTGTCTTTATGTTGGAAACGTAAGTTTGGATTATATTGATATTGATTTTGGTTGAAATACCATACTAGTCTTGAAGGGGTGTGATTTATGTTTGGACACCTTTGTCTCAAATGTGATTTTGGTATTGGTGTTGTTTGGTTAGATTAAAAGCAATTTTTTGTGCACAGTTACAACAAACAGAAGAAATCAGAGTCAGCTTATTTTATGATTTATGAGCCTGTATTGACAATTATGTATCTGCGTACTTGTTTGAAATTTGGTCATGAGGTAGATGGAGGGTGTTGCCCTCTTGTTTATACTAGTGTCTTCTTTGATGCAATTATATTGTGAAGGAATTTGTAATGGTAGTTAATGTGTAGTTTGGTTGCTATAAATTTTTTTGGGGTTTTATTTGGGATACAATTAGTGCCATGAATCATACTTAGCTCTCATAACCTGCACCCACAATTTTTCAGGATTAGCCACTAATTGTCAAGCAAGTTTTAAAATGTAAGCCTTTTTTAAAGAGTTATATTATAATATTTTAAAGAGTTATAAGAATATATTTATGTAATGTGTGTTGCTTTTAGATTGATCATTCTGTGTTTATTTATTCTACGCCGGTGCACTTGCAGTAATATTCTAAAGTGGTGTTTTAGATTGATCATAGGTGACATTGTATTGTTCATTGATAGTTAATAAAAAATTAAGCCCTTTGCAAAATGATAGAGGCACAATCTTGCCTAAAATTATACACCATCTGCTATGTGTGAAGTTCTTTTGAATGGCATCCAAATATAAGTCTATTGTATTTAGCATCTTATTTTTTCACAAAGACACCCCAATATAAGCTTTGTGAAAAAATCAATATGTTTTGTGAACAAGAGCTTTTTGAATAAGCTTTCTCAAATCCTATGAACAAGTTCTTTTGAATGGAATATTTTGTGACAACAATTAAATCATGTACAATTATTAATTCTAGGTTCTGAGATATTTTGTTTTGGCAGTAGTGTACTAATGGTATGTATTTTACATGTGATATGTCACTAACTTCACTTCCCAATATGTTTTAGCTTACCAAAACATTTTTCATTAGGATTGCTTGGCAATGTGTTATTATGAGCCGGTCACTTGGCATGCTGCGATTCTATTGTCTCATTCTATATAATTGATGGTTAAAATAATGATATTGCAGAGGTTTCATAAGTGTACTAATATGTTACATGATTGGTTTTATAAAAGCTAGTCGTTTCTTGAATTTGGGTCACATTTCTGTTAAAATCTGCAATGATATTCAATATTAGTAGACAAAAACTAATTTGATTATTATATATTTAATTTGCATTTCTCTCTCTTTTAATTAACTATTTGGATCTTGTGTTGATTGAAAGTGATTATATATGATGTTCTTGAAAGTGATTCATAAGAACTTGCCCTGAAACTTAAACTTCTTACAGTTTTCTTCATTCATTCTATTTACATTTCCTTCCACATTGTTTTATACCATAGCAATTAATAGTATCCCTTTATTGAACTCAAAATAGGTTGTTGATATGATTTATGTTAATATGTCAACCCCATCAGTCCCCTGTATTTCTTTAGAACTTGTGTATAATACAATTTGACGTCTTTATGTCTAACACAAACTTAAGACAGATACAAGAAGTTTTTGACATCTGAATATCTGATAGTAAAGTTTTATCTCTATTAGAGAGACAATGAACTTTGCTTTTGTGGTTATGCTGTATGATTTTTATGAACCATAACACCATTATTATATTGTGTTAATTGTTAAGCTAATATTCAACTCTTAATTTTTATTAAATAGATGACAGAGGAGGTAGAGTATACAAGTCTTACAACTCCAGTTAGCCCTCGCGATGAAGTTATATTGCCACCACATCCCAATGAAAAAAAGCGTCAATTATGGTCTGATATGTGGAACCACTTCACTGTGATGAGAAAAAGGATAAATGTCAATATTGTGGAGTCTTAATTAAGTATAGTAATGGAATAAGTGGTATGCGGACTCCTCTCGGTAGATACACTGCTTATGATCATGATAAAACCCAAGCAACCAAACCAAATAAAAGGAGAAAAACCACTACAGAAGGATAAGTAGGTTGTTCTCAAATCTATTCTAAGTTTGATCAAGATGCATGCCGAGTGCAACTTGTGAAAACATTTGTGTGTGCTGAGATTCCATTTCGTTTTGTGGAGAATGAGAAATTTAGAAAACTACTAATCACCTTGCAACCTCGGTTTTATATCCCATCACAGTCTACAGTGAGGCGTGATATTTGGGCGCTCTACCTTGAAGAAAAGGAGAAATTGAAAAAAAATATTGTCAAATAATGGAAGAGTTTCTTTGACCACTGACATTTGGACTTCAACTCAAAACTTAAGTTACATGAGTTTGACCGTGCATTTTGTGGATAGTGAGTGGAAGATACATAAGAAAATCATCAACTTTTGTCAAATCACAGGGCACTCGGGACACATGATTGAGAAATATGTTGACGATTACTTAAGAAGTTAGGGGTTGAGTCAAGTCATGACCATAACGGTTGACAATGCTTCGACAAACACCACTATATGATTAAGTATCTCAACATAAGGATGAGGTCTTTGAGTAATCTTGTTTTGAATGGGGATTTTTTCCACATGCGTTGTTGTGCTCATATCTTGAATTTAATTGTAAAATTGGGATTGAAAGAGGATAAAAGTTGCATAAAAAAATCCGTCATGCAGTTAAATATGTCAAGTCTTCTCCAAGTAGACTAGTCACATTTATGAAATGTGCAGTGCAAGAAAAAGTTACATACAAAGGTGATGTTATCCTTGATGTTGAAACCAGATGGAATTAAACTTATTCAATGTTGAAGGATGCCTTACAGTATCAAAAAGCTTTTGACTTGCTCTATGCACGAGATAAGACATTTCGCGAAGAAATAGACAAAACAAACCAGGTAGTTAAGAAAGAGGATTGAACATATGTTGCATCAATACTTCCCTTGCTTAAGATGTTCTATAAATCTACAAATCGTTTGTCTGGATCATTATATGTCACTAGTGCTTCATATATGGCCGTGGTATTCACCATTGGAAAAGGGATCAATAAGCATTTAAGGAGTAATAATGAGCACATCAAAAATACGGCGAGTAAGATGAAAGGTAAATTCAACAAATATTGGGGAGATACTGACACACTAAACATCTTACTATTGATTGCTTTTGTTCTTGATCCAAGGGTGAAAATGTCTATTGTAGAGTTTTATATTGATCTTTTATATGCTAACACCGGAAAAGTCGATGATTTAAAGAAAAAAGTGAAGTCTTTTCTTTCAAAACTTTATGTTCAAATCGAGGTTTTGACGACTCTCAATCTAGCCAACTAGACACACCACCGAATGAGGATGATGATGATGATATTTTCTGTCACTATAGTCAAGAAACTGGGCATAAGTCTGATCCTATGACTGAAATTGAATCATATCTACAAGAAGCACGGGTGCCACACGTTAAAGCGGTTGAGTTTGAGATCTTAGGTTGGTGGAAAGCTAACTTAACTAGATATCCTATTTTGGAAAGCATAGCTCGGGAAGTGTTGGCTATTCCCGCCTCTACCATAGCTTCATAATCTGCTTTCAGCACTGGAGGAAGGGTTGTTAGTGATTATCGCACTTGTCTAACTCCTAAAATGGTGGAAACTCTTGTTTGCACACAAGACTGGTTGAAAGGAAAATCTCTCTCCTTATTTTCTAAGGAAGACCTTGATGTGATCCATCAATTAGAGCAAGGTAATTTCTACAAACTGTCTCTTAACTGAAAATTGTCTCTTAATTAGATCTTGATGCATTTAGTGTACATGTGATTGTGTGTGGAATAACAAAATGGATCACTTCAGTTTGATCACATGGTTTATGAGATATTTCTTTTATATATTTCTTGAGAGAGTTGCAGGTTATTGATATAACTTACTGTGACTTGGATTTTGTTGTTTGAAATAGAATAATAATTAAGTGGTTGTATGTTACAAGTATTGGAGGTTGTTATTTTGTTGCATCAAGCTTTAGGTGATTATTATAGGTTTAATTCATTAGCTCTGTTCACCGCATTCAACTCTGGATGGTATTGTTTGTCTTCATTGGATATGCATGATGAATATGGTAATTATCACCTATAGTTGGTCTTGATCTTCAAATAAATAATTGTCTTTTATTTGTTGTTGACCAACATTAATCATGCAATAGGAACTTATTTGTATTTGACATTTGGATTATAGAAGCACTTGTTTGTTAATGATTCTCTTTATAACTTTTATTTACTTTCTTTGAACTAATATTAAAAGTAATTTTTTATTCTGTTTTGTAGATATAACATCTCCGACATCAGCTAATTTTGATGATGCTGATGATGAAGACCTTGCAAGTTAAAAAAGTATTAGAACGTCATAGTTTGATTTTAGTTACTTAAGGAGTTACTCATGTTTTTATGAGACAATTAATTTGAAAAAAAATAATGTTATATATGTCATTAATGGATTAAATTTTATTTAAGGAAGTTAGCTACATATTCTCGTGTTAGTATGGATTAAACTTTCCTGGTTAGTTTATGTCTCAGTATGATCCTACATCACCCCTGAATTCTGATATGCAAATAGAAACTAGATTTTGTGATCATGTTATATATGTCATTTATGGAATATTTTTGTGATCTATGACAAATCATTAACACACACATCATGAAATCCTAAGGTTTTTTTTTGTGCTTTTAAAATAAGTTTAAAATAAGTGCTTTCAAAATAAGTGATTTTAAAATCATGTTAGTTGTGGCTGATTTTTTTTTTTAAATAAGTGCTTTTAAAATAAGTTAAAAATGTTTTTTATTAAATAATATAAAAAAAACAAAGTATAACGGTTCGGTTTGGGAAATTTTGTCTTCTAATGGTTTGGTATAGTTCGGAGTTCCGAACCGTTATAGAAAATAAAAAATTTTGGTTCAGTTCAGTTCTAAAAAAAATGAAAACGGTTCGGTTCAATTTGGATGACCTTATATAATGGTTCGGTTTGGTTTGGTTCAGTTTTCTCACAAAACCATACCATGAACAACTCTACTTGCACGTGTTCCATGTTGGGGTGAGGTGTAAGGGATGAACAATTATTAGCATGAAGATAGTATAATTAAAAATAATGAATTCTATATTAATTATCCTTTTTAATTTTCTGCAATTTTGCTAACATAACTTGCATGTCTATATGGTTTGAATAATGAATGAAACATTGATACATATACAATACTGCAACTTCATTTGGTTCCAAAATATAAGCTCAGTTTGCATAGGAAACATTATCCCTAAATATAAGACATATTTCAAAGTTTTGATAATAAAAAACTAAACTGCAACTTCATATTTTCAACACAAATTAGTCGGTTTAAGAAATATAAAAACAAGCATGAATCATGACATTGAATGTAAGCAAAGGTTGGCCAAATGATTTTGAGATGTTGAAAAAATAGTTTTATACGGTAACCACATTAAAACATTAAAACCAACACAAATAAAGGATAATGTTTTCAACTGTCTACGGAAACTATCCATGGAAACAATATTTTTAGATGGAAACAATGAAGAATATAAGCATTGGATGGTGTGAAGCAAATCTGGAAAAAAAATGGCAGAAATGGATGTAAAGGGTATGTTGAAGAAAGAGACGAGAGATAAACGAATCATTTTTCAACTACAAATCACAAATGCGAAGAATAACAATTTTCAAAACAAAATTGGATCTGGAAGAAGAAATGAACATGAACATCTTCATTCTATCTTCACACCAAATTAGATCTGAAGAAAAAAAAACAACAGAGTATAAAAATCCGTAAAATATGGGATAAACTCCAAATGTATAGAAAGGGAGAGAAAGCAGCTACTGAATTTTTGTTTTTTGGGAGAAGAAACGGGGAAAGAGGGAGAAAGAAAATGAGAGAGGAAGAAAGAGAATGAGAGAGGAAGACTGAGACGAGAAAGAGAGAAGGTGAGAGAATACATTTTTTTAAAGGAAAGAGAAAGAGGATCAATTTCAAATTTGATGATAGAGAAATGAAGGCACGTGGCTGAATAAAGTAATATAATTGAGGGAAACCTTTGCATTTTGTTAGTTACATATATGGACATTTTATAGTGTAAATTTGAAAAATGAAAAAGGATAATTTAAGGAGAATGACGGCATATTTTAATAATGGATAGGTAGTTGATAATAGAAAATATATAATCAAAATATTTTAGAATTAATTATTGATTAGATTATTTGTTTCTTATTATTTTAGGATTGCCATCAGTTCAAAGTTCTCATCCATGCTTAAGAATTGAAGAAGTTCTTCATGGTTGATATGCTTGAAATTGTTGTCAAACACATTGACGAATATGAATTATTCATAATGCCTCTAATAGGTTTATAATGCCTCTAATTAGGTATTCTCTTACGATATATGACAATACTATAGTTTTTGTATTGATAGAATAGTAGCACAAAGAACCCTGGTGTACTTTATCATATCATTCACAAACAATATTCTTTCATGTTAAAATGATTATGAGAATAATCATTTCTATTGTTTTTACTAAATCATAATATCGTGAATACTACATTGAACTCTAATCACCCATCTACACAATTTAAATAAGAAATTTGCCATAATATAGCCTTTTAAGTTAAAGCAATAAATTTGAAGTGTTTTTTAGCCGTAACATTAGTAACGCAGCCAATAAGGATCTTGCTAACATTATGGGAGTCCGTCATGTATTGGGTACGGGAAAGTATTTAGGGTTGCTCTCTATGATTGGAAGAAGTAAGAAGGCAACTTTCTCTTATGTCAAAGATTGTATGTGGAACAAAAAAAATTCTTGAAGAGGCCGAGCACTTTCTAAAGCAGGAAAGGAAGTAATGATTAAATTCGTGCTCCAAGTTATCCCTTCTTATGTTATGAGTCTTTTCATCCTTCCATATGGGTTTTGTAAAGATATTGAGAAGATGCTTAATTTCTTTTTGTGGGGAGGTGGTAGTAACAATAGAGGAATTCATTGGTTGGTATGAGATAAACTAGTTTGTCCTAAGAAGGAATGTGGTTTGGGATTTAGATATTTCAAAGGTTTTAATATGTCCATGGTTGCTAAACAAGGTTAGAACCTGTTGTCCAAGCCTCATGCCCTTGCCTCTAGAATACTCAAAGCAAGGTACTTTCCTAAAAATTCTTACTTTGAAGCTAAACTTGGTTATAATCCTAGTTTTGTTTGGAGAAGCATTTGGAAAGCGAAGGATATCTTATCTTTAGGTTGCAGGTGGAGCATTGGGAATGGTAATCATATCAAGCTTATGAATGAACCTTGGATCAGGGGTAAGAAGGAAGGATGTCTGAATGGTCCCCTAAAACAAGGTGCGTACGATATTATGGTTAGAAACCTTATGCTACCTGATGTGAAACAATGGAAATGAGTGTGATTAGAGATATGTTTAATTGTGCAGATGCTAGTGAAATCCTACAGGTTCCACTATTGGAGGAGGTTAAGGATAATAGATTGATTTGGAAAGAAGAACAAAATGGTTCCTACAACGTGCGTTCTGGTTATAGGTTGTGGAGAACCTTTAATACACGAAACTTGAATGGAGGAGGTAATGAAGATTGGAATAGTCTCTGGAACATAAAAGCTCCACCTAGGGTCAAACACCTTCTATGAAAAATATGTAAAGATTGCCTACCGACCCGAGTTAGACTTCGAGAACATCATGTCCCTTGTCCATCTATTTGTGCATCCTGTGAGAATAATCTTGAAGATGACTGACATTTATTCTTTGGTTGTAATGAGATCATTCATAGTTGGGAGTCATCAGGTTTCTCCTTTCTTATAGACACCCAATTATATTCTTTCCATGATGCTAAATCTCTCATTTTCGATATTTGTAGTAAAGAGGACAAAAAGGATGCAGGTAGATTTGCTTGTTTATTAGATGAGATCTGGAAGAATAGGAATAACCGTATTTGGAATAATGAACATGAGGAAGCTCATAAGATCAGTTGGATAGCTTTTCACAAGTGGCAAGAATGGTTTTCGGCCCAAAAGATGCATGATCCGAATAATACCTACCATGTCCTTTCTACTTGGAATCCGCTGAGACAAGATGGTTTGAAATGCAATGTTGATGCGGCTTTCAATAATCATAGTGGTACTTCTAATAGAGGATGGTGTGTGCGAGACCATATGAGAAATTTCATTTCTGCAGGTGTAGCTTGGGATCCAGGTACTTTGTCAGTAGTTGAAGCTGAAGCCTTGGCACTTAAAGAAGCTATCCAAATAGCAAGATTCCAACTTAGAAAATGTGGTTTTCGAAAGTGATTCCCAAAATGTTGTTCAACTCATTCACTCCAACCATTTAGGTAGCTCTGAATTTTATTTCATTATAAATTCTATAAAAGCTTTGTTAGTTGTTCATCCTAGCTTTGAGGTAAAGCTCATTAGTCGTCAAGCGAATATGGTTGCTCACTCTCTTGCGAGGACAGTCAGTTTTTGGACTAGACGTACTTCATGGAATGTATTGGGAAAAACACGTTGACTAAAATATATAACTCACAAAGGGTTTAAATAGAATGACACTCATCACCTTACCAACCGGTTTTGTAGGGTGAGTTAGGTCAAACTCTAATTCTAACATGGTATCAGAGCCTATCGATTCGGGTCGCCCACCATTTAATATGCGCACCAAGCCCAACATGTGTTGGGCGCAAGGGGATGTATTTGGAAAAATCCAAGTCCCACGTTGACTAAAATATATAACTCACAAAGGGTTTAAATAGAGTGACACTCCTCACCTTACCAACTGATTTTGTAGTGTGAGTTAGGTCAAACTCTAATTCTAAAAGAACGTAGTTCCTCCTTGTATTGAAAATTTTCTTATTAATGATAAGTATTGAGTTTGTTTTGATAAAAAAAAAAAAAAAAAAAAACCAAAACGTAACCATTTATAATAATTCTGTGTTTTTTTCTAACTGTTGGTGCTCATAAAAATATATTTTCACAGTTAAAAAATCTATAAAAAAAATCTAAACATTAAATAAAAAATATACAATATCAAATATTCATAAACAAGTATTTTTTTTTAGTAATATCAAATATTCATAAACAAAGATATGATAACAAATACTCATTGACAATTCCAGTATTTCAACATGAGTGTTTATATTTAATTTTAAAAAGATAAATTGGAAAACGTATTCCAAATATTTTATCAAATAAAAATGCATTGAAAATTTTGAAAAATGTAAAAAAAAAATGCATTTTTGGATTTTTTTTTTTTTTATAGAACGTAAATTTGATTTTGAATATTCAATAGGAAAATATGAAAAAATAACTACTTTCTTAATATATGGACTAGTTGAAAATATAGAAGAATTCGCATCCTTCTCAACTCGTTGTTAATATTCAGAATATTTAATTTGTATTCCACATATTTCAAAGGAATTTTTTTGGATAAAATAAATAGTAAAAATAAAAGTGAAATAATTAAACATTTTCTTATAGAAGTGTAGGGTTTAAATGTGGTAGGGATTTATGGTTGATTCCAAAGATGAAAGAGGAGTTAAAGTAATCAAATATTTGGATTCAAAAAGTAACGAATTTCGGCTAAAAAATGAAGATTTAAATAATATCGAATTTGATTATTTGTAGAAAGAATGTTTGATCGATCATGTTGTAAAACTTCTTTTCAAATGCAAAAAAATTGATAGACATATTTATTGGTATTTTCAAAAATTCAATTCAAATAAAAAGATTTATAATGTTTTAAAAAAAATCTGATGCGAACTATAAATTTTGAGAAAATCTATAACTTTCCATCGGATTTTCTAAATATTTGATATAAAATCATAAATTTTATGAAATTTTTAATTTTATACCAATTTTTTGAAATAATCTATATAAAATGCAGGGGTGCATAAGCTTTTCGAAAGAAACTATAGGCTATTTTATTAGTAATTATTTAAATAAAACAAAGTTAGTATATGATTTGTTGATAAATTTGGTATGTATTTATTTCCCGTCGAAAATGATAAATAATCATTGGTCTCCAATCTTATGGTTTACTTACAGGATCAACTAGTGAATCCTGAGACTTATGCTTTTGTTTATTTAGGTTTTGAAAACTATGAACATTTCGACAATGCTCTTAATTTTCAAAAATAACGTTTAAGATTTGAAAATCAATGCAGAAACGTAAAGAAATTGCTTAACAAGCTTCAAAGTAAATTGCAATGAAGAATAAATAATAAAATGTAAATGATTTTATTGAAATGTAAGGAACGGTGATTCATACGTACATTCTCAGCAACTAGTTTCTCAATAAACATATACTTAGAGTAATTTATGAGTTTAATACAATAATGCAACACACATATTCCTATACACTAAGACCATTATTTATACTAAATAGAAAATAACTGCTACTAACGGTCTCTTCTCCAGAAAGTGACACGTCTCATCTGCATGCATTTCACTTAACCTCAGCTTTACACACGTCTTTCTCAAGAAATAAATAAAGCCAAAAAAAAAATTATGAGTCTTATTTGAATTTATACCCTGTCAAACACAATTCTAGTGAAACGTATCCGTCGAATTAAAGTTTGAACTTAAAATATTTCTAAGTCCCAAACCAATATTCCCCCTACACAAGATGGTCTCTTAGACTAGATAAACCTTATGTCGAAAGAATCATATTCATGTATCCTTTTCAAAATATTTCCTTTAATTTTTTTAGCTCATCTCAAACATTTCCTTAACGTTGAAATTCCAACTAACAGTATTATAAAGTGTTTTCATTTTTGAAAAACCGATATAAAAACATATTTTATTTTTAAAATCTATGATTTTATATCACTGTTGGCTAGAGATTTTGACCTGTTCAGAAAATGAGTCTTAAGAAGCAAAATTTTAAAAGGCATGAGGGAAAGGGTTTGACCCAGCCAAAAGAAGGAAAGTCAAATATGGGTGACACTCATAAGCCAGAAGCCATAAGGGTGTCGAAGAGCTTCGACGCGCCCACAGAGGCCATCATGTCGAAGGCATGTTGACAAGTCCTTTCAAGAAGATATGAAAAAGAAACCGCTCCAAGTAGTGGGACAAAGTAGTGGATGGTTACTGGAAGAATGGGTTGACTAGTGTCAAAGCTTGATTTGTTGGACAAGTGTCTGACAGTTATTTTATTTGTCTATATAAGTAGATTTCAATTTCAGTAATAAAGGTCGTATTTCTTCATATTGTAAAGGGACACACTCAAAGTACCAAGCGTTAGAGAAATGATTTAAATCCATACTCAAATGTATGATACTGTCCAAAAAAAACCTTTGTATTTCAAGTCATTTTTAATTCCAAGTTAATTTAAAATACTTGCCTTTTATCTGTGTCTTTTTTACTTTTCCTTTATTCGCTTTTATTGTCCTCTCGTTCAAGCTTTTCGCGTGCGTCTGGTATAAACATAAAAAATACCAAAAAGATACGTAGAAAACCCTCGTTAGCATTCTACATTATATGAGTTCACAACATAACTAATCAGACAGAGCAATCATGGGACTTGTTTGGTCGGTCCCGCAAATAAACCTCAAGCGTAAGAAGCCAGCGGAACATTCGCGCGAAATCCATGTGTGAACAAACTAGTACGCTCAGTGGGACCCGTTGGGTTAGTTATATGCACTTGCATAGTGAAAGAATGGTAACGCCACGTCCAAACGAAGAACCGTCTTTGAAAGAAAGTCCAGTTGTTACAAACACAACTGAACCAGTTACTACCGTAGTATCGACTACTACCAGTGGATTGACCACTGCTCCTATTCGACCTGAACTGATTAGGAAGAATGTGGGTGTAACTTTGGGGCCATTGGGACCTAGTTTCACCATGTAGTTTTCTAGAACCTTTGGCATGCCTCTCGAATTCATGCTAAGTTTCCACAATTCTAGCTCGACGTTTGCAGATAGTTCGTCAGGAGATTTTTCTCCTTATCAAGGACTTGGACCTTTGACGAACCAATACGGCCAAATGGCCGATTAAATTATGTCTCAGTCGATGCCAAATTATACTTCAAACACTGTGGCCATCGTAAGGCAGCAGATGGATAAAAGTAATCACGAGATGGTTCATATGTTAACATAGCAAATGGGGACCATTTTAAGATCTTTAGTACAAGATTCGACATAGAGTTGCCAATAGTTGGCAAATCAGATGACTCGAACAGAGGATTTTTGGGGGACACCAACTGCCCCACGACGTCAAACCCCACCTTTTCGTCCTGAGACACCAGTCCGACAGGAAGAGGAGTATGAAGAGATTTTAGAGCAACCTTACGAAGAGGTTGAACAAATACCCAGGGTGGCCGAGAGGCCTCCCGTCGTGATGTTACATCGACATCAAAACCAAGGAGATGTGTTGGGATAAGTTCGTCTGGATGCCATGGAGGGAGAGCCGAACCTTGAAACAATAGTAAATAAGATTATGGTCTGAAATGGTGACAACCCAGGCTTTCGACGACCCACTTACACTTCTCCGTTACCAAACTATGTGTTATAAACTGAACTTCCCAGGGGTTAGAAAGTCCCAATGTTTACCAACCAAATTCACTAGTGAAACCGAAGAGTCCACAATCAAACATGTGGCACATTACCAGACTAAGGGTGCGAATATAGCCAATAATGAGGATTTAAAGATGAACTATTTCCCTAGTTCCCTCACTAAGAATGCGTTTAATTGGTTTACGACACTCCTGCCTCAATCTATTCACATATGGACTCAACTTGAAAGATTGTTCTACGAACAGTTTAATATGGGACAATCCAAGATCAGCCTAAAGGAATTGGCTAGCGTGAAACGAAAGACGGGTGAGTTCGTCGAACAAATCTAAACAAGTTCATATTTTTGAAAGCTAGATACTTTACTCAAGTCCCCGAACATAAGTTAGTCGAAATGCCTGTAGGCGGATTTGACTATTTAATTAGAAATAAGTTAGACACTCAATATATTAGGGACATGGCTCAATTAGCAGATAGGGTTCGACAAGCCAAAAGCCTAGAAGCTGAGAAGTCTAAGGATGGTCGATTCTATAAGAAAGTTACATATTTAGCAACCAACGAGTACTCCTCCGACGATTGAGGGTTCCTTGATGAAAGTGAGTTTAATGTGGCTAAACTTAAGCCAGGACCTCCCTACCGATGCAAAGTATTGAAACCATCAAACAAAGATGAACTTTTCAAAACATGGAAATTCGACAAATACGTTACTAAGACATAATTTTTTGATATATCTAAGTGTGATGAAATTTTTTATTTACTAGCAAAAGACAGTCAAATTGTTGTTCCACCTAGTTTAAAAGACCTCCCTCTAGACCTAAAGAAAAAGAGAGGATTTTGTAAATTTCATAATTACCTTGGTCATAAAACTCTTCAATGTGTTATTTTCAGGGATTTGGTGCAAAAGGCTCAGAAGGATGGCAGACTTCAATTTGGCGAAAGGCCAAAGACGCAGGTTGACATTGACCCTATGAAAGTCAAAGAAGCGCTTTATTCGAAGCTGAATGAATGCCTCATGGTAGAAGTTACTGAAGATTTCCCCAACACGCCTCATGTCAAGGACATGGAGTGTATGATGGTCGACACTACTGAAGGTGATGACAAAGACACTGAGGAAAAACTGGAATCAGTTTACCCAAAGTCCAATGAAAGCTTGGATGAATTCCAAAGGAAATTCTAAGTGGGTGGATCAAGGGAAATGTTATGTCCAAGGTGCAATGCTGTGTTCGACGAGTAGGCAGCTGAAAGTTATGAAGCTGGAAAAAAGGAAACTGTAGTCGCTGAGGGGTCCCGTATCCCAAAGTTTGTGTTCGACCAAGGAGGTAACCTTTGTCGATATGAAGAACTCCAAAGATAGGCCAGCTCATCCAAGCTTAAGACTTTTGTACCACCATCTGACACCCCACGAGAGAAGTGGGTCGAACCAGTCAATCAGAAGGGCAGCAAAAGACCGAAATGAAGGGTGATGGACCTAGAGAAAGAGACTAGGAAGAAATAAAACCAGGGGTTATGTGGTTTCTGAAAACTATAAAGGGAAGAACCTAATGACCAAGACCCATTGGAGGCGCTACCAGAGAAATAAGAAGGCTGGAAAACGGGCCCAACATCTCGACCAAGGCAAGGTGAGGCCATTGGATTAAAAGGGCAGTGCCCAAAATCAATGTGGGTCGAAAAGGGAAAGATAGTGGAAAACCAGACGCTGACTATTTGAACCTCTGAGAAAAAAGAGGTGATATCCAAACAAAAGGAAGAGTGTATGCCTGCTATCAGAAAAGGGAAAAAACCTGAATACACTCCCCAATCTGACAAGGAAGAGCCTACATATTTACATCAGTCCGACGAGGAGTATACCCCGTCACCAGAAGATGACTTCGACGAGGATATGTATGATGGTACTAATGATGATACTTATGGGGAGGACTTTGTCGTCAACTGTGGCATCTTGTTTGTGTTGCCTGCCGAATATGACATTGTCTCTGAAGTGCTTGAAGCGGAAAAAACATTTGTAGAAAATGAGATTCATGAAGACAAACCCTTATGCTACTACGTTATGAATGACGGGGTAATCGAAGAAACGAGAGCAGTGTTCAAAAGACCTAACGCTGACATGATGTATCATATGAAGCCTTTTTTCATAAAGGGAAAGGTCAATGGGATGGAGGTCAATAAAGTATTTGTCGATGGTGGGGCAGTTGTAAACTTAATTCGATACATGTTTTTCAAGAAAATTGGGAAGACTGATGAAGACCTTCGACAACACAACATCGTTTTGTCTGTTTATGAAGGCAAGACCAGCAATATTCTGGGAGTGATCAAAGTCGACCTGGCTGTGGGAGGTCAACATTGTACATGGTGATTAACTCTAAGGCCAATTTCAACATATTATTAGGTAGAGAATGGATTCATGGTATAGTGGCAGTGCCTTAAACCCTACACCAAACACTTAGTATCTAGAGAAAAGATGGTATCGTCGAGAACATCGAAGCCGACCAAAGTTATTACAAGGTCGACGACACGAAAGGATCTAAGAGGTCATTCGATAACACTTAGCAAACATGGCCCCCTGTGATGATGAATTTGGTTCTTACACCTCCGTTGAAACTGGTTGCATGTTGAACTTGGATCCAGATCATGGTTTTGTCTAGGATGATGCTTACATACCAGAAGAGCCAAATGAATTGCCACCTACTGGGTGGTCTGAGGTCGACGAAAATGACCTCTCAGTCAGAAAGCATGACTCGAATTTCGGCCTACTGGGATGAAAACAACAAAGAAATGGTTATAGAAACCAGGGAATGTCAGATCCTAATAGACAAAGCCAGAAACTATGGCCAACATGGCCAAACAATAACTTTGGAAAGCCGAAGGCTAGTTTGTATTTATGACAATGGGCCTTTGGGGTTCGAGAGAGACCCAACAAATTAGCCACAACAAACGCAGGCTCATAAACCACTCGAAGAGGTTGATCTAGGGGATGAGACTACTAAGAGACCCACGTACATAAGTACGAAAATAGGGTAACAAATGAAGGCTAAGCTAGTAGAAGTATTGAGAGAATACATAGATTGTTTCTCCTGAGATTATGGAGAAATGCCTGGTCTTAGTCGAAGTATGGTGGAGCACTGTCTACCTATACAGCCAGGCAAGAAGCTAGTCAAGCATCAATCTCGTCGCTTTGCCCTAGAGGTGTCTAAAAAGATCAAACAAGAAATCAAGATATTGCTCAAAATCTGGTTCATCAGAACTGTAAGGTATGTCAAATGGCTTGCCAATATAGTTCTTGTAATTAAGAAAAATGGGACACTCCACGTTTATATTAATTTCAGAGATCTCAACAATACAACCCTAAAATATGAATACACAATGCCTGTGGTAGAAATTCTTGTCGATTCAGCCACAAGTTTTAAGTATTTTAGTATGCTTGAAGGATACTCAGGGTACAACCAAATCCTCATAGCGGAGCATGCTGTCCCTAAAACGGTGTTTCAATGCCCAAGATCCGTAGGTACATATGAATGTGTGGTAATTCCCTTTGGCTTAAAAAAATGTTAGGGCTACATATCAAAGTGCCATAAATGCCATATTCCATGACTTTATAGAGAAGTTCATGCAGGTCTATATTGACGACATCGTAATAAAGTCCTCGTCGGAGAACGATCATTTAGACCACCTTCAACGGTCTTTTGGGCGGATGAGGAAATATGGATTAAAAATGAATCCACTAAAATGTGCTTTTGGTGTACGTGCAGGAGATTTTCTGGGCCTTGTCATCCACAAAAAAGGCATCGAGATCAATCAAAAGAAGACGAAGGCTATTTTAGATCTCAAGCCTCATTCGACGAAGAAACAACTTCAATTGTTGTTGGGAAAAATAAACTTCTTGAGAAGGTTCATCTCCAACCTAAGTGGCAAAACCAAAGTGTTCTCGTTATTGTTGAAGATCAAGAAGGATAGTGAGTTCCATTGGGGAGAGAAGCAATAAGAGGAGTTTGATGCATTCAAAGACTATTTTTCGAAGCCTCATATGTTATTGTCACCTAGTATAAATAAAAACATGAGATTGTATATTGCTGCGTCAGATAGGACCATAGGTAGTATGTTAGCGCAAGAGGACAATGATCGTGTCGAAAGATCCATTTATTACCTCAGTAGAATGTTGATAGATGCTAAGACTAGGTACAATATGATTGGAAAGTTATACCTGTGTATGTACTTCTCATGTATGAAATTAAAGCAATATGTAAAGCATGTTGACGTTTATGTTTTGTCTAATTGTGATGTCATCAAACATATGTTATCTAAACCTATTCTGCATAGTTGAAGTTTTTTGTAACAACCCGGGCCCCTCGCAACGCAAATCCCGACACTGCCACCTCACGATCTTCTCTACTCCCCTCACTAGTAGAGTTTTTGCCTTTCGTGGGAATCGAACCCTGTACCCTGGGGTTCAAGTACATGCTCAATCCATTCCCACTACCACTTGAGCTAGTAGCTCAAGTGGTAGTGGGAATGGATTGAGCATGTACTTGAACCCCAGGGTACAAGGTTCGATTCCCACGAAAGGCAAAAACTCTACTAGTTAGGGGAGTAGAGAAGATCGTGAGGCGGCAGTGTCGGGATTTGCCTTGCGAGGGGCCCGGGCTGTTACAAAAAAATTCGCGTGTCGTGCACGGATCAAAAACGAGTAATTTTTGAAAACGTAGTATAGCGACAATGACTCGAATCGTTTCACAAAGATTCTTATATTGTTATTAATCGAAGGTAACCGAATTCCGAATTAAGGGAGGGTTTGTTTTAAGGTTGATAAAAAATAGAACAATTAAGTGATTAAAATAAAAAGTGATTACCAAATAAGCTAAAACGGCTAATCTTACTGATTTGGGTTCCAACTTATCATTGGTTATTATAATTTCAACATCCTAAGCGGATTATCTATTCCTATTTGATTATAAAATTCATTGACAAGCGCAACTGGTTTTATGTGATGTATGTTCCTATTATCCGAATTAAGCAAACGGATTTAAGCTCTCGTGAATTAAGCAAACACGGTTTAATCAAACACGATAACGAATTAAGCAAACGCTAACGTGACTACGGTCAAGGATCATACAACAATCAAATTAAATCAACACTAATATATGATAATCTAATTAAGCAAACAATGATCACATATCATAATATTGAAAGGAATAGAATTTGGATTGAAAATTATTATAACCTCAAAGTATGATGGAACCTGTAATCAGCAGGATTTTGCCTTGGAATTAGTTCTCCATTCTGGTTCTTTCAAGCGTAAGAAAAATAAAATAAAATCGTGAAAAAGTGTGTATCTTGAACAGTTGCGGCTGCTAGGTTAAATAGAAAAACCTAAAAAACCCGTTTACAACCCAACTGGGTCAAATACATAACCCAGACCCAATTCTAAATGACCCGAAACTAAATAAAACTAATGCAGCAGCTTCAAATGAAATTCTGGAAAATATGACTCCAAATCTGACTTCGACTCCAACACAAACGTTGTAGCTCTCTCTCTCTTAGCTTTCCATCGACTGGTAGAATGCCTCAATCAGATTCTTGGAACTCCGGTTATGTTCATTTCCGTAAAAGCTGTTAAAGCTGAAAATTAAGTACGAAAATTAAATTAAGCCAAAAATAAAGTAAAATAGAAAAACAAATTAAAATATAAAAATAAACAAAGAAAACCAAAGAAATACTTAAGTGCAAATATGGTAGAATGTGCATTAAAATGCACTGATCAAATTCCCCCACACTTGAACTTTTGCACTCCAAGCAAAAATAAACTCAAGACTCAAGAAACACAACATCATTCAGATACTCATTTTAGGCTACAAACTCTTCTTCGATTAAGATAACATCGATATGTACTAATCTTACACACTAAGGATATCGTAAGAACACAAATCCACAATTGTGCGGTCATAAGCCTCCATCATATACAAACCATTTTGAATCATGTTATTATGCCTAAGCCTAACTTACTCATCCTCCCTTTTACTCTCTTTCATTCTAGTGCAATCACATTAAGCCCGTTATCTATTCATACACATGGTAAATAAGCCTGTTAGTGATTATGATCCATACTTGACAATATTTTAAAGTTACTTTAGTAACAACAAATTTTTTTTCTCTTAAGGTTTCACATCCGTTAGGCTAAATGACCGGGTGAGGGTCACCTAACTTAAAAGACGGATTCCTATTCAGATTTCTTTTTAAGTGCAAGATCATTCACTTATTTGCATCAGCTTAATTACTTAGTGTGTGATTTCTAGATGGTGCTGACTGCTTGATAAACTACTTAAGAGATATTAAAGGATGAGAAACTCAAAGCTATGGCATAACAAGTATTAAAAAAAAATTCCATATTCAGGAGATTTAAGGTGTTAAAACAATACCGATCTTGTGAACTTTTCCCAAGTCTCCACAATTAACCTCAAAACAATCTATAGCCTAAAACTTTCGGAAAAAGAAAATGTCTAGTGTTTCTAAAACAAAACAAAACAAACAAAGACAAAACAAAAACAAAGAAAATAAATTATTCCCTCCCCCGCACTTAAAACAAGCATTGTCCTCAATGAAAGGACATAAATATAAAATAAGAGGAAGAGAAAGGAAAGAACACACCTGAGTAGTCAAGGTGGATAAGTGATCACATAAGTAGCATTTCCTAAAGAGAGCTCTTATATAGTCTCTTCTTCCAAAGTGGGGATCTCATAGAGTAACTTTGGGTAGTATCCATTAATCTTGGAGATTATATTAATGTCTTCGCCTTTTATTCCAGGATCAAAGAAGAATCTTCGATAAGTAAAAGTGTTGAATGTGCAGGTGATAATGATCTCCTTTTCTACAACTTCAAGAATCAAAGGATTAAGGGGCTGCCTCACTACTTTTGTTCCATCTTCAATTGAGATCTTATGCATACTCATGGATGGGCTAATATCACAAGTGTCAACCAAAGTCCATTCAATTCCTTTCTTATGTTCCTGTAATGATTTCTCTTCCTGCACAAATTCAAATAAATTATGAGGAAGTGGCTTCAGCTCTAAAGAGGGAGATTTCTCTATAGATGGGTTGTTCCGAGAAGTCGGGGTGTCGAGAGCTTTATTGACATGAACAACTTCATTTGCAACCTCATTTGCAGTAAGAATATCAACTTGCAAGGCAACCTCAATTTCAGCACAAACAGAGCAAATTTTAGTGTCAGTACAAACATCACAAGAGTAAACATCATTAAAATCAGACAATGATGGAAAATCAGCTGCAAACAAATTAATACAAGTATCATCAACAGTTTTAGAAGGAAACTCTATTTGAATAATAGAATGTTCTTCCGAAGGTTGTTGGTTTGATCCTTGAGCTTGTTGCATAGCATTCACCGAAGTGGTAAGTTGATCAAGATGTGTTTGCAAAGCCTGAAGACTATAATTTTTTTGTTGTTGAAACTGGAGACTATTTGCAGCAATTTTCTTGACAAGGTCCTCTAGTGGAGGTTCGGAAGGTGCAGAGTACACAACCTGAAATTCATTCATATGCTTATGTGGATCCTCACCTGCAAAACCATTAAAACTTGGCAACAAGTGTGTTAAACCAAATTTCAATTCGAAAGGTGCATCAACAACATCAGGATATTCAATACATAAAGCATTATAATTCACAAGTGCAGCAGCCAGTTCTCTCAGAGTTCTTTGATCAGTCATGATATGATTATAAATTTCAACACAGAATCAAATAAAATCACTGCAGATTTAAAAAGAATGGAAAATAAGAAAATAAATTAAAATAGAATCTAAAAAATATAAAAATAACGCTAAAAATATAATTAAATCAAATAAAGATCACACAAAAAATTTTAGATTTTTTTGAATATATGAAAACAGAAAATAAATCAAATAAAATAGAAAAACGCAAAATTTGAGATTTTGAGGGTCAAAATATTTTAGAATTTTATTCTAAAAGAGTATTGTTCTTCGATTTATTTCTGATTTTCTGAAAAAAAATCGGAGCAAATCGAAACAGTAGCTTCCAACTTACCCGAAAGGCTGGAAAACTTATCACTATACTGCAATCGGTATTGCAACCCTGAAAATCAACAAACACAAAAAAAATCTAGCAAGCAAACTATATCTATGACTATAAAATCGGTTAATAACAACAAGAATCCCCGGCAACAACGCCAATTTGATCCGCGTGTCGTGCACGGATCAAAAACGAGTAATTTTTGAAAACGTAGTATAGCGACAATGACTCGAATCGTTTCACAAGGATTCTTATATTGTTATTAATCGAAGGTAACCGAATTCCGAATTAGGGGGGGTTGTTTTAAGGTTGATAAAAAAACAGAACAATTAAGTGATTAAAATAAAAAATGATTACCAAATAAGCTAAAACGGCTAATCTTACTGATTTGGGTTCCAACTTATCATTGGTTATTATAATTTCAACCTCCTAAGCGAATTATCTATTCCTATTTGATTATAAAATTCATTGACAAGCGCAACTGGTTTTATGTGATGTATGTTCCTATTATCCGAATTAAGCAAACAGATTTAAGCTCTCGTGAATTAAGCAAACACGGTTTAATCAAACACGATAACGAATTAAGCAAACGCTAACGTGACTACGGTCAAGGATCATACAACAATCAAATTAAATCAACACTAATATATGATAATCGAATTAAGCAAACAATGATCACATATCATAATATTGAAAGGAATAGAATTTGGATTGAAAATAATTATAACCTCAAAGTATGATGGAACCTGTAATCAGCAGGATTTTGCCTTGGAATTAGTTCTCCATTCCGGTTCTTTCAAGCGTAAGAAAAATAAAATAAAATCGTGAAAAAGAGTGTATCTTGAACAGTTGCGGCTGCTAGGTTAAATAGAAAAACCTAAAAAACCTGTTTACAACCCAACTGGGTCAAATACATAACTCAGACCCAATTCTAAATGACCCGAAACTAAATAAAACTAATGCAGCAGCTTCAAATGAAATTCTGGAAAATATGACTCCAAATCTGACTTCGACTCCAACACAAACGTTGTAGCTCTCTCTCTTAGCTTTCCATCGACTGGTAGAATGCCTCAATCAGATTCCTGGAACTCCGGTTATGTTCATTTCCGTAAAAGCTGTTAAAGCTGAAAATTAAGTACGAAAATTAAATTAAGCCAAAAATAAAGTAAAATAGAAAAACAAATTAAAATATAAAAATAAACAAAGAAAACAAAAGAAATACTTAAGTGCAAACATGGTAGAATGTGCATTAAAATGCACTGATCAATAGGTAAATGGAAACTAGTGTTAATAGAGTTTTCATTAAATTACCAACCCTTAAGGGCTATGAAAGGTCAGATAGTGTCTGGCTTTATTGTTGAACATGTAGTGGTCGAACCCCAGGTACTCGTAATTGACGTGAACCCGTGGAGACTATATTTTGATGGGTCAAGCCATAATCATGGAACAAGCGTATGGGTAATGATAATCTACCCACAAGGTCTCCCAACAAGATTCAAATGCAGGGTCAAAGGGAATTGTTCCAACAATGAGGCAGTGTATGAAGCCTTGATTATTGGGTTGAGGATATTAAAGAAGCTAGGAGCACATAGAGTGGAGATCAAAGGTGACTCGGAGCTGGTAGTAAAACAAATCACACGAGAGTAAAAATGCATCAAGGAACATCTACTAGTGTAACACCTCATATAATATATATCTAGAATAATATCATATAAGGGTTTATTTGGTACTGACACCATCATAAGTGCCTAATAGTACAATTCACATTCTTGACCAATTCTAAAAATAATACAATCTTTGGTGCAAGACATGGAAATTATACTAAAAATGAAATACTAAGATAAATACAATATCCATTATTGTACAAAGATAAATACACAGCGGAAACTAATTCTATGCTTCTCTTGAAACATCCCGAGCATATCTCCACTTGTAAATCAAGCCTGCAAAAGAAACCTGAAAAGAAACAACAATAGTGGGGTGAGATAACAACATCTTAGTGGGTTCCCTATCTTATGTATTCTCTTGGCTCTACAAGGTTCTATCAAACCTAACTCAAGTTGGGGGAAAAGGAATATGACCTTGAGTTCACACATCTCACACTATGAGACATTATCACGAGTTTAATACTCACAATCTCACCCTTATTTGGGACCACGCCCAAGAGTTCTATAAATCCTACTATCACTAGTTAGTATATTACCTTTTTAATTCCCATGGGACTCGGTATAACACTCATCTCAAGCCTAAGGTCACTTCTCTATAAGGAACCAAAACATGATGGAATATCCATACAACGTTCTCGACACTTCACGTGGGACTCAATGTAATACCCACCTCAAGTATTTATCTGATGCTTCCCGTGGGACTTAATGTAATACCCACCTCAAGACTTACTCAATGCTTCATGTGGGACTCAATGTAATACCCACCTCAAGCCTAAATCGATGCTTCCTGTGGGACTTAGTGTAATACCCACCTCAAGACTTACTCAATGTTTCCCATGGAACTCAGTGTAATACCCACCTCAAGCCTAAACCAATGCTTCCTGTGGGACTCATTGTAATACCCACCTCAAGACTTACTCAATGCTTCCCGTGGGACTCAGTGTAATACCCACCTCAAGACTTACTCAATGCTTCCCGTGGGACTCAGTGTAATACCCACCTCAAGCCTTTACATTTCCTAGACTTCTCATGGGACTCAATGTTATACCCATCTTAAGCCATTACCAAAATAGTACAATAAAATACATGCTAAGAAAACATACTTAGACATTAATCGTATAACAATACCATCTAACAATTCTAGTTACATTACTAGGCCATACTATTGGTTTATGGTAAGATTCCCTCACTCTTTATCCATTCTCGATGCCTTTAATTATATAATCTAACATTTTAATAAAATTATCACAATTAAACTAATCCTACAATAATCTCATTGTCTCTACTTTCACTCAAACTTCACGATTAAATACATATACCATAGATCGATGAGTACCACAATTTCCTAACTAACATAATTACGGTTAAGTAGAAAAGTCGGGTAAAAGTAGGCTCAAAATAAATAATTATTTTCCACTTACAAATTAATATTTTCCTCTACCATTGGATAGTACGTTGTCTCAGCTTTCCAACGATATAAAGTTTGCCTCAATCGGATACCCGAGTAAAAAGTTATGAATTTTCTAAGAAAAGTAATTTTTCAGAGCACAACAGTGGTAACCGGTTACTACCAGAAGGGTAACCGATTACCACTGTAAAAACACGTCCAGAAACCCAATTATTCAAAGGTAACCGGTTACTACCTATAGGGTAACCGGTTACTTGCAGTTAGTAAGCAAAAATAGTGCATTTTTCATGACAGAAACTCCATTTTCTCACCTATTTCACATAGTAACTTCATAATACTCATTATCGATTATTCTCACACATATTATGACCATTCACAAGCATTTAATCGACACTTTAACCGTTCAAAAATCTTGATTCTATGATTTCTAGCATTAGTGCCCTAACCTCCAAAATCTATAAACTCTAGAAATAAAAGTATCTAACTATAACTCACCTTGCAAACGACGAGGAGTTTGGCGAAGATTGATGAAGATTGAAGATGATCCAAGCTCTCTCTTCCTCTTCTAGGTTCTTCCTATTCTTCTCCTCTTTCTCTTCTCTCCTCTTTCTTTATTTCTTTCCTTTCTTCTTCTTCTTCTTACCAACTTTCTTTTTTTCTTTCTTTTTATAACAAATAACAAATATCTATCAGTTAGTAACACTAATTGCTCCAAATTGAGAGAATCCAAAAATGTCTCTAAGTCAAATATTCAATAAAACCTCTGAGTCAAATAATACTTAATTAATTAATTTAAGTTCGTCGGTTTCTATAATTATTTTAATTGAAAACTCTCAGAGCACACCAGAACTCTATTAAATTCAATTAATATTATCCAGGGCATTTTATTAAAATATGGGGTATTACAACTAGCCTACTTCGTTATGGAAAATCAATTATTGGAGCAATTCGATGTAGCAAGTATTGTACATGTGCCCAGAATGGAGAACCAGGAGGCAAATGATCTGGCGCATATTGCGTCAGGGTATAAAGTGTCGAAGGTCATACTAGAAGACTTCATTGAGGTACAAGAGAAAATGGTGTCGAATGCGCCATAATTACCAGCTTCTGATGATTTAGAAGCCAAAGAAACATGGTGCAACGAGGTCCTTATCATCGATGGATTGTCGACGTTTAATTGGAGGTTACCCATCATAGATTAGTTAAAGAATCCTATCGGGGGAACTGCTAGGAAGACAAAATACGAGGCTCTAAGTTATGTGTTAATGGGAAATAAGCTCCTGAAGAAAACCTCAGAGGGGGTTTTACTCAAGTGTATAGGGGACTCTGAAGCATATCTCGCTATATCATAGGTACATAGTGAGACTTATGGAGCCCATCAAGCTGACCACAAAATGAAATGGTTACTGTTTAGACAAGGCGTTTATTGCTCAATCATGCTCAAAGATTGTATAAACTTTGCTAAGGGATGTCAAGAATGTCAAGAACATTCCAATATCCAACACGTCCTAGTTAGCGAATTACATGCTATTGTGAAACCATGATCGTTTATAGGATGGGCTTTGGCTGTGATATGTGAAATTAGACCTACCTCATCGAAACATCAAAAATTCATCTTGGTGGGGAGAAATTACTTCACTAAATGGATAGAGGCGGTGCCTTTGGTAAAAGTGGACCAAGAAGTTGTTATCGACTTCATCCAAGACCATATAATAAATAGGTTTGGGATTCCCGAAACCATAACCACCGACCAAGGTTCAATGCTTATGGGTCAAAAGATGCAGAAGTTTGCAACCGAAATAGGATTTAAGATCGTCTCGTTGACACCGTACTACACACAAGTAAATGGACAGGTTGAAGCTGCAAACAAAGTGGTGACCAGGCTTATTAAAAAACATGTTTCCAAAAAGCCTAGAAACTGACACAAGACTTTGGATCAAATCTCGTGGGCATGTCGAACATCCCCAAAAGAGTCAACGAACTCGACATCGTTCCGTTTGACTTTTGGCCACGACGTTGTCCTACCTTTAGAAATTGGCTTTCAGTCGATATGTGTTCAACATCAATCTGAGATCTTGTCAGAACATTATCACAATATGATGTTCAACGAGATCACAAACTTGGACGAATAGAGGTTAAGGGCGCTAGACGTGTTGTTGAGTCAAAAGTAGAGAGTGGCAAAGACTTATAATAAGAAGTTCAAGGGAAAGGCCTTTGAAGTTGGTGATTATATATGGAAGGTCATCTTGCCCATGGAGAGGCGAGATACAACCTTAGGAAACCCAATTGGGAAAAACCATTCAAAGTGAGTCAAGCCTTTAGCAACAACGCCTATGAGATAAAAGAGATAAGCTTTGATGAGAGAATCTTGAGAGTAAATGAGAAGTATCTAAAACTGTACAACCCTATGCTACAAGAAGTGCACATTCACGCATAAAAAGGAATTTTCATTAATTATGGTCATAACAGACCAATAACCAAAAATGGCATACAAAGAAGGCTTAATGCATTTTAAAATTAAACATAAAAAGCCTGTAGGCCTACAGAGTGCAGAAAATGAAATGCACAAACAACCAAATGGAGTTTGGCAAGAAACTGGTTATTCATCCATGCCTCTCCAAGCTCCCGAGTTGAAGAAGTTTATCCAGTCTTCATCAACGTCTGAATCTAAGTCGAAACTTTGCGGTAGCCTCTTCTTGGGAGGTTTCATCTAGGTCACTGAGGTTTTCCTAACTATTTTAGCCCTAGTATCTGGCGCAGGAGCCTGGGAAGTGGTTGCTTTTTGGGGTTATGGATCTTTCTCAACCACCTTCTGGGTTGCAAGGGAATTTGATGAAGAGCTCATTTAGATGGGTGTAGCGAAAAGGCGCATGAAGCTCACCTTTTATAAGAACAATACTCCTCAAACAAAGAACCTGGCGGTGGGGTAGGCGTGTAGTCTTGGAAAAAGAGTGTCGCCCAAAAATGGTCCTTTTCAAGGTCTTGGAAACGGTGCCCTTGTTGTTCCAAATTAATGTGAGGAACTGGTTTCAAGGAAGGGGATTCAGGCCATTATCTCTACTCCAATTACAAATTGATAAAAGATGATGATATTAATACCCAAGTCCATACGACGCAAGGGTTCTTCTAGGGTTTTGAATTATTTTAGTGGGAAGATGGAAGACCCTTACGTCTTAAGAAAGTTGTGATGCAAAAAGTGGAATCATGATAGATGTGACATGTTGTCTCAGTCCAATAGAATGTGAATAGTTGATTGAGGCAAATCAACGATCGGAGAAGGTGTCAAAATCACTCGGGAAAATCCAGAAGGCCAAGCTTCTTTGGTCGACTACCTCCCTGTTGAAACTGGCCTTTTTTTTTTGGGGGGGGGCAATGTGTTGGCTAGAGATTTCAACTTGTTCAGAAATGGAGTCTTGAGAAGCAAAATTTTAGAAGGCCAAAGGTAAAGGGTTCGACCCAGCCAAAAGAAGGAAAGTCAGTTATGGGTCGACACTCAAAAGCCAGAAGGGTGTCGAAGAGCTTCGACGCGCCCAAAAAGACCATCATGTCGAAGGCATGTCGACAAGTCCATTCAGGAAAATATGGAACAAAACCGCTTAAAGTAGTGGGACAAAGTAGTGGGTGGTTACCATAAGAATGAGTTGACAGGTGTCGTACCTCGAAAAATACGATCCTAAAACAAAACAACAGAGCCGCCACCTAATTCTATTTATTCTACGAGAGAAAGGGGAGATATAGATACAACCTAATGAAGAATAAGAAATGGTTTGCGAAACCAAATTCTAAGTTCGGGAGTCGGTTACGCAAGGGGAAGGTATTAGCACCCCTCACGTCCGTTGTACTCAACGGGAACCTCTTAGCTAAATATGCGATTAAATGTTTGATCTTAAGTTTTTGTCTTCTAAATGATTATTAATATGTTTGTTCTTAAAGGGAATTAAAGTTTTAAATTATTATGACAGAGAAAAGATTAAATTTTTTATTATTGTGGTTTAAACAGAGAAATAATTAAAATTTTTATTAGGGTGCTCGCGAAGGATAAAAATCCCCGTGCCTACGTATTCCCTAGTGCAATGGGAAAGTCAGAGCTTCGTAGTTCGTGCTACTACGGTTTGTGGTTTTTATTGAACAGTCGTTTAAAACGCATTCTACTGTTAAGCGTTGGCTTATACTCACGGTGGAGGCTGAAGCACTAGCTTGTTCGAGATATAGAATGATCTAAACAATGTTCGTTTGAGAAAATGTTTGACTTTGTTAAGATGTTTTAAACGAAAGGGCGAATGAACACATCGCGTGGGGCTAGCCCATGTTGCGGTCCAATCCAGAACGTGCGGAGTGCTAGACTCCGGAATTCTGTCTTTCGATAATTAATTATAAAAATGATTTAAATTTGGTGGTATACGAATGATGATTGAACCATCGCGTGGGGCTAGCCCAATTGCGGTTCAATCCAGAACGTGCGGAATGCTAGACTCCGGAGTTCTGTTTTCGAAATTTAATTTAAATAAAATGATTTGAAAGTTTTGGTATACGAATAATGATTGAACCCTCGCATGGGGCTAGCCCATTTGCGGTTCAATCCAGAACGTGCGGAATGCTAGACTCCGGAGTTCCTTTTTCGTAATTTAATTAATTAAATAAATTGGAATATTTGATGTACGAAAGGTGATTGAACCATCGCGTGAGGCTAGCCCAGTTGCGGTCCAATCCAGAACGTGCGGAATGCTAGACTCCGAAATTCTATTTTCGTACGTTAATTTAAATAAAATGAATAATATTATTTTTTTAGACGTTTTAGAATTGATGTGTAATTAATAACGAAGGATTGAACGAACAAAACGCGTGGGGCTAGCCCAGTTGCCGTTCGTTCTAGAACGTGCGGAGTGCTAGACTCCGGAGCTCTATTCCTTGTTAAATTAGTTAAGGCGTATAAAAGTTGTGCAGACGGCGATCACTTAGTGATCGACTTACGTGTGTGAAAGTGTAGGCGTGCGAATTGCTTACTCGGCGTTGGACCGAAAACTTAATTATTTTGAGCGAGTTAATTTATTATTTTGAAATATGGTGCTCACATTCGTTTTTAACTTGACAAGATATAGTCGTAATGTGAGAATAAATATTCAAGTTCACACAATTCATTCATCAACATCACAACTAAGTGATGAGCAAAGAAAATAAATCATAAATTACACAAATAAAATTGATTTAAAAAAAAATTATCTAACTAAATTAAATACAAACATTTAATAAGATTTATTAACAAACTAATAATAAAAAATATTTAAAATAATTAATATAAAATAATTGGTTTTATATGATTTTGAAAAAAAGGAAATAATTGAATATAAGAAATTAAAAAGAAACTAAACTAAAAAAAAGAGATGAAAAAAAAATCATGGCTGGATTGAGAAAAGAAAACAGGGGTGCTGAAAGCAGGCCCAACAAGCCTAAGGGTTGGGGACCCAAAACATTGGCTGGGAAGAGAAACCGACCGGGTCACGGGTCGACCCGGTTCGGTTGGGTTAATGCTTAACCTGAAGAGGAATTAAAGTTCAAAATGGAACCCCATTTTCACGTTAACAAAAACACAGAACCCCTCTTCTCGTTCACACGCCCTCTCAAATCGCGTCCCACTCTCTCGTTCTCACATCTTCTCACTCAAACCCGTCTCTCTTAGCTCAACTCGCTCGAATCAAACTACAATGAAACCCTAAATCCGCAAATCAACGAAGAAATCAAACAAAGTAGAGAAAAAAGTCGTATTGCGAATCATGATTAAGGACGAGTACTTCATACCTGAACTGGAGAACATCTGAATTAGAGCTTTAACATACGAAAGGTAATCCTCTGTTTTTTGTGTATCTACTCTTTATTGATTTTGTACGGCTTCATCTCTGCTCTGATTTGTGCCACGAACGGTTTCTGCAGTGGTTTCGGTTAATGATGTATGTTTCCGCCGGAGGATATGTGATGGAAATTTGAAGGTTGTGTCGATGGTGGTTATGTGTTATTGATCGACGGTGGGGGTACAAAGGTGGAGGTGTTGGTGTTTCGTTAATGCTCAAAATCGTTGGAGGGATAAGGGTGTTGTTCGGATTTTGGTTATGGTTTCTGAAAGTGAAGAGGATGAGGATTATGAGTGGTGATGGAGGCGGTGAAGTGTTGTTGAAGAGTGAAATCGATGGTGATTATTTTTGTCACGGCCTTGGGGTGTTTTGACGGCGGTGGTTGCGAAGTGTTTGTGGTTGAAGAAGGTTTTCCGTAGTGATTCAAGGGTTTGTGATTGCTTCGAGTTTCGAAGGTTCGTGTTTCTGTGTGTGTTTTGGTGATGCAGTTTTTTGGTTTGGCCTGAAAAGGAGTGGTGGAGGCGTCGGATTCGTTCTGGTTTATGTTAATGGTTTGTGTGGTGATTTCGATCGGTTTTGGGTTAAAGTGAGGAGGTTTGGATTAATGGTGGAGGCAGAAAGAAGAAGGTGAAAAGGCTTGCAATACTTGTGATCCCGATTGATGTGAGTAGAATATGGAAGAAGGTTCGTCTCTCCGAAGTTTTTCGTTGTTGCTGTGTTTTTCGGCCTTGCTCGATGATTGCTTGCTGTTCCTTTTTATATTAGTATGCAGTTAGGTTTTTGTGTGGACTGAGCTTCTGGTTTTTGCAGGCCTGATGCAGGATGGTGACAACTGGTTTTTGCAGGCCTGATGTAGGATGGTGACAACGTCGACTTGTCGGTGAATATTTTTTTGCAAAGTTGGAGAGATCTTAGAATCACCAATAACGCAGCACTTCGGTGTTTATTGCAGGCGAGTTGTGAAGAACTGAAAACAGGTATATTCACGGTTTTCTTTTCATCCGTATTCCCCCCTCTCTTGTGGTTTTTTGTTAGTATGTGGTTAGGATTTTGAGTATGATAATTGTGGTTCTTTGTTGTGAGAATGTGGCTGGTTTGAATATTGTTTTCTTTTGCTGTTGTTTTTTTGTGATGGTTGCTGCTGTTTTTCTAAGACCCCCTAGGGTTTTTCTTTGATAACATGTGGTTAGGGTTCCTTCCGGCCATGGTTTTGTTTTCTGTTCGGTTTTTTTTTGTGGTGGCTAGATTTTTGTATTTTTCGTATGAAGTTGTGTTGGAGTTTTGGTTGTAGGTGGCTGCTGAGTTTTTGTGCGCAGCCCTTGCTAGTTTTTGTGTATATGAAGTGGTATGTGGCTGGAATTTTGTGTATGGCTTGCTCTGGTTTTGGTTTTTGATGTTTTTCTGCTGTTTTTTTTGTTATTGAAGTTTGATTCTCCAGCTTTCTTTGTGTCTGCCTCTGGTTTATGTATGATATGTATGATGAAGTTTCAGATTTTTTTTGGTTGTGGCTGCCCCCTTTGGTTTGATAAAACAGTCCAATTTATAGCATGGGATTAGGGTTTTTTAGTTTGAAATTGAGATAACTTGCTGGCCAAGGGTTGACTGAGTTTTTTGGGGGAAAAATCTGAGTTGGAAAGGGATGTGTGATAGCAGGGCAGCCTGCACAAGCTGCAGGTCTGCTGCATTTTTTTTTTGTTTATGTAGTGTAAAAAGGAAAGGTCTTGCTGTATATTTGTGTTGTACTAACTTTGCTTGGTGACTGTTTTTTTTGCATTATGTTAAAACATGATATAATAGTAAACACAAAAGACTAGTGAATAATGAATGAAAATGGTTTGAAATCCTATGTAACATACATGGGGCTGTTTTGAATTAAACATGAAATTGAAAGATGAACTTAAAAAATGAAAATTGATAATAAACATGAATGATGTTTGGAATATGATGAATGATGCTAAATGATGCAATATGTTGAATGAATTGATTGAATGAAAATGATAAATATGATTGTGTATGAGTTTGATAATGATTATGAGCATGGTTTGGAATTTGTTCTTTATTTTGAAATGCTAACTTCTCTTTTTATTTCCTTCAAATTTCCATGTCAAAAAACAAAATGGAATGGGCATGGAGGTGGAGATTTGGTGATGATGCTAAAGAAGTGAAAGAGACTTGGTGGTTGAAGAAAAAGACTTCAATCAAGAAGTGGTGCCAAAGATTCATCAAGACGACTTATATTTAAGCTTATTTTTCCTTATCTTGTAAATGTTTTAGGTTTAGAAACCATGTAACAATAGAAATTTGACATTGGCATGAATTTGGAATACATTTGGATATGGAATTCAAAAAAAAAATTAAAAAAAAAAAAATTAGAAACTTGTTTTTACTATGAAAGGTACATGAATTTACAAATGCAAATGATTATTTGAAATGAGAAGAGGGAAAAGAAATAGAATGAAATTGTCACCTTAGTTTGAGTTTTTGAAATAAACAAAATTGAATCAAAATTGAATGGAAATTTAAAACAAAGTTGGAAAAGGACTTGAAGTTTAGAAAAGGAGTTTGAATTGAGAATTTGTATTTGAAACTTGAAATTGAAAAATGAAATTGGAGAAATGAATTTAAAATAAAATTGAACTTGAACTTAAATTAAAAATTGAAAATTATAATAGAATAGAAACACACTTTTTTTTAAAAAATAAATAAAAAATAAAAAATAAAAATTAGAAGTAGAAAATGAGATAAAGATTAAAAATCAATTTAACAAGGAGAACTTGAAAATGAGTTAGAATTTAAATTTGAAATGGGTGTATATGAAGAGAAAGAAATAGTGAATAACTAAAAAAAACTAGTATTTGAAATAAGGAAAATTCTAAAAACAAGAGATTAATAAAAGAGAAAAAAGAAATAGAAATAGAACTAGAAAATAAAAGGTAAGAGGTAAAAGTTAGAAATGAGAAATAAAAATTAAATTTAAAATGGAAGCTTGGAAGTGAAAAGAAATAAAGAAGAAATCATGAGAAACTCGAGAAATAAGTTGAAAGTGACAGAAAAACAAATCTTGGAATTTTTCCGTTAAGTGCAATGAAAATATGATGAGAGCAGTTAGGGGTAAAATTTGGGGTGTGATAGTTGCCCCTATTTAAATAACTTCACCAGATAAAATGAGTGATGTTAATCCTCATAAAATCGGAGTGAAAGGTATTTAAATATAGAAATAACCGAAAATTTTCCCCCTAAATTCAATGACATGCCATTAACTTACGTGGGACTATTGCTGGAGATATGATATGCGTGATGCAAGGAAACCTAACATGCTGGTTTTTGATAAATATGCTAATATGGTATGCGGGATACGATGCAGACAACTGGTAATGGTGATCCACAAAACTAAGGTGGAGACCCACTGGGGGTGACAATATGTTGGGGATGACAAGACGAAAACATGACGTATTCAAAGTGATAAATCAGCAGGTTCAAGTGTAACTGCTGGCACTAAGAATGATAGAAGACGGAAAACCAAGCATAAGATTAAAGACAGACCAACTGAAGTGATGAGTTAGCAAGTTCAAGGTGGTTGCTGGGGATCTCAATATAGCGATTCGGTGATTGAGAAAGATAGAAATGATCTCGACTCGGCAGCCAGGAGAACCAAATAGCAGACAATGACACAACAGTCAGGAATAAACAAACATCGATATAGTGATCGAGAAATAAAATAACAGACATCGACTCGGTGGTCGTGAAATAAAAGACAGGCAATGACACGGTGGTCTGGAAATAAAAGACAGGTATTGACGCGGTGGTCAGGAAAATAAAATAATAGACAGAGACACGGTGGTCATGCAATAAGATAACAGATAGAGACGCGGTGGTCAGGAAATAAAATAACAGGTAGTGACACGGTGGTCAGGAAAAAACAGACATTGACGCGGTGGTCTGGAAATAAAATGACAGGTAGTGACACGGTGGTCTGGAAATAAAATAACAGGTAATGACACGGTGGTCAGGAAAAAACAGACATTGACGCGGTGGTCTGGAAATAAAATGACAGGTAGTGACACGGTGGTATGGAAATAAAATAACAAGTAGTGACACGGTGGTCAGGAAATAAAATAACAGGTAGTGACACGGTGGTCAGGAAATAAAATAACAGGTAGTGACACGGTGGTCAGGAAAAAACAGACATTGACGCGGTGGTATGGAAATAAAATGACAGGTAGTGACACGGTGGTATGGAAATAAAATAACAGGTAGTGACACAGTGGTCTGGAAATTAAATAACAGGTAGTGACACGGTGGTCAGGAAATAAAATAACAGGTAGTGACACGGTGGTCAGGAAATAAAATAACAGGTAGTGACACGGTGGTCAGGAAATAAAATAACAGGTAGTGACACGGTGGTCAGGAAAAAACATACATTGACGCGGTGGTCTGGAAATAAAATGACAGGCAAAGACGTGGTGGTCTGGAAATAAAATGACAGGCATAGACACGGTGGTCTGGAATTAAAAGACATATATAAAATCCAGGGTGGTAAATCAACAGGTTCAAGTGTAACTGCTGATACCGAGGATAGAGAAAGCAAACACATTGTTTGGGCAGTGGCTCTGTGCAACCAACTGATACCAGAGGTAGAAAACAACGTACTCAAATAGTCAACGGCTCCACGAGACCGGATGATACTGAGAATAAAGACGAGAAGGTTGGATTTTTTAGCAGGATATCCAACCTCTAGAAATTCCTTATACGGAGGGTCAAGAGAAGACCTTCAGGAACCAACAGGAAACACATGTATGTGCTAAATTAAATGGACTTAGACTGCAAGCAAAGGGTTTTCCAACCAGCTTAACAGATTCATGCCAATGAAAATTGGACTTCAAAGAGGTTTTTGTAAAGTGACAGTAGATTACATGTCAGCAGAGGCCTGTTTTGCAAGGTATGACTCTTTTCTACTGTGGACAAATGCTCGATAAGTAAGTCAGTAGCAGGGCTTAAAGCTAAGAGCAAAGCGACCTGACCAACACATGAGAAAGACACACCGACTCACATGATTTCCAAATATGCCCCTGTAATGGGTATATTGGATGAAATAGTTCTTGGAAGACGACTCTTCAGACAAAGATGACGACATGATTCTCGGCACCCGTCATGAACTTAAAATTAGTTGTTGCATAGGGCCTGCTTGAACAACTTGAAGGCATATAGAAGATTTGCCCCTGGGTGATTCATCTTGCCCTTAAATCAATGGTTTCTTGAACATATCCTTTTCAAAAGGTTTGGGAACAACCTGCCATGGCATAGACTTTGAAATGGTTGCCCCGGTGCTCGAACATCGGAAATTTTCCCTTGATTATCTGATCCCTGGGATGAGAGACTTCTGGTCTAGCTGGCCATTGAACTCTTGGATTCTTTCTGATAACTCGCTCAAGTATGAGTCTTGAGGAAAGCTCAACCTCTGAATTGTTGACTCTTGAATGGATTGATTCAGATCGACTGGTTCTTGAAGTGTTTTGCCCCTGGTTACCCAACTCCTAGGATAGGAAAGTTTTGATTTGACTGGCAATTGAATTCTTGAACCGTTGGTGATAAATTGCTCTAGTCTGAGTCTTGAGAAAAGGTTCAACCTCTGAGGTGCTAACTCTTGAAGAGATTAATTTCAATCGACTTATTCTTGAAGTGGTTGCCCCTGGGTGGGCTTTTCTTACTCAATCAAATTCCCTAACTGACTGCGTTCGTCGGGATTCCGTTGATGCTGAATTGACTTGCAAACAAACATTATTTATTTAAAAATTGGCAAATTTAATGAAACGTTTATGCAAGTTTTGAAATCGCAATTTATTGGTATGATAGTGATACAATGGAGTTGATTAAAAATAAAATAAAAAGTGGATCTAGCCATTTTATGGAATGGCAGATCAAGTGATCAATACAAATGATTAGCAAAGATCGTTAGGAGTCAGGTTAACACAACCTTGTTGTAGTATGCTCTCGAAATAAACCCTGCCTCAATTAGGACTTTTAAGGGTTGTAACGTGGCTTGGTTCACGGTTTATGAAACAAAGGATAAGAGGCTCAAAAATTATTTGTACCCATCCCATCTTCGCGATTAACTCCAATCCTATGTTCAGCTAAATTGATTTACGCATTCAAAAGTCTTTTGACGGTGCGTGATAAGGATCAGGATTTGAAAGTGATGGCAGCCACCTTGCTTTTTTCTGCTTTGCTGGATTTGACGACTTCGTTAAATTTCGCCTAAGTCGTCTTTTCTGTTTTTTGACTTGGCAGACTTTTTCTGTATTTCTTCTTCCTTACGTCATTCTTTTGTTGAACGATTATGACTGCCATCTTATTGGATGATAGAGAATACGTGCTACAAACTTTTGGCTCTTCACGACTTCTTCGGCAGTGAATGAAAGTACGTTGCTGATCCTTCTTGAATAATGGATTGAATCTTTTGAAGATTGGATGCAAACAGATTAACTGAACCGACTATCCTTCCCCAGGTTTGAAATTAAGGGTTTGTGCATTTTTTGAAAAAGAAAACTCCTACTTCTAGGCTCGAAGGGGTTAGCGAGGGATTATCTTCCTTATTTCATCGGTGTTTGGGAATTTGAAACAATGCCTGTACATCATTGGCAAGGTTTTAATTGAGAGCATACAAATGAATAATTCAAGTATCTGGTTTTCATCATCCTCCCTCCAATCTTTGCTAAAACAAAAGTTTGATAAACAAAAGATAGAAATATATTTTTGCTTTTTGTAACAATGAAAGACAACGAGTGAATACGAATGGATTGATTCAAAATATGCATAAACATTTCATTAATCTTGCCAATTCAAAACAAACAATGCTAATAAGCAAATACAAAATCAACATGCAAAGAAAAACACAACAGTGCTGAAACAAACAGGGGATTGCCAGCTTTAGGGAATTGAAAAAAAGTCTTAATTCAGATGTCTTCAAGAGATGCACCAAGAAGTCACTCAGGCGAGAGGTTAACATGCACCAACAGGTTTCCTTCTGAAAAGGATATGCACCTTTTATCGATCAAATGTTGTACCTTGGCTTGAAAAGCTCTGCAGTCTTCAGTTGAATGCCCCATTGATCCAACATGATATCCACATTGCTCATGTGAATTATACTCAAGCGGGCATGGCTCTGCCCATGGTTTGAGAGATTTGGGAACCACCAATGAGTGTTGAATCAAAGGTTGCAGAAGTTGAGTGTATGATAAAGGTACTGGATGAAGAGGAGCATTCCTTCTTTCCAAATTGTTGCAAGGCTTATGTGGAATCTGATGCTGGTTCAGATATCCTTGGCTTTGGGCTTACTGACTTGGACGAGAGTTGTCCCTGATAATCGGAGTAGTGTCTTCAAATGAAAGAATGTCCTTCTCAATTAAATATTTCACAGTGCATTTTAAGGCATAACAGCCTTCCAAATCATGCCCTGAAGCACCATCATGGAATAGACAACGGGCATTTGGATTGTAGTTTGCTGGGAGTGGATCCGGTAAGGGACCAAAAGGCTTTGGAACAACCAATCCTTTCTTCAACAATGAAGGATATAATTCCGTGTAGGTCATAGGGATTTGAGGGGTTGGATGCCTTCTCCCTTGTCTTCTATTCTGATTTGAGGCACCCTCTGGACAAGAATCCTAAGCTCTCAATCTCTGACAAGCTGGCACTACTGGCACACTAGGTACTGCTAGTCGCTTGTTGTGATGACTTTTAAGTTCTTCACACTCAATGTTGGATGTCATCTCCCTTGATTCACCCCCTGTTTCTCCTTTGCTTCCGCCAGTAGGAGTGGCGACATTGAAATTTCCAGATGGTGTCCTGATACTCTTGTGAGAAGGCAAATACGCTCCATCAGTTAGGCGCCCAACCTGTTCTTTATGGTACAAAATTTTAAGAACCTTCATAGGTCTCTTTCCTTTCTTATCTCCCGGCTCAACAATCAAATTGTCCTCAATCGGCTCTCCTCCTTGGGGGACTAGTGACTTAATCACACTTTGTGACTCAAAACTCTGGCATTCTTCGATAGGGTGCCCCAAGGCTCCAGTGCGGTATCTACATTCAACCTCTGGATGGTCCTCTTCAAGGATTAGCCTTTTGCTATGGATCAACCTTTGTACCCAGACCTTCAATTCAGGGCAAGTATTCAAATCATGTCCTACCACCCCTTTATGGAATTCACACGTCGCATTCGTATCAGGGTTGTACCACGTATTTGGCGATGGCACAGGTGCGTAAGGAGTCATCAATGAATTCTGGATAAGTAACGGGTAGAGCTTGCTGAGTGGCACTGGAATGGGTTTATAGCGAGCTTCACTCCCTTTGTTCTGACACTGCCCCTTGTTTCGCTTTCGCTTCTTTTTCTGACCTTGAGAAGAAACTGCCAGGGGGTATTGAGGTACTGATTTGAAAATCAGAGGTTAACTTTGGCCTAGTATGGGAGATCCATGAGTTGGCAGCTGAGGAGGTGCCACAGGGAAACAATCTTGATTCAAGGTAGCATCAAACGGAGGTAGGACATTAGCTCTCTCTGTTGCGGCTATGGGCACAGGGCGACCCTCCTTCTTCAACAAAGCTTGTAAGGTTTCCAAGACCCATTCCATCTGTTTCTTCAAGGAAATAACCTCTTCTTTCAACAATTCTTGACTTCTCCTCAGTTCATCCACTGTTTCTTGAGACATGGTTCTTAATTCTGGACACGTGTCGGGAATCAAACTGCTGACCCAAGACAAAGGATAGAATGAGCTTACTCTGAAGGAGGAAAATGATTATGCAATGTAGATGCAATGGTATGCGAATGGATGCAAAGCAAGGATGGTTTCAAGGAACTCAAAAGTAAATGCAAACATCCAATTATAAAAACTTTTCCAAAAAGGGATTATAAGCTGAAGTTTGTCTATGGTTAAACTTGTGATGTTTGCAATAGACGTCTCTTTGTTCCTTGAAGACCTTACTGAGATGATGCATATGACGCCGAGATGCAAAGATGCAGGAATGCAAGGATGCAGGGTGCAAGGTGTCACAAATAAATCCGGAACCTTCTTAATAGGTGGGATGTAAGAGATTGGTTCTACGTTTTTCTACCCATAAGTCCCACTCATGGGAGGGTTTCTACAGTGATGGTTTAAGGAAACTCAAGGTCACAGACGTTTATCGTACTAATGCCCCGCCGCAGGCTAGCTGCATTGTGATGATAATAACGATAAGGTCTACCTTGAGTGGAGTTCTCATGCTAGGCGTGCAAGGAGCGAGTCCTCGGAGCCTAACATTACACAACTGCCAAAATTGAAACAGGTCCCAGGGGGTCCCAGAATCACAGCCCTTTCGTGAATCAGGTCACGCGACAGGCTAGCTGCGTTGCAGCAAGATCTACAAAAAGTCTAACTATCTGGGGGAGCTTTCATGTTAGGCGTGCAAGGAGCGAGTCCTTGGAGACTAACACTAATAACATCCAATTCTAAACTTAGGTGTTCCCTCTGCTTTTTCCACCACTCAAATTTACTTGCAATGTGACCCCGAGAACCAACAAACAAATATAATGAGCAATAAAGTAAAGCGGTAAAAGAACTGATAAACAAACATAAATAATAAGCATAGAGAAGACAAGAAAAGACAAGATCAAACAAATAAACACACAAAGCTAAGTTAGGCTCGACTCTCTCTAGCATGGAGCTTATCCCCAGTAGAGTCGCCAACTTTCGTACCTCGAAAAATACGATCCTAAAACAAAACAACAGAGCCGCCACCTAATTCTATTTATTCTACGAGAGAAAAGGGAGATATAGATACAACCTAATGAAGGATAAGAAATGGTTTACGAAACCAAATTCTAAGTTCGGGAGTCGGTTACGCAAGGGGAAGGTATTAGCACCCCTCACGTCCGTTGTACTCAACGGGAACCTCTTAGCTAAATATGCGATTAAATGTTTGATCTTAAGTTTTTGTCTTCTAAATGATTATTAATATGTTTGTTCTTAAAGGGAATTAAAGTTTTAAATTATTATGACGGAGAAAAGATTAAATTTTTTATTATTGTGGTTTAAACAGAGAAATAATTAAAAAATTTATTAGGGTGCTCGCGAAGGATAAAAATCCCCGTGCCTACGTATTCCCTAGTGCAATGGGAAAGTCAGAGCTTCGTAGTTCGTGCTACTACGGTTTGTGGTTTTTATTGAACAGTCGTTTAAAACACATTCTACTGTTAAGCGTTGGCTTATACTCGCGGTGGAGGATGAAGCACTAGCTTGTTCGAGATATAGAATGATCTAAACAATGTTCGTTTGAGAAAATGTTTGACTTTGTTAAGATGTTTTAAACGAAAGGGCGAATGAACACATCGCGTGGGGCTAGCCCATGTTGCGGTCCAATCCAGAACGTGCGGAGTGCTAGACTCCAGAATTCTGTCTTTCGATAATTAATTATAAAAATGATTTAAATTTGGTGGTATACGAATGATGATTGAACCATCGCGTGGGGCTAGCCCAATTGCGGTTCAATCCAGAACGTGCGGAATGCTAGACTCCGGAGTTCTGTTTTCGTAATTTAATTTAAATAAAATGATTTGACAGTTTTGGTATACGAATAATGATTGAACCCTCGCGTGGGGCTAGCCCATTTGCGGTCCAATCCAGAACGTGCGGAATGCTAGACTCCGGAGTTCCTTTTTCGTAATTTAATTAATTAAATAAATTGGAATATTTGATGTACGAAAGGTGATTGAACCATCGCGTGAGGCTAGCCCAGTTGCGGACCAATCCAGAACGTGCGGAATGCTAGACTCTGAAATTCTATTTTCGTACGTTAATTTAAATAAAATGAATAATATTATTTTTTTAGACGTTTTAGAATTGATGTGTAATTAATAACGAAGGATTGAACGAACAAAACGCGTGGGGCTAGCCCAGTTGCCGTTCGTTCTAGAACGTGCGGAGTGCTAGACTCCGGAGCTCTATTCCTTGTTAAATTAGTTAAGGCGTATAAAAGTTGTGCAGACGGCGATCACTTAGTGATCGACTTACGTGTGTGAAAGTGTAGGCGTGCGAATTGCTTACTCGGCGTTGGACCGAAAACTTAATTATTTTGAGCGAGTTAATTTATTATTTTGAAATATGGTGCTCACATTCGTTTTTCACTTGACAAGATATAGTCGTAATGTGAGAATAAATATTCAAGTTCACACAATTCGTTCATCAACATCACAACTAAGTGATGAGCAAAGAAAATAAATCATAAATTACACAAATAAAATTGATTTAAAAAAAAATTATCTAACTAAATTAAATACAAACATTTAATAAGATTTATTAACAAACTAATAATAAAAAATATTTAAAATAATTAATATAAAATAATTGGTTTTATATGATTTTGAAAAAAAGGAAATAATTGAATATAAGAAATTAAAAAGAAACTAAACTAAAAAAAAGAGATGAAAAAAAAATCATGGCTGGATTGAGAAAAGAAAACAGGGGTGCTGAAAGCAGGCCCAACAAGCCTAAGGGTTGGGGACCCAAAACATTGGCTGGGAAGAGAAACCGACCGGGTCACGGGTCGACCCGGTTCGGTTGGGTTAATGCTTAACCTGAAGAGGAATTAAAGTTCAAAACGGAACCCCATTTTCACGTTAACAAAAACACAGAACCCCTCTTCTCGTTCACACGCCCTCTCAAATCGCGTCCCACTCTCTCGTTCTCACATCTTCTCACTCAAACCCGTCTCTTTTAGCTCAACTCGCTCGAATCAAACTACAATGAAACCCTAAATCCGCAAATCAACGAAGAAATCAAACAAAGTAGAGAAAAAAGTCGTATTGCGAATCATGATTAAGGATGAGTACTTCATACCTGAACTGGAGAACATCTGAATTAGAGCTTTAACATACGAAAGGTAATCCTCTGTTTTTTGTGTATCTACTCTTTATTGATTTTGTACGGCTTCATCTCTGCTCTGATTTGTGCCACGAACGGTTTCTGCAGTGGTTTCGGTTAATGATGTATGTTTCCGTCGGAGGATATGTGATGGAAATTTGAAGGTTGTGTCGATGGTGGTTATGTGTTATTGATCGACGGTGGGGGTACAAAGGTGGAGGTGTTGGTGTTTCGTTAATGCTCAAAATCGTTGGAGAGATAAGGGTGTTGTTCGGATTTTGGTTATGGTTTCTGAAAGTGAAGAGGATGAGGATTATGAGTGGTGATGGAGGCGGTGAAGTGTTGTTGAAGAGTGAAATCGATGGTGGTTATTTTTGTCACGGCCTTGGGGTGTTTTGACGACGGTGGTTGCGAAGTGTTTGTGGTTGAAGAAGGTTTTCCGTGGTGATTCAAGGGTTTGCGATTGCTTCGAGTTTCGAAGGTTCGTGTTTCTGTGTGTGTTTTGGTGATGCAGTTTTTTGGTTTGGCCTGAAAAGGAGTGGTGGAGGCGTCGGATTCGTTCTGGTTTATGTTAATGGTTTGTGCGGTGATTTCGATCGGTTTTGGGTTGAAGTGAGGAGGTTTGGATTAATGGTGGAGGCAGAAAGAAGAAGGTGAAAAGGCTTGCAAGACTTGTGATCCCGATTGATGTGAGTAGAATATGGAAGAAGGTTCGTCTCTCCGAAGTTTTCCGTTGTTGGTGTGTTTTTCGGCCTTGCTCGATGATTGCTTGCTGTTCCTTTTTATATTAGTATGCAGTTAGGTTTTTGTGTGGACTGAGCTTCTGGTTTTTGCAGGCCTGATGCAGGATGGTGACAACTGGTTTTTGCAGGCCTGATGTAGGATGGTGACAACGTCGACTTGTCGGTGAATATTTTTTTGCAAAGTTGGAGAGATCTTAGAATCACCAATAACGCAGCACTTCGGTGTTTATTGCAGGCGAGTTGTGAAGAACTGAAAACAGGTATATTCACGGTTTTCTTTTCATCCGTATTCCCCCCTCTCTTGTGGTTTTTTGTTAGTATATGGTTAGGATTTTGAGTATGATAACTGTGGTTCTTTGTTGTGAGAATGTGGCTGGTTTGAATATTGTTTTCTTTTGCTGTTGTTTTTTTGTGATGGTTGCTGCTGTTTTTCTAAGACCCCCTAGGGTTTTTCTTTGATAACATGTGGTTAGGGTTCCTTCCGGCCATGGTTTTGTTTTCTGTTCGGTTTTTTTTTGTGGTGGCTAGATTTTTGTATTTTTCGTATGAAGTTGTGTTGGAGTTTTGGTTGTAGGTGGCTGCTGAGTTTTTGTGCGCAACCCTTGCTAGTTTTTGTGTATATGAAGTGGTATGTGGCTGGAATTTTGTGTATGGCTTGCTCTGGTTTTGGTTTTTGATGTTTTTCTGCTGGTTTTTTTTGTTATTGAAGTTTGATTCTCCAGCTTTCTTTGTGTCTGCCTCTGGTTTATGTATGATATGTATGATGAAGTTTCAGATTTTTTTTGGTTGTGGCTGCCCCCTTTGGTTTGATAAAACAGTCCAATTTATAGCATGGGATTAGGGTTTTTTAGTTTTAAATTGAGATAACTTGCTGGCCAAGGGTTGACTGAGTTTTTTTGGGGGAAAATCTGAGTTGGAAAGGGATGTGTGATAGCAGGGCAGCCTGCACAAGCTGCAGGTCTGCTGCATTTTTTTTGTTTGTTTGTGTAATGTAAAAAGGAAAGGTCTTGCTGTATTTTTGTGTTGTACTAACTTTGCTTGGTGACTGTTTTTTTTGCATTATGTTAAAACATGATATAATAGTAAACACAAAAGACTAGTGAATAATGAATGAAAATGGTTTGAAATCCTATGTAACATACATGGGGCTGTTTTGAATTAAACATGAAATTGAAAGATGAACTTAAAAAATGAAAATTGATAATAAACATGAATGATGTTTGGAATATGATGAATGATGCTAAATGATGCAATATGTTGAATGAATTGATTGAATGAAAATGATAAATATGATTGTGTATGAGTTTGATAATGATTATGAGCATGGTTTGGAATTTGTTCTTTATTTTGAAATGCTAACTTTTCTTTTTATTTCCTTCAAATTTCCATGTCAAAAAACAAAATGGAATGGGCATGGAGGTGGAGATTTGGTGATGATGCTAAAGAAGTGAAAGAGACTTGGTGGTTGAAGAAAAAGACTTCAATCAAGAAGTGGTGCCAAAGATTCATCAAGACGACTTATATTTAAGCTTATTTTTCCTTATCTTGTAAATGTTTTAGGTTTAGAAACCATGTAACAATAGAAATTTGACATTGGCATGAATTTGGAATACATTTGGATATGGAATTCAAAAAAAAAATAAAAAAATAAAAAAATAAAAAAATAAGAAACTTGTTTTTACTATGAAAGGTACATGAATTTACAAATGCAAATGATGATTTGAAATGAGAAGAGGGAAAAGAAATAGAATGAAATTGTCACCTTAGTTTGAGTTTTTGAAATAAACAAAATTGAATCAAAATTGAATGGAAATTTAAAACAAAGTTGGAAAAGGACTTGAAGTTTAGAAAAGGAGTTTGAATTGAGAATTTGTATTTGAAACTTGAAATTGAAAAATGAAATTGGAGAAATGAATTTAAAATAAAATTGAACTTGAACTTAAATTAAAAATTGAAAATTATAATAGAATAGAAACACACTTTTTTTTAAAAAATAAATAAAAAATAAAAAATAAAAATTAGAAGTAGAAAATGAGATAAAGATTAAAAATCAATTTAACAAGGAGAACTTGAAAATGAGTTAGAATTTAAATTTGAAATGGGTGTATATGAAGAGAAAGAAATAGTGAATAACTAAAAAAAACTAGTATTTGAAATAAGGAAAATTCTAAAAACAAGAGATTAATAAAAGAGAAAAAAGAAATAGAAATAGAACTAGAAAATAAAAGGTAAGAGGTAAAAGTTAGAAATGAGAAATAAAAATTAAATTTAAAATGGAAGCTTGGAAGTGAAAAGAAATAAAGAAGAAATCATGAGAAACTCGAGAAATGAGTTGAAAGTGACAGAAAAACAAATCTTGGAATTTTTCCGTTAAGTGCAATGAAAATATGATGAGAGCAGTTAGGGGTAAAATTTGGGGTGTGACAGTTGCCCCTATTTAAATAACTTCACCAGATAAAATGAGTGATGTTAATCCTCATAAAATCGGAGTGAAAGGTATTTAAATATAGAAATAACCGAAAATTTTCCCCCTAAATGCAATGACATGCCATGAACTTACGTGGGACTATTGCTGGAGATATGATATGCGTGATGCAAGGAAACCTAACATGCTGGTTTTTGATAAATATGTTAATATGGTATGCGGGATACGATGCAGACAACTGGTAATGGTGATCCACAAAACTAAGGTGGAGACCCACTGGGGGTGACAATATGCTGGGGATGACAAGACGAAAACATGACGTATTCAAAGTGATAAATCAGCAGGTTCAAGTGTAACTGCTGGCACTAAGAATGATAGAAGACGGAAAACCAAGCATAAGATTAAAGACAGACCAACTGAAGTGATGAGTTAGCAAGTTCAAGGTGGTTGTTGGGGATCTCAATATAGCGATTCGGTGATTGAGAAAGATAGAAATGATCTCGACTCGGCAGCCAGGAGAACCAAATAGCAGACAATGACACAACAGTCAGGAATAAACAAACATCGATATGGTGATCGAGAAATAAAATAACAGACATCGACTCGGTGGTCGTGAAATAAAAGACAGGCAATGACACGATGGTCTGGAAATAAAAGACAGGTATTGACGCGGTGGTCAGGAAAATAAAATAACAGACAGAGACACGGTGGTCATGCAATAAGATAACAGATAGAGACACGGTGGTCAGGAAATAAAATAACAGGTAGTGACACGGTGGTCAGGAAAAAACAGACATTGACGCGGTGGTCTGGAAATAAAATGACAGGTAGTGACACGGTGGTCTGGAAATAAAATAACAGGTAATGACACGGTGGTCAGGAAAAAACAGACATTGACGCGGTGGTCTGGAAATAAAATGACAGGTAGTGACACGGTGGTCTGGAAATAAAATAACAAGTAGTGACACAGTGGTCAGGAAATAAAATAACAGGTAGTGACACGGTGGTCAAGAAATAAAATAACAGGTAGTGACACGGTGGTCAGGAAAAAACAGAAATTGACGCGGTGGTCTGGAAATAAAATGACAGGTAGTGACACGGTGGTATGGAAATAAAATAACAGGTAGTGACACGGTGGTCTGGAAATTAAATAACAGGTAGTGACACGGTGGTCAGGAAATAAAATAACAGGTAGTGACACGGTGGTCAGGAAATAAAATAACAGGTAGTGACACGGTGGTCAGGAAAAAACAGACATTGACGCGGTGGTCTGGAAATAAAATGACAGGCAAAGACGCGGTGGTCTGGAAATAAAATGACAGGCATAGACACAGTGGTCTGGAATTAAAAGACATATATAAAATCCAGGGTGGTAAATCAACAGGTTCAAGTGTAACTGCTGATACCGAGGATAGAGAAAGCAAACACATTGTTTGGGCAGTGGCTCTGTGCAACCAACTGATACCAGAGGTAGAAGAAAAAGACTTCAATCAAGAAGTGGTGCCAAAGATTCATCAAGACGACTTATATTTAAGCTTATTTTTCCTTATCTTGTAAATGTTTTAGGTTTAGAAACCATGTAACAATAGAAATTTGACATTGGCATGAATTTGGAATACATTTGGATATGGAATTCAAAAAAAAATAAAAAAATAAAAAAATAAAAAAATTAGAAACTTGTTTTTACTATGAAAGGTACATGAATTTACAAATGCAAATGATGATTTGAAATGAGAAGAGGGAAAAGAAATAGAATGAAATTGTCACCTTAGTTTGAGTTTTTGAAATAAACAAAATTGAATCAAAATTGAATGGAAATTTAAAACAAAGTTGGAAAAGGACTTGAAGTTTAGAAAAGGAGTTTGAATTGAGAATTTGTATTTGAAACTTGAAATTGAAAAATGAAATTGGAGAAATGAATTTAAAATAAAATTGAACTTGAACTTAAATTAAAAATTGAAAATTATAATAGAATAGAAACACACTTTTTTTTAAAAAATAAATAAAAAATAAAAAATAAAAATTAGAAGTAGAAAATGAGATAAAGATTAAAAATCAATTTAACAAGGAGAAGTTGAAAATGAGTTAGAATTTAAATTTGAAATGGGTGTATATGAAGAGAAAGAAATAGTGAATAACTAAAAAAAACTAGTATTTGAAATAAGGAAAATTCTAAAAACAAGAGATTAATAAAAGAGAAAAAAGAAATAGAAATAGAACTAGAAAATAAAAGGTAAGAGGTAAAAGTTAGAAATGAGAAATAAAAATTAAATTTAAAATGGAAGCTTGGAAGTGAAAAGAAATAAAGAAGAAATCATGAGAAACTCGAGAAATGAGTTGAAAGTGACAGAAAAACAAATCTTGGAATTTTTCCGTTAAGTGCAATGAAAATATGATGAGAGCAGTTAGGGGTAAAATTTGGGGTGTGACAGTTGCCCCTATTTAAATAACTTCACCAGATAAAATGAGTGATGTTAATCCTCATAAAATCGGAGTGAAAGGTATTTAAATATAGAAATAACCGAAAATTTTCCCCCTAAATGCAATGACATGCCATGAACTTACGTGGGACTATTGCTGGAGATATGATATGCGTGATGCAAGGAAACCTAACATGCTGGTTTTTGATAAATATGCTAATATGGTATGCGGGATACGATGCAGACAACTGGTAATGGTGATCCACAAAACTAAGGTGGAGACCCACTGGGGGTGACAATATGCTGGGGATGACAAGACGAAAACATGACGTATTCAAAGTGATAAATCAGCAGGTTCAAGTGTAACTGCTGGCACTAAGAATGATAGAAGACGGAAAACCAAGCATAAGATTAAAGACAGACCAACTGAAGTGATGAGTTAGCAAGTTCAAGGTGGTTGTTGGGGATCTCAATATAGCGATTAGGTGATTGAGAAAGATAGAAATGATCTCGACTCGGCAGCCAGGAGAACCAAATAGCAGACAATGACACAACAGTCAGGAATAAACAAACATCGATATGGTGATCGAGAAATAAAATAACAGACATCGACTCGGTGGTCGTGAAATAAAAGACAGGCAATGACACGGTGGTCTGGAAATAAAAGACAGGTATTGACGCGGTGGTCAGGAAAATAAAATAACAGACAGAGACACGGTGGTCATGCAATAAGATAACAGATAGAGACACGGTGGTCAGGAAATAAAATAACAGGTAGTGACACGGTGGTCAGGAAAAAACAGACATTGACGCGGTGGTCTGGAAATAAAATGACAGGTAGTGACACGGTGGTCTGGAAATAAAATAACAGGTAATGACACGGTGGTCAGGAAAAAACAGACATTGACGCGGTGGTCTGGAAATAAAATGACAGGTAGTGACACGGTGGTCTGGAAATAAAATAACAAGTAGTGACACGGTGGTCAGGAAATAAAATAACAGGTAGTGACACGGTGGTCAAGAAATAAAATAACAGGTAGTGACACGGTGGTCAGGAAAAAACAGACATTGACGCGGTGGTCTGGAAATAAAATGACAGGTAGTGACACGGTGGTATGGAAATAAAATAACAGGTAGTGACACGGTGGTCTGGAAATTAAATAACAGGTAGTGACACGGTGGTCAGGAAATAAAATAACAGGTAGTGACACGGTGGTCAGGAAATAAAATAACAGGTAGTGACACGGTGGTCAGGAAAAAACAGACATTGACGCGGTGGTCTGGAAATAAAATGACAGGCAAAGACGCGGTGGTCTGGAAATAAAATGACAGGCATAGACACAGTGGTCTGGAATTAAAAGACATATATAAAATCCAGGGTGGTAAATCAACAGGTTCAAGTGTAACTGCTGATACCGAGGATAGAGAAAGCAAACACATTGTTTGGGCAGTGGCTCTGTGCAACCAACTGATACCAGAGGTAGAAGAAAAAGACTTCAATCAAGAAGTGGTGCCAAAGATTCATCAAGACGACTTATATTTAAGCTTATTTTTCCTTATCTTGTAAATGTTTTAGGTTTAGAAACCATGTAACAATAGAAATTTGACATTGGCATGAATTTGGAATACATTTGGATATGGAATTCAAAAAAAAATAAAAAAATAAAAAAATAAAAAAATGAAAAAATTAGAAACTTGTTTTTACTATGAAAGGTACATGAATTTACAAATGCAAATGATGATTTGAAATGAGAAGAGGGAAAAGAAATAGAATGAAATTGTCACCTTAGTTTGAGTTTTTGAAATAAACAAAATTGAATCAAAATTGAATGGAAATTTAAAACAAAGTTGGAAAAGGACTTGAAGTTTAGAAAAGGAGTTTGAATTGAGAATTTGTATTTGAAACTTGAAATTGAAAAATGAAATTGGAGAAATGAATTTAAAATAAAATTGAACTTGAACTTAAATTAAAAATTGAAAATTATAATAGAATAGAAACACACTTTTTTTTAAAAAATAAATAAAAAATAAAAAATAAAAATTAGAAGTAGAAAATGAGATAAAGATTAAAAATCAATTTAACAAGGAGAACTTGAAAATGAGTTAGAATTTAAATTTGAAATGGGTGTATATGAAGAGAAAGAAATAGTGAATAACTAAAAAAAAACTAGTATTTGAAATAAGGAAAATTCTAAAAACAAGAGATTAATAAAAGAGAAAAAAGAAATAGAAATAGAACTAGAAAATAAAAGGTAAGAGGTAAAAGTTAGAAGTGAGAAATAAAAATTAAATTTAAAATGGAAGCTTGGAAGTGAAAAGAAATAAAGAATAAATCATGAGAAACTCGAGAAATGAGTTGAAAGTGACAGAAAAACAAATCTTGGAATTTTTCCGTTAAGTGCAACGAAAATATGATGAGAGCAGTTAGGGGTAAAATTTGGGGTGTGACAACAGGTTTAAAAGCCTGATTTGTTGGACAAGTATCCGTCAGTTATTTTATTTGTCTATATAAGTAGATTTCAATTTCAGTAATAAAGGTCGCATTTCTTCACATTGTAAAGGGGCACACTCAAAGTACCGAGCGTTAGAGAAACAAATTAATCCGCTACTCAAATGTATGATAGCTTCCAAAAAAACTTTTGTATTTCAAGTCATTTTTAATTCCAAGTTAATTGAAAATAATTTCCTTTTATTTGTATCTTTTTTACATTTCCTTTATTTGCTTTTATTGTCTTCTTGTTAAAGCATTATCATGCGTCTGCTATAAACACACACAAAAATACCAAAAAGATACGTAGAGAACCCCCATTACCATTCTACATTACAAAAGTTCGCAGCATAACTAATTGGATATAGCAATCCTGAGACTTATTTGGTCGGTCCCGCAAGTAAACCTCGAGCGTAGAAGGCCAGCGAAATGTTCGCGCGAAATCCATTTGCGAACAATCACATATTTGAAAAATTCAACATAAAAAATGATTTTATGCTGGTTTTTTTTCACACATTCAAAAGTTGTTTTTATGCCATTTCTGTTGGTGTAACCGGTTACCCTGTTTATGGTAACTAGTTACATGGTGTTATTTTAGTGGCAGTGATTTTTCCAACTTGGGTGTGTAACATCCCAAAATTTTCCTTCTTATTTATTATCAACCTCGAGAAATTTACGCTTCATTCTTGCATCATTCCGCATATCATTGCATCGCATTTGGAAAAAATAAATAAATAAATCATCATCCTTTGCATACGCATGAGGTGTGTGGTCAATCGAGGCTTGCCAAACATTGGAGTTCAAGTGAAAAATAATATACCAAAAATAATTCAAATCACTTCCAAGCTAACCAGCCAAAAGGGAGATTTCATCTTTCCCTCCCTTTTCTTTCCACTTTTCCTTCCACTTTCCTTTTTCACCAAAGCTTTTTGAAGAAGCTCTTCAAGTTTCACATTGAAACATGAAGATCTTGAAGCTTAACCTCCAACCTCCATTGATTGTGGATTGTAGAAGAAGAAGCTAGTGATTTTTGTGAGGATTTCGGCTTATCGGAAGTGCACGAAGATTCAAGCATCAAGAACGCATTTATTTTGCGGATTCGCGGTTTTCTTGGTTTTCTCTTCGATCAAGCTCCGATTCTTGCAACATCCACCGAAGCACTTCTCCGCTTCGTAGGTTGGTGATCTAAATCACTTCTCCTTTAAGTTATTCTCTTCATCTTACCATTTCGGCATTCTTTAATTGCTTTTCGTTTTGCTTGCGATCGATTACGTTTTCGTTATGTGTTGCTTGCGATTTGTGATTTTTATTGTATTAGAAGTTAAGGTGTAGCTAGTTATAGGATCTAGCATGTGTAAATAAGCCCTAATTAAGTAGAAATTCGTGTTAGCATGTTCCTAGGTATGTTAGGGATCATTAGAAGTGAGTTTGTGGCCAAAAGCACTTATTTCTTAACTTTTTTCACATTCTGGATCAGGGTTAACCGGTTAACGCATGCGTTTTAGCCACAAATTATTGTTGTTTTAGGTTCGTTAACCGGTTAACCATTTGGTTAACCGGTTAACGCTGTTAGATTTTGGAAATTTTGCTTATTTGATAGCTTAGTCCTTGTTTCTAGTGCCTCCAATGTTCATACATGTTTAGGTATTGATTTTAGGGAATTTTCTAGGTTGGTTTCGACATCTCATTCCCCCATTTCGAGTCGTTTCGACGTGTTTCCGTTCATATTGTGTATTATGCATTTTTGTGTTCCTTTGTGTATAGCTTGATTTCTTACATTTTGTTGCCAAGTTTATGCATCATTTGGTATGTGAATAATCGTGTTGCATTCTATTTTTACATCTTTCGCATTTCATTAAATCATTTTTCATTTCATTGTATCAATGTATGTTGCATAATCATGTATGTATGTGCATTTGGTTGCATTTGGTTGCATGCTTGATCATAACATTCACATCAATCCAATTCTGAATTTTGCATTGAGTTTGACATTCTTGTTGATCCATCATATTGCATGTTCATGATCAATGCTCATTATGTTCATATGCCATATTCATGTGCCATGTTTTGCATATTTGTTGCACAATCCACCATGTGATGCATTCTTGCATAATCCCTTAAAATGTTCATGTTCTTTCATTGGTGTTTGTTGATTTAGGTTCAAATGCATGTTCATGATGAGTTTAGTACATTTTTCATTGAGTTTGTGCATTAAAAAATAAAAATAATCAAATCTGTATTTTACATTTGCATATAGGTGTTGTAGAATACATGCTGTTTGTTATGATTGCATGCTGTATTTGACTTTTTACACCTACCTTTTCATGCTGCATGCTGAATGTAAAAAGCTGATTTGTGTTATGCATTGTTTTGATAGCTGTTTGTGTATTAGGGGCTGTAGTAGGTGCTGAATTTTTGTTTTTAGCATTATTTTAGTTCTCTAGAATTAAGATAGAGTTTAGATTGAGTCCTAGAATTAGTAGGATTTATTTGTTGTATGTTTGCTTTATTATTTTTAATAAAATGCAACATTAATCTTTGTTTTGTAGGGAGGGAAAGGTATGTTTCCTTACACCTTATCCTTTTATTTTTTATGCATTTCTTTATGCATTTTATTTCCCTTTTTCCTTCCATATTTGTGATTGGTAGGAACCCCCTTTGTCAGGACCAACTTACCTTCCTTAGGAAGTAAGTTGCATCCTTTTTCTCTTTTCTTTTCCTTTTGCTTCCTTAGGAATAGAAAAACCTCATAAACCATTAGGATCTCCCTTTTGTATATAATAAATAACTTAGGGTTGGTCTTAGTGTTGCACCCCAAAATTTGCCCTCACAATACAAGACTTTGTGTTCTCTGAAGGTTCACAAGCTTCTCAACATTTACAAGACCTTTCATGAGGTTCATGAAGTCTACAAGTCACTTTATGAGGTTCACAAGGTTCACAAGATTCACAATGCTTTCAAGACCTTTCATGAGGTTCATGAAGTCTACAAGTCACTTTATGAGGTTCACAAGGTTCACAAGGTTCACAATACCTCCCATAAGGTTCACAAGACATCTTATGATGGTTCACAAGGTTCACAAGCTTCTCAACATTTACAAGACCTTTCATGAGGTTCAAGAAGTCTACAAGTTATTTCCTGAAGGTTCACAAGGTTCACAAGATTCACAATGTTTACATAACCTTTCATGAGGTTCATGAAGTCCATAAGTCACTTCATGAGGTTCACAAGGTTCACAAGCTTTACAATACCTCCCATGAGGTTCACAAGACATTTTATGATGGTTCACAAGGTTCACAAAGTTCACAATTGGTCAAAAGAGTTGACAATTCCCTCAAACAATGCACCTCCTAGGCAGTGCATCCAAAACTAGGGTTTTGACTTTAATCGGACTAAATGGACTTCCAAGACTTCAAGTGAGCTTCATAACATCTTATATGTGTGTAAGAACCCCCATGACAAGTTTCAAGACTTTTCTCAAAAGTTTGCTCAGTCAGATGATCAGATAAGTCAAAATCAGTCAATACAGTTAAAAAGTCAAACCGAGGACAACTGTGGTCAAACCAAAGTCAAACTTCATGATTTTTTGCCAACATCAAGTATATGAAGTAAAATTCATCATTTTATCAAGGGTTGATCATGATTCATCAAGGAGATTCCAGATCATCAAGAATCAGGAGTTTCTAAATTAGGGTTTCCTTAGTACAAGTCAACTGAACTTTGACCAGCCATAACTTTCACATACTTTATCACCAAGTCTCCATCCAAATCTCATTTTGAAGGAAATTGAATTCTCTACAACTTTGATCTTGCAAGTTAATCCCAAAAATGCTTCATTTGGAAGATATGAGCTAAGACATTATAGGTCATTTCAAAAGTCAACAAAAAGTCAACAACTTCAAAAGGGCATAACTTGAGATTGGTAAATGATATGGACCTGAAACCAATGGGGTTGTTTAGAGGACTCTTCAAGCTTTCCAAAATATCCAAGAACACCCTCATACCTTTAAAATTGAGGGAGATATGCCCTTGCAAAGTTGGGAAATTTTGTGATGGTTTATGTTGAAAATGGAGGTTTAAAACCACTTCTTTCCAAATGGGCTGGCCAAATTGTGATCCAATCCATACATTAGTACTATGCACGACCCAAACCATTTAAAATCTGATTTTTATTATTTTTATTTCTATTTATTTTGATTTAAATCATTAAAAATCATTTTAAATAAAAATAAAATATGAAAATAAGAGATTTTATTTGGATAATGCTTCTAGAAAGTCTTAATTGATGATTGGAATTAAAGAGGAAGGGAATCATGAGATTGGTACAAAAATAGTAAGCTTTCATGAGCAAATATTGAAATTTCAAAGCATGATCAATCTCAATCTTTTTAAATCAATTCTTGCACACAACCAATGAAGTTTTTGACCTAGAATCATTCACATATAAGTATCAAACATAATGCAAACCCTCATTCACGAATTCCAGCAGCCAAGGGTAAGTTTCAAAACCTCAAAAATTCATCAAAAAAGTGATATTCGGATTCTTCAATCCAAGAGGTTTCAAGGTAAAATAAAGACATAGACGTGTTCTTTGATCATCACTGAAGCTAAAGCATCACTCATATGCATCCCATGTGCACCATATTGGCCAAACCGAATTCACTTTTACCATAAATAAAATTTTTTCGATTCCATTGATTGGTTGTGTTTTATTGAAATTTGTTTACATAATCTTGTTTGTGACATTGTATAGATTGTTTCTGGACCAATGAATTGAAGTTTCCTTGCCTAAAACAGATTCGGCCATAGCTAGGGTTTTGACCTTCAAAATGGGATCCTTTGATTCATTGAACTTAAATGAATTCTAAGAACATATGAATGTTCTATGAATCACTAGGATCATAAAGCTGTAATTAATTTTATGAATCGTTACTGTTTGGTGCAAGTTTCATTTTTCGTAGGTTTGAAGCATGAAGAACTCGTAGGTAAATTTGCAGCAATACTCGTAGGTAAAAACGCAGGTACAAGGAAGAAGATGAAGTCCATTCGCGCCTGTTTTCAAAATTTGAATTCTTGTTTAAAAATATTATGAATTAGTTCTGAATTTATTTCACAAACGTACGTTTGTCCTGGTGGTAAGGCTGATACGCGTATTATGTGAAGGCATTGGTTCGATACTTGGCTGGGCACATTTTTTCTCTTATTTTTTTTCAGGTCAAGCGTACATAATATATTATACAATGTTACCATTCCATTAGCAGATGGGCTCTCCCAGCCAGGCGGTAACGTATGCATGCTTGTAACCAAAAGGTCCTGGGTACGATTCCCACCCCAGGCCTTTTGTTTTCATTATTTTCTGGATTTTTCATGGACATTGCACAAAAACAACTAGAGCCAGTCTGTTATCACCAACGCATGGACAGCCTGATGGTATGTTTTGATGCTGGCAAGCTTGAAGACCTGGGTTCAAACCCAGCCAAGGTAAGTTCTTATTTTTTATCACTTTTTCCTATTTTCTTTAATTAATTAGTTTATTTGTTTTATATTCTTAATAAAAAATAAATCACATATATTCAAAATTTAAAATAACATCTTATTCTCTAAAAGTTCTAAACTTTCTATTTTTTTAATTCAAAAATTTATTTTATTATTTTATGTAATTATAATATATATGTATATATTAGTTAAAATAATTTTGTATCTAAACAAACCCTAATTTTCTAAACAAACCCTAAAATATTTTCTAAAATAAAACTTAATTCTATTTTTTTTTTCTAAATAATTTTATTTTCTAATTCTTAATGTAATTATTATGTATATTTATTTATTTAATATGATTCTTGTAAATTTTGTAAATATGATTATTTTTTTATGAACATGATATTTAAAATTTATTTTCTTTATGTAATATGTAAATACCTTTTATAATTTTTTGTTTAGAAATAATTAAATTTGGTAATGATTTAAATTTGTAATTATATCATGTTTAAAATTTTTATATTATAGTAATTATTTAATTATTCATGTTTCTAAATAGATGCTTATATATTAAAAATCCAATTTTGTGTTTATTATTCTAATCATGTCATTATAATATTTTTCTATTTATTTCCATTAATTATTGTTGCTAACCATATTCTTATTTTTTTTGCTTATTATTATCTTAAATTTTTTTATCTTATTATTTTTCTAACCTTGTCAATTTTTCTAATTATTATTATTTCACTAAATTTAATTATTTTCACTAACTTTATTTATTCTTAATATTTCTACTAACCTTATTTTTTTTATTATTATTATTACTAACCCCTATTTTATTTTTGCTTATTTATTTACATCTTGCTAATTATTTTTGCTATTTATTTTATTTTGCTTATAATTATGTAATTGCTTCCTTGGTGTAATTTTGTAAATATTTAATTATTTAATTGTTGCTATGGTTAGTAATTTAGGGAGTGTAAACATGTATTCAATTTAAAATTAACTTAGATCACTTTAATCATAAGATAAATAATATTGAACACTCACACACGTAAGTCGATTTTTAATCGCCATCTCACATTTCTAAGGCTATCCCTCAATGTTGCCTACTCATAAGGTCAAGTGGGGTGTATAAAGCAAGTCCCTTTAAAAGAAAAATCATCAAGTCCCTCATGGTTGCCTTTACGAATCAAGTCCCTTCGAATAATGATGATAGTCCCTCCTAAATGCTTAATACACCTCACAGTTGCCTTCATAAACAGATGTCCCTCACATGTCCCTAACATCCAGGGTAATGACTACCTACTCCTTAATAGTAGGGATAGTCTTACCAATTAAAGGATAAAGAACAAGAAAGACTTAAAACTTTAGGGTAGGTTCCTCTTATGTACTTGCTCACTTCAAAAAGCTTTTCAAACACTTAACAAATTTCAAACAAATTTTCAAAAAAACAAGTTTTTACGCATCCGTACATGGATCATTATTAACTCATATGAAAAATTTTTCTATTCACACACTGCACTTTCAAAAAAACAATTCAAAAGTGAGCTAAGTAACTAAGAGCCCATGGATAACCATGGATGTAAAGGGTGCTAACACCTTCCCTTTACATAACCTACCCCCCGGACCCAAAATATTCTCTTAAGGTCTTTCCTGTTCTTTTATACCCTTTCCTTTTGGATAAAATAAAAGTCGGTGGCGACTCTTGCTATCCGCAACATAACTAAAGTCAGTTCTCCCACCGTGTTACACTTAGTCCCCCTTAGTTTTTGTCCTTTTTCCAATTTGAGTCTTCTTCTCTCATCTTCAAACAAAATCTAAAAGACACTTAATAAAAGATTGAAATAGTCTCTTGCGCATAACCTTATTCCATGGGGCACTCATATTCATTCCAGCTTGGAATAGTGTGAGCTTGTCTAGCATGATGTACAAGTCTAATCATGAGACTATTTTCACAAACAATAAACTCCAAAATACTTCTTCTAAAAGACAACCAACAAAGACATCACGTCTTCTCTTCTCATCTCCTAATCTTTGTGGACGAATGCAACTTGCCTCGACAGTTCAAACAGCGATACTGTAACACCCTCGAGTCAGAGCCGGTAACACCTGAGCTAGAGCAATGGCAACGTCATCCTAAAAAACAAAAATAGTTCCCGCCTTAGTTAGGCGAACTACGTCAACTCTGATACTCATTTTCCCGATGAGGTACGTAGGCAGCGGGGTAGGGCCTGTTCGAGCACATTCTTTATTTTCCCTACATTTCCCCCTTTCTTTCCATTCCAATTTCCCCATTCCCTTTCTCCTTTTCCATTTCCATTCTCATTCCAGTCAGCAGTGTTATTCAGCAGCAGTTATTTTCTCACCCTTTGAAACAAACAAACAAGCGTGGATCCCGTCGAGTACGGCGGACAATCTGGGGTGCTAATACCTTCCCAGGTCGTAACCGACTCCTGAACCCAGATATTTGGTTCGCAGGACCTTGTCCTTTCCTTCTTCCTCAGGTTTGTACAACATTACCTTTCCCGTTCCTTCGGGATAAAAATGCATGGCTGGCGACTCTACCTTTTCTGTACCACTTTCGCGTTTGTACTAGGATGAAAATCCCGGGAGCGACAACTGGCGACTCTGCTGGCGACTACAGAATCTCTGGTTTCCCTTGTAGAGTCAATCCTAGCGCTTGTTTGTTTTATTTCTTTCGGTGTTTATCTGTTTGCTGTTGTGTGCTTTAGTTTAGCTTTACTGTTTTCATTTACAGTTTTACTTTACAGCTTTACTTTACAGTTTTATTTACTGCTTTCAGTATTTATCATGCATCATATGCTGGACTGTTTGGCTTTCATTTTTTCTGTGGGATGGGGTTACTGTGAGATGAGCTCGTAACCGGAGCTCGAGTGCACCCTAGGACTTCGAGTGGACATTCACTTTGGCTTCATGGCATCTTGCTATGTTAGTAGTAGTGAGTTCCACACCTTGACTTGCGACCTTCTCGGAAATGTATTGATGCCAGAATCTTTCTGGGGCAATACACAATCTTGATAGTTATGTGCAGTCAGGGGACCGATCATTGAGAACCTTTATGGAAACATCCCTCTCCAGTGATGACAGTTGCAGACCACATTTGTTGGCAAATCCACTCGCATCCGAGGGCCCATAGGGAACTCACATAGGATGGCCTGGTTCTCTCATAGGAACCCAGTCAAGACTAACTGTTCGTATGACGATAGTATTGTACCCTTCGGGATGAATGTACTATTGTTTCTTGATTCGGTGCTTGAAGTTGGGGACTTATGATGGATGATTGTTTTCCCCGTACTCAGCTGAGACCTCCCTGGTTAGTACATAATGCCAAACCAATTCCCTGATTTGGTCATGAGCCATTTCTCGGAAATGGTGAACGTATTATTCCTATCCGGCTTTGAGAATCCATGATGTTGACTCGGTGTAGCATACCCGTGAGATGGGAGGGGTTTATAGGTTTGCAGGAACCCTGAAACTTCCAACATACCCATTTTGCCAACATTGTTCAGTATTATGATCAGGTTCTACATGGTCCTTTGGTTTTGAAATCTGGGATTTCGGTGGTACTGTTATTATGACTCTTCACCAACACATGACTGTCTTCTCAGCACCAACGTCAGACCAGTGATCGCCAGACCTTTGATCACATGCCAGTGCATTGCATAACATCCTCTGCATGCTTGCATCACTAACACATGCTTACTCATTTGCAGGGTCGCATGTCGCATCCTCACACTACAACATTTTCACTTTACGACAATGCCTAAATTATGGAAGGTAAAATAATTGTTCTCATAGAGTTTAATAGGCAACAAATTGTTAATTTCGTTCTGGTAGTTTATATAATTTTTACAAATATTATGCAACGGCTGGAAGTCGTTCTCGTAGATGAAAAAGAGAACGGTTTAAATTAACAATGGTTTAAAACCGTTCTCGTATATTTTTTTTATCATTTTAATAAAATATTAATTATAATGTGACCGTTCTCTTATGTTTGATTATAAAATTATTTTTGAAAACAATTTCGGCTGGAATCGAACTAGCATAATCATACACATTACATTTAAAACAAATATTGGATTTTCCTCTTTGAAAAAAATTCGAATACATTACCAAAAAAAAAAAAAGTTCCCCAATTCTTCAAGCGCGTAAAAACTCTCTTTCGCAAATTTCTCCAAATTATGAGCGTTAATCTTGCCTCCCAAACTCATCAAAACTTCCATCAGTCGTATTTTTCCCGCAAACCCTAATTCTAACCCTTTCTTTCGCCTTCTTCTCAAACCTTTCATCTTGCTTACGTAAAGTTAGGATTTTAGGGTTTATCAAAGGTTTCAAGAAAGTAAGCACTTAAGGATATTATCTCAATCAAGGGTTTCACAAAATCATCTCAATCAAAGAGTAATAGCACACAGTGAGGAAGTTTATTCGTTTTCAAGCTATGTTCGATTCGTCTTCCCAGTGAGAGTTTTCTTCAACTTGGTATATATGATATATCCTCCAACTTTTTTCATATTTTATGCTTGGTTTTACTTCAGTTTGATTTTGATTTGATTTTGATTTTATTATGGTTTAACTTTTGTAATATACTTCATTTTATTATGGTTTTATGTTGCTGGAGTTTCTTAGATTTATTTTGTCTGTGTGTTGATTTTAAATCTGAAACCATAGTTGCTCTAAATTTGTAATGTTCTATATATGTTTTCTTCCATTTTTCCTTTCAATTTTCCACTTAATATGTATTAAATGTCCATTTGTATTATGTTTAGTGTTTGAAAAGTAACATAGTCCTGTCACATACGGTGTTGTTGGTTCTAGAGAATGAGCTAGGTAGTGAATCTCCATGAGGTTCCATATGTATGTTTCTAAGAGAATTGGAATAACTTGAGTTGAAATATTATTGATGAACAAATTAGGGTATGAGAACAATGTTATTTATAATAGTTATAATGTGTTTGTAACAATGTGAAAATGTGTGGATGTTAGAAATGCAAAAGGTCAGTTATCAATGATCGTAAACTTTGATCGTGAACTTAATTGCTAGATTTTTCAAGAAGAGTTAATGAAGTGAATACGATATATACTATCTTTTTGAAAATTTAAATGTGATATAGTGTGATATATAGGTGTGTTTTTTTCTCATCCATGTGTTTTTTACTATGTGATCAAGTGAATTAACTTCCACGTTTGGTAGTTGTGGTTGCAAGAATAAGGTGACTAATGCATTATCTCTTTCTATGGCTGATAATTTAGTTGAAAGGAAACCACATACATGTATATTGAAACTTTCACGTTAGATAGACATATGTACTAAGGCATAAATAGGTCTATTAAGAGCTTATAGAGTAGTGTGTGCTTGGCATTGTTGTGATGAAAATAAATTTTGAGTGATTTGATTAAGTAGATATGATTCTCACTAAAATAAGTTGAAGAAAAAGTTACTTATATTTGGATAAATTTATACAAAAGTAGGAAAGTTAAGTGTTAAAATCATGATTAGGCTCAATTATAAGGTTTAACATCAGGAAGTTTTGTTATCCATTACTTTTTGCTTCTTATCAACACTACATTGTATCAAGCTGACATGACCACAAGGAAGTGTCAAAACAATGATGTTTGGTTGGTTAGTAATCTAAACGATGATTTCCTATTTGAAGTTGAAGACATGACCATAAACACAGAAAGTGATGAATCCATACTGACATTGAGCAGTAGATTCATTGGTGAGGATAATCAGTGGTCACAATCAAATACTAAGTTTCATGTGAATGTAGCTCTCTCTAGTATTCATTAAGAAAAGTGTAAAACAAACTTGGAGGAATACTATATTATTATTCTATACACATGCTAAAATCATGTAAAATAAACTGTTACAGAATTGGTTTTAGCTATTTAACTCAAACCACTTTATACCAAATGGTTTATAAAAGTTTCTAATTCCTTTTTGTCTTCATTTTCTCCAAGGGTGAGAGTATTTTGGAAGAATCTAGCATAGCACAACTAGATTTCATTGCTCTATCTCAAAGGACCGGATATCCGAAGTATCAAAGCATACCAGGTTTGTGTTAACATCTATATATGGATTTGGTGCATTGGTTGCCTAATCTTCCTTTTTTATTTTGTTCACTGTATCAAACAATGATACTTTTTGTCCACTGACTAATTAGACTAAATATTTCCTTTAAGTTTATACATGGTTGCATAAGTATAGTATTTTTTTATTATTAATACAATACATTACATGCATTGAAAAATAATAATATAATATGCAATATACCATAATATCTTTAAGTTTAATCATGTGTTTATGTTTAAGCATTGAAAAATAATAATATTTTTCCTTTAAATTTAATCATGTGTTTATGTGTTACTGTATTGAACTACATTTAAATATCTAAATGTAACACGTAGGCTTTCGGATTTAAATGATAGCATTATGATGCTGGAGTACTTTTTAATATTGTCAACATAATATCTTTAAATTTTGTTGGATCTATATATTTACCATTTTGGATTACATCCTCTATATTGTTTTAACCCTGAACAAGATTTTTTTGAAGTGTACATGCAATCAAAATGAAATTCAATAAGCCAAAATTAATAGTTTGGGAGCTATTTTCATCTTTGAATGTTTAGTCGATTTGAAAGCAAGATGCAACCTACTAACATAAAAGAAGACAAAACTCTTTCAATAAGTTTTTACTTTCTATCATAAAAAAATACTTATATCTTTCTTTCTTAGTCATGATCATTTTCTATTGTTGAGAAACATAGCCAAATCCGTCTATAGATTGAGAGTCTTTATTAAATCATAAGCCAATGTTTATCACAAAATCACTTTAAAAAAATGTATTTTATTTTTTTTTAAAAATAAATTATATTTGTGTTCCTCTATTTTATTCAATTTACGAAATTTATAAAAATATATGCGAGTTCCGTTCTACCCACCTTTATTATTATTTTTCGAAATAAATAAATGAAACAAAAATAAATTGGACACATTGGTTTACTCTACTGCTTTTCTTTTCTGCTTGTGTTGCTTATACCTTTTTTCCATATATGGTAGTCTCCCCGTAAGTCCGATGGACAAGGAATGGACAAATAAAAACCCCGCGAGTAAAGAGTATCAAAATGGTCTTGATTCTTTTCTAGATTATGCATACACCAATGGAAAACCCCACGGGAATGAGATTTTGTGTCCTTGTGCTAATTGTTACAATAGAAAGTGGTTTACAATGAATGAAGTACGAAATCATTTAACTGCATTTGGATTTCAAAAGGGATATGATGTTTGGATTCGACATGGTGAGAAGAAACCGGAACCTGGTGATCTTAATGATAACCATACGAATCAGGAAGATGATCAAATTGACAATATTGATGGACTATTGCATGAGAGATTTAGAGATGTTATACAAGCAGAAAATGAAGTGAATATAGGCCTCAATGAATATGCAAACAATTTTTTTAATCTAGTCGAAGAAGCCAAACAAGATTTGTATCCCGGTTGCAAAAACTTCTCTAAATTGTTGTTCACCATTTGTCTTTATTTATTGAAATGTCTTTATGGTTGGAGCAATGTATCATTCAATGCTCTATTAGAGTTGTTGAAAGAAGTTGTGCCTTCATTGAACATCCCTGACACATTCAACAAAACTAAAGGCATGATAAGGGACTTAGGGTTGGATTATAAGAAGATCGATGCTTGCCCTAATGATTGCATGATATATTGGAAAGATCATGAGAATGATACTTCTTGCCATGTTTGCAGTGCTCCACGGTGGAATGAAGATGTAAAAGGAAATGATCAAATTGAAAAAAATAATAAGTCTCATAAAGTTCCTTCGAAAGTTTTGAGGCACTTTCCATTGATTCCTAGACTTCAAAGATTGTTTATGTGTTCCAAGACAGCTAGCTCATTAAGGTGGCATGATGAAGAGCGTTCAAAAGATGGGAAGTTGAGGCATCCTGCAGACGGAGAAGCATGGAAAGAATTTGATAAATGTCATTCTGAATTTGCCGATGAACCACGTAATATAAGACTTGGATTGGCCAGTGATGGATTTAATCCATTTAGAACCATGAATTTATCTCATAGTACTTGGCCTGTGGTATTAATACCATATAACTTTCCACCATGGTGGTGCATGAAGGCTGAGTATTCTATGTTGTCTTTATTAATCCCTGGACCACGTTCACCCGGGAATAACATTGATGTGTACCTTCAACCATTGATAGAAGAGTTGAAAGTATTATGGGATTTGGGTGTAGAAACATATGATGCATCATTAAATCAAACTTTCCAAATGCGGGCAGCTCTCTTATGGACTATTAGTGACTTTCCTGGGTATGCTATGTTGAGTGGGTGGAGTACAAAAGGGAAACTAGCATGTCCTTGTTGTAATTATAACACTAATTCGATATATTTGAATAATAGTAGAAAGGTGTGTTATATGGATCATCGTGTTTTTTTGCCTGAGGATAACAAATATAGGTCAAATGCTAGGGATTTCAATGGGAGCATAGACAACAGGCCACCTCCAAAATTGTTAACTTGGGAACAAATATCGAAGAAACTAATGGACGTTAACAATTCTTTTGGCAGGTTGCAAAAGAAATGTCATAACGGTCCATGGAAGAAAAAATCAATATTTTTTGAGTTACCATATTGGAAGCATAATACTTTACGTCACAATCTTGATGTGATGCACATTGAGAAAAACATATTTGATAGTATAATTGGGACTCTGTTGGATATCCCAGGAAAGACAAAAGATCATAAAAACGCACGTTTAGACTTGAAAGAGATGGGTATTAGAAAAAAAAACTTCACCCTAAAGAGGTAGATCAAGGCAAAAAGTCAGTGTTTGCAAAAGCATGTTTTTCCATGTCTGCAAAGGAGAAAACTACTTTTTGTTCTATATTGAAAAATGCAAAAATACCAGATGGTTGTACTTCAAATATTTCAAGATGTGTTCAACTTGCTGAAAAGAAAGTTAGCGGATACAAGAGCCATGATGCACATTTCATGTTGCATTACTTGCTTCAGGTGGCTGTGAGAAGTACAATGCCAAACCAGGTTGCACACCCATTAATTTGTCTTTGTTCATTTTTTCGTTGTTTATGTCAGAAGGTGATTGAGGTGGCAGATTTGGATATCTTGCAATCTGAGATTGTAGAAACACTTTGCCAATTCGAGACAATTCCCCCCCCCCCCCCCCCCCCCGAGTTTCTTTGATATAATGGTTCATTTGCCAATACATTTAGTGAATGAGGTAAGAATGGGGGGACTTGTTCAATTTCGGTGGATGTACTTTCCAGAAAGATATCTAGGAAAATTGAAGGGTTATGTTTGTAATAAAAGTCGTCCTGAAGGTTCTATTGCTGAGGATTATTTGGTTGAAGAATGCTTGACATTTTGCTCTAGATATTTGCATAGTGGTGTTGAAACAAGATTCACTAGAATGACAAGGAATGGTGATAGATGTGATCCTCATGAACATGAAAGTCCAAGCTCTTGTTTTAATGTTGGTCATCCTATTGGAGGGAAGAGAAACGGTGAAGCAATATTATTGGATCACAAGTCAAGGAGTTTAGCCCATCGTTACATCTTATTCAATCATGAAGATGTCCAAAAATTTATAAGGTAAATGAATATACTTGTGGGTTTCAATTGCATAAAAGAATTATTTTACAATAACTGTAACACTGTAATTTTAATTGTAGTGAACATGAAAATGAAAATCCCAATAAAAGAAAGGGGTGGAGAAAAGCAAAGAGTCAAGGGCTAGATTTTGTTGAATGGTTTAAGAAGCGTGCATTGTTAAATGATGTATCTGGAAACCTTAGGAAGCTATCCAGAGGACCAAATCAAATTGCACGAACTTTTTCTGGCTATGTAATCAATGGATATAGGTTTCATACAAAACAACGTGATGCTAAACGGAAAACACAAAACAGTGGTGTGACACTAGCAGCAATTACTGAAAGTTTTGCAAGTACCAAAGATGAAAATCCAATAACACAGTCAATAACTTACTATGGATTAATTACAGAAATAATTGAGGTAGACTATTATGGTAAGTTGAAGTTTGTGTTATTTAGATGTGACTGGTTTGAAGTTGAAGAGGAAAAATATGGGATGACTTGCGTTTACTTCAACAAGAGATGTTACATGGATGATCCTTTTGTATTGGCTTCTCAAGTCCACCAATGCTTCTACATTCAAGATCCTTCTAATACAAATAAGCACTATGTTATGAAGTCTATTCCGAGGGACTTTTTTAACATGAATGAACAATCAAATTTAAATCCCCATCAACCGTATAATTGTGATATATCAGATCATGCAGTGAATCTAGCTTCAAGCGATGAAATTTTTGAAGTTGAATTTGTTAGGAATGACATTCCACCAACAATTGTTGATAATTTTGTACCTATATCTGATGTAATTGAATCTGATGACGATTCAAATTTCGGATAATATTTTACGTAGGTTTAGTGAATTTCATTTTGAAACAGTTTATGTATGTGATGGGTTTCACTATGCACTTTCCTATTATTAAAGTATTTAGACACAAAGTTGAGACCAATGATTTCAAAGCCTATGCTATTATGATTGATTTTGTTTTGTTCTAACCGTTCTGAAAATGTGTGCTTGAATCTATATAATTTAGTTTCTAGTGTATATAAGTTGAATACTCACCCTCACATCTTTGTATAACTTTATTTTTTATGCGCCTCTGTGATTAAGAATAAAGATATTGAAGACATAATTTTACTCTTCTATGTTTATTTGTATCATAGATAAGTTGAATACTCACTTTCACAACTCTGTACACTTGGAAAACTTAGATCCACTGTACACTTGGAAAAAGCAAGACTTTAAAATTGAAGATAAATATGTATCCATTCAATGTTAATACTGACATATCATCCTGAATTTAAAATGGATTAGGTGTGAGTCCAATTCATAATAATTCATAAAAGTTGTTCTGGTTTTCTATTTTATTCTTATGTTTCTTAATTCATAAAAGTTGTCCCGGTTTGAAATGTGAATATCATTCAGTTCAACATTATTATCGGTCAATATTTTAGTTCAACATTGTTTCCTGGTTTTTAAATGATGTTATTTTGCATTGTGGTACTGCATTTCATTAATCTATTGTGGTAATGCATTTCATTATTATTATTCTGCATTTAAAATGAAAAATAATGAAAAACTAACTGTTTGATTATTTATGTTGCAGGAAAATGACAAACAAGAATGATTTTGTGTTTGATTTCCTAGCTAAGTCTAGCACAGATTTAAGGAGGAAGATGAAAATCAAGGTTGAAAATGAAAAATCTTTAAAAGAAAACCCAACAAATCAAGGAAGCATTCATATAAACAGCAATGTTGAAAACATTCAAAAGCTGGACCATCGAAAGAAATCAAAAGTAGAAGTCTTTAATAAAATGGTTAAGCCACGCATGGTTTATGTTCAGAACAATAATATGAGTAGGTTGGATGTAGAAGCCTCTAAGAAAAATACCGAACCGAGAAAAGTGTGTATACAAAACACTAACATTAGGAGCCAATCAAAAGTAGAAGTTGCCAAGCCGAGCAAAGTGTCTGTTCTGAATAATAATAAGAGGCAACTGGAAGTAGAAGCCACAAAGGAAAGTAATGAGCCTAGAAAAGTGCTTGTTTTGAACAATAATACTATGAAGAAAATGAAGTCTACAGTGGATAATCAAGTTAAAGGTTCGATTGAATCAAAAGTCTCGACGAACAACAATGAGCAAACCAAAGAGGTAATGTATATTGGTTAATATATTGTTTTATTATATGGATTTTTAAAAAATGAGGATAAAACCACTTACAGTAATCAAGTTAACAAATGAGGATAAAACCACTTACAGTAATGTATATTGGTTAATACATTGTTATGCATGTGTGTAAGTTGTATTACCAACCATTCCAATAGCTATAGATATTTGTTATTTGATATGAGTCATGCTGGAATTATGGTGGCTATTTAGACTTATAGTAAATGAAATTGTTAGCTTAAGATTAGAGTTAGTTTTAGGGAGTGAAAGCTGATTCCAAATATGTTGTAGACCGAAAGTGAATTAGAGTCAATTTTAAGTTAACAATTTGAATTGGAGTGTTAAAAAAATTTAGTTTGAATCAACTTAATGAGTTGGAATCTGTTGAGAGTTACCTTGGTGCAGTTAATGAAATCCAAGTTTTATTATACTGTGAAATTTAAGTTAGGATTTGTATCAATTAATGGATTCCAGTTACTGTCGGATTTTGTTTGGAATTAGTTTCAAAGCTACGAGTCAATTTGAAATGAATAAATGTTATGTTGATCACTGTTGTAGCTAGAGATTAGTTGATTAAAATGGAAATTGTGGAACACATGTTCTGTTAGAAGTTAAATTTAAAAATTGAGACTTAGATCTTGAATTTCAACTTTAATGTTTTGGCCTTTATGTTTAAATTATTATTGGTAAACATTTGAAAATTGGCTGGGAGGAAACATCTACTTGGACTTTTGTTAATTTAATTGTGAAGAGTTAGCAATTGTATAATACAAATTGAAAATTGATGTTATCGAGTAATCTATTGTTTTATTATATGGATTTTTAATTATTATATTAATTCTTATCAAGCTCATTATTTTCTTACATTCAGATTTTGCAAAGCTTCAACAATACTACGAACAAGTCTCAACAAGCCTTTGAGAAGAAAAAAAGTATTCTAAATTGTCCAGTCATGCCACTTACCGAATATCTCGATAAAAATATGGGTCAAAATGGAGTAGTGGAATTTGACGATGATGATAAAGAAGAAAATGATGGTATAGAACAAAATGGAGTAAGGGAGTTTAACGATGATGAAATGGAAGAATATATGGAGAATGGTAGTAACCGTGATGGTGAGGAAGTTGAGGGAATAGATGCAAATAAAGCTGAAGGTAATAACTTAGGTGCTTCATCCTCAGGATTAATAAGAAAACGAGGAAAGACTTTATACCGGAAAATTCATGCCCGAGAATTCAAAGATAGACAAGAAATCACCTTGAATGAAGAAGGACAACCAATTGGGCCAGATGAAAAAACAGTTTCTGAACTTAGTAGTTTTTTGGGGACAATAGGAAGAAGTTCAGATTTATGTCCTCTCACTTTCACTAGTTGGATTGATTTGGTTAACTTTTGGGAGACAAATGATATTGATCCCGTATATGATTATGTCAATGTAAGTAATTTTTTATTTGATTTTGTGTTTGTTAGCCTATTTTAACGTATACATATTTCTAAATATATATTTTTGCAGCAAAAATACAATGTCCCAATGGAAGGAAGGAAGTTTGTATTTGCTACTGTAAATGATGCTTGGAGACGATTCAAATGCTCGCTTAAAAGGAATCATTTTATTAAGTATAAAACTTTGCGCGAGCAACTAAGGAATCGTCCACAAGAGGTACCAGAAGAAGATTTTAGAAAGTTATTGGAGTATTGGAGAGATAAAAAAAACTCAAGTAAGATCTAACTATTGTCCTTTAACTAGTGTCTTTTAATTCCAAAGAGAATAATTGGATTTAAGTAGCATTGGTTTTATATAGCGTATCAAGCATAATTGTTGTCATGTAAAACCGTTGTCCTTTATTTCCAAAGAGAATAATTGGATTTAAGTAGAATTAGTTTTATATAGCATATCAAGCATAATTGTTGTCATGTAAGATAATGAAAATATATATAGCAAGCATTAGTTTTACATGATAGGAAAAGTTGTGTCTGATTATTTTAAATATCAGAAATTATATTTTAGTATGGTACACTTTATTATGGTAAATGCTTACATTTTAAATATTTCAAAATCACTTACAGTGAATCAGCATGCTAAAGTGCATTGATGCAGATTTCACCACATGCTAAAAAGCATTGATGCAAATTTCATATATAACTAATTTCTCCTTTCTTATTTTTTAGGAAGTCAGTCATAAAAATGCTGAAAATGTAGCTTAACTAAAATGGAGGCATCGAGTGCGGAATAAAGCATTTGCTGTTATAAGAGAAAAAATGGTATTCTTTTTTGAATTATTCTAATTGAATATTAAATTGTGTTATTTTATTAAGATTGTCACACTCTTGTTTGATTTGATTTAGTGTGAAATTAATGAAGATAAAAGACCACTGACTCAGGCTAAAATGTTCATTGCTACTTGGCAAAGTAGAAAAGGAAAGGAGTTGGATCAAGAAACCAAACATACAATTGTAAGTTATTGTTGTTAAGTGTTATTGGTGTAAGGAGTTATTGCCAATAAAAGAGCTTACATCTAGATTAACCATGCATTCAATGAAATTTAATTTAATTTCTTAAGATTATGGTATTTTTATTATTATGTTTTGTTTTTATTATTATGTTTTGTTCTTTGCATTTCATTCACTTCTACTATATTATTTATGTTAGATAAAGCTTCAAGACTTGATTGAAAATCATGGGAAACCTTCTTCAGAAGCTTTCGAAAGTGTATTTGGTAAACAAAAACCGGGGAGAATGCGTTGCCATGGAAGAACCACAACACCGACTCTCTTGAAAAGAAATGAAGAAATTGAAAAACTAAAAAAAGAGCATGCGAATGAGGTTAGGCAGTTTAATGATAGGATACAAGAGATGGAGGAGAAACGTCGTCAAGATAAGGAAGAAATGGAAATAAAATTGCAACTGCTTCTTAAGACCATTTTGAATCAAAACACCTCAGAGTTGAATATAGATGCTCTTGCAGCTTTGATATCAGCCCCTGCAACTGATGCTAATAGTGTCTTACGTTCTTCTACATCAACACATGCTCCAACTAATGATCAAGTAAAATTCATTTTTTTATGCTTTACATTATAAATTTAGAACTTTTGGATAATAATTTAATTTCCATTTATTTATTTTATTTTACATGTCATGAATGATAATATCAATGAAGATTTTCAGTCATTCGATGATGAAGAGACGTAGATATGGAGATGTAGATGTAGATGTTTAAATTTATTTTTATAGATTCACAATTGTATTTTGATTATGAACGATGATTGACAATATGAAATGTATTTTTTGAGTGTGAATAATGATTGACATTTGGATATATATAAGGAATTATGTTCTTTTGTTATGTTTTTTTTTTCAAAATTGAAAGATCATTTTAAATTTGTATAAATATTATAATATTAAAAATATTATGAATGATAATATTTACTATCAGGTTTAAAAATAAAATAATTTCAAATAAAAAAAATATCATTTGTTGCAACGGTTATAAAGTATTGTTGTAGTATAAAAATCGTTGCTACAGCCTTTGAAGAAAAAATTAAGAAATGGATGTACTAGAACGGTTTCAAATGAACAACAACTAGAAACCGTTGCTATACCAAATGAAATAGCCATTCCCAAAAACAATAGAAAGACAACGGTTTTCATTTGAGAACAAATTACAACCGTTTTTATTGAAAGTCGTTCCCTAAGGAAAACTAAAACAACGGTTCTCTATTATTCGTTGCAATTGGGAAAAATAACTGTTACGCAAGGATACAGGAACGCCTCAGTTTGGAACGATCTCAAAACCGTTCTGATAGTTAAAGGCAACGGATTTCTTAGTTTTTGCAACGGGCTTCCTCCGTTGTTGTAGAGCTAAAATGTTGTAGTGTCATGAACATATCATATGCATTTACTGCATGATTTGCATATTTTGCATTTTTACAGGTTATTCGGACTTCCTAACTTATTCAACTTCAGGAAATATAGCTGGTCAACGCGTTCATCGGTATCCAACAAAAATAAACCGAGTGTGAATGGCTGAACGAATGCAGACTGATCTCAATGAGCTCCGACAGATGATGGATCAGTTCATGGACATGATGACCGGTATTGCTCAGAATCAAGAGCGTCTCAGGTTGATGGTTGAGCAACCCCATGGGAATGCTAATGCTGGAACCCCGACTGAGAATGTGGATCCTAACGCTGCCCGTAACAGAGGGCCAAATCTACATGGCATTACGGCCCGTAATGAAGACACTCAGGAAGACCAATTCACTATACTGGATGCTGATATGGGTAATATGAATGAGGTCAACAATCGAAGGTATGAAGAGCTGGCAGAGAAGATTAAGGCCATGGAATGTCAGAATTCCCTGGGCATCGATGTAACCAATCTTGGGTTAGTGCCAGGAGTCAGAATCCCTCCTAAGTTCAAGGTGTCATCATTTGACAAGTACAACAACAGCATGTTCCCTAGAACTCACATTCATGCATACTTTGGAAGAATCTCGACTCACACTGATGACGAGAAACTTTGGATGTATTTCTTCCAAGATAGTCTATCTGGAGCTTCATTGAGCTGGTACATGAAGCTAAGCAGGGTCTCTATCCGATGCTGGAAAGATTTAGCTGAAGCTTTTCTTAAGCAGTATCAATACAACATTGATATGGCTCCGAACCGCACTCAGTTGCAGAACTTGTCTCAAGGACCTAAGGAAAGTTTTAAGCAGTATGCCCAGAGGTGGCGTGAGCTGGCCGCACAGGTTCAACCTCCATTGCTCGATCGAGAAATGGCTGATATGTTTATGGGCACCTTGCAAGGTGTTTACTTGGATCGTCTGGCCGCCTGCCCGTCCATTGGTTTTTCTGATATTGTCATCGCTGGAGAAAGGATAGAAAACTTTCTGAAATTGGGAAAGATTCAGGTTGCAAGCAGTGTTGGTTCTTCTGGTGCGAAGAAACCTTTTGGCAATGGCCAAAGACGAAGAGAAGGCTAGACCAATGTTGTGCATAGGGGCCAAGACAGAGTTCGGTCACAAGGTTACTACCAAACAGCTGCAGTGACTATTACGCCACAGGTTCAACCACAACCTCAAGGTCATCAATATCAAGCACAAAGACCAAATCAGGAAAGAACAAGAGCGAGAAACCGCATACTTGATCACATCCCATGCCCATATGTTGTATTGCTTCCAGAGCTGCTAAAGTTAAACATGGTCGAGCTTCGTACTATAAGAGCTCCTTCTCCTGATAATCTACCTCCAAACTTTGATGCAAATGCCAGATGTGAATTCCATTCGGGTGCCCAGGGGCACAGTATTGAGAAATGTTGGGCTTTTCAAAACAAAGTACAAGACCTAATTGACTCCAAGGCGATCAATTTTGCGCCTCACCCAAATGTACTCCAGAATCCAATGCCTAATCACAATGGAACCGGTGTCACGGTTGTTTTACCAGATGGTCCACGTTAAGCTGGAATCTTTAGGAAGCGAATAAAGCCATCAGTATTCAGATACTCTCAGCAATGGCAATTGTTTGTTTATTTTTCAAAGCATTTTCGTCCCTATTGAGGGGAACTACGTCGCTCTGATTCTTCATTGGTCATGGGTCAATGGAGATACGTAGGCAGAAGATCATCAGGTCTTTCTGAGCAACCTTATAAGACAACTTTACTCTCCAGTTCACTCTTTCCTTCAGACGTCTCGTGTCAGAGTCAGAATAAATAGAAGAAGAGGTATGATTGCCATGGTTGGGTATACGGCTGCAAAATGAAGATTACAAATCTGTGAAAGAACTATTGATCACTGAATTCATCCAAGACTGACAGGTCCAGACGGAGTCAAGCCTCCTCAACAACGGCAATATTCAGCTTCTTTACTGCATTTCCATTTGTAGTTCCTTTTATTTTCTAAACAGTTGTATACATGTATGAAAGTTGTTTGCTTTTGAATGTTATCAATAATAAAACTCACATGTTTTTCTTGAAGTAATTCATTTGTATTTACTTATAATTCTTTATATGTACATCGCAATACCAATTCTCATGCTTAAACTCTATGAGGGAGAATGACGAAGAAATAACGCAAGAATCTATAATTGCGTGCTCTCGAATAAGACCCTGTTGACGATGTACAGGATTTGTTTCAAATCCCTAAACACTGGATATATAAGGGAGATAGACCCTCGCTAACCCCCTTGAGCCTTGAAGTTGGAGTTTCTTCTCGCATGAAAAACCCTGACATGTAACCTAGGGGCAGGGTAGATGTCAGCTAGTCGGACCAACCGTTCAGGCTTTCATAAAGGAGTGTATTTGAGGATCCATTACATTCCACTATGCTAATCAAGAGGTCTAAAGACCAGAAACCACAATGGTTATCCAAATCAAGAGGTCCAGAGATTGGAAGCCACAATGGTTATCCTTCACCGACCAAATAATGAGGTAGTCACAGCCCTTGCAAAGCAATCAAGACAAACATTGTCACACGATTTGTTCAAAAAAGAAAGAAATGAAAATCCCGCTAAGTCGAAACTTGAAAACAAGCGACTTAGGCAAAAGTTAGGGCATCCTGTTGGACTTCACAATCAAAGATTCACAAGAATCAGTCCAGGCAAAAGTCAGGGATAAGCAAAATAACACAAAAGTGAAAGACGAAAAGGGTTACACAAGAAAGATCCTTAAGCAAGAACGAAGTCGTGTGGCACAGACACGAAAGACCAAGAGGTGACTGACTCCAAACAATAACCTGATTGGTGCTTGACCCGATAGCAGCAATGGTTCCTCAACCAACAGAAAACCCTTATGAAAGGTGAGCGCTTGCGAAAATTAGCTAAACATAGGAATGGAGAACATCATGAAGAGGGGTGGGAACAAATAAACTTTGAGCCTATATCCTTTGTTTCTATAACCGTGAACCAGGCCACGATACAACCCTCAAAAGTCCTAACTGAAATAGGGTTAATTTGAGAGCGTACTACCACGAGATGATGTTCCTGACTCCTATGAGTTATGCTAAAAGACCTTGTTGGTATTGCATGTGCATGCGTTCTCAATAAAACATAATGTCGCATCTTAACCAGTGATTCGCTCACAAAGGTTTGCGACACCTTTTCAAAACTTCAAGATTAACATGTGTGTTGCATTAGAATTTCCATTCTCAGAATAAAACATTTTCTACTTGCATACATCTGTTTTGCATCATAAAAGGCTCACATGTGGAAATTCAGTCCAGAAGCTTAAACTTTCCAAGTTGAGAAGTCTAAAACTTCTGAAAGATAGTCACGTCGAGGTACACTTTTCCGAGAAAGCTCCATTGAGTAAGGACTTTCCCAACCAGTCTAGGGCAATCACCTCGAGGTTCAAATCTCTCCTAGCGCAATTAGTCAGAGGCTCATGCTGGGGAAAGCCACCTGTCGCTCCCGCCAAATGATACCTGGTCAGAAGGGGTACATACGCGAACGGTCAGCGAAGGAGAGAACATGAAGATGAACTGAAAAGAGTCGCCATCTAGGCATTTTTATCCCGAAGGAAAGGTAATGTTGCATAAACCTAAAAAAGGATGGATAAGACGGTTGCGAACCAGAGAAACTGAGAAAGGGGGTTGGTTACAACCTGGGAAGGTATTAGCACCCATATTGTCCATCGTACTCGACGGGATCCACGCTTGAAAGATTTGTGTTTATAAGGGGTAGTGTCAGTGTTATCTGTGTGCAAAAGCTGGAAAAGAATACAAGTGTCAGTGCAAAAGAAGTGTGAAGTGAAATAAAGGAGTGTCAGTGTAAGGAAAGAGTGCAAAGCTCAAGACAATGAGACTTAAAGAATAATGCTGGAAGAGGGGGGGGATATACAAAGACTTTTGTTCGATAACAGTCAAGTTATGCCTATGTATCCTCTCGTGCAATGAGGAAGTCAGAACACCGTAGTTCGACTCAAAGAGACTGAAAAATAAATTGACTTGTGAACTGCTTGCTTGTCTATGCTCAAGTGTATGACATGTCTGGCTCAGGTGCTAACTGTCTTGCATTAGACGGAAGAAGCAAGTTCTCGCTTATGATTGAATGAGGTGAGAAAAGAATCCCGAAGGAGACGATTATTGTTTGGTTTTGGTATTTTCAATCTTTTATTGCTTTTGGAGTTTGTCATAAGTGAATGAGCTTAAGCCTAAACCAAGGGTTAGTAAACTCATCACATCCTCCCTCTGATTAGGGGTAATGAGAATACCTTAAGTATGAAGTAAACACCTCACACTTAATCACCATGATGTAGGATTAAGATCATTAACCTACTTGCATTTATTTAGATGTTTTTGGTATTTTTGTTGAGTGTTAAGTAATGAGTTTAAGCCATAATAAGGGATTTAATGGACTCATTACACCATCCTAATAGAAGGATAATAGATGAGAACATTTAAGCAGACGAAGATACCTCAACTTAATCCATGATTAGGAATTAACCTCATGACAAAACAAGCCTTTATTAAAGTAGATTTTAGTTAATGTTAAGATTAAGAAGTGGATTTTATGGTTTGTAAGACAACTTGAGGGGGACTTGTCCATTAACACTAGGGTTAGTCCTTCTTAACCAATTAAGGAAGAATTAGAACCCTAATGCAAGGCCCAAGTTACAAGCTTGATGTCTTAGTGGTTATTAGATGGATTGATTAAGAGATTTAAACACATTAAGGGTTTAACACTTAGGATTAAAGTTATACATTCCATCCTAAGAGAAGGATGCAGGCATAACCTTAATCACAAAGCCTTAAAACCTTAAGGGTTTAGTACCTGATTATGAGATGATGAGAGAAGACACAAAAGATGACACAAAGGTAAGACTAATGGGGGAACTAATCAAACCCTAATTGTTATCATGCTTGGGTATTCCTAGGGTTTATGAGGCTTGCAAGAGATCTTCAAGAAGAGCCACCAAGGAAGCAGCATATGAAATGAGGAGAAGCAGAAGAAACAAGTCAACTTACTTCATTTAAGAAGATAAGTTGCTTGAAGAAAGAAAGTGAAGAGGGAACATGAATGAGCAAGCTCACTCTAATACAAATACAAAATGCAGCAAGGATGCATAAGAGAGATGAGAAGAGATTGTGAGAAGTGAAGGCAAATTCACTTCTCAAAGTACTTACCACCTGAAAAGTTAGTAAAAGGAAGTGAAATGAAATGAAAATGGAATGAATGCAAGGATGCAAGCCAAAACCAGAAGCATATTTATGATGCAAATGATGTTATGAGATGATATGAAAGCATGTCAAGTGATATGAATGTTCATAAGTAATGAGGATGCAAATGAAGCATGAAAGGAGGCATGAAAGTTCATGAATGTTTATGGGATGTAATGGATGCAAATCATGGAAAATGGATGATGCAATGATCAAACATTGTTCTAATGTGTCCTAAGATGTCTTAGAAGTCACGTGGATGCAAGAAATGTCATGGAAAGTTCTTATATGAATGCTTATGCAAGATGTATGCAAAGGAAGATGAGAAATTAGGGTTTTCATGCAACATGAGATGCAAAACTTAAAAACAGAAGCAAATGACAAGATAAAAAATTGAAAATGCAATCAAAAGAACCCTAACCCCATATGATTTCATACCCCAAAGGAGGAGACCTAACTCTTAACCCTAAGGGACTTATGATTTTTCTAAGTTATCTAGGGTTTTAAGGTACCTAAAGGGAAAAAATGCCAATCAATTCAAAAAGGCATACGAAATTTATGACAAAAATAAGTTAGAAACTAAATGTCAAATGAAGATCAATGCATAAAGAATCACATTCATACCATTCTTGGTTAGGCAGAAAATAATTCTTGAAGTTAGGGTTCTAAAATATGAATTTTATGAACCCTAAATTCAAGAAAATTGTCAAAAATGGTTCAAAACCAAAAAGAAATTTGTATGGATAGTATGAAAATGTCTCTAAATGTTTAAAGATGCAATATGAATTTTTTGGGATTTTTTAGAAACCTAAATGATATTTTAATTAATTAATTTTCATTAATTAATTAAAATAAACATTTAAATGTCTAAAAAATGATTTTTAAATGCAAAAAATAAAAATAAAAATATTTTTGGGTTGAGAAAATTATTTGGAATGAAAATACAGAATAAAATATTTTTTTGGAATTTTCTTGCTATTTTAAATAAAATGTACAAAATAAATAAGAAAATATGAAATAAAAATTAAAATAAGCTAAAGTATGCAAAGGGAATGGCTGAGATTGATTCTGGGTTTATGGGGGTTGACTGCGCACCAGATCCAAAGGCCCACATTCAAACTTAACTAATCCTATTTAATTAATTATTTAATCACTAATTAACACTAATGACAAGATCTGGTCCACACAAACACGTGCGGGAAGGGAGATCCAATGGTCCACGTTCAAAGTTTGCCCTAACCCTAATTAAGTCACTAATCACTTTCAGGTGGCCGGAGAAGACTTCCGGTCATCTTCTCCAGCCAGACCCTCACCTGAAAATTGCTAACTTCTTCCCTATGTACTTTCTGGAGCTCTAAAGCTCCAGATTCACTCCTTTCACTCTCCTAAGATCAAATCCACCCTCAAACCTCATTTCTTTTCACTCAATCTCATGATTCGAAGAAAAACATAAACATGGCAAAAATTTCAGACAAGCAATACATTCTCATTTCTCAACCATTTTCAATAATTCCAAGTTCAGTGTGATCAATGAAGCATGATTAATCATTTTGTAACATAAAAGAGAAGTTCTGGAAAAATTAATTCGAATGGCTACCTGAGATGGAGCTTTCAACCCTCGAGCTTTCTGGCCACTTCCTTGGTGCAAAAAGCCTCTAATGACCTTCCTGAAGAGTTTGCAATGCTTGGAAAGCTTTGAGGATGGCTGGTTTGTGAGCTTGCACCTCAACTGGCAGTAAATCGTATCTTGCTTATGGTGTGTTCTTGGCTGTTTTGATGGGTGGTTTTGGGTCAGTGAATGATTTAAGAATGAATGGTGGTGTTTGTTTGAAGATTGAGTGGCTGAGTTGGGAGTTTCGAAGGCTTTTGCAAGAGGGAGAGGTTTTTGTGAACTTGGGCAATCTGAGGTTTCAAGCTGGCTTGTTGTGTGCTATCACCAGCATTTGGTCCACATATCAAGTTGTGATAGGTCTGTGGAGTGGTTGTGCCCTATGGTGATTGGTATGGGCTTCTTGCAAAAAAGTCAAAAGTTTTTGTCCTTGAGGTATGGGCTGGTTCAGAGGTGGTACAATGGGGTGTCTGATTCAGCAAGGATTAAGGAGGTCCATGGAATTCATCTTGAGGCAATTCAGCATGTGAGAAATAAGTTATGGGGTGTTTTGCAATTTGGAGAAAGTTTGGCCCCTTTGAGATTTCTTCATGGGCAAGGCATGGAAACTTGAGATTCTTTGGGAAATTCTGAGTTTTAGAAATTGCACAATGTTTGTATGATTCTTAGAAGTGTGTTTGAAGTCATAACATAGCTTGGCAAGAGGTTTTGCAAAAATCCCTCTTTGGTGCATTCTTGAAAATTATGTGATTTTCGCCAACTTTGACAAGCCATAACTTGAGTTCCACAATGAATTAGAACTTGTTCTTGTACTTTTTGAAGAGGGAATGATACAATCTATAACTTTCATGACCAACAATTTTTCATTTGAAGCATTTTTGGTTGAGAAAGAGGAGGTTGGAAAACTTTCCCAAAATGGAAAGTTTACATTACAAGTCATTTCCATTTTTGGCAACTTTTGGTTTAGCTCACTTTTCTTCAAATTTGTGAACTTCTAAACACTTCAATGATCAAATAAAGATCATATAACTTTAATTTGATGAAAAATCCATTTTGGTTCCATGTTGGGGGGCCTCAGATGCCCTGATTTTGCTCTGACTTGCTCAAGAAGTTACCCAGTGATCAGATGACTTCCACAATGAATTTCTTCATCAAACTTGGTATGCATGATCCTTATAACATATTGAGACCCATAAAAACAAGAATGACCAAACAATTTGGAGTTATGGCCTCTGAAACCAAAACCCTAATTTCAGGTCATCTGTGCAGTGAAACCATAGCTCTGCTTCCATGCTTTGCCATCTCTTGTGATTTTTTGGCTTCCTTGATATTTGGAGGATAAAATATGATGATTGAACATACATGGACCCTCTTGAGATGATTGATGACACTTGGAGTGGCTCAGAAGGATCTTGGATTGCTCAGATCACAAACCCTAAATGCAGATGAACTTGAACCAATGCAGTGAAGCAAAAATGCAACATGATATGTTATGATTAAACTAATGCAAATATGAAAGATCACAAGCCATGGTGTGAACTTAGTGAGGGAAAATTTGGGGTGTTTACACCACCCCAATCGCACGAGGATTCATTCTTTCCCGAAGACAGATAATCGGAAGTTCAGAATACCTGGGCCATTATACTCCTAAAGAGTTTAAAGACACCAAGTCTTTTGTAAAATCCTCTTAAGGTAAAGCCCGAATCAAAGCAAATGATCCCTGGCACGAGACTACTTGAAATCTTTCCTCCTCAACAGGACGCGGTTCAGTTTTGTTATCCCCAACAGACACATGGAAATTATCCCCAGTAAAGTCGTCAAACTTTTCTTCAGCAGTTTCCTTGATCTTATTTCCCAGCAGATCTCAAACCAAATCCTGCTCTTTCCCAACAGAGCAATAAGGATCATCCCTAGCAAGAGTCGTCTTCCCGTAGTGAAGCACTTCTTACAAGAATCCAAAAATTCCCGACAGTTAGCTGAACGGTTCCCTTCCCCACATAGGTTTGGAAATTTTAGGTAGACAAGAGAGTTCTCCTCATCAGAGCCTTGACAGGTCTTCCCCCAGCTAAGTCGAAAAGTTGTCGACCACACGCGAAATCCTAGGGATGAGATTCAATCCCTAGCAGTTGAGGCATCCCCTAGCAGGGCCTTCATATCTAAAGTCCAATTTATTTTTGGCAAAGGTAATAAGTCGAGACAGGCTAGTCAAACTCTTCTCCAATAGAAATATCGGCAATCATCTGTATACCCCACATAGTCAGCAAGGATTTGTTATTTCCGTGTCAGGAATTCCCTTTGTACCTATCCCCCAGTGTCAGGGGGCATTATGTCATGCAGTTCAACGTATGCGTGCTCAATCCAAGGTTTATATCCAAAGTCCACCCGTAGCGTGGAAATTTATCCAAAGTCCACCCGCAGTGTGGCAATTTATCCAAAGTCCAACCGCAGATTGGCCAAAGTCCATCCTCCGGGTGGAAAATTCTTAAAGTCCAGCCGCAGACTGGCCAAAGTCCATCCTCTGGGTGACAAATTCTTAAACTCTCTCGTAGCGAGCAACGGCCCCCGTAGTGTGGCAAAACATGGAAGTCTCCCGTAGTGAGCAGAAGTCTCCTGTAGTGAGTCAAAGTCTCCCGTAGCGAGCAGCAACCCCCATAGTGTGGCAAAACATTGAAGTCTCCTGTAGTGAGCCAAAGTCTCCGTAGCGAGCAGCAGCCCCCGTTGTGTGGCAAGAAATTCAAGTCCCCCGTAGTGTGGCAAAAGTCTCCCGAAGCGAGCAGAAGTCTCTTGTAGTGAGCCAAAGTCTCCCGTAGCGAGCAGCAGCCCCCCGTAGTGTGGCAAAACATTGAAGTCTCCCGTAACGAGCAGAAGTCTCCCGTAGTGAGCCAAAGTCTCCCGTAGCGAGCAGCAGCCCCCGTAGTGTGGCAAAACATTGAAGTCTCCCGTAGTGAGCAAAAGTCTCCTGTAGTGAGCCAAAGTCTCTCGTAGCGAGCAATGTGCCCCCGTAGTGTGGCAAAGTTTCTGAAAGTCTCCCGTAGCGAGCAATGTGCCCCCGTAGCATGGAGAGTTTTCAAAGTCTCCCGTAGCTGAGCAATATGTCCCTGTAGTGTGGCAAATTTTACAAATTCTCCCGTAGTTGAGCAATGTGCCCCCGTATTGTGGCGAATTTTCAAAGTCTCCCGTAGCTGAGCAATGTGCCCCCGTATTGTGGCGAATTTTCTAGAAGTCTCCCGTAGCTGAGCAATGTGCCCCCGTAGTGTGGCAAATTTTCTAGAAGTCTCCCGTAGCGAGCAGAAGTCCCCCGTAGCGGGCAAAGTATCCCCGCAGAGTGAGCAAAAGTCCGTCCTCATGGTGACAAGGTATCAAAAGTATCCCGTAGCGAGAAGTGGCCCCCATAGAGTGGCAAAGTATTGAGGTCCCTCGTAGTGTGGAAAAGCATTCAGAAGACCACCCGTTGTGTGGCATGTCATTAATAGCCCAGCAAAAGTCCACCCGTAGCGTGGCAAATCAACAATCTCCCAGTGTTATTCCAAAACATTCACCAATTCACTACTCTTCACATCCGAGTTCTCCACAAGCAGAGTTCAGATGGTTGGGTTTATTTCCCTTTTCTCTTCCACCGAGTGCAAATTTTCTGGTTGTTTTTAGTATTCAATCCCTGCATACTTCAAACGTCTGAAAGCGACTGCTATCATCCATTCAAGTCTACAATGATTGAATAGGGGCAGCTGTAACACCCCAAAATTTACGCTTCATTCTTGCATCATTCTGCATATCATTGCATCGCATTTGGAAAAAATAAATAAATAAATCATCATCCTTTGCATACGCATGAGGTGTGTGGTCGATCGAGGCTTGCCAAACATTGGAGTTCAAGAGAAAAATAATATACCAAAAATAATCCAAATCACTTCCAAGCTAATCAACCAAAAGGGATATTTCACCTTTCCCTCCCTTTTCTTTCCACTTTTCCTTCCACTTTCCTTTTTCACCAAAGCTTTTTGAAGAAGCTCTTCAAGTTTCACATTGAAACTTGAAGATCTTGAAGCTTAACCTCCAACCTCCATTGATTGTGGATTGTAGAAGAAGAAGCTAGTGATTTTTGTGAGGATTTCGGCTTATCGGAAGTGCACGAAGATTCAAGCATCAAGAACGCATTTATTTTGCGGATTCGCGATTTTCTTGGTTTTCTCTTCGATCAAGCTCTGATTCTTGCAACATCCACCGAAGCACTTCTCCGCTTCGTAGGTTGGTGATCTAAATCACTTCTCCTTTAAGTTATTCTCTTCATCTCGCCATTTCGGCATTCTTTAATTGCTTTTCGTTTTGCTTGCGATTGATTATGTTTTTGTTATGTGTTGCTTGCGATTTGTGATTTTTATTGTATTAGAAGTTAAGGTGTAGCTAGTTATAGGATCTAGCATGTGTAAATAAGCCCTAATTAAGTAGAAATTCGTGTTAGCATGTTCCTAGGTATGTTAGGGATCATTAGAAGTGAGTTTGTGGCCAAAAGCACTTATTTCTTAACTTTTTTCACATTCTGGATCAGGGTTAACCGGTTAACCAGGTTAACCATTTGGTTAACCGGTTAACGCATGCGTTTTAGCCACAAATTATTGTTGTTTTAGGTCCGTTAACCGGTTAACCATTTGGTTAACCGGTTAACGCTGTTAGAATTTGGAAATTTTGCTTATTTGATAGCTTAGTCCTTGTTTCTAGTGCCTCCAATGTTCATACATGTTTAGGTATTAATTTTAGGGAATTTTTCTAGGTTGGTTTCGACATCTCATTCCCCCATTTCGAGTTGTTTCGACGTGTTTCCGTTCATATTGCGTATTATGTGTTTTTGTGTTCCTTTGTGTAACACGGTGGGAGAACTGACTTTAGTTAAATGTTGCGGATAACAAGAGTCGCCACCGACTTTTATTTTATCCAAAGGAAAGGGCATAAAAGAACAGGAAAGACCTTAAAAGATTTTTGGGTTCGGGGGGTAGGTTATGTAAAGGGAAGGTGTTAGCACCCTTTACATCCATGGTTATCCATGGGCTCTTAGTTACTTAGCTCACTTTAAAATGTTTTGAGAAGTGTAGTGTGTGATTAAAAAATTTCTTAAGTACTTTATAATGACCCTTGTACGGATATATATAAAGACTTTGTTTTGAAAATTGTTTAAAATGTAAAGTGTAATGAAGTAATTTGATGAAAAAAGTGAGCAAGTGCTTAAGAGGAACCTACCCTAAGTTAAATCTTTACTGTTCTTAAATGTTCTTTCAATGGTAAGACTATCCCTATTATTAAGGAATAGGTAGTCATTACCTTGGATGTATTAAGGGACAAACGTAGGGTCATCGTATGGTCATAGAAAGCAACGTTTAGGGGTGTCTTTAGCAATTCGTAGGGACTATCATCATTTATTCGAAGGGACAAGATCATTATTCCGTAGGCAACCTCGAAGGGACTTGATCTTTTAAACTGTAGGGACTTGATGATTTTTATGAAGGGACTTTGCTTAAGACACCCCTATATTCGAGGGACTTGACCATGTTTAAGGCAACTGAGAGAGGTAACTTAGGAAGTGCAAGATGGCGATCAAAGATCGACTTACGTGTGTGAGTGTTTATATTCAGGTATTTATCTTATTTTAATTATCTAAGTTCAATTTAATTACATATAAGTTATACACACCCTAAGGTTACTAACCATATAGTAAAACATTTACAAAGAAAATAAAGACGGAAAAATAAATCTATAAGCTATTACAAGGCTTTGGCAGATACATAATAGTAGGATAAAAATAAATTATAAAGCAAGAATAATAGATATAATAAAATAATAAATAAGCAATAATAATAATAATAATAATGAAGCAAAAATAATAAAGCAATATTAACAATAAATCAATAATAATAATAACAATAATAAAGTAATTATAATAATAATAAAGTTAAAATAAATTAAAGAAATAACAATTAAACATTTAATTTAAAAAGAAAAAGTTTAAGTTAGACAAGTTAGATTTTAGAAGTTATTAGAATTAGTATAAAAAAAAGAAATTAAGTTTAGAGAAAAACAATTAAAGATTATTAAGAAGACTTTTAATTATTTACATTATATGATTATTACTATTATAGTACAATTAAGAAAATAATATTAATATACAAAACATAAAGTAAAAGAATTATTAAAATTAAAATAATATTTACAAATTAAATATTATAGAAAACTATTAAATTATTAAGTTAGTAGGATATTTATAAATTATATACAATATTTTAGAATCATAATTATTTAATTATAAAAAAAAAAGTCAATTAGATTTTATTTACAATTGTATAAAAGAATGACAAAAAATTTAGAAGTTAAAAGAAGAATTAGAAAATTTGATTATTTGATTATTTACTTACAAAATATAATTATGATAAAAATTATATACAAAATACTATTATTATTATAAGAAAAAGTTTATTGATTAATTAGTCTTTTTTTTTTAGTTAATGATCTAAGTCCATATTGATTTTCATTCAGTTCTTGGCACGCCCTAAATTACTAACCACGCAGGGAAAAATAAAAATAAATAAAGGCAGAAATTTAAAGGCAGAAAATAAAAATTCCTACACTATTACATGGCTGAGGCAGTTACATAATTATATGACGAAAAGTAAAACTGAAAATATTACAAGTTAAAACTTAAAATATTACAAGGGCGAAGCAATTACAGTGTATGAATAACATAAACATGAGCAAAAATAAGAAATAATAACAGGGTTGTTAAGGTTTGTGGAAATGTTTATGGTTTAAAGGAAATAACACGGTTAAAGTTTTAGGTTTGAAATTTAGAGTTTGTGGCGGAATTGTCAAGGTTTAGGAAAAAAATCAAGGTAGTTAGTTATTTGTACAGATTTAAATATATAACATAAAAGAAAATGGAAAAAACGAAAACGACGTTGCTAACGCAAAAAATGCGATCATCGCAATTGGATCAGATCAACATAAGTGTCACGCCTCATACACATAAAATGTGCGAACAGCGTATCGACACGATCCGAACTGAACATAATCAAATAATTATAAAAAAAATTAGAATTAACAATATTAAAACAAAACTGTAAAAAAAAATAAAATAAAAACTTTATATATATATAACGATTATGCAGCCAATTCTATATATGTATACATAAAAACTACGTTTTACATTCTTTGTTACCTGTGATGTATTAACAAAATAAAATATAATAAGAGCAACAAATATATATATTAACAAAAGCAACGTTAGTTAGGATATTAACAAAGTGTAACAAAAGCAACAAATATATATATTAACAAATATATATGTATATATAAAACATATGAATGTTATAGGAATTTATATATATATTACGTACCAATCAAAGTGTAATTGGAAAGTAAAGCTGTTGCAGGAATGTTTTTTTCCTCTCTTTTCCGTCTTTCTCCGGTCTCCTCTTAACAGCAATAACACGTTAGGTATATATAGGGACCAATTAGGGTTAATGAAAATGGGCCTAAATATTTATTTTGGAATCCAATAAAATATTAATATAAATAATTAAATAAAGTTTAATAAAAAATAGTTAAAACTAAAATAAAAACTAATTAACCTATTTATTTATTCTAGACCCAATAAAATATTAATTTAAAAAACAAATAAAGTTTTAATAATTAAATTAGTTAAAATAAAATAAAAAACTAATAATCCTATTTATTTATTCTAGACCCAATAAAATATTAATTTAAAAAACAAATAAAGTTTTAATAATTAAATTAGTTAAAATAAAATAAAAAACTAATAATCCTATTTATTTATTCTAGACCCAATATAAAAATAAATAGACTCAAAAAAATAAAATTTGGGCACCAAAATGCTCGAAAAAATAAAATGAATACGTCAAAATAATCAGCGCGAAATAAATGACTTGGAAAAATACAGCGTTTGGTCGGATTTTGAAATAAAAATTATGACCGTTTAAACTGCTCAGACTGATCAACATATGACCAAAAATAGTCGTAAAAATATTTTTAGCATGTAAAATTAAACCACGTGCACCGCAAATTAATGTTACCGACATTTGCAAACTTAAACTTGACATTTTTTCGTCGACTAATTTTAGGCATAGTTAAAAAGTTAATTTGACCAGTCTGTTTGTAAATTCCGAGAAATTATTCCGGCTAATATTAAGACAGAAAAAGAAATGTTATGCTATGATGATGATGCAAATGAATGTGAAACAAAAAAATTGGTTAGAGTTAAAAAAATAGAGGGCAAATTTTGGGGTGCAACAACTGCCCCTGTTCAATTTTCTGAAACCTGAGGGGTTAGATTGGTATATGTGCCATTCGTGACCTGGAAGGTTGAAGGGGATTGAACACAAAAGCCCAAAAATTTGCCCTCACCAGTACATAGAATAATACTGATGTTTAGTTGTATATGCTTGAGTGGGCTTAAAGATGCCACTTGGAGGAACTGGAGATGGGCTTAGAGATGCCATTCGGAGAAAAGTTCTTCAGATATATTTCTTTGAGAGGAAAGCAATGCCAAATATGAAGATCTAGCCTTTGGGTGGATAAACAACGGCCCCAAGTAACAATACGGATTTTGAGAAGATAAACGACGTCTCAAGATAGCCCTCGGGAAGATAAACGACGTCCCAAGATAATGAGATAACCTTTGGGTAGATAAACAACGGCCCAAGGTAACAGTATGACTTTTGAGAAGATAAACGACGTCTCAAGATAGCCTTCGGGAAGATAAACGACGTCCCAAGATAATGAGATAACCTTTGGGAAGATAAACAACGGTCCAAGGTAACAATATGGCTTTTGAGAAGATAAACGACGTCTCAAGATAGCCTTCGGGAAGATAAACAACGTCCCAAGATAATGAGATAACCTTTGGGAAGATAAACAACGGCCCAAGGTAACAATATGGATTTTGATAAGATAAACGACGTCTCAAGACAGCCTTCGGGAAGATAAACGACGTCCCAAGATAATGAGATAACCTTTGGGAAGATAAACAACGGCCCAAGGTACCAATATGGCTTTTGAGAAGATAAACGACGTCTTAAGATAGCCTTCGGGAAGATAAACGACGTCCCAAGATAATGAGATAACCTTTGGGAAGATAAACAACGGCCCAAGGTAACAATATGGCTTTTGAGAAGATAAACGACGTCTCAAGACAGCCTTCGGGAAGATAAACGACGTCCCAAGATAATGAGATAACCTTTGGGAAGATAAACAACGGCCCAAGGTACCAATATGGCTTTTGAGAAGATAAACGACGTCTCAAGATAGCCTTCGGGAAGATAAACGACGTCCCAAGATAATGAGATAACCTTTGGGTAGATAAACAACGGCCCAAGGTAACAAGTTGTTGATGAAGTTTGTCTGTTGGAGAGTTAATCTGAAAAACAAGATTAGTTCGATGCAAATATCATGATGTATATAACATTCTGCAAGATAATATTAGTTTATGCATTATGTATGCATGTATAGTATGATGCACTTAAGTAATGTATTATGTATTTATGGATATATATATGTTATGGTATGATGTAAATGATGTATGTATGCATCATGCAGCTTGAAGCGTCTGGATATCTTCGTATAACAACTGCTGGCCAGGGAAAATAAATCCCGATTTGTAGCTGAAGAATATGAGGAACTCGTTCCCGCCTCGTTTGATAATATAATGAAGAATATGAGGAACTCGTTCCTGTCTCGTTTGGTAGTATAGTATTCATAACCTCTCGTCTTCGTTCGTCGTACTCCTATTGAAAGAATAAATTCCCGACTATCCGTCTGAGGATAAAAGAGATGGATATAAATTCCAGGGGAGATGTGACTCGAAGTATTTATGAAGATGGATTTGTCCTACTGGGGGACTTGTAGCTGTCTGGTGGGGATGAACCGGCGAAGCTTCGTTGAATTCCTTCCCTTGTTCGTCCTTAGTAAATACTATTACTGCATTTTCATGCATTTCTGGTAAATATCAATCATATTAAGCATTTTATGCATTTCTGGTAAACATCAATCATATTCAAAAGCATACATACATTCAAACACAACCAATGGACGTTTCGCTTATGTAAATAGGGTAAAAGTAAATCTGGATTCAAAGATGGAATTTTATTTATATCACAAAATGACCTATACATAGGCAAGTTTGTACAAGGAGACAGAAATCCTAGTAAGAGGAATTCGTCGTAAAACTTTACAAAACAAAGAAAATCAGCTATGTGAGAAATAATCCTATTAAGTTTCAATTATACTATTGCCATTATCTTCAAGTATCTCATCTTCTGCTGTTGAGACGGAAACGATTGGATTGAGCTTTATCTGTTCGAGCTTGATTAAGTAGCACAACTGGTTGTAGTTACATGGGTGATCCAAACGAGACATAGTCATACGCTTTAATCCCTAACTTTTTCCTGGATTGCCCTTTCAGGTTTTCAATCCACCGGGATACCCTTTTTTGCCCAAGCCGCCTTTTCAGGTTTTCGACTTGCCGGGTGTACATTTTTTATATATATCCCTAATTTTTGCCCGAACCCTTTTGGTTCGCCGGGATGCCCTTATTTTTGCCTAGGCCAGTCAACCTAGCGGGTCTCTTTTTATGCGTAGTATTTTTTAACTATGTCTGCGTTTACAGGCTGTGGGAAGTCTTTACCATCCATAGTAGTAAGTATCATGGCACCTCCTGAGAATACTGTTTTGACCATAAATGGCCCTTCATATGTAGGAGTCCACTTACCCCTAGCATCACCCTGTGGTAATATGATACGCTTGATTACCAAGTCACCAGCCTGATATACCTTTGGCTTAACCTTCTTATTAAAAGCTTTGATCATCCGTTTCTGGTACATCTGGCCATGACAAACTGCTGCTAACCTCTTCTCATCAATCAAATTTATCTGGTCAAGTCGAGTCTGAATCCACTCATCTTCATCCAAGCCTGCATCCTTCATGATTCTTAAGGAGGGGATCTGAACTTCAATGGGCAGAACTGCTTCCATACCATAGACTAAGGAGAATGGAGTTGTCCCTGTTGAAGTACGTATTGTAGTACGATAACCATGAAGAGCAAATGGTAACATCTCATGCCAATCCTTGTAAGTAACAATCATCTTCTGTATAATCTTCTTAATGTTCTTATTAGCAGCTTCAACTGCCCCATTCATCTTTGGACGATACGGAGAAGAGTTGTGATGCTTAATCTTGAACTGCGTGCAGAGATCAGTAATCATAGTGTTGTTCAGATTAGAGCCATTGTCAGTAATAATCCTTTCAGGGATGCCATACCTACATATGAGATTATTCTTAATGAATCGAGCCACAACATTCTTAGTAACAGATGCAAATGAAGCTGCCTCTACCCACTTAGTAAAGTAATCAATAGCAACCAGGATGAAACGATGCCCATTAGAAGCAGTTGGCTTGATCTCACCAATCATATCAATGCCCCACATGGCAAAAGGCCAAGGAGCAGTCAACACATTCAATGGTGATGGAGGTATATGTACTTTATCAGCATAGATTTGACACTTATGACATGTTCTGGAATGTTGATAGCATTCAGCTTCCATGGTAGACCAATAGTAACCTGCTCTCAATATCTTCTTTGCCATAGTATGACCACTAGAATGAGTGTCAAAGATACCATCATGCATATCTTCCATAATCTCAGTTGCTTCCTTCTTATCCACACAACGAAGCAAAGTGGAATCATGATTGCGCTTGTACAAAATCCCATTACTCAAAAAGAACTTAGCAGAAAACCTTCTCAGAAACTTCTTATCTTTGACAGATGCCCCTTCAGGGAACTCCCGGGCTACAAGATATCTTTTCACTTCATAGAACCAAGGCTTCTCCTCTGCTTCTTCAGTGTCAATCTCATTGCAGTATGCAGGCTTCTCAAATCTATCAATAGTAATCTTGGGAGCTTCATCATTCCAGCTAATCTCAAACATAGATGCCATGGTGGCTAGTGCATCTGCCAACTGATTTTCTCTTCGTGGAATATGTCCAAAGGTAATTTCTTTGAAATAGGGGATCAAAGACAACACATGTTCTCTGTAAGGAATGAGGTTATCATGCTTGGTATCCCAATCTCCTTTGATCTGACTTACTACCAGTGTTGAATCTCCATATAGGTCAAGGAACTGAATCTTCATATCAATGGCAGTTTTGATACCCAGGATACATGCCTCATACTCAGCCATGTTATTGGTATAATAGAAACAAAGTCTTGCAGTAATCGGGGTATGACAACCTTCAGGGGAACTGATCACAACACCAACACCATTACCAAGTGCATTAGAAGCTCCATTAAAAACCATAGTCCATCGGGATCCTTGTTCAGGTCCGTCATATTGTCCAGGTTCTTTGGTAATAATCATAATGTCCTCATCAGGGAACTCAAAACTCATTGACTGATAATCATCCACTGCTTGATGAGCCAAATGATCAGCTACAACACTTCCTTTAATGGCCTTCTGATTAGTATACTGTATGTCATATTCTGTCAAGATCATTTGCCATCTTGCTATTCTTCCGGAGAGAGCAGGTTTCTCGAATATGTACTTGATTGGATCCATCTTCGAAATCAACAAGGTAGTATGAGTCAACATATACTGTCTTAGTCAGCGAGCAGCCCATGCCAAAGCGCAACAAGTTTTTTCGAGCAGTGAGTATCTTGTTTCACAGTCGGTAAAATTTTTGCTAAGGTAGTATATTGCCTGCTCTTTTCGACCAGACTCGTCATGTTGCCCCAATACACACCCCATTGAGTTGTCTAACACTGTTAAGTACATAATCAAGGGTCTTCCATCAACTGGTGGCATCAAAACTGGAGGTTCTAGCAGATATTTCTTGATTTCATCAAAGGCAGTCTGGCATTCATCATTCCATTCCATCACCTGATCTTTCTTCAACAACTTGAAGATTGGCTCACAGGTGGCAGTTAATTGGGAAATAAATCTTGCAATGTAATTCAATCGTCCCAAGAAACCTCTGACTTCCTTCTCAGTACGGGGAGCTGGCATCTCTTGTATCGCTTTCACTTTCGCAGGGTCTACTTCAATACCTTTTCCACTGACAATGAAACCCAGGAGTTTACCAGATCTAACTCCAAAGGTACACATGTTTGGGTTCAATCTCCACTTGTATTTCTTCAATCTCTCAAACAACTTATGCAGATGATCAAGATGTTGCTCTTCATTCTAGGACCTGGCTATCATATCATCCATATACACCTCTATCTCGTGATGAATCATATCATGAAACAAAGCCACCATAGCATGCTGATATGTTGCCCCTGCATTCTTCAAACTAAATGGCATCACTTTATAGCAAAAGGTGCCCCACTGTGTAACAAATGTTGTCTTCTCCATATCTTCAGGTGCCATCTTGATTTGATTGTAACCAGAGAAACCATCCATGAAATAGAATATTTTATGTTGAGCAGTGTTGTCTACCAGAACATCAATATGAGGAAGTGGAAAGTCATCTTTGGGGCTGGCCTTGTTCAAATCCCTGTAGTCTACACACATACGTACCTTACCATCTTTCTTAGGTACCGGCACCACATTTGCAACCCACTGAGGATAAGAAGTCACAACTAAGAACCCTGCATCAAACTGTTTCATTACCTCTGCTTTGATCTTCTCTGACATTTCAGGACGCATGCGACGAACCTTCTGCTTCTTTGGACGACAATCTTCTTTTACCGGTAAACGGTGAACCACAATGTCTGTATCCAACCCTGGCATATCTTCGTAGGACCAAGCAAAGATCTCCACATAGTCATGTAACATCTGAATCAATCTGCTCTTGACACTATCCTCTAATTCAGCCCCTATCTTGACTTCTTTCCTGTTTTCTTCAGTTCCTAAATTCACAACTTCGATCGGCTCTTCATGTGGCTGCATAGCTTTCTCTTCTTGTTGTAACAACCTAGCAAGCTCTACAGGTACTTCACAATCGTCCTCATTTCCATCTTCAGCTTGATAGATCGGATTCTCGAAATTATAATTGGCAATAGTAGAACTGTTATCAACAGGATCCAGAGTGGATAAGGATCTGCATTTTAGTGATGTGGGTGTGTGTAAGAACACATAGCTGATAAAACAAGAATAAAAATAAAAGAAAAACAAGGAACACAATATTTACGAAAACGAAACGTCCACTGATTTTTATTGAATGAAGTATGCAAATGAATGACATCCCGAAACAAGCATACCATTGTGCCCCGGGTAAGGCACAAGGCTTAAAAGTTTAATTGTTCAAAAATTACAAACTTTAAAAGTAACAACACAGTAATAGTATTTACTCCTGACTAAAGGAGATTGGAATAACATCTTCAGCCTTCCAGTTATTGAGCCCATCACTCACAGTAGGGAAAATCCAAGCATCCAAGTTGTAGTCTTCATCATAGTCACCCACATCATTGATCTAATCCTTCATAATCCCTTGACTGGTGATACGAACAGCACAAGCACGACGAACAACCTTCTGGGACTCTGCAGTGAAACCCAAACCAAATTTGTCAGACTTGTAAGGAATGTCAGGAAGCTGACCCCAAATAGTACAACCACCTTCATCCACCATAGCTCTAGCATCTTTAAGGGAAGCCATTGTAGGAGGTACTCTGGTGACCACATGAACTTTCTTGACAACAGGAGGAGCTTCATAATTATTAACAACCCAAGGAACTACTTCAAACATCTGGCATGGAGTTTCAACATATTCACCTTACACTTCAAGATATTTAAATGTGTTCACATGGCTAATCATATATCCTTCCTCTCCGTAAACAGTGACAACTTTTCCTTCTACTGGATATCTCAGCTTCTGATGTAAGGTTGAGGTTACAACACCTGCCCCATGGATCCAGGGACGCCCAGGCAAACAAGAATACGAAGGACGAATATCCATTACATAAAAGGTAGCATTGAAGACCTGAGAACCCACTTTGATTGGGAGATCAATTTCCCCATGCACCACTCTTCTTGAGCCATCAAAAGCCTTTACCACTATATTACTGGGCCTCAACACAGCATCTTCAGGACTAAGCTTATTCAGAACTTCTTTTGGCAACACATTCAGCAAGGAACCAATGTCTATTAATACATGTGACAGGGTAGTGCCCCTACATTCAATAGAGATATGTAGAGCCCTGTTATGATCCCTCTTGGCAGGAGTCAAATCAGCATCGGAGAAACCTAACCCATTATCATAGGTCAAGTGTGCAACACAATTTTCAAACTGGTCTACAGAAATCTCATTTGGTACGTGAGCAGTCTTCAGGAATTTAATCAAGGCCTTGGCATGAGCCTCAGAACACAACAATAAAGACAACATAGAAATCTTGGAGGGAGTATGCCCCAATTGATCAACAACATCATAATCACTCTTGCGAATGATCTTCAGTACTTCTTCCATCTGCTTAGAAAGATCATCAGCAGCTGGCACATCAGTTTGTATAGGTTCAATAACAGGACCTTTGCCCCGAGCATCAGCAGTAGAGGTAGTAGTTGGAGTAACTGTATTCTTGGAGGTAACTGGAGGAGAGAAAACTCTTCCACTTCGCGTGATCTTACTAGATCCAGCAATATTATCAACATTCAGATTTTCACCAACAACAGGTGCATCAGCCAAGGATTCCTGCTTAACACCATGAATATAAACATCGGACCCATAATGCCAAGGCACAACTTTATCATAAGTATATGGAATAGGACCAGGAGTGGTAATGATCATAGGATCCACTCTAGCTTCAGCAACAATCTTCACAGGGCCTTCAGCAGTAATCTTAATTGGACCCTTATGAGTGATTTTGACAGGGCCTTTGGAAGTAATCCTCACCGACACTTTATCAACCATATCCACCTCTTCAACCTTCGCACCTTTAGTTATATGCTCAACCATGCTCTCCACAGAAGGTGGTGTCCTCTCAAACAATATTGTGTAATTGTCCATGAGGCGTTGAATTTCGTCCTTCAATCTCCAACAACTATCCGGTTTATAAGCACAATAGACACAATCTTCATGACAACCTGGAAAGAACCCAGCTTGTACCAACTTTTTCTTGATAACAGATAATGGTGTAGTCACGTCTGCAACTGAGGAAATATGTGAAACTTCATCAATGGCATTAACAGTCTTTTCATGATTTGGCATGGGAGCAGTAATCACATTTGGAGTACCCGGAGGGTCGAACTCAATTTCTCCAGCATCAATCATATCCTGAATCTTATTCTTCAATACCCATCAACTATTGGTATCATGTCCCTGACAATTTGAATGATATGCACATTGTGCATTAGGATTATACCTGGGAGAGGTAACATTAGGATTCTGAGGAGGGTCCCTCAAAGTGATAAGTTCACCCTTCAACAAGTGTTGCAAGTCTTGGGCCAGTGACATGTTGATCTTAGTGAACTGCCTTCTAGGCCTCTGTTGATTGCCCTGGGGTGGCTCTGGTGTTGCAGGAGTTGGATTGTAGATATGAACTGCACTCACAGACTGATGCCTCCTATTACGATCAGGTTGACCATAAACAACATTTAACTCTTTCTTCCCACTAGGGGGATTCTTTGTAGTACTGGATGAAGAAACACCCACTTGGATCTTGCCACTCCTTATACCACTTTCTACGTGTTCTCCTGTCATTATCAACTCAGTGAAGCCAGATGACGAGCTTCCAATGAGATGACTATAAAAAGGACCATTCAACGTACACATGAACATATCCACTAACTCCCGGTCAGTTAGAGAGGGTTGTACTCTTCCAGCCAAATCTATCCACTTCTGAGCATACTCCTTGAAGTTTTCTTTAGCACCCATAGACATGCTCTGTAGTTGCATGCGAGTAGGGGCTAGATCAACATTGTATTGATATTGCTTATAAAAGGCTTCAGCAAGATCATTCCAATCACGGATGTTGACACTCTCCAACTGATAGTACCATTCCAATTGAGCTCCAGACAAGCTTTCTTGGAAGAAATGGATCCACAACTTTTTATCAGCAGTATGGGGTTGGATCCTCCGGACATAGGACCTCAGATGCAGCTTGGGAAAAGAGACACCATCATACACTACAAAAGCAGGAACTTTAAACCCAATGGGTATAACCACCCCAGATATCAAACTCAGGTCTTCAAAATCCAGCCCAGAAGACTTTTGCAATTCCATAGCATCCATTCTATCCACCAGAATTTTGAACTTATCTTCATTAGGCTCATGATAGTAATTAGCTTCAGAATCAGAGTCCCCCATAGTGTTGTGGAGACTGCCTCCCTCTTTCTCAGACTCTTCAGACTCATAATCTTTAACCTGTTCTTTGGTCTTGGCAGGACCTCTAAACCTTCTTCCCATGTTGATCAGACCTCCTGACCTTATAGTCTTCTTGGTCTTCTTGGCCAGCAGTGTCTTCAATTCATCCTGCCCCTTTGACAAGTTCAGGATCAGCTCTTGGAACTGTGCATTTTGTGCCTGGAGATCTTTAACTGTTTGTTCAAGAGCCATTGCTGAAATAAACAGCGAGAAGATGAGAAACCTGTACACAATAAACCTGCGATGCAATGATATGATATGTGAATGTATATGCAATGTTTTCAAGGACCGCAAGATTTAAATTTGCTTAAACAATCAAGAAGGTAAACTTTTATTAGTAATAAGTTTGTTTGTCCCTTGGGCTTACAATAAGAATGAAATGAAATAAATACAAAAGATGGGGTTTTAAGTCTCCCATGGACGTTTCCTCTTTGTGTTGAGGTATGAGTTGAGATTCTGCTCCTCGTGAGGTTGCTTTGTTAACTCCAGAATTCTTTCTTGACTTACTTTGTAATGAGTCTCTTACAAAGCTGGTCCTGATAGTATTCATACGAGCAGAAGCCATGACCTATAACAAAGAACAAAGATAAATCCTTTGGTCCTTGAAATGGTTAGTGAAAATGCTATGCTTATGATGCATGATGATGCTATGATGTTATGCTCAATCACAAACACGTGGCACACACAAACAAGTCACACCATAGCCCTAGGTTTAAAGGCTTGCATGAGGTTCAAAGGTAAGTACCCTCCCCTGAAGTTTAGATGGTTCATCATGTCCTATAAAAGTAACCATGTTCTAAGGGATCTCAATATCATTGATCCTTCACAAGGGTGGTTGTTCAGTAGGCAACTTACTTGCCAACCAAAACCCTCCAAGTTTAGAATCCCAATGAGCGTAGTATCGAGTATCAACCAACTTCAGTCTTCACCAAAACCGGTTATCTCACTACTTTCTAAAGGCCAAGATGGGATAACTAGGGTTCTAAAAGTTAGTTAGTGTATTGACAACATATGGCAGCCTCATATTATCCTCAACTTGACTTAAGGAACATAAGCACCAACCAAGAAGTCACACTAACTATGGCCACCAGATCAACCATATCGGTATACGCCGTACAGTTTCCTTGGTCTATTGCCATTTACCTAAGGTACACTAGATCCGGGTTAGGATCTTTCACACATAAGAGCACCCAACAAGTAAGTATAAAGCAAACAAGGCAAACAATTTTAAAGTGATCTAATTCCTAAGGGTACCCCTCTTTAATTTAATTCCCCAGCAGAGTCTTCAGTTCTGTAACACGGTGGGAGAACTGACTTTAGTTAAATGTTGCGGATAGCAAGAGTCGCCACCGACTTTTATTTTATCCAAAGGAAAGGGCATAAAAGAACAGGAAAGACCTTAAAAGATTTTTGGGTTCGGGGGGTAGGTTATGTAAAGGGAAGGTGTTAGCACCCTTTACATCCATGGTTATCCATGGGCTCTTAGTTAGTTAGCTCACTTTAAAATGTTTTGAGAAGTGTAGTGTGTGATTAAAAAATTTCTTAAGTACTTTATAATGACCCTTGTACGGATATATATAAAGACTTTGTTTTGAAAATTGTTTAAAATGTAAAGTGTAATGAAGTAATTTGATGAAAAAAGTGAGCAAGTGCTTAAGAGGAACCTACCCTAAGTTAAATCTTTACTATTCTTAAATGTTCTTTCAATGGTAAGACTATCCCTATTATTAAGGAATAGGTAGTCATTACCTTGGATGTATTAAGGGACAAACGTAGGGTCATCGTATGGTCATAGAAAGCAACTTTGAGGGGTGTCTTTAGCAATTCGTAGGGACTATCATCATTTATTCGAAGGGACAAGATCATTATTCCGTAGGCAACCTCGAAGGGACTTGATCTTTTAAACTGTAGGGACTTGATGATTTTTATGAAGGGACTTTGCTTAAGACACCCATATATTCGAGGGACTTGACCATGTTTAAGGCAACTGAGAGAGGTAACTTAGGAAGTGCAAGATGGCGATCAAAGATCGACTTACGTGTGTGAATGTTTATATTCAAGTATTTATCTTATTTTAATTATCTAAGTTCAATTTAATTACATATAAGTTATACACACCCTAAGGTTACTAACCATATAGTAAAACATTTACAAAGAAAATAAAGACGGAAAAATAAATCTATAAGCTATTACAAGAATTTGGCAGATACATAATAGTAGGATAAAAATAAATTATAAAGCAAGAATAATAGATATAATAAAATAATAAATAAGCAATAATAATAATAATACTAATGAAGCAAAAATAATAAAGCAATATTAACAATAAATCAATAATAATAATAATAATAACAATAATAAAGTAATTATAATAATAATAAAGTTAAAATAAATTAAAGAAATAATAATTAAACATTTAATTTAAAAAGAAAAAGTTTAAGTTAGACAAGTTAGATTTTAGAAGTTATTAGAATTAGTATAAAAAAAAGAAATTAAGTTTAGAGAAAAACAATTAAAGATTATTAAGAAGACTTTTAATTATTTACATTATATGATTATTACTATTATAATACAATTAAGAAAATAATATTATTAATATACAAAACATAAAGTAAAAGAATTATTAAAATTAAAATAATATTTACAAATTAAATATTATAGAAAACTATTAAATTATTAAGTTAGTAGGTTATTTATAAATTATATACAATATTTTAGAATCATAATTATTTAATTATAAAAAAAAAGTCTATTAGATTTTATTTACAATTGTATAAAAGAATGACAAAAATTTTAGAAGTTAAAAGAAGAATTAGAAAATTTGATTATTTGATTATTTACTTACAAAATATAATTATGATAAAAATTATATACAAAATACTATTATTATTATAAGAAAAAGTTTATTGATTAATTAGTCTTTTTTTTTAGTTAATGATCTAAGTCCATATTGATTTTCATTCAGTTCTTGGCACGCCCTAAATTACTAACCACGCAGGGAAAAATAAAAATAAATAAAGGCAGAAATTTAAAGGCAGAAAATAAAAATTCCTACACTATTACATGGCTGAGGCAGTTACATAATTATATGGCGAAAAGTAAAACTGAAAATATTACAAGTTAAAACTTAAAATATTACAAGGGCGAAGCAATTACAGTGTATGAATAACATAAACATGAGCAAAAATAAGAAATAATAACAGGGTTGTTAAGGTTTGTGGAAATGTTTATGGTTTAAAGGAAATAACACGGTTAAAGTTTTAGGTTTGAAATTTAGAGTTTGTGGCGGAATTGTCAAGGTTTAGGAAAAAAATCAAGGTAGTTAGTTATCTGTACAGATCTAAATATATAACATAAAAGAAAATGGAAAAAACGAAAACGACGTTGCTAACGCAAAAAATGCGATATTGCAATTGGATCGGATCAACATAAGTGTCACGCCTCATACACATAAAATGTGCGAACAGCGTATCGACACGATCCGATCTGAACATAATCAAATAATTATAAAAAAAATTAGAATTAACAATATTAAAACAAAACTGTAAAAACAAAATAAATAAAAACTATATATATATATATATATATATATATATATATATATATATATATATATATATATATATATATATATATATATATATATATATATATATATATATATATATATATATATATATATATATATATATATATATATATATATATATATATATATATATAACGAATATGCAGCCAATTCTATATATGTATACATAAAAACAACGTTTTACATTCTTTGTTACCTGTGATGTATTAACAAAATAAAATATAATAAGAGCAACAAATATATATATTAACAAAAGCAATGTTAGTTAGGATATTAACAAAGTGTAACAAAAGCAACAAATATATATATTAACAAATATATATGTATATATAAAACATATGAATGTTATAGGAATTTATATATATATTACGTACCAATCAAAGTGTAATTGGAAAGTAAAGCTGTTGCAGGAATGTTTTTTTTTCTCTTTTCTGTCTTTCTCCGGTCTCCTCTTAACAACAATAACACGTTAGGTATATATATAGACCAATTAGGGTTAATGAAAATGAGCCTAAATATTTATTTTGGAATCCAATAAAATATTAATATAAATAATTAAATAAAGTTTAATAAAAAATAGTTAAAACTAAAATAAAAACTAATTAACCTATTTATTTATTTATTCTAGACCCAATAAAATATTAATTTAAAAAACAAATAAAGTTTTAATAATTAAATTAGTTAAAATAAAATAAAAAACTAATAATTCTATTTATTTATTCTAGACCCAATAAAATATTAATTTAAAAAACAAACAAAGTTTTAATAATTAAATTAGTTAAAATAAAATAAAAAACTAATAATCCTATTTATTTATTCTAGACCCAATATAAAAATAAATAGACTCAAAAAAATAAAATTCGGGCACCAAAATGCTCGAAAAAATAAAATGAATACGTCAAAATAATCAGCGCGAAATAAATGACTCGGAAAAATACAGCGTTTGGTCGGATTTTGAAATAAAAATTATGACCGTTTAAACTGCTCAGACTGATCAACATATGACCAAAAATAGTCGTAAAAATATTTTTAGCATGTAAAATTAAACCACGTGCACCGCAGATTAATGTTACCGACATTTGCAAACTTAAACTTGACATTTTTTCGTCGACTAATTTTAGGCATAGTTAAAAAGTTAATTTGACCAGTCTGTTTGTAAATTCCGAGAAATTATTCCGGCTAATATTAAGACAGAAAAAAAATGTTATGCTATGATGATGATGCAAATGAATGTGAAACAAAAAAATTGGTTAGAGTTAAAAAAATAGAGGGCAAATTTTGGGGTGCAACACTTTGTGTATAGCTTGATTTCTTACATTTTGTTGCCATGTTTATGCATCATTTGGCATGTGAATAATCATGTTGCATTCTGTTTTTACATCTTTCGCATTGCATTAAATCATTTTGCATTTCATTGTATCAATGTATGTTGCATAATCATGTATGTATGTGCATTTGGTTAAATGCTTGATCATAGCATTCACATCAATCCAATTCTGAATTTTGCATTGAGTTTGACATTCTTGTTGATCCATCATATTGCATGTTCATGATCAATGCTCATTATGTTCATATGCCATATTCATGTGCCATGTTTTGCATACTTGTTGCACAATCCACCATGTGATGCATTCTTGCATAATCCCTTAAAATGTTCATGTTCTTTCATTGGTGTTTATTGATTTAGGTTCAAATCCATGTTCATGATGAAATTAGTACATTTTCATTGATTGTGTGCATTAAAAAATGAAAATAATCAAATCTGTATTTTACATTTCATAGCTGACTTTGCATATAGGTGTTGTAGAATACATGTTGTTTGTTAGGATTACATGTTGTATTTGACTTTTTACACCTACCTTTTCATGCTGCATGCTGGCTGTAAAAAGCTGATTTGTGTTATGCATTGTTTTGATAGTTGTTTGTGTATTAGGGGCTGTAGTAGGTGCTGAATTTTTGTTTTTAGCATTCTTTTAGTTCTCTAGAATTAAGATAGAGTTTAGATTGATTCCTAGAATTAGTAGGATTTATTTGTTGTATGTTTGCTTTATTGTTTTTAATAAAATGCAACATTAGTCTTTGTTTTGTAGGGAGGGAAAGGTATGTTTCCTTACACCTTATCCTTTTATTTTTTATGCATTTCTTTATGCATTTTATTTCCCTTTTTCCTTCCATATTTGTGATTGGTAGGAACCCCCTTTGTTAGGACCAACTTACCTTCCTTAGGAAGTAAGTTGCATCATTTTTCTCCTTTCTTTTCCTTTTGCTTCCTTAGGAATAGAAAAACCTCATAAACCATTAGGATCTCCCTTTTGTATATAATAAATAACTTAGGGTTGGTCTTAGTCCCCTTTAGTTTTTGTCCTTTTTTCGATTTGAGTCTTCTTCTCTCATCTTCAAACAAAATCTAAAAGACACTTAATAAAAGATTGAAATAGTCTCTTGCGCATAGCCTTATTCCACGGGGCACTCATATTCATTCCATCTTGGAATAGTGTGAGCTTGTCTAGCATGATGTACAAGTCTAATCATGATACTATTTTCACAAACAATAAACTCCAAAATACTTCTTCTAAAAGACAACCAACAAAGACATCGCGTTTTCTCTTCTCATCTCTTAATCTTTGCGGACGAATGCGACTTGCCTCGACAGTTCAAACAACGATACGGTAACACCCTCGAGTCAGAGCCGGTAACACCTGAGCTAGAGCTATGGCAACGTCATCCTAAAAAACAAAAATAGTTTCCGCCTTAGTTAGGCGAACTACATCGACTCTGATCCTCATTTTCCCGATGAGGTACGTAGGCAGCGGGGTAGGGCCCGTTCGAGCACATTCTTTATTTTCCCTACAATTCCCCCTTTCTTTCCATTCCAATTTCCTCATTCCCTTTCTCCTTTTCCATTTCCATTCTCATTCCAGTCAGCAGTGTTATTCAGTAGCAGTTATTTTCTCACCCTTTGAAACAAACAAACAAGCGTGGATCCCGTCGGGTACAGCGGACGATCTGGGGTGCTAATACCTTCCCAGGTCGTAACCGACTCCCAAACTCAGATCTTTGGTTCGTAGGACCTTGTCCTTTCCTTCTTCCTCAGGTTTGTGCAACATTACCTTTCCTGTTCCTTCGGGATAAAAATGTATGGCTGGCGACTCTACCTTTTCTGCGTCACTTTCGCGTTTGTACTAGGATGAAAATCCCGGGAGCGACAGGGTGTAACAGGTTATCACGGTAGGATTTTCAGTTTTCTTATTTTTAAGTTATTTTGCTTTTCCAATCATTTTAGACTTGTTGGATATAAGGGCTTTTGTGCTCCAAATTATTGTTAATGTCAATTTGCGTTCTCACCTTCAATTACTCTCTCTATATTTTCTCTCTCAATTCTAAACTTCATCTTCTTCAAATTAACTAAATTCTCCATTAATTCACCTTAAGAGTTTTTGTATGTTCTAACAGAAAATATATTATAATTTTATATCAATTTTAAAAAAAAATTGATATAAAATCATATATTTATACCATTTAAAAAAATCCAATATTAATTTTAATATTAATTTAAAAATATTATAGTAAAACTGTTGATAACATGGGGTGCCAAAAATCATATAAGGTGCCAGATAAATTCCTCCTAAAGTAGCCATTTATCTATCTCTGGCACCATCTAGATTGTTCCTAGTACCACATATTAGTAAGGGTGTTCAAAATCAAACAAACCAATAGAAAATCGCAAATCAAACCAAACCAAACGGAAACAACAAAAAACCGCATTTGGTTTGGATGTGTTTGCGTCATTTTTTAACAAAATCGCGCGGTTTGGTTTGGTTTGGTTTGCGGTTTGTATTTTACAAAACTAACTAAACCAAACAGAACCGCACTACGTTACAACTCAAACATCACTTATCTCACATTCAACCCAAAACTTGAATCTATTATGCAATAACCTTACAATTATGAAGGATTTTCTCTTACTTATACTTATGATTTTTGTTTCAACCTTCCGAAATTTCTCCTAGTAGTATCATACATACTTTTCATCTTATTTTCATCCACATCTCCTATCTTCTACTCTAATCTTTATTCTCTTATGTTTTTTCTTTTCCATCTTCTCATTTTTTTTCTCTTTCAATTACTTTTTTATCACTCATTTCTTCTCTAATCTCGCACCTCTTATGTTCTTTCTTTTTCTTATTCTCTAATCTCTAATCTCATTTGTTTTTTATGTTTTATTATAACGTCTTTGATATTATTTTATGCTACTATTTTATATTTTTTTATTTCACTTTTATCTAGTATGAATTTTGTATATTGAATGAGAAGATTGTCTAAATATGATGAATTTTGATATTTTGATGTTATTTTCTAATGTATGAATAACTAAACACAATATTGTGATGTATAGGTATATATATAACTCAATAATTTTTTATAAAAAAAAAATCGAACCAACCCAAACATATTTGTTTTGTTTGGTTTTATTTCTAAAAGTCAACTAAATCATGTGGTTCAGATGATATTTATCGTCAAAACCGTCCAGACCACACCGCGAATCCCTACATATTAACAACAAATTTTCCATAATAATACACATAAATCAATAATTTTACAAATAATACTGAATTTAATACATGATTCTTGAAAAAAAAACTAATGTAAAATTATAATTTATTTTCAAAATCATTGATTTTATAACGAATGTTTGAAAACGTTGGTATAAAATCATTTTTTCTTATATTAGATTTTTCAAATATTAAAGAAAATGCAAAATTTGAAAATAAATTATAATTTTATACCATTTGTTTTTCAAAAATGCAAACACCCTACAATGCATATCGGATTTATAAAAATTTCCGCTAGTATTAACTTTGTTTATTTTAAACAATTACTAAAAAAAAAAAAAATAGTCTACATAATTTAAAATAAAAAATCGGTGTATCCCTCATTTTACATTGGTTATTTCAAAATTCCACTATAAAATTAAATATTTCTCAAAATATATAATTTTACATGGAATATTTAAAAGAGTGTTTCTTATCTCACCCATTGATCTCTTCGGCACCTAGCGCATTCCAAAAATATTCTCATTTTCAGAGATATATCTTCAGAAACGTATTTTTTCCGTTGATTTTTTTCCGTAAATACATCTCTAGAAACACCATAAAAATATTTTATTCATTTTTGAGACAGATCTCCAAATTTGCAAATATATTGTTTCCATAGATATATCTACAGAAATAATTTTGTTAGTTTTTTATGTGTACCTACGTGTAAAAAGCTAACAAAATTATTTTTGTAGGTATATCTACGAAAACAATTTATTTGCATATTTTGGAGTTTGACTCAAAAACGAATAAAATACGTTTATGATATTTCCAGAAATGTATTTACGAAAAAAATCAATGTTCAGTGAAAAAAAGTATTTTCGGAAATATATCTATGAAAATGAAGGACATATTAAGAAATATCCTAAATAGTTAAAAGTATTGAGGGATGAATTAAGAAATTGTCTAGGTGTATTTGAAAAATCTAGTATATAATCATATATTTTCTCAAAATTTATGATTTGCACCGATCTAAAAAATTTAATATTCATCTTTTGATTTACCTTGAATTTCTTATAAATGTCAATAAAATGCTTAACAAATTTTCTTTCAATACATAACACTGTAGCACTCTCCACCACTAACCATAATATTTGAGAGTCTTTTAATCTACTCCATACATCTTTTAGACACCTAATGCATTTCCAAAAATATCTCTTGTTTTCGAAGATATATCTTTGAAAGTGTTTTTTTTTCGCAACGTTGATTTTTTTTTTCTTCTGTAGATACATATCCGAAAGTTTGGTTTTTTCGTAGATATATCTCCAGAAACACCAAAAATGTATTTTTATTTGTTTTTGAGTCAGACCCCCAAAGTTTCAAAAAAATTGTTTCAGTAGAAACAATTAATTTAGGGGTCTGACTCAAAAACACTAAAAAAAATTAATAAAATTGCTTTTGTAGATATATCTACCGAAAAAATCAAAATTGAGTAAAAAAAGGTGTATCCGAAGATACATCAGCGAAAACAGGAGAGCAAAATTAGAAACGCACATGGTGCATGAGATATCCAAAGGGTGGGGATAAGAAATCCTCTGATATCACACATTTCAATATTAAGTGCCCATAAATTTTATTTATCCTTCATTATGAGTATCAATCAAAATAAGTATCCATAATGTTTCATTAACTATAATAAAAAGAAGTTCAAGGGATTGATCAAAGGATTGTATAATCAAATGAAGTTGTTATTTGTTCCGCGTGAAAAACGATTCATATGATTTTTAGATAATTGACCATGAATAAAACCCCATTGTTCTTAATAGAAAGTAAGAAGTCGAAGAAAATAGATAGACTGTGTTAAATTGTAATTCCTTGTGTCGAAGCAGGTTGCTCGACAGAAGGAAATATTTGATTTGATCTGGATTATATTAGATTTAATTAAAAATAGATATTTTGGGCTTTTATAATTTTGGACTTTTTCTTAAGATGCAAGACAACCTAATTATATAAATAGGAAGTTTCCCTCATTGTAAAATATCACAACATTATTTCACTTACAGTTCTGCAGTTGTAGAGTGAGTAGTAATAAGAGAAAGAAAGTCTTACGGTTTGTGGGCAACAACATTCATCTTTTCAATTTTCTCAAGAACCCTAATTTTCTTCTCTATTTTTATTCTTCTTTCTTTTAACGTTTCTACTGCGTGATAGTTACGGAATTCCCATAGGTTTTGGGTTAATTCCAACATCTAGTATCTAGAGCTCTGGTTAAAGAGATTCAAGGGAAAGAGATTCAAGGGCAAGAATGTGGTGTGAATGAATCATCTGAATTGGCATTTTCCGACGAGTCTTCTGATTCTCAAGAAAGATAACTATGAGAATTGGTGCAAGCAGATCAAGGTTGTTTTCTGTTTTCAAGATTTATGGGATCTTGTGAAGGAAGGAGTAACAACGCTTGCAGAGAACGCAACAAAAGAGGAAAAGGTTGCATACAAAGAATTAAAGAATAAATATTATAAAGCTCTCTTTATAATCCATCAATGTGTTGATCCGGATAACTTTGAAAAAGTTAGTGATGTAGAGTCTGCAAAAGAAGCATGGGTGATTCTTGAGAAACCGTTTGGAGGTGCAGAGAAGGTGAAAGAGGTGAGGTTACAAACTCACAAAAGGGATCATGAATTGCTTCATATGGAAGACAGTGAAAGCATAGCAGATTTCTTCACAAGAGTTACAAAACTTGTGAATCAAATCAAAGCATGTGGAGAAGTGATGAAGACGAAAGTAGTTATCTTAAAGATTTTGAGATCATTGGCTCCAAAGTTCGACCATGTTGTAGTAGCCATAGAAGAATCAAAAGATTTGTCGAAGGTGACTAAAGAAGAGCTTCAAGGGACGCTTGAATCTCATGAACAAAGAATGGATGTAAGAGCAGCAGGGAAGTCGAAGAGTGATGTGGCTTTGCAGGCGCAATCAACAATAGATAGGAAAGGCAAAGGAAAGGTGTTCGACAACAAAGGCAGAGGTGGATATAACAATTCAACTAGTCAAAATCAGCAAGAAGAAAACTGGTCGAATCAGAGAAAACCCTGGAACCAAGGCAACCAAAGAGGTGGTGTTGCAGGTAGAGGAAAAGGTGATGGTCGAAAGCCATACAAGAGTCACATTCAGTGTTTCAATTGTCAGATGTATGGTCACTATTTTAGTGGTTTTCCATAAAAGAAAAATAATTAAGATTATGATGCTAAGCTGACAAAACATGAAAAAGAAGAGATGTTGCTAATGGTCACAACAAGAGATGAAGAGAGATTCCAAGATCAATGGTACTTGGACTCATGATGTTCATCACACATGACTGGTAGGAAAGATTGATTTGTCAACATGAAGCCCACAATGAAAAATATGGTGAAATTCGCAAATGACAATACTCTAGCAGCTGAAGGCATTGGTGATGTTCTGATTAAGAGGAAGGATGGCAAGAGGTCAGTAATTTCCAACGTTTTGTACATACCAGGCATGAAGAGCAATTTGCTCAGCATTTGTTTGAAAAGAACTACAAGGTGTCGGTCAAAGACAAGGTGATGAGAGTCGTCGACATAGGTGGTAGGTTGATCTTGAAGGCTCCAATGTCTGATAATAGAACCTTCAAGATCGAACTAAATTTGATGGAGCATAAGTGCCTTGCAAGTGCATCTATCAAAGATGAATGGTTATGGCACTATAGACTTGGTCATCTCAATTTCAAAGATATCAGAGATTTGAAGAGAAGAAATATGGTTTTAGGATTGCCAGAAATTGACATCCCAAACGAAGTGTGTGAAGAATGTGTTCAATCAAAACAACACAAGAATAGCTTCAGCAAGGATGTAGGAAGCAGGTCGAAGGTAATTCTTGAAGTTATATACTCTGATGTATGTGGTCCTATCCAGGTGGATTCGATTGGAGGTAATAGGTACTTTGTCACTTTCATAGATGATTTTAGTTGAAAATTATGGACTTACCTGATTGAGAAGAAAAATGAAGTGATTAATGTATTTGCCAAGTTTAAATCTATGGTCGAAAGACAAAGTGGTCGAAAGCTCAAGATTTTGAGGACTGGTGGTGGTGTAGAGTATGTGTCGAAAGATTTCGATGCATTATGTGTAAAATAAGGGATTGTGCATGAGGTGGTGCCACCCTACACTTCACAGCAGAATAGAATTGCATAAAGGAAGAATCTAGCCATCATGAACATAGTAAGAAGTATGCTGAATGGAAAACATCTACCCAAAGAACTATAGGGAGAAATTGTGTCGACTGAAACATATATCTTAAACAGATGTCCGACGAAGAAGATAAAAGGAGTTACGCCAGAAGAGTGTTAGTCTGGTGTCAAGCCTAACTTGAGTCATATGAAGGTATTTGGATCTATAGCACATAGGCATGTGCCAGATCAGTTGAGAAGGAAGCTTGATGACAAGTCTAGTCAAATGATTCTTATAGGATATCATTCGACTAGAGGTTACAAGTTGTTCGACCCAGTAAACAAGAAGGTTGTGATCAGTAGGGACGTGATCATAGATGATCTTAAAGAATGGGATTGGAATGAAAATGTCAAGAAAGATTCAGTTGAAATCTTATGTGAAGAAACAGCTAGTGAAGTCGAAAGAGATGTTCGAAGAGAAGATGTTAGAGGTTAAGCAGGCCCAAGCAGACCTCAAAGAACAAGACACATGCCTGCAAGGTTGCAAGAATGGTGATTACATCAGATGATGTGGTCGATGAAGAAGGTGAGCTGGTACATTATGATTTCTATGCAGATGTCGAACCTGTCAATGCAGCCGAGGCATTGAAAGATTCAAAGTGGGTGAAAGCAATGAATGAGGAGATAAAGTCCATCAAAGTCAACAACACTTTGTCATTTGTTGATTTTCCTCAAGGAAAGAAGGGAATTGATGTGAAATGGGTATACAAGGTAAAGCTGAATCCCAGAGGGGAAGTGACTCGACACAAGGAGAGACTTTTGGCGAAAGGTTTTCTTTAAAAGGAAGGAATCGACTTCGAAGAAGTATTTTCTCCTGTTGCAAGGATCGAAACAATTAGGTTGGTTGTTGGTCTAGCAAACATAAACAACTGGCAGATGTGTCAGATGGATGTGAAATGTGCATTCCTAAATGGCCCCTTAGACGAAGAAGTTTATGTTGCACAACCAGTTGGATTTGTGAAACAAGGCGAAGAAAGAAAGGTGTACAGGCCACATAAAGCCATGTATGGATTGAAGCAAGCTCCAAGAGCTTGGAATAAGAATATAGAAAACTTTCAAAGGGATAAGGAATTTGTGAAGTGCACAAATGAACATGGAGTGTATGTAAGAAGAAGCAATGGTGAATTGCTTATACTATGTCGATGACCTGTTGATAACAGGAAGGTTTAAAAAGGATATCAAAGATTTCAAACATGACCTAAGTGAGGAGTTTGAAATGTCAGACTTGGGAAATCTCTCATATTTCCTTGGCATCGAATTCTACAAGAGTGGTAGAGGTTTGATGATGCATCAAAGAAGTTATACTCAAGAGATTTGAGATGCAAGATTGCACCCCCAACTTCGACTCCAGCTGAGCCCAAATTGCAACTGTCAGTGGATTCAGAAGAAGATGATGTCGACCCAACCCAATACAAAAGACTTATTGGGTAACTTTGATACCTTTGTCACATAAGGACTGATTTAGCATACAGTGCTGGTGTGGTGAGTAGATTCATGCATAAGCCAAAGGTATCACACCTAGCAGCGACAAAGAGGATACTAAGATATTTGAAAGGAACTCTCGACTATGGATTTTATTTTCCAACAACTGATGAAGGAAAAGAATGCAAGTTAGTGGGATACACAGATTCCAGTTGGTGTAGTGATGTTGAGGATCGAAAATCTACAATTGGATATGTATTTATGTTAGGTGGTGCACCGGTTGCTTGGAGTTCGAGAAAGGAGCCAGAAGTGGTATTATCATCATGCAAAGCAAAATACATAGCTGCTTCTCTTTGTGCATGTCAAGCAACATGTATGGTGAACTTGGTCAAAGAGATTACATCAAAGAGTCATGGAGCAATCATCATGAAGATTGACAACATGTCAGCTATCAATTTAAAAAAGAATCCAATAGCACATGGTCGAAGCAAGCACATCAAAATGAGGTTCTATTATCTTCGAGAGCAGGTAGCAAATGGGAAGATGAATATGGAACACTGCAAAACTGAGAATATGATTGTGGATATCATGACAAAGGGAGTGCATGTCGAAGTATTAAAAAAGCTAAGGTATATGATGAACATAGATAGCTTAGACACAATGAATTAGGTGGTGTGTTAAATTATAATTCCTTGTATCTAAGCAGGTTGCTCGACAAAAGGAAAGATTTAATTTGATCTGGATTATATTAGATTTAATTCAAAATAGATATTTTGGGCTTTTGTAGTTTTGAACTTTGTCTTGAGATGCAAGCAAACCTAATTCTATAAATAGGGAGTTTCCATCATTGTAAAATATCATAACATTATTTCACTCACAGATCTGCAGTTGCAGAGTGAGTAGCAATAAGAAAAATAAAGTCATACGGTTTATGGGCAACAACATTTATCTTTTCAATTTTCTCAAGAACCCTGATTTTCTTCTCTATTTTTCTTCTTCTTTCTTTTAACGTTTCTAATGTGTGATAGTTACGGAATTCCCATATGTTTTGGGTTAAATCCAACAGACTACATTTTGTTTTGATTATTCTGAATCGATTGAAAGTTAGTTACATAAATTTAAAAAGTGAGTTTATGTAATGTAACTAACTTGTGCAGACTCAACGCAATTACTTACACTCAATTGGAATTAAGTTCACTCAATAAAGGTTAGCTTAAGTGAAACACCATGATGAAATAAACCTTTGATATATGTGAGTATCGTCTTGAATGTAGTCCAACGAATCTCTAAAGTTAGAGATAAAAACTGATGAGCCTTGTTGACAAGAAAGTTGATTACATGTCTTGTAATAGTTACATATTACAATGCTCTTACTATAGAAGTTTAGAAAGTAGGCTCACTGAGATAAAATGAGCCATATCTTGATAAATTTAGATCATACAACATTGAGATAGGCATTCCTTTGGTATCAATCAAATTTTATTTTGTGAGTAAATCCTTTTTTTATGTCAAGAAAAATGCATTAAGAAGAAGATGAAGAAGCAGAACAAACGGGATTACCCAAACTAGGAATGTGGTCAGTCCAAGTTCTAGAACCTAAAGACTTACCAATTCCAACCATGTGGTGGGCATCCAACTTACAAAGTCTACTAATAAACATGAGAGTGATAGAGAGTGATTTAGAATTATATTAATTTAGTTTATTTAGAATTTATATAAATAGTACTTTATTTGTATGATTAATTTTAGTGGGCTCTTAATAGTATTTGGGCTTTAAGGTTTTATAATTCTTTAAGAGTATTATATAATGTAGTATCTTGAAGACATTTGGAAGGAATGAAAAATCAATTTAATTTTTATCTCTTTTTTTCTTAGTTATTATCTTTCCTTAGTTTCTTTAATTTGTTGTTAGGGTTTGTTTAGCATCCTAACATTAATGCTCTCATTTTCGATCTCATTCTTCCAAATTAAATGGCCATTCCGGTGTTTGATGGAGAAGATGAACCCTACTGATGGGTGTTATGTGTTGAAAAAGTTTTCAAAGAGCTAGGCACGCCTGATACAATGCAGTTGATGAACGCTATGACAAAATTGCATGGTCGTGCTCGTCGTTGGTGGTTATGGCGGTCTCAATGTCAGCCACCAACAACTTGGGATGAATTCACCATTGTATTTCTCTAGCATTTTAAACTTGAATGGCGAGAAATTTTACCGATTGAAGAAGAGGAAGAGCTAGATCTGAAACCAACTTTTATATCAATGAAGTCCATAAATCAACAAGATGTTGAAGAAGATGGAGTAAAAAAAATCAAATTTGATGCTACATCACGATGAAGAAACAGAGGAATGGAATGGGAACTCATCACAGGAACCATATGACAATACTTTTTGTTGTGACGAAGAAGCAAAAGCACTTTACCCATTTCAATCTTCAAGAACCACTAATAATTGGTTCTGCTAGGAAGGCTCATATCGGTTTCATGACTGCTTATTCGAGTAAATCTACTGTGTACAAAAGTGATCAGAACTTTAGTAGCAGTTGTCGCTCCCGGGATTTTCATCCTAGCACAAACGCGAAAGTGGCGCAGAAAAGGTAGAGTCGACAGCCAGGCATTTTTATCCCGAAGGAACAGGAAAGTTAATGCTGCACAAACCCGAGGAAGAAGGAAATGACGAGGTCCTGCGAACCAAAGATCTGGGTTCGGGAGTCGGTTATGACCTGGGAAGGTATTAGCACCCCAGATCGTCCGCCATACCCAACGGGATCCACGCTTGTTTGCTTGCTTCAAAGGGTGAGAAAATAAAGTGCTGCTGAATAAAACTGCTACTGGAACTGGAACTGAGATGAGAAAGGAATTGGAAAAGAGATCGAAAAGAACAGGGGTAAATGTAGGGAAAATAAAGAATGTGCTCGAACGGGACCTACCCTGCTGCCTACGTACCTCATCGGGATAATGAGGATCAGAGTCGACGTAGTTCGCCTAACTAAGGCGGGAACTATTGTTTGTGTTTTTTAGGATGACGTTTCCATAGCTCTAGCTCAGGTGTTACCGGATCTGACTCGAGGGTGTTTACTGTATCGATGTTTGAACTATCGAGGCAAGTCGCATTCATCCGCAAAGATTAGGAGATGAGAAGAGAAGACGCGATGTCTTTGTTGGTTGTCTTTTATGAGAAGTGTTTTGGAGTTTATTGTTTGTGAAGATAGTCTCATGATTATACTTGTACATCATGCTAGACAAGCCCACACTATTCCAAGATGGAATGAATATGAGTGCCCCATGGAATAAGGCTATGCACAAGAGACTATTTCAATTCTTTATTAAATGTCTTTTAAATTTTGTTTGAAGATGAGAGAAGAAGACCCAAATCGGAAAAGGACTAAAACTAAGGGGGACTAAGACCAACCCTAAGTTATTTATTATGATGGTGGTTCTAATGCTTTATGAGGTTTTTCTTTTCCTAAGGAAGAAAAGGAAAAGAAAAAGGATAAAGGATGCAACTAACTTCCTAAGGAAGATAAGTTGATCCTAACAAAAGGGGGTTCCTACCAATCACAAATATGGAAGGAAAAAGGGAAATAAAATGCATAAAGAATGCATAAGAAATAAAAGGATAAGGATTAAGGAAATATACCTTTCCCTCCCTACAAAACAAGGATTAGTGTGCAATTTCTTAAAAGGGGATGAGGTAAACGCATACCAAACAATTCCTAAGGCAACTTGGACCTAAACTAGACTCAATCTTAAGTTTAAGGGTGCCTACACTATACTAAACTAAAATTCAGCAACTATTTACAGCACTCAAACACACAATCAACTATGATAGATAGCGCATAATACAAACAACATACTATAGCTATCAAACAGCATGCAAGTAGGTGTAAAAAGTCAAATATAGCATTCAAACATAACAAACAGCATGTATTTTATAACACCTATATGCAAAGTCAGCTATGAAATGTAAAATACAGATTTGGTTATTTTCATTTTTTAATGCATACAATCAATGAAAAATGTGCTAAATTCATCATGAACATGCATTTGAACATATGTTAACATACACAAATGAGTGGCATGATTATTTTTGAGGGATTATGCAAGAATGCACCACATGATTGATTATTCAACAAGTATGCAAAATATGGCCCATGAACATGACATATGAACATAATGAGCATTGATCATGAACATGTAATATGATAGATCAACCATAATGTCAAACTTAATGCAAAATTCAGAATTTGAATTGATGTGAATAATATGATCAAGCATGCAACCAAATGCAACCAAATGCACATACATACATGATCATGTGAAATGCAACATATCTTGATACAATGAAATGCAAAATGACTTAACGCAATGCAAAAGATGCAAAAAAGGAATGCAACATGATTATTCACATGCCAAATGATGCATGAACATAGCAACAAAATGCAAGAAATCATATTATACACAAAGGAACACATAAACGCATAATATGCAACATGAACGGAAACGCGTCGAAATGACTCGAAATGGGGGAATGAGATGTCGAAACTAACCTAGAAAATTCCCTAAAATCAATACCAAAACATGTATGAACATTAAAGGCACTAGAAAGCAAGACCAAGCTATCAAATAAGCAAGAAAACCAAAAATTAACAGCGTTAACCAGTTAACCAAATGGTTAACTGGTTAACGGTCCTAAAACTGTACTGATTTGTGGCTAAAACGCACGCGTTAACCGGTTAACCAAATGGTTAACTGGTTAACACTAAACCAGAATGTGAAAAAAGCTTAGAAATAAGTGCTTTTGGCTACAAACTCACTTCTAATGATCCCTTACCTACACATGGACATGCCAACACGAATTTCTACTCAATTGGGGCTTATTTACACATGATAAAACCTATAACTATCTACACCTTAACTTCTAATCCATTAAAATCACAAATCGCAAGCAACACATAACGAAAACGTAATTGATCGCAAGCAAAACGAAAAGCATTTAAAGAATGCCGAAATGGCGAGATGAAGAAAATAACTTAAAGGAGAAGTGATTTAGATCACCAACCTACGAAGCGGAGAAGTGCTTTGGTGGATGTTGCAAGAATTGGAGCTTGATTGAAGGGAAAACCAAGAAAACCACGAATCCGCAAAATAAATGTGTTCTTGATGCTTGAACGTTCGTGCATTTCCGATAAGCCAAAATCCTCACAAAAATCAGTAGCTTCTTCTTCCACAATCCACAAAATCTATGGAGGTTGGAGGCTAAGCTTCAAGATCTTCAAGTTTCAATGTGAAACTTGAAGAGCTTCTTCAAAAAGCTTTGGTGAAAAGGGAAAATGGAGGAAAAGTGAGAGAGAAAAAGTTACTGTGAGAGAGTGAAAAATTTGGATTTTTTTTTGGAACCTTTTGCATTGAAGTGACTAATGATTATATAGAGGCTAGGTTTGGGAATGGAGTTAGGTTTAGGAATGGAGTTAGGTTAGTAGTTAGTTAGGGTTAGGGTTGGAGAGGGAATATTCCTTGGAATACTCTAGAATGTTGTAGAACATGGTAGAAGCATCCAAGGGAAATGAAGTGGAATTGAAGTGGAAAAACAAGAGGGAAAGAATGAAAGGAAATGTGGAAAGAAAGTGGAAGGAAAAGGGAAAGAAAAGGGAGGGAAAGGTGAACTTTTCCCTTTTTGGTTGGTTAGCTTGGAAATTGATTGGATTATTTTTGGGATATTATTTTTCTCTTGAACTCCAATGTTTGGCAAGCCTCGATCGACCACACACCTCATGCGTATGCAAAGGATGATGATTTATTTATTTATTTATCAAATGCGATGCAATGATATGCGGAATGATGCGGGAATGAAATGTAAATCGCTCGAGGTTGATAATAAATAAGAGGGCAAATTTTGGGGTGTTACAACTGCCCCTGTTCAATCACTGTAGACTTGAATGGATGATGGCAGTCGCTTTCAGACGTTTGAAGTATGCTGGGATTGAATACTAAAAACAACCAGAAAATTTGCACTCGGTGGAAGAGAAAAGGGAAATAAACTCAACCATATGAACTCTGCTTGTGGAGAACTCGGATGTGAAGAGTAGTACTCTGATGAATGCTTTAGAATGACACTGGGAAATTGTTGATTTGCCACGCTACGGGTGGACTTTTGCTGGGATATTAATGACGTGCCACACAACGGGTGGTCTTCCGAATTCTTCGCCATACTGCGGGGGATTTCAATACTTTTCCACTCTATGGGGGCCACTTCTCGCTATGGGAGACTTTTGATACCTTTCCACCATGAGGACGGACTTCTGCTCACTCTACGGGGATACTCTGCCTGCTACGGGGAACTTCTGCTCGCCACAGGAGACTTTCAGAAATTTTGCGACACTACGGGGGCACATTGCTCAGCTACGGAAGAATTTCAAAAAAATTGCCACACTACGGGGACTTCAATACCTTTCCACTCAACAGGGGCCACTGCTCGCTACGGGGAACTTTGGAAATTCGCCACACTACAGGGGACTTTTGCTCACTATGGGAGATTTTGGAAATTCGCCACACTATGGGGGCAGATTGCTCACTACGGGAGACTTTGAAAATTCGCCACACTACGGGGTCACATTGCTCAGCTACGGGAGACTTTGAAAATTCGCCACACTACGGGGGCACATTGCTCAGCTACGGGAAACTTTGAAAATATTCCACACTACGGGGGCACATTGCTCAGCTATGGGAGACTTTGAAAATTTGCCACACTACGGGGGCACATTGCTCAGCTATGGGAGACTTCAATGTTTTGCCACACTACGGGGGTTGCTGCTCGCTACGGGAGACTTTGGCTCACTACATGATACTTTTGCTCACTACGGGAGACTTCAATGTTTTGCCACACTACGGGGGCTGCTGCTCGCTACGGGAGACTTTGACTCACTATAGGAGACTTTTGCTCACTACGGGAGACTTCAAGAATTCGCCACCCGGAGGATGGACTTTGGCCAGTCTGCGGTTGGACTTAAGAATTTGCCACCCAGAGGATGAACTTTGGCCAATCTGCGGTTGGATTTTGGAATTTGCCACCCAGAGGATGGACTTTGGATATCAACCTTGGATTTAATACACGCATTCTGAATTGCATGACATAATGCCCCATGACCCTAGGGGATAGATACAAAGGGAATTCTTGACGCAAAAATAACAAAACCTTGCTGACTCTGTGGGGAATACAAATGGTTACCGATATTTCTGCTGGAGAAGGGTTTGACTAGTCTGTCTCGACTTATTACCTTTTCCAAAAATAAATTGGACTTTAGATTTGAAGACCCTGCTAGGGGATGCCTCAACTGCTGGGGATTGAATCTCCTCCCGCAGATTTCGCTCGGGAATCGACAAATTTCGAATTAGCTGGGGGAAGGCCTCACCAAGGCTCCATTGAGGAGAACTCTCTTGTCTACCTGAATTTTCCAAACCTCTATGGGGAATGGAACCGTTCAGCTAACTGCAGGGAATTTCTGGATTCTTGTAAGAAGTGTTTCACTACGGGAAGACGACTCTTGCTAAGGATGATCCTTATCGCTTTGTTGGGGAAGAGAAGGATTTGGTTTGAGATCTGTTGGGAAATAAGATCAAGGAAACCTGATGAAGAAAAGTCTGACGACTTTACTGGGGATAACTTTCATACGTCTGTTGGGAATAACGAAACTTAAACGCGTCCTGCTGAGAAGGAAAGATTTCAAGTAGTCTCGTGCTAGGGATTATTTGCTTTGATTCGGGCTTTACCTTAAGAGGATTTTACAAAAGACTTGATGTCTTTAAACTCTTCAGGAGTATAATTGCCTCGGTATTCTGAACTTCCGATTATTTGTCTTCGAGAACGAAAGAATCCTCATGCGATTGGGGTGGCTTGCCCCAAGATGAGTCTTTGACTAATTGCTCTAGGAGAGATCTGAATCTCGAATGATTGCCCCAGGTTGGCTGATTCTTATCATGACTGGTTGGGAAAGTCGTTACTCAATGGAGCTTTCTCGGAAAAGTGCACCTCGACGTGACTGTCTTTCAGAAGTTTTAGACTTCTCAACTTGGCAAGCTTAAACTTCTGGACTGAATTTCCACATGTGAGCTTTTTATGATGCTAAACAAATGTATGCAAGCAAAAAAATGTTTATTCTGAGAATGAAAATTCTAATGCAACACACATGTTAATCTTGAAGTTTTGAAAAAGTGTCGTAAACCTTTGTGAGCAAATCACTGGTTAAGATACGACCTCGTTTTTTTGAATAAATGAAAGTATGTACATGCAATACCAACAAGTATATTTTAGCACAACTCATAAGAGTCAGGAACGCGGCCTCGTGGTAGTACGCTCTCAAATTAACCCTGTTTCAATTAGGACTTTTGAGGGTTATATCGTGGCCTGGTTCATGGTTATAGAAACAAAGGATATAGGTTCAAAATTATTTGTGCCCACCCCTCTTCATGATGTTTTCCATTCCTATGTTCAGCTAATTTTCGCAAGAGCTCACCTTTCATAAGGGTTTTGTGATAGTTGAGGAACCATTGCTACTAACAGTTTAAGCACCAATCAGGTTGTTATTTGGAGTCAGTCACCCCTTTGCCTTTCGTGTCTGTGCCACACGACTTTGTTCTTGCTTAAGGATCTTCCTTGAGTAATCCCTTTCGTCTTTCGCTTTTGCATTATTCTGCTTATCCCTAACTTTTTCCTAGACTGATTCTTGTGAATCTTTGATTGTGAAGTCCAGCGGGATGCCCTAACTTTTGCCTAAGTCGCTTGTTTTCAAGTTTCGACTTAGTGGGCTTTTCATTTATTTCTTTTTTAAACAAATCGTGTGACACTGTTTGTCTTGATTGCTTTGCGAGGGGTGTGACGGCCTCATTCTTTGGTCGACGAAGGATAACCATTGTGGTTCTCAATCTTTGGACCTCCTGATTAGCAAGATGGAATGTAATGGATCCCAAAATACACTCCTTTATGAAAGCCTGAACGCTTGGTTTGATTAGCTGACATCTACCCTGCCCCTAGGTTAAACGTAAGGGTTTTTCATGTGAAAAGAAACTCCTACTTGAAGGCTCAAAGGGGTTAGCGAGGGTCTATCTCCCTTATATCTCCAGTGTTTAGGGATTTGAAACAAAGCCTGTACATCATCAACAAGGTCTTATTCGAGAGCACACAATTAGAGATTTTTGCATTTTTGTTTCGTCATTCTCCTTCATAGAGTTTGAGCATGACAATTGGTATTGCAATATACACATATAGAATTATAAGTGAATGAGAATGAATTACTTAAAGAAAACATGCGAGTTTTATTATTGATAACATTCAAAAGCAAACAAATTTCGTACATGTATACAAATGTTTAGCAAATAAAAGAAACTACAAATGGAAATGCAGTAAAGAAGCTGAATATTGTCGTTGTTGAGGAGGCTTGACTCCGTCTGGACCTGTCAGTCTTGGATACTTTCAGTGATCAATAGCTTTCTCACGGACTTGTAATCTTCAAGTTGCTTCCGTATACCCAATAATGAAAATCATACCTATTCTTCTAGTTATTTTGACTCTGATACGAGACGTCTGAAGGAAAGAGTGAGCTGGAGAGTAAAGTTGTATTATAAGGTTGCTCGGAAAGACCTGGCGATCTTCTGCCTACGTATCTCCATTGACCAATGACCAATGAAGAATCAGAGCGACATAGTTCCCCTCAATAGGGATGAAAATGCATTAAAGAAAAACAAACAAATAGTTGCAATTGCTGAGAGTATCTGAATACTAATGGCTTTATTTGCTTCCTGAAGATTCCAACTTAACGTGGACCATCTAGTAAAACAACCGTGACACCGGCTCCGTTGTGATTAGGCATTGTATTTTGGAGTACATTTGGGTGAGGCGCAAAATTGATCGCCTTGGAGTCGATTAGGTCCTGTACCTTGTTCTGAAAAGCCTAACATTTCTCAATATTGTGCCCCTGGGCACCTGAATGGAATTCACATCTGGCGTTTGCATCAAAGTTCTGAGGTAGATTATCAGGAGAAGGAGCTCTCATGGTGCGAAGCTCGACCATGTTCAACTTTAGCAGCTCTGGAAGCAATACAACATATGGGCATGGGATAGGATCAAGTCTGTGGTTTCTCGCTCTTGTTCTTTCCTGATTGGGTCTCTGTGCCTGATATTGCTGACCTTGAGGTTGTGGTTGAACCTGTGGCGTAATAGTCACTGCAACTGTTTGGTAGTAACCTTGAGAATGACCTCTGTCTTGGCCCCTATACACAACATTGGTCTCGCCTTCTCTTCGTCTTTGGCCATTGCCAAAAGGCTTTTTCATACCAGAAGAACTAGCACTGCTTGCATCCTGAATCTTTCCCAATTTTAGAAAGTTTTCTATCCTTTCTCCAGCGATGACAATATCAGAAAAACCAATGGACGGGATGGCGGCCAAAAGATCCAAGTAAACACCTTGCAAGGTGCCCATAAACATGTCGGCCATTTCCTGATCGAGCAATGGAGGTTGAACCTGTGCGGCCAGCTCACACCACCCTTGAGCATATTGCTTAAAACGTTCCTTGGGTCCTTGAGACAAATTCTGCAACTGAGTGCGGTTTGGAGCCATATCATTATTGTATTGATACTTCTCGAGAAAAGCTTTAGCTAAATCTTTCCAACTTCGAATAGAGACCCTGCTCAGCTTCATGTACCAGCTCAATGAAGCTCCAGATAGACTATCTTGGAAGAAATGCATCCAAAATTTCTCATCATCAGTGTGAGCTGAGATTCTTCCAAAATATCCATGAATGTGAGTTCTAGGGCACGTGCTGCCGTTGTACTTGTCAAATGATGGCACCTTGAACTTAGGAGGGATTCTAACTCCTGGTACTAACCCAAGACTAGTTACATTGATGCCCAGGGAATTATGACATTCCATGGCCTTAATCTTCTCCGCCAGCTCTTCATACCTTCGATTGTTGACCTCATTCATATTACCCATATCAGCATCCAGTAGAGTGAACTGGTCTTCCTGAGTGTCTTCATTACGGGCCGCAATCCTATTTAGATTTGGTCCTCCATTACAGGCAGCGTTAGGATCCACATTCTCATTCGGGGTTCCAGCATTAGCATTCCCCTGGGGTTGCTCAACCATCAACCTGAGACGCTCTTGATTCTGAGCAATGCTGGTCATCATGTCCATGAACTGATCCATCCTCTGTCGGAGCTTATTGAGATCAGTCTGCATTCGTTCATCCATTCTCACCCGATTTCTTTTTGTTGGATACCAATGAACGCGTTGACCAGCTATATTGCCTGAAGTTGAATAAGTTAGGAAGTCAGAATAACTTGTAAAAATGAAAAATATGCAAATCATGCAGTAAATGCGTATGATATGTTCATGAGGATGCGACATGTGACCCTGCAAATGAGTAAACATGTGTTAGTAATGCAAGCATGCAGAGGATGTTATGCAATGCACTGGCATGTGATCAAAGGTCTGGCGATCTCTGGTCTGACGTTGGTTTTGAGAAGACATCCATGTGCTATTGAAGAATCGTAATAACAGTACCACCGAAATCCTGGATTTCAAAACCAAAGGACCATATAGAACCTGATCATAATACTGAACAATGCTGGCAAAGCGGGTATGTTGGAAGTTTCAGGGTTCCTGCAAATCTGTAAACCCCTCCTATCTCACGGGTATGCTACTCCGAGTCAACATCACAGACTCTCAAAGCCGGATATCAATAATACGTTCACAATTTCCGAGAAATGGCTCATGACCAAATCAGGGAATCGGTTTGGCATTATATGCTACCCAGGGAGGTCTCAACTGAGTACGAGGAAAAAAAGCATCCCTCATAAGTCCCCAGCTTCAAGAACTGAACCGAGAAACAATAGTACATTCATCCCGAAGGGTACAATACTATCGTCATACGAACAGTTTGCCTTAACTGGATTCCTATGAGAGAACCAGGCCATCGTGAGTTCCCAGTGGGCCCTCGGATGCGAGTGGGTTTGCCAACAAATGTGGTCTGCCACTGTCATCACTGGAGAGGGATGTTTCCACAAAGGTTCTCAATGATCGGTCCCTTCACTTCACATAACTATCAAGGTAGTGTATTAACCCAGAAAGATTCCAGTATCAATACATTTCCGAGAAGGTCGCAAGTCAAGGCGTGGAACTCACTAATACCAACATAGCAAGATGCCATGAAGCCAAAGTGGAACCACTCTAAGTCCTAGGGTGCACTCGAGCCCCGATTACGAGCTCATCTCACAGTAACCCCATCCCACAGAAAAAATGAAACCAGCACAGTCCATCATATGATGCATGTGAAAGTAAATACTGAAAGCAGTAAATAAAACTGTAAAATAAATTGTAAGCGAAAACAATAAATAAGCACAACAACACACACATATAAACACCCAAAGAAAGCAAAAACAAACAGGCACTAGGATTGACTCTACAAGGGAAACCAGAGATTTTGGGTTCGGTCCCCAGCAGAGTCGCCAGCTATCGCTCCCGGGATTTTCATCCTAGTACAAACGCAAAAGTGGCGCGGAAAAGGTAGAGTCGCTAGCCAGGCATTTTTATCCCGAAGGAATGGGAAAGGTAATGCTGCACAAACCTGAGGAAGAAGGAAATGACGAGGTCCTGCGAACCAAAGATCTGGGTTCGGGAGTCGGTTACGACCTAGGAAGGTATTAGCACCCCAGATCGTCTGCCGTACCCGATGGGATCCACGCTTGTTTGCTTGCTTCAAAGGGTGATAAAATAAAGTGTTGTTGAATAAAACTGCTACTGGAACTAGAACTAAGATGAGAAAGGAATTGGAAAAGATATCGAAAAGAACAGGGGGAAATTTAGGGAAAATAAAGAATGTGCTCGAACGGGCCCTACCCCGCTGCCTACGTACCTCATCGGGATAATGAGGATCAGAGTCGACGTAGTTCACCTAACTAAGACGAGAACTATTGTTTATGTTTTTTAGGATGACATTGCCATAACTCTAGCTCAGGTGTTACCGGCTCTGACTCGAGGGTGTTTACCGTTTCGCTGTTTGAACTGTCGAGGCAAGTCGTATTCGTCCGCAAATATTAGGAGATGAGAAGAGAAGACGAGATGTCTTTGTTGGTTGTCTTTTATGAGAAGTGTTTTGGAGTTTCTTGTTTGTGAAGATAGTCTCATGATTAAACTTGTACATCATGCTAGACAAGCCCACACTATTCCAAGATGGAATGAATATGAGTGCCCCATGGAATAAGGCTATGCACAAGAGACTATTTCAATCCTTTATTAAATGTCTTTTAGATTTTATTTGAAGATGAGAGAAGAAGACTCAAATCGGAAAAGGACTAAAACTAAGGGGGACTAAGACCAACCCTAAGTTATTTATTATGATGGTGGTCCTAATGGTTTATGAGGTTTTTCTATTCCTAAGGAAGAAAAGGAAAAGAAAAAGGATAAAGGATGCAACTTACTTCCTAAGGAAGATAAGTTGATCCTAACAAAAAGGGGTTCCTACCAATCACAAATATGGAAGGAAAAAGGGAAATAAAATGCATAAAGAATGCATAAGAAATAAAAGGATAAGGAGTAAGGAAACATACTTTTCCCTCCATTCAAAACAAGGATTAGACTGCAATTTATTAAAAGGGGATGAGGTAAACGCATACCAAACAATTCCTAAGGCAACTTGGATCTAAACTAGACTCAATATTAAGTTTAAGGGTGCCTACACTATACTAAACTAAAATTCAGCAACTATTTACAACACTCAAACACACAATAAGCTATGATAGACATCACATAATACAAACAACATACTACATCTATCAAACAGCATGAAAGTAGGTGTAAAAAGTCAAATACAACATGCAAACATAACAAACATCATGTATTTTACAGTACCTATATGCAAAGTCAGCTATGAAATGTAAAATACAGATTTGGTTATTTTCATTTTTTAATGCACATACTCAATGAAAAATGTGCTAAATTCATCATGAATATGCATTTGAACATAGGTTAACATACACAATTGAGTGGCATGATTATTTTTGAGGGATTATGCAAGATATGACACATGAACATGGCATATGAACATGGCATATGAACATGGCATATGAACATAATGAGCATTGATCATGAACATGTAATATGATAGATCAACCATAATGTCAAACTTAATGCAAAATTCAGAATTTGAATTGATGTGAATAATATGATCAAGCATGCAACCAAATGCACATATATACATGATCATGTGAAATGCAACATATCTTGATACAATGAAATGCAAAATGACTTAACGCAATGCGAAAGATGCAAAAAAGGAATGCAACATGATTATTCACATGCCAAATGATGCATGAACATAGCAACAAAATGCAAGAAATCACATTATACACAAAGGAACACATAAACGCATAATATGCAACATGAACGGAAACGCGTCGAAACGACTCGAAATGGGGGAATGAGATGTCAAAACTAACCTAGAAAATTCCCTAAAATCAATACCTAAACATGTATGAACATTAAAGGCACTAGAAAGCAAGACCAAGCTATCAAATAAGTAAAAAAACCAAAAATTAACAGCGTTAACCGGTTAACCAAATGGTTAACCGGTTAACGGTCCTAAAACTGCACCGATTTGGTTAACCGGTTAACACTGAACCAGAATGTGAAAAAAGCTTAGAAATAAGTGTTTTTGGCCACAAACTCACTTATAATGATCCCTTACCTACACATGGACATGCTAACACGAATTTCTACTCAATTGGGGCTTATTTACACATGATAAAACCTATAACTATCTACACCTTAACTTCTAATCCATTAAAATCACAAATCGCAAGCAACACATAACGAAAACGTAATCGATCGCAGGCAAAACAAAAAGCAATTAAAGAATGCCGAAATGGCGAAATGAAGAAAATAACTTAAAGGAGAAGTGATTTAGATCACCAACCTACGAAGCGGAGAAGTGCTTCGGTGGATGTTGCAAGAATCGGAGCTTGATCGAAGGGAAAACCAAGAAAATCGTGAATCCGCAAAATAAATGCGTCCTTTATGATTGAACCTTCGTGCACTTCCGATAAGCCAAAATCCTCACAAAAATCAGTAACTTCTTCTTCCACAATCCACAAAATCAATGGAGGTTGGAGGGTAAGCTTCAAGATCTTCAAGTTTCAATGTGAAACTTGAAGAGCTTCTTCAAAAATCTTTGGTGAAAAGGGAAAATGGAGGAAAAGTGAGAGAGAAAAAGTGACTGTGAGAGAGTGAAAAATTTGGAAATTTTTTTGGGAACCTTTTGCATTGAAGTGATTAATGATTATATAGAGGCTAGGCTTTGAGCTAGGTTTGGGAATGGAGTTAGGTTTAGGAATGGACTTAGGTTAGTAGTTAGTTAGGTTTAGGGTTGGATAGGGAATATTCCTTGGAATATTCCATGGAATACTCTAGAATGTTGTAGAACATGGTAGAAGCATCCAAGGGAAATGGAGTGGAATTGAAGTGGAAAAACAAGAGGGAAAGAATGAAAGGAAATGTGGAAAGAAAGTGGAAGGAAAAGGGAAAGAAAAGGGAGGGAAAGGTGAACTTTTCCCTTTTTGATTGTTTAGCTTGGAAATGGTTTGGATTATTTTTGGGATATTATTTTTCTCTTGAACTCCAATGTTTGGCAAGCCTCGATCGACCACACACCTCATGTGTATGCAAAGGATGATGATTTATTTATTTATTTTTCAAATGCGATGCAATGATATGCGGAATGATGCGGGAATGAAACGTAAATCGCTCGAGGTTGATAATAAATAAGAGGGCAAATTTTGGGGTGTTATAGCAGCGACGACAACAATAATGTTCTCATGGCCAAGGCTCCCTTTGACGGGAATAGGTTTTGGGATGATGTGGACTTTTCCATTCCACCAAATCCTCAAGATCCAAGCTTCTTTAAGACGACACTGAAATCTCACGATGCAACAAAAACAACCCATCCCCTACCACAATCTGATTCCCTCATTTTGTTAAGGTTTAGAAGAAACAGGTTGACTCAACATCTTTCCGAGATCTATTCAAGATTACATTTTCCTCTTTATTTCAACCCAACTCACTAGAAACAGTAGCGATTTCAAAGTAACACTATAAAATGAATCATTAAAATCCCACAATCACAGACAATGGGATCCAAATCAACATTGTAATCAAGACTATTGATGCAGTCCACCACTGTAAGAGCATCCGACTAAATCATGAAACTCTTCAACTTCAGATCTTTTTCCAAATGCAAGGACCATCGAATTACCAACAACTCTGCACTTTCGGGATATGTCACACATCGAAATCTCTTAGAGGCAGCAAAAAAAGAGGTGGGAAGAATTTTCAAAACTAGCATTACAAATTTTGTGAGTAAATCCTTGGTATATTTGGCTTAACAAATTAAATAAGGAGCCATATGCACGTTGGATAACTTCTTTTCCTAGAAAATATTATTGACTTCCAATTTGTTTGAGAGAAAAATTGTTGTTTAGTTTTGTAATGAGAGATAGGGTGTGAGAAGGTGAGTTTCATGTGTCAATAATATCAACCACAAAAACAAAGTTGGGGTGATAATTTTAAATATAAAGGGGTCACGCATACTAAAAGTGAAGACAAATCTCATTAAGGAACTATTGATGCTCTAAATTTTTTCCTTTGGGCTTTTTCTAAGCCATATATGATCTAGTGGTGAAGACTTGGATCCTAAGAATGTGCTCTTCTCAAGGTCTCATGTTCGAATCTCGTTGGACACAAAATACTTATATATATATATATATATATATATATATATATATATATATATATATATATATATATATATATATATATATATATATATATATATATATATATATATATATATATATATATATGCTCACAAATGTTTGTTTGGATGCTCGAAGTTAGGAGGTTGACTCATATAAACCTCTTGCTCAAAAATAACATTAATGAATCATTATTAACACACCCTTTTCTTAGAAATAGACGAGGTAGGAACCACATAAACCAACTTTATTTAGTTTTGTTAATTATGCAATTTTGGTGTTGGCATTAGTTTTGGTAAAATTAACTTGACAACGACATGTCAAATAAGATGTCTTAATAGGGTTATTCGACATATTTGTCTGGTATAAGATGTGCTGCTATTTTATCTCTCTTGACATATTTGATTTTATTTGATGAGTATCTTTTGGATATACCTCATCATTATGCGAAGGTCAAGGAGATTATTTGGAGCAAGTCCAAATTTAATTGGATTTCTTAAAAAGGATCTTGGACACTTTTTAGGAAACTAATGATTTAAAAGTTTCTATTTTCTTGGAGAATATTTTGCAGATTCTATGCAACATAATTTATGTGTTTTTGAAGCGCAAATCCAATATAATTTATGGTTATAAATATGATGTATTTAATCTAATAAATGTATGGAAAAATACGTTGTTTCTTAGTGATATTCGAGCTGGACTATTATATTGAGTTGTAATTTTTGTCACTGTTGTGATTGAAAGGGATTTGAGAAGGGTCTCATATCTAGGAGAGTCTTAGGTAGAAATTAAGCACAAGTAGTGATTAAAAGATAAGTGTAAACACCCCAAATTTGCCCTCTCTTTTCTCTCCCACCTTGGCTTGTGGTCCTTCATACTGCATAGCATATCATCACATATCACATTGCATATTTTTCCTTTAGCAACTCATTGCATAGCTGCATAGCTAGGGTTTGTGATCAGATGAACCCAAGAAGTGTTCTGAGCAATCTCAAAGGCCATGAAGCATGCCAAGAGGGTCCATGAGTGTTCTATGATCATATTATGCCTCCAAGGTTTCTTTTAAGTCAAGAAATCACAAGGGATTGCATAGATGTCCAGGCAGGCTAGGAGCTCCTACACAGATAAACTAGAAATTAGGGTTTTGGGTTTGAGGCCCTTATACCCAAAATTTTTGGTCATTATTGATTCTATTGGTCTATATATGATATTAGGAGCATGTGTATCAAATTTGAAGCAAAAATTCCTTGTGGAAGTCATCTGATCAAATGGTAACTTGTTGTGCAAGAAAAGTCAGAATCAGGGCATCTGAGGCCACCAACAAGAGTTCCAAAGGGTCATCATCATCAATTTGAGGTCCTATGATCTTTATTTGATCTTAGGAATGCTTGGAAGTTCACAAGATTGAATAATTTTGAGCCATTTGAAAACTTTCTATTTTTGGGCATGACTTGTAATGAAAACTTTCCATTTTGGGAAATATCTTCAACCTCCTCTTTCTTGATCAAAAAGGTTTCAAATGAATTTTATTCAAACATGAAAGTTGTAGATTGAATCTTTCCATTTTCAAAAATTACAAGAACTCCTCTTAATTCATCCTAGAACTCAAGATATGGCAAGCCAAAGTTGGGAAAAATCTTGTAATTTTCAAGTTCACGTCAAAGAGGGAAATGTGCAAAATGGTATTTCAGGCCTTTATGTGACCTCTAATCCACTCAAATACATCATGCCATGATCAAAAAACTTCTAAAGATCGGAATTGAGCCAAGAACCTAGGGTTTTCATGCCTTGCTTCTCAAGAAATGTCAAAGTTGTGAAAATGCAAAACCTTTGAAAACTCTTGAATCAAGCATCACAGCTCATAAAAGTTGATCCAATGGTGCTTCTTGAACTCAGCTGAGGCAACCCAAGACCTCAAATCACTTCTTCCATGGCCCATGCTTCAAGTACACAACTTTTGACTTTTTGGCCAATGGCACCATACCAATCCCACTGTGCATATCCACTCCTCTGACTGATCTCATTAGTTTATGCATTGCCTAAGCTTCATAAAACACAACACTTCAAGCCTTGAAACAAGCCAAGCACTCAGATTGAAAAAAATCCCTCAAAAATTCATCTCTTCGAATCTCATTACACAACCATCAAATTTCACATTTTCTTTCACCAATCAACTCCATATGACCTAAGGAACATTTCCCATCCATCACCAAGGTCTGAAACACCCTAAAACAAAAACACGATTTCTGTTGAACCAGAACTGAACCTTTCAAAATAGCCCAAATAAACTTCATCTAAACATTCCATTAGCACAAGGGGGACCAGAGGAGTCATTTTGCACCAAGGAAAGGCTCAGAAAGTTCTAGTTTGAAGAACTTCAGTTGAGGTGTTCATCAAGAAATTTTTTTCCAAAACCTCTTTTTCTTGTTATAAAATGATTCTATATGCTTTGCTGATCACCATGATGTGTTTAGAATAGAAAATGGTTGAGAAATGAGTATGTATTGATGTTCTGAAATTTTGCCCGTGAAAAATATTTGCTTCGATTTGTTTGATTCATGAAGTTTAAATGATGTTTGATGATTTATTTTGATTTTATGATGCATGGGGAGTGTTTTTGGGCAGTTATTTTGGCTTGGGGCGACCTATAGAAGAAGTTAGGTTTTGGGATGACCGGAGAAGATGCAGGAGCTAAGCTCCGGTCACCTGAAAATAATTAGGGCTAATTAGAGTTTAAGTTGCCAGATTGAATGAGGACCCTTGGATCATGTTTAGTTTAAGCAGCGAACGGTCCAGATTATTCACTTAACCTTAATTTTAATTAATTAACTTAATTATAATTAATTAACTCAGATCAAACCATGGCCATTGGATCATGCGCGAATCATAGGTTTAAATCCAGACCCTTAGATCAGCCTACCCCAAGTCAAGCTGACCTCTCATCCTGGCCCTCCATCCATCTCCTGCGCAATCCTGGCCCCCCATTCTGATTACTTTGCACTTTTTATTTTCTTTATTTCATTTTATTTTCTCTCATTTATTTAAAATAGTAAAACATTTTCTAAAACTCTGATTTTTTGCATTCTCACATTAAATAATTTTAAAAACCCAAAAACATTTTTATTTTTTATTTTTGCATTAAAAATATATTTTTAAATCATTTAATTGTATTATTTAATTAATTAATTCATTTTAATTAATTAAAAATACTTTTAGGTATTTAAAAATCACAAAAAAAATCATGAAGCATTCTTACACATTTAGAACAATTTACAAACTCATTTTACAAATTTCTTTTAGAGTTTGATCATGTTTAGACAATTAACCATGAATTAGGGTTTCCAAATTTCTTAATTTTCTAACCCTAACTTCAAAAATTCATTTTTGATCAACCAAGATGAGTTTGTGTATGGTTCATTTTGCATTATTTAATACTTTGCATTTTGTATCTAGGATATTTAACTCATATTTTTGTATTGCATTTTCCTTTTGTTTGGAATTTTTCATGAAGAAGTACCCAAAACCCTAGCCTAACTTAGAAAAACCATAACTTGACTTTGGTTTAGCTTCTGACTTCCATCTTTGGGGAGTGATCTTATGTGTGTTTAGGGTTCATTTGGTTGCAATTTCAATTTTTTATCATGTGTTTTGTTTCTGTTTTGATCATATGCATCTCATACTTTCTAAAAACCCTAATTTGCCATGTTCATTTGCATTCATCTTTGCATACCTTCATCATGTGAACTTGTTATAACATCTCATGCATTTGTATGTCATCTTAGATACTTTAGGACATGTGTGAACATTGGTTGATCATTGTTGCATCCATTTGGTATATTTTGCATTCATTCATTCTTATGTATGTTCATGTGTTCTTAAGTTTCTAACAAGCTTGTTTTTGCATCCATCACTTGTATGATCATACATATGCATTGTATATGACTTTGAATCTCTCCATGACACATTTGCCTCATGTATTCACTTCTGGTCGGCATCATTGCATCCTCATTTTCCTTTTTTCCTTTTGTTTCACATCTTATGCATTCATACTAACTTTTCAGGGGCTTCAGGTAAGTTGTTTAGGATGTGGATTTGCCTCCACATCCCACCTCTTTTTATCTTTTCATTTGCATTGTTATTTGTCTTTGAAGTGAGTTTGACTCACTTATGCTCTCTCATGCTCCCTTTCTTTCTCTTAGGTTACTTAGCTTCTTCAGGAAGTAAGTAACCTATTCTCTTTTCTCTTCTCTTTTCATCTCCTTCTTCTTCCTTGGTGGCTATCTAAAGATATTTTCTTAAGCCTCAAAAACCATAGGAATATCCAAGCATGATAACTTTAGGGTTGTACATAGTCTCCCCTAGTTTTTTTACCTTTGAGTCTCCTTGAGTCTCTGCTTCTCACCTCATAATCAAAGGCTAAATAGTTAAAGTTTTGGGGCTCTGTATTAGGGCTATGCATGTATCCTTATCTTAGGATGGAGTGTATAATTTTAATACTTAGTGTTAAACCTTTAAGTTTTTTAAACCTTTAAGACTTAAGCTTGTAACATGGGCCTTATATTAGGGTTACATCTCTGCCTATTGGTTCAGAGGGACTAACCTTAGTGTTTAATGGACAAGTCCCCCTCAGGTTTAGTCTTACAAACATAAAATCCATTTCTTAATCCCACATTTAATTAAAATCCACTTTAATAAAGGCTTGTTATATAATGATTTTAATCCCTAACCATGGATTAAGTTGAGGTATCTTCCTCATCTTAAGTGTCCTCATATATCATCCTTCTCTTAGGATGGTGTAATGAGTTCACTAATCCCTGATTAGAGATTAAACTCATTAATTAACACACACAAAAAATCCAAAAACACTTAATAATCACAAGTAGGTTAATGATCTTAATCATGTATCATTAGGGTAACTAAGTTGAGATTTTCATCTCATGCTTAAGTAGACTCATTATCCCTAATCAGGGGTGATATAATGACTTTACGACCCTTGATTAAGGCTTAAGCTCATTGTCCTATGCAAAACACCAAAAACAATAAAAAACTGAAAACACAAAAACAAACAATAAACGTCTCCTCTGGGATTCTTTTCTCATCACACTCACTCTGAAAACGAGAACTCGCTTCTTCCGTCTAATGCAAGACAGTTAGCACTCGAGCCAGACGAGTCATACACTTGAGCATAGACATGCAAGCAGTTCACAAAAAAATCATCCAGTCTCTTTGAGTCGAACTACGGTGTTCTGACTTCCTTATTGTACGAGAGGATACGTAGGCATAACTTAACAGTTATCGAACAAAAGTCTCTTTGTCCCCCCCCTCTCCTCTTTCTAGCTTTCTTTTCTTAGCCTCAGTTTCAAGCACTCACTTTCTTCTTGCATTGACACTCTGTACATTCATTTCCCCTATCCTTTTATACACAGTTTAGCACATACACTACCTCCTTTTTAAAACACAATCAAGTAAGCGTGGATCCCGTCGAGTACAACGGACAATCTGGGTGCTAATACCTTCCCAGGTCGTAACCTACCCCCTTACTCAGTCTCTTTGGTTCGTAACAGTCTTATCCATACCTTTCCAGGTTTATGCAGTATTACCTTTCTTTCGGGATAAAAATTCCTAGATGGCGACTCTATTCAACCTCAACCTCCAACATCACCGACAGTTCGCGTTTGCACCAGGATGAAAATCCGGGGAGCAACAGCTTGGCGACTCTGCTGGGGAGCTTTGTAACCAGGGCTTTTGGTTCTCTTGTGGGTTTCTCCTAGCGCTTGTTTTTTTGTGTTTATTGGGGGTGTTATGTGCTATTTGTGTTTATTATGTTTGCTTTATTTATTGCTTCCTGTACAACTTTACTTATTACATTTACTTTATCGCTTTCATTTACTGCTTTTCGCATTTCATTTTTATCATATCATTATGCTGGATTTTTGTTTACCTTGGTGGGTGGGGTATTCCAGTGAGAAAGGCTCAACACAAAGGCCTGAGTGACACATAGGATTAGAGTTGTTTTGTATGCTTTCCCATTCCATTTCGGTCTGGTGCGGGAATATGAAAACACAGTTCAGACATGGGTTTCCTTTTGAGAACTCCGTGCTACGAATTTCCTGTAGTGTTAGGGCTATCTGGGAAGCCTGCTAAGTCTGGATGACCTTCTTAGATGACCTTCAGAATCTGAGGTGAATTAGAGGAGGATCCTTTATGATTAGGGTAAACATTGTACCTCCGAGTTAGAAGTGTTTACACTTTTCATAATAGATCCGAATCTGAGGATCCTTGTTCTAGAACAATACCTGTGAGTGGTTTGGGATGTTTACAGGTTTGTAGGAACCCTTGACCTCAACATACCTTACTACTGGAATTTTTCTTAAGGTTGTACTATTTTGGACTAGTTCTTTGAAACCTTGGTTTATTGACTCTTTATTTGAGTCCCCCACCTGGTTACTGGTTCTCGGACTTCCATCCAAAACTCTGAACACTCATGGATCCTACCAAAGGCAACATATAATCCAACACTTGATCAAAAACCCTTGCATATCATAAGCATACCTCATATTGCATCATTTAACATTTGTCTATTTGTTTTACAAGGTATCCATCTTCACTTGGTTTGGTTTTGACCTTTCTTCTACTCATTTTATCTGCTTCAACACTTCTTCAGCTATCTTCCTCAGTTATCTTCTTCAGTTATCTCCTTCAGCACCCATCTTCAACATGGATTCAACCAGGAAAAGCAAAATCACCTACCACTTTTTTGAGTATCCTCTAGCAGGCATCCGGCAGATACATGCTCTTATCACCCCTGATCATGTTCCCTTATTCAGAGAGCATTATGGTGGAATCCTGGACATGATCATGGACTTGGACACTTTGCAGAGAAGCATGATTCACACCTGTCTTTAGTTTTATGACCCTCCTCTCCGTTGTTTCACTTTCCCAGATTTTCAGATAGGTCCTTTGCTGGAAGAATACTCTATGCTATTGGGTGTCCCTATCAGAAGAGGAATTCCTTTCAACCCTGAAATGACTCCTCCGAAGAATGAAAACATAGCCAAAGCATTACATCTAGAGGAAACTATCATTGATGAGCACATGACTTCCAAGGCCGGAATCCCAGGCCTTCATCTGGATTTCTTGGTCACTCAGGCTACAAAGCAAGATGCAGTAGGGAATTGGGAAATTGTGTGTGCTCTCCTGGCTCTCAGTATTTATGGTATTATTTTGTTTGCAGACGAGCCTAAGTTTGTAAGTAAAAATGCCATCCACATCTTCATGCTAAAGAACCCGGTTCCCACCTTATTGGGAGACTTCTACTACTCAGTTCATCAGAGGAATGAGAAATAGAGAGGAAGACTGGTAAGATGTTGTGCACCTCTCTTCTACAGTTGGTTGATGAAGCATATGCCGAAGACGAAAGCTTTCTTAAACCCTCATCAAACAAGGAATTGGGATAAGAGGATGATTCCCTTACTTCATAAGATATCAGGTGGTGTACTCAGAACACCAAGGGCCGAGACATAATAACAAGCTGTAGGCAATACCCAAATGTGCCACTTATTGGAGTAAAGGGTTGCATAAATTAAAATCCTTTACATTTCAAGAGACAGTTGGGATATGCTTTGATACATCCACCTAGGGAGCAGGATTTAGTAGAATCCCTTTATTGTGCTATTCTGAACAATCATGTCGTTGTCCGACAAGCAGCCTGTGATTGGGACAACATACAGACTAAAGGAACTGCTATTTTGGGGAAGGGAAACAACATAGCTTCTGCCTAGTATACTGAATGGTCACGCATCAGAGGACATATTACTCGCATGCCATTCACCCTAGAGGATGTGCCAGGTCCATCAGCAGTTGATCCCATAGCCACAATCAGTATGGAAGAGTTTGAGAAGATGAAAGAAAGAAACACCCAGCTAGCTGAAGCTTTGAAGTAGACCCTTTGGGAAAGGAATGATGGTCGTCTAGACATTGAGAGGTTAGAGAAGCTACGCATCGAGCATGTAACCAAAATTGAGATGACTGAAGACTTCATCAGGAAGGCCTGAGCAGGAGAACTTGTGTTGAAGAATGCATGTAAGGAAGCAAAGATTCAAAGGACAAGAGCTGAGCATTATTTGGAAGAGAGTCAAGATAGATGGGTCAGGATAACTGAGGCTCGTCTGAAAGAAGACCAGAAGATGCAAGCCAATATAGAGCAGTTAGAAGCTAATGAGAAAAGAAGCCAAGAGGCACTAATAGCAGCTCAGAAGGATATCTCAGAGTTAAAACTCCGAGCAGGGTTAAAGAGATCCAAAGAACAAGATAAGTATCAGAAGATGACAAATGCCATTGCAACTAGAAACCTTCTCATCAGGACCATTACAGAGCATCCAATTGGACCAGTAACTGATGCTCTCCTGAAGGAAGTCAGGGAGGATGCTTTTGGACGGGATGTTTGATTTTCTTTACTTGTATCTATTTGATTGTACTTTAGCTCACCATGGTGATTTTGTTTGTTGTATTCTTTAATTTGATTGTATTTTGATTCACCATGGGAGTTTGTTTGTAGTTCATGAACTATTTATATTTTGGCATCGCCACTTGTATTTGAATGGTTATGTATTGGATTATCTTATGGACTTTGTTTGATTCAAACATCTTTATCTCCTATAAGGGGTCTGGAAGGTCAAAACCAAGATCCAAACTGGATACCCTCGAAAGACAAATAGGCATATTGCATTGCATTCTGACATACCTTTTGTTTTTGCAGGTGATTTGGTTGTTGTCTTCTCACTTTGTTGATTGTTTCAGGAAATATTTCTTGCAGGAGGGTCTTTCCCGTCAATCGCATCCACAGATATCCAACTCGACACAACCTTCCGAGTCTATAAATGGATTAGCTACAACAGGAACTGACAGATGTAAGGACTCAGATGACTGATGTGAGGACAAAAGTGAGGACTCAGATGAATCAATTCATGGCTGTGATGACTGGACTGACACAGACCCAGGAAAGATTGAGGGAGTTAGTCGAGCAGAAGACTCCAGAAGATAACCATGCATGTACTAGGGGTACAAGTAACGATGCGTGTGATCATCCGCAAACGACTCCGGTGGTGTTTGGAACTCACAATAATCCTGAAGTTAATATCCTTGGGAATGGCCAAAGGAACACCGAAGATCGTATTCTGCAAGAAGACCCTCAGGATGAGCAGTTTACAGTGCTGGGTGTTGGGGAAGATGAAGCTTATGATCGTCGTCTTAAAGAGATATATGAAAAGCTGAGATCCTTGGAATCCCAGAACTCCTTGGGATTGGATGTGATGGATATGGGCCTATTTGAGGGAGTAAGGATTCCTCACAAATTCAAGCCTCAATGCTTTGAAAAGTATAATGGTACCTCATGTCCTCGTACCCATTTGCAATCGTTTCTGGGAAGATTGAAAGCATACACCATGGATGAGAAACTGTGGATGTTTTACTTTGAAGACAGTTTAACCGGGGCATCCAGGGAATGGTACTCACACTTGTCAAGGGCTACTGTCAGGAGCTGGAAAGATTTAGCTGAGGCCTTTATACGCCAATATCAGTACAACCTGGATATGGCACCAAATAGGACCCTCTTGATGGGTATGTCTCAATCTTCGAGGAAACGTTTTCGTGAGTACGCTCAAAGGTGGAGACAACTCGCTGCTGCTGTCCAACCTCCAATGTTAGAAAGAGAGGTAGCTGACATGTTCATGAATACCCTGCAAGGAACTTATATTGATAGGCTTCCTGCTTTCTCTTCCACTAGCTTTGCTGACGTGGTCATAGCGGGAGAGAGAATTGAAAGTTTGCTGAAGATGGGAAAGATTTCTGATAATGGTGCTAGCTCCAGAAATGCAAAGAAACCCTTCTCAGGACTCCGAAGGACAGGGGAGACCAATGCAGTATATGTTAATAGAGGTAGACCCCAGTACTTGCAAAGATCAGTAGCTGCAGTCACCATCCCTACTCCAGCACCTCAGCAACAACAGTATCCTCAACAGAAGCAAAGATCTTATAACACAATAACCAACAACGACGTCCTTTCCAACAAAGTTCTTCTCAGGTTAATAGGGAGATCGATCTCATCCCGATGCCCTATGCAGTCTTACTCCCGCAACTATTGAAGCTTACCCTGACTAAACTGAGAACTTTGGCTCCTCCAGATCCTCTGAATCTTCCAAGGAATTATGATATCAACGACAGGTGTGCTTTTCACTCCAATGCACCTGGTCATTCAACAGATAAGTGTAGGGCCCTGCACATGAAAGTCCAAGATCTGATTGACTCCAAAGCTTTGAATTTCGCACCTCCACCAGATATCACAAAGAATCCAATACCGAATCACGGGGGGGGGGGGGGGGGGGCGAGGATTAATTCTATTGAGGAGGACCAACCAGCAATTCTGATTGGTGACATTGCAAGTATTCAAACACCACTGGCCGAAGTAAAAGCCCAGTTATTGAAGTGCCAAGTGTTTCCGGGTTGTGAGGCCCATTGTGAAGCTTGCAAAGTTTCTACCAATGGTTGTGCAAATATGAAGAATGGTATTAGAAGTCTTATGAGAGAAGGCATTCTGCAAATCACATCAACAATTCCATCTTCTACAAAGACAACAAAAATCTCTTCTACAATACCAGTAAACATTATCCCATCAGAATCTTCTACAACACCAGCAAAAATCATTTCAATGGAATCAGCTACAACAACAGCAAACACCAGTGACGACAACTCAACGGTTACCATCTATTATGATCCAGCAATAATCCATGTTCCGGATTCTCTCAACAACAACTTTCAGCAACACCCTCATCAACAACTTTCTACACCTGTACCATCTTCAATCAGACCTCCTGTCACCATCTACTATGATCCACAGACTATCACAACTCCTTCTTCCACTGTAATTAGTCCAGTGACCATCACGGTGCCTTGGCATTATGGTTCGGATCTTTACTACCACGGTAGGAAGATCACTCTTGAATCCTCAACACCTGTACCACAAATTGACAATGTCGGGGGAGGCGGAGGCTTCACTCGAAGCGGACGTCTCTTCGCTTCACAGTTTCCCAGAGTCAATGTTGAAGCAGAAACTGCTGCCAAAGCAAAAGGCAAAAGTGTGGTGCCAGAAGAACCAACTGCAAAAGAAACTCAGCAAACACCTTTTGATCAGGATGTAGACAATTTTATGAGGATTATCAAAAGAAGTGACTACAAAGTGGTAGATCAGCTCCATCAAACACCCTCCAAGATATCCATACTATCTCTGCTAATGTGTTCTGAGGCTCACCGGAATGCGCTACTCAAAGTTTTGCACGCAACTTATGTGCCTGAAGAGATCACAGTCAATCAGTTAGAAACGGTGGTCGCAAATGTCAATACTAGTCATGGACTAGGTTTCACCAATGTTGACTTGACTACGGAGGGGCATAATCACAACAAGGCTTTGCATATCACTTTGGAATGTAAAGGTGTTGTACTTTCTCATGTCCTTGTTGATACCGGATCATTGTAACACGGTGGGAGAACTGACTTTAGTTAAATGTTGCGGATAGCAAGAGTCGCCACCGACTTTTATTTTATCCAAAGGAAAGGGCATAAAAGAACAGGAAATACCTTAAAAGATTTTTGGGTTCGGGGGTAGGTTATGTAAAGGGAAGGTGTTAGCACCCTTTACATCCATGGTTATCCATGGGCTCTTAGTTACTTAGCTCACTTTAAAATGTTTTTGAGAAGTGTAGTGTGTGATTAGAAATTTTCTTAAGTACTTTATAATGATCCATGTACGGATATATATAAAGCCTTTGTTTTGAAAATTGTTTGAAAATGTGAAGTGTTTTGAAATGTTTTGAAAAGGTGAGCAAGTACATAAGAGAAACCTACCCTAAGCTAAATCTTTTTTGTTCTTAAATATCCTTTAAATGGTAAGACTATCCCTATTATTAAGGAATAGGTAGTCATTACCTTGGATGTTGTAAGGGACAAATGAAGGGACAACTGTGATTAGGCAACTGTAAGGTGTATTTAGCAATTCGAAGAGACTTATCATCTTTATTCGAAGGACAAGATCATTTACGAAGGCAACCATGAAGGGACTTGATCTTATTATCTTTAACGGGACAAGATGATATTTAATAAGATGAGGGACTTTGCTTTATACACCTTACTTGACCTTTTATTTAGGCAACCTGAGAGGTATCCTTAAGAATGTGAGATGGCGATCAAAGATCGACTTATGTAGGTGCGTGTACAAGTTCATGTATTTATCTTACAATTAGTGATCTAAATTCAATTTTAAGATACAAACATGTTTACACTCCCTATTTTACTAACCATAGCAATTTAAATAAATAAAAATTCTACAACTATTACATTATTTGCACAATTACATTATAATAATAATAAAATAATTTAAATAAATAAGCATATAATAAATAAATAAATAAATGGGTTAGTAATAATAAACAAAAGAAATATAAAAGAGGTTAGTATAATAATATAATATAAAAAAATAAATTAAAAGTTCAAATTTAAACAAATAATTATTTTTAAGAATTTTAAGAAAAATAAATAATAATAATTATATACTAAATAATATGATTAATAGTTTAATTATATATATATATATATATATATATATATATATATATATATATATATATATATATATATATATATATATATATATATATATATATATATATATATATATATATTAGAAATATTTAATAATCATAATTACAAAAATAAGAAATTAAAATCATAAAAGAAAATTAGGGTTTTAAAATAAATTAAGGTTTATAAAGAAAAAAAATTAGGGTTAACTATTTAATCTAAACTTAATTAAATTATTTATAAAAAAAACATACAATATTAATAATTATACAATGAAATAAATATAAATAATTTTATTAATAAAGTTTGATTATTTTTTTTAAAATACAAGTCTTTTTTGAATTATATACAAGAAAATAATATAAATATTTTATTTTAGACATTTATTATTAATTTACATTAACATAATTTATTTACATATTATAAATATATTTAATAATAAAACACATAATAAAATAAATATGCTAATTAGATTTTTTTTTAGACAAAAAACAATATGCATTTTAACTATAAGGTTTTATAAAAATACAATTTAATTATTTTTTAGAAAACTATTTTAATTAACTTAAAGAAAATAAAACAAAACAAAGAAAATAGCAAAATAATGGAAAAACCTCAAAAAAAACAGGACCTGGGATTTGAACCCAGGTCCTTTACCTGGCCAAGCATACTCCAAAACTAGCTGAGCCACTGCGCGCTTGTGATATAGGATGAGAAGCTAAGCATTATATTATAAAATCACTGGATAAATAGACTTGAAGCAAAAAAAATTGCTGGAGACCAGATTCGATCCCCTGCCCATCAATTCATATGCGCGCGTCTTTACCAACTGTGCCAAGCATTGTATCTGAAATATAATTGATAACATAATATAATAAAACAAGCTTAATTTCAAAAATCAGATTTCGCGCCATAGCCTTCATCTTCTTCCCCTGGACCTGCGAAATATCCTGCGTTTTCCTCTACGCATTTACTTGCGAATTAAGGTTCCTAGGGAAACCTGTGAAATTTCACCAAATTGATCACATCATTGTGATCCTTACATCTTATACAGTTCATTAGCATTGTTATAATTTAGTTATATGTGTTTAAATGGAAAACCCTAAACGACCATACAAACCCTAACAATGGCACTTTCATGATTCGGCTATGGTTCTTCTCAAAAACTGTCCAGAAATCATCTATGAGCATGAACAAACATTAATACGTAATCAAAATGCATTATAAACATGTGAATTCAATGAATCGGAAAAAAATAAATCAAAGGCAAGGATGCTTCGGATTATGCATATGAGTATGAATCAGAGGCATTTGAGAAGTGGTTTAGACTCAATGAAGCTCAGGGAAGCTTTTTGTGTCCTTAGAATACCTTAAAACCTCTTGTAAGGATGAAACCGAAAATTGGTTTTGGATGGTTTTTTTGTGAAGTTTGAAAGTAGTATTGGAGGCTGCAAAAATTCGTCCTTGAGGTTGTGATGAGTTCATGTATATGTAGTGAATCAGATTAGGTCAAAAAAGGCTATCATTCTTTGGACTTTTTGGATGTTTGAAGATTGAAAAAGATTTGTCATTAAATTTGATTTTTCTTTGATCTAACATTGCTATTTTGGGACAATCCTTATAACTTGTGTATCAATCTGATCCAAATATTATTTATGACTTTCTAGAAGCAAAATCCTTTTTTAAATATATGATTTTATATTTTATTTCAATTTAAATTGTATTTTAATGAATAAAATTCAAATAAATATGAAATAAAAAATAAAAAATCATAAAATAGGTGGGTTGGGTCGTGCTTGGTGTTTTTGTAAAGATGGGATAGCAATTTGGTGGGCTCATTTAGCAAAAATTGGTTTTAAGGCTCTATTTGCTTCATAAACTTCCCAAAAATTTCCCAACTTTGCAAGGGCACAAATCCTTCAATTTTAATGCTATGAGGGTGTTCTTAGACATTTTGGAAATCTTAAAGAGTCCTCTAACCAACCTCTTTGGTATCATGTCCATACCTTTTACCATTCTCAAGTTATGCTCTTTTGAAGTTGTTGACTTTTTGTTGACTTTTAAAAGGACCTATAATGTCTTAGCTCATACCTTCCAAATGAAGCATTTTTGGGCTTGGCTTGTGAGACACAAAGTTGTATAGAATTCAATTTCCTTAAAAATTAGCTTTGGATGGAAAATTCTTGATGAAGCATGTGAAAATTATGGCTGGTCAAAGTTCAGTTGACTTTTCCTATGAAAACCCTAATTTAGAAACTCCTGATTCTTGATGATCTGAAATATCCTTGATGAATCATGATAAACCCTTGATAAAATGATGAATTTTACTTCATATACTTTATGTTGGCAAAAAATCATGAAGTTTGACTTTGGTTTGACCACAGTTGACCTCAGTTTGACTTTTTAACTGCTTTGACTGATTTTGACCTATCTGATCATCTGACTGAGCAAATCTTTTGGGAAAGTCTTGAAACTTGAAATGGGGATTCTTGAACACATATAAGATGTTATGTATCTCACTTGAAGTCTTGGAAGTTCATTTAGCCTGATTAAAGTCAAAACCCTAGTTTAGGATGCATTGCTTAGGAGGATGCATTGTCTGAGGGAATTGTCACATCTTATGACTAATTGTGAACTTTGTGAACCTTGTGAACCTCATGAGATGTCTTGTGAACCTTGTGAGCCTATTAGTACACAATTACTTGTCTTGTGGAGGGCAAATCTTGGGGTGCAACAGCTGCCCCCGTTCAATTTTCTGAAACCTGAGGGGTTAGATTGGTATATGTGCCAATCGTGACCTAGTAGGTTGAAGGGGATTGAACACAAAAGCCCAAAAATTTGCACTCACCGGTGCATAGAGTAACACTGATGATTAGTTGTATATGCTTAAGTGGGCTTAAAGATGCCACTTGGAAGAACTGGATATGGGCTAAGAGATGCCATCTAAAATATCAGGATGTGATGATAGCTTTATGTTGATACTGGATATCAGTACTAGGTCTTTGTATAGGCCGTCTCTGAAACATGATTTGAATTGTTGAATGGACCAGTAGAAATAAATCTTGTGATGATTATCTTTTCTGGAAATATCTTGTTTTAGGGAATGGATCTTTGTACAGACCGTCTGCCTACTCTCCAAGGTCAAAAGAACGTCAGGATTTGTTCTTCTGAATAATATCTTGAGCCAGGGAATGGATCTTTTTACAGACCGTTTGCCTGCTATTCAAGGGCCAAAACAACGTCAGGATTTGTTCTTAAGGGTCAAAAGAACGTCAGGATTTGTTCTTCTGAAAAATATCTTGAACCAGGGAATGGATCTTTTTATAGACCGTTTGCCTGCTATTCAAGGGCCAAAAGAACGTCAGGATTTGTTCTTAAGGGTCAAAAGAACGTCAGGATTTGTTCTTCTGAAAAATATCTTGAACCAGGGAATGGATCTTTTTACAGACCGTTTGCCTTCTATTCAAAGATATCTTGAGCAAATGTATGGATCATTTCTGACCCGTTGTAAGTTGTTGATATTGTTTTACCTGCATATAACCATCCTGCAAGGAGAATGTTAGTTTATGCATTGTGTATGCATGCATAGTATGATGCACTTAAGTAATGTATTATGTACTTATGGATATGTATGTTATGGTATGATGTAGATGATGTATGTATGAATCGTGCAGCCTGAAACGTCTGGATATCTTTGTATAATAACTGCTGACCAGGGAAAATAAATCCCGATTCGTTGCTGAAGAATATGAGGAACTCGTTCCCGTCTCGTTTGATAATATAGTGAAGAATATGAGGAGCTCGTTCCCGTCTTGTTTGATAACATAGTATTCATAACCTCCCGTCTTCGTTCGATAGTATGATATCCATAACCTCCCGTCTTCGTTTGTTGTACTCCTGTTGAAGGAATAATTTCCTGAGTATCCCGACTGAGGATAAAAGAGATGGACATAAATTCCAGGGGAGATGTGACTCGAAGTATTTATGAAGATGGATTTGCCCTACTAGGGGATTTGTAGCTGTCTTGTGGGGATGAACCGGCGAAGCTTCGTTGAATTCCTTCCCTCGTTCGTCCTTAGTAAATACTATTACTGCATTTCATGCATTTCTGGTAAACATCAATCATATTAAGCATTTATGCATTTCTGGTAAACATCAATCATATTCAAATGCATACATACATTCAAACACAACCAATGGACGTTTCGCTTATGTAAATAGGGTAAAAGTAAATCTGGATTCAAAGATGGAATTTTATTTATATCACAAAGTGGCCCATACATAGGCAAGTTGGTACAAGGAGACAGAAATCCTAGTAAGAGGATTCGTCATAAAATTTTTACAAAACAAAGAAAATCAGCTATGTGGGAAATAATCCCATTGAGTTCCAATTCCATTATTGCCATTATCTTCAAGTATCTCATCTTCTGCTGTTGAGACGGAAATGATTGGATTGAGCTTTATCTGTTCGAGCTTGAGTAAGTAGCACAACTGGTTGTAGTTTCATGGGTGATCCAAACGAGACATAGTCATACACTTTAATCCCTAACTTTTGCCTGGATTGCCCTTTCAGGTTTTCAATCCACCGGGATACCCTTTTTTGCCCAAGCCGCCTTTTCAGGTTTTCGACTTGCCGGGTGTACATTTTTTTATATATATCCCTAATTTTTTCCCGAACCCTTTTGGTTCGCTGGGATGCCCTTATTTTTGCCTAGGCCAGTCAACCTAGCGGGTCTCTTTTTATGCGTAGTATTTTTTAACTATGTCTGCGTTTACAGGCTGTGGGAAGTCTTCACCATCCATAGTAGTAAGCATCATGGCGCCTCCTGAGAATACTGTTTTGACCACAAATGGCCCTTCATATGTAGGAGTCCACTTGCCCCTAGGATCACCCTGTGGTAATATGATACGCTTGATTACCAAATCACCAGCCTGATATACCTTTGGTTTAACCTTCTTATTAAAAGTTTTGATCATCCGTTTCTAGTACATCTAGCCATGACAAACTGCTGCTAACCTCTTCTCATCAATCAAATTTATCTGGTCAAGTCGAGTCTGAATCCACTCATCTTCATCCAAGCCTGCATCCTTCATAATTCTTAAGGAGGGAATCTGAACTTCAATGGACAGGACTGCTTCCATACCGTATACTAAGGAGAATGGGGTTGCCCCTGTTGAAGTACGTATGGTAGTACGATAGCCATGAAGAGAAAATGGTAACATCTCGTGCCAATCTTTATAAGTGACAGTCATCTTCTGTATAATCTTCTTAATGTTCTTATTAGCAGCTTCTACTGCCCCATTCATCTTCGGACGATACGGAGAAGAGTTGTGATGCTTAATCTTGAATTGCGTGCAGAGATCAGTAATCATAGTGTTGTTCAGATTAGAGCCATTGTCAGTAATAATCCTTTCAGGGATGCCATACCTACATATAAGATTATTCTTAATGAATCGAGCCACCACATTCTTAGTAACAGATGCAAATGAAGCTGCCTCCACCCACTTCGTGAAGTAATCAATAGCAACTAGGATGAAACGATGCCCATTAGAAGCAGTAGGCTTGATCTCACCAATCATATCAATGCCCCACATGGCAAAAGGCCAAGGAGCAGTCAACATATTCAATGGTGATGGAGGTATATGTACTTTATCAGCATAGATTTGACACTTGTGACATGTTCTGGAATGTTGATAGCAGTCAGCTTCCATGGTAGACCAATAGTAACCTGCTCTCAATATTTTCTTTGCCATAGTATGACCACTAGAATGAGTGCCAAAGATCCCATCATGCATATCCTCCATAATCGTAGTTTCTTCCTTCTTATCCACACAACGAAGCAAAGTTGAATCATGATTTCGCTTGTACAAAATTCCATTACTCAAGAAGAACTTAGCAGAAAACCTCCTCAGAAACTTCTTATCTTTAACAGATGCCCCTTCAGGGAACTCCTGGGTTCCAAGATATCTTTTCACCTCATAGAACCAAGGCTTCTCTTCTGTTTCTCCAGTGTCAATCTCATTGCAGTATGCAGGCTTTTCAAATCTATCAATAGCAATCTTGGGAGCTTCATCATCCCAGCTGATCTCAAACATGGATGCCATGGTGGCTAATGCATCTGCCAATTGATTCTCTCTTCGTGGAATATGTCCAAAGGTAATCTCTTTAAAATGTGGGATCAATGACAACACATATTCTCTGTAAGGAATGAGATTATCATGTTTGGTATCCCAATCTCCTTAAATCTGACTTACTACCAGGGCTGAATCTCCATACACGTCAAGGAACTGAATCTTCATATCAATGGCAACTTTGATACCCAGGATACATGCCTCATACTCAGCCATGTTATTGGTACAATATAAACAAAGTCTGGCAGTAATCGGGGTATGACAACCTTCAGGGAAACTAATCACAACACCAACACCATTACCAAGCGCATTAGAAGCTCCATCAAAAACCATAGTCCATCGGGATCCTTGTTCAGGTCCGTCATATTGTCCAGGTTCTTTGGTAATAATCATAATGTCTTCATCGGGGAACTCAAAACTCATTGATTGATAATCGTCCACTGCTTGATGAGCCAAATGATCAGCCACAACACTTCCTTTAATGGCCTTCTGAGTAGTATACTGTATGTCATATTCTGTCAAAATCATTTGCCATCTTGCTATTCTTCCGGAGAGAGAAGGTTTCTCGAATATATACTTGATTGGATCCATCTTTGAAATCAATAAGGTAGTATGAGTCAACATATACTGTCTTAGTCGGTGAGCAGCCCATGCCAAAGCGCAGCAAGTTTTCTCGAGCAATGAGTATCTTGTTTCACAGTCGGTAAACTTTTTGCTAAGGTAGTATATTGCCTGCTCTTTTCGACCAGACTCGTCATGTTGCCCCAACACACACCCCATCGAGTTGTCTAACACTGTTAAGTACATAATCAAGGGTCTTCCATCAACTGGTGGCATTAAAATTGGAGGTTCTAGCAGATATTTCTTGATTTCATCAAAGGCAGTCTGGCACTCATCATTCCATTCCATCACCTGATCTTTCTTCAATAACTTTAAGATTGGCTCACAGGTGGCAGTTAATTGGGAAATAAATCTTGCAATGTAATTCAATCGTCCCAAGAAACCTCTAACCTCCTTCTCAGTACGGGGAGCTGGCATCTCTTGTATAACTTTTACTTTTGCAGGATCTACTTTAATACCTTTTCCACTGACAATGAAACCCATGAGCTTACCAGATCTAACTCCAAAAGTACACTTGTTTGGGTTCAATCTCAACTTGTATTTCTTCAATCTCTCAAACAACTTATGCAGATGATCAAGATGTTGCTCTTCATTCTGGGACCTGGCTATCATATCATCCACATACACTTCTATCTCATGATGAATCATATCATGAAACAAAGCCACCATAGCACGCTGATATGTTGCCCCGACATTCTTCAACCCAAATGGCATCACTTTATAACAAAAAGTGCCCCACTGTGTAACAAATGTTGTCTTCTCCATATCTTCAGGTGCCATCTTGATTTGATTGTAACCAGAGAAACCATCCATAAAAGAGAATACCTTATGCTGAGCAGTGTTGTCTACCAGAACATCAATATGAGGAAGTGGAAAGTCATCTTTGGGGCTGGCCTTGTTCAAATCCCTGTAGTCTACACACATGCGTGCCTTACCATCTTTCTTAGGTACCGACACCACATTTTCAACCCATTGAGGATAAGAAGTCACAGCTAAGAACCCTGCATCAAACTGTTTCATTACCTCTGCCTTAATCTTTTCAAACATTTCAGGACACATGCGACGAACCTTCTGCTTCTTTGGACGACAATCTTCTTTTACCGGTAATCGGTGAACCACAATGTCTGTATCCAACCCTGGAATATCTTCATAGGACCAAGCAAAGATCTCCACATAATCATGTAACATCTGAATCAGTCATCTCTTGACACCATCCTCTAATTCAGCCCCTATCTTGACCTCTTTCCTGTTTTCTTCAGTTCCCATATTCACAACTTCGATTGGCTCTTCATGTGGCTGTATAGCTTTCTCTTCTTGTTGTAACAACCTAGCAAGCTCTATAGGTACTTCACAATCGTCCTCATTTCCATCTTCAGCTTGATAGATCGGATTCTCGAAATTATAATTGGCAATAGTAGAACTGTTATCAATAGGATCCAGAGTGGATGAGGATCAACATTTTAGTGATGTGTGTGTGTGTAAGAACACATAACTAATGAAAAAATAAAATAAAAGAAAGACAAGGAACACAATATTTACGAAAACGAAACGTCCACTGATTTTTATTGAATGAAGTATGCAAATGAAATGACATCCCGAAACAAGCATACCATTGTGCCCTGGGTAAGGCACAAGGCTTTAAGAGTTTAATTGTTCAAAAATTACAAACTTAAAAGTAACGACTCAGTAATAGTATTTACTCCTGACTAAAGGAGATAGGAATAACGTCTTTAGCTTTCCAATTATTGAGCCCAACACCCTTAGTAGGAAAAATCCAAGCATCCAAGTTGTAGTCTTCATCATAGTCACCCACATCATTAATCTGATCTTTCATAATCCCCTGATTGGTGATACGAACAGCACGCGCACGACGAACAGCCATCTGGGACTCTGCAGTGAAACCCAAACCAAATTTGTCAGACTTGTATGGAATGTCAGGAAGCTGACCCCAAATAGTACAACCACCTTCATCCATCACAGCTCTAGCATCCTTGAGGGAGGCCATTGTAGGAGGTACTCTGGTGACCACAGGAACTTTCTTGACAACAGGAGGAGCTTCAAAATTATTAACAACCCAAGGAACTACTTAAAACGTCTGGCATGGAGTTTCAACATATTCACCTTCCACTTCGAGATATTTAAATGTATTCACATGGCTAATCATATGTCCTTCCTCTCCGTAAACAGTGACAACCTTTCCTTCTACTGGATACCTCAGCTTCTGATGTAAAGTAGAAGTTACAGCACCTGCCCCATGGATCCAGGGGCGCCCAAGCAAACAAGAATACGAAGGACGAATATCCATTACATAAAAGGTAGCATTGAAGACCTGAGAACCCACTTTGATTGGGAGATCTATTTCTCCGTGCACCACTCTTCTTGAGCCATCAAAGGCCTTCACCACTATATTACTTGGCCTCAACACAACATCTTCAGGACTAAGTTTATTCAAAACTTCTTTGGGCAACACATTCAGCGAGGAACCATTGTCTATTAACACATGTGACAGGGTAGTGCCCCTACATTCAATAGAGATATGCAGAGCTCTGTTATGATCCCTCTTGGCAGGAGTCAAATCAGCATCGGAGAAACCTAACCCATTATCATAGGTCAAATGTGCAACACAATTTTCAAACTGATCTACAAAAATCTCATTTGGCACGTGAGCAGTCTTCAAAAATTTAATCAAGGCTTTAGCATGAGCCTCAGAGCACAACAATAAAGACAACATGGAAATCTTGGAGGGAGTATGCCCCAATTGATCAACAATGTCATAATCACTCTTGCGAATGATCTTTAGTACTTCTTCCATCTGCTTGGAAAGATCATCAGCAGTTGGCACATCAGTTTGTATAGGTTCAATAACAGGAACTTTGCCTCGAGCATCAGTAGTGGAGGTAGTAGTTGGAGTAACTGTATTCTTGGAGGTAACCGGAGGAGAGAAAACTCGTCCACTTCGTGTGATCTTACTAGATCCAGCAATATTATCAACATCGGGATTTTCATCAACAACAGGTGCATCAGCCAAGGATTCCTGCTTAACACCATGAATATAAACATCGGAACCATAATGCCAAGGTACATCTTTATCAGAAGTATACGGAATAGGACCAGGAGTGGTAATGATCATAGGAGCCACTCTAGCTTCAGCAACAATCTTCACAGGGCCTTCAGCAGTAATCTTAATTGGACCCTTACGAGTGATTTTGACAGGACCCTTGGAAGTAATCCTTACCAGCACTTTATCAACCATATCCACCTCTTCAACCTTCGCACCTTTAGTTATATGTTCAACCATGCTCTCTACAGAAGGTGTCCTCTCAAACAATATTGTGTAATTGTACATGAGGCGTTGAATACCGTTCTTCAACTTCCAGCAACTATCCAGTTTATAAGCACAATAGAAACAATCTTCATTACAACCTGGAAAGAATCCAACTTGTACCAACTTCTTCTTAATAACAGAAAATGGTCTGGTCACATCTGCAACTGAGGAAATATGTGAAACTTCATCAATGGCATTGACAGTCTTCTCATGATTGGGCATGGGAGCAGTAATCACATTTGGAGTACCCGGAGGGTCAAACTCAATCTCTCCAGCATCAATCATATCCTGAATCTTATTCTTCAATATCCAGCAATTATTGGTATCATGTCCCTGACAATTAGAATGATATGCACATCGTGCATTAGGATTGTACCTGGGAGAGGTAACATTGGGGTTCTGAGGAAGGTCCTTCAAAGTGATGAGTTCACCCTTCAACAAGTGTTGCAAGGCTTGGGCCAGTGACATGTTGAACTTGGTGAACTGTCTTCTAGGCCTCTATTGATTGTTCTGTGGTGGCTCTGGTGTTGCAGGAGTAGGGTTGGAGATATGAACTGCACTCACAGATTGGTGTCTCCTATTACGATCAGGTTGACCATAAACAACATTTGACTCTTTCTTCCCACTAGGAGGCTTCTTTGTAGTACTTGATGAAGAAGCACCTACTTGTATCTTGCCACTCCTTATACCACTCTCTACGCGTTCTCCTGTCATTATCAACTCAGTGAAGCCAGATGATGAGCTTCCAATGAGATGACTATAAAAAGGACCATTCAACGTACACATGAACATATCCACTAACTCCCTGTCAGTTAGAGGAGGTTGTACCCTACCATCCAAATCTCTCCACTTCTGGGCATACTCCTTGAAATTTTCTTTAGCACCCATAGACATGATCTGTAGTTGCATGCGAGTAGGGGCTAGATCAGCATTGTATTGATATTGCTTATAAAAGGCTTCAGCAAGATCATTCCAATCACGGATGTTGACACTCTCCAACTGATAGTACCATTCCAATTGAGCTCCAGACAAGCTCTCTTGGAAGAAATGGATCCATAACTTCTTATCAGCAGTATGGGGTTGGATTCTCCGGACATAAGACCTCAGATGCAGCTTGCGACAAGAGACACCATCATACACTACAAAAGCAGGAACCTTGAAACCAATGGGTATGACCACCCCAGATATCAAACTCAGGTCTTCAAAATCCAGCCCAGAAGACTTCTGCAATTCCATAGCATCCATTCTATCCACCAGCATCTTGAACTTATCTTCATTAGGATCATGATAGTAGTTAGCTTCAGAATCAGAATCCCCCATTGTATTATGGAGACTGCCTCCCTCTTTCTCAGACTCCTCAGACTCATAATCTTCAACCTGCTCCTTGGTCTTGACAGGACCTCTGAACCTTCTTCCCATGTTGATGAGGCCTCCTGACCTTCTAGTCTTCTTAGTCTTCTTGGCCAGCAGTGTCTTCAATTCATCCTGCCCCTTGGACAAGTTCAGGATCAGCTCTTGGAACTGTGCATTTTGTGCCTGGAGATCTTTGACTGTTTGTTCAAGAGCCATTGCTGAAATAAACAGCGAGAAGATAAGAAAACTGTGCACAAGAAACCTGTGATGCAATGATATGGTGTATAAATGCGTATGCAATGATTTCAAGGACCGCAAGATTTAAATTTGCTTAAACAACCAAGAAAGTAAACTTTTATTAGTAATAAATTTGTTTGCCCCTTGGGCTTACAATAAAAATGAAATGAAATAAATACAAAAGATGGGGTTTTAAGTCTCCCATGGACGTTTCCTCTTTGTGTTGAGGTATGAGTTAAGATTCCGCTCCTCGTGAAGTTGCTTTGTTAGCTCCAGGATTCTTTCTTGACTTGCTTTGTAATGAGCCTCGAAAGTATCCTTTTGCTCCTTCAACTGGATCCAGGACCTCTGTAAGTCTTCCATGTCAGTGGGCATGTCTGGGTGAAGGATGGTATAAGAAGTATCTCCTTCAGCAACAGGCTCCATAGTAACTGGCAGGATGGCAGGATACGGCATCATGAGAGTCTGAGCACGAGATCACACCCATCTGAGATAAGCTTCCATAGGAATAGTGTACTTGGGTTCCAGAGTCTTTCTGTCAACCTTGTTAACTTTTACCCATGCTCGTATGAACCTTTGACGGTAACCTTGCAGATCGTTGTCGTAGTCAAACACAATACCCTGAATCAACATGTCATGAGGACCATCACTCTGAGCGTAACCAAAATGTCGTAGAGCTAAGGAAGGGTTGTAAGTAATGCCTCCTCTTATGCCTAGAAGTGGCACATTAGGAAACTCCCCACAACGGTCAATGATAGTAACATTCTCCATAGATCGAGAGCACCAATGAATATCTGAATGAGAGAGTGACATAATCCTCTTGGACCACCTGAACCCTTGTTCATTCTTCATCACTGATCGAGGAAGGTGAGAAATAAACCACCTAGATAACAAAGGTATGCAACACATCAAAGTTCCTTGTGCCCTTGTAGTACGAGTATGAAGAGAATGTAAGATGTCTCCAAGCAATGTAGGCACTGGATTGTAACTCAGGAATATGTTGATGGCATGAACGTCTATGAACTGATCAGGATTGGAGAAAAACACTAAGCCATAAATCAACAAGGCTAAGATCTCCTCAAAAGCATCATAGCTCATAGCCTTCAAGAACACTTGAGCCTTCTCTATCAACACCTTAGCAAGAATACCCTTAACTCCGCTTCTCGTTTCTAGAACAATGTCTGACTTCTTCAGATGTAGAGCTGCAGCAATGACTTCAGGTTTAGGCTCTTTTTCCAAGCCTGTGAAGGGTTTCTGATCATGAATGGGTATACCCAGAAGTTTGGAGAACTCTTCCATTGTAGGAACTAGTTGATAGTCAGGGAATGTGAAGCAATGGTGCTTAGGATCAAAGAACTGAAACAGGACACTCATCATGTCTTCATTGAACCCTGAAGTGACTAGATCCAGTAGGTGACCATGTCTCTTGATGAACTGGGAGTTTTCAGAAACCTGAGAGACCAATTCTTTAAGCTTAGGAGGTATTCCCACAAAGTTGATCCGGATAGTGTTTCTACGAGCAGAAGCCATGACCTGCAACAAAGAACAAAGATAAATCCTTTGGTCCTTGAAATGGTTAGTGAAAATGCTATGCTTATGATGCATGATGATGCTATGATGTTATGCTCAATCACAAACATGTGGCACACACAAACAAGTCACACAATAGCCCTAGGTTTAAAGGCTTGCATGAGGTTTAAAGGTAAGTACCCTCCCCTGAAGTTTAGATGGTTCATCCTGTCCTATAAAGTAACCAGGTTCTTAGGGATCTCAATATCATTGATCCTTCACAAGGGTGGTTGTTCAGTAGGCAACTTACTTGCCAACCAAAACCCTCCAAGTTTAAGATCTCAATGAGTGTAGTATCGAGTATCAACCAACTTCAGTCTGCACCAAAGCCGGTTATCTCACTACTTTTCTAAAGGCCAAGATGGGATAACTAGGGTTCTAGAAGTTAGTTAGTGTATTGACAACATATGGCAGCCTCATATTATCCTCAACTTGACTTAAGGAACATAAGCACCAACCAAGAAGTCACACTAACTATGGCCACAAAATCAACCATATCGGTATACGCCGTACAGTTTCCTTGGTCTATTGCCATTTACCTAAGGTACACTAGATCCGGGTTAGGATCTTTCACACATAAGAGCACCCAACAAGTAAAGTAAAGCAAACAAGGCAAACAATTTTAAAGTGATCTAATTCCTAAGGGTACCCCTCTTTTATTAAATCCCCAGCAGAGTCGCCAGTTCTGTAACACGGTGGGAGAACTGACTTTAGTTAAATGTTGCGGATAGCAAGAGTCGCCACCGACTTTTATTTTATCCAAAGGAAAGGGCATAAAAGAACAGGAAAGACCTTAAAAGATTTTTGGGTTCGGGGGGTAGGTTATGTAAAAGGAAGGTGTTAACACCCTTTACATCCATGGTTATCCATGGGCTCTTAGTTACTTAGCTCGCTTTAAAATGTTTTTTTAGAAGTGTAGTGTGTGATTAGAAATTTTCTTAAGTAATTTATAATGATCCATGTACGGATATATATAAAGCCTTTGTTTTGAAAATTGTTTGAAAATGTGAAGTGTTTTGAAATGTTTTGAAAAGGTGAGCAAGTACATAAGAGAAACCTACCCTAAGCTAAATCTTTTCTGTTCTTAAATATCCTTTAGACTATCCCTATTATTAAGGAATAGGTAGTCATTACCTTGGATGTTGTAAGGGACAAATGAAGGGATAACTGTGATTAGGCAACTGTAAGGTGTATTTAGCAATTCGAAGAGACTTATCATCTTTATTCGAAAGGGACAAGATCATTTACGAAGGCAACCATGAAGGGACTTAATCTTATTATCTTTAACGGGAAAAGATGATATTTAATAAGATGAAGGACTTTGCTTTATACACCTTACTTGACCTTTTATTTAGGCAACTTGAGAGGTATCCTTAAGAATGTGAGATGGCGATCAAAGATCGACTTATGTAGGTGCGTGTACAAGTTCATGTATTTATCTTACAATTAGTGATCTAAATTCAATTTTAAGATACAAACATGTTTACACTCCCTATTTTACTAACCATAGCAATTTAAATAAATAAAAATTCTACAACTATTACATAATTTGCACAATTACATTATAATAATAATAAAATAATTTAAATAAATAAGCATATAATAAATAAATAAATAAATAAATGGGTTAGTAATAATAAACAAAAGAAATATAAAAGAGGTTAGTATAATAATATAATATAAAAAAATAAATTAAAAGTTCAAATTTAAACAAATAATTATTTTTAAGAATTTTAAGAAAAATAAATAATAATAATTATATACTAAATAATATGATTAATAGTTTAATTTTATATATATATATATATATATATATATATATATATATATATATATATATATATATATATATATATATATATATATATATATATATATATATATATATATATTAGAAATATTTAATAATCATAATTACAAAAATAAGAAATTAAAATCATAAAAGAAAATTAGGGTTTTAAAATAAATTAAGATTTATAAAGAAAAAAAATTAGGGTTAACTATTTAATCTAAACTTAATTAAATTATTTATAAAAAAAACATACAATATTAATAATTATACAATGAAATAAATATAAATAATTTTATTAATAAAGTTTGATTTTTTTTAAAATACAAGTCTTTTTTGAATTATATACAAGAAAATAATATAAATATTTTATTTTAGACATTTATTATTAATTTACATTAACATAATTTATTTACATATTATAAATATATTTAATAATAAAACACATAATAAAATAAATATGCTAATATTAGATTTTTTTTTAGAAAAAAAACAATATGCATTTTAACTATAAGGTTTTATAAAAATACAATTTAATTATTTTTTAGAAAACTATTTTAATTAACTTAAAGAAAATAAAACAAAACAAAGAAAATAGCAAAATAATGGAAAAACCTAAAAAAAAACAGGACCTGGGATTTGAACCCAGGTCCTTTACCTGGCCAAGCATACTCCAAAACCAGCTGAGCCACTGCGCGCTTGTGATATAGGATGAGAAGCTAAGCATTATATTATAAAATCACTGGATAAATAGACTTGAAGCAAAAAAAATTGCTGGAGACCAGATTCGATCCCCTGCCCATCACTTCATATGCGCGCGTCTTTACCAACTGTGCCAAGCATTGTATCTGAAATATAATTGATAACATAATATAATAAAACAAGCTTAATTTCAAAAATCAGATTTCGCGCCATAGCCTTCATCTTCTTCCCCTGGACCTGCGAAATATCCTGCGTTTTCCTCTACGCATTTACCTGCGAATTAAGGTTCCTAGGGAAACCTGTGTTTTCTCAAACACCATGAAACTTGTGAAATTTCACCAAATTGATCACATCATTGTGATCCTTACATCTTATGCAGTTGATTAGCATTGTTAGAATTTATTTATATGTGTTTAAATGGAAAACCCTAAACGGCCATACAAACCCTAACAATGGCACTTTCATGATTCAGCTATGGTTCTTCTCGAAAACTGTCCAGAAATCATCTATGAGCATGAACAAACATTAATACGTAATCAAAATGCATTATAAACATGTGAATACAATGAATCGAAAAAAAATAAATCAAAGGCAATGATGCTTCGGATTATGCATATGAGTATGGATCAGAGGCATTTGAGAAGTGGTTTAGACTCAATGAAGCTCAGGGAAGCTTTTTGTGTCCTTAGAATACCTTAAAACCTCTTGTAAGGATGAAACCGAAAATTGGTTTTGGATGGTTTTTTGTGAAGTTTGAAAGTAGTATTGGAGGCTGCAAAAATTCGTCCTTGAGGTTGTGATGAGTTCATGTATATGTAGTGAATCAGATTAGGTCAAAAAAGGCTATCATTCTTTGGACTTTTTGGATGTTTGAAGATTGAAAAAGATTTGTCATGAAATTTGATTTTTCTTTGATCTAACATTGCTATTTTGGGACAATCCTCATAACTTGTGTATCAATCTGATCCAAATATTATTTATGACTTTCTAGAAGCAAAATCCTTTTTTAAATATATGATTTTATATTTTATTTCAATTTAAATTGTATTTTAATGAATAAAATTCAAATAAATATGAAATAAAAAATAAAAAATCAGAAAATAGGTGGGTTGGGTCGTGCTTGGTGTTTTTGTAAAGATGGGATAGCAATTTGGTGGGCTCATTTAGCAAAAATTGGTTTTAAGGCTCTATTTGCTTCATAAACTTCCCAAACATTTCCCAACTTTGCAAGGGCACAAATCCTTCAATTTTAATGCTATAAGGGTGTTCTTGGACATTTTGGAAAGCTTAAAGAGTCCTATAACCAACCTCTTTGGTCTCATGTCCATATCTTTTACCATTCTCAAGTTATTCTGTTTTGAAGTTGTTGACTTTTTGTTGACTTTTAAAAGGACCTATAATGTCTTAGCTCATACCTTCCAAATGAAGCATTTTTGGGCTTGGCTTGTGAGACACAAAGTTGTAGAGAATTAAATTTTCTTCAAAATGAGCTTTGGATGGAAAATTCTTGATGAAGCATGTGAAAGTTATGGCTGGTCAAAGTTCAGTTGACTTTTCCTGTGAAAACCCTAATTTAGAAACTCCTGATTCTTGATGATCTGAAATATCCTTGATGAATCATGATCAACCCTTGATCAAATGATGAATTTTACTTCATATACTTGATATTGGCAAAAAATCATGAAGTTTGACTTTGGTTTGACCACAGTTGACCTCAGTTTGACTTTTTAACTGCTTTGACTGATTTTGACCTATCTGATCATCTGACTGAGCAAATCTTTTGGGAAAGTCTTGAAACTTGACATGGGGATTCTTTAACACATATAAGATGTTATGTAGCTCACTTGAAGTCTTGGAAGTTCATTTAGCCTGATTAAAGTTAAAACCCTAGTTTAGGATGCATTGCTTAGGAGGATGCATTGTCTGAGGGAATTGTCACATCTTCTGACTAATTGTGAACTTTGTGAACCTTGTGAACCTCATGAGATGTCTTTTGAACCTTGTGAACCTTGTGAGCCTATTAGTACACAATGACCTGTCTTGTGGAGGGAAAATTTTGGGGTGCAACAATCATCACTCAACGTGTTGCCGAAGAAAGCTTTAGTCAAGCTGGAGTATGATGGTCTTGCACTCCGTTCGAGCAACCTAGTTGTCAGAGCCTTTAATGGTTTTAAGAGATCGGTTCTCGGAGAGATTGAGCTTCCTGTGGTAGTTGGCCCATAAGTTTTTAAAACTACCTTCTATGTGATGGACATACAACCTGCCTACAACTGTTTGTTGGGTCGACCATGGATTCATGTCGCTGGCGCGGTAACGTTAACCCTTCACCAGAAGTTAAAATATAAGTGGAAAGCCCAAATTATCACCATATGTGGAGAAGAAGACATCTTTGTCAGTCACCTGGCTACATACAAGTACATAGATATGGATGGGGAGATCCATGAAACCATGAGTCAGGGTTTCGAAGCTTTGAACATCAACGAAGCTACAACTGAGGTGTTTGCTGCATCCCAAGAGGAAAGGATGGGCACCTGAATTGCTTCCTACAAACAGACTCGAAAGGTTGTGGAAGAAGGGAATGCCCAAGGGTGGGGCAAGTTGCTGGAGGTTCAGATGAAAGAAGACAAATTCGGTTTGGGTTACAGATCATCCCGACAAATTCCAGAGGAGGCTGCTGAAGCTCCCAAGTTCATAAGTGGGGGAATGCTGACCCCGGATGTTGTCAACACTTTGGAAGACGAGGCTGAGAGTGACTACAACCTGGAAAGATGGATCCGTCCAAGAGTCCCGAGCCAACAAGTCTTCAACTGGTCTTCCCAGAAAATTATAAGGGTTACTGCCGCAGAGTATTTATTATTTCCTGTTTTAAGCATGCATCAAAGTCCTGCATCTTGCCCAAGATGTAGGGACTCATTTTGTAATAGGTCTATATGTATTTTGTGAAAATTTAATATTAATGAACAATGGACATCATTTTGCAAACAATCTTTTTCGCTCACTGTCTTTTCATTTTTGTTATTTTCGCACAAAACAATAAATGGCAATATTTTTTTTAATAATAACTTCATTCACTTTTTCTAAATAAGATAAAATCAATCACTAAAATGAACCAAATCCTAACCCTTGCAGAGATAGCCCTCTAGATTGCACCGACAACGACACTGATATGACCTTGTGTGACTTCGACAAACCGATTAATTAAGCAGATGAAGGGGTTGAAGAAGACTACGATTTACCTGAAGAGTTAACCAGGTTATTGAGATAAGAGGAAAAGGTGATTGCTCCTCATAAGGAGGAGGTTGAGAATATCAATCTTGGTACCGAGGAAGATGTGAAAGAGGTGAAGATTGGGGCCAGTCTACAAGCTCCGGTAAAAGAACAACTTATCAGTATACTGCGAGAATACGTCGATGTGTTCGCTTGGTCCTATCAAGATATGTCGGGTTTGGATACAAATATTTTCATGCACAAGCTGCCATTGAAAGAGGATTGTTCGCCAGTTAAACAGAAGTTGCGCCGCACTCGCCCAAACATGGCCATGAAAATCAAAGAAGAAGTACAAAAGCAGTAGGACGCCGATTTTCTCGCTGTAACTAGTTACCTGCCTTGGGTTGCTAACATTGTACCCGTACCTAAGAAGGATGGCAAGGTGCGTATGTGTGTTGATTACCGGGATTTGAACAGAGCAAGCCTGAAAGATGACTTCCCATTACCTCACGTTGATGTATTGGTAGACAACACAACTCAGTTCTCGGTATTTTCCTTCATGGACGGATTTTCTGGATACAATCAGATCAAAATGTCACCTAAATACATGGAGAAGACAACATTCATCACACCCTGGGGAACATTCTGCTACAAAGTAATGCCGTTTGGTTTGAAGAACGTCGGTGCGACATATCAACGAGCTATGGTAACATTATTCCACGACATGATCCACAAAGAAATTGAGTGCTATGTGGATGACATGATTGCCAAGTCCCAAATAGAGGAAGAGAATTTTGTAAATCTATTGAAACTTTTCAAGCGTCTGAGTAAGTATCAGTTAAGGTTGAACCCCAAAAAATGTACATTCGGGGTACGTTCTGGTAAGCTACTAGGTTTTATTGTAAGCGGAAAAGGGATTAAGGTTGATCCTGACAAAGTCAAAGCAATTCAGGAAATACCTGCACCTAGGACTGAGAAAGAAGTTTGAGGGTTCTTGGGTAGATTGAACTAAATTTCAAGGTTCATATCTCATCTCACTACAACCTGCGAGCCCTTGTTCAAACTGCTAAGAAAGGAACAAACAGTCAGGTGGAACGATGATTGTCAGAAAGCTTTTGACAAGATCAAGGAGTATCTGCAAGAACCTCCAATTCTCATGCCTCCAGTTGAAGGAAGACATCTAATAATGTACCTGGCAGTATTAGATGAATCAATGGGGTGTGTGTTGGGCCAACATGACGATTCAGGTCGAAAAGAGTATACAATATACTACCTAAGCAAAAAGTTTACCGACTATGAACAACGTTATTCACTGCTCGAGAAAACTTGATGTGCTTTAGCGTGGGCTGCTCGCCGACTAAGACAGTATATGTTAACTCATACTACCTTTTTGATCTCAAAGATGGACCCCGTCAAGTACATATTTGAGAAGCCAACACTTACTAGAAGGGTTGCAAGGTGGCAAATGATTCTAACAGAATATGATATTCAGTACACCTCTCAGAAAGCCATCAAGGGCAGTGTATTTTCTGATTATCTGGCTGAGCAACCCATTAATGATTACCAGCCTATGAGATTTGATTTCCCTGATGAAGACATCATGTTCTTGAAGTCAAAAGATTGTGAAAAGCCTATTCACACTGAAGGGCCTGATCCAGAAGAAGCATGGACTATGATGTTTTATGGGGCAGTTAATTGTAACGGTCGGGGAGTTGATGCAATGCTTATTCCACCCAAGGGAGTCCATATGCCTTTCTCAGCAAGTTTCACCTTTGCCTACACTAACAACGAAGCAGAATACGAAGCTTGTATCATGGGTCTTAAGGAAGTCATTGACCTCAGGATCAAAACCTTGAATGTATTCGGAGATTTAGCTTTGGTGATCAACCAAACTAATGGCTAGTGGTATACTCATCAAGAGCATCTGGTCCCCTACCGTGACTATACAAGGTGATTGTTGACTTTCTTCACAACAGTCAAGCTTGAATACATCCCTCGAGATAAGAATCAGTTTGCAGATGCCTTGGCCACTATTTCATCTATGATCAAAGTACAGACTACCAACTATGTGCCTCGGATTTTAGTATCCAGACTGGACCGACCGACATATTTCTTCTCTATGGACACTGTTACTGACAACAAACCTTGGTTCCACGACATTAAATGCTTCTTGGAGACTCAGACATACCCACCTGAGGCATCATCTAATGATAAGAAGACATTGAGAAGGCTAGCCGGCATTTTCTTCCTCAATACTGATGGCTCCCTATACAAGAGAAACTTCGACATGGTCTTGCTCAGATATGTTGACAAGAAGGAAGCAGACTTACTGATGCACGAAGTACACGAGGGTTCTTTCGGTACCCATGCTGGAGGACATTCAATGACAAAGGAATTGTTGAGATCAGGTTACTATTGGATCACAATGGATGCAGACTGTTGTGCCTAGGCCAGAAAATGCCATAAATGCCAGATCTACGCAGACAAAGTTCATGTGCCCCCAAACCTTTGAATATATTGTCTTCACCCTGGCCCTTCGCCATGTAGGGCATTAATATGATTGGAAAGATCGAGCCAACTTCTTCAAATGGTCACAGATTCATCCTGGTAGCCATTGATTACTTCACCAAATGGGTTGAAGCAGATTTGTATGCAAATGTCACCAGACAAATGGTAGCCCGATTTCTGAAAAGGGATATCATTTGTCGATATGGAGTTCCCGAGCGAATCATTACTGATAATGGTTCAAACCTTAACAACAAGATGATGACAGAAATGTGCCGAGACTTCAAAATTCAACATCATAACTCTTCTCCTTACAGGCCAAAGATGAATGGCACTGTTGAGGTGGCTAACAAGAACATTAAGAAGATTGTGCAAAAGATGGTGGTCACATACAAAGACTGGCATGAAATGTTACCATTCTCCTTACATGGGTACTGAACTTCCATCAGAACATCTACCGGGGCAACACCTTATCAACTTGTGTATGGTATGGAAGCAGTACTACCTGTTGAAGTTGAATTACCTTCCTTGCGGGTAATGATGGATGTAAAACTGGACGAAGCAGAATGGGTCCGATCTCGTTATAACCAACTGAGCCTGATTGAAGAAAAAAGATTAGCAGCTATCTGTCATGGTCAGTTATATTAGAAACGGATGAAGAAAGCCTTCGATCAAAAAGTCAGACCTCGGGAATATCAAGAGGGAGAGCTTGTACTGAAAAAGATCCTTCCTCCTAATACAGACCACATGAGCAAGTGGACACCAAACTATGAAGGTCCATACGTGATAACTAAAGTCTTCTCAGGCGGAGCACTGATGCTCGCAACCATGGATGGTGAATATTTCCCGTCTGCTCTGAATTTAGATGCAGTTAAAAAATACTTCGCATAAATGACCCACTGGACATAAAAACAGAATGTAAGTCCAGGCAAAAATAGGGCATCCTGGAGAGTCAAAAACAAAATAAAAGACTCGGGCAAAAATAAGGGAAAATTGAAAAAAAAATGTACACCCGCTGAGTTGAAAAGCCACATTGGACAACTCAGGAAAAAAAAGGGTATCCCGGTGGATTGAAAACCCGAAAGGGCGATCCACGCAAAATCAGGGAATAAGCGAACAACTGCATTCTGAATTCGTCTGTATCACTCACATAACATGGCAAGCTTCGAAAGGACAAAGCGTCGATCAGAATCAACTTTCTTCAGAAAGAAAGATAAGAAGAGTGTTCAGGTCATATAGGTCATAGCAAAAGGAAGATTGAAACATCAACTTCAGCATTTCCAAATAGGACTTTTATTTTCTCAATTTTTGTAGCAATCTCCTCATTTCAGGGATTAGCTTCTTCATTGTACCTGCCTGTTTAGGGCACACAAATCAATTAAGTCAAATATTTATTCACACTTTGTTTTGTACCTTTTTTTTGTGTTTGCAAAATGTCCAAAGTTCGTAATACAACATCTGCATGAAAACATATAAGCCATTTTCAATAAATGCTTGCAGGAAATATGTGCTCTTAAGCGAACCTAACTCCTATGATGGAATCTGGTTGAGGATCCTCAAGGCACTTGTGTGTTTCCTTTGTTTGACAGGTTGCAGGTACTCAAGGCGGACAACCTTTCACAATATGGGGCATATCAGGCTTATATCCCCAGTCAAGATAGCAGTCACATCATCAGAAGGACCACTTGACGATAGTATTCCCCAGCATGTTGCCAGATCTTCTCTTCCTCGACAATGGATCCCCACAGAGTTCTTCCCCCAGAGTTCTCCGAAAGGATCGTGCAGTGATCCTTTCTCCCCACAGATCGCCCAGTGATCCATTCTCCCAGCAGATTTCGGATCTCGGATCTCGTTTCTCTCATTTGTATAATCATATCATTCACATCATCTCTCCCCAAACAGAGCGTAGCATTCCGTCAAATATGGAGCATTACGGAAAAAATCAAACATTTGCATGATCATAAGTCGGGTTCGAGCCAGTCACCTGCAAATACCCAAAATCACTCCTCCAGCGATACGCAAGGAAAACTTATCCCCTGCAGGTAAAAGCCAAAACATCATTTTCACTCTCAATACAAATACTTGTACATGCTTATACACAATCCTTCTGATACTCGTCTGTATCATGCTCATACATAATACTTTGATACTCGTCCGTATCTTACGCATCTCCCTAGAAGATCAACACTCGTCTGTGTTCCTTGCTCAAAACAGTTGATACTCGTTCGTATCATCACTCCTTAAACACGCGTCATTATTTGTTCCTAGCGATACTCGTCCGTATCGTGGTACTCGTCCGTATCTTTAGTTTATACATATTGTCAAAACACTTATACCATTTTATTTTTAGGGCTTAAGCACTCGTCCGTGTTTATCCATCCCCAGAAGTCGCCAACAAAACAACTTTCTATCCGACATCCGTCCTATGTCGCGATAATCCTCAGCAGCCGTCCCCTGCTAGGTGATCGTCCTTCACCTCTTGATGACCGTCCCTCATCATTTATTTTGATGACCGTCCCTCAACATGTTATCCGATGGCCGTCCCCATCGTTGATCTTTCTATTCGACATTTGTCATATGTCATGATATCTTTCAGCAGCCGTACCCTTCTAGGTGATCGTCCTTCACCTTTTGATGACCGTACCTCATCATTCATCCGATAGCCGTCCCCATAGTCGATCTTTTTATCCAACATTCGTCCTATGTCGCGATAATCCTCAGCAGTCGCACCCTGCTCGGTGATCGTCCTTCACCTTTTGATGACCGTCCCTCATCATTTTACCTGATGGTCATCCCCGTCGTTGATCTTCCTATCTGACATTCGTTCTATGTCGTGATATATTTTAGCAGCCATCCCCTGCTAGCTGATCGCCCTTCACCTTTTGATGTTCGTCCCTCATCATTGATTTATTTATTCTTCATCTGATGGATGTCCCCGTCACGGTTTCTTTATTTTTCAACCTGACGGTCGTCCCCGTTAGTACTTTTAAATCCCCAGTAAAGCCGCCTTTCTTTACCCGATGGCCGTCCCCGTCGCGGATTCTTTATTCCCCGGCATGATGGCCGTCCCCGTCGCGGTTTCTGTATTTTTCAGCCTGACGGTCGTCCCCGTTAGTACTTTTAAATCCCCAATAAAGCCGCATTTCTTTACCCGATGGTCGTCCCCGTCAAGGATTCTTTATTCCCCAGCATGATGGTCGTCCTCGTCAGTGCGTTTCTCACCGCTTTTATCCCCAGCAGCCGTCCTCTGCTCGATGGTAGTCCTCCGTCGCTACCATTTAATATTCAGTCTATACTGTCTATTACAATTTATATCCATTTTCTTCTTATAATAAAGAGTGCAAAATTTTTGACTGTATTGGTATTCAACCATAAGTTATATTGTTTGTCTGTTAAGCCAGGCGCTTACATCCTGCACAGCTAACTCATGTTTGAATAGGGGCAGCTGTAAACACCCCAAATTTTCCATCTCTTTTCTCTCCCACCTTGGCTTGTGATCTTTCATACTGCATAGCATATCATCACATCTCACATTGCATATTTTTCCTTTAGCAACTCATTGCATAGCTGCATAGCTAGGGTTTGTGATCAGATGAACCCAAGAAGTGTTCTGAGAAATCTCAAAGGCCATGAAGCATTAAAAGAGGGACCATGAGTGTTCTATGATCATATTATGCCTCCAAGGTTTCTTTGAAGTCAAGAAATCACAAGGGATTGCATAGATGTCCAGGCAGGCTAGGAGCTCCTACACAAATAACCTAGAAATTAGGGTTTTGGGTTTGGGGCCCTTATACCCAAAAAATCTGGTCATTCTTGATTCTATTGGTCTATATATGATATGAGGAGCATATGTATCAAATTTGAAGCAAAAATTCCTTGTGGAAGTCATCTGATCAAATGGTAACTTGTTGTGCAAGAAAAGTCAGAATCAGGGCATCTGAGGCCACCAACTAGGGTTCCAAAAGGTCATCATCATCAATTTAAGGTCTTATGATCTTTATTTGATCTTAGGAATGCTTGGAAGTTCACAAGATTGAAGAATTTTGAGCCATTTGAAAACTTTCTATTTTTGGGCATGACTTGTAATGAAAACTTTCCATTTTAGGAAAGATCTTCAACCTCCTCTTTCTTGATCAAAAAGGTTTCAAATGAATTTTCTTCAAACATGAAAGTTGTATATTGAATCTTCCCATTTTCAAAAAGTACAAGAACTCCTCTTGATTCATCATAGAACTCAAGATATGGCAAGTCAAAGTTGGGAAAAATCTTGTAATTTTCAAGTTCATGTCAAAGAGGGAAATGTGAAAAATGGTATTTCAGGCCTTTATGTGACCTTTAATCCACTCAAATATATCATGCCATGATCAAACAACTTCTAAAGATCATAATTGGGACAATAACCTAGGGTTTTCATGCATTGCTTCTCAAGAAATGTCAAAGTTGTGAAAATGCAAAACCTTTGAAAACTCTTGAATCAAGCATCACAACTCATAAAAGTTGATCCAATGGTGCTCCTTGAACTTAGCTGAGGCAGCCCAAGACCTCAAATCACTTCTGCCATAGCCCATGCTTTAAGTACACAACTTTTGACTTTTTGGCCAATGGCACCATACCAATCCCACAGTGCATATCCACTCCTCTGACTGATCTCATTAGTTTATGCATTGCCTAAGCTTCATAAAACACAACACTTCAAGCCTTAATACAAGCCAAGCACTCATATTGCAAAAAATCCCTCAAAACTTCATCTCTTTGAATCTCATTACACAGCCATCAAATTTCACATTTTCTTTCACCAATCAACTCCATATGACCTAAGGAACATTTCCCATCCATCACCATGGCCTGAAACACCCTAAAACAAAAACACGATTTCTGTTGAACCAGAACTGAACCTTTCAAAATAGCCCAAATAAACTTCATCCAAGCATTCCATTAGCACAAGGGGGACCAGAGGAGTCATTTTGCACCAAGGAAAGGCTCAGAAAGTTCCAGTTTGAAGAACTTCAGTTCAGGTATTCATCAAGAACAAATTTTCCAGAACCTCTTTTTCTTGTTATAAAATGATTTTATATGCTTTGCTGATCACCATGATGTGTTTAGAATTGAAAATGGTTGAGAAATAAGTATGTATTGATGTTCTGAAATTTTGCCCATGAAAAATGTTTGCTTCGATTTGCTTGATTCATGAAGTTTAAATGATGTTTGATGGTTGAATTTGATTGTATGATGCATGGGGAGTGTTTCTGGGAAGTTATTTTGGCTTGGGGTGACCTGTAGAAGAAGTTAGGTTTTGGGATGGCCGGAGAAGATGACCGGAGCTTATCTCCGGTCACCTGAAAATAATTAGGGCTAATTAGGGTTTAAGTTGCCAAATTGAATGAGGACCCTTGGATCATGTTTAGTTTAAGCAGCGAACGGTCCAGATTATTCACTTAACCTTAATTTTAATTAATTAACTTAATTATAATTAATTAACTCAGATCAAATCATGACCACTGGATCACGCGCGAATCATAAGTTTAAATCCAGACCCTTAGATCAGTCTACCCCAAGTCAAGCTGACCTTTCATCCTGGCCCTCCATCCATCTCCTGCACAATCCTGGCCCCCCATTCTGATTACTTTGCACTTTTTATTTTCTTTATTTCATTTTATTTTCTCTCATTTATTTAAAATAGTAAAACATTTTCTAAAACTCTGATTTTTTGCATTCTCACTTTAAATAATTTTAAAAACCCAAAAACATTTTTATTTTTTATTTTTGCATTAAAAATATATTTTTAAATCATTTAACTGTATTATTTAATTCATTCATTCATTTTAATTAATTAAAAATACTTTTAGGTATTTAAAAATCACAAAAAAAATCATGAAGCATTTACACATTTAGAATAATTTACAAACTCATTTTACAAATTTCTTTTAGGGTTTGATCATGTTTAGAAAATTAACCATGAATTAGGGTTTCCAAATTTCTTATTTTTCTAACCCTAACTTCAAAAATTCATTTCTGATCAACCAAGATGAGTTTGTGTATGGTTCTTTTTGCATTATTTCATGCTTTGCATGTAGTATCTAGGATATTCAACTCATATTTTTGCATTGCAATTTCCTTTTGTTCGACATTTTTCATGAAGAAGTACCCAAAACCATAGCCTAACTTAGAAAAACCATAACTTGAATTTGGTTTAGCTTCTAACTTCCATCTTTGGGGAGTGATCTTATGTGTGTTTAGGGTTCATTTGGTTGCAATTTCAATTTTTTATCATGTGTTTTGCTTCTGTTTTGATCATATGCATCTCATACTTTCTTAAAACCCTAATTTGCCATGTTCATTTGCATTCATCTTTGCATACCTTCATCATGTAAACGTGTCATGACATCTCATGCATTTGTATGTCATCTTAGATACCTTAGGACATGTGTGAACATTGGTTTATCATTGTTGCATCCATTTGGTATGTTTTGCATTCATTCATTCTTATGTATGTTCATGTGTTCTTAAGCTTCTAACATGCTTGTTTTTGCATCCATCACTTGTATGATCATACATATGCATTGTATATGACTTTGCATATCTCCATGACACATTTTCCTCATGTATTCACTTATGGTTGGCATCATTGCATCCCCATTTTCCTTGTTTCCTTTTGTTTCACATCTTATGCATTCATACTAACTTTTCAGGGGGCTTCAGGTAAGTTGTTTAGGATGTGGATTTGCCTCCACACCCCACCTCTTCTTATCTTTTCATTTGCATTGTTATTTGTCTTTGAAGTGATTTTGACTTACTTATGCTCTCTCTTGCTCCCTTTCTTTCTCTTAGGTTACTTAGCTTCTTCAGGAAGTAAGTGACCTATTCTTCTTTCACTTTTCTTTTCATCTGCTTTTTCTTCCTTGGTGGCCATCTGAAGATCTTTTATTAAGCCTCACAAACCATAGGAATATACAAGCATGATAACTTTAGGGTTGTACATAGTCTCCCCTAGTTTATTACCTTGGAGTCTCTACTTCTCACCTCATAATCAAAGACTAAACAGTTAAGGTTTTGGGGCTCTGTATTAGGGTTATGCATGTATCCTTATCTTAGGATGGAGTGTATAACTTTAATACTTAGTGTTAAACCTTTAAGTTGTTTACACCTCCTAATCAAAACACCTAATAATCATTAAGACTTAAGCTTGTAACTTGGGCCTTATATTAGGGTTACATCTCTGCCTATTGGTTCAGAGGGACTAACCCTAGTGTTTAATGGACAAGTCCCCCTCAGGTTTAGTCTTACAAACATAAAATCCATTTATTAATCCCACCTTTAATTAAAATACACTTTAATAAAGGCTTGTTATATAATGATTTTAATCCCTAACCATGGATTAAGTTGAGGTATCTTCCTCATCTTAAGTGTCCTCATCTATCATCCTTCTCTTAGGATGATTTAATGAGTTCACTAATCCCTGATTAGAGATTAAACTCATTACTTAACACAAAACAAACTCCAAAAACACTTAATAATCACAAGTAGGTTAATGATCTTAATCCTGGATCATTTGGGTAACTAAGTTGATATTTTCATCTCATGCTTAAGTAGACTCATTATCCCTAATCAGGGGTGATATAATGACTTTACGACCCTTGATTAAGGCTTAAGCTCATTGTCCTATGCAAAACACCAAAAACAATAAAAAACAGGAAACACAAAAACAAACAATAAATGTCTCCTTTGGGATTATTTTCTCATCACACTCACTCTGAAAACGAGAACTCGCTTCTTCCGTCTAATGCAAGACAGTTAGCACTCGAGCCAGAAGAGTCATACACTTGAGCATAGACAAGCAAGTAGTTCACAACAAAATCATCCAGTCTCTTTGAGTCGAACTACGGTGTTCTGACTTCCCCATTGCACAAGAGGATACATAGGCATAACTTAACAGTTATCGAACAAAAGTCTCTTTGTCCCCCCCTCTCCTCTTTCTAGCTTTCTTTTCTTAGCCTCAGTTTCGAGCACTCACTTTCTTCTTGCACTGAAACTATGTACATTCATTTCCCCTAGCCTTTTATACACAATTTAGCACATACATTACCTCCTTTTTAAAACACAATCAAGTAAGCATGGATCCCGTCGAGTACGACGGACGATCTGGGTGCCAATACCTTCCTAGGTCGTAACCTACCCCCTTACTCAGTCTCTTTGGTTCGCAACCGTCTTATCCATACCTTTCAGGTTTATGCATCATTACCTTTCCTTCAGGATAAAAATGCCTAGATGGCGACTCTATTCAACCTCAACCTCCAATATCACCGACAGTTCGTGTTTGCACCGGGATGAAAATCCGAGGAGCGACAATAAGTTGTAAACATGAGAGTTTAGCTTTGAATTAATACTATTATAATGGATTTCATTCCTTGCTTGGCAGCCTCTATAGTAGGTGAATTGCATTGAACTGAGTTAACAATTATTGTGTGTTTGTTTACTTTCTGCAACTATTTTTTTGTGTTCATCTTGTTCATTGTTTGATAAAATTTGAGATCAGTTGTCTCAACATTTCATATGACATATGTGATTTTCCATACCAGAATTTCAATTGGCATAAATAGTTGGCTTCCTATTCTGTTTCTGAGTGAGATTCAGTGACGATACTTTCTGGTACAATGGACATGGAACTAGGGTTTGTCAACAGACCGCCTATTTTGGATGACAATAACTATGATATATGGAAAGCGCGTATGGTGACTTTTCTAAAATCAATTAATAGCATAACCTGGAAAATAATTATTAAAGGTTGGGAACATCCTGTTGTGAAGGGCATAAATGGGAAGGACACAACTGAATTGAAGCCATAAGAGGATTGGTCTAAGGAAGAAGATGATATTGCTCTTGGAAACTCCAGAGCCTTGAATGTCTTATACAATGGAGTGGACATGAACGCCTTCATACTGATAAATAATTGCACTGTTGCCAAAAATGCTTTGGAGATACTAAAGAATGCTCATGAAGGAACCTCTAGGGTGAATATGTCAAGACTTCAACTTCTTACAACCAAGTTTGAGAACTTGAAAATGAAGGAGGATGAGAGCATTCATGACTTTCACATGAATATTATTGAGATAACCAATGCCTCAAGTGACTTGGGGGAGGATATATCCCAAGCTAAGTTGGTCATAAAAACTCTCATATCTCTTCCATAGAGATTTGAAATGAAGGTAACTGCCATTGAAGAAGCCCAAGACATAAATAACTTGAAAATTGATGAACTTATGGGATCTCTTTAGATCTTTGAATTAAGGATATGTGATAAGTCTGAAAAGAAGAAAAGCATAACCTTTGTGTCCAATAATGAATAAAATCCTAACCAAGGTAAAGGAATTCAATGCCATGGATGTGAAGGCTTTGGAAACATAAGATTTGAGTGTGGTACATATCTCAAGAAGCAAGAGAAAGGTCTATCTATGTCATGGTTAGAAAATGATTCTGAAAGTGATCCTGAAGGAGAATCTGCAAAATAGGATACTTCCTTGATTGGGATTTGTGATTCTGATGAAGAATCAAATGGTGGAGAACTTATTGCTTCATATAAAGAGTTATGACTCAGAAGTGAATAAGTGTGTCAATTGAGAGAGGATCAAAAAAAGGTTATTGTTCAACTTTAGGCTGAAAAAAATTAAGTATTTGGATGTCATCTCTGATTTGAAGGAGTAAGTTGTATTTCTCAACTCAAAACTTGACAATAAGATTAAATATGTAAGAATGCTTAGTAGTAGTTCTGATGTGCTGGATGAAATTCTTCAAACTAGGAAGAATGTTGGAGATGTTATAGGTATTGGTTATGATAATCAAGATGTGATGATGAAAGTAAAAGTGCTAGCAATGAAGTTTGTTCAACCTAAAAGAAAATAGTAACACAATATGTTAGGTCAAATGTCCCAACATTAGAAAAGACATCAAAATGATTACTCAGGAAGCAAGAACCAATGATGGAGATATCATTATTGTGGAAGGTTTGGTCACATAAAACCCTATTGTTACAAATTGTATGGTTATCCAAACCAATCAACAAAACCTAGGGATAATCATGGTATTATTAAAACTAGAAAGGTGTGCAAACCTAAGGTTGTTAAAAGTGAGATAAACCTGTCTGAAGACAAAGAGAAAAGTGTTGGTGAAAAGAATCATCAGTCTATAGAGATGGTCAATGTTGATGATTTGAATATTGATGATGAGGCTTCTACTACTAAGAAAAGTAAGGAAGCATCCTCAAGAGAGTTAGAGTATGATGTCGAACAAAATTTTCAGGATATCATGCCTCTAGAGAAGAAGCAAGCTGCAGCTGGTAAACAAATTCCTGCTTCTTTTGGTGCCTTGCCTATTCTTGGTGATTGGGTGTGTTCTGCTGCTGATTTGTTTACTTTTGATTGATTGCCCTTAATGAATAATTGCTTGGTTTATCATATTATGGCTAAAAAGGGGGATAAGTAAGTATTAGTAGTGTTCTTTGGTCGTTTTCTTAAGGGGGAGAGATTCTTCTATTGAAAGGGATACATTTCTTTTAACTTTTTGTTGCAGAAGAAAATCTTTGCGAAATAGGTTGTCCTATTTTCTGCTGCTGACTTGATGTTAGCCTCTGACCTGGGTAGAAGGGTTATTTGGTTAGTTTTAGCCAAAATATGCCAAAGGGGGAGATTTTTAATTATGCAGTTTTGGTGTTGGCATTAATTTTGGTAAAACTAACTTGACAACGACATGTCAGATAAGATGTCCTAACATGGTTATTCGACATCTTTGTATGGTACATTATGTGTTGCTATTTTATATCTCTTGACAAATTTTATTTTATTTGATGTGTATCTTTTAAATATACCTCATCATTATGAGAAGATCAAATGGATTTATTAGGAGCAAGTCCAGATTTAATTGGATTTCCTAAAAAGGATCTTGGATACTTTTTAGGAAACTAAACATTTAAAAATTTCTATTTTCTTGGAGAATATTTTGCAGATTTTGTGCAATAGAATTGCTGCTTTTGTAAAGCCCAAATCCAATCTAGTTTATGGTTATAAATAGGATGATTTAACCTAATAAAAGTGTGGAAAAACACGTTGTTTCTTAGTGAGTTTTTAGGGTTTGCATATTTGTGAGCCTCTCTTTTATCATGTTGATACTAGAGCTAGACTGTTGTATTAAGTTGTAAATTTTGTCACTGTTGTGATTGAAAGTGAATTGATAAGAGTCTCATACCTAGGAAAGTCTTAGGTAGAAATTAGGAACTGGTAGTGATTAAGTGATAAGTTGTAAACAAGAGAGTTTAGCTTTGAATTAATACTATTATAGTGGATTTCATTCCAGGTTTGGTAGCCCCTGTGAGAACAAGATTTTATTTTGCTCAATATATCTAAGTTTTGATAATAACAATAGAGTATTTGTGTGCAAGAAATTCTGATACTCTAACGTTTGTTGTTCTGAAAGTCTTAACAATCCGGTTCTGAATCCGAGGGAGTTCCTATGAACTAGTGATTCTGAATTGACAATATCCGCTTATGTGCTAAAAGAAAGCAAAAATGCTTATGTACTAACTCATTAGAAAGATCTTGAGAAAATCAATGTTGCTGCTGCAATGTTTTCTAGGATTCTGACTTTGAATGAGTAAGACTCTGATATGTTAGTTCTGAAGACCAAGTGCTGAAGATTCTAATGACTTGAATTTCTGAAGACAGAAGGTTATGAAGAACAAGTGTAGAAAGACTATGAAGACTTGAACCTATGAAGACTAAAGGTTCTGAAGACCAAGTACTGATGACTCTGAAGACATAGTTCTGAGTGAACGACATTCTGAAGATTTTGAATACTTGAAGTTCTGAAGAGCAAGGATTTTGAAGATAAGTGCTGAAGGTATGAAGAGAAGGTTCTAAGTGAACAAGGTTATGAAGACTGAAGACTTGAGATTCTGAAGACCCAATTATCCTTTCCTTTACTCATGATTCAATCATATTTAACCAAAATCCTATGAAATATCAGAAGATAAGGATTAATGGATAAGAGGGAATAATACAATAATTCAAAGGCACTTAATTCCACTAACGATTCCACTACTCCACTACCCTGATTTTGTGGTACGTACGGACGATTGTGTGTACTATTTTTCACCCTCAACAACGACATTCCTCAGGCCAGCTGTGATGCAACAGATCTATTTCTCAGTGCCTATATAAGGATTTTCTCATGAAGGAAAATTCACAAGACTACATAATATTTGAAACGCACATACAAAGAAAAATTCTCTAATAGTAGTGCATATTTTCAAAAGCTCTTAATTGTGTTTAATCTGCTTATTTAGAAGTAATCCATTGTAAACAAATCATTCTTGCAAATTGTTGTTTGTATTACCTAAAGGACTAAGTGAAGGTCTGAAGCTTTAGAAAGACCAAGACAGTGAGTCTTAGTGGTTATTAGTCACAATAGTTGGTTGTGCATTGTTGAAGTTACATCAGTTGGTTGTGCAGTGTCGATTGTAAGTCACATCATCTGGTTATGTAGTTAGTCACAAAGTGTCTGTGTAGTGTAATCGTTTACGATTATAGTGGATTAAGTTCTTGTTGAAGGTGAAATCAACTTGGCGGGTGGACTGGAGGTAGCATGTGGTTGACAAGTGAACCGGGATAAATTAGCGTGTTTTCTCTCTCTTTTGTTGATTGATATACTTGTTGTGTTTTTCACAAAAAGATTTCATTTTTAAAACACCAATTCAAACCCCCATTCTTGTGTTTTCTCACACATTCAATTGGGTTTAGAGCTCCGGTTCTAATTGCGATATAAGTTTATCATACTTTTCACCATATCAGTACCGATCCAACATTTGTGTGAGTTACTTTTGTTATTCTGGATGGAAACACTTCAGCTACTTCAATTACACATGAGAAAAATCACTTTAGTGGAAAACCAATGATCTTCGACGGGGAACATTTTGATTATTGGAAGGACATAATAGAAAGTTTATTCCTTGGTTATGATGTAGATCTATGGGATATGGTAGTCGATGGCTACACTCACCCTAAAGATGCTACGGGAAAGAAGGTCACTAGGAGTTCAATGAGTAACCAATAGAAGAAGGATTACAAAAATCATCACAACATGAGAACCATTCTACTCAACACTATCTCTTATACTGATTATGAGAAGATAACTAATAAAGAAATCGCCAATTCCATCTTTGAATCATTACAAATGACTTATGAAGTAAATGCTAAAGTTAAGGAGACTAAGGCTCTTGCCTTAATACAAAAATATGAATCCTTCAAGATGGAAGATGATGAAGCTGTGGAAACCATGTTTTTCAGATTTCAGATGTTGGTAGCTGGACTTAGAGTATTGGACAAAGGATACACTACTACAGATCATGTCAAGAGAATTATTAGAAGTCTTTCTTCAAAACGGAGACGAATGGTAACAACTTTGAAGCTAGCCAAATATCTTAACAATTTAAGTCTTGAAGAACTCGTTAGTTCTTTAAGAAGTCACAAGATTTAGCTAGAACAAGACAAACCTCAAAAGAAGGTTAAATATGATGCTCTCAAGTCTAAGTATGAAAAGACAAAGGCATCTCAAGCTGAGGATGAGTAAGATAGTTCTGATGTTGACTCAGAAGATGAGCTGTCTCTGATATTCAAAAAGGTTAATAGGCTATGGAAACACAGACATATTTAACTCAGAAGTTCTAGAAGAAACAACGGACATTCTAAATCATCATCCGGACAAAGGAGACAAAGTTCTGGAAAAGATCACATATGTTATGAATGTAATGAGTCAGGTTATTACATAAATGATTGTCCGAAGCTTCTCAAGAATGAGAAGAAGCCCAAGAAGAATGTCTTCAACATGAAGAAATGACTCATGGCAACATGGGATAAGTCTGACTCTGAATAAGGAGATTTTGACGAAGAATACACAAATGTTGTATTTGTTGCAACAATTAGTTCTGACGGTTCTGGAGAACCAGAAGATAGAGAAATATCAGAATCAGATTCAGATTCAGAATATGTACTTTCTAAACTTACTTGTAGTGAATTAGAGTCGTGTCTCTCTAATATGTTAGAAAGCTATCATAAAATCCAAAGTAAATACAAGGATTTTAAACGAATCCATGTAGCTACTTCGGAGGAAAGAGATAAGCTTAAACAAAACAATTCTTCTTTGGATGAAACTGTTTTCTCTCTGAAAAATGTTAACATCACTTTGAAAAGCAAGAAATCCATTCTAACAGAAGACTTAGCCTCTAAGGTATTAATACTAGTTGTATCAACAAGTATGATAGAGTATTCCAACAGTTTCTAGCTAAAAACGTAGATAGAAGAAAAACTAGCTTGAATGATCTATGGTGATAGCAAAAATGGTAACAGAGGTTTAGGGTGTAAAGATGTTTTTAGAACTGATGAAACAAAACCCCTAAAGATAATACCTCTCTATGATCAGTTTATACCTTCTGGTACTAAACTCTATTGCTCTGAGTTAGCATGTGCACATACACAGACACATAAATCTGAACCTAAATCTAAGCATAAAGATTAGTTTCTATTTGCTTATCGTTCTGTAAGAAGACCCAAAGTTTTCAGAAACTCTAGGAATACTAACAAAACAAGACCTAAAAGGTGGATACCTAAAGATAAAATAGTCTGTGTTGCAGATATTCTTAACATCACAACTAAAACACCAGTCATGGTACCTATACAGTGGCTGCTCACGACACATGACGAGAATAAGGAATATGTTCCAAAGCCTGGAACTTAAGCTTGGAGGTAGTGTCATTTTCAGAGGAAACTATAAGGGTAAGATCATTGGATGTGAACCAATAGATAACAATAAACTTCCTTCTATTACTAATGTTCTTCTAGTTGATGGTTTAGTGCACAATTTGTTATCAATAAGCCAACTTAGTGACAATGGATATGATAATGTATTTAATCAACAATACTTTAAGGCCATTAGTAAAAAAGATGGCTTTGTTCTATTTAGTGGAAAAAGGAAGAACAACATTTATAAGATCAAATTTTCTGATCTTCAGGATCAAAAGGTTAAGTGTCTTCTGTCTGTTTCCGAAGATAAATGGATTTGGCATCGTCGATTAGGCCCTGTTAGCTTGAGGAGGATTTCTCATCTAAACAAGCTTGATTTGGTCAGAGGCTTTCCAAATATGAAGTATTCTTTAGATGCTCTTTGTGAGGCTTATCAGAAAGGTAAATTTTCAAAAACTGCCTTCAAGGTAGAGAATGTTGTTTCTACCTCAAGATTATTAGAACTTCTTCACATTGATCTTTTTGGTCCAATGAAAACTGCATCCATCAATGGTAAGAAGTATGGACTAGTCATTATATATGATTATAGTCGATGGACATGGGTAAAATGCTTAAGACATAAGGATGAGTCTCATTCTGTGTTCTCTACCTTTTGCTCTCAAGTGCAAACTGAAAAGGGATGCAAATTTTATAAAGTTAGAATTTATTATGGTGGTGAGTTTGAGAACAAATACGTTAAGGAATTGTTCAATTCTCAAGTTATTTCCCATGATTTTTCCTGCCCCAGAACTCTATAGCAAAAAGGAGTTGTGGAAAGGAAGAATAGGACTTTGCAAGAAATGACTCAAACCATGATCCAAGAAACTGACATGGCAAATCACTTATGGGATGAAGCACTAAATACAACATGTTATATTCAGAACAGAGTCTCGATAAGACCTATTTTAGATAAGACTCCTTATGAATTGTGGAAGAATAGAAAGCCCAACATTTCTTATTTTCATCCTTTTGGTTGTATCTGTTATATGTTTAACACTAAGGAGAGTCTTGACAAGTTTGATTACAAAGCACATTAATGTCTTCTGTTGGGATATTCTGAACGCTCTAAAGGATACAAAATTTATAACACAGAACACGAATTGTGGAGGAATCAATTCATGTCAGATTCGATGATAAGCCTGACCTTGAAAATTCAGAGCCGACTGAAAAGTTTCCAAATCTGAAGATTAAGTTTTCAGAATCCAAAGAGGGAGAAGAAGAAAAAGCTGCAAAAACTCAAGAGTCAGAGACTCCTTCACCAGAACCAATGACGAGTCCAACTCAGAAGAAGAACAGACTCAAAGCTTCTCATTCTGAAGAACTGATTCTGGGAGATAAAAATGCTCTAGTCAGAACCAGATCAACTTTCAGAACCTCTGAAGAAACACTTCTTGATTTGGTTTCTCTTATTGAACCAACCTCTGTAGAAGAAGCTCTTCAAGAAAATAATTGGATTCTGGCCATGGAAGAAGAATTAAATCAGTTTACCAAAAATGATGTATGAGATCTTGTTTAAAAACTTAAAGGTGTCCATGTCATTGGAACCAAAAGGGTGTTCAGAAAAAAGTTAAATGAGAAAGGTGAAGTAGTCAGAAACTAGGCTCGACTGATTGCACAAAGCTATTGTCAACAAGATAGGATTGACTATACTGAGACCTTGCTCCAGTCGCGAGGCTAGAATCTATTCGCCTATTAGTTTATTTCACTGTCAATCATAACATCATCCTGTATTAGATGGATGTTAAGAGTGAATTCTTAAATGGCTACATTTCTGAGGAAGTGTATGTACGCCAACCCCCTGGATTTGAGGATTCTAAAAATTCAGATTTTGTTTTCAAACTAAAGAAATCCTTATACGGTCTAAAATAAGCTCCAAGAGCTTGGTATGCCAGACTCAATACATTCCTTTTGGAAAATGATTTTACCATAGGGAAAATAGACACCACACTCTTTTACAAGACATTTAAGAATGATATTCTTGTTGTGCAAATGTATGTAGATGATATTATTTTTGGTTATGCTAATCCTTCTTTGTGCAAGTAATTTTCTGAGTTGATGCAGGCAGAATTCAAAATGAGTCTGATAGGAGAACTAAAATTCTTTCTGGGAATCCATATTGATCAACGTCCAGATGGGACATATATTCATCAAAGCAAATATGCAAAAGAACTTCTGAAGAAGTTTGAGATGTTATAAAGCAAACCGATAAAGAACCCCATGCAACCAACATGCATTTTGGAGAAAGAAGAGGCAAGCACTAAAGTTTGCCACAAGTTCTATCGTGGAATGATAGGTTCTCTTATGTATTTAACAACTTCTCGACCAAATATTATGTTCAGTGTTTGCTTGTGTGCTCGGTTCTAATTAGATCCAAGGAAACTCATTTGACTGATGTCAAGAGAATCCTAAGGTATATTAAGGGAAGTGCAAATCTAGGTTTGATATATAAGAAAACCTCAGAGTACACATTTCTGGATACTGTGATGTAGAATATTCCATAGATAAAATTGAAAGGAAAAGTACTTCTGGAAACTGTCAGTTTCTAGGAAACAATATCGTTTCTTAGGCTAGCAAAAGGCAATCAACAATATCATTGTCCATTTCAGAGGCAGAATACATCTCAACATAATTGTGCAACACCCAAATGCTCTGAATGAAGAATCAAATCGAAGATTTTCAGATAAATGAGGGTAATATTCATATCTATTGTGATAACACATTTGCTATTTGTTTGAGTAAGAATCCTATTTTTTATTGAAGAGTTAAACATATTGAAATTAAATGTCATTTTATCAGAGACTATGTTCAAAAGGGAAATTTTTCTTTAAAATTTATAGATACAGAACACCACTGGGATGATATCCTTAAAAAACCTTTAGTTGAAGATAAATTTATATTTATTGTGAAGAACTTAAATATGGGCATCTTTCCAGAATAAATTCTTTCAGAATAAGTTTAGGCTCTTTGTGTAAAAAGAGGGCCTTACTCCAAGCAAATATGGAGATGTGAAGTTCTGATAAAAATGCCTCTATAATTTAGAAGATATTTTCTTCAGAAACCGAGCCAATCAGATACTACCCTCATTTGTATTCTTGAATTGAGAAATAACAAACGTGTTCGCTAAAACAAATGAGTATGGTATGCGATCATATACATTCATTAAAGTGACACCTCGAGCACTATGATTGTGTGAGGCTGTATTTTTAAAGTAATCACTATCAATACTCCTTAATTTTCTCGTAATCTTTTTCTTAAATAAGAAAATCTTTTGAGCTCATGGTTTTTAAACTGAAAATACACTTATTTATATATTCTGATGTGATCATCGTTTATTCAAAGCTCATCTTTCTTTCAACCCTAAAACACTTTTGAGACTATTCCATCAAATTTCTGTTTATTACAAAAAGGGGGAGTATTAATGGAGAGTTATTTTGAAGTTCAATATTTTGACTCTGAATCACAATCCTAACATTCTAACATATTGAATATGCAAAATTCTTTTAACACGTTGTGTTTCAATAATGATATTGAATATCAGGCATTTATGAATCAGATAAGATAAGACAAATTCTTAGAACCAGACATTCATATTAAGGCCACAAGATTATAGATCTGATATCCATCAAGTTCGGATAGAAACCAAGTTCTGAGATGAAGACCGGTGTTCTAGTCAAACTCTAATGAGTCATCATATGGAAGCATTCCTTCTCTATCATATGATATGGAAACTCAACATTTATTTTGTGAGTCTTGGAATTAGGGGGAGACTTTGAACAAGCATAAATGAATTTTGGGATTGTCAGAATCAGGGGGAGAGTATCTAGTAAAGGGAAGAATATTTTGAACTTATCTTAAGTCATTTTCCATTTATTACCTTCGTAAAAATGAGCTATTCAAAATAAACTGTTTTGTCATTATCAAAAAGGGGGAGATTGTGAGAATAAGATATGGTTCTGCTCAATATCTCTAAGTCTTGATAATAAAAACAGAGTATTTGTGTGAAAGCATTTTTGATACTCTAACATTTTTTGTTCTGAAAGTCTTGACAAACAGGTTCTAACTCTGAGGGAGTAATTTGTATGAACCAATGATTCTGAATTGATAATATCCGCTAAAAGAAAGCAATACTACTTATGTATCAACTCATTAGAAAGATCTTGAGAAAACTGATGTTGTTGTTGTAATGTTTTCTAGGATTCTGACTTTGAATGAATATGACTCTGATATGTTAGTTCTGAATACCAAGTGTTGAAGATTCTAATGACTTGAAGTTCTGAAGACTGGAGGTTATGAAGATCAAGTGCAGAAAAACTATGAAGAGTTGAAGCTCTGAAGACTATGGGTTCTGAAGACTCTGAAGACATAGTTCTGATTGAACGACCCTCTGAAGATTATGAATACTTGAAGTTATGAAGACCAAGGTTTTTGAAGAGAAGTGTTGAAGTTTTGAAGACAAGATTCTGAGTGAACAAGGTTCTGAAGACTTAAGATTTTGAAGACCTAATTATCCTTTACTTTACTCATGCTTCAATCATATTTTAATCAGAAATGTCTAAAATATTAGAAGATAATTAACAAATAAGAGGGTGTTATGAATCAGATACCTTAAAAACAAAGTATAATTGGTTCCTTGATTAGTTAGGAAACTCACAAGGGTTAGGGTTTAGGGTAACCAAAGATAACAATAAAGATTGGTTATAAATTACTATTCTTTCCTTTCTCTTTCAATAAGATTACAAGTATATAATAATAACAAATAACCTCTCTCACTATTGAATTAGGGTTTTATCTTCCCATTCTCCCTTATTCTAAATATGAGAGACTAGTATGCTATTTATAAGAAACCTAACATACTAACCTAATGGGATTTTAACAATTACCCATTACAAGCTAACTTAGGGTACAAGCTAACTTAAATAATTGGATCCATAACACAAGGCCCAATTAAACAACAACACGTGAGCAGACTTTGACGACATGTTATTATTACTAGGGTCTGTTCCAATATTTCACAAATCTCCACCTTGGAACACACCCTATACCAATAAGAAACACACTATATTTCTTCATGCATGGCTTTCAGCCATTACGTTTTATTTCGACTTCTCATATTTCCTTATATTCTCTAGGTTCTTCGTCTAGAATCTCATTTTCAAAGATTAAGGAATAAGCTATAAGATCTGCATACCCAAGTCTTTGAGGTGGCTTGATGACTCTTCTCGACCTGTCTCTTACCAACAGGTAGTCATTATTAGTCTCCTCATCTCTGACAACAATTTCTGCTTCTTCTTCTTTGATTTCACATGGGTTATGCAATTTAACATCACTATGCTCCACCTCAACATAAATATTTTCCTATTCCATCTCTTCTTCAACACCATCAGTTTTCTTGAAAGCCATCTCAACTTCATTGAAAACTACATCTCAATTAGTGATACTCCTCTTGTGACCTGGATCTAGGCACCATAGCCTATAAGCTTTGACTCCTTCAGGGTATCCCATGAACATGCATTTCATAGCTTTAGGTTCGACCTTGTCTTTCCTAATGAGAGCATAAGCTACACAGCTAAATACTCTTAGTTTATCAAGATCTGGTGGATGTCCTGACCAAAATTCTTCAGGTGTCTTTATATCTAACGCGATCGTAGGACATATGTTTATCATATATGTTGCTCTCGAAACAATCTCAGCCCAAAATACCTTCTTCAATCTTGCAGTAACCAACATGCATCTAACCCTTTCGTGGATTTTTCGATTGAATCTCTTAACAAGACCATTTTTATAAGGAGTACCTGATACAATCTTATGTTTTACAATCCCAAACTTAACACAATAATTGTCAAAAGCTTCATTGCAGAATTCAAGGCCATTATCAGTTATCAACCTCTTGACCTTTCTGCCAGTTTGAGTTTCGACCAAAACCTTCCGACTCTTGAAACTCTCAAAATTTTCATCCTTCGTCTTCTAAATGAATACCCATAACTTTCTGGAATAATCATCAACTATGGATAGAAAATAACTTGCACCTGAATGTGAAGGATTCCTTGCAGGCCCCCAAAGATTAGCATGAATGTAATCAAGGGATTCATGTGTTCTTTGTTTACCTTTGTTAAACTTCACCCTACAGGATTTACCAAATACATAAGGTTCATAAAACTCCAACTTCTCGACTTTGTCACCACCTAGTAGGTTTTGTTTCCCTAGTTCGACCAGGCCTCTCTCACTTACATGGCCCAATCTCCTGTGCCATAATTTTGTCTTCGACAACAGTTTCATGGATGCAACATTTGTCGAACCACTTACAACTTCAGCCTCAAGGGTATATGTAACGCCCATATTTAATTAATTAATTAATTTAAATATTACCGCGTATTTTCCCGATTAATTGTTGTTAAGTGTTGTTTTGTCGTTTGTGACGTTAAGTTGTTTAAGTTGGTATCAAGTTAATAGTTAAGTTGTGTTTGAGTTGTTTAATTTAATTAAGTAGAATAATAAAATAATTATTAATAATATAATATTAAGTTGGGTTTAGTTAAGGTGTGAGAGTAGTAAAAGTTGGGGGTGTTATTTTAGGCCCATTAGTAATTAAGCTAATTAGTGAGATTTTAGTAAAAACTAGACTAAAAACCTAGTTAGAGAATAATCCGAATTTTGTAAGAAGAGAGAACAATTCTTAGAGGAAGATCAAGAAGTTTCTAGGTTGAGGATTTTCGCGGAGATTTTTGCTATGAATTTGAGCTGCCTTCAATTCAAGGTAAGGGTGGGGTTTGAATTCCATATTCGAGATTAGATAATCCTTATGTAGGTTGGGATTTCGTATGATTTTGTTGCTGTGTTTTTCGATTAATTTGTTTATGTAATTTCGTATGAATCTGATATGTATGATATGTTGTTCTTGTTGTATTGCTGATGTGTGAAACGTTTCTGTTGTTGTAATCGTTGTTGTATTTGTTGTTATGTTGCTGGAATGGTTTATGTTGTAGGAAATCGTGTAAAAAAAGAGATTAGGGTTCGTAAAATAAGTCATAGAAATTAGTGGGTGAATAGATACAAAATATTTGGAGTCTAAAATCAATGTAGAAACCCAATTTGGCTTGAATGGAGTGATAAATTTGTGTGATTCGTAGCAGAAGTAAGATTTGTATGCATTCTGGTGTTTTATGTAATAGATCTGGCATTTCGCGTAACATGAAGGGAATTACACGTAACACATCCCAGTTATGCATGAATTATGCGTAATATGTGAGGCATTATGCGTAAGAGGTGGCGAGAATCAAGTCATTACGCGTATGAAGTGAGGCATTACACGTATGGGCAGAGTGGGTGCAAAAAAATGCAGTTTTTAGCGATTCATCCTGTTTTCGCATTCGTTTCGAGTTGAGTCGATCTTATACCTTAAGTAAAGGTAAAATAAGTTAATTATAGTATATTTGAGGATTAAAAATAATTAATTTAGGAATCAAATTGATTAAGCCGTAATTAGTCGTTTTCATGTTGAAGTTGTATTAAGTTGTTTTGAGTTGTGTTGTCCCGATCTTGGGGAAGATTATTAAGTAGCAGGTCGATTGACCAATGTTGATTCATGTTGTTAAGTTGTTAAGTTTTTAAGTTATTGTTCATGTTTTTATTTTATGTCATTCTTAGTTGCATACATTTGCATATTTTCAAGTTGGAGCAAATGATCGATTCAAGTTGGTCTGAATTGGCAAATAAGTTGTTGATGCCTCGATAAACTGGTAAGATTTCAAGTTGGAAGTTTATTCCAAATGGTACCACATGCATATATAAGTAAAGTCGCATTTGAGTGCATTTTATCTATGTTTTTATTGGTTGTTGGTTGCAAGTTGTACGTTGATGTTGTTAGTTGTGTGAAGTGGTGTGATTGTATGATTTCTTGCTTACATGTTGATTATCATACTCTTGTTTATGTTATTCGATATCTCACCCATTCTGTTTGAATGTTGTCCTCTGATGGTAACGTGTAGGTAACTAAGATTCGAGTACCTAGTCATCTCAAGTATGTGTTTGTCGCTCTGATACATTGCACTTCGGGGGGATGAACGCATGTTTTGTTTTTGTGGATTTTTATTTAGTTTATGAACTCGTTTCAATTGTTTTATTTTTAAAACCATGTTGAAGTATTTGATGTTGAATATACTTGAAGTTGTTTTAATAGTTGCACGTTTTTGTTGAATTTGCTGCGTAATTTGTGAAGCATGATTATTAACGAAGTTTTGTTATTTGATTTTAAAGTTGAAAATGTAATATCCCATGTTTGGTTATGAATTTTAATAACTCTGATTTAATAATTAAGTCGGGTAGAAATGGGGTGTTATAATATACAAGCCTTGTTTCTTCACGCCTCTCAAGACTTCCTTCGACCCCTTCATGACTCTTAGAATATTTTTCTCTCCTTGGAAAACATACCCCTTCTTGTCGAATTCACCAAGAGAAATCAAATTTCTCTTCAAGTCAGGTACTTACCTAACTTCAGTCAATAACCATATTGACTCATCATGGAGCTTGAATCTTACAGATCCAATACCTGCAATTCTGCAAGCTTTGTTGTTTCCCAACAACACCGATCCACCATCTTGATAACATAGCTCCTCGATCAAATATTTGTTTGGAGTTAAGTGTCAAGTGCAACATGAATCCATAATCCATTCTTTTATGGAGTCTCTGCTTGAAACCACAAGAACATCAGATGATTTGAAATCATCTTGAACAGTGGTTGCATTGCCATTATCCTTATCTCCATGATCTTTTAGGCGTTCAAGGAACACCTTTCGAATGTGACCCTCCTTCTTACAATGATAGCATCGAACACCAAATGCTTCACCATTATAAGACTTTTGCTGACTTTTTCCATTCTTCTTGTCGAACTTACCATCCTTTCGCAAGAATTTCGCCTTAACGGTCAAACCTTCACCAACCGTCAAAGGTTTATGCTCCTTTCGTTCGTTCGTTCAAGTCCTTAGAGTACAAGGTTGATTGAATATCTTCAAAGATCAGGCACTCTCTTCCATACAAGAGGGTTTCTTTGAAGTGAGCATGTGTTATGGACAAAGCGCATAACAACAACAACGCTTGATCTTCATCATCGATCTTCACATCAATATTTTCAAGATCAAGAATCAGCTTGTTTAACATATCCAACTGCTCAGCCAAGACTTTATCTTCACCCATCTTGAATGAATACAAGGTTTGCTTCAGGTAGAGTCGATTCACCAACGATTTGGTCATGTATAAACCTTCAAGTTTCAACCATAACCCTGACGTCTTCGTCTCCTTTGATACCTGTCAAAGAACCTTATCACCAAGGCTCAACAATATTGCATTGTATGCTTTCTCAATCATGGTCGTCTTTTCAGCTGTCGTCAACGCATCATTCATGATTGTCTCTCCTTTCAATGTTTCCAAACAACCTTGCTGAACAAGTAGAGCTTTCATCTTCAAGTGCCACAGACCGAAATCTTTCACTCCGGTGAAATTTTCAATCTCATACTTTGTTGAAGGCATCTTCTCCATGCTCACCGCACCAATTTGTTGTGAATCAGATTCCTTAGAAACAAAGTATAATTGGTTCCTTGATCAGTTAGGAAACCCACAAGAGTTAGGATTTAGGGTAACCACAGATAAAATGATCGGTTATAAACTACTATTCTTTCCTTTCTCTTTCAACAAGATTACAAGTATACAAGAATAACAAATAATTCCTCTCACTATTGAATTAGGGTTTATCTACCTATTTTCCCTTATTCTAAATATAAGAGACTAGTATGTTATTTATCAGAAAACTAACATACTAACCTAATGAACTTTTTAATAATTACCCATTACAAGTTAGCTTAGGGTACAAACTAACTTAAACAATTGGATCCATAACACAATGTCCAATTAAACAACAACATGTGAACAGACTTCAACGACATATTATTTTTACTAGGATTTGTTCTAATATTCCACTAACGATTCTACTACTCCACTACTCTGATTTAGTTGCAAATTCACATATAAGGATTAACAATTAGAGTTAGTTGCAAATTCACTACTAACTATTAACTATTTGGCTAGGCTATACATTTATACTCTATTAGTTCTAACTTCCCTCAATTTTTATATTGTTCCAATTTTATGTTTTTTTTTTTTCTTCAACATTGGACCAAAAGTTAAAAAGGTTGTCTTGTAACATCACTTCCATTTCCCAACAATATTTTGGTTTGGATTGTTGTAATTTGTTTTACACGTTGGATTGGATTCCTTGCAATCACACAATCTTTATGTTAAAGACCTTTAGATTTAATTTTGATAGTTCAGATTAAAAGTCAATATAAATTAAAGTATATATATAAATTGATGAATAAAACTGATATTTAAGAGATGCTTGCAATTACTATTTGATTGTAGGGAATTTATTTTATGTTATATTGTTTAATTCCGTACATGAAAACAATCTTGATGATGGGAGATTCTCGATGTAAGGATGAAGTCACACACTATACTACAAATATATTTGGTTATGAGAAGAAAATAAAAGGAAAAAATAGAGCAGAATTGATATATTGTTTGTCATAAAAGGATAATTGGAGAAACATAAGAGTGTATATGATTGATGAATAGAAAATTTTATTTCCAGTAATTTGTTTGATAAGTTATTAAGTTTCCTAAAAATATTTTTAAATTTTATTTCATTATTAACTTTGAAATTTAAAAATAAACAAAAAATATTTTTAAATTTTATTTCATTATTAACTTTGAAATTTAAAAATAAAAAATAAACTTGTTAAAATAATGTAGAAGTGAATAGTTATAATTAGTTATATTTTTTTTCTTTGAAATTTATGATTCACACCTTTAACATAAGAATACTTATTAAAATTTTCAACAACAAATTATATTCTTAGAAATAAACAGTACTTAGTTATAATTTATTAAAATTTAAAAAGTACGTGGAAATTAGGGATGGGGAGGAAGTTACCACTCTTAATCTTAGTTCCGATAAGGGAAATTTTATAGTAGTCTCTACTTTTTGACTCATAATAAGTTAGGGAGAGAAATTGTACCATCTCAGAGATACAATTATGTTTCCTTGATTGTTATGCTTTGAATGTGACTATAGGATTATATGACTCGAAATCAGAAACCTTCATAGAGACATTTGAAAGCAAATGAAGTCAAAGATGGTTCATAAATCATGCTTGTGGCTTGTTAGACTACCCAAACAAAAAAAAAAGATGGTTGAGTGCAAGTGACAAGATCAAGGCTTAATCATGAATTGAACTTGATCAAGGTTATACAAAAGTGACTTCAACATCGGAGAAGGCAGCAAGGTAGTTGATGAGTAAATCAACATCACCATTAATTTAAAGTCAATATGAAGAATTAAATAAGTATGCCTTAAAACCTCAAATGATGAAGAGAATAAATAAAACATATTTCTCAAGAGTGGAAAAATCTGATGTCAAAGGGCACCCAACCTGGAGGCAATGACGAGTGCGGGCAATGACGAGTGCGATGGTGCCGGAGTCGGCGTGGTGACAGTTCGACCAAAAGTCAACGACGATCTCTAGTGCATTGTAGCTGACAGTTCGCTATGGGTGGTCAGCGATTGTTGTGAGCAGTGTTACCCTATTAGTTGCGGTCCGATTGATTATGTAGTCTTAGACCAAATCAATTCAGTTCGCAAATTAATTTGGTAATGAGTGTTTTTGGCCCATTTTGAATATCTGGCTCATTAGAGTTTGAAGATATTGTAAATATGATTCTCTATCACTTTTACAAGAAAAGAGAAATATAAATATAAGAGAATAAAGAGAAAAAGTGGTAATTCTATTTAAAAAGGCAAGGGTAGAATTTTTTCGGAGTTCTTAAAATTTGGCAAATGTTTGGAGATTTATAAAGGGATCAAGAACGTTTTCGAAACATCTTGCGTTTGTGTGATTCATATTTAGAGAATTTAGGGATGTTGATTTCCTGCATAGAAGAAGCGTTTCTACATTTTCGAAAGTGGCTGAATTCATTGAGAATGGTGCTTGGAACCTTCCTTTTGATTGACATTCTTTGTTTCTTGGTCTGCAGCAGAAGGTTTATCGTGTTTCCATTGAAAATTTTGATTCCGATGATACGCCGGTGTGACCTCTTATTCAGTCTGGTATCCTTGACTTAAAGCAAGCTTATATCTTCAAGGCTCCTTCTTTTCCTCAACGTTGGGCTGCTATTTCTAGTGTGAGGATGTTCCTCCTTCAAAAGCTTTGATTTCTTGGGCTGCTATTTCTCATTGTTGTTTTTGTTTGGCTACCGAGGAGAACTTTCAACATTTGTTCTTCGATTGCTCTTTCGCAAAGAAAATATGGTCTTGGTTTTATGCCACTACGCAAATTCAACATCCTCCAAATACTCTTGATGACTGGTGGACTGTCTGTAATAGTCGCGGCTCTATGTAGTGCGCTCTTGTTTTGAAGGCCTGTATAATCAATATTATTTATTACATTTGGGAAGCGAGAAATTGGTGCAGATTTCGCGACTCTTGGCCCTGTTTTAAGCAGACGATCCATAACATTCAACAACATCTTTTTCTCACTGGGCGTAAAACGAAGGTTGTTTCTTCTTCGTCCATGACTGATTTCCAAATGTTAAAGGCGTTAAATATTTGTATTAATCTGTCATGAGCTCCTAAGATCATTGAAGTTATTTGACATCCTCTTCCTCTTCATTGGATTAAGTGTAATTGTGATGGATCATTCAATCTCAACGCTGCCGGTTGCGGATTTATTTTTCGAAACTCTCATAGGGACTTTATTATGGCTTTCGCTAAACCGGTTTTCGGTCTTTCTTCTTCTTTGGTTGAATTCGCCGCAGCTACTAGAGCCATGAAATTGACTAGAGACATTGCTTGGAATTTCTTATGGCTTGAATCAGACTCTCTGAATGTCGTCCAAACCTTTAGTAATTCTTCTTTAGTGCCTTGACAAATTAGGCAAAAATGGAACACTTGCATCTCTTTTTTTGCGCATCGAAGCATTTTTGTCTCTCATATTTTCTAAGAAGGAAATTCATGTGCCGACTTTTTGGCTAACGTAGGTTTATCTTGTAAGTACCTAACCATTTTTTATTTTATACTTATTGGCATTAGGAAGCTTTTTGTATAAAATAGGCTTAGGATGTCGGCTTATAGATTTACCATAAATTAATTAGTGGGTAGTTTTGGTTTTCTTATCTAGAGAGAATTGAAAAATACTTGTTAGAAAATAGAGTTTGTTATTGAGAATTGAAAAAGACAACTTTTGAAAATATACTAAATCGAAAACTTGTTCTCTTCTCATAATAGATCACTTAGATTGAATTGAATAGACAAATTCTTCATGTACTCACCTTTTATATTTCTCTTATTTGATATGAATTTTCTTACACTTTTTTACTATTGATTCTTGTTATTTGAGACTGTTTTATTTTAGTTGTCATTATTTTTCTTTTTCATTGTCACACATCTTCATTCTCAATAAAATTAATATTAATGTTACATATTCTTTTAACCAGAAGGTTTTCCTTTCAATTTTACAACAATTATTTTCTATAAATTCAAAAGTCAAGCTTGACAATAGATATGTTTTATAACCCTTAAAGAAATAAATGACTTTACATTTTCATTTCAAAGTAGAGATTAAAGATAGTGGTCCTAGTGACATATAAACTCATCTCTTACATAAAGTTAGCTGAAATACTTAATTAATTTATACCTCTAATAATATAGATACCAACATTCTCATCTAGTACATAAATTTGTTACAAAATATCACATAGAAATAGCCATAAACAACCAACTACTCATAAGCTTTAGAGCCTTAACCACACATGGGAGAATCTTCTGTAGACACATTCATTTCATAGTTCTAGCACCACAACTGTTCATCAATCAAAACCATGGTGAATAAATCAGAATATGTGTGTGAAAAACCTTAAACTACTTTCTGAAGGAGGGTGTGATATAGCATAGAAATGAATAGATGCAAAAAGTGACATACATTCAGAATCTGTTGTGATCCAGCTTCCTTTTCTACTAGGAGTGTAAGTGTAACTACTTTCTGAAGGAGGGTGTGATATAGCTGAAGTTGCAACTTTGTTCTGTCCATTTCTTGTTGAAGAAGCCATTGAGAAAGCTGAGTATGCAGAAGAAGTGGTGGAGCAGCTTTCTACATCCCATCTGAAACTGATCTTTGGTGAATCACTCAAAACTTCATCCTCATCTTGGACTGATTTCATGTTTCCGCGCCGTCGCAGCATTATCAAAACCTGATAAACATTCAATGATAAAACTTTATAAGAATCTAGTTCAATGGTTTTCAATAAAGTTTGCAATAGAGACTAAAAAACAAAGAATTTTCCACACCTTTCTTCCATAGAATTTTCCTCCTTTATCTGTTTTAGCAGAAGCAGCCCATCTAAGTAACTCTTTCATTCTAGAAACAGGTTTCTTTTTAGTTATATTGATATCACCTTGCTCATTTCTTTCAGATGAAGATGACAATGGTGTCTCATGAGTTATAGGAGAAACTTTGCTCCCCGCATGAGTCGTCGAGTCTGTCTTGTTAACGATCGCTTCCTCACGAGACGATTCGTCTTTCTTCGTTTTCATTGAGTAGACAAAATGTCTTCTATTAAAGCCTATTCTCTTTATGTGGAGATTTCTGAAAAACCAAGCCTTTGGAATGTCTTTTCTATATAGAAAAGAGGATATCTTCAAATTCTTGTAACCATGTTTGTTGCATAAAAATCTCTTTGTCCTTTTATATGATCCTTCATGCTTTAGTACATTAGCCTCTTTCACTTTATCATATTTTTCTGAAAAAAGAAACACAAATTTAGAAAACATTCATTGTTTCCTCAAAGGAAGCTCGACTGATGAGTTAAGAATCAGAAGACAGAGTCATCTCAAGTTTTTGGAGGCCCTGTACCAAATTAACCCTGACAAATATGAAATTATGTTTGATTACCCGTCTTACACGTTCTCAAAGATGATCCTGACAGAAGGTCTAAAGTTCACTCTCCGAAAACAAAGACAAAGTACAAACTTACTAACATTTGTCTATAAAAATTTAAACAAGAGTTGATAAAGTTGTTGGAAAAATCAAACTTACCATTGAAGGTGCTTTTCTTTCTTTCTTGTTCTTGTTCTTGTTCCTTTTTAAATAGCCATTGAAGAATCTAAGTACCAAAAGAACTATTAGCTTTGAAGTGAATAATGCATGCTACACAAACTCAACTATATATACACATATTATAATCACATAAGAAATAGAGCATTACCTGCATGCCTATAGTGGAAACTTTTGTTCACACTTTATGATAATATTATTATTCTATTGTGTGTGTGTGTTTGATGACTGTGTTAGTCAAATGAACAGCACTGCAGATCTATCTGTTCTGTCTTGATATAAAAGATTCCTGTCTAGTTTTTGAGGCTTATGGATAGATGAAGACAAATGAGATTGAAGTGAATCTAAGGAAGTTGAAGAGACAACTAGGCAGTGATAATGGAATAGTTGGCTTATTATTCTTAGTAACATGGGACTTATTATATATAACATGATCAAGTGGTGTATGTGTTAAGATGAACATGACTTAAAATTTTAATTAATGTTTAAGCCTCTATGGCATTGTTATTGACCATACACTTTTGTTTGTGTTTATATAAGGCTATACGATATATATGCATATGGACCCAACCATGGACCACCAAAATATTTTGATATTTACATTTGATAGTGTTTTAAATGGAGATGAATAGTTAAGTATAAATTGTGTGGATCCAAAGAAGTTATTTCAAGAAGAATGATATAGTGGTCCTTTATGTAAGAGTAGTATGATGGAAATGATGTGAAAACCTCAAATCAAAGAATCATTACATTAAATGTGATGAATAGGACAAAGGACAAAAACAATATAATCAATCTATAAGTTACATGTATGTAAATCACAAACTAATAAAAACAAGGCTGAATGTCATTTTTTTTAATCATGTAACTAAACTTCGAAGTTCATTTTAGTCACTTAATTAAAAAAAGAAAAGTTAAATATATTTTTGGTCCCTACAAATATCCCATTTTTTTTGAAATTGATCCCTCTAAATATTTTCTTCAAACATTGGTCCTCCAAGACTTTTTCGTTTCAAAATCTAGTCCCTCCCGTTAGTTTTTACTAACGGAGGCTGACTTGGCAAGCCATGTGTGCGTAAGTCATTTGCCATGGTATAACTCAAATAATCCACGTGTGAATGCATTGTAGTGTATATGTAGTCAAACATCCTCTTTCAGTATGTTCAAACCCTAAATCTCATCTTTCCACAGAAATTGTAAACTAGGGTTCATATTCGGTCTTCATCTCATCGTCACTTCTTCCACAATTTCTTCTCCTTCTTCCAATTCGTCATGTCGTCTTCATCTAGGGTAACTAATTTCGTGTCACAACAATCCATCATTGCCACCAACAATGAAGGGAAAAATTGTGGATGCAAGGGTACTTTGATTGCATACATGTGCAAGAAGGGAAAGAATAATGGGAGATTATTCTGGAGATGCCCATTTTGAAAGAATCTCCCAAGGGTATTTTTTGGTCTGCTATGGTACAGATTTTGTTAAACCAGTAAGATTACACCAGAAGAAGTACATTAAAATTTCAAAACATCAGTGTATATCATTACACCAGAAGTACATAAACTAGTACATTAAACCAGAAGTGCATTACATCAAAATATCAGAATTGTTTAACATTAAGTACTAAACAACTAGTGCATTACATATGAATCCAAAACAAACAAAAAAGCACTTCAAACCATAATTGTTTCTTAGATACTTAATTAAAACAAAAAAAAACAACAAAGAACATGGTTTGTCACTTCATTCAGTTTGTCCCTTGCTTGTGCACTCTTCTTTTTCTATCACCAGTGGATCATCAGGTTCTTTTTCAGACCCTTGTGTTCTTGGACTTCAAAGTCCTCAACCTCTCACTATGCCTTTTTTCAGGTAACACATTGCTTCTAGATTTGTACATGTTTTGTGTCCTATATTTGATTGGTTCACTACTCGATGGTCTTGACAAAGCTGTTCTTATCCCTGGTGGTTTGAAAGGAGTAGCTCTAAACACTTTTGGTTGCTTGCCAAAAAAACTCTTGCTCCACTAGGCTTAGATGGTGATTTGATAGATGATTTGAGAGGTGACTTATCAATTCTCAGAGGTTGAATGTCTAATACTCCACCACCTTTAAGTAGGGTAGCCAAGATCTCATCCAATGATGTAGGGTTCTCAATGGCAATTGGTTGTGGTTCAAGATCATCAGTTGTTTGATTTTCAGTTGGCTCAGCTTCATTCACAGTTGCATCTGCTTCATTCACAGTTGCATCTGCTTCATTCATAGTTGGGTGATCCATTCCAGTAATAATTGGTTCCTTTACAGTTGGTTCCTTAACAGTTGGTTCCTTCACATCTGGTTCCTTAATAGTTGGTTCCTTCACAACTGGTTCCTTCATAGTTGGTTGATGCACAATAGGTTTTTCATTCTCATTCACAGCTGGTTCCTTGAAAGTAGGTTTTACATTCTCAGTCACACTTGGTTTCTTCACATCTGGTGCTTCCTTTGAAGTTGAATTCCTTTTTGCTACCCCTTGAATTATTTTCACAGTACGTCTACTAGTTGATGCTTCAATGCTAGATTGTGCTCCCTTGGCCTTTTTGAAATATTTGTTTATGGTGCCCTTGGGCCTCACCTACAACACATATGATATTAACATTAGAATACACTTAAATTAGCATTAGACCTAATAAAAGTTCATTATGTCAACATAAGTATTACCCTTTTTTTGGTTGCCATAGTTGGAGGTACATTAGCTTGACTAGCTTGTGTAGGTATATCTTGAGAAGCTTGGACAGGAATGTATTCAACATTAGGTTGTGTAGCCTCTACAGTAGCCTGACCTGTCTGTGACTTTGATTCTACCTCTTATTTCAATATCTTGTAGGTCCTCTTGTTATGTCCTAATTGAAAACAAAATTTGCATCTATGGCTAGTGTTTGTTCTTTGCCACTTAGTTTGTGCAACTTCATCCAATTCCCTCCTTCTCAATTTCTTTGGTCTACCTGGCCCACGTTTATACCTAGGTGGAAGCATGATTGCATTCTCAGTTCTAGGCCACTTGTTTTGTCTATTCAATAGAGTTATGATCTCACCATAGTAGGCATTCTCAATTCAGCCCCATAAGACCATAGAAAACTAAATTGTTTGCTAGAATCAACTTCAACAATGGCTCTTGCAATCTTTCTTGCCTTGAATGCCCTACATGTTGGGATCTCTGTGGCATACCTTTGCCTCACATCCGCTACCACCTCACTTAACCTCATCTTAGAATTATTCTTAAAACCATCAACAATAACTTTAGCCACCCATTCAGCTCTAGCATTGCTGTTAAAAAACTTTCTTCCACACTTGTGTTTTGCATACAAGGTTTTGATTATAAATGTGGTGGTATTGAGTACCCTACTACACAACACGGTATAGTCAGATTTAGTTTTGTCCTTATACACAATCCTACATCTATTAGAGTCATTTTTCTGGAACTTTACCTCCCTTCCATGCAACACATTATTCTCTAAAATTGCATATTTGAATTGTCTTAGAGATGAAAACTCCATTCCAACTTTGAAAGCATAATCTTTGCATAGTGTCTCATCCTCATTATACCTCAAAATACAAGGCCTCTCATCATAACTATCATCATCACCTCCACTATCAAACTCATCCGTCATATATTCATCCTCAATCAAATCCTCCTTACCCATCTCTTCAGTAATAAACACCTTGTCATCTTCTTTACTCTTTCCATCTTCAGTTTCAGAATTCTCTATCTTGTTTACTTCCTCCCTATTGACAATTACATCAACAAGACCTTCTTCAAAACCAGTCATCCTCCCATCTTCACTATCCTCAAAGTGTACATCTTCCACTGAATTATCGCTAGAATCAGTACTTGATTCACTAAAAATCTCAGCTTTGTCTACACATTTCACTCCCTTACCTTTCTCTATATATTTAGTCATGAAAGTTTCCTCTCCATCAACCTTAGCTTCATAATAAATCTCTACATCACACTTGTATCCAATTGCATACATGGCTAATTCATGTGCATCTTCATTATCCATAATTTTTCTTAAATCTTCTTCAATCAAACCACGCTCATGCGTCCACCACATGTTAAATTTAGTAAAATCAAACTCAGGTTCTATCACTTTCACAAGATCAACAGCCTCAAAGAAACTCCAATAATCGGGGTCTTGACCACTAAACGCAAATATATCCCCACCCTCATATTTTAAGTTAGTGTCTTTTACAAAACGACCCTTTGTGAAGAAAACTATCTTGAACTTATCCATTAACTTGTACAACATAATTTAACCTAGGTTTAATATAGGAAATTACATTAACCCTGAATTTTTACCAAATCTAAATCGAAAACATAAACATGTTGATATGCCCTAATTCTTTACTCATAGTAACAAACAGACATAGTTAATGCATCGAACAACCTAAATAGAAAACAATGGGACCACACAAGTACAATAATGGCTGACAAGAGTTACTAACCTGGGACCACCTTCAAGAAAACAACGCTTGCTTGAGACCACTTAACAAGCTGAAAGTTGACCTGCGCAAACAATAAGATTCGAAACTTGAGAAGGAGAAGACAGAATCACAACGCTTGGATTATGTTGACTAGGGCTTGGATTACAAAATGCAATGGTTGGATAACATTGACAAGAATGTGACTCTTAACATTACTCTTCCTATTTACCTTTTTTTATATTATCTACACTGGCTACATTCACACAAATCAGTAAATAATTTAGGCACACGTGGCTTGCCAATTCAGCCTCCGTTAGTAAAAACTAACGGGAGGGACTAGATTTTTAAATGGAAAAGTTTTGGAGGACCAATGTTTGAAGAAAATATTTAGAGGGACCAATTTCAAAAAATGAGATATTTGTAAGGACCAAAAACTTATTTAACCCAAAAACAAAAAGTTCATATTTGTCCGTCAGTTCTTCAAAATGTATCATATTAGTCCTTTTCGTTTAATTAGGTAAATAAACTAAAAAACTGTTCATATTGATCTCTAAGTTCTTCAAAAGTTGTCTTAATACCAAGAGTGTGAAAAATTCCTTTTTAAAGTTGTTGTATTGATGTTGTGCTAAAAGTATTTATTCAAAAGCATAGTCTCTTGTGACTTATTTGTAATAGTTTTGTAGGATGACATCTTAAAATGTTAAAAATACTTGGGGTGAATGTTATTGAGATGAGCATGTATAAAAGCTCAAGTTATTACTGTACAATTTTGGAGTTGTTCTTGTGTAAAAGTTCAAGTTGTTGTGAATGATTGTTTGGGGAGTTGTTCTTGTTCTTGTCCTATAAAAATCTCAATATTGTTTTAGCAGAAACATCAAAGGGAAACTATTGAAGGATGGAGTAGGTCAAGTGATTTAGGTCGAACTAAGATAATTATATAGTATGATCATTTTATCTTTTATCTCTTTCATTTTTGTTAGTTATATTTTTTGCTGTTTATTTCTCTTTTTTTATTAATCGGCTGCTTCATCTTTGTTTTCTAACGTAAATGTTTTTGAAATAATAATTTTTGTAAATCGAATTTTTGGAAAACCGAATATCACAATTCACCCCCTATTGTGTCACTTGATCGATAATACATTGACCCGTGTAATGACTTGGTGAACACACTCACAAATTTGTCTTCTAATGCAACCTTCTCAACCACAATATCCTTTGATTCAATTATGTATATAATGAAGTACAAAAGGATGGAAATGTGCTTTGTCCATTTATGATACACTTGACAATTATTCAAATAGATTACACTTTGACTATCATAATGCATCTTCACACATTTTTGAGTTATTCCTAACTCTCTAATCATATCTCTTAACATAATGGCTTCCTTATACCCTTCAACTAGGAATTATATTCCTCATAAGTTGTAGATAAAGTGATAACAAAATGTTAATTTTCTTATCAACTTATAGTTGTTATAAACAATGTAAATACAAAATCTAACAAGAATTGTATAATTTTCACATTCCCGCATAGTCATTATCCACAAAACCTTTCAAAAATTCATTTCCTTGAGATTCTCTTGTGAACTTTAAATCTTCCTTTAAGGAACCATTCAAATATCTCAACTCCACTTCAAATCTTTCCTGTTGTGAATTGGATACCTTAGAAACAAAGTATAATAGGTTTCTTTATGATCAAGAAACCCACAAGGGTTAGGGTTTAGGGTTACCAAAGATAACAACAATATTGGTTATAAACTGCTATTTTTTCCTTTCTCTTTCGAGAAGATTACAAGTATACAAGAATAACAAATAACCTCTCTAACTATTGGATTAGATTTTTATCTTCCTATTTTCCCTTATTCAAAATATGAGAGACTAGTATGCTACCTATAATAAAACTAACACACTAACCTAATGGGGTTTTTAACAATTACCTATTACAAGCTAACTTAAGGTACAAGCTAACTTAAACAATTGGATCCATAACACAAGGCCTAATTAAACAATAACATGTGAGAAGACATTGACGACATGATATTCGTATAAGGATTTGTTCCAATATTCCACAAAGCTCCACCTTGGAACACACCCTATACCAACAAGAAACAAACTAGCTTTCTTCATGCAACTTTATCAACTACATACAGTAGAAAAACTTGCAACTGGGCAACGTCTTACTGATCATATCATCAACATTATGATCTGTTGAAACCTTCAGCACTTGGACTTCTTCACGTTCGATTACCCCTCTAATGCAATGCAGCCTCACATCAATGTGCTTGGTTCTATCATGGTAAGGTGAGCTCTTCGACAGGTGTATTGCACTTTGACTATCACATTTAACAGTGATACTTAGAGCTTGAAGTTTCAGCTCCTTTGCAAAACCTTCAATCCACAATGCTTCCTTTACAGCTTCCGTTAGGGCAATATATTCCGCTTCAGTGGTTGATAAAGCAACAACCTTCTGAAGTGTTGCTTTCCAACTAATTGTTATTCCAAACATTGTGAAAACATATCCAGAAATAGATTTTATGGAATCCATACAACCTTTATAATCAAAGTAGACATATCCTTTGATTGCTGCTTTACTATCTTCACTCAAGGCTCCACCATAAATTAGGACTCTATTCAGAGACGCATTTATGTACCTTAGAATCCAATTTAATGCTTGCCAGTGAGCCTTTCCAAGATTCGACATGTACCTACTTACAAGACTTACTGCATATGCTATGTAGGGTTTATTACAGACCATAACATACATCAAAGAACCTACTATATTAGCATATAAAATGCTATTCATATAAGCTCTTTCGACATCAGTAATGGGACACTGATCTATACTCAGCTTGAATTGAGGGTTTGTTGGAGTCACAATAGGCTTTGAATTCAAAATACCAAACTTATCAATAATCTTCTTCAAGTATGCCTCTTGAGATAAGCATAATCTCGATTGCTTTCTATCTCTCTGGATGTCAATCTCAAGAATCCTGGACGCAGCTCCCAGATCCTTCATATCAAACTCCTTATTGAGTTCAACCATCACCCCCATTACATCTTCGACATTGTTGCTTGCTATTAGAATATCATCCATATAAAGCAACAAATGAATTATCAAGTCGAAATCTGAAGTAAACATAGTGGTCGAACTGACTTTTGATGAAACTTATGCATGCCATGAACTTGTCAAATCTCTTATTCCACTGTCGAGGAGATTGTTTCAGCCCATATAAAGATCTCTTCAGTTTGCACGTATACTCTTCTTTCCCCTATTAGACACACCCTTCAGGTTGCCTCGTCAGGATTGTTTCATCAAGATCACCATACAAGAACGTAGTCTTCACATCCATCTGTTCTAGTTCAAGGTTGAACTGTGCCACCATGGCAAGCAACATTCAAATGGACTTGTGTTTCACAACAGGAGAGAACACATCATTGAAGTCGACACCTTCTTTTTGAGTGAACCCCCTTGCAACCAACCTTTCTCTGTATCTCTTCGACGCCACTCCTTTGATTCCTTCCTTAAATTTGAAAATCCATTTACAGCTGACTAACCTGGCTCCAACAGGTTTCTTGATCAGTTCCTAAGTATTGTTATCATGAAGAGATTTCATATCATCATCCATGGACATCAACCATTCAGTGTTATTTCGACTCCTCATAACTTCCTTATGGTCTCTAGGTTCTTTATCTAGAACCTCACTTGTAGAGATTAAGGCATAAGCTATAAGATCTGCATACCCAAGTCTCTAAGGTGGCTTGTTGACTCTTCTCTACCTGTCTCTTTCCGGTATGTAGTCGTTATCAGTCTCTTCATCTTTGACAGCAGTTTCTGCTTCTTCTTCGACTTCATCTGGGTCATGCAATTCAGCATCACTATGCTTCACCTCAACAAGAATTTCTCCCTGTTCCATATCTTCGACAACATCGTTAGTTTTCTTGAAAGTCATCTCAGCTTCATTGAAAACTACATCTCGACTGGTGATTCACCTCCTGTGACCTGGCTCTAGGCGCCATACCCTATAAGCTTTGACTCCTTCAGGATATCCCATGAACATGCATTTCAGAGCTCTAGGTTCGACCTTGTCTAGCCTAATGTGAGCATATGATACACATCCAAATACTCTCAGTTTGTCGAGATCTAGTGGATGTCCCGACCAAACTTCTTAAGGTGTCTTCATATCTAACGCAGTTGAAGGACATCTATTTATCAGATATATTGTTGTCGAAACAGTCTCATCCCAAAACAATTTCTTCATCATCGATCTTCACATCAATATTTTCAAGTGAGCATGTGTTATGGGAAAAGAGCATAACCGCAACAACGCTTGATCTTCATCATCAATCTTCATATCAATATTTTCAAGATCAAGAATCAACTTGTTGAACATATCCAACTGTTCAGCCAACACTTTATCTTCACTCATCTTGAATGAATAAAAGGCTTGCTTCAGGAAGAGCCGGTTCACCAACGATTTAGTCATGTGCAAACCTTCAAGTTTCAACCATAACCTTGACGTCGTCGTCTCCTTTGATACCTATCGAAGAACCTTATCACCAAGGCTCAACAATATTGCGTTGCGCTGAGTGCTTTCTCAATCATGGCCTTCTTTTCAGCTGTCGTTAACGCAACATTCATGGTTGTCTCTCCCTTCAACACTTCCAAACAACCCTGCTGAACAAGTAGGGTTTTCATCTTCAAGCGTTACAGACCTAAATCGTTCGTTCCAGTTAACTTTTCAATCTCATACTTTATTGAAGATATCTTCTCCACGCTCACCGCACCAATTTGTTGTGAATTGGATACCTTAAAAACAAATTATAATAGGTTTCTTTATGATCAAGAAACCCAAAAGGGTTAGGGTTTAAGGTTACCAAAGATAACAACAATATTGGTTATAATATGCTATTCTTTCATTTCTCTTTTGACAAGATTACAAGTATACAAGAATACCAAATAACCTCTCTCACTATTGAATTAGGGTTTTATCTTCCTAAACCCTTATTCAAAATATGAGAGACTAGTATGCTATTTTTAATAAAACTAACACACTAACCTAATGGACTTTTTAACAATTATTCATTACAAACTAACTTAAGGTACAATCTAACTTAAATAATTGGATCCATAACACAAGAATCAATTAAAAAATAACACGTGAGCAGACTTCGACGACATGCTATTCGTACAAGATTTTATTCCAATATTTCATATTTCAAATACGCTCAACTCGGTTTTTCTATAAATAGACTTATTATGCTAATGGTGTATGCTAAGTTCAATTTACTACAAACGATTTTATATATGATGCTTATAACCACACTCGAGTAAATAGTAGTCTCCATCATATTTTTTTTCTCCTTGATAAAGGAATTGGAAGATTGAAAGCTTAGTATGATGACCTAAAAGCATGTTGACGTTTTAAGCTTCAAGCATTCTAAACAACTCCACCAATTTTTTCAAGTAACTGGATTGAGATAAGAACATATATACTCTTTCATTATTTCTCTTGATATCTATTTCTAGAATCCTCTTAGATGACCAAGATCTTTTATCTAAAATTCTCCACTAATAATCTCTTGCGCTTACTAATAATCTCTTGCGCCTCCCTAATTAGTTTTGCAGAACAGAAGCATTTATCCATTTCAATTTGTTTTCTGTTTTAACAAGTACAGTACAATACTTAAATTGGATCTCAATTATAATTTCTTTATGTTGTTGTCTTTACGTTCATGTACATGTATCAAAATGGCTTTAGAGTTTAAGCTTTTAAGTCGTAGGAATCTTTGTTCGTGAACAAAGAAAAACATAGGAAACCCAATCATAGAAAACAATTATATGCTGTCAGGAAAATTGGTCTCAACAAACAACATGTTCCGTAACATGGATAAACAATTAAAGAGGATAAGATATTCATAAAACTAAAGACCCTTTGCTAATACATTTTTAATTATTGAATACAAATACAACATCTTTATTCAATACTTTCACAAAGAAAATAGCCAAATTTTTAATTAAGGGCCACATGAAACTTTGGTATATTTCTTTTTAAAAATACATGTATTTGGTAAAATTAGTCTCTCGAGTTCTACAGGAAAACATGAGTTATAGATCTCATTCTCAACACTTTAATGTTGAATTAATAAATTGCAAAGTTTCACGAAAATTGTTCTTTACAAAATCCTATTGCTATAGGATTCTAACACGCAGTTTGCAAATTTTAATCAACACTAAAACATAAATAGGTTTCGATTCTAACAAAATTTGCACTTATGTAATTAATCACTACTAACAAGAATTAACGATATACTACACTAAGAAAGGATGACCTAAACATGCAATAACCTATAAAAATTAAAATGCAAGAAAGAGGGAGGGATTGTGAGAGAGAAGAGAGTATACCAGAATGTATAATGGTTCAACTCTATCGTCCTTGCAGGAGACTATTCCATTCTCAAATGGTTTCCCATTGAAAGTTGTTCTTCCATTATGTTTTGACAAATAGCGTTGAGAAAGTAAATATCTTATCTGAATATTGACTTGTATACAACCTTAATGTCTAACTCTCTGCGAAATATTTACTTGATTATCGCTTCACGAATCTTCCAACTTCATCAATCTGGTCCAAGTCTTTGTATGTGGCAACCCCTCTGATCATCAATTTCTTAATCAATGAAATGTTCGAAGATTGAGAAGAACTCATACCTTGTCTATAGGCTTCCACACAACACTACCACCTATTTTTTTACTGGAATTTGTCGCCACCAGTCAAAACTCTGAAGTCTATGAATGAGATTCGAAGTTTCTTGGTTTAGATGGTTACTACCAAAGAAATCATTAAGGGCTTTTCTAAGTGTTGTTACCATTAACATAGTTAATTCGCAAAGGTCGAGCTTATATGTGAGATGTTAAATGGGAAGAGAATTCATGTGATTTAAGGAGTTAACTACCATTTCGGTATTGATTTTTTTCTAATGAAAGTGAGTTTTATACGGTGAATTATGATTACGTCTAAGACGAGCCTTAAGAGTATTGTTACTTATGAATCAAGACTACTAGAAACCAAGAGAGAAAATGATTCTATGCAAGATTAGGAATCAACAACTATGATGTTAGTGATGAGAATTGGAGGTATTATTCGTTGGGCTTGAGTTATTAAAAGGATGTGATTTAGATTTGAAGTATTATGTTGGTAAAGCAAATGCAATGACTAATGCATTGAGTAGGAAATTGCTACTGATGTCGATCCTTATAGTGATATAGTTAGGAATGATCGAGCAATTTAGAGATTTAAGTTTAGTGTATGAGAATATTCCTAACAGCGTGAAGTGGGATATGTTGAAATTGACTAGCGATATTTTGGAAGAAATCATAGAAGGTCAGAAACCCTATTTGAGATTGATTACTCAATTGATGTTGGTTAAACAAGGAAATGAAGGTGAAATTTTAAGTTGATAAGAAAGGTGCACTGATATTCGGGAACAAAATGTGTGTTTCAGAACCTAAGAAGAATATTTTTAGGAAGGAAGTTACTAGATTTAGTTATACTTGTTTGACTTGTCAAAAGTTGGAGATTGAACATCATAAGCTTTTGGGTTGATACGATTGTGAATATTCCAGAATGGAACTGGGACGGTATTTGATGGGTTTATGTTAGTTAAATGGTTGAGAAGTGAAGCAAATACGAGGTAAATAGATTGCCTTAGTGAAGGTGTTGTGAAGTGGATCAACTGGAGAGAGTTGGGCTTAAGAGGGTAAAGATCAGATGAGGGAGTCTCATCCGACTCTATTTGCTCCAAGTAAATTTTCAAGGACGAAAAATAGACTAAGTGAGAGAGAATTGTAACACCCCGGTTTCTGGATTACGTGAGTGTCACCTGCCACATATAGATATTAAGTAAATCCAATCACTGGATTTTTTTTAATCTTAACACTGATACCATGAGTCTATTTTATCTGCAAGTTGAGGCAATGAAGAGCTGAGGGTAATCTACATTGCAGATAGATATTAAGTAAATACAATGACTATTTTTAAAGGATTTTTTGATAAATGTTGTGCCAAAAATTAAAATATGTGTGCATATTATATGATTAGTTACGAATATATAATTGGTTGATGTCGGTCATATATAATTGCTACTGTGTTTTGTGATTATGTATGTTAGGTGTGTATATTACTATGTGAACAGAACATGATGAATTGATGAATGATGATATGTATTGACTAGATGTGGTCATATTTTATGAATTGATGTGCATCATGCGTTCATAGAATTTAAGGACGTATAATCCAATGATGTTTTGCAGGATGAAAATCCAATGACGGTTTATATGACGTTTTGGTCCAATTATGGTCTTAATCCCATTGTGAGAATTAAGTGCAAATTGTGATGTGTTCTGGTTCCAAGCGGAAACTTATTCTATTGGTGGGGATCTTTGGAGATAACAATGACTAAGTCATCAGTGATGTTTTGGTACTACATGCATTGAGTCTGATGAAGTTACATTTCATTAATTGTGGCATTGCATGATGTTTGTGTCGAGTGAAGTATGTTGTTGGTGTTTTGGAATTATGACGTTTTGACATGAAGTCTTTGAAGTTGTTGTTGTCAATGATATTAAAGTATATGATGTTATCTTGTGTTTGTCTAATTGTGTACTATACTATGTCCATTCCTTATATCTTTTATGATAATTATGATTACTCACCCTTTCTGCTTGGAAATGTTGTCTCGAATGTGGGTAACTTGCATGTGAACCAAGATTAGGTAAGGAAGTCTAGAAGTTGCTTCGAAGTATGTTTATTCATTTCCGTAGAAATGAAGGGAGTCTTTCTCTAATATGTAACACCGGGGTTGGGGTCGTTCGATTATGAATAGTTTTATGCTTTGATGTTTTTGAAGATTTCATAAACTTTTGTAATTTGGTTTTAGTTAGATTTATGAGATGATCTCATGAAGTATATCGAGTTACTGATTGTTTTGAAACTACCTTTCATGGTACTTATGTTTATTTTATAAAAGAGTTTAAGACTTAAGTATCCGATGCAAGGTTCTGAATGTTTTAGTATGACATAAAATACATTATTTGATTATACTTATGTTGTAACCCGTGTTACGGAGCAGGACCGGTATGGTAAGATGTTTATGAAGTTGTGACACCCATGTTTGTACATTGATGATTTTCTAATTATTAAAAATGTATTGTGAATATTCGCGGGGTTTAGTTTAATGTTACACTAGCGTCTGGCATAATATGTTCATTCACAAGGTTCAACCTTATTTCTAGACCATAAAGAAACTCAACTCACAATGAAATAGACGGAAATGTCATCCTCAACTTGCGCATTAGGGACATTCAGTCTGCCATGTTAAATTCATTATAGAAATCTATTATGAGCATCACCAAAGAAACATTTCCATGTCGCCTGCTCAACACCCTGCAGGAAATATGAAAGATTCCCACCCCCATACCCTGAAGCCATACATGAGTCATTTATGTATTTTTGTATAATCTTTACTGACCTCTTTCATAGCAATCTTGAATACTAGATGCCTCCAAATAAAACCCATAACACATAGGTGTATCCCACCATCAAGTTTCAATAACGACCTCAAGGGTTCAAAAGCTACAAACTCACTAAACATCTATCTCCCGACCATAATTAGAGCGATTTCGTCTAAAAGATTTATTACCACACTAGAACCTTCTTAACACATAACATCTAGTATATGTTGGACTCGCAAACTCTCTACCGTATGATGTTCCTTTGGGAAATGATATAAGGCACCTGGGAAAAGTTTCAACTTCAACCATCTGAAAAGCTTCATAGAACAAGGTGGTCAACATGAGGGGAGTTGTCATGTAAGAGTATTTATCCACCAAATTTTTAAATGTATATCTATTATAAGGGGTCACTTTGCATGAGCCCAACACTTTCACAACCTCTATAAAGTGACCATTTGCAACCTTGCGGACTGATTTTATTTTACAGCTAAAAATGAAAAAAATTGTTATGAATAATATAAGTTTAAGAAAATAATTCAAGCTAATCACAATGACACATAGATAAAATACTATGTATCCCATGACTCTGATAATAAATTGATTTTTCTATCCTTCATGGATGCTTGATAAGTTCTTCAGGAACTATATAAATAATTTGTTTTGTTATCCTTCATGAATTCTTTATAAGTTCTTCAGGAACTATATAAAAAAACATTGTTTGACAATCCTTCAGGAATGCTTGATAAGTTCTTCAGGAACTATATAAAAAAAATTATTTTTACTATCCTTAAAGTATGCATATATATATATATATATATATATATATATATATATATATATATATATATATATATATATATATATATATATATATATATATATATATATATATATTATCTTTATTATTCTTTAGGGATGCATTAATATTTTTCATGCAATCCTTCTGGGATGCATGAAAATCATCATTAATTTTATTTTTTATTTTTTATTCAATATATTTATAAATAAAAAATATATAATATATAATATAAAAAATAATAATAGTACCCAGTGGCGGAGCCAGTGCTCGACCAAGTAGGGTAGTTGTAACACCCCATTTTCTACCCACGAATTATAAACAAAATCAGAGTTAGTAAAAGTTTTCTACAAAACGGGATATTACAAATTCAACTTTGAACAATTCCAATTTAAGGAAATCATACTAAATACATAACACTTTTTCTTAAATTCAACAAAATAATGTCATTCACTCCAAAAGTTCAACTTCATAAAATCTTACGCAGCGGATTCATAAAACGTTTCATAGCATCTTTAAACAACATAATAACAACTTTAAAGTAGTAACTAAGCAACTCTGAGTTCATCGACTAAATAAAATTCAGCAATAATAAGAAATCAACAAAGCAGACACACGACAATCCCCCTGAGTGCTACGTATCAGAGCGACTGACCACCGACTCGACCGACGGTAACCGGCTACTTCTCAGGATTACCTGCATGTTGTCACATAAGGACAACATTCAACAGAGGGGGTGAGTTATGATAATTATAAGCAGTATATGAAAAACAATACAGTGAATAAGGATCGTAAACAAACACCACTTCACAAATTAAATCAAATATCAACACAACCAACCAACAAGAATGAAACTCTAATGAGACTCGACTAGTTATGCATGTGGTACCATTCAGAGTAAAACTCCCAACTTAAAATCTGCCAATTTACCGAGGCATCAAGGCATAAGCCTTCAACTTTCAACTTTTGCCAATCCAGGTCAACGTGGTTTGAGCAACGGCTCCGACAAAATGCATATGAATTACATGACATATAGGACATTACCCACATACAACATAGCCACATGAACAATACATATCAACTTATACGGCATAAGCAACTTAGAAACCAACTTTGGCATAAAAGCCTCCGATATAGCAACTTAAGAACTATTCCATAAATCGGAACAACACTTCAACTCAGTTGTACTTATAGCAACATTTAGCAACACAATTTCCAGCAAAACAACTCATTAAAATCAACTATCATATTACTCGACTTAACCCGACGAATTTCGTTAAATTCCTGGCAACTAAGTTTTTCCGCCACTTCAACTCAGTTGTACTTATAGCAACATTTAGCAACACAATTTCCAGCAAAACAACTCATTAAAATCAACTATCATATTACTCGACTTAACCCGACGAATTTCGTTAAATTCCTGGCAACTAAGTTTTTCCGCCTAATTCGGATAACCGACTAATTCAACATTATTTTCTACTTTCTGCGATTAATACGACTTTATTACAAAACTGAGATTTTCTATGGTCTGTTAAAATTTATCTGCTATGGAATTCATGCTACTGCCACTGCTTCTACTAATTCACTAAACCTGTATTTTCTTTCAAAATTCTAACTGTTATTTTGTTCTCCTTCAATTACACTGATAGATAAGCTCCTGTATAAAAATTCACTTAACACAATTTGTAATTTATCTTAAAACATTATTAAAACATATGTAAAAATGTTGTTAATAATTTTCAAATATTATTAAGAAATTCATTAACTTAATATTTCATTAAAACACAAAAAAAAATTGGAATTAATAAAATGACCTCACCCCACTCACAACATGGCCTGCGCCATGTGCAAGTGGGCTCCACCCCCCATAAACCCCTATGGCCTGCGCCATAGGCCTCCCACATACCTTGTGGCCTGCGCCACTATGTGCTATGGCCACCATGGCCTTTCATATGGCCTGCGCCATATTACTATTCTCACTAGGTGTGGCCTGCGCCACACCCCTTGAAGGGTACAGGTGGCCTGCGCCACACCTCATTTTGTTTTTTTTTCTTCAGGTCTCTCTCTCCTTCGTTCTTAAGTTAACAATTTATTCTCAGTGTCAAAATACAACCAACAACAGCAACATCCAGCAACATCAACAACTTTATAAATCAACCAAAAATTGGAATTCCAACAACTAATTCACAAAATCAATAATTTCAATCGTAATATATATAATTTCTACACAGCATCAAGAACAACAATTAAATATTACGACCTAACTGCCCAAATCCCAGAATGGAATTCATACCCGATTATAATAACCGAACCCACCCTTACCTTAGATTGGATTGAAGGTTGCTCTTACAGTCGGATTCCGGAATTCGCTTCTTGTTCTCTCACGTTCGTACAGCAGTTCCCAAAATTCCTCTTTTTTCTAACTTTTCCAACTTCTGTTTCTTTTCTTTTTGGTTTTCTATAACTTGTCTTTATTTCTTTTTATTAAATTAACTAAATACTATAATTCCTAATGGGCCTAAACATAACACCTCTCATTTACTAATTAGCACACAATAATAAGTTTACTTACTCAAATAACACAACAACTATATTATTATTTCTTATAATATTTTCTACGACTTTCGACTAAATTTCCGACTTATCGATTAAATTAACTACAACATTAAATATACCGACTAACCATAATAAATACTTAAATATTAAAATAATAAATAATTATTTGGGTGTTACAACTCTCCCCCACTTAAAATATTTTCGTCCTCGAAAATTTACCCGCTTCAAACAGCTCAGGATAGGAGTCTCGCATCTTGCTCTCCAATTCCCAGGTCATGCTTTCGCCCGCAACTCCTAACCAAACGACTTTAACCAACACAATCTCTTTTCCTCGAAGAGTCTTTGTTTCACGATCTTCAACTCGTACAGGCTTTGTCTCCACTGTGAGATTATCCCGCACTTGCACATCGTCCATACTAACCACATGAGACGAATCTGGGATATACTTCTGAAGTTGCGACACATGGAGTACATCGTGCAAATTCGAAAGATTTGGTGGTAACGTCATCCGATAAGCAACTTTTCCAACTCATTCCAAGATTTGATACGGACCAATGAAGCGAGGAGTGAGCTTTTTATACCTCAAAGCCCTCCCAACACAGGTCACAGGCGTGACTCTCAAAAACACATGGTCACCAGCTTGAAATTCTAAATCCTTCTTCCGCTTGTCATGGTAACTCTTCTGCCTACTCTGAGAAGCTTTCATCTTCTCTCGGATGAACTTCACTTTCTCGGTAGTTTCTCGAACTAATTCTGGTCCAAGTACCACACTCTCACCAGATTCATGCCAACACAACGGAGTTCTACACCTACGACCATACAATGCTTCAAAAGGTGCCATTCCGATACTAGAATGGTAACTATTATTATATGTGAACTCAATCAACGGGAGATAAGTTTCCCACGAACCTCCTTGCTCAAGAATACAAGCTCTCAACAAATCCTCTAATGACTGAATAGTTCTCTCAGTTTGGCCATTAGTTTGAGGATGATATGTCGAACTCAATCTCAACTTAGAACCCAACGAATCTTGCAGACTTTTCCAAAACTCCGACGTAAACCTCGGATCTCTATCCGACACAATACACAGAGGAACACCATGCAACTTTACAATTACTCGGATGTAAATCTCTGCCAACTTCGCAATTGGGTAAGTGATGTTAATAGGTATGAAGTGAGCCGACTTCGTGAGCCTATCAACGATCACCCAAATCGAATCATGCCCTCTTAAAGTAACAGGTAGCCCCGTTACAAAGTCCATAGAAATGCTATCCCATTTCCATTCTAGAACTTCCAATGGTTGCATCAACCCAGCAGGCTTCTGATGCTCAATCTTCGACTTCTGACAAGTTAAGCACGCATACACAAAACGAGCCACATCTTCTTTCATTTCGGGCCACCAAAATATTTTCTTTAAATCTTGATACATTTTAGTAGCTCCTGGATGAATACTCAAACTGCTTCTATGACCCTCTTCTAGAATACTTCTTTTCATAACCGCGTCATCAGGAATAGAAATTCTTTCACCTAATTTCAACACACCTCTTGCATCAATCTTAAAGTCACTCTTCTCTGATTGACCACAACGATTAAGGATATCCACTAATTTCACATCCAACTTTTGCGCCTCTTGGATACTATCCATAAAATCATTATTAATCTTTAGCATTCCTAAAATTACACTTTGCGGGGTCACTTCGCAAACCAAACTCATATCACGGAATTGCTCAATTAATTCCAACTCCTTAATCATCATTGTTGACATATGCAAAGTCTTTCTACTTAAGGCATCGGCCACAACATTTGCTTTACCTGGATGATAATTCAGACCGAAATCATAATCCTTAAGCAATTCTAACCACCTACGTTGTCTCATATTCAGCTCCTTCTGATCAAATAAATACTTTAAACTTTTATGATCACTGTAAACCTCGAATCGGGAACCATAAAGGTAATGCCTCCAGATTTTTAGCACAAACACAACAGCAGCAAGTTCAAGATCATGCGTAGGATATTTCTTTTCATGAATTCTCAACTGTCGCGACGCATAAGCAATTACTTTATTATTTTGCATAAGCACACCTCCTAAACCCATTAATGAAGCATCACAGTAAATTACAAACGGTTCCTCTGGATTTGTCAAAGTCAAAACCGGCGCCGACGTCAATCTCTTTTCAATTCATTAAAACTCTCTTCGCACTGAACATCCCACACAAAAGCTTTACCTTTATAAGTTAATCTAGTTAACGGAAGTGCTAACTTAGAAAATCCTTCAATGAACCTTCTATAATATCCGGCTAATCCCAAAAAGCTTCTAATCTCGGTAACCGACCTCGGAGTTTCCCATTGCAATACAGCTTCTACCTTTGAAGGATCCACAACAATACCTTTTCCTGAAATTACATGGCCGAGAAAACTGACTTCTCTTAACCAAAAATCGCACTTGGACAGCTTCGCATACAATTTCCTATCTTTCAAAACATCCAACACTGATCTTAAATGCTCCTTATGCTCTTCTTCTGACTTAGAGTAAATCAGAATATCATCAATAATATTACTACAAAATGGTCTAGATAGGTATGAAAAATACGATTCATGTATTCCATAAATACTCCCGGCGCATTGGTCACACCGAAAGGCATCACGGAATATTCGTAATGTCCATACTGTGTTCTGAACGCTGTCTTCTAAATATCTTCATCTTTCACTTTGATCTGATGATAGCCCGATCTCAAATCAATTTTACCGAACACACAAGCACCTACTAACTGATCCATCAAATCATCTATTCTCGGGAGTGGATACTTATTCTTGATCGTCACTTTATTCAGCTGTCTATAATCAATACAAAGCCTCATACTACCATCTTTCTTCTTTACTAGCAACAGTGGAGCTCCCCACGGTGATACACTTGGTCTTATAAACTTCTTCTCAAGTAAGTCTTCTAATTGCTTCTTTAATTCATAAAATTCAGATGCTGACATTCTATACGGTGCCATCGAAACAGGCCTAGTACCAGGTACCAGATCAATAGCAAATTCAACTTCCCTCTCTGGCGGCACACTAGGAATCTCATCAGGAAAAACTTCAGGGAATTCTTTCACTACTAACAATTCATCAATCTTAGCTTTACTCTCAACCGACAAAGCTGCCATCAAAGAAAACACCCGAGCTTCTTCTTTCATCAATTATTGTAATTCTCTGAAAGGTAACAAACCAACTCCTTCTTCTTCAGGTGTAGAAAACCTCACAGACTTATGATAACAATTTATATGAACATAGTTATACTCTAACCAGTTCATACCAAGAATTACATCCATCCCAGCCAACGGAAAACACACTAAATCAACATAGAAATCTTTATCGAAGATCGACAAAGGACGCTTTAAACATACCAAAGAAGTAGTTACTGATCCCTTAGCTGGAATCTCAACAATCAATTCACCATTCAAAGCGGACAATTTTAAACCCAGTCTTCGAGCACAGTTAGCAGAAATAAAACAGTGTGTAGCACCGGTATCAATAATAGTAATTAAAGGAATACCATCTATGAAACATGTACCTCTAATAAGTCTGTCCTCGTTAGAGGTTTGAGTTCCGGTCAATGCGAACACCTTGCCAGTCTGTGATTTCTTTGGCTTCTGACACTGGCTACCAATATGCCCTTCTTCGCCACAATTAAAACAAATCATTTCCTTGTGCTTGCAATTAGCTATTGCATGCCCAGTCTTACCACATCGAAAACACCTCTTTACTTCAGCAGTGCATACATTACTCTTATGACCAGCCTGACCACATTTGAAGCAAACTATACCAGTATGAGCACCTTCCCCACTAGTTCTCTGAGCCGGGGCAGCTTTTTGTTTCCCTTTTCCAACTGGAGCATCATACAGCTTGCCACGGTTTTGATGTTGCTTACCTCTACGATCACTGACAACCTTGTAATGAGCATTGTTGTCCTCTTCAAATATTCTACAGCTATCAACCAATTCAGAAAAAATGCGTATCTTTTGATACCCAACAGCCTTCTTAATTTCAGAGTGCAACCCGTTTTCAAACTTGATGCACTTTGAAAATTCAGCACCAGCACCAGTGTAATGAGGATAAAATTTGGACAACTCCACAAATTTTGCAGCATAATCTGTGACAGACATGTTTCCTTGCTTCAGCTCAAGGAACTCAATTTCTTTCTTACCACGGACATCTTTCGAATAATACTTTCTCATGAATTCCCTACGGAATACATCCCAAGTTATAACTTCACCTGCCGCGGTCAACTTCTCATGAGTCTCTAGCCACCAGTCATCAGCTTCGACTGCTAGCATGTGAGTACCATATCGAACCTTCTGAGCTGGAGTGCAATCCATAACACGGAATATTCTCTCGATCTCTTTCAACCATCCCAAAGCTGCATCTGGATCATGCTTCCCTTTAAACACCGACGGATTCTCTCTTTGAAAAGTCGCCAAGCTACGTGATCCAGCATCTTCACCAGCATTTGGCAAGTTCTGCACAGCTTGTGCCATCGCTTGCATTGCAGCAGCCATCGCAGCGTCATTTCTTCTAGCCATCTCAACTTATCACTACAACACAACTAAAAGTTAGATTAGTAACAATACACGATTGTTAGACAATTAAGACTCGACAACTGGTCGGACATACCGACCTGCTCTGATACCACTAATGTAACACCCCATTTTCTACCCACGAATTATAAACAAAATCAGAGTTAGTAAAATTTTTCTACAAAACGGGATATTACAAATTCAACTTTGAACAATTCCAATTTAAGGAAATCATACTAAATACGTAACACTTTTTCTTAAATTCAACAAAATAATTTCATTCACTCCAAAAGTTCAACTTCATAAAATCTTACGCAGCGGATTCATAAAGCGTTTCATAGCATCTTTAAACAACATAATAACAACTTTAAATTAGTAACTAAGCAACTTTGAGTTCATCGACTAAATAAAATTCAGCAATAATAAGAAATCAACAAAGCAGACACGCGACAATCCCCCCGAGTGCTACGTATCAGAGCGACTGACCACCGACTCGACCGACGGTAACCGGCTACTTCTCAGGATTACCTGCACGTTGTCACATAAGGACAACATTCAACAGAAGGGGTGAGTTACGATAATTACAAGCAGTATATGAAAAACAATACAGTGAATAAGGATCGTAAACAAACACCACTTCACAAATTAAATCAAATATCAACACAACCAACCAACAAGAATGCAACTCTAATGAGACTCGACTAGTTATGCATATGGTACCATTCGGAGTAAAACTCCCAACTTAAAATCTGCCAATTTACCGAGGCATCAAGGCATAAGCCTTCAACTTTCAACTTTTGCCAATCCAGGCCAACGTGGTGTGAGCAACGGCTCCGAAAAAATGCATATGAATTACATGACATATAGGACATTACCCACATACAACATAGCCACATGAACAATACATATCAACTTATATGGCATAAGCAACTTAGAAACCAACTTTGGCATAAAAGCCTCCGATATAGCAACTTAAGAACTATTCCATAAATCGGAACAACACTTCAACTCAGCTGTACTTATAGCAACATTTAGCAACACAATTTCCAGCAAAACAACTCATTAAAATCAACTATCATATTACTCGACTTAACCCGAAGAATTTCGTTAAATTCCTGGCAACTAAGTTTTTCCGCCTAATTCGGCTAAACCGACTAATTCAACACTATTTTCTACTTTCTGTGATTAATACGACTTTATTACAAAACTGAGATTTTCTATGTTCTGTTAAAATTTATCTGCTATGGAATTCATGCTACTGCCACTGCTTCTACTAATTCACTAAACCTGTATTTTCTGCCGAAATTCTAACTGTTAGTTTTTTCTCCTTCAATTACACTGATAGATAAGCTCCTGTATAAAAATTCACTTAACACAGTTTGTAATTTATCTTAGAACATTATTAAAACATATGTAAAAATGTTGTTAATAATTTTCAAATATAATTAAGAAATTCATTAACTTAATAATTCATTAAAACACAAAAAAAATTGGAATTAATAAAATGACCTCACCCCACTCACAACATGGCTTGCGCCATGTGCAAGTGCCCCCCCCCATAAACCCCTATGGCCTGCGCCATAGGCCTCCCACATACCTTGTGGCCTACGCCACTATGTGCTATGGCCACCATGGCCTTTCATATGGCATGCGCCATATTACTATTCTCACTAGGTGTGGCCTGCGCCACACCCCTTGAAGGGTACAGGTGGCCTGCGCCACACCTCATTTTGTTTTTGTTTTATTTTTCTTCAGGTCTCTCTCTCTTCTTCGTCCTTAAGTTAACAATTTATTCTCAGTGTCAAAATACAACCAACAATAGCAACATCCAGCAACATCAACAACTTTATAAATCAACCAAAAATTGGAAATCCAGCAACTAATTCACAAAATCAATAATTTCAATCGTAATATATATAATTTCTACACTGCATCAAGAAAAACAATTAAATATTACGACCTAATTGCCCAAATCCCGGAATGGAATTCATACCCGATTATAATAACCGAACCCACCCTTATCTTAGATTGGATTGAAGGTTACTCTTACAGTCGGATTCCGGAATTCGCTTCTCGTTCTCTCACGTTCGTACAGCAGTTCCCAAAATTCCTCTTTTTTCTAACTTTTCCAACTTCTGTTTCTTTTCTTTTTGGTTTTCTATAACTTGTCTTTATTTCTTTTTATTAAATTAACTAAATACTATAATTCCTAATGGGCCTAAACATAACACCTCCCATTTACTAATTAGCACACAATAATAAGCCTACTTACTCAAATAACACAACAATTATATTATTATTTCTTATAATATTTTCTACGACTTTCGACTAAATTTTTGACTTATCGATTAAATTAACCACAACATTAAATATACCAACTAACCATAGTAAATACTTAAATATTAAAATAATAAATAATTATTTGGCCGTTACAGTAGCTGCCCTAGCTCGATCACCATGAAACTCTTCTCTTCCTTAACGGGTCCACCATAACTGAGTTGAGCTGAGTCACTTCTCCAACGAATTCCTTCTCTCTTCTTCCTCTCACACCAGGTTTCTCTCTCTCTCTCTCTCCCTCTCTCTCTGGCTCTTCTTTTTATACCATTTCTTTTTGAAAAAATTGTAAGTTTTAGTATAGAGTTGTGGGTTATTTTGGATCTCTGTTGTTTTGTTTCAGTTGAATTTTGATGGGTTTGTTCCCTTTTCAGTTTTTGTTATTTCCGTTAATGATTTTTAGGTTTTGAGTTTGATTTTTTGTTTTATTTTGAGTTTGTTGAGGACCGTACATGTAGTTATTGATAATTTTGATTGGAATTTTTGTCTAGGTATATCTTATACTAAAAAAATTATTTTTTTAGCTTTTGCTTTTAGTTTCGTTAAAGGGTTTTTGCTAGAAGTTTTTCTTAGTTATTTTTGGAATGTCTTAAGTTGGGAAGCTCAAATCATCAACGATTGTATCTTATGACTTTTTTTTTACTCTATATGCTATTTTTACATATACCTTAAGGAAATACTGTGATTGCATAATGTTTTTGCAGATCAATTGTTGTAGAGGGAAGAAGGGAGCGTTGTGGATGTTATACTTTTGTTTTATGAGTTTTGTGTTAATTGCTTCTTTCTTGTTCTTTTTATTCATGACATTCTGTGTTTTACGATTATTGTAATTATCTTTGTCAAATATCAACCCAACTTCTTCGTGGATTTGAACTAAAGTGCGGTTTTTTGGTGGGTGACAATGTAATCAAGAAGCTCAAGTTTGACACTTATTTTGTCAAAGTGGTTACCCCTATCACCTGAAGAAGATCTTTAAGAAATACAATTTTGTTGGATATTTTGGGTAAGTTGTCTATTATTAGGTTTTGTTTAGTGATAGCAAAATCATTATGGCTATTTGTTGCACCCCAAAATTTGCCCTCTATTTTTAACTCTAACCGACTTTTTGTTTCACATTCATTTGCATCATCTTCATAACATAACATTTTTTTTCGTCTTAATATTAGCCGGAATAATTTCTCGGAATTTACAAACAGACTGGTCAAATTAACTTGTTAATTGTGCCTAAAATTAGTCAACGAAAAAATGTCAAGTTTAAGTTTGCAAATGTCGGTAACATTAATCTGCGGTTCACGTGGTTTAATTTGACATGCTAAAAATATTTTTACGACTATTTTTGGTCGTATGTTGATCAGTCTGAGCAATTTAAACTGTCAAAATTTTTATTTCAAAATCCGACCAAATGCTGTATTTTTCCGAGTCATTTATTTCGCGCTGATTATTTTGACGTGTTCATTTTATTTTTTCGAGCACTTTGGCGCCCGACTTTTATTTTTTGAGTCTATTTATTTTTATATAGGGTCTAGAATAAATAAATAGGATTATTAGTTTTTTATTTTATTTTAACTAATTTAATTATTAAAACTTTATTTGTTTTTTAAATTAATATTTTATTGGGTCTAGAATAAATAAATAGGATTATTAGTTTTTTATTTTATTTTAACTAATTTAATTATTAAAACTTTATTTGTTTTTTAAATTAATATTTTATTGGGTCTAGAATAAATAAATAGGTTAATTAGTTTTTATTTTAGTTTATTTAATTATTTATATTAATATTTTATTGGGTTCCAAAATAAATATTTAGGCCCATTTACATTAACCCTAATTGGTCCCTATATATACCTAACGTGTTATTGCTGTTAAAAGGAGACCAAGAAAAGACAGAAAAGAGAGAAGAAAAACATTCCTGCAACAGCTTTACTTTCCAATTGCACTTTGATTGGTACGTAATATATATATAAATTCCTATAACATTCATATGTTTTATATATACATATATATTTGTTAATATATATATTTGTTGCTTTTTGTTACACTTTGTTAATATCTTAACTAACGTCGCTTTTGTTAATATATATATATATATATATATATATATATATATATATATATATATATATATATATATATATATATATATATATATATATATATATATATATATATATATATATATATATATATATATATATATATATATATATATATATATATATATATATATATATATATATATATATATATATATATATATATATATATTTGTTGCTCTTATTTTGTTAATACATCACAGGTAACAAAGAACATAAAACGTTGTTTTTATGTATACATATATAGAATTGGCTGCATATTCGTTATATATATATATATATATATATATATATATATATATATATATATATATATATATATATATATATATATATATATATATATATATATATATATATATATATATATATATATATATATATATATATATATATATATATATATATATATATAAAGTTTTTATTTATTTTGTTTTTACAGTTTTGTTTTAATATTGTTAATTCTAATTTTTTTTATAATTATTTGATTATGTTCAGATCGGATCGTGTCGATACGTTGTTCGCACATTTTATGTGTATGAGGCGTGACACTTATGTTGATCCGATCCAATTGCGATGATCGCATTTTTTGCGTTAGCAACGTCGTTTTTGTTTTTTTCCATTTTTCTTTTATGTTATATATTTAGATCTGTACAGATAACTAACTACCTTGATTTTTTCCTAAACCTTGACAATTCCGCCACAAACTCTAAATTTCAAACCTAAAACTTTAACCGTGTTTAACCGTATTATTTCCTTTAAACCATAAACATTTACACAAACCTTAACAACCTTGTTATTATTTCTTATTTTTGCTCATGTTTATGTTATTCATACACTGTAATTGCTTTGCCCTTGTAATATTTTAAGTTTTAACTTGTAATATTTTCAGTTTTACTTTTCACCATATAATTATGTAACTGCCTCAGCCATGTAATAGTGTAGGAATTTTTATTTTCTGCCTTTAAATTTCTGCCTTTATTTATTTTTATTATTCCCTGCGTGGTTAGTAATTTAGGGCGTGCCAAGAACCGAATGAAAATCAATATGGACTTAGATCATTAATTAAAAAAAGACTAATTAATCAATAAACTTTTTCTTATAATAATAATAGTATTTTGTATATAATTTTTATCATAATTATATTTTGTAAGTAAATAATCAAATAATCAAATTTTCTAATTCTTCTTTTAACTTCTAAATTTTTTTGTCATTCTTTTATATAATTGTAAATAAAATCTAATTGACTTTTTTTTTTATAATTAAATAATTATGATTCTAAAATATTGTATATAATTTATAAATAACCTACTAACTTAATAATTTAATAGTTTTCTATGATATTTATTTAATTTGTAAATATTATTTTAATTTCAATAATTCTTTTACTTTATGTTTTGTATATTAATAATATTATTTTCTTAATTGTACTATAATAGTAATAATCATATAATGTAAATAATTAAAAGTTTTCTTAATAATATTTAATTGTTTTTCTCTAAACTTAATTTTTTTTTTACTAATTCTAATAACTTCTAAAAAATCTAACTTGTCTAACTTAAACTTTTTCTTTTTAATTAAATGTTTAATTGTTATTTCTTTAATTTATTTTAACTTTATTATTATTATAATTACTTTATTATTATTATTATTATTGCTTTATTGTTAATATTGCTTTATTATTTTTGCTTCATTATTATTATTATTGCTTTATTGTTAATATTGCTTTATTATTTTTGCTTCATTATTATTATTATTATTATTATTATTATTATTATTATTATTATTATTATTATTATTATTATTATTATTATTATTATTATTATTGCTTATTTATTATTTTATTATATCTATTATTCTTGCTTTATAATTTATTTTTATCCTACTATTATGTATCTGCCAAAGCCTTGTAATAGCTTATAGATTTATTTTTCCGTCTTTATTTTCTTTGTAAATATTTTACTATATGGTTAGTAACCTTAGGGTGTGTATAACTTATATGTAATTAAATTGAACTTAGATAATTAAAATAAGATAAATACCTGAATATAAACACTCCCACACGTAAGTCGATCTTTGATCGCCATTTTGAACTTCCTAAGTTACCCCTCTCAGTTGCCTTAAACATGGTCAAGTCCCTCGAATATATGGGTGTCTTAAGCAAAGTCCCTTCATAAAAATCATCAAGTCCCTACAGTTTAAAAGATCAAGTCCCTTCAAGGTTGCCTACGGAATAATGATCTTGTCCCTTCGAATAAATGATGATAGTCCCTACGAATTGCTAAAGACACCCCTTAAAGTTGCTTTCTATGACCATACGATGACCCTATGTTTGTCCCTTAACATCCAAGGTAATGACTACCTATTCCTTAATAATAGGGATAGTCTTACCATTGAAAGAACATTTAAGAACAGTAAAAATTTAACTTAAGGTGGGTTCCTCTTAAGTACTTGCTCACTTATTCAAAAATACTTCATTACACTTCACATTTTCAAACAATTTTCAAAACAAAGTCTTTATATATATCCGTACAAGGATCATTATAAAAAACTTAAGAAAATTTTTAATCACACACTACACTTCTCAAAACAGTTTAAAGTGAGCTAAGTAACTAAGAGCCCATGGATAACCATGGATGTAAAGGGTGCTAACACCTTCCCTTTACATAACCTACCCCCCGAACCCAAAAATCTTTTAAGGTCTTTCCTGTTCTTTTATGCCCTTTCCTTTGGATAAAATAAAAGTCGGTGGCGACTTTTGCTATCCGCAACATTTAACTAAAGTCAGTTCTCCCACCGTGTTACACTATTGCCTTGTTATTAGGTTTTGGATATATTACCTTGTAAATTTCCTGTTATTTTGTTGAAGTGTTGAATTGTTGTTATTGATTGTTTCACTTTATGTTACATGCATAAAGTTTTGATATAATTTTACTATATGGTCCATTATTGATGGACAATATTCCTTGCTTTAAATTTTATGATCAAATATATCTTTCTTATGGTCAAATTTGGTGTGTTGATGGCTTAATTTTTTCTAGTCTTGCTTTGAAACTACTTTATTAGGTGTATTTTAGAAGCTTTTCTATTTAAAACTTTTCAGTTATGTTCATGAAACTTCAAGTATAGTGCTTGTTACCTACTATTAAGATACTACTGCAACAAATACTCTTGAACTTAAGATTTTGGAGTTTGTGGCTGGAATTTTTATGCAGATTCAAAGTTCATTCAAGATGAGTAGTTACATGATTACTGGATTCAAATATGAGTGCTTACTTTTCGGTATGATGCATACTCATGCTTGTTTTATAAATTTAAATCTTCGTTTTCTTCTTTACTGTTCAGATTTTCAGAAATAAAGGGACTAGTATTATTGATTTTAGTTCAACGTGTTGATAACAACAGATATGGATGACACTCTCTACCCATTGAGCGTAGGAATCAATTTGGCATGTTGCAAGAATATTATAGGTATAGAGTCTACAAACAAATAATATTCTAGTATCCAGATTATTTCATATGTATATGTAAGTAATAGAAGTATTATAGTTAAAATAAATATTGTTTGCAGAATATATGTTTGCCCAAACTTCATAATTTTTTTTACTCTGTTACTGATAGTATCTTTTAAGTTTAGGAGATTTGTGCTGATAACGTATTGTTCCGGACTGACCCAATGACTAGACATGGCCCAATCCACTTCTGCTTCCAAGACGACCCAATAGCCAAATACCAAAGAGATCCACTGGCTTTATGCCCCTAAGTCGAGGAGAACTAGTCGACCACTGTTACCCGTGGTCGAATTCCTTTGCTCCTTTCATACTTTTGCCCCACACTCGAAGAAGTCACCCAAATCCAACCAAAGATAGTTCCTGCTCGGATATCCCTCTTCCCGCCACGCATCCTATCCGACCAGGTATGCTCGTCCCAACGACTAGTTTCTGGCAGTTACCTATTTTCGGGGGATCCACGATCCGGGCCCAAAATAAGGACCAATAGCCAAGTGTTGTGGCCCACTACAGATTCTAATCTCGTGGAATGATCAGTGGCACCGTTCGTGGGAATTTGTGTTACCCCGTTTCTCATCCTCGTATCGTGAAAACCAAAACTTTGCAATTCAAACTCTCCCAATGGCTAGTTGTGATGACTTTGTTGATGCCCGGATTATCACCAACATCTCCGTCAAACAATGCGAAAGTGATGAAACCAATCCTCCGCTCGGGGAGCCTAACCGTTTTCAAGACGGGAACACCGCCTCCCTATCATCAAAACCATCTATGCAACCTGAGATCACCCCTGTTGATCTCCCTCTCATTCCCATTCCCGAGGTGACCAATGAGACTCTTGCTGCACTGGTCGAGACTATGAACAACATCAACCTTATGATCTTGTGCCAAGGCAAAAGATTATAAGCTCTGAAGGATGCTCGGCGTGCCAGGTCCCCCTCCCCTACGAGGAGACTCCGCAGGTCCCGTAGTCGTTCACCTGAACAGAAAAGGACTCACCAATACCCATAGAAAGTTGGGTCTATCAAGAAATGGGTTTGTTTGTCTCCTCGACGACATAAGTCTCTAAGAACCAGGAAAAACATGAGGACCCTCCATACGGGAATGCGACCATTGCTTTAGGGTGCAAGAAATTGATAAAGATCACCATCCCCTCAACGACACAAAGACAACCGCTCCCGCTCCGTCACCCATAATTTCAGTGACGAGGATGAGCCTCGTGGACCCCTCTCCCATGAGATTATATCCACGAAATGCCCGAAGGGGTTGGAGAAGCCACCTCCTTTGGGGTCCTATGATGGGACAACGGACCCCGACGAGCATATAGAGAACATTGACGCTCTCCTCGGCTAAAGAGGTGTCAGAGGAGCCATCAAATGTCGTCTTTTCCCCATAACACTCAGAAAGGAAGCCATGGCTTGGTACAAAAGCCTACCCTATGAGTCCATTACCCTGTGGAGGTAGCTCGGGAGGACCTTCTCCCGACATTTCACCGCATCGCACCGACATCCTAAAACTTAGGCCTCTCTTGAGGAAATAATTCAGGGCAAGGATGAGTCTTTGCGGGAATACATCGAGAGGTTCAATAAAGAATGCGTCCAAGTCTCGACCATCGACGACATGGAAAAATACCTTCTCGGACGCAAGCTATGTCTTGTAGTGATTTCGCCAAGGCCGTGGGCATTGAGACGCTGGCCACACTTGATACTTTTCTCCTTAAATCCCAGACATATGTCCAATATGAGGAGAAAGAGGCAGTCAATACTTCCCGTGATACCAGGCATCAAGAAGATGCCAAACCCTCCAAAAATGAAGATCCCTCGACATCACGTCGGGGAGGTGAAAAAAGAAAGGAAGGTCTTTCCCGTGAACCGCAGGAGCATAAAGGCCCCTCTAGGAGATTCCATGAATACATTCCCCTCACTGTATCGCGAGAGAAGATCTTATTTGAGTGTTCCAACTCTAAATTCTGCGAGGCGGGCATCAAGTTCCCCAAGTAGTTGTCGACCAAGGCCAATACAGATAAGACGAAGTATTGCAAATTTCACAAATCCCATGGGCATAATACTGACGATTACATTCATCTGAAGGATATTATCGAAATACTCATCAGGGAAGGCCACCTGAAATAATTCACTAAGGGGAAGAAGGCTCCCCGACAGGAGGTTCAAGAATCCTGGAAGGTCAGAGAGGTTGCCCCTCCAGCCGCAGACACCAACCTCCTGGTTGCTCTCAACATCACACGGCCAGAGGACTTCTATGTCCCTGAACCATTCACCGGTCCCGCTTATTTTGTTGCTTACAGTCCATGGGAGTTCTTCCCCTCAGCTATACTAATCTCAGGAGGGGGTTACAACAAAGTCATTTTCGGATCGGTGAAACATCAGTTTGACCAGCTTCCAGCATAGGCTCCAATCAGAATTCCACTGCTCATCCGGGCGCAGATGGCCAACTTTGATGTTTGGCGAATCCTGGTCGACCAGGTGAGCTCGGTAGATATCATGTACTCTTAGCTCTTCATGACCCTATAACTAAAGAAGATGCATATGGCACCATATGTAGGATCTGACCTACAGGGGTTTAATGGAACAATGTCCTGGCCATGGGGGTACGTCGACCTGATAGTGACTTTTGGAGCAAGAGAGACTGCGAGGGAAGTTAAGGTCCAGTTCCTCGTCATAGACTTCTCTTCGTTGTACCAATGCATCTTGGGTCGTCTAACACTAGATGAGCTCATCGCGGTACCCTTCACATTGCATTTAAAGATGAAGTATTACACTTCATCAGGTCAGGTGGCTACCTTTCACAGGGATATCAAAGCTGATAATCGATGTTTCGAAGCAGCATCCAAGATGGCTCAATGCTATAGTCGCCCAACCAAAGCCAGCTGCCAAGACTACTCTCCCCAGTAGTTCGGAGGATCCAAAGCCACTCCCTCGTATCGATTCAATCGACCTCAATAGCAGGTTCACTGAGGAGGAAATGGAAGCAACACTGGCGACAAGCAGTTCTTCATCGACACATCTGGTACCCGATGGTGACTTTGAACTGATCGTGGTTGGCGAAGACCCTTCCAAAGTAGTCAAGATTGGAGTATACCTCACCGACCTGGCGAGGAAGCAGTTGAATTCGTGTCTCCGAGAGAACACAAATCTGTTCGTGTGGAGCACAGCTGAAATGTTTGGGTTGGACCCATACACTGCCTGCCACCACCTGACAATAGATCCATATGTCCATGTTGTAGCATAAGCAGTCCCTGGAAAAGATATAAGATGTCGAGCAGACAGTCAAACACCTCTTAGAGGCACAATTTGTAATTGAGGCCAGATAATCTACCTGCCTCTCAAACGTTGTACTAGTGAAAAAGAATTATGGAAAATGGCGCATGTGCGTGGACTGCACCAATCTCAACGGGGCTTGCCCAAAAGATGCTTATCATTTACCTAACATAGATAAATTGGTAGATAATTATGTAGGTTTTAAGGTGATGTCATTTCTCGATGCCTATTCCGGGTATAAGAAAATACCCATGGTCGTGACCGACAAGAAATATACCTCCTTCATGACCGAATAAGGAAATTATTACTATGACGTAATGTCTTTCGGCTTGAAAAACGCGGGCGCAACTTACCAACGAATGATGAACAAAGTCTTCCGAGCAGAAATCGGGGACATGCTTGAAGTATACATGGACGACATGATCATTAAATCCCACGAGGAAACCGATCATGCTCTCCATTTAAAGAAATTTTTCGACCAAGCACGTAAGTGCAAAATGTGATTTAATCTAGAAAAATGCACGTTCAGGGTACGCGCAGGAAAATTCCTCGGTTTCTATCTAACCGAAAGAAGAATCGAAGCTAACCCCGACAAGTGTCGAGCATTCTCCTAAACACCAACTCCAAAATCCAAAAAATCTATTCAATCGCTAAACAGGGTCCTCACCTATCGATCTTGTTTCGTAGCAAAATCTGCTAAGCACGCCCCCCCCCCCTCTTCAAGCTCCTCCGCAAAGAAGTTGCCTTCGAGTGGACGGAAGAATGCGAGCAAGCATAGACACATCTCAAAAATGCTTTATCAAAGCCCCCAGTTCTCTCGCGACCTAAGGCTGGTGAGACTTTGTTTTTGAATTTAGTCGTCATGAACGAGGTCGTAAGCGCCACCCTCATATGAGAAACACCCGAGGGGAAAAACACATCCACTTTATGAGAAAAGCCCTACAGGATCCCGAGCTTAAGTATAAACAGATTGAAAATGTCTCCCTATCCCTCCTCAACGCAACGAGGAGGCTCATATATTATTTCCTTGCATACACGATCGTCGTTCGAACGGACCAGCCCATCAGACAACTTCTTGGTCGACCTGATATGGCCAAAAGGATACTCAAGTGGTCCATGGAACTGTCTAAGTTCGATATTAGGTATGAAACCATGCTAGACCTTAAAGCACAAGTCCTGGCCGATTTCGTGGCCGAAATGACCACCCGGAGAACATAGGTTATGCGTCCAGGAAATGGACTATTTTCGTGGACGGAGTGTCGAAACGAGCAACGTAGCAGGGATTAATTTAGAAACTGAGGAAGGTATTCTAATAGAGGTATCCCTTGCACTTTCATTCCCCACCTCCAACAACCAGGCAGAATATGAAGCTTTCCTCTCTAGTATGAGGCTAGCTGACAATCTAGGAACCGAGGAAATAATAATCTGTACAGACTCTCAACTTGTAGCCTTACAGGTCAAGGGAGATTACCAGGTCAAGAACGACATCTTCTCAGAATACATGGCCCTAGCCAAAGGAAAAATGACGAAGTTTGCATCGATAGAAGTAAAACACTTCCCTCGTGAACACAACATACGAGCATACGTACTGTCAAAAATTGTGAGCACAAAGAGAAAGGGTGGAAACAAACTTGTCATACAAGAGATACTCCCTCCGCCGAGCATCGAAAAGGCGTCCTCGACGATTGATGTGAATTTCATCGGCGATGCTAACTATTGGATGGCCATGGTCTACAACTACTTGACAAACGACGAACACCTCTAGATCCTAAGGAGTCCGGTAAAATCCGACGAAGGGCTTGCTCGTATGTATTAGTTGAGAGAAAAATCTATCAACTAGGATTCTCCATTCCTCTTCTCAAGTGCATCAGGGAGGAATCAATCTCGCACATCCAGCGGGAGAAACACGAAGGCATCAAAGCTTAACATCTAGGTGGAAGATCTCTAGCAAGGAAGGTCTTGCAAGCAGGGTACTACTGGCTGACAATCCAGAACGACGCCAAAGAGCACGTGAAAAATGTGACAAATGCCAATGGCACGGAGACATGCATCTGGCGCCTCCAAACGAGCTTAAGACAATGTCTTCCTCGTGGTTATTCGCATGGTGGGGCATGGATATCCTCGGTCCCTTTGTTGTCAAGTCAAACTAGAATAAGTATTTGATCATCGGCATAGACTATTTCATAAAATGGATAGAGGATGAAGCCTTAGCTAAAATAATGGAACTCAACATATTGTGTTTCTTTAAACGAAATATCCTAGCTTATTTTGGGGTACCCCAAGCCATAGTCACCAACAATGGGACACAATTCACGGACAAGAACTTCTAGGAATTTGTTTCTAACATAGGAACCAAGCATAATTTCACTTCAGTCGAGCATCCCCAAACTAATGGGCATGCGGAGGAAGCAAACAAGGCAATCCTACAAGGACTCAAGCGGAGATTAGATGAGATTAAGAAGAAATGGGTAGAAGAGCTACACAACGTCTAGTGGGCATACCGGACCACGCCGCATTCCACAACCGGGAAAACCTCTTTCCGACTAACATAAGGAATGGAGGTCATCATCCCCATTGAAATCACATACCATACAGACGGACAGAAGCTCCAATGAACGAGGATACCAACTCAGAGGAATTACACGATGAGCTCGATCTGGTCGAATAAGTTTGGTCAGGAGTAGCCCTACGTGAGGCTTCACTTAAACAAAATATCTCCATCAGACATGACTATAAGGTCATAAAGCGAGCAATAGAAGTCGACAACCTCGTCTTGAGGAGAAACTACAAGGACTCCAAAGAAGGCAAGTTGGCTGCAAATTGGGAAGATCCTTATCGTGTCCGGGAAAAAACAAAAAATGAAGCCTATTACTTAGAAAACTTGAATGGGGAATAACTTGCTCGTCCATGGAATGCTGAGAAACTAAAACAATATTACATTTAAGGCATCTATTGACTTGCTCAGATCCCAACGACGGAGTATAAGCACCGACCTAACATGCATGCCTAGGTATAAGCATTGTATAACAACATTTCTAACCAATGAGGTTCCCCTCATGAACGAGGAGGACTATCGTCACACGAATGGATCCTCGACCAAGTCCGTCATCGTCTTTGTACCACGACCATGCAGAACACCTAGTTCACGATGGGACGTTCAGCCGCGGAGCACGATCCATAAACATGACTCGAGCACCATTCCCTGACCAGAGCTACTCTGGAATTCTGCCAGATTCCCCAAACCGTCAGACGCACACACATATACCGAGCATAATTTCCCCTGATATATAAACATACCCCAAGTCCCTCAATGGGCGTATACAAGGACACCGCACACGTATTTAAGCAAACATCTAAATGATTGAGCACCATACAAACACTTAGTGAAAATAAAGACATTAAATCGTGCCCTCCGAAAGTACACGTGCGAACATACAAGATAAATGAAAGGCATGATAAAATAAAGGATGACCACCAAGGTCAGAAAAATCATTAGATAATGCGGCCACAAGGACCGACTTGTTCAGGTATTACATAAAAGGGGGGAATAATTCCCCCAAGCAAACCAAAAGGCCCTAGCACACAGGCCGACCATAAAAAATCCAAAGGGAAAAAATAAAGTTCGCAAGCGTTCTCCTGCATATATGCGTCTCCGGTAGGCTGATCCTCAGTAGGGACCCATGGCCATGCCATCCTGTTCCTCCTGCCTAATAAAGTTGGGCACAAAAATCTTCATGTCCACAACTTTGTAAAGGTAGTCAATCCCCTCCTCGGTAAGTTCATCCCCATGATTAACTATCTTCAACTGAGCCACCGCCTCCATTTCCTCAAGGTCCTCGTCCCCTTGGTCAATCCTGGCAGTTAGGTCATCCCGAGTTAGAATTAGCTTTTGATCCTATGTTTCACCTTCGGAGGGGGACATGGCAGCCTTCAGGCGGGCAACTTCCTCTTCTATTGTCTTCTTCTAGGACCCAGCAGTGGTTAGGGATTTACTCAGCTCTTTGTTCTTTGCAAGAGCATCCTTCGCCGCCTCGGAAGCTTTACAGGCCTTGTCCTCAGAAACAGACAGTGAGTGCTTTATCTTTTGAATTTCCTGCTCTTGGGTAGTAGTCCCCTCGTCGGACATCGGCGCCATGGCTTGAACCCCCATCACTGAACTGGCATCCTGGGCAAAAGATAACCGCCTGTCTGGTCAACTTAATTCCTCAAGGCACAATGTCTCAGCCCGATGGGCCTGAAAGGTGTTCTCCTAAAAAATATTTGGCTTGAGGAAGCAGGTGGGAAGTGTAACACCCCAAAGTCGATTTTAATTTTATTGGTGTGTTTTCTTGTGAATTATGATATGTGTGATGTTTATTGATATTTTGTGGAGTTTTGGGGATAACTTAATATATTAGTAATATTAGATATATTAAGTTTAGTGGTTTATTTTATTAGTTGAGATTAAATAAAATAAAATAAAAGGAATTAGGGGATAAGGGTATTGTAGTCTTTTGGTTGAGGATAAGTGAGGGTTTTATGGGGAAAGACTAAAGAGGTCCTAGGGGCAAGAGTGAAAAAAGAGGGGAAAGTTGGAGAGTACAATCATTTGGAACGATCCCACTTTGGGAGAAGAGTTCTGGAGAAGAAGGAAGCTAGGGCTTGAAGGTTGGAAAGAATTGCGAAGAGTTTATCGAAAGCTTATGGAAATTAAGGTATGGGGAGTATTTTCCTTTCGATATTATAATGCGGGAATGGAATTGGGGGTTTTGTGGTGTAGTTTAGGAAATAGGGTTTTGATTGATGATTTTGTGTTGTTGATGATGATTTCATGATGATTTTGATGAATACAATGATGTACATGATGCTATTATGATGGATGTTGATGTTAATGAGGTTTTCTAATGTAATGTTGTTAATTTATGGGTTTTGGAGGGGTTGTATCGTAGAAGGAGAAGGCTGGAAATCGCAGAAAAATTTTGCAGAATCGCAAAGCTCGCTTAGAAAGCTACAACTCTCTTAGCGAGAAGAGTCAGTGGGATGGGAGCTTAGCGAACAGGGTGTCTCTCTTAGCGAGCTCTGAGAAACTTTGAAAATGTTTTAATTTTGAAAACTGTTTTTTTGGTAGTATGTTCTAGGTTGCTATGACGTTGTAGAGTTGTCACATGATGTATGATTTCATGATGTAGAGATATGATGTAGGATGAGTGTGTTGTATGATGTTCCATGAGTATGTACGTGATGTTATGAATGCGTATGAGGAATGATTGTTTAATAATGAATGTGAATGCAATGTTATGATGTTTTGAGGATGATGTATGTATATTGTGTCTTGCATTCATGGCATAGAATTTATGAGGGGACTTCGGTCCATTGGTATCTTCAATCCCATTGTGTGGATTGAAGTGATATGATGTTTATGATGTGCTCCCTTATGGGAGGGTTGATGGCCCAGTATCCATCCATGAGGATGTTTCAGTACCACATGCATTATTAAGAGGTTGCATTTCATTCTAAATGACATAGCATGATCAGAATTGATTTAAGTGTGTAATGATGAGATGTATTTGATAATGGGTATTAAATGAGTATGGTGAATGTTTCTATGATGATGATGATATGTATAATTGAGTTATAAATGAATTGTTGTTGTTGTTGATTGTTTTAAATTCATATTTCTATATTAATTTACTGAATGCGAATTTACTCACCATGCCTACCTTCTGGTGATGGTCTATTATGCCATCCTGCAGATAATCAAGGTTAGCTCGGTGTGTGCTTAACTCGGAGATAGAGAGTGTAAACACCCCAAATTTTCTCTCAATCTTTATCACACCATGGCTTGTGATCTTTAATTTTTGCATTTAACATAAACATACTATCTCATATTGCATTTTTGTTTCACTGCATAGTTCAAGTTCATCTGCATCTAGGGCTTGTGATCTGAGCAATCCAAGAATCCATCTGAGCCATCCCAAAGGTCTTAAAGTTTTCCAATAAGGTCCATGTGTATTCTATCATCATATTATTCTCCTCAAAGTTCATGAAAGTCAAGAGATCACAAGAACTGGCAAAGGCATGGAAGCAGAGCTAGGGTTTCACTACCCAGATGACCAAAATTAGGGTTTTGGTTTCAGAGGACTTAGCTCCAAATTTTTTTGTCATTCTTATTTCTAATGTTCTTTATATGTTATAAGGATCATGTGTACCAAGTTTGATGAAGAAACTCATTGTGGAAGTCATCTGTTCACTGGGTAACTTCCTGAGCAAGTTAAGTCAAAATCAGGGCATCTGAGTGTAATACCTCAAAATTTTCCCTCTTACTAATAACCTTAACTTACTTTTCATAATCATTCATGTCGTTGCATTAGGTCATGTTCACAGTCATTCATATCATTGATTTTCTCAAAGCATGCGTATGATCAGGGGGTCTTTGGGCCAGTGCTTTTTGAATTTTTGAGATTTATGTCTCTCATGTTTAGAGATGGGCTTTAAGGCATTTTTATCATAAGCATTGGTTTCATGTTTCATCGAGCGTTCAGACTACCAATTTGTGTTGAATTGAGGAATGAAACCAAGTTAAGGTGCACGAAATTGAAGCTTTATTTTCGAGATCTTTAAGACGCTAAGTCTCATTTATCAAAGAATCCACACATTAGAATTTCTTGGGAAGGAAGATTCATCCTAGGAAAAGGTTGGTGAGTTTCTAATGGGCCAAGGAGAGCCCGTCATGTGTATTGGTGCAAATTAAGGAGTCTAATTCAAGATTTCATTTATGATGCTAATATGGTCCAAGGTGATCAAAGATTTGCCTTAGTTCATACATCTCATGTGTTATTATACTTTGCTAAAATTCTTGATTTAGGGACTAAATTCAAAGTATTATGTATCGTGTTTGCTTCCAAATCGAAGTGTGTGATTCGAAAACAAGTCCAATGGATCTGGGTTGCAATACGTTCAAGATTAGTGCGTTTGGCTTAGGTTTTGAAATAATGTCTCATAATAGAAGGATATATCCATTTCGGTTCACAATGGATCTTTTGTTGTCAAAAGGAATTCAAGTCAGAATATCATATGAACTAGATTGGCTTTACTTTTCCACATCATTTGAAATCTAATGCATAAAAATCTATTGAAATTCTAAAAGCATACAAAGGTCAAGTTTTGGGGATTATTTTTTGTCAAACAAGATGTAAAGTAATCTCTATTCTTTCTAGCCACAACATGATGCAAAGACGAAGAAATAAACGCAATGAATACAGCTTTTGCAAGGAACACAAAAAGTGACCAAAAAATATAACAGAGAAAATTCACAAGGAAATTGGTAATATCAGAATACAAAAAAAAAGTTCAGAAAAAGAAAGAAGTCATCATTCAACTGAAGAATTTCCGTTCCTCTCCACGCGCCAATTTCGTCAGCTTTCATTGACAATGTCCATCAACAATAATTGCGTCATTACCGCATCCTGAAGTAATAAGAAGAAGAGTGTTGCGAGATTAATCAGAGAAGAGTACACCAAGAAAAAAGAATTAACAGCAGGCCAACCGAAAAAACACCAAAGAGAAGAAAGTTCAGGTACTAACTTTTGACAAAGCCTCGGTAATTATTAACCCGGATCCATCTTCAAGCTTCAATTACCATAACCAAATCCTTAGCCTCACGTTTCCGATCTCTGCCATTCAAGCCTTCAAATCCACTGCCACAATTCAGGTTGGTTCAGGGTCATACAAGAGCAAGTAGTCTGGCTTCGACGACATTGACGTCGAAAGTATCTCAGCAACGATCCAATGACCCTATGATTCCATATTGCACGATTCAATAACATTTCAACAAGAATAATTCAGACAGAAGAAAAAGAAAAAAACTGAACAACAAAAAAAAAACACACAGTGGTAACCCGAGAACCGTCTTCAATATCCACCAAGTATCCCAATGCGGTGTCGGCATTTTCTCAAAGTCTAGTACGAAGCAATGATATCATTATTACGTGGTCACCTCAGTGGAAGAATTCTGCAAGGGTAGCTAACATATCTCAGTCACCTCAGACTACGGCTTTGTCACCATCATCTTCCATTAAGAACCCCCACTGCCGCAGTCTCGTTCTCAGCAGGGCCACACTCGAATTTCTTTAGCAGCAAATCCAAATTCATCCATACAAGTGTAGCCAACAAGCTCCAACCAGTCTCCATATCCTCCAGTTATGGTTGGCTCACCAACAAGTTCCTCAATGTCTAAAAAACAGTGCCAGCCCAATGACAACAAGCGCAACTTCAACCAACAACAAGACTATTCAAACTGGTTCTCGATCCCCTCAGCAAGCTAAACACTCTCCCTTGCCAACCCGTAAAGCCTCACCTGTTCCATCAATCCTTCATTAACCTGCATAATTCGATTCAAAGGAAAATGGATCAAACATTCGTAACTACATAACTGAACCATAACAGAATCCATAACAAAATCCATAACTGAAAAAATAACAGAATTCTAACTGAATTTACCTGAAGTTTCCGGAGTCTTCTCCTAGCCTCCTATAAATCAGAATCACCAATCTCTCTCACATTCTTCACCATTTTTTTCAATTTCTTCCATACCATTCTCCCCCACGCAATCTCTCTGAATTCAATTCTTCTCACACTTCTTCCATAACCATTCTTTGTCTTCCCGGTCCTTCTCTTCACATCCTCCATTGAGACCTCTACCTCCACCAATCTCAACGAAATTCCTGTTCTCAGAACATCATCACATCACCATCATCTTTGAGCCATGGATCTGCAGTTTCATTGATGTTCGAGTGTTCATCTTCAAGGCCACAAATCATCACAAGAATTTTCGGATGGAATTCATTACCTTCATCGATCGAAACAACATTTCGTGAAGCTGCGTCATACGTTCATACCTTTCTCAAACTCTCTATCTTTCGCCTTCATCGCCAAACTCAGAAATCGATCCTCAGATCCTTATGGCCCCAACATCTTCGGCTCTGTGATCTCCATCTTCTATAATCTTTTGTTGCACCTGCATTATGGTTCCAGCGGTTATGTCAATATTCGTCATTTGCATCTGTGACGAATCTGCAAACTCCTTAATGAATCCGTATGCAACAAATCAAGAATGTACCACATAAGTCAGTGCAATTCAAAGTTAGAGATTACAAAAGAATTCAAAGAAGAAGCAAGAAGGGAAGCAACGACAAACCGTTACTGTAGGTTGTGAATTCCAATATTGGTTCATCGAAGACGAATCACGAAGTTCTTCAACTGAACGAGTTCATCATCAATCTCGCAACAACCAGAACTCTGCAGCAGGACTCACATAACCCGGCACGGGATCGTCAGCATTGCCACCAAGAGTGTAACAAGATCGCGAGTTTATCGATTCCAAAGTTGAACGCTGAGCGAATTCTAGCTACTCCGATCGTCCTCATTTTCGTAGAGGTTCTATTTCCAGGTACGAATCAAGGTCTTATCTTAATCTTAAGCGTCCATAGCTTTGATGTTTGTGTGTGAATATGATTTCTCCGACTTCGTAATTTAAGTGAGCTTTTAGAGGTTTTGGTTCTGAATTCGCGAAAAAGAGTGGAAATTATGTGGGGATTTGTTTAGAACGGTTTAGGTTAGGGAAGAGGGTAAGGGAAAAAGAAGAAGACGGAGAGAGGAGGGGCTGTGTTGTTAGAGGTGGCGGCGGATTGTGCGAAGAAGGAAGAAGGTGAAGGTGGCGGCGACGAGTTGAGGGCGGCTAGGGTTTAAATGTTAGAATTTGGAGAAGGAAGAGTAGGTAATCGGTTATGATTTAGGGGATTTGTTAAGGGTATTGAATTCGTGGCGGTGAGGTTGTGTTGTTGAAGATGAGTCCACGGCGGCAGAAGGAAATGGTGGTGGCGGGTTTGAAAAGGAAGAAGAAGAAGGGGTCGTGAGAGGCATTTGAGAGGAAAGGGAACGAATTAGGGTTTACGGTTGCTTTCAACTGTGGATTATATTTAGTTTTATAAATTCAGTTATTAAGGTTAAGTATTGAAACATTATGAGAATTAAGAGCAAGATTAAAGGCAATTAATCCCATAATAAAAGCTTAATCCCGTCAGTTTTTTTTATTTTCAAGAGGCTAAGAGATAAGGTTGACTGAAGTCCACCATACTTTCCCCCCATCCATGCGAATGGGGCCTCACTCTTCCACTTACTATCCGCACCCTCCTTCTAAAGCCCATAACAAATAAATAACATGAAAAAGCCGCTTTTCGCACCCCCTGGACGCAGGCGCATATGGGCCTAGGTTGTCTGCTATTCATACCCCTTCTTAAGGCCCATTGAGAAAAAGAAATATAAAAAAATACTTCTTAACCCCCCTCTTTATTTTCTTTTAGAACCTTTTTTTAGTTTACTATAGTTTAGCAATAATCCACTAAAAAATAGAAAAATTTACAATAAAATTGCAAAAAAAATAAAGTAGACTTTTAATTCAATTTAGAAATATTTAGCACTTTATTTTTCTGATTTTGCTTTATTTTTGATTTTATGTTGATTTTTCATGTAAATAGTTCTTAATGAATTTTCTTCAATTGTCCATAATTTTGTTCATTTTATTTTTTAACCTTCCAGTAACCTTTTTAGCCCATTCTTTTTACTGTAGTTAGAAGACTTATAATAGGACTTAGGTTAATTTCTGTAGATTTTTTAGACCATTTTATCTTAGGTTTTAGAGGCTAAATCCTTATAAATTAGAGGTTAATTCATAGCTGAAAATAAGCAATTTTTAGGCATATAATAAATAGGATTTTTTGGGATTCTTTTTAGTACAATGTTATAGGTAATTTTAGGTCTCCATGGTTTAATTTTCATAATTTTTCCAGAAGTTTAGATATTTTTTAGAATATTAGTTCTTAGGCTTTGTTATGTGAATTTCCCATTAGTTTAGGCCATGAAAATAAAGTCCAATAAAAGAATAGTTTAGATTAGATTTAGTCTTAGAATTTAATATAGACTTAGGTTAGTTTAAATTTGAATTTTTAGAATGAGAATATTAGGTGATGCCTTTAGTTTAGGACTTAGGCTTAAAGTTCCATTTTAATTAGAATTAGAATAAATAAATAGGATTATTTTTCATGTCTTTAAATGTTTTGTTTAGAATTTTATTTCTTAATTCAACTTTAATGCTTTGTATATTATTTGTTTTTTTACTTGCATAGGCTTCCCCATTGTTTTAGAATCAACTTAACTTCCTTAGGAAGTAAGTTGAATTCTAATAGTTTCTAGTTCCTTTTTTCCATTAGGCTTAGAAAACCTCATTAACCATAGGACCACCATTTTAACAAACAAAATTAGGATTGAGTCTTAGTCCCTTAGATTTTTGTCCTTTTTCCAACTTGAGTCATTCTTTCTCATCTCATGAAGAAAAATAATAAAACACTTAATAAAAACCGAACAATCTTGTATGATATGAGACTTTGTTGCGGAGTGTTTATACACGTCCTGTTTCGGGGCGAGGTATAAATGCTTCCCGCGATGGATAGGTCTTAGTACAAGACCGTTCACAAACAAAATTCAAAACACTTCTTTTAAAAGACAAAAAAACAAATAACAAGCGACTATCCTGTGGGAACTTCTCTTCTCATCTCATTCACTCACAACGTGAACTCGCGACGACTTGTCTCGCATGCAAGATGGTAAACGCACTCGTACCAGACGAGCCTGCAACACCTGAGCATAGACATACGCAGTTCCAGCTATAAAAAACACAAACAAATAGTTCCCGCCTAGGTTAGGCGAACTACATCGACTCTGATCCTCATTATCCCGATGAGGTACGTAGGCAGCGGGGTAGGGCCCGTTCGAGCACATTCTTTATTTTCCCTACATTTCACCATTATTTCTTTTCATTTCATTTTTCAGTTCCTTTCTCATTTCATTCCATTCCAGTTAGCGGTTATTCAGCAGCATTTATATTTTTCTCACCCTTTGAAACAAAGCAAGCAAGCGTGGATCCCGTCGGGTACGACGGACGATCTGGGGTGCTAATACCTTCCCAGGTCGTAACTGACTCCCGAATTCAGATCTTTGGTTCGCAAGGCCTCGTCCTTTTCCTTCTTCCTCAGGTTTGTGCAACATTACCTTTCCCATTCATTCGGGATAAAAATGTCTGGCTGGCGACTCTACCTTTTCCGCGCCACTTTCGCGTTTGTACTAGGATGAAAATCCTGGGAGCGACATTGAGGCCCCCAACAATAGAACCAAAGGGTCATTTTCATCAAATTGAAGTTAAATGATATTTATTTCATCTTAGAAGTGGTTAGAAGTTCACAAGATTGAAGAATTTTGAGCCAATTGCAAACTTGCCATTTTTGGAAATGACTTGAAATGCAGACTTTCCATTTTGGGAAAGATTTTTAACCTCCTCTTTCATGACCAATTATGCTTCAAATTAAAAAATCTTGGGCATGAAAGTTGTAGATTAGGTCTTTCCCTTTTCAAAAAGTACAAGAACATGTTTTGATTCATCCTAGAACTCAAGATATGGCCTTTCAAAGTCGAAAAAAATCACATAATTTTCAAGTTCATGTCAAAGAGGGAATTTTGCAATTTCACTTGCCAAGCATTCTAATGACCTCAAATCAACTTCTATGCATCATAACATGTCAAATAATTCTCAAAGGATCAGAATTGGCCCAAGATTTGAAGCATTTCATGGCTTGTGATCTAAGAAACACCAAAGAGGGAAAAATTGGAAGATGCTTGGAAAGGCTTCATCCACTTGTGCCAGCTGCATAACTTTGATTCTATGGCTCTCCATGAATCGTACTGAGGCCAGACACCCCATTGAGCAGCTCCTGCCATGGCCCATACCTCCAAGTACACAAAGTTGACTTTTTGGTAAAACACATCATACCAATCAGCTTGTGCCACACCAACTTTCTGATCAATCCCATTGGCCTATACAAACATCATGGACCCCAAAACACAACACCTTCAAGCCTGAATCCATCCATAGCATCAGAATCACAAAAAAATGCAAAAACCTTCCCTTCATCGAATTTCATAACACAACCACTCAACTCAGCATCACCTAAGGAACAAATCCCAACCATTAGAATGGCCTGAAACACCCCACAACACAAACACGATTTCTGAGTTATCAGAATTGAATCACTCAAACCAACCTATTCAAACTCCATACAAGCCTTTCAGAAGCATCAGAGGGATCATTGGAGGCATTTTGCACAAAGGAAGAGATCAGAAAGCTCAAGTTTGCAAAGCTTAAACTCAGGTAGCCATGATGAACATTTTTTCCAGAACTCTTGTTTTAAGTTTCTAAATGATTCTACATGTTTAGCTTATCATTGTGATATGTTTATTTTCGAAAATGATTGATAAATGAGCATGTATTGTTCTTCTAAAACTTTGCCCGTGAAATTGTTTTTTCTTCGATTCATCATGTATGCGTGAAATAAATTGTTTTTGGTGATTGATTCTTGCTTTTTGATGATTGGGGAGTGATTCTGGAGAGTTGGGGAGGTTTTTATGGCCTGTGGAGAGAGTTAGAGAGAGGACCTTGCCGAAGAAGACGACTGGAACACTGTTCCGGCCGCCTGAGAGTCATTTGCCCTAATCCTCATTAATTAGCCATTTTTGAATATGGACCCTTGGATCTGTGCTTGGCGCGTGTTTGGATGGCCAGGATCAGTCATTAAAACCCTAAATCTTAATTAATTATTTTAATTTATTTAATTAAGTCAGATTAAAATGTGACCATTGGATCTCATTTAATCATACCTTTCAATAGGTTAGGCTTCTGACCTTCTCCTTTGGGATGTGACCTAGTATGGGATTAGGGTTTGTTTGAGCTTGATTTCAAATTTTTATCAAGTTGTATGCTTCTGTTTTATCCATTTGCATCTCACATATCCATGTAACCCTAATTTCTCATGTTCATTTGCATTCACCTTGCATATTCATCATCACATGAACTTGCCATGACATTTCCAACATTCATATGTCATCTTAGACATCTTAAGACATGTTAGAACCTTGCTTGATCATTTTTTCATTCATTTTCCATGTTTTGCATTCATTTCATTTCATAAACATCTATGTGTTTTTCAAACCTCTAAGCATGCTTTCATGACTTCTCATCTTTGTATAATCATTCATATGCACATTGTATGACATTACATCATCTCATATGCCATTCACCTTGCATAAACACTTCTGACTTTGGTCATTGCATCTCATTTCACTTCATTTCCTTTTACTTTATACCTTATGCATCCATACTAACACTTTCACGTTTTGGTAAGTTATTTTGGGAGGTGGATTTGCCTTCACCTCTCACTCTTTCTTATCTCTTTCATATGCATTTTAACTTGTCTTTGAAGTTAATTTGGTTCACTTATGTTCATATCTCTCACTTTCTCCCTTTAAGTTACTTACCTTCTTAGGAAGTGAGTAACTTATTCTACTGTTTCCTCCTCCTTTTCATCTGCTTCTTCCATTGGTGGCTTCCTTGAAGATCTTTCTCTAAGCCTCACAAGCCATAGGATATCCAAGCATGATAATGATTAGGGTTATGATTAGTCCCCCTTAGCTTTTACCTTTGAGTCTCCCTGAGTCTCTCTTCTCATCTCAATAATCAGAGACTAAACTCTTAAAGTTTTAGGACTTTGGAATTAGGGTTATGCATGCATCATTCTCTTAGGATGGAGTGTATAACTTTAATCCTAAGTGTTAAACCTTTAAATTGTTTAAACCTCTTAATCAAATCACATTAATAATCATCAAGACTTTATCTTGTAACTTGGGCCTTACATTAGGGTTCTAATTCTTCCTTATGGTTAAGAAGGACTAACCTTAGTGTTTAATGGACAAGTCTCCCTCAAGTTGTCTTACAAATTTAAAATCCATTTCTTAATCTCATCCCTTAATTAAAATCCACTTAATAAAGGCTTGTTATCTAATGAATTTAATCCCTAACCATGGATTAAGTTGAGGTATCTTCCTCAGCTTAAGTATGCTCATCTATTATCCTTCTATTAGGATGGTGTAATGAGTTCACTAATCTGTGATTAGAGATTAAACTCATTACTTAACATTAAACAAAAACCCAAAAAACATATAATTAATCACAAGTAGGTTAATGATCTTAATCCTACATCATCATGGCAATTAAGTTGAGATGCCTATCTCATACTTAAGTAGGCTCATTATCCCTAATCAGGGAGGATATAATGAGTCTACAAGCCTTTCATTTGGGCTTAAACTCGTTAACTTATGCAAAACACACACACAAAAAAAAACAATAACAAAATTGAAATCACAAAAACAAACAATAATTGTATCCTCCGGGATTCTTTTCTCATCACACTCATTCACAAACGAGAACTTTCTTCTTCCGTCTAATGCAAGACAGTTAGCACTCGAGCCAGACGAGTCATACACTTGAGCATAGACAAGCAAGCAGTTCACAGTCAATTTATCTTTCAGTCTCTTTGAGTCGAACTAAGGTGTTCTGACTTCTTCATTGCACGAGAGGATACGTAGGCATAACTTAACAGTTATCGAACAAAAGTCTCTTTGTCATCCCCCCTCTTCCAGCATTCTTTTAAAAGCCTCAGTCCTGAGCATTCACCCTTTTGCACTGACACTTGTACATTTATTCTTAGCGTTTGCACACAGACAACACATACACCTACCCCTTTTAAACACAGTCTTATTGTCGCTCCCGCTAAATGAAGCTAGGTCAGATAGGGTACAGACGTGAACGGTCGGCGAAAGGGACAATGAGAACACACAGCAGTGAGCTCACTGGAGATGGATAGAGTCGCCAGCTAGGCATTTTTATCCCGGAGGAAAGGCAATGCTGCATAGACCTAGAAAGACATGGATAAGACGGTTGCGAACCAAAGAGACTGAGAAAGGGGGTTGGTTACAACCTGGGAAGGTATTAGCACCCAGATTGTCCGTCGTACTCGACGGGATCCACGCTTAAAAGATTTGTGTTTTTAAAGGGGTAGTGTCAATGCAATTTGTGTGTAAAAGAGCTGGAAAACAAAATGTACAGGTGTCAGTGTAAGAGAAAAGTGAAGTATATAAGTGAAGTGTCAGTGTAAGAACAGGAGTGAAATGCTCAAGATCATGAGGCTAAAAGAATGAGGCTAGAAAGAGGGGGAATATACAGAGACTTTTGTTCGATAACTGTTAAGTTATGCCTACGTATCCTCTCGTGCAATGAGGAAGTCAGAACACCGTAGTTCGACCCAAAGAGACTGAAAGGTGAATTGACTTGTGAACTGCTTACTTGTCTATGCTCAAGTGTATGACCTGTCTGGCTCAGGTGCAAACTGTCTTGCATTAGACGGAAGAAGCAAGTTCTCGTTTGTGAGTGAAGAAGATGAGAAAAGAATCCCGGAGGAGACGATTATTGTTTGTTTTTGAGTTTTCAGTCTTTTATTGCTTTTGAAAATTTGTCATAGGTTAATGAGCTTAAGCCTAAACCAATGGATTTAGTAAACTCATCACATCTTCCCTCTGATTAGGGGTAATGAGAATACCTTAAGTGTGAAGTCAGATTCTCACACTTAATCACCTTTGGTGTAGGATTAAGATTATTAACCTACTTGTGATTATTTAGATGTTTTTGGTGTTTTTGTTTAGTGTTGAGTAATGAGGTTAAGCCATAATCAAGGATTAAACAGACTCATTACACCATCCTAATAGAAGGATAATAGATGAGAATGTTTAAGCTGAGGAAAGCTCCTCAACTTAATCCATGATTAGGGATTAAACTCATGACAAAACAAGCCTTTGATTAAGTGGATTTTATTTAATGATATGATGATGAAGTGGATTTTAGGGTTTGTAATACAACTTGAGGGGGACTTGTCCATTAACACTAGGGTTAGTCCTTCTTAACCAGTTAAGGAAGAATTAAAACCCTAATGCAAGGCCCAAGTTACAAGTATGATGTCTTGATACTTATTAAGTGAATTGATTAAGAGATTTAAACACATCAAGGGTTTAACACTTAGGATTAAAGTTATACACTCCATCCTAAGAGAAGGATGCAGGCATAAGCTTAATCACAAAGCCTTAAAGCCTTTAGGGTTTAGTCCCTGATTATGAGATGAGAAGAGAAGACTCAAAAGAGACACAAAGGTAAAACTATGATGGGAGGCTAATCAAAACCCTAATCATTGTCATGCTTGGTTGTTCCTAAGGTTTGTGAGGTTTACAAGAGAAATCTTCAATGGAACCACCAGGAAGCAGATGAAAGGATCAAGAGAAGCAAAGTAACTTGCTTCATTCAAGAAGTCAAGTCACTTGAAGAAAGAAAATGGGAAGAAGAAGAATGAGCAAGCCCAAACTCAAACACATACAAAAATGCAGCAATGGATGCAAGAGAGAGATGAAGAGAAGTTATGAGAAGTGAAGGCAAATTCACTTCTCAAGGTCACTTACCACCTGAAAGGTTAGAAAAGAAATGCAATGCAATGCAAAATGGGATGGGATGACATGATGCAAACCAAAACCAGAAGCATACTTATGATGATAATGATGCTATGAGATGCCACAAACATGAAACAAGGCATGGAGATGATCATACAAGCTTATGGATGCAGATGAAGCATGTTAAGAACCAAGAACATTCATGAAAAGTTATGAGATGCATATGGCATACAACATGACAAATGCAAGGTGCAATGATCAAACATGCTTACAAGATGTCTTATGATGTTAAATGAATCAAATGGAGGCATGGAATGTCATGGCAAGTCAAGTTATGCAAGAAGATGCAAGATGGATGCATATGAAAGCCCAAATTAGGGTTTATGAACAATGCAACAAACAAAAACCAAAATCAGAAGCAAACAAAATTATAAAAAATTGAAAATTCACTCAAAGGACCCCTAATCCTATACTAACCCACTGCCCAAAGGAGAGGTCTCAACTCTTAACCAAATTCAAGTTATGATTTTTACAAGATTTCTAGGGTTTTAGGGTTCCTAAACAAGAAAATTACCAAACAAAAGGAAAATGAAAGATCAAATCATGGCCATTTAATCTCAAAAACTACATGCTAAACACAATGCAATGCAAAAAGAATCAAGGTCCAACTCTTCATGATTAGGCAGAAATGATTTTTTTGAAGTTTGGATCAAAATAATGCATAAAAATGATTTTAATTCAATGAAAAATTCTCAAAATGCATCAAGATCAAAAAATAAATTTGGTTTGAAGGTTGGAAAATGCTTCTAAATGTCTTAAATCATTTCATGAATTTTTTGGTGATTTTTAAATACCTAAAAGTATTTTTAATAAATTAATTTTCATTAATCAATTAAAAATAAACTTTTAAATATTTAAAAATACTTTTTTAATGCTAAAAATAAAAATAAAAATATTTTTGTGTCATAAAAATTAATGAAACTCTTGAGAAAAAGTTTCAAAATTTTTAAACAATTTTTACTATTTTAAATAAATTATGCAAATTAAATGAAAAGAAATGAAATAAAAATTAAAATAGGCTGAAGTATGCAGGATGGAGGGCCAGGATTGAGTCTGGGGAAAGATTTGTTGACTGCGCGCGCAGATCAAAGGATGAAATTCAAACTTGGTTAATCCTGATTTATGAATTAATTAATTGAGGTTAGGGTTTAATGAGTGCATCTGGACCACTCACACGCGCGCGAAGTCAACAGGGTCAAGGCATCCAACGCTCCAGATTCAAACTGCCTTAATTACAGGATTAAAACCCTAATGATTTTCAGGTGGCCGGAGAAGACCTCCGGTCGTCTTCTCCGGTGGGAACCCCACCTGAAAATCTCCAAAACTCTCAAAACCTAACTAAAATGAAATCTAAAAACATGGAAATGATCCCCACAACTCACTGAATCAAAACCCCAAGCCAAAACTCATTTATATTCCATCAATTTCATGAATCGAAACAAAGAAGATTTTAGGGCAAAACTTTCAGAAACCAATTAAACTCTCATCTCTCCACCATTTTCAAAACTAAAGATATCAGAGCAATCAGTGAAGCATGGAGAACAACTTTAGAACTTAAAAATCCATTTCTGGAAAAAAAGTTCTTGAGCTACCTGAGTTTCGAAGCTTTCACTCCAGCAACTTCCTAACCTCTCCCTTCGATGCAATCCAATTTACTTGGTCCCCTGATGATCCTTGAATGCTTAGGAGGAGTTTATGTGGGCTGGTTAAGGAGTTTGAACAGCTTCTGCTCAAGCTCAGTTGAAAATGGTGATGGTGATTCAGGCTGTTTCAAGCCAAGGTAAGTGGTTCTTTGTGACCAGTGTGGTGAGTGGAGAAGGTTTATGAAATTTGTTTGAGTGTTTATGGCCTGTGGAAGGTGTTTCGAAGGAAAATGCAGGTTGGAGTGAAAATGGAAATGAGGTGTTCTTGCTTGATTCAGGCTTGTGTCTTGTTGGTTTTTTCTCAGTGGAGCAAGGTGAGTTGATGTGTGGAATTGGTTTGAATGTTTGTGTGCTGTGCAGAGAGATTCGAAGGAAAATGCAAGTGAGGGTGAGTTTGTGTATGTGTTGTTGTGTTGAGCTTCAGCCTTGCTTGTTGTGTCTAATGGCCAGCATTTGATCCACATAAACAAAGCTTATTGGTCAGTTGATGTGACTTGGCCTGCTGTGATAGGTAAGTCACCTTTTGCAAATTGTCAACTTTGGTGTAAGGAAAGCATGGGCTAAGTTCTAGCTTGGTACAAGAGCATGGGCTGGCGCAACATGGTGTGTGAGTGAGGCTAGGGTGGCTCAGCAGCCAAGGCAGCAAGTTGGTGAGGTGTGATGAGTGGTTTTGCAACTTGGTTCCTCTTTGGTTCACATGTAACTATCTTGCTACACAAGCCATGAATCATGAGAAACCTTGGTTCAAATCTGATTTTTAGGTCACATAGAATGTTTATGTAGTGGTTAGACATGAATTAGAGGTTGCAAATTCCTTGGTACAAAGTTCTTGCAAGTTTCTCATTTGGTGCACATCTTGAAAATTAATGATTTTTGCCAACTTTGTCACACCATAACTTTTGATCCAAGAAGAATTAGATCATGTTCTTGTACTTTTTGAAAAGGTAAAAATGTATTCTACAACTTTCATGACCAAAGTTTTTCCATTTGAAGCATTTTTGGATCAAAAAGCAAGGCTTGAAAAATGGCATAAAATGACATATTCTTGAAAAGTCAACCATGCCCTAAAAAGTCAACTTTGCAAAAACTTGTAATTCTTGAATTTTGTGAACTTAAACCTTCTTCCATGATCAAATAAAGATCATATACACTCAAAATGATGAAGATCACCCCTTGGTTGGGTCATTGGGGGCCTCAGATGCCCTGATTTTGCACTGACTTGTCTGAAAAGTCAACCCTTGATCAGATGACTTCCCCATGGAATTTCTTCATGAAAATTGATATGCATACTCCCTATGCCATATAGAGACCAATGGAAACAAGAATGACCAAAAAAATTGGAGTTATGGCCTCTGAAACCAAAACCCTAATTTTAGGTCAACTGTGCAGTCAAACTTGGCTCTGCATCCACACCAATCCCAGTTCTTGTGATACTTTTGCATTTTTGACTTTGAGGGGATGTAATAAGATATAAGAACACACATGTACCCCTTTGAAGTGATTGATGGCCTTTGGAGTGGCTCAGGAGGCTCTTGGATTGCTCAGATCACAAACCCTAGATGCAGATGACTTAGAATCTATGCAGTGACTCAAAATGGGATATGAGATGATATGATTGTGTTTATGCATATGAAATGATCACAAGCCAAGGTGTGAATGGGTGAGGGAAAATTTGGGGTGTTTACAGCTGCCCCTATTCAAACATGAGTTAGCTGTGCAGGTTGTAAGCAACGGCTTAACAGGAAAACAAGATAACTTGTGGTTGAATACCAAAGACAATCCAAAATTTGCACTCACTGAATGAAGAAGAAAAGGGATATAGATTGTAAAAGGAAAATAAAGTATATTGTAAAACGTGGGAAATAAAGCAATGACGGGGACGGCCGACATGCTGGGGATAAAAGGTAAAGCCAAGACGGGGACGGCCGACTAGCAGGGGAAAAAAAGATATTACGATGGGGACGGCCATCAAGATAAAGTTGTAAAATTTTCTGGGGATTAATGAAACATGACGGGGACGACCATCGAGTTCATAAAGCAAAGTAACCCACAATGGGGACGGCCATCGGGCTAAAAAGAAAAGGGACCACGACGGGGACGGCCATCGGGTTAAAGAATAAATGAAATAAACAGATGATGGGGGACGGCCATCAAAGGCGAAGGACGATCACCTAGCAGGGGACGGCTGCTCTATTGGGGGTAAGATGATGGACGGTCATCTAAGGTGGCGGACGACCACCAGGCAGGGTACGGCTGCCGAAAGTATCAACGATGGGGACGGCCATCGGATGAGCATGATGGAGGACGACCATCAAGAGGTGGAGGACGACCACCTAGCAGGGGACGGCTGCTCTCAGGGTTTCTCATGACACAGGACGAATGCCAGATAACCAAAATCAACAATGGGGACGGCCATTGGATAAAATGATGAAGGACGATCATCAAGAGGTGGAGGACGACCACCTAGCAGGGGACGGCTGCTAAAAATATCAACGATGGGGACTGCCATCGGATGAGCATGATGGAGGACGACCATCAAGAGGTAGAGGACGACCACCTAGCAGGGGACGGCTGCTCTCAGGTTTTATCATAACACAGGACGAGTGTTAGATAAAAGAAATTTGCTCGTTGGCGATCTACTGGGGAGTAGTAAACACGGACGAGTGTTTATATCCCAGAAACGAAAGGTATAAGTGTTTGGTATTTGTGTATAGATTAAAGATGCGGACGAGCATCCTTAAGACTATGATACGGACGAGTATCAGGTAGAAACAAATACTGACGCGTGTTCAAAGATGATGATACGGACGAGTATCAACTGGTTAACAGAGAACACGGACGAGTGTTGAATCTGAGAGGATTCTTCTGGGGAATAGTAGGCACAGACGAGTGTCTATATTCAAGAAGACAAAAGTATTTGACACAGTGTATGGATTAAAGATGCGGTCGAGCATCCTTAGGACTATGATACAGACGAGTATCATGTAGAAACAAACACTTGACGCATATTCTGAGATGATGGTACGGACGAGTACCAACTGGTTAACAAAGAACATGAACCAACGTCGAATATGTGGGGATATAATGGAATATACAAGATACGGACGGGCATGAGCATGAGTATTGTATAGATGAGTGTTTATCTGCTGGGGAGAGTGACACGGACGAGTGTCAAGAGAGAAAAGTATAATATGAACAAATATCTGATATACAAAGTATAGGTGACTGCGCTGGGGATACGACACGGACGGGTGCCAAGAAAGTGTATATAGGTGTATGTGAGTGCAAAAAGGATGTCTTTGGCTTTCTGCTGGGAGATATGACATGGACGGGTGTCAGGACGTATCTGTAGTGCGGGTGATCTTGTTTGTAAAGAGCGTTCAGGCGACTTTACTGGGGGATAATGATGCGGGTGGGTGTCAAAATGAGTATATACTGGTGTTTGTGATTTGTGAGGCAGCTGCTTTTGCTGGGGACTCTGGTGGGATTTTTCCTGTACATTGATGAGCTGTCATTATTCACAAGTGTTGATTCAAAACATGGCTTATGATTATGCTTTGTGTTGGATTTTTGCCGTAATGCCCCGTGTTAGACGGAATGCTACGCTTTGTGGGTGAATATGATGCGAATGCTATGATTATGCAAGGATACCAAACCGGGATCCGGGTCCCGTTGCCGCGAAGATCTTCGATCGATCTGTTTGAAGTGGACATCCCAGCTGGGGATGAGATCATTAGTAGATTTGATGATATGATATCTGCTTGGGGATTCGGGCCATTGATAGACCTATCCTTTATAAATGAGAGACCCAACTGGGGTTTGTAGAAGCTTTTTTCACTCTGTTGTGATCTTCTATGCGCTGCTTTTCTGGATAGAGGCTGGAGCTCTGTGGGGAGATGATTCTCTGACTTTTGTGCTCGGCTGAGGACGAGATGGCAACTCGGCTGGGGAGGAAGAGAGATCATTGAGAGACCTCCCTAGGGATTCTGTTGAAGAGGATCCTTGACTCAGTCGGGGATATAGGTGCCTTCTGTGATGCCCGGCAACTCTGATGGGGATAAGCAACAAGTGGCAACCCAGCTGGGGGAAGTCATGGGAGACAACTCAGCTGGAGAGAGAGCACTTCGGGTGCTAAAATTGAGTGTTGATTTGCCAGCTTGCTGGGATGAAGCTTACATGCCCCAAGTTGCATTTTGGATACCTGCAATCCTGAAAACGATAGAGAAACGCACAAGGTAATCCCGAGGTATCCCTTACTGGATTCCGTCATAGGAGTTAGGATACTTCTGAGAGTAAGCATATTTCCTGCAAGCATGTTTTTTAATTGAAAATAAGCATCTGTATTCTTATGCAATCAGTTTCTTTTAGACACCAGACATTTTCTTGCAAATAAAATGTACAAAACGAGACATGACTGAAAATCTGATTTTATTAATTCATATGCCCTGAATCGGCGAGATACAGTCAAAGGAACAAATTCCCCTAAATGAGGAGATCGTTACAAATTGAGAAACAAAATGCTGGCAATATTGATGACGCTTTAAGGAGCTTCCTCTTCACTATGACTCGCATGACTTTTGACGTTCTTCTCATCTCGCTTTTTGAAGAATGTTGATTCTGATTGAAGCTTGATCCTTTCGAAGCTTACCAAGTTGTAAACGATACAGATGAATTCAGAATGCAGTTGTTCGCTTATCCCCTTATTTGCATGGATCGCCCTTTCGGGTTTTCAATCCATCGGGATACCCATTTTTGCCTGAGCTGTCCAATGCGGCTTTTCAACTCAGCGGGTGTACACTTTTTGTTTATTTTCCCTTACTTTTGCCCGAGTCTTTTATTCTATTTTTGACTCGCCGGGATGCCCTATTTTTGCCTGGACTTACATTCTGCTTTTATGTCCAGCGGGTCATTTTATGCGAAGTATTTTTTAACTGCATCTGAATTCACAGGGGACGAGAAATCTTCACCATCCATGGTGCTGAGCATCAGTGCCCCACCAGAGAAAACTTTCTTTACCACAAATGGTCCTTCATAGTTTGGAGTCCATTTGCCCCTGTGGTCTGTATGAGGAGGGAGGATTCTTTTCAGCACAAGATCTCCCACTTGGTACTCTCGGTGCCTGACTTTCTGATCGAAGGCTTTCTTCATTCTCTTCTGATACAACTGCCCATGACAGATTGCAGCCAACCTCTTCTCTTCGATCAAACTCAGTTGTTCGAATCGGGCCCTAACCCATTCTGCTTCACTCAGTTTAACATCCATTAGTACCCGTAGAGAGGGTAATTCAACTTCAACTGGTAGGACTGCTTCCATACCATACACAAGTTGATACGGTGTTGCCCCAGTGGATGTCCTGATTGACGTGCGGTACCCGTGCAAGGCGAACGGTAGCATTTCATGCCAGTCTTTGTAAGTGACTACCATCTTCTGCACAATCTTCTTGATATTCTTATTTGCTGCCTCAACAGCGCCATTCATCTTTGGCCTGTAAGGAGAAGAATTGTGATGTTGAATCTTGAAGTCCCGGCACAGCTCTGCCATCATCTTGTTGTTTAAATTGGAACCCTTATCAGTAATGATTCGCTCGGGCACTCCATACCGACAAATGATATCTCTCTTCAGAAATCTGGCTACCACTTGCCTTGTAACATTTGCATATGAGGCTGCTTCAACCCATTTGGTGAAATAGTCGATGGCGACCAAGATGAATCTGTGGCCGTTTGAAGCAGTTGGCTCAATCTTGCCAATCATGTCGATTCCCCACATGGCAAAGGGCCAGGGTGAAGACATCACGTTCAAAGGGTTGGGAGGCACATGCACCTTATCTGCGTAGATCTGGCATTTGTGGCATCTTCTGGCATAGGCACAACAGTCGGCATCCATTGTGATCCAGTAATAACCTGATCTTAACAGTTTCTTAGCCATGGCATGCCCTCCGGCATGGGTACCAAAGGATCCTTCGTGCACTTCATGCATTAACAACTCCGCTTCTGTCTTGTCGACGCATCTGAGGAGTACCATATCAAAGTTTCTCTTGTACAAGGAACCATCAGTGTTCAGAAAGAAACTACCAGCGAGCCTTCTTAAAGTCTTCTTATCATTGGAAGATGCCCCAGGTGGGTATGTTTGATCCTCCAAGAAGCACTTAATGTCATGGAACCAAGGCTTATCATCTTTGACAATGTCTGCTGCGAATACGTATGCTGGTCTGTCAAGTCTGGACACTGAAATTTGAGGTACAAAGTTAGCAGTTTGGACTTTGATCATGGATGAAATGGTAGCAAGAGCATCTGCGAACTGATTCTCGTCCCGAGGGATATACTCAAGCTTGACCGTTGTAAAGAAAGTCAGTAGCCTCCTTGTATAATCCCTGTAAGGTATCAGATGATCCTGGTGGGTGTACCATTTGCCGTTGGTTTGATTGACTACCAAAGCTGAATCTCCGAATACAGTCAATGTTTTGATCCTGAGGTCAATGGCTTCCTCAAGACCCATAATGCAAGCTTCGTATTCAGCTTCGTTGTTAGTGCAGTTGAAAGTGAGTTTTGCCGAGAAGGGCATGTGAACTCCTTTGGGTGTAATGAGTACTGCACCAACACCACGACCATTCATATTAACAGCCCCATCAAACATCATAGTCCATTCTTCTTCCGAGTCGGGCCCTTCAGTGTGAACAGGCTCTTCATGATCTTTTGCTTTTATAAACATGATGTCTTCATCAGGGAAGTCAAATCTCATAGGCTGGTAGTCATCAATGGGTTGCTCAACAAGATATTCAGACAATACACTGCCTTTGATGGCTTTCTGAGACGTGTATTGGATGTCATATTCCGTGAGAATCATTTGCCATCTTGCAACCCGTCCGGTAAGAGCTGGCTTCTCAAATATGTACTTAACTGGGTCCATCTTTGAGATCAACAAAGTAGTGTGGGTCAACATATACTGCCTCAGTCGGCGAGCAGCCCACGCTAAAGCACAGCAAGTTTTCTCGAGCAGTGAATAATGTTGTTCACAGTCGGTAAACTTTTTGCTCAGGTAGTATATTGCATACTCTTTTCGACCAGACTCGTCATGCTGGCCCAGCACACACCCCATTGACTCTTCTAATACTGTCAAGTACATTATTAGAGGTCTTCCTTCAACTGGAGGCATAAGTATTGGAGGTTCTTGCAAATACTCTTTGATCTTGTCAAAAGCCCTTTGGCAATCTTCGTTCCACCCGACCGTCTGTTCTTTTCTTAACAGCTTGAACAAAGGTTCACAGGTTGCAGTAAGGTGAGATATGAACCTTGAAATGTAGTTTAGTCTACCTAAGAACCCTCGAACCTCTTTTTCAGATTTTGGTGCAGGCATCTCTTGGATGGCTTTGACTTTATCAGGGTCAACTTCAATCCCTTTCTCACTTACAATAAATCCCAACAGCTTACCGGATCGCACCCCGAATGTGCATTTGTTGGGGTTCAACTTCAGTTGGTATTTCCTCAGACGCTTGAATAACTTCAACAGATTCACCAGGTGATCTTCCTCTGTAAGGGACTTGGCAATCATGTCATCCACATAACATTCTATCTCTTTATGGATCATATCGTGGAATAAAGTCACCATAGCCCGTTGATATGTGGCACCAGCATTCTTCAGTCCGAATGGCATCACCTTGTAACAGAACGTGCCCCAGGGTGTGATGAAGGTTGTCTTCTCCATGTCTTCAGGTGACATCTTAATCTGGTTGTATCCTGAAAATCCATCCATGAAGGAGAATACCGAAAACTGAGCCGTATTATCCACCAATACGTCAATGTGAGGTAGAGGGAAATCATCTTTCGGGCTGGCTCTGTTCAGATCCCGGTAGTCAACACACATTCTTACCTTGCCGTCCTTTTTAGGCACAGGTACTATATTAGCAACCCACGGTGGATAGCTAGTCACAACAAGGAACCCGGCGTCCCATTGCTTTTGTACCTCCTCCTTGATTTTCATTGCCATGTCTGGGCGAGTACGGCGCAGTTTCTATTTAACTGGTGGACATTCTTCTCTCAAAGGCAGCTTGTGCACAACAATGTCGGTGTCCAACCCTGGCATATCTTGATAGGACCAAGCGAACACGTCCACATATTCTTGAAGCAGGTCAATCAGTCATCTCTTCACTGAGTCTTGTAGGCAGGCCCCGATTTTAACTTCTTTCACGTTTTCATCTGTACCAAGATTGATCACTTCAACCTCCTCCTGGTGAGGAGTAATAACCTTTTCCTCCTGCCTTAACAACCTGGCTAGCTCTTCAGGAAGCTCATATTCTTCTTCAACCCCTTCATCAGCTTGATTGATTGGATTGTCAAAGTCATACGAAGTCATAGCCGTGCTGTTGTCGGTGCTGTCTGGAAGGCACTTTCTGCAAGGGTTCAGTTTGTTCATTTTAGTGATTTGATTTTAATCTTGTTTTAGAAAAGTGAAATAAAGTTGTCATTTTGAAAACACTTCCATTTATTTTTTGTACAAAAAGAAAAATGGAAAAACAGTGAGCGGAAAAAGAAAAAAACTCATTTGCAAAAAGATGTCTGATATTTCATTGATTAATCTTGTTGCACAAAAAGTACAGATGGCCCGATTACAAAATGAGTCTTGTCATCTTGGGCAAGATGCAAGACTTTGTTGCATGCTATAAAAATACAGGAAATAATAATTACTCTGCATGAGTAACTCTTATAATTTCCTGGGAAGACCAGTTTGAGATACTGCTCCCCGAGATCTTTGGACGAATCCAGCTTTCCAGGTCGCGTTCTTCTTCCAGCTCGTCTTCCAGACAGTTGATAGCATCAGGGGTGAGCATCCCCCCACTCACAAAGTTGGGCCCTTTTGCAGCCTCTGCTTGATCTTGTTGAGTTGGTCTGTAACCCAACCCAAATCTATCCTCTTTCTTCTCCACCGATAACAATTTGCCCCAGCCTTGGGCGTTTCCTCCTTCAACAACCTTCCGGGCTTGTTGGTATGATGATATTGAAGTACCAGGCACAGCAGATGTTTCATTCACATTCAAAGCCTCGAAACCCTGGCTCATTGTTTCATGGATCTCCCCATCCATCTCAATGTATTTATAGGTAGCCAGGTGGCTGACAAAAATATCCTCCTCTCCACAGATTGTAACGATTTGACCCTCCCACTCATATTTTAACTTCTGGTGAAGGGTAGAGGTCACGGCGCCAGCGGCGTGAATCCATGGCCTACCCAATAGACAATTGTAGGCAGGCTGTATATCCATCACGTAGAAGGTAGTTTTGAAGGTCTGCGGGCCAATCGTTATGGGCAACTCGATCTCTCCCAGAACCGATCTCTTTGAACCATCAAAGGCTCTTACCACCAGGTTGCTGGGTCTTAACGCCAATCCATCATATTCTAGCTTCACCAGGGCCTTCTTAGGTAAGACATTGAGGGATGACCCCGTGTCTACCAGCACATGGGAAAGGACAGCACCTTTACATTCCATGGTTATGTGCAAGGCTTTGTTATGGTTGCGGCCTTCCGTTGTCAAATCAGTATTGGTGAACCCTAGTCCGTGACTAGCATTAACATTTCCCACTACAGCTTCTAGCTGATTGACAGTGATCTCTTCAGGCACGTAAGCTGCGTGCAAGACTTTGAGCAGTGCGTTCCGATGGGCTTCGGAGCACATAAGCAATGATAGGATTGAGATCTTGGAAGGCGTTTGATGAAGCTGATCCACTATTTTATAATCACTCTTCTTGATGATTCGCATGAACTCATCAACCTCTTGATCGAAGGGTGTTCTCAAGGCTTCTTTAACAGTCTGTTCTTCCTGCACCAAGCTTTTCCCTTTTGCCTTGGCAGCAGCCTCTGCTTCGGCAGCGGGTCTCTGAATTTGTGGAGCGAAAAGACGTCCGCTTCGAGTGAAGCCTCCGCCTCCTCCCACATTGTCAATTTGTGGTGCAGGGGTTGATGATTCAAAAGTGATTCTTTTTCCTTCACAGTACAGGTCGGAGCCGTAATGCCAGGGGATAGCATTACTGCTTTCATAAGGTACTGGTCCAGGCACCGTGATAGTGACTGGACTGATTGCAGCTGCGGAAGGGACTGTGATAGTCTGTGGATCGTAATAAATTGTGACTGGTGCTCTGATGGGAGCAGCACCTTCTGAATTGTAGGCAGAGTTGCTTTCAGGATCATAAAATATTGTGACAGTTGAGACATCTTCATGATTTGTTGCTGATGTTGTAGGAGACATTGGTGGAAGGATGGATGTTGTTGTTGTAGGAGTTTCAAAATGGAGTGGTGCTGGAGTTGTAGAAGGAACATTTGTTGATGCCTGGTCAGTTGAAATGACAGATGAAGCACTTGTTGATGAAGCCTGTAAACACCCCAAATTTGCCCTCACCATGGCTTGTGATCATTTCATATGCATAAACACAATCATAGCATCCCATATCACATTTTTAAGTCTTTGCATTGGTTCTAAGTCATCTGCATCTAGGGTTTGTGATCTGAGCAATCCAAGAGCTTCTTGAGCCACTCCAAAGGTCATCAATCACTTCAAAGGGGTCTATGTGTGTTCAAGCATCATATTACATCTTCTCAAAGTCAAGAATGCCAAAGCATCATGGAAGAAGGTTGAAGTTCACAAAAGTACAAGAACATGACCTAATTCATTTTGGATCAAAAGTTATGGTGTGTCAAAGTTGGCAAAAATCACTAAATTTCAAGTTATGCCTCAAATGAGAAACTTGCAAGAACTTTGTACCAAGGCATTTGTAACCTCTAATTCATGTCTAACCATCACATAAACATCACATGTGACCAAAAATTCAGAATGGACTAAGTATTTCTCACTTCCCATGGTTTGTGTGGCAAGAAAGTTACATGTGAACCAAAGGTGATCAACTTGCAAAACCATCATCACACTTTCACCAACTTGTTGCCTTGGCTGCTGAACCACCCGAGCCTCACTCACACACCATGCTGCGCCAGCCCACACTCTTGTACCAAGCTAGAACTTAGCCCATGCCTCTCTTACAAAAAGGTTGACAATTTGCAAAAGTGAACTTACCTATCACAGCAGGCCAGGTCACATCATCTGACCAATGAGATTATTTTATGCAAGCCAAATGCTAGCCATTTGACATAAGGAGCCATCCTGAAACAAGCCCTAAGACAACATTCACAAAAACACTCCAATCTGCATTTTCCTTCGAATCATCTTCCACAAGCCTCAAACACTCAAACAAACTCCACTAATCATCTCACCATGCTTCATTAAGCCCAAGCCAACACTCAAAACAGCCAGAAGCACACTAGAATATAGCCTTCACAAAAACTGTCACAAAGCTTCCCTTCTTCGAATCACCTTCCACAGCCACCAAACATCCAAACTCTTTTCACCAACAAATCAAACACATCAAAAGGAACCAGAATCAGCCATTAACAGAGCTTGAAACCACTCACACACAGAACTCATTTTCTGCTATATCAGATTGGAATCTCTCAAAATAGCTTGCTTAAGCTCATTCCAAGCCTACCATTAGCACCAGGGGAATCAGTGGAGCAAGCTTGCACCAAAGAATAGCTCTGAAAGCCCAGAAACAGGAGTCTCCATCTCAGGTATGGCCATGAAACTTTTCTCTCAGAGCTTGATTTTTAAGTTATAAATTGATTGTGTATGTCTTGCTGATCATGGGGATGGTTTTAGAATTAGAAATGAGTGAGAAATGAGGATTTACCAGGGCTCTGAAACTTTGCCCGTGAATCTTCATGGCTTCGATTCTCTTAGTTTAAGCATGAGAAATTTAGTTTGAGAGGTGTTTTGAGTGAGGTTTGAGTAGAGGAACATTTCCCTGGCTTTGATTTGAAGAATGGTGGCCTGAATCGTATTCTAGGGTTTTGTTGTTGCCGGAGAAGATGACCGGAGCTTCCCTCCGGTCACCTGAATGTCATTTGCCCTAATCTCAGGTCATTAAGTCCATTTGAATCTTGAGCGTAGGATCCTTTGACTTTCCTTGACTTCGCGCGTGGATGAGTGGTTCAGATGGGTCCTCTGTGCCCTAATCACCATTAACTCATTTAATTATTTCATAAAACTTAATTAAAGTCAGAAGCAATCTGGACCCTTCATAAACGCGCGCGGTCAATGGTTTCCACCCCAGTTCGAATCTCCACCATCAGATTGAAATACTTTCCATTTTATTTTGTTTTTATTTCATTTTTTCTTATTTAACTTGTGTAATTTATTTAAAATAGTAAAAATTGTTTAAAAATTATGAAACTTTTTGTCAAGAGTTTCATTAATTTTTAAAACACAAAAATATTTTTATTTTCATTTTTAGCATTAAAAAAGTATTTTTAAATATTTAAAAGTTTATTTTTAATTGATTAATGAAAATTAATTTATTAAAAATACTTTTAGGTATTTAAAAATCACCAAAAAATTCATGAAATGTTCTAAGACATTTAGAAACATTGTCCAACCTTCAAACCAAATTTATTTTTTGATCTTGATGCATTTTGAGAATTTTCCATTGAATTAAAATCATTTTTATGCATTAATTTGATCCAAAGTTCCAAAAATCATTTCTGCCTATCCATGAGGAGTTGGACATTGATTCTTTTTGCATTGCATTGTGTTTAGCATGTAGTTTGTGAGATTTAATGGCCTTGATTTGATCTTTCATTTTCCATTTGTTTGGTAATTTTCTTGTTTAGGAACCCTAAAACCCTAGAAATCTTAAGAAAACCATAACTTGAAATTGGTTAAGGGTTGAAACCTCTCCTTTGGACATTGGGTTAGTATAGGATTAGGGGTCCTTTGAGTGGCATTTTCAATTTTTTTATCTTAGGGTTTGCTTCTGATTTTGATTTTTGTTTGATGTATTGTTCATAAACCCTAATTTGGGCTTCCATATGCATCCATCTTGCATTCTCTTGCATAACATGACTTGCCATGACATTTCAAGCATCCATTTGATTCATTTGACATCATAAGACATATTGAAAGCATGTTTGATCATTGCATCATGTATTTGCCATGTTGCATGCCATGTGCACTTCATAACTTTTCATGTATGTTCATGGTTCCTAACTTGCTTCATTTGCATTCATGAACTTGTATGATCATCCCCATGTGTTGCTCCTGGTTTGTAGCATCTCATAGCATCATTAACATCATGTATGTGTTGCTGGTTTGGTTTTTCATCATATCATTTCATCTCATTTCACATTGCATTGCATTTCTTTTCTAACCTTTCAGGTGGTAAGTGATTTTGAGAAGTGAATTTGCCTTCACTTCTCATACTTTCTTCTCATCTCTCTCTTGCATCCTTGCTGCATTTTGATATGTGTTTGAGTTTGAGCTTGCTCATTCTTCTTCTTCCCACTTTCTTTATTCAAGTGACTTGACTTCTTGAATGAAGCAAGTCACTTTGCTTCTCTTGATCCTTTCATCTGCTTCCTGGTGGTTCCATTGAAGATTTCTCTTGCAAACCTCACAAACCTTAGGAACAACCAAGCATGACAATGATTAGGGTTTTGATTAGTCTCCCCTTTTAGTTTTACCTTTGTGCCTCTCTTGAGTCTTCTCTTCTCACCTCATAATCAGGGACTAAACCCTAAAGGTTTTAAGGCTTTGTGATTAAGCTTATGCCTGCATCCTTCTATTAGGATGGAGTGTATAACTTTAATCCTAAGTGTTGAACCCTTAATGTGTTTAAATCTCTTAATCAATTCACTTAATAATCATCAAGACATTACACTTGTAACTTGGGCCTTGCATTAGGGTTCTAATTCTTCCTTAATTGGTTAAGAAGGACTAACCCTAGTGTTAATGGACAAGTCCCCCTCAAGTTGTCTTACAAACCATAAAACTCTCTTCATCATCATATCACTAATTAAAATCCATCTAATAAAGGCTTTGTTTTGTCATGAGTTTAATCCCTAATCATGGATTAAGTTGAGGAGCCTTCCTCAGCTTAAACACCCTCATCTATTATCCTTCTCTTAGGATGGTGTAATGAGTCTGTTTAATCCCTGATTATGGCTTAACCTCATTACTCAACACTAAACAAAAACCACAAAAACACCTAAATAATCACAAGTAGGTTAATGATCTTAATCCTACACCATGGTGTTTAAGTGTGAGAATCTGACTTCACACTTAAGGTATTCTCATTACCCCTAATCAGAGGGAGGATGTGATGAGTTTACTAAATCCATTGGTTTAGACTTAAGCTCATTAATCTATGACAAACTTCAAAAAGAAATAAAAGACTGAAAACTCAAAAACAAACAATAATCGTCTCCTTCGGGATTCTTTTCTCATCTCATTCACTCACAAACGAGAACTTGCTTCTTCCGTCTAATGCAAGACAGTTTGCATCTGTGCCAGACAGATCATACACTTGAGCATAGGCAAGTAAGCAGTTTACAAGTCAATTCATCTTTCAGTCTCTTTGGGTCGAACTACGGTGTTCTGACTTCCTCATTGCACGAGAGGATACGTAGGCATAACTTAATAGTTATCGAACAAAAGTCTCTTTTATTCCCCCTCTTTCCAGCTTCATTCTTTTGGCCTCATTATCATGAGCAGTTCATTCTCATTCTTACACTGACACTGCATATATACACTTCACACTTCTTTTACACTGACACCTGTACATTTTCTTCCAGCTCTTTTATACACAGATTGCACTGACACTTCCCCTTTAAAACACAAATCTTTTAAGTGTGGATCCCGTCGAGTACGACGGACAATCTGGGTGCTAATACCTTCCCAGGTTGTAACCAACCCCCTTTCTCAGTCTCTCTGGTTCGCAAACCGTCTTATCCATCTTTTTCTAGGTCTATGCAGCATTGCCTTTCCTCCGGGATAAAAATGCCTAGCTGGAGACTATATTCATCTCCAGTGAGTTCACGGCTGTGTGTTCTCATTGTCCCTCTCGCCGACCGTTCGTGTCTGTACCTTTATTTGGGTTAATCCCACCTATCGGGAGCGACAGCTTGGCGACTCTGCTGGGGAAAAAGCACCTCAGGGCTTCTGGTTCTTTTTGTGGGTTCCTCCTAGCGCTTGTTTGATTTGTGTTTATTGGGGTGTTATGTGCTATCTGTGCTTGTATATTTATTTGTGTTTGTTGCTTTATGTACAGTTGCTTTATTGCTTTCTTTATAGCTTTTGTATATATCATACTGTCATACTGTCTGGCTGGATCTGGTTTTGTTTTGGTGGGTGGGGTTCTACTGAGAGTTAAGGTCCTATACCTGGGACCTGAGTGACACCTAGGTTAGAGTGGTTCATGTTCTTCCCATTCCATTTCGGTCTGGTGCGGGAATATGAAACACAGTTCAGATATGGGTTTCTTCTTGAGAACTCTGTGTTGCAGATTTCCTGCAATGCTAGGGCTATCTGGGAAGCCTGCTAAGTCTGGATGACCATTAGTATTGACCTTCAGAAACTGAGGAGAATTAGAGGAGGATTTTTTATGGTTATTGTAAACACTGTACCTCCGGGTTAGAAGTGTTTACACTTCTCATAACTGATCCAAGTCTGAGGATCCTTGTTTTAGAACACCACCTGCGAGGGGGTTGGGCTGTTTACAGGTTTGCAGGAACCCTTGACCTCAACATACCCTCATTACCAGTACAATTGTTTGATCCGGTCACTATGATCCTGAAGTTATTGACCTCTGGTTTTCAAGTTACTATTTCGGGTTACTATACAGAGATCTTGTGGTTACAGACACTTGATTCTTGGCAGTATTCCAGATTCCAGGCAGTTTCTAGCTGTGATCCCATGTCTTTGCATCTTTTGCATTATCATATTGCATTTTGCATTTGCATCTGCATTGCATTTTCCTCCTCCAGAGAGCTCATCCTTCCTCTTTTGTCAATGACCAGCCAGCTGATTTCCCGGTACTCAGTTTGAACAAGTGTTAACTGTTAGAAGACGACAGTGTTTGAAAGAAGATTGAGCAGTGTCAAGAGGTAAAGGGTCAGATTGGAAGCCGTCAGTAGCTATGTCAGAGAACAACCGTCAGAATGTTGAGTTTCCACCTGGTTTCACTTCAATGACCAATCCTCTGTATGGTCTTTCTCCTGATGAAGATCTTCCACAAGTGAGCAATCTTGCTCAAGCTCAACCTGCACAGGCCCCGATCGTGAATCAGGATGTACCTGAACCATCTGCTGTCCGAGGTGGACCTTCATCTTCTTCTGATTCTACATATTATCAGGGTTTTGCCTTCCCTATGCCAGATTTACAAGGGGCAATCCCTCTTGTGAAAACCAAGGATCCACAAGTTATTGATCCTGCTGAAAGATTTCGTGTGTTGGACGAGCGACTCAAAGCCTTAGCGGATCCTGATGCCTTCGGTTTTGATGCTCTAACCATGTGTTTGGTGCCTGGTCTTGTCATTCCTCCAGATTTCAAAACTCCGAAGTTCGAAAAGTACACTGGTGTCAGTTGCCCGAAGCGTCATTTGGTGATGTTCTGTAGAAAAATGACTTCTTATGCCTCCAATGATAAGTTGATGATTCACTATTTTCAGGACAGTTTAAGTGGGGCATCTTTAAGTTGGTACATGGATTTGGAAAGCAGTCATATCCGATCTTGGAATGATTTATCCAGAGCTTTCGTAAAGCAATACCAGTACAATATGGACGTGGCGCCCAATCGCACGCACTTGCAGAGCCTATCCCAGAGGAGTGGTGAATCTTTCAGAGAATATGCACAGCGGTGGAGAGAATTGGCAGCCCAAGTGCAACCACCACTTTCAGACAGAGAATTAATTGACCTGTTCGTGGGCACCTTGCAGGGTCCATACTTGGAAAGAATGAGTAGCATTGGGATGACAAGCTTCTCTGATTTGATGATAGTTGGAGTACGCGTTGAGAGCCTGCTCAAAAGTGGAAAGATCCAGGACTTTTCGAATATCCCAGCTAGTGAAGGTGAGTCTGTTGTTAGCTCCCAAGAGGAAGAATGGAATGACGTCAGTGCAGTCATGGCAAATATCGAATATTCTAGAACAACATCTTCTCAGAGATCATCTGTTCCTGAATCTGATTACTCTTACGGGCATTCAGCAATGCTCAGAACACCGTGTCAAAAACCCTGGGCTCCTCCTCGTCCAAATCTGCAATCTCATGGTCGAAGACCTCAGAATCAACTTCAGAGCCAGCCTAGGCCTCGTAACAATATGGAAAGAAGGATTGCTCCTCTTCATCCGGTCCCCATGGCATACAGTGAACTCTTGCCATATCTAATTCAAAGCTCTTTGGTGGTTCCTAAGCCTCTCAAGCCGTTGTCAGAGCCGTACCCTCCAGGGTATAATCCTCATGAGCAGTGCGGGTATCATGGTGGATCAATGGGGCATTCAACTGAAGATTGCAAAGCTTTTCAAGCCAAAGTACAGCAGTTGATCGACAAGGGTTACATCTCCTTTCCAGAAGGAAGCTTGGTTGTGCACGTCAACCTTTCACCTGATTGAGTTCAAAGACTTCAGAAGAAGCGTATCTTGATTTCAGTGGCTCAGACAACAGTATGTCATCAGAATTGGTGATCGCTGTATCCTTTTATCATTTGCATTGTAGTTTCTTTCCTGTTAGCAGCTACTTGTCTTTTAAGCAATGTTATTTTTGAATGGTAATGTTAATGTAGTGACCTTGCATTTTTGAATCAATTATGTCGCATTCGCTCATTTTTTTCTTTCCTTGCATCAAAAACGAAAAATAAAAAAAATTGCATCCATTTACCTCCCATCTATGTCACTGTTGTTTAGCAGGTTTGAGGGAGGATGATGACAACTGAATACTCATAATTGTTGAAGGTATGCTTTCAGAGTAGAACCTGCTGACGATGTACAGGCATTGCTTCAATTCCCAAACACCGGAGATATAAGGGAGATAGACCCTCGTCAACCCCTTTGAGCCTTGAAGTAGGAGTTTCTTTTCTAAACAAAAAAAAAACCTCACATTCAACCCGGGGCAGGGTAGTTATCAGTTAATTTGATCGAGCATTCAAATTTCCAAAGGAGGGTGCATCCGAGGATCCATTACCTTTATTCATTACACCTCAAGAGGTCAAGGGACGTGAAACCATAATGGTTATCCCTCACCAACAAAGGAATGAGGCAGTCAACCCTTTCAGCAAGTCATGACAAGCCAGTGTCACACGATTTGTTCAACAAAAATCAAAGAAAAAAAGAAGGAAATAAAGCCCGCTAAGTCGAAAAAATGTGTGAAAATATATGACTTAGGCAAAAGTTAGGGCATCCCGCTGGACTTCGAAATCGAAAAATTCAAAAAAAGAGAACCAGTCCAGGCAAAAGTTAGGGAGTAAAAAAAATGAAAGAGAATCTTCCATTAGAACAAAGTCGTGTGACTACAGACACAAAGTCAGAATGGGTGACTGTTACTCCAAGAAACCTCATTGGTGCTTAAACCGTCAACGTCATTGGTTCCTCAACCATTACAAAACCCTTTTGAGAGGCGAGCGCTTAGGGAAAATTAGCTGAACATAGGACTGGAGAACATCAAGGAGAATGGATGGGCACAAATAAACTTTGAGCCATAAATCTTTCTTTCTAAAGCCGTGAACCAGACCACGTTATAACCCTTGAAAGTCCTAATTGAATCAGGTTCAATTCTGAAAGCATGCTACGACAAGGTTGCGTAAACTGACTCCTAACGATTTGCTAACTCAACACTACGTTTGGACTAATCGTCCATTCGTCACACACGGTCACAAAATTCAAATAAATAAATTTCCAAACTTGCATGTGTACTGCATTAAAATTACCATTTATAAATGAACAGTTTTAATTGCAAGTCAGCCTGTGTCATCAGGAAAGTTCATACAAAGAGAAATCATGAGAAAACTTGATTATTCAACAATGATGACCAGAATCAAGCGCATCGTGCAGGCCTATGAATCAGGGGCATGTTATCCAGTGGTTTCGTTGACCAAGGAATCTGTCAGGGTAAAGAGAGTTCCCAAGCATCAGTTGATCGAGGAACGTCATTCAAAGTCAGTTGATCAGAGCTGAATCTGCCAAACAGGGGCAGGCCACCCGAAATTTCTGTTGTCCAAGGATGAAGTCTTCCAATGCTCAGCCAGAATGAGTCAAGTCGCTTACACGCTCATACCGAGGCAGGATACTTCCAGAGATCGCTAAGTGCAACTCTCCTCGAGAGGACATCCAGGTCCGCCGTTCCAGGGATTGTATAATCAGTGATAGTCTGTTCAGAGACTCGCCCAACAGGGGCAAACTTTAGCTACACAGAGCAATTTGTATCAGTGATCTTCGAGTTCATGACGAGTGTCGGGAAATCATGCTACCCACCGTCGCCTTTGTCACCCTTCTCAACCAGAAGCCTTGTCACTAAGACCTTTCTTCCCATCCTTGGGAGTTTTTCTAGCTTTTCATAAGCATTGCATAAATCATTTGCATACGTTACTCATGTCGCTCGAGCATATAAAGCATACGCATCATATTTGCATCGGGCATTCCCCGTAACATCAATCTCAGTTCATAGGGCCTCGTAACCCAACCTCTCGACCTTTCAAGGAGCCAGTTCTCGTCTGGAAAACCGTTCTAAGTCCAGTTCTCGTCTGGCAAAACTTTTCAAAGTCTAGTCCTTGTCTGGCAGACAAACCCAAAGTCCAGTTCTCGTCTGGCGAACCAATTTCAAATACCAGTTCTCGTCTGGTGGGAGGATCTTTTACCAGTTCTCGTCTGGTCACCTTTTCATTCAGCCCATTGAACGCCAGTTCTCGTCTGGTAGTCATTCTTTTTTCAGAGTCAATTCTCGTTTGACAATGAACCCAAGGAGTCAGTTCTCGTCTGACGACTTATTCTTTGCCCATCAGTTCTCGTCTGTTGGCCTAATTTCAATAAACCAGTTCTCGTCTGGTAATTCACCTTCAAAAGTCCAATTGCTTGGCAACCAAAAAATATATATCTATCAACCTGGCCCTAGCGCCCAACCATCCTTGTTTCATATCTTTGGTTATGAGCATATGTCTGCATTGTACATCATTTGCATTGCATCTTCATACCGCATGGTTTCTGTTTTAGCTCTGATGTGGGGCGAGAATTGTTTCAAGACGTAATCTGGGGCAGTTATCTCAAGACTTGTTGAATTTCTGCAAGAGTTTGAAGACACTGGGGCAATTCTGGATGCCAAGTCTTCTGTAAAATCCTCTGAAGAAGATCTTTTTATGAAGGATGCAGTATGGTATGATGGAGATGTTAAGGGAATTTTAGTTCACTCAGGATGATCAGTAATGCTTTTGTTGAGCTCAGAAGTTTGAAGCACTGTGTTAATTCTCAGGGAATGTCTGGTATTTATTTTACCAGCAGGGCACTGGAAGTTTATTTCTTCCCCGAGCATAAAGATCTTCTTTCAGCCGACAAGATTCCCTCATGAGGAGTTGGTTATTCGCATTCAGTCAAAGCCAATTTTCATTGGCATATCTTCCCAGCACAGTCGTTATACTATACTTGGGGCACATTTTGACTTATTTAATTCTCCAACAAAGTCTCTCCTCAGCAGAGCATTGCCAAATCTTTTTCTCAACCATGAAGGTTGACATCCCCAGCTGAGTTAGAGCAGATGATAACCCCAACAAAACTTCAAGGCTAATTGAATCGTTCTCATCCCCAAGCGGACTTATCTGTCCACAGTGAAGTTTTCCCAACAGGAAGCTGCAGGCCTTGCTTCCCCACAAAGTTAGAATTATCAGAATTCCCTCCTCAGCAGGATTGTGTGATCAAGCATCTTCCCTAGCCAAGTCTAAAGATGATCTTTCCCCATAGAGTCATCGGGATTCTCATTTCCAAGGGATATCCCCAGCAGAGCAAGAAGAAATTCTCCCCAGTGGAGTCAGAGCAGGATGATCAGATCCTCAGCAGATGTTCAAAGCAGTTAAACGAAGTATACCTCACGCAGAGTCGTCTTTCCTCCAGTGAAAACCTCTCCAACAAGCATCAGGTTGCCAACACTTCGTTCCCATCAGAGTTAAAAGCTTTCAACCTGTCAGCAGTATACAGAATGCTTCCCAAATTCCCCAGCGGAGAGCTAAAGCTAAAGCAGTTGCCTCACATTCACAAACATCAATATATACTCCTTGTGGCACCCATCCGTGTCATATCCCCAGCAGAAAGCCAAAGGCATCCTCTTTGCACTCACATATACTTATATATATATATACATTTCCTTGATATCCGTCCATGTCATTTTCCCAGCACAGTAACCTAAACACTTTGTACATCAGATACTCAGTTCATACTATACTTTTCTCCTTTTGACACTCGTCCGTGTCACTCTCCCCAACAGTTAAACACTCATCTATACACCACTCATACTTATTTCACTTATACAGATACTCGTCTGTATCTTGTATACACCATTTATATCCCCACAGATTCGACACTCGTCCGTGTTCTTTGTTAACCAGTTGGTGCTCGTCCGTACCATCATCTCAGAACATGCGTCTAGCGTTTGTTTCTACCTGATACTCGTCCGTATCATAGTCTTAAGGATGCTCGTCCGCATCTTTAATCCATACACCGTGTCAAAAACTTTTGTCCTCTTGAATATAGATACTCGCCTGTGTCTGTCATTCCCCAGAAGAATCCTCTCAGATTCAACACTCGTCCGTGTTCTCTGTTAACCAGTTGATACTCGTCCGTATCATCATCTTTGAACACGCGTCAGTATTTGTTTCTATCCGATACTCGTCCGTATCATAGTCTTAAGGATGCTCGTCCGCATCTTTAATCTATACACAAATACCAAACACTTATACCTTTTGTTTCTTGGATGTAAACACTCGTCCGTGTTTACTATTCCCCGGTAGATCGCCAACAAAGCAAATTTTCTTTTTATCTGACGCTCGTCCTGTGTCACGATAAACCCTGAGAGCAGCCGTACCCTGCTAGGTGGTCGTCCTCCACCTCTTGATGGTCGTCCTCCATCATGCTCATCCGATGGCCGTCCCCATCGTTGATTTTTAGCAGCCGTCCCTTGCTAGGTGGTCGTCCTCCACCTCTTGATGATCGTCCTTCATCATTTTATCCAATGGCCGTCCCCATTGTTGATTTTGGTTATCTGACATTCGTCCTATGTCATGATAAACCCCGAGAGCAGCCGTCCCCTGCTAGGTGGTCCTCCTCCACCTCTTGATGGTCGTCCTCCATCATGCTCATCCGATGGCCGTCCCCATCGTTGATTTCCTATCCGGCATTCGACCTATGTCGCGATATTTTCGGCAGCCGTACCCTGCCAGGTGGTCGTCCTCCACCTTAGATGACCGTCCCTCATCTTATCCCCAACAGAGCAGCCGTCCCCTGCTAGGTGATCGTCCTTCACCTTTGATGGCCGTACCCCATCATCTGTTTATTTCATTTATTCTTTAACCGGATGGCCGTCCCCGTCGTGGTCCCTTTTCTTTTCTAGCCCGATGGCCGTCCCCATCGTTGGTTACTTTGCTTTTTGAACTTGATGGCCGTCCCCGTCATGTTTCATTAATCCCCAGAGAATTTTACAGCTTTATCTTGATGGCCGTCCCCATCATAATTCTTTTATCCCCAGCATGTCGGCCGTCCCCGTCATTGCCTTATTTTCCGCACTTTTCCCAGCATGGCGGCCGTCCCCGTCATTGCTCTTTACCCAGCAGTCGTCCTCTGCTCGACGGTCGTCCTCCGTCGTCCACACTTTACAATATACTTTATTTTCTTTTGCAATCTATATCCCTTTTCTTCTTCATTCTGTGAGTGCAAATTTTGGACTGTCTTTGGTATTCAACCACAAGTTATCTTGTTTGCCTGTTAAGCCGTTGCTTACATCCTGCACAGCTAACTCATGTTTGAATAGGGGCAGCTGTAAACACCCCAAATTTGCCCTCACCATGGCTTGTGATCATTTCATATGCATAAACACAATCATAGCATCCCATATCACATTTTTAAGTCTTTGCATTGGTTCTAAGTCATCTGCATCTAGGGTTTGTGATCTGAGCAATCCAAGAGCTTCTTGAGCCACTCCAAAGGTCATAAATCACTTCAAAGGGGTCTATGTGTGTTCAAGCATCATATTACATCTTCTCAAAGTCAAGAATGCCAAAGAATCACAAGAACTGGGATTTGTGTGGAAGCAGAGCCAGGTTTGACTGCACAAATGACCTAAAATTAGGGTTTTGGTTTCAGAGGCCATAACTTCAAATTTTCTGGTCATTCTTGTTTATATTGGTCTCTATATGGTATAGGGAGTATGCATATCAATTTTCATGAAGAAATTCCATGGGGAAGTCATCTGATCAAGGGTTGACTTTTCAGACAAGTCAGTGCAAAATCAGGGCATCTGAGGCCCCCAATGACCCAACCAAGGGGTGATCTTCATCATTTTGAGTGTATTTGATCTTTATTTGATCATGGAAGAAGGTTGAAGTTCACAAAAGTCAAGAACATGACCTAATTCATTTTGGATCAAAAGTTATGGTGTGTCAAAGTTGGCAAAAATCACTAAATTTCAAGTTATGCCTCAAATGAGAAACTTGCAAGAACTTTGTACCAAGGCATTTGTAACCTCTAATTCATGTCTAACCATCACATAAACATCACATGTGACCAAAAATTCAGAATGGACTAAGTATTTCTCACTTCCCATGGTTTGTGTGGCAAGAAAGTTACATGTGAACCAAAGGTGATCAACTTGCAAAACCATCATCACACTTTCACCAACTTGTTGCCTTGGCTGCTGAACCACCCGAGCCTCACTCACACACCATGCTGCGCCAGCCCACACTCTTGTACCAAGCTAGAACTTAGCCCATGCCTCTCTTACAAAAAGGTTGACAATTTGCAAAAGTGAACTTACCTATCACAGCAGGCCAGGTCACATCATCTGACCAATGAGATTATTTTATGCAAGCCAAATGCTAGCCATTTGACATAAGGAGCCAGCCTGAAACAAGCCCTAAGACAACATTCACAAAAACACTCCAATCTGCATTTTCCTTCGAATCATCTTCCACAAGCCTCAAACACTCAAACAAACTCCACTAATCATCTCACCATGCTTCATTAAGCCCAAGCCAACACTCAAAACAGCCAGAAGCACACTAGAATACAGCCTTCACAAAAACTGTCACAAAGCTTCCCTTCTTCGAATCACCTTCCACAGCCACCAAACATCCAAACTCTTTTCACCAACAAATCAAACACATCAAAAGGAACCAGAATCAGCCATTAACAGAGCTTGAAACCACTCACACACAGAACTCATTTTCTGCTATATCAGATTGGAATCTCTCAAAATAGCTTGCTTAAGCTCATTCCAAGCCTACCATTAGCACCAGGGGAATCAGTGGAGCAAGCTTGCACCAAATAATAGCTCTGAAAGCCCAGAAACAGGAGTCTCCATCTCAGGTATGGCCATGAAACTTTTCTCTCAGAGCTTGATTTTTAAGTTATAAATTGATTGTGTATGTCTTGCTGATCATGGGGATGGTTTTAGAATTAGAAATGAGTGAGAAATGAGGATTTACCAGGGCTCTGAAACTTTGCCCGTGAATCTTCATGGCTTCGATTCTCTTAGTTTAAGCATGAGAAATTTAGTTTGAGAGGTGTTTTGAGTGAGGTTTGAGTAGAGGAACATTTCCCTGGCTTTGATTTGAAGAATGGTGGCCTGAATCGTATTCTAGGGTTTTGTTGTTGCCGGAGAAGATGACCGGAGCTTCCCTCTGGTCACCTGAATGTCATTTGCCCTAATCTCAGGTCATTAAGTCCATTTGAATCTTGAGCGTAGGATCCTTTGACTTTCCTTGACTTCGCGCGTGGATGAGTGGTTCAGATGGGTCCTCTGTGCCCTAATCACCATTAACTCATTTAATTATTTCATAAAACTTAATTAAAGTCAGAAGCAATCTGGACCCTTCATAAACGCGCGCGGTCAATGGTTTCCACCCCAGTTCGAATCTCCACCATCAGATTGAAATACTTTCCATTTTATTTTGTTTTTATTTCATTTTTTCTTATTTAACTTGTGTAATTTATTTAAAATAGTAAAAATTGTTTAAAAATTATGAAACTTTTTGTCAAGAGTTTCATTAATTTTTAAAACACAAAAATATTTTTATTTTCATTTTTAGCATTAAAAAAGTATTTTTAAATATTTAAAAGTTTATTTTTAATTGATTAATGAAAATTAATTTATTAAAAATACTTTTAGGTATTTAAAAATCACCAAAAAATTCATGAAATGTTCTAAGACATTTAGAAACATTGTCCAACCTTAAAACCAAATTTATTTTTTGATCTTGATGCATTTTGAGAATTTTCCATTGAATTAAAATCATTTTTATGCATTAATTTGATCCAAAGTTCCAAAAATCATTTCTGCCTATCCATGAGGAGTTGGACATTGATTCTTTTTGCATTGCATTGTGTTTAGCATGTAGTTTGTGAGATTTAATGGCCTTGATTTGATCTTTCATTTTCCATTTGTTTGGTAATTTTCTTGTTTAGGAACCCTAAAACCCTAGAAATCTTAAGTAAACCATAACTTGAAATTGGTTAAGGGTTGAAACATCTCCTTTGGACATTGGGTTAGTATAGGATTAGGGGTCCTTTGAGTGGCATTTTCAATTTTTTTATCTTAGGGTTTGCTTCTGATTTTGATTTTTGTTTGATGTATTGTTCATAAACCCTAATTTGGGCTTCCATATGCATCCATCTTGCATTCTCTTGCATAACATGACTTGCCATGACATTTCAAGCATCCATTTGATTCATTTGACATCATAAGACATATTGAAAGCATGTTTGATCATTGCATCATGTATTTGCCATGTTGCATGCCATGTGCACTTCATAACTTTTCATGTATGTTCATGGTTCCTAACTTGCTTCATTTGCATTCATGAACTTGTATGATCATCCCCATGTGTTGCTCCTGGTTTGTAGCATCTCATAGCATCATTAACATCATGTATGTGTTGCTGGTTTGGTTTTTCATCATATCATTTCATCTCATTTCACATTGCATTGCATTTCTTTTCTAACCTTTCAGGTGGTAAGTGATTTTGAGAAGTGAATTTGCCTTCACTTCTCATACTTTCTTCTCATCTCTCTCTTGCATCCTTGCTGCATTTTGATATGTGTTTGAGTTTGAGCTTGCTCATTCTTCTTCTTCCCACTTTCTTTATTCAAGTGACTTGACTTCTTGAATGAAGCAAGTCACTTTGCTTCTCTTGATCCTTTCATCTGCTTCCTGGTGGTTCCATTGAAGATTTCTCTTGCAAACCTCACAAACCTTAGGAACAACCAAGCATGACAATGATTAGGGTTTTGATTAGTCTCCCCTTTTAGTTTTACCTTTGTGCCTCTCTTGAGTCTTCTCTTCTCACCTCATAATCAGGGACTAAACCCTAAAGGTTTTAAGGCTTTGTGATTAAGCTTATGCCTGCATCCTTCTATTAGGATGGAGTGTATAACTTTAATCCTAAGTGTTGAACCCTTAATGTGTTTAAATCTCTTAATCAATTCACTTAATAATCATCAAGACATTAAACTTGTAACTTGGGCCTTGCATTAGGGTTCTAATTCTTCCTTAATTGGTTAAGAAGGACTAACCCTAGTGTTAATGGACAAGTCCCCCTCAAGTTGTCTTACAAACCATAAAACTCTCTTCATCATCATATCACTAATTAAAATCCATCTAATAAAGGCTTTGTTTTGTCATGAGTTTAATCCCTAATCATGGATTAAGTTGAGGAGCCTTCCTCAGCTTAAACACCCTCATCTATTATCCTTCTCTTAGGATGGTGTAATGAGTCTGTTTAATCCCTGATTATGGCTTAACCTCATTACTCAACACTAAACAAAAACCACAAAAACACCTAAATAATCACAAGTAGGTTAATGATCTTAATCCTACACCATGGTGTTTAAGTGTGAGAATCTGACTTCACACTTAAGGTATTCTCATTACCCCTAATCAGAGGGAGGATGTGATGAGTTTACTAAATCCATTGGTTTAGACTTAAGCTCATTAATCTATGACAAACTTCAAAAAGAAATAAAAGACTGAAAACTCAAAAACAAACAATAATCGTCTCCTTCGGGATTCTTTTCTCATCTCATTCACTCACAAACGAGAACTTGCTTCTTCCGTCTAATGCAAGACAGTTTGCATCTGTGCCAGACAGATCATACACTTGAGCATAGGCAAGTAAGCAGTTTACAAGTCAATTCATCTTTCAGTCTCTTTGGGTCGAACTACGGTGTTCTGACTTCCTCATTGCACGAGAGGATACGTAGGCATAACTTAACAGTTATCGAACAAAAGTCTCTTTTATTCCCCCTCTTTCCAGCTTCATTCTTTTGGCCTCATTATTATGAGCAGTTCATTCTCATTCTTACACTGACACTGCATATATACACTTCACACTTCTTTTACACTGACACCTGTACATTTTCTTCCAGCTCTTTTATACACAGATTGCACTGACACTACCCCTTTAAAACACAAATCTTTTAAGCGTGGATCCCGTCGAGTACGACGGACAATCTGGGTGCTAATACCTTCCCAGGTTGTAACCAACCCCCTTTCTCAGTCTCTCTGGTTCGCAAACCGTCTTATCCATCTTTTTCTAGGTCTATGCAGCATTGCCTTTCCTCCGGGATAAAAATGCCTAGCTGGAGACTCTATTCATCTCCAGTGAGTTCACGGCTGTGTGTTCTCATTGTCCCTCTCGCCGACCGTTCGTGTCTGTACCTTTATTTGGGTTAATCCCACCTATCGGGAGCGACAAAGCCGAAGAATTGTCAGGAACAATGGTTGTTGCAGTTGTAGGAGGTTCTGGAGTTGTTGCTGATGAGATTGCTGGATTTGTAGGAAATGATGTGGTGATTTGAAGCTGGCCACTCTGAATGAGACCATCTATGCCATTCCTCAGGTTATCGCACCCATTTACTGAGATATTGCAGTAAGCACACCCCAACTCACACCCCGGGAACATTTGACACTCGAGGAGTTGAGCCTTAATTTCCACCAACGGTGTCCGGATCTGACCCACACTGGTTATTAAATAAGACGGTTTGTCTTCTTCAATAGCGTTAATTCTGGGACCACCGTGGTTTGGCATTGGGTTCTTATTGACATTAGGTGGTGGTGCGAAATTCAGAGCTTTTGAGTCTACCAGGTCTTGTACCTTCATGTGCAAAGCTCTGCACTTTTCTGTACTGTGGCCAGGTGCATTTGAATGAAAGGCGCATCTGGCGTTAGAGTCATAATTCCTGGGTAGACTGTTGGGATCTGGAGGTGCCAATGTCCTTAGCTCAACCAGGTTGAGTTTCAGGAGTTGTGGCAGCAATGTAGCATATGGCATAGGGATCGGATCGATTACCCTGTTAGCTTGAGATGGCCTCTGCTGGAATGGCCTTTGCTGGTTGTTGTTGTTGTTGTTGTTGTAATTCCTTGGAGGATACTGAGCTTGTTGATGGTACTGAGGTTGTTGCTGATAGTTTTGTTGCGGAGGTTGATAAGCTGGTTGAGGATGAGCCGGAGCGGGAATGGTGACTGCTGCCACTGATCTGTGAACATATGGAGGTCTGCCCCTGTTGGTGTGGATGGCATTGGTCTCGCCAGTTCTTCTTGGGCCTGCAAAAGGCTTCCTTGTACTACTGGACGAGCTGGCACCATTGTCAGAAATCTTGCCCATCTTCAACAGGCTCTCAATTCTCTCCCCAGCTATGACAACATCTGCAAAGCTAGTGGAAGAGAAAGCAGCCAGCCTGTCAATGTAGGTTCCCTGAAGGGTGTTCATAAACATATCTGCCATTTCCCTCTCTGACATAGGTGGCTGAACAGCAGCAGCCAATTGCCTCCATCTCTGGGCATATTCTCGGAAACTTTCCCTTGACGACTGTGACATTCCCATTAGGAGGGTCCTGTTGGGTGCCATATCTAAGTTGTACTGATACTGTCTGATGAAGGCCTCTGCCAGGTTCTTCCAGCATCTAATAGTTGCTCTTGTCAGGTGGGAATACCATTCTCTTGAAGCTCCTGTCAAGCTGTCTTCGAAATAGAACATCCAGAGCTTCTCATCCATAGTATAGGCCTTCAGCCTCCCCAGAAATGACTGTAAATGAGTGCGGGGGCATGAAGTCCCGTTGTATTTTTCAAAACAAAGAGGCTTAAACTTATGGGGGATCCTGACCCCGTCTACCAAGCCCATGTCCATGACATCGAAACCCAAAGAGTTTTGAGACTCTAAGGACCTCAATTTCTCAGCTATCTCATCCAGCCTTCTATCATAAGCTTCTTCCCCGGCACCCATTACTGTGAACTGATCCTCTTGAGGGTCTTCTTGCAGTACCCTGGCTGCAGTGGCAGTCCCCTGAACATTTGCAGGAATATTGACCTCTGGATGAAGATGGGGGCCAAATACAGAGGGGTTAACATGAGGTTGGACCCTTTCATTGTTGCTGGTGCTGGCAGTCCCTATATGTGGATCTTCTTGATTTTGCCTTTCCACCATGGCCCTCAATCTTTCCTGGCTCTGAGCCATGTTGTTCATCACTTCCATAAACTGAGTCATCTGCGTTCTCATTTCCAATCTTTCGTTCGCCATTTGATTTCTAACCTTTGCAAGGTCCTGCTGTACCTGATCCATTTGGATGCCCGGAAGGTTGTTACGGGTTGGATAACGGTGCAGACGGTTGAGGGGAAAAACCCGGCGCCGAGCAATAGTTCCTGAACATCACAACAGAGTTAGTAGCAATAAAACAAAAACCTACAAAACAAACAAAGGGTTAGCATGCAATGCAGTATGCTTATTTGTTTTCAAAGTATCCGGCTCGGCATTCAGTTTTGACCCTTCCAGACCCTTGAAGATGCTGTTGATGTTGCTTTCGAAGTAAACTCGGATGGAACAAACTAACACATATATTACAAAAACAAATGGTACATAGTTCGTTTGCAAATACAAGCCCTCTGAGGGGTCAAAATATATTACAAGAAAATAAAAGTACATGGAATGAAAGCAACAACAAACAAATGGTCAAACACCAAGACCAAACTCATCCTCACGAACTTCCTTGAGAAGTGCTTCGGTCACAGGATCAGCTGGACGCTCCGTGAGATTCCTAATGAGGAGATTCCGGGTTGTAACAGCTGCTGTTAGCCTCTTGTGCTGACTTTGGTCTTTTGACCTCTTCACTCCTGCTCTGATCTTCAGCTCTGATATCTCCCTCTGGGCTGCTGCCAGGGCTTCCTGCTGTTCTTTTGCACTAGCTTCCAGTTGCTCCATCTTGTCTTGGACCCTCTTGTCCTCCAGGGTACGAGCCTCGGTGATCCTGACCCACCTAGCCTGACTCTCCTTTAGATACAAGTCTGTCCTTGCTCTATGGAACTGGGCTTCCTTGCAAGCATTCTTTAAAATTTGTTCTCCAGCCTTAGACTTTTTGATATAATCCCCGGACTTCTCAATCTTAACCAGATGCTCCACTCTCAACTTTTCTAACCTCTCAATCTCTATCCTACCATCACTCCTCTCCCGGAGGGTCTTCTGCAAAGCCTGAGTTAACTTCTCATTTCTTTCCTTCAAGCTCTCAAACTCCTCCATACTGATAGTGGCAGGGGGTGGTGCTGAAGATGATTCAGGCATATCTTCTATGGTAAATGGCATTCCAGAGAACTGAGCCCTGACATAGGACCACTCATAATATTGTGCTGATGCCACATTGTTGCACTTCCCCAGAATGGTTACTCCCTTGGTTTGAACATTATCCCAGGCCCAAGCAGCCTGCCCAACAATAGCCAGATTAGGCTTGTTCTCACAATAAAGAGTCTCCACCAAGTCCTGTGCCTTAGGAGTGTGGACCAGCACATAGCCCAGTTGTCTTTTGAACAGCAGAGGGTTGTAATTGATACTACCCTTAACTCCTATTAGGGGCACATTGGGAAAATGCCCACAGCTGGTGATGATATCCCTGCCTTTGGTGCTTTGAGTGCACCATCTGATATCGGCTGAAGTTAGAGCAGTGAGTCTCTTAGCCCAGTTTCTCTGCTGATGAGGGTTCAAAAATGCATCTGTCCTGGGTAGATGCCTGAGTAGCCAGGTATGGAACAATGGAGCACAACACCTCACTAATCTTCCCCTCTGCTTTTCATTCCTCTGATGCACTAAGTAATAGAGATCCCCCAATAAAGTGGGCACTGGGTTCTTCAAGATGAAAAGATGGATTGCATTCTTGCTAATGAATCGAGGCTCATCTGCAAACAACACAATTCCATATATACTCAAGGCCAATAAAGCACAGACAGCTTTCCACTCTCCTAAAGAAGCTTTCAGGGTAGCTTGAGAGATCAAGAAATCCAGATGGAAGCCAGGGATTCCAGCTTTAGAAGTCATATGCTGCCCAATCAGGACTGGTTCCAGGTGCAATGCCTTTGCTACCTCTTCATTACCGGGAAAGACCATCTCAGGGTTGAAAGGGACTCCACCCCTAATAGGTATACCAACCAATGATGAGTATTCTTCCAATAGAGGGCCCAACTGAAAGTCTTGGAAAGTGAAACATCTCAGTGGGGGATCATAAAACTGAAGGAAAGTGTGGATCAGGCTTCTCTGTGAAGGGTCCAGATCCATAACCATATCAAGTATATCTCCATAGTGTTCCCTGAACAATGGTATGTGATCTGGAGTGATCAGGGTCTGAATCCTCCTGATGTCAGATAGCTCTGGCTGGAAGAAGTGGTAGGTGATGTTGCTCTTTTTAGGAGCCATGATGCTGAGACTGAGTAGAGACAAGTGCTGAAGAAAGGGCCACTGATTGGCTGAAGTAGATAGCTGAAGCAAGTGCAAATGAAGATAGGTCAATACTGAAGATGGGGTCAAAACCAGAACCAAATGAAGATGGATACCCTGAAACACAAATAAGCAAATGTTAATATGATGCAATGTTTATGTATGCAAATGATATGCAAGGGTTTGTGACTGAGCTGGATCTGACCAAAATGCCCTGATATAGATCCAAGTATGTTCAAGAATTCCAGATGGAGGTCTATAAATCCAGTAACCAAGGTGGGGGGCTCAAATAAAGAGCCACATGTCCAGGGTTTAGAATCACAAGAACTGTTCCAACATGGAGTACTCTTAACAAACAAAGCAACAGGGTGTTCTGAGGTCAAGGTACCTGCAAACCTGTAAACAGCCCAACCCCCTCACAGGTGGTGTTCTAAAACAAGGATCCTCAGACTTGGATCAGTTATGAGAAGTGTAAACACTTCTAACCCAGAGGTACAGTGTTTACAATAACCATAAAAGTTCCTCCTCTAATTCACCTCAGTTTCTGAAGGTCAAAACTAAAGGTCATCCAGACTTAGCAGGCTTCCCAGATAGCCCTAGTATTGCAGGAAATCTGCAACACAGAGTTCTCAAGAAGAAACCCATATCTGAACCGTGTTTCATATTCCCGCACTAGACCGAGATGGAATGGGAAAGAATATGATTCACTCTAGCCTAGGTGTCACTCAGGTCCCAGGTATAGGACCTTAACTCTCAATGGAACACCCACCCACCAAAGCAAACAAACAGATCCAGCCAGCACAATATGACAGTATGATATATGCATAAAGCAATAAGGAAATCAGTAAAGCAACTGTACATAAAGCAAAAATAAAACATATATAAACACAAATAAACACATAACACCCCAGTAAACACAAATCAATCAAGCGCTAGGAGGAACCCACAAAAAGAACCAGAAGCCCTGGTTGCAGTATAAGGGTCCCCAGCAGAGTCGCCAAGCTGTCGCTCCCGCTAAATGAAGCTAGGTCAGATAGGGTACAGACGCGAACGGTCGGCGAAAGGGACAATGAGAACACACAGCAGTGAGCTCACTGGAGATGGATAGAGTCGCCAGCTAGGCATTTTTATCCCGGAGGAAAGGCAATGTTGCATAGACCTAGAAAGACATGGATAAGACGGTTGCGAACCAAAGAGACTGAGAAAGGGGGTTGGTTACAACCTGGGAAGGTATTAGCACCCAGATTGTCCGTCGTACTCGACGGGATCCACGCTTAAAAGATTTGTGTTTTTAAAGGGGTAGTGTCAATGCAATTTGTGTGTAAAAGAGCTGGAAAACAAAATGTACAGGTGTCAGTGTAAGAGAAAAGTGAAGTATATAAGTGAAGTGTCAGTGTAAGAACAGGAGTGAAATGCTCAAGATCATGAGGCTAAAAGAATGAGGCTAGAAAGAGGGGGAATATACAGAGACTTTTGTTCGATAACTGTTAAGTTATGCCTACGTATCCTCTCGTGCAATGAGGAAGTCAGAACACCGTAGTTCGACCCAAAGAGACTGAAAGGTGAATTGACTTGTGAACTGCTTACTTGTCTATGCTCAAGTGTATGACCTGTCTGGCTCAGGTGCAAACTGTCTTGCATTAGACGGAAGAAGCAAGTTCTCGTTTGTGAGTGAAGAAGATGAGAAAAGAATCCCGGAGGAGACGATTATTGTTTGTTTTTGAGTTTTCAGTCTTTTATTGCTTTTGAAAATTTGTCATAGGTTAATGAGCTTAAGCCTAAACCAATGGATTTAGTAAACTCATCACATCTTCCCTCTGATTAGGGGTAATGAGAATACCTTAAGTGTGAAGTCAGATTCTCACACTTAATCACCTTTGGTGTAGGATTAAGATTATTAACCTACTTGTGATTATTTAGATGTTTTTGGTGTTTTTGTTTAGTGTTGAGTAATGAGGTTAAGCCATAATCAAGGATTAAACAGACTCATTACACCATCCTAATAGAAGGATAATAGATGAGAATGTTTAAGCTGAGGAAAGCTCCTCAACTTAATCCATGATTAGGGATTAAACTCATGACAAAACAAGCCTTTGATTAAGTGGATTTTATTTAATGATATGATGATGAAGTGGATTTTAGGGTTTGTAAGACAACTTGAGGGGGACTTGTCCATTAACACTAGGGTTAGTCCTTCTTAACCAGTTAAGGAAGAATTAGAACCCTAATGCAAGGCCCAAGTTACAAGTATGATGTCTTGATACTTATTAAGTGAATTGATTAAGAGATTTAAACACATCAAGGGTTTAACACTTAGGATTAAAGTTATACACTCCATCCTAAGAGAAGGATGCAGGCATAAGCTTAATCACAAAGCCTTAAAGCCTTTAGGGTTTAGTCCCTGATTATGAGATGAGAAGAGAAGACTCAAAAGAGACACAAAGGTAAAACTATGAGGGGAGGCTAATCAAAACCCTAATCATTGTCATGCTTGGTTGTTCCTAAGGTTTGTGAGGTTTACAAGAGAAATCTTCAATGGAACCACCAGGAAGCAGATGAAAGGATCAAGAGAAGCAAAGTAACTTGCTTCATTCAAGAAGTCAAGTCACTTGAAGAAAGAAAATGGGAAGAAGAAGAATGAGCAATCCCAAACTCAAACACATACAAAAATGCAGCAATGGATGCAAGAGAGAGATGAAGAGAAGTTATGAGAAGTGAAGGCAAATTCACTTCTCAAGGTCACTTACCACCTGAAAGGTTAGAAAAGAAATGCAATGCAATGCAAAATGGGATGGGATGACATGATGCAAACCAAAACCAGAAGCATACTTATGATGATAATGATGCTATGAGATGCCACAAACATGAAACAAGGTATGGAGATGATCATACAAGCTTATGGATGCAGATGAAGCATGTTAAGAACCAAGAACATTCATGAAAAGTTATGAGATGCATATGGCATACAACATGACAAATGCAAGGTGCAATGATCAAACATGCTTACAAGATGTCTTATGATGTTAAATGAATCAAATGGAGGCATGGAATGTCATGGCAAGTCAAGTTATGCAAGAAGATGCAAGATGGATGCATATGAAAGCCCAAATTAGGGTTTATGAACAATGCAACAAACAAAAACCAAAATCAGAAGCAAACAACATTATAAAAAATTGAAAATTCACTCAAAGGACCCCTAATCCTATACTAACCCACTGCCCAAAGGAGAGGTCTCAACTCTTAACCAAATTCAAGTTATGATTTTTACAAGATTTCTAGGGTTTTAGGGTTCCTAAACAAGAAAATTACCAAACAAAAGGAAAATGAAAGATCAAATCATGGCCATTTAATCTCACAAACTACATGATAAACACAATGCAATGCAAAAAGAATCAAGGTCCAACTCTTCATGATTAGGCAGAAATGATTTTTTTGAAGTTTGGATCAAAATAATGCATAAAAATGATTTTAATTCAATGAAAAATTCTCAAAATGCATCAAGATCAAAAAATAAATTTGGTTTGAAGGTTGGACAATGCTTCTAAATGTCTTAAAACATTTCATGAATTTTTTGGTGATTTTTAAATACCTAAAAGTATTTTTAATAAATTAATTTTCATTAATCAATTAAAAATAAACTTTTAAATATTTAAAAATACTTTTTTAATGCTAAAAATAAAAATAAAAATATTTTTGTGTCATAAAAATTAATGAAACTCTTGAGAAAAAGTTTCAAAATTTTTAAACAATTTTTACTATTTTAAATAAATTATGCAAATTAAATGAAAAGAAATGAAATAAAAATTAAAATAGGCTGAAGTATGCAGGATGGAGGGCCAGGATTGAGTCTGGGGAAAGATTTGTTGACTGCGCGCGCAGATCAAAGGCTGAAATTCAAACTTGGTTAATCCTGATTTATGAATTAATTAATTGAGGTTAGGGTTTAATGAGTGCATCTGGACCACTCACACGCGCGCGAAGTCAACAGGGTCAAGGCATCCAACGCTCCAGATTCAAACTGCCTTAATTACAGGATTAAAACCCTAATGATTTTCAGGTGGCCGGAGAAGACCTCCGGTCGTCTTCTCCGGTGGGAACCCCACCTGAAAATCTCCAAAACTCTCAAAACCTAACTAAAATGAAATCTAAAAACATGGAAATGATCCCCACAACTCACTGAATCAAAACCCCAAGCCAAAACTCATTTATATTCCATCAATTTCATGAATCGAAACAAAGAAGATTTTAGGGCAAAACTTTCAGAAACCAATTAAACTCTCATCTCTCCACCATTTTCAAAACTAAAGATATCAGAGCAATCAGTGAAGCATGGAGAACAACTTTAGAACTTAAAAATCCATTTCTGGAAAAAAAAGTTCTTGAGCTACCTGAGTTTCGAAGCTTTCACTCCAGCAACTTCCTGACCTCTCCCTTTGATGCAATCCACTTTACTTGGTCCCCTGATGATCCTTGAATGCTTAGGAGGAGTTTATGTGGGCTGGTTAAGGAGTTTGAACAGCTTTTGCTCAAGCTCAGTTGAAAATGGTGATGGTGATTCAGGCTGTTTCAAGCCAAGGTAAGTGGTTCTTTGTGACCAGTGTGGTGAGTGGAGAAGGTTTATGAAATTTGTTTGAGTGTTTATGGCCTGTGGAAGGTGTTTCGAAGGAAAATGCAGGTTGGAGTGAAAATGGAAATGAGGTGTTCTTGCTTGATTCAGGCTTGTGTCTTGTTGGTTTTTGCTCAGTGGAGCAAGGTGAGTTGATGTGTGGAATTGGTTTGAATGTTTGTGTGTTGTGCAGAGAGATTCGAAGGAAAATGCAAGTGAGGGTGAGTTTGTGTATGTGTTGTTGTGTTGAGCTTCAGCCTTGCTTGTTGTGTCTAATGGCCAGCATTTGATCCACATAAACAAAGCTTATTGGTCAGTTGATGTGACTTGGCCTGCTGTGATAGGTAAGTCACCTTTTGCAAATTGTCAACTTTGGTGTAAGGAAAGCATGGGCTAAGTTCTAGCTTGGTACAAGAGCATGGGCTGGCGCAACATGGTGTGTGAGTGAGGCTAGGGTGGCTCAGCAGCCAAGGCAGCAAGTTGGTGAGGTGTGATGAGTGGTTTTGCAACTTGGTTCCTCTTTGGTTCACATGTAACTATCTTGCTACACAAGCCATGAATCATGAGAAACCTTGGTTCAAATCTGATTTTTAGGTCACATAGAATGTTTATGTAGTGGTTAGACATGAATTAGAGGTTGCAAATGCCTTGGTACAAAGTTCTTGCAAGTTTCTCATTTGGTGCACATCTTGAAAATTAATGATTTTTGCCAACTTTGTCACACCATAACTTTTGATCCAAGAAGAATTAGATCATGTTCTTGTACTTTTTGAAAAGGGAAAAATGTATTCTACAACTTTCATGACCAAAGTTTTTCCATTTGAAGCATTTTTGGATCAAAAAGCAAGGCTTGAAAAATGGCATAAAATGACATATTCTTGAAAAGTCAACCATGCCCTAAAAAGTCAACTTTGCAAAAACTTGTAATTCTTGAATTTTGTGAACTTCAACCTTCTTCCATGATCAAATAAAGATCATATACACTCAAAATGATGAAGATCACCCCTTGGTTGGGTCATTGGGGGCCTCAGATGCCCTGATTTTGCACTGACTTGTCTGAAAAGTCAACCCTTGATCAGATGACTTCCCCATGGAATTTCTTCATGAAAATTGATATGCATACTACCTATGCCATATAGAGACCAATGGAAACAAGAATGACCAAAAAAATTGGAGTTATGGCCTCTGAAACCAAAACCCTAATTTTAGGTCAACTGTGCAGTCAAACTTGGCTCTGCATCCACACCAATCCCAGTTCTTGTGATCCTTTTGCATTTTTGACTTTGAGGGGATGTAATAAGATATAAGAACACACATGGACCCCTTTGAAGTGATTGATGGCCTTTGGAGTGACTCAGGAGGCTCTTGGATTGCTCAGATCACAAACCCTAGATGCAGATGACTTAGAATCTATGCAGTGACTCAAAATGGGATATGAGATGATATGATTGTGTTTATGCATATGAAATGATCACAAGCCAAGGTGTGAATGGGTGAGGGCAAATTTGGGGTGTTTACACTTATAAGTGTGGATCCCGTCGAGTACGACGGACAATCTGGGTGCTAATACCTTCCCAGGTTGTAACCAACCCCCCTTTCTCAGTTTCTCTGGTTCGCAACCGTCTTATCCATCTTTCTTAGGTTTATGTAGCATTACCTTTCCTTCGGGATAAAAATGCCTAGCTGGCGACTCTTTTCACTTCCTTCATTTCCTCTTTTCGCCGACCGTTCGCGTCTGCGCCGGGATGCAAATCTTCGAGAGCGACAGCGAGTCGTCGAGTTAGTTAGAAGTGGAGTCCTGCTCTGTGTCTAGTAACATTGGGATGGGTTTCGCTTGAGTGTTTATGTTTATGTTTCATTTGGATTAAGATGTTAAGTTTTATTTAAGTACTTGATAAAATGATGTTTGAAATAAATTATGAGTTTAATTTTGTTAAAGAGGAATTTAATGACTTATTATTTTCCGCTGCATATTTATTAAGAAAAGATTTATAGTGTTGTTCATGATTTTATGAACCCGTGTTACGGGACAAGACTCTATGTGATGTTATGATTTTTTATTTGAGAAGTAATGTAATGCCCTTTTGATATGTTGTACTTATATATGTAATTTAAACTGCTTATTTTGTAATGGGGTAGAAATGGTGTGAGAGGAAGCTTGAACGAAGGCTTCAGAGGAATCCCCGCCAGGTTCATGACATCATTAGCTCACAACCTCTTCCCCATTTTATAGTCATTTCTCGGAGACCCATGGGAAGCTGAAGTGGAGTTGCCTGAACCCGCGCCCATTAGTACCAAACGATCAGTCAACTGGGTTTGCTTAAATTGTTTTGCCCCTCTTCTCCTGGAAGTATTTGCCATTACGATGTCTTGCACATTTGATATAGAATCTAAAAAAGACATAATAAAACGTGTTAGAACATAAAAGTATATGGGAAAAGTACTCAATACGTATATATAATTCTAAAAGACTACCAAGGTAGGTCAAAACTTCCTCGTCCGTCTCACAGGCGAGGAGATTTTCCACCTCTATAAACCTAGGGGTCACTTTTGCACCCCCATCCTTATCCAAGAGTGGACGAACCTAATCCTCCATGTATTCGATCATAGTGAAACCAGAAATAAACTTCATTAGGACATCATAGCTAGTCCTGTTCTTGACACTTAAGTCAGAAGCAATAGCCAGATATTCGTTTGTGCCATGCAAGAGGTGTTCGCACAACCATGAGAAGTGGAACTTCAACATAAGACGCAACACTTGTCTTCCTTGATCATCGAGCAAGATCCTTCCCTGGTCGTTAGTATCTACCCCCTAAAAGTAAAAGGAGTCCCGAGCACGCTCTGAGATCGGTTCTACTAAGTAGTACCTATCCTTAAAGTCCATGACCGACTATGAATATGCTTTGTAGATTTTCCTCTTTTGTTTGAGAGATACCTAGTCGTACCGACCTTGGACGACTTTCCTCTGAAGGGGAAAATATGGAAGAATAGGGGAAGGGTTTTTCCCAATCTTCAAGTACCCACAAGTCAGCTCGAAGGCTCTTAGAAAGGAAAACGAGTTTGGGTGAAGTTGCGAGGGAGACAACTCCAAGTGGACAAACACAGATGTCTAAAAGTCCAAAAAAGGGAGTCTGAACCTAAGCTCCTTCAAAAATAAGTCGTACACGGGAAACCCGTTAGGCCCGTAAGACGAGCATATGTGATCCCCGATGATGGGATACCTAACACACCAGTCTTCGGGGTCCCCAATTACCAGACCAGGACCTTCTTGAGGCTCAACATATACCGACTTGATATTTAGAGGCTCCCTAGCAGCCCAATATTCAACGGGGACGTCCCGCTCAACATCATCTTCCTTAGGAGAGTTGTCCTCATTCCGAGAAGAAATGGTTTCCTCGGAATCACTTTGTGCAGAGGAAGTGCCCTCAGAGGTCGTTCTTTCAGAGCCACTAGGAGACGAAGTTGTGTCATCAGAAAGTACCTCTACGTGCATATAGTCGGGGGCTTCCGTGGATATCTTTGCACTTGAAAAGCAACGAAAGAAAACGTGAATTTGATGATTTAAATCAAATCCACCCTTCCACTACTAATCAAGTGAAAGGGCGTGCAGAGGAACGAGGAAGTTGTCCCCAACCTATGTCCTCGTTCAAAGTGACTCGTATCCGTACCCTCAAGAATACGCCCATATGTTCACACGAGGAGAGAAATTCGCAGTCGAAAAACTCTCAACTCACAAGGGATCCAACTCCTTTAGTATGAAAACCCAGAACTCCGGTTGAAGTTCAATCAAAGCCACCGTGAAAAGACAGGGGAAACCCCCCTCGGAAGCTCTATTCACCGCAACGATGACGGACAAAGCACACCCTCCACCGGACGATGGCGGGGACAACGTATCAGAAGCCCTAACAATCTAAATTATAAGTCATACAAACCTTAGAACTGGCCCTAACCACATGCATTTCTACAAGAAGAAGCTCAAAAACTATCCTAAAGCCAGAAAATTGGGAAACTTACACGTTTTTAGAAGAAGAATACGTGGTCGGTTGGGTGTCCCCGGCGATTCAGGGAGGAGCCTGAGAACTTGGCATTGTCAAGCAGAGTAATGGTGAACAAAAAAGTATGAAAATGGATTCCAACATCCTATTTATAGCCTCCCTCAACACGTGCATGGACACGTGTTGCCTATTACCTATAAACAACACACTCATGACCTAGGGACGGTCGCAGGCTAGACATCATTACACATTAAATGTGCACGCTTCCCAAGGCATTGACGTGACATGATTTTTCAGATCCTCGTATGTCGACCACACCCTAACACTCAGATGCAATCAAGCATAACCCTGGTCAGGCTGATGACGAAAAATTCTTACAAGTCTCAGTTTCCACCCCGTCTATAGCGAGTCATCCTTAAGTCATCACTTCTACGACCATAAGCAACGACTTAGGGGGCTCCTGTTCCGGACTGGCCCAATAACTAGGCATGACCCAATCCACTTCTACTTTCAGGACGACCCAATAGTCCAATGCCAAAGGGACCCACTGACTTTATGCCCTCAACCGAGGAGAACTTGTCGACCATGGTTACCCGTGGTCGAATTCCTCTGCTCTTTTTAGACTTCAGCCCGACACTCAGAGAAGTTACCCAGATCCTGCCGAAGATAATTCCTGCTCGGATATCCCTCTTCCTGACATACATCCTATCCGACCAGGTATGCTCGTCCCAACGGCTAGTTTCTGACAGTTACCTATTTTTGGGGGATCCACGATCCAGACCCAAAATAGGGATCAATAGCCAAGCGTTGGGGACTCTATATAAACCCTCTCATACGAGAGGGATAAGTATCCAATATTCACTCCATTATCTCTCTTTACTCGTACTTGCTCATTCTTCTACCATGTCTTACTTTGGCATCGAAGTGTCTTGTAGGTACACCCCATTTTCTCCTCGACGACCGAGTATCATCATCATCATCATCATCATCCTCATCAACGTCTATGGCCCACTACAGATTCAGATCTCCTGGAACGATCATGTGTTATAAAATAAGGAGGTAATATAAAAGAGAATAGAGAAAGATGAGAATAATTTGTATATATTATTTCATCGGTGTAATATTCTATAATGAGATTGGTTCTATTAAGGGTCGGCCCAACCCGCTTAGAGACCTTAAAGATATGGAGCCTCTCTTTTACCACTCATCAATGAGATTTTATGTAAAAAAATATATTATTTAAAATATTTATAACTAAATTAAAAAAAATTGAGATCTTTTTATAACCTAAAATTTGAGACCTAAAATCCTATGAATAACCTGCCCTTAGGCTGACCCTAAAATAGAACATAATATACACAATCTAATAAATACAAATTGTTATAAATAAAGAATGATATTAACAAAAGACAAATATCCAATTATTCATAACAAATTTATTGAATATCATATGAATATGTCAAAAACAATTTTGAGCATCTATAATCAATTTTAGTGCCGCAAAAATGGATCTCAACACACGTAATAAATTGAAAGATTGTCGTATCATGTCATTTAAATGTTAGTGCATAGTTGAGAAATGAATTTTGTCGGTACACTATTCCTCGTGGGTAGGTGCACCCTTTCAGCATCATGTATGTGTGTGACATATGAACTCAAAACAAAACACTTTAATATGTGTAGCAGTTAAGCATATGGGGTTTGCATAAGATATTTTAGTAAGTGATGAATTTTTGTGGGTGCAGATCGGAGAACTATCAATGTCACATGGGTGAGCTTGATACCAGAATAACCACATGATATACTCATGCAACCATCTAGAAACCTCATTTTCTACATCTTGTTCTTTTGCAATATGGTCCATCATACCAATAAAATATTAAATAATAAATATTGAACCCATGACCTTTCAAATGACAAATAACTTTCTTCCAACTGGATCAATCATTCTTTTTGATAATAACATTACAACAAGAATATATATTTCATAAGTGTTTTAATTAAATAGTTCAATTATTAATATTTTAATTATTTAATATTTAAAATATTTAATATTTTAATTACTAATATTAAACTATATAAATAATTGAATATTTGAAATGTTAAATAATTGAAATATTATAATAATTTTTTTTAGTAAGCAAGTGATGTATTGATACGAGTACAAAGGGTACTCCACCTGATTACAAAAGGAGGCCGAGTATAAAACACTCGGCGAAAACAAAGAAAATTACAAATCAAATGCACTTAGGAAAAATAAAATAAGGGGTCCTTATCGAACTCGTATAAGCTGCACTTGGGATGAGTAATTTTCTCCCATAAAAGACCACTTCCATAAGCAAATCTTGACCTTCCAACAAGTATCGAGAATATTCCACGAATAGTTGTTAAACAAAACATCGTTTCTAACTAACCAAATAGTCCAACAAACCGCCAACCAAGATATACCTTCTATACCTTTTGATGCATTACACGATTTACCAAAAGCGAACCAAAGTAAAAAAGCAATCATTTAAGTTCGTAGGTACCGTCACTCCCCAATCCGAAAAACCTAGCCAAATTGAAATGTCCTTCCAAACAAGCTTAGCTATCGGACAATGAAGAAATATGTGGTCTAAAGATTCCACATCCCCCGTGCAAAAGCAACACAAACAATCATTCACATCCGTTAAAATAGCTTTGCGAAATAGAGAATCATTTGATGGCAACCTATTAGAAAAACAACGTTAGTCGAAGGCTTTGAGTTTGAACGGAACAATTGCTCTCCAAACCATCTCCAATGCCGAATCTTGATGACAATGTAGACCGTAAGGAATAAAATCAAACAGGATCTTGGCGTAGAGCGACCGAACAGAAAAAGATCCATGTGTTTCTAAATTCCAAACACAACTATCCTTAATGAAACTAAGAGAAGTAAAACGATCCAACAACTTTCGAAAACCCGCGAGGATGCAAAACCTGGTGGAAACAGAATTAGAATCCGCTACTGGTTGACGAAAACTGTCAAATAAAAGGCCCAAAGCCCTCTCGTCCGTTCCAGAAATTCCAGAAGAATGAGCAAATGCTGCATCTGCGAAATTGCTCCTACCTGCATAATGAGAAAGCTGCTGCAAAACAGGATGGGCATGCAGATGAAGGATGTGATTGGTGATCACATCAGCGTTGTTCAAAACATTACTAGCCCCAATACTGTCATAAAAATTCTCAATAAGTGTGCCACGGGAATTCTGAAACTGAACCCGAAAATCAACACCTGCCGAGACAGTTGGACCAGTAAGCCCTGGAATATATGATCCGACAATGGAAGCTATAGAATCAGTGAGATCTCCACAGGAAAACGTCGTAGTCGCAGCAGCCAGTAAGCCAGACTCAGGAGTGGGCAGGAAACCCGAATTTGCAGAATTATGAACGGCCATAGAGAAGCCAAATAAGGCAGGTGCAGCAGTGGTAAAACCGTATGTCTGATCCGTCGGAGGGGGGAAAAACTTGCATTAGCAAACATGTTAGTTAAATTAGCACCAGGCAACATAATCTCTTCATTCCGTAGACCAAAATCCCTCCAAGACCATCGATCATTCTTCCAACCACCCATCGCCGCAACTGAGACACTTTGTAATCTAGAATTGGAAAATAACACCGGGAATAGATTCTTCAAAGGGCCGTAATCAGTCCAGTTCGCTCCCCAAAAGGAATTGTTGAAACCATCCCCAAACTAACTCGACAATTATTAACCAAAAAATCGCTCCGGTTCGGTTTTACAAAAGATAGAGTTAGTCATAATATTAAATAATAAGTTTATTTAATATTACAAAATATTTCATTTATTTAATTTACTCTATTTAATACTATAATTATTTAATAAATTAAACTATTAAAAATACTAATTAAACTATCCAATATTTAAATTATTAGTGTAAATTAACTTATTAATACTGTTAGTATAAACAATATGTTTATATAATTACAATACTAATGTTAGTAAGTTTATTTAGTAAATAAATTATAATAAAGTATACTTATTAGTATATGTTTACTAATAGTTAAAATTAATTTATATTAGTTGAAATATTACTCATAGATATTGGGTTTGGGCCGTCTTTTTTTTGTTTGTAAATCTTCGCATTCCATTTTTTTTTTATGACTAACTCATCTTTCCTATGAATTGTTGTTGAATTAGAGGTGTTTATTTTTATGTATTTCTGAAATATCTCTTTTACTCTCATTAATATATCTTACTTATTAAAAAAAAGCTGAAATATTAATACTGCAACTACTAGCCTGTTTTAATAGTTTAAACTAACTTAATATTTTAATATTTAACTATTATAATTAAACTAATTTTATTATAATTTATACTAATAGTATTAATAAGTATTAACTATTATAATTATAATGCTAACAGTAATTATATTTATATTGATAATAATAAGTATTAACTATTATTATATTATTTATACTAACAGTATTAATAATTTATACTAACAGTATAAATACTAATTAATATATATTATTTATGTTAATAATTTATACTAACAGTATTTATAATTTATATTAATAATTATTTATATTAATTTATAAAATAATTTATATTTATATTAATAAATATTAAATAACTTATAAAATTATTTATACTAATTTATATTAATAATTTATATATAGGTGCATAAAAACTACGTCGTTAATGCAAAGGTCATGTGTTCAAGTTCTTTTAGCACAATTTTAACAGTAGAGACTAAAGGCAACACAAAAATGAACTATAAAGATTCAAACGAAAAAAATATTGGGATTAAATTCAAAAAACACGTTAACATATATGGACCAATAATAAATATCTCCATTTTCCTTTCCTCGACTTTGAATATAAAGAAAAAATCAAACTCAAACCCGTATTTTGGCAAAGCAAGATGTATTCATTAAAGTCAGGGTGAATTCAGAAAGTTATAAATTATATTATCATGCTTAATTAATTCAGATGTATAAATGTAGTAATATGACTTTTATATTTTACATAAGTCATGATTAGACCATCTCCGGAAATTGTTTAGTACTAGTTCGCCAGCATGACACATATTCTTCCCACAATTTGCCATTTCAGAATAACCAATTATTTACCCCTAAAATTGGTAAACAAACATTGGTCCTCCAAAGATACCTAGAATACCCTTAGTTACTCGCAGGATCGACCAGATTGATCCTAAGACATGTGCTGAAAACTGGTTGTTTGCGTTATTGGCAATGCTTTTGGGAAAAATGTCTATGAATCCTCAAACAAGATTCAAAGATTGTTTTGAAAAGGAAAAAATGAAGTAAACAAGGCAAAGACTTTTAAAAATAAAGGAAAGTAAAAGAAAAGACTTGAAGTTGTAAATGAAAGTAAAGACAAGACTTCAAATTTAAATGAATTTTAAAGACAAGACACAGAATGTAAAGATGCTAGAAAAATAAAGTGCGTGAATTGTAAAGAAAACACAATAAAAGTGCATGAAAGATAAATTCCTTGGAAATGTAAATGGCTTTGAAAATGTAAATGACTTTAAAGTAAAAGTTTGCAGGAAATATATGGCTTTGAAGGTAAATTTGACATTAAAGATAAAATTGACATCAAAGATAAAATTAACATTGAAGATAAAATGGTGGTGGTGTTTCAATCACGTACATTCTCACTGCACTCGTTTCTCTACACGCGGATACTTTGAGTCTACGGAGTTACTAGTACATATGATTTCCACACACTTATTCACATACTAAACGTAGCTATTTATATACATTACAAAGTAACCGCTTTCGACGGTTTCTTCCTAAAATTATCCTAAGATGGTGACACCTGTCCCACTACTAGTTCTAGAAGTTTCATCTTATGCCACTTGTCTCTGTATTTGAATTGAAAATCTCCCACTTTCCCTCTAAGTTTGAATGTGTGCAGACCCTGGTAACTGCCATCTTCGTCGAATGAACCCTTGGTCGAATCCTCCAAACTCTTAGAAAATATTCCAAAATTAGAATTTCACTAAATATGAAAATAGTAGGTAGGTCCCTTCGACCTTCATCCTCTAATGAATAAGGTCAAAAAACCTTACTTTTAGCTCATAATGAGACAAGGTTCAAGTGGAACCGACGACAATGATAGATAGTTTAATTATAATTATTAGTTATAAAATTAATATATTAGTTTAGATTAATTATTATAATATTCTAGAATATTCTTAGGTCATTGTGATTGTGCCACTTGGAAGACTAAAATATGTTTAGAGTGATATATATATAGTGTAATGCTCTATTCGTATTGGCATCAAGAAAATCAATGTAAATCTTTATTTTTATTATCTCTCTCTTAATTTAATTTGTCTTTTATTTTATTTAAAATTTATATTATTCTCTAATTTTGTTAGGGTTATAATTTTCATCCTATCATGCTCACACATCTAAATCTATAAAAGATATAATGACGTACACAATGATTTTCTATTATAAGTTAATTATTGTGTATAGAAATAATTGAAGGAGCGAAAAACACAAGAAATGGGGAGGTTTGAATTGAGATTTTCAAAAAAAAAAACAATATCAACACAATTGATTTATTCTGGCTCGCTTAAACTCAAACTAAATCCAGTCCACCCGCCAAGGTGATTTCACATCTCTCAACGAGGTCTTAATCCACTAATCAAATAAGGATTACAATCACAATGACCTACTTTCAAAGTCTTATTGACTCTACTGACTACACTTAGTCACTCAAGGTATATCAAGTTTGATTGCAAAAAGTGTAACTAATATTGCTTCTAGAAAGCGGTTATCACAACTGTGATAGTTTTTACACAAAGTTAAATCACGATTTTATGGAAAATAATTTTGACTTTGATTATGCGCGCGAGAGTTGTGTGCTCAAAATTCTTCAGTGGACTCCTTATATAGATACGTAGAATTGATCCGTTGGAGACATCCTGGATTAGTTTTGGATGATGATAAACGTCATTTAAGATTTTCCAAAAATACAGATTCTGTCTATAGCCGTTGATCCTTTGATCTTCAATTAATGTGGCTGATTCTGAGAATCAAAGCTTGCTTGAATTCATGTATCAGAGTTTGGTTTGCAAAGCAACTATTCTGAGCGTTGTTGCTTAATAAGATCTTCTAAGAGCATTTTCAGCATATCTTCCTTTTGTAGAACTTTCGCTTTAGAATGGAAGATGATGCGTCTGAACTTCTTTCAACATGAGAACTTCTAATCCTGCATATTTAAAAATACTAATATTAAGTAGCATATTTTGCTCTTATAGCATTAAAATATTTGTTATCATCAAAACTTAATTAAAGAGAGTAGAAACAAAGTTCTTGTTCTAACAATAATTCTAAACAATTAAAAATATAATAGATAAAAACAACCCATACACCAGTTTAGTTATCTATCCCAACACTCCAACACAATTTAGTTTTTCAACCAACTTAATATTGCATATGATAGTTGTTCACTAAACTCTCATATATTCCTTAAACAAAAATACTTCAAAGGGATATCTGAGGTGTATTATATACATTACCTAAACTATTTAAATTCCATAATTGACTTTGAGCATCATAGATCTTATAGGTCGTAGATGATGCTTGCAGATCATGAGCATCATAAATCTTGCCAAAGCTTGATTTATTGGAAGGAAAAGCAACATTTATAAGATATCAAACATTCAAAAACTTTAAAATTTCATACACCTATGTAAATTTCCTCACAGCATATGATGTTCCTTGAAACCAATTCTTCTTGGCTTGTCTTGGTGTTTGTTAGAATTATAGTTTGACCTAACTCACCGTACAAAACTGGTTGGTAAGGTGGGGAGTGTGACTCTATTTAAACCCTTTGTGAGTTATATATTTAGCCAATGTGGGACTTGGTTTTTCCCAATAGTGTTTGAATAGTTTCCAGAACCTATTGCGTGTATATAGTTCCCGCATAATGCAAACAATACTCCATAAACAATCTAAATCCATGACCGACATTTATAATGAACATTTGCCAGAGTGTTTGTATTAGAAAAAAACTACTGATAATCAATGTGAACAAATATATCTTTGGAATTTCCAATAACGGAGTAACATTAAAAAATAATGGCAAAAGCAATATACATGATATGAGATATCACACCTCAGGGTAATTGTCACTGTTGACCTTCTCTAGCATTGGGTTATTATCAATTTATCATACTCATCAAATAATACGATAAATATCATTATTATTATTATAAAAACATTGATCACCCTATTGCTTTGTAGTCTTATAACCGCCTGAAACATATTTTAAAATGGTTTGCTGATCAGATTTTAAGTTTAGGCTAAATGGTATTTTAACCAAAGATTTAGGAGTTCCTCTCTTTTTTGTGGTGTGTCTTGGCCAATTTTCCCATATTTAGCATGTATAAAATAGAGTTGTGTTGTTATATTATTTGACAGTAAAAGCAATTAACAAATTCCAACATTGGAGAGCAGAAACTGACCTAAGAAGTAGTATGCCACAGAGACCACAATTACATAGATAGACCATGCACCCACATTCATATAACTAACATCAAAGTTCCATGAGGTTCCGCTATCTACATGTTTTTGCATAAGGAATGTGGCAAGTTTTCCAAGTGAGGAAAGTACAAATATTAATGTCGTTGAGATCCATATAAGCCCATATCTATAATAACATAAAAGAATCACACTATTAGTATTTAATAGTGACTAGCATGCACAATCTATGCATTTCGAAGGAAAAATTACAAGATATTCCATAAAAAGAAACTCACATTAAAATTTGTAACTCTGGTTTGAATATAGAAAGTATAGTAGCATCAAGAGTAAAAAAATATAACGCACAAATCAGAGTTGGTATCTATCTTGCTGAAGAAGTCTCCACCAACTGGATTCAAGGAACTTCTTAATCTGGTCATAACAACATTTGTATCTACATTGAAATATTGTGAATAAGAAATACACTAAAGAATCCCCTCCAGTAGTTTGTTAGTTGTTGTTTAAAGGCTTCTGCATGAATGAACAAAACCAACAAAATTGGAGTATCATACAAATGCCATGAGTGTTGAATGAAAGTAAGAAAGTAATATCATGAAAAACTTGCCTTAGTGATAGATCACCTGATTAGTAGGGAGCTCACAAGAACATGAGTTAGAGTATGAAGAATCTAGCACACCATGCAACACAAAGCAGGACACAACACAACACAAAAATTTGAGTACATTCAGCTAAAACAAACAAAAGGGTGTCTTCAAAATTGATAAAAATCAAAACTTTTTCAACCAAATACCTCTAATACAACATCAGTTTGAGCAAAAAGCAAGGGTTTTTCAGCTGCAGTGTAAACATGTTCATGACCCAATTCCTTCAATGTTTTCAAAGACATGTACAGAACTTGAAGCCTGCATAAATTGAGAAAGGGATGTATATGACACTAATAGATCAATAAAAGGGTCAAATACTTTTTTATTCCTTCTTTTTGCCTCATTCGCAATTTCGGTCCTCTGCAACAAAAATAACCAAAGTGAGCAAAAATCCATCTTGTGTGTTTACTTCAAGTTTCTTGATGCTTTTACACATAATCGATCTTGTGTGTTTACTTCAAGTTTTAAATTTACATTCTTTAGGAATGTGATATTAGGAATGCTATCCTAATTGTTTCAAATTTAAAAAAAAAATGATAATTTTTTTTTTGGAAAATGTCTCAGACAAATATTATCCTAAGAGTAATTAATTAGGCAAAAATTTTGGAATAAAAAAATTTTTGAATTTTTTTATTTTGCAAAAAAAATTATTCTGATTTTTTTTTATTTCGAAAAAAATAGAGTTTTTTTCGGAAATACGAAAAAAATCAAGTTTTTTCAGAAATACGAAAATATCAAGGTTTTTCAAAAATACAAAAAAATCGAGTTTTTTCAAAAATACGAAAAATTCGATTTAATCGAAAATATCGAGTTTTATCGAAAAAACAGAAATTCGAGTTTTTTTTTTTATAAATATTATGAAGAGTATTTTTTTTAATATAAAAAAAATGCTTCAATAGTCTTTTGGTCCCTATAAGTTAACGAGTTTTTTATTTTAGTCCATGTAATTTATTTATTTTTGTCTGAGTCCCTGCATCTTTCTTTTTGCGTTCGCTTTAGTCCCTAAAGCCAAAATCCGCAGGAAAATCTACAGGTTTCATACGGATTTTTCTTCGGATTTTCTTGCGGATTTTGGTTTTAGGGACTAAAACGAATGCAAAAGTGAGATATAAAGACTCAGACAAAAAAAATTATAGAGACTAAAATCAAAAACTCGCTAACTTACAGGGACCAAAAGACTATTTAAGCCATAAAAAATTAAATTTTTATGAAGGTTAAAATTTTGGTTTTAAAGGAATTCAAGATATTTAATTCGTTTAAAATTGTAAACTGATTATAAACTAGTTTATAAATATAAATCAATTTTAAATTGAATTGAATTCATTTTATCAATTAAGTGGATTTTTATTGAAGTGGTTATTACAAACTGAACCAAATCACAAATATGGTTCAGTTCAATGTAGTTCATGAACTATGAACACCCCTACTGCATAAATGGTACGATCATAGTTAAATATATTAAATTTATTTGTTTTCCTTTTTTTAGCAAATTTTTGTTTATTCTGTATTAATTTTAGGGTTAAATATGTTTAGTCCCTATAAATATCTTAATTTTCATTTTTAGTCCCTATTAAAAAAATAATATATTTTAATCCCTACAAAACTTTAGAATGAGGGAAAGAATCAAGGGAGATTGTTTTGGAGATGCCTTTTCGGAAGAATGAGGGTACTTGCAATATGTTCATTTGGGGTGATGAGTTTGCTTTAAGGAAGGAAGATGTTAAAGTGGTGGAATTAGAATGCAACAGGGATGAAAGGGATATGCAATTTGTGGAAATATTTTAGGAGCTTTATGAAGAATCAATGAAGAAGAACCATATGTAGACACCCTAAATTTGCCCTCTGGCTTTTCTGTCTTTGTCAGCTTTTTCGTTTTGCATTCATATACATTTTGCACATCATTTGCATAGGCTCCTGAGACATGGGATCATGGTCATCTGAGGAATTAGGGTCTCACGCTTTATTTGCGGATTATCAGAAGAAATCAAGGCTTTGGCTTGCAGCCATCAGTGGTATCATTCTCCTCATGTCGCTGGATTAGGGTTTATTTCCCTGAAACGGTGATCTTCAAGGATTTCATGTCTGCAAGGACTATCCACTATGCCTCTGGCCCATCGTCAGGCTATTCTCATCATCTTCAAGTTACACGGATATTTTTGTCTTCTCAGCATCTCAGGCTATCTTTTATCTCAAAAGTTTTGGTTTCAGTTCAAGTGTGTTTGTTCAGTTGCGATCTAATTCAGATGGATGTTTGACCTAATCTTGGTTGAACTATCAGGAGATTTCTTCAAGTGCAAGTTATCTATTTCAGGACTATTTCTCAGTCAGTGTGCATCCAAGATCAATTTATTGTGGTGTGTAGAATTCTTCAGGTTATTAAGTTTTGGTTTGCGTGGGGTTTGTTTCAGAAAATCAAGTTTATCAGAAGTCGTCAGTTCATATTGTGCTCCTCTGTGGATTTATTTCTCAGAGATTCATTCATACAGATGCAAAGTAATTCATGGTTTATTTTGTCAGAGGAGGATTAATTTGGAATTTTTATTCATCTCAATTGTGGGGGTGTCTGGTGATAATTGTGTTCACATAATTAGTGGTTTGTAAAAATGCAAGTTTGAGTTTGGCCATGTGGACTTCTCGGGATTCAAATTCTAACTTGATTTCAAGTATATATCTCATTCCATTTTCTAGCCAAATTCTTGTTCATTCTCATTGTGTTTACCATTTAGATTCTATTGCATAAGTCATTTTCTTTTTACCCATTTTTATACCAATATCCAAATATTAACCATTTCATTTTCCCAATGTTTTTTCCGCCATATTCACTCAATATTCAAAAGTCATCCAAATTTATTTCCAAATAATAAATCCCATTAATTCATTTCTATCCAATTTCCATTTTCCTTTATTCAAACATATTCGTTTTCCGATTATCCAATTTTATTTGTAATTTTTAGATCCACATGTCTACCATAAACCATTTTTTTTGTTTTCCTAAATTCCACTTTCAAACACATTTCTAATAACCATTTATTATTATTATTCCATATTACTCATATAGGATCCATATACCATTTTTCTTAAAGACTTCTTTTCTTTTTTCTCTTAAGTCCATTTTTTTCTTCCATTTTTTTTATATACAAGCCCATATCATTTTTTTGGTGGCCCATGAAGTCAAGAGAAGGAAAAAAGGATAGGTTGACCTAGATATAAAAGATAAGAACATTGATCCCAAGAGAAAAGAAGAAGGCTGCGTCTCTTTCTCATTCCCTTTTTTTATAGATTATTTTCCATAACTTTTCTTAACTCAACACCTTCAAACTCTTCTGGCAAAACAAATCACCTGAACAATAAATCCTCACTCAACAATCTTCTTCACCACTTCAAACCATAAACCTTCTTCAACCATATCTCCACTCTCTCAACAAACACAACCATAAGCTCACCGAATTCACACAATAAAACCAACCATCACTTGTTCTTCAAACCTGCAGAATAACATAACCAACTTTCATCTCACATTAACCTACAACATCACACTCTCACCCTGTTTCAAAACAAAAAAAAGGCAATCATCGCCCTTCTTCATCACCGCAACATTTTTTCCTTTTCAACACAAACACTCACCATCACAATCACCAATACACACTCATTTCAACACTTTTCCTCACCGCAAAAGACAACAACACACACAGCAACCAAAAAACATCAGCACCATCGCAAAACTCGTCCAACATCAGCTTATAGCCACCACTGTTTTCGTTCATCACCTCACCGCCCACAACGCATCAACACAACAAACAGCAACAAGCTTCAATCTCTTCAAGCAACTCTCTCTCCATGACTGTAAATCGACAACAACAACAGAGTCACTCAAATCATTTCTTCAGAGCTCGAACATGACATCAAAAACAATAAACCAAAATCAGAAAGAGAAGAAGAAGATTTTTATAGGAAGCAAAGTGAATCAGAGTTGAGACGGGAAGAGGGTCGAAACTCACCATGAACCAAAGTTGAAGCCAGAACCGAACGAGAAGGAGCTCACCGCTTGAACACCAGCGATGACGGGTCTTGAAATAAGAAGAAGAGCAAATCGTCGAAGTCTTCAACGACGCCTCCATCTCAGCTCACCTTTCTTCAACCTTCAAACTGTAACACTCAAGCGCTAACCCGTCTCATCACCATCGTTCATCAACAACATTAACCGCGAAGAAGAGAACACGCAAAGAGAACCACGATTGCGAAACCGAAACGGATGATTTGTGCGTTGGTGAGTTTCTCTTTTCGGCTTTGATTTCGGCGAAGACCTGGCCTTGAGATCGAGATTCACGAGGAAGGAGATAGGTCCGTGATGGAGAGCTCAAACGGGCAAAGTCAGCGGCGACATCTTTGAGCTTAGGCTTGGATTTGTTTTCTTGGGTGTTGAACGTGACATTAGGGATTACGTGATTTGGGGATTTTGAACCCTGCTCATCTCTATTAACCTTTTTGTTATTTTGTTTTCTTTAAATAAAAATTGCAGAAATTTAAAATATACCTGGCTGTTTATTTTGTTTTTTTAGATGAAATTTGAAGTAGATTGGGCTTTGTGACATATATTTGTTATTCACACTTCAGGATTCAACTCTCAGCCTCCCATCTGCTGCTTATATTTTGTGTTAGACCCAAATCTGACTCAGGCCCACGCGGATTTTTACTCACACCACCACCAAGACCAGCGCCATCTCCCTCTCTTCTTTTGTTATTTATTTTTTCTAGAGTTTTTATTAATTTTGTTTATTAGTACAATTTTGTTTATCTGATTTGATTTTAATTAATATTTTTGTGTTCTTATTATTATTTGTTTTTTGGTTATTTGGTTTTTGAATTAAGGTATGGTGAATTAGTTAGAATTTTATTTAGAATTCTATTATTTGTTATTTACACTTTAATATTAGGATAGTTTAGAATTTTGTTATTTGCTTATTTCATTTTTGAGTTAGGATTTTATTAATAATTATTTTGTTAGAATTTTAATGTTTAATTGATCATTAATTAATATTAAGTTTGTAGTTCAGAATTTGATTAGAATCGGATCATTCAAGTTAATTTTGTTCAGTTTGACTTTGTTTGATCTTGGTTGTAGTTTTTGTTTCATAGGCGCATTGCTCGATTCTGATAAGGGTGGGTGCTTGCACTTGACTTTTGTCTGATGCCCTGATATTGGACATTTGCGCTTGACATTATTTCTTGAGTTTTTGTGCGCGCATTGAAGAGGCAACAGACCTTCTCCGTTAGGTAACGCTGAGGCCTTTTTTTTTACTTATCGCATGCTGTTGCATCTGGAAGTCCTACTGGTGTAGGCTCTGTTTGTGCATTGTCTGACTTCTCCATATCGCATTCTCATCTCTTTATCTTGTTTCTTCTTCATATTGCATTCTCATCTCCGTATCCTCATTTTTATTCATCTTATTTTATTCCTCATCTTCTCATATTCTTTCTCGACTTGAGGTGTGCTTAGGCCACCATGGTGTTGCTCCTTTCATCTTTCTCTTCTTCTTTCTTTCTTCTTTAGGATAGTGAGCCTCACTAACCTAGGACCATCCGAGCATGTGAATATTGATTAGTCCCCCACTTAGTTTTACCTTTATGTCTCTTTGAGTCTTCTCTTCTCATCTCATAATCAAGGACTAAACCTTAAAGGCTTTAAGGCTTTGTGATTAAGCTTATGCCTGCATCCTTCTATTAGGACGAAGTGTATAACTTTAATCCTAAGTGTTAAACCCTTAATGTGTTTAACTCCTTTAATCAATTCACTTAATAATCATCAAGACATTACACTTGTAACTTGGGCCTTGCATTAGGGTTCTAATTCTTCCTTAATTGGTTAAGAAGGACTAACCCTAGTGTTAATGGACAAGTCCCCCTCAAGTTGTCTTACAAACCATAAAAATCACTTCTTCATCATATCATTAAATAAAATCCACTTAATAAAGGCTTTGTTTTGTCATGAGTTTAATCCCTAATCATGGATTAAGTTGAGGAGCCTTCCTCAGCTTAAACACTCTCATCTATTATTCTTCTATTAGGATGGTGTAATGGGTCTGTTTAATCCCTGATTATGGCTTAACCTCATTACTCAACACTAAACAAAAACACCAAAAACATCTAAATAATCACAAGTAGGTTAATGATCTTAATCCTAAGCCAAGGTGTTTAAGTGTGAGAAGCTGACTTCACACTTAAGGTATTCTCATTACCCCTAATCAGAGGGAAGATGTGATGAGTTTACTAAATCCATTGGTTTAGGCTTAAGCTCATTAACTTATGACAAATTTTCAAAAGCAATAAAAGACTGAAAACTCAAAAACAACAATAATCGTCTCCTTCGGGATTCTTTTCTCATCACCTTCACTCATAAACGAGAACTTGCTTCTTCCATCTACATGCAAGACAGTTTGCACCTGAGCCAGACAGGTCATACACTTGAACATAGATAAGCAAGCAGTTCGCAGTCAATTCACCTTGCATTCTCTTTGGGTCGAACTACGATGTTCTGACTTCCTCATTGCACGAGAGGATACGTAGGCATAACTTAACAGTTATCGAACAAAAGTCTCTGTATATTCCCCCTCTTTCCAGCATTATCCATTTAACCTCATGATCTTGAGTATCTCATTCCTGTTCTTACACTGACACTGTACATTTACGCACTTCACACTTCTTTTACACTGACACCTGTACATCCTTTTTCCAGCTCTTTTATACACAAATTGCACTGACACTACCCCTTTAAAACACAAATCATTTAAGCGTGGATCCCGTCGAGTACGGCGGACAATCTGGGTGCTAATACCTTCCCAGGTTGTAACCAACCCCCTTTCTCAGTCTCTCTGGTTCGCAACCGTCTTATCCATCTTTTTTCTAGGCCTATGCAGCATTGCCTTTCCTCCGGGATAAAAATGCCTAGCTGGCGACTCTTTTCTTTTCCAGTGAGTTCACTGCTGTGTGTTCTCATTGTTCCTCCTTTCGCCGACCGTTCGTGTCTGTACCTTTATTTGGGCCATTCCCCATTTATCGGGAGTGACAGCTTGGCGACTCTGCTGGGGACCCTTATACTGTAACCAGGGCTTCTGGTTCTTTTTGTGGGTTCCTCCTAGCGCTTGATTGATTTGTGTTTACTGGGGTGTTATGTGCTAATTGTGTTGTACATTTATTTTATTTTTATTTGCTTTATGTACAGTTTTGTTTATCGCTTTCTTTACAGCTTTATATACATCATACTGTCATACTGTTTTGGCTGGATCTGGTTTTGTTGCTTTGGTGGGTGGGGTTCTATTGAGAGTTTAAGGTCCTATACCTGGGACCTGAGTGACACCTAGGCTAGAGTGGTTCATGTTCTTTCCCATTCCATTTCGGTCTGGTGCGGGAATATGAAACACGGTTCAGATATGGGTTTCTTCTTGAGAACTCTGTGCTACAGATTTCCTGTAGTGCTAGGGCTATCTGGGAAGACTGCTAAGTCTGAATGACCTTTATTATGACCTTCAGAAACTGAGGAGAATTAGAGGAGGATTTTTTATGGTTATTGTAAACACTGTACCTCCGGGTTAGAAGTGTTTACACTTCTCATAACTGATCCAAGTCTGAGGATCCTTGTTTTAGAACACTACCTGTGAGGGGGTTGGGCTGTTTACAGGTTTGCAGGAACCCTTTGACCTCAACATACCCTCATTACCAGTACAATTGTTTGATCCGGTCACTATAATCCTGAAGTTATTGACCTCTGGTTTTCAGTTACTATTTTGGGTTATTATGCAGATCTTGTGGTTACAGACACTCGATTCTTGGTCCGGCATTCCAGATTCCAGGCAGCTTCTAGCTGTGATCCCATGTCTTTGCATCTTTTGCATCATCATATTGCATTTTGCATTTGCATCTGCATTGCATTTTCCTCCTCCAGAGAGCTTATCCTTCCTCTTTTGTCCATGACCAGCCAGCTGATTTCCCGGTACTCAGTTTGAACAAGTGGTCGCAGTTAGAAGACGACAGAGTGTGTGAAGCTAGACTGAACAGTGTCAAGAGTTAAGAAGGGTCAGTTTGAAAGCCGTCAGTGGCTATGTCAGAGAACAACCGTCAGAATGTTGAGTTTCCACCTGGTTTCACTTCAATGACCAATCCGTTGTATGGTCTTTCTCCTGATGAGGATCTTCCACAAGTGAACAATCTTGCTCAAGCTCAACCTGTACAGACCCCGATCGTGAATCAGAATGTGCCTGGACCATTTGTTGTCCGAGGTGGACCTTCATCTTCTTCTGATTCTACGAATTATTAGAGTTTTGCCTTCCCTATGCCAGATTTCCAAGGGGCAACCCCTCTTGTGAAAACCAAGGATCCACAAGTTATTGATCCTGCTGAAAGGTTTCGTGTGTTGGAGGAGCAACTCAAAGCCTTATCGGATCCTGATGCCTTCGGTTTTGATGCTCTAACCATGTGTTTGGTGCCTGGTCTTGTCATTCCTCCTGATTTCAAGACTCCGAAGTTCGAGAAATACACTGGTGTCAGTTGCCCGAAGCGTCATTTGGTGATGTTCTGTAGAAAAATGACTTCTTATGCCTGCAATGATAAGTTGATGATTCACTGTTTTCAGGACAGTTTAAGTGGGGCATCTTTAAGTTGGTACATGGATTTGGAAAGCAGTCATATCCGATCTTGGAATGATTTATCCAGAGCTTTCGTAAAGCAATACCAGTACAATATGGACGTGGCGCCCAATCGCACGCACTTGCAGAGCCTATCCCAGAGGAGTGGTGAATCTTTCAGAGAATATGCACAGCGGTGGAGAGAATTGGCAGCCCAAGTGCAACCACCACTTTCAGACAGAGAATTAATTGACCTGTTCGTGGGCACCTTGCAGGGTCCATACTTGGAAAGAATGAGTAGCATTGAGATGACAAGCTTATCTGATTTGATGATAGTTGGAGTACGCATTGAGATCCTGCTCAAAAGTGGAAAGATCCAGGACTTTTCGAATATCCCAGCTAGTGAAGGTGAGTCTGTTGTTAGCTCCCAAGAGGAAGAATGGAATGACGTTAGTGCAGTCATGGCAAATATCGAATGTTCTAGAACAACATCTTCTCAGAGATCATCTGTTCCTGAATCTGATCACTCTTACGGGAATTCGGCAATGCTCAGAACACCGTGTCAGAAACCCTGGGCTCCTCCTCGTCCAAATCAGCAATCTCATGGTCGAAGACCTCAGAATCAACTTCAGAGCCAGCCTAGGCCTCGTAACAATCTGGAAAGAAGGATTGCTCCTCTTCATCCAGTCCCCATGGCATACAGTGAACTCTTGCCGCATCTAGTTCAGAGCTCTTTGGTGGTTCCTAAGCCTCTCAAGCCGTTACCAGGGCCATACCCTCCAGGGTATAATCCTCATGAGCAGTGCGGGTATCATGGTGGATCAATGGGGCATTCAACTGAAGATTGCAAAGCTTTTCAAGCCAAAGTACAACAATTGATCGACAAGGGATACATTTCCTTTCCAGAAGGAAGCTTGGTTGTGCACGTCAACCTCTCGCCTAATTGAGTTCAAAGACTTCAGAAGAAGCGTATCTTGATTTCAGTGGCTCAGACCACAGTATGTCATCAGAGTTGATGATCGCTGTATCCTTTTATCATTTGCATTGTAGTTTCTTTCCTGTTAGCAGCTACTTGTCTTTTAAGCATTGTTATTTTAAATGGTAATGTTAATGTAGTGATCTTGCACTTTTGAATCAATTATGTCGCATTCGCTCATTTTTCTTTACTTGCATTGGAAAAAAAACAAAACAAAAATTGCATCCATTTACCTCCCATTTATTTCACTGTTGTTTAGCAGGTTTGAGGGAGGATGATGACAACTGAATACCCATAATTGTTGAAGGTATGCTTTCAGAGTAGAACCTGCTGACGATGTACAGGCATTATTTCAATTCCCAAACACCGGAGATATAAGGGAGATAAACCCTCGTCAACCCCTTTGAGCCTTGAAGCAGGAGTTTCTTTTCTGAACGAAAAAACCCTCACATTTAACCCGGGGCAGGGTAGTTATCAGTTAATTTGACCGAGCGTTCAAATTTCCAAAGTAGTGTGCATCCGAGGATCCATTACCTTTATTCATTACACCTCAAGAGGTCAAGGGACGTGAAACCACAATGGTTATCCCTCACCAACAAAAGAATGAGGCAGTCAACCCTTTCAGCAAGTCATGACAAGCCAGTGTCACACGATTTGTTTCAACAAAATCAAAAAAAAAAGAAATAAAGCCCGCTAAGTCGAAAAAAAAGTGTGAAAACATATGACTTAGGCAAAAGTTAGGGCATCCCGCTGGACTTCAAAATCGAAAAATTCAAAAAAAAAAAAAGAGAACCCATCCAGGCAAAAGTTAGGAAGTAAAAAAAAATGAAAGAGAATCATCCATGAGAACAAAGTCGTGTGACCAGACACAAAGTCATAAGGGGTGACTGTTACTCCAAGAAACCTCATTGGTGCGTAAACCGTCAACGTCATTGGTTCCTCAATCATTACAAAACCCTTGTGAGAAGCGAGCGCTTAAGTCGAATTAGCTGAACATAGGACCGGAGAACATCAAGGAGAATGGGTGGGCACAGAAAAACTTTGAGCCATAAATCCTTCTTTCTAAAACCGTGAACCAGGCCACGTCATAACCCTTGAAAGTCCTAATTGAATCAGGTTCAGTTCTGAAAGCATACTACGACAAGGTTGCGTAAACTGACTCCTAAAGGTTTGCTAATTCAACACTACGTTTGGACTAATCGTCCATTCGTCACACACTGTCACAGCATCAAAATAAATAAATTTTCAAAACTTGCATGTGTACTGCATTAAAATTACCATTTGTAAATAAACAGTTTTAATTGCAAGTCAGCCTGTGTCACCAGGGAAGTTCCTACAGAAAGCAATCACGAGGAAACTTGATTATTCAACAATGATGACCAGAATCAAGAGCGTCTTGTTAGCCTATGAATCAGGGGCATGTTATCCAGTGGTTTTGTTGACCAAGGAATCTGTCAGGGTAAGGAGAGTTCCCAAACATCAGTTGACGGAGGGACGTCATTCAAGATTTAGTTGATCAAAGTTGAATCTGCCAAGCAGGGGCAGGACACCCGGAGTTTCCGTTGACTAAGGGTCAATTCTTCCAATGCTCAGTCAGAATGAATCAAGTCGCTTACACGCTCATACCGGGAAAGGACACTTCCAGAGATCACTAAGTGCAACTCTCCTCGAGAGAACATCCAAGTTTTCTATTCCAGAAATTGGATAATCAGCAACAGTCTGTTCAGAGACTCACCCCACAGGGGCAAACTTTAGCTACACAGAGCAAGTATATCAGAAATTTCCAAGTTCAAGATGAGTATTGGGAAATCGTATTACCCATCATCGCCTTTGTCACCCTTCTCAACCAGAAGCCTTGTCACTAAGACCTTTCTTCCCACCTCGGGAGTTTTTCTGGCCTTTCATAATCATTGCATAAATCATTTGCATATGTTATTCATGTCGCATATAGAGCATATGCATCATCATTGCATTGAGCATAACCCCCGCAACATCAGATCTCGCATCCAGGGCCTCGTAACCCCAACTTATCAACCTTTCAAAGTCCAGTTCTCATCTGGCAAGCCTTTTCAAAGCCCAGTTCCCGTCTGGCAAACTTTTCAGAGTCTAGTCCTCGTCTGGCAGACAAACCCAAAGTCCAGTTCTCGTCTGGCAAACCAATTTCAAATACCAGTTCTCGTCTGGTAGGCGAATCTTTTACCAGTTCTCGTCTGGTCACCTTTTCATTTAACCTGTTGAATGCCAGTTCTCGTCTGGTAGTCATTCTTTTTCAGAGTCAATTCTCGTTTGACAATGAATCCAAGGAGTCAGTTCTCGTCTGACGACCTATTCTTTGCCCATCAGTTCTCATCTGTTGGCCTAATTTCAATAAACCAGTTCTCGTCTGGTAATTCACCTTCAAAGGTCCAATTGCTTGGCAACCCAAAAAATATGTCTATCAACCTGGCCCTAGCGCCCAACCATCCTTGTTTCATATCTTTGGTTATGATCATACGTCTGCATTGTACATCATTTGCATTGCATCTTCATACCGCATGGTTTCTGTTTTAGCTCTGATGTGGGGCGAGAATTATTTCAAGACGTAATCTAGGGCAGTTATCTCAAGACTTGTTGAATTTCTGTGAGAGTTTGAAGACACTGGGGCAATTCTGGATGCCAAGTCTTCTGTAAAATCCTCTAAAGATGATCTTTTTATGGATGATGCAGTATGGTATAATTAAGGAGTTAAGGGAATGATAGTTCACTCAGGATGATCAGTAATGCTTTTGTTAAGCTCAGAAGTTTGAAGCACTGTGTTAATTCTCAAGGAATGTCTGGTATTTATTTTACTAGCAGGGCATTGGAAGTTTATTTCTTCCCCGAGCATAAAGATCTTCTTTCAGCCGGCAAGATTCCCTCATGAGGAGTTGGTTATTCTCATTCAGTCAAAGTCCAATTTTCATTGGCATATCTTCCCAACACAGCTGTTATGCTATACTTGGGGCATATTTTGATTCTCCAGCAAAGTCTCTCCTCAGCAGAGCATTGCCAAATCTTTTCTCAACCATGCCAAAGGGTTGACACATCCCCAGCTGAGTTGGAACAGATGATAACCCCAACAGAACTTCAAGGCTAATTGAATCGTTCTCGTCCCTGTGGACACCCTAAATTTGCCCTCTGATTTTCTTTCTTCGCCTGTCTTTCATTTGCATCTCATTTGCATTTTTAATTGGTCATTAACATTCAGAATGCATACCATTTGCATAGCCTCCTGAGACATGGGATCACATTTTCTGAAGAATTTGGGTTTCACGTCATTATTCGCAGATTATCAGAGAATTCAAAGTTTCAGCTATACAGCCATCAGTGGCATCATCCTCTCATTACTCATGTCACAGAATTAGGGTTTATTTCCCTGATTATTTGGTTCTCAAGGATTTCACGTGTGAAAACCATTCACTGGCGCATCTGTATCTCAGGGTTATTTCTTGGGCAATGAGCATTCAATTTGTGTTATACGAAATTCATCAGTTTATCAAGCAGTGGTTTGTGTGGGGGTTAGTTCGCAAAATCAGGCTCGTCATAATTCATCAGTTCAGAACATGCTTCGTCGGATTTATTTTGCCCGGAGACTTTGAACGAATTCAATTTAATTTAATTCAGAAGATGTTTAATTCAGATGGTCATTGTTGCAGTCACAAATTATTTGTTGGTAGCTGTGTCAGTCTTAACTAGTGGTTTTTGGTGTGGAAGTGGTGCAAGATTGGTTGCAAGTTGAAAATTGAAGCTTTATGGTTGTGTGCATGGTAGTCGGTCCATTCCATATAAGTTTAGTTCATCCATCTACTTGTCCATATTAAAACCCTTAACCATTTTTGTCCAAATATTCATCACCATTATTTTCCATTTTATTTTCCGATTTTTCAATCATCCAAATTATCATCTTTCATACCCATTTCTAATCCAATTTCCTATTTCTATACATCATTTTTTTTTAGAAAGAAAAAGAAATCAAATTTTCATTTTTACTATTTCATACACCAAGTTTATCATCTATTTTTACCATTCAAACTTATAACAATTAAGTCATATATATTTTATATCAAAGCCCATTTCTTTTATTTTATGGCCCATAACAAAAAAGTGCATCTCATGAAGCTGTTGAGCCTTTCAATCAGTACAGCCACTTGAGGCTCCAGGAAGCCAATTCCCATCCACTTTCCAACGCACACTATCAGCAGAAAAACATGTTGGCAAAAGGGAGAACAATTTCAGCAGCAAAAAAGGAGGCTGCGCTGCATCACACACCCTGCACGCACACAAACTTCACCTGCACAACACGCTTCCTTCTTCAATCACACCCATCACAACAACCTTACTGGCAACTTCCCTAAACCTCTTCATCTTCTTTCAATAACTTCAAACTTTTCCTCAACTCACACCGCATAAAACCGTTTTCAAACAAACCTTTCCTTCAACAAAATCATAAACCCAGCCCTCCTTCAAACCTGTGAACCGCGTTACCCTCAACAAACTTCTCCAAAACCTCCAACACGAACACACTGCACCACATCTTTCAACTTTTTCTTCCAATCTCAGCAACAATTGCAAAACAACCACCATTCTTTTATAACCCTTTCACCCAACCTCTTCAACCAAACCCGTTTAACCTTCCTTCATCACTTTTGACGAATCATAAACAACAAACCTCAACACACCTTCATCACAATCCGCACCAAACACATTTTTCCCAACTCTCACCTTCGACATCAACAAAAACATTCCTCCATAACTTCAACACCCTGCATTTCTCAGCCTTAAACCAAACTCCTCATTCATTCTCACTAAAACCAAATATGCATCTTTACATTAAAAATCACACTCACTTTAACTAACTCTTCACTCATCTTCTTCTCAGACCAACAAACCCTTTACCTCTGTAAATCACAACAACCTTCAACAATCTCCACCATTAAACCTCTTCTTTAATTTCGCCGCATCACCCTTCACCATCAACAGCAACAATCGGACACTATCACCGCCACCATACCCTTCCCTCAACTCACACAAACAGCCGCACCTTCACACACCTTCAAACCTTCAACCCTAACATCAACAACAACACACAAATGCAAACTCAGATAAAAAAAAAGGGAGAAAGAAAATAGATGAAGCAGAAAGATCAGAATTGCGAAGATTGATACCGAGAGACTCATGCCACAAAAACGATTGACCGCGTCAAACTCAAGCCAAGCACAGAACCGGAGAGAATCCGTCGGTGAGTTGTCCATCTCGCCGACGATTTGGCAGAAGAAGGACGGAGAGATAGAACGGGAATCTTTGAGTTGACGAAGCAGAAGAAGGACAGAGCCGCCGCAAGTTGTTCGCCGCCGGCGGAGGAGATCCCTCGCGCGATTCGGAGACGCGATGACATGGATTGGAAGGATTTGCCATCGACGGCTCGCAGTGGGAGAGTTTTGTTCGTGAGGAAGAGAAAGATTGATCGCGATTCTGGAAAGCAGGGGATGTCATACACATTTGGGGGCTGATTTTATTTTAGAGAGAGTCTTGTTGTTGCTGGACCTAGGCCTTGACCCGCCGGATCACACCTTGGACTTGCTGTTTTTGTTGATAGGCCCATGTTGTTTTCACCAACAACATTTTTTTTCAGCGGACTCCCTTTCTTTCCTTTTTCTTTGTTTAATTTTTATTTTACTTTATTTATATTTCCATTTAATTATTTAATTTCATCTTTAACATTTTCTTTTTGTTTAAAGTTAGTTAAAAGTTTGTTAGTTTAGAATTTGTTAATGTTGATTTAGAGTTTTAAATTAGTTTTGTTAATAAATTGTTAATTTGGTTAATGATTCTTAGTGTAGAATTTTATTAGATTTTTATAGTTTTGATTTTGTTTTTTTGTGTGGTTTGGTTCATTTAAATAGAATGTTGTTTTGATCCTGGTTTTAGTTCGTGTTTAAAGTTTTGTAGGTTTCTTGCTAGATTTCAGTGATGGAGGATATAACTGGGTGACGACCTCATGAGCGATTATTTTTGTGGACTGATGAAATCTCTGGATACCAAGTGAACTTAGACTTTGGTTTTGCGTGGACTAATTCTTGTTCTTAATTCTGGAAGCTGGAAAGCCTGTATATGATTTTTACCTGATATCATGATAATGGACATTTGCACTTGACTGTTGAATCCACTTTAGACTCGAAATTTCTTCCTGAGTTTTCTCTTGTGCTTATTGAAGAGGCAGCGGACCTTCTCCGTTAGGTAACGCTATAGCCCGATTTCGCTTATTGCATGCTGCTGCATCTGGAAGTCCTACTGGTGTAGGCTCTGTTTGTGCATTCCTTATCTTCATTCTTATTCATCTCCATATCGCATTCTCATCTTATTTCTCCTATTTTATTTCTGTTTTATCCAACTCATCCTATTTCATTCTTCATTCTTGTTCATCTTAATTCTTCTTTCTCATCTTCTTCTTTTCGTTCTTAACTGGAGGTGTGCTTAGGCCACCATGGAGCTTCTCCTTTCATCTTTCTCGTCTTCTTTCTTTCTTCTTTAGGATAGTGAGCCTCACTAACCTAGGACCATCCGAGCATGTGAATATTAGGGTTTTGATCAGTCTCCCCACTTAGCTTTTACCTTTGTGTCTCTTTTGAGTCATCTCTTCTCATCTCATAATCAGGGACTAAACCCTAAAGGCTTTAAGGCTTTGTGATTAAGCTTATGCCTGCATCCTTATCTTAGGATGGAGTGTATAACTTTAATCCTAAGCGTTAAACCCTTAATGTGTTTAAATCCTTAATCAATCCACCTAATAATCATCAAGACATTACACTTGTAACTTGGGCCTTGCATTAGGGTTCTATTTCTTCCTTAATTGGTTAAGAAGGACTAACCCTAGTGTTAATGGACAAGTCCTCCTCAAGTTGTCTTACAAACCCTAAAAGACACTTCATCATCATATCATTAAATAAAATCCACTTAATAAAGGCTTTGTTTTGGCATGAGTTTAATCCCTAATCATGGATTAAGTTGAGGAGCTTTCCTCAGCTTAAACATTCTCATCTATTATCCTTCTATTAGGATGGTGTAATGAGTCTGTTAAATCCTTGATTATGGCTTAACCTCATCACTCAACACTAAAAAAAAATCACAAAAACATCTAAATAATCACAAGTAGGTTAATGATCTTAATCCTACACCAAAGGTGATTAAGTGTGAGAAGCTGACTTCACACTTAAGGTATTCTCATTACCCCTAATCAGAGGGAAGATGTGATGAGTTTACTAACCCATTGGTTTAGGCTTAAGCTCATTAATCTATGACAAACTTTCAAAAGCAATAAAAGATTGAAAATACAAAAACAAACAATAATCGTCTCCTTCGGGATTCTTTTCTCATCTCACTCACTCATAAACGAGAACTTGCTTCTTCCGTCTAATGCAAGACAGTTTGCACCTGAGCCAGACAGGTCATACACTTGAGCATAGACAAGTAAGCAGTTCACAAGTCAATTCACCTTTCAGTCTCTTTGGGTCGAACTACGGTGTTCTGACTTCCTCATTGCACGAGAGGATACGTAGGCATAACTTAACAGTTATCGAACAAAAGTCTCTGTACATTCCCCTCTCTTCCAGCATTATTCTTTAAGCCTCATAGTCTTGAGCACTTCATTCATTTCTTACACTGACACTTTCATATTACACTTTACACTTCTTTGCACAGACACCTGTACATCTTTTTCCAGCTCTTTTATATACAGATTGCACTGACACTACCCCTTTAAAACACAAATCTTTTAAGCGTGGATCCCGTCGAGTACGACGGACAGTCTGGGTGCTAATACCTTCCCAGGTTGTAACCAACCCCCTTTCTCAGTCTCTCTGGTTCGCAACCGTCTTATCCATATCTTTCTAGGTCTATGCAGCATTGCCTTTCCTCCGGGATAAAAATGCCTAGCTGGCGACTCTATTCATCTCCAGTGAGTTCACGGCTGTGTGTTCTCATTGTCCCTTTCGCCGACCGTTCGCGTCTGTACCCTTATTTGGGCCATTCCCCATTTATCGGGAGCGACAGCTTGGCGACTCTGCTGGGGAATACTTATACTGCAACCAGGGCTTCTGGTTCTTTTTGTGGGTTCCTCCTAGCGCTTGATTGATTTGTGTTTACTGGGGTGTTATGTGCTATCTGTGTTTGTATATTTGTTTTGTTTATTGCTTTATGTACAGTGTTTTATTGCTTTCTTTACAGCTTTACATATATCATATTGTCATACTATTCTGGCTGGATCTGTTGTTTCTGTTTTGGTGGGTGGGGGTTCTACTGAGAGTTAAGATCCTATACCTGGGACCTGAGTGACACCTAGGCTAGAGTGGTTCATGTTCTTTCCCATTCCATCTCGGTCTGGTGCGGGAATATGAAACACGGTTCAGATATGGGTTTCTTCTTGAGAACTCTGTGTTGCAGATTTCCTGCAGTACTAGGGCTATCTGGGAAGCCTGCTAAGTCTGGATGACCTTTAGTATTGACCTTCAGAAACTGAGGTAAATTAGAGGAGGAACTTTTATGGTTATTGTAAACACTGTACCTCCGGGTTAGAAGTGTTTACACTTCTCATAACTGATCCAAGTCTGAGGATCCTTGTTTTTAGAACACCACCTGTGAGGGGGTTGGGCTGTTTACAGGTTTGCAGGAACCCTTGACCTCAACATACCCTCATTACCAGTACAATTGTTTGATCCGGTCACTATGATCCTGAAGTTATTGACCTCTGGTTTTCAGTTACTATTTCGGGTTACTATACAGGGATCTTGTGGTTACAGACACTCGATTCTTGGTCCGGCATTCCAGATTCCAGGCAGTTTCCAGCTGTGATCCCATGTCTTTGCATCTTTTGCATCATCATATTGCATTTTGCATTTGCATCTGCATTGCATTTTCCTCTTCCAGAGAGCTCATCCTTCCTCTTTTGTCAATGACCAGCCAGCGGATTTCCCGGTACTCAGTTTGAACAAGTGGTAACAGTTAGAAGACGACAGAGTGTGTAAAGCTAGACTGAACAGTGTCAAGAGTTAAGAAGGGTCAGTTTGAAAGCCGTCAGTAGCTATGTCAGAGAACAACCGTCAGAATGTTGAGTTTCCACCTGGTTTCACTTCAATGACCAATCCTCTGTATGGTCTTTCTCCTGATGAAGATCTTCCACAAGTGAACAATCTTGCTCGAGCTCAGCCTGTATGGACCCCGATTGTGAATCATAATGTACCTGAACCATCTGTTGTCCGAGGTGGACCTTCAACTTCTTCTGATTCTACAGATTATCAGAGTTTTGCCTTCCCTATGCCAGATTTCCAAGGGGCAATCCCTCTTGTGAAAACCAAGGATCCACAAGTTATTGATCCTGCTGGAAGATTTTGTGTGTTGGACGAGCGACTCAAAGCCTTAGCGGATCCTGATGCCTTCGGTTTTGATGCTCTAACCCTGTGTTTGGTGCCTGGTCTTGTCATTCCTCCAGATTTCAAGACTCCGAAGTTTGAAAAGTACACTGGTGTCAGTTGCCCGAAGCGTCATTTGGTGATGTTCTGTAGAAAAATGACTTCCCATGCCTGCAATGATAAGTTGATGATTCACTGTTTTCAGGACAGTTTAAGTGGGGCATCTTTAAGTTGGTACATGGATTTGGAAAGCAGTCATATCCGATCTTGGAATGATTTATCCAGAGCTTTCGTAAAGCAATACCAGTACAATATGGACGTGGCGCCCAATCGCACGCACTTGCAGAGCCTATCCCAGAGGAGTGGTGAATCTTTCAGAGAATATGCACAGCGGTGGAGAGAATTGGCAGCCCAAGTGCAACCACCACTTTCAGACAGAGAATTAATTGACCTGTTCGTGGGCACCTTGCAGGGTCCATACTTGGAAAGAATGAGTAGCATTGGGATGACAAGCTTCTCTGATTTGATGATAGTTGGAGTACGCATTGAGAGCCTGCTCAAAAGTGGAAAGATCCAGGACTTTTCGAATATCCCAGCTAGTGAAGGTGAGTCTGTTGTTAGCTCCCAAGAGGAAGAATGGAATGACGTCAGTGCAGTCATGGAAAATATCGAATATTCTAGAACAACATCTTCTAAGAGATCATCTTTTCCTGAATCTGGTTACTCTTACGGGCATTCGGCAATGCTCAGAGCACCATGTCAGAAACCCTGGGTTCCTCCTCGTCCAAATCTGCAATCTCATGGTCGAAGACCTCAGAATCAACTTCAGAGCCAGCCTAGGCCTCGTAACAATCTGGAAAGAAGGATTTCTCCTCTTCATCCAGTCCCCATGGCATACAGTGAACTCTTGCCACATCTAGTTCAGAGCTCTTTGGTGGTTCCTAAGCCTCTCAAGCCGTTACCAGGGCCGTACCCTCCAGGGTACAATCCTCATGAGCAGTGCGGGTATCATGGTGGATCAATGGGGCATTCAACTGAAGATTGTAAAGCATTTCAGGCCAAAGTACAACAGTTGATCGACAAGGGCTACATCTCCTTTCCAGAAGGAAGCTTGGTTGTGCATCAACTTTTCACCTGATTGAGTTCAAAGACTTCAGAAGAAGCGTATCTTAATTTCAGTGGCTCAGACAACAGTATGTCATCAGAGTTGGTGATCGATGTATCCTTTTATCATTTGCATTGTAGTTTCTTTCCTGTTAGTGGCTACTTGTCTTTTAAGCATTGTTATTTTAAATGGTAATGTTAATGTAGTGATCTTGCACTTTTGAATCAATTATGTCGCATTCGCTCATTTTTTTCTTTTCCTTGCATCAAAAACGAAAAAAATAAAACTGCATCCATTTACCTCCCATCTATTTCACTGTTGTTTAGCAGGTTTGAGGGAGGATGATGACAACTGAATACCCATAATTGTTGAAGGTATGCTTTCAGGGTAGAACCTGCTGACGATGTACAGGCATTGCTTTAATTCCCAAACACCGGAGATATAAGGGAGATAGACCCTCGTCAACCCCTCTGAACCTTGAAGTAGGAGTTTCTTTTCTAAACGAAAAAACCCTCACATTCAACCCGGGGCAGGGTAGTTATCAGTTAATTTGACCGAGCGTTCAAATTTCCAAAGGAGTGTGCATCCGAGGATCCATTACCTTTATTCATTGCACCTCAAGAGGTCAAGGGACGTGAAATCACAATGGTTATCCCTCACCAACAAAGGAATGAGGCAGTCAACCCTTTCAGCAAGTCATGACAAGCCAGTGTCACACGATTTGTTCAACAAAAATCAAAGAAAAAAAAAAGAAATAAAGCCCGCTAAGTCGAAAAAATGTGTGAAAACATATGACTTAGGCAAAAGTTAGGGCATCCCGCTGGACTTCAAAATCGAAAAATTCAAAAAAAAAGAGAACCAGTCCAGGCAAAAGTTAGGGAGTAAAAAAAAAAATGAAAGAGAATCTTCCATGAGAACAAAGTCGTGTGACCAGACACAAAGTCAGAATGGGTGACTGTTATTCCAAGAAACCTCATTGGTGCGTAAACCATCAACGTCATTGGTTCCTCAATCATTACAAAACCCTTATGAGAAGCGAGCGCTTAAGTCGAATTAGCTGAACATAGGAATGGAGAACATCAAGGAGAATGGGTGGGCACAAATAAACTTTGAGCCATAAATCCTTCTTTCTAAAACCGTGAACCAGGCCACGTCATAACCCTTGAAAGTCCTAATTGAATCAGGTTCAATTCTGAAAGCATACTACGACAAGGTTGCGTAGACTGACTCCTAACGATTTGCTAACTTAACACTACGTTTGGACTAATCGTCCATTCGTCACACACTGTCACAGCATCAAAATAAATAAATTTTCAAAACTTGCATGTGTACTGCATTAAAATTACCATTTGCAAATGAACAGTTTTAATTGCAAGTCAGTCTGTGACACCAGGGAAGTTCCTACAGAAAGCAATCACGAGGAAACTTGATTATTCAACAATGATGACCAGAATCAAGAGCATCTTGTTGGCCTATGAATCGGGGGCATGTTATCCAGTGGTTTTGTTGACCAAGGAATCTGTCAGGGTAAAGAGAGTTCCCAAGCATCAGTTGATCGAGGAACGTCATTCAAAGTCAGTTGATCAGAGCTGAATCTGCCAAACAGGGGCGGGCCACCCGGAATTTCTGTTGTCCAAGGATGAAATCTTCCAATGCTCAGTCAGAATGAGTCAAGTCGCTTTCACGCTCATACCGGGGCAGAATAATTCCAGAGATCACTAAGTGCAACTCTCCTCGAGAGAACATCCAAGTTTTCTATTCCAGAAATTGGATAGTCAGCAGCAGTCTGTTCAGAGACTCGCCCAACAGGGGAAAATTTTTAGTTACACAGAGCAAGTTATATCAGTGATCTCCGAGTTCAAGACGAGTGTCGGGAAATCATGCTACCCACCGTCGCCTTTGTCACCCTTCTCAACCAGAAGCCTTGTCACCTAAGACCTTTCTTCCCATCCTTGGGAGTTCTTCTAGCTTTTCATAAGAATTGCATAAATCATTTGCATACGTTGTTCATGTCGTGTCGCTCGAGCATAGAGCATATGCATCATAATTGCATTGAGCATCCCCTCTCAAACTTCTAATCTCACACCCAGGGCCTCGTAATCCCAACTTATCAACCTTTCAAAGTCCAGTTCTCGTCTGGCAAGCCTTTTCAAAGCCCAGTTCCCGTCTGGCAAACTTTCCAAAGTCCAGTTCTCGTCTGGCAAACCAACTTCAAATACCAGTTCTCGTCTGGTAGGTGAATCTTTTAACCAGTTCTCGTCTGGTCACCTTTTCATTTAGCCCGTTGAACGCCAGTTCCCGTCTGGTAGTCATTCTTTTTCGGAGTCAATTCTCGTTTGACAATGAACCCCAAGGAGTCCGTTCTCGTCTGACGACCTATTCTTTGCCCATCAGTTCTCGTCTGTTGGCCTACCTTTAATAAACCAGTTCTCGTCTGGTAATTCACCTTCGAAAGTCCAATTGCTTGGCAACCAAAAATATATATATCAACCTGGCCCTAGCGCCCAACCATCCTTGTTTCATATCTTTGGTTATGAGCATACGTCTGCATTATACATCATTTGCATTGCATCTTCATACCGCATGGTTTCTGTTTTAGCTCTGATGTGGGTCAAGAATTGTTTCAAGACGTAATCTGGGGCAGTTATCTCAAGACTCGTTGAATTTCTGCGAGAGTTTGAAGACACTGGGGCAATTCTGGATGCCAAGTCTTCTGTAAAATCCTCTAAAGACAATCTTTTTCATAAATGATGCAATCTGAGGCAATTTGAAGAGTAAAGGGATGCTTGGTCACTCTGGATGATCAGTATGAAGTTGTTGAGCTCAGAAGTTTGAAGCATTGTGTTAATTCTCAGGGAATGTCTGGTATTTATTTTACCAGCAGGGCATTGGAAGTTTATTTCTTCCCCGAGCATAAAGATCTTCTTTCAGCCGACAAGATTCCCTCATGAGGAGTTGGATATTCACATTCAGTCAAAGCCAATTTTCATTGGCATATCTTCCCAACACAGTCGTCATACTATACTTGGGGGCATATTTTGACTTACTTGATTCTCCAGCAATGTCTCTCCTCAGCAGAGCATTGCCAATTTTTATTTTTATTATTTTTTTTTTCAACCATGAAGGTTGACATCCCCAGCTGAGTTGGAACAGATGATAACCCCAACAAAACTTCAAGGCTAATTGAATCGTTTTCGTCCCCAAGCGGACTTATCTTTCCACAGCGAAGTTTTCCCAACAGGAAGCTGAAGGCCTTGCTTCCCTACAAAGTTAAGATTATCAGAATTCCCTCCTCAGCAGGATTGTGTGATCAAGCATCTTCCCTAGCCAAGTCTAAAGATGATCTTTCCCCATAGAGTCATCGGGATTCTCATTTCCAAGGGATTTCCCCAGCAGAGCAAGAAGAAATTCTCCCCAGTGGAGTCAGAGCAGGATGATCAGATCCTCAGCAGATGTTCAAAGCAGTTAAACGAAGTATACCTCACGCAGAGTCGTCTTTCCTCCAGTGAAAACCTCTCCAACAGGCATCAGGTTACCAACACTTCGTTCCCATCAGAGTTAAAAGCTTTCAACCCGTCAGCAACATACATAATGCTCCCCAGATTCCCCAACGGAGAGCTAAAGCTAAAACAGTTGCCTCACATTCACAAACATCAGTATATACTCCTTGTGGCACCCGTCCGTGTCATATCCCAAGCAGAAATCCAAAGCATCCTCTTTGCACTCACAGATACTCTTGTATATATAACTTTCTTGACATCCGTCCATGTCACCTTCCCCAGCATAATTACCTAAACACTTTGTATATCAAATACTTGTTTATACTATACTCTTCTCCTTTTGACACTCGTCCGTGTCACCCTCCCCAGCAGTTGATACTCATCTGTATCATACTCATACTCACTACTCATGTCACACTTATACTGATACTCGTCCGTATCTTGTATATACCACTTATATCCCCACAGATTCGACATTGGTCCATGTTCTTTGTTAACCAGTTGGTACTCGTCCGTACCATCATCTCAGAATATGCGTCAAGTGTTTGTTTCTACATGATACTCGTCCGTATCATAGTCTTAAGGATGCTCGTCCGCATCTTTAATCCATACAACGTGTCAAACACTTTTGTCTTCTTGAATGTAGATACTCGTCTGTGTCTAACTGTTCCCCAGGAGAGTCCCTTCGGATTCAACACTCGTCCGTGTTCTTTGTTAACCAGTTGATACTCGTCTGTATCATCATCTCTAAACACGTGTCAGTATTTGTTTCCACTCGATACTCGTCCGTATTGCAGTCTTAAGGATGCTCGTCCGCATCTTTAATCTATACACAACATCTAAACACTTATACCTTTTGTTTCTTGGATATAAACACTCGTCCGTGTTTACTATCCCCCAGTAGATCACCAACAAAGCAATTTCCTTCTTATCTGACATTCGTCCTATGTCATGAAAAACCTTGAGAGCAGCCGTCCCCTGCTAGGTGGTCGTCCTCCACCTCTTGATGGTCGTCCTCCATCATGCTCATCCGATGGCCGTCCCCATCGTTGACCTTTTATCCGGCATTCGTCCTATGTCGCGATATTTTCGGCAGCCGTACCCTGCCAGGTGGTCGTCCTCCACCTTAGATGACCGTCCCTCATCTTAACCCCAACAGAGCAGCCGTCCCCTGCTAGGTGATCGTCCTTCACCTTTGATGACCGTACCTCATCAGCTGTTTTATTTCATTTATTCTTTAACCCGATGGCCATCCCCGTCGTGGTCCCTTTTCTTTTTTAGCCCGATGGCCGTCCCCATCGTTGCTTACCTTGCTTTATGAACTTGATGGCCGTCCCCGTCATGTTTCATTAATCCCCAGAGAATCTTATAGCCTTACTTGATGGCCGTCCCCATCATAATCCTTTTTATCCCCAGCATGTCGGCCGTCCCCGTCATTGCTTTATTTCCCGCACTCTTCCCAGCGTGTCGGCCGTCCCCGTCATTGCTCTTTACCCAGCAGTCGTCCTCTGCTCGACGGTCGTCCTCCGTCGCCCACACTTTATAATATACTTTATTTTCTTTTACAATCTATATCCCTTTTCTTCTTCATTTTGTGAGTGCAAATTTTAGACTGTCTTTGGTATTCAACCACAAGTTATCTTGTTTGCCTATTAAGCCGTTGCTTACATCCTGCACAGCTAACTCATGTTTTAATAGGGGCAGCTGTGGACACCCTAAATTTGCCCTCTGATTTTCTTTCTTCGCCTGTCTTTCATTTGCATCTCATTTGCATTTTTAATTGGTCATTAACTTTCAGAATGCATACCATTTGCATAGCCTCCTGAGACATGGGATCACATTTTCTGAAGAATTTGGGTTTCACGTCATTATTCGCAGATTATCAGAGAATTCAAAGTTTCAGCTATACATCCATCAGTGGCATCATCCTCTCATTACTCATGTCACAGAATTAGGGTTTATTTCCCTGATTATTTGGTTCTCAAGGATTTCACGTGTGAAAACCATTCACTGGCGCATCTGCATCTCAGGGTTATTTCTTGGGCAATGAGCATTCAATTTCTGTTATACGAAATTCATCAGTTTATCAAGCAGTGGTTTGTGTGGGGGTTAGTTCGCAAAATCAGGCTCGTCATAATTCATCAGTTCAGAACATGCTTCGTCGGATTTATTTTGCCCGGAGACTTTGAACGGATTCAATTTAATTTAATTCAGAAGATGTTTAATTCAGATGGTCATTGTTGCAGTCACAAATTATTTGTTGGTAGCTGTGTCACTCTTAACTAGTGGTTTTTGGTGTGGAAGTGGTGCAAGATTGGTTGCAAGTTGAAAATTGAAGTTTTATGGTTGTGTGCATGGTAGTCGGTCCATTTCATATAAGTTTAGTTCATCCATCTACTTGTCCATATTAAAACCCTTAACCATTTTTGTCCAAATATTCATCACCATTATTTTCCATTTTATTTTCCGATTTTTCAATCATCCAAATTATCATCTTTCATACCCATTTCTAATCCAATTTCCTATTTCTATACATCATTTTTTTTTAGAAAGAAAAAGAAATCAAATTTTCATTTTTACTATTTCATACACCAAGTTTATCATCTATTTTTACCATTCAAACTTATAACAATTAAGTCATATATATTTTATATCAAAGCCCATTTCTTTTATTTTATGGCCCATAACAAAAAAGTGCATCTCATGAAGCTGTTGAGCCTTTCAATCAGTACAGCCACTTGAGGCTCCAGGAAGCCAATTCCCATCCACTTTCCAACGCACACTATCAGCAGAAAAACATGTTGGCAAAAGGGAGAACAATTTCAGCAGCAAAAAAGGAGGCTGCGCCGCATCACACACCCTGCACGCACACAAACTTCACCTGCACAACACGCTTCCTTCTTCAATCACACCCATCACAACAACCTTACTGGCAACTTCCCTAAACCTCTTCATCTTCTTTCAATAACTTCAAACTTTTCCTCAACTCACACCGCATAAAACCGTTTTCAAACAAACCTTTCCTTCAACAAAATCATAAACCCAGCCCTCCTTCAAACCTGTGAACCGCGTTACCCTCAACAAACTTCTCCAAAACCTCCAACACGAACACACCGCACCACATCTTTCAACTTTTTCTTCCAATCTCAGCAACAATTGCAAAACAACCACCATTCTTTTATAACCCTTTCACCCAACCTCTTCAACCAAACCCGTTTAACCTTCCTTCATCACTTTTGACGAATCATAAACAACAAACCTCAACACACCTTCATCACAATCCGCACCAAACACATTTTTCCCAACTCTCACCTTCGACATCAACAAAAACATTCCTCCATAACTTCAACACCCTGCATTTCTCAGCCTTAAACCAAACTCCTCATTCATTCTCACTAAAACCAAATATGCATCTTTACATTAAAAATCACACTCACTTTAACTAACTCTTCACTCATCTTCTTCTCAGACCAACAAACCCTTTACCTCTGTAAATCACAACAACCTTCAACAATCTCCACCATTAAACCTCTTCTTTAATTTCGCCGCATCACCCTTCACCATCAACAGCAACAATCGGACACTATCACCGCCACCATACCCTTCCCTCAACTCACACAAACAGCCGCACCTTCACACATCTTCAAACCTTCAACCCTAACATCAACAACAACACACAAATGCAAACTCAGATAAAAAAAAAAGGGAGAAAGAAAATAGATGAAGCAGAAAGATCGGAATTGCGAAGATTGATACCGAGAGACTCATGCCACAAAAACGATTGACCGCATCAAACTCAAGCCAAGCACAGAACCGGAGAGAATCCGTCGGTGAGTTGTCCATCTCGCCGACGATTTGGCAGAAGAAGGACGGAGAGATAGAACGGGAATCTTTGAGTTGACGAAGCAGAAGAAGGACAGAGCCGCCGCAAGTTGTTCGCCGCCGGTGGAGGAGATCCCTCGCGCGATTCGGAGACGCGATGACATGGATTGGAAGGATTTGCCATCGACGGCTCGCAGTGGGAGAGTTTTGTTCGTGAGGAAGAGAAAGATTGATCGCGATTCTGGAAAGCAGGGGATGTCATACACATTTGGGGGCTGATTTTATTTTAGAGAGAGTCTTGTTGTTGCTGGACCTAGGCCTTGACCCGCCGGATTGCACCTTGGACTTGCTGTTTTTGTTGATAGGCCCATGTTGTTTTCACCGACAGCATTTTTTTCAGCGGACTCCCTTTCTTTCCTTTTTCTTTGTTTAATTTTTATTTTACTTTATTTATATTTCCATTTAATTATTTAATTTCATCTTTAACATTTTCTTTTTGTTTAAAGTTAGTTAAAAGTTTGTTAGTTTAGAATTTGTTAATGTTGATTTAGAGTTTTAAATTAGTTTTGTTAATAAATTGTTAATTTGGTTAATGATTCTTAGTGTAGAATTTTATTAGATTTTTATAGTTTTGATTTTGTTTTTTTGTGTGGTTTGGTTCATTTAAATAGAATGTTGTTTTGATCCTGGTTTTAGTTCGTGTTTAAAGTTTTGTAGGTTTCTTGCTAGATTTCAGTGATGGAGGATATAACTGGGTGACGACCTCATGAGCGATTATTTTTGTGGACTGATGAAATCTCTGGATACCAAGTGAACTTAGACTTTGGTTTTGCGTGGACTAATTCTTGTTCTTAATTCTGGAAGCTGGAAAGCCTGTATATGATTTTTACCTGATATCATGATAATGGACATTTGCACTTGACTGTTGAATCCACTTTAGACTCGAAATTTCTTCCTGAGTTTTCTCTTGTGCTTATTGAAGAGGCAGCGGACCTTCTCCGTTAGGTAACGCTATAGCCCGATTTCGCTTATTGCATGCTGCTGCATCTGGAAGTCCTACTGGTGTAGGCTCTGTTTGTGCATTCCTTATCTTCATTCTTATTCATCTCCATATCGCATTCTCATCTTATTTCTCCTATTTTATTTCTGTTTTATCCAACTCATCCTATTTCATTCTTCATTCTTGTTCATCTTAATTCTTCTTTCTCATCTTCTTCTTTTCGTTCTTAACTGGAGGTGTGCTTAGGCCACCATGGAGCTTCTCCTTTCATCTTTCTCGTCTTCTTTCTTTCTTCTTTAGGATAGTGAGCCTCACTAACCTAGGACCATCCGAGCATGTGAATATTAGGGTTTTGATCAGTCTCCCCACTTAGCTTTTACCTTTGTGTCTCTTTTGAGTCATCTCTTCTCATCTCATAATCAGGGACTAAACCCTAAAGGCTTTAAGGCTTTGTGATTAAGCTTATGCCTGCATCCTTATCTTAGGATGGAGTGTATAACTTTAATCCTAAGCGTTAAACCCTTAATGTGTTTAAATCCTTAATCAATCCACCTAATAATCATCAAGACATTACACTTGTAACTTGGGCCTTGCATTAGGGTTCTATTTCTTCCTTAATTGGTTAAGAAGGACTAACCCTAGTGTTAATGGACAAGTCCTCCTCAAGTTGTCTTACAAACCCTAAAAGACACTTCATCATCATATCATTAAATAAAATCCACTTAATAAAGGCTTTGTTTTGGCATGAGTTTAATCCCTAATCATGGATTAAGTTGAGGAGCTTTCCTCAGCTTAAACATTCTCATCTATTATCCTTCTATTAGGATGGTGTAATGAGTCTGTTAAATCCTTGATTATGGCTTAACCTCATCACTCAACACTAAACAAAAATCACAAAAACATCTAAATAATCACAAGTAGGTTAATGATCTTAATCCTACACCAAAGGTGATTAAGTGTGAGAAGCTGACTTCACACTTAAGGTATTCTCATTACCCCTAATCAGAGGGAAGATGTGATGAGTTTACTAACCCATTGGTTTAGGCTTAAGCTCATTAATCTATGACAAACTTTCAAAAGCAATAAAAGATTGAAAATACAAAAACAAACAATAATCGTCTCCTTCGGGATTCTTTTCTCATCTCACTCACTCATAAACGAGAACTTGCTTCTTCCGTCTAATGCAAGACAGTTTGCACCTGAGCCAGACAGGTCATACACTTGAGCATAGACAAGTAAGCAGTTCACAAGTTAATTCACCTTTCAGTCTCTTTGGGTCGAACTACGGTGTTCTGACTTCCTCATTGCACGAGAGGATACGTAGGCATAACTTAACAGTTATCGAACAAAAGTCTCTGTACATTCCCCTCTCTTCCAGCATTATTCTTTAAGCCTCATGGTCTTGAGCACTTCATTCATTTCTTACACTGACACTTTCATATTACACTTTACACTTCTTTGCACAGACACCTGTACATCTTTTTCCAGCTCTTTTATATACAGATTGCACTGACACTACCCCTTTAAAACATAAATCTTTTAAGCGTGGATCCCATCGAGTACGACGGACAGTCTGGGTGCTAATACCTTCCCAGGTTGTAACCAACCCCCTTTCTCAGTCTCTCTGGTTCGCAACCGTCTTATCCATATCTTTCTAGGTCTATGCAGCATTGCCTTTCCTCCGGGATAAAAATGCCTAGCTGGCGACTCTATTCATCTCCAGTGAGTTCACGGCTGTGTGTTCTCATTGTCCCTTTCGCCGACCGTTCGCGTCTGTACCCTTATTTGGGCCATTCCCCATTTATCGGGAGCGACAGTCCCCAAGCGGAGTTATCTTTCCACAGTGAAGTTTTCCCAACAGGCAGCTGAAGGCCTTGTTTCCCCACAAAGTTAGAATTATCAGAATTCCCTCCTCAGCAAGAGTTATCTGGTAAAGCATCTTCCCTAGCCAAGTCTAAAGATGAGCTTCCCCCATAGATTTATCGGGATTCTCATTTCCAAGGGATTTCCCCAGCAGAGCAAGAAGAAATTCTCCCCAGTGGAGTCAGAGCAGGGTGATCAGATCCTCAGCAGATGTTCAAAGCAGTCAAACGAAGTATACCTCACGCAGAGTCGTCTTTCCTCCAGTGAAAACCTCTCTAACAGGCATCAGGTTGCCAACACTTCGTTCCCATCAGAGTTAAAAGCTTTCAACCCGTCAACAGTATACAGAATGCTCCCCAGACTCCCCAGCGGAGAGTTAAAGCTAAAGCAGTTGCCTTGCATTCACAAACATCAGTATATACTCCTTGTGACACCCGTTCGTGTTATATCCCCAGCAGAAAGCCAAAGTATCCCCTTTGCACTCACAGATACATATATATATATATATATATATATATATATATATATATAACTTTCTTGACATCCGTCCATGTCACTTTCCCCAGCACAAGTAACCTAAACACTTTGTGTATCAGATATTTGTTTATACTATACTTTTCTCCATTTGATACTCGTCCGTGTCACTCTCCCCAACAGTTGAATACTCATCTATACACCACTCATACTTATTTTACTTATACAGATACTCGTCCGTATCTTGTATACACCATTTATATATCCCCGCAGATTCAACACTAGTCCTTGTTCTTTGTTAACCAGTTGGTACTCGTCCGTACCATCATCTCAGAACATGCGTCAAGCGTTTGTTTCTACATGATACTCGTCCGTATCATAGTCTTAAGGATGCTCGTCCGCACCTTTAATCCATACACTGTGTCAAATACTCTTGTCTTCTTGAATATAGATACTCGTCTGTGTCTACTATTCCCCAAAAGAGTCCCCTCAGATTCAACACTCGTCCGTGTTCCTTGTTAACCAGTTGATACCCGTCCGTATCATCATCTCTGAACACGTGTCAGTTTTTGCTTCTACCCGATACTCGTCTGTATCGTAGTCTTAAGGATGCTCGTCCGCATCTTTAATCTATACACAGACATCTAAACACTTATACCTTTTGTTTCTTGGATGTAAACACTCGTCCGTGTTTACTATTCCCCAGTAGATCGCCTGCAAAGCAATTTCTTTTTATCTGACATTCGTCCTGTGTCATGATAAACCTTGAGAGCAGCCGTCCCCTGCTAGGTGGTCGTCCTCCACCTCTTGATGGTCGTCCTCCATCATGCTCATCCGATGGCCGTCCCCATCGTTGACCTTTTATCCGGCATTCATCCTATGTCGCGATATTTTCGGCAGCCGTACCCTGCCAGGTGGTCGTCCTCCACCTTAGATGACCGTCCCTCATCTTACCCAACAGAGCAGCCGTCCCCTGCTAGGTGATCGTCCTTCACTTTTGATGACCGTACCTCATCATCTGTTTATTTCATTCATTCTTTAACCCGATGGCCGTCCCCGTCGTGGTCCCTTTTCCTTTTCCTGATGATCGTCCCTCATCAGTTTTAGCGCGATGGCCGTCCCCATCGTTGGTTACTTTACTTTATGAACTTGATGGCCGTCCCCGTCATATTTCATTAACCCCCAGAGAATATTGTAACTTTACTTGATGGCCGTCCCTATCATGATCCCTTTTATCCCCAGCATGTCGGCCGTCCCCGTCAATGCTTTATTTTTCGCACTTTTCCCAGCGTGTCGGTCGTCCCCGTCATTGCTCTTTCCCAGCAGTCGTCCTCTGCTCGACGGTCGTCCTCCGTCGCCCACACTTTATAATATACTTTATTTCCTTTTACAATCTATATCCCTTTTCTTCTTCATTCTGTGAGTGCAAATTTCGGACTGTCTTTGGTATTCAACCACAAGTTATCTTGTTTGCCTGTTAAGCCGTTGCTTACATCCTGCACAGCTAACTCATGTTTGAATAGGGGCAGCTGTAGACACCCTAAATTTGCCCTCTGGCTTTTCTGTCTTTGTCAGCTTTTTCGTTTTGCATTCATATACATTTTGCACATCATTTGCATAGGCTCCTGAGACATGGGATCATGGTCATCTGAGGAATTAGGGTCTCACGCTTTATTTGCGGATTATCAGAAGAAATCAAGGCTTTGGCTTGCAGCCATCAGTGGTATCATTCTCCTCATGTCGCTGGATTAGGGTTTATTTCCCTGAAACGGTGATCTTCAAGGATTTCATGTCTGCAAATACTATCCACTATGCCTCTGGCCCATCGTCAGGCTATTCTCATCATCTTCAAGTTACACGGATATTTTTGTCTTCTCAGCATCTCAGGCTATCTTTTATCTCAAAAGTTTTGGTTTCAGTTCAAGTGTGTTTGTTCAGTTGCGATCTAATTCAGATGGATGTTTGACCTAATCTTGGTTGAACTATCAGGAGATTTCTTCAAGTGCAAGTTATCTATTTCAGGACTATTTCTCAGTCAGTGTGCATCCAAGATCAATTTATTGTGGTGTGTAGAATTCTTCAGGTTATTAAGTTTTGGTTTGCGTGGGGTTTGTTTCAGAAAACCAAGTTTATCAGAAGTCGCCAGTTCATATTGTGCTCCTCTGTGGATTTATTTCTCAGAGATTCATTCATACAGATGCAAAGTAATTCATGGTTTATTTTGTCAGAGGAGGATTAATTTGGAATTGTTATTCATCTCAATTGTGGGGGTGTCTGGTGATAATTGTGTTCACATAATTAGTGGTTTGTAAAAATGCAAGTTTGAGTTTGGCCATGTGGACTTCTCGGGATTCAAATTCTAACTTGATTTCAAGTATATATCTCATTCCATTTTCTAGCCAAATTCTTGTTCATTCTCATTGTGTTTACCATTTAGATTCTATTGCATAAGTCATTTTCTTTTTACCCATTTTTATACCAATATCCAAATATTAACCATTTCATTTTCCCAATGTTTTTTCCGCCATATTCACTCAATATTCAAAAGTCATCCAAATTTATTTCCAAATAATAAATCCCATTAATTCATTTCTATCCAATTTCCATTTTCCTTTATTCAAACATATCCGTTTTCCGATTATCCAATTTTATTTGTAATTTTTAGATCCACATGTCTACCATAAACCATTTTTTTTGTTTTCCTAAATTCCACTTTCAAACACATTTCTAATAACCATTTATTATTATTATTCCATATTACTCATATAGGATCCATATACCATTTTTCTTAAAGACTTTTTTTCTTTTTTCTCTTAAGTCCATTTTTTTCTTCCATTTTTTTATATACAAGCCCATATCATTTTTTTGGTGGCCCATGAAGTCAAGAGAAGGAAAAAAGGATAGGTTGACCTAGATATAAAAGATAAGAACATTGATCCCAAGAGAAAAGAAGAAGGTTGCGCCTCTTTCTCATTCCCTTTTTTTTTAGATTATTTTCCATAACTTTTCTTAACTCAACACCTTCAAACTCTTCTGGCAAAACAAATCACCTGAACAATAAATCCTCACTCAACAATCTTCTTCACCACTTCAAACCATAAACCTTCTTCAACCATATCTCCACTCTCTCAACAAACACAACCATAAGCTCACCGAATTCACACAATAAAACCAACCATCACTTGTTCTTCAAACCTGCAGAATAACATAACCAACTTTCATCTCACATTAACCTACAACATCACACTCTCACCCTGTTTCAAAACAAAAAAAGGCAATCATCGCCCTTCTTCATCACCGCAACATTTTTTCCTTTTCAACACAAACACTCACCATCACAATCACCAATACACACTCATTTCAACACTTTTCCTCACCGCAAAAGACAACAACACACACAGCAACCAAAAAACATCAGCACCATCGCAAAACTCGTCCAACATCAGCTTATAGCCACCACTGTTTTCGTTCATCACCTCACCGCCCACAACGCATCAACACAACAAACCGCAACAAGCTTCAATCTCTTCAAGCAACTCTCTCTCCATGACTGTAAATCGACAACAACAACAGAGTCACTCAAACCATTTCTTCAGAGCTCGAACATGACATCAAAAACAATAAACCAAAATCAGAAAGAGAAGAAGAGGATTTTTATAGGAAGCAAAGTGAATCAGAGTTGAGACAGGAAGAGGGTTGAAACTCACCGTGAACCAAAGTTGAAGCCAGAATCGAACGAGAAGGAGCTCACCGCTTGAACACCAGCGACGACGGGTCTTGAAAGAAGAAGAAGAGCAAATCGTCGAAGTCTTCAACGACGCCTCCATCTCAGCTCACCTTTCTTCAACCTTCAAACTGTAACACTCAAGCGCTAACCCGTCTCATCACCATCGTTCATCAACAACATTAACCGCGAAGAAGAGAACACGCAAAGAGAACCACGATTGCGAAACCGAAACGGATGATTTGTGCGTTGGTGAGTTTCTCTTTTCGGCTTTGATTTCGGCGAAGACCTGGCCTTGAGATCGAGATTCACGAGGAAGGAGATAGGTCCGTGATGGAGAGCTCAAACGGGCAATGTCAGTGGCGACATCTTTGAGCTTAGGCTTGGATTTGTTTTCTTGGGTGTTGAACGTGACATTAGGGATTACGTGATTTGGGGATTTTGAACCCTGCTCATCTCTATTAACCTTTTTGTTATTTTGTTTTCTTTAAATAAAAATTGCAGAAATTTAAAATATACCTGGCTGTTTATTTTGTTTTTTTAGATGAAATTTTAAGTAGATTGGGCTTTGTGACATATATTTGTTATTCACACTTCAGGATTCAACTCTCAGCCTCCCATCTGCTGCTTATATTTTGTGTTAGACCCAAATCTGACTCAGGCCCATGCGGATTTTTACTCACACCACCACCAAGACCAGCGCCATCTCCCTCTCTTATTTTGTTATTTATTTTTTCTAGAGTTTTTATTAATTTTGTTTATTAGTACAATTTTGTTTATCTGATTTGATTTTAATTAATATTTTTGTGTTCTTATTATTATTTGTTTTTTGGTTATTTGGTTTTTGAATTAAGGTATGGTGAATTAGTTAGAATTTTATTTAGAATTCTATTATTTGTTATTTACACTTTAATATTAGGATAGTTTAGAATTTTGTTATTTGCTTATTTCATTTTTGAGTTAGGATTTTATTAATAATTATTTTGTTAGAATTTTAATGTTTAATTGATCATTAATTAATATTAAGTTTGTAGTTCAGAATTTGATTAGAATCGGATCATTCAAGTTAATTTTGTTCAGTTTGACTTTGTTTGATCTTGGTTGTAGTTTTTGTTTCATAGGCTCATTGCTCGATTCTGATGAGGGTGGGTGCTTGCACTTGACTTTTGTCTGATGCCCTGATATTGGACATTTGCGCTTGACATTATTTCTTGAGTTTTTGTGCGCGCATTGAAGAGGCAACGGACCTTCTCCGTTAGGTAACGCTGAGGCCTTTTTTTTTTACTTATCGCATGTTGTTGCATCTGGAAGTCCTACTGGTGTAGGCTCTGTTTGTGCATTGTCTGACTTCTCCATATCGCATTCTCATCTCTTTATCTTGTTTCTTCTTCATATTGCATTCTCATCTCCGTATCCTCATTTTTATTCATCTTATCTTATTCCTCATCTTCTCATATTCTTTCTCGACTTGAGGTGTGCTTAGGCCACCATGGTGTTGCTCCTTTCATCTTTCTCTTCTTCTTTCTTTCTTCTTTAGGATAGTGAGCCTCACTAACCTAGGACCATCCGAGCATGTGAATATTGATTAGTCCCCCACTTAGTTTTACCTTTTGTAAACACCCCAAATTTGCCCTCACCCATTCACCATGGCTTGTGATCATTCTCATATGCATAAACACAATCATAACATCTCATACCTCAGTTTTGAGTCACTGCATAGTTTCTAAGGCATCTGCACCTAGGGTTTGTGATCTGAGCAATCTCAGGGCACCTTGAGCCACTCCAAAGGTTACCAATCACTTCAAAGGGGTCCATGTGTGTTCTTATATCATATTACATCCTCACAAAGTCAAAAATGCAAGGGAATCACAAGAACTAGGGTTTGAGTGGATGCAGGGCCAGGTTTGACTACACAGTTGACCTAAAATTAGGGTTTTGGTTTCAGAGGCCATAACCCCAAATTTTTTGGGCATTCTTGTTTCCATTGGTCTCTATATGGTATAGGGAGTATGCATATCAATTTTCATGAAGAAATTCCATGGGGAAGTCATCTGATCAAGAGTTGACTTTTCAGACAAGTCAGTGTAAAATCAGGGCATCTGAGGCCCCCAATGACCCAACCAATGGGTGATCTTCATCATTTTGAGTGTATATGATCTTTATTTGGTCATGGAAGAAGGTTGAAGTTCATAAAAATCAAGAATTTAGGGTTTTTGCAAATGTTGACTTTTTGGGCATAGTTGACTTTTCAAGAATGCTTCATTTTAGGTCATTTTTCAAGCTTTGATTATTGATCCAAAAATGCTTCAAATGGAAAAACCTTGGTCATGAAAGTTGTAGATCTCATTTTTCCCTTTTCAAAAAGTACAAGAACATGATCAAACTCTTCTTGGATCAAAAGTTATGGTGTGACAAAGTTGGCTAAAATCATTGATTTTCAAGGCATGCCTCAAATGAGAATTTTGCAAAATCATGGACCAAGGCCAATTGCAACCTCTAATTCATTTCAAACCATGACACAAACATTCTACATGTCCTAAAAGTCAGAATTGGACCAAGGTTTCTCATGTTTTGGTTCATGTAACAAGGCTTTCTTTCATGTGAACCATAAAGGCAACAACTTGCAAAAACACTCATGACACTTCCACCACTTGATGCATTGGATGCTGACTTTGGCTAGCCTCTCACCTCACCCTTTGCTGCGCAGCCCATGCCATGTACTTGCCTAGATCATGAGCCATGCTTGCCTTACACAAAACTTTACTTTTTTGCAAAAGCAAACTTACCAATCACTATAGGCCAGGTCACATCATCTGACCTATAGGATTAAAATACATTATCATTTTGCAAGCCATTTCATGTACAAGGCAAGGCTGAAACCATACACAACAACACATTCACAAAATACACCCCAGCTGCATAAGCCTTCGAATCTCTCTGCCCAGCCAAGAAACACTCAAACCATTTTCACCATTCAACTCACCATGCACCATTGAGTAGAAACCAGCAAGAACACAAGCCTGAATCAACCAGAACACCCCATAGCCATTTCTCACCTCAAACTGCAGTTCCATTCGAATCTCCCTCCCTAGCTCACAAACATCCAAACAAACCTTGCAAAGCTTCTCCATTCACCCTCAGGATCACAAACAACCCTTCACAATGGCCTGAAGCTGCCTATTTCACCATAGCCATTTTCAACTGAGTTGAAGCAGGAGCTGTCGAAACTCATTATCCAGCCAACATAAACTCTTCTTGAGCATTCAAACATCATCTGGGGATCAAGTGGAGTAGTTTGCACTGAAAGAAGTGGCCAGAAAGTCATCAGGTTGAAAGCTCCAAATCTCAGGTAGCTTGAAAATTATTTTTCCAGAAATTGTTTTTCATGTTATGAACTTGTTCCTTATGCTTCACTGAATATCCTGGTGCTCTTAGTTTTTGAAATGGTGTTGAAATGAGAGTTTAATTGCTCTCTGAAGCTTGCGTGCCCTAGTTCTTATTTCCTTCGATTCAGCTTAGTTAGGGAAAAGAAATTTGTTTTAGGAGAGGGGTTTGATTCGTGAGAGGTTGGAGAACATTTCCCAATTCTTAGATTTTGTTTTTGTTACGATTTGAGGGAATTTGAAATTTTTCAGGGGAGTTGCTGGCCGGAGAAGACGACCGGAAGTCTTCTCCGGCCACCTGAGAGTGATTATGCCCTAATCACGTGATTAATGACCATTTGAATTTGGACCGTGAGATGCCTCTGACCCGTTGACTTCGCGCGTGAGTGTGTGGCCTGGATCTTCCTGATTATGCCCTAATCCACGTGTTTATATTAATTAATCCATGATTAATTTAATCTGATCAGAAGCCATCTGGACCCTTCATTTGCGCGCTGGTCAACAAATTTGAATCCAGACCCAATCCTGGCCCTCCATCCTGATTACTTTCATTTTATTTAATTTTAATTCATTTTCTTTTCATTTTATTTGCATAATTATTTTAAAATAGCAAAAATGGCTTAAAAATTATGAAACTTTTTCTTAAAAGTTTTATTAATTTTTAAGACCCAAAAATATTTTTATTTTATTTTTTATCATTAAAAACATATTTTTAAATATTTAAAAGATTATTTTTAATTGATTAATGGAAATTAATTAATTAAAAATACTTTTAGGTATTTAAAAATTACAAAAAAATTCATGAAATGTTCTAAGACATTTAGAAACATTGTCCAACTTCCAAACCAAATTTCTTTTTTGATCTTGATGCATTTTAAGAATTTTTCATTGAATTAAATCATTTTTATGCATTAATTTGATCCTAAGTTCAAAAATTCATTTCTGCCTATTTGAGAAGAGTTGGACATTGATTCTTTTTGCTTTGTTTTGTGTTTGGCATGTAGTTTCTAGGATAAAATGTCCTTGATTTGATCCTTCAATTTCAAATTGTTTGGCATTTCTTTTGTTAAGAACCCTAAAAAACCCTAATAACTTAGAAAAATTATATCTTGAGATTGGTTAAGAGTTGAGACTTCCCCTTTGGACCTTGGTTTAGTATAGGTTTAGGGTTTCTTTGGGTGGCATTTTCCATTTTTTATCTTAGGGTTTGCTTCTGTTTTTGGTTTTTGTTTGATGTTTGATTCATAAACCCTAATTTGGGCTTCCTCTTGCATCCTTCTTGCATTCTCTTGCATAACATGACTTGTCTTTGCATTTTACACATTCTTGTGCTTCAGTTGACATCTTAAGACATATAGGAAGCATGTTTGATCATTGCATCATATATTTGCCATGTCATTTGCCTTGTATGCTTCATAACTTTTCATGCTCATCCATGCTCCTTAACTTGCATCACTTGCATTCATGAACATTGTATGAGCATCTCCATGTGCTGCCTCATGTTTGCAGCACCTCATAACATCATAATCATCATCAACATGCTCCTGGTTTTGTTTAGCATCATGCCATTTCATCCCATCTTGCATTGCATTGCATTTCTTTCTAACATTTCAGGTGGTAAGTAAACTTGGGAAGTGAATTTGCCTTCACTTCTCATAACCTTTCTTTTCATCTCTCTTGCATCCATTGCTGCATTTCTTATATGTGTTTGAGTTTGAGCTTGCTCATTCTTGTTCCTCCCACTTTCTTTCTTCAAGTGACTTGACTTCTTGAATGAAGCAAGTCACTTTGCTTCTCTTGATCTTGTTCATCTGCTTCCTGGTGGTTCCATTGAAGATTGTTCTTGCAAACCACACAAACCTTAGGAACAACCAAGCATGACAATAAATTAGGGTTTTGATTAGTCTCCCCTCATAGTTTTACCTTTGTGTCTCTCTTTGAGTCCTCTCTTCTCACCTCATGATCAGGGACTAAACCCTAAAGGCTTTAAGGCTTTGTGATTAAGCTTATGCCTGCATCCTTCTATTAGGATGGAGTGTATAACTTTAATCCTAAGTGTTAAACCCTTAATGTGTTTAAATCTCTTAATCAATTCACATAATAATCATCAAGACATCACACTTGTAACTTGGGCCTTGCATTAGGGTTCTAATTCTTCCTTAATTGGTTAAGAAGGACTAACCCTAGTGTTAATGGACAAGTCCCCCTCAAGTTGTCTTACAAACCCTAAAACTCACTTCATCATCATACCATTAAATAAAATCTACTTAATCAAAGGCTTGTTTTATCATGAGTTTAATCCCTAATCATGGATTAAGTTGAGGAGTTTTCCTCAGCTTAAACATTCTCATCTATTATCCTTCTATTAGGATGGTGTAATGAGTCTGTTTAATCCCTGATTATGGCTTAACCTCATTACTCAACTCTAAACAAAAACACCAAAAACATCTAAATAATCACAAATAGGTTAATGATCTTAATCCTACACCAAAGGTGATTAAGTGTGAGAATCTGACTTCACACTTAAGGTAATCTCATTACCCCTAATCAGAGGGAAGATGTGATGAGTTTACTAAATCCATTGGTTTAGACTTAAGCTCATTAACTTATGGCAAAATCCAAAAGCAATAAAAGACTGAAAACTCAAAAACAAACAATAATCGTCTCCTCCGGGATTCTTTTCTCATCTCATTCACTCACAAACGAGAGCTCGCTTCTTCCGTCTAATGCAAGACAGTTTGCACCTGAGCCAGACAGGTCATACACTTGAGCATGGACATGTAAGCAGTTCACAAGTCAATTCATCTTTCAGTCTCTTTGGGTCGAACTACGGTGTTCTGACTTCCTCATTGCACGAGAGGATACGTAGGCATAACTTAACAGTTATCGAACAAAAGTCTCTGTATATTCCCCCTCTTTCTAGCTTTATTCTTTTAGCCTCATGATCTTGAGCATTTCACTCTGTTCTTACACTGACACATCATTTATACACTTCACTTCTTTTACACTGACACCTGTACATTCTTTGCCAGCCCTTGTACACACAGATTGCACTGACACTACCCCTTTAAAACACAAATTTTTCAAGCGTGGATCCCGTCGAGTACGGCGGACAATCTGGGTGCTAATACCTTCCCAGGTTGTAACCAACCCCCTTTCTCAGTCTCTCTGGTTCGCAACCGTCTTATCCGTATCTTTCTAGGTTTATGCAGCATTGCCTTTCCTCCGGGATAAAAATGCCTAGCTGGCGACTCTTTTCATCTCCAGTGAGTTCACGGCTGTGTGTTCTCATTGTCCCTTCGCCGACCGTTCGCGTCTGTACCTTTATTTGGACTTAGCTTCATTTATCGGGAGCGACACCTTTGTGTCTCTTTGAGTCTTCTCTTCTCATCTCATAATCAAGGACTAAACCTTAAAGGCTTTAAGGCTTTGTGATTAAGCTTATGCCTGCATCCTTCTATTAGGACGGAGTGTATAACTTTAATCCTAAGTGTTAAACCCTTAATGTGTTTAACTCCTTTAATCAATTCACTTAATAATCATCAAGACATCACACTTGTAACTTGGGCCTTGCATTAGGGTTCTAATTCTTCCTTAATTGGTTAAGAAGGACTAACCCTAGTGTTAATGGACAAGTCCCCCTCAAGTTGTCTTACAAATCATAAAAATCACTTCTTCATCATATCATTAAATAAAATCCACTTAATAAAGGCTTTGTTTTGTCATGAGTTTAATCCATAATCATGGATTAAGTTGAGGAGCCTTCCTCAGCTTAAAAACTCTCATCTATTATCCTTCTATTAGGATGGTGTAATGGGTCTGTTTAATCCCTGATTATGGCTTAACCTCATTACTCAACACTAAACAAAAACACCAAAAACATCTAAATAATCACAAGTAGGTTAATGATCTTAATCCTACGCCAAGGTGTTTAAGTGTGAGAAGCTGACTTCACACTTAAGGTATTCTCATTACCCCTAATCAGAGGGAAGATGTGATGAGTTTACTAAATCCATTGGTTTAGGCTTAAGCTCATTAACTTATGACAAATTTTCAAAAGCAATAAAAGACTGAAAACTCAAAAACAACAATAATCGTCTCCTTCGGGATTCTTTTCTCATCACCTTCACTCATAAACGAGAACTTGCTTCTTCCTTCTACATGCAAGACAGTTTGCACCTGAGCCAGACAGGTCATACACTTGAGCATAGATAAGCAAGCAGTTCGCAGTCAATTCACCTTGCAGTCTCTTTGGGTCGAACTATGGTGTTCTGACTTCCTCATTGCACGAGAGGATACGTAGGCATAACTTAACAGTTATCGAACAAAAGTCTCTGTATATTCCCCCTCTTTCCAGCATTATCCATTTAACCTCATGATCTTGAGTATCTCATTCCTGTTCTTACACTGACACTGTACATTTACGCACTTCACACTTCTTTTACACTGACACCTGTACATCCTTTTTCCAGCTCTTTTATACACAAATTCCACTGACACTACCCCTTTAAAACACAAATCATTTAAGCGTGGATCCCGTCGAGTACGGCGGACAATCTGGGTGCTAATACCTTCCCAGGTTGTAACCAACCCCCTTTCTCAGTCTCTCTGGTTCGCAACCGTCTTATCCATCTTTTTTCTAGGCCTATGCAGCATTGCCTTTCCTCCGGGATAAAAATGCCTAGCTGGCGACTCTTTTCTTTTCCAGTGAGTTCACTGCTGTGTGTTCTCATTGTTCCTCCTTTCGCCGACCGTTCGCGTCTGTACCTTTATTTGGGCCATTCCCCATTTATCGGGAGCGACACCATAGGTTGAAAATTGTCGCTCCCGCACACTTACGTCCCGATGCAAACGCGAACGGACGAGGCAAAAAGAAGGTTAGGGTGAAGTTGAATAGAGTCGCCAGCTAGGCATTTTTATCTCGAAGGAAAGGTAATGCTGCATAAACCTAGAATGAGATGGATAAGACGGTTGCGAATCAAAGAGACTGAGTAAGGGGGTAGGTTACGACCTGGGAAGGTATTAGCACCCAGATCGTCCGTCGTACTCGACGGGATCCACGCATACCTGATTGTGTTTAAAAGGGGATAGTGTATGTGTTAAACTGTGTATAAAAGGCTAGGGAGGAATGGATGTACAAAGTGTCAGTGAAAGAAGAAAGTGAGTGCTCAAATCTGAGGTTGAGGAAAGAGAACTGGGAGGAGGAGAGGGGGGGGACAAAGAGACTTTTGTTCGATAATTGTTAAGTTATGCCTACATATCCTCTCGTGCAATGAGGAAGTCAGAACACCGTAGTTCGACCCAAAGAGACTTAGTGTTTTGTTGTGAACTGCTTGCTTGTCTATGCTCAAGTGTGTGACTCGTCTGCTCGAGTGCTAACTGTCTCGCATTAGACGGAAGAAGCGAGTTCTCGTTTTCAAAGCGAGTGTGATGAGAAAAGAATCCTGGAGGAGACGTTTATTGTTTGTGTTTATGTTTTCATTTTTTTATTGTTTTTGGTGTTTTGCATAAGATAATGAGCTTAAGCCTTAATCAAGGGTCGTAAACTCATTATATCACCCCTGATTAGGGATAATGAGTATACTTAAGTATGAGATGAAAATCTCAATTTAATTACCCTAATGATGCAGGATTGAGATCATTAACCTACTTGTGATTATTAAGTGTTTTCGGATTTTTGTTTTGTGTTAAGTAATGAGTTTAATCTCTAATCAAGGATTAGTGAACTCATTACACCATCCTAAGAGAAGGATAATAGATGAGAACACTTAAGATGAGGAAGACTCCTCAACTTAATCCATGGTTAGGGATTAAAATCATTATATAACAAGCCTTTATTAAAATGGATTTTAATTAAAGGTGGGATTAAGAAATGGATTTTATGTTTGTAAGACTAAACCTGAGGGGGACTTATCCATTGAACACTAGGGTTAGTCCCTCTGAACCAACAGGCAGAGATGTAACCCTAATATAAGGCCCAAGTTACAAGCTTAAGTCTTAATGATTATTAGGTGTTTTGATTAGGAGGTGTAAACAACTTAAAGGTTTAACACTAAGTATTAAAGTTATACACTCCATTCTAAGATAAGGATACATGCATAACCCTAATTCAGAGTCTTAAAACTTTAACTCTTTAGCCTTGATTATGAGATGAGAAGCAGAGACTCAAGGATACTCAAAGGTAAAAACTAGGGGAGACTATGTACAACCCTAAAGTTATCATGCTTGAATATTCCTATGGTTTGTGAGGCTTAGAGAAAGACTTCAGAAAGTCTTCAGATGGCCACCAAGGAAGAAGAAGCAGATGAATAGAGAAGAGAAAGGAGAATAGGTTACTTACTTCCTGAAGAAGTTAAGTAACCTAAGATAAAGAAAGGGAGCAAGAGAGAGCATAAGTGAGTCAAACTCACTTCAAAGACAAATAAATATGAAAATGAAGAGATAAGAAGAGGTTGGATGTGGAGGCAAATCCACATCCTAAACAACTTACTTGAAGCCCCTGAAATGGTTAGTATGAATGCATAAGATGTGAAACAAAAGGAAATAAGGAAAATGAAGATGCAATGATCAAGACCAGAAGTGCAAACACAATGAAAATGTGTTATGAAATGATGCAAAGACATTTACAATGTTTATGCATGATCATACAAGAGATGGGATGCGAAGGAAGGCATGTTAGAAGCTTGAAATCACATGAATACACATAAGAAGTAATGAATGCAAAACATACCAAATGGATGCAACATATTCACTTTCTTTTTGTTATGCCAACTTACTAGAAAATTTGGGCACAACAGTTACCGGCCGCAACATATTCCTCCTCTACATTTGACAAAGCAACAAAAACTTTCTTTTTGTTATGTCAACTTACTAGAAAATTTGAAAATAAATGACATGTGCCACTAGTGTTTTTCCTATCCACTTTGCAACCGGAAAAATCGGAATCAGAATAACCTGCCAAAGAATATCACTACCCTTAGAATACCAAAGTCCAAACTTAGAAGTACCACAAAGGTATCTAATAATGCATTTGACAGATTTTAAATGTAATTCCTTAGGGTATGATTGAAACCTAGCACACATACAAATACTAAACATGATATCTGGATAATATGCGGTAAGATAGAGAAGAGAGTCGATCATACCTCTTTACCTTTTTATGTCTACGTCTTTACCTTTCTCATCTCGATCTAAACTTTCTGCGGTAGGCGTTGGGGTATCAATAGCTTTTGAATTTGTCATATCGAATCGCTTGAGAATCTCATTAAAATACTTGGTTTGACTTATGAATGTACCTTTCTCAAGTTGTTTGATTTGAAGTCCGAGGAAATAATTGAGCTCCCCCATCATACTTGTAAACACCACAAATTTTACCTCACTCTTTATCACACCATGGCTTGTGATCTTTCATTTTTTGTTAACATAAGCATACTATCTCATATTGCATTTTAGTTTCACTGCATAGTTCAATTTCATCTGCATCTAGGGTTTGTGATCTAAGCAATCCAAGAATCCATCTGAGCCATCCCAAAGGTCTTAAAGCTTTCCAAGAGGGTACATGTGAGTTCTATGATCATAATATGCTCCCCAAAGTTCATGAAAGTCAAGGGATCACAAGAATTGTCAAAGGCATGGAAGCAGAGCTAGGGTTTTCGCTACACAGATGACCAAAATTAGGGTTTTGATTTCAAAGGCCTTAACTCCAAATGTTTGGGTCATTATTGTTTCTAATGATCTTAATATATTATAAGGATCATGTGTACCAAGTTTGATGAAGAAACTCATTGTGGAAGTCATATGTTCACTGGGTAACTTCCTGAGCAAGTTAAGTCAAAATCAGGGCATCTGAGGCCCCCAACAATGGAACCAAAGGGGTATTTTCATCAAATTGAAGTTCAATGATCTTTATTTTATCTTAGAAGTGGTTGTAAGTTCACAAGATTGAAGAAATTTGAGCCAATTGCAAACTTGCCATTTTTGGAAATGACTTGAAATGCAAACTTTCCATTTTGGGAAAGTTTTTCAACCTCCTCTTTCATGACCAAAAATGGTTCAAATGAAAAATTCTTGGGCATTAAAGTTGTAGATTAGGTCTTTCCCTTTTCAAAAAGTATAAGAACATGTCTTGATTCATCCTAGAACTCAAGATATGGCCTTTCAAAGTTGGCAAAAATCACATAATTTTCAAGTTCATGCCAAAGAGGGAATTTTGCAATTTCACTTGCCAAGCATTCTAATGACCTATAATGTGCACAAACACTTCATAACATGCCAATGCAACTTTAAAAGATCATAATTGGCCCAAGGATTGAAGCATTTCATGGCTTGATTCACAAGAAACACCATAGAGGGAAAGTTGCAAAATCTATGCCATCTCATGATCCAAGCCTTCCAACACATCAAATTCAATCCCATGGTCCTCCATGAACCAAGCTGAGGCCAGACACCCCTCCAAACAACCTCTGACCCGTGCCATGCTTCAAGTACATATCACCTTGACTTTTTGCAAATTGGCCCATACCAATCAAGTTGTGCCACCACCCACTTTCTAAGCAATCCCATTGGTTTATACAAACATCATAGATCACAAAACACACAAGCCTGAAAGCCTCTAAACACTTAGATTTCCAAAAATCACCTCACACCTTCACCTCTTCGAATTTCATAGCACAACCACTCAAACTTCAAACTTTCTTCACCATTCAACTCAGCATTACCTCAGGATCATTTCCCACCCATCACTATAGCCTGAAACACTCTCAAACTCAAACATGATTTCTCACTCCTCAGAACTGAATCACTCAAACCAGCCCATTTAAACTCCATCCAAGCTTTTCAGAAGCACCAGAGGGATCATTGGAGGCATTTTGCACAAAGGAAGAGGTCAGAAAGCTCCAGTTTGCAAAGCTTCAACTCAGGTAGCCATGATGAACTTTTTTTCCAGAACTCTTGTTTTAAGTTTCTAAATGATTCTACATGTTTAGCTGATCATAGTGATATGTTTATTTTTGAAAATGATTGAGAAATGAGCATGTATTGTTCTTCTGAAACTTTGCCCGTGAATTTGTTCTTGCTTCGATTCATCATGTATGCGTGATTCTGGAGAGTTTGGGAGGCTCTCATAGCCTAGGGAGAGAGATAGCATTTTGTGCTTACCGGAGAAGATGACCGGAGCTTGCTCCGGTCACCTAAATTTATTTAGGGTTGTAATTAGGGTTAATCCAGTCAGTTTGAATATCAGCCGTAAGATCCTGTTTAGCGCGTGTTTGTAGGGTCCAGATTGATCCACTTAAGCCCTAATTCAGTTTAATTAAAATAATTAGTTAATTAACCCAGTTTGAATCTCAACCATTAAGATGCACGCGTGGTCAATTCCCTCCTTCCCCAGTTTGAATCTGGACCCCAGGATCTGATTACCTTTCATTTTAATTCATTTTTATTTCATTTCTTTCTATTTCTTTTGTATAATTATTTTAAAATACCAAAAATCATTACAAAAATATTTCCTTTTGCATTCTGACTTCAAATATTTTTCTTAGTCCAAAAATAATTTTTATTTTATTTTTTGCATTAAAAAAGTATTTTTAAAATATTTTTATTTTATTTTTAATTAATTAAAGTATTTTAATTAATTAAAAATGCATTTAGGTTTCTAAAAATCATCAAAAACTTCATGAACCATTCCAATGCATTTAGAAACATTTTCAAACTCTTCACACAAATTTCTTTTTAGGTTTGATCATAGTTTGCCAATTTTCTTTGAATTAAGGGTCATTAAAATCACATTTTTTAACCCTAACTTTAAAAAATCATTTCTTCCTAACCAAGAAGAGTTTGAACTTGATTCTTTTTGCATTGTGTTACATATTGCATGTAGTTTATAGGTCATTTTCCTCATGAATTTATCTTGCATTTTCAATTTGATTTTCATTTTTCCTTTTGAATTACCCAAAAACCCTAGAAAACTTAGGAAAACCTTTTGAATTTATCTTGCATTTTCAAATTTTTATCATGTCATATGCTTCTGTTTTATCCATTTGCATCTCACATATCCATGTAACCCTAATTTCTCATGGTCATTTGCATTCATCTTGCATATTCATCATCACATGAACTTACCATGATATTTCATTCATTCATATGTCATCTTAGACACCTTAGGACATGTTAGAACCTTGCTTGATCATTTATTCATTCATTTGCTATGTCTTGCATTCATTACCTTTCATAAACATTCATGTGTTTTCAAGCTTCTAAACATGCTTTCATTGCATCTCGTCTTTGTATGATCATTCATATGCATCTTGTATGACTTTGCATCATCTCATATACCATTTACATTTCATTTTCACTTCTGACTTTGATCATTGCATCTCATTTCACTTCATTTCTTTATGCTTTATACTTTATGCATTCATACTAACACTTTCCGATTTGGTAAGTTATTTTGGGAGGTGGATTTGCCTTCATCTCTCACTTCTTTTTATCTCATTCATATTCATCTTGCTTGTCTTTAAAGTGAATTTGATTCACTTATATTCCATCTCCCTCACTTTCTTCCTTTAAGTTACTTATCTTCTTAGGAAGTAAGTAACTTATTCTTCTGCTTCCTCCTCCTTTCATCTGCTTCTTCCATTGGTGGCTTCCTTGAAGATCTTTCTCTAAGCCTCATAAACCATAGGATATCCAAGCATGACAATAATTAGGGTTGTGATTAGTTCACCTTAGCTTTTTACCTTTGAGTCTCCTTGAGTCTCTCTTCTCATCTCAATAATCAGAGACTAAACTCTTAAAGTTTTAGGACTTTGGAATTAGGGTTATGCCTGCATCCTTCTCTTAGGATGGAGTGTATAAATTTAATCCTAAGTGTTAAACCTTTAATTTGTTTAAACCTCTTAATCAAATCACTTAATAATCATCAAGACTTTATCTTGTAACTTGGGCCTTACATTAGGGTTCTAACTCTTCCTTATGGTTAAGAGGGACTAACCCTAGTGTTTAATGGACAAGTCCTCCTCAAGTTGTCTTAAAAACTTAAAATCCACTTCTTCATCTCATCCTTTAATTAAAATCCATTCAATAAAGGCTTGTTATATAATTAATTTAGTCCCTAACCACGGATTAAGTTGAGGTATCTTCCTCAGTTTAAGTGTGCTCATCTATTATCCTTCTATTAGGATGGTGTAATGAGTTCACTAATCTGTGATTAGAGATTAAACTCATTACTTAAAACTAAACAAAAAAACCAAAAACATCTAAATAATCACAAGTAGGTTAATGATCTTAATCCTACATCATCATGGTAATTGAGTTGAGTTGCTTATCTCATACTTAAGTAGGTTCATTATCCCTAATCAGGGAGGATATAATGGGTTGACAAGCCCTTGATTTAGGCTTAAGCTCATTAACTTATGCAAAACACCAAAAACAATAACAAAATTGAAAACACAAAAACAAACAATAATTTTCTCCTCCGGGATTCTTTTCTCATCACACTCATTCACAAACGAGAACTTGCTTCTTCCGTCTAATGCAAGACAGTTAGCACTCGAGCCAGACGAGTCATACACTTGAGCATAGACAAGCAAGCAGTTCACAGTCAAATCATTCTCAGTCTCTTTGAGTCGAACTACGGTGTTCTGACTTCCTCATTGCACGAGAGGATACATAGGCATAACTTAACTATTATCGAACAAAAGTCTCTTTGTCGTCCCCCTCTTTCAGCATTCTTTTCTGAGCCTCAGTTCTTGAGCAATTCACCTTTTGCATTGACACCTATATATTCATTCCTTAGCTTTTGCACACAGATAGCACATACACTTACCCCTTTAAACACAATCTTTTAAGCGTGGATCCCGTCGAGTACGATGGACAATCTGGGTGCTAATACCTTCCCAGGTTGTAACCAACCCCCTTTCTCAGTTTCTCTAGTTCGCAACCGTCTTATCTATCTTTTTCTAGGTTTATGCAGCATTACCTTTTCTTCAGGATAAAAATGCCTAGTTGGCGACTCTATTCAGTTCACCTTAATTTTCTCCTTTTGCCGACCGTTCGCGTCTGCACCGGGATGCAAATTTTCGGGGGAGCAACAGCTTTGCGACTCTGTTGGGGATCTATCTTGCAACCAGGGTTTCTGGTTCTTTTTGTGGGTTTCTCCTAGCGCTTGTTTGATTTGTGTTTATGGGGGTGTTATGTGATACTTGTGCTTGTTGTTTATTTGCTTTATTTATTTCTTTCTGTACAACTTTATTTATTGCTCTCATTTACTGTTTATATGCATTTCATACAGTTATCATCATATCATTGTGTTGGATCTTCTGTCTATTTTGGTGGGAGGGATTATTGAGTGAGTAAGGTTCCATACCGGGAGCCTGAGGGACACATAGGATATAGTGGCTTCATATTCTTTCCCATTCCATTTCGGTCTGGGGCGGGAATATGAAACATGGTTCAGACATGGGTTTCTTCTTGAGAACTCTGTGCTACGGATTTCCTGTCGTACTAGGGCTATCTGGGAAGCCTGCTAAGTCTGGATGACCTTTTTATGTCCTTCGGCATCTGAGGTGAATTAGAGGAGGATCCTTTATGATTATTGTAAATACTGTACCTCCGGGTTAGAAGTGTTTACACTTCTTATAACTGATCCAAGTCTGAGGATCCTTGTTCTAGAACAATACATGTGAGGGGGTTGGGATGTTTACAAGTTTGTAGGAACCATTGGCCTCATCATACCCTGTTACCAGTTTTGTTTTAAGATTGTATCATTTTGGACTGTTCTTGTGAAACCCTGGACTTGTGACTCTTTATTTGAGTCCCCACCTGGTTACTGGTTCTCTAGACCTCCATATGGACTTATGAACACACATGGACCTTATCAAAGCAGATAACAGATCCAACACTTGATCATAAACCCTTGCATATCATTCTGCATACATCATTTTTCATCATTTAACATTTGTCTATTTGTTTTACAGGGTATCCACATTTTATCTTTGGTTTGGTTTTGACATGTTTTGCTGCTCAGATTCCTTCAGCTATCTGCATCAGCCTTCTTCATCAGCTATCTTCATTAGAGATTCCTCTTCAGTATCTTCTCCAGCTATCTTCAGCAGCTTTCTCTAGTACTTCTCCTCAGTCTTCTTTACCAGCATCCATTGTCAGCATGGACCCATCCAGGAAAAGAAACATTACATACCATTTCTTTGAGCCCACTATGACAGGCATCATACAGATTCAGACACTCATCACTCCTGATCATGTCCCTTTATTCAGGGAACATTATGGTGGCATTATGGACATGATCTTGGACTGGGATGCATCACAGAGGAGCATGATCCACACTTGTCTTCAGTTTTATGACCCTCCTCTCAGATGTTTCACTTTCCCAGATTTCCAATTGGGCCCTTTTCTAGAAGAGTTCTCCATGTTGTTAGGTGTCCCCATCAGGAGAGGGATTCCTTTCAACCCTGAGATGACTGCTCCCAAGAATGAAGATGTAGCTAAGGCTTTGCACTTGGAATCCACTCTCTTTGACCAGAATATGACCACCAAGGATGGAATTCCAGGCCTTCATTTGGACTTCTTGGTTACTCAGGCCACCATTCATGATGCAGCAGGGAAGTAGGATAATGTTTGTGCTCTTCTGGCCCTTAGCATATATGGTATCATCATGTTTGCAGACGAGACTAAGTTTGTAAGCAAGAGTGCTATCCACCTTTTCTTGTTGAAGAATCCAGTCCCTACCTTGCTTGGAGATTTTTACTACTCAGTGCATCAAAGGAATGAGAAACAAAGGGGAAGATTAGTCAGATGTTGTGCACCTCTCTTCTATTGTTGGTTATTGAGGCACTTGCCAAAGTCAGAAGCTTTCTTGAACCCTCATCAGTCAAGAAACTGGGCTAAGAGAATGATTGCCCTTACTTCAGAAGACATCAGATGGTGCACTCAGAGCACCAAGGGCAAAGATATCATCACCAGCTGTGGGCAGTATCCCAATGTACCCCTAATTGGAGTGAAGGGTTGCATCAACTACAATACTTTGTTGTTCAAAAGGCAATTAGGGTATGCCTTGGTACATCCACCAAGAGAGCAAGACTTGTCAAAAACCCTTTACTGTGACATTCAGCACAACCTTGCCATTTCCAGACAAGCAGCTTGGGCTTGGGATAATATTCGGACAAAGGGGACTGCTATTCTTGGCAAGTGAAACAACATAGCTTCAGCTCGATATCTTGATTGTTCACGTATCAGAGGACATATCACCCACATGCCATTCACCCTAGAGGATGTGCCTGGACCATTAGCAGTGGAGCCTGTAGCTACAGTCAGTTTAGAGGAGTTTGAAAAGTTGAAGGAAAGGAATACTCAACTTTCTGGAGCTCTGAAGATGACCCTCTGGGAGAGGAATGACAGTCGTCTGGATAATGAAAGGTTAGAGAAGCTCCGGATCGAGCATATGACCAAGATTGAGAAGACAAATGATTACATCAGAAGGGCTAGAGCAGGGGAGTTGGTGTTAAAGAATGCTTGCAAGGAAGCCAAGATTCAAAAGGCCAGAGCTGAGAACTACTTGGAAGAGAGTCAGGCTAGGTGGATCAGGATCACTAAGGCTCGTTCATAGGAAGATCAGAGAACCCAGGCTAGGATAGAGCAGCTGGAAGCTAGTGAGAAGAAGAATCAGGAGGCCTTGTTAGCAGCACATAAGGAGATCTCTGAGTTGAAACTCCGGGCGGGGTTGAATTGATCAAAGGACCAAGACAAGCATAAAAAGTTGACAATTGCCATTTCCACCAGGAACCTTCTTATCAGGACCATCATAGAGCATCCAGTTGGCCCAGTGATTGAGGCTCTCTTGAAAGAAGTCAGAGAGGATGATTATTGATTGGATGTTTGATTTCTTTGTACTTGTACTTCATTTTGACTGTATTTTTGTTGTTGTATTTTGACCCACCATGGGAACTTTGTTGTAATCAAACTATGTATCTTTACACTTTGTAATATATGGTTTGTGTTATTTTGTGGGCTTTATCTCTCTTCAACATCATCTTTCCTCGAGGTCTGGAAAGTAAAAACCAAAGAACCAAACCGGATACCCTTGGAAGACAAATGGACATCATGCATTGCATACTAACCTTATTTCTTTGTTTTGTAGGTTTTTTTTTGTTGTTTCTCACTTTGTTGTGGTTTCAGGAAACATTGCTCGTAGAAGAGTCTTCCCTATCAACAGAGTTCACCGATACCCGGCAAGAAACAACCTTCTGGGCTTACAAATGGACCAGGTTTAACAAGATTTGAACGACGTGAGAACCCAAATGGCCAATGAAAGGACTGAGATGAGGGCCCAAATGAACCAGTTCATGATAGTGATGATTGGGTTGGCCCAGAGCCAAGAAAGACTGAGAGAGTTGGTCAAGCGGCAAACTCCCGAAGAAAACCACCCAAGTACAGGGGGTACCAGCAACAACGATCATGTACAACCTTGTACTGATCCCCCAGAGTTTGGACCTCATCTGAACCCATACATTAATGCTATAAGGAACACCCAGGGTAACACTGGAGGACGTGCCTTGCAGGAGAACCCTCGGGAAGAACAATTTACTGTAGTTGGGGCAGGAGATGAAGTCTACGATCGTCGGCTGGACGAGATAGCAGAAAAGCTGAGGTCTCTGGAGTCTCAAAACTCCCTGGGTTTTGATGTCACGGATATGGGACTAGTGGAAGGGGTCAGAATTCCTCACAAGTTCAAACCTCCCTGCTTTGAAAGATACAATGGTACATCCTGCCCTCGTACCCATCTCCAATCTTTCCTGGGAAGATTAAAAGCCTACACCATGGATGAAAAGCTGTGGATGTTCTATTTTGAGGATAGCTTGACAGGGGCATCCCGTGAGTGGTACTCTCATTTGACTAGGGCCACAGTAAGAAATTGGAAAAATTTGGCTGAGGCTTTCATTCGCCAATATCAATACAATCTGGATATGGCTCCAAACAGAACACTTCTAATGGGAATGTCACAGTCTTCCAAGGAAAGCTTTAGAGAGTACGCTCAAAGATGGAGGCAATTAGTTGCTATCGTTCAACCCCCAATGTCAGAAAGGGAAATGGCAGATATGTTTATGAACACCCTCCAAGGGACTTACATTGATAGGTTGGTTGTATTCTCTTCCACTAGCTTTGCAGACGTAGTCATAGCTGGGGAAAGATTGAGAGCTTACTGAAAATGGGAAAGATTTCTGATAACGGCGCCAGTTCAAGCAGTGCAAGGAAACCATTTGCAGGGCCCCACAGATCTGGTGAAACAAATTTTGTACACATGGGCAAAGGAAGACCCCAGTACCTGCCAAGGTCAATTGTCGCTATCACTATTCCTACTCCACCTCCTCAATACACTCAACAACCACAACATTTTCCTCAACAGCAACAGTTTCCTCAACAAAGATCCTACAACAACAACAACAACCAACAACAACGCCCTTTCCAGCAAAGGCCATCTCAAGTCAACAGGGTAATTGACCCTATACCAATGCCATATGCCACCTTGTTGCCACAACTCCTGAAGCTTAATCTTGTCGAGTTAAGGACTTTGGCTCCACCAGATCCTCAGAACCTTCCGAGAAATTACGACGTCAACGCCAGATGTGCCTTTCATTCTAATGCACTTGGTCACCACAGAAAAGTGCAGAGCTTTGCACATGAAGGTCCAAGATCTGGTTGATTCAAAGGCCCTAAATTTTGCACCACCTTCTAATGTAACGAAGAACCCTATGCCCAGCCATGGTGAGCCAAGGATAAATGCAATTGAGGAGGGCCAGCCCATTAATCTAATTGAAGATACTGCAAGCATTCAAACACCTCTGGAAGAGGTTAAAGCTCAGCTTTTAAAATGCCAGGTGTTCCCAGGTTATGAGGCCTGTTGTGAATCTTGTAAAGTTTCCGTCATTGGATGTGAAAGCTTGAAAAGTAGCATCAATGGCTTGATCAGAGAAGGTATCTTGCAAATAACAACAATGTCTTCTACAACATCAGCAACTCTTTTTTCAAAAACAATCAGTACTCCTCCTACAACTGCAAAGACAATTGTTCATACAGACTCGTCTACAAAATCAGCAACCACCTCTTCCATCACTTCAACAAACACTAGTTCAATCTCATCCGCTTCTACAACTACAACAACCATTAACAATGACGTCTCCACGGTCACCATATATTACGACCCTGCAACGGTCCTTGATTCCAAAAAATTTCAGCAACAATCTCAACAACAGTTTCAGCAACAACCCAGCTTCAGTCAATCACCACTACCATCAATCAAAAGTCCTGTTACCATATTTTATGATCCACAAACAATAACGGTTCCTACCTCTGCTGCAGTCAACCCAATCACCATCACGGTGTCGGGGCCCATTCCATACGAAATAGATAATGATGTACCATGGCACTATGGTTCGAACCTTTACTGCAATAGAGAAAGAGTCCTTCTTGATTCTTCAGTTCATACACCACAAGTGGATAATGTCGGGGGAGGCGGAGGCTTCACCCGAAGCGGACGCCTCTTCGCGTCACAAGTTCCAAGAATTAATACTGAGGCAGAGGCTGCTGCCAAAGCCAAAGGTAAAAATGTGGTGTCGGAAGAACCAATACCAAAAGAAACCCATAAAACATCCTTTGATCAAGATGTGGATGAATTTATGAGGATAATCAAGAGAAGAAACTACAAGGTTGTGGATCAGCTCCACCAGACTCCTTCAAAGATCTCCATCTTATCCTTGATGTTGTGTTCCGAAGCTCATCGGGATGCACTACTCAAAGTCTTGCACGCAGCCTACGTGTCGGAGGAGATCACGGTAAATCAGGTTGAGACAGTGGTGTCCAATGTTAATATTAGGCATGGGTTAGGCTTTACCAATGCTGATTTGACAACAGAAGTTCGTCACCACAACAAAGCTTTACACATCACTCTGGAGTGTAAAGGGGATGTGCTTTCACATGTTCTTGTTGACACTGGGTCTTCACTCAATGTCTTGTCGAAGAAAGCCCTTGTCAAGCTTGAATATGATGGTATTGCTCTCCGAACAAGCAATCTGGTGGTCAGAGCTTTTGATGGTTCCAAGAGGTCTGTTCTTGGAGAGGTGGAGCTTCATGTGATAATCGGCCCGCAGGTCTTTCAAACTACTTTCTATGTGATGGACATTCAACCGGCATACAGCTGTTTGTTGGGTCGACCATGGATTCACACCGCTGGTGCAGTTACATCGACCCTTCACCAGAAATTGAAATATGAGTGGGAAGGGCAGATTATCACAATCTGTGGTGAAGAGGATAGTTTTGTTAGCCATCTGGCTACATACAAGTACATTGAGATGGATGGTGAAATCCATGAAACCATGAGCCAAGGGTTCGAAGCACTGAACGTCAATGAGGCGACGACTGAAGTATTTGCTGCATCCCAGGAAGATAGGATGGGTACTTCAATTTTCTCCTATCAACAAGCTCGGAAGGTTGTTGAAGATAGAAACGCCCAAGGCTGGGGCAAGATGCTACCGGTGGAGAAGAAGGAGGACAGATTCGGTTTGGGTTACAAACCATTCTGACAAGATCAAGCAGAGGCTGCTAAGGAGCCCAAGTTCATAAGTGGGGGATGCTCACTCCAGATGTTATCAATAACATGGAAGACGAGGTGGAAAGCAACCTCAACCTAGAAAGATGGATTCGTCCAAGGATCCCGGGTCACCAAGTACTTAACTGGTCTTCCCAGGAAATTATAAGGGTTACTCCTGCAGAGTAATTATTATTTCCTGCTATTTTAGCATGCATCAAGTCTTGCGTCTTGCCCAAGGTGTCAGGACTCATTTTGTAATAGCGCCATATTTGTAATTTTGTGCAAATGGAATATCAATGAATATCAGACATCTTTTGCAAACAATTTTCCTCTTTCGCTCACTGTCTTTTCATTTTTGTTATTTTTCGCACAAAACAATAAAATGGCAATGTTTTCAAAATAAATAACTTCATTTTTCTGAACAAGATTAAAATTGATCACTAAAATGAACAAATCTCAACCCGTGCAAAAATAATCCTCCATATTGCACCCACAACAACACTGTTATGACCTTGTATGACTTCCACAATCCAATTAATCAAGCTGGTGAAGGGGTTGAAGAAGAATATGAGTTTCCTGGAGAGTTAGCCAGGTTGTTGAGGCAAGAAGAGAAAGTGATTACTCCTCATCAGGAGGAGGTTGAAACTATTAATCTTGGTACCGAGAAGGATTTGAAAGAAGTGAAGATTGGGGCCAGTCTACAAACTTCAGTAAAAGAACAACTTATCAACATGCTTCGAGAATATGTCGACGTCTTTCCTTGGTCCTATCAAGACATGCCAGGTCTAGATACGGATATTGTCATGCACAAGCTACCCTTGAAAGAAGATTGCCCTCCAGTGAAGCAAAAGCTACGCCGTACCCGTCCAGATATGGCCATGAAGATTAAGGAAGAAGTACAAAAACAGTGGGACGCCGGTTTCCTTGTTGTAACTAGTTACCCGCCGTGGGTTGCTAACATTATACCCGTGCCTAAAAAGGATGGCAAGGTGCGTATGTTTGTGGATTACCAGGACCTGAATAGAGCTAGCCCGAAGGATGATTTCCCATTACCTCACATTGATGTATTGGTCGACAACACAACTCAGTTCTCGGTATTTTCTTTCATGGATGGATTTTCTGGGTATAGTCAAATTAAGATGTCACCCGAAGACATGGAGGAAACAACTTTCAATACACCTTGGGGCACACTTTGTTACAAGGTAATGCCTTTTGGACTGAAGAATGTCGGTGCGACTTATCAACGGGCTATGGTAACGTTATTCCACGACATGATCCACAAGGAAATTGAATGCTACGTGGATGACATGATTGCCAAGTCCCTTACTGAAGAAGATCATCTGGTAAATCTGTTGAAGTTGTTCAAGCGTCTGAGGAAATATCAGTTGAAGTTGAACCCCAACAAGTGCACATTCAGGGTACGTTCCGGTAAGTTGTTGGGATTTATTGTAAGTGAAAAGGGAATTGAGGTTGATCCCGACAAAGTCAAGGCCATTCAGGATATGCCTGCACCTAGGACTGAAAAGGAAGTTCGGGGGTTCTTAGGTAGATTGAACTACATATCAAGGTTCATATCTCACCTCACTGCAACCTGTGAGCCCATGTTCAAGTTATTAAGAAAGGAATAGACAGTTAGATGGAACGACGATTGTCAGAAAGCTTTTGACAAGATCAAGGAGTACTTGCAAGAACCTCCAATTCTCATGCCTCCGATTGAAGGAAGACCTTTGATAATGTACCTGACAGTATTAGAAGGGTCAATGGGGTATGTGTTGGGCCAGCATGACGAGTCTGATCGAAAAGAGTATGCTTATACTACCTAAGAAAAAAGTTTACCGACTGTGAACAACGTTATTCACTGCTCGAGAAAACTTGTTGTGCTTTAGCGTGGGATGCTCGCCGACTAAGACAGTATATGCTGACTCACACTCCCTTGTTGATCTCAAAAATGGACCCCGTCAAGTACATATTTAAGAAGCCAACACTTACCGGAAGGGTTGCAAGATGGTAAATGATTCTGATAGAGTATGACATTCAGTACACATCTCAAAAGGCCATCAAGGGCAGTGTACTATCTGACTATCTGGCTGAGCAACCTATGGATGATTACCAGCCCATGCGATTTGACTTCCCTGATGAAGACATCATGTACTCAAAAGTAAAAGATTGTGAAGAGCAAGTTCACACTGAAGGGCCTGATCTAGAAGAAGAATGGACTATGATGTTTGACGGGGCTATCAATATGAATGGTCGTGGAGTTGGTGCAGTACTCATTACACCTAAAGGAGTTCATATTCCTTTCTCGGCGAAACTCACCTTTTCCCGCACTAACATCGAAGCAGAATACGAAGCATGTATCATGGATCTTGAGGAAGCCATTGACCTCAGGATCAAAACATTGAATGTAATCGGAGATTCAGCTTTGGTAATCAATCAGACTAACAACAAATGGTACACTCACCAAGAGCATCTGATTCTATACCATGACTATACGAGGAGATTATTGACTTTCTTCACAATAGTCAAACTTGAGTACATCCCTCGAGACGAAAATCAGTTTGCGGATGCTTTAGCTACCATTTCCTCCATGATCAAGGTTCAAACTGCGAATTATGTACCTCGGATTTTGGTATCCAGACTAGACCGACCAACATACGTATTCTCTATGGACACTGCTAATGATGACAAGCCTTGGTTCCATGACATCAAAGACTTCTTAGAGGATCAGACATACCCACCAGGGGCATCATCCAATGATAAGAAGACATTAAGAAGGCTGGCTGGTAGTTTCTTCCTTAATGTTGATGGTTCATTATACAAGCAAAACTTTGACATGGTTCTGCTCAGATGTGTTGACAAGAAAGAAGCGGACTTGCTGATGCACGAGGTGCATGAAGGTTCTTTCGGTACCCATGTCGGGGGACATGCAATGGCAAAGAAATTATTAAGATCAGGTTACTACTGGATCACAATGGATGCAGACTGTTGTGCCTATGCCAGAAAATGCCACAAATGCTAGATCTACGCTGATAAAGTGCATGTGCCTCTGAATCCTTTGAATGTGATGTCTTCACCTTGGCCCTTTGCCATGTGGGGCATTGACATGATTGGAAAGATTGAACTGACTACTTCAAATGGCCACAGATTCATCCTAGTAGCCATTGATTACTTCACCAAATGGGTCGAAGCAGCTTCATATGCAAATGTCACCAGATAAGTGGTAGCCATATTTTTGAAAAGAGACATCATCTGTCGATATGGAGTTCCCGAGCGAATCATCACTAACAATGATTCCAATTTGAATAACAAAATGATGGCAGAACTGTGTCGGGACTTCAAAATCCAACATCACAATTCTTCTCCTTATAGGCCAAAGATGAATGGCGCTGTTGAGGCAGCTAACAAAAACATCAAGAAAATTGTGCAAAAGATGGTGGTCACTTATAAAGACTGGCATGAAATGCTACCATTTGCTTAGCATGGGTACCGAACGTCAATAAGAACGTCTACTGGGGCAACACCTTATCAGCTTGTGTACGGTATGGAAGCTGTCTTACCTGTTGAAGTTGAGCTACCCTCCTTACGGGTAATGATGGATGTGAAGCTGGATGAAGCAAAATGGGTCCGGTCTCGGTACAGTCAACTGAATTTGATCGAAGAGAAGAGGCTAGCTGCCATCTGTCATGGGCAGTTATATCAAAAGAGGATGAAGAAAGCCTTCGATCAGAAAGTCAGACTTCGGGAATACCAAGTAGGAGATCTTGTTCTGAAAAGACTCCTTCCTCCTCATACAAACCACAGGGGCAAGTGGACGCCAAACTATGATGGCCCGTTCATATTAAAGAAAGTTTTCTCTGGCGGAGCACTGATGCTCACTACTATGGATGGCGAGGATTTCTTATCCCCTGTGAATTCAGATGCAGTTAAAAAATACTTCGCATAAAATGACCCGATGGACATAAAAATAGAATGTACGTCCAGGCAAAAATAGGGCATCCCGGCGAGTCAAAAACAGAATAAAAGACTCGGGAAAAAATAAGGGAAAAATTGGAAAAAAAAATGTACACCCGCTGAGTTGAAAAGCCGCATTGGACAGCTCAGGAAAAATGGGTATCCCGGTGGATTGAAAACCCGAAAGGGCGGTCCATGCACAATCAGGGAATAAGCGAACAACTGCATTCTGAATTCGTCTGTATCACTCACAACATGGCAAGCTTCGAAATGACAAAGCATCGGTCAGAATCAACCTTCTTCGGAAAGCAAGAAGAACGTCAAGGTCATACAGGTAAGAGCAAAGGAATTTCAAAGGAGCATCGTCGTCAACATTGCCAACACCTTTATTTTCTCAATTTACAACAATCTCCTCATTTTAGGGGATTTGTTTCTTTAACTGTATTTGCCAATTCAGGGCACCCAAATTAATAAAATCAGAGTTTTCAGTCACACCTCGTTTTGTACATTTTTGTTTCGTTTTCAAAATGTCCAATATTTATGATACAACACTTGCATAAAACAAATAAGCCATTTTTTATAAATGCTCGCAGGAAATATATTACTTTCAGGAAAGCCTAACTCCTATGACGGAATCCAGTAAGGGATGTTTCGGGATACTTGTGCGTTTTCTTTTGTCTTAACAGGTTTCAGACCATCTGTCAGGCATTAAATTCCCAGCATGTTACTTCCCAGAAGTTATCACCTCCTCGAGCAGTGCCTGACAGCTGTTTCACAGCAAGATGAGCAAGGAATTTCCTATTCCCCACCAGAGTGCCAGATCTCTCTCATCCTCAGCAAAGTTAGTGGAACTGCCTCACCGCAAAGTTTCCATTCTTTCCCCAGAAGAGCAATGCCTTAAACCCACCCAACAAAGTGGATGAAGCTTCCTTCTCCCCAGCTGAGTTCTCCTTACGGATAGATCTACCAATGATCTACTCCCCCAAGGAGAGTTCTCCTTCCTGACAGATCTACCAATAATCTCTCCCCCATCCGGGTTATTCCTCCAAGCAGATCAGCCAGAGATCTTCATCCCAGCAGGATCCGAGTCTCGGATCAGTTTCTCTTTTGCATAATCATAGCATTTGCATCATATTCACCAAATAAGCGTAGCATTCCGTCTAATACGGAGCATTACGGAAAAAATCAAACATTTGCATGATCACAAGCCAGGTTCGAGCCAGTCACCTGCAATTACCATCAATATTTCATCAGCAATATACAAAATACATCCCTTGTACATAAAAGCCAAAGTGTCCCCTTTGCACTCTCAAGTACAAATACTAGTTCATAACACACTCTTTTCGACACCCGTCCGTGTCACCTTATCCCCACAGATCGCCCGAACACCTTCTGCAAGAAGAGACTTGTCCATAACATGTTTTTCTTGAAACTCGCCCGTGTCATCTTATCTCCCACAGAAAGCCAAAACATCTTCTCCGCACTCTCAAAACAGATGCCTGTTTATATTTATACATGTTTGACACTCGTCTGTGTCATACCTTCCCCAGCTAGTCGAACACTCGTTCATGTCTTGCACTTACCTCTCCAGCAGATCATACCTGTACATACTAATACAGAAGTCTTGGATACTCGTTCGTATCTTGTTTATATCACTCCTCAATAGATTCAACACTCGTCCGTGTTCCTTGTTAACTAGTTGATACTCGTCCGTATCGTCATCTTTAAACACGCATCAACGTTTGTTTCTACCGATACTCGTCCCTCATCCTTTTCCTCAGTGGAACCTCCATTATTGGAACTTTCTATCTGGAATTCTTCCTATGTCGTGATATTTTTAGAGGCCGCCCCTTGCTAGGTGATCGTCCTTCACCTATTGATGACCGTCCCTCATCATCTATTAGATGGTCGTCCCCATCATTGATCTTGTTGTCCGACATTCTTCATATGTCGTGATAAACCCCGAGAGCATCCGTCCCCTACTAGGTGATCATCCTTCACCTCTTGATGATCGTCCTTCATCATGCTTACCCAATGGTCGTCCCCATTATTGATCTTTTCTATCCGACATTCGTCATATGTCGTGATAAAGAGCAGCCGTCCCCTGCTAGGTGATCATCCTTCACCTTTGATGACCGTCCCTCATCATTATTTCATTTAAACTAATGGTCGTCTCCATCGTTGTTTACATTTACTTTCCAAAATCCTGGTGGTCGTCCCCATCATTTCTTTTCTCATTACTCTAACCCCCAGAGAATCTTATTTCTTTACCCGGTGGCCGTCCCCATCATGATCTCTTTATTTCCCCAGCCTGTCAGCCGTCCCCGTCATTGCTTTACTTACTACTTTATCCCCAGCAGTCGTCCTCTGCTCGATGCTCGTCCTCCATCATCTTCATTTGATAATCATACTATACTACCTCTTATAATTTATATCCCTTTTCTTCTTCTCCCCAACGAGTGCAAATTTCATATTGTCTTTGGTATTCAACCACAAGTTATCTTGTTTGTATGTTAAGCCAGACGCTTACATCCAGCACAGCTAACTCATGTTTGAATAGGGGCAGCTGTAAACACCCCAAATTTTCCCTCACTCTTTATCACACCATGGCTTGTGATATTTCATTTTTTGTTAACATAAGCATACTATCTAATATTGCATTTTTGTTTCACTGCATAGTTCAATTTCATCTGCATCTAGGGTTTGTGATCTGAGCAATCCAAGAATCCATCTGAGCCCTCCCAAAGGTCTTAAAGCTTTCCAAAAGGGTCCATGTGTGTTCTATGATCATAATATGCTCCCCAAAGTTCATGAAAGTCAAGGGATCACAAGAATTGGCAAAAGCATGGAAGCAGAGCTAGGGTTTTCACTACACAGATTACCAAAATTAGGGTTTTGGTTTCAAAGGCCTTAACTCCAAATTTTTGGGTCATTCTTGTTTCTAATGATCTTAATATGTTATAAGGATCATGTGTACCAAGTTTGATGAAGAAACTCATTGTGGAAGTCATCTGTTCACTGGGTAACTTCCTGAGCAAGTTAAGTCAAAATCAGGGCATCTGGGGCCCCCAACAATGGAACCAAAGGGGTATTTTCATTAAATTGAAGTTCAATGATCTTTATTTGATCTTAGAAGTGGTTGGAAGTTCACAAGATTGAAGAAATTTGAGCCAATTGCAAACTTGCCATTTTTGGAAATGACTTGAAATACAAACTTTCCATTTTGGGAAAGGTTTTCAACCTCCTCTTTCATGACCAAAAATGCTTCAAATGAAAAATTCTTGGGCATGAAAGTTGAAATGCAAACTTTCCATTTTGATCCACTTAAGCCCTAATTCAGTTTAATTAAAATAATTAGTTAATTAACCCAGTTTGAATCTCAGCCATTAAGATGCACGCGTGGTCAATTCCCTCCTTCCCCGGTTTGAATATGGACCCCAGGATCTGATTACCTTTCATTTTAATTCATTTTTATTTCATTTCTTTCTATTTCTTTTGTATAATTATTTTAAAATACCAAAAATCATCACAAAAATATTTCCTTTTGCATTCTAACTTCAAATATTTTTCTTAGTCCAAAAATAATTTTTATTTTATTTTTTGCATTAAAAAAGTATTTTTAAAATATTTAAATGTTAAAAATGCATTTAGGTTTCTAAAAATCATCAGAAAATTCATGAACCATTCCAATGCATTTAGAAACATTTTCAAACTCTTCACACAAATTTCTTTTTAGGTTTGATCATAGTTTTCCAATTTTCTTTGAATTAAGGGTCATTAAAATCACATTTTTTAACCCTAACTTTAAAAAATCATTTATGCCTAACCAAGAAGAGTTTGAACTTGATTCTTTTTGCATTGTATTACATATTTCATGTAGTTTATAAGTCATTTTCCTCATGAATTTATCTTGCATTTTCAATTTGATTTGCATTTTTCCTTTTGAAAACTTAGGAAAATCATAACTCTTGATAGGTTAGGCTTCTGACCTTCTCCTTTGAGGTGTGACCTAATATGGGATTAGGGTTCGTTTGAGTTTGATTTCAAATTTTTATCATGTCATATGCTTCTGTTTTATCCATTTGTATCTCACATATCCATGTAACCCTAATTTCTCATGTTCATTTGCATTCATCTTGCATATTCATCATCACATGAACTTGCCATGACATTTCATGCATTCATATGTCATCTTAGACACCTTAGGACATGTTAGAACCTTGCTTGATCATTTCTTCATTCATTTTCTATGTCTTGCATTCATTACCTTTCATAAATATCCATGTGTTTTCAAGCTTCTAAACATGCTTTCATTGCATCTCATCTTTGTATGATCATTCATATGCATCTTGTATGACTTTGCATCATCTCATATACCATTTACATTGCATTTTCACTTATGACTTTGATAATTGCATCTCATTTCACTTCATTTCTTTATGCTTTATACTTTATGCATTCATACTAACACTTTCAGGCTTGGTAAGTTATTTTGGGAGGTGGATTTGCCTTCATCTCTCACTTCATTTTATCTCATTCATATGCATATTGATTGTCTTTAAAGTGAATTTTATTCACATATGTTCCATCTCCCTCACTTTCTTCCTTTAAGTTACTTATCTTCTTAGGAAGTAAGTAACTTATTCTTCTGCTTCCTCCTCCTTTCATCTGCTTCTTCCATTGGTGGATTCCTTGAAGATCTTTCTCTAAGTCTCATAAACCATAGGATATCCAAGCATGACAATAGATAGGGTTGTGATTAGTCCCCTTAGCTTTTTACCTTTGATTCTCCTTGAGTCTCTCTTCTCATTTCAATAATCAGAGACTAAACTCTTAAAGTTTTACAACTTTGGAATTAGGGTTATGTCTGCATCCTTCTCTTAGGATGGAGTGTATAACTTTAATCCTAAGTGTTAAACCTTTAATTTTTTTAAACCTCTTAATCAAATCACTTAATAATCATCAAGACTTTATCTTGTAACTTGGGCCTTACATTAGGGTTCTAACTCTTCCTTATGGTTAAGAGGGATTAACCCTAGTGTTTAATGGACAAGTCCTCCTCAAGTTGTCTTACAAACTTAAAATCCACTTCTTCATCTCATCCTTTAATTAAAATCGATTTAATAAAGGCTTGTTATATAATGAATTTAGTCCCTAACCACAGATTAAGTTGAGTTATCTTCCTCAGTTTAAGTGTGCTCATATATTATCCTTCTATTAGGATGGTGTAATGAGTTCACTAATCTGTGATTAGAGATTAAACTCATTACTTAACACTAAACAAAAAAACCAAAAACATCTAAATAATCACAAGTAGGTTAATGATCTTAATCCTACATCATCATGGTAATTGAGTTGAGATGCTTATCTCATACTTAAGTAGGCTTATTATCCCTAATCAGGGAGGATATAATGAGTTTACAAGCCCTTGATTTAGGCTTAAGCTCATTAACTTATGCAAAACACCAAAAACAATAACAAAACTGAAAACACAAAAACAAATAATAATCATCTCCTCCAGGATTTGTTTCTCATCACACTCATTCACAAAAGAGAACTTGCTTCTTCCGTCTAATGCAAGACAGTTAGCACTCGGGCCAGACGAGTCATACACTTGAGCATAGACAAGCAAGCAGTTCACAGTCAAATCATTCTCAGTCTCTTTGAGTCGAACTACGGTGTTCTGACTTCCTCATTGCACGAGAGGATACATAGGCATAACTTAACTATTATCGAACAAAAGTCTCTTTGTCGTCCCCCTCTTTCAGCATTCTTTTCTGAGCCTCTGTTCCTGAGCAATTCACCTTTTGCACTGACACATGTATATTCATTCCTTAGCTTTTGCACACAGATAGCACATACACTTACCCCTTTAAACGCAATATTTTAAGCGTGGATCCCGTCGAGTACGACGGACAATCTGGGTGCTAATACCTTCCCAGGTTGTAACCAACCCCCTTTCTCAGTTTCTCTGGTTCGCAACCATCTTATCCATCTTTTTCTAGGTTTATGCAGCATTACCTTTCCTTTGGGATAAAAATGCCTAGCTGGCGACTCTATTCAATTCACCTTCATTTTCTCCTTTCGCCGACCGTTCGCGTCTGCACCGGGATGCAAATTTTCGGTTGAGCGACAATACTCATTGTAAACACCCCAAATTTTCCCTCACTCATTCACACCATGGCTTGTGATCATTTCATATGCATAAACTCAATCATATCATCTCACATCTCATTTTTTATTCACTGCATAGTTTCTAAGTCATCTGCACCTAGGGTTTGTGATCTGAGCAATCCCAGAGCTTCTTGAGCCATTCCAAAGGCCATCAATCACTTCAAAGGAGTCTATATGTGTTCAAGTATCTTATTACATCCCCTCAAAGTCAAAAATGCCAAAGAATCACAAGAACTGGGATTGGTATGGAAGCAGAGCCAAGTTTGACTGCACAGTTGACCTAAAATTAGGGTTTTGGTTTCAGAGGCCATAACTCCAAATTTTTTGGTCATTCTTGTTTCCATTGGTCTCTATATGGTATAGGGAGTATGCATATCTATTTCCATGAAGAAATTCCATGGGGAAGTCATCTGATCAAGAGTTGACTTTTCATACAAGTCAGTGCAAAATCAGGGCATCTGAGGCCCCCAATGACCCAACCAAGGGGTGATCTTCATCATTTTGAGTGTATATGATCTTTATTTGGTCATGGAAGAAGTTATAAGTTCACAAAATTCAAGAATTTGAAGTTTTTGCAAAGTTGACTTTTTTGGGCATAGTTGACTTTTCAAGAATGTGTCATTTTATGTCATTTTTCAAGCCTTGATTCTTGATCCAAAATGCTTCAAATGGAAAAACTTTGGTCATGAAAGTTGTAGGATACATTTTTCCCTTTTCAAAAAGTACAATAACATGATCAAATTCTTCTTGGATCAAAAGTTATGGTGTGACAAAGTTGGCAAAAATCATTGATTTTCAAGATGTGCACTAAATGGAAAATTTGCAAAATCATGTTCCAAGGCAAGTTGTAACTTCTAGTTCACTTCAAACCAATGTACAAACATCACATGAGTTCTAAAAATCAGAATTGGACCAAAGTTTCTCATGATCATGGTTTGTATAACAAGACTTTTTCATGAAGTTTCAAAAGGAGCCAACTTGCAAAATCACTCATGACACTTCACCCACTTGATTTCTTGGATGCTGAACCAGCCATAGCATCTCACCTCACCATGCTGCGCCAGCCCTAGCCCTTGTACCAAGCCTAGCACCAAGCCATACCTTTCCTTACAAAAAGTTGACTTTTGGCAAAAGCAAACATCCCAATCACAGCAGGCCATGTCACATCCTCTGGCCAATTGGGATTGTTTATACTTTCCATTTGCTAGCCAAACACAACAGGAAGCCAAGCTGAAAGACACCACAAGTTCACATTCACAAAATCACCCTCACTTGCATCTTCCTTCGAATCTGCCTCCACAAACCTCAAACACTTAAACCATTTTCATACATCAACTCACATTGCCTCATTGAGCAGAAACCAACAAGAAACAAGCCTGAATCAAACAAGAACACCTCATTACCATTTTTCATCTCAGCCTGCATTTTTCTTCGAATCACCTTCCACAGCCATCAAACATCCAAACTCTTTTCACCAACAGATCAGACACCTCAAAAGGAACCAAAACCACCCTTCACATTGATCTGAAACAGCCTATGCACAAACTGCATTTTCTGCTACACCAGAACTGGATTGCTCAAGGCAGCTTGTCTAAGCTCATTTCAAGCCTTCCATTAGCATAAGGGGAGTCAAAGGAGTCCATTTGCACGCAAAGGAAGCTCTGGAAGCTCAGTATTGAAGCTTTCCAGCTCAGGTATGAACATGAACATTTTCTTCCAAAGCTTGCATTTTAAGTTATAATCTGGTTGCTTATGCTTTACTGGTCATGGGGATGTTTTCAGAATCAAAAATAAGTGAGAAATGAGTTTGTATGACCCCTCTGAAATTTTGCCCGTGGATCTTGTTTCTTTCGATTCGTTTGATTCATGGTGTTTAAATGATGTTTGAGCATAGATTCGTGTCCTAGGATGTTAGAGGATCACTTAGGTGTGTTTAATTTGTGGAATAGGTGCCTGAATCATGTTTTAGGGTTTTTGGGGTGCCGGAGAAGATGACCGGAGCTTCTCTCCGGTCACCTGAATTTGATTAGCCCTAAACTCAGGTCATTAAGGGTGTTTGAATGTGGAGCGTTAGATTGGTTGACCCTGTGGACTTCCCGCGCGCATGAAGGGCCCAGATCACTTTGCTTTGCCCTAATCCACTTTAATTAATTAAATAAATCATAATTAGGTTAATTAACTCAGAGGCAACCCCAGCCGTCCAGATGCGCGCTGGTCAACCATTTCAAACCTAGGGTTAATCTCAGCCTCTCCTTTCGTTTACTTTCCCATTTTCTTTATTTTTATTTCATTTCTTTTTATTTTATTTGCATAATGTATTTAAAATAGTAAAAATTGTCTAAAAATTATGAAATTTTTTATCCTGAATTTCATTAATTTTTATGACACAAAAAATATTTTTATTTTCATTTTTGCATTAAAAAAGTATTTTTAAATATTTAAAAGTTTATTTTTAATTGATTAATGGAAATTAATTTATTAAAAATACTTTTAAGTATTTAAAAATCACCAAAAAATTCATGAAATGTTCTAAGACATTTAGAAACATTGTCCAACCTTCAAACCAAATTTCTTTTTTGATCTTGATGCATTTTGAGAATTTTTCATTGAATTAAAATCATTTTTGTGCATTATTTTGATCCTAAGTTCAAAAAATCATTTCTGCCTATCCATGAAGAGTTGGACATTGTTTCTTCTTGCATTGCATTGTGTTTAGCATGTAGTTTTTGAGATAAAATGGCCATGATTTGATCTTTCATTTTCAATTTGTTTGGCATTTCTTTTGTTTAGAAACCCTAAAACCCTAAAAAACTTGTAAAAATCATAACTTGAGATTGGTTAAGAGTTGAGACCTCTCCTTTGGGCTTTGGTTTAGTATAGGATTAGGGGTCCTTTGTGTGGCATTTTCCATTTTTTATCTTAGGGTTTGCTTCTGATTTTGACTTTTGTTTGATGTTTGATTCATAAACCCTAATTTGGGCTTCCATATGCATCCATCTTGCATTCTCTTGCATAACATGACTTGCCATGACATTCCATGCTTCCATGTGATTCATTTGACATCATAAGACATATAGAAAGCATGTTTGATCATTGCATCATGTATTTGCCATGTTGTATGTCATGTGCACTTCATAACTTTTCATGTGTGTTCATGGTCCCTAGCTTGCTTCATCTGCATCCATAAGCTTGTATGATCATTTCCATGTGCTGCCTCATGTTTGTAGCATCTCATAGCATCTTTAGCATCATGTACTTGCTTCTGGTTTTGTTTCTCATCATGTCATCTCATCCCATTTTGCATTGCATTGCATTTCTTTTCTAACCTTTCAGGTGGTAAGTAACTTTGAGAAGTGAATTTGCCTTCACTTCTCATAACTTTTCCTCTCATCTCTCTCTTGCATCCATGCTGCACTTTTTGTATGTGTCTGAGTTTGAGCTTGCTCATTCTTCTTCTTCCCACTTTCTTTCTTCAAGTGACTTGACTTCTTGAATGGAGCAAGTCACTTTGCTTCTCTTGATCCTTTCATCTGCTTCCTGGTGGTTCCATTGAAGATATCTCTTGAAAACTTTACAAACCTTAGGAACAACCAAGCATGACAATGATTAGGGTTTTGATTAGTCTCCCCTTTTAGTTTCACCTTTGTGTCTCTTTTGAGTCTTCTCTTCTCACCTCATAATCAGGGACTAAACCCTAAAGGCTTTAAGGCTTTGTGATTAAGCTTATGCCTGCATCCTTCTCTTAGGATGGAGTGTATAACTTTAATCCTAAGTGTTAAACCCTTAATGTGTTTAAATCTCTTAATCAATTCACTTAATAATCATCAAGACATCACACTTGTAACTTGGGCCTTGCATTAGGGTTCTAATTCTTCCTTAATTGGTTAAGAAGGACTAACCCTAGTGTTAATGGACAAGTCCCCCTCAAGTTGTCTTACAAACCCTAAAAATCACTTCTTTATCATATCATTAATTAAAATCCACTTAATCAAAGGCTTGTTTTGTCATGAGTTTAATCCCTAATCATGGATTAAGTTGAGGAGCTTTCCTCAGCTTAAACATTCTCATCTATTATCCTTCTATTAGGATGGTGTAATGAGTCTGTTTAATCCCTGATTATGGCTTAATCTCATTACTTAACACTAAACAAAAACACCAAAAACATCTAAATAATCACAAGTAGGTTAATGATCTTAACCCTACACCAAAGGTGATTAAGTGTGAGAATCTGACTTCACACTTAAGGTATTCTCATTACCCCAAATCAGAGGGAAGATGTGATGAGTTTACTAAATCCATTGGTTTAGGCTTAAGCTCATTAACTTATGACAAAATCCAAAAACAATAAAAGACTGAAAACACAAAAACAAACAATAATCGTCTCCTCCGGGATTCTTTTCTCATCTCATTCACTCATAAACGAGAACTCGCTTCTTCCGTCTAATGCAAGACAGTTTGCATCTGTGCCAGACAGATCATACACTTGAGCATAGGCAAGTAAGCAGTTCCCAAGTCAATTCACCTTTCAGTCTCTTTGGGTCGAACTACGGTGTTCTGACTTCCTCATTGCACGAGAGGATACGTAGGCATAACTTAACAGTTATCGAACAAAAGTCTCTGTATATTCCCCCCTCCTTCCAGCATTATTCTTTTTAGCCTCATTATCTTGAGCATTTCATCTTTATCCTTACACTGACACTTCACTTATACACTTCACTTCTCTTACACTAACACCTGTACATCCTTTTCCAGCTCTTCTATACACAGATTGCACTGACACTACCCCTTTAAAACACAAATCTTTTAAGCGTGGATCCCGTCGAGTACGACGGACAATCTGGGTGCTAATACCTTCCCAGGTTGTAACCAACCCCCTTTCTCAGTCTCTCTGGTTCGCAACCGTCTTATCCATGTCTTTCTAGGTCTATGCAGCATTACCTTTCCTCCGGGATAAAAATGCCTAGCTGGCGACTCTATTCATCTCCAGTGAGTTCACGGCTGTGTGTTCTCATTGTTCTTTTCGCCGACCGTTCGCGCTTGTACCGGGATGCAAATCTTTGGGAGCGACAGCTTGGCGACTCTGCTGGGGAACCTTATACTGCAACCAGGGCTTCTGGTTCTTTTTGTGGGTTCTTCCTAGCGCTTGATTGATTTGTGTTTACTGGGGTGTTATGTGCTTATTTGTGTTTGTATATTTGCTTTATTTACTGCTTTCTGTACAGCTTTATTTATTGCTTTCTTTACAGTTTTCATATATCATACTGTCATGCTGCCTGGCTGGATCTGGTTTTGCTTTGGTGGGTGGGTGTTCTATTGAGAGTTAAGGTCCTATACCTGGGACCTGAGTGACACCTAGGCTAGAGTGAATCATATTCTTTCCCATTCCATCTCGGTCTGGTGCGGGAATATGAAACACGGTTCAGATATGGGTTTCTTCTTGAGAACTCTGTGTTGCAGATTTCCTGCAATGCTAGGGCTATCTGGGAAGCCTGCTAAGTCTGGATGACCTTTTAGTATTGACCTTCAGAAACTGAGGTGAATTAGAGGAGGAACTTTTATGGTTATTGTAAACACTGTACCTCCGGGTTAGAAGTGTTTACACTTCTCATAACTGATCCAAGTCTAAGGATCCTTGTTTTAGAACGCCACCTGTGAGGGGGTTGGGCTGTTTACAGGTTTGCAGGTACCTTGACCCCAGAATACCCTGTTATTTTGACTTGATTAAGAATACTCCATGTTGGAACAGTTCTTTTGATTCTAAACCCTGGACATGTGGCTCTTTATTTGAGTCCCCCACCTTGGTTACTGGATTTATAGACCTCCATCTGGTTTTCTTGAATATGTCTTGGACCTATATCAGAGCTCTTGATCAGATCCAGCTCAGTCACAGACCCTTGCATATCATTTGCATACATAATCATTGCATCATATTGACATTTGCTTATTTGTTTCAGGGTATCCATCTTCATTTTTGGCTAGTTTTGACCCCATCTTCAGTACTGGCCTATCTTCATCAGCACCTACCTCAGCTATCAGTCATCTTCTTCAGTCATCAGCACCAGCCAATCAGTGGCCCATTCTTCAGTGTTATCATCAGCACCTGTCACCACTCATCTTCAACAACATGGCTCCTAAAAAGAGTAACATCACCTATCACTTCTTCCAGCCAGAGCTATCTGACATCAGGAGGATTCAGACCCTGATCACTCCAGATCACATACCATTGTTCAGGGAACACTATGGGGATATACTTGATATGGTTATGGATCTGGACCCTTCACAGAGAAGCCTGATCCACACTTGCATTCAGTTCTATGATCCCCCACTGAGATGTTTCACTTTTCAGGACTTTCAGCTAGGCCCTCTATTAGAAGAATACTCATCATTGGTTGGTTGGCCTATCAGGGGTGGAATCCCTTTCAACCCTGAGATGGTCTTTCCTGGTAATGGAGAAGTAGCAAAGGCTCTGCATTTGGAACCTGTCCTGATTGAGCAGCATATGACTTCTAAAGCTGGAATCCCTGGCTTCCATCTAGATTTCCTGATTTCTCAAGCTACCCTGAAAGCTTCTTTAGGAGAGTGGAAGGCTGTTTGTGCCTTGTTGGCTTTGAGCATATATGGAATTGTGTTGTTTGCAGATGAGCCTCGATTCATTAGCAAGAATGCAATCCATCTTTTCATCCTGCAGAACCCAGTGCCCACTTAATTGGGGGATCTCTATTACTCAGTGCATCAGAGGAATGAAAAGCAGAGGGGAAGATTAGTGAGGTGTTGTGCTCCATTGTTCCATACTTGGCTTCTCAAGCATCTACCCAGGACAGATGCATTTTTGAATCCTCATCAGCAAAGCAACTGGGCTAAGAGACTCACTGCTCTAACTTCAGCCGATATCAGATGGTGCACTCAAAGCACCAAGGGCAGGGATATCATCACCAGCTGTGGGCATTTTCCCAATGTGCCCCTAATAGGAGTTAAGGGAAGTATTAATTACAATCCTCTGCTGTTCAGAAGGCAACTGGGCTATGCACTGGTCCACACTCCTAAGGCACAAGACTTGGTTGAGACTCTCTATTGTGAGAACAAGCCTAATCTGGCTATTGTTAGGCAAGCTGCTTGGGCTTGGGATAATGTTCAAACCAAGGGAGTAACCATTCTGGGGAAGTGCAACAATGTGGCATCAGCACAATATTATGAGTGGTCCCATGCCAGGGCCCAATTCTCTGGATTGCCCTTTACCATAGAAGATATGCCTGAATCATCTTCAGCACCACCTGCCACTATCAGTTTGGAGGAGTTTGAGAGCTTGAAGGAAAGAAATGAGAAGTTAACTCAGGCTTTGCAGAAGACCCTCCGGGAAAGGAGTGAGGGTAGGATGGAGATTGAAAAGTTAGAGAAGTTGAGAGTGGAGCATCTGACTAAGATTGAGAAGTCTGGGGATTATATCAAAAAGTCTAAGGCTGGGGAACAAATTCTGAAGAATGCTTGCAAGGAAGCCCAGTTCCAGAGAGCAAGGACAGACTTGTATCTGAAGGAGAGTCAGGCTCGGTGGGCCAGGATCACCGAGGCTCATACTCTGGAAGACAAGAGAGTCCAAGACAAGATGGAACAACTGGAAGCTAGTGCAAAAGAGCAGCAAGAAGCCCTGACAGCAGCCCAGAGGGAGATATCGGAGCTGAAGATCAAAGCCGGGGTAAAGAGGTCAAAAAACCAAAGTCAGCACAAGAAGCTAACAGCAGCTGTTACAACCCGGAATCTCCTCATCAGGAATCTCACGGAGCGTCCGGCTGATCCTGTGACCGAAGCACTTCTCAAGGAAGTTCGTGAGGATGAGTTTGGTCTTGGTGTTTGACCATTTGTTTGTTGTTGCTTTCATTACATGTACTTTTATTTTCCTGTAATGTATTTTGACCCCTCCGAGGGCTTGTATTTGTAAAACAAACTATGTACCATTTTGGCTTTTGTAATATATGTATTAGTTTGTTCCATCCGAGTTTCACTTCAAAAGCAACATCAACAGCATCTTCAAGGGTCTGGAAGGGTCAAAACTGAATGCCAAACCGGATACCTTGAGAACAAATAAGCATAACTGCATTGCATGCTAACCCTTTGTTTGTTTTGTAGGTTTTTGTTTTATTGCCACTAACTCTGTTGTGATGTTCAGGAACTATTGCTCGGCGCCGGGTATTTCCCCTCAACCGTCCGCACCGTTATCCAACCCGTAACAATCTTCCGGGCATCCAAATGGATCAGGTACAGCAGGACCTTGCAGAGGTTAGAAATCAAATGGCAAACGAAAGATTGGAGATGAGAACGCAGATGACTCAGTTTATGGAAGTGATGAACAACATGGCTTAGAGCCAGGAAAGACTGAGGGCCATGGTGGAAAGGCAAAATCAAGAGGATCCACATATAGGGACTGCCGGCACCAGTAACAATGAAAGGGTACAACCTCATGTTAACCCCCCTGTGTTTGGCCCACATCTGCATCCTGAGATCAACATTCCTGCAAATGTTCAAGGGACAGCTACTGCAGCCAGGGTACTTCAAGAAGACCCCCAGGAGGATCAATTCACAGTAATGGGTGCTGGGGAAGAAGCTTATGATAGAAGGTTGGATGAGATAGCTGAGAAGTTGAGGTCCTTAGAGTCTCAAAACTCTTTGGGATTCGACGTCATGGACATGGGCTTGGTAGACGGGGTCAGGATTCCCCATAAGTTTAAGCCTCCTTGTTTTGAAAAATACAACGGGACTTCATGCCCCCGGACTCATTTGCAATCATTTCTGGGAAGGCTGAAGGCCTATACTATGGATGAGAAGCTCTGGATGTTCTATTTCGAAGATAGCTTGACTGGAGCGTCAAGAGAATGGTACTCTCACTTGACAAGGGCAACTATTAGATGCTGGAAGGACCTGGCTGAGGCCTTCATCAGACAGTATCAGTATAACTTAGACATGGCACCCAACAGGACTCTCCTAATGGGAATGTCACAGTCGTCAAGGGAAAGTTTCCGAGAATATGCCCAGAGATGGAGGCAATTGGCTGCTGCTGTTCAGCCACCTATGTCCGAAAGGGAAATGGCAGATATGTTCATGAACACCCTTCAGGGGACTTACATTGACAGGCTGGCTGCTTTCTCTTCCACTTGCTTTGCAGATGTTGTCATAGCTGGGGAGAGAATTGAAAGCCTATTAAAGATGGGTAAGATCTCAGACAACGGAGCAAGCTCGTCCAGTAGTACAAGAAAGCCTTTTGCAGGCCCGAGAAGAACTGGCGAGACCAATGCCATCCACACCAGCAGGGGCAGGCCCCAATATATTCACAGATCAGTGGCGGCAGTCACCATTCCCGCTCCAGCTCATCCTCAACCAGTCTATCAACCTCCGCCGCAAAACTATCAACAACAACCTCAGTACCACCAACAGAATCAGTATCCTCCGAGAAATTACAACAACAGCAACACCAACAACAATAACCAGCAAAGGCCATTCCAATAGAGGCCTTCTCAAGCCAACAGGGTAATCGATCCGATCCCTATGCCATATGCTACATTGCTGCCACAACTCCTGAAACTCAACCTAGTTGAGCTAAGGACGTTGGCACCTCCAGATCCCAACAGTCTACCCAGAAACTACGATGTCAACGCCAGATGTGCCTTCCATTCAAATGCACCTGGCCACAGTACAGAAAAGTGCAGAGCTCTGCACATGAAGGTACAAGACCTGGTAGACTCGAAAGCTCTGAATTTCGCACCACCACCCAATGTCAACAAGAACCCAATGCCAAACCACGGTGGTCCCAGAATTAACGTTATTGAAGAAGACAAGCCGTCTTATTTAATAACCAGTGTGGGTCAGATCCGGACACCGTTGGTGGAAATCAAGGCTCAACTCCTCGAATGTCAAATGTTCCCGGGGTGTGAGTTGGGTTGTGCTTACTGCAATATTTCAGTCAATGGGTGCGATAACCTGAGGAATGGCATAGACGGTCTCATTCAGAGTGGCCAACTGCAGATCACCACATCATTTCCAACAAATCCAGCAATCTCATCGGCAACAACTCCAGAACCTCCTACAACTGCAACAACCATTGTTCCTGACAATTCTTCGGCTTCATCAACAAGTACTTCATCTATTATCTCAACTGATCAGTTATCAACAAATTTTTCTTCTACAACTCCAGCACCACTCCATTTTGAAGCTCCTACAACAACAACATCCATCCTTCCACCAATGTCTCCTACAACACCAGCAACAAATCATGAAGATGTCTCAACTGTGTGGACACCCCAAATTTGCCCTCTGGCTTTTCTGTCTTTGTCAGCTTTTCGTTTTGCATTCATACGCATTTTGCATACCATTTGCATAAGTTCCCAAGGCATGGGATCGAGATTTCCTGGTGATTAGGGTTTCACATCTTTATCTACGGATTATTAGAGAGTTCAAGGTTTCAGCTATGCAACCATTAGTGGCATCATCCTCTCTTTGTTCCTGTCACTAAATTAGGGTTTATTTCCTTGATTTAGCGGTATTCAGAGATTTCACGTCTGAAAGGACTATTCGCTATACATCTGGGCTGTCATCAATTCAGTGGTTGATTTATCGAACAGTGCATGCTCAAGTCAAGTTGTGTTGTGTACTGGATTTATCAAATTATCAAGTTGTGATTCATGAGAAGTTTGGTTCAGGAAATTAGACTATATGTGTTGTTGTTATTGGACCAAGCCTCCCTAAGCCCATGCGAATTTGAGCTTTGCACCTGTGTATTTGGTTTCAAACTCCCAACTGCTTCAAAAGCTAGGCCAATGGGCCTTTGGATACTCGACCCAGCATGTTGCTGATCAGCACCTGAATCCAGCGACCACCCCTCTCCTCCATTGTTTCTATTTTTTTATGTTATTGTGTTTTCTTTCTTAATTATTCTATTATCTTCTTTATAATTTTGTTGATTAGTTTTTTTATTATTATTATTAACATTTGTTAGAAGTTTTAGTTTAAAACTTTACTAGATTTTGACATAATTTTGTAAATTTTGTTAATCAATTTTAGTATAACTTTATCTAGTTTCGATTAATTTTGTTTAGTATTTAATCTCGATTTAGCTTTGACTTTAATTTCTCATTGATTTAGTTTAATTTATTGAAGAGTTTTAGTTTATAATTTGTTAATTTTGATTTAGAATTTTAAATTAGTTAATTAATCGTTAATTTGATTATTGTTCTTAGTGTAGAATTTTCTTAGAAATTTTATTTGTTTTAAACTTAGAATATTCTTTTAATTAGTTATTATTCATTTAAATTTATTTATTTTTAATTTAAGTATGATTTTAAATTTTTGTTTTAAATTTTTATTAGTCAGTTTAAATTTAATTTAAATTCATAATTTTATTAGTTACTCTTTTATATATTTATTCAAATTTAAGGTATTAATTACTGTTTCTATTATTTTTGTTTAATTTTAATTAAATTTAGTATTTAATTGGTTTAGTCCAAGCCCAACTTGTTTAATTCATTTGGAACCAAGTCAAGGTTAGTGCATTAGCAAGATACAAACAGACAAAAAATGCTAGCAGCAGAGGGGACAGAATTGAAAAGTTTCATAAAGTTGGCAAAAAAGCTTTTTGATGCAGAAAGAGTACAGCAGGGTAGCCGCAAAAGAAAAGATCCTTCAGCCAAAATCCTTGAACAAAATCCTTCTAGTACACACACAACCAACAATCACTGCAAACCCTTCATCTCACATAACAACAATCATCCTCTCTTCATCAAAAAAAAACAATAACTTCAGCTCACTTTTCATCACGCATCAACACACCTTCAACCTAAAAAAAAACTGCAGCTCGCCACTCTCTTTCTCCAACCACACCTTTCATCTCTCTTCAACCTGCAAACAAAAGCCATCCAAAATTTCGCAGCATGTCGAACAAACACACACAAAACACATAACGAACCTACATCACAGAGCAACAACCCAAACCTCCTTCGCTCACCTTCAACCTAACAACAACAGCAAAACCAAAACCAACAATACAATCAAAATCAGAAACATAAAAAAGAAGAAGTTGAAACAAGAGCGAATCGAAACAGAGGGGTCTGAGTGCAACTCACCTTCAAACTCAAACCTCACCGTCAAAACTTCTTCGCATCACCTTCAACTAACCTCAACACTCTTCTTCATCATCCTCCCGAATCTCGTCCATGACCTCCATCCATCACTCACCTTCATTAACCTTGCTTCACTCTGCTCACACCAAAAATAAACAGATGAACCATTTCAAACCACCACCTCACCGCCCTTAACACATCACCGCCAACCAACACAACTTCAACCACCTCTCCTTCAACTCGCCGCCCCTGTTTCGCAAACAACACCAATCAAACCTCGCAAACATAACCGCAAACCAACATCAGCTTCGCTCATCAGCATTACACCAACAACAACAAATAACAGACCTGAAAATACACCAAAACCAAGGAACGAAAATCCAGAAATAGAAGAAGCAGAAGACTTGAGATGCCTCTTTGAACCTAACATGATCTGAAACAGAGAGATTGTTGTGAGGTTTAGATCGAAACACCAAAAAGAAGAACCTCCGTGAGCTCACCAACAATCTTTCGTCGCCGCAAAAGGGGAAGAAGAAGCCATTCACGGCGTTGGCTTGTCGGAGGTAACAGAGGCATTGGGTTGAGGTTTAAGAGGTTGCGAGAGAGAAGCCGACGTCGCGGCGGCGATGCGAAGGCTCAGGTGAAGACAAAGGTCCACCGGAAACACGAAGCACTAAGAAGGAGAGTGCGGCGCGAGTTCGAAAGGGTATTGACGGAAAAAAAGCTCGGTGGCGGCGGTGTTCACGATTTGATTTCCGAAAAGGGAGCTATGCGAACAGGGAATGGGTTTTCTGTGAAGATGCAAGAGAACGATGGCTCTTAATGTTGATTTTTGTTACCTTTTCTTCTTTTCCATTATTTTATGATGTTACTGTGTTCTTAATGGGCTTAGGTCAACATTGCTTTCTATTTACACCCTGCGGATCATATCCTCTCTGTTTTTGTTGTTGATTTTTTATTTTTAATCAGATGGCATCTTTTAGGCCCACGGATTTCTGCTCATACCACCGCCCCAGCGACAAACCTTTTTCTCTTGATATTTCTTTTGTTTCAATTAGTTCTTAGATTTTATCTTATTTTATTAACTATGTTTAGTTTTTTTTGTTAATTCTTGTCAAAGTTTGGGTTAGAACTTGATTAGAGATATTTTTATTTTTATTTTATTAGTTTCCTTAATTAATTATTAATTTGGTTAAAGTGTAGAATTTTATTAGCCTTTATTTTTGTATTTTTTGGTTGTTTAGCATGATTTCATTATTAGTTTCAATTAATTGTTTTAGTTTAATATAGTTGTGTTAACTTTGGTTTTAGTGTTGTGTTTAACATTTTGTAGGCTTACTGCTTGATTTCGAGGGTGGCGGATTCGACTTGATAATAGCCTTGCGTTTGATCGTTCGTTCGTGGATTGTCGATTTGTTATTGTTCGTAGAACTCTTGATACGACTTGTGACGCTTAACGGATTATTCCCTGGACACGGTTATTTATCTTGATGGATCTTTTGGATAATTGGCTTCTGACAAATCTTGTTTGATTTCATTTGCGCATTGAAAGTTTTGTGATGCGGAACATTTGAGTCTTACTGGAATTAATTGTGTGAATCTTCTTGATACTTCTTCTCGATATTTCTTATGCGCGTTTTGAAGAGGCAGCGGACCTTCTCCGTTAGGTAACACTGAGGACCTATTTTAATTACTGCATGCTGTTGCATCTGGAAGTCCTACTGGTGTAGGTTATGTTTGTGCATTGTTCATTTATTCCATCCGCATTCTTTTCTCCTTATCTTATTCATCCATTTCTTCTTATTCATATCAATTCTTCTTCCTCATCTTCTTTATCTCTTGCCTTGCTTGAGGTGTGCCTAGGCCACCATGGAGCTTCTCCTTTCATCTTTTTCTTCTTCTTTCTTCTTTAGGATAGTAAGCCTCACAAACCTTAAGAACAACCAGGAATGACAATGATTAGGGTTGATTAGTCCCCCCACTTAGTTTTACCTTTGTGTCTCTTTTGAGTCTTCTCTCCTCATCTCATAATCAGGGACTAAACCCTAAAGGCTTTGAGGCTTTGTGATTAAGCTTATGCCTGCATCCTTCTATTAGGATGGAGTGTATAACTTTAATCCTAAGTGTTAAACCCTTAATGTGTTTAAATCTCTTAATCAATCCACTTAATAATCATTAAGACATCACACTTGTAACTTGGGCCTTGCATTAGGGTTCTAATTCTTCCTTAATTGGTTGAGAAGGACTAACCCTAGTGTTAATGGACAAGTCCCCCTCAAGTTGTCTTACAAATCATAAAATTCACTTCATCATCATATCATTAAATAAAATCCACTTAATCAAAGGCTTGTTTTGTCATGAGTTTAATCCCTAATCATGGATTAAGTTGAGGAGCTTTCCTCAGCTTAAACATTCTCATCTATTATCCTTCTATTAGGATGGTGTAATGAGTCTGTTTAATCCCTGATTATGGCTTAATCTCATTACTTAACACTAAACAAAAACACCAAAAACATCTAAATAATCACAAGTAGGTTAATGATCTTAACCCTACACCAAAGGTGATTAAGTGTGAGAATCTGACTTCACACTTAAGGTATTCTCATTACCCCAAATCAGAGGGAAGATGTGATGAGTTTACTAAATCCATTGGTTTAGGCTTAAGCTCATTAACTTATGACAAAATCCAAAAACAATAAAAGACTGAAAACACAAAAACAAACAATAATCGTCTCCTCCGGGATTCTTTTCTCATCTCATTCACTCATAAACGAGAACTCGCTTCTTCCGTCTAATGCAAGACAGTTTGCATCTGTGCCAGACAGATCATACACTTGAGCATAGGCAAGTAAGCAGTTCCCAAGTCAATTCACCTTTCAGTCTCTTTGGGTCGAACTACGGTGTTCTGACTTCCTCATTGCACGAGAGGATACGTAGGCATAACTTAACAGTTATCGAACAAAAGTCTCTGTATATTCCCCCCTCCTTCCAGCATTATTCTTTTTAGCCTCATTATCTTGAGCATTTCATCTTTATCCTTACACTGACACTTCACTTATACACTTCACTTCTCTTACACTAACACCTGTACATCCTTTTCCAGCTCTTCTATACACAGATTGCACTGACACTACCCCTTTAAAACACAAATCTTTTAAGCGTGGATCCCGTCGAGTACGACGGACAATCTGGGTGCTAATACCTTCCCAGGTTGTAACCAACCCCCTTTCTCAGTCTCTCTGGTTCGCAACCGTCTTATCCATGTCTTTCTAGGTCTATGCAGCATTACCTTTCCTCCGGGATAAAAATGCCTAGCTGGCGACTCTATTCATCTCCAGTGAGTTCACGGCTGTGTGTTCTCATTGTTCTTTTCGCCGACCGTTCGCGCTTGTACCGGGATGCAAATCTTTGGGAGCGACAGCTTGGCGACTCTGCTGGGGAACCTTATACTGCAACCAGGGCTTCTGGTTCTTTTTGTGGGTTCTTCCTAGCGCTTGATTGATTTGTGTTTACTGGGGTGTTATGTGCTTATTTGTGTTTGTATATTTGCTTTATTTACTGCTTTCTGTACAGCTTTATTTATTGCTTTCTTTACAGTTTTCATATATCATACTGTCATGCTGCCTGGCTGGATCTGGTTTTGCTTTGGTGGGTGGGTGTTCTATTGAGAGTTAAGGTCCTATACCTGGGACCTGAGTGACACCTAGGCTAGAGTGAATCATATTCTTTCCCATTCCATCTCGGTCTGGTGCGGGAATATGAAACACGGTTCAGATATGGGTTTCTTCTTGAGAACTCTGTGTTGCAGATTTCCTGCAATGCTAGGGCTATCTGGGAAGCCTGCTAAGTCTGGATGACCTTTTAGTATTGACCTTCAGAAACTGAGGTGAATTAGAGGAGGAACTTTTATGGTTATTGTAAACACTGTACCTCCGGGTTAGAAGTGTTTACACTTCTCATAACTGATCCAAGTCTAAGGATCCTTGTTTTAGAACGCCACCTGTGAGGGGGTTGGGCTGTTTACAGGTTTGCAGGTACCTTGACCCCAGAATACCCTGTTATTTTGACTTGATTAAGAATACTCCATGTTGGAACAGTTCTTTTGATTCTAAACCCTGGACATGTGGCTCTTTATTTGAGTCCCCCACCTTGGTTACTGGATTTATAGACCTCCATCTGGTTTTCTTGAATATGTCTTGGACCTATATCAGAGCTCTTGATCAGATCCAGCTCAGTCACAGACCCTTGCATATCATTTGCATACATAATCATTGCATCATATTGACATTTGCTTATTTGTTTCAGGGTATCCATCTTCATTTTTGGCTAGTTTTGACCCCATCTTCAGTACTGGCCTATCTTCATCAGCACCTACCTCAGCTATCAGTCATCTTCTTCAGTCATCAGCACCAGCCAATCAGTGGCCCATTCTTCAGTGTTATCATCAGCACCTGTCACCACTCATCTTCAACAACATGGCTCCTAAAAAGAGTAACATCACCTATCACTTCTTCCAGCCAGAGCTATCTGACATCAGGAGGATTCAGACCCTGATCACTCCAGATCACATACCATTGTTCAGGGAACACTATGGGGATATACTTGATATGGTTATGGATCTGGACCCTTCACAGAGAAGCCTGATCCACACTTGCATTCAGTTCTATGATCCCCCACTGAGATGTTTCACTTTTCAGGACTTTCAGCTAGGCCCTCTATTAGAAGAATACTCATCATTGGTTGGTTGGCCTATCAGGGGTGGAATCCCTTTCAACCCTGAGATGGTCTTTCCTGGTAATGGAGAAGTAGCAAAGGCTCTGCATTTGGAACCTGTCCTGATTGAGCAGCATATGACTTCTAAAGCTGGAATCCCTGGCTTCCATCTAGATTTCCTGATTTCTCAAGCTACCCTGAAAGCTTCTTTAGGAGAGTGGAAGGCTGTTTGTGCCTTGTTGGCTTTGAGCATATATGGAATTGTGTTGTTTGCAGATGAGCCTCGATTCATTAGCAAGAATGCAATCCATCTTTTCATCCTGCAGAACCCAGTGCCCACTTAATTGGGGGATCTCTATTACTCAGTGCATCAGAGGAATGAAAAGCAGAGGGGAAGATTAGTGAGGTGTTGTGCTCCATTGTTCCATACTTGGCTTCTCAAGCATCTACCCAGGACAGATGCATTTTTGAATCCTCATCAGCAAAGCAACTGGGCTAAGAGACTCACTGCTCTAACTTCAGCCGATATCAGATGGTGCACTCAAAGCACCAAGGGCAGGGATATCATCACCAGCTGTGGGCATTTTCCCAATGTGCCCCTAATAGGAGTTAAGGGAAGTATTAATTACAATCCTCTGCTGTTCAGAAGGCAACTGGGCTATGCACTGGTCCACACTCCTAAGGCACAAGACTTGGTTGAGACTCTCTATTGTGAGAACAAGCCTAATCTGGCTATTGTTAGGCAAGCTGCTTGGGCTTGGGATAATGTTCAAACCAAGGGAGTAACCATTCTGGGGAAGTGCAACAATGTGGCATCAGCACAATATTATGAGTGGTCCCATGCCAGGGCCCAATTCTCTGGATTGCCCTTTACCATAGAAGATATGCCTGAATCATCTTCAGCACCACCTGCCACTATCAGTTTGGAGGAGTTTGAGAGCTTGAAGGAAAGAAATGAGAAGTTAACTCAGGCTTTGCAGAAGACCCTCCGGGAAAGGAGTGAGGGTAGGATGGAGATTGAAAAGTTAGAGAAGTTGAGAGTGGAGCATCTGACTAAGATTGAGAAGTCTGGGGATTATATCAAAAAGTCTAAGGCTGGGGAACAAATTCTGAAGAATGCTTGCAAGGAAGCCCAGTTCCAGAGAGCAAGGACAGACTTGTATCTGAAGGAGAGTCAGGCTCGGTGGGCCAGGATCACCGAGGCTCATACTCTGGAAGACAAGAGAGTCCAAGACAAGATGGAACAACTGGAAGCTAGTGCAAAAGAGCAGCAAGAAGCCCTGACAGCAGCCCAGAGGGAGATATCGGAGCTGAAGATCAAAGCCGGGGTAAAGAGGTCAAAAAACCAAAGTCAGCACAAGAAGCTAACAGCAGCTGTTACAACCCGGAATCTCCTCATCAGGAATCTCACGGAGCGTCCGGCTGATCCTGTGACCGAAGCACTTCTCAAGGAAGTTCGTGAGGATGAGTTTGGTCTTGGTGTTTGACCATTTGTTTGTTGTTGCTTTCATTACATGTACTTTTATTTTCCTGTAATGTATTTTGACCCCTCCGAGGGCTTGTATTTGTAAAACAAACTATGTACCATTTTGGCTTTTGTAATATATGTATTAGTTTGTTCCATCCGAGTTTCACTTCAAAAGCAACATCAACAGCATCTTCAAGGGTCTGGAAGGGTCAAAACTGAATGCCAAACCGGATACCTTGAGAACAAATAAGCATAACTGCATTGCATGCTAACCCTTTGTTTGTTTTGTAGGTTTTTGTTTTATTGCCACTAACTCTGTTGTGATGTTCAGGAACTATTGCTCGGCGCCGGGTATTTCCCCTCAACCGTCCGCACCGTTATCCAACCCGTAACAATCTTCCGGGCATCCAAATGGATCAGGTACAGCAGGACCTTGCAGAGGTTAGAAATCAAATGGCAAACGAAAGATTGGAGATGAGAACGCAGATGACTCAGTTTATGGAAGTGATGAACAACATGGCTTAGAGCCAGGAAAGACTGAGGGCCATGGTGGAAAGGCAAAATCAAGAGGATCCACATATAGGGACTGCCGGCACCAGTAACAATGAAAGGGTACAACCTCATGTTAACCCCCCTGTGTTTGGCCCACATCTGCATCCTGAGATCAACATTCCTGCAAATGTTCAAGGGACAGCTACTGCAGCCAGGGTACTTCAAGAAGACCCCCAGGAGGATCAATTCACAGTAATGGGTGCTGGGGAAGAAGCTTATGATAGAAGGTTGGATGAGATAGCTGAGAAGTTGAGGTCCTTAGAGTCTCAAAACTCTTTGGGATTCGACGTCATGGACATGGGCTTGGTAGACGGGGTCAGGATTCCCCATAAGTTTAAGCCTCCTTGTTTTGAAAAATACAACGGGACTTCATGCCCCCGGACTCATTTGCAATCATTTCTGGGAAGGCTGAAGGCCTATACTATGGATGAGAAGCTCTGGATGTTCTATTTCGAAGATAGCTTGACTGGAGCGTCAAGAGAATGGTACTCTCACTTGACAAGGGCAACTATTAGATGCTGGAAGGACCTGGCTGAGGCCTTCATCAGACAGTATCAGTATAACTTAGACATGGCACCCAACAGGACTCTCCTAATGGGAATGTCACAGTCGTCAAGGGAAAGTTTCCGAGAATATGCCCAGAGATGGAGGCAATTGGCTGCTGCTGTTCAGCCACCTATGTCCGAAAGGGAAATGGCAGATATGTTCATGAACACCCTTCAGGGGACTTACATTGACAGGCTGGCTGCTTTCTCTTCCACTTGCTTTGCAGATGTTGTCATAGCTGGGGAGAGAATTGAAAGCCTATTAAAGATGGGTAAGATCTCAGACAACGGAGCAAGCTCGTCCAGTAGTACAAGAAAGCCTTTTGCAGGCCCGAGAAGAACTGGCGAGACCAATGCCATCCACACCAGCAGGGGCAGGCCCCAATATATTCACAGATCAGTGGCGGCAGTCACCATTCCCGCTCCAGCTCATCCTCAACCAGTCTATCAACCTCCGCCGCAAAACTATCAACAACAACCTCAGTACCACCAACAGAATCAGTATCCTCCGAGAAATTACAACAACAGCAACACCAACAACAATAACCAGCAAAGGCCATTCCAATAGAGGCCTTCTCAAGCCAACAGGGTAATCGATCCGATCCCTATGCCATATGCTACATTGCTGCCACAACTCCTGAAACTCAACCTAGTTGAGCTAAGGACGTTGGCACCTCCAGATCCCAACAGTCTACCCAGAAACTACGATGTCAACGCCAGATGTGCCTTCCATTCAAATGCACCTGGCCACAGTACAGAAAAGTGCAGAGCTCTGCACATGAAGGTACAAGACCTGGTAGACTCGAAAGCTCTGAATTTCGCACCACCACCCAATGTCAACAAGAACCCAATGCCAAACCACGGTGGTCCCAGAATTAACGTTATTGAAGAAGACAAGCCGTCTTATTTAATAACCAGTGTGGGTCAGATCCGGACACCGTTGGTGGAAATCAAGGCTCAACTCCTCGAATGTCAAATGTTCCCGGGGTGTGAGTTGGGTTGTGCTTACTGCAATATTTCAGTCAATGGGTGCGATAACCTGAGGAATGGCATAGACGGTCTCATTCAGAGTGGCCAACTGCAGATCACCACATCATTTCCAACAAATCCAGCAATCTCATCGGCAACAACTCCAGAACCTCCTACAACTGCAACAACCATTGTTCCTGACAATTCTTCGGCTTCATCAACAAGTACTTCATCTATTATCTCAACTGATCAGTTATCAACAAATTTTTCTTCTACAACTCCAGCACCACTCCATTTTGAAGCTCCTACAACAACAACATCCATCCTTCCACCAATGTCTCCTACAACACCAGCAACAAATCATGAAGATGTCTCAACTGTGTGGACACCCCAAATTTGCCCTCTGGCTTTTCTGTCTTTGTCAGCTTTTCGTTTTGCATTCATACGCATTTTGCATACCATTTGCATAAGTTCCCAAGGCATGGGATCGAGATTTCCTGGTGATTAGGGTTTCACATCTTTATCTACGGATTATTAGAGAGTTCAAGGTTTCAGCTATGCAACCATTAGTGGCATCATCCTCTCTTTGTTCCTGTCACTAAATTAGGGTTTATTTCCTTGATTTAGCGGTATTCAGAGATTTCACGTCTGAAAGGACTATTCGCTATACATCTGGGCTGTCATCAATTCAGTGGTTGATTTATCGAACAGTGCATGCTCAAGTCAAGTTGTGTTGTGTACTGGATTTATCAAATTATCAAGTTGTGATTCATGAGAAGTTTGGTTCAGGAAATTAGACTATATGTGTTGTTGTTATTGGACCAAGCCTCCCTAAGCCCATGCGAATTTGAGCTTTGCACCTGTGTATTTGGTTTCAAACTCCCAACTGCTTCAAAAGCTAGGCCAATGGGCCTTTGGATACTCGACCCAGCATGTTGCTGATCAGCACCTGAATCCAGCGACCACCCCTCTCCTCCATTGTTTCTATTTTTTTATGTTATTGTGTTTTCTTTCTTAATTATTCTATTATCTTCTTTATAATTTTGTTGATTAGTTTTTTTATTATTATTATTAACATTTGTTAGAAGTTTTAGTTTAAAACTTTACTAGATTTTGACATAATTTTGTAAATTTTGTTAATCAATTTTAGTATAACTTTATCTAGTTTCGATTAATTTTGTTTAGTATTTAATCTCGATTTAGCTTTGACTTTAATTTCTCATTGATTTAGTTTAATTTATTGAAGAGTTTTAGTTTATAATTTGTTAATTTTGATTTAGAATTTTAAATTAGTTAATTAATCGTTAATTTGATTATTGTTCTTAGTGTAGAATTTTCTTAGAAATTTTATTTGTTTTAAACTTAGAATATTCTTTTAATTAGTTATTATTCATTTAAATTTATTTATTTTTAATTTAAGTATGATTTTAAATTTTTGTTTTAAATTTTTATTAGTCAGTTTAAATTTAATTTAAATTCATAATTTTATTAGTTACTCTTTTATATATTTATTCAAATTTAAGGTATTAATTACTGTTTCTATTATTTTTGTTTAATTTTAATTAAATTTAGTATTTAATTGGTTTAGTCCAAGCCCAACTTGTTTAATTCATTTGGAACCAAGTCAAGGTTAGTGCATTAGCAAGATACAAACAGACAAAAAATGCTAGCAGCAGAGGGGACAGAATTGAAAAGTTTCATAAAGTTGGCAAAAAAGCTTTTTGATGCAGAAAGAGTACAGCAGGGTAGCCGCAAAAGAAAAGATCCTTCAGCCAAAATCCTTGAACAAAATCCTTCTAGTACACACACAACCAACAATCACTGCAAACCCTTCATCTCACATAACAACAATCATCCTCTCTTCATCAAAAAAAAACAATAACTTCAGCTCACTTTTCATCACGCATCAACACACCTTCAACCTAAAAAAAAACTGCAGCTCGCCACTCTCTTTCTCCAACCACACCTTTCATCTCTCTTCAACCTGCAAACAAAAGCCATCCAAAATTTCGCAGCATGTCGAACAAACACACACAAAACACATAACGAACCTACATCACAGAGCAACAACCCAAACCTCCTTCGCTCACCTTCAACCTAACAACAACAGCAAAACCAAAACCAACAATACAATCAAAATCAGAAACATAAAAAAGAAGAAGTTGAAACAAGAGCGAATCGAAACAGAGGGGTCTGAGTGCAACTCACCTTCAAACTCAAACCTCACCGTCAAAACTTCTTCGCATCACCTTCAACTAACCTCAACACTCTTCTTCATCATCCTCCCGAATCTCGTCCATGACCTCCATCCATCACTCACCTTCATTAACCTTGCTTCACTCTGCTCACACCAAAAATAAACAGATGAACCATTTCAAACCACCACCTCACCGCCCTTAACACATCACCGCCAACCAACACAACTTCAACCACCTCTCCTTCAACTCGCCGCCCCTGTTTCGCAAACAACACCAATCAAACCTCGCAAACATAACCGCAAACCAACATCAGCTTCGCTCATCAGCATTACACCAACAACAACAAATAACAGACCTGAAAATACACCAAAACCAAGGAACGAAAATCCAGAAATAGAAGAAGCAGAAGACTTGAGATGCCTCTTTGAACCTAACATGATCTGAAACAGAGAGATTGTTGTGAGGTTTAGATCGAAACACCAAAAAGAAGAACCTCCGTGAGCTCACCAACAATCTTTCGTCGCCGCAAAAGGGGAAGAAGAAGCCATTCACGGCGTTGGCTTGTCGGAGGTAACAGAGGCATTGGGTTGAGGTTTAAGAGGTTGCGAGAGAGAAGCCGACGTCGCGGCGGCGATGCGAAGGCTCAGGTGAAGACAAAGGTCCACCGGAAACACGAAGCACTAAGAAGGAGAGTGCGGCGCGAGTTCGAAAGGGTATTGACGGAAAAAAAGCTCGGTGGCGGCGGTGTTCACGATTTGATTTCCGAAAAGGGAGCTATGCGAACAGGGAATGGGTTTTCTGTGAAGATGCAAGAGAACGATGGCTCTTAATGTTGATTTTTGTTACCTTTTCTTCTTTTCCATTATTTTATGATGTTACTGTGTTCTTAATGGGCTTAGGTCAACATTGCTTTCTATTTACACCCTGCGGATCATATCCTCTCTGTTTTTGTTGTTGATTTTTTATTTTTAATCAGATGGCATCTTTTAGGCCCACGGATTTCTGCTCATACCACCGCCCCAGCGACAAACCTTTTTCTCTTGATATTTCTTTTGTTTCAATTAGTTCTTAGATTTTATCTTATTTTATTAACTATGTTTAGTTTTTTTTGTTAATTCTTGTCAAAGTTTGGGTTAGAACTTGATTAGAGATATTTTTATTTTTATTTTATTAGTTTCCTTAATTAATTATTAATTTGGTTAAAGTGTAGAATTTTATTAGCCTTTATTTTTGTATTTTTTGGTTGTTTAGCATGATTTCATTATTAGTTTCAATTAATTGTTTTAGTTTAATATAGTTGTGTTAACTTTGGTTTTAGTGTTGTGTTTAACATTTTGTAGGCTTACTGCTTGATTTCGAGGGTGGCGGATTCGACTTGATAATAGCCTTGCGTTTGATCGTTCGTTCGTGGATTGTCGATTTGTTATTGTTCGTAGAACTCTTGATACGACTTGTGACGCTTAACGGATTATTCCCTGGACACGGTTATTTATCTTGATGGATCTTTTGGATAATTGGCTTCTGACAAATCTTGTTTGATTTCATTTGCGCATTGAAAGTTTTGTGATGCGGAACATTTGAGTCTTACTGGAATTAATTGTGTGAATCTTCTTGATACTTCTTCTCGATATTTCTTATGCGCGTTTTGAAGAGGCAGCGGACCTTCTCCGTTAGGTAACACTGAGGACCTATTTTAATTACTGCATGCTGTTGCATCTGGAAGTCCTACTGGTGTAGGTTATGTTTGTGCATTGTTCATTTATTCCATCCGCATTCTTTTCTCCTTATCTTATTCATCCATTTCTTCTTATTCATATCAATTCTTCTTCCTCATCTTCTTTATCTCTTGCCTTGCTTGAGGTGTGCCTAGGCCACCATGGAGCTTCTCCTTTCATCTTTTTCTTCTTCTTTCTTCTTTAGGATAGTAAGCCTCACAAACCTTAAGAACAACCAGGAATGACAATGATTAGGGTTGATTAGTCCCCCCACTTAGTTTTACCTTTGTGTCTCTTTTGAGTCTTCTCTCCTCATCTCATAATCAGGGACTAAACCCTAAAGGCTTTGAGGCTTTGTGATTAAGCTTATGCCTGCATCCTTCTATTAGGATGGAGTGTATAACTTTAATCCTAAGTGTTAAACCCTTAATGTGTTTAAATCTCTTAATCAATCCACTTAATAATCATTAAGACATCACACTTGTAACTTGGGCCTTGCATTAGGGTTCTAATTCTTCCTTAATTGGTTGAGAAGGACTAACCCTAGTGTTAATGGACAAGTCCCCCTCAAGTTGTCTTACAAATCATAAAATTCACTTCATCATCATATCATTAAATAAAATCCACTTAACCAAAGGCTTGTTTTGTCATGAGTTTAATCCCTAATCATGGATTAAGTTGAGGAGCTTTCCTCAGCTTAAACATTCTCATCTATTATCCTTCTATTAGGATGGTGTAAAGAGTCTGTTTAATCCCTGATTATGGCTTAATCTCATTACTCAACACTAAACAAAAACAACAAAAACATCTAAATAATCACAAGTAGGTTAATGATCTTAATCCTGCATCAAAGGTGATTAAGTGTGAGAATCTGACTTCACACTTAAGGTATTCTCATTACCCCTAATCAGAGGGAAGATGTGATGAGTTTACTAAATCCATTGGTTTAGGCTTAAGCTCATTAACTTATGACAAAATCCAAAAACAATAAAAGACTGAAAACACAAAAACAAACAATAATCGTCTCCTTCAGGATTCTTTTCTCATCATCTTCACTCATAAACGAGAACTTGCTTCTTCCGTCTAATGCAAGACAGTTTGCATCTGTGCCAGACAGATCATACACTTGAGCATAGACAAGTAAGCAGTTCACAAGTCAATTCATCTTTCAGTCTCTTTGGGTCGAACTACGGTGTTCTGACTTCCTCATTGCACGAGAGGATACGTAGGCATAACTTAACAGTTATCGAACAAAAGTCTCTGTATATTCCCCCTCTTTTCAGCCTTATTCTTTTAGCCTCATGATCTTGAGCATTTCACTCCTTTCTTACACTGATACTTTCGTACTGCATACCACTTATACACTATACACTGACACCTGTACATCTTTTCCAGCTATTCTACACAGATTGCACTGACACTACCCCTTTAAAACACAAATCTTTTAAGCGTGGATCCCGTCGAATACGACGGACAATCTGGGTGCTAATACCTTCCCAGGTTGTAACCAACCCCCTTTCTCAGTCTCTCTGGTTCGCAACCGTCTTATCCATATCTTTCTAGGTCTATGCAGCATTGCCTTTCCTCCGGGATAAAAATGCCTAGCTGGCGACTCTATTCATCTCCAGTGAGTTCACTGTTGTGTGTTCTCATTGTCCCTCTCGCCGACCGTTCGCGTCTGTACCTTTATTTGGGCCAGTCCCATTTTGTCGGGAGCGACAAACTGTCACCATATTTTATGATCCAGAAAACAACTCTGCCTACAACTCAGAAGGTGCTGCTCCCGTCAGAGCGCCAGTCACAATTTATTATGATCCACAGACTATCACAATTCCTTCCGCAGCTGCAGTCAGTCCAGTCACTATCACGGTGCCCGGACCAGTACCTTATGAAAGCAGCAATGCCATCCCGTGGCATTACGGCTCTGACCTGTACTGCGGAGGACAAAAGATCACTTTTGAATCATCAACCCCTGCACCACAAATTGACAATGTGGGAGGAGGCGGAGGCTTCACTCGAAGCGGACGTCTTTTCGCTCCACAAATTCAGAGACCCACTGCCGAAGCAGAAGCTGCTGCTAAAGCAAAAGGAAAAAGCTTGGTGCAGGAAGAGCAGACTGTTAAAGAAGCTTTGAAAACACCCTTCGATCAAGAGGTTGATGAGTTCATGCGAATCATCAAGAAGAGTGATTATAAAATAGTGGATCAGCTCCACCAGACGCCTTCCAAGATCTCAATCCTATCATTGCTTATGTGCTCCGAAGCTCACCGGAATGCACTACTCAAAGTCTTGCACGCAGCTTACGTGCCTGAAGAGATCACTGTCAATCAGCTAGAGGCTGTAGTTAGAAATGTTAATGCTAGTCATGGACTAGGGTTCACCAATACTGATTTGACAACGGAAGGCCGCAACCATAACAAAGCCTTGCACATAACCATGGAATGTAAAGGTGCTGTCCTTTCCCATGTGCTGGTAGACACGGGGTCATCCCTCAATGTCTTACCTAAAAAGGCCCTGGTGAAGCTAGAATATGATGGATTGGCGTTGAGACCCAGCAACCTGGTGGTGAGAGCCTTTGATGGCTCAAAGAGATCGGTTCTGGGAGAGATTGAATTGCCCATAACGATTGGCCCGCAGACCTTCAAAACTATCTTCTATGTGATGGATATACAGCCTGCCTACAGCTGTCTATTGGGTAGACCATGGATTCACTCCGCTGGCGCCGTGACCTCTACCCTTCACCAGAAGTTAAAATATGAGTGGGAGGGTCAAATCGTTACAATCTGTGGAGAAGAGGATATTTTTGTCAGCCACCTGGCTACCTATAAGTATATTGAGATGGATGGGGAGATCCATGAAACAATGATCCAGGGTTTTGAAACCTTGAATGTCAATGAAACATCTGCTGTGCCTGGTACTTCAATATCATCATACCAACAAGCCCGGAAGGTTGTTGAGGGAGGAAACGCCCAAGGCTGGGGCAAACTGTTATCGGTGGAGAAGAAAGAGGATAGATTTGGGTTGGGTTACAAACCAACTCAACAAGATCAAGCAGCGGCTGCGAAAGAGCCCAATTTTGTGAGTGGGGGGATGCTTACCCCTGATGCTATCAACTGTCTGGAAGACGAGCTGGAAGAAGAACGCAACCTGGAAAGCTGGATTCGTCCAAAGATCCCGGGGAGCAGTATCTCAAACTGGTCTTCCCAGGAAATTATAAGAGTTACTCATGCAGAGTAATTATTATTTCCTGTATTTTTTATAGCATGCATCAAAGTCTTGCATCTTGCCCAAGATGACAAGACTCATTTTGTAATCGGGCCATCTGTACTTTTTGTGCAAACAAGATTAATCAATGAAATATCAGACATCTTTTTGCAAACGAGTCTTTTTCTTTTCCACTCACTGTTTTTCCATTTTTCTTTTTGTACAAAAAATAAATGGCAGTGTTTTCAAAATGTTAACTTTATTTCACTTTTCTAAAACAAGATTAAAATCAAATCACTAAAATGAACAAACTGAACCCTTGCAGAGAGTGTCTTCCAGACAGCACCGACAACAGCACGGCTATGACTTCGTATGACTTTGACAATCCAATCAATCAAGCTGATGAAGGGGTTGAAGAAGAATATGAGCTTCCTGAAGAGCTAGCCAGATTGTTGAGACAAGAGGAAAAGGTTATTACTCCTCACCAGGAGGAGGTTGAAGTGATCAATCTTGGTACAGATGAAGACGTGAAAGAAGTTAAAATCGGGGCCTGCTTGCAAGACTCAGTGAAGAGACAACTGATTGATCTGCTTCGAGAATATGTGGACGTGTTTGCTTGGTCGTATCAAGATATGCCAGGGTTGGATACCGATATTGTTGTGCACAAGCTGCCTTTGAGAGAAGAGTGCCCGCCAGTTAAACAGAAACTACGACGTACTCGTCCGGACATGGCAATGAAAATCAAGGAAGAGGTGCAAAAGCAATGGGACGCCGGGTTCCTTGCTGTAACTAGTTATCCGCCGTGGGTTGCTAATATTGTACCTGTGCCTAAGAAAGACGGCAAAGTAAGGATGTGTGTTGACTACCGGGATCTGAACAGAGCCAGCCCAAAAGATGACTTCCCATTACCTCACATTGACGTATTGGTGGATAACACAGCTCAGTTCTCGGTATTCTCCTTCATGGACGGATTTTCAGGATATAATCAGATCAAGATGTCACCTGAAGACATGGAGAAGACAACTTTCATCACACGCTGGGGCACATTCTGCTACAAGGTAATGCCATTTGGGCTCAAGAATGCCGGTGCGACATATCAACGGGCTATGGTAACATTATTCCACGATATGATCCATAAAGAAATAGAATGTTATGTGGATGACATGATTGCCAAGTCCCTTACGGAGGAAGATCACCTGGTGAATCTGCTGAAGTTATTCAAGCGTCTGAGGAAGTACCAATTGAAGCTGAACCCCAACAAGTGCACATTCGGGGTGCGCTCTGGTAAGTTGCTGGGATTTATTGTAAGTGAGAAAGGGATTGAAGTTGACCCTGATAAAGTCAAAGCTATTCAAGAGATGCCTGCACCAAAAACAGAGAAAGAGGTTTGAGGGTTCTTAGGTCGATTGAACTACATTTCACGGTTCATATCTCACCTTACTGCAACCTGTGAACCCTTGTTCAAATTGTTGAGAAAAGAACAGACGGTCAGGTGGAACGAAGACTGCCAAAGGGCTTTTGACAAGATCAAAGAATACTTACAAGAACCTCCAATCCTTATGCCTCCAGTTGAAGGAAGACCTCTAATCATGTACTTAACAGTATTAGAAGAGTCAATGGGGTGTGTGTTGGGCCAGCATGACGAGTCTGGTCGAAAAGAGTATGCAATATACTACCTAAGCAAAAAGTTTACCGACTGTGAACAACGTTATTCACTGCTCGAGAAAACTTGTTGTGCTTTAGCGTGGGCTGCTCGCCGACTGAGACAATATATGTTGACCCACACTACCTTATTGATATCCAAAATGGACCCAGTTAAGTACATATTTGAGAAGCCAGCTCTTACCGGACGGGTTGCAAGATGGCAAATGATTCTCACAGAATACGACATCCAGTACACATCTCAGAAAGCCATCAAGGGCAGTGTACTATCTGAATATCTTGCTGAGCAACCCATTGACGACTACCAGCCTATGAGATTTGACTTCCCTGATGAAGACATCATGTTCATAAAATCAAAAGATCATGAAGAGCCTGTTCACACTGAAGGGCCTGACCCGGAAGAAGAATGGACTATGATGTTTGACGGGGCTGTTAACATGAATGGTCGTGGTGTTGGTGCAGTACTCATTACACCCAAAGGAGTTCACATGCCTTTCTCGGAAAAACTCACTTTCAACTGCACTAACAACGAAGCTGAATACAAAGCTTGCATTATGGGTCTTGAGGAAGCCATTGACCTCAGGATCAAGACATTGACCGTATTCGGAGATTCAGCTTTGGTAGTCAATCAAACCAACGGCAAATGGTACACACACCAGGATCATCTGATACCTTACAGGGATTATACAAGAAGGTTATTGACTTTCTTCATAACAGTCAAGCTTGAGTATATCCCTCGGGACTAGAATCAGTTTGCAGATGCTCTGGCTACCATTTCATCCATGATCAAAGTTCAGGCTGCCAACTTTGTACCTCAGATCTCAGTGTCCAGACTTAACAGACCAGCGTATGTGTTCGCAGCAGATGTTGTTAAAGACGATAAGCCTTGGTTTCACGACATTAAATGCTTCTTGGAGGATCAAACATACCCACCTGGGGCATCATCCAATGATAAGAAGACTTTGAGAAGGCTTGCTGGTAGTTTCTTTCTGAACACTGATGGGTCTTTATACAAAAGGAACTTTGATATGGTACTCCTCAGATGTGTTGATAAGACAGAAGCAGACTTGTTGATGCATGAAGTACACGAAGGATCCTTTGGTACCCATGCAGGAGGGCATGCCATGGCTAAGAAATTGTTAAGATCAGGTTATTACTGGATCACAATGGATGCAGACTGTTGTGCTTATACCAGAAGGTGCCATAAATGCCAGATTTATGCAGATAAGGTGCATGTTCCTCCAAATCCTTTGAACATAATGTCTTCACCATGGCCCTTTGCTATGTGGGGCATTGATATGATCGGCAAGATTGAGCCAACTGCTTCAAATGGCCACAGATTCATCTTGGTCGCCATTGATTACTTCACCAAGTGGGTCGAAGCAGCCTCATATGCAAATGTTACAAGACAAGTGGTAGCCAGATTTCTGAAGAGAGATATCATCTGTCGATACGGAGTTCCCGAGCGAATCATTACTGACAATGGTTCTAATTTAAACAACAAAATGATGGCTGAGTTATGCCGGGACTTCAAAATCCAACACCACAATTCTTCTCCTTACAGGCCAAAGATGAATGGCGCTGTTGAGGCAGCAAATAAGAATATCAAGAAGATTGTGCAGAAGATGGTAGTCACTTACAAAGACTGGCATGAAATGTTACCATTTGCCTTGCACGGGTACCGCACGTCAATCAGAACATCCACTGGGGCAACACCGTATCAGCTTGTTTATGGTATGGAAGCAGTCCTACCTGTCGAAGTTGAATTACCCTCTCTGCGGGTACTAATGGATGTTAAACTGAGTGAAGCAGAATGGGTCTGATCCCGATACGAACAACTGAGTCTGATCGAAGAGAAAAGATTGGCTGCAATCTGTCATGGGCAGTTATATCAGAAAAGAATGAAGAAAGCCTTCGATCAGAAAGTCAGGCACCGAGAATACCAAGTAGGAGATCTTGTGTTGAAAAGGATCCTCCCTCCTCATACAGACCACAGGGGCAAATGGACTCCAAATTATGAAGGACCATTCGTAGTAAAGAAAGTTTTCTCGGGTGGAGCACTGATGCTCAGCACCATGGATGGTGAAGACTTCCCGTCCCCTGTGAATTCAGATGCAGTTAAAAAATACTTCGCATAAAAATGACCCGCTGGACACAAAAACAGAATGTAAGTCCAGGCAAAAATAGGGCATCCCGGTGAGTCAAAAACAGAATAAAAGACTCAGGCAAAAATAAGGGAAAATAAACAAAAAAATGTACACCCGCTGAGTTGAAAAGCCGCATTGGACAACTCAGGCAAAAATGGGTATCCCGATGGATTGAAAACCCGAAAGGGCGATCCATGCAAAATAAGGGAATAGGCGAACAACTGCATTCTGAATTCGTCTGTATCACTCACAACTTGGTAAGCTTCGAAAGAATCAAGCTTCTGTCAGAATCAGCCTTCTTCAGAAAGCGAGACGAGAAGAACGTCAAAAGTCATACAAGTCATAGCAAAAGAGGAAGCTCCTTGAAGCATCGTCAACATTGCCAGCATTTTGTTTCTCAATTTGTAACAATCTCCTCATTCTAGGAGATTTGTTTCCTTGACTGTATCTTGCCGATTCAGGGCACATGAATTAATAAAATCAGAATTTTCAGTCATGTTTCGTCTTGTACATTTTTATTTGCAAAGGATGTCTGATGTCTTTAAAATACTGATTGCATAAATACAGATACTTTTCTTCTAAAAAACGTGCTTGCAAGAAATATATACTTACTCTCAGAAGTGTCTAACTCCTACGACGGAATCCAGTAAGGGATACCTCGGGATTACTTGTGCGTTTCTCTATCTTTGCAGGATTGCAGGTATCCAAAAGCGCAACATGGGGCATGAAAGCCTTATCCCAGCAAGCTGGTCAATCAATACTCAGTCTTAGCACCCGAAGTGCTTTCTCCCCAGCTGAGTTGCCACTTGTCATTTTTCCCCAGCTGAGTTGCTACTTGTCACTTCTCCCAGCCGAGGTGCTAATCATTTTTCCTCAGCCAAGTACAAAAGTCAGGGAATCATCTCCCCACAGAGTTCCAGCCTCTATCCAGAAGAGCAGCGCATAGGAGTCACAACAGAGTGAAGAAAGCTTCTACAAACCCCAGCTGGGTCCCTCATTTATAAAGATAGGTCTATCAATGACCTGTATCCCCAAGCAGATATCATATCATCAGATCTACTAATGATCTCATCCCCAGCTGGGATGTCTACTTCAAACAGATCAGCCGAAGATCGTCGCAGCGACGGGACCCGGATCCTGGTTTGGTATCTTTGCACAATCATAGCATTCGCATTATATTTACCCACAAAGCGTAGCATTCCGTTTTAACACGGAGCACTACGGCAAAAATCTAACTCATAGCATAATCATAAGCCATGTTATGAACCAACACTTGTGAATAATTATAGTTCATCAACATACAGAAAAATTCCCACCAGAATTCCCAGCAAAGCAGCTGCCTCACAATTCACAAACACCAGTATATACCCCTTTTGACACCCGTCCGTGTCATACCCCAGCAGAAAGCCAAAGACATCCTCTTTGCACTCACATTTACCTATATACTTTCTTGGCACCCGTCCGTGTCGTATCCCTAGCGCAGTCACCTACACTTTGTATATCAGATATTTGTTCATATTATATTCTCCTCTTTTTGGCACTCGTCCGTGTCATATTCCCAGCAGATAAACACTCATCTATACAATACTCATACTCATTACTCATGTTACACCCATACAAATACTCGTCCGTATCTTGTATATACCTCACATATCCCCTCAGATTCAACACTAGTCCTTGTTCTTTGTTAACTCGTTGGTACTCGTCCGTACCATCATCTCAGAACATGCGTCAAGCGTTTGTTTCTATCATGATACTCGTCCGTATCATAGTCTTAAGGATGCTCGTCCGCATCTTTAATCCATACACCGTGTCAAACACTCATGTCTTCTTGAATTTAGACACTCGCCTGTGTCTACTTTTCCCCAGAAGAATCCCTCCGGATTCAACACTCGTCCGTGTTCTCTGTTAACCAGTTGATACTCGTCCGTATCATCATCTTTGAACACGCGTCAGTATTTATTTCTACCCGATACTCGTCCGTATCGTAGTCTTAGGGATGCTCGCCCGCATCTTTAATCTATACACAATACCAAACACTTATACCTTTTGCTTCTTGGATATAAACACTCGTCCGTGTTTACTATTCCCCAGTAGATCGCCAACAAAGCAAATTTCCTTTTTATCTGACACTCGTCCTGTGTTATGATAAACCTCGAGAGCAGCCGTCCCCTGCTAGGTGGTCGTCCTCCACCTCTTGATGGTCGTCCTCCATCATGCTCATCCGATGGCTGTCCCCATCGTTGATTTTAGCAGCCGTCCCCTGCTAGGTGGTCGCCCTCCACCTCTTGATGATCGTCCTTCATCATTTTATTCCAATGGCCGTCCCCATTGTTGATATTGGTTATCTGGCATTCGTCCTATGTCATGATAAACCCTGAGAGCAGCCGTCCCCTGCTAGGTGGTCGTCCTCCACCTCTTGGTGGTCGTCCTCCATCATGCTCATCCGATGGCCGTCCCCATCGTTGATATCTTCGGCAGCCGTACCCTGCCAGGTGGTCGTCCTCCACCTTTGATGGCCGTCCCCATCATGATTCCTTTATTCCCCCAACAGAGCAGTCGTCCCCTGCTAGGTGATCGTCCTTCACTTTTGATGGTCGTACCCCATCATCTGTTTATTTCATTTATTCTTTAACCCGATGGCCGTCCCCTTCGTGGTCCCTTTTCCTTTTTAGCCCGATGGCCGTCCCCCATCGTTGGTTACTTTGCTTTGTGAACTTGATGGCCGTCCCCGTCATGTTTCGTCAATCCCCATAGAATTTTACAGATTTACCTTGATGGCCGTCCCCATCATAATTTCTTATTTTTCCCAGCTAGTCGGTCGTCCCCGTCTTTGCTTCACCTTTTATCCCCAACATGTCGGCCGTCCCCGTCATTGCTTTATTTTCAGCACTTTCCCAGCATGTCGGTCGTCCCCGTCATTGCTCTTTACCCAGCAGTCGTCCTCTGCTCGACGGTCGTCCTCCGTCGCCCACTTTACAATATACTTTATTTCCCTTTACAATCTATATCCCTTTTCTTCTTCATTCTGTGAGTGCAAATTTTGGACTGTCTTTGGTATTCAACCACAAGTTATCTTGTTTGCCTGTTAAGCCGTCGCTTACATCCTGCATAGCTAACTCATGTTTGAATAGGGGCAGCTGTAAACACCCCAAATTTGCCCTCACTCATTCACACCATGGCTTGTGATCATTTCATATGCATAAACTCAATCATATCATCTCACATCTCATTTTTTATTCACTGCATAGTTTCTAAGTCATCTGCACCTAGGGTTTGTGATCTGAGCAATCCCAGAGCTTCTTGAGCCATTCCAAAGGCCATCAATCACTTCAAAGGAGTCTATATGTTTTCAAGTATCTTATTACATCCCCTCAAAGTCAAAAATGCCAAAGAATCACAAGAACTGGGATTGGTATGGAAGCAGAGCCAAGTTTGACTGCACAGTTGACCTAAAATTAGGGTTTTGGTTTCAGAGGCCATAACTCCAAATTTTTTGGTCATTCTTGTTTCCATTGGTCTCTATATGGTATAGGGAGTATGCATATCTATTTCCATGAAGAAATTCCATGGGGAAGTCATCTGATCAAGAGTTGACTTTTCATACAAGTCAGTGCAAAATCAGGGCATCTGAGGCCCCCAATGACCCAACCAAGGGGTGATCTTCATCATTTTGAGTGTATATGATCTTTATTTGGTCATGGAAGAAGTTATAAGTTCACAAAATTCAAGAATTTGAAGTTTTTGCAAAGTTGACTTTTTTGGGCATAGTTGACTTTTCAAGAATGTGTCATTTTATGTCATTTTTCAAGCCTTGATTCTTGATCCAAAATGCTTCAAATGGAAAACTTTGGTCATGAAAGTTGTAGGATACATTTTTCCCTTTTCAAAAAGTACAATAACATGATCAAATTCTTCTTGGATCAAAAGTTATGGTGTGACAAAGTTGGCAAAAATCATTGATTTTCAAGATGTGCACTAAATGGAAAATTTGCAAAATCATGTTCCAAGGCAAGTTGTAACTTCTAGTTCACTTCAAACCAATGTACAAACATCACATGAGTTCTAAAAATCAGAATTGGACCAAAGTTTCTCATGATCATGGTTTGTATAACAAGACTTTTTCATGAAGTTTCAAAAGGAGCCAACTTGCAAAATCACTCATGACACTTCACCCACTTGATTTCTTGGATGCTGAACCAGCCATAGCATCTCACCTCACCATGCTGCGCCAGCCCTAGCCCTTGTACCAAGCCTAGCACCAAGCCATACCTTTCCTTACAAAAAGTTGACTTTTGGCAAAAGCAAACATCCCAATCACAGCAGGCCATGTCACATCCTCTGGCCAATTGGGATTGTTTATACTTTCCATTTGCTAGCCAAACACAACAGGAAGCCAAGCTGAAAGACACCACAAGTTCACATTCACAAAATCACCCTCACTTGCATCTTCCTTCGAATCTGCCTCCACAAACCTCAAACACTTAAACCATTTTCATACATCAACTCACATTGCCTCATTGAGCAGAAACCAACAAGAAACAAGCCTGAATCAAACAAGAACACCTCATTACCATTTTTCATCTCAGCCTGCATTTTTCTTCGAATCACCTTCCACAGCCATCAAACATCCAAACTCTTTTCACCAACAGATCAGACACCTCAAAAGGAACCAAAACCACCCTTCACATTGATCTGAAACAGCCTATGCACAAACTGCATTTTCTGCTACACCAGAACTGGATTGCTCAAGGCAGCTTGTCTAAGCTCATTTCAAGCCTTCCATTAGCATAAGGGGAGTCAAAGGAGTCCATTTGCACGCAAAGGAAGCTCTGGAAGCTCAGTATTGAAGCTTTCCAGCTCAGGTATGAACATGAACATTTTCTTCCAAAGCTTGCATTTTAAGTTATAATCTGGTTGCTTATGCTTTACTGGTCATGGGGATGTTTTCAGAATCAAAAATAAGTGAGAAATGAGTTTGTATGACCCCTCTGAAATTTTGCCCGTGGATCTTGTTTCTTTCGATTCGTTTGATTCATGGTGTTTAAATGATGTTTGAGCATAGATTCGTGTCCTAGGATGTTAGAGGATCACTTATGTGTGTTTAATTTGTGGAATAGGTGTCTGAATCATGTTTTAGGGTTTTTGGGGTGCCGGAGAAGATGACCGGAGCTTCTCTCCGGTCACCTGAATTTGATTAGCCCTAAACTCAGGTCATTAAGGGTGTTTGAATGTGGAGCGTTAGATTGGTTGACCCTGTGGACTTCCCGCGCGCATGAAGGGCCCAGATCACTTTGCTTTGCCCTAATCCACTTTAATTAATTAAATAAATCATAATTAGGTTAATTAACTCAGAGGCAACCCCAGCCGTCCAGATGCGCGCTGGTCAACCATTTCAAACCTAGGGTTAATCTCAGCCTCTCCTTTCGTTTACTTTCCCATTTTCTTTATTTTTATTTCATTTCTTTTTATTTTATTTGCATAATGTATTTAAAATAGTAAAAATTGTCTAAAAATTATGAAATTTTTTATCCTGAATTTCATTAATTTTTATGACACAAAAAATATTTTTATTTTCATTTTTGCATTAAAAAAGTATTTTTAAATATTTAAAAGTTTATTTTTAATTGATTAATGGAAATTAATTTATTAAAAATACTTTTAAGTATTTAAAAATCACCAAAAAATTCATGAAATGTTCTAAGACATTTAGAAACATTGTCCAACCTTCAAACCAAATTTCTTTTTTGATCTTGATGCATTTTGAGAATTTTTCATTGAATTAAAATCATTTTTGTGCATTATTTTGATCCTAAGTTCAAAAAATCATTTCTGCCTATCCATGAAGAGTTGGACATTGTTTCTTCTTGCATTGCATTGTGTTTAGCATGTAGTTTTTGAGATTAAATGGCCATGATTTGATCTTTCATTTTCAATTTGTTTGGCATTTCTTTTGTTTAGAAACCCTAAAACCCTAAAAAACTTGTAAAAATCATAACTTGAGATTGGTTAAGAGTTGAGACCTCTCCTTTGGGATTTGGTTTAGTATAGGATTAGGGGTCCTTTGTGTGGCATTTTCCATTTATTATCTTAGGGTTTGCTTCTGATTTTGACTTTTGTTTGATGTTTGATTCATAAACCCTAATTTGGGCTTCCATATGCATCCATCTTGCATTCTCTTGCATAACATGACTTGCCATGACATTCCATGCTTCCATGTGATTCATTTGACATCATAAGACATATAGAAAGCATGTTTGATCATTGCATCATGTATTTGCCATGTTGTATGTCATGTGCACTTCATAACTTTTCATGTGTGTTCATGGTCCCTAGCTTGCTTCATCTGCATCCATAAGCTTGTATGATCATTTCCATGTGCTGCCTCATGTTTGTAGCATCTCATAGCATCTTTAGCATCATGTACTTGCTTCTGGTTTTGTTTCTCATCATGTCATCTCATCCCATTTTGCATTGCATTGCATTTCTTTTCTAACCTTTCAGGTGGTAAGTAACTTTGAGAAGTGAATTTGCCTTCACTTCTCATAACTTTTCCTCTCATCTCTCTCTTGCATCCATGCTGCACTTTTTGTATGTGTTTGAGTTTGAGCTTGCTCATTCTTCTTCTTCCCACTTTCTTTCTTCAAGTGACTTGACTTCTTGAATGGAGCAAGTCACTTTGCTTCTCTTGATCCTTTCATCTGCTTCCTGGTGGTTCCATTGAAGATATCTCTTGAAAACTTTACAAACCTTAGGAACAACCAAGCATGACAATGATTAGGGTTTTGATTAGTCTCCCCTTTTAGTTTCACCTTTGTGTCTCTTTTGAGTCTTCTCTTCTCACCTCATAATCAGGGACTAAACCCTAAAGGCTTTAAGGCTTTGTGATTAAGCTTATGCCTGCATCCTTCTCTTAGGATGGAGTGTATAACTTTAATCCTAAGTGTTAAACCCTTAATGTGTTTAAATCTCTTAATCAATTCACTTAATAATCATCAAGACATCACACTTGTAACTTGGGCCTTGCATTAGGGTTCTAATTCTTCCTTAATTGGTTAAGAAGGACTAACCCTAGTGTTAATGGACAAGTCCCCCTCAAGTTGTCTTACAAACCCTAAAAATCACTTCTTCATCATATCATTAATTAAAATCCACTTAATCAAAGGCTTGTTTTGTCATGAGTTTAATCCCTAATCATGGATTAAGTTGAGGAGCTTTCCTCAGCTTAAACATTCTCATCTATTATCCTTCTATTAGGATGGTGTAATGAGTCTGTTTAATCCCTGATTATGGCTTAATCTCATTACTTAACACTAAACAAAAACACCAAAAACATCTAAATAATCACAAGTAGGTTAATGATCTTAACCCTACACCAAAGGTGATTAAGTGTGAGAATCTGACTTCACACTTAAGGTATTCTCATTACCCCAAATCAGAGGGAAGATGTGATGAGTTTACTAAATCCATTGGTTTAGGCTTAAGCTTATTAACTTATGACAAAATCCAAAAACAATAAAAGACTGAAAACACAAAAACAAACAATAATCGTCTCCTCCGGGATTCTTTTCTCATCTCATTCACTCATAAACGAGAACTCGCTTCTTCCGTCTAATGCAAGACAGTTTGCATCTGTGCCAGACAGATCATACACTTGAGCATAGGCAAGTAAGCAGTTCCCAAGTCAATTCACCTTTCAGTCTCTTTGGGTCGAACTACGGTGTTCTAACTTCCTCATTGCACGAGAGGATACGTAGGCATAACTTAACAGTTATCGAACAAAAGTCTCTGTATATTCCCCCCTCCTTCCAGCATTATTCTTTTTAGCCTCATTATCTTGAGCATTTCATCTTTGTCCTTACACTGACACTTCACTTATACACTTCACTTCTCTTACACTGACACTTGTACATCCTTTTCCAGCTCTTCTATACACAGATTGCACTGACACTACCCCTTTAAAACACAAATCTTTTAAGCGTGGATCCCGTCGAGTACGACGGACAATCTAGGTGCTAATACCTTCCCAGGTTGTAACCAACCCCCTTTCTCAGTCTCTCTGGTTCGCAACCGTCTTATCCATGTCTTTCTAGGTCTATGCAGCATTACCTTTCCTCTGGGATAAAAATGCCTAGCTGGCGACTCTATTCATCTCCAGTGAGTTCACGGCTGTGTGTTCTCATTGTTCTTTTCGCCGACCGTTCGCGCTTGTACCGGGATGCAAATCTTTGGGAGCGACACTCATCTCAAATTCACCTTACATTGAGCTTGAAAATTCTTTGACCAATTTCATATTAGTAGACCCAAAAATAATATCATCTACATAAACTTGAACCAAAATAGAATGTTTTCCTTCTCGTTTAATGAAAAGAGTAGTGTCAACTTTCCCTCTTGAAAATCCTTGATTTAGTACAAATTTGCTAAGGCGTTCATACCAAACTCTAGGAGCTTGTTTGAGGCCGTACAAAGCATGTTTAAGCTTGTACACATGGTTAGGATTTGCATGGATTTCAAAACCGGGAGGTTGGCATACATACACTTCTTCATTAATGTATCCATTAAGAAAAACACTCTTGATATCCATTTGATATAGTTTAAAATTTTGTAAATATGCAAATGCAAGCAAAAGGAGTGTAGCCTCAAGGCAGGCAACCGAAGCATAAGTCTCCTCATAGTCAATATCCTCCTCTTGGTTATACCCTTGAGCAACAAGACGAGCCTTGTTGTGAGTTATAATTCCGTTTTCATCTATCTTATTCCTAAATACCCATTTAGTGTCAATTACTCGATGACCTTGCGGAGGAGGGACAAGGTCCCAAACCTCATTTCTCTTGAACTTATTTAGTTCCTCTTGCATATCTAAAAACCAATGTTCATCGAGTAAAGCATCTTTGGAATTTTTAGGCTCAATTTGAGAGACGAAATCAAAATAATAACAAATATTACTTATCCTTGAACGTGTAGTAACTCCCTTTGATATATCTCCAAGAATATTGTCAATGGGATGATCCTTTGAGGTTTTCTATTCCAAAGGGATATCATCTTGATTAGTTGAATGATTCTCCTCTTCGATTTTAGATCCTTTATTTTGCTCCTCTTCAGCTTTATTTGGAATGGGTTCAACACTCGATATTTCTTTATCTGGAATACCTTTTCCGACAACTTTCAGATAAGATTCATCAAAGGATACATGCACAGATTCTTCAACAATATGTAATATTTTTTTGTATACTATATATGCCTTACTTGAATTAGAGTATCTGAGAAAGATGCCTTCATCAGCTTTTGAATCAAATTTTCCAAGATTTTCTTTACCCTTGTTTAACACATATCATTTACAACCAAATACATGAAGATATGAAACATTTGGCTTCCTACCTTTTAAAATTTCATAGGGTGTTTTATTAAGAGTAGGATGAATAAGCACCCTATTCAAAACATAACACTCCGTACTTATGGCGTAAGCCCAAAAATATTTAGGAAGACCATTGTCATTGATCATAGTTCGTCCAAGCTCCTCTAAAACACGGTTTTTGCGCTCCACAACACCATTTTGTTGAGGTGTTCTAGGAGCGGAAAAATTATGATAAATTCCATGTATATCAAAAAATTCCTCAAAGATATGGTTTTCAATTTCACCTCCATGATCACTTCGGTTTGTAACAATACCAGTGTTTAGTTTATTTCGAGATAATTTGGCAAACTTTTCAAATGCCAAAAAAGTGTCACTTTTACTAGCCAAAAAAATAGTCCAACAAAATCTTGAATAGTCATCAACAATAACAAATCCATAATAGTTTCCACCTAGACTTTTAATTCTAGATGGACCAAATAAATCCATATGGAGAAGTTCAAGAGGTCTAGACGTTGAAACAATGTTTTTGGATTTAAATGAGATCTTTGTTTGCTTCCCCATTTGGCATGCATCACAAAGATGATCTTTGGTAAATTTAATTTTGGATAGAGCGACTACTAAGTATTTTGAACTATCTTATTTAACAAGTCAAAGTTAATATGTGTTAAACGCTTATGCCAAAGCCAATAGTCATCACTCTTGGAGACAAGACACTTAGGATCATTTACGGACACATCATTTAAGTCAAGCATGTATACATTATTGACCCTTGAGATGTTAAACACATCATCCTTTTTATCATTATGTTTAATTATGCAACCCTCTTTTGAAAAGGAGACTTTATATCCTTTGTCATATAATTGTCTAATGCTAGTAAAATTGTGTTTAAGACCTTCAACTAAAAGGACATTGGAGATAGATGTAGATGAGGGATTACCTACACTACCTTTGTCGAGTATAGCTCACTTGTTATTATCACCATATGTTACAAATCCCTTCTTCTTAGCCACAAAGTCATAGAATAAGGAAATATCACTTGTCATATGCCTTGAGCACCCACTATCGAGAAACCATCTTCTCTCCGTAGCCTCAAGACATTCCACCTACAAATTTAAACAAGGGAAGAAGGTACCCAATTTTCATTGGGTCCTTGTGTGTGAGTGAAACCTTGGTTACATTTGGGAAACCATTGGAAGATGCCTTTAGGAACCAAGAATCTCCTAAAACGACATTTGGCAATATTATGTCCCCTCTTGCAACAATAAAGACAAGTTAAGTTTGGTTTGGTGACATATTTTCTTATTTGATCTATCACCACATAAGTGTATTTTTTATATGAATTATTCATGGAATTTCTAAAATTATATTGATCAATAGCAAAAGTCATTTTTGGTTGTGATACTTTGTCTAGTTTGGTTTGAAGATATTTGACCTCTTTTTGCCAAATGCAACAAGTTTCACAACTATGGAAATTAAATTATTCTCGCTTGTCTTCCTTAATTGGCTCTACCATAAAATGCTTAAGAGCTTCCAATTCTTTTTTAGAATCGGAAACCTTTTTCTCCAAATGTGTGAAAATATGTTTACTGGAGGCTAAGTGTTTAAAAGCTTCTTGGTGGAGACCTTTAAAAGTACTAAGTAAATCGGAATAAGATAATTTATCAAAATTATCAGATTTAGCGTGTTTACTTTCTTTTTTCCCCTTTTTATGAGCCATGAGACAAAGATTTACTTTCTCTTCTTCATCACTTGAGTCTCTGTTGCTTGAGACTTCACTATCGTTTTCCCAAAGCGATATAAGCTCTCATTGCTTTGCCACCCTTGTGATATTTGTCTTTACATTTGTCCTTCTTCAACATTAGACACTCCGGTTTATAGTGACCAGGCTTCCAGCAATTGTAGCATGACCCTTTTGACTTGGTAATTTTACTTTGATCTTGCTTAGAGGGATTTGATTGCCTTCTATAATTTACGAGACGTTTATCCGAATGAGAGATTTCATTCTTCCTAAGATATATATTGTATCTTCTTACAAATAGCCCCATATGTTTATTTGATTCATTATCTTTGTCATTTGACTCACTCTCACATTCATCGTTGGTGGATGGTTTAGAAGTAGAAGCCTTCAATGCAATAAACTTCTTCTTTTTCTTCTCGTTGTCTTTGGATTTGTCATTCTTTTCACTCTCTTCATGCTCATTGAGATTCAATAGCTCTTGCTCATGTTCTTGTAGCTTGCCTATTAACTTGGTCAAGTCCAAGGTTCTTACATCATTAGCTTCCTTGATCTTCGTGACTTTAGGTAGCCATTCCATAGTAAGACATATTTGAATTTTGTTAATAGCAACATCATTGGGAGTAGTTTTATCAAGAGCATTTACGCAATTTAATAGATGAGAAAATCTCTTTCCAAAATCCCCAATGGTTTCCCCTTGGTTCATGTGAAAGCGATCAAACTCTTGTTGCAAGGTATTGATTCTAGCTAGTTTCACGTTATCAGTTCCCTCATGGGCAATCTGTAACGCTTCCCACACAACTTTAGCACTAGTACAATGTGAAACTCTATAATATTCATTAGTTGCCAAAGAGACAATGATCATATTCTAAGCCTTCCAATCGTAATTGTGGTTCTTTTCATCTTTTTCATCCTATTATGCTTCAGGTTTATGTACTTCAACATTATTCAAGTTGGTCATAGTTATTTGCATGGGACCCTCTTGAATAACCTTCCATATTTTTCTATCAACAGAGTTGATATGAATACGCATACAATCCTTCCAGTGATTATAGTTTTATCCGGTGAAAACAGGCGCTCTATTATACGCCTCATTGGATCGTTGTCCATTTTCTAAAAAGTTATATGTGAAGCACTAGATGAACCGGTGCTCCTAATACCACTTGTTAGACGATGGCACGGATCTAGAAAGTGGGTTGAATAGATACATTTTAAAATATTTCCAACTTTCAAAAATTTAATTGAAAAATGGTTTGCGGAAGCTCCCCGGAAAAATTCACGTCTAAATTATATTAAGTCATCGGTGACCGGATATGCGTTATCAAACCAAATGGGATACTAAGGATTAATGAATCAATTGTGTTAGACGGTGTGGCTAGTGATCGAGAGGGGGTGAATAGATCACCTCCTTTTTCATAAGGTTTTAATAAAACTTTTCAGAGTTTATAAGAATTAGCGGAAAAACTATGGTCCCAAATCTACTTCCGTCTATTCTGAACCTGTCACTAGAAAACCGGACATGCTAAACACTGATGGATTTGATATTGAGATGACAAAGACTTGAACACACGAAATGATAAACAATTGAATGCACTTATCACTAAAGGCTATTTCCAATGAATCAAAACTAAATAAAAACGTAAATAGAGTTAGAGAGAGAATACAATACTCAGAGATTTGGTAAGGAAGTTCCCCACGTTCGTCCTCGCGTGTGGGTACGTCTCCCTCTCAATTTCAAACCGAAATTGAGAACTTTTATATCAATAATGTTGATTCTGTCTTTTACAAGGTTGCAATACAAAAACCAGAAATCTAAACAAAAAGATCTTCCTATTGTATGAACCTTCACTTGATCAAGCAAGATCAAGACTTTCCTGCAAGTATTACAAACAATTCACCGGTTCCACGATCTGTTTGCGAAATAACCCAATTTCAAAACCTTACGCTGCGGCTGAATCTGTTATGTAAACTTGACTCACAAACCCTCAAGAACACGTCCGTTCTTGAAGGACAAACCAGATGGTTTTTCCTATAAATCCCCTTCCAATCTTCAACTCAGCTGGATCCTTGATCGTACCGCTGAACATTATCTCGTTGATCCGTTAATTCGAAAAACAAGAATGATTTGATGTTCTTGAATTAAGGAGATTGAGAAGATGATGAAGATGAAGTCTCTTTCAGATTTCGAATACGGCCAACCAATTGATTGCACATTCAAACCTCTCTTTGACTGTGTGTTCTTCAATTCTGCACTTTCAATTTGTTGACTTGTGTACCGTGCTAAAAACTGACTTGACAAGAGCTTATATACACATAACAGAAGTTGTTAGAAAAGAAACAAACTTATGAATCGATACAAGACACACATGTATCGATACATGTGAATTTTCCAACTGCTATGTATCAATACATGGAGGTATGCATTGATACATACTGAACCAATGTAAAAATTCAGAAAAATAACATCAGCATGAATCGATGCATGATACGAATGTATCGATACAAGGCTAATTTCCAGAAACTAAAATATATCATGTATCGATGCATTATGTGAATGAATCGATACATAGTTTGTTTCCAGAAATATAAAGGAAACATGAATCGATACAACAATCGTATGTATCGATACATACATTACAAAAACCAATTTTAGTGCTTTTAAAAGACATGTATCGATGCAAGCCAATATGTATTGATACATACATGATTAAAATTGTTTTTAAGCTATTTTTTATGATATGTGCCAATTCATAAGTCAAAATACAAAGTTATATTAATACACAAGAAGCAAAAGGCATAGAAATTTGCTATCATGTAAAACTAATCCAAAAGAGAGAATTGCTCACAAACTCCCCCTTTTTGATGATGGAAAATTTTGCAAGATATGGAAAAAAACTATCCCCCTTAGTTTGTGAATTGCTGTCAACTGTCACATCCATTTCTCCCCCTTTGTCAACATCAAAAAGAAGAGAAAAACAGTCTAGGCAAAGAAGAATTTAGCAATAACCAGTAAGAATGATATATAAGCTAATCATTCACAAAGAATGGAGCTTGACAAAAAAATAAAGGGTAAACAATACAATGAAGCAAAAAGATAAGCATTGAAGTACCTAGAAGAGTTATGAATAATAAAGAAAACATACAAAGTTTAAACATTAGACCAAAAGAAACTTAAGAAACATAAATATGATATGATGATGATGCAATGCAGCGATATAATGTTGGTTTAATGAGGATTATAGCCTCCACAAGACTCCTCATCAGCTCTATCGGGATCTCTGAAACTTGGTGGAGGAGGTGAAGGAGGCATCTCATCTGGATTTTTCCCCATGAAGTTGTAATGCCTGAACCGATTTTGAACCTTAGTACTTCTAAATCTTTCCATAATGCCCGTATGTGCACGACAATCATCCATAAAGCCCAACATCTCATTGTAGAAGACTTGATGCCATTTGACCAAGTCTGTGTGCCATGAGTGTTGGTTGTGGTACATACGAGTGTGTTCATCATGCCACTCACGGTGCTCGTTGTGCCACTCCGTTTGTTGAACATGCCAAGTACGAGCTTCTTCATGACGGGCCTGATTTACAATCTCCATCTGCTCAAACATTTAAGTAAGATATGCAGGAGGTGTAGAAGATGATTGAGCAGCAGAAAATGGAGGAACCGTAGGTTCAGGTTCATAGTTAGTAGGAGACCACCTTTGTGGCACCCACTCACCCCAAGCAGTATTTGCATTTATGTCAGGAGCATTTTCTTCATTGACATCCTCCATTTCTTCATCTCTTGGATCGTCAGCCATAAAAATTTGTTTTGAAGGCATATTAAAATTTTAAACTCTTGTTTTGGATCCTCTTTCGAAAAAGTAATAACATCGACGCTCCAAGTCCCACCGGTATCCCATGTGAGATAGAGTAGCATTGTTGAATCCTTGAGCAATGGAGGGAGATATAAGAGGAACAAGAGGCAAGACAACTTTCCAATATTTGATGATCCTCATAATCTGAGCAGCATAACCAAGAGTGATGTTCTTCGAACTATTGCATGCAAGAAACATGTGCTTCACATAATAATTTGGCCAATTCAACTTAACCTTTTTCTGCAGTAGATACAAAAGATGTATGTCTGGCCTGTCCAAACGAGAATGTCCACTAGACCGTGGACGTAGAATATGCGAGACAATCCAATGCAAAATTCTAGGAACACTCTTAATCATTCCAGAAGTTATTTGCTCATCCTCACCTAAAGGCCTTTCCAATTTTAGTATAGAACCAACATAGTCTTTTAGTTGAAATGCAGTGTCGAACTTCTGATCATGCCAAGACTTCAAATCCGGACACAGAAATGGAATTTGGAACACCGTGTCCCAATCAGCAGCCTCAAAGGAATATGTCTTAATTCCAATAGAGCACTTAAACATGTAACCTCTACCATTTTAAAGACCAGCATAAAAAGCACAAATGAAATCCTCGTGATACTCATCATTTGCAGTAAAAAATGACCCAAGAGATTATTCATTTAACAGATCAACAACTTCATTCAGAAATGAAGTAAGAGCATCATCCGTATTGAAGACATGGGGTTTCATGACTAACCTTGTCTCGAAATTTTCTTCAAACTCAGTAGCCAAGGCATGATGAAGGATAGATAGAGCAGTTGGAGGAATTTCTGGAGTAGGAGGAGATTGATGGGAAGAACTAACATGCTCTTTTGCTTTGCCTTTACCTTTTAACCGAGGAAGGATTGTTCTTGGAGGCATGGTGATGAAATTAGGGTTTTGAAGATGAAGAGGGGTTACTTTTAGGGTTAAGAGTATGTAATGACAGATATGAAATGAAAAGAGAAGTTTATAACTGCTGCAAATGACATAAATGGATGTTGATGTGTCGATACAAAAAATTAAATAAAAGGAATTTTAATCATTATGCATTGATGCATACCAGTATGTATCGATACATTTTGCGAATTTAAAGAAAATGAATCAGTATGCGTCGATGCATACCAGTATGTATCGATACATTTTGCGAATTTAAAGAGATTGAATCAGTATGCGTCGATGCATACCATTATGTATTGATTCATTTTGTGAATATCTCCCAAAAAAATGCTATGTATTGATACAAAGCACAATTACATCAATACATACTGTAACATGTTTGAAAAATTGAAAAGAAAAAGAACCATGTGTCGACACAAGACACGAATGCATCGATACAAATGATGAATGTATCAATACATAAGTTGATGTATCAATGCATAAACATGATGTATCAATACATAAGTATGATGTATCAATACATATTGATGCTAAATCACATATTTAAGTAATTTTTGAACAAACCATTTGAGATGCAGTATGAATCATGTCATTTTAATGATGCTCAAGTATAATTCACAACAATTAGTAATGCTGAAACACTCATATGTAAAGAAGTACAAATAGACGAAAACAATTTGTTCTAACAAACATTAATTACACAATTTCAACAAGATATAGAGAGGAACAATATTACCTCCATTAATGTAATCTCATGAAGTTTGAGTGAAGTCTACAATCAAATCTCAACAGACACGATGAAACATAGAGAAAAAAAGATCAAATGAACTTAAGAGACCAATGATGAGAGATCTAAAATCCCTAATTCACGACGAATGTTGAAGAATGGTTCCGTTGCTAGGGGTTTAGTGAAAATGTCAGCAAATTGGTTTTTAGTATCAACATGCTCAAATACAACGTCTCCTTTTTCAACATGATCGTAAAGAAGGTGATGTCTAATCTCAATATGTTTAGTGCGCGAGTGTAAAACAGGATTCTTAGTGAGATTAATGGCACTAGTGTTGTCACACTTTATTGGAATACGTTTAAGTTGAATATCAAAGTCTTGCAGTTGTTGTTTTAGCCACAAAATCTGAGCACAACAACTACCGGTTGTAACATATTCAGCCTCTGCAGTAGATAATGCCATAGATACTTGCTTTTTGCTATGCCAACTTACTAAAGAATTTGAAAACAAGTGACAAGTACCAATAGTGCTTTTCCTATCTGATTTACAGCCAGCAAAATCAGAATCAGAGTAACCTACTAAGCTACAATCGCTTCCTTTGGAGTACCAAATCCTGTATTTAGAGGTTCCATGAAGGTATCTGAATATACGCTTGACAGCTTTTAAGTGAGACTCCTTAGGATTTGATTGATATCATGCACATATACAAACACTAAACATAATATTCGGTCTAGAAGCAGTAAGATACAAAAGAGATCTAATCATACCTCTATACTTTTCACATCAACACTCTTACCGTGTTCATCTTTATCCAAGTTACCATTTGTAGGCATAGGGGTATCGATTGATTTTGAGTCATTCATTCCAAAGCGCTTGAGCAGTTCTCTACAGTATTTTGTTTGACATACTGTTGTACCTTCATCAAGCTGCTTTATTTGGAGACCTAGGACGTAAGTTAGCTCCCCCATGAGACTCATCTCAAACTCACCCTGCATAACACTAGAAAACTCTTCGACCAAGTGTATGTTAGTTGAACCAAAAATTATATCGTCTACATAAACTTGAACTAAAAGAATGTGCTTTCCTTTGTGTTTAACGAAAAGTGTATTATCCATTTTAACTCTTGAATATCCATGATCAAGTAAAAATTTGCTTAGTCTTTCATACCAAACCCTAGGGGCTTGCTTAAGGCCATACAAAGCCCGTTTTAATTTGTAAACATGATCTAGATATTTAGAATTTTCAAAACCGGGAGGTTGTGAGACATATACCTCTTCATTTATGACACCATTTAGAAACGCACTCTTTACGTCCATTTGGTAAAGCTTGAAATTCATAGAACACGCATAGGCAAGTAAGAGACGTATAGCTTCAAGGTGAGCAACTGGAGCATAAGTTATCTCATAATCTATGCCCTACTCTTGGTTATACCCTTGTGCTACTAAACGTGCCTTGTTCCTAGTTATCACTCTGTTTTCATCAAGCTTATTCCTAAAAATCCATTTAGTACCTATGATATGATGATCTCATGGACGAGGAACAAGTTCCCAAACGTCATTTATTTTAAATTGATTAAACTCTTCTTGCATGGCCATTAGCCAAAATTCATCAATCAAGGCCTCTTTGGAATTCTTTGGTTCTACTTGTGAAACAAAAGCAAAGTGAGAACAGAAATTACTTATTTTAGAAAGAGTTAATACTCCCTTTGAAATGTCTCCCAAAATGTTATCAATGGGATGGTCTTTTGAAGATCTCCAAGCTGGTGGAAGGTTGTTCACCTCAGTTGTCCCTTCTTCCTTATCTTTTTCAGGACTAGTATCTTCCTCCTTTTCTTTGGCAGTTGTTGTGGATTTATCAATCTCAGTTACGACTTCCTTGAGTATCTCTTCTGTAGATACTCCTGCATCATCAAAAGACATACCTTTTTCGACACTTTTCGGATAAGACTCATCAAAAGAAACATGGACAGATTCTTCAACAGAAAGTAAACGCTTATTATATATTCTATATGCTTTACTTGATTGAGAGTATCCAAGAAAAATACCTTCATCAGCTTTTGCATCAAACTTCCCAAGATTTTCTTTACCATTATTCAAAACAAAGCACTTACAACCGAACATGTGAAGATGCGACAAGTTTGGCTTTCTTCCTTTTAAAATCTCATAAGGAGTTTTGTTTAAAATAGGGCGAATTAGAATCCTGTTTAAAACATAACAAGTTGTGCTAATTGCATCAGTCCAAAAGTACTTTGGTAATCCACCCTCATTTAGCATTGTTCTTGCCAATTCCTCTAAAACGCGATTTTTGCGCTCCACAACGCCATTTTGTTGTGGAGTTCGAGAGTTGAAAAGTTATGCTCAATGCCATACTTGTCACAATACTTATCAAAGAGGTAATTTTGAAATTCACCTCCATGATCACTTCGAATTGTAACTATTTTAGAATTCATTTTGTTTTGGGACAGTTTTGCAACACTCTTAAAAGCAGAAAAAGTTCCGTCTTTGCTATGAAGAAATATAGTCCAAGTAAATCTAGAGTAGTCATCAACGATTACGAAACCATAATAATTTCCACCTAAGCTCTTAGTCCTAGAAGGTCCAAAGAGGTCCATATGGAGAAGTTCAAGGGGTCTTGAAGTTGAAATTATGTTTTTAGATTTAAAAGATACCCTTGTTTGCTTTCCCATTTGACACGCATCACATAGGTGGTCTTTTGAAAATTTTATTTTTGGAAGACCGACTACTAGATCCTTAGATACAACCTTATTGAGCAAATCGAAGTTAACATGCGCTAAACGTCTATGCCAAAGCCAAGAATCATCATTCAAGGTGACTAGACATTTAGTGCTTGTTAAAGATACATCCAAAAGATCAAGCATATAGATATTGTTTACTCTTACACCCTTAAACACAACATTTTGTTCAGCATGTTCAATTATGCAGCAAGTGTTTGTGAAAGAAGCCTTGTAACCTTTGTCGAATAATTGACTAATGCTTAACAAATTGTGTTTAAGTCCCTCTACAAGATGGACATCAGAAATAGTAGTGGTAGATGGATTACCTACACTACCTTTTTCGAGTATTGCTCCTTTGTTATTGTCTCCATAAGTAACATATCCCTTCTTCTTTGCTTTGAAGTCAATAAAAAGCGATATGTCACCTGTCATATGCCTTGAACACCCGCTATCAAGAAACCATCTTCTATCTACGGATGCAAGACATTCATCCTACAATATCAAAAGAGGGAAATAGGTACCCAATTTTCATTGGGTCCATGAGGGTAAGTGGTAACATGGTTGCCTTTAGGCTTCCATTGATAAATGCCTTTAGGAACAAGAAATCTCCTAAACTTGCACTTTTCAATGGTGTGGCCAGCACGACAACAATAATGACATGAACCATGATGATGTCGTTGTTTATTTTTGTTCATTAAATCCTTTGGTATAAAAGAGTATTTTGCATATGGTGGATTTAATGACTTTTTAAACAACCTTGAATCAACGGCGTAAGTAATCTTAGGTTGTAAAGCTTTTTCCAACTTGACCTTAAAAGTGTTAACCTCTCATTGCCAAATGTGACAAGATTCACAATACCTAAGTTTATTACATCCATTAATATCAATGTCTTTTGAATTTTCTGCAATACTAGCTTTCAATCTTTCTAAATCTTTTTCAGCATATTGTACTTTGCCTTCCAAAAATGAGAAAATATGTTTATCTGAAGCTAGTCTTTTAAAAGAATCTAAAGCTTCGTTATGCAGTTTTTCAAAAGCTATTCTCAGTTCAGAAAATGACATAGAGGGGAAGTTATTATAGTAAGCTTGTTTTACCTTTTTATCATGGTTTTTCTTCTTGTGGTAGGTGTCGCTCCCCACCAAATGACACAAAGCCAAGAGGGGTACAGACGCGAACGGTCGGCGAAAGAGGAGAGGACACAAAAGGGTGAACTCAGAAGACAAGAGTCGTCAGCTAGGCATTTTTATCCCGGAGGAAAGGTAATGCTGCATAGACCTAAGAAAAGATGGATAATACGGTTGCGAACCAGAGAGACTGAGAAAGGGGGTTGGTTACAACCTGGAAAGATATTAGCACCCAGATTGTCCGTCGTACTCGACGGGATCCACGCTTAAAAGATTTGTGTTTTAAAGGGGTAGTGTCAGTGTAATTTGTGTGCAAAAGCTGGAAAAGAATGCAAGTGTCAGTGTAAAAGAAATGTGAAGTGTGTAAGGGAAGTGTCAGTGTAAGAACAAGAGTGAAATGCTCAAGACTATGAGGCTTAAAGAATAAAGCTGGAAGAGGGGGGAATATACAGAGACTTTTGTTCGATAACTGTTAAGTTATGCCTACTTATCCTCTCGTGCAATGAGGAAGTCAGAACACCGTAGTTCGACTCAAAGAGACTGAAAGGTAAATTGACTTGTGAACTGCTTGCTTGTCTATGCTCAAGTGTATGACCTGTCTGGCTCAGGTGCAAACTGTCTTGCATTAGACGGAAGGAGCAAGTTCTCGTTTGTGAGTGAATGAGGTGAGAAAAGAATCCCGGAGGAGACGATTATTGTTTGTTTTTGATGTTTTTCATCTTTTATTGCTTTTGGAATGTGTCATAGGAAAATGAGCTTAAGCCTAAACCAAGGGTTAGTAAACTCATCACATCCTCCCTCTGATTAGGGGTAATGAGAATACCTTAAGTATGAAGTAAACACCTCACACTCAATCACCATGATGTAGGATTAAGATCATTAACCTACTTGTATTTATTTAGATGTTTTTGTTGTTTTTGTTTAGTGTTAAGTAATGCGTTTAAGCCATAATCAAGGATTTAATGGACCCATTACACCATCCTAATAGAAGGATGATAGATGAGAACATTTAAGCTGAGAAAGACTCCTCAACTTAATCCATGATTAGGGATTAACCTCATGACAAAACAAAGCCTTTATTAAAATGGATTTTAATTAATGATAAGATGAAGAAGTGATTTTTATGGTTTGTAAGACAACTTGAGGGGGACTTGTCCATTAACACTAGGGTTAGTCCTTCTTAACCAATTAAGGAAGAATTAGAACCCTAATGCAAGGCCCAAGTTACAAGCTATTTGTCTTAGTGATTATTAAATGGATTGATTAAAGGATTTAAACACATTAAGGGTTTAACACTTAGGATTAAAGTTATACACTCTATCCTAATAGAAGGATGCAGGCATAAGCTTAATCACAAAGCCTTAAAACCTTTAGGGTTTAGTCCCTGATTATGAGATGAGAAGAGAGACTCAAAGATGACACAAAGGTAAAACTAGTGGGGGGACTAATCAAACCCTAATTTTTATCATGCTTGGTTGTTCCTAGGGTTAATGAGGTTTGCAAGAAGATCTTCAGAGAAACCACCAGGGAGAGAAACAGATGAAAAGGAGAAGAAGCAGAGAGAAGCAAGACAACTTGCTTCACTTAAGAAGTCAAGTTGCTTGAAGAAAGAAGGAGAGAAAGAGCATGAATGAGCAAGCTCACTCTAATACACATACAAAATGCAGCAAAGAAGGTATGAAAGAGATGAAAAGAGATTGTGAGAAGTGAAGGCAAATTCACTTCTCAAACAGCTTACCACCTGAAAAGTTAGCAAAAGAAATGAAATGCAATGAGAATAGGATGAGATGCCATGTTGCAAACCAAAACCAGAAGCATGAACATGATGTTAATGATGCTAAGGGATGATGCAAACACATGACAAGATATGATAATGATCAAACAAACATAAGGATGCAAATGAGGCATGCTTTGAACCATAAAGATTTATGAATGTTTATGAGATGAAATGAACATATAACATGGCAAAGGAATGATGCAATGGTCAAACATGATTCTAATATGTCCTAAGATGTATTATGAATCATGTGGATGCACAAAATGTCATGGCAAGTCATTGGATGCAAGCAAATGAGAGATGGATGCAAAGGAAGGCACAAATTAGGGTTTACATACAACATGCAATGCAAAATTCAAAATCAGAAGCAAATGACATGACAAAAAATTGAAAATGGGATCAAAGGGACCCTAAACCTATACAAGTTCACTGCCCAAACGAGGGGATCCAACTCTTAACCTAGTGAAAGTTATGAATTTCCTAAGTCAATTAGGGTTTTAAGGTACCTCATCATGAAAAATGCAAAACAAATTGAAAATGAAAGATCAATTCAAACCAAATGTATCCTATGAACTACATTCCATGAAGGATGCAATGCAAGAAGAACCATCATCAAACTCTCAATGATTAGGCAGAAAGGATTTTTCAAAGTTTGCACAAAAATAATGCCTTAAAATGAATTTAATTCCAATGAAAATGATCAAAAGGCATCAAGAACCAAAAAGAAATTTTTTTTGGGAGTTTGATAATGTTTCTAAATGTTTCCTAATGCAATGTGAATTTTTTTGGAATTTTTAAATACCTAAATGTATTTTTAATTAATTAATTTTCATTAACTAATTAAAAATAAACATTTAAATGATTTAAAAATGATTTTTTATGTAAAAAAATAAAAATAAAAATATTTTTGGGTTCTGAAAATTAATGAAATGTTTGACAAAAACTTTCAGAATTTTTAAATGTATTTTACTATTTTAAATAATTCGTAAAATATAAATCAAATAAAATGAAAATAAAAAATGAATTAATGAGAAGTATGCAGATCCACTGGCTGAGATTCAAAGAGAAAAGGAGGGAATTGACCCGCGCCATATCCAATGGCTAACATTCAAACTGACTGGATTTATTTAAACTTAATTAATTAATCTAATTAATTAGGATTAGGGTTTAATGAAATGATCCAAGCCATTCAAACACGCGGGAGTCAACGAAAGTCAAACAGATCCACGATCCAAATTCAAACTGAGCCCTAAACGTGATTAATACACTAATGACCTTCAGGTGGCCGGAGATGACCTCCGGTCATCTTCTCCGGCCACATCCCTCCCTGAAAATTGCTAACTTCTTCCCTAGGTCACTAAAATCCAATCTCTTTGCCCAGAAATGATTCCCATACATCATACATCAAGGATCAACAAACAAACAACATTTAAAACACACCAACAATGAGAATCGAATCAAAACAGTTCTAGGTCAAAAAAAATTCAGAACACGAATACATGCTTATTTCTCAACCATTTTCGAAACAAAACATATCAACATGATCAATGAAGCATAGAGAATCATTTAGGAACTTAAAAACATGTTTCTGGAAAAAATGTTCTTGAGCTCACCTGAACTGGAGCTTTGATCTTTGGAACTTTCTGGCTGCCTCTTTGATCCAAAACGCCTCTAATGAACCTCCTGAGAAGCTTGCAATGCTTGGTTGGAGTTTCTTTTGGCTGATTTGAGAGATTGATAGAGTTCTGTTCAGGAGGGGTGAGAAATCGTGTTTCTGCTTGGGGTGGTTTCAGGGACAAATGAGGGTTGGGAAATGATCAGAGGAACATGTTGAGTGATTCTATGAAGTTTGTTTTGATGTTTGTGGCTTGTGTGCTGAGTTTCGAAACAAAATGCATAAGAGGTGAGTTTTGAGAACTATGGCTTTTGAGATGTTTCAGGCTGTGTTGTGTTATGTGTTGGGTTGCTTTTGGTACACATATCAATCCTTGATAGGTCAGAGAGTTGTTGTGGAGCAGTGTGATTGGTATGGAGCAAAATGCATAAAGTCAACTTTTTGTGTAAGAGAGGTATGGGCTATGGCAGTCAAGGTACAAAGCATGGCTTGGCTGCAGCTTGAATCAGGGAGAGCCATAGAAATGGATTAGAGGCAATGCAGCAAGTGGATTAGGGTTTGTGAGAGTTTTAGCAATTTCACAAAGTCTTGGCCCTTTTGAAGTTTCTTAATGCACAAGTCATGAAATTGGACAATTCTTTGGTGCATTCTGACTTTTAGGTCATGGTTCATGTTTGTGCAAAGGTTAGAAGACACATTGAAGTCATATTTTCCCTTGGCAAGAGGTTTTGCAACTTTGCCTCTTTGGTACAAAACTTGAAATTATGTGATTTTGTCCAACTTTGACAAGCCATAACTTTTGATCCAAAATGAATTAGAATGAGTTCTTGTACTTTTTTAAAATGGGAAGATCCATTCTACATCTTTCATGACCAAAGTTTTCTCATTTGAAGCATTTTTGAATCAATTTGAGGAGGTTGAAAAACTTTCCCAAAATGGCAAGTTTTCATTACAAGTCACTTTCCCAAAAAGGCAACTTTGCAAATGGCTTGAAATTCTTCAACTTTGTGAACTTATAACATCTTCTATGATCAAATAAAGATCACACACATTCAAAATGATGGAGAACACCCTTTGGTTGGGTCATTGGGGGCCTCAGATGCCCTGATTTTGCACTGACTTGCTCAAGAAGTCAACTCTTGATTAGATGCCTTCCCCATGGAATTTCTTCATGAAACTTGATATGCATGATCCTTATAACATATAGAGACCAATAGTAACAAGAATGACCAAAAAATTTGGAGTTATGGCCTTTGAAACCAAAACCCTAATTCTAGGTCATCTGTGCAGTCAAACCTGGCTCTGCTTCCATGCCTTTCTCAGTTCTTGTGATTCTTTGACTTTCTTGACTTAGTGAGGATATAATATGATGCTTGAACATACATGGACCCCTTTGAAGTGATTGTAGACCTTTGAAGTGGCTCAAGTAGCTCTTGGATTGCTCAGATCACAAACCCTAGATGCAAATGACTTTGAATCAATGCAGTGCAACACAAAGGCCACATGAGATGCTATGATTGAACTTATGCACATGAAAAGATCACAAGCCATGGTGTGAATGAGTGAGGGCAAATTTGGAGTGTTTACAGCTGCCCCTATTCAAGCATGAGTTTGCTGTGCAGGATGTAAGCAACGGCTTAACAGTCAAACAAGATAACTTGTGGTTGAATACCAAAGACAATCCAAAATTTGCACTCACAGAATGAAGAAGAAAAGGGATATAGATTGTAAAAGAAAATAAAGTATAATTATAAAGTGCGGGCAACGGAGGGTGACCGTCGAGCAGAGGATGACTGTTGGGGATGAAGCAATGACGGGGACGACCGACATGCTGGGGAAAAATGTCGGAAATAAAGCAATGGCGGGGACGGCCGACAAGCTGGGGATATGAGAGATTGTGATGGGGACGGCCATCAAGTAAATCTATAAGACTCTCTGGGGATTATAGGTAAATGATGGGGACGACCATCGGGAAGAAATAAATGAATTAAATGATGAGGTACGGTCATCAAAGGTGAAGGACAATCACCTAGCAGGGGGCGGCTGCTCCGTTGGGGGATAAGATGAGGGACGGTCATCTAAGGTGAAGGACGATCACCTGGCAGGGTACGGCTGCCAAAAGTATCACGACATAGGACGAATGTCGGATAAAAAGGTCGACGATGGGGACGTCCATCGGATAAGCATGATGAAGGACGATCATCAAGAGGTGAAGGACGATCACCTAGCAGGGTACGGCTGCTCTCGGAGTTTATCATGACATAGGAAGAATGTCAGATAACAAGATCAACGATGGGGACGGCCATCGGATAATATAATGAAGGACGATCATCAAGAGGTGAAGGACGATCACCTAGCAGGGGACGGCTGCTAAAAATATCATGACATAGGACGAATGTCGGATAAGAAAGGGGTTCTAATGAATAGAGACTCCGCTGGGAATGATGAAGGTCGATCATCAAGAGGTGAAGGACGATCACCTGGAAGGGTACGGCTGCCGAAAGGTATCATGACATAGGACGAATGTCAGATAGAAAGGAAATAATTCATTGGGATTGGCTGGGACTCTTCTGGGGAATGGTAGACACAGACGAGTGTCTAAATTCAAGAAGACATAAGTGTTTGACACGGTGTATAGATTAAAGATGCGGACGAGCATCCTTAAGACTATGATACGGACGAGTATCAGTAGAAGCAAACGCTCGACGCATGTTCAGAGATGATGATACGAACGAGTACCAACTGGTTAACAAAGAACACGAATGAGTGTCGTATCTGAGGGGATTTAAGTGATATATACAAGATACGGACGAGTATCTGTATGAGTAAAAAGATGATGAGTAACACGGACGAGTGTCGGAAAAAGTGTATTATAAACAAGTGTATGGTTTTCAGAGTGTTTAGGCAACTATGATGGGGGAGTGATACGGACGGGTGTCAGGGAATTGTATATATATGTATTTGTGAGTGCAAAGGGGACGCTTCGGCTTTCTACTGGGGATATGACATGGACGGGTGTCAGGAAGTATCTGTATCTTTAAGGAAAATGCTTTGGCTCTCTGGTGATGAATTTGAGAAGTATTTGTATATTGTTGATGGAATGTCAGTATTCACAAGTGTTCGGTTCAGAACATGACTTATGTTTATGCAATATGTTTGATTTTTGCCGTAATGCTCCGTATTAGACGGAATGCTATGCTCTGTGGGGAAAATATGATGCGAATGCTATGATTTATGCAAAGATATCGATCCGAGATTCGGATCCCGTTGCTGTGAAGATCTCTAGCTGATCTTCTTGAAGTGGATATCCTAGCTGGGGATGAGATCATTGATAGATCTGACATATATGACTCTGCATGGGGGAGTAGGTCACTGATAGACCTATCTTGGTAATGAGAGAGCCAGCTGGGGTTTTTAGAAGCTTTCGTCACTCTGTTGTGAGATATTCAGGTGTTGCCCCTCTGGATAGAGGCTGGAACTCTGTGGGGAGCTGGTTCCCTGTCTAGCATTTGGCTGGGGAAGAAAAAAGATCACTGAAAGATCTTCCCGGAGATTTCTGTGGGGATCCCGCTGAGGATGATACTTGATAGCTCAGCTGGGGATGTGAACACCTTCGGGTGCTGCTTTTTGAAGGGAATGTTGGAGAAGTGATGCCTGACAACTCTGATGGGGAAAGCATCTCTGGTGCTGTTTGGAAGGTGTGCTGAGGAAACAATGACTTGGCAGTATACTGGGGAGAAGCTTTCATGCCCCATGTTGCGCTTTGAAAACCTGCAATCCTGCAAAGACAAAGAAACACGCAAGTACTCCGAGGTATCCCTTACTGGATTCCATCATAGGAGTTTAGACACTCCCGGGAGTAAGTATATTTCCTGCGAGCACTGTTTTTTAGAAGGGAAGCATCTGTATTTATGCAATCAATATCTTAAGGAACACCGGACATTTTTGCAAACGAAAATAAAATGTACGAGACAAAACATGACTGAAAATCTGATTTTATTAATTCGTGTGCCCTGAATTGGCAAGATACAATCAAAGGAACAAATCCCCTGAAATGAGGAGATTGTTACAAATTTGAGAAACAAGAGAAAATGCTGGCAATGCTGATGACGCTTCAAGGAGCTTCCCTTTTGCTATGACTCGTATGACATTTGACGTTCTTCTCATCTTGCTTTCTGAAGAAGGCTGATTCTGAACGAAGCTTGACCCTTTTAGAGTTTACCATGTTGTAAGTGATACAGATGAATTCAGAATGCAGTTGTTCTCTTATTCCCTTATTTTGCGTGGATCGCCCTTTCAGGTTTTCAATCCACCGGGATACCCATTTTCGCCTGAGTTGTCCAATGCGGCTTTTCAACTCAGCGGGTGTACATTTTTCTATCATATTTTCCCTAATTTTTGCCCGAGTCTTTTATTCTGTTTTTGACTCGCCGGGATGCCCTATTTTTTCCTGGACTTACATTCTGTTTTTATGTCCAGCGAGTCATTTTATGCGAAGTATTTTTTAACTGCATCTGAATTCACAGGGGACAGGAAGTCTTCGCCATCCATAGTACTGAGCATCAGTGCTCCACCGGAGAAAACTTTCTTTACTATGAATGGACCATCATAATTCGGAGTCCACTTGCCCATATGGTCTGTGTGAGGAGGAAAGAGTCTTTTCAGCACAAGATCACCTACTTGGTACTCTCGGAGCTTGACTTTCTGATCGAAGGCTTTCTTCATTCTTTTCTGATATAGCTGCCCATGACAGATTGCAGCCAATCTCTTCTCTTCAATCAGATTCAGTTGTTCGTACCGGGACCGGACCCATTCTGCTTCATTCAACTTAACATCCATCAGTACTCGTAGGGAGGGTAATTCAACTTCAACAGGTAGGACTGCCTCCATACCATACACAAGCTGATACAGTGTTGCCCCAGTGGATGTTCTGATTGACGTACGGTACCCATGCAAGGCAAATGGTAGCATTTCATGCCAGTCTTTGTAGGTAACTACCATCTTCTGCACAATCTTCTTGATATTCTTGTTAGCTGCCTCAACAGCGCCATTCATCTTTGGCCTGTAAGGAGAAGAATTGTGGTGTTGGATCTTGAAGTCCCGGCACAGTTCTTCCATCATTTTGTTGTTTAAGTTGGAACCATTATCAGTAATGATTCGCTCGGGCACTCCATACCGACAGATGATGTCTCTCTTCAGAAATCGGGCTACCACTTGCCTTATAACATTCGCATAGGAAGCTGCTTCAACCCACTTGGTAAAATAGTCAATGGCTACCAGGATGAATCTGTGGCCATTTGAAGCTGTTGGTTCAATCCTGCCAATCATATCAATGCCCTACATGGCAAAGGGCCAGGGTGAAGACATCACATTCAGAGGATTGGGAGGCACATGCACCTTATCCGCATAAATTTGGCATTTATGGCATTTATGGCATTTTCTGGCATTTATGGCATTTTCTGGCATAAGCACAACAGTCTGCATCCATTGTGATCCAGTAGTAGCCTGATCTCAACAATTTCTTAGCCATTGCATGCCCTCCTGCATGGGTACCAAAGGGTCCTTCGTGCACCTCGTGCATCAACAAGCCTGCTTCTGCCCTATCAACACATCTGAGAAGTACCATATCAAAATTTCTCTTGTATAGGGAACCATCAGTATTCAGGAAGAAACTACCGGCTAGCCTTCTTAATGTCTTCTTATCATTGGAAGATGCCCCGGGTGGGTATGTTTGATCCTCCAAGAAGCACTTAATGTCGTGGAACCAAGGCTTATCATCTTTAACAACATCTGCTGCAAATACATATGCTGGTCTGTCAAGTCTGGATACTGCAATTTGAGGCACAAGGTTGGCAGCTTGAACTTTGATCATGGATGAAATGGTAGCCAGAGCGTCTGCAAACTGATTCTCGTCTCGAGGGATATACTCAAGCTTGACTGTTGTGAAGAAAGTCAACAACCTCCTTGTATAGTCCCGATAAGGTATCATATGATCTTGGTGCGTGTACCATTTGCCATTGGTTTGATTAACTACCAGAGCTGAATCTCCGAACACAGTCAAAGTCTTGATCCTGAGGTCAATGGCTTCCTCAAGACCCATAATACAAGCTTCGTATTCAGCTTCGTTGTTAGTGCAGTTGAAGGTGAGTTTTGCCGAGAAAGGCATGTTAACTCCTTTAGGTGTAATGAGTACTGCACCAACACCACGACCATTCATATTAACAGCCCCATCAAACATCATAGTTCATTCTTCTTCTGGGTCAGGCCCTTCAGTGTGAACAAGCTCTTCATGATCTTTTGCTTTTATGAACATGATGTCTTCGTCAGGGAAGTCAAATCTCATAGGCTGGTAATCATCGATAGGTTGCTCAGCAAGATAATCAGACAATACACTACCCTTGATGGCTTTTTGAGATGTGTACTGAATGTCATATTCTGTGAGGATCATTTTCCATCTTGCAACCCGTCCGGTAAGTGCTGGCTTCTCAAAAATGTACTTAACTGGATCCATCTTGGAGATCAATAAGGTGGTGTGGGTCAACATATACTGCCTTAGTCGGCGAGCAGCCCAAGCTAAAGCACAACAAGTTTTCTCGAGCAGTGAATAACGTTGTTCACAGTCGGTAAACTTTTTGCTTAGGTAGTATATTACATACTCTTTTCGACCAGACTCGTCATGCTGGCCCAGCACACACCCCATTGACTCTTCTAATACTGTCAAGTACATTATTAGAGGTCTTCCTTCAACTGGTGGCATAAGGATCGGAGGTTCTTGTAAGTATTCCTTGATTTTGTCAAAAGCCCTCTGGCAGTCTTCGTTCCACCTGACCGTTTGTTCTTTTCTTAACAGCTTGAACAAAGGCTCACAGGTTGCGGTAAGGTGAGATATGAACCTTGAAATGTAGTTCAATCTACCTAGAAACCCCCGAACTTCTTTTTCTGATTTTGGTGCAGGCATTTCTTGAATGGCTTTGACTTTATCAGGGTCAACTTCAATCCCTTTCTCACTTACAATAAATCTCAGCAGCTTACCAGATCGCACCCCGAATGTGCACTTATTGGGATTCAACTTTAGTTGGTACTTCCTCAGACGCTTGAATAGCTTCAGTAGATTCACCAGGTGGTCTTCTTCTGTGAGGGACTTGGCAATCATGTCAGCCACATAACATTCAATTTCTTTATGGATCATGTCATGGAATAATGTTACCATAGCCCGTTGATAAGTTGCACCAGCATTCTTCAGTCCGAATGGCATCACCTTGTAACAGAATGTGCCCCAGGGTGTGATGAAAGTTGTCTTCTCCATGTCTTCAGGTGACATTTTGATTTGATTGTATCCTGAAAATCCATCCATGAAGGAGAACACCGAGAACTGAGCCATATTATCCACCAATACATCAATGTGAGGTAAAGGGAAGTCATCTTTCGGGCTGGCTCTGTTCAGATCCCGGTAATCCACACACATCCTCACCTTGCCGTCTTTCTTAGGCACAGGTACAATATTAGCAACCCATGGTGGATAGCTAGTTACAGCAAGGAAACCTGCGTCCCACTGCTTTTGTACCTCTTCTTTAATCTTCATTGCCATATCTGGGCGAGTACGGCGCAGTTTCTGTTTTATTGGTGGGCAGTCTTCTTTCAAAGGCAACTTGTGCATGACAATATCGGTGTCCAACCCTGGCATATCCTGATAAGACCAAGCAAAGACATCTACATACTCCCGAAGCATATCAATCAGTTGCTCTTTTACTGAATCTTGTAAGCAGGCCCCGATCTTAACTTCTTTTACGCCTTCTTCCGTACCAAGATTAACCGTTTCGATCTCCTCCTGGTGAGGAGTGATAACCTTCTCCTCTTGCCTTAACAACCTGGCTAGCTCTTCAGGTAGCTCATAATCTTCTTCAACCCATTCGTCAGCTTGATTGATTGGATTGTCAAAGTCGTACGAAGTCATAGCAGTGTTGTTGTCGGTGCAGTCTGAAAGGCACTCTCTGCAAGGGTTTAGATTGGTTTATTTTAGTGATCAATTTTAATCTTGTTTAGAAAAAGTGAAATGAAGTTACCATTTTGGAAAACATTGCCATATTATTTTTGTACAAAAAGAAAAATGAAAAACAGTGAGCGGAAAAGGAAAAGACTCATTTGCAAAAGATGTCCGATATTCATTGATTGATCTGTTTGCACAAAATTATATGATGGCCCGATTACAAAATGAGTCTTGACATCTTGGGCAAGATGCAAGACTTGATGCATGCTTAAAAATACAGGAAATAATAATTACTCTGCAGGAGTAACCCTTATAATTTCCTGGGAAGACCAGTTAAGGACTTGGCTCCCCGGGATCCTTGGACGTATCCAGCTCTCCAGGTTGCGGTCGCTTTCCTCCTCGTCTTCCAAGTTGTTCACTGCATCTGGGGTGAGCATTCCCCCGCTGACAAAATTGGGCTTCTTGGCAGCCTCTGATTGATCTTGTTGAGTTGGTCTGTAACCCAACCCAAATCTGTCCTCTTTCTTCTCCATGGGCAGCAGCTTGCCCCAGCCTTGGGCAGTACCCTCTTCAACAACCTTCCTGGCTTGCTGATAAGACGTCATGGAAGTTCCCAGTACAGCAGATGCTTCATTAATGTTCAGGGCCTCAAATCCCTGGCTCATAGTTTCATGGATTTCTCCATCCATCTCTATGTACTTATACGTAGCCAAATGGCTAACAAAGATGTCTTCTTCCCCACAGATGGTGATGATCTGGCCTTCCCACTCGAATTTCAGCTTTTGGTGAAGGGTAGACGTAACAGCGCCAGCGGCGTGGATCTAGGGTCTACCCAACAAACAGTTGTAGGCCGGCTGAATGTCCATCACATAGAAAGTAATTTTGAAGGTCTGCGGGCCAATCATCACAGGCAGATCAATCTCCCCAAGCACTGATCTTTTAGAGCCATCGAATGCTCTTACCACCAAATTACTCGGACGCAATGCTAAGCCATCATACTCCAGCTTCACCAAGGCTTTCTTTGGTAGAACATTGAGTGACGACCCAGTGTCCACCAGTACATGAGATAGAACAGCACCTTTGCATTCTAGGGTGATGTGTAAAGCCTTGTTATGGTTACGTCCCTCATTTGTTAAGTCAGAATTGGTAAAGCCCAGTCCGTGACTGGTGTTGACATTTGCTACCACAGTTTCTAGCTGATTAACGGTAATCTCCTCTGGCACGTATGCTGCGTGCAGGACTTTCAATAATGCATTCCTGTGAGCTTCTGAACACATCAACAGTGATAATATGGAGATTTTTGAGGGAGTTTGGTGAAGCTGATCCACCACCTTGTAATCACTTCTCTTTATGATTCTCATAAACTCGTCCACGTCTTGTTCAAAAGATGTCTTCTGAGTTTCTTTGACAGCCGGCTCTTCAGATACCACACTTTTTCCCTTTGCTTTGGCAGCAGCTTCTGCTTCGGCACTAGGTCTTTGCACTTGTGAGGCAAAAAGGCGTCCACTTCTGGTGAAGCCTCCGCCTCCCCCAACATTATCAATTTGTGGAGAAGAGGTTGAAGAATCCAAAGTGATTTTCTCCCCGTTGCAGTAAAGATCAGAGCCATAATGCCAAGGTATGGCATTACCACTTTCATATGGAACTGGTCCAGGCACCGTAATGGTAACTGGACTGACTGCTGCAGAGGATGGTATTGTGACGGTGTGTGGATCGTAGTAAATTGTGACTGGTGACCTGGCAGGAGGTGCCACTGTTTGTTGCTGAAAGTTGCTGTTTGGAGGAACAATTGATGGATCATAGTAGATGGTGACTGCTGAGATATCTTCATTAATTTCTGCTGGTGTTGCAGAAGATTCTGCTGATATAATGGATGCTGATGTTGTAGAAGGAATGGTTGTTGACATTTGGTTTGTTGAAGTGATGGACGGAGCCATTGTTGATGATATCGATGAATCGGTAGGAATGATTGTTGCTGCTGTTGTAGAAGAATCAGGAATTGTTGTCAAAGGAATTACTGGATTTGTAGGCGTCGTTGTTGAGATCTGAAGGATACCATCCTTGATAAGACCATCTATGCCGCTTCTCAAATTATCACACCCGTTGACTGCAATGTTGCAATACCCACAACCGAGCTCGCATCCGGGAAACAACTGGCACTCTAGAAGTTGAGTTTTAATTTCGACCAGAGGTGTCCGAATTTGTGCAACACTAGTGATCAAGGTAGATGGTCTGTCTTCCTCAATGGCATTAATCCTCGGCCCTCCATGATGAGGCATATGATTCTTGTTGACATTTGGAGGGGGTGCAAAGTTGAGGGCTTTAGAATCCACCAGATCTTGGACTTTCATTTGCAAGGCCCTGCATTTTTCCGTATTATGGCCAGGTGCATTGGAGTGGAAAGCACATATGGCATTGACATCATAATTCCTTGGGAGATTGGAGGGATCTGGTGGTGCCAATGTCCTTAATTCAACCAAGTTGAGTTTCAGGAGTTGTGGCAATAAGGTGGCATAAGGCATAGGGATAGGGTCAATCACCCTGTTTGCCTGTGACGGTCTTTGCTGAAAAGGTCTTTGTTGTTGATTATTGTTGTTGTTGTATGTTCTTTGTGGCGGGTACTGAACTTGTTGTTGATAATGTGGTTGTGTTTGTAGTTGATATGCCGGTTGCTGAGGAATCGGAGCTGGAATAGTGACAGCTGCCACTGATCTGTGAACATACTGAGGTCTGCCCCTGGTGGTATGAATGGCATTTGTCTCACCGGTCCTTCGAGGTCCCACAAAAGGTTTCCTGGGGTTACTGGATGAACTTGCACCATTATCAGAAATCTTACCCATTTTCAAAAGGCTTTCAATCCTTTCCCCAGCTATAACTACGTCAGCAAAACTGGTGGAAGAAAAGGCAGCTAGCCTATCAATATATGTTCCTTGCAGAGTATTCATGAACATGTCGGCCATTTCTCTTTCCGACATGGGTGGTTGGACAGCAGCAGCAAGCTGTCTCCACCTTTGGGCATATTTCCTGAAGCTTTCTCTGGAGGACTGAGACATTCCCATCAGAAGGGTTCTATTAGGAGCCATGTCCAGATTGTATTGGTACTGCCTGATGAAAGCTTCAGCTAGGTCCTTCCAACACCTGATAGTAGCCCTGGTCAAGTGTGAATACCACTCTCTTGAAGCTCCAGCCAAGCTATCTTCAAAGTAAAACATCCACAGTTTTTCATCCATGGTATATGCTTTACGTCTTCCCAGAAAAGACTGCAGGTGCGTTCGTGTACAGGAGGTTCCATTGTACTTCTCGAAGCACGGGGGTTTAAACTTGTGGGGAATCCTTACCCCATCTACTAACCCCATATCCATTACATCGAAGCCTAAGGAATTTTGAGACTCTAGAGATCTCAACTTCTCAGCAATTTCATCAAACCTCTTATCATAGACTTCATCCCCAGCTCCCATTACAGTAAACTGCTCCTCTTGAGGATCTTCTTGCAAGATCCTGCCTGCAGCAGTGTTGCCCTGTACATTTCTTGGGATGTTAACTTCCAGAACTAGATGAGGTCCAAATACTGGTGGGTTAACATGAGGCTGACCTCCCTCATTATTACTAGTACCTCCAGTCCCAGGATGAGGTTCCTCGGGGTTTTGTCTTTCTACCAATGCCCTCAGCCTTTCCTGACTCTGGGCCAAGCCAGTCATTACAGTCATGAATTGGGCCATTTGGTTTCTCATCTCCACTCTTTCATTAGCCATCTGAGTTCTGACCTCTGTCAGGTCCTGCTGTACTTGATCCATTTGGAAACCAGGAAGGTTGTTGCGAGTAGGATATCGGTGCGTACGGTTGAGAGGGAACACCCGGCGGCGAGCAATATTTCCTGAGACACAACAGAGTTAGAAACAAACATAACAAAGGCAAAACCTACAAAACAAAACAAAAGTTAGTATGCAATGCAGTATGCTTATTTGCTTTCCAAGGTATCCGGCTTGGTTCTTGGTTTTGACCTTTCCAGACCCCGAGGAAGATGCTTTGATGTTGTTGAGAAAAAGAAACCCCACAATGGAAACAAACTAAAATATATTACAAATGGTGAATCATACATATTTTGTTTTACAACATATGCCCCTGAAGGGTCAAAATACAACAAAAGAAAAGTACATCAAATGAAAACAACAACAATCAAAAGGTCAGACATCTAGTCCAAACTCATCCTCCTTAACCTCCTTCAGAAGTGCCTCGGTCACTGGACCAGCTGGATGCTCTGTGATGTTTCTGATGAGGAGGTTTCTGGTGGCAATGGCAGTGGTCAGCTTCTTGTGCCTCTCCTGGTCCTTTGACCTCTTCAAACCAGCCCTAAGCTTCAACTCTAAAATCTCCTTCTGGGCTGCCAGCAAAGCTTCTTGTTGCTTCTTTTCATTGGCTTCTAACTGCTCAATCCTGGATTGAGTACTCTGATCTTCTTAAGTACGGGCTTCAGTGATCCTGACCCACCTAGCCTGACTTTCTTGCAGATAGAGATCAGTCCTAGCCTTCTGAAACTTGGCCTCTTTGCAGGCATTCTTCAATATTTGTTCTCCAGCTCTTGCTTTTTTGATGTAGTCCTCTGTTTTCTCAATTTTAGCCAGATGCTCCAACTTAAGCTTTTCCAACCTCTCAATGTCCAGACGACCATCACTCCTTTCCCAAAGGGTCTTCTTCAGAGCTTGAGACAGATTCTCATTCCTTTCCTTCAACTTCTCAAACTCTTCCAGGCTGACAGTGGCTGCTGGCTGTGTTGTGGATGGTCCAGGTATATCTTCAATGGTGAAGGGCATTCCAGTAATCTGAGCCCTAGCATGAGACCAGTCATAGTACTGAGCTGAAGCAACATTATTACACCTTCCAAGAATAGCCATCCCTTTTGTCTGGATGTTGTCCCAAGCCCAGGATGCTTGTCTGATAGCAGCTGGATTAGGCTTTATCTCACAATACAGGGTCTCAGCTAAATCTTGCACTCTAGGAGGGTGAATCAAAGCATAGCCCAATTGTCTCTTAAACAGCAAAGGATTGTAGTTGATGCAACCCTTTACTCCTATTAGAGGTACATTTGGGTATTGCCCACAGCTAGTGATGATGTCCTTGCCTTTGGTGCTCTGGGTGCACCATCTGATGTCATCTGAAGACAAAGCAATAAGTCTCTTAGCCCAATTCTTCTGTTGGTGGGGATTCAGGAAGGCATCTGTCTTAGGTAGGTGTTTGAGCAGCCAGGTGTGAAACAGAGGAGCACAGCATCTTACTAACTTCCCCCTTTGTTTCTCATTCCTCTGGTGGATGGAGTAATAGAAATCTCCCAGCAGTGTGGGTACTGGGTTCCTCATAAGGAAAAGATGAATGGCATTCTTGCTGATAAATTTGGGCTCATCTGCAAACAGTATAACCCCATATATGCTGAGGGCCAACAGTGCACAAACTGCCTTCCATTCTCCCAAAGAGGCCTTCAGGATGGCCTGAGAAATCAAGAAATCAAAGTGCAAACCAGGGATCCCATCTTTTGATGTCATGCTTTGCTCAATCAAGGCAGGCTCCAGGTACAGTGCCTTTGCTACTTCTCCATTGCTGGGAGAAGTCATTTCTGGGTTGAAGGGGATCCCACCCCTGACAAGTACTCCAATCAATGATGAAAACTCCTCCAACAGAGGTCCTAGCTGAAAGTCTGAAAATGTGAAACATCTCAAAGGAGGGTCATAAAACTGCAAGCATGTGTGGATCATGCTCCTCTGAGAAGGGTCCAAGTCCATAACCATATCCAGGATACCTCCATAATGCTCTCTGAATAATGGGATGTGGTCTGGAGTGATAAGTGCCTGGACCTGCCTGATACCAGTCAACACAGGCTCAAAGAAATGATATGATATGTTGCTCTTCCTGGGTGCAGACATGAGTGCTGATGAAGAGCTGAAGACAAGTGCTGATAGGGATCAAGACTGATACTGGAGATGGGCCACTGATAGGCTGGTGCTGGTGAGGATGGAGGTAGCTGAAGCAGATAACTGAAGCAGAGGTCTATGCAGAAGAAGGGGTCAAAACCAAGCCAGATATGATATGGATACCCTGAAAAACAAATAAACAAATGTTAAATGATGCAATGATGATGTATGCAAATGATATGCAAAGGTTTGTGATCAAGCTGGATCTGATTTATCTGTCTTGATATATAAGGTCCATGTATGTTCAAGAAGTCCAGATGGAGGTTCAAAAAATCCAGTAACCAAGGTGGGGGACTCAAATAAAGAGTCACATATCCAGGGTTAAGTCACAAGAACTGCCCAAAATGAGGTACTCTTAAACCAAATAAGTAACAAGGTATGATGTGGCCAATGGTACCTGCAAACCTGTAAACAGCCCAACCCCCTCACAGGTGATGTTCTAAAACAAGGATCCTCAGACTTGGATCAGTTATGAGAAGTGTAAACACTTCTAACCCGGAGGTATAGTGTTTACAATAACCATAAAAGATCCTCCTCTAATTCACCTCAATTTCTGAAGGTCATAATAAAGGTCATCCAGACTTAGCAGGCTTCCCAGATAGCCCTAGCACTACAGGAAATCTGTAGCACAGAGTTCTCAAGAAGAAACCCACATCTGAACCGTGTTTCATATTCCCGCACCAGACCGAAATGGAATGGGAAAGAACATGAACCACTCTAGCCTAGGTGTCACTCAGGTCCCAGGTATAGGACCTCAAACTCTCAATAGAACCCCACCCATCAGAACAACAAACCAGATCCAGCAAGATGACAGTATGACAGTATGATGTATAAACCTGTAAAGAAAGCAATAAATAACTGTACATAAAGCAGTAAATAAAGCAACTATATAAACACAATTAGCACATACCACCCCAGTAAACACAAATCAAACAAGCTCTAGGAGGAACCCACAAAAAGAACCAGAAGCCCTGGTTACAGTATAAGGGTCCCCAGCAGAGTCGCCAAGCTGTCGCTCCCCACCAAATGACACATAGCCAAGAGGGGTACATACGCGAACGGTCGGCGAGAGAGGAGAGGACACACAAGGGTGAACTCAGAAGACAAGAGTCGCCAGCTAGGAATTTTTATCCCAGAGGAAAGGTAATGCTGCATAGACCTGAGAAAAGATGGATAAGACGGTTGCGAACCAGAGAGACTGAGAAAGGGGGTTGGTTACAACCTGGTAAGGTATTAGCACCCAGATTGTCCGTCGTACTCGACGGGATCCACGCTTAAAAGATTTGTGTTTAAAGGGGTAGTGTCAGTGTAATTTGTATGCAAAAGCTGGAAAAGAATGCAAGTGTCAGTGTAAAAGAAATGTGAAGTGTGTAAGGGAAGTGTCAGTGTAAGAACAAGAGTGAAATGCTCAAGACTATGAGGCTTAAAGAATAAAGCTGGAAGAGGGGGGAATATACAGAGACTTTTGTTCGATAACTGTTAAGTTATGCCTACGTATCCTCTCGTGCAATGAGGAAGTCAGAACACCGTAGTTCGACTCAAAGAGACTGAAAGGTAAATTGACTTGTGAACTGCTTGCTTGTCTATGCTCAAGTGTATGACCTGTCTGGCTCAGGTGCAAACTGTCTTGCATTAGACGGAAGGAGCAAGTTCTCGTTTGTGAGTGAATGAGGTGAGAAAAGAATCCCGGAGGAGACGATTATTGTTTGTTTTTGATGTTTTTCATCTTTTATTGCTTTTGGAATGTGTCATAGGAAAATGAGCTTAAGCCTAAACCAAGGGTTAGTAAACTCATCACATCCTCCCTCTGATTAGGGGTAATGAGAATACCTTAAGTATGAAGTAAACACTTAACACTCAATCACCATGATGTAGGATTAAGATCATTAACCTACTTGTATTTATTTAGATGTTTTTGTTGTTTTTGTTGTTTTTGTTTAGTGTTAAGTAATGAGTTTAAGCCATAATCAAGGATTTAATTGACCCATTACACCATCCTAATAGAAGGATGATAGATGAGAACATTTAAGCTGAGAAAGACTCCTCAACTTAATCCATGATTAGGGATTAACCTCATGACAAAACAAAGCCTTTATTAAAGTGGATTTTAATTAATGATAAGATGAAGAAGTGATTTTTATGGTTTGTAAGACAACTTGAGGGGGACTTGTCCATTAACACTAGGGTTAGTCCTTCTTAACCAATTAAGGAAGAATTAGAACCCTAATGCAAGGCCCAAGTTACAAGCTATTTGTCTTAGTGATTATTAAATGGATTGATTAAAGGATTTAAACACATTAAGGGTTTAACACTTAGAATTAAAGTTATACACTCCATCCTAATAGAAGGATGCAGGCATAAGCTTAATCACAAAGCCTTAAAACCTTTAGGGTTTAGTCCCTGATTATGAGATGAGAAGAGAGACTCAAAGATGACACAAAGGTAAAACTAGTGGGGGGACTAATCAAACCCTAATTGTTATCATTCTTGGTTGTTCCTAGGGTTAATGAGGTTTGCAAGAAGATCTTTAGAGAAACCACCAGGGAGAGAAGCAGATGAAGAGGAGAAGAAGCAGAGAGAAGCAAGACAACTTGCTTCACTTAAGAAGTCAAGTTGCTTGAAGAAAGAAGGAGAGAAAGAGCATGAATGAGCAAGCTCACTCTAATACATATACAAAATGCAGCAAAGAAGGTATGAATGAGATGAAAAGAGATTGTGAGAAGTGAAGGCAAATTCACTTCTCAAACAGCTTACCACCTGAAAAGTTAGCAAAAGAAATGAAATGCAATGAGAATAGGATGAGATGCCATGGTGCAAACCAAAACCATAAGCATGAACATGATGTTAATTATGCTAAGGGATGATGCAAACACATGACAAGAGATGAGAATGATCAAACAAACATAAGGATGCAAATGAGGCATGCTTTGAACCATAAAGATTCATGAATGTTTATGAGATGAAATGAACATATAACATGGCAAAGGAATGATGCAATGGTCAAACATGATTCTAATATGTCCTAAGATGTATTATGAATCATGTGGATGCACAAAATGTCATGGCAAGTCATTGGATGCAAGCAAATGAGAGATGGATGCAAAGGAAGGCACAAATTAGGGTTTACATATAACATGCAATGCAAAATTCAAAATCATAAGCAAATGACATGACAAAAAATTGAAAATGGGATCAAAGGGACCCTAAACCTATACAATTTCACTTCCCAAAGGAGGGAATCCAACTCTTAACCTAGTGAAAGTTATGAATTTCCTAAGTCAATTAGGGTTTTAAGGTACCTCATCATGAAAAATGCAAAACAAATTGAAAATGAAAGATCAATTCAAACCAAATTTATCCTATGAACTACATGCCATGAAGGATGCAATGCAAGAAGAACCATCATCAAACTCTCAATGATTAGGCAGAAAGGATTTTTCAAAGTTTGCACAAAAATAATGCCTTAAAATGAATTTAATTCCAATGAAAATGATCAAAAGGCATCAAGAACCAAAAAGAAATTTGTTTTGGGAGTTTGATAATGTTTCTAAATGTTTCTTAATGCAATGTGAATTTTTTTGGAATTTTTAAATACCTAAATGTATTTTTAATTAATTAATTTTCATTAACTAATTAAAAATAAACATTTAAATGATTTAAAAATGATTTTTAATGTAAAAAAATAAAAATAAAAATTTTTTTGGGTTCTAAAAATTAATGAAATGTTTGACAAAAATTTTCAGAATTTTTAAATGTATTTTACTATTTTAAATAATTCGTAAAAGATAAATCAAATAAAATGAAAATAAAAAATGAATTAATGAGAAGTATGCAGATCCAGTGGCTGAGATTCAAAGAGAAAAGGAGGGAATTGACCCGCGCCATATCCAATGGCTGACATTCAAACTGACTGGATTTATTTAAACTTAATTAATTAATCTAATTAATTAGGATTAGGGTTTAATGAAATGATCCAAGCCATTCAAACACGCGGGAGTCAACGAAAGACAAACAGATCCACGGTCCAAATTCAAACTGAGCCCTAAACGTGATTAATACACTAATGACCTTCAGGTGGCCGGAGATGACCTCCGGTCATCTTCTCCGGCCACACCCCTCCCTGAAAATTGCTAACTTCTTCCCTAGGTCACTAAAATCCAATCTCTTTGCCCAGAAATGATTCCCATACATCATACATCAAGGATCAACAAACAAACAACATTTAAAACACACCAACAATGAGAATCGAATCAAAACAGTTCTAGGTCAAAAAAAATTCAGAACACGAATACATGCTTATTTCTCAACCATTTTCGAAATAAAACATATCAACATGATCAATGAAGCATAGAGAATCATTTAGGAACTTAAAAACATGTTTCTGGAAAAAATGTTCTTGAGCTCACCTGAACTGGAGCTTTGATCTTTGGAACTTTCTGGCTGCCTCTTTGATCCAAAACGCCTCTAATGAACCTCCTGAGAAGCTTGCAATGCTTGGTTGGAGTTTCTTTTGGCTGATTTGAGAGATTGATAGAGTTCTGTTCAGGAGGGGTGAGAAATCGTGTTTCTGCTTGGGGTGGTTTCAGGGACAAATGAGGGTTGGGAAATGATCAGAGGAACATGTTGAGTGATTCTATGAAGTTTGTTTTGATGTTTGTGGCTTGTGTGCTGAGTTTCGAAACAAAATGCATAAGAGGTGAGTTTTGAGAACTATGGCTTTTGAGATGTTTCAGGCTGTGTTGTGTTATGTGTTGGGTTGCTTTTGGTACACATATCAATCCTTGATAGGTCAGAGAGTTGTTGTGGAGCAGTGTGATTGGTATGGAGCAAAATGCATAAAGTCAACTTTTTGTGTAAGAGAGGTATGGGCTATGGCAGTCAAGGTACAAAGCATGGCTTGGCTGCAGCTTGAATCAGGGAGAGCCATAGAAATGGATTAGAGGCAATGCAGCAAGTGGATTAGGGTTTGTGAGAGTTTTTGCAATTTCACAAAGTCTTGGCCCTTTTGAAGTTTCTTAATGCACAAGTCATGAAATTGGACAATTCTTTGGTGCATTCTGACTTTTAGGTCATGGTTCATGTTTGTGCAAAGGTTAGAAGACACATTGAAGTCATATTTTGCCTTGGCAAGAGGTTTTGCAACTTTGCCTCTTTGGTACAAAACTTGAAATTATGTGATTTTGTCCAACTTTGACAAGCCATAACTTTTGATCCAAAATGAATTAGAATGAGTTCTTGTACTTTTTGAAAATGGGAAGATCCATTCTACAACTTTCATGACCAAAGTTTTCTCATTTGAAGCATTTTTGAATCAATTTGAGGAGGTTGAAAAACTTTCCCAAAATGGCAAGTTTTCATTACAAGTCACTTTCCCAAAAAGGCAACTTTGCAAATGGCTTGAAATTCTTCAACTTTGTGAACTTCTAACATCTTCTATGATCAAATAAAGATCACACACATTCAAAATGATGGAGAACACCCTTTGGTTGGGTCATTGGGGGCCTCAGATGCCCTGATTTTGCACTGACTTGCTCAAGAAGTCAACTCTTGATTAGATGCCTTCCCCATGGAATTTCTTCATGAAACTTGATATTCATGATCCTTATAACATATAGAAACCAATAGAAATAAGAATGACCAAAAAATTTGGAGTTATGGCCTTTGAAACCAAAACCCTAATTCTAGGTCATCTGTGCAGTCAAACCTGGCTCTACTTCCATGCCTTTCTCAGTTCTTGTTATTCTTTGACTTTCTTGACTTGGTGAGGATATAATATGATGCTTGAACATACATGGACCCCTTTGAAGTGATTGTATACCTTTGAAGTGGCTCAAGTAGCTCTTGGATTGCTCAGATCACAAACCCTAGATGCAAATGACTTTGAATCAATGCAGTGGAACACAAAGGCCACATGAGATGCTATGATTGAACTTATGCACATGAAAAGATCACAAGCCATGGTGTGAATGAGTGAGGGCAAATTTGGGGTGTTTAAAGTAGGAATGTTGATTGGTGTGAGCCATAAGACACAAATTTGCGGTTTCATCACTATCATTTAACTTTGTGTGCTTGATAAATCACTATCACTTTCCCAAGCAATATAAGCTCTTCTTTGTTTAGTGTGACTTTTTGGAGGAGCTTTTCCTTTATCATTTTTCTTCATAGGACATTCCGTCTTGTAATGTCCAGATTTACCACAATTAAAACAAGTTCCCTTTCCTCTATTCTTCTTGCTCTCTTCCTGTTTTGAGTCAAAGGATTGTCTTCTAAAATTCATGAGGTTTTTGTCGGAATGCTTGATTCCATTATTTCGAATGAATATATTGTATCTCCTAACAAAAATTCTCATTTCCTCATCACCGGAATCTTCGTCATTACTTGAGTCATTGTTGCTTTTCTCCTTTTGTGAGGACTTTGAGTTAGAGGCCATAAGAGCTATTGGCTTCTTCTCACCCTCTTTGTCTTTATTCTTCTCCTTTCCCTTTTTACTCTTGTTCTCAAACTTTTCAAGAATTTCTAGTTCTTGATGATGTTCTTATAGCTTACCAAACAAAGTTGTAGTTGTAAGTGTCATGAGATCGTTGGCTTCCTTAATAGCTGTTACTTTAGGTTTCCATTCCCTGCTAAGACATCTCATAATTTTATTAGTAGCTATTTCATTGCAAACAGGTTTTCCAAGTGCATTCAAACGATTGATGATATGAGCGAATCTCTTTTGCATGTCGGAGATAGATTCTCCTTGTTTCATGCGAAAGAGTTCGAACTCTAGATTAAGTGTGTTAATACAGAACTGTTTTACCTCATGGGCAATTTCTAAAGCATCCCACATTTCTTTAGCTGTCGAGCAATGGGATACTCGAAAATACTCATCAGCACTAAGTGCTGAAATTAGCATATTTCTAGCTCTCCAATCACTCGACCACTTTTTCTCATCTTTCTCATCCCAATCATCTTCAGGTTTAGGAACTATGGCGCCTGTCGCATTCGTCATGGTAATTTGAAAAGGACCATTTTGAATGGCAGTCCATACTCGCTTATCCACAAAATTTATGTGAATTCACATGCAGTCTTTCCAGTAACCATAGTTTTCACCGATGAAAACAGACGCTCTATTGTACGCCCCCTTTGGGTCAGAATCCATATCGTTACAGGCAGCCACAAAGCACCAGCGAACCGGTGCTCTGATACCACTTGTTAGACGGTGTGGCTAGTGATCTAGAGGGGGGTGAATAGATCACCTCCTTTTTCACAAGGTTTTAATAAAACTTTTCAGAGTTTATAAGAATTAGCGGAAAAACTATGGTCCCGAATCTACTTTTGTCTATTCTGAACCTGTCACTAGAAAATCGGACATGCTAAACAGTGTTGGATTTGATATTGAGATGACAAAGACTTGAACACACGAAATGATGAACAATTGAATGCACTTATCACTAAAGGCTATTTCCAATGAATCAAAACTAAAGAAAAACGTAAATAGAGTTAGAGAGAGAATACAATACTCAGAGATTTGGTAAGGAAGTTCCCCATGTTCGTCCTCGCGTGTGGGTACGTCTCCCTCTCAATTTCAAACCGAAATTGAGAACTTTTATATCAATAATGTTGATTATGTCTTTTACAAGGTTGCAATACAAAAACCAGAAATCTAAATAAAAAGATCTTCCTATTGTATGAACCTTCACTTGATCAAGCAAGATCAAGACTTTCCTGCAAGTATTACAAACAATTCACCGGTTCCACATTCTGTTTGCGAAATAACCCAATTTCCAAACCTTACGTTGCGGCTGAATCTTTTCTGTAAACGTGACTCACAAACCCTCAAGAACACGTCCGTTCTTGAAGGACAAACCAGATGGTTTTTCCTAGAAATCCCCTTCCAATCTTCAACTCAGTTGGATCCTTGATCGTACCGTTGAACGTTATCTCGTTGATCCGTTAATTCGAAGAACAAGAATGATTTGATGTTCTTGAATTAAGGAGATTGAGAAGATGATGAAGATGAAGTCTCTTTCAGATTTCGAATATGGCTAACCAATTGATTGCACATTCAAACCTCTCTTTGACTGTGTGTTCTTCAATTCTGCACTTTCAATTTGTTGACTTGTGTACCGTGCTAAAAACTGACTTGACAGGAGCTTATATACACATAACAGAAGTTGTTAGAAAAGAAATAAACTTATGAATCGATACAAGACACGCATGTATCGATACATGTGAATTTTCCAACTGCTATGTATCAATACATGGAGGTATGCATCGATACATACTGAACCAATGTAAAAATTCAGAAAAATAACATCAGCATGAATCGATGCATGATACAAATGTATCGATACAAGGCTAATTTCCAGAAACTAAAATATAGCATGTATCGATGCATTATGTGAATGAATCGATACATAGTTTGTTTCCAGAAATATAAAGGAAACATGAATCGATACAACAATCGTATGTATCAATACATACAGTACAAAAACCAATTTTAGTGCTTTTAAAAGACATGTATTGATGCAAGCCAACATGTATCGATACATACATGATTAAAATTGCTTTTAAGCTATTTTTTATGATATGTGCCAATTCATAAGTCAAAATACAAAGTTATATTAATACACAAGAAGCAAAAGGCATAGAAATTTGCTATCATGCAAAACTAATCCAAAAGAGAGAATTGCTCACAAATTGCACACTAATTAATCACTTAAACTTAACACATTTAATTTAACTACCACCAACAATGTTAAGAGAAACGAAATAGGCACAAAGACAAAGAAATAGTATGTTTTGAATTTTGTCGAACACTTGGTGGGCACACCACACCAAGTGTGTTTTGCAAATATTTGTAGTGCATAATTTTTCTAAGGTTATTATCAAATTTGATAGCAACAATTTCACAAACACTTGGAGTGCACCAAAATATGCAAAACAGAATTTTCAATATCACACTATTTCAAGTTGTGCAAAAAATATAACGAAAGAGAAAAACGAAGAACACATGAATTTCTTTAGGCCATTCCCCTACCGTCCTCGCTAAGGGTACCTCTGCCCCCAATTCAAAAATCGAATTGGGACTTTTTATTAAAATTGCAATGTTCTTACAAAGAGAAATTAGAAACGACAAACCAATCCTAATTGTTGTAGTAGGTATGTTTCTCTTTGTCCCTTGATTCAAGTTGAATTAAGTTCTTCACATGTGTCGAACAAACCTCGATTGTTGCTCCCTTCTTGCAAGAATCATCGATTCTTCAAACTTTACGCACGACCTCTTTGATTCGATACAAGTGAACACACATTGTTCTTCAAAATCCTTCGGTTACCGTGATATGGTTGAACAATTTCTTCGATCTTCAAACCTCTTCACTCAGCTGAATTGATGAACTAATGGTGTGTGCAAAACCCCCAAATCACAATGATCTTGGAGGACAAATCCTCAAGGTTTATTCAAGAAAAATCCACAAATCTCTCAACCCAAACTGAAGTCGCAATTCCAATGTTTGAACATTATCACCTTGAATCTTGCACTTTGATCAACAAAAATGATTGTGTGTAGTTGTTGATGAATGCTAGAGAAGGAGAAGATGATTAGAGCAAATTGTGTATATCTTTCACTTTTCTTGTTGACCATGAAAAAATAATAACCCAGCTATTTATACTATCACATAAGATAAGGAAATCCTTGAAAAATAAAATAGGAGAGAGAAATGATGATTTGGCGCCTTGTGCCAGTTTTGAGTTGACCTCCTTTTGGTTTTGAGTCGACCTGATGGGTCATTTGAGTCGACCTGATTTTAGTCATCAGTCAGCCTGTAGGGACCCGAAGGAAACAAAAAAATTCACTTGATTTGAGTCGACTCATCACACCTTTTAGGTCGACCCATTGACATAAGCGCGCTGACTCAAAATTTGAATTGAATGAGTCGACTCGTTCACCAGTTTAGGTCGACTCATACCTGTGTCACGTTGACCTACACGTGTTGGAAAACACGTTTTTGTAGCTTTTGCACAAACACAAAATGTCTCAATTGTGTGAAATCAAGATTTGTTGGTATGACGCAAGTGTCTCCTACATCGACGACAAAACACCCGGGCGGAGGTTCAAACTCATCAATCTCACCCTGCTCGATGATATCATTGATAAAATTCACTATCTCCTACCTTACGGAGACATACGAAAGGTTACAAAGCTCAAGTATCTCTCCTCTTCAGTTGACAAAGAAGGGGACGTTGTGTTCAACAAATTGAAGCTCAGGAATCGAGAGGATGTTATGACGATGGTATTTCGATTTTGAAGAGAAATTTCCGTTCGAATTGGATGCGACTGTAGGAAGAATGGTCGATGACATCTTGAAGATGTGCAAGCGTCCACCGGGTTAATGAAATGTAGTATTTAATTTTCTGTCGAATCATCAATATGATGTCGATTTTATTTTATGAATGTTGATTTTATGGTTGCAATGTTCATTTGTTTGGATAATGTCTCTGATTTTCTTCTGCAAGTATGAATACATATATCTTTCGTATATGCATATGTGGAATCAATAAAAAACAACAGAAAAAATGTGCGTCGAGAGATATATCTCCGGAACCTATGAAGTATTTTCAAAATCACGCATGGTACCTAAGAAATCCAAAGGATAGGATAAGAATTTTTTTCTCTAGATTTCTCTGGGATGGACCGGCCGTACGGGTGTTGTCCATCCCTAAAAGTTGCATTACAAAAATTTATTTTTGTTCAATGTCATCATAATATTTCTTGGAAGGTCCATATTACATATTCTCTCACGAATAACATTCTTGTTTTCTAAATTCAGATATTTTGCATATTATGACCTTCAAAGAATCCAATCATCATTTAATAATTGTATTCTTTACGGACAATGCTAAGCTTTCATAGATCAATGCTCAAATAATAATTTTTCGATCTAACTGATTAGATCACTTTAACTTCTCAACTTTACCTCAAACTCATGTCAACAACTCATCTCATGAAATAATTTTTTTCTCGATCATGAATTATAGGCGTCAATCAAAATAATAGGCAAGTGGAGATACAATATCAACTTTCACATTGACGGAAGAATTATGAGAAGCATTCATATCTGAAATAATATAAAGCAAATTAAAAATAGAACTGCTTCAATAAATACATAACACATGTCACTGACTTGTTTTTTTGTTCGACTAAAGTATATTAATACAATGACGTAAATGAAATGAAAATGCTAAAAGATGCAATAAGAAAGATTTTAGAGTCGCATAACTTTGCATTAAGATAAAAAGTTGTGTGTGAAATCCATTAATAATTTGATTGTCATTTAGAAACAAGATTTTGTATGCAAACGTACACGTAACTTCTTTTTCCATTAGGTGACACTTCTTAATGGCATTTAATGTTTAACGTCTTAAGCAAACAATAGTTTCAACACGGAAATCACTTGTAGAATAGTATACCATAATAACTCCAAAATCATGTTCAATTATAAAGACTAATTTTTAAACAATGTGGCTCACAATGATGACAAAATATGTGAAAACAAACAATTTAATAGATGTAAAGAGAGAACAATTTCAATACACAATACTACTATAATTTACAATACTATGCAACAACTTGCCAAATCACCCAGAAGTTTAGTGATCCTAAGGCTAAATGCTGTTTTACATAAAATCAAGCTTTAACAAAAACAATAATTCTAGAAATTCCTTGTTATATTGAAACTTGTGTATAAGGATTTGATCATGCCTTATTCTGAACTTTTCTGTTTCAGCACACGAGGGGTCAATGCATAGGCCCGAAATCGTGTTTCCCAGATACAACTTCACCGTGTTCGGCATGCTTGCTCAAACAATTCTATTGAAGAAACCGATCGGGGTTAAAGGATGCTAAATCAGAAACAATTCAAAAGATTTTTTACAATAACAGAAGTATGAATATTACCAGATAAATGTTGGTAACCATCATGATTGATCTTCGTTGGACCTTGTCCTGTTCAAACGACGGCGCCTCCTTGGCACATGTGATGCATCTTCAACCAGTTCGTTAAATATTCGCAGATCTTCTTCGACTTCATTATCTTGAAGACCCAACAAATTCTCACCCCAAAGATAGCGACGACGATCAGATGAACGGCGATGATGCCTTGACCATGTATTTGAAGAACGAGGCCTTGGTTCCCTTACAATTTCAATGGTGCTATCCATCATTTGGAACAAGATGGTAGTAGTGGTTAACCAAGAACCATTACCATTGTTCCCATCTCTATCACTACCACCACCACCACCACCACCTGATAACCTACCAATACCGTCTCCGTTTTCGAGAACATAATCCCCAACAACAACAGCTCCTGGTATAGCAGACTGAATAGCACTCACAATATCGCCGTATTCTCTCTGGCGCTCAAATTGTTGCCAGGCTTGTTCTCTTGTTGGATCAACGTTAGAGGGACGAGAAGTAGGATGAACTCTCCTAGCATGCCTACGCAATTCCAGATAATCTCCAGCGAACGAGCACGAATCCCTTGAGCAACTTCTCTTCTTCATGTTCAGATAATTTCTAGCCTCTTCAACAACTTCCCAGCTTAATACCGTACCTCTACATAGAGGACACTGCAAACTCGACTTTGAGTCATCAGATGAATTATCTACTGCTAAATCCTCCTCAAGAATAGCCCTGTCCTGCAAGTTCTCAGAATCAACAGTTTCTAAAATGCCTTCGTCATGTTGGTTTAAATGTCTACTTGGATCTTGGGCATCACCCGGTCTCGATCCTTGTGGAATTCCAACAGACAATAGAGTGTTAAATTCATTTTGGAAGAGTTCGTTAACATTACGTATGTCAGATTGCATAGTAAAGTTAATATCAAAACTATTACCAGAAGAGTTGTTAGTGTTTATTAAAGAACTTGGTAAATTCGGGTTCTCCGTAGAGTTGTCCCTCATTTTTTTAAAACGGTCCAGACAATTTGAATGCCTATAACTTGTATCACAAACATAAGATCTGCAGCCCTTATCATGAGAGCTGCAAAGTAGGAGAACAGCATTATGCGGATGGTCCATGCAGATAGGACATGAAACTTCATCCAATTCTTTGTGAAGAGCATGAATATCTGAATCACTACATAATCTTCGCTTAAAACCAGCCATCTTCCTCGAACCGTGTTAACTACTCAACATATTAAACTTATCAGAAAACCAATTTTTTTTCATAACAAGACAGCATGCACGCAAATGTTCTGACATAAAAGCAAAATGCATTGGTCTAAACTAAACATATATATATAGAAAGAAAATGAACATGTAAGAAAATTGAGAACTTGAATAACTCAAACCGAGATTCAGTGCTGGCAATTCAAAAGGAAAAGAGTGGCACGGGAAAAGGACACGGGAATAGCAATATGTTGTGAATCATTTTTGCTTATAAACTTACCAAGACAATAAGCTCTAGCTATATTCCCTACCAGAGGATTCTGAATCTCAGTTGTAATTATAGGACCTTTACTTGACTTCACAAAAGAATCACACAGAAATCACTCATGCAATGCTCCAAAGTACGATATAAATAACGAATCAATGTACACTACACTCTTGGACATATGTAATTTTATCCAACACTTCGGTATAACAGGATCACCAACAAGCCACAAAGTCTGCAGGTATATCATCAAAAAGGAAGAAAAAGACACTGTTAAACAAAACAATATTTCTAAAACAAAAAACTGTCAATTGAATTTAAAATAGAAGTTAGAGATATATTCATCGAAAGAGAGAAATAAGTACACTTCAATCAACCTGATCCATAAATTCAACAATTTTTTTCTAATAAGAGTATTGTCAATGGTTTCTATTTTAAGATGTTCACCGGTGAATCCACTACTATACTAACTAGACCACAGCATACCCTAAGATCATATAAAGCAGTAGCTGTATGTATCAGTGCAATTCAACCTATGAGGATAAAATTCAAACTGACACTCACAATAGATAATTCCAGAATCGGCATAGATCTATAGAAATCATTCACTGAGATAGATGGTAAAATGAGAATTTGTCTATTTTATCAGTGTTGTTCATGGGTGCATGGCGGTATATGGCTGAAGGCCAAAATTCCGCCATATAAACGCACTATTGCTGTCTATGGCGTCACCATTGCAGGCATCCATCCCTTCACCGATTGACTGGCGGTAATAAGAAAATCTGCCATGGCAGTCCATATAGCAACACTGCTAGTATGTAAGTAAAAATTACAAGAAAACTAAGCAAAATAGAAAACAATAAACACAAGGACTTCGATGTGTTATCGTTACCACTCTCCAAAGATGTCATAGGTGACAAGTTAGACTTATGTCTTAACCAGCATCTCCGTTTTGTTGGTTAGAGACAAGAAAGAGGAACTTATCAGAGTGGATTTGTAGATTTGAAAGTTAAGGCAACAACTTATAGCAATGATAGGGTAGGCAGGATTTCTTGTCCAACACCATCACAAACAACATCTACCATGCATTATTCATCTAAGTGGAGTCGGCTACATGGATCAATTTCATCATAATGTTCTATGCATGATCACGCTTCTATCCAAATCGTTAATCTTGAGATCTTTCTTAATAACCTCTCTTATAGTTTTTCTAGATCTTCCTCTACCTCTAATTATTTGACTTCTCTCCGTCTGATATACTCTTCTTACCACATAATCTACATGTTTTCTCGCTACATGTCTATAAATTTCACAAAGGATTGTTAAATTTCACAAATCAAATATATCTATAACCTAAATACACTCGAAAAGCCCGAAAACATTACGCAAGCATTAATTCCTATCAGTGTATCAAATTTGTTTCTTTAGACATGTAGCAAAGGACAAATACTAAGTAGAAACAACATAGCAATGTTTACTTTATCACAAGACATCTATGATAATAAAGCAAACTATATATAATTACTAGGCACACCAAAAAAATAAAAAATAAAACAAATTTTCAATTGTAGAACATCCAAATCACACCCTATTCAATCATCACCAAATAAACAAAACATAGAAACAACTAGAATCATGAAATGAAAAGGAATCCCAAGAGAGTCTGAGGGAAAATATCATCCATGTAACCAAACACAAGATCAGCATCCAATCACCACACAAATTCAAAAACAAACCCTAAATTAACCCCCCAAAACCAAACCCTACAGAAAAAATCATATAATTTTATGGCAAAATTAAAATTAAGAACAAAACATTACACCACAGGGCAAATCATCCGATTGAAAGAGCAAGATCAAACCCCAATTAGATCCAAAAATATAAATTGCAGAAAAAATAAATAAAATCAGAACTGAAGGAAGGGATTTACAAAGGGTGTTGAATTTAATTTATTTTTAATATTATTTTTTGCCCTTCTTTCTTCTGGGTTGGTCTCTGCAAAAGATCCCAAGGATGTAGAGAAGAAACAAAACTCGGAAGGAAATCGGAATTCCAAAATAAACGGTTTTTATTTATATGTTTATATATATGGTAGGAAATGGAGAATAAATAAAACAGATGATAACGCAGTGTTGTTGTAGTTGTTGTTTGTTTTTTATTTAATGGTAAGATGAAAATGCAATGTGAACCTATCAAATTGGATCATGATTTGGGTCCAAACAATACGGCTCTAAATATCATAAAGTAGGCAATAGAATATGGCTAGGGGTAAGAATATGGCAAAGACAATAGACTTTAGAAGGGTTCGGTATGTTTTACGATAAAATTTTAAGATCTAAGTCTTTTAGAAGGGTTCGGTATGTTTTACGATAAAATTTTAAGATCTAAGTCTAGTCTATATCGTATATCGTAGAAGTACACCTGATAAAAAATGATTGAATCATTAGGACAATTAGATCATACCTTCAAGGATCTTATGACACTTATTTTCTAGGACAATTGTGACAAACGAAAGGTTATAGGTTGTTGAAAATTCTAGAACCTCTTTGTAAAAAAGGAAAGAAAGAATCACTCGCAGCTACACACAATTCTAACCTAAATAACCTCACATTTATGATCGTCTCTTACTTGAATTTCATAATGTTTGTAAGTACATCACCCCATTGTTGGAGCAGGGAAAAAACTTTGCAAGAGTTCGTCATCAAATCCATATTCACTTCCAGCACATACAAAAAGGTCAATCTCAAATCATTTTGCACAGTTATGAGAATTGCCCATCTAACATTTTCACATGTTCATTTAACATATCTAATGGTAAATAAAAGAAAGTCAACAATAATTGTTAGCGCGGCTAGAACACATCATTCATTCGCCAACAAAGTCATCAAAGTAAGTCAAGAACCTCTGGACAAGAATTCTCATCATCATCCCTTGCAATATTGTATCTCCTCCCGACAACAAACCATGAAACAAATGTTTTCTTAACATGTGTAATGGAATTATTAAGGAACACATCTAAGACAATGGCGAGAAGCGTGATTGATGTCCTCCCTGAGTTACCTATACATCAGTTTGAATGTCTGTCATTGGGTTCGGTCTCCCTTGTTTGAATCAGTAGCCCTATCTCTCTCTCTCTCTCAATGTCGATAATGTGTGTGTCTTGGGTCAAATGTCAACCTTGGAAGTTGTAGGTCTAATTACTCCCCTGGATTTCTAGGTATCACCACTCACTTTACATGATGTGTGTATCTCAGGTCAACCGTAAATACCTTAGAAGTTGTGGGTCTAACTATTTCCTTAGATTGTTGGATATTATTACCCACTCCCTTAAAGGTTGTGATATTCTAGGGAGACTGGTCCCGCATGATTGACATCCTTCATGGGCTATAAATAGAGGAGCACCATGATAACAACAGACAATCTCTAACGAATAGAGAAAACCATCTTAGAAAGCTTACCACCATCAATGTGTCAGCAAGTTCTAACCCTCAACAAATCATAAGCCTATAACATCCCTAATTTATTTTTGGTTGTTACGCTCATTGTACTTTTATCTAATACAATTAGTGTCTATCGTTGGGCCCTAGTAAATCTGATGTGGGACACACACACACAAATTGTCTCCTTATAAGTTTCTCTCATTGTCTTACCATGAGGATACTCGAGCAACACTCTAAGAAGACCACTAACACCATCGTCAGAGGTTTCTCAAGGAAGGAAAATCCAGCTCCTCCCGAAGAAGGTGCGCCTGACATGTGTTGGCAGTAAACATCGCATCCCCTAAAGGCCATAAGCATCTTTAACGCTAATGGGGAGTAGGAGATCACTTTCTTGAAAGAAGATGATATGGGCACACTCCCTCACTATAATAATCATATGACCATCACAATCCAACATGTTGATTAGGAGGTGAAGAGCGTGTTAATCGATCCTGGAAGCTCGATAAATATTTAGTTCTATAATACCTTCCAGGATACCCGTATAGATCCTCATAATATCGAGCCTTTATAAATTGGGTGACAAAAACTTTAAATCCAGAAACCCAATTTAAACCCTCATTTCTTGTGTTTCATGCACCTTCAATTAGTATCAGAGTGTCAGTTCTATTATTGAGTCATTGTATCAAACATTTAACCATGTAAAAAAAAGTTCCATGGTCTTAAAACTCAATGAGATCTTACTTATAATGATATTGATTATCATTAAGCCAATCCTATCAGGTTTGATGGAGATGAATTTGATTACTGACAAGACATGATAGAAAGGTTCCTTCTTGATCAAGATGCAAATCTATGGGAATTGGTTTTTATATGGCTACACACTTCCTTTGGTTGCTAACAATGAAAGGATTGAAAGAATTCAGATGAATGAGCAACAAAGAAAGTGCTCATGAAGCAAATACACAAATGGAGAAATTTAAAGCTTCATAAGCATTCAAGGATTAAGTTGTCATATTCAGAAGAGAGTGTGGCTCTAAAGAAAGACATGTATATGGATTCAAAGATAAGAACTCCTCAAGACAAAAAAGAAAGAATTTGAAGATGATTTTGAAAGAGACTCTAAAGATAAATGTGCATCAAAAAGGGAAAGGGTTTATATGGCTCTTAAGGTCAGTACCCTTAAAAGATCAAGATCAGACTCTAAATCAGATTCATACTAAAGAGGTATTATCTAAACTCACTCTTTCTGAATTCAATCTATGTTTAGTTGAGATTCTTGAAAAGAGTTAGAAGCATCAATAAAGATGGAAAAATATGGAATAGGTTCAAGTAGTCTTTTCTGAAGATCATAGTAAACTTATAAAAGAAAACTCTTATGAAATTTAAAGTTAGTAGACTAGAATTTGAGAAAACTTTTCTTAAAATTAATAGTGAAAATTTCAGAAGAGAAATGTATTTAGAAGCTCCTATGAATTTTGAATGTGCTTCTAAGATATATGAAGTTTCTTTTCAAGAATTTCTTACTAAAAACATAGATAGAAGCAAAATTTCTTTAATGGTCTATGGAATAAGTGGTAAAGGGAAAAAGAGGCATTGGTTATCATAAACCAAGGAATTTCATGTTAATGCATAAACCCAGAATGATAATGAGAAAACAACTAAGATAAATGCATTTGCATCCTACCTTTGGTAACTCTCATTATTTATATTCTGCTCATAAACCATGGGTTGATAAAACTTATGGGAAAACTAATCTCATATGACCCAAAAAGATATGGGTACCAAAATATAAAATTATTTATGTTGCAAACACTCTAAACAACTAAGATGAGGTGTCAATCATGGTGTCTGGATATTGGATGCACTCTACAGAAAAGAAGGCATATGTTCCAAAAATTGGAACTTAAGCCCAATGGCTCTGTAGGAATTGAATCTGATAATAATGGGTAAAATAATTAATATAAGAACTATTAGTATTTATTTTTCTCCCTTTTACTATTGTTGTATGTGTTGTATGGCTAACACTAAAAAGTTTGATTCTAAAATACAAAAGTGTATCATGTTAGGATGCTATGAACGCTCAAAAGACTACAAAGTATATAACACTGAAACAAGAATTGTTGAGGAATCAATTCATATTAAGTTTGATGATAAGCTTGACTTGACAAGTCAAAGCTAGTTGAAAAGTTTGCAGATCTGGATATTAGTGTAGCACCCCAAAATTTTCACTCAAATTCACAATCACTCAAGCTACAAAGGCTTCTTATACCTCAAGACGCTACATTTGGTTCATCATTTCATCAGATGATTGAGATTTTCAAGAAATTGGAAGTAGATCACATCCTCCTAGCTTCTAGTCCTCAGGTTAGGGTTTTGATTATTTGAGTGTGTGATTTCTTCATAAGCAAGATTTTTGAAGCATCATCATCATCATCATGTCATACAAATAACGTTTGTCCAAGAGATTCTAAATTCTCTTCATAAGAATTAGAGTTTTGAGCTTGTGCATCTATCTCTTGTCTTTTTAAGCTAAAACTAGGGTTTTGGATATAATTAGCTTAGTCCTGATTCTTTTAGTGAAACTTGGTTCCATGGTCTTATATATGTCCCTAAGTGTCTATGTGTGAAGGATTGTTCATCAATGTTAATCAGAAAAGGTTCAATTGCTCAGATGATGTTTGAATCAATTGAATTACGGAAAAGTCAATTGTGTGTGAAAAAAAGGCAAGTTTTGATTTTATGGTCAAATTTGTACCACACAAGTCAAATATAATCAAGGGATGAGACTTGATCAAGAAAAGTCAAAAGAATTATAAAAAAATCAGGATTTGTGAGAAATTAGGATTTTTAGCAAGTTGGGGTTTTTATAAAGTTACTATTTTTAGTAAGTTTTCCATGGTTGACATGTCATTTTCAAGGCCAAATTACACCATGTTTAAGGCATCTTTTCAAAGTTTGACAAACATGAAAGTTATTCTACTATTCATAAGCCTTCCAACCACAAAAAATTCATCATCATTGGGTTATTATTGAAAAATTTATTATGGTTTAAAATGGAGAGTTTTCTTTGTTTCAAATCCAAATACTTAGAATTTTTTCTAAGTCATTTTGGGCAGATTTCCACATCAAGTTTCAAGAGATTTTCAAGATGTTTCCAAACATTATTTCAAGAGATTTTCCACATCAATGTTGTTCTTCTTTTTTAAAACTTTCCATTGCTCCAAAGATGGCTCCATTTGGTTTATTAAAGTTGGACAATCAAAGATGGAAAAATTGACATAACTTAGAAATATTTTCCAAGTTATTTTTCAGTTTCATGGTGTTATCTTCAAGGGCCATTTCAAGTCACTTACGAGCCTCATTTCAATTTCATTTCAACATAAGAGCCCTTCATTTTCCTTTTCTCTTTCCATTAAGCCCAAGGTGCATCAAATGATCAAGCAAAAATTAGATCAACACAGAGATACTACAGAGATATTCTCTACTACACAAAAGTAGATACTACAGAGATATTCTCTACTACACAAAAATTTCCTACAAGAGAAGAGGCGATTTGATGGATCAGGGAGGTTGGACTCAGAAATAGGGTTACTATTATAATCACTCGTTCGGACACAAAGACATGCAATAGGGGAAGACGTGACAAAGTTATATTTGGTTGTGATAGAGGTGGAAATGATAAAGAACGAGAAAGCGAAACACAAAGTGCTTCCAAAAATGTGAGTGTCCTTTCAAAGTTAGATCAACACCTTCAAAGGATGGTTCTGGTTGGAAAATCGATGTAAAATGTGGAGTTCACAACCATGGTTTACCTGATAGATTTGGAGGTCATGCATTTGTTATCCGACTCACTAAAGATTACCAACACCATATTTTAGATTTGTCAAAATGTCGTGTTCCTCCAAGACATATATTGTTGTCTTTGCAAGAGCAAGATCCAAACAATGTAACTCGAATCACCCAAATATATAAACATAAGAGTAAGATTGAGGAAAAAATCAGGGGAAGTAGAACAAAAGTATAACATTTGCTTAAGTTGATTGATGAATCGAATTATGTTTATTTTAGTAGGAAAAAGGATGAATCAAAAGTTGTGAAAGACATCTTCTAGGCTCATCCAGACTCTGTGAAATTGTTGAATATGTTCTCGATTGTGTTGATTATGGATAGTATGTATAAAATCAATAAGTATAGGCAACCTTTTTTTGAAATAGTTGGTGTCACATCAACTGAATTAACATTTGCTATTGCATTTTCCTATACAAAATCTGAGCAAACAGAGACTTTGTGTTGGGTACTAGATAAACTGAAACAGTTATTCACAAAAAAGGGTTATGGCCCCAAGTAATTTTAACCAATAGAGATATTGCTTTGATGAAAGCAATTGAAACTGTATTTCCAACGACAGTTAATATGCTTTGTCGATTTCACATAACCAAGAATGTGAAAGTGAAGTGCAAGGAGTATGTGGTGGACGATATGCGATAATCGATAGAGAAGCTTTTCTACGAACTTATTGTGGCTAGTGATGAGGTTGAGTATCATCAAAGATTGAAATTATTTGAGAATGCTTATTTGGATTACGGACGATGACTAGTGGCAACTCACAATAACACGACACAAACGACACACTCGCAGTGAAACGGCGCTGACGCACAACAACACGATTACGTTGATGTACTTTTCTCGTTTGTAAAATTTAGGTTTCAAACATGTCTTTCCCTTTCTTTCTTTCACTGTGTAAATCGATTGTGGACTTAGAATTAGAATGGCCCACTTGAAAAAAAATTGCTTTTTGAATGTTTTATTTTATAGAATTTTTTTTTTGTTACGCTATTAATAAATAACTAAGATTTAAATTATTAAATTCACTTGTTTATTTTTTATTGCAAAAAAATTGTACAAATTAATAATAATAATATTTATATTTTTAATTTTTATATTTGTTATTAGACATTAGATATGTATAAAATAATAGATAATTAAGATGTTACTTTTAAATTGTTCAGTAATTTTTATTATATAATTCTCATATTTAACCTTTTAAATTGTTCAGTAATTTTTATTATATAATTCGCATATTTAACCGGCTCTTTAATTTTATTTTTTATTATGTAAAGAATTATTAGTTCACATTTTCATATTTTTTGTTTTTATAATATTTTAATTTATAATTAATGTTTTAATCTAAAATATATTTATAATATAAAATTGGTTCGTGCATTTGAAAAATGTTAATGTTGGAGGGAAGTTTGTCATTTTTTTTCTTTGTTTAATTTTTATGTAACATTTGAAAATTGTAGTGTTTTATTCAGAATAATATAAGCATTTAATATAGTGGTATATTATTATATCTGGTTAGATGATTTTTTATATTTAAATTTGTTCTAATAATATTTATAGGAAAATATTTATTTTTTAATGTATAAGTTTGGAGGAAAAATTGCCACAAAAAATTTGATGCTGTTAAAATTTGATGCAACAATGAATAAATGTAGTCTTTTATTAGAACAAATATAACAATCTAAAAATGTCCCCAAAAGTATTTAAGGGGACAATTATCAAACATAGCTAAAGATACGGTATAATAATGCTCCACAATCGTCCCCAAAAATAGTTAAGGGCACAATTAACAGTCGTTGCCAAGAAATTGAAAGAGTGACGATCCAAAAATGTCCCCAAAAGTATTTTAGGCAACGATTATCAAGGGTTGCAAATATATTTTTGTCAACACCCATAAATCGTTGCCTATACGAATTTTAGGCAACAATTTTTACATGTTACCTAAAAAAGTGTTGCCAAAGACAACAAATGTTGTAGTGCCCCTACACCCTAATTAGTGCCCTAATGACTTTCAGGTGACCAGAGCTTTCTCCGGTCATCTTCTCCGGCCAAACCCTTCCCCTGAATCTCTCAAATGGCCATGAAACTTCACTAAAATCTCCAGAATCAAACCTTAAACAGCCCTAAACACGAATCAACTCTCAAAAATCATTTATCACTCAAGAACATCATGAATCAAAGCAAACAATTTTTAGGTCAGAAAGTTTCAGAGCAAGCATACATGGTCATTTCTCACTCATTTTCGAAACAAAACATATCAGTGTGATCAGGGGAACATGAAGATTGATATTTTAACTTAAATAGCAAGTTCTGGAAAAATTGTTCTTGAGGATACCTGAGATGAAGCTTTTTAGTTTGGTGCTTTCTGGCCTCTTCTCTTGTGCAATCCAACCCCTTTGAGTCCATTGGTGTTATTGAGAAGCTTAGAACAAGCTTGTGATGGCTATTTTGAGGTGTATGGTTCTGGTTTTGCAGAAATCATGTTTTGGTTTAGGGAGCTTTCAAGCCATGGGAGTGGGTGCTTTGTGATCTATGGATGATTTTGAGTTGATTGGTGGAAATATATTTGAAGTTTGAGGCATGTGCAGTGAGATTCGAAGAGATGAAGTTCTATGGTGATTTTGTGAATTCTGACTTGTGAGATGTTTCAGGCTCCAAGATGTTATGAAATGAGGTCCATGAGGCATGTATGTGAAGTCTTGATTGGTCAGAAGAATGGTTGTGGCTCAGCTTGATTGGTATGGGAGGTTTTGCAAAAAAAGTCAAATTTGTGTACTTGGAGGTATGGGCCATGGCAGAGCTGGTTCAATGGGGTGTCTGGCCTCAGCAAGATTCATGGAGATCCATAGAATCAAAGTTATGCAGCTGGCACAAGTGGATGGAAGGATCCAATGCATTTTGCACAATTTGTGAGTTTTGGCCCTTTTGAGATTTCTTGAAGATCAAGTCATGAAAGCAATGCAACCTTGGGCCAATTCTGATCTTTGGAAGTTGCTTTGACATGTTATGATGCATAGAAGTTGATTAGAGGTCATAAAAAGGCTTGGCAAGTGAATTGCAAAATTCCCTCTTTGGCATGAACTTGAAAATTATATGATTTTTGCCAACTTTGAAAGGCCATATCTTGAGTTCTAGGATGAACCAAGACATGTTCTAGTACTTTTTGAAAAGGGAAAGACCTAATATACAACTTTCATGTCCAAGAATTTTTCATTTGAAGCATTTTTTGGTCATGAAAAAGGAAGTTGAAAATCTTTCCCAAAATGGAAAGTCTGCATTTCAAGTCATTTCCAAAAATGGAAAGTTTGCAATTGGCTCAAAATTCTTCAACTTTGTGAACTTCAAACCACTTCTAAGATCAAATAAAGATCATAGAACCCCAATTTTATGACAATGATCCTTTGGTTCCCTTGTTGGGGGCCTCAGATGCCTTGATTTTGACTTTACTTGCTCAAGAAGTTACCCAATGATCAGATGACTTCCACAATGAATTTCTTCATCAAACTTGGTACACATGATCCTTATAACATATTAAGAACATTAAACAAGAATGACCAAAAAAATTAGAGTTAAGGCCTCTGAAACCAGAACCCTAATTTTGGTCATCTGTGCAGGAAAACCCTAGCTCTACTTCCATGCCTTTGCCAATTTTGTGATCCCTTGACTTTTATGAACTTTGAGGAGCATAATATGATTATAGAACACACATGGACCCCATTGGAAAGCTTCAAGACTATTGGGATGTCTCAGATTGGTTCTTGGATTGCTCAGATCACAAACCCTAGATGCAGATGAAAATGGAACAATGCAGTGAAACAAATATGCAATATGAGATGTAATGCTTATGCTAAAATAAAAATGAAAGATCACAAGCCATGGTGTGAGAAAAAGTGAGGGGAAATTTGGGGTGTTTACACTTATCTCAGTCACCTCCTTTGAAGAGTAATAATTTTTTGCTTTTGTTTTTCATGTACTCAAGCACTATGTCTTGCTCGGGGCATAGTAGCTTATTGTAAGGGTTCTTTTGTTCCTAACACAATTCATAATCATTAATAAATCTGACGTTTCGCATTCATCCATGTTGTTCTTTGTCTTTCATTTTTGCTTTTGTTTTTCAAAAAAAGGAAAGAAAATTTTTAAAGTGGCAATGTTTCTCATTTTCTCAAACTTTTCTAAAGCCTTGCATGAATCACCATTCATGCAAGTGCTCGTCACCGGATCTTATCAATGACGACCCTGCTATGGCTAAGTATGACTTTGACAATCCGATTTACCAAGCCGGTGAGGAAGGTGAAGAAGGTTGCGAACTACCTGAAGAGTTAGCCAGATTGCTTAAACAAGAGGAAAAGATGATTCAGCCGCATGAAGAGGCCATTGAAGTGATAAACTTGGGTACCAAAGAGGACAAGAAAGAAGTCAAGATTGGGGTTGCATTAGAAGAATCTATCAAGACTCGTCTAATCGCCATGCTTCGAGAATATGTTGACGTTTTCTCCTGGTCTTACCAGGACATGCCTGGTTTAGACACTGACATTGTGGTACACAAGCTGCCTTTGAGAGAAGACTGCTCGCCAGTGAAGTGGAAGTTGAGGTGCACACGCCTTGATATGGCAATCAAGATCAAAGAGGAAGTACAAAAGCAATTCGATGTTGGTTTCTTGGTTGTGACTAGTTACCCTCCTTGGGTTGCTAATATTGTGTCGGTCTCTAAAAAAGACGCTAAAGTCAAGATGTGTGTAGACTACAGGGATTTGAACAGGGTCAGCCCTAAAGATGACTTCCCTCTGCCTCACATAGATGTACTTGTTGATAATACTGCTCAATTCTCTATGTTCTCTTTCATGGACGGGTTTTCAGGTTATAACAATATTAAGATGTCTCCCGATGATATGGAAAAGACTACCTTCATCACGCCTTGGGGCACCTTCTGTTACAAGGTCATGTCGTTTGGTCTTAAGAATGCTGGAGCCACTTACCAACGGGCAATGGTCACGCAATTTCACGACATGATTCATCATGAAATTGAGGTTTATGTTGATGATATGATAGCAAAATCCCAAACAGAAGAAGAGCATTTGGTCAATCTAGCAAAATTGTTTGACAGACTCCGGAAGTTCATATTGAGGTTGAATCCGAACAAGTTCACCTTTGGGGTCCGTTCCGGCAAGCTACTGGGCTTCATTGTTAGTGAGCGGGGAATTGAGGTTGATCCAGCCAAAGTAAAAGCCATCCAAGAGATGCCTGGGCTAAAGACTTAAAAGCAAGTGTGTGGTTTCTTAGGGAGACTAAACTACATTGCACGGTTTATTTCTCACCTAACAGCCACGTGTGAGCCCATCTTTAAGCTTCTGAGGAAGAATCAGGCCTTCAAATGGAATGAAGACTGTCAGCAAGCATTTGACCGAATCAAGGAGTACCTGCTAGAACCTCCAATTCTCATGCCTCCAGTGTCAGGGAGACCCTTGATCATGTATCTTACTGTGCTCGAAGGATCAATGGGGTGTGTGTTAGGTCAGCATGACAAGTCTGGTCGAAAAGAGCACGCCATTTATTACCTTAGCAAAAAGTTTACCGATTGTGAGACGCGCTACTCACTACTCGAGAAAACTTGTCGTGCTTTGGCATGGGCTGCTCGCCGACTAAGACAGTACATGCTGACTTACACCACTCTCTTAATTTCCAAAATGGATCCTGTGAAATATATCTTCGAGAAGCCGGCTCTAACAGGAAGGGTAGCCCTGTGGAAAATGATTCTAACAGAATACGATATCCATTACACTTCACAAAAAACAATAAAAGGGAGTGTATTGTCAGAATACATAGCTCAACAACCAATTGACTATTATCAACCCATGAAATTCGAGTTCCCGGATGAGGACATCATGTTCCTCAAGTTGAAAGACTATGAAGAACCACATCCGGAGGAGGGGCCAGACCCTGAATCCAAATGGAAGTTGATGTTTGACGGAGTTGTGAACATGAACGAAAGCGGAATAGGTGTTGTCATCTTCTCACCAGAAGGGGTCCATACACCTTTAGCTGCTCGGTTGACTTTCGAATGCACTAACAACGAGGCAGAATATGAAGCTTGCATCATGGGGGGTTGAGGAGGAAATTAACTTGCGAGTCAAGAACCTCGAGATCTTCGGAGATTCTGCTTTGGTGGTGAACCAAGTCAATGGAAAATGGTTAGTTCATCAACCTCACTTGGTTCCTTACAGGGATTATACCAGGATGATGCTAACCTTCTTCACCAAAGTCAAGCTGAATTATATTCCTCGAGATGAAAACCAGTTCGCTGATGCTCTAGCAACTTTGTCGTCTATGATTAAAGTTTGTCAAGAGAATTTCGTGCCTCGAATCATGGTCTCCCGTCTTGAAAGACCTGCTTATGTCTTTGTAGTTGGCAGTGGTGAAGATAACAAACCTTGGTATCATGATATCAAGCACTTCTTGAAGACTCAATAGTACCCGACTGGGGCATCCAGTAAAGACAAGAAGACCCTCTGAAGACTAGCAGGTGGTTTCTTCTTGAATCAAGATGGTGTGTTATACAAGCGAAACTTCGACATGGTTCTTCTCAGATGCGTGGATAGACACAAAGCAGATCTATTGATGCAAGAGGTTCATGAAGGTTCCTTCGGTATCCATGCTGGAGGACATGCTATGGCCAAGAAATTGTTGAGATCGGGATATTATTGGATCACCATGGAATCCGATTGCTGTAAATACTCTTGTAAATATCACAAGTGTCAGATTTATGTCGATAAGTTCCATGTGCCTCCGAATCCATTAGTGTTATGTCTTCACCATGGTCGTTCGCCATGTGGGGCATTGATATGATTGGTAAGATCGAGCCGACAACCTCCAAAGGTCACCGCTTCATCCTAGTTACCATAGACTATTTCACGAAGTGGGTCGAAGTGGCGTCTTATGCCAACGTCACTAAACAAGTGGTAGCCCGATTTATTAAAAGAGACATCATTTGCCGGTACGGAATTCCCGAAAGAATCATTACTGATAATGGTTCTAATCTCAACAACAAGATGATGGCTGACTTGTGTCGAGATTTCAAAATAGAGCATCACAACTCTTCTCCATATTGCCCGAAGATGAATGGCGCTGTTGAGGCGGCCAACAAGAACATCAAGAAGATCGTGCAGAAGATGGTTGTGACATACAAAGACTGGCATGAGATGCTACCATTCGCATTACATGGGTACCGAACGTCTGTGCGTACCTCAACAGGAGCAACCCCATTCTCATTGGTATATGGTATGGAGGCAGTCCTACCAATTGAAGTAGAGATCCCCTCGTTGAGGTTAATGAAGGACATTAAGCTAGATGAAGCTGAGTGGCTCCGATCCAGATACAATAAGTTGAGCCTCATTGAAGAAAAATTCCTAATAACTATATGCCATGGACAGTTGTATCAGTGGTGCATGAAACAGGCTTTCGACAAGAAGGTACGACCTCAAAGGTACATACCAGGTGACCTGGTGCTGAAAAGGATTCTTCCTCCTCTTAACGATCACAGGGGCAAATGGACGCCCAATTATGAAGGACCATTCGTGGTTAAAAAGGTTTTCTCAGGTGGAGCCTTGATGCTAACAACCATGGATGGAGAAGACTTCCATTCTCCTGTCAACACAGACGCAGTAAGAAAATACTTCGTGTAAAAAGACCCGCTGGATAAAAACAAAATAAAGATCCAGGCAAAAATGGGCATCCCGGCGAGCCAAAAACAGAATAAAAGGCTCGGGCAAAAATTAGGGAAATCTTGAAAAAAAATGTACACCCGCTGAGTTGAAAAGCCACATTGGAAAGCTCGGGCAAAAAAGGGTATCCCGGTGGATTGAAAACCCGAAAGGGCGATCCACGCAAAAGAGGGACTAACATGAACGACTGCAATCTGCAAAATTCGTAATCCATCTGCAACTAAGGTTATTCTGAGGGTTGAAGACCATTCCAATTATCTTTCTCAAGGGGAAGAGCAAGCGGATAGTCTTAAAGATATACGAGTCATAGCCGGGTCGAAACATGATGAGATCCATTTTTCACATTGCCAATAGGATAGTCTGTTTTCCTCTTGGGCGATTTCCTCTTTCCAGGGAATTGCTTCTTGATGTAATTCCTATTCATGGCCATGTTCCAAATCAATAAAAATCCGATTTCAGTCAACTTGTGACTATTTGCTCACTGTTTTTGTTTTTTCATCTAGCATTAATTGATTGTGAAAACGTCCAGCAAATTGTGATTTATATTGTGTTGTGAACATTTGAATGCTTTCTAACTCATGCAGGAGGACCAAAACATTTAATACAACTCTAAAAAGGTTAAGTGTCTGGGATGGTGATTCATACCATGAGCCTGGGGCATACAGGTCCATAACTAACTTTCCATGTTACAGGCACTATCAGTTGTGTTCACGCAGGTGTAGGTACATGTGTTGCTGGCATAACTAAAGCAGATTTCCAGGAGGAATATTTCGACAGTACTCGAACAAGAACAGGTGTCTTCCCGTTTGTCTCCTGTTATCCCCAGTAGAAGTGAAGTTGAAGTCCTTCCCCAACTGTAATGACAAAAGATGCTTGTCCTCCCCAAGCAGAGGTTCCCTTTCAATACAGGGGAAATCCCCAGCAGTGCAAGGAATGTCTTTCTTCTCCCAGCAGGTTGCTTCCTCAGCAGTGCCATACATCTGATTTCCTAGCCAAGTCAGGAGGTCTTTATTTCCCATCAGAGTTCAAGAAGAGTCCATCTCCAGCAGGGTCTTGGCTCTCCAATCTCAAAGTCCAATTTATTTTTGGCAGTGGCAGCAGTTCAGGGGCGGTGTATCATTAACAATGTTCCCCGCAGAGTTATTTCCTCCTCACTAGGATGGACCAGATCAATGTAGTGATCAACAGTTCTCCCCAGTCAAGCCATCTGGGATACTTACAGTCTCCTTGTTAGGAGATCCTTTTGCATTTGCATATGCATAATCATCATTACATTTACATCCTCCAAAGCGTAGCATTTCCATCATCATGGAGCATTACGCCATAAATCCAAACATATGCATGCCAACATGGGCCAATTTTGAGGTATTACATACGACCTGTAACATCTTCTCAACCTGAAGTACTCCCCACAAAAGATACTTATACCATTTTCCAGGCACCTTTGTCTTTCCAAGTCAATGTTTGTCATTTTTTCTTTATGGCTTGATTCGCTCAACAATCACATTGTCGAGTCCCATTCCGCTAATGGTCTCGTTAAGCCCTGTTTCGCCAACAGGCACTTTTCGTGGCTTGATTCGCTCAGCAGTCGCGTGTTTTCTTTGTGGCTTGATTTGCTCAGCAGTCACATTGTCGAGTCCCATTCCTCTAATGGTCTCGTTAAGCCCTGTTTCGCCAACATGAACTTTCCGTGGCTTGATTCGCTCAGCAGTCGCGTGTTTTCTTTGTGGCTTGATTCGCTCAGCAGTCACATTGTCGAGTCCCATTCCGCTAATGGTCTCGTTAAGCCCTATTTTGCCAACAGGAACTTTCCGTGGCTTGATTCGCTCAGCAGTTGCGTGTTTTCTTTGTGGCTTGATTCGCTCAGCAGTCACATTGTCGAGTCTCATTCCACTAATGGTCTCATTAAGCCCTCTTTCGCCAACAGGAACTTTCCGTGGCTTGATTCGCTCAGCAGTCGCGTGTTTTATTTGTGGCTTGATTCGCTCAGCAGTCACATTGTCGAGTCCCATTCCGCTAATGGTCTCATTAAGCCCTATTTCACCAACAGTCACTTTTCGTGGTTTGATTCGCTCAGTAGTCGCATGTTTTCTTTGTGGCTTGATTCGCTCAGCAGTCACATTGTCGAGTCCCATTCTGCTAATGGTCTCGTTAAGCCCTGTTTCGCCAACAAGTACCCTCTTTGTGGCTTGATTCGCTCAACAGTCACATTGCAGGTTATCGTTATGTATAATGACTCTATTCCACTTGGTTCTATTCCCGCTACTTATTTAGAGGTCAAAACAAAAAAAAAGTAACACAATAAAGGCATATGACATTTCTCTTATCTACAGAGTTCAAATTTCCAGGTTTTATTCGAGTATTCAATCACTCCACACCTTGAACGTCTAAAGGCTATCGCAATTATTCGTTCAGGCTTGCAGACGATTGAATAGGGGCAGCTGTAATACCTCAAAATTTGCCTTCATTGTTTATTACCCTAACTGGCTTATCGCTTCGCATTCATCCGCATTTTCCATTAGGTCATAGCATTCAATCATGCATTTCATTAGCTCCTGAGGCGCGGGATCGAAGCTCTTTCTTGTGACCTAAATCTTTGGTATTCTGAAGTGGTTTTTCTGGATATTACAATCAAGATCTAGGCGAAGGATGAGCTCGCATCATTACTAGCATATTCATACCCTGAAGTTCATATACTCAAAGGTCATCTTTTTCAGGATGTATCAGGAGCATCGTGTGATTAGGGTTTTTATTATTTTCAACATCTCAGGCTGCTCTCTTCAACCGATGTGAATATTAGGGATACTTAGGAGTTTACGTTCATGGTTAAGCTCAGGAATATTTCATCAGTTAAAGTTTGTTGGATTAAGGATGCATTGTGATCAAGGCAGTTTATTTGTTGTTATTGCAATTTGATTTCTATGAACCACGATTATTCAGATTTCATTACAGCATAAAGGTTTTGGTTCAAGGATTCATTTCAAAATAAGGATGGAAAGGCACGCGATTATGGCTTATTTGGACGGTGTCAATCATGTTCAAACTCAAGTTCTCAATATCCATTTCCGATACAAGTCGTTACCATTTTCCATACCCATTTTCGATTCACTTTAATTCACATTAAACCATTTTTAATCATTTTTAAATTCATTTTTACCATCCAATTCATCATTTGATTTCACCATGGCCATATCCAATTTCACTTACCAAATATCTAAATCATAGTCATATTTGGTCAAATATCCATTTTTATTTTATTTTTTTATTTCAATAATCAATTTTTATTATTATCAATAACCCCGTTTGAATATACAAATACAATCCCATTTGAATATACAAATCCAAATGAGAATCATCCCATGTCTAGTCAAAAATCCTCATTTTTGTTGATTTCATTTTTTAGTCAATATCTAAGAAATACTTCTAAATATCAAAGTCAAGAAACGGTTACTAGAGATTCAACAAAGGGACTATCCAAAATTTGATAACAGTTTATTTTTGTACATAATGTATTGACAATTTCCACTTTTTGAGAGAAAAAATTCAGATTATAAAAGAGGCTGAACAAAAAATATCATAGGGATCCATCGATAATTTAGCAGCAGAATTTGGTTACAATGAAAAAACCCAGAGTATGTTACAAGGAAAAATTGGTTACCAAGCAATAACAAAACTGACATCAATCTCTAAGAGACTCAGCATAGAAGACAGAAGGAGAGTTAATCGCGAAAAAACTTCAAAAATCTTGATGAGGTTCATTCTCCAATCCCCAATCCGAAAATCACTTCACAATCCTCTTCATCAACCTTCCATCTGCGGCATCACAAAATCATTGATCGATCTCGCTATGGCTTCAATCTTTCTTCATCGTCAATGCAGTAATGTCACCAATCAAAAGCTTTATTCGACTTCAACAACCTGCAATAACTAGAAACAAGATTTGAGCATCAAACTTTCATCATCAAGAATCATACGACAACAATGTCACAGAGGTAGAAGTGAGAAAGATGAGGTAGAGTTGCGCAAAACCGTAATGACGAAGAGAAGCAAAGGAGCAAGAAAAGTGAAGTTTCATACCTCAGAATCTTCACAAGATCATCATCACCTTCAACTTTGAAGGATCCTCGCCATTCTTCATAACCAGCAAGAACACCAAATCACAGGAACACGCAGCAATCAATACGTCATGTAACAATAAGAAGTGAATGAGAACGCATAAAGATAAGAGCAATTCATAATTTCAGATTCACATAAGAAGAGAAGAACAAGAACGATGTCGCTACGGAAATGAGAGCAAGCTCAAGAATATTACCTGAAAACACAGAGCATCACTTTCACTTCCTGAAAGTCAAAATTCGCTGAAAGATCACGCAAACCGCAACAATATCTCCAATCTTCACCAGGTCATTAATAGTATTCAATCACCACCTTCCATCTGCATTTTCACTATGACAAAACAAAATCAGAATTAAATGGACACTCAGAGAAAAGAAACAAAGGATCACAACTCAAAACAAAAAATCAAAAATCACCAACAGAATCAAAACTAACTTCTAACAGAATTTCAACAAACTTTCAATAAGATTTTTACCTGAGGCTTATCACAAGAGCACTCTCCAGCTACTATAAATCAGAACCTACTTCATCATTCTTTTTCTTCTGGAATTCCACAATCTTCAACCTTTTCCCATCTGCATCTCTCTCAATCCTCCATTCTTCCTCTTCTTCAATTCTGAAAACCACCATTCCTCTCCATGGTTTTGATCTTAACCCTCTAGCTTCAACCACCTCAACCAATCAATCATTCTTCTTCACGAATTCTCCAATCCCTCTTCTCCTTCAATCCACTTCAACATCACTCCTCAATCCTCATTCTTCTTCAGTTCGTCCAAATGCATCGCCATTTTTGACCTTCAAGAACACCAAATCCTGCAAGTTCCATTGCAACAACACTCGAGAACACGGATATTCAATGGCAGAAATTCAATATCACAAATCTGCATCGAATTCGCGAAAAGATTCAACAACAACGATTCGCAAGAAAAAGAGAGGGAGAAAATTCGCATTCAACGCGTAGCAAGAAAACCTGTATTTTCATCATCTTCAACATGATCGACGCACGCCTTTCTTCTTCTAGGTACGAACTCGCCAACTCTTGATAAATCGTTGCTGCGGTGATCTTCGTGCGTTTATTTTTGAGGATATGTCTCATTTTAGAAGGAAGAACAGTGATTAGGCGGCGGTGACGATTTGTTCGAGTTCTTGTTTTTGACATTTGATTAAGATGATGGCGGTGTTAGGCGTTTAGGTTGTGACGGTGGGGTTTTGTGCGAAGAAGAAGAAAGAGTCATGGAGGGACGGCGACGACGTGAATTGAAGAGGGAAGAGAGAGGTTGGTGGCGGCGGCTGGAGAAGTGAAGAAGAGGGCCTAGGGTTTTCTTTATTTTCTTCATGTTCGTTTTGAGGGCCTTTGGTTTATTTTTGTTGTATAATTGTTATTGAAATAAATAAATTAAGAGGTTTATTGGAATTTAAGAGAATCATAAGAGTATAATGAAAAGATTAATGGGATATTAAGTGAATTAATCCACCATAAAGATCAATTTAAGCCACCATTTCAATGTTCAAAAAGATAAGATCAGATTTTTTGGATTCCCCAGCCACACCGGCGGTGACACTTGTCACCGTCCGGTTGGCACTTTGTGCGGTTGTTCCTGTGCGTGTTATACACCGTAATCTCCACGTGCCTGCGTCTGTGAGTGGGTTGATTAGAATACTATAGGAAGACCTAGATCATGTGGCCCATAGTGAGTCAAAGATTTGACCGATTTCCATGGCATACACCTCCAAGACCCAACACGTGTGGGCCTAAGAATTCTGCTATCCGCACCCCTGTTTGCTAAGCCCATTAGTATAATAACTTCAAAAAACTTCTAGACACACCCCCTCCTTTATTTTCTTCTTTTTAATTTCTGTTTTAGTATTAGTTGAATTTTATCCATAAAAAATATTAAAACACTCAATAAAATTGTACAAAAATTATAGGAGGTTTATAACTCATTTTAGAAATTTGTTACATTTTTACTTTCTGAATTTTGGTATTTTTCAATTTAATTTCGATTTTCCATTTAATTATCTTTATATTGAATTCTTTTATGAACACTTTATTTTGTGCATTTTCTTTCTCCCATCTCCTGTAGGATTTTTGGCCCATTATTTTTGCTATGATTAGAGGACTAATAATAGGACCTGGAATAATTTTTGTTAGATTTTTTAGGCCATTTTATCCACTGTTTTGATAGCTTAGTTTGTGTAAAATTGTGATTAGTTCTTAGGTAGATTTAAGTGACTATTTGGCATAGTTAGGCTTTGAATTTTTAAGAGATTTTTTAATACAATATTATAGTTAGGTTAAGGACCTTAGGAATTTAATTTCACATTTTTTCCAGGAATTTTACTATTTTTTTAGTGCATTGGTTTTAGGTTATTTTTACATGGTAAATCAACCTAGTTTAGCTTAGGAGTTTATGGTTTATTAAGAATTAGACTAATTAGGTTTAATCTTAGGATATTATGAGGACTTAGTATAGTTTAGCTACTGATTTTAGAATAGTGATATTAAGTAAATTCCTTTAGTTTTAGGACTTAGGATTAGAATTCCCATTAAGTATGTTTACGTGAGGTTTAGCCTTAGTTTTTAGTTTTAGGCTTTAATATGCATTTTTGGAATTAATTTCTTCTTTCTATTTTCATGTTTTTGCCTTAGTATTGGTATTTCTACTTGTATAGGATTCCCCCATTTCTTAGAACCAACTTAACTTCCTTAGGAAGTAAGTTGAGCTCTAGTAGTTTTTTAGTTCCCTTTTCTTCCTTAGGTTTAGAAAACTTCACAAACCATTAGGACCGCTTTTTGAATATAATGACTAAATTAGGATTGAGTCTTAGTCCCTTAGTTTTTGCTTTTTGCAACTTGAGTCTTTCTTTCTCACCTCATGAAGAAAATAATAAAAATACCTAATAAAGGTTGAATGTTCTTATACGCAATGCGACTTTGTTGTGGAGTACTTATACGCGTCCTGTTTCGGGGCGAGGTGTAAGTATTTACCATGATGGATAGGTCTTAGTATGAGAACATTCATAAACAAATTCAAAACACTTCTCATAAAAGACAAAACAAACACAATAAGCGACTATCCTGCGGGAACTTCTTTTCTCATCTCATTCATTCTGAACGCGAACTCACGACGACTTGTCTCGCATGCAAGACGGTAAACGCACTCGTACCAAACGAGCCAGCAACACCTGGGCATAGACATACGCAGTTCCAGCATAAAAAACACAAACAAATAGTTCCCGCCTTAGTTAGGTGAACTATGTCGACTCTGATCCTCATTTTCCCGATGAGGTACGTAGGCAGCGGGGTATGGGCCATTCGAGCACATTCTTTATTTTCCCTACCCCATTCTTTCTTTTTGTTCTCTTTTTGTTCCATTTCTCATTTCAGTTCCAGTTTCAGTAGCAGTTATTCATTCAGCATCATCTTATTTCTCACCCTTTGAAACAAACAAACAAGCGTGGATCCCGTCGGGTACGGCGGACGCTCTGGGGTGCTAATACCTTCCCAAGTCGTAACCGACTCCCGAACCCAAATATTTGGTTTGCAGGACCTTGTCCTTTCCTTCTTCCTCAGGTTTGTGCAGCATTACCTTTCCCATTCTTTTGGGATAAAAATGCCTGGCTGGCGACTCTACCTTTTCCGCGCCACTTTCGCGTATGTACTAGGATGAAAATCCCGGGAGCGACAATCATATTTATACCATAATACATCCCTGTGGTCGGGCACCTCTTTCCTTGTTAACGAGATTTATTAGCCGGCAGTTATTTCGCGCTTTGGTTGGACTTTTAGCGGTAATATTGTTTAAGCTTTTCAGCGTTCCATGATCGAGCAAATGGTTCCCCATTCAGTTCTTCGAGGTAATATGCCTTTATACCTGTTTTTGATTTAACGCGATATATGCCTTCCTAGTTGGCTGCGAGCTTGCCTTTGCGCGAGTCTTTCTGATTTTTGCGTAGATAAGGATGCCCATATGGAATTCTCTTTTGGCAATTCTGTTATCGTAGATTAACAAGATTTTTTTGTTTTAGGGACTCTTCGCAGAGAGTTTCCCCTAAACGGACCTCCTCGACCAGGTAAAGTTCTTCCCTTAAAGCCTCATCATTGAGTTCTTCTTATAAAGGGGACTCTGTGCGACGGGAAGGTTCTCTAATTTCACTAGGGATGACTGCCTCTGTTCCGCATGTCATCCGGAATGAGGTCTCCCTGATAGTCAAGTGTGGGGTGGTCCGCTAGGCCCACAGTACACTGTGGAGTTCCTCGACTCACCTATTCTTTACCTCACATAACCTTTGCCTAAGGCCCTGTATAATGACTTTATTAGCGGCTTCGGCCTGCCCGTTTATCTAGGGGTGCTCGACGGATACGAAGTGTTGTTTGGTTCCTGTCTTAGCGACAAAGTCTTGAAAATTTCTATTTGTGAATTGGGTGTCGTTGTCCGTTATAAGGGACTGTGGTACGCCGAATCTGGCCAAGACATTTCTCTTATACAATCGTAGGATGTTGAACACGGTGATTCTGGCCAGGGCCTCGGCCTCTATCCATTTGGTAAATTAGTCAACGACCATGATCAGATACTTATTTTGGAAAGAACTTATCCTGAAGGGTCCGAGTTTGTCCATGCCCCACTGCATGAATGTACATGGCGACGACATTGTTTTCAGAACGTTGGGGGGTGCGATGTGCATATCCCTGGGGCGTTGGCACTTCTCGCACCTCTTTACGTGTTCTCTGGCGTCGTTCTACATGGTCGACCAGTAGTAACCAGCTTGCAATGCTTTTAGGGCCAAAGACTAGCCACCCAAATGTTGAGCATTAATTCCCTCATGTATTTCATGTAGGATGTCAGATATGCTTTCCTCCCCGATGCACCTCAGGAGTGGGATGGAAAATCCTCGGCGATACATCTTGTCGTCCATAAAGACATAGGAGGAAGCGTGGTTTTTAGTGGCACTGGCATCCTTCTTGTCCTCAGGTAGCTCCTCGGTTTTCAAGTACTGGAATACAATAGTCATCCAGCAACCGTTGTTACCTATGACGTTCATATCGACGGTAATGTCAGTCTTTTAAATGCTGGGACGAGGAAGTGTTTCCTGGATAATGGATTTGTTCCCGCCTTTCTTTCGTGTACTTGCTAATTTTGACAGTACGTCTGCTCGCGAGTTGCGTTCGTGTGGGATATGTTGGACGTCCCAGGATTTAAATTGCGTAAGAATTTGCTACACTAGAGCCAAGTATTCGACCAAATTGTTGTTCTTTGCTTGATACTCTCCTTTAACCTATGACGCAACTAGTTGTGAGTCGGTGAAGATCCTGACCTCTTAGGCGTCCATGTCCCTTGCGAGGCGGATTCCTGCCAAGAAGATTTCATACTCATCCTGGTTTTTAGATGTTGGGAAAGAGAGAACTAGAGATACCTCGACCACGAGGCCTTATTCGCTTTCGAGAATGATACCCTCCCCATTCCCAGAAGGTCCATATGCCTCATCGACGTAGATGATCCACTTGTGGGCGTTTTCTGATGTGGTTTCTGTTGGGATCATCTCAGGAATGAAGTCAGTAAGGGCTTGAGATTTTAGAGCTTTCCTGCCCTCGTAATGTATGTAAAATTCAGACAACTCCAAGGACAACCTTATTATTCTTCCCGCCATATGTGGTCGAGCCGAAAGTTGTTTGATAGGCTGGTCAGTTCTCACAACCACCATATGTGCCAAGAAATAATGATGTAGTCTCCTGGTAGATTTACGAGCTCGAGGGCGACTTTCTCGATTTGCTGATACCTAAGTTCTGGCCCTTGTAAAGCTTTACTTGTGAAGTATACGAGCTTCTGCCCGTCGGAATCCTCTCTTATCAGAGTTGTGCTAATGGCTTCGATATTGACAGCCAGATATATGTAGAGGATTTCCCCGGTCATTGGTCTAGTTAGAATTGGGGGTTCTGATAAGGCTTGTTTAAGATGCTGCAAGGCCTTCTCGCATTCTTCTGTCCATTCGAGCGCAACTTCCTTGCGGAGAAGCTTGAAGAAGGGGGAGGCATGCTAAGTGAATTTCTCTACGAACCGAGATAAGGAAGCGAGCATATTATTTAAGGATTGGATTAACTTTTTCGATTTAGGTGTAGGAAATTCCGAGAAGGCGCGACATTTGTCGGGGTTGGCCTCGATTCCTCTTTCTGTAAGATAAAAGCCGAGGAACTTGTTCGCCCTTACACCGAAGGTGCACTTGTCACGGTTAAAACGCATTTTACATTTCCTAGCTTGGTCAAACACACTCTGGAGGTGAGAGGTGTGGTCGGATTCTTCAATGGACCTGACCATCATATCATCTATATAAACTTCTAGCATGTCCCTAATTTGTGATTGGAAGATGTTATTCATCATGTGTTAATACGTGGATCCTGTGTTTCTTAATCCAAAGAGAATTATGTTGTAGTAATATTTTTCCATCGGGGTCATGAACGCGTTGTCCTTTTTATCTTTTTCGACCATGGGTATTTGGTTATACCCAAAATATGCATCCATGAAGGATAGCAATTTAAAGCTCGTGGAATTATCTACCAACTTGTCTATATTGGGCAGAGGGTAAGAGTTTTTCGGACAAGCCCGATTAAGATCAGTGTAGTCAATACATAGGCGCCATTTCCCATTAGATTTTTTCATGAGTACAGTGTTTGAGAGCCATGTTGTATACCTGGCCTCAATTACAAATTTGGTCTCTATTAGGTCCTTGACTAGTTTTTCAGCAGCTAAAGATTTTCTTCGGATTACTTGCGCCTGCGCTGGGAAACTGCACGGGCTGTTGGATTGATGGCGAGCTCATGGTATGTAATTTCTAGGGAAATGTTTGGTATGTTAGTGGCTCTCCAGGCGAAGAGGTCAGCGTTGTTGCGCAGATACTACTTCAGTTATTCCTTGGCATCATCAGGAAGTCCTGCACTAATGCGGACTCCTCTGTCGAGGTTTTCTCTGAAGGTTACAACTTCGAATTCTCCCGCGGGAAAAGGGCGCAAAACGGCTATTTTATCTGCGGAGACGTCTTCCCCGTCATCTACAAGAATGTGGGAATCAAGGTCGATAGTGTTGATTTGAGGTGTTGGCTTTTTCTCAAGCTGAGCGTCGTTAGTTGGAGAGTCCTTATCTCTTGTGCGCTTGCTACTCTTTGGTGCGGTTTCTATCATGGTCTGACCTATGGTTGATGCTTCAAAGTATCTCCTTGTTGCCTCAATGTCCCCGTGGAGAGTAGCCACATGACCTTTCTCTGTGTAATACTTCATTTTGAGGTGGACTGTTGAAGGGACGATGATGACTTCGGCCAGCATTGGCCTCCCCAGGATGCATTGATAGAGGGATGGAAAGTCGATCACTAGGAAATGCGTCTTAATTTTTTTTGGAGGTGTCTCCTTCCTGTTACACCCCAAAATTTGCCCTCCACAAGACAAGACATTGTGTACTAAGAGGATCACAAGGTTCACAAGGGGTCACAATACATCTCATGAGGTTTACAAGGTTCACAAAGTTCACAATTAGTCAGGAAGTTTGACAATTCCCTCAGACAATGCATCCTCCTAAGCAATGCATCCTAAACTAGGGTTTTGACTTTAATCAGGCTAAATGGACTTCCAAGACTTCAAGTGAGATTCATAGCATCCTATATGTGTGCAAGAATCCCCATGTCAAGTTTCAAGACTTTCCCAAAAGATTTGCTCAGTCAGATGATCAGATAGGTTAAAATCAGTCAAAATAGTTAAAAAGTCAAACTAAGGTCAACTGTGGTCAAACCAAAGTCAAAATTCATGATTTTTTTGCCAACATCAAGTATATGAAGTAAAATTAATCATTTTATCAAGGGTTGATCATGATTCATCAAGGAGATTTCAGATCATCAAGAATAAGGAGTTTCTAAATTAGGGTTTTCATAAGAAAAGTCAACTGAACTTTGACCAGCCATAACTTTCACATGCTTCATCAAAATTTTTCCATCCAAAGCTCATTTTGAAGGAAATTGAATTCTCTACAACTTTGTGTCTCACAAGCCAAGCCCAAAAATGCTTCATTTGGAAGGTATGAGCTAAGACATTATAGGTCCTTTTGAAAGTCAACAAAAAGTCAACAACTTCAAAAGAGCATAACTTGAGAATGGTGAAAGATATGGACATGAGACCAAAGAGGTTGGTTAAAGGACTCTTTAAGATTTACAAAATTTCCAAGAACACCTTCATGGCATTAAAATTGAAGGATTTGTGCCCTTGCAAAGTTGGGAAATTTTTGAGTGGTTTATGAAGTAAATGGGGTCTTAGAACCATAATTCTTCAAATGGGCTGACTTTTTTGTGACCCAATGTGTTCCATGACATCATGCACGAAATTTATTTAATATTTTCATAATTTTATTCATTTTATTTTTATTTATTATGATTTTTTATATTAAAAATCATTTTAAATTCAAATAAAATATGAAATAGTGAAGATTTAAAATTATTTTGTTTCTAGAAAGTCATAAAAGTCATTTGGATCTAATTGATACAAGAGTTATGAAGATTATCCCAAAATAGCAATGTTGGATCAAAGAAAAATCAAGTTTTATGACAAATCTTTTTCAATCTTCAAATGATCCAAATATCCATCAAATTGGTGAAGTCTTTGACCTAATTCACTCACTCATATATAATGAACACAAAGACAATCATTGGACACGAATTCACAGCCTCCTCATATCATCTTCAAACTTCAAAAATCTCACTAAAAACTCCCATTCTGTTTGGCACTTACAGCCCCTTTCAAGACAAACCAAAGGTTGCAATTTGTTCCTTGAAGTTCAGTGATTGATTCTGGATCATAACATCATTCATTCATGCCCTAAATCATGAAAACCGAATGCACATTGTTCATGTTTTAAAAATTTTCGATTTGAATGATTTATACATTGTTGATGAAAACTAACTGTTGGTTTGTGTTTACGATGATGTTTGGATGCTTTCTGGATAAGTTAATTTGATTTTAGGTCCAAGATGGAGAAATCACCATGGCTAGGGTTCTTCGGTCGTTTTAGGGTCTCACGATTTATCAATTATAAATGAATTCTAAAACCATGGATCAACTCTAATTGGTCTTTGGATTGTGTTTGTGAACTTAATATGATGAAATTTTGTTGTTTTGTTGATGATTGAGTTTCGTAGGGTTTGCTGCAAATAAAAATTCGCAGGAAAACTTGTAGCAAGAATCGTAGCAAAATTCGCAAGTCAGGAGGAAGAAGATGAAGTCCAGCGCGCGCTTTCTGATTTTTAAAATTTGTTTTAATATTTTATTGAATTGTTTATGTTTTATTTCACGAATGCGTTGATGGCTCAGATGGTGGATGCGTGCGTTTAGAGACTCTTTGACCTGGGTTCGATTCCCACCAGGCCATTTTGTGTTGTTTTGTTTTTTTTCATGATTTTTGCAGGTAAGAAACAAAAGGTCATGTTGCTCATTCACTATCACCAAAGCACGCATAGCCCAGTGAAAGGGAGGCTGGTCCAGGATGTGTAAAGCCTAGGGCCTGGGTTCGAATCCCAGCCCTAGGTAAGTTGCAATTTTTTTTTATTTTGTGATTTTGTTTTATTTAAATTCCTTTGTTTAATTATTTCATTATTAAAAAAATATAATTATGTTTAACATGTAAATACTTCTAAATTAATATTTATATGTTCTTAAAAATTCTAAAAAATATTTTCTAAAGCTAATTCCTTATTTATTTTGAATTAAAATATGTGTATATTTGTTTAAATGATTAAATTAGTATTATGTATTAAATTAAAATCCTAATATTTTTGTACTTAAAACCCTAATTATATTTAAACCCTAATTTATTCTATAAACCCTAATTTATTCTATAAACCCTAATTAATTTTATAAACCCTAATTTATTTTCAAAAAACCCTAACTTTCTTTTATAATTGTAATTTATTATTTTATTATGTTTGTTTAATTATAATTAATAAATATTTCTAATATGTATATATAATTAAATTATTAAACTATTAATCATGTTTATTAGTATATAAGTATTATTGTTTATTCTTCTTATTAAAAAATTTCTTAAATATTATTTATTTAAATTTGAACTTTTGATTTGATTTTTATACTATACTATTATGACTAACCCTTTTTCTCTTATATTTACTTTATTTATTATTACTAACCTTTTTATTTATTTATTTATTATATGTTTATTATTTAAATTATTTTATTATAATGTAACTGTACAGGCTATGTAATAATTGTAGTATTATTATTGTTATTTATTTAAATTGCTATGGTTAGTAAAATAGGGAGTGAAAATATGTTTGTGTTTAAAATCGAATTTAGATCACTAATTTTAAGATAAATATTATGAACATGAACACGCACACACGTAAGTCGATCTTTGATCGTCATCTCACTTCTTAAGGGTTACCTCTCATGTTGCCTAAATAAAAGGTCAAGTAAGGTGTATAAAGCAAAGTCCCTCCTCTTATTAATATCATCTTGTCCCTTTAAAGATTATAAGATCAAGTCCCTTCATGGTTGCCTTCGTAAATGATCTTGTCCCTTTCGAATAAAAGATGATAAGTCCCTTCGAATTGCTAAGTACACCTTACAGTTGCCTAATCACAAATGTCCCTTCATATGTCCCATACAACATTCAAGGTAATGACTACCTATTCCTTAATAATAGGGATAGTCTTGCCATTTAAAGAACATTTAAGAACAGTAAAGACTCAAATTAGGGTAGGTTCCTCTTATGTACTTGCTCACCTTTTCAAAACATTTCAAAAACACTTCACATTTTCAAACAATTTTCAAAACAAAGTCTTTATATATATCCGTACATGGATCATTATAAAGTACTTAAGAAAATTTCTAATCACACACTACACTTTTCAAAACAATTTAAAGTGAGCTAAGTAACTAAGAGCCCATGGATAACCATGGATGTAAAGGGTGCTAACACCTTCCCATTACATAACTTACCCCCCGAACTCAAAAATCTTTTAAGGTCTTTCCTGTTCTTTTATGCCCTTTCCTTTGGATAAAATAAAAGTCGGTGGCGACTCTTGCTATCCGCAACATAAATAAAGTCAGTTCTCCCACCGTGTTACACTTCCACGAACATTATCTTCAGCTCGACGTAGCCCCAAGGCTTGGTGGCCGCCCCGTTGAACCCCTGCAAATCAGAACCAATGTACGAGGATATGTTTTTCTGGTCGAGTTGCAGTGCTCGAAAGCGCGAAGTGTACATGATGTCGACCAAGTTTCCTTGGTCGATGAGTATTTTATGCACATCTGTCTTTGCCATCTTTGCTCGGATAAGCAAAGAGATATGAGAGTTTTGAGATCCATCTAGGAGTTCCTCCCTGTAGAAAGTGATTGGTTGAGATTTCCCCTTGACCCTCTCAATAGATGAAAGTTGAATCGGTGATGAATCAACTAGATGCTCGAGGTTTCGCCTGACTGATCCAATAGTCATCTCGTTGTAACCTCCACCCGAGATGAGCATGGCCGATGGGAAGCACTCCCAAGGACTATATGATGCAAAGTATCTATTATCCCTAAATTTTGACGCTAACAATTAATGAGGTTATTTTGGCTTAATAAAATAGTTTTCTTGTGATAAGCTAAAAGTAGGGTTTCGACCTTACTAACTAAAGGATGAGAATCGAAGGAACCTTCCTACAAGTTTCATACTTAGTGAAATTCTAAGTTTGGAATATTTTCTAAGTGTTGGAGGGATTCTACCAAATGCATGTTCAACGAAGATGGTAGTTACCAAGGTTCTTGCACGTTCAATTTTGGAGGAAAAATGTGTAGTTTTCAATTCAAAGACAGGGACAAGTGGCGCAAGATGAAGCTTCTTCAACATATAGTGGGACAAGTGTCACCATATTAGGATAGTTATAAGAGAAACCGTCAAGAGAGGTTACTTTGTAATGTATATAAATAGCTTAGTCTAGTGTTAGAATAAGTGTGTGGAAATCATATGTACTAGTAACTCCGTATACTCAAAGTATCCGCGTGTAGAGAAACAAGTGCAGTAAGAATGTACGTGATTGAAACACCACCAATTTATCTTTAATGTAAAATTTATCTCCAAGTCATTTACTTTTGAATCCATTTATCCTTTACAAGCATTTATTTTAAAGAAATTTATGTTACAAAGTCATTTATCCTTTCAGCAATTTACTGCATTTCTTTTACAATTACAACCCCTTTATATTTCCAGCAATTTAACATTCCTCGCATTACCTTTAAATTTAATTTACTTTAAAGCCTTGTCTTTACTTTAATTTATTTTGAAATCCTTTTCCCTTTTACTTTATTTTCCTTTTAAAACAATTTTTGAATCTTGTTGAAAGATTCAAGACCTTTTTCCCAAAAACGTGATATACCAAACCAACCTTTTTTCTTAGCACATGTCCTAAGATCAATTTGGTTGATCCTACGAGTAACTGAGGGTATCTTTGGTATCATCAGAGAACCAACTCTTGTTTACCAATTTTGGGAGTAAACAAATTGGCACGCCCAGTGGGACAATGCTAAGTTAAAAACGTTTTTTAGAAGTGTTCATAACTTCTCCCTTTTCGTAATGACCTTTTTTTGTAACTTCTATGTTTTGTAACTTCCTTTACATGGACGGCCTGGTGTAAAGAACAGTTACTTTTGTTGTATGCATTTTAGAAGTGGCAAGGCAGCCAATACAAACCATTATATCCCTAAAAGAAGAAACACATGATTGATGGCGTCTAGCCAAGGAAACCTAAGTGATTCAATACCCGCAACAAGTGGGTCGAATCCTCAAGTGGGTAGTTCGAACATTCATAGTACGGACACACAAGATGGAGTAAGGAATGAGGCCATCCCAACCTCTAATCCTTCGACAGGAGCTTCGACCACACCAAATGTGACGTCAGAACAAGCCCCTTCGACAGGACCATGAGAGACAGTTAATAGATACTATACTCATCCAGTGTTGAAGTATATTGGGCCAAATACTCAAACTCCACCACCAAGTACGTCTGCATTTAGACCCTATATGCCCACGTCACTTTCTCAAGCTTTTTCCAAAATCTTTGGTGTATCAACCACCATGGCAGGATTGAGGAATGCTCCCTAGTTTATTCAGACAACATTGTTACTTCACCTTTGCAGGAATATGGTTCTACAATAAATATGAGAAGGAATAACCAGACTGGTGGCTTGGGGAATTCGACTCAGAGTCATTCTCTAACGAATGAATTTGTGGCCTATTTAAGGTAACAAATGGATGAAAGCAACATGCAAATGGTTCATACTCTATCCCAAACTATGAGGGAGATTTTTAAGCCTTTGATTCAGAACATGACTCAGACGAATAAACAAATGGTGCGCATAGCAAAATTCATGGGAGTCCCAACACCAATTCGATAGCCCCATCATTTACTAGAGGTAAAAGAAGCTACACAACCATTGAACCAAGAGAATCCACCTATGGTCGAACCGGTAGACGTCAAACCCATTAGAGGTCAAAGACATATACCAATAGAAGAGGAGCCAAGAGTAAGGGTGGTAAATAGACATCAAGATGCAGACCACGTAGTCCAACAAGTTCGACAGAATAATCTGGTAGTGAAGAATAACTTGGCAGCTCTTGTCGAACGAATAATGGCGCGAAGTGGAATAAACACTAGTTTTTCTAGGCCAAACTTTACTTCACCAATAGTGGACTATATACTCCAATCAGAATTGCCCCCTAGGACGAAGGTTCCCAAATTTACCAAGTTCTCAAGGGATACAACAAAATCGACGGTCGAACATGTGGCACGATACTTGGTAGAGGCTAGGGAGATTTCTAATGATGAAAGTCTAAGAATTAAATATTTCCCTAGCTCCCTAACCAAGAATGCTTTCACTTGGTGCACTACTCTGCCACCCGGTTCAATATGTAATTGGACTCAATTAGAGCATTTGTTTCACGAGCAATTTTATATGGGCCAGACTAAGATTAGTTTGAAAGAATTAGCCAACGTAAAACGAAAGTTCAATGAGTCCATTGATGACTACTTGAACAAATTTCGACTGCTTAAGGCAAGATGTCTTACTCAAGTACCTGAGCGTGAATTGGTCAAAATAGCTGCTGGTGGCCTTGACTATTCAATCAGGAAGAAGCTGGATACTCAGTACTTAAGAGACATGGCCCAATTAGCAGACAGAGTTTGACAGCTTGCACGTCTGAAGGATGAGAAATCTAGGGCGAACAAATATAAAAAGATAGCTTATGTCGAATATCAGGATGAGGTCAAAAACGTCTATGACGAAACTCTACCTCTAGATGATAACAAAATAGACTTAACTGAACTTAAATAGGGTCATCCTTATTCCTGTAAACTATTGGTTCCCTCAAATGGAAAGAATCATGTCGAATTCAAAAAGAATGATAGATTTCCAAAGAAAACATATAATTTCAACGTCACCAAGTGTGACGAAATTTTTGATTTACTAGTTAAGGATGGACAAATACTTGTACCTCCTGGTGCTAAAACACCACCTTTAGATCAAAGAAAGAAAGGAGGGTTTTGTAAATCCCATAATTATTTGGGTCATAAAACTTCTCAATATTTTATTTTCAGGGATTTGGTGCAAAATGCAATCCAGGAAGGAAGGCTCAAGTTTGGTGACAAGCCAAAAGCGCAGATGAAGATTGATACTGATCATCTTCAAATGGCTGAGGCGAATTACTCTGAACCTTATGCAGTGAACTGGGTTGATGTAGTTGAGCAAGTTGTTGATGAAAATGGAAGTCCTGATTCAGTTGAGGTTCTAGTTGACCCTGTGGTAGTTGAGGTTACTGAAAACCCCAACAATGAGGCCATAGTGTTCAAGGCCAATGAGGAATTGACCGGTGAGCAATGGAAACAACTGATATGTAAGGCTGCTGAAGGATTCCTTAAGACATCCTCAGATGTTGAAAGGTTTAACATGAGGGTTACCATCGTCCCCAATGAGGAGGTTGAAGAGTCAAGCCTCCCACTCATTACCAAAGAAACCGCTGGAAGTTTCGTAAAGATGGATGAGACCACTGATGGCCTAGAGCCAAACTTCTCCAAGATGGAACTCAAGGATGAAGTTAATGTTAACATGGTCGAAGTAACAGACGACCAGGTGCTGAAGGTGGATCATTATGCAGTCCAGAAATACCATTATAAGAAGACTTATCCCAAGGAGGATGAAACAATTGTTGATTTCTTGTAGAGGTGCCAAAACAAGAAGGAGAAAGTGATGCTCTATCCAAGGTGCAGTTCCATCTTCTATAAGAAGGCCGCTCAAAGTCTTCAACATTCGAATAAGATGCATGGGGGAAAAAGGTGAAAACTTCCCAAAATCATGCCCGTTTCGACCTAAGATGTGCTAACCCCTATCAACAAAGGGGCATGCCCCAGTCTCTCAAGTCCAAACAACCCACGTTTAAACCAAGTGGGGAAGTGTAACAGCCCGGGCCCCTCGCAAGGCAATCCCGGTACTGCCACCTCACGATCTTCTCTACTCCCCTCACTAGTAGAGTTTTTGCCTTCCGTGGGAATCGAACCCTGTACCCTGGGGTTCAATTACATGTTCATTCTATTCTCACTACCAATTGAGCTAGTCGCTCAATTGGTAGTGAGAATAGAATGAACATGTAATTGAACCCCAGGGTACAGGGTTCGATTCCCACGGAAGGCAAAAACTCTACTAGTGAGGGGAGTAGAGAAGATCGTGAGGTGGCAGTACCGGGATTGCCTTGCGAGGGGCCCGGGCTGTTACAAAAAAAGGATAGCTCAATTGGTAGTGAGAATAGAATGAACATGTACTTGAACCCCAGGGTACAGGGTTCGATTCCCACGGAAGGCAAAAACTCTACTAGTGAGGGGAGTAGAGAAGATCGTGAGGTGGCAGTACCGGGATTGCCTTGCGAGGGGCCCGGGCTGTTACAGGAAGTACCAGTGATAAGTGGTTTAAGCCTGATGAGTCAGGCAAGAGGGGAAGACAAAAGTGGGGAAAATTTGAGGTCGAAAGAGGACCCTCAATGGGATACAGAAAGGGGTTATGACCTCTAACAAAGCTGTGTATGTATCTGAGAATTACAAGGGTAATAATCCTATGTCCAGGTCGCAATGGCGTAGGGAGCAACGTAGGAGGAAGGCTCAAAGGGAAGCCTCTAGAGGTGATCGTGCTAAATTTAGCACAAGTGTCCTTGGTGAAGCTAGGGACAATCTTAAAGTGAATAAAAAAAGTGCATGTGGGTGTCGCTCCCGATAAGTGGGACATAGGCCCAGATAAAGGTACAGACGCGAACGGTCGGCGAGAGGAACAGTGAGGACACACAGCCGTGAACTCACTGGGAATGAATAGAGTCGCCAGCTAGGCATTTTTATCCCGGAGGAAAGGCAATGCTGCATAGACCTAGAAAGATATGGATAAGACGGTCGCGAACCAGAGAGACTGAGAAAGGGGGTTGGTTACAACCTGGGAAGGTATTAGCACCCAGATTGTCCGCCGTACTCGACGGGATCCACGCTTAAAAGATTTGTGTTTTAAAGGGGTAGTGTCAGTGCAATTTGTGTATCAAATAGCTGGAAAAGAATGTACAGGTGTCAGTGTAAAAGAAGTGAAGTGTATAAATGTACAGTGTCAGTGCAGGAACAAGAATGAAGTGCTCAAGAATATGAGGCTTAGAGAATAAGGCTGGAAAGAGGGGGGATATACAGAGACTTTTGTTCGATAACTGTTAAGTTATGCCTACGTATCCTCTCGTGCAATGAGGAAGTCAGAACACCGTAGTTCGACCCAAAGAGACTGAAAGGTGAATTGACTTGTGAACTGCTTACTTGCCTATGCTCAAGTGTATGATCTGTCTGGCACAGATGCAAACTGTCTTGCATTAGACGGAAGAAGCAAGTTCTCGTTTGTGAGTGAATGAGGTGAGAAAAGAATCCCGGAGGATACGATTATTGTTTGTTTTTGGTGTTTTCAGTCTTTTATTGCTTTTGAAAGTTTGTCATAAATTAATGAGCTTAAGCCTAAACCAATGGATTTAGTAAACTCATCACATCTTCCCTTTGATTAGGGGTAATGAGAATACCTTAAATGTGAAGTCAGATTCTCACACTTAATCACCTTTGGTATAGGATTAAGATCATTAACCTATTTGTGATTATTTAGATGTTCTTGTGGTTTTTGTTTAGTGTTAAGTAATGAGGTTAAGCCATAATCAGGGATTTAACAGACTCATTACACCATCCTAATAGAAGGATAATAGATGAGAATGTTTAAGCTGAGGAAAGCTCCTCAACTTAATCCATGATTAGGGATTAAACTCATGACAAAACAAGCCTTTGATTAAGTGGATTTTATTTGGTGATATGATGAAGAAATGTTTTTTAGGGTTTGTAAGACAACTTGAGGGGGACTTGTCCATTAACACTAGGGTTAGTCCTTCTTAACCAATTAAGGAAGAATTAGAACCCTAACGCAAGGCCCAAGTTACAAGTGTGATGTCTTAATACTTATTAAATGAATTGATTAGAGGAGTTAAACACATTAAGGGTTTAACACTTAGGATTAAAGTTATACACTCCATCCTAAGAGAAGGATGCAGGCATAAGCTTAATCACAAAGCCTTAAAGCCTTTAGGGTTTAGTCCCTGATTATGAGGTGAGAAGAGAGACACCAAGGAGACACAAAGGTGAAAACTCAGAGGGGGGACTAATCAAAACCCTACTCATTGTCATGCTTGGTTGTTCCTAAGGTTTGTGAGGTTTTAGAAAGAAGCCTTCAATGGAACCACCAGGAAGCAGATGAAAAGGATCAAGAGAAGCAAAGTAACTTGCTTCATTTAAGAAGTCAAGTCACTTGAAGAAAGAAAGTGGGAAGAAGAAAAATGAGCAAGCTAAAACTCAAACATATGTGAAAAATGCAGCATGGATGCACAAGAAGAGATGAAGAGAAGTTATGAGAAGTGAAGGCAAATTCACTTCTCAAAGTTACTTACCACCTGAAAGGTTAGGAAAGAAATGCAGTGCAATGCAAAATGGGATGAGATGACATGATGAGAAACAAAACCAGAAGCATTTACATGATTCTAATGATGTTATGAGATGCTACAAACATGAGGCAGCACATGGAAGTGATCATACAAGTTCATGAATGCAAATGGAGCAAGTTAGGAACCATGGACATACATGAAAAGTTATGAAGTGCACATGGCATACAACATGGCAAACACATGATGCAATGATCAAACATGCTTTCAATATGTCTTATGATGTCAAATGAATCAAATGGATGCTTGAAATGTCATGGCAAGTCATGTTATGCAAGAGAATGCAAGATGGATGCATATGGAAGCCCAAATTAGGGTTTATGAACAACATATCAAACAAAAACCAAAATCAGAAGCAAACCCTAAGATAAAAAATTGAAAATTCCACTCAAAGGACCCCTAACCCTATACTAAACCAATGCCCAAAGGAGAGGTTTCAACTCTTAACCAAATTCAAGTTATGGTTTTCTTAAGATTTCTAGGGTTTTAGGGTTCCTAAACAAGAAAATTATCAAATAAATAGAAAATGAAAGATCAAATCATGGACATTTAATCTCAAAAACCACATGCTAAACACAATACAATGCAAAAAGAATCAATGTCCAACTCCTCATGGATAGGCAGAAATGATTTTTGGAACTTTAGATCAAATTAATGCACAAAAATGATTTTAATTCAATGAAAAATTCTCAAAATGCATCAAGATCAAAAAAGAAATTTGGTTTGAAGGTTGGACAATGTTTATAAATGTCTTAGAACATTTCATGAATTTTTTGGTGATTTTTAAATACCTAAAAGTATTTTTAATAAATTAATTTTCATTAATCAATTAAAAATAATCTTTTAAATATTTAAAAATACCTTTTTAATGCTAAAAATGAAAATAAAAATATTTTTGTGTTTTAAAAATTAATGAAATTCTTGACAAAAAGTTTCATAATTTTTAAAACAATTTTGCTATTTTAAATAAATTATGTAAAACAAATGAGAAAAAATGAAATAAAAATAATAAAAAGACTGAAGTATGCAGGATGGAAGGCCAGGATTCACTCTGGATTTAAAATGGTTGACTGCGCGCGCCATCTGATGGCCCATATTCAAACTGAATTAATCTCATTTAATTAAATAAATAATGGTGATTAGGGTTTAATGACTGCATCTCAGCCATACACACGCGCGCGAAGTCAACAAAGTCCAAGCATCCAACGCTCCAGATTCAAATGCTCATTAATGACCTGATTAAACCCTAATGATTTTCAGGTGGCCGGAGAAGACCTCCGGTCGTCTTCTCCGGTGGGAACCCCACCTGAAAATCCCCAAAATCCACAAAACGCAACCAAAATGAAATCTAAACACACAGAAATGATTCCCACACTCCCCTGAATCAAAACCCTAAGCTAGAAACCATTTATATTTCCTCAAACTCATGAATCGAACAAGACATTTTTTAGGTCACAGAGTTTCAGAATGCGATTACATCCTCATTTTCCAACCATTTTCAAAACCAATGACATAGTTATGATCAGGGAAGCATATAGAACAACTTAAGAACTTAGAAAATGATTTCTGGAAAAAAAGTTCTTGAGCTACCTGAGTTTCGAAGCTTTCACTCTTGTAACTTTCTGACCTCCCCTCTTGATGCAATCCACTCCACTTGATCCCCTGATGATGCTTGAATGCTTAGAAGGAGTTTAAGTTAGCTGGTTAGGGAGTTTGCACAGCTTCTGCTCAAGCTCAGGTGAAAATGGTGATTATGATTCAAGCTGTTTCAGGCTAAGGTGAAGGGTTCTTTATGACCAGGATGATGAATGGAGGAGGTTTATGAAGTTTGTTCAGGTGTTTGTGAGCTATGGAATGAGATTCGAAAACTTTTGCTTTGGTGGTGAAAAATGGAGAAGCAATGTTCTTGCTGGTTTCAGGCTTAGGTCTTGATGGTTTTGGCTCAATGAAGCAAGATGAGTTGATCAGTGAAATTGGTTTTTTGTGTTTGTGAGCTGTATAGAGAAATTCGAAGAGAAAATGCTTGAGGGAGTGAGTTTGTGAATGTGTTGTTAGGGCTTGTTTCAGGCTGGCTCTCTTTGTGAAATGGCTAGCAAATGGATAGTATAAACAACTCCAATTGGTCAGATGATGTGACCTGGCCTGCTGTGATTGGGATGTTCACTTTTGCAAATTGTCAACTTTGGTGTAAGGAGGGCATGGGCTAAGTTCTAGCTTGGTACAAGAGGCATGGGCTGCGCAGCAAGGTGAGGGGAAAGGCTAAGGCTGGTTCAATGGCCAATGCAGCAAGTGGTAGGAGGTGTCATGATGGTTTTGCAACTTGATCAACTTTGGTTCATATGAAACTATCTTGCCATACAAGCCATGAAACATGAGAAACTTTGGTTCAAATCTGATTTTTAGGCCATATGTAATGTTTGTGCATTGGTTTGATGTGAACTAGAAGTCACAAATGGCCTTGATACATGATTTTGCAAATTTTCCAATTGGTGCATATCTTGAAAATTAGTGATTTTTGCCAACTTTGTCACACCATAACTTTTGATCCAAAATGAATTAGATCATGTTCTTGTACTTTTTGAAAAGGGAAAGATCTAATATACAACTTTCATGACCAAAGTTTTTCCATTTGAAGCATTTTTGGATCAAAAAGCAAGGCTTTGAAAAGTGGCATAAAATGACATATTCTTTAAAAGTCAACCATGCCCAAAAAAGTCAACTTTGCAAAAACTTCAAATTCTTGAATTTTGTGAACTTCAACCTTCTTCCATGATCAAATAAAGATCATATACACTCAAAATGATGAAGATCACCCCTTGGTTGGGTCATTGGGGGCCTCAGATGCCCTGATTTTGCACTGACTTGTCTGAAAAGTCAACCCTTGATCAGATGACTTCCCCATGGAATTTCTTCATGAAAATTGATATGCATACTCCCTATACCATATAGAGACCAATGGAAACAAGAATGACCAAAAAATTTGGAGTTATGGCCTCTGAAACCAAAACCCTAATTTTAGGTCATTTGTGCAGTCAAGCCTGGCTCTGCATCCATACCAATCCCAGTTCTTGTGATTCTTTGGCATTTTTGACTTTGAGAGGATATAATATGATATAAGAACACACATGGATCCCTTTGAAGTGATCAGTGGCCTTTGGAGTGGCTCAAGAAGCTCTGGGATTGCTCAGATCACAAACCCTAGATGCAGATGACTTAGAAACTATGCAGTGAACCAAAATGTAATATGAGATGATATGATTGTGTTTATGCATATGAGATGATCACAAGCCATGGTGTGAATGGGTGAGGGCAAATTTGGGGTGTTTACAGCTGCCCCTATTCAAACATGAGTTAACTGTGCAGGTTGTAAGCGACGGCTTATCAGGCAAACAAGATAACTTGTGGTTGAATACCAAAGACAGTCCAAAATTTGCACTCACAGAATGAAGAAGAAAAGGGATATAGATTGTAAAAGAAAATAAAGTATGTTGTAAAGTGTGGGCGACGGAGGACGAACGTCGAGCAGAGGACGACTGCCGGGTAAAGAGCAATGACGGGGACGACCGACATGCTAGGAAAAGTGCGGAAAATAAAGCAGTGACGGGGACGGCCGACATGCTGGGGATAAAAGAATTATGATGGGGACGGCCATCAAGATAAAGCTGTAAAATTCTCTGGGGATTAATGAAACATGACGGGGACGGCCATCGAGTTCACAAAGTAAAGTAACCAACGATGGGGACGGCCATCGGGCTAAAAAGGAAAAGGGACCACGATGGGGACGACCATCGGGTTAAAGAATAAATGAAATAAACAGATGATGAGGTACGGTCATCAAAGGTGAAGGACGATCACCTAGCAGGGGACGGCTGCTCTGTTGGGGATAAGATGAGGGACGGTCATCTAAGGTGGAGGACGACCACCTGGCAGGGTACGGCTGCCGAAAATATCGCGACATAGGACGAACGCCGGATAAAAGGTCAACGATGGGGACGGCCATCGGATGAGCATGATGGAGGACGACCATCAAGAGGTGGAGGACGACCACCTAGCAGGGGACGGCTGCTCTCAAGGTTTATCATGACATAGGACGAATGCCAGGTAACCAAAAATCGACAATGGGGACGGCCATTGGATAAAACTGATGAAGGACGATCATCAAGAGGTGGAGGACGACCACCTAGCAGGGGACGGCTGCTAAAATATCAACGATGGGGACGACCATCGGATGAGCATGATGGAGGACGACCATCAAGAGGTGGAGGACGACCACCTAGCAGGGTACGGCTGCTCTCAGGGTTTATCATGACACAGGACGAGTGTCAGATAAGAAGGAAAATTTGCTTTGTTGGCGATCTACTGGGGAATAGTAAACACGGACGAGTGTTTACATCCAAGAAACAAAAGGTATAAGTGTTTGGTATTTGTGTATAGATTAAAGATGCAGACGAGCATCCTTAAGACCATGATACGGACGAGTATCAGATAGAAACAAATACTGACGCGTGTTCAAAGATGATGATACGGACGAGTATCAACTGGTTAACAGAGAACACGGACGAGTGTTGAATCTGAAGGGAATCTTCTGGGGAATAATAGACACAGACGAGTATCTATATTCAAGAGGACAAAAGTGTTTGACACGGTGTATGGATTAAAGATGCGGACGAGCATCCTTAGGATTATGATACGGACGAGTATCATGTAGAAACAAACACTTGACGCATGTTCTGAGATGATGGTACGGACGAGTACCAACTGGTTAACAAAGAACAAGGACGGGTGTCGAATCTGTGGGGATATATAAGTGGTATATAAGACGGACGAGTATCTGTATAAGTTATGAGTGCGAACATTGTATAGATGAGTTTTTATCTGCTGGGGAGAGTGACACGGACGAGTGTCAAAAAGGAGAGAAGTATAGTATCAACAAGTATCTGGTATACAAAGTATAAGCGACTGTGCTGGGGATACGATACCGACGGGTGTCAAGAAAGTGTATATATAGGTATATGTGAGTGCAAAGAGGATGTCTTTGGCTTTCTGCTGGGGTATGACACGGATGGGTGTCAGAAAAAAGGGTATCTGTAATACGGGTGATTTTGTTCGTAAAGAGTGTTCATGCGACTTTACTGGGGACTCTGGTGGGGATTTTTCTGTACGTTGATGAACTGTCATTATTCACAAGTGTTGGTTTAAAACATGGCTTATGATTATGCTATATGCTTGATTTTTGCCGTAATGCTCCATATTAAACGGAATGCTACGCTTTGTGGGTGAATATGATGTGAATGCTATGATTGTGCAAAGATACCAAACCGGGATCCGGGTCCCGTTGCTGCGAAGATCTTCGATCGATCCGTTTGAAATGGACATCCCAGCTGGGGATGAGATCATTGGTAGATCTGACGAGATGCTATCTGCTTGGGGATATGGGTCATTGATAGACCTATCCTTATAAATGAGAGACCCAGCTGGGGTTTGTAGAAGCTTTCTTCACTCTGTTGTGATTCTTCATGCACTGTTCTTCTGGGTAGAGGCTGCAACTCTGTGGGGAGAGCTCCTTGACTTGGCTGAGGATGAAACGGAAACTAGGCTGGTGGTAGTAGCAAGTGGTAGCTCAGCTGGGGGAGTCATGAGAGGCAACTCAGCTGGGGAGAGAGCACTTCGGGTGCTAAAATCGAGTGTTGATTTGCCAACTTGATGGGATAAAGTTTTCATGCCCCGAGTTGCATTCTGGATACCTGCAATCCTGCAAAGATAGGGAAACACACAAGTAATCCCGAGGTATCCTTTTCTGGATTCCGTCATAGGAGTTTAGACACTTCCGAGAGTAAGTATATTTCCTGCAAGCACGTTCTTATTTGAAGATAAACATCTGTATTTTATGCAATCAGTGATACCAGACATTTTTTGCAAATAAAACGTACAAAACGAGACATGACTGAAAATCTGATTTTATTAATTCATATGCCCTGAATTGGCGAGATACAGTCGAAGGAACATATCCCCTGAAATGAGGAGATTGTTACAAATTGAGAAACAAAATGCTGGCAGTGTTGATGACGCTTTGAGGAGCTTCCCCTTCACTATGACTCGTATGACTTTTGACGTTCTTCTCATCTTGCGTTCCGAGGAATGTTGATTCTGATTGAAACTTGATCCTTTCGAAGCTTGCCAAGTTGTAAGTGATACAGACGAATTCAAAATGCAGTCATTCGCTTATTCCCTTATTTTGCATGGATCGCCCTTTCGGGTTTTCAATCCATCGGGATACCCATTTTTGCCTGAGCTGTCCGATGCGGCTTTTCAACTCAGCGGGTGTACATTTTTGCTTATTCTCCCTTATTTTTGCCCGAGTCTTTTATTCTGTTTTTGACTCGCCGGGATGCCCTATTTTTGCCTGGACTTACATTCTGTTTTTATGTCCAGCGGGTCATTTTATGCGAAGTATTTTTTAACTGCATCTGAATTCACAGGGGACGGGAAGTCTTCACCATCCATAGTGCCGAGCATCAGTGCTCCACCGGAGAAAACTTTCTTTACCACGAATGGTCCTTCATAGTTTGGAGTCCATTTGCCCCTGTGGTCCGTATGAGGAGGGAGGATTCTTTTCAGCACAAGATCTCCTACTTGGTACTCTCGGTGCCTGACTTTCTGATCGAAGGCTCTCTTCATTCTTTTCTGATACAACTGCCCATGACAGATTGCAGCCAATCTTTTTTCTTCAATCAGACTCAGTTGTTCGCATCGGGCCCGAATCCATTCTGCTTCACTCAGTTTAACATCCATTAGTACCCGTAGAGAGGGTAATTCAACTTCGACCGGTAGGACTGCCTCCATACCGTACACAAGCTGATACGGCGTTGCCCCAGTTGATGTTCTGATTGACGTGCGGTACCCATGCAAGGCAAACGGTAGCATCTCATGCCAATCTTTGTAAGTGACTACCATCTTTTGCACAATCTTCTTGATATTCTTGTTAGCTGCCTCAACAGCGCCATTCATCTTTGGCCTGTAAGGAGAAGAATTGTGGTGTTGGATCTTGAAGTCCCGGCATAACTCAGCCATCATCTTGTTGTTTAGATTGGAACCATTGTCAGTAATGATTCGCTCGGGAACTCCATATCGGCAGATGATATCTCTTTTCAGAAATCTGGCTACCACTTGTCTTGTGACGTTTGCATATGAGGCTGCTTCAACCCACTTGGTGAAATAGTCAATGGCGACCAGGATGAATCTGTGGCCGTTTGAAGCAGTCGGTTCAATCTTGCCAATCATATCAATGCCCCACATAGCAAAGGGCCAGGGTGAAGACATTACGTTCAAAGGATTGGGAGGCACATGCACCTTATCTGCATAGATCTGGCATTTATGGCATTTTCTGGCGTAGGCACAGCAGTCAGCATCCATTGTGATCCAGTAATAACCCGATCGTAGCAACTTTTTAGCCATGGCATGCCCTCCAGCATGGGTACCAAAGGATCCTTCGTGCACTTCATGCATCAACAAATCCGCTTCCGTCTTGTCAACACACCTGAGGAGTACCATATCAAAGTTCCTTTTGTATAAAGACCCATCAGTGTTTAGAAAGAAACTACCAGCAAGCCTTCTCAGAGTCTTCTTATCATTGGAAGATGCCCCAGGTGGGTATGTCTGACCCTCCAAGAAGCACTTAATGTCATGGAACCAAGGCTTATCATCTTTAACAACCTCTGCTGCGAATACATATGCCGGTCTGTCAAGTCTGGACACTGAAATTTGAGGTACAAAGTTAGCAGCTTGAACTTTGATCATGGATGAAATGGTAGCCAGAGCATCTGCGAACTGATTCTCGTCCCGAGGGATATACTCAAGCTTGACTGTTGTAAAGAAAGTCAATAATATCCTTGTATAATCCCTGTAAGGTATCAGATGATCCTGGTGTGTGTACCATTTGCCGTTGGTTTGATTGATTACCAGAGCTGAATCTCCGAATACGGTCAATGTCTTGATCCTAAGGTTAATGGCTTCCTCAAGACCCATAATGCAAGCTTCATATTCAGCTTCGTTGTTAGTGCAGTTGAAAGTGAGTTTTGCCGAGAAAGGCATGTGAACTCCCTTAGGTGTAATGAGTACTGCACCAACACCACGACCATTCATGTTAACAGCCCCATCAAACATCATAGTCCATTCTTCTTCCGGGTTAGGCCCTTCAGTGTGAATGGGCTCTTCATGATCTTTTGCCTTTATGAACATGATGTCTTCATCAGGGAAGTCAAATCTCATAGGCTGGTAATCATCAATGGGTTGCTCAGCAAGATATTCAGACAATACACTGCCCTTGATGGATTTTTGAGATGTGTATTGGATGTCATATTCTGTGAGGATCATTTGCCATCTTGCAACCCGTCCGGTAAGAGCTGGCTTCTCGAATATGTATTTGACTGGGTCCATCTTTGAGATCAACAAAGTAGTGTGGGTCAACATATACTGTCTCAGTCGGCGAGCAGCCCACGCTAAAGCACAGCAAGTTTTCTCGAGCAGTGAATAACGTTGTTCACAGTCGGTAAACTTTTTGCTTAGGTAGTATATCGCATACTCTTTTCGACCAGACTCGTCATGCTGGCCCAACACACACCCCATTGACTCTTCTAATACTGTCAAGTACATTATCAGAGGTCTTCCTTCAACTGGAGGCATAATGATTGGAGGCTCTTGTAAGTATTCCTTGATCTTGTCAAATGCCTTCTGGCAGTCTTCATTCCACCTGACCGTCTGTTCTTTTCTCAGCAGTTTGAACAAGGGTTCACAGGTTGCTGTAAGGTGAGATATGAACCGTGAAATGTAGTTCAATCGACCTAAGAACCCTCGAACCTCCTTCTCTGTCTTCGGTGCAGGCATCTCTTGAATAGCTTTGACTTTATCAGGGTCAACTTCAATCCCTTTCTCGCTTACAATAAAACCCAGCAGCTTACCAGATCTCACCCCGAATGTGCATTTGTTGGGGTTTAACTTCAGTTGGTATTTCCTCAGACGCTTGAACAGTTTCAGTAGATTCACCAGGTGATCTTCCTCTGTAAGGGACTTGGCAATCATGTCATCCACATAGCACTCGATTTCCTTATGGATCATATCGTGGAATAATGTTACCATAGCCCGTTGATATGTTGCACCAGCATTCTTCAATCCGAATGGCATTACTTTGTAACAGAACGTGCCCCAGGGTGTGATGAAGGTTGTCTTCTCCATGTCTTCAGGTGACATTTTGATCTGATTATATCCTGAAAATCCATCCATGAAGGAGAATACCGAGAACTGAGCTGTATTATCAACCAAAACATCAATGTGAGGTAATGGGAAATCATCCTTCGGGCTAGCTCTGTTCAGATCCCGGTAGTCAACACACATTCTTACTTTGCCGTCTTTCTTAGGCACAGGTACTATATTAGCGACCCACGGCGGATAGCTGGTTACAGCAAGGAACCCGGCATCCCATTGCTTTTGTACCTCTTCTTTGATTTTCATTGCCATGTCTGGACGAGTACGGCGCAGTTTCTGTTTAACCGGCGGGCATTCTTCTCTCAACGGTAGCTTGTGCACAACAATGTCGGTGTCCAACCCTGGCATATCTTGATAAGACCAAGCAAACACATCCACATACTCTCGAAGCAGGTCAATCAGTTGTCTCTTCACTGAGTCTTGTAAGCAGGCCCCGATTTTAACTTCTTTCACGTCTTCATCTGTACCAAGATTGATCACTTCAACCTCCTCCTGGTGAGGAGTAATAACCTTTTCCTCCTGCCTTAACAACCTGGCTAGCTCTTCAGGAAGCTCATATTCTTCTTCAGCCCCTTCATCGGCTTGATTGATCGGATTGTCAAAGTTATACGAAGTCGTAGCCGTGCTGTTGTCGGTGCTGTCAGGAAGGCACTCTCTGCAAGGGTTCAGTTTGTTCATTTTAGTGATTTGCTTTTAATCTTGTTTTAGAAAAGTGAAATAAAGTTGTCATTTTGAAAACACTGCCATTTATTTTTTTGTACAAAAAGAAAAAATGGAAAAACAGTGAGCGAAAAAGAAAAAGACTCGTTTGCAAAAAGATGTCTGATATTTCATTGATTAATCTTGTTGCACAAAAAGTACAGATGGCCCGGTTACAAAATGAGTCTTGTCATCTTGGGCAAGATGCAAGACTTTGATGCATGCTATAAAAATACAGGAAATAATAATTACTCTGCATGAGTAACTCTTATAATTTCCTGGGAAGACCAGTTTGAGATACTGCTCCCCGGGACCTTTGGACGAATCCAGCTTTCCAGGTTGCATTCTTCTTCCAGCTCGTCTTCCAGACAGTTGACAGCATCAGGGGTGAGCATCCCCCCACTCACAAAGTTGGGCTCCTTTGCGGCCTCTGCTTGATCTTGTTGAGTTGGTTTGTAACCCAACCCAAATCTATCCTCTTTCCTCTCCACAGGTAACAATTTGCCCCAGCCTTGGGCAGACCCTTCCTCAACAACCTTCCGGGCTTGTTGGTATGATGTCATTGAAGTACCAAGTACAACAGATGTCTCATTGATGTTCAAAGCTTCGAACCCCTGACTCATTGTTTCATGGATCTCCCCATCCATCTCAATGTATTTATAGGTAGCCAGGTGGCTGACAAAAATATCCTCCTCTCCACAGATGGTAACGATTTGACCCTCCCACTCGTATTTTAACTTCTGGTGAAGGGTAGAGGTCACGGCGCCAGCGGCGTGAATCCATGGCCTACCCAATAGACAGCTGTAGGCAGGCTGTATATCCATCACGTAGAAGGTCGTTTTGAAAGTTTGCGGGCCAATCGTTATGGGCAACTCAATCTCTCCCAGAACCGATCTCTTTGAACCATCAAAGGCTCTCACCACCAGGTTGCTGGGTTGCAACGCCAATCCGTCATACTCTAGCTTCACAAGAGCTTTTTTAGGTAAGACATTAAGGGATGACCCCGTGTCTACCAGCACATGGGAAAGGACCGCACCTTTACATTCCATGGTTATGTGTAAAACCTTGTTATGGTTGCGGCCTTCCGTAGTCAAATCAGTGTTGGTGAACCCTAGTCCGTGACTAGCATTAACATTTCCAACTACAGCTTCCAGCTGATTGACGGTGATCTCTTCAGGCACATAAGCTGCGTGCAAGACTTTGAGTAGTGCATTCCGATGGGCTTCGGAGCACATAAGCAATGATAGGATTGAGATCTTGGAAGGCGTCTGGTGAAGCTGATCCACTATTTTGTAATCACTTTTCTTGATGATTCGCATGAACTCATCAACCTCTTGATCGAAGGGTGTTTTCAAGGCTTCTTTAACAGTCTGCTCTTCCTGCACCAGGCTTTTTCCTTTTGCCTTGGCAGCAGCCTCTGCTTCGGCAATGGGTCTTTGAATTTGTGGAGCAAAGAGACGTCCGCTTCGAGTGAAGCCTCCGCCTCCTCCCACATTGTCTATTTGTGGTGCAGGGGTTGACGATTCAAAAGTGATTTTTTGTCCTTCGCAGTACAGGTCAGAGCCGTAGTGCCACGGGATGGCGTTACTGCTTTCATGAGGTACTGGTCCAGGCACCGTGATAGTGACTGGACTGATTGCAGCTGCGGAAGGAATTGTGATAGTCTGTGGATCGTAGAATATCGTGACTGGTGCTCTGATGGGAGCAGCACTTTGTGAGTTGTAAACAGAGTTATTTTCTGGATCGTAATAAATGGTAACGGTTGAGACATCTCCATGATTTGTTGCTGATGTTGTAGGAGACTTTGTTGGAAGGATGGGTGTTGTTGTTGTAGGAGATTCAAACTGGAGTGGTGCTGGAGTTGTAGAAGGAACATTTGTTGATGGCTGATCAGTTGAGATGATAGATGAAGTACTTATTGATGAAACCGAAGAATTGTCAGGTACAATGGTTGCTGCAGTTGTAGGAGATACCGGAATTGTTGCTGTTGAGATTGCTGGATTTGTAGGAAATGATGTGGTGATTTGAAGTTGGCCACTCTGAATGAGACCATCTATGCCATTCCTCAGGTTATCGCACCCATTTACTGAGATATTGCAGTAAGCACACCCCAACTCACACCCCGGGAACATTTGACATTCGAGGAGTTGAGCCTTAATTTCCACCAACGGTGTCCGGATCTGACCCACACTGGTTATTAAATAAGACGGCTTGTCTTCTTCAATAACATTAATTCTGGGACCCCCGTGGTTTGGCATAGGATTTTTGTTGACATTAGGTGGTGGTGCGAAATTCAGAGCTTTTGAGTCTACCAGGTCTTGTACCTTCATGTGCAAGGCTCTACACTTTTCTGTACTGTGGCCAGGTGCATTTGAATGAAAAGCACATCTGGCGTTGGAGTCATAATTCCTGGGTAGACTGTTGGGATCTGGAGGTGCCAACGTCCTTAGCTCAACTAGGTTGAGTTTCAGGAGTTGTGGCAGCAATGTAGCATATGGCATAGGGATCGGATCGATCACCCTATTAGCTTGGGATGGCCTCTGTTGGAATGGCCTTTGCTGGCTGTTGGTGTTGGTGTTGTTGTAGTTTCTTGGAGGATACTGAGCTTGTTGATGGTACTGAGGTTGTTGCTGATAGTTTTGTTGCGGAGCTTGATAAGCTGGTTGAGGATGAGCTGGAGCGGGAATGGTGACTGCTTCTACAAACCTGTGAACATACTGGGGTCTGCCCCTGTTGGTGTGGATGGCATTGGTCTCGCCAGTTCTTCTTGGGCCTGCAAAAGGCTTCCTTGTACTACTGGACGAGCTGGCACCATTGTCAGAAATCTTGCCCATCTTCAATAGGCTTTCAATTCTCTCCCCGGCTATGACAACATCTGCAAAGCTGGTTGAAGAGAAGGCAGCTAGCCTGTCAATGTATGTTCCTTGGAGGGTGTTCATAAACATATCTGCCATTTCCCTTTCAGACATAGGTGGCTGAACAGCAGCAGCCAATTGCCTCCATCTCTGGGCATATTCTCGGAAACTTTCCCTTGACGACTGTGACATTCCCATTAGGAGGGTCCTGTTGGGTGCCATATCTAAGTTGTACTGATACTGTCTGATAAAAGCCTCTGCCAGGTCCTTCCAACACCTAATAGTTGCTCTTGTCAGATGAGAGTACCATTCTCTTGAAGCTCCTGTCAAGCTATCCTCGAAATAGAACATCCAGAGCTTCTCGTCCATGGTGTAGGCCTTCAACCTCCCCAGAAATGATTGCAAATGAGTCCGGGGGCACGAAGTCCCGTTGTATTTTTCAAAACAAGGAGGCTTAAACTTATGGGGAATCCTGACCCCGTCTACCAAGCCCATGTCCATAACGTCGAAACCCAAAGAGTTTTGAGACTCTAAGGACCTCAATTTCTCAGCTATCTCATCCAACCTTCTGTCATAAGCTTCTTCCCCGGCTCCCATTACTGTGAATTGGTCCTCTTGGGGGTCTTCTTGCAGTACCCTGGCTGCAGTGGCAGTCCCTTGAACATTTGCAGGAATATTAACCTCTGGATGAAGGTGGGGGCCAAATACAGGGGGGTTGACATGAGGTTGGACCCTCTCGTTGTTGCTTGTGCCAGCAGTCCCTATATGTGGATCTTCTTGATTTCTCCCTTCCACCAGTGCTCTGAGCCTCTCCTGGCTTTGAGCCATGTTGTTCATTACCTCCATAAACCGTGTCATTTGGTTCCTCATTTCCAACCTCTCGTTGGTCATTTGGTTCCTGACTTCCGTAAGGTCCTGCTGCATCTGATCCATCTGTATGCCCGGAAGGTTACTGCGGGTGGGGTACCTGTGTGGTCGGTTGAGTGGAAACCCTCGTCGTCGAGCAATAATTCCTGAGCATCACAACAGAGTTAGCAACAACAAAACAAAAACCTACAAAACAAACAAAGGGTTAGCATGCAATGCAGTATGCTTATTTGTTTCCAAGGTATCCGGCTTGGTATTCAGTTTTGACCCTTCCAGACCCTTGAAGACGCTGTTGATGTTGCTTTTGAAGTGGAACAAACTAACACATATATTACAAAAGACAAATGGTACATAGTTTGTTTACAAATACGAGCCCTCTGAGGGGTCAAAATACATTACAGGAAAACAAAAGTACATGGAATGAAAGCAACAACAAACAAATGGTCAAACACCAAGACCAAACTCATCCCCCCGAACTTCCTTGAGAAGTGCTTCGGTCACAGGATCAGCCGGACGCTCCGTGAGATTCCTGATGAGGAGATTCCGGGTAGTAACAGCTGCTGTTAGCTTCTTGTGCTGACTTTGGTCCTTTGACCTCTTCACTCCAGCTTTGATCTTCAGCTCTGATATCTCCCTCTGGGCTGCTGTCAGGGCTTCCTGCTGCTCTTTTGCACTAGCTTCCAGTTGCTCCATCTTGTCTTGGACCCTCTTGTCCTCCAGAGTACGAGCTTCGGTGATCCTGACCCACCTAGCCTGACTCTCCTTCAGATACAAGTCTGTCCTAGCTTTCTGGAACTGGGCTTCCTTGCAAGCATTTTTCAGAATTTGTTCTCCAGCCCTAGACTTCTTGATGTAATCCTCAGACTTCTCAATTTTAGCCAGATGCTCCACTCTCAACTTCTCTAACCTCTCAATATCCAACCTGCCATCACTCCTCTCCCGGAGGGTTTTCTGCAAAGCCTGAGTCAACTTCTCATTTCTTTCTTTCAAGCTCTCAAACTCCTCCAAACTGACAGTGGCAGGGGGTGGTGCTGAGGATGGTCCAGGCATATCCTCCATGGTAAAGGGCATTCCAGAGAATTGAGCCCTGGCCTGGGACCACTCATAATATTGTGCTGATGCCACATTATTGCACTTTCCCAGAATGGTTACTCCCTTGGTTTGAACATTATCCCAGGCCCAGACTGCCTGCCTAACAATAGCCAGATTAGGCTTGTTCTCACAATAAAGAGTCTCAACCAAGTCCTGTGCCTTAGGAGTGTGGACCAGTGCATAGCCCAGTTGCCTTCTGAACAGCAGAGGATTGTAATTAATACTACCCTTAACTCCTATTAGGGGCACATTAGGAAAATGCCCACAGCTGGTGATGATATCCCTGCCTCTGGTGCTTTGAGTACACCATCTGATATCGGCTGAAGTTAGAGCAGTGAGTCTCTTAGCCCAGTTTCTCTGCTGATGAGGATTCAAAAATGCATCTGTCCTGGGTAGATGCCTGAGAAGCCAAGTATGAAACAATGGAGCACAACACCTCACTAGTCTTCCCCTCTGCTTTTCATTCCTCTGATGCACTGAGTAATAGAGATCCCCCAATAAAGTGGGCACTGGGTTCTTCAGGATGAAAAGATGGATTGCATTCTTGCTAATGAATCGAGGCTCATCTGCAAACAATACAATTCCATATATGCTCAGGGCCAATAAAGCACAGACAGCTTTCCACTCTCCTAAAGAAGCTTTCAGGGTAGCTTGAGAGATCAAGAAATCCAGATGGAAGCCAGGGATTCCAGCCTTAGAAGTCAAATGCTGTCCAATCAGAACTGATTCCAGATGCAAGGCCTTTGCTACCTCTTCATTACCAGGAAAGACCATCTCAGGGTTGAAAGGGATTCCACCCCTGATAGGTATACCAACTAATGACGAGTATTCTTCCAATAAGGGGCCCAACTGAAAGTCCTGAAAAGTGAAACACCTCAGTGGGGGATCATAAAACTGAAGGCAAGTGTGGATCAGGCTTCTCTGTGAAGGGTCCAGATCCATAACCACATCAAGTATATCCCCATAGTGTTCCCTGAACAGTGGTATATGGTCTGGAGTGATCAGGGTCTGAATCCTCCTGATGTCAGCTAGCTCTGGCTGGAAGAAGTGGTAGGTGATGTTACTCTTTTTAGGAGCCATGATGCTGAAGATGAGTAGAGACAGGTGCTGATGATAACACTGAAGAATGGGTCACTGACTGGCTGATGCAGGTGACTGAAGCAAATAGCTGATAGCTGATAGCTGAAGCAGGTGCTGATGAAGATAGGTCAATACTGAAGATAGGGTCAAAACCAAACCAAAAATGAAAGCGGATACCCTGAAACACAAATAAGCAAATGTCAATATGATGCAATGATTATGTATGCAAATGTTATGCAAGGGTTTGTGACTGAGCTGGATCTGATCAAGTGCTCTGATATAAGTCCATATATGTTCAAGAATTCCAGATGGAGGTCTATAAATCCAGTAACCAAGGTGGGGGACTCAAATAAAGAGCCACATGTCCAGGGTTTTAGAATCACAAGAACTGTTCTAACATGGAGTATTCTTAATCAAATCAAAGTAACAGGGTATTCTGAGGCCAAAGGTACCTGCAAACCTGTAAACAGCCCAACCCCCTCACAGGTGGTGTTCTAAAACAAGGATCCTCAGACTTGGATCAGTTATGAGAAGTGTAAACACTTCTAACCCGGAGGTACAGTGTTTACAATAACCATAAAAGTTCCTCCTCTAATTCACCTCAGTTTCTGAAGGTCAATACTAAAAGGTCATCCAGACTTAGCAAGCTTCCCAGATAGCCCTAGCATTGCAGGAAATCTGCAACACAGAGTTCTCAAGAAGAAACCCATATCTGAACTGTGTTTCATAGTCCCGCACCAGACCGAGATGGAATGGGAAAGAATATGAACCACTCTATCCTAGGTGTCACTCAGATCCCAGGTATAGGATCTTAACTCTCAGTAGAACACCCACCCACCAAAGCAAAACCAGATCCAGCCAGCAGCACAATATGACAGTATGATATAATGCAAAACTATAAAGGAAGCAGTAAGGCAACTGTACATAAAACAAAAATAAATACAAAAAATACAAACACAAATAAGCACATAACACCCCAGTAAACACCAATCAATCAAGCGCTAGGAGGAACCCACAAAAAGAACCAGAAGCCCTGGTTGCAATATAAAGGGTCCCCAGCAGAGTCGCCAAGCTGTCGCTCCCGATAAGTGGGACATAGGCCCAGATAAAGGTACAGACGCGAACGGTCGGCGAGAGGAACAGTGAGGACACACAGCCGTGAACTCACTGGGAATGAATAGAGTCGCCAGCTAGGCATTTTTATCCCGGAGGAAAGGCAATGCTGCATAGACCTAGAAAGATATGGATAAGACGGTCGCGAACCAGAGAGACTGAGAAAGGGGGTTGGTTACAACCTGGGAAGGTATTAGCACCCAGATTGTCCGCCGTACTCGACGGGATCCACGCTTAAAAGATTTGTGTTTTAAAGGGGTAGTGTCAGTGCAATTTGTGTATCAAATAGCTGGAAAAGAATGTACAGGTGTCAGTGTAAAAGAAGTGAAGTGTATAAATGTACAGTGTCAGTGCAGGAACAAGAATGAAGTGCTCAAGAATATGAGGCTTAGAGAATAAGGCTGGAAAGAGGGGGGATATACAGAGACTTTTGTTCGATAACTGTAAGTTATGCCTACGTATCCTCTCGTGCAATGAGGAAGTCAGAACACCGTAGTTCGACCCAAAGAGACTGAAAGGTGAATTGACTTGTGAACTGCTTACTTGCCTATGCTCAAGTGTATGATCTGTCTGGCACAGATGCAAACTGTCTTGCATTAGACGAAAGAAGCAAGTTCTCGTTTGTGAGTGAATGAGGTGAGAAAAGAATCCCGGAGGAGACGATTATTGTTTGTTTTTGGTGTTTTCAGTCTTTTATTGCTTTTGAAAGTTTGTCATAAATTAATGAGCTTAAGCCTAAACCAATGGATTTAGTAAACTCATCACATCTTCCCTCTGATTAGGGGTAATGAGAATACCTTAAGTGTGAAGTCAGATTCTCACACTTAATCACCTTTGGTATAGGATTAAGATCATTAACCTATTTGTGATTATTTAGATGTTCTTGTGGTTTTTGTTTAGTGTTAAGTAATGAGGTTAAGCCATAATCAGGGATTTAACAGACTCATTACACCATCCTAATAGAAGGATAATAGATGAGAATGTTTAAGCTGAGGAAAGCTCCTCAACTTAATCCATGATTAGGGATTAAACTCATGACAAAACAAGCCTTTGATTAAGTGGATTTTATTTGGTGATATGATGAAGAAATGTTTTTTAGGGTTTGTAAGACAACTTGAGGGGGACTTGTCCATTAACACTAGGGTTAGTCCTTCTTAACCAATTAAGGAAGAATTAGAACCCTAACGCAAGGCCCAAGTTACAAGTGTGATGTCTTAATACTTATTAAATGAATTGATTAGAGGAGTTAAACACATTAAGGGTTTAACACTTAGGATTAAAGTTATACACTCCATCCTAAGAGAAGGATGCAGGCATAAGCTTAATCACAAAGCCTTAAAGCCTTTAGGGTTTAGTCCCTGATTATGAGGTGAGAAGAGAGACACCAAGGAGACACAAAGGTGAAAACTCAGAGGGGGGACTAATCAAAACCCTAATCATTGTCATGCTTGGTTGTTCCTAAGGTTTGCGAGGTTTTAGAAAGAAGCCTTCAATGGAACCACCAGGAAGCAGATGAAAAGGATCAAGAGAAGCAAAGTAACTTGCTTCATTTAAGAAGTCAAGTCACTTGAAGAAAGAAAGTGGGAAGAAGAAAAATGAGCAAGCTCAAACTCAAACATATGTGAAAAATGCAGCATGGATGCACAAGAAGAGATGAAGAGAAGTTATGAGAAGTGAAGGCAAATTCACTTCTCAAAGTTACTTACCACCTGAAAGGTTAGGAAAGAAATGCAGTGCAATGCAAAATGGGATGAGATGACATGATGAGAAACAAAACCAGAAGCATTTACATGATGCTAATGATGTTATGAGATGCTACAAACATGAGGCAGCACATGGAAGTGATCATACAAGTTCATGAATGCAAATGGAGCAAGTTAGGAACCATGGACATACATGAAAAGTTATGAAGTGCACATGGCATACAACATGGAAAACACATGATGCAATGATCAAACATGCTTTCAATATGTCTTATGATGTCAAATGAATCAAATGGATGCTTGAAATGTCATGGCAAGTCATGTTATGCAAGAGAATGCAAGATGGATGCATATGGAAGCCCAAATTAGGGTTTATGAACAACATATCAAACAAAAACCAAAATCAGAAGCAAACCCTAAGATAAAAAATTGAAAATGCCACTCAAAGGACCCCTAACCCTATACTAAACCAATGCCCAAAGGAGAGGTTTCAACTCTTAACCAAATTCAAGTTATGGTTTTCTTAAGATTTCTAGGGTTTTAGGGTTCCTAAACAAGAAAATTATCAAATAAATAGAAAATGAAAGATCAAATCATGGCCATTTAATCTCAAAAACCACATGCTAAACACAATACAATGCAAAAAGAATCAATGTCCAACTCCTCATGGATAGGCAGAAATGATTTTTGGAACTTTAGATCAAATTAATGCACAAAAATGATTTTAATTCAATGAAAAATTCTCAAAATGCATCAAGATCAAAAAAGAAATTTTGTTTGAAGGTTGGACAATGTTTCTAAATGTCTTAGAACATTTCATGAATTTTTTGGTGATTTTTAAATACCTAAAAGTATTTTTAATAAATTAATTTTCATTTATCAATTAAAAATAATCTTTTAAATATTTAAAAATACTTTCTTAATGCTAAAAATGAAAATAAAAATATTTTTGTGTTTTAAAAATTAATGAAATTCTTGACAAAAAGTTTCATAATTTTTAAAACAATTTTGCTATTTTAAATAAATTATGTAAAACAAATGAGAAAAAATGAAATAAAAATAATAAAAAGACTGAAGTATGCAGGATGGAAGGCCAGGATTCACTCTGGATTTAAAATGGTTGACTGTGCGCGCCATCTGATGGCCCATATTCAAACTGAATTAATCTCATTTAATTAAATAAATAATGGTGATTAGGGTTTAATGACTGCATCTCAGCCATACACACGCGCGCGAAGTCAACAAAGTCCAAGCATCCAACGCTCCAGATTCAAATGCTCATTAATGACCTGATTAAACCCTAATGATTTTCAGGTGGCCGGAGAAGACCTCCGGTCTTCTTCTCCGGTGGGAACCCCACCTGAAAATCCCCAAAATCCACAAAACGCAACCAAAATGAAATCTAAACACACAGAAATGATTCCCACACTCCCCTGAATCAAAACCCTAAGCTAGAAACCATTTATATTTCCTCAAACTCATGAATCGAATAAGACATTTTTTAGGTCACAGAGTTTCAGAATGCGATTACATCCTCATTTTCCAACCATTTTCAAAACCAATGACATAGTTATGATCAGGGAAGCATATAGAACAACTTAAGAACTTAGAAAATGATTTCTGGAAAAAAAGTTCTTGAGCTACCTGAGTTTCGAAGCTTTCACTCTTGTAACTTTCTGACCTCCCCTCTTGATGCAATCCACTCCACTTGATCCCCTGATGATGCTTGAATGCTTAGAAGGAGTTTAAGTTAGCTGGTTAGGGAGTTTGCACAGCTTCTGCTCAAGCTCAGGTGAAAATGGTGATTGTGATTCAAGCTGTTTCAGGCTAAGGTGAAGGGTTCTTTATGACCAGGATGATGAATGGAGGAGGTTTATGAAGTTTGTTCAGGTGTTTGTGAGCTATGGAATGAGATTCGAAAACTTTTGCTTTGGGGGTGAAAAATGGAGAAGCAATGTTCTTGCTGGTTTCAGGCTTAGGTCTTGATGGTTTTGGCTCAATGAAGCAAGATGAGTTGATCAGTGAAATTGGTTTTTTGTGTTTGTGAGCTGTATAGAGAAATTCGAAGAGAAAATGCTTGAGGGAGTGAGTTTGTGAATGTGTTGTTAGGGCTTGTTTCAGGCTGGCTCTCTTTGTGAAATGGCTAGCAAATGGATAGTATAAACAACTCCAATTGGTCAGATGATGTGACCTGGCCTGCTGTGATTGGGATGTTCACTTTTGCAAATTGTCAACTTTGGTGTAAGGAGGGCATGGGCTAAGTTCTAGCTTGGTACAAGAGGCATGGGCTGCGCAGCAAGGTGAGGGGAAAGGCTAAGGCTGGTTCAATGGCCAATGCAGCAAGTGGTAGGAGGTGTCATGATGGTTTTGCAACTTGATCAACTTTGGTTCATATGAAACTATCTTGCCATACAAGCCATGAAACATGAGAAACTTTGGTTCAAATCTGATTTTTAGGCCATATGTAATGTTTGTGCATTGGTTTGATGTGAACTAGAAGTCACAAATGGCCTTGATACATGATTTTGCAAATTTTCCAATTGGTGCATATCTTGAAAATTAGTGATTTTTGCCAACTTTGTCACACCATAACTTTTGATCCAAAATGAATTAGATCATGTTCTTGTACTTTTTGAAAAGGGAAAGATCTAATATACAACTTTCATGACCAAAGTTTTTCCATTTGAAGCATTTTTGGATCAAAAAGCAAGGCTTTGAAAAGTGGCATAAAATGACATATTCTTTAAAAGTCAACCATGCCCAAAAAAGTCAACTTTGCAAAAACTTCAAATTCTTGAATTTTGTGAACTTCAACCTTCTTCCATGATCAAATAAAGATCATATACACTCAAAATGATGAAGATCACCCCTTGGTTGGGTCATTGGGGGCCTCAGATGCCCTGATTTTGCACTGACTTGTCTGAAAAGTCAACCCTTGATCAGATGACTTCCCCATGGAATTTCTTCATGAAAATTGATATGCATACTCCCTATACCATATAGAGACCAATGGAAACAAGAATGACCAAAAAATTTGGAGTTATGGCCTCTGAAACCAAAACCCTAATTTTAGGTCATTTGTGCAGTCAAGCCTGGCTCTGCATCCATACCAATCCCAGTTCTTGTGATTCTTTGGCATTTTTGACTTTGAGAGGATATAATATGATATAAGAACACACATGGATCCCTTTGAAGTGATCAGTGGCCTTTGGAGTGGCTCAAGAAGCTCTGGGATTGCTCAGATCACAAACCCTAGATGCAGATGACTTAGAAACTATGCAGTGAACCAAAATGTAATATGAGATGATATGATTGTGTTTATGCATATGAGATGATCACAAGCCATGGTGTGAATGGGTGAGGGCAAATTTGGGGTGTTTACAGTGGGGCACAAAGGAATTTTGTTCAGAAACAAGGGAGATGACATTAAGGCATAAATAAAAGTTGAGTTGAAGGCTGTCGAAGATGAAGAAATGATATATAACTTTGACTGTGAATCTGAGGCTTCTCTGGACGTATTGGTTAACATAGTTTCAGTAATGCCTAGAGAGTACGACTGCATCACTGAGGTCGAAAATTTGGATGCTAATACTGAAGCAAAAATGGCAACACATCAACCTATGTGCTACTATGTAATGAATAACGGTTGCATTGAAGAGTAGAATGATTTCTTCGAAAGACCCACCGAGGCAATGAGGGGGCACCTGAAACCCCTTTATATTACTTGAAAAGTAGAAAATGTGGTCATCAACAAGATTCTGGTTGATTGTGGCGCTACAGTAAATATAATGCCACGTTTCTTGCTACCCAGGAATGAAAAATTCGACACAGACCTAAAGCCCCACAACTTGGTCCTGTCGAACTATTAGGGCAAGACTGGACCTACTATGGGGATCCTACAAGTTGACTTGACTGTGGGAACAGTCACAAGGCCAACTCTCTTTATGGTGGTAGAGAGTAAGGCTAACTATAACCTCCTGTTGGGGAGAGAATGTATACATGGCATATGAGCAGTGCCATCTTCAATGCACCAAAGGGTCACCATATGGAGGCCAGATGGTATTGTCGAAAATATCAAAGCTGATCAAGGGTACTTTAAGGTATCAGTGAATCATGTAGAATGTGTGGATTTCGACAAAAATCTAGCACATATTGGTCCATGTGCACCAGCTGGATTCAAGTTCACCCCAATGATCATGCATACTGCACATTGAACCTCCATCCCATCGAAGGATTTCGCTGGGATATAGAGGTTGTAGGAGAAGTAGGAAATCTCCCACCTTATTTCCCTGATCCTGAAATCTGACCCACGTGTTGGGGAAGAGAAGGCAGTAATAATGATTGACTTCGACGCGTTAAAAAGAATTTCGGCTTATGTGGCTGAAACAAGGATACAGGCGGCCTTGGAGGTTGTAGGAAATGATAATAATGACTGAATTCGACGCTTTAAAAAGAATTTCGGCCTATGTGGCTGAAACAAGGATACATGCGGCCTTAGAGGTTGTAGGAAATGATATGGCTATAGAGGCCATCACTGAATTTGTTGAAGAAATTCCTACGAAGGATTTCGACCAAGAGCCCTCAGATAAGGCTCAAGGAGATTCAGACCAGAGGCTTGATGCTATTTATGATAATGAGCCTTTGGGATTTAAGAAGGACCCTTTGTCAGAAAGTACCAAAGTGCTGGCTCAGGATCCTTTAGAAGAAATAGACCTAGGGGAAGGGGAGTTGAAAAGACCCACATACATCAGTACCAACCTCGACCCAGAACTTAAGGTCGAAGTGATCCACCTGCTGAAAGAATTCAAAGATTGTTTTGCATGGGACTACAATGAAATGTCTGGTTTGAAAAGAGAGCTCGTCGAACATAAGCTACCAATCAAACCTGGGAAGAAGCTTGTCAAACAAAATCCAAGACGATTCATCCCAACAAGCCTCATGAAAATTAAAAAGGATTTTGAAAGGTTGCTTTGATGCAAGTTCATTCGCACAACTAGGTATGTCAAATGGTTAGAAAATATTGTGCCAGTAATTAAAAAGAATGGTTCTTTAAGGGTGTGCATAGATTTTAGAGATCTAAATTCAGTAACCCCTAAAGATGAGTATTCAATGCATGGGCGGAAATGTTGATTGATTCTAATGCGGGACATAAGTATCTAAGTATGCTAGATGGCTACTCAAGATACAATCAGATATTCATTACTGAGGAAGATGTCCCTAAAACTGTTTTTCGATGCCCAGGTATCGCTCCCTAGATTTCCATCCTGGTACAAACGCGAAAGTGGCGCAGAAGAGGTAGAGTCGCCAACCATGAATTTTTATCCCGAAGGAACGAGAATGGTAATGCTGCACAAATCGGAAGAAGAAAAGGAAGGACAAAGGTCATGCGAACCAAAGAAACTAGGTTCAGGAGTCAGTTACGACCTGGGAAGGTATTAACACCCCATATCGTCCGCCATACCCGAAGAGATCCACGCTTGCAAAGAAACTATTTCAAAGGGTGAAGGAATGAAAGCTACTGCAAAAAGAAAGACTGACACTGGATCTAAAATGAGAAAGGGAACTGAAAAAGAAATCGAAGAGGAAAAATGTAGGAAAAATAAAGATTGTGCTCGGATGAGCCCTACCCCACTGCCTACGTACCTCATATAGACATGAGGATCAGAGTCATCGTAGTTCCCCTAACTAGGGGTGGAAAGATTGTTTGTGTTTTAAAGCTGGAACTACTTATGTCAATGCTCAGGTGTTACAGGCTCGTCTGACACGAGTGAGTTACTATCTTGCAAAATGACAAGTAGGAGCAAGTTCGTACGAAAGGAGTGAAGGTGATGAGAAAGAAGTCCCGAAGGAGAGACGTTTATTCTTTGTCCAGTGTTTTTTTATGAGTTTTTTTATGAGTGTGGCACAAGGAAGTGATCTCAAACTCTTTTCCATGGAATGATATAATAGAACAAGCACACCAAGTAAGGAGATTTATCCAAGACTTGGTTCCAAGGGTTAGGGTTTAAATTCACTAGCTTGTTGAACTTATTAGATGTTTTTGTAACTTGTAAAGAATTGTTTTTTTATTTATGATTTTCTTTATGAAAATAGTCTCATGATCAGACTCGTACATCATACTGGATAAGCCCATACTATTCTAAGATGGAATGAATATGAATGTCCCATAGAATAAGGCTATACACAAGAGACTACTTTAACCATTATTAGGTGTTTTTTTTATAGGTTTTTTGTTTGAAGATGAGAAAGAGAAGAACCAAAAGGATCTTAAAGGTAAAAAAACTAAGGGGGACTAATCAAAATCTAATGTTGTCATGCAAAGATGGACCTAGGTTAGTGAGGTATCAAACTATCCTAAAGAAGAGAAGGAAAGAAGAAAAGAAAACAAGAAGAAGAAAGGAGGAAAGGATTCAACTTACTTCTAAAGAGAAGATAAGTTGATCCTAAGGGGATGAAGAAGAAGTTAAACAAATGATGGCCTAAGCTCATCTCAAATCACAAGTATGAAAACTTAAAGGAGAAAAGAAAGAAGTTGAGATATGGAAGAAATAAATGTGCAAGTGAAGAAAGGGCAACATTAGGTAATCGGACAATCGCATACATAACTTACATAAGGCATGAATAAAATCGAGTTTCAGTGGTACCTAACAGAGAAGGTTTGTTGCCTCTTCAATATGCGCAAGAGAAACCCAGGAAAGAATAACAAGTCCAGAACAGATTCAACAGTTAAGCGCAATTGTTAATTATCAGGGTATCAAGTATAAGCACTCACATCCAAGACGACCAACAAAGAGAATAAGAATTAGAACCAAGAAATCAGTCCTCACAATATCAAAGCTTAGGTGAAATTTGTATCTAGAGATCCCATCAGTCCAAGAAGTTTTGGCTGATTTCCACGGGGAGTCATGAACAAATACGTGATGGTGTGAATCCCAAAAGACACGATGGGTCTGGGCCCATGTTCACCAACAATAGAAACCAAAGAAATCTGCTTAAACATAAAATCAAATTAAGTTATAACAAAATAAAAAACTAAAATTAAAAAAAAAGAATGGTATTTATAAAGCACGATCCATAAATTTGCGGAACACAATGAAACCCCTTCTCTATCATGATCTCCTTTCTCTCAGAACAAAATCAAACGCCGACACCATATCCACGCCGCCGACAGATCCATCATGCTCAACCTCCTTCGCCGTGGATCTCCTAGCTTCGGCCTCTCTCAAATTGCCGATAGTTGCTCTTCTGCGGTTTGTCTCAAAACCGCGATCTCAAATCCTCTCCCTTCTTCAAATCTCTCTACTTCATTTATTTCCTCTTCATCTCCTATTTTTCTCTATTTCTGGTTGTGTGTTTGTGTCAATTTGTTGTCGAAAGAATGAAGGAAGGTTAATTTATGGTGAAGTTCTAAGGTTATGGTTGAAGAGGGTTCATGTTTGGCTGAGAGTATTGATGAAGGATGATATTACAAGAAAGGTTTTATGGTCTTATTGCGGTATGATGGTGTTGGTGAGTGTTCAGAAATGGTGACGGAGACAATTGTTTGATGTGTAGCTTGAAGGATATTTGTGAAAAAAATGATGAAGGTTGTGGATGGTAGTAGTGAGTTAGAGTGATTGAAAAAAGCTTGTATCAGTCTTTGTTGTTTATTGATGAAGAAGAGAAGTGAAGAGAGGGTTTACAAGAGTGTGTGGTTTGTGTTTTGGAGAGGAGTGAAAGGAATCAATTTAATGAAGGTGAGATTGAAGGTGATTTTTGTAGTGAATGAGTTGTATTGAGAGCGAAAAAACCAAATTCGTTCCTCTGTGAGGCGTGCAACTTGTGTGGTTATGGAGTGTGAAATGTGAAAATTGGAGCAAGTCGTTGGTGAGTGCGTTTGTATCGATTGTGCGCTACAAGTCGTATGAAAATCGTTAGGGGATTATCAATTTTGTTGTCATGGAGAGATATTGAAAAACGCGTGAAGAGTGGAAATTGGCGTGGGAGTATTGTACGAAAGTGGGGTCGGGCTAATGTGTGAGGGTGTGCTGCGCGGAATGTGTGCGACTGATAAATGACACTTGTTTTGCTTTATTTCAATTTTTGTTATGGAAGTTATAATGGGTAGGCTTTGGTATAAAGTGATATGGGATTATTAGATTTCTGATGAAAATTGAATCAAAAGTGAATTTGGTATTGATAAAAGAAATGGTTTAGAAAATAAAATATGTATGAATGATTGGAATGATAGAAAAATAAAAATGGATTTAATGGAATAAATTGGATAATTGTAAAATGATTTATATTTGAATTAAAGAAAATGGATATATGGATTAAAATAAAAATTGGATTATGAAAAGGTTATGGATATGGATATTTGAATGTGAATAATGGGTATGACTTAAAAAATCGGAAAATGGTCTAAAACTGGATTTACAAATGAAATTGGATAGAGAAATGGTTATTGAATTCGAATGGAAAATTGCTGAGAATTTAGATATGACAATGGGTGGAAAATGATGGAAATATCGGATATGGATATGGACATGAACCACTGACAAAAGCCACTAATGTATATATTACACCAAAGTTTCTAAACCATGACCAACTGAATCATTAGAAGTTCTAATCTTTATGAATCCCGAATCATCTTTGAATTCGTTTGAATTGTCCTCAGGGAAGATAAATCCATAGAGGAAGCACAATTGTACTTGCGATGATCAAGATAAACTATTTGAACTGGTGGATCATGATAAACCTGGTTTTCTGAACCAAACCTCATACAAACCACTGCTTGATAAACTAAAAAATTCCACAACTCAACCATGGATACACATGGCCTAAGAAATGGTTTACTGAAACAGATAACTTGCAGCTGAAGAAAACTTCTGATAGTTTGACCAAGATTAGGTCAAACATCCATCTGAACTGAATCATGAACGGACAACTGCACTTGAACCGAAACCAGAGCTTTTGAGATGTTAAGAAAGAAGAATAGCCTGGGATGCTGAGAAGAGAAAGATAGACTTGTAACTTGATGATAAAGAAACCCGTGATTCACATTTACTACTGATGATAGACCAGACGAATAGTCTTCAGACGTGAAATCCGCGAGTGCCACTTAATCAGGGAAATAAACCCTAATCGAGTGATAGGAACATAAGAAAACGATGCCCCAACTTTGAATTCCTTTGATAAACACGAATAGAGTGCGAAACCCTAAATCTTATGAGAATCTTGATCCCACGTCTCAGGAGTTCGTGCACATGAATGCAAATGTTAATGACCTAATGAGAATGCATATGAATGCGAAACAAAAAGCAGAAAGAGAAAGAAAACCAGAGGGGAAATTTTGGGGTGTTACAGCTGCCCCTATTCAAACATCTGTTAATATGAAAAGGCCGAAAGCATCGATTATCGGCCGATCGAGATGAACTATGGTTGAATACCAAAAAGACCCTGAAATTTGCACTATGCTGGAGAAGAAAAGGGAAATAAACCCAACCAAGGAAAACAACTGCCTAATGATACAAGTAACCAAAAGTAACCATCGAAAATGAGAAAATGTCTTTTATAGGACGCCAGGAGACTACTGGTTTGCCACAACGAAAGTGGACTTGGTACACATCAGTCTGTGGGATAGACGTGTACGAATTCAAGATCCGTATTGACAAATACACTGTCTTGATCTTTATTAGAATCTGCATCTGGGCATGCACTGTCTTAATTCTCTTTCAGAATCTGCATCTGGACATTGCACTATCTTGACTCTTATTTTTAAAATCCGTATAACTATACGTCGTCTTGATTTTGAACCTGGAATCTGCATCTGGGCATGCACTGTCTTGATCCCACATTTGAAGTGTAAACTCTACCAAATAGAAATACCTTTTCAAAGATCTATCCACTGGGCTGGACTTAATAACAAAAATATATTATGCAGGGGAAAATTCTTGCTAGAACTCCACTGGGAATGAGAACGTCCTGGACGACATTCTGCTGAGAAAATGAGATCAAATATTCTGCTAATATTTGACTCTTGCTGGGAAATAAAGTGATTGTTGAATCGATCTTGGAAACCCTTGCTGGGGATAACCATCTGCTGGGGAGAGAAAAGAACAAATCTGCATTTGGGCATACATTGTCTGGATTTGTCACATCTGCCAAAAATAAATTGGCGACCTTTTGGGGAATATTTCAATGATAGATAAATTCCAAACATGTGTGGGGAATGACCATCTTCCAACTTGTCTGGGGAGATGCTTCGTCAATACCTTAGATGGGGAGAGAATTCTGACAATTCTAAGCTATATGGGGAAGTCATGCATTTAGCTGCTTGTTGGGAATACTTCACCGTGATGACTCCGCTTAGAGATGAGAATTGTTAAATTAGCCTTGAAGTTCTTTTGGGGAAACCATCTATTCTAACTCAGCTGGGGAAATGACAATCTTCTGGATGATCAAATAGAGCCAAATTATGCCCCGAGTATAGTATGACGACTGTGTTGGGAAGATATGCCAATGAAAATTGGACTTTCACTAGATGAGAATGACGAGATCCTCATGAAGAAAACCTTATCGGCTGAAGGAAAATTCTATGCTTGGGGAAGAAATAAACTTCCAATTCCCTGTTGGTAAAATAAATACCAGACATTCCCTGAGAATTAACTCGGTGCCTCAAGCTTCTGAGCTCAACAGTTGCATACTGATTATCAAGAGTGAACAAGCATTCCTTTACTCCTTAAATTGTGTCAGACGACATCTTCTAGGAAAAGATTATCTCGAGAGGATTTTACAGAAGACCTGGCATCCAGAATGCCTCAGTGTTTTCAAACTCTCGTAGAAATTCAATAGATCATGAGATAACTGCCCCAGATTGCGTCTTGAAATGATCTTGCCCCACACTAGAAACGAAAACCATGTAGTATGAATATGCAATGGAAATGATGCAAGATGTCTATGTATGCTCGGGCTATTGAAGATATGCAAGCGGGAGATGATTGAAACAAATATGGTTGGGTGGAGGGCCAAGTTGATAGTGATTGTTTTTTTGATTGCCAAACAATTGGACTTTGAAGGTGAATTACCATACGAGAACCGATTTATTGAAGGTAGGCCACCAGACGAGAACTGATGGGCAAAGAATAAGTTGTCAGACGAGAACTGACTCCTTGGGGTTCATTGTCAGACGAGAAATGACTCTGAAAAAGAATCACTACCAGACGAGAACTAGAGTTAAACAAGGTAATGAAAAGGTGACCAGATGAGAATTGGTAAATGGTTCGCCTACCAGACGAGAACTAGTATTTGACGTTGGTTTTCCAGACGAGAACTAGACTTAGAAATGGTTTTCCAGACGAGAACTGAACTTTGAACGATCAAGAAGTTGGGGTTACGAGGCTCTTTGGTGTGAGATGTTGTTGTGGGGGTATGTCCAATGCATTTATGATGCGTATGCTCTAGCGAAGCGACATAAATAATGTATGCAAATGATTTATGTAATACTTATGAAAGAACCAGAAATTTCCCAGAGATGGGTATGAAAGGTCTTATATGACAAGGCTTCTTGCTGAGAAGGGTGACAAAGGTGAGGGTGGGTAGCATGATTTCCCGATACTCGTCTTGAACTTGGAGATTACTGATATAACTTGCTCTGTGTAGCTAAAGTTGCCCCAGTCTGGCGGGTCTTTGAACAAACTGCCTCTGATTATCCGATTCTTGGAATGGTAGACTTGGATGTTCTCTTGAGGAGAGTTTCACTTAGTGAGCTCTGGAAGTGTCCTGCCCCGGTATGAGTGTAGAAGCGACTTGACTCATTCTGACTGAGCACTGTGAGAAATCAACCTTAGTCAACAGAAACTCCGGGTGACCTGCCCCTGTTTGGTAGTTTCAACTCTGAACAACTGACTCTTGAATAATGTTCCCCTCAATCAACTAATATTTGGGATCTTGCCTTACCCTGGCTGAATCCTTGGTCAACAAAACCACTGGATAACATGCCCCTGATTCATAGGTCTGTAAGATGCTCTTGACACAGGTCATCATTATTGAACGATAAAGTTCCCTCTGATTGCCCTTTGTAGGAACTCCCCTGATGTCACTGATTGACTTGCAATTAAAATTGTACATTTACAAATGGTAATTTTAATGCGATGCTTGTGCAGGTTTTAAAACTTTATTTACTTGAATGTCATGATAGTGTGTGACGAATGGACTATTAGTCCAAACGTAGTGATGAGTTAGCAAATCTTTAGGAGTCATTTTACCCAACCTTGTCGTAGTATGCTTTTAGAATTGACCCCGATTCAATTAGGATTTTTTAGGGTTGTAACATGGTCTGGTTCACGCTTTCAGAAAGAAAGATATAGGCTCAAAGTTTTTCTATGCCCACCCATTCTCCTTGATGTTCTCCAGTCCTATGTTCAGCTAATTTGGCCTAAGCGCTCACCTCTCAAAATGTTTTTATGATGGTTGAGGAACCAATGATATTGACGGTTTAAGCACCAATGAGTTTTTTTTAGTAAAAGTCACCCCTTTGTCTTTGTTTATGTAATCATACAACTTTGTTCTTATTGAAATTTTTTCTTTCTGATTTTTTTACTCCCTAACTTTTTCCTGGACTGATTCTTTTTTTTTTTGAATTTTTTTCGAATTTTTTCGATTTTGAAGTCCAGCGGGATGCCCTAACTTTTGCCTTAGTCATTTGTTATCTTTTTTTTCTTGACTTAGCGGGCTTTATTTCTCTTTTTTATTCGTTTTGATTTTTTTTTTTGTGAACAAATCGTGTGACACTGGTTTGTCTGACTTGCATGAAAAGGTTATGACTGCCTCATTTCTTTGTTGGTGAAGGGTAACCATTATGGTTTCACATCCCTTGAACTCTTGAGGTGTAATGCACATAAGGTAATGGATCCTTAGATGCACACTCCTTTGGAAATTTGAATGCTCGGTCAAATTAACTGATGACTACCCTGCCCCGGGTTGAATGTGAGGGTTTTTTCGCGTAGAAAAGAAACTCCTACTTCAAGGCTCAAAGGGGTTGACGAGGGTCTATCTCCCTTATATTTCCGGTGTTTGGGAATTGAAGCAATGCATGTACATTGTAAGCAGGTTCTACTCTAAAAGCATACCTTCAACAATTATGGGTATTCAGTTTTCATCATCCTCCCTCAAATATCTGCTAAACAACAGTGAAATAAGTGGGAGGTATATGGATGCATTTTTTTTTGTTTTTTTTTCAATGCAAGGGAAGAAAAAATGAGCGAATGCGACATAATTGATTCAAAAAGTGCATGATGACTTCATTAACATTACCATTCAAAACAACAATGTTTAAAAGACAAGTAGAAATTAACAGGAAAGAAACTACAATGCAAATGAAAGAAAGGATATAATGATCACCAGCTCTGATGACATCTTCTTGTCTAAGCCACTGAAATTAGGAGACGCTCCTTCGAAGTATTCGAACTCAATCAGGCGAGAGGTTGACGTGCACAACCAAGCTTCCTTCTGGAAAGGATATGTACCCGTTGTCGATCAACTGTTGTACTTTGGCCTAAAAAGCTTTACAATCTTCAGTTTAATGTCCAATCGATCCACAATGATACCCACACAGCTCATGAGGATTGTACTCTGGAGGGTACGGCTCCGACAACGGCTTGAGAGGTTTAGGAACCACCAATGAGCTCTGAATTAGATGTGGTAGAAGTTCACTATACGCCATGGGGACTGGATGAAGAAGAGAATTCCTTCTTTACAGATTGTTGCGAGGCTTGGGCTGGCTCTGAGATTGATTCCGAGGTCTTCGACCATGAGCTTGCAGATTTGGACGAGGAGGAGTCCAGGGTTTTTGATATGGTCCTCTGAGCATTGCCGATTGTCCATAAGAATAGCCAGACCCAAGAAATGATGATCTTTGAGAAGATGATGGTCCAGAATATTCAACATTGGCCATGATTGCACTGACGTCATACTCCTCTTCCCCTTGGGAGTTGCCAACAGATTCATCACCACTAGCTGGAACGTTCAAAGATTCTTGGATCTTTCCACTTTTGAGTAGGCTCTCATTGCGCCTTCCAACTACTATCAATTCAGAGAAGTTTGATGTCCCAATGCTACTCATTCTTTCCAAGTACAGACCCTGTAAGGTGCCCACGAACAGGTCAACCAATTCTCTGTCTGAAAGTGGTGGTTATACTTGGGCTTCCAATTCTCTCCACCATTGTGCATATTCTCTGAAAGATTCACCGCTCCTCTGAGATAGGCTTTGCAACTGTGTGCGACTGGGCACCACGTCCAAATTATACTGGTATTGCTTTAGGAAAGCTCTGGATAAATCATTCCATGACTGGATACGACTACTTTCCAAATCCATATACCAACTTAAGGATGCACCACTTAAACTATCCTGAAAACAGTAAAATCATCAACTCATCGTTGCAAGCATAATAAGTCATTTTTCTACAGAACATCACCAAATGACGCTTTGGGCAACTGACACCAGTTAATTTCTCGAACTTTGGAGTTTTGAAATCTGGAGGAATGACAAGACCGGGCACCAAACACAGGTTTAAAGCATCAAAACCAAAGGCATCAAGACTCGCTAATGCTTTGAGTTGCTCATCTAACACACGAAACCTTTCAGTAAACTCAATAGTTCGTGGATCTTTGGTGTTCACCACAGGGGTTGCTCCTTGGAAGTTCGGCATAGGGAAAGCAAAACTATGATAATTTTTAGTATCGGAAGAAGATGAGTGTGCACCCCGGACAACAGATGGTTCAGGTATACCCTGATTCACGATCAGGCTCTGCATAGGCTGAGCTTGAGTAAGGTTGTTCACTTGTGGAAGATCCTCATCAAGAGAAAGACCATACAAAGGATTGGTCATCAAATTGAAACCAGGTGGAGAATCAACATTCTGAAGATTGTCTCTTGACATAGCTACCGACGACTTCCAATCTGAAATTTTCTTAACTCTTGACACTGCTCAATCTTGTTTCAAACGCTTTGTCGTCTTCCAAAGGTTAACACTTGTTCAAACTGAGTACCGGGAAATCAGCTGGCTGGTCATGGACAAAAGAGGAATGATGTGCTCTCTGGAAAAAGGAAATGCAATGCTTATGAATGCAAATGTGATATGATGATGCTAAAGATGCAAAGACATGGGATCAAAGTCTGGAAATTTCCTGGAATCTGACTGGAACTATAGGATTTTTGAAGAATAACCCCGGATAGTAACTCAGAAACAAAGATCGAGAACTCCAGAACCATGGTAACTGGATCAGAACATAGAATCACATTAGTAACCAGGGTATGCTAAGGTCAAGGGTTCCTACAAACCAATAAACCCCTCCCAATCTCACGGGTGTGCTTCGGGTCAAACATCACAGACTCTCAAAGCCGAATAACAATAATACGTTCACCATTTACGAGAAATGGCTCATGACCAAATTAGGGAATCAATTTAGCATTATGTACTACTCAGGGAGGTCTCAACGTGATTCCGGGAAAAACAAGCATCCCTTATAAGTCCTCAGCTTCGAGCGTTGAAATCGAGAAACAATAGTTCATTCAGCCCGTAGGATACAGTACTATCGTCATACGACCAAATGCTTTGACTGTATTCCTATAAGAGAACCAAGCCATCCTATGAGAGTTCCCATTGGGCCCTCGGATGCGAATGGGTTTGCTACAAAATATGGTCTGCCACTGTCACCACTAGAGAGGGATGTTTCCACAAAGGTCCTCAATGATCGGTCCCCAGTTGCACATAACTATCAAGGTTGTGTATTGACCCAGAAAGATTCTGATATCAATACATTTCTAAGACGGTCGCAAGTCTGGGCTTGCAACTCACTAATACCAACATAACAAGATGCCATAAAGCCAAAGTGGAACCACTCTAAGTCCTAGGGTGTAATCAAGCCGGGTACTTGGCTTATCTCACAGTAACAATAACCCCCAAGTCCTACCAAGCAGAAAACCAGTCCAGACAGTCCAGTATATACATATGATGCATGAATATAAATACTAAAAATAATAAATAAATCCTAAATAAAACTGTAACTAAAACAATAAAATAAACACACAACAACAAATAATCAAACACCAAGTGAAACAGAAACACACAAGCGCTAGGAGAGACTCTCAAGGGGAAACTAGAGATTCTGGGTTCAATTCCCGAGCAGAGTCGCCAGCTGCCGCTCCCTGGATTTCCATCCTGGTACAAACGTGAAAGTGGCGTGGAAGAGGTAGAGTCGCCAGCCAAGCATTTTTTATCCCGAAGGAACGGGAATGGTAATGCTGCACAAATCGGAAGAAAAAAAGGAAGGACAAAGGTCCTGCGAACCAAAGAAACTAGGTTCGGGAGTCGGTTACGACCTGGGAAGGTATTAGCACCCCAGATCGTCTGTCGTACCTGACGAGATCCATGCTTGCAAAGAAACTGTTTCAAAGGGTGAAGGAATGAAAGTTGCTGTAAAAAGAAAGACTGAAACTAGATCTAAAATAAGAAAGGAAACTGAAAAATAAATCGAAGAGGAAAAATGTAGGGAAAATGAAGATTATGCTCGGACGGGCCCTAACATGCTACCTACGTACCTCATCTGGACATGAGGATCATATTCGTCGTAGTTCCCCTAACTAAGGGTGGGAAAATTGCTTGTGTTTTAAAGCTGGAACTGCTTATGTCAATGCTCAAGTGTTGCAGGCTCGTCTGGCACAAGTGAGTTACCGTCTTGCAAAGTGACAAGTAGGAGCAAGTTCGTACAAAAGGAGTGAAGGTGATGAGAAAAGAAGACCCGAAGGAGAGATGTTTATTCTTTGTCCAGTTTTTTATGAGTGTGTCACAAGGAAGTGAACTCAAACTCTTTTCCATGGAATGTGGGTACTTTCTACTACATTCCAAGATGGAATAATAGAAAAAGCACACCAAGTAAGGAGAATTTATCCAAGACTTGGTTCCAAGGGTTAGGGTTTAAATTCACTAGCTTGTTGAACTTATTAGATGTTTTTGTAACTTGTAAAGAAATGTTTTTTTTATGATTTTCTTTATGAAAATAGTCTCATGATCAAACTTGTACATCATGCTGAACAAGCCCATACTATTCCAATATGGAATGAATATGAGTGTCCCATGGAATAAGGCTATACATAAGAGACTACTTCAACCATTATTAGGTGTTTTTTTAGGTTTTTTGTTTGAAGATGAGAAAGAGAAGAACCAAAAGGATCTTAAAGGTAAAACAACTAAGGGGGACTAATCAAAATCTAATGTTTTCATGCAAAGATGGACCTAGGTTATTGAGGTATCAAACTATCCTAAAGAAGAGAAGGAAAGAAGAAAAGAAAAGAAGAAGAAGAAAAGAGGAAAGGATTCAACTTACTTCTAAAGAGAAGATAACTTGATCCTAGGGGATGAAGAAGAAGTTAAACAAATGATGGCCTAAGCTCATCTCAAATCACAAGTATGAAAACTTAAAGGAGAAAAGAAAGAAGTTGAGATGTGGAAGAAATAAGTGTGCAAGTGAAGAAAGGGCAACATCAAGTAATCAAACAATCGCATACAAAGCTTACATGATGCATGAATTAAATCGAGTTTAAGTGGTACCTAACAGAGAAGGTTTGTTGCCTCTTCAATACGCGCAAGAGAAACTCAGGAAAGAATAACAAGTCCAGAATGGATTAAACAATCAAGCACAATTGTTAATTATCAGGTTATCAAGTATAAGCACTCGCATCCAAGACGACCAACAAAGAAAATCAGAATTAGAACCAAGAAATCATTCTGCACAATATCAAAGATTAGGTGCAATTTGTATCCACAGATCTCATCAGTCCAAAAAATATCGATCACTAAGTCATCCCCAAGTTACATCCTCCATCATCAAAATCAAGCCAGAAGCCTACAAAACGTCAGCCGCAAACTAAAACCAAGATTAAACAAAATCCTATTTAATTAGACCAAATTAGTCGGAAATAAACTAAAATCAAAGATCAAACAAAATTCTATTTACTTAAACCAAATTAATCGGAAACAAACTAAAATCAAAGTTATATTGAGATTAATAATCAAAATTAGCCAAAATTATATCCAAATTCTAATAATAATAAACTCTTAACAAATACTAATTAACAATTAATCTTATCAAGAAATAAAGAGAACATCTAATTAAAATAAAAGGAAAATCAATAAAAAAGTAGAAAATAAATAATAAGGGAAAGGGGGCTGGGCAACTAATGTAGGGTGCTGATAGAAAAAAAAACAATCAAATGGGCTTAAGAACCATAACAACAACAACAACAAGGAGGGGTCTGGACGTTGGAAAATGGGTGTGTGAATAGCAAGATCTGGTGCAAGCCCAATCTTCATAAGCCCAAGATGTTTTGGCTGATTTCCAGGGGGTGTCATGAACAAATACGTGATGGTGTGAATCCCAAAAAACACGATGGGCCTGGCCCATGTTCGCTAACAATAGCAACCAAAGAAATCTGCTTAAACATAAAATAAAATTAAGTTATAACAAAATAACAAACTAAAATTAAAAAAAAAGAATGGTATTCATAAAGCACGATCCATAAATCTGCGGAACACAACGAAACCCCTTATCTATCACGATCTCCTTTCTTTCAGAACAAAAACAAACACTGACACCATATCCACGCACGCCGACAGATCCTTCATGCTCAACCTCCTTCGCCGTGGATCTCATAGCCTTGGCCTCTCTCAAATTGCCGATAGTTGCTCTTCCGCGGTTTGCCTCAAAACCGCGATCTCAAATCCTCTCCCTTCTTCAAATCTCTCTACTTCATTTTTTTCCTCTTCATCTCCTATTTTTCTCTATTTCTGGTTGTGTGTTTGTGTCGATTTGTTGTCGAAAGAATTAAGGAAGGTTAATTTGTGGTGAAGTTCTGAGGTTATGGTTGAAGAGGGTATATGTTTGGCTGAGAGTATTGATGAAGGATGATATTACAGGAAGGTTTTTATGGTCTTGTTGCGGTATGATGGTGTTGGTGAGTGTTCAGAAATGGTGATGGAGACATTTGTTTGATGTGTAGCTTGAAGGAGATTTATGAGAAAAATGATGAAGGCTGTGGATGGTAGTAGTGAGTTAGAGTGATTGAAAAAAGGTTGTATCAGTCTTTGTTGTTTATTGATGAAGAAGAGAAGTGAAGAGAGGGTTTACAAGAGTGTGTGGTTTGTGTTTTGGGGAGGAGTGAAAGGAATCGGTTTAATGAAGGTGAGATTGAAGGTGATTTTTGTAGTGAATGAGTTGTATTGAGAGCGAAAAAACCAAATTCGTTCCTCTGTGAGGCATGCATCTTGTGTGGTTATGGAGTGTGAAATGTGAAAATTGGAGCAAGTCGTTGGTGAGTGCGTTTGTATCGATTGTGCGCTGCAAGTCGTATGAAAATCGTTAGGGGATTATCAATTTTGTTGTCATGGTGAGATATTGAAAAACGCATGAAGAGTGGAAATTGGCGTGGTAGTATTGTACGAAAGTGGGGTCGGGCTATTGTGTGAGGGTGTACTGTGCGGAATGTGTGCGACTGGTAAATGACATTTTTTTCTTTATTTCATTTTTTTATGAAAGTTATAATGGCATTTGTTCACTAGGTAACTTCTTGAGCAAGTCAGAGCAAAATCAGGGCATCTGAGGCCCCCAACAATGGAACCAAAGTGGATTTTTCATCAAATTGAAGTTATATGATCTTTATTTGATCATTGAAGTGCTCAGAAGCTCACAAAATTGAAGAAAAGTGAGCTAAACCAAAAGTTGCCAAAAATGGAAATGACTTGTAATGTAAACTTTCCATTTTGGGAAAGTTTTTCAACCTCATCTTTCTCAACCAAAAATGCTTCAAATGAAAAATTGTTGATCATGAAAGTTGTAGATTGGATCATTCCCTTTTCAAAAAGTACAAGAACAAGTCCTAATTCAATTTGGAACGCAATATATGGCTTGTCAAAGTTGGCAAAAATCCCATAATTTCAAGAATGCACCAAAAGGGATTCTTTGCAAAACCACTTGCCAAGGCTTTTTGTGACTTCAATCACACTTCAATACATCATAGCATCATAGTGCATTGCCTCTAGATCAGAATTGCCCAAAGAATTGCAAGATCACATGCCTTGAACCTCAAGATTTCTCAAAGGGGCCAAAACTTCACATAATTGCAAAACACCCCATAACTTATTTCCCACATGCTGAATTGTCTCAAGAATGAATTTGTGGACCTCCATGAAGTCAGCTGCGCATGGACATGCCCAAAGGCCAACTGCATTCTTGCCCATACCTCAAGTACACAAGTTGGTGACTTTTTACAAGAAGGCCATACCAATCACAATAGGGCACAACCACTCCACAGACCTATCACAACTTGATATGTGGACCAAATGCTGATGATAGCACACAAGAACACAAGCTGAAACATAAGAATAACCAAGTTCACAAAAACTCTCCCTCTTGCAAAAGCTTTCGAATTTCATAACTCAGCCACCCATTCTTCAAACAAACACCACCATTCATTTCTAAATCACTCACTGATCATAAACCACCCACAAAAGCAGCCAAGAACACACCACAAACAAAATACGATTTTCTGACCAGTGGAGTACAAACTCACAAACCAGCCACTCTCAAGGTCTTCCAAGCATCAAAGCTTCTTCAGGGAGGTCATTGGAGTCATCTTGCACAGAAGAAGCAGTCAGAAAGCTCCAAACTAAGAAGCTCCATCTCAGGTAGCCATTCAAATTAATTTTTCCAGAACTTCTATTTTATGTTCCATTAAGAAAAAGCATGCTTCACTGATGATCCTGAACTTTGTATTTTTGAAAATGGTGGAGAGATGAGTATTTACTAAGCTTCTGAAATTTTTGCCATATTTATGTTCTTCTTCGAATCATGAGTTTGAGTGAAAACAAATGAGGTTTGAGGGTGGATTTAGGTTCAGGGAAGTGGGAGGAGTGAATCTGGAGCTTTAAAGCTCCAGAAAGTACCCATGGAAGAAGTTAGCAATTTTTAAGTGAGGGTATGGCCGGAGAAGACGACCGGAGGTCTTCTCCGGCCACCTGAAAGTCATTAGTGTCTTAATTAGGTTTAGGGTTTCGTTTGAATTGTGACCGTAGGATTTGAGTTCCCGCGTGAGATGAGTGGTCCAGATGCCATCATTAAACCCTAATTGCTTTAATTAATTAAATTAAGTGAAATTAGCTCAGTTTGAATTTCGTCCCTTAGATCTGGCGCGCAGTCAACTGGGACTTCCCCAGATTCCATCTCAGCCTCTCCTTTTGCATACTTCCATTTAATTCAATTTTATTTTCACATTTTTCTTATTTATTTTGTACGAATTATTTAAAATACATAAAAAATCCAAAAAAAATATTTTCTTTCTGAATTTTTATTTCAAGTAATTTTATTAACCCAAAAATATTTTTATTTTTATTTTTCACATTAAAAATCATTTTTTTAAACATTTAAATGTTTATTTTAATTAATTAATGAAAATTAATTAATTAAAATATCATTTAGGTTTCTAAAAAATCCCAAAAAATTCATATTACATCTTTAAACATTTAGAGACATTGTCATACCATCCACACAAATTTCTTTTTGGTTTTGAATCATCTTTGATAATTTTTCTTGAATTTTAGGGTTCATAAAATCCTATTTTTGAACCCTAACTTCAAAAATTCTTTTCTTCCTAACCAAGAATGATATGACAATGATTCTTTTTGCATTGATCTTCATTTGACATTTAATTTCTAGCATAATTTTGTCATAAATTTCTCCTGCCTTTTTGAATTGATTTGCATTTTTCCCTTTAGGTACCTTAAAACCCTAGGTAACTTAGAAAATTCATAACTTCCTTAGGGTTAAGAGTTAGGTCTTCTCCTTTGGGGTGTGAAATCATATGGGGTTAATGTTCCTTTGATTCCATTTTCAATTTTTTATCTTATCATTTGCTTCTGTTTTTGGTTTTTGCATCTCATGTTGTATGAAAACCCTAAGTTCCCATCTTCCTTTGCATACATCTTGCATAAGCATTCATATAAGAACTTGACATGAAATTTCTTGCATCCACATGACATATAAGACATCATAGGACACATTAGAATCATGCTTGATCATTCCTTCATCCATTTGCCATGTTATGCATTCATTACATTCCACGAACTTTCATGCTTCTTCCATGCTTCATTTGCATCCTCATCACTTGTATGATCATTCACAACTCAAGACATACATTTGCATCATCTATTAGCATCATTTACATCATGAATATGCTTCTGGTTTTGGTTTGCATCCTTGCATTCATTTCATTTTCATTTCATTTCATTTCTTTATGCTAACTTTTCAGGTGGTAAGAACTTTGAGAAGTGAATTTGCCTTCACTTCTCACAATCTCTTCTCATCTCTCTTATGCATTAATTGCTGAATTTTACTTTTGCTTTAGAGTGAGCTTGCTCATTCATGTTCCTTCTTCACTTTCTTTCTTCAAGAAACTTATCTTCTTAAGTGAAGTAAGTTGACATGCTTCTTCTTCTCCTCCTCCTTCTTCAGCTTCTTCCTTGGTGGCTTTTCCTGAAGACTTATTACAAGCCTCATAAACCCTTGGAACACCCAAGAATGTTAACAATTAGGGTTTGATTAGTCCCCCCATTAGTTTTACCTTTGTGTCATCTTTTGTGTCTCTCTTCTCATCTCTTAATCAGGGACTAAACCTTCAAGGTTTTAAGGCTTTGTGATTAAGATTATGCCTGCATCTTTCTCTTAGGATGGAGTGTATAATTTGAATCCTAAGTGTTAAACCCTTAATGTGTTTAAATCCTTTAATAAATTCACCTAATAACCACTAAGACATCAAGCTTGTAACTTGGGCCTTGCATTAGGGTTCTAATTCTTCCTTAATTGGTTAAGAAGGACTAACCCTAGTGTTAATGGACAAGTCCTCCTCAAGTTGTCTTACAAACCATAAAATCCACTTCTTAATCCCACCATTAACTAAAATCCACTTTAATAAAGGCTTTTTTATGTCATGAGGTTAATCCCTAATCATGGATTAAGTTGAGGAGCCTTCCTCAGCTTAAATGTTCTCATCTATTATCCTTCTATTAGGATGGTGTAATGAGTCCATTAAATCCTTGATTATGGCTTAAACTCATTACTTAACACTAAACAAAAACTCCAAAAACATCTAAATAATCACAAGTAGGTTAATGATCTTAATCCTACATCATGGTGATTAATTGTGAGGTGTTTACTTCATACATAAGGTATTCTCATTACCCCTAATCAAAGGGAGGATGTGGTGAGTTTACTAACCCTTGGTTTAGGCTTAAGCTCATTATCTTATGACGAACACAAAAAGCAATAAAAGATTGAAATCATCAAAAGCAAACAATAATCATCTCCTTCGGGATTCTTTTCTCATCATCTTCACTCATAAACGAGAATTCGCTTCTTCCGTCTAATGCAAGACAGTTAGCACTCGAGCCAGACGAGTCATACACTTGAGCATAGACAAGCAAGCAGTTCATCAGTCAATTTATCTTTCAGTCTCTTTGAGTCGAACTACGGTGTCCTGACTTCCTCATTGCACGCGAGGATACGTAGGCATAACTTAACAGTTATCGAACAAAAGTCTCTATATATTCCCCCTCTTCCAGTATTATTCTTTAAGCCTCATTGTCATGAGCACTGCACTTTTCTCTTGCACTGACACTCCTCTTATTCACTTCACTTTCCAACACTGACACCTCTACATTCTTTTCCAGCTTTTTCACACAGATAGCACTGACACTACCCCTTTAAACACAAACTTTCAAGCGTGGATCCCGTCGAGTACGACGGAAAATCTAGGTGCTAATACCTTCCCAAGTTGTAACCAACCCCCTTTCTTAGTTTCTCTGGTTCGCAACCGTCTTATCCATCTTTTCCCAAGTTTATGCAACATTACCTTTTCTTCGTGATAAAAATGCCCAGATGGCGACTCTACTCACCTTCATTTTCATTTCTCCTTTCGCCGACCGTTCGCGTCTGTACCCCTATCTGGCCAGGTGTCATTTGGCGGGAGCGACAGCTTGGCGACTCTGCTGGGGAAACTTATACTGCAACCAGGGCTTCTGGTTCTTTTTATGGGTTCCTCCTAGCGCTTGTTTGATTTGTGTTTACGGGGGTGTTATGTGCTACTTGTGCTTATTTATTTGCTTTACTTATTGCTTTATGTACGACTTTATTTACTGTTTTCTTTACAGTTTTTTATACATCATACTGTCATTATCATTGCTGGATCTGGTTTTCCTTGGTGGGTGGGGTTTTCATTGAGAGATTAAGGTCCTATACCTGGGACCTGAGTGACATCTAGGCTAGAGTGGTTCATATTCTTTCCCATTCCATTTCAGTCTGGTGCGGGAATATGAAACACGGTTCATATGTGGGTTTCTTCTTGAGAACTCTGTGCTACAGATTTCCTGTAGTGCTAGGGCTATCTGGGAAGCCTGCTAAGTCTGGATGACCTTTATTTTGACCTTCAGAATCTGGGGTGAATTAGAGGAGGATCTTTTATGGTTATTGTAAACACTGTACCTCCGGGTTATAAGTGTTTACACTTCTCATAACTGATCCAAGTCTGAGGATCCTTGTTCTAGAACATTACATGTGAGGGGGTTGGGTTGTTTACAGGTTTTGCAGGAACCCTTGACCACATCATACCCTGTTGCTGTTCTGTTTAAGAATGCTCCATTTTGGACAGTTCTTATGATTACCCTGGATTTGTGACTCTTTATTTGAGTCCCCCACCCTGGTTGCTGGATTTTTGAGCCTCCTTCTAGACTTTTGAACATACATGGACTTATACCAAGGCAGATAATCAGATCCAGCTCTTGATCACAAACCCTTGCATATCATTTGCATATATCATCATTGCATCATTTAACATTTGCTTATTTGTGTTTCAGGGTATCCATCATTTCATATTTGGTTTGGTTTTGACCCCTTCTGCTGCTTAGACCTCTGCTTCAGTTATCTTCTTCAGCATCTGCTTCAACTATCTGTCAGTGGATCTTCTCCAGCACCTTCATCAGTCTGCCAGAGACTCACCTCCAGCTTCTCATCCTGTGATCTTCATCAACAACTTATTTTCAGCTTCTTCATCAGCACTCATGGATACTCCAAGGAAGAGCAACATATCTTACCATTTCTTTGAGCCTATCTTAACTGGTATCAGGCAGGTCCAGTCCCTTATCATACCTGACCACATCCCACTATTCAGAGAGCACTATGGGGGTATTTTGGACATGGTCATGGATCTCGATTCATCTCAGAGGAGCATGATCCACACATGCTTGCAGTTCTATGACCCTCCTCTTAGATGCTTCACCTTTCCTGCTTTTCAGATAGGACCACTGCTAGAGGAGTTTTCTTTGTTGATTGGGGTTCCTATCAGAAAAGGAATTCCTTTCAATCCAGAGATGACTGCTCCCAGAAGTGAAGAGATAGCAATGGCATTGTATTTGGAGCCTGCCCTCATTGAGCAAAACATGACAACAAAAGCTGGGATTCCTGGTTTACATCCGGACTTCTTGATTTCTCAGGCCACCCTGAAGGCTGCATCGGAAGAATGGAAGGCAGTCTGTGCACTCTTAGCCCTCAGTATATATGGGGCTATATTGTTTGCAGATGAGCCCAAGTTTGTAAGTAAGAATGCCATCCACTTGTTCCTGCTGGGGAACCTTGTGCCTACACTGTTAGGGGATTTTTACTACTCCATCCATCAGAGAAATGAAAAGCAGAGAGGGAAGCTGGTCAGGTGCTGTGCTCCTCTGTTCTACTCCTTGTTGCTCAGACACTTGCCTAAGTCAGATGCCTTCTTGAACCCCCATCAGCAGAAGAATTGGGCCAAGAGGTTCATCTCCTTGACTTCAGATGACATCAGGTGGTGCACCAAGAGTACCAAAGGCAAGGATATTATCACCAGCTGTGGGAAATACCCTAATGTGCCTCTAATAGGAGTAAAAGGTTGCATCAACTACAACCCTTTACTGTTTAAAAGGCAATTAGGATATGCTTTGGTTCATCCTCCCAGAGGACAGGATTTAGCTGAGGCCCTATACTGTGAGATCCAATCTGGTTCTGCTGTTGTCAGGCAAGCTGCCTGGGCTTGGGATAACATTCAAACCAAAGGGACAACCATTCTTGGAAAGTGCAACAAAGTTGCTTCAGCCCAGTACTCTGACTGGTCCCGCGCTAGAGCTCAGATCACCAGGATGCCTTTTACCTTAGAAGACACCCCTGGGCCCTCCACAGTGCAACCTGCAACAACTATTAGCCTAGAGGAATTTGAAAAGTTGAAGGAAAGGAATGAGCGGCTATTTGAAGCTCTAAAGAAGACTCTCTGGGAGAAAAGCGACGGTCGTCTGGACATTGAGAGATTGGAAAGGCTCAAAATTGAGCATCTAACCAAGATTGAAAGGACAGATGACTATATCAGGAAAGCAAGAGTCGGGGAACAGATACTGAAGAATGCCTGCAAGGAGGCCAAAATCCAGAAAGCTAGGGCAGAGAATTATCTAGAAGAAAGCCAGGCTAGGTGGGTCAGGATCACCGAAGCTCATGCACTAGAAGACCAGAGGACTCAAGCCAAGATTGAACAACTGGAGGCTAATGAGAAGAAGCAGCAGGAAGCTCTGTTGGCAGCTCAGAAGGAGATATCAGAATTAAAACTCCGGGCGGGGTTAAAGAGATCCAAGGATCAAGACAGGCATAAAAAGCTGACTAATGTCATTTCTACCAGGAATCTCCTCATTCGGACTATTACAGAGCACCCAGCTGGTCCAGTGACGGAGGCTCTCCTGAAGGAAGTCAAGGAGGATGACTTCGGATTGGATGTCTGATCCTTTTGCTTGTATTTCTTTTCTTTTGATGTACTTTTTGCTTTTGATTGTTGTATTTTTGACCCATCATGGGCGTGCATTGTAAACAGACTATGTATTTCCATTATTTGTAATATATCAGTTCGTTTTATTTTGATGGGCTTTCTCTCGACATCATCAAGCACTTCCTCGAGGTCTGGAAAGGTCAAAACCAAGAACCAAACCGGATACCTTGGAAAACAAATAAGCATACTGCATTGCATACTAACATTTTTCTTTGTTTTGTAGGCTTTGTTTGTTCTTTGTTTCTCACTTTGTTGCGGTTTCAGGAAATATTGCTCGTCGTAGAGTGTTCCCTGTCAACCGTGCACACCGGTACCCAACCCGTAACAACCTTCCAGGCATTCAGATGGATCAGGTGCAGCAGGACCTGAATGAAGTAAGAAATCAAATGGCAAACGAAAGGGTCGAGATGAGAAACCAAATGACCCAGTTTATGGCTGTAATGACTGGCTTAGCTCAGAGCCAAGAAAGGCTGAGGGAATTGGTGGAAAGACAGACTCCTGAAGAGCCTCACCCTGGTACAGGAGGAACCAACAATAATGAACGCGGGCAGCCCCGCATTGACCCACCAGAGTTTGGGCCCCATTTGAACCCCGATGTTAACGGTATAAGAAATGTTCAAGGAAATACTACTGCAGGTAGGATATTGTAGGAAGATCCCCAAGAGGAACAATTCACAGTTGTCGGAGCTGGGGATGAGGTTTATGATAGAAGACTGGATGAGATTGCTAAAAAACTGAGGTCTTTGGAATCCCATAACTCCTTAGGCTTTGACATGATGGATATGGGGATGGTAGATGGGGTGAGGATTCCCCACAAATTCAAACCCCCATGCTTTGAAAAATATAACGGTACCTCCTGCCCGCGTACTCATCTGCAGTCCTTCTTAGGAAGACTCAAGGCTTATACCATGGATGAGAAGTTATGGATGTTCTACTTTGAGGACAGCCTGACTGGAGCTTCAAGAGAATGGTATTCGCACCTGACAAGGGCCACTATAAGATGTTGGAAAGACTTGGCCGAGGCCTTTATCCGTCAGTAACAGTACAACCTAGATATGGCTCCCAATAGAACTCTTCTAATGGGCATGTCTCAGTCTTCAAGGGAAAGCTTTCGGGATTATGCTCAGAGATGGAGACAGCTTGCTGCTACTGTCCAGCCACCCATGTCTGAACGGGAAATGGCGGACATGTTTATGTACACCTTGCAGGGAACTTATATTGATAGACTTGCTGCTTTCTCTTCCACCAGTTTTGCCGATGTAGTTATAGCTGGTGAGAGAATAGAAAGTCTTTTGAAAGTGGGAAAAATCTCTGACAATGGTGCAAGCTCTTCCAACAATCCCAGAAAACCTTTTTCAGGACCCCGAAGGGCGGGTGAAACAAATGCTATCCATGCAGGCAGGGGCAGACCCCAGTATTCTCACAGGTCAATAGCAGTCGTTACTATCCCGGCTCCAGATCCACAGCAACCACTTTTTCCTCAACAACAACAACATCACTATCAACAACAACCTCATTTTCCGCAACAAAGATCGTATAACAACAACAACAACAACAACCAACAGCAGCGCCCTTTTCAGTAGAGGCCATCTCAAGCAAATAGGGTGATTGATCCTATCCCTATGTCTTATGCCACTCTACTGCCACAACTCCTGAAGCTCAACCTGGTTGAGTTAAGGACGTTGGCTCCACCAGATCCTCTCAACCTCCCGAAGAATTATGATGCTAATGCCAGGTGTACCTTTCACTCCAACGCACCCAGTCACAATACTAAGAAGTGTAGAGCCTTGCAAATGATGGTTCAAGATCTGGTCGATTCCAAGGCTCACAATTTCGCACCTCCTCCGAATGTTAACAAAAATCCTATGCCTAATCATGGTGGGCCCAGGATTAATGCCATAGAAGAGGACCAACCATCGGCACTGATTGATAATGTTACACAGATTCGAACACCGATGGCAGAAGTCAAAGCTCAACTCTTAAGATGCCAGATGTTCCCGGGCTGTGAAGCCTGCTGCGAATCGTGCAAGACTGCTATTAATGGTTGTGAGGGGTTAAGGCTTGGCATAAATGGCCTTATCAGAGATGGAATTTTACAGATTACCACAACGGCGTCTACAACATCAACAAGTCTTTCTTCAGCAACGACATATCCTCCTACAATAGCAACAACTATCACTCCCACTGATTCGTCCACAACTCTAGCAATTACTCCATCCATCATTTCAACAGATCAGAGTTCAGCAACATATACTTCTACAACATCAACACCCATTTTATCAACAGAGACGCCTACAACACCAGCAAACATTAATGAAGATGTTTCAACGGTCACGATCTATTATGACCCAGCAAATGTTCATCCCAACAACAATTTCCAACAACAAACTGCAACACCTCCTGTCAGATCTCCAGTCACAATCTATTATGACCCGCATACCATCACAGTTCCTTCCACTGCAGCAATCAGCCCGGTCACCATTACGGTACCTGGACCTGTTCCTTATGAAAGCAGTAATGCCATACCTTGGCACTATGGTTCTGATCTCTACTGCGACGGGAAGAAGATCACTCTAGATTCGACAACCTCTTCACCGCAAGTTGACAATGTTGGGGGAGGCGGAGGCTTCACCAGAAGCGGGCGCCTTTTTGCCTCACAAATACCAAGACCCAATGTGTAACGCCCAAAATAATTATTATTAATTTAAGAAATTATTGTGGATAGTAGGAATATTTTAATGTTGTAGTTAAAAAATTAATCGATAAGTCGGAAATCTAGTCGAAAATCCTAGAAAGTATTATTAGAATTAATTATAATAGTTGTTGTGTTAATTTAAGTAGTGGGCTTGAAACCATGTTTGGATTAGTAAAATAGGGGGGTATTATGTTAGGCCCATTAGAAATTATAATAGTTTATTAGTTTATTAAAATAAAAATAATAGAAGTTATAAGAAACCAAAAAGTAACAGAAGTGGGGAGTTAGAAAAAGAAGGAAGAAAAAGAGGAAGTAGAACTGCTGTACGAGCGTGAGGGAAGGAGAAGAAAATTTCCGGAATCCGACTGTAGAGCAACCTTCAATCCAATCTAAGGTAAGGGTGGGTTCGATTCTTATAATCGGTTATGAATTTCGATACTTTGATTTGGATTGATTAGGGTATTTAAGATGTGAAATCTGTACATTATGATTATAAAAATAAGTTATTCCGATTGTTGAATTGGTGAATCTAAGAATTATTTCGTTATGTTGTTGGATTGTTGTTGTTAAGAGTTGTTGCAGTTCTGGAAAGAAAAAGAAAAAAAAATTGGTTCAATCTGTCTGAGAGAGAGAAGAAGAGAATAAAAAAAAATGTGAGGTGTGGCGCAGGCCACCTACCCTCCTAGTAGGGTGGCGCAGGCCACACCTATGAAACAAAATCATGGCGCACACCATGTATTGTGGGAGGGAACCATTTAATGGCTAGTGGCGCAGGCCACTTGAGAGAATGGCGCAGGCCATCTCTCTTATGAGGGGGGGAGGACAAATGGTGGCATGCCACATGGCATGGAATGAAGGTTAAGGGTGGCGCAGGCCACCCTATTAAAGTAGGTAGTATCTCATTTTTATTCTTAAGCCTAATTACACCAATTAATATATTAAATCACCAATTAGTTTTAGAATTTAAAATCTAAGACTTAAATAATTTTATAGTTCATGAATTAGTGGATTTAAATGGTAATAAAAATAGTAATTAAACCGAGCATTTTAATTACTAAATATAAACAGTACGGGGCTTGTTCTAAAAATGATAAAAATGACACTGTGTTATGGTTTTAAATAGAAGAATGCAGGTTCGTAAAATTGACAGTAAAAGTAGCAGTAAGTGAGTTTCTAATTCGGAGGAGTTTAACGAGATTTAGGAAAATTCCAGTTTCGTATTAAGGTTATATTAATCGCAGAAAGTAGAAGATAGTGTTGAAATTAGTCGGTTTAGCCGAGTTAGGCAAAAAATCTAGTTGCTCGAAAATTAACGAAATTTGTCGGGTTATGTCGGATCATATTATAGTTGATTTTAATGAATTGTTTTGCTGGAAATTGTATTGCTAAATATTACTATAAGTGCAGCCGAGTTGAAATACTGCTCCGATTCACGGAATAGTTACGAAGTTGTTATATCATAGGCTTTTATGCCAAAGTTGATTTCTAAGTTGCCTATGTCGTACAAGTTGATATGTATTGTTAATGTGGCTATGTTGTATGCATATAATGTCTGATAAGTCATGTGAATTCATATGCATTTTGTCGGAGCCGTTGCTCACACCACGTTGGCCTGGATTGGCAAAAAGTTGAAAGTTGAAGGCTTATGCCTTGATGCCTCGTTAAATTGGAAAATTTTAAGTTGAGAGTTTTACTCCGAATGGTACCACATGCATAACTAGTCGGGTCTCATTAAGTTGCATACTTGTTGGTTTATTGTGTTGATATTTGATTTAAGTTGTGGAGTGGTGTTTGTTACGATCCTTATTCACCGTATTGTTTTTCATATACTAATTATAATAAATGTAACTCACCCCTTCTGTTGAATGTTGTCCTTATGTGACAACGTGCAGGTAATCCTGAGAAGTAGCCGGTTACCGTTGGTCGAGTCAGTGGTCAGTCGCTCTGATACGTAGCACTCGGGGGGATTGTCGCATGTCTGCTTGTTGATCTTTAATTATTGTTGAATTCTAATTGTTTGAAGGATTATAGTTGTTTACTTCTTATGTTAAGTCGTTATTATGTTGCGTAAAGATGCTAAGAATTATTTTATGAGTCCGCTGCGTAAGATTTTATGAAGTTGAATTATTGGAGTGAATGACATTATTTTGTCGAATTAAGAAAAAGTGTTACGTATTGTTATGATTTCCTTAAAGTTGAAATTGTTTAAAGTTGAACATGTAATGTCCCATTGGTAGAAAATTTTACGACTCTGATTTTGTTGTTATAATTCGTGCGTAGAAAATGGGGTGTTACATTAGTGGTATCAGAGCAGGTCGGTCTGTCCGGCCAGTTGTCGTGTCTTTACTATCTAACAATTGTGTATTGTTACTAATCTAACTTTTAGTTGTGTTGAAGTGATAAGTTGAAATGGCTGGGAGAAATGACGCTGCGATGGCTTCCGCAATGCAAGCGATGGCACAAGCTGTGCAGAACTTGCCAAATGCTGGTGGAGATGCTGGATCACGTAGCTTGGCGACTTTCCAAAGAGAGAATCCGCCGGTGTTTAAAGGGAAGCATGATCCAGATGCAGCTTGGGGATGGTTGAAAGAGATCGAGAGAATCTTTCGTGTTATGGATTACACTCCAGCTCAGAAGGTTCGGTATGGTACTCACATGCTAGCAGTCGAAGCTGATGACTGGTGGCTAGAAACTCATGAAAGGTTGACCGCGGCAGGTGAAGTCATTACTTGGGATGTATTCCGTAGGGAATTCATGAGAAAGTATTATCCGGAAGATGTCCGTGGTAAGAAAGAAATTGAGTTCCTTGAGCTGAAGCAAGGGAACATGTCTGTCACGGATTATGCTGAAAAATTTGTGGAGTTGTCCAAATTTTATCCTCATTACACTGGTGCTAGTGCTGAATTTTAAAAGTGCATCAAGTTTGAAAACGGATTGCGCTCGGAAATTAAGAAGGCTGTTGGGTATCAGAAGATACGCATTTTTACTGAATTGGTTGATAGCTGCAAGATATTTGAAGAGGACAATAATGCTCATTACAAGGTTGTCAGTGATCACAGAGGCAAGCAACATCAGAACCGTGGCAAGCCGTATGATGCTCCAGTTGGAAAAGGGAAACAAAGAGCTGCTCCGGCTTAGAGAGCTAGTGGGGGAGGTGCTCCTGCTGGCATAGTTTACTTCAAATGTGGTCAGGCTGGTCATAAGAGTAATGTATGCACTGCTGAAGTAAAGAGGTGTTTTCGCTGTGGTGAGACTGGGCATGCAATAGCTGATTGCAAGCACAAGGAAATTATTTGTTTTAATTGTGGCGAAGAAGGGCATATTGGTAGTTGTCGCTCCCAAAAGATGAAGCCGGGCTCAAATATGGGGTACAGACGCGAACGGTCGGCGAAAGGAGGGTGCGAGAACACACAGCAGTGAACTCACAGGGAATGAAAAGAGTCGCCAGCTAGGCATTTTTATCCCGGAGGAAAGGCAATGCTGCATAGACCTAGAAAGATATGGATAAGACGATTGCGAACCAGAGAGACTGAGAAAGGGGGTTGGTTACAACCTGGGAAGATATTAGCACCCAGATTGTCCGTCGTACTCGACGGGATCCACGCTTAAAAGATTTGTGTTTTAAAGGGGTAGTGTCAGTGCAATTTGTGTATAAAAGAGCTGAAAAAGGATGTACAAGTGTCAGTGTACAAGAAGTGAAGTGTATAAGTGAAGTGTCAGTGTAAGAACATAGTGAAATGCTCAATATCATGAGGCTTAAAGAATAATGCTAGAAGGAGGGGGAATATACAGAGACTTTTGTTCGATAACTGTTAAGTTATGCCTAAGTATCCTCTCGTGCAATGAGGAAGTCAGAACACCGTAGTCCGACCCGAAGAGACTGAAAGATAAATTGACTTGTGAACTGCTTGCTTGTCTATGCTCAAGTGTATGACCTATCTGGCTCAGGTGCAAACTGTCTTGCATTAGACGGAAGAAGCAAGTTCTCGTTTGTGAGTGAAGATGATGAGAAAAGAATCCCGGAGGAGACGATTATTGTTTGTTTTTTGAGTTTTCAGTCTTTTATTGCTTTTGAAAGTTTGTCATAAGTTAATGAGCTTAAGCCTAAACCAATGGATTAGTAAACTCATCACATCTTCCCTCTGATTAGGGGTAATGAGAATACCTTAAGTGTGAAGTCAGCTTCTCACACTTAATTACCTTTGGTGTATGATTAAGATCATTAACCTACTTGTGATTATTTAGATGTTTTTGTTGTTTTTGTTTAGTGTTAAGTAATGAGGTTAAGCCATAATCAAGGATTAAACAGACTCATTACACCATCCTAATAGAAGGATAATAGATGAGAATGTTTAAGCTGAGGAAAGCTCCTCAACTTAATCCATGATTAGGGATTAAACTCATGACAAAACAAAGCCTTTATTAAGTGGATTTTAGTTAATGGTAAGATGATGAAGTGAATTTTAGGGTTTGTAAGACAACTTGAGGGGGACTTGTCCATTAACACTAGGGTTAGTCCTTCTTAACCAATTAAGGAAGAATTAGAACCCTAATGCAAGGCCCAAGTTACAAGTTTGATGTTTTGATGATTATTAAGTGGATTGATTAAAGGAGTTAAAAACATTAAGGGTTTAACACTTAGGATTAAAGTTATACACTCCATCCTAATAGAAGGATGCAGGTATAAGCTTAATCACAAAGCCTTAAAGCCTTTAGGGTTTAGTCCCTGATTATGAGATGAGGCGAGAAGACTCAAAGAAACACAAAGGTAAAACTAAGTGGGGAGACTAATCAAAACCCTAATCATTGTCATGCTTGGTTTTTCCTAAGGTTTGTGAGGTTTGACAAGAGAAATCTTCAATGGAACCACCAGGAAGCAGATGAAAGGATCAAAGAGAAGCAAACTAACTTGCTTCATTTAAGAAGTCAAGTCACTTGAAGAAAGAAAGTAAAAAAGAAAGAGCAAGCTCAATCTCAAACACATAATGAAATGCAGCAAGGATGCATGAAAGAGATGAAAAGGAATTATGAGAAGTGAAGGCAAATTCACTTCTCAAAGTTGCTTACCACCTGAAAAGTTAGTGAGAAAGATGCAATGCAATGCAGAATGGAATGAAATGGCATGATGAAAATCAAAACCAGAAGCACATATGAGATGATAATGATGCTATGAGATGATACAAACATGAAACAAGGCATGAGAATGATCACATGAACAAAAGAATGCAAAAGGAGCAGGTTTAGAACCATGAACACACATGAAAAGTTATGAGATGCAAATGACATACAACATGGCAAATACATGATGCAATGATCAAACATGCTTTCAACATATCTTAAGATGTCTAATGAATCAAATGAATGCATAAAATGTCATGGCAAGTCATGGTATGCTAGCAAATGCTAGATGAATGCAAAAGGAAGCCCAAATTAGGGTCTATGATCAATGCATCAAACAAAAACCAAAATCAGAAGCAAACATCAAGATAAAAAATTGAAAATGCACTCAAAGCAACCCTAATCCTATACAAACTCACTGCCCAAAGGAGAGGTTCCAACTCTTAACCTAATTAGGGTTATGAATTTTCTAAGTTTTCTAGGGTTTTAAGGTACCTTAACAAGAAAAATGCCAAACAAAAGGAAAATGAAAGATCAAATCATGCCAATTTAATCTCACAAACTACATGCTAAACAAAATGCAATGCAAAAAGAATCAAAGTCCAACTCTCAATGGTTAGGCAGAAATGATTTTTTGAAGTTTGGATCAAAATAATGCCTTGAAATGATTTTAATTCCATGAAAAATTCTCAAAAGACATCAAGATCAAAAAAGAAATTTGGTTTGAGGGTTGGACAATGTTTCTAAATGATTTTGAAGTTTTCATGAATTTTTTGGTGATTTTTAAATACCTAAAAGTATTTTTAATTAATTAATTCTCATTAATTAATTAAAAATAAACCTTTAAATGATTTAAAAATATTTTTTAATGCAAAAAATAAAAATAAAAATATTTTTGGTTTCTGAAATTAAATAAAAGTTTGTACAAAAAATTTCAGAATTTTTGAAAAGGTTTTACTATTTTTAAATAAATGGAGAAAACAAATCAAATTAATTGAAAAATAAAATGAAAATAAACTGAAAATGGAAAAGTATGCACATCTAAGGGTCCAGATTCAAATTCACACGCGCGGGAGTAGACCTGGCACCACATCCAAGGGTGGAAATTCAAACTTGGCTAATTAAATGATTAAGCCCTAATCTTGCCCTAATGACTTTCAGGCGACCGGAACACTGTTCCGGTCGTCTTCTCCGACCATCTCATCTTTCAATCTCTCTCAATATGCCATGAAAACGTGCCAAACTCTCCAGAAACAATCATTAATCATCACTAAACCTAAACCCCACCCCAACATCCATTCATTTCCACTGAATCATGAGACACGAATCAAAACGGAAAACAAAACAAAAATTTCAGAGATCAAATACATCCTACACACGCAACCATTTTCAATGATTCAAAGCTTAAAATGATCAGCACATCACATAGAATCAGTTTGTAACTCAAAACACAAGTTCTGGAAAAATGTTTTTGGATGATACCTGAGATGGAGCTTTCGATTCCAGAGCTTTCAGGCTATTTCTTTGGCTCAAATCTACTCCACTGATCCTCCTAAGAAGCTTGCCAGGTTTGTTTGAAGTTTGCAATGGCTGGTTTGAGAGATGGCAGAAGTTCTGTTCAAGGTGGTGTGGTGATCGTGTTTTTGATTCAGTGGGTTTCAGGCCATGGTGATGGGTGCTTTGTGATCAGGGAAGTGTGTTAAGATTGTTTGTGTGTTTGTGGCTTGTGCTGAGAGTTTCGAAGGCTCTTGCAAATGAGGGTGAAAATGAGAATGCTGAGTTGTGGAGTGTTTCAGGCTTGCTTCTTGTTATGTTTGGCTTGCATTTGATTAGTATAAACAATTACCATCGGTCAGATGACATGATGTGTGCTTTATTGATTGGTATGGGTCCTTTTGCCAAAATGTCAAAGTTGTGTAAGAAGGGCATGGGCTACTTGCTAGCTAAGTACAAAAGGCATGTCCTGCGCAGCATGATGTGAGGAAAGGCCTAGGATTGATCAGCAAGCTAGCCAGCAAGTGGATGAGAAGCTATGATGAGTTTTGCAACTTGCCTTGCCTTTGGTTCTTTGTGAAATATCTTGATCCATAAGTCATAAAACATGTGATCCTTTGGATGCAATCTGACTTTTAGGACTTGTATGATCATGTGATGAAGTTTAGAAATCCATTTGATGACTTAATTGGCCTTGAGAAGTGAATTTGCAACTTTGCCTCTTTGGTGTATAACTTGAAATTTAGTGATTTTTGCCAACTTTGACAAGCCATAACTTTTGATCCAAAATGAATTAGGTCATGTTCTTGTACTTTTTGAAAAGGGAATGATCCATTCTAAAACTTTCATGACCAAAGTTTTTCCATTTGAAGCTTTTTTGAATCAAAAAGTAAGGGTTGAAAAAGTTGCTAAAAATGGCAAATTCATTAAAAGTCAAACTTGCCCAAAAAGTCAACTTTGCAAAAGACTTGAAATTCTTGAATTTTGTGAACTTCCAACATCTTCCATGATCAAATAAAGATCATATACAATCAAAATGATGAAGAACACCCTTTGGTTGGGTCATTGAGGGCCTCAGATGCCCTGATTTTGCACTGACTTGCTTGAAAAGTCAACTCTTGATCAGATGACTTCCCCATGGAATTTCTTCATGAAAATTGATATGCATACTCCCTATACCATATAGAGACCAATGGAAACAATAATGACCAAAAAATTTGGAGTTATGGCCTCTGAAACCAAAACCCTAATTTCAGGTCATCTGCAGTTAAACCTGGCTCTGCTTCCACACCATTTTCAGTTTTTGTGATTCTTTGACATTCTTGACTTTGAGAGGATATAATATGATGCTTGAACACACATGGACCCCTTTGAATTGATTGATGACCTTTGGAGTGGCTCAAGAAGCTCTTGGATTGCTCAGATCACAAACCCTAGATGCAGATGACTTTGAATCTATGCAGTGAATCAAAAATGTGATATGAGATGCTATGATTGTGTTTATGCATATGAAATGATCACAAGCCATGATGTGAATGGGTGAGGGAAATTTTGGGGTGTTTACAGCTGCCCCTATTCAAACATGAGTTAGCTGTGTAGGATGTAAGCAACGGCTTAGCAGGCAAACAAGATAACTTGTGGTTGAATACCAAAGACAGTCCAAAATTTGCACTCAGAATGAAGAAGAAAAGGGATATAGATTGTAAAAGAAAGTAAAGTATATTGTAAAGTGTGGGCGACGGAGGACGACCGTCGAGCAGAGGACGACTGCTGGGTAAAGAGCAATGACGGGGACGGCCGACATGCTGGAAAAAGCGGAAAATAAAGCAATGACGGGGACGGCCGACATGTTGGGGATAAAAAGAATTGTGATGGGGACGGCCATCAAGTAAAGCTGTAAAATTCTCTGGAGATTAATGAAAAATGATGGGGACGGCTATCAAGTTCATAAAGTAAAGTAACCAACGATGGGGACGGCCATCGGGCTAAACTGATGAAGAACGATCATCAGGAAAAAGAAAAAGGGACCACGACGGGGACGTCCATCGGGTTAAAGAATAAATGAAATAAACAGATGATGAGGTACGGTCATCAAAGGTGAAGGACGATCACCTAGCAGGGGACGGCTGCTCTGTTGGGGATAAGATGAGGGACGGTCATCTAAGGTGAAGGACGATCACCTGGCAGGGTACGGCTGCCGAAAATATCGCGACACAGGACGAATGCCAGATAAAAGGTCAACGATGGGGACGGCCATCGGACGAGCATGATGAAGGACGATCATCAAGAGGTGGAGGACGACCACCTAGCAGGGGACGGCTGCTCTCAAGGTTTGTCATGACATAGGACGAATGCCAGATAACCAAAATCAACAATGGGGACGGCCATTGGATAAAATGATGAAGGACGATCATCAAAAGGTGGAGGACGACCACCTAGCAGGGGACGGCTGCTAAATATCACGACATAGGACGAATGTCGGATATAAAAGATCAACGATGAGGACGGCCATCGGATGAGCATGATGAAGGACGATCATCAAGAGGTGGAGGACGACCACCTAGCAGGGGACGGCTGCTCTCAAGGTTTATCATGACATAGGACGAATGTCAGATAAAAAGAAAATTTGCTTTGCTGGCGATTTACTGGGGTATAGTAAACACGGAAGAGTGTTTACATCCAAGAAATAAAGGTATAAGTGTTTAGATGTTTGTGTATAGATTAAAGATGCGGACGAGCATCCCTAAGACTACGATACGGACGAGTATCGGGTAGAAACAAATACTTGACGCATGTTCAGAGATGATGATACGGACGAGTATCAACTGGTTAACAAGGAACACAGACGAGTGTTGAATCTGAGAGGACTCTTCTGGACGAGTGTCTATATTCAATAAGACCAGAGTGTTTGACACAGTGTATGGATTAAAGATGCGGACGAGCATCCTTAAGACTATGATACGGACGAGTATCAGGTAGAAACAGACGCTTGACACATGTTCTGAGATGATGGTACGGATGAGTACCAACTGGTTAACAAAGAACACGGACGAGTGTCGAATCTGCGGGGGTATATACAAGATACGGACGAGTATCTGTATAAGTGTGAGTGGTGTATAGATGAGTATTTAGCTGCTGGGGAGAGTGACACGGACGAGTGTCAAAAGGTGAAGAGTATGGTATAAACAAGTATCTGATATAGAAAGTGCTTATGTTGCTGTGCTGGAGAAAATGACATGGACGGATGTCAAGGAATTGTATATATGAGTATTTGTGAGTGCAAAAGGGACGCTTTGGTCTTTTACTGGGGATATGACACGGGCGGGTGCCACAAGGAGGTATGTACTGATGTTTGGGTATGTAAGGCAACTGTGTTTGCTGGGGAATCTGAGGGGTATTCTGTATATTGATGGATTGTTATTATTCACAAGTGTTTGATTCAGAACATGGCTTATGATTATGCTACATGTTTGACTTTTGCCGTAATGCTCCGTATTAGACGGAATGCTACGCTTTGTGGGTGAATATGATGTGAATGCCATGATTATGCAAAGATACCAATCCAGGATTCGGATCCCGTTGCTGCGAAGATCTCTGGTCGATCTGTTTGAAATGGACATCCCAGCTGGGGATGAGATCACTGGTAGATCCGATGAGATGATGTCTGCTTAGGGGGGATAGGTCACTGATAGACCCATCCTGATAATGAGGGACCCAGCTGGGGTTTGTAGAAGCTTTCTTCACTCTGTTGTGATCCCTTCATGCGCTGCTCTTCTGGATAGAGGCCGACGCTCTGTGGGGAGATGGTTCCCTGACTTTTGTACTTAGCTGAGGAGGAAGAATGGTTGGCACCTCAGCTGGGAGAAGTGACAAATGGCAACTCAGCTGGGGAGAAAGCACTTCGGGCGAGTGTTGATTTGCCAGCTTGCTGAGATGAAGCTTACATGCCCCATGTTGCGTTTTGGATACCTGCAATCATGCAAAGATAGGGAAACGCACAAGTAATCCCGAGGTATCCCTTACCGGATTCCGTTATAGGAGTTAGACACTTCTGAGAGTAAGTATATTCCCTGCAAGCACGTTTTTTTTAGAAGAAAAGCATCTGTATTTGTGCAATCAGTGTTTTAAAGACATCAGACATTTTTGCAAATAAAAAATGTACAAGACGAAACGTGACTGAAAATCTGCTTTTATTAATTCATGTGCCCTGAATTGGCGAGATACAGTCAAAGAAACATATCCCCTGAAATGAGGAGATTGCTACAAATTGGGAAATAAAATATTGGCAATGTTGTCGACGCTTCAAGGAGCTTCCCTCCTGCTATGACTCGTATGACATTTGACGTTCCTCTCATCTTGCTTTCTGAAGAAGGCTGATTCTGACAGAAACTTGATCCTTTCGAAGCTTACCGAGTTGTAAGTGATACAGACGAATTCAGAACGCAGTTGTTCGCTTATTCCCTTGTTTTGCATGGATCGCCCTTTCGGGTTTTCAATCCATCGGGATACCCATTTTTGCCTGAGTTGTCCAATGCGGCTTTTCAACTCAGCGGGTGTACGTTTTTTTTATTATTTTCCCTTATTTTTGCCCGAGTCTTTTATTCTGTTTTTGACTCGCCGGGATGCCCTATTTTTGCCTGGACTTACATTCTGTTTTTATGTCCAACGGGTCATTTTTTATGCGAAGTATTTTTTAACTGCATCTGAATTCACAGGGGACGGGAAGTCTTCACCATCCATAGTGCTGAGCATCAGTGCTCCACCAGAGAAAACTTTCTTTACTACACATGGTCCTTCATAGTTCGGAGTCAACTTGCCCCTGTGGTCTGTATGAGGAGGGAGGATTCTTTTCAGCACAAGATCTCCTACTCGGTACTCTCGGTGCCTGACTTTTTGATCGAAGGCTTTCTTCATTCTTTTCTGATACAACTGCCCATGACAGATTGCAGCCAATCTCTTCTCTTCAATCAGACTCAGTTGTTCGTATCGGGATCGGACCCATTCTGCTTCGTTGAGCTTAACATCCATCAATACCCGTAGGGAGGGTAATTCAACTTCAACAGGTAGGACTGCTTCCATACCATACACAAGCTGATACGGTGTTGCCCCAGTGGATGTTCTGATTGACGTGCGGTACCCATGCAAGGCAAACGGTAGCATCTCATGCCAGTCTTTGTAGGTGACTACCATCTTCTGCACAATCTTCTTGATATTCTTATTAGCTGCCTCAACAGCGCCATTCATCTTTGGCCTGTAAGGAGAAGAATTGTGGTGTTGGATCTTGAAGTCCCGACATAGTTCTGCCATCATTTTATTGTTTAAGTTGGAACCATTATCAGTAATGATTCGCTCGGGAACTCCGTATCGACAGATGATATCTCTCTTCAGAAATCTGGCTACCACTTGCCTGGTAACATTTGCATAGGATGCTGCTTCGACCCACTTGGTGAAATAGTCAATGGCGACCAGGATGAATCTGTGACCATTCGAAGCAGTCGGTTCAATCTTGCCAATCATATCGATGCCCCACATAGCAAAGGGCCAGGGTGAAGACATCACATTCAAAGGATTGGGAGGCACATGCGCCTTATCCGCATAAATCTGGCATTTATGGCATCTTCTGGCGTATGCACAACAGTCGGCATCCATTGTGATCCAATAATAACCTGATCTTAGCAACTTTTTAGCCATGGCATGCCCTCCTGCATGGGTACCAAAGGATCCTTCGTGCACTTCATGCATCAGCAAATCTGCTTCTGTCTTGTCGACGCATCTGAGGAGTACCATATCAAAGTTTCTCTTGTACAGGGAACCATCAGTGTTCAGGAAGAAACTACCAGCAAGCCTTCTCAAAGTCTTCTTACCATTGGAAGATGCCCCGGGTGGGTATGTTTGATCCTCCAAGAAGCACTTAATGTCATGGAACCAAGGCTTATCATCCTTGACAACATCTGCTGCGAATACATATGCTGGTCTGTCAAGTCTGGACACCGAAATTTGAGGTACAAAGTTTGCAGCTTGAACTTTGATCATGGATGAAATGGTAGCCAGAGCATCTGCAAACTGATTTTCGTCTCGAGGGATATACTCAAGCTTGATTGTTGTAAAGAAAGTCAATAACCTCCTTGTATAATCCCTGTAAGGTATCAGATGATCCTGGTGGGTGTACCATTTGACGTTGGTTTGATTGATTACCAGAGCTGAATCTCCGAACACGGTCAATGTCTTGATCCTAAGGTCAATGGCTTCCTCAAGACCCATAATGCAAGCTTCGTATTCAGCTTCGTTGTTAGTGCAGTTAAAGGTGAGTTTTGCCGAGAAAGGCATGTGAACTCCTTTAGGTGTAATGAGTACTGCACCAACACCACGACCATTCATGTTAACAGCCCCATCAAACATCATAGTCCATTCTTCTTCTGGGTTAGGCCCTTCAGTATGAACAGGCTCTTCATGATCTTTTGCTTTTATGAACATGATGTCTTCATCAGGGAAGTCAAATTTCATAGGCTGGTAATCATCAATAGGTTGCTCAGCAAGATATTCAGACAATACACTGCCCTTGATGGCTTTCTGAGATGTGTATTGGATGTCATATTCTGTGAGGATCATTTGCCATCTTGCAACCCGTCCGGTAAGTGCTGGCTTCTCAAAAATATACTTGACTGGGTCCATTTTTGAGATCAACAAGGTAGTGTGGGTCAACATATACTGTCTCAGTCGGCGAGCAGCCCACGCTAAAGCACAGCAAGTTTTCTCGAGCAGTGAATAACGTTGTTCACAGTCGGTAAAATTTTTGCTTAGGTAGTATATTGCATACTCTTTTCGACCAGACTCGTCATGCTGGCCCAACACACACCCCATCGACTCTTCTAAAATTGTCAAATACATGATTAGAGGACTTCCTTCAACTGGAGGCATAAGGATTGGAGGTTCTTGCAAGTACTCCTTGATCTTGTCAAAAGCCTTCTGGCAGTCTTCATTCCACCTGACCGTTTGTTCTTTTCTTAGCAATTTGAATAAGGGTTCACAGGTTGCTGTAAGGTGAGATATGAACCTTGAAATGTAGTTCAATCGACCTAAGAACCCTCGAACTTCTTTTTCCGTCTTTGGTGCAGGCATTTCTTGGATGGCTTTGACTTTATCATGGTCAACTTCAATCCCTTTCTCGCTCACAATAAAACCCAGCAGCTTACCAGATCGCACCCCTGGTACTAGGCCTGTTTCGATGGCGCCGTATAGAATGTCGGCATCTGAATTGTATGAATTAAAGAAGCAACTGGAAGACTTACTTGAGAAAAAGTTTATAAGACCAAGTGTATCGCCGTGGGGAGCTCCAGTGTTACTAGTAAAGAAGAAGGATGGTAGTATGAGACTTTGTATTGATTACAGACAGCTGAATAAGGTAACAATCAAGAATAAGTATCCACTACCGAGGATAGATGATTTGATGGATCAATTAGTGGGTGCTTGTGTGTTCAGTAAAATTGATTTGAGATCGGGCTATCATCAGATCAAAGTGAAAGATGAAGATATTCAGAAGACGACGTTCAGAACTCGGTATGGGCATTATGAGTATTCGGTGATGCCTTTCGGTGTGACTAATGCACCGGGAGTATTTATGGAATACATGAATCGTATTTTTCATACTTATCTGGACCAATTTGTAGTAGTATTTATTGATGATATTTTGATTTACTCTAAGTCAGAAGAAGAGCATAAAGAACATTTGAGATTAGTGTTAGATGTTTTGAAAGATAAGAAATTGTATGCGAAGCTGTCCAAGTGTGAGTTTTGGTTAAGAGAAGTCAGTTTTCTCGGCCATGTAATTTCAGGAAAAGGTATTGCTGTGGATCCTTCCAAGGTAGAAGCTGTATTGCAATGGGAGACTCCGAAGTCGGCTACCGAGATTAGAAGCTTTTTGGGATTAGCGGGATATTATAGAAGGTTTATTGAAGGATTTTCGAAGTTAGCACTCCCGTTAACCAAATTAACTTGTAAAGGTAAAGCTTTCGTGTGGGATGTTCAGTGCGAAGAGAGTTTTAATGAATTAAAAAGGAGATTGACGTCGGCGCCGATTTTGACTTTGCCAAATCCGGAGGAACCGTTTGTAATTTACTGTGATGCTTCATTGATGGGTTTAGGAGGTGTGCTTATGCAAAATAATAAAGTAATTGCTTATGCATCACGACAGTTGAGAATTCATGAAAAGAACTATCCGACGCATGATCTTGAACTTGCTGCTGTGGTGTTTGTGCTAAAAATCTGGAGGCATTACCTCTATGGTTCCAGATTCGAAGTTTTCAGTGATCATAAAAGTTTAAAGTCTTTATTTGTTCAGAAAGAGCTGAATATGAGACAACGTAGATGGTTAGAATTGCTTAAGGATTATGATTTCAGTTTGAATTATCATCCAGGTAAAGCAAATGTTGTGGCCGATGCTTTAAATAGAAAGACTTTGCATGTGTCAGCAATGATGATTAAAGAGTTGGAATTAATTGAGCAATTTCGTGATATGAGTTTGGTTTGCGAAGTGACCCCGCAGAGTGTAATGTTGGGAATGCTAAAGATTAATAATGATTTTATGGATAGTATCCGAGAGGCCCAGAAGTTGGATGTGAAATTAGTAGATATCCTTAATCGTTGTGGCCAATCAGAGAAGGGTGACTTTAAGATTGATGCGAGAGGTGTGTTGAAATTAGGTGAAAGAATTTGTATTCCTGACGACGCAGTTATGAAAAGAAGCATTCTATAAGAGGGTCATAGAAGCAGTTTGAGTATTCATCCAGGAGCTACTAAAATGTATCAAGATTTGAAGAAAATATTTTGGTGGCCCGGAATAAAAGAAGATGTGGCTCGTTTTGTGTATGCGTGCTTAACTTGTCAGAAGTCGAAGATTGAGCATCAAAATCCTGCTGGGTTGATGCAACCGTTGGAAGTTCCAGAATGGAAATGGGATAGCATTTCTATGGACTTTGTAATGGGGCTGCCTGTTACTTTAAGAGGGCATGATTCGATTTGGGTGATCGTTGATAGGCTCACGAAGTCGGCCCACTTCATACCTATTAACATCACTTACCCAATTGCGAAGTTAGCAGAGATTTACATCCGAGTAATTATAAAACTGCATGGTGTTCCTTTGTGTATTGTGTCGGATAGAGATCCGAGGTTTACATCGGAATTTTAGAAAAGTCTGCAAAATTCGTTGGGCTCTAAGTTGAGATTGATTTCGACATATCATCCTCAAACTGATGGCCAAACTGAGAGAACTATTCAGTCATTGGAGGATTTGCTGAGAGCTTGTGTTCTTGAGCAAGGAGGTTCATGGGACACTTATCTTCCATTGATTGAGTTCACATATAATAATAGTTACCATTCTAGTATCAGAATGGCGCCTTTTGAAGCATTGTATGATCGTAGGTGTAGAACTCCGTTGTGTTGGCATGAATCTGGCGAGGGTGTAGTACTTGGACCAGAGTTAGTTCGAGAAACTACCGAGAAAGTGAAGTTTATCCGAGAGAAGATGAAAGCTTCTCAGAGTAGGCAGAAGAGTTACCATGACAAGCGAAAGAAGGATTTAGAATTTCAAGCTGGTGACCATGTGTTTTTGAGAGTCACGCCTGTGACCGGTGTTGGGAGAGCTTTGAAGTCTAAAAAGCTCACTCTTCGCTTCATTGGTCCGTATCAAATCTTAGAACGAGTTGGAAAAGTTTCTTATCGGATGGAATTACCACCAAATCTTTCGAATTTGCATGATGTATTCCATGTGTCGCAGCTTCGGAAGTATGTCTCAGATCTGTCTCATGTGGTTAGTATGGATGATGTGCAAGTGCGGGATAATCTAACAATGGAGACAAAGCCTGTACAAGTTGAAGATCGTGAAACAAAGACTCTTCGAGGAGAAGAGATTGTGTTGGTTAAAGTCGTTTGGTTGGGAGCTGCGGGCGAAAGCATGACATGGGAATTGGAGAGCAAGATGCGAGACTCCTATCGTGAGCTGTTTGAAGCAGGTAAATTTTCGAGGACAAAAATATTCTAAGTGGGGGAGAGTTGTAACACCCAAAATAATTATTATTAATTTAAGAAATTATTGTGGATAGTAGGAATATTTTAATGTTGTATTTAAAAAATTAATCGATAAGTCGGAAATCTAGTCGAAAATCGTAGAAAGTATTATTAGAATTAATTATAATAGTTGTTGTGTTAATTTAAGTAGTGGTCTTGAAACCATGTTTGGATTAGTAAAATAGGGGGGGTATTATGTTAGGCCCATTAGAAATTATAATAGTTTATTAGTTTATTAAAATAAAAATAATAGAAGTTATAAGAAACCAAAAAGTAACAGAAGTGGGGAGTTAGAAAAAGAAGGAAGAAAAAGAGGAAGTAGAACTGCTGTACGAGCGTGAGGGAAGGAGAAGAAAATTTCCAGAATCCGACTGTAGAGCAACCTTCAATCCAATCTAAGGTAAGGGTGGGTTCGATTCTTATAATCGGTTATGAATTTCGATACCTTGAGAAAGATGCAATGCAATGCAGAATGGAATGAAATGGCATGATGCAAATCAAAACCAGAAGCACATATGAGATGATAATGATGCTATGAGATGATACAAACATGAAACAAGGCATGAGAATGATCACATGAACAAAAGAATGCAAAAGGAGAAGGTTTAGAACCATGAACACACATGAAAAGTTATGAGATGCAAATGACATACAACATGGCAAATACATGATGCAATGATCAAACATGCTTTCAACATATCTTAATATGTCTAATAAATCAAATGAATGCATAAAATGTCATGGCAAGTCATGGTATGCTAGCAAATGCTAGATGAATGCAAAAGGAAGCCCAAATTAGGGTCTATGATCAATGCATCAAACAAAAACCAAAATCAGAAGCAAACATCAAGATAAAAAATTGAAAATGCACTCAAAGCAACCCTAATCCTATACAAACTCACTGCCCAAAGGAGAGGTTCCAACTCTTAACCTAATTAGGGTTATGAATTTTCTAAGTTTTCTAGGGTTTTAAGGTACCTTAACAAGAAAAATGCCAAACAAAAGAAAAATGAAAGATCAAATCATGCCAATTTAATCTCACAAACTACATGCTAAACAAAATGCAATGCAAAAAGAATCAAAGTCCAACTCTCAATGGTTAGGCAGAAATGATTTTTTGAAGTTTGGATCAAAATAATGCCTTGAAATGATTTTAATTCCATGAAAAATTCTCAAAAGACATCAAGATCAAAAAAGAAATTTGGTTTGAGGGTTGGACAATGTTTCTAAATGATTATGAAGTTTTCATGAATTTTTTGGTGATTTTTAAATACCTAAAAGTATTTTTAATTAATTAATTCTCATTAATTAATTAAAAATAAACCTTTAAATGATTTAAAAATATTTTTTAATGCAAAAAATAAAAATAAAAATATTTTTGGTTTCTGAAATTAAATAAAAGTTTGTACAAAAAATTTCAGAATTTTTGAAAAGGTTTTACTATTTTTAAATAAATGGAGAAAACAAATCAAATTAATTGAAAAATAAAATGAAAATAAACTGAAAATGGAAAAGTATGCACATCTAAGGGTCCAGATTCAAATTCACACGCGCGGGAGTAGACCTGGCACCACATCCAAGGGTGGAAATTCAAACTTGGCTAATTAAATGATTAAGCCCTAATCTTGCCCTAATGACTTTCAGGCGACCGGAACACTGTTCCGGTCGTCTTCTCCGACCATCTCATCTTTCAATCTCTCTCAATATGCCATGAAAACGTGCCAAACTCTCCAGAAACAATCATTAATCATCACTAAACCTAAACCCCACCCCAACATCCATTCATTTCCACTGAATCATGAGACACGAATCAAAACGGAAAACAAAACAAAAATTTCAGAGATCAAATACATCCTACACACGCAACCATTTTCAATGATTCAAAGCTTAAAATGATCAGCACATCACATAGAATCAGTTTGTAACTCAAAACACAAGTTCTAGAAAAATGTTTTTGGATGATACCTGAGATGGAGCTTTCGATTCCAGAGCTTTCAGGCTATTTCTTTGGCTCAAATCTACTCCACTGATCCTCCTAAGAAGCTTGCCAGGTTTGTTTGAAGTTTGCAATGGCTGGTTTGAGAGATGGCAGAAGTTCTGTTCAAGGTGGTGTGGTGATCGTGTTTTTGATTCAGTGGGTTTCAGGCCATGGTGATGGGTGCTTTGTGATCAGGGAAGTGTGTTAAGATTGTTTGTGAAGTTTGTTTGTGTGTTTGTGGCTTGTGCTGAGAGTTTCGAAGGCTCTTGCAAATGAGGGTGAAAATGAGAATGCTGAGTTGTGGAGTGTTTCAGGCTTGCTTCTTGTTATGTTTGGCTTGCATTTGATTAGTATAAACAATTACCATTGGTCAGATGACATGATGTGTGCTTTATTGATTGGTCTGGGTCCTTTTGCCAAAATGTCAAAGTTGTGTAAGAAGGGCATGGGCTACTTGCTAGCTAAGTACAAAAGGCATGTCCTGCGCAGCATGATGTGAGGAAAGGCCTAGGATTGATCAGCAAGCTAGCCAGCAAGTGGATGAGAAGCTATGATGAGTTTTGCAACTTGCCTTGCCTTTGGTTCTTTGTGAAATATCTTGATCCATAAGTCATAAAACATGTGATCCTTTGGATGCAATCTGACTTTTAGGACTTGTATGATCATGTGATGAAGTTTAGAAATCCATTTGATGACTTAATTGGCCTTGAGAAGTGAATTTGCAACTTTGCCTCTTTGGTGTATAACTTGAAATTTAGTGATTTTTGCCAACTTTGACAAGCCATAACTTTTGATCCAAAATGAATTAGGTCATGTTCTTGTACTTTTTGAAAAGGGAATGATCCATTCTAAAACTTTCATGACCAAAGTTTTTCCATTTGAAGCTTTTTTGAATCAAAAAGTAAGGGTTGAAAAAGTTGCTAAAAATGGCAAATTCATTAAAAGTCAAACTTGCCCAAAAAGTCAACTTTGCAAAAGACTTGAAATTCATGAATTTTGTGAACTTCCAACATATTACATGATCAAATAAAGATCATATACAATCAAAATGATGAAGAACACCCTTTGGTTGGGTCATTGAGGGCCTCAGATGCCCTGATTTTGCACTGACTTGCTTGAAAAGTCAACTCTTGATCAGATGACTTCCCCATGGAATTTCTTCATGAAAATTGATATGCATACTCCCTATACCATATAGAGACCAATGGAAACAAGAATGACCAAAAAATTTGGAGTTATGGCCTCTGAAACCAAAACCCTAATTTTAGGTCATCTGCAGTTAAACCTGGTTCTGCTTCCACACCATTTTCAGTTTTTGTGATTCTTTGACATTCTTGACTTTGAGAGGATATAATATGATGCTTGAACACACATGGACCCCTTTGAATTGATTGATGACCTTTGGAGTGGCTCAAGAAGCTCTTGGATTGCTCAGATCACAAACCCTAGATGCAGATGACTTTGAATCTATGCAGTGAATAAAAAATGTGATATGAGATGCTATGATTGTGTTTATGCATATGAAATGATCACAAGCCATGATGTGAATGGGTGAGGGCAAATTTTGGGTGTTTACAGCTGCCCCTATTCAAACATGAGTTAGCTGTGTAGGATGTAAGCAACGGCTTAGCAGGCAAACAAGATAACTTGTGGTTGAATACCAAAGACAGTCCAAAATTTGCACTCAGAATGAAGAAGAAAAGGGATATAGATTGTAAAAGAAAGTAAAGTATATTGTAAAGTGTGGGCGACGGAGGACGACCGTCGAGCAGAGGACGACTGCTGGGTAAAGAGCAATGACGGGGACGGCCGACATGCTGGAAAAAGCGGAAAATAAAGCAATGACGGGGACGGCCGACATGCTGGGGATAAAAAGAATTATGATGGGGACGACCATCAAGTAAATCTGTAAAATTCTCTGGAGATTAATGAAAAATGATGGGGACGGCCATCAAGTTCATAAAGTAAAGTAACCAACGATGGGGACGACCATCGGGCTAAACTGATGAAGAACGATCATCAGGAAAAAGAAAAAGGGACCACGACGGGGACGGCCATCGGGTTAAAGAATAAATGAAATAAACAGATGATGAGGAACGGTCATCAAAGGTGAAGGACGATCACCTAGCAGGGGACGGCTGCTCTGTTGGGGATAAGATGAGGGACGGTCATCTAAGGTGAAGGACGATCACCTGGCAGGGTACGGCTACCGAAAATATCGCGACACAGGACGAATGCCGGATAAAAGGTCAACGATGGGGACGGCCATCGGACGAGCATGATGAAGGACGATCATCAAGAGGTGGAGGACGACCACCTAGCAGGGGACGGCTGCTCTCAAGGTTTGTCATGACATAGGACGAATGCCAGATAACCAAAATCAACAATGGGGACGGCCATTGGATAAAATGATGAAGGACGATCATCAAAAGGTGGAGGACGACCACCTAGCAGGGGACGGCTGCTAAATATCACGACATAGGACGAATGTCGGATATAAAAGATCAACGATGGGGACGGCCATCGGATGAGCATGATGAAGGACGATCATCAAGAGGTGGAGGACGACCACCTAGCAGGGGACGGCTGCTCTCAAGGTTTATCATGACATAGGACGAATTTCAGATAAAAAGAAAATTTGCTTTGCTGGCGATTTACTGGGGTATAGTAAACACGGACGAGTGTTTACATCCAAGAAATAAAGGTATAAGTGTTTAGATGTTTGTGTATAGATTAAAGATGCGGACGAGCATCCCTAAGACTACGATACGGACGAGTATCGGGTAGAAACAAATACTTGACGCATGTTCAGAGATGATGATACGGACGAGTATCAACTGGTTAACAAGGAACACGGACGAGTGTTGAATCTGAGAGGACTCTTCTGGACGAGTGTCTATATTCAATAAGACCAGAGTGTTTGACACAGTGTATGGATTAAAGATGCGGATGAGCATCCTTAAGACTATGATACGGACGAGTATCAGGTAGAAACAGACGCTTGACACATGTTCTGAGATGATGGTACGGATGAGTACCAACTGGTTAACAAAGAACACGGACGAGTGTCGAATCTGCGGGGGTATATACAAGATACGGACGAGTATCTGTATAAGTGTGAGTGGTGTATAGATGAGTATTTAGCTGCTGGGGAGAGTGACACGGACGAGTGTCAAAAGGTGAAGAGTATGGTATAAACAAGTATCTGATATACAGAGTGCTTATGTTGCTGTGCTGGAGAAAATGACATGGACGGATGTCAAGGAATTGTATATATGAGTATTTGTGAGTGCAAAAGGGACGCTTTGGTCTTTTACTGGGGATATGACACGGGCGGGTGCCACAAGGAGGTATGTACTGATGTTTGGGTATGTAAGGCAACTGTGTTTGCTGGGGAATCTGAGGGGTATTCTGTATATTGATGGATTGTTATTATTCACAAGTGTTTGATTCAGAACATGGCTTATGATTATGCTACATGTTTGACTTTTGCCGTAATGCTCCGTATTAGACGAAATGCTACGCTTTGTGGGTGAATATGATGCGAATGCCATGATTATGCAAAGATACCAATCCAGGATTCGGATCCCGTTGCTGCGAAGATCTCTGGTCGATCTGTTTGAAATGGACATCCCAGCTGGGGATGAGATCACTGGTAGATCCGATGAGATGATGTCTGCTTGGGGGGGATAGGTCACTGATAGACCCATCCTGATAATGAGGGACCCAGCTGGGGTTTGTAGAAGCTTTCTTCACTCTGTTGTGATCCCTTCATGCGCTGCTCTTCTGGATAGAGGCCGACGCTCTGTGGGGAGATGGTTCCCTGACTTTTGTACTTAGCTTAGGAGGAAGAATGGTTGGCACCTCAGCTGGGAGAAGTGACAAATGGCAACTCAGCTGGGGAGAAAGCACTTCGGGCGAGTGTTGATTTGCCAGCTTGCTGAGATGAAGCTTACATGCCCCATGTTGCGTTTTGGATACCTGCAATCCTGCAAAGATAGGGAAACGCACAAGTAATCCCGAGGTATCCCTTACCGGATTCCGTTATAGGAGTTAGACACTTCTGAGAGTAAGTATATTCCCTGCAAGCACGTGTTTTTTAGAAGAAAAGCATCTGTATTTGTGCAATCAGTGTTTTAAAGACATCAGACATTTTTGCAAATAAAAAATGTACAAGACGAAACGTGACTGAAAATCTGCTTTTATTAATTCATGTGCCCTGAATTGGCGAGATACAGTCAAAGAAACATATCCCCTGAAATGAGGAGATTGCTACAAATTGGGAAATAAAATATTGGCAATGTTGTCGACGCTTCAAGGAGCTTCCCTCCTGCTATGACTCGTATGACATTTGACGTTCCTCTCATCTTGCTTTCTGAAGAAGGCTGATTCTGACAGAAACTTGATCCTTTCGAAGCTTACCAAGTTGTAAGTGATACAGACGAATTTAGAACGCAGTTGTTCGCTTATTCCCTTGTTTTGCATGGATCGCCCTTTCGAGTTTTCAATCCATCGGGATACCCATTTTTGCCTGAGTACGTTTTTTTTATTATTTTCCCTTATTTTTGCCCGAGTCTTTTATTCTGTTTTTGACTCGCCGGGATGCCCTATTTTTGCCTGGACTTACATTCTGTTTTTATGTCCAATGGGTCATTTTTTATGCGAAGTATTTTTCAACTGCATCTGAATTCACAGGGGACGGGAAGTCTTCACCATCCATAGTGCTGAGCATCAGTGCTCCACCAGAGAAAACTTTCTTTACTACAAATGGTCCTTCATAGTTCGGAGTCCACTTGCCCCTGTGGTCTGTATGAGGAGGGAGGATTCTTTTCAGCACAAGATCTCCTACTCGGTACTCTCGGTGCCTGACTTTTTGATCGAAGGCTTTCTTCATTCTTTTCTGATACAACTGCCCATGACATATTGCAGCCAATCTCTTCTCTTCAATCAGACTCAGTTGTTCGTATCGGGATCGGACCCATTCTGCTTCGTTGAGCTTAACATCCATCAATACCCGTAGGGAGGGTAATTCAACTTCAACAGGTAGGACTGCTTCCATACCATACACAAGCTGATACGGTGTTGCCCCAGTGGATGTTCTGATTGACGTGCGGTACCCATGCAAGGCAAACGGTAGCATCTCATGCCAGTCTTTGTAGGTGACTACCATCTTCTGCACAATCTTCTTGATATTCTTATTAGCTGCCTCAACAGCGCCATTCATCTTTGGCCTGTAAGGAGAAGAATTGTGGTGTTGGATCTTGAAGTCCCGACATAGTTCTGCCATCATTTTATTGTTTAAGTTGGAACCATTATCAGTAATGATTCGCTCGGGAACTCCGTATCGACAGATGATATCTCTCTTCAGAAATCTGGCTACCACTTGCCTGGTAAAATTTGCATAGGATGCTGCTTCGACCCACTTGGTGAAATAGTCAATGGCGACCAGGATGAATCTGTGACCATTCGAAGCAGTCGGTTCAATCTTGCCAATCATATCGATGCCCCACATAGCAAAGGGCCAGGGTGAAGACATCACATTCAAAGGATTGGGAGGCACATGCGCCTTATCCGCATAAATCTGGCATTTATGGCATCTTCTGGCGTATGCACAACAGTCGGCATCCATTGTGATCCAATAATAACCTGATCTTAGCAACTTTTTAGCCATGGCATGCCCTCCTGCATGGGTACCAAAGGATCCTTCGTGCACTTCATGCATCAGCAAATCTGCTTCTGTCTTGTCGACGCATCTGAGGAGTACCATATCAAAGTTTCTCTTGTACAGGGAACCATCAGTGTTCAGGAAGAAACTACCAGCAAGCCTTCTCAAAGTCTTCTTACCATTGGAAGATGCCCCGGGTGGGTATGTTTGATCCTCCAAGAAGCACTTAATGTCATGGAACCAAGGCTTATCATCCTTGACAACATCTGCTGCGAATACATATGCTGGTCTGTCAAGTCTGGACACCGAAATTTGAGGTACAAAGTTTGCAGCTTGAACTTTGATCATGGATGAAATGGTAGCCAGAGCATCTGCAAACTGATTTTCGTCTCGAGGGATATACTCAAGCTTGATTGTTGTAAAGAAAGTCAATAACCTCCTTGTATAATCCCTGTAAGGTATCAGATGATCCTGGTGGGTGTACCATTTGCCGTTGGTTTGATTGATTACCAGAGCTGAATCTCCGAACACGGTCAATGTCTTGATCCTAAGGTCAATGGCTTCCTCAAGACCCATAATGCAAGCTTCGTATTCAGCTTCGTTGTTAGTGCAGTTAAAGGTGAGTTTTGCCGATAAAGGCATGTGAACTCCTTTAGGTGTAATGAGTACTGCACCAACACCACGACCATTCATGTTAACAGCCCCATCAAACATCATAGTCCATTCTTCTTCCGGGTTAGGCCCTTCAGTATGAACAGGCTCTTCATGATCTTTTGCTTTTATGAACATGATGTCTTCATCAGGGAAGTCAAATTTCATAGGCTGGTAATCATCAATAGGTTGCTCAGCAAGATATTCAGACAATACACTGCCCTTGATGGCTTTCTGAGATGTGTATTGGATGTCATATTCTGTGAGGATCATTTGCCATCTTGCAACCCGTCCGGTAAGTGCTGGCTTCTCAAAAATATACTTGACTGGGTCCATTTTTGAGATCAACAAGGTAGTGTGGGTCAACATATACTGTCTCAGTCGGCAAGCAGCCCACGCTAAAGCACAACAAGTTTTCTCGAGCAGTGAATAACGTTGTTCACAGTCGGTAAACTTTTTGCTTAGGGAGTATATTGCATACTCTTTTCGACCAGACTCGTCATGTTGGCCCAACACACACCCCATCGACTCTTCTAAAACTGTCAAATACATGATTAGAGGTCTTCCTTCAACTGGAGGCATAAGGATTGGAGGTTCTTGCAAGTACTCCTTGATCTTGTCAAAAGCCTTCTGGCAGTCTTCATTCCACTTGACCGTTTGTTCTTTTCTTAGCAATTTGAATAAGGGTTCACAGGTTGCTGTAAGGTGAGATATGAACCTTGAAATGTAGTTCAATCGACCTAAGAACCCTCGAACTTCTTTTTCCGTCTTTGGTGCAGGCATTTCTTGGATGGCTTTGACTTTATCAGGGTCAACTTCAATCCCTTTCTCGCTCACAATAAAACCCAGCAGCTTACCAGATCGCACCCCGAATGTGCACTTGTTGGGGTTCAACTTCAGTTGGTACTTTCTCAGACGCTTGAATAGCTTCAGCAAATTCACCAGGTGACCTTCTTCAGTAAGGGACTTGGCAATCATGTCATCCACATAACATTCGATTTATTTATGGATCATATCATGGAATAATGTCACCATAGCCCGTTGATATGTTGCACCAGCATTCTTCAATCCGAATGGCATCACCTTGTAACAGAACGTGCCCCAGGGTGTGATGAAGGTTGTCTTCTCCATGTCTTCAGGTGACATTTTAATCTGATTGTATCCTGAAAATCCGTCCATGAAGGAGAATACCGAGAACTGAGCCGTATTATCCACCAATACATCAATGTGAGGTAAAGGGAAGTCATCTTTTGGGCTAGCTCTGTTCAGATCCCGGTAGTCAACACACATTCTTACTTTGCCGTCTTTCTTAGGTACAGGTACTATATTAGCAACCCACGGTGGATAGCTAGTTACAGCAAGGAACCCGGCGTCCCACTGCTTTTGTACCTCTTCTTTGATTTTCATTGCCATGTCTGGGCGAGTGCGGCGCAATTTCTGTTTAACCGGTGGGCAGTCCTCTTTTAAAGGCAGCTTATGCATAACAATGTCGGTGTCCAACCCTGGCATATCTTGGTAAGACCAAGCAAACACGTCCACATACTCTTGAAGCAGGTCGATCAGTTGTCTCTTCACTGAGTCTTGTAAGCAGGCCCCGATTTTAACTTCTTTCACGTCTTCATCTGTACCAAGATTGATCGTTTCGACCTCCTCCTGATGAGGAGTGACAACCCTTTCCTCTTGTCTCAATAATCTGGCTAGCTCTTCAGGAAGCTCATAATCTTCTTCAACCCCTTCATCAGCTTGATTGATTGGATTGTCAAAGTCATACGAAGTCATAGCCGTGCTGTTGTCGGTGCGGTCTGGAAGGCACTCTCTGCAAGGGTTCAGTTTGTTCATTTTAGTGATTGATTTTAATCTTGTTTAAAAAAGTGAAATAAAGTTAACATTTTGAAAACACTGCCATTTATTTTTTGTACAAAAAGAAAAATGGAAAAACAGTGAGCGGAAAAGGAAAAGACTCATTTGCAAAAGATGTCTGATATTTCTTTGATTAATCTTGTTGCACAAAAATTACAGATGGCCCGATTACAAAATGAATCTTGTCATCTTGGGCAAGATGCAAGACTTGATGCATGCTTAAAATATACAGGAAATAATAATTACTCTGCAGGAGTAACTCTTATAATTTCCTGGGAAGACCAGTTTGAGATACTGCTCCCCGGGATCTTTGGACGTATCCAACTTTTCAGTTTGCGGTCGCTTTCATCCTCGTCTTCCAAATTGTTGACAGCATCAGGGGTGAGCATCCCCCCACTAACAAAGTTGGGCTCCTTAGCAGCCTCTGCTTGATCTTGTTGAGTTGGTTTGTAACCCAACCCAAATCTATCCTCTTTCTTCTCCACAGGTAACAGCTTGCCCCAGCCTCGGGCAGTTCCTTCTTCAACAACCTTCCAGGCTTGTTGATAAGATGTCATTGAGGTTCCAGGTACAGCAGATGTTTCATTTATGTTCAAGGCCTCAAACCCTTGACTCATTGTTTCGTGGATCTCCCCATCCATCTCAATGTATTTGTAGGTAGCCAGATGGCTAACAAAAATATCTTCCTCTCCACAAATAGTAACGACTTGGCCCTCCCACTCGAATTTTAACTTCTGGTGAAGGGTAGACGTAACTGCGCCAGCGGCATGAATCCATGGTCTACCCAACAAACAGTTGTAGGCAGGCTGAATGTCCATCACGTAGAAGGTCGTTTTGAAAGTTTGTGGGCCAATCGTTATAGGCAACTCAATTTCTCCCAGAACTGATCTCTTAGAACCGTCAAAGGCTCTCACTACCAGGTTGCTGGGACGTAATGCCAATCCTTCATACTCCAGCTTTACAAGGGCTTTTTTAGGTAAGACATTGAGGGATGATCCTGTGTCTACCAGCACATGGGAAAGAACTGCACCCTTACACTCCATGGTAATGTGCAAAGCCTTGTTATGATTGCGGCCTTCCGTAGTCAAATCAGTGTTGGTAAATCCTAGTCCATTACTAGCATTAACATTTCCAACTACAGCTTCCAACTGATTGACTGTGATCTCTTCCGGCACATAAGCTGCGTGCAAGACTTTTAGTAGTGCGTTCCGATGAGCCTCGGAGCACATCAACAATGATAAAATGGAGATCTTAGAAGGCGTCTGGTGAAGCTGGTCCACTATTTTGTAATCACTTTTCTTGATGATTCTCATGAATTCATCAACCTCTTGATCGAAAGGGGTTTTCAAAGCTTCTTTAGCAGCTTGCTCTTCTTGCACCATGCTCTTCCCTTTTGCCTTGGCGGCAGCTTCTGCTTCAGCAAGGGGTCTTTGAATTTGCGGGGCAAAGAGACGTCCGCTTAGAGTGAAGCCTCCGCCTCCTCCCACATTGTCTATTTGTGGTGAAGAAGTTGATGATTCGAGAGTGATTTTCTGTCCTTCGCAGTATAGATCAGAGTCGTAATGCCAAGGGATGGCATTACTGCTTTCATAGGGTATTGGCCCAGGCACTGTGATAGTGACTGGACTGATTGCAGCTGCAGAAGGGACCATGATAGTCTGTGGATCATAGTATATTGTAACCGGTGCTCTGACAGGAGTGGCATTTTGTGAGTTGTAGGCAGAATCATTTTCAGGATCATAATAAATTGTGACTGTTGAGACATTTTCATTGTTTGCTGTTGATGTTGTAGGAGACACTGTAGACTGGATGGGTGTTGCTGTTGTAGGAGGTTCTGAATGAAGGGGTGCTGAAGTTGTAGAAGGGATGTTTGCTGATATTTGGTCCGTTGAAGTAACAGATGAAACATTCGTTGATGAGATTGAAGAGTTATTTGGAACAATGGTTGTTGCAGTTGTAGAAGACTCGGGAACTGTTGTTAAGGAGATTGCTGGATTGGTAGGTATTGATGTTGTGATTTGAAGCAGGCCACTCTGGATGAGACCATCTATGCCATCTCTCAAGTTATCACATCCATTCACTGAAATGTTGCAATAAGCACACCCTAGCTCGCATCCAGGGAACATTTGACATTCAAGGAGTTGAGCTTTGATCTCTACCAAGGGTGTCCGAATCTGACCCACACTGGTTATCAAGTAAGACGGCTTGTCTTCTTCAATAGCATTGATTCTGGGGCCACCATGGTTTGGCATAGGGTTCTTGTTAACATTCGGTGGTGGTGCAAAGTTTAGAGCCTTAGAATCTACCAAGTCTTGTACCTTCATGTGCAAAGCTCTGCACTTCTCTGTACTATGGCCAGGTGCATTCGAATGAAAAGCACATCTGGCGTTGGCGTCATAATTTCTGGGTAGACTGGCAGGATCTGGAGGTGCCAACGTCCTTAGCTCAACCAGGTTGAGTTTTAGGAGTTGTGGCAGTAATGTGGCATAGGGCATAGGGATCGGATCAATCACCCTATTGGCCTGAGAGGGTCTCTGTTGAAATGGTCTTTGCTGATTCTTGTTGTTGGTGTTGTTGTAGTTTCTCTGAGGAGGATACTGAGTTTGTTGCTGATAATTTTGTTGCGGTGGTTGATAAGCTGGTTGTGGATGAATCGGAGCGGGAATGGTGACTGCTGCCACAGACCTATGAACATATTGGGGTCTGCCCCTGCTGGTATGGATAGCATTGGTCTCACCAGTTCTTCTTGGGCCCACAAAAGGCTTCCTTGTGTTGCTGGATGAGCTGGCACCATTGTCAGAAATTTTGCCCATCTTTAATAGGCTCTCAATTCTTTCTCCAGCTATAACGACATCCGCAAAGCTGGTAGAAGAAAAGGCAGCTAGCCTATCAATGTATGTCCCTTGGAGGGTGTTCATAAACATATCAGCCATCTCCCTCTCTGACATGGGTGGCTGGACAGCAGCAACTAGCTGTCTCCACCTCTGGGCGTACTCCCGGAAGCTTTCCCTGGATGATTGTGACATCCCCATCAGGAGGGTCCTGTTGGGTGCCATATCCAAATTATACTGGTATTGTCTAATGAAGGCCTCAGCCAAGTCCTTCCAGTATCTGATGGTTGCTCTAGTCAAATGGGAGTACCATTCCCTTGATGCTCCAGTTAAACTGTCTTCGAAATAAAACATCCACAGCTTTTCGTCCATGGTGTATGCCTTCAGCCTCCCCAGAAAGGATTGCAAGTGGGTCCGTGGGCAGGAAGTCCCGTTGTACTTCTCAAAGCACGGTGGTTTAAATTTGTGGGGAATCCTGACCCCGTCCACCAAGCCCATGTCCATAACATCAAAACCCAAGGAGTTTTGAGACTCCAGGGATCTTAATTTTTCAGCAATTTCATCCAGCCTTCTGTCATAGGCCTCATCCCCAGCTCCCATCACTGTGAACTGATCTTCCTGGGGGTCTTCTTGCAGCACTCTACCTATAGTAGCATTCCCTTGTACATTAGCAGGGATGTTGATCTCTGGATGAAGGTGAGGTCCAAATACAGGTGGGTTGATATGAGGCTGAACCCTCTCATTGTTGCTTGTCCCACCAGTCCCTAGATGGGGATCTTCTTGAGTCTGCCTCTCTACCAATGCTCTTAATCTTTCTTGGCTCTGTGCCAATCCATTCATCACCTCCATAAACTGAGTCATCTGATTCCTCATTTCCAACCTCTCATTGGCCATTTGGTTCCTGACCTCTGTAAGGTCCTGTTGTACCTGGTCCATCTGTATACCCGGAAGGTTGTTGCGGGTTGGATATCTGTGTGGACGGTTGAGTGGGAACACCCGACGTCGAGCAATAGTTCCTGAAGTCACAACAGAGTTAGTAACAAAAACAAAACAAACCTACAAAACAAACAAGGGTTAGCATGCAATGCAGTATGCTTATTTGTTTCCAAGGTATCCGACTTGGCACTTGGTTTTGACCTTTCCAGACCTTTGAGGAAGATGCTTGTGATGTTGCTTGAAAGAAAATCTGATCGAATAATCTGATACATATATTACAAAAAGTAAATGATACATAGTTTGTTTCTTACAAATCATGCCCTCTGAGGGGTCAAAAATACAACATAAAAGGTAAAAGTACATGAAATGAAAGCAACAACAAGCAAAAGTCAGACTCCAAGACCAAACTCATCCTCCTGAACTTCCTTGAGAAGTGCTTCAGTCACAGGATCAGCTGGACGCTCTGTGAGATTCCTGATAAGGAGATTCCTGGTAGTAACAGCTGCAGTTAGCTTCTTGTGTTGACTCTGGTCCTTTGACCTCTTCACACCAGCTCTAATCTTTAACTCTGAGATCTCTCTCTGGGCTGCTAGCAGGGCTTCCTGCTGCTCCTTTGCACTAGCCTCCAACTGCTCAATCTTGTCCTGAGTCCTCTTATCTTCCAGAGTACGAGCTTCGGTGATCCTGACCCACCTGGCTTGACTCTCTTTCAGATACAAATCAGTCCTGGCCTTCTGGAACTGAGCCTCCTTGCAGGCACTCTTCAAGATCTTCTCTCCAGCCCTCGACTTCTTGATGTAATCCTCTGACTTTTCAATCCTGGCCAGATGCTCCACCTTAAGCTTTTCCAACCTTTCAATGTCCAGCCGACCATCACTCCTCTCCCAGAGGGTCTTCTGCAGAGCCTGAGTCAACTTCTCATTTCTTTCTTTCAAATTCTCAAACTCCTCTAAGCTGACAGTGGCAGGAGGTGGTGCTGTGGAGGGTCCTGGTGCATCCTCAATGGTGAAAGGCATTCCAGAAATTTGAGCCCTGGCATGGGACCACTCATAGTACTGTGCTGAGGCCACATTATTGCATTTCCCAAGAATGGTTACTCCTTTAGTCTGGACATTGTCCCAAGCCCAGGATGCTTGCCTGACAATGGCCAGATTAGGCTTATTCTCACAGTAAAGAGTCTCAGCCAAGTCTTGTGCCTTAGGAGTGTGGACCAATGCGTAGCCCAGTTGTCTTTTGAATAGCTGAGGGTTGTAGTTGATGCAACCCTTCACTCCTATCAGGGGTACATTGGGAAACTGCCCACAACTGGTAATGATGTCCCTGCTCTTTGTGCTTTGAGTGCACCACCTGATATCAACTGCAGTTAAAACAGTGAGTCTTCTGGCCCAGTTCCTCTGCTGGTGAGGGTTCAAAAATGCATCAGTCTTGGGCAAGTGTCTGAGCAACCAGGTATGGAACAGGGGAGCACAACACCTCACCAATCTTCCTCTTTGCTTTTCATTCCTTTGGTGGACAGAGTAGTAGAAATCTCCCAGTAAGGTGGGCACTGGGTTCTTCAGGATAAAAAGATGGATTGCATTCTTGCTAACAAACTTAGGCTCATCTGCAAATAAAATGACCCCATATATGCTAAGGGCCAATAAAGCACAGACTGCCTTCCATTCTCCCAAGGAGGCCTTCAGGATGGCCTGAGAAGTCAAGAAATCCAAATGTAGACCAGAGATTCCAGCCTTGGTAGTCAGGTTCTGCCCAATCAGAACTGGTTCCAGATATAATGCCTTTGCTATTTCTTCATTACTTGGAAAAGCCATCTCAGGGTTGAAGGGGACTCCACCCCTGATAGGTACACCAACCAATGATGAATACTCCTCTAATAAAGGTCCCAACTGAAAATCCTGAAAAGTGAAACACCTTAGAGGGAGATCATAGAACTGCAGGCAAGTATGAATCAGGCTCCTCTGTGAAGGGTCCAAATCCATAACCACATCAAGTATGCCTCCGTAGTGTTCTCTGAATAGTGGTATATGGTCTGGAGTAATCAGGGTCTGAATCTTCCTGATGTCAGCTAGCTCAGGCTGAAAGAAATGATAGGAGATGTTACTCTTCTTGGGTGCCATGTTGCTGAAGAAGAGCTGAGACAGATGCTGAGAAAAACACTGAAAATGGGCCACTGACAGGCTGGGACTGGTGATGCAGGTAGCTGACAGCTGAAGTAGATACTGGTGAGGATAGGTTTATGCTGATGATGGGGTCAAAACCAAGCCAAAATAAAGTATGGATACCCTGAAAAACAAATAAGCAAATGTTAAAATGATGCAATGATGATGTATGCAAATGATATGCAAGGGTTTGTGACTGAGCTGGATCTGATCAAGTGCTCTGATATAAGTCCAGGTATGTTCAAGAAATCCAGATGGAGGTTCATAAGTCCAGTAACCAAGGTGGGGGACTCAAATAAAGAGTCACATGTCCAGGGTTAAGAATCACAAGAACTGTTCCAAAATGGAGTACTCTTAATCAAAACAAAGTAACAGGGTATGCTGAGGTCAAGGGTTCCTACAAACCTGTAAACAGCCCAACCCCCTCACAGGTAGTGTTCTAAAACAAGGATCCTCAGACTTGGATCAATTATGATAAGTGTAAACACTTCTAACCCGGAGGTACAGTGTTTACAATAACCATAAAAGATCCTCCTCTAATTCACCTCAGTTTCTGAAGGTCAATACTGAAGGTCATCCAGACTTAGCAGGCTTCCCAGATAGCCCTAGCACCACAGGAAATCTGTAGCACAGAGTTCTCAAGAAGAAACCCATATCTGAACCGTGTTTCATATTCCCGCACCAGACCGAAATGGAATGGGAAAGAACATGAACCACTCTAGCCTAGGTGTCACTCAGGTCCCAGGTATAGGACCTCAACTCTCAATAGAACACCCACCCACCAAAGCAATAAAACAGATCCAGCCAGCACAGTATGACAGTATGATATATGTAAAGCTATAAAGAAAGCAGTAAAACAAACTGTACGTAAAGCAATAAATGAAATATACAAACACAAATAACACATAACACCCCAGTAAACATAAATCAAACAAGCGCTAGGAGGAACCCACAAAAAGAACCAGAAGCCCTGGTTGCAGTATACTATTCCCCAGCAGAGTCGCCAAGTTGTCGCTCCCAAAAGATGAAGCCGGGCTCAAATATGGGGTACAGACGCGAACGGTCGGTGAAAGGAGGGTGCGAGAACACACAGCAGTGAACTCACAGGGAATGAAAAGAGTCGCCAGCTAGGCATTTTTATCCCGGAGGAAAGGCAATGCTGCATAGACCTAGAAAGATATGGATAAGACGGTTGCGAACCAGAGAGACTGAGAAAGGGGGTTGGTTACAACCTGGGAAGGTATTAGCACCCAGATTGTCCGTCGTACTCGACGGGATCCACGCTTAAAAGATTTGTGTTTTAAAGGGGTAGTGTCAGTGCAATTTGTGTATAAAAGAGCTGAAAAAGGATGTACAAGTGTCAGTGTACAAGAAGTGAAGTGTATAAGTGAAGTGTCAGTGTAAGAACAGAGTGAAATGCTCAAGATCATGAGGCTTAAAGAATAATGCTAGAAGGAGGGGGAATATACAGAGACTTTTGTTCGATAACTGTTAAGTTATGCCTACGTATCCTCTCGTGCAATGAGGAAGTCAGAACACCGTAGTCCGACCCGAAGAGACTGAAAGATAAATTGACTTGTGAACTGCTTGCTTGTCTATGCTCAAGTGTATGACCTGTCTGGCTCAGGTGAAAACTGTCTTGCATTAGACGGAAGAAGCAAGTTCTCGTTTGTGAGTGAAGATGATGAGAAAAGAATCCCGGAGGAGACGATTATTGTTTGTTTTTTGAGTTTTCAGTCTTTTATTGCTTTTGAAAGTTTGTCATAAGTTAATGAGCTTAAGCCTAAACCAATGGATTAGTAAACTCATCACATCTTCCCTCTGATTAGGGGTAATGAGAATACCTTAAGTGTGAAGTCAGCTTCTCACACTTAATTACCTTTGGTGTAGGATTAAGATCATTAACCTACTTGTGATTATTTAGATGTTTTTGTTGTTTTTGTTTAGTGTTAAGTAATGAGGTTAAGCCATAATCAAGGATTAAACAGACTCATTACACCATCCTAATAGAAGGATAATAGATGAGAATGTTTAAGCTGAGGAAAGCTCCTCAACTTAATCCATGATTAGGGATTAAACTCATGACAAAACAAAGCCTTTATTAAGTGGATTTTAGTTAATGGTAAGATGATGAAGTGAATTTTAGGGTTTGTAAGACAACTTGAGGGGGACTTGTCCATTAACACTAGGGTTAGTCCTTCTTAACCAATTAAGGAAGAATTAGAACCCTAATGCAAGGCCCAAGTTACAAGTTTGATGTTTTGATGATTATTAAGTGGATTGATTAAAGGAGTTAAACACATTAAGGGTTTAACACTTAGGATTAAAGTTATACACTCCATCCTAATAGAAGGATGCAGGTATAAGCTTAATCACAAAGCCTTAAAGCCTTTAGGGTTTAGTCCCTGATTATGAGATGAGGTGAGAAGACTCAAAGAAACACAAAGGTAAAACTAAGTGGGGAGACTAATCAAAACCCTAATCATTGTCATGCTTGGTTGTTCCTAAGGTTTGTGAGGTTTGACAAGAGAAATCTTCAATGGAACCACCAGGAAGCAGATGAAAGGATCAAAGAGAAGCAAAATAACTTGCTTCATTTAAGAAGTCAAGTCACTTGAAGAAAGAAAGTAAAAAAGAAAGAGCAAGCTCAATCTCAAACACATAATGAAATTCAGCAAGGATGCATGAAAGAGATGAAAAGGAATTATGAGAAGTGAAGGCAAATTCACTTCTCAAAGTTGCTTACCACCTGAAAAGTTAGTGAGAAAGATGCAATGCAATGCAGAATGGAATGAAATGGCATGATGAAAATCAAAACCAGAAGCACATATGAGATGATAATGATGCTATGAGATGATACAAACATGAAACAAGGCATGAGAATGATCACATGAACAAAAGAATGCAAAAGGAGCAGGTTTAGAACCATGAACACACATGAAAAGTTATGAGATGCAAATGACATACAACATGGTAAATACATGATGCAATGATCAAAAATGCTTTCAACATATCTTAAGATGTCTAATGAATCAAATGAATGCATAAAATGTCATGGAAAGTCATGGTATGCTAGCAAATGCTAGATGAATGCAAAAGGAAGCCCAAATTAGGGTCTATGATCAATGCATCAAACAAAAACCAAAATCAGAAGCAAACATCAAGATAAAAAATTGAAAATGCACTCAAAGCAACTCTAATCCTATACAAACTCACTGTCTAAAGGAGAGGTTCCAACTCTTAACCTAATTAGGGTTATGAATTTTCTAAGTTTTCTAGGGTTTTAAGGTACCTTAACAAGAAAAATGCCAAACAAAAGGAAAATGAAAGATCAAATCATGCCAATTTAATCTCACAAACTACATGCTAAACAAAATGCAATGCAAAAAGAATCAAAGTCCAACTCTCAATGGTTAGGCAGAAATGATTTTTTGAAGTTTGGATCAAAATAATGCCTTGAAATGATTTTAATTCCATGAAAAATTCTCAAAAGACATCAAGATCAAAAAAGAAATTTGGTTTGAGGGTTGGACAATGTTTCTAAATGATTATGAAGGTTTCATGAATTTTTTGGTGATTTTTAAATACCTAAAAGTAATTTTAATTAATTAATTCTCATTAATTAATTAAAAATAAACCTTTAAATGATTTAAAAATATTTTTTAATGCAAAAAATAAAAATAAAAATATTTTTGGTTCTGAAATTAAATAAAAGTTTGTACAAAAAATTTCAGAATTTTTGAAAAGGTTTTACTATTTTTAAATAAATGGAGAAAACAAATCAAATTAATTGAAAAATAAAATGAAAATAAACTGAAAATGGAAAAGTATGCACATCTAAGGGTCCAGATTCAAATTCACACGCGCGGGAGTAGACCTGGTGCCACATCCAAGGGTGGAAATTCAAACTTGGCTAATTAAATGATTAAGCCCTACCCCAATATGCCATGAAAACGTGCCAAACTCTCCAGAAACAATCATTAATCATCACTAAACCTAAACCCCACCCCAACATCCATTCATTTCCACTGAATCATGAGACACCATCAAAACGGAAAACAAAACAAAAATTTCAGAGATCAAATACATCCTACACACGCAACCATTTTCAATGATTCAAAGCTTAAAATGATCAGCACATCACATAGAATCAGTTTGTAACTCAAAACACAAGTTCTGGAAAAATGTTTTTGGATGATACCTGAGATGGAGCTTTCGATTCCAGAGCTTTCAGGCTGTTTCTTTGGCTCAAATCTACTCCACTGATCCTCCTAAGAAGCTTGCCAGGTTTGTTTGAATTTTGCAATGGCTGGTTTGAGAGATGGCAGAAGTTCTGTTCAAGGTGGTGTGGTGATCGTGTTTTTGATTCAGTGGGTTTCAGGCCATGGTGATGGGTGCTTTGTGATCAGGGAAGTGTGTTAAGATTGTTTGTGAAGTTTGTTTGTGTGTTTGTGGCTTGTGCTGAGAGTTTCGAAGGCTCTTGCAAATGAGGGTGAAAATGAGAATGTTGAGTTGTGGAGTGTTTCAGGCTTGCTTCTTGTTATGTTTGGCTTGCATTTGATTAGTATAAACAATTACCATTGGTCAGATGACATGATGTGTGCTTTATTGATTGGTATGGGTCCTTTTGCCAAAATGTCAAAGTTGTGTAAGAAGGGCATGGGCTACTTGCTAGCTAAGTACAAAAGGCATGTCCTGCGCAGCATGATGTGAGGAAAGGCCTAGGATTGATCAGCAAGCTAGCCAGCAAGTGGATGAGAAGCTATGATGAGTTTTGCAACTTGCCTTGCCTTTGGTTCTTTGTGAAATATCTTGATCCATAAGTCATAAAACATGTGATCCTTTGGATGCAATCTGACTTTTAGGACTTGTATGATCATGTGATAAAGTTTAGAAATCCATTTGATGACTTAATTGGCCTTGAGAAGTGAATTTGCAACTTTGCCTCTTTGGTGTATAACTTGAAATTTAGTGATTTTTGCCAACTTTGACAAGCCATAACTTTTGATCCAAAATGAATTAGGTCATGTTCTTGTACTTTTTGAAAAGGGAATGATCCATTCTACAACTTTCATGACCAAAGTTTTTCCATTTGAAGCTTTTTTGAATCAAAAAGTAAGGGTTGAAAAAGTTGCTAAAAATGGCAAATTCATTAAAAGTCAAACTTGCCCAAAAAGTCAACTTTGCAAAAGACTTGAAATTCTTGAATTTTGTGAACTTCCAACATCTTCCATGATCAAATAAAGATCATATACAATCAAAATGATGAAGAACACCCTTTGGTTGGGTCATTGAGGGCCTCAGATGCCCTGATTTTGCACTGACTTGCTTGAAAAGTCAACTCTTAATCAGATGACTTCCCCATGGAATTTCTTCATGAAAATTGATATGCATACTCCCTATACCATATAGAGACCAATGGAAACAAGAATGACCAAAAAATTTGGAGTTATGGCCTCTGAAACCAAAACCCTAATTTCAGGTCATCTGCAGTTAAACCTGGCTCTGCTTCCACACCATTTTCAGTTTTTGTGATTCTTTGACATTCTTGACTTTGAGAGGATATAATATGATGCTTGAACACACATGGACCCCTTTGAATTGATTGATGACCTTTGGAGTGGCTCAAGAAGCTCTTGGATTGCTCAGATCACAAACCCTAGATGCAGATGACTTTGAATCTATGCAGTGAATAAAAAATGTGATATGAGATGCTATGATTGTGTTTATGCATATGAAATGATCACAAGCCATGATGTGAATGGGTGAGGGCAAATTTGGGGTGTTTACAGTAGCCAGTGTCAGAAGCCAAAGAAATCTCAGTCTGGAAAGGTGTTCGCATTGACCGGAACTCAAACCTCTAATGAGGACAGACTTATCAGAGGTACATGTTTCATAAATGGTACTCCTTTAATTACTATTATTGATACCTGTGCTACACACTGTTTTATTTCTGCTAACTGTGCTCGAAGACTGGGTTTAAAATTGTCCGCTTTGGATGGTGATTTGATTGTTGAGACCCCAGCTAAGGGATCAATAACTACTTCTTTAGTATGTTTAAAATGTCCTTTGTCGATCTTCGATAAGGATTTCTATGTTGATTTAGTATGTTTGCCGTTGGATGGGATGGATGTAATTCTTGGTATGAACTGGTTAGAGTATAATTATGTTCATATAAATTGTTATCATAAGTAGGTGAGGTTTTCCACTCCTGAAGAGGAAGGAGTTGACTTCTAATCTTTCAGAGAATTACGAAAATTGATGAAAGAGGAAGCTCAGATGTTTTCCTTGATGGCGACGCTGTCGGTTGAGAGTAAAGCTAAGATTGATGAATTGTTAGTAGTGAAAGAATTTCCTGAAGTTTTTCCTGATGAAATCCCTAGTGTGCCGCCAGAGAGGGAAGTTGAATTTACTATTGATATGATACCTGGTACTAGGCCTGTTTCGATGGTGCCGTATAGAATGTCGGCATCTGAATTGTATGAATTAAAGAAGCAACTGGAAGACTTACTTGAGAAAAAGTTTATAAGACCAAGTGTATCGCCGTGGGGAGCTCCAATGTTACTAGTAAAGAAGAAGGATGGTAGTATGAGACTTTGTATTGATTACAGACAGCTGAATAAGGTAACAATCAAGAATAAGTATCCACTACCGAGGATAGATGATTTGATGGATCAATTAGTGGGTGCTTGTGTGTTCAGTAAAATTGATTTGAGATCGGGCTATCATCAGATCAAAGTGAAAGATGAAGATATTCAGAAGGCAACGTTCAGAACTCGGTATGGGCATTATGAGTATTCGGTGATGCCTTTCGGTGTGACTAATGCACCGGGAGTATTTATGGAATACATGAATCGTATTTTTCATACTTATCTGGACCAATTTGTAGTAGTATTTATTGATGATATTTTGATTTACTCTAAGTCAGAAGAAGAGCATAAAGAACATTTGAGATTAGTGTTAGATGTTTTGAAAGATAAGAAATTGTATGCGAAGCTGTCCAAGTGTGAGTTTTGGTTAAGAGAAGTCAGTTTTCTCGGCCATGTAATTTCAGGAAAAGGTATTGCTGTGGATCCTTCCAAGGTAGAAGCTGTATTGCAATGGGAGACTCCGAAGTCGGCTACCGAGATTAGAAGCTTTTTGGGATTAGCGGGATATTATAGAAGGTTTATTGAAGGATTTTCGAAGTTAGCACTCCCGTTAACCAAATTAACTTGTAAAGGTAAAGCTTTCGTGTGGGATGTTCAGTGCGAAGAGAGTTTTAATGAATTAAAAAGGAGATTGACGTCGGCGCCGATTTTGACTTTGCCAAATCCGGAGGAACCGTTTGTAATTTACTGTGATGCTTCATTGATGGGTTTAGGAGGTGTGCTTATGCAAAATAATAAAGTAATTGCTTATGCGTCACGACAGTTGAGAATTCATGAAAAGAACTATCCGACGCATGATCTTGAACTTGCTGCTGTGGTGTTTGTGCTAAAAATCTGGAGGCATTACCTCTATGTTTCCAGATTCGAAGTTTTCAGTGATTATAAAAGTTTAAAGTATTTATTTGATCAGAAAGAGCTGAATATGAGACAACGTAGATGGTTAGAATTGCTTAAGGATTATGATTTCAGTTTGAATTATCATCCAGGTAAAGCAAATGTTATGGTCGATGCTTTAAATAGAAAGACTTTGCATGTGTCAGCAATGATGATTAAAGAGTTGGAATTAATTGAGCAATTTCGTGATATGAGTTTGGTTTGCGAAGTGACCCCGCAGAGTGTAATGTTGGGAATGCTAAAGATTAATAATGATTTTATGGATAGTATCCGAGAGGCCCAGAAGTTGGATGTGAAATTAGTAGATATCCTTAATCGTTGTGGCCAATCAGAGAAGGGTGACTTTAAGATTGATGCGAGAGGTGTGTTGAAATTAGGTGAAAGAATTTGTATTCCTGACGACGCGGTTATGAAAAGAAGCATTCTAGAATAGGGTCATAGAAGCAGTTTGAGTATTCATCCAGGAGCTACTAAAATGTATCAAGATTTGAAGAAAATATTTTGGTGGCCCGGAATGAAAGAAGATGTGGCTCGTTTTGTGTATGCGTGCTTAACTTGTCAGAAGTCGAAGATTGAGCATCAAAATCCTGCTGGGTTGATGCAACCGTTGGAAGTTCCAGAATGGAAATGGGATAGCATTTCTATGGACTTTGTAATGGGGCTGCCTGTTACTTTAAGAGGGCATGATTCGATTTGGGTGATCGTTGATAGGCTCACGAAGTCGGCCCACTTCATACCTATTAACATCACTTACCCAATTGCGAAGTTAGCAGAGATTTACATCCGAGTAATTGTAAAACTGCATGGTGTTCCTTTGTGTATTGTGTCGGATAGAGATCCGAGGTTTACATCGGAATTTTGGAAAAGTCTGCAAAATTCGTTGGGCTCTAAGTTGAGATTGAGTTCGGCATATCATCCTCAAACTGATGGCCAAACTGAGAGAACTATTCAGTCATTGGAGGATTTGCTGAGAGCTTGTGTTCTTGAGCAAGGAGGTTCGTGGGACACTTATCTTCCATTGATTGAGTTCACATATAATAATAGTTACCATTCTAGTATCAGAATGGCGCCTTTTGAAGCATTGTATGGTCGTAGGTGTAGAACTCCGTTGTGTTGGCATGAATCTGGCGAGGGTGTAGTACTTGGACCAGAGTTAGTTCGAGAAACTACCGAGAAAGTGAAGTTTATCCGAGAGAAGATGAAAGCTTCTCAGAGTAGGCAGAAGAGTTACCATGACAAGCGAAAGAAGGATTTAGAATTTCAAGCTGGTGACCATGTGTTTTTGAGAGTCACGCCTGTGACCGGTGTTGGGAGAGCTTTGAAGTCTAAAAAGCTCACTCTTCGCTTCATTGGTCCGTATCAAATCTTAGAACGAGTTGGAAAAGTTTCTTATCGGATGGAATTACCACCAAATCTTTCGAATTTGCATGATGTATTCCATGTGTCGCAGCTTCGGAAGTATGTCTCAGATCCGTCTCATGTGGTTAGTATGGATGATGTGCAAGTGCGGGATAATCTAACAGTGGAGACAAAGCCTGTACAAGTTGAAGATCGTGAAACAAAGACTCTTCGAGGAAAAGAGATTGTGTTGGTTAAAGTCGTTTGGTTGGGAGCTGCGGGCGAAAGCATGACATGGGAATTGGAGAGCAAGATGCGAGACTCCTATCGTGAGCTGTTTGAAGCAGGTAAATTTTCGAGGACAAAAATATTCTAAGTGGGGGAGAGTTGTAACACCCAAAATAATTATTATTAATTTAAGAAATTATTGTGGATAGTAGGAATATTTTAATGTTGTAGTTAAAAATTAATCGATAAGTCGGAAATCTAGTCGAAAATCGTAGAAAGTATTATTAGAATTAATTATAATAGTTGTTGTGTTAATTTAAGTAGTGGGCTTGAAACCATGTTTGGATTAGTAAAATAGGGGGGGTATTATGTTAGGCCCATTAGAAATTATAATAGTTTATTAGTTTATTAAAATAAAAATAATAGAAGTTATAAGAAACCAAAAAGTAACAGAAGTGGGGAGTTAGAAAAAGAAGGAAGAAAAAGAGGAAGTAGAACTGCTGTACGAGCGTGAGGGAAGGAGAAGAAAATTTCCGGAATCCGACTGTAGAGCAACCTTCAATTCAATCTAAGGTAAGGGTGGGTTCGATTCTTATAATCGGTTATGAATTTCGATACTTTGATATGGGTTGATTAGGGTATTTAAGATGTGAAATCTGTACATTATGATTATAAAAATAAGTTATTCCGATTGTTGAATTGGTGAATCTAAGAATTATTTCGTTATGTTGCTGGATTGTTGTTGTTAAGAGTTGTTGCAGTTCTAGAAAGAAAAAGAAAAAAAAAAGAAAATTTGGTTCAATCTGTCTGAGAGAGAGAAGAAGAGAATAAAAAAAAATGTGAGGTGTGGCGCAGGCCACCTACCCTCCTAGTAGGGTGGCGCAGGCCACACCTATGAAACAAAATCATGGCGCACACCATGTATTGTGGGAGGGAGCCATTTAATGGCTAGTGGCGCAGACCACTTGAGAGAATGGCGCAGGCCATCTCTCTTATGAGGGGGGTACAAATGATGGCATGCCACATGGCATGGAATGAAGGTTAAGGGTGGCACAGGCCACCCTGTTAAAGTAGGTAGTATCTCATTTTTATTCTTAAGCCTAATGACACCAATTAATATATTAAATCACCAATTAGTTTTAGAATTTAAAATCTAAGACTTAAATAATTTTATAGTTCATGAATTAGTGGATTTAAATGGTAATAAAAATAGTAATTAAACCGAGCATTTTAATTACTAAATATAAACAGTACGGGGCTTGTTCTAAAAATGATAAAAATGACACTGTGTTATGGTTTTAAATAGAAGAATGCAGGTTCGTAAAATTGACAGTAAAAGTAGCTGTAAGTGAGTTTCTAATTCGGAGGAGTTTAACGAGATTTAGGAAAATTCCAGTTTCGTATTAAAGTTATATTAATCGCAGAAAGTAGAAGATAGTGTTGAAATTAGTCGGTTTAGCCGAGTTTGGCGAAAAATCTAGTTGCTCGAAAATTAACGAAATTCGTCGGGTTATGTCGGATCATATTATAGTTGATTTTAATGAATTGTTTTGCTGGAAATTGTATTGCTAAATATTACTATAAGTGCAGCCGAGTTGAAATACTGCTCCGATTCACGGAATAGTTACGAAGTTGTTATATCATAGGCTTTTATGCCAAAGTTGATTTATAAGTTGCCTATGTCGTACAAGTTGATATGTATTGTTAATGTGGCTATGTTGTACGCATATAATGTCTAATAAGTCATGTGAATTCATATGCATTTTGTCGGAGCCGTTGCTCACACCACGTTGGCCTGGATTGGCAAAAAGTTGAAAGTTGAAGGCTTATGCCTTGATGCCTCGTTAAATTGGCAAATTTTAAGTTGGGAGTTTTACTCCGAATGGTACCACATGCATAACTAGTCGGGTCTCATTAAGTTGCATACTTGTTGGTTTATTGTGTTGATATTTGATTTAAGTTGTGGAGTGGTGTTTGTTACGATCCTTATTCACCGTATTGTTTTTCATATACTAATTATAATAATTGTAACTCACCCCTTCTGTTGAATGTTGTCCTTATGTGACAACGTGCAGGTAATCCTGAGAAGTAGCCGGTTACCGTTGGTCGAGTCAGTGTTCAGTCGCTCTGATACGTAGCACTCGGGGGGATTGTCGCATGTCTGCTTGTTGATCTTTAATTATTGCTGAATTCTAATTGTTTGAAGGATTATAGTTGTTTACTTCTTATGTTAAGTCGTTATTATGTTGCGTAAAGATGCTAAGAATTATTTTATGAGTCCGCTGCGTAAGATTTTATGAAGTTGAATTATTGGAGTGAATGACATTATTTTGTCGAATTAAGAAAAAGTGTTACGTATTGTTATGATTTCCTTAAAGTGGAAATTGTTTAAAGTTGAACATGTAATGTCCCATTGGTAGAAAATTTTACGACTCTGATTTTGTTGTTATAATTCGTGGGTAGAAAATGGGGTGTTACACAATGCTGAAGCAGAAGCTGGTGCCAAAGCAAAAGGGAAGAGTGTGGTGCTTGAAGAGCCAACTGTTAAAGAAACTCAGAAGACGTCTTTTGAACAAGAAGTGGACGAGTTCATGAGAATAATCAAAAAGAGTGATTACAAAGTGGTGGACTAGCTTCATCAGACACCCTCCAAAATCTCTATATTTTCATTGCTGATGTGTTCCGAAGCCCATAGGAATGCACTTTTAAAGGTCTTGCACGCAGCCTACGTGCCGAAAGAGATTACGGTTAATTAGCTGGAAACAGTGGTTGCAAATGTTAACACCAGTCATGGACTGGGCTTCACAGATGCTGATTTAACGACGGAGGGACGCAATCATAATAAGGCTTTACATATCACCTTAGAATACAAAGGTGTTGTTCTTTCCCATGTACTGGTAGACACTGGGTCTTCGCTCAATGTCCTCCCAAAGAAAGCCTTAGTGAAGCTGGAATATGATGGTTTGGCATTGTGCCCAAGTAACTTGGTGGTGAGAGCGTTTGACGGCTCTAAGAGATCAGTGCTTGGAGAGATTGATTTACCTGTGATGATTGGCCCACAAATCTTTAAAACTACTTTCTTCGTAATGGACATACAGCCGGCCTACAGTTGTTTGTTGGGTAGACCCTGGATTCACGCCGTTGGCGCTGTTACATCTACCCTTCACCAGAAATTAAAATTTGAGTGGGAAGGCCAAATCATCACAATCTGTGGGGAGGAAGACATTTTTGTTAGCCAACTGGCAACCTATAAGTACATAGAAATGGATGGGGAGATCCATGAGACTATGAGTCAGGGGTTTGAAGCCCTTAACGTCAATGAAGCAACTGCTGTGTCTGGAACTTCCATCACTTCATATCAACAAGCCCGGAAGGTTGTTGAAGAGGGTACCTCTCAAGGCTGGGGCAAGCTGCTGCCAGTAGAAAAGAAAGAAGACAGATTCGGGTTGGGTTACAGACCAACTCAACAAGATCAACCGGAGGATGCAACGGAGCCCAAATTTGTCAGCGGGGGAATGCTTACCCCGAATGCTGTAAATAGTCTGGAAGACGAGGAAAAAGACGAACGCAACCTGGAAAGCTGGATACGTCCCAGGATCCCGGGGAACCAAGTCTCTAACTGGTCTTCCCAGGAAATTATAAGAGTTACTCCTGCAGAGTAATTATTATTTCCTGTCTTTTAAGCATGCATCAAGTCCTGCATCTTGCCCAAGATGACAGGACTCATTTTGTAATCGGGCCATCTTGTATTTTGTGCAAACGATCAATTAATGAATATCAGGACATCTTTTGCAAACGAGTCTCTTTTTCGCTCACTGTTTTTCATTTTTCATTTTTTGTACAAAACAATAAAATGACAATGTTTTCAAAATAATAAATTTTCACTTTTTTTAAATAAGATAAAACTGATCACTAAAATGAACAAATCTAAACCCTTGCAGAGAGTGCCCTCCAGACCGCACCGACAACGACACCGCTATGACTTCGTATGACTTCGACAATCCGATTAATCAAGCCGATGAAGGGGTTGAAGAAGATTATGAGCTACCTGAAGAGCTAGCCAGACTGCTAAGGCAAGAGGAGAAGGTTATCACTCCTCATCAGGAGGAAGTTGAGACAGTTAATCTTGGTACCGAAGAAGACTTGAAAGAAGTGAAAATTGGGGCCCGTCTGCAAGATTCAGTGAAGGAACAACTTATTGACATACTTCGAGAGTACGTTGATGTCTTTGCTTGGTCCTACCAAGACATGCCAGGGTTGGATACCGACATTGTCATGCACAAGCTTCCTCTAAAAGAAGATTGTCCTCCAGTAAAATAGAAGCTACGCCGTACTCGCCCGGATATGGCTATGAAGATAAAAGAAGAGGTACAAAAACAGTGGGACACCGACTTCCTTGCTGTAACTAGCTACCCGCCGTGGGTTGCTAACATTGTACCTGTGCCTAAGAAGGATGGCAAAGTATGAATGTGTGTGGATTACCGGGATATGAATAGAGCTAGCCCGAAAGATGACTTTCCTTTACCTCACATCGACGTATTGGTCGACAACACGACTCAGTTCTCGGTATTCTCCTTCATGGATGGATTTTTAGGATATAATCAGATCAAGATGTCACCTGAACACATGGAGAAGACTACTTTCATCACACCCTGGGGCACATTCTGCTATAAGGTAATGCCATTTGGACTGAAGAATGCTGGTGCCACTTATCAACGGGCTATGGTAACATTATTCCACGACATGATCCACAAAGAAATTGAATGTTATGTGGATGACATGATTGCCAAATCCCTCACAGAAGAAGACCATCTGGTAAATTTGTTGAAGCTGTTCAAACGTCTGAGAAAATACCAGTTGAAGTTAAACCCCAACAAATGCACATTCGGGGTACGTTCCGGTAAGCTGCTGGGGTTCATTGTAAGTGAAAAAGGAATTGAAGTTGACCCTGACAAAGTCAAAGCCATTCAAGAGATGCCTGCACCTAGGACTGAGAAGGAAGTTCGAGGATTCCTAGGTAGATTGAACTACATTTCACGGTTCATATCTCACCTTACAGCAACCTGTGAGCCCTTGTTCAAGTTGTTAAGAAAAGAACAAACGGTCAGGTGGAATGAAGACTGCCAGAAGGCTTTTGACAAAATCAAGGAGTACTTACAAGAACCTCTAATTCCTATGCCTCCAGTTGAAGGAAGACCTCTAATAATGTACTTGACAGTATTAGAAGGATCAATGGGGTGTGTGCTGGGCCAGCATGACGAGTCTGGTCGAAAAGAGTATGCAATATACTACCTAAGCAAAAAGTTTACCGACTATGAACAACGTTATTCACTGCTCGAGAAAACTTGTTGTGCTTTAGCGTGGGCTGCTCGCCGACTAAGACAGTATATGTTGACCCATACTACCTTATTGATCTCAAAGATGGATCCAGTCAAGTACATATTTGAGAAGCCAGCACTTACCGGAAGGGTTGCAAGATGGCAAATGATTCTGACAGAATATGACATTCAGTACACATCTCAAAAGGCCATCAAGGGCAGTGTACTGTCTGACTATCTAGCTGAGCAACCCATTGATGATTACCAACCAATGAGATTTGACTTCCCTGATGAAGACATCATGTTCCTAAAAGCAAAAGATCATGAAGAGCCTGTTCACACTGAAGGGCCTGACCCAGAAGAAGAATGGACAATGATGTTTGATGGGGCTGTTAACATGAATGGTCGTGGAGTTGGTGCAGTGCTCATTACACCTAAAGGAGTTCACATGCCTTTCTCGGCAAAACTCACCTTTTCATGCACTAACAACGAAGCTGAATACGAAGCCTGCATCATGGGTCTTGAGGAAGCCATTGACCTCAGGATCAAGACTTTAACTGTGTTCGGAGATTCAGCTTTGGTAATCAATCAGACCAACGGCAAGTGGTACACCCACCAAGAGCATTTGATTCCATACCGGGATTATACGAGGAGATTACTAACTTTCTTCACCACAATCAAACTTGAGTATATACCTCGAGATGAAAATCAGTTTGCAGATGCTCTGGCCAGCATTTCCTCCATGATCAAAGTTTAAGCTGCCAACTTTGTGCCTCGGATTTCAGTGTCCAGACTTGACAGACCAACATACGTATTCTCTATGGACATTGCTAGAGATAACAATCCTTGGTTCCATGACATCAAATGCTTCTTAGAGGATCAAACATACCCACCTGGGGCATCATCCAATGATAAGAAGACATTAAGAAGGCTGGCTGGTAGTTTCTTCCTGAATGCGGATGGTTCATTATACAAGAGAAACTTTGACATGGTACTCCTCAGATGTGTTGATAAGACAAAAGCGGACTTGCTGATGCACGAGGTGCATGAAGGATCTTTTGGTACCCATGCTGGAGGACATGCAATGGCTAAGAAATTGCTAAGATCAGGTTACTACTGGATCACAATGGATGCAGACTGTTGTGCTTATGCCAGAAAGTGCCACAAATGCCAGATTTATGCAGATAAAGTGCATGTACCTCCAAATCCTTTGAATGTGATGTCTTCACCTTGGCCCTTTTCCATGTGGGCATTGATATGATTGGAAAGATTGAACCGACTGCTTCAAATGGCCATAGATTCATCCTGGTAGCCATTGATTACTTCACCAAATGGGTTGAAGCAGCTTCGTATGCGAATGTAACCAGACAAGTGGTAGCCATATTTCTGAAGAGAGACATCATCTGTCGGTATGGAGTACCCGAGCGAATCATTACTGATAATGGTTCCAATTTGAACAATAAAATGATGGCAGAGCTATGCCGGGACTTCAAAATTCAACATCACAATTCTTCTCCTTACAAGCCAAAGATGAATGGCGCTGTTGAGGAAGCTAACAAGAATATCAAGAAGATTGTGCAGAAGATGGTGGTTACATACAAAGACTGGCACGAAATGCTACCATTTGCCTTGCATGGGTACCGTACTTCAATCAGAACATCCACCGGGGCAACACCGTATTAGCTTGTGTATGGTATGAAGGCAGTCTTACCTGTTGAAGTTGAATTGCCCTCCCTACGGGTATTGATGGATGTCAAGCTGAGTGAAGCAGAATGGGTCCGTTCTCGATACAATCAACTGAATCTGATCGAAGAAAAGAGATTAGCTGCAATCTATCATGGGCAACTGTATCAGAAGAGAATGAAGAAAGCCTTCGATCAGAAAGTCAGGCTTCGAGAATACCAAGTAGGAGATCTTGTGCTGAAAAGACTCCTTCCTCCTCATACAGACCACAGGGGCAAGTGGACTCCGAACTACGATGGTCCGTTCATAGTAAAGAAAGTTTTCTCTGGTGGAGCACTGATGCTCACTACTATGGATGGTGAAGATTTCTTATCCCCTGTGAATTCAGACGCAGTTAAAAAATACTTCGCATAAAAATGACCCGCTGGACATAAAAAAAGAATGTAAGTCCAGGAAAAAATAGGGCATCCCGGCGAGTCAAAAACAGAATAAAAGACTCGGGCAAAAATAAGGGAAAATAAAGAAAAATGTACACCCGCTGAGCTGAAAAGCCGCATTGGACAACTCAGGCAAAAATGGGTATCCCGGTGGATTGAAAACCCGAAAGGGGGATCCACGCAAAATTAGGGAATAAGCGAACAACTGCATTCTGAATTTGTCTGTATCACTTACAACATGGCAAGCTTCGAAAGGATAAAGCGTCAGGTCAGAATCAACTTTCTTCAGAAAGCAAGATGAGAAAAACATCAAGGTCATACGGGTCATAGAAAAGGGAAGATCACTGAAGCGTCATCAACATTGCTAGCACCTTTATTTTTTCTCAATTTGTAACAATCTCCTCATTTCAGGGGATTTGTTTCTTTGATTGTACTTGACAATTTAGGGCACACAAATTAATAAAATCAGAATTTTCAGTCACACTGCGTCTTGTGCATTTTTTGTTTCGTTTGCAAAATGTCCAATGTTCACGATATGATACTTACATAAAATAGATGTGCCTTTCTAAAATAAACGCTTGCAGGAAATGTATTTTACTCCCAGGAGTATCTAAACTCCTATGAGGGAATCCGGTAAGGGATACCTCGGGGCACTTGTGCGTTTCTTTGTCTTAACAGAATTGCAGGTATTCAAAGCGCAACATGGGACATAAAATGTTTTCCCCAGCAAAGTTGTCAAATCATTGTTTCCTCAGCACAGCCTCCAAGCAGCACCAGAAAATGCTCATTTCCCCGACTGAGTTGTCAAATCTCCTCATCCTCAGCAGGATCTGTAACACGGTGGTAGAACTGACTTTCTATAAATGTTGCAGATAGAAAGAGTCGCCGCCGACTTTTATTTTATCCAAGTGGAAAGGACATAAAATAACAGGAAAGACCTATTTTAAAAGACTTGAGTTCGAGGGGTAGGTTATACAAAGGGAAGGTGTTAGCAGCCTTTATATCCATGGTTATCCATGGGCTCTTAGTTACTTAGCTCACTTAAATTGTTTTTGAAAAGGTGTAGTGTGTGATTAGAAACTTTCTAAGTACTTTGTAATGATCCTCGTATGGATGTATACAAAGACTTGTTTTTGAGATTTGTTTGAAAAGTGTGGTGTAAAGAGTATTTTGAAATGTGAGCAAGTAATTAAGAGGAACCTACCCTATATTAAGTGTTTACTGTTCTTATGTTCTTTCAATGGTAAGACTATCCCTATTATTCAGGAATAGGTAGTCATTACCTTGGATGTGAGAAGGGACATGTGTAGGGACATCTGAATATAGGCAACTGCAAGGTGTCTTTAGCAATTCGTAGGGACTTATCATCTTTTATTCGAAGGGGCAAGATCATTTATCGTAGGCAACCTCGAAGGGACTTGATCTTATAAACTGAAGGGACTTGATGATATTTGTGAAGGGACTTTGCTTAAGACACCTTACTTGACCTTTTGAAATAGGCAACTGAGAGGCAACCCTAGAAAGTGCAAGATGGCGATCAAAGATCGACTTACGTGTGTGCGTGTTCATGTTCAAATATTTATCTTTTTAAATTAGTTATTCTAAGTCAATTTTAATTACAATTATGTTATCCACACCCTAAATTACTAACCATGCAGTTATTATATTTACAATAAATAAAGTAAAATATAAACCTAAAATATTACAAGGCTTTGGGACAATTACAATATAATCGAGATATAGAAATAAGAAATATAATAATAAATAAGCAATAATTTAAATGTTAGTAATAATGAAATAATAAGAAGAGGTTAGTAAAATATAAAGAAAATAAAAATTTAAAGGAAAACATTATTTTTAGGTTAAATAAACATTAGAAATTTTTTTAGAAGAAAATATAACGACTTTGATAATAATAAACAAAATATTAAACAATTTACATAAAAAAAAGATTTAATTAGGGTTTGTAAAATATTAAGTTAAATATTAGGATTAGTAAAAAAAAATATAGGGTTAAGAAATTAGGGTTTATGTTTTATTTAAAAAATTAAAGTTTTGATTATAATTAAAATATACTAATAACCTATTTACAAATATATATATATATATATATATATATATATATATATATATATATATATATATATATATATATATATATATATATATTTATTTATATATATATAATAATAATAATAATAATAAATATAAACATATTGTAAAATAAATAGAAACAATTTTAAATTTTAAGAAAATAAATTATGATTTTTAAGAATATAAAGAAAATATTATAATAATGTTTAGAAATTATTTTTATGATTTATATTTAATAATTTAAACAAAATAAAGTTAATATATGAAAAAAAATAGAAAATAAGAAGAAAAGATGAACAATTGGCCAAAAATATAGGACATGGGATTTGAACCCAGGTCCCTTACCTCAATCAGCAACCTTCAAAACCAGCTGAGCCAGCATGCGCCGGTGATAGCTATACACAACAACATTGTTTTATTATAAACCTGCAAAATAAATGAAGTTAAAAAACAAAAACTGCTTTCGGCCAGACTCGAACCATGGTCTTCACCCCCAAACACGCATACGCCTTGCCAACTGAGCCACCAACGCCTTGCGATAATACTCTGTAAACAAAACATTATAAAATAAAGAAAATATTCAAATAGAATTTCGTGCCAAGCATCATCTTCTTCCTCCAGCCGTCTGATTAGGCTATAGTGACACTTCATCCGTCACTAGAGCTTATAGTGACGGATTTTTCCCGTAGCTACATAACCTGGAAATTCAAAAACGCACCATACACAATATAAATTCATCTTAAGGGTTCAAATCAGTTAATACATATCCCCTAAGTCCAAATAAGTCTATAATTTGGTCTGAAATTATTTATTTCGTGAAGCCCTAATCCATGGTTTCATAAACCCTAAAAATGGCGTTTGGTCGTTCCTGCATCAAACATCAAATCAAACTATCCAAAAACATGGCAAACATCATCATAAACAATAATGCACAATAAAATTTCATTTATATTGCTTGTATAATGGAAATCGAAAAATCAAATTTTAAGCTAAAAGATGAATTCGGTTTGGGCATTCCAGGGTGCTTTTGATGATGCAAATGATGTAAATAGGTTCAATAATCATCCAACAATACATTGCAACCTTTTAAAGTTCTTGATATAGCCTGCAACAGAAAATCCGATTGTGAGTTTTTTTTGAAAATTTGAAGCTTTGTTCTTACTCTTGGAGGCTGCCAATTTCGTCCCCTAGTATTGTATCATGTTCATAGTCTTATAGTGAATGAAATTAGGTCATAAAACTTGTCTCTTCTTTGGGCTTTTGGATATCTTGATGGTGAAGAAAGATATGATTCAAATATTGAAAAAAATCTCACCAAACCTTTCTCTTTTAGGCTAGCACGAATTTATTTGATTCTAATCAACTTTAAAGGATTTTTAAGATTTTCTAGAAGAAGAATCACATTCAAATATTGAGTTTTCATATTTTATTTTGATTTTAAATGATTTTAAATGAATAAAATCAAAATAAATAAAATAAAATTAATAAAAATCTGAATAAATGATTTTTGGTTCGTGCATGATGTCATGGTAGTGATTGGGTCATAAAAATGCAAGCCCATGTGGAAAGAATTGGTTCTAAGATCCCATTTTCTCAATAAACCCCTAAAATATTTCCCAACTTTGCAAAGACACAAATCCTTCAATTTTAAGGCTATGAAGGTTTTCTTGGACATTTTGGAAAGCTTAAATAGTCCTCTAACAAACCTCTTTGGTTTCATGTCCATATCCTTTACCATTCTAAAGTTATGCCCTTTGGAAGATGTTGACTTTTTGTTGACTTTTAAAATGACCTATAATGTCTTAGCTCATACCTTCCAAATGAAGCATTTTTGGGATTGGCTTGTGAGACACAAAGTTGTATAGAACTCAATTTCCTTAAAAATGAGCTTTGGATGGAAATTTTTTGATGAAGCATGTGAAAGTTATGGCTGGTCAAAGTTCAGTTGACTTTTCCTGTGAAAACCCTAATTTAGAAACTCCTGATTCTTGATGATCTGAAATCTCCTAGATGAATCATGATCAACCCTTGATCAAATATGATTTTTACTTCATATAATTGATGTTGGCAAAAAATCATGAAGTTTGACTTTGGTTTGACCACAGTTGACCTTAGTTTGACTTTTTGACTACTTTGACTGATTTTAGCCTATCTGATCATCTGACTGAGCAAACCTTTTGGAAAAACCTTAAAACTTGACATAGGGATTCTTTAAGACATGTAGGATGTTATGAAGCTCACTTGAGGCCTTTAAAGTCCATTTAGCCTGATGAAACTCAAAACCCTAGTTTAGGATGCCTTGCTTAGGAGGATGCTTTGTCTGAGGGAATTGTCAAACTTTCTGACTAATTGTAAACCTTGTGAATCTTGTGAACCTCTTGAGATACCTTGTGAACCTTGTGAACCTCTTGGGACACCTTAGTACATAATGTCTGGTATAGGTGAGGGTAAATTTTGGGGTGCAACAGCATCCCCACAGGAATCCCTAGGAAGACTGTTCAGTGGTCTTTCCTCTCCCCCAACAGGGTACTAGACAGGGAACCATCTCCCTACAGAGCTCCGACCTCTCTCAAGAAGAACAATGTCTGAATTTTTCACACAACAAAGTGACGGAAGCTTCCTCATCCCCAGCTGGGTTATCTCACTACCCGATAGATCTATCAGTTATCTAGTCCCCCAAGCAGAGCCATATGATTTATCAGATCTACCAATGATCTTATCCCCAGCTGGGATACCCTTCCAAGCATGTCAGCCAGAGATCTTCATTGCAACGGGATCCGAATCCCGGTTTGGTTTCTTTTTGAATAATCATAGCATTCGCATCATATTTCCCCACAAAGCGTAGCATTCCGTCTAATAACGGAGCATTACGGCAAAAATCAAACGTATTGCATAATCACAAGTCAGGTTCGAATCCGTCACTTGTAAATACCAACGATACTTCATCATGTATACAAAATACACCTCCTAACAGAAAGCCGAAGCATGCCTTTGCATTCTCAAAATACAGATACTTCTTGACGCTCGTCTGTGTCATTTCCCCAGTAGAAAGCCAAAGCGTCCCCTTTGTAGTCAGCAAGAACATGATCATATGGACTTTCGACACTCGTCCGTGTCATATTATCCCCAGAAAATATAAACCAAACCAGTGCTTGTACCCGTCCGTGTCACCTATCCCCAGCATGGTTGTCAAACATTTGTTTATAATACACTCCCTTTCGACACCTGTTCATGTCATCCTATCCCCACAGGTTGCCGGAATACCTTTTACACACTCCTATACAAATAGTTGTTCATAACTTATACACTTTCTCTTTTGATACTCGTCCATTTCGCTTTTCCAGCAAGTTGAACACTCGTCCGTGTCTTGCTCATACTTCACATTGCTTGTTATTACTTATACAGATACTCGTCTGTATCTTATATATACACTTATTCCCCACAGATTCGACACTCGTCCGTATCATCATCTCTGGACACGCATCAGCGTTCGTTTCTACCGATACTCGTCTGTATCACAGTCTTAAGGATGCTCGTCCGCATCTTTAATCTATACACCGCGTCAAACACTTATACCTTTTATTTTTGGATGTAAACACTCGTCCGTGTTTACTATTCCCCAGCAAATCTCCAGCAAAGCAACTTTTCTGTCCGACATTCGTCCTATGTCGTGATACTTTCGGCAGCCGTCCCCTGCCAGGTGATCGTCCTTCACCTATGGATGACCGTCCCTCATCCCTTTCCCCAGCGGAGTCTCCATTATTGGAACCCTTTTCTATCCGGCATTCGTCCTATGTCGTGATACTTTCAGCAGCCGTCCCCTGCTAGGTGATCGGCCTTCACCTCGGATGACCGTCCCTCATCCTTGTCCCCAACAGAGCAGCCATACCCTGCTAGGTGATTGTCCTTCGCCTTTTGATGATCGTCCTTCATCATTTTATCCGATGGTCGTCCCCATCGTTGATCTTTTTAATATGACATTCGTCCTATGTCATGATAAACCCGAGAGCAGTCGTACCCTGCTTGGTGATCGTCCTTCACCTTTTGATGATCATCCTTCATCATGCTTATCCGATGGTCGTCCCCATCGTCGACTCTTTTTTATCCGACATTCGTCCTATGTCGTGATAAAGAGCATCCGTCCCCTGCTAGGTGATCGTCCTTCACCTTTGATGACCATACCCATCATTGTGTACTTTAATCCCCAAAAAACATTGTTACTTTACTTGATGGCCGTCCCCATCATAATTTCTTCATTTCCCCAGCTTGTCGGCCGTCCTCGTCATCGCCTGATTTACAGTTTATCCCCAGCAGTCTTCCTATGCTCGATGGTCGTCCTCCATCGCCCGCACTTGATAATCACTTTACCTTTCCTTTTACAATCTATATCCCTTTTCTTCTTCTCCTCAGTGAGTGCAAATTTTGGACTGTCTTTGGTATTCAACCACAAGTTATCCTGTTTGTCTGTTAAGCCAGGCGCTTACATCCTGCACAGCTAACTCATGTTTGAATAGGGGCAGCTGTAAACACCCCAAATTTTCCCTCACTAAGTTCACACCATGGCTTGTGATCTTTCATATTTTCATTATTTTAATCATATCACATCATGTTGCATTTTTGCTTCATGCATTAGTTCAAGTTCATCTGCATCTAGGGTTTGTAATCTGAGCAATCCAAGATCCATCTGAGCCACTCCAAAGGCCATCAATCATCTCAAAGGGGTCCATGTATGTTCAATCATCATATTATATCCTCCAAAGATCAAGGAAGTCAAAAAATCACAAGAACTGGCAAAGCATGGAAGCAGAGCCAGGGTTTAACTGCACAGATGACCTAAAATTAGGGTTTTGATTTCAGAGGCCATAACTCCAATTTTTTTGGTCATTCTTGTTTCTAATGGTCTCAATATGTTATAAGGATCATGTATACCAAGTTTGATGAAGAAATTCATTGTGGAAGTCATCTGTTCACTAGGTAACTCCTTGAGCAAGTTAGAGCAAAATCAGGGCATCTGAGGCCCCCAACAATGGAACCAAAGTGGATTTTTCATAAAATTGAAGTTATATGATCTTTATTTGAGAATTGAAGTGCTTGGAAGCTCACAAAATTGAATAAAAGTGAGCTAAACCAAAAGTTGCCAAAAATGGAAATGACTTGTAATGTAAACTTTCCATTTTGGGAAAGTTTTTCAACCTCCTCTTTCTCAACCAAAAATGCTTCAAATGAAAAATTGTTGGTCATGAGAGTTGTAGATTGGATCATTCCCTTTTCAAAAAGTACAAGAACAAGTCCTAATTCATTTTGGAACTCAAGATATGGCTTGTCAAAGTTGGCAAAAATCCCATAATTTCAAGAATGCACCAAAAGGGATTCTTTGTAAAACCATTTGCCAAGGCTTTTTGTGACTTCAAACACACTTCAATACATCATAGCATCATAACTTGCCCAGAGAATTGCAAGATCACATGCCTTGAACCTCAAGATTTCTCAAAGGGGCCAAAACTTCACATAATTGCTAAACACCCCATAACTTATTTCCCACATGTTGAATTGTCTCAAGAATGATTTTGTGGACCTCCATGAAGTCAGCTGCGCATGGACATGCCCAAAGGCCAGCTGCATTCTTGCCCATACCTCAAGTACACAAGTTGGTGACTTTTTGCAAGAAGGCCATACCAATCACAATAGGGCACAACCACTCCACAGACCTATCACAACTTGATATGTGGACCAAATGCTGATGATAGCACATAAGAACACAAGCTGAAACCTAAGAATCACCAAGTTCACAAAAACTCTCCCTCTTGCAAAAGCTTTCAAATTTCATAACTCAGCCACCCATTCTTCAAACAAACACCACCATTCATTTCTAAATCACTCACTGATCATAAACCATCCACAAAAGCAGCCAAGAACACACCACAAACAAAATACGATTTTCTGACCAGTGGAGTACAAACTCACAAACCAGCCACTCTCAAGGTCTTCCAAGCATCAAAGCTTCTTCAGGGAGGTCACTGGAGTCATCTTGCACAGAAGAAGCAGTCAAAAAGCTCCAAACTAAGAAGCTCCATCTCAGGTAGCCATTCGAATTAATTTTTCTAGAACTTCTATTTTATGTTCCATTAAGAAAAAGCATGCTTCACTGATGATCCTGAACTTTGTATTTTTGAAAATGGTGGAGAGATGAGTATTTACTAAGCTTCTGAAATTTTTGCCATATTTATGTTCTTCTTCGAATCATGAGTTTGAGTGAAAAGAAATGAGTTTTGAGGGTGGATTTAGGTTCAAGGAAGTGGGAGGAGTGAATCTGGAGCTTTAGAGCTCCAGAAAGTACCCAGGGAAGAAGTTAGCAATTTTCAGGTGAGGGTCTGGCCGGAGAAGACGACCGGAGGTCTTCTCCGGCCACCTGAAAGTCATTAGTGTCTTAATTAGGTTTAGGGTTTCATTTGAATTGTGGCCGTAGGATTTGAGTTCCCGCGTGAGATGAGTGGTCCATATGCCATCATTAAACCCTAATTGCTTTAATTAATTAAATTAAGTGAAATTAGCTCAGTTTGAATTTCGTCCCTTAGATCTGGCGCGCAGTCAACTGGGACTTCCCCAAATTCCATCTCAGCCTCTCCTTTTGCATACTTCCATTTAATTCAATTTTATTTTCACATTTTTCTTATTTATTTTGTACGAATTATTTAAAATACATAAAAAAATCCAAAAAAATATTTTCTTTCTGCATTTTTATTTCAAGTAATTTTCTTAACCCAAAAATATTTTTATTTTTATTTTTCACATTAAAAATCATTTTTTAAACATTTAAATGTTTATTTTAATTAATTAATGAAAATTAATTAATTAAAATATCATTTAGGTTTCTAAAAAATCCCAAAAAAATCATATTGCATCTTTAAACATTTAGAGACATTGTCATACCATCCACACAAATTTCTTTTTGGTTTTGAATCATCTTTGATAATTTTTCTTGAATTTTAGGGTTCATAAAATCCTATTTTTGAACCCTAACTTCAAAAATTATTTTATGCCTAACCAAGAATGATATGACAATGATTCTTTTTTCATTGATCTTCATTTGACATGTAATTTCTAACATAATTTTGTCATAAATTTCTCCTGCCTTTTTGAATTGATTTGCATTTTTTCCCTTTAGGTACCTTAAAACCCTAGGTAACTTAGAAAATTCATAACTTCCTTAGGGTTAATAGTTAGGTCTTCTCCTTTGGGGTGTAAAATCATATGCGGTTAAGGTTCCTTTGATTCCATTTTCAATTTTTTATCTTATCATTTGCTTCTGGTTTTAGTTTTTGCATCTCATGTTGTATGAAAACCCTAATTTCCCATCTTCCTTTGCATACATCTTGCATAAGCATTCATATAAGAACTTGACATGACATTTCTTGCATCCACATGACATATAAGACATCATAGGACACATTAGAATAATGCTTGATCATTTCTTCATCCATTTGCCATGTTATGCATTCATTACATTCCATGAACTTTCATGTGCTTTCATGCTTCTTCCATGCTTCATTTGCATCCTCATCACTTGTATGATCATTCACAACTCATGACATACATTTGCATCATCTCTTAGCATCATTTACATCATGAATATGCTTCTGGTTTTGGTTTGCATCCTTGCATTCATTTCATTTTCATTTCATTTCATTTCATTTCTTTATGCTAACTTTTCAGGTGGTAAGAACTTTGAGAAGTAAATTTTCCTTCACTTATCACAATCTCTTCTCATCTCTCTTATGCATTCATTGCTGCATTTTACTTTTGCTTTAGAGTGAGCTTGCTCATTCATGTTCCTTCTTCACTTTATTTCTTCAAGAAACTTATCTTCTTAAGTGAAGTAAGTTGACTTGCTTCTTCTGCTTCTCCTCCTTCTTCTGCTTCTTCCTTGGTGGCTTTTCCTGAAGACTTCTTGCAAGCCTCATAAACCCTAGGAACACCCAAGCATGTTAAAAATTAGGGTTTTATTAGTCCCCCTATTAGTTTTACCTTTGTGTCATCTTTTGTGTCTCTCTTCTCATCTCTTAATCAGGGACTAAACTTTCAAGGTTTTAAGGCTTTGTGATTAAGATTATGCCTGCATCTTTCTCTTAGGATGGAGTGTATAATTTTAATCCTAAGTGTTAAACCCTTAATGTGTTTAAATCCTTTAATCAATTCACCTAATAACCACTAATACATCAAGCTTGTAACTTGGGCCTTGCATTAGGGTTCTAATTCTTCCTTAATTGGTTAAGAAGGACTAACCCTAGTGTTAATGGACAAGTCCTCCTCAAGTTGTCTTACAAACCATAAAATCCACTTCTTAATCCCACCATTAACTAAAATCCACTTTAATAAAGGCTTTGTTATGTCATGAGGTTAATCCCTAATCATGTATTAAGTTGAGGAGCCTTCCTCAGCTTAAATGTTCTCATCTATTATCCTTCTATTAGGATGGTGTAATGAGTCCATTAAATCCTTGATTATGGCTTAAACTCATTACTTAACACTAAACAAAAACTCCAAAAACATCTAAATAATCACAAGTAGGTTAATGATCTTAATCCTACATCATGGTGATTAAGTGTGAGGTGTTTACTTCATATTTAAGGTATTCTCGTTACCCCTAATCAAAGGGGGGATGTGGTGAGTTTACTAACCCTTGGTTTAGGCTTAAGCTCATTATCTTATGACGAACACAAAAAGCAATAAAAGATTGAAATCATCAAAAGCAAACAATAATCGTCTCCTCCGGGATTCTTTTCTCATCATCTTCACTCATAAACGAGAACCCGCTTCTTCCGTCTAATGCAAGACAATTAGCACTCGAGCCAGACGAGTCATACACTTGAGCATAGACAAGCAAGCAGTTCATCAGTCAATTTATCTTTCAGTCTCTTTGAGTCGAACTACGGTGTTCTGACTTCCTCATTGGACGCGAGGATACGTAGGCATAACTTAACAGTTATCGAACAAAAGTCTCTGTATATTCCCCCTCTTCCAGTATTATTCTTTAAGCCTCATTGTCATGAGCACTTCACTTTTCTCTTGCACTGACACTCCTCTTATTCACTTCACTTTCCAACACTAACACCTGTACATTCTTTTCCAGCTTTTGCACACAAATAGCACTGACACTACCCCTTTAAACACAAACTTTCAAGCGTGGATCCCGTCGAGTACGATGGACAATCTGGGTGCTAATACCTTCCCAGGTTGTAACCAACCCTCTTTCTCAGTTTCTCTGGTTCGCAACCGTCTTATCCATCTTTTCCCAGGTTTATGCAGCATTACCTTTCCTTCGGGATAAAAATGCCTAGCTGGCGACTCTATTCACCTTCATTTTCATTTCTCCTTTCGCCGACTGTTCGCGTCTGTACCCCTATCTGGCCAGGTGTCATTTGGCGGGAGCGACAATGGATTAAAATAAACATTGGATTATGAAAAGGTTATGGATATGGATATTTGAATGTGAATAATGGATATGACTTAAAAAATCGGAAAATGGTCTAAAAATGGATTTATAAATGAAATTGGATACGAGAAATGGTTATTGAATTCGAATGGAAAATTGCTGAGAATTGAGATAAGACAATAGGTAGAAAATGATGGAAATATCAGATATGGATATGGACATGAACCACTGCCAAAAGCCACTAATGTACATACTACACCCAAGTTTCTAAGCCATGACCAACTGAATCATTAGAAGTTCTGATCTTTATGAATCCCGAATCATCTTTGAATTCATTTGAATCGTCCTCAGGGAAGATAAATCCACAGAGGAAGCACAATTGTACTTGCGATGATCCAGATAAACGATCTGAACTGGTGGATCATGATAAACCTGGTTTTCTGAACCAAACCTCATACAAACCACTACTTGATAAACTAAAAAATTCCACAACTGAACCTTGGATACACACGGCCTGAGAAATGGTTTACTGAAATAGATAACTTGCAGCTGAAGAAAACTTTTGATAGTTTGACCAAGATTAAGTCAAACATCCATCTGAACTGAATCATGAACGGACAACTACACTTGAACTGAAACCATAACTTTTGAGATGTTGAAAAAGAAGAATAACTTAGAATGCTGAGAAGAGAAGGATAACCTTGTAACTTGATGATGAAGAAACCCGTGTTTCACATTTACTGCTGATGATTGACTAGAAGAATAGTCTTCAGACGTGAAATCCCGATTGCCACTTAATCATGGAAATAAACCCTAATCGAGTGATAGGAACATAAGAAAATGATGCCCCAACTTTGAATTCCTCTGATAAACACGAATAAAGTGAGAAACCCTAAATCTTCTGAAAATCTTGATCCCACGTCTCAGGAGCTCGTGCACATGAATGCAAATCTTAATGATCTAATGAGAATACATATGAATGAGAAACAAAAAGCAGAAAAAGAAAGAAAACCAGAGGGAAAATTTTGGGGTGTTATACCAGGGGCCTTAGGCACTTATGAATGGGTAGTTATACCCTTTGGTTTGAAAAATGTTGGGGCAACTTATCAAAGAACAATGAATTCAATTTTTCATGATTTCATAGATACGTTTATGCAAATTTACATTGATGACATAATTGTAAAGTCTATCTCTATACCCGACCATGTCGATCATCTTAGACGTTCCTTTGAAAGAATGAGAAAATATGGTCTTAAAATGAATCCTCTTAAATGTGCGTTTTGTGTGCAGGAAGGAGACTTTCTGGGATTTGTGGTCCACAAAAAGGGGATCGAAATCAATTAAAATAAGACTAAAGCTATCATGAAGGCTAAAGTGCCTTCGACAAAGAAGGAGCTCCAATCACTCTTAGGCAAGATTAACTTCTTAAGGAGGTTCATATCAAACCTGAGTGGGAAGACTCAAGCTTTCTCACCTTTGTTGCGTATAGGCAAATAAGGATTTCAATTGGAGCAATCTTAACAAGGAGTCTTCGACAAGATCAAGGAGTACTTGAGTCATCCTCCAATTCTTTCTCCACCTTGTAGAAAGAAAAGTATGATATTGTACATAGCTGCTTCAGATAGGACTTTAGGGAGTATGTTAGCCCAAGAGGATAATGATGGCGTCGAAAGAGTCATTTATTACCTTAATAGAGTTTAAATGATGTAGAAAATAGGTATAGTACGATAGAAAAATTATGCCTGTGTTTGTATTACAATTGTACTAAATTGAAACAATATATTAAACCAGTTGATGTTTATGTTTCTTCTCATTTTGATGTTATTAAACATATGTTGTCCAAACCTATTTTGCATAGTCGAATTGGAAAATGGACACTGACATTAACTGAGTACTCTTTAACTTATAAACCCTTAAAGCTGTTAAGGGGCAAGTGGTTGCAGACTTTATAGTCGACCATTCTATCAATGAGAGTCCCTTGAATTATCTTGAGATTGAGCCATGAAAGTTATACTTTGACAGGTCTAGTCATAAAGATGGGACATTTGGGATTTTTGCCATTATGACATGATTTCATTCACGTGGGTGAAGAATCACAAAAATTTTAGAACATGGGGTAGGTAGTTCCAACCATGATTTTGTCTGACCCGAGTTGGCGTCGAAAAGATAAATATAAAAAAATGATCTTTTCATCAAGATGGTCGAAAAGCACATTTTTGGGGGGGCAATTTGTTATCCCTAAATTTTGACGCTAACAATTAATGAGGTTATTTTGGCTTAATAAAAGAGTTTTCTTGTGATAAGCTAAAAGTATGGTTTCGACCTTACTGACTAAAGGATGAGAGTTGAAGGAACCTTCCTACAAGTTTCATACCTAGTGAAATTCTAAGTTTGGAATATTTTCTAAGTGTTGGAGGGATTTAACCAAATGTATGTTCGACGAAGATGGCAGTTACCAAGGTTCTTGCACGTTCAATTTTGGAGGGAAAGTGTGTAGTTTTCAATTCAAAGACAGGGACAAGTGGCGCAAGATGAAGCTTCTTCAACATATAGTGGGACAAGTGTCACCATCTTAGGATAGTTGTAAGAGAAACCGTTGAGAGCGGTTACTTTGTAATGTATATAAATAGCTTAGTCTAGTGTTAGAATAAGTGTGTGAAAATAATATGTACTAGTAACTCTGTATACTCAAAGTATCCGCGTGTAGAGAAACGAGTGCAGTGAGAATGTACGTGATTGAAACACCACCAATTTATCTTCAATGTCAAATTTATCTTCAAGTCATTTACTTTTGAATCCATTTATACTTTACAAGCATTTATTTTAAAGCAATTTATGTTTCAAAGTCATTTATCCTTTCAGCAATTTACTGCATTTCATTTACAATTTCAGCCCCTTTATATTTGCAGCAATTTAACATTCCTCGCCTTGCCTTTAAATTTAATTTACTTTCAAGCCTTGTCTTTACTTTCCTTTAAAATTTCAAGCCTTGTCTTTACTTTAATTTATTTTGAAAGCCTTTTCCCTTTTACTTTATTTTCCTTTTAAAACAATTTCTGAATCTTGTTGAAAGATTCAAGACCTTTTTCCCAAAAACGTGATATACCAAACCAACCTTTTTCTTAGCACATGTCCTAGGATCAATCTGGTCGATCCTGCAAGTAACTGAGGATATCTTTGGTATCTTCAGAGGACCAGCAGTTGTTTACCAATTTTGGGGGTAAACAATATCCTGTGTTTAAGAGGTGTCGAGGAATGAAGAAATCCTCAGGCCTAGTGACTGATAGGGCGACTTACACGAGGGAGGTCTCCTCAGTGACTTCATCGACTCTTTTCGTCTCTTTTTGTCAAGGAGCTCCGTCCTTAACGTACTTCTTGAGACGTCCCTCATTGATGAGGATCTCAATGGCGTCCTTTAGGTGGATGTAGTCTTCGGTGATGTGCCCTCTGTCATACCCCAAATTTGTCCTACCTGTATTATTCTATTTTTGCTTACTAATAATTATAAAAAATTCCAAAAAAAAGCGAGGATATGTGCTCGTTGCTAGATGGATTCATTTTTTGGTTCTCAACCCCTAATTTTAAGGGATATCCATCTTTGGTCATAATGCTTCTCAAAGAAGACATATAAGTATGGATTTTGGTACATTATTTTCTAAACTGATATTTTTATTCAAGTCCAAATGCTTTGGCAAGATTGATCCAAAGGTGAATCCAAAGTGGGCCCATTTTGATGCTAAGCAAGCTTATGCGTGGTCACCCGTTTTTTTACCATCAAGCAAATTCTACACTTTCATGATTCAAATTCCAAGTTAAGTTGGTTCAGATTACATGCAAAGATGAGTTGGTACGAAATTGCAAGTTTCAAGTTAAAAGCAAGAAATGGGATTTATTTCCAAGAGTATATTCAGTATAATCCTAGAAACTTAAGTCCAATTAAGTCCAAAGGTTGTAAACATGATACATCCCATTATTTGAAGAAAAAAATATAATGCAAGCCATGTGTCGTACTCCGAAAAATACGACCTCACGCGATCCGAAAAGACGGAGCCACGCGCTGGACAGACTGAAGAGTCGCCACCTAATTCTATTTATTCCCGAATAGGGAAAGGGAAGATATAGATAAAACCCGGGAAGAGAGGATGAGGACAAAGTTCTCGCAACCATTTCCTGGTTTCGGAAGTCGGTTATGCAGGGGAAGGTATTAGCACCCCCTACATCCATCGTACTCGATGGGAACCATCTAAGTTATCACGCGCGAAAGGATGTCTATGCTTAACGAATTACTTGCTAGAGGGAAATGAGTTGAATTATAAGTTAGATTGATCCTAGGTGCTCGGCAAGGATTGAGATCCTTGTGCCTACGTACTCCCGCGTGCAATGGGAAAGTCAGAGCCTCGTAGTTCGACCTACTACGGATGATTGGTTATTGATTTTTATTACCTCTCTTCGATGAAAGGGTTTAGGAGTCGAGTTGTGCTAAAGACTATGGATAGTTTATTCCGTCCAACAAGACGAGCGTCTTGCGTAGAAATAATCGGAGCGAGTAACGAGAGCTCGTTATCCTCCTTTCTACCGCTTAAGGCTCGTGGCGTACAATTTTCCTCATATTATTAGAATGTCTTATTTCCTAAGACCGCTTGACGTTGGATCAAGGGTTTGGATCTAATCGAAACATTTTGGTTTTTTGAGGTTTATGGGTGAATGAAAATGGAGGTTTATTTTGTGGTTTGTTAGCGAGGCACAAAGCGCTCGGCTCGCAAGGTGAAGTAGATCCTAATAAACGATAACTGAAAAATAACGTGCAAGTGTGTGAATGCAATCGCTTGGCGTTGGACCAAGGATTCGAGAACTAAACTAAATCGATAAAATACGGAAAATAAAATGCGTACATAAATGGGAGAGGGATACAAATTAAATTATAGGGGATTGCGAGAAATAAAGGGGTCTCGTTGTAATTTGCCCAAGAGAAAGCGTGTGTGCAGTGTTTTTGAACTATTCGGAGGCGCTCGACCTTTTTATTCGAAGACAACTATTCGAAGGTGTTGGACCTTTTCGGACGCGTCGAGATGTGGTTCGTTAACTGCCTTAGAACCGATTTAATGAAATCGTTCTATGAGGAGTCGAATCGCTTTTTGTTGGAATGCGATAAAATAAATAAATTAAATTAAATTGAATTGCGAAAATTAAATTAGAATAGAATAATAAATACAAATAATAAATTGATAATGTTGAGAATACTTATAATGATATAATGAATAAAATAAAATAAACAAGATTATGGAAGGTGATATGCTGTATGGGAGTGTGGTTAGAAATCATATGGGCTTACAAATTTAAGAAACAGGTCAAAGACCTAGAATCTAATAACACAGTAATTTGAAAGAAAAATAAATCAAAGAGCAAACATAAGGGTTTGTTTTTATAAAGACAGTGAAGACAAAATAATATAATGTTTTAATTTATTTCAAAATCAACAAAAAAAAAAAATAAATAAACTAAAAGAACTAAAGTGAAAGAAATGAAACAACAATAAAAGCAAATCTCGTAAACACGCACAGAGAAAGAAAAAAACGTAAGAACTCTACCCTCAGCGGCGGCGGTATTCTCACAAGCTCAAATCAACTCGCGGTGGTTTGCTCACAATCACATCTCTCTCGTTCACGGTGAATCTCGTTTCGGTTTCTCTCCATCTCTTTCTTTGGTTCACGATTCTAGTTTTTGGATTTGTGTGTGTTTATAGGTTTGCAGTTTCGTTTTCGAGGGATTGGTGGTAATGAAAATGGTTGGTGAGGCTTTGCGCGGTGATGGGGGGTTTTGGATTCATGATTTTGAATTGGTGGTTCGTGTTTTCCACTCAGATGGTCCGTTGCGGTTTTGTTTCTCAGTTAGGCTTACGATGGTTTCAGTGTTCTGAGTTTTTGAAGGTTTCGGTTCAAAAGGATGGTGGCTGTTCCGACGGGTGAAGGTGATTTCGGAAGGCTGGCCGGCGGGGGTTTAGGGTTGTTTTGGTGGTCGCGGACGGATTCCGACGCGGTTGGCCGGATTTGTTACGGTTAAGGTGGTATACGGTTGGGTTTTCGTGGTGAGTTTCGGTTATCTCAGATTCAGATTTCTTTTCTTATTTTCTGTTTCAGTTCTATTTTCAATTTGATTTGGTTTTTGAGATTTGTTAGATGTGGAGGTGTATTAAGAATGAATGATTGTGAAGAGGGTTTGTAAAAATGAATGGATTTATATTTCTGGTTTTTTTTTGAAGGTTTGAGACTTGGTTATTGTACTGGTTTTGTAGAATATTTTTAGAATTTTCCAAGCCTCCTGAAATGAATGAAATGGTGTGTGTTATATAGAGGATTTGATGAGGGTGAAATAGGAATTGTAGTAGAAATTAGAGGATAAAGATTGAAAGATTTTGTGAATATTCAGCAGATTTGGTTGTTATAAAATTGGTGAGTGGAAATGTTGTTGAGGAGATGATGCTGTTAATGTTGTACCATTGTGGTGGTGAGCATGATTTTTTTTAGTGGTGTTGCATTGTACAAAGGGTGAGCTGGCTGTGAGAGGAAAAAAGTTATGTTATAAAACCAATAATCAAAAATAATAATAATTATAATAATACTAATAATAATAACATATATAATTACAATAAGAAGAATAACAATAATGATGAAAATAATAATAAGAATATTAAAAATAAGAATAATATCTACAATAATAAATAAAATAAAGATAAAAATGATTTATTTTAAAAAGAAAAATGAATGAAAGTTAATAAAAATAATAATAATAATAATACTAATAATAATAATGATAAATAGATAATGGAAATAATAGTTGTGATAAAAATAATAATAATTTTAAAATTGGAAAATGGTGATATGAAAAATAAATGAAACAAAAATAATAATAATAACAATGATATAATTTTTGATTTTTTAAATAATGGGCTTAGAAAAAGATAACGAGCTAATGGGCTTGGGAAGAAAAAAAAGGTTTACATAAAATAGTTTTGATAGAATTAATAATGGAAATTTTTTGTAATTTTCTGATACTGACTAAATAATAAAAATAAAACATATGATAATATAAAATAGAAAGTAAATTTTTTAGAAAATAATGAACGCATTTTTTTGGATTTTTTTCGAATAACAGACAGAAGAATAAAGTAATACGTATTTTTTTATTTTTTGAAACAATGGTTAGACAGTAAAATAAAATGATGCAGATAGGACAAATTTGGGGTATGACAGTTGCCCCTATTGAATTGACTTAGACCGAGTAAGATGAACTGGCTCACGTTCAAACTTTCAAGGTATAAGACAATTAGATACTAACAGACTCCGAATTTGTCCGAAAAGAAAATGTGCAAAGATAAAAGCCAAATGACTGAAAACTGGAAAAACGGGTGACACATCGAAGAAAAAAATTGACAAAATAAATCATTTATCACCGACAGATGATAAAGAAAATGACTAAAAATAAAATCACTTATCAACAGAGGATGATAAGGCAAATGACTGAAAATAAAATTACTTATCACCCAAAGATGATAAGGCAAATGACTGAAAATAAAATCACTTATCACCAGAGGATGATAAGGCAAATGACTAAAAATAAAATCACTTATCACCAGAGGATGATAAGGCAAATGACTGAAAATAAAATCACTTATCACCAGAGGATGATAAGGCAAATGACTGAAAATAAAGTCACTTATCACCAGAGGATGATAAGGCAAATGACTGAAAATAAAATCACTTATCACCAGAGGATGATAAGGCAAATGACTGAAAATAAAATCACTTATCACCAGAGGATGATAAGGCAAATGACTGAAAATAAAATCACTTATCACCAGAGGATGATAAGGCAAATGACTGAAAATAAAATCACTTATCACCAGAGGATGATAAGGCAAATGACTGAAAATAAAATCACTTATCACCAGAGGATGATAAGGCAAATGACTGAAAATAAAATCACTTATCACCAAAGGATGATAAGGTAAGTGAAATTTAAATACGACTCCCGTTACTAAAGGGAAAACCGAGTGGCTGGAAATTAAAATAGTTGAAGAGAAAAGATTCAATGGGGGACGGCCACTGAATCCGCCGAGGAGATGCCTAGAATCTTCGATTGATCCTGGATCCTGACTTATGCATGCATGCTTGATTTTTTTTGAAATGGTATTCCATAATGATGGAAGCGATGCAAATGTTTATGCAATGAGTTAAAAGTTGAAATTGTTGGGGAATAAAAAGTTAATTTATTTAGGTATGTGAATGATGCATATGCTGTAAATGATTGATGTAAATGATGCTTATGATGTTGATGATGCATAATGATGCATATGAGCGATTGAAATGTGCCAGCTTGGTGGATTTTTGGTCTGGTAGTTGCCAATAACGATTGAACTTTGGGTGGGTAGAGGGCTTGATTCCCCGACACTCGATCTTTGACGATGCGTGGTCAGAAGATGGATCTGAATGCTCCAGGTTCGGTTATTTGCTGATGAGCAAAGCGACTTGATTGAAGCATGAGAACTTATTTGCTTTGAATGATTGCCAACGTCCAGCGAGGACTTCCTGTTCAGCTGGGGAGAATAGAGAGGAAGACTTGCTCCTTGTATGGCTGCCCCTGCCTGTAGGGTATTTAAAATAAATCTGGTGGGGAAGCTTTGACAATGGCCATGGCATGATCTGACCCAGTATCTGGATTTGATAGGCGCCTGCCCCTGATTGAGCTGTTGGAAGATAATTTGCCCCTGATTAGGCCATTGAAAATGATTTTGCCCCTGATTAATGGACTTTGAGATAAATTTCCCCTGATTGGAATGTTGAGAGTACTTTTGCTCTTGATTGAGCTGATTTTGAAGAAGTATTGATTCAGGTTCCCCTTTCGATTTCCCTTTGTTGGGATTGCACTGGTGTCAAGCACTAAATGGCAATTAAATTATTCAAATGGTAGTGTTAATGTAACGTTCATGCGAGTTTTGAAAAAGTCAATTTATTTGAATGTTGGGAAAGTGTGATGAATGGACCATTAGTCCAAACGAGTTGCTGATTTAGAAAATGCATGAAAGATGCAGCAAGAATAATGTGCAATCGAGTTTGAATATTAGCAAATATATGGGAGTCATTTTACGCAATCATGTTGGTAATATGCTTTCAGAATAAACCTTGTCTCAGTTAGGTCTTTCGAGGGTTGTAACGTGGTCTGGTTAATGGTTTGAGAAATAAAGGATACAAGGCTCAAAGTTTGATTTGTACCCATCCCTTCTTCGTAATGTTCTCCAGTCCTATGTTCAGTTAACTCTACATATGCATATGTTTTTTTTGATGTTGCAAGAGTGAAAATGAAGCTTTAAAGTTCACTTGAAAATTGCAATCATCTTATTTTGCTGGTGACCTTTTGATTCTTGATTTGGTGGTCACTGATATTTTTTTTGTTTTTGCTGAGGATTTGAACTCCTCTTTTGATTTGTTGTTCTTTTTTTTCTTCGTCTAAGTCTCCCTTCGGGTGCTCAACTTAGCGGTTTTCTTTTCTATTTTTTTTTTGTATTTTGTTGAATATTGTGACTGCCAAGTCATTTGTTGATGGTCCTTCGACGGGATGTCTCATCTTACGATTTGAAGGTGTAGTCAGGTTAACTGAACAACTACCCTGTCCCGGGTTAAGCGTAAAGGTTTGTATCCGATAGAAACTCCTACTTCTATGCTCGAAGTGGTTGACTAGGGATTAACTCCTTATTTCTCCAGTGTTTGGGGATTTGAAAAAAAATGCATGTACATCATTGACGGGATTTTATCCGAAAGCATACCATAATAGTTATTGGTATTTAGTTTTCATCACCCTCCCTCAAATATTTGCTAAAGTGAAGTGAGGGACTATTTCTGTGATTTTTGTGATAAATGATAAATAATGTGCGAATGCGAATAGACTGATTCAAAACATACATAAACATAATATTAACAAAACCAAGTACAAATAACAATGTTCAGAGCAAGTAATACTTAAACAAACATTACAAAAATAACAAGAATGCGAAAATGATAAATGGCGACGACTGCCTTGATTTGAGGAATGAACTTCTCTTGATTGAATGCTTCAAAGTTGGAGACTATTCATCTTGATCTTCAACAACCCCTCAAAAGCTTTCACTTGTTGGCACCGTGCGGCGGCATTGGATTGTTCTGGACATTTGGATTTCTCGGAGTGAAGGTGAGATCCTTAGAGTCGATCATGTCTTGAACTTTGTGCTTGAACACTCTACAGTTCTCGATTGCGTGACCTGGAGCACCCTTGTGATACTCACAGCGAGCATTGGCATCATAATCCCGGGCGGTACCAGTTTGTGGTGGCATATCCCTCAAAGTAAGAGATCCTTTTGCCATCAACCCATTAAAGATTTCTCCATATGACATAGGCAATGGATCAAAATTTCTTCCAGGCCTTCTTTGCTGATATGGTGGGCGCTGTTGAGGAGCGCGTTGGTGTTGTTGACCAGGCCGTTCCGGATAAGCCGGTTGCTGATATGGATTGGGTGCATATTGCGCAGCAACAATTAAAGGATATGGACGTGGTTGATAAGCCATCTGAGGTGGAAATGGAGCTTGAATGGCTGGCTGGTAAGGCATTGGAGGAACTGGCTGATATGGCATAGGAGTGTATTGTGCAGCAGCAACATACGAGTATTGATAGTAGGGGATTGAAGTAGGCGCACTCTATTGAGGTTTCCCACTTGCAGTAGAAATGGCATTTGTTTCACCCTTTTTGTACCCGTTGAAAGGCTTCTTGACACTGGCTTGGCTGTTAGAACCTCCTTGGATCTTTCCAATTTTCAGACCTTCTTCGATTCTTTCTCCGACGATTACCATGTCTGAAAATCCAGAAGATACACTGCTGATCAGCTTCTCGTAGTATTGCCCCTGTAAGGTACCTCTGAAGATATCAATCAGTTCACGGTCAACCAATGGAGGATGCACTCTGGCAGCTAACTCCCTCCAGCGTTGGGCGTACTCCTTAAAGGATTCGTTCTCCTTTTGAGTCATACTCTGAAGTTGAGTACGGTTAGGAGCAAGGTCAGTGTTGTACTTGTATTCCTTTTTGAATGCATCAGATAGATCAAGCCAAGTACGAACATTGTTGCGTTCGAGCTGCATGTACCATTCTAGAGACGCTCCAGATAGGCTGTCTTGGAAGCAATGGATCATAAGCTTATCATCTTTGGCATGAACGGCCATTTTTCTACAGTACATCCTCAAATGGAGTTCAGGACAACTGAGGCCTTTGTATTTTTCAAATTCTGGCAGTTTGAACTTAGCAGGGATCACAACATCTGGAACTAGGCACATGTCTGAGGCATTCAAAGAGGTTGAGTTGTGTCCTTCCATGATTCAGAGTTTTTCAGCTAACTCATGACACATCTTCATAGCTTCAGATTCTTGAACAACATGGGGGTTTGTGATTGGAACAGCAGTATGCATCTCGTACTCAACTTGTTGATCTTCTTCAGCATGAGGCATATGAACCTGAGTAACGGTAGGTTGAGTTTGTGGAATAGCACAAAAAGTAACACCAGAGGTAGGTATGGTTGGGAAGTGACCTCTTCAACAGCAGGAGTGAAGCCTGGAGGCAAACCATAGACCAAAGGATTTGGAACTGGAACTGAAGGCATTGCGTGCGAGGTAGATCCTTGCACTAGAGCATTGTTCATTGCGGCAGCAGCTTCGCGACGTTCTTCCATTCTAGCCAAAGCTAATATGGTCTCATAAATCTGGTCAATTTTGTTCTTGACCGAGTCAATCTCTTCCCTCATAGCAGCTTTCTCTTCTTGAATCACGTCCATTAGTCTTCTAGTGTTGGCTCGAGTTAGGTACGAGCGTCTAGCACGATACGGGCGTCGGGAAACCAGCTTGATTTACTGAAGATGGAGGAACATGAAATGAGTTCTCGGCTTTGGAATGAAATGCAAGATGAACAAATAATGCAAATGAGATGATATGCAATGTCAGAATCCAGGATCACAAGATCATGGTCTCATAAGTCCAAGGTACAGATGGATGATACTCTGATCAGGAACTCACTGGGTAGACTCTAAGGTTTTAGGGACCCCAAAGTTGTCAATTCATATGGCTGTTCATCACACACGCTATAAGCATGACGGTTGATTGACTCCCCCATATGAATCTATTTTGGGTGAGATCTTTGTACCGACAACCCACGAGAGCAAATTTTCTCGGGAGCCCATACTACGCGATCATCAACATGAGGTTTAAACAAAGGCCTCAGAGTTATGGAATTTGCTCAAATGTTTGATGCACATGTCAGCTCTTGACATTCGATCAACTCCATTGAGAATGTCTATTCTGAGTGAGGTCTTCGTATCGACAACCCACGAGGGCAAATTTCTCGGGAGCCAATACTACGCGACCATCAATCGATGTTTTAACCAAAAGGTTCTAAAGGTCCTCAGAGTCGATGACCCTAATGAAAACAACTGAGCACACACGCCAAGAGCTTGACGGTCGTCGGTATTCTCATTAGAATCTACTCCAAGTGAGGTTTTCGTATCGACCACCCACGAGAGAGGTTCCCTCGGGAGCCCATACTACATAACCTCGCTAACTTATGTTTGTACTCGTAAGACCGGATATAGAGCCTTTCCCTCAAGTTTTTTTTTTACGATTCAAAGTATCGATCCAAATCATAGTACCAAGGAGCCACAATATATATAATATGGAATGCGATAAAGAAAACGATAAAATAAACAAGTAAGAAATAAAAGCAAACATCCAAACAAGCGTGGAAACCTAGACTACGCTTGACTCGCATAGGGGTGAACCAGTCCCCAACAGAGTCGCCAGCCGTTGCACCCCGAAAAATATGACCTCACGCGATCCAGAAAGACGAGAGCCGCGCGCTGGACAGATTGAAGAGTCGCCACCTAATTCTATTTATTCCCGAAGAGGGAAAGGGAAGATATAGATACAACCCGGGAGGAAAGGGATGAGGACAAAGGTCTCGCAACCATTGCCTGGGTTCGGAAATCGGTTATGCAGGGGGAAGGTATTAGCACCCCCTACATCCATCGTACTCGATGGGAACCATCTAAGTTATCACGCGCGAAAGGATGTCTATGCTTAACGAATTACTTGCTAGAGGGAAATGATTGAATTATAAGTTAGATTGATCCTAGGTGCTCGGCAAGGATTGAGATCCTTGTGCCTACGTGCTCCTGCGTGCAATGAGAAAGTCAGAGCTTCGTAGTTCGGCCTACTACGGATGATTGGTTATTGATTTTTATTACCTTTCTTCGATGAAAGGGTTTAGGAGTCGAGTTGTACTAAAGACTATGGATAGTTTATTCCGTCCAACAAGACGAGCGTCTTGCGTCGAAATAATCGGAGCGAGTAACGAGAGCTCGTTATCCTCCTTTCTACCGCTTAAGGCTCGTGGCGTACAATTTTCCTCGTATTATTAGAATGTTTTATTTCCTAAGACCGCTTGACGTTGGATCAAGGCTTTGGATCTGATCGAAACATTTTGGTTTTTTGAGGTTTATGGGTGAATGCAAATGGAGGTTTATTTTGTGGTTTGTTAGCGAGGCACAAAGCGCTCGGCTCGCAAGGTGAAGTAGATCCTAATAAACGATAACTGAAAAATAACGTGCGAGTGTGTGAATGCAATCGCTTGGCGTTGGACCAAGGATTCGCGAACTAAACTAAATCGATAAAATACGGAAAATAAAATGCGTACATAAAATGGGAGAGGGATACAAAGTAAATTACAGGTGATTGCGAGCAATGAAGGGGTCTCGTTGTAATTTTCCCAAGAGAAAGCGTGTGTGCAGTTTTTCTGAACTATTCGGAGACGTTTGGCCTTTTTATTCGGAGACAACTATTCGAAGGTGTTGGACCTTTTCGGACACGTCGAGATGTGGTTCGTTAACTGCCTTAGAACCGATTTAATGAAATCGTTCTATGAGGAGTCGAATCGCTTTTTGTTGGAATGCGATAAAATAAATAAATTAAATTAAATTGAATTGCAAAAATTAAATTAGTATAGAATAATAAATACAAATAATAAATTGATAATGTTGAGAATACTTATAATGATATAATGAATAAAATAAATTAAATTAGATGTTATTGGTCAAAATAAAATAATAAAATAAAAACTAACTAAAAGAAAGGCCTCATATTGATTAAATTTCCCGACTTAATGAAATCGGAAATAATTTAATTTTTTGGTATATCATTGGCCACAATAAATAAATAAATAAAAATATAAACTTACTAAACTATAAACATAACAAGGTATACTAAATCATAATCATAAAAAAAACTTATTAAATCCAAAGATATAAAACTTAAAACTATATATATAAAAAAAAAAATAAAATAAAATAAAATAAACAAGATTATGGAAGGTGATATGTTGTATGGGAGTGTGGTTAGAAATCATATGGGCTTACAAATTTAAGAAACAGGTCAAAGACCTAGAATCTAATAACACAGTAATTTGAAAGAAAAATAAATCAAAGATCAAACATAAGGGTTTGTTTTTATAAAGACAGTGAAGACAAAATAATATAATGTTTTAATTTATTTCAAAATCAACAAAACAAAAAATAAATAAATAAATAAACTAAAAGAACTAAAGTGAAAGAAATGAAACAACAATAAAAGCAAATCCCGTAAACACGCACAGAGAAAGAAAAAACGTAAGAACTCTACCCTCAGCGGCGACGGTATTCTCTCAAGCTCAAATCAACTCGCGGTGGTTAGCTCACAATCACATCTCTCTCGTTCGCGGTGAATCTCGTTTCGGTTTTTCTTCATCTCTTTCTTTGGTTCACGATTCTGGTTTTTGGATTTGTGTGTGTTTTCGGGTTTGCGGTTTCGTTTTCGAGGGTTTGGTGGTAATGAAAAATGGTTGGTGAGGCTTTGTGCGGTGATGGGGGGTTTTGTATTCACGATTTTGAATTGGTGGTTCGTGTTTTCCACTCAGATGGTCCGTTGCGGTTTTGTTTCTCAGTTAGGCTTACGACGGTTTCAGTGTTCTGAGTTTTTGAAGGTTTCGGTTCAAAAGGATGGTGGCTGTTTTGACGGGTGAAGATGATTTCAGATGGCTGGCCGGCGGCGGTTTAGGGTTGTTTTGGTGGTCGCGGACGGATTCCGACGCGGTTGGCCGAATTTGTTACGATTAAGTTGGTATACGGTTGGGTTTCCGTGGTGAGTTTCGGTTATCTCAGATTCAGATTTCTTTTCTTATTTTCTATTTCAGTTCTATTTTCAATTTGATTTGGTTTTTGAGATTTGTTAGATGTGGAGGTGTATTAAGAATGAATGATTGTGAAGAGGGTTTGTAAAAATGAATGGATTTATATTTCTGGTTTTTTATTTTTTAAGGTTTGAGACTTGGTTATTGTACTAGTTTTGCTGAATATTTTCAGAATTTTCCAAGCCTCCTGAAATGAATGAAATGGTGTGTGTTATATAGAGGATTTGATGAGGGTGAAATAGGAATTTGAGTAGAAATTAGAGGATAAAGATTGAAAGATTTTGTGAATATTCAGCAGATTTGGTTGTTATAAAATTGGTGAGTGGAAATGTTGTTGAGGAAATGATGCTGTTAATGTTGTACCATTGTGGTGGTGAGCGTGATTTTTTTTAGTGGTGTTGCATTGTACAAAAGGTGAGCTGGCTGTGAGAGGAAAAAAGTTATGTTATAAAACCAATAATCAACAATAATAATTATTATAATGATACTAATAATAATAACATATATAATTACAATAAGAAGAATAACAATAATGATGAAAATAATAATAAGAATATTAAAAATAAGAATAATATCTACAATAATAAATAAAATAAAGATAAAAATGATTTATTTTAAAAAGAAAAATGAATGAAAGTTAATAAAAAAAATAATAATAATAATAATAATGATACATAGATAATGGAAATAATAGTTGTGATAAAAATAATAATAATTTTAAAATTGGAATGGTGATATGAAAAATAAATGAAACAAAAATAATAATAATAACAATGATATAATTTTTGATTTTTTAAATAATGGGCTTAGAAAAAGATAATGAGCTAATGGGTTTGGGAAGAAAAAAAAGGTTTACATAAAATAGTTTTGATAGAATTAATAATGGAAATTTTTTGTAATTTTCTGATACTGACTAAATAATAAAAATAAAACATATGATAATATAAAATAGAAAGTAAATTTTGTAGAAAATAATGAACGCATTTTTTTGGATTTTTTTCGAATAACAGACAGAAGAATAAATATGTATTTTTTTATTTTTTGAAACAATGATTAGACAGTAAAATAAAATGATGCTAATAGGACAAATTTGCGGTATGACACCATGTGTTGGATTTTTCATCGTTGTCACAATTTGTTTCAAGCCATGGTACAAAGACCATAATTCAAATTTCTGTGTTAATCTTGACAATAATATCACAAGTCTTATCATGCAGGGCATACCATACAATTTGCATCAACATGAAAATTCAAGTTCAGGGACATCATGACTACACAAGGCCTGATCCAATAAAGGGTCATTAATTAGGTATGAGCTTCAAAATGATCAAAGAATTTCATGAACAAACACAAGGAAAGCAATAAGCATCCTCAAAGTCAACAACAAGGGAAGTACCACAATGAAATAAACAAGCAGTAAGAACAAATTGTTGTAGCAGTAAGAACAAATTGCTGTAGCTGTAAAAATTCTGTGAAAAGAAGGATTGGTTGAAATTTGATACACAAATTTAACAGAGCATGAAGTCATATTGTTTCACGATTTTATCAGTAGGGGAAGAAATCAAATTCACGACAATAAAAAATCTTAGCCAAAAGGTTACGTTCTCATTTTCACAAGTCAGCAAGGGATCACACATCATCTAGGAACTCACTACAGGCAAAACTTTCACAATGACTCACCAATTGGCCCCTACAAAGTCACATGAGTATTCCTTCTAATGGATTTTCACAGCTCATCATATCAGCCTCATTCTCACGTATTACATTAAGGGAAAATAAACTCACACGTACCAATTCTCGGCATATATAATCATTTATTGTTCACTCATTGAGGAGACAAAAAAAACTAGCACACAGAATACAAAGGAGGCGCAAAAACCCAAAAGAAACACTGCAGAAATCATCCCAAAACCCACACCTAAAGCTCATTATCAATAAGTTTATTAAGCCTTACATCGAGACTCAATTAAACTTTAGTTGAACCTACCATTTGTAGCTATAGAACATCAACAACAACAACATTTTCAGAAGCAAGAAGCACAAAGAGACGAAGAGAAGAGAGGAAGAAGGCCAAGTAGTAGAAGTGTCAAGAGAGAGAGAGTGAAGGGAAATACAACACCTTGCGCGACAAAGTTTGAAATCAGATTTCCTCTTATTCAGGTAATGAATACACCTCCTTCCAGTTTGATTCTTGCATCCCTTGTCTAGTTGTGTTGAAACTCTTTGTTGATTGCTTCATTCCACGGTGATTCGATGATATTGGTTTGATTTGGGGATGAAAATTTCTTGTGTTTTGCTTTTGATTCTTCGTAACTGACATGATTTGATGATACGATGGTGGTTTGTTTCTGAGAACACAAACTGAGTTGAAATGAGGCTATAAAGATAAGGTTCCATTTTTGAGAGAGGGACAGAAAACGACTTTTAAAGAAGAGTTTTATGTGTTTATATTTCTTCAGTTTTGTTTTAAAGAGATTTTATCATCTTCATATATGATGCGATTAACTGGGCTTTTAAATGTGATTAATTGAGTTTAATATGGTGGAACATTTTCTCACTGCCCGATGAATGCTTTTCCGTTACATGTGTCAGCAACTTTTCAGCTGCTTTGACCAAAAGGTTAGAATGGCTAGGGTTTATGATATTTACTCTTGGGCTGGTTGTCCGAACGGGTCTTTGGTGGACCCTTTTTTAGTAAAGGTTTTTTTTTGAAATTATATCCCGTACTCCCGTTTAGTACGATATCCCTATAAATTTTTTTAATTCCAATTTTGCCCTTTTAATATTTAAATAAAAATGTAAAAATTTTATCGCAAAGTCAGACTAAAAAAATAATATTTTTTAAATTTGGAAAAGACGAACCGGATGTGTAATGGGTAAGATTCCCGGTTAGTAAAATTAAGAACCGGAAGTACGTATGTTAAGTTTTCCGGTTCATAAAAATAACAAACTGGAAGTAGCTATGCTACGTTTTCCGGTTTGTATTTTCTTAACCGGAAGTAGCTTGCATGGGTTTTCTGGTTCGTAATTTTTTTTTGTTTTTTTTTTTTTTAATTTTTTAATTTTCAATTTTTTTAGGAGACAAGGAACTGCCTTTGATGATATGCGCGAATGATGACTCAAACTTAGATACTACAAATATATTCTCTACTACACAAAAATTTCCTACAAGAGAAGAGGCGACTCAATGGATCAGGGAGGTTGGACACAGAAATATGGTTACTATTATAATCATTCGCTCGGACACAAAGACAGGGAAGAGATGAAGAAGTGACAAAGTTATATTTGGCTGCGATAGAGGTGGAAAGGACAAAGAACGAGAAAGCGAAACACAAAGTGCTTCCAAAAGATGTGAGTGTCCATTCAAAGTTAGATCAACACCTTCAAAGGATGGTTCTGGTTGGAAAATCGATGTAAAATGTGGCGTTCACAATCATGGTTTACCGGATAGATTTGAAGGTCAAGCATTTGTTAGCCGGCTCACTGAAGATGACCAACAACATATTTTAGATTTGACAAAACGTTGTGTTCCTCCAAGACATATTTTGTTGTCTTTGCAAGAGCGAGATCCAAACAATATGACTCGAATCACCCAAATATATAAACATAAGAGTAAGATTGAGGAAAAAATTAGGGGAAGTAGAGCAGAAATACAACATTTGCTTAAGTTGATTGATGAATCGAATTATGTTTATTATAGTAGAAAAAAAGATGAATTAGAAGTTGTGAAAGATATCTTCTAGGCTCATCCAGACTCGTTGAAATTGTTGAATATGTTCCTGATTTTGTTGATTATGGATAGTACGTATAAAACTAATAAGTATAAGTAACCTTTGTTTGAAATAGTTGGTGTCACATCAACCGAATTAACATTTGTTGTTGCATTTGCCTATATGGAATCTGAGCAAACAGAGACTTTGTGTTGGGTACTGGATAAACTGAAATAGTTATTCACGAAACAAGGGTTATGGCCACAAGTAATTTTAACCGATAGAGATCTTATTTGATGAAAGCAATTGAAACTGTATTTCCAACTACAGTCAATATGCTTTGTCGATATCACATAACCAAGAATGTGAAAGCGAAGTGCAAGGAGTATGTTGTAGACATAGATTTGTTGAAGCTTAGATCAATAAAGTAATGCATTTAGGCAATGTCACCACTAACAGGTAATGTGTTTGTTTTTTATGGGTTTAGACATAGTTGTTTTGTGGTAATAATAATGAAATTGGATTTTTAATTTTATGTTTAGAGTTGAATCTGCGCATTGGAAGCTGAAACAAATGTTGGAGAACAGCTTAAGTGATCTGGTCAAATGCTGGGAGGCTATGAATGGCAACATCAAGGTTCAAGTGGGCAATATTAGAGCTTCGTTTAAGAAGCGTTTTTACGAGGTTGAGCGTGTCCATAGAGGTCCATTTTACGTGAATTTGGTTAATTCAGTATCTAGAGCAGCTTACCCCGATTCTCCCAAGCCATATTAAATTATAATATGGTTTCATTTTTTTCTATATATTTCTAAAGTACTATCCTTAATATGTTATTTTCTTTTTTATATGTTGGATGAACAATTATAAATAATATAAGTTTGATTTCATCTGAATAATTATGAATCATACAAGTTATCTGAAGATAAAAAAACAAAAGATTACTACAACAAAAATAACTACAATAAAAGATCACACATCGTCCTGAGGAGCCGGTCCACCCTGCGGAACTGGTCCACCCTGAGGAACCGGTCCACCCTGCGCTAGATGTAGTGCTCGGAAGATCTCAACAAACTTATTATCCTCCTCCTCAGCCTGGTGACGCTGCAAATAGCAACTAAGCTCATGTGAGATATGCCATAACCTCAGATCTGTCGGTCCACCATCAAACTCAGGAACTGGAACCTGTATGTCCTCTCCCCGAGCTGGTGGAGTTAAACGAGGATGAGATACTGTGTAATACCAAGCCAGGTACTCTGCCATAGTATCATGTGGAACATCTGCAAAGCGCGCTAGCTGAATCACCTGCCTAACGCTCTGGTGGTAACTGACCCAGTCAACAACTATGTCCAGTGAATCAATGTCAGGGGGATGTGATGGTACGTACTGCTGGTATCCTAACTGTCGTAAGCATCTGTCAGGTAAATAAAGGACAAATGTATTGTACCATCGCAGACCACCCCTGTACAAAGCGATATCATCAAAGGGCATGTACTGCTTGTGATCCTTGAATGGGCGGCATATCACATCACTGGGTGTCAATCCATCTAACTGGGCTCTAATCTCGTCAACCTTCACCGACGATTGCTTGTAGCACCACTTCACCGCCCTCGGAAGCCCATCACCAGCACCACCAGACATCTTCGAGAAGCCTCTCTTCCCAATACTCAGGAAATACTCGTGAATCCAATACTGTAATCAAAATATTACCATTTAAACGTATTATAAAGTCACTTGAAACAATAAAGTAAATTAAAATTTTGTACCTGTAGAAGAGTGGCATATCCACCAAGCTGCTTGCACGAATAAAATGAAGCATCTCCCAGGTATCTATAAAGTGTGACAAGTGCAGCAGCTCCCCAGCAGTATCTGTCACATCTGTCTAGGTCCTCAAACAGGGGTAAATACTTTGCCTCTACGAGAGTAAAGGTCTTATCCGTAAGAATAGTGCAGCCAAGTATCAACAACATATACACCCTGGATGCACAATCAAATCTCTCCTCAGATCGCAGACGAACAAAATGAGTCTTCAACTACTCAAGTCTATAATATGGACCTCTGCATGCACGGACCTCCTCGGCTGCATCCTCCAGTGAAACACCCATCAGACGAATAGCAAGACTGATGGCATCTGAGTTAGTAATGCCTTCTGCCGGGATAAATAGCTCTCCTCTAATAGGTGTGTGAAGGAGGCGGGATACATCGTCCAGCGTGATGGTCATCTCGCCAAAGGGCATATGAAAAGACGAGGTCTCGGGATGCCATCTCTCGACAAATGCAGATAAGAGGTTCGTATCGATCCTGGATAAGCTGGTCCACTGAAGAGACGCTAGACCTGACTGAGACATCCACTCTTGTATATGAGGTGGGAGCATAGATGGAACCCATTCTATAAGTTTGCTGCCATGTGCAGTAACCTTAAGCTCCTTCTTCGGTCGTCTCTCCTGAAAACAAAATACATATTATATGCTATTATCAACTAAAGATTAAGAAAAAAATTCTTCATTACTGAAAGTTTATAGGTTCTCTTACCTCACCATCCCACAAATGGCACGCAACATGATTCTGGTACCTCACCAGAAGTGAGGTATCAGACGGTCCTTCGGGAAACGCTGGATGTGGAGGAACATGAGGTGCAACAGGATTAGCAGCCTGTAGTGTGTCAAATTCCTGCTGGTATAAATGTGTAGGAACTGTCCTTCCATCGGGCAATCGCTGATGAATATGCCCGTCGCGTCCTCTGATTCGAGACACTGTAAAGAAAACAAAAAAAAATATTTAAAAAAAATTAAAAAATTAAAAAAAAACAAAAAAAAACACAACCGGAAGTAGCTCATTAGCTACTTCCGGTATGTAACGTACACAACCGGAAGTAGCAATGACCCTACTTCCGGAACGCAAACTAAAAAAAACAGAACCGGAAGTAGCTTAAGTTATCCGGTTGGCAAATAACTGAACCAGAAGTAGCAACTGTGGGTTATCCGGAAAAAACTTTTCACTGTGCGATTTTTTCTCCAAAATTTTGTCTGACGTGAAATGAGGTGAAAAAGTGAAATTTTTTGAATTATTTAATATTTATATGAGGGTAAAATCGTCAAAAAAAATTTGCCGTAGGGGTATCAGGCTAAACGTGGGGGTATAGGGTATAATTTCCGGTTTATTTGGGTCTACTCTTTTATTTAATTGCTGGCCAAGATTGTTGTTGCTTTACACTCCCTCAATCAGGGAAACACCTATGCCTTTTACTATTAACTTAGAATCACAAGTATTTTTTTTATAGTAAAACTATTGAGCATTTATTTTTTATTTTGGCCAATGATATAATACATGATTTATCGATATTCAATTTTTTAATCGACGTTATATAAACCAATATGAGGTCATCATTTATGTTTCTCCATTTATCGATTTCTCGATTTATTCTTTTATTTTGTGGTCTATGATATTATTATCCGATTTTTAACATTCGATTTCATAAATAAATCGACGTTGTCTAAAATCAATATGAGACCCCTTTTCTATTATTTTTAATGGTTTCTAATTAATTTTAGATTCATTGTTATTTATCGATTTTATTATTATTTTGACCGATGAATAAAAGTTTAGATATTCGATTTCGAATAAATTGACGTTATCTAAACAAATATGATGCCAATCCTTTATTTTCTTTATTATTTCTCGATTTTAGGATTTACTTTTATTCGGCCGATGAATAAACGTTTAGATATTTGATTTCGAATTAATCGACGTTATCTGAACTAAATATGAGGTCATTCTTTTATTTTCATTATTATTTTTCGACTTTACTTTATTTTATGGTCGATGATATAACAAACAATTTAAATATTCGATTTCAACAAATCGACGTTACTTAAATCAATATGCGACCAACATTTTTTTTATCGCTTTTCGCTATTTTTTTAAGAAATTGTGATAATTAATAAATTGTGATTAAGACTAGACCTTTCTTTTATTTATTTAATTTTTTATAAAGTGACGCTCGACTTCTCATAGAATGATTCTAATACTGAATCGATTCTAAGATAGTTAAAAAGCAACATTTCAACACCTTCGATTTAATTTCGAGCTTCATCGGCTCCGCATAGCTTAGGACACTTCACACACGCTTCCTCTTGGGCAAATACAATGAAATCTTTTATTTCGTGCAATCCTGTGTAACTTACTTGTATCCCTCTCCCGATTCCGATGTATGTCATTTACTCGTGTTTGCTTCTTTTGCGAACCCTTGGTCCAATGATAACTCGAATTTATTTCGATTATTTAATGTGATTTCCGATTATTTAATATGTTTATTTATTTGTTTTGGACGATATTACGCGTGAGTTGCGTTTGTTTTGCAGACATTTGATCAGACATGTCATTTGGAGGCAAAATGTAAAAGGAAGCTTTTTGAGCAAAAAACCATGGAAAAACAGAAGGAAAACAATAGGAAAATGCATTTATGCATTTTTACTTGTGAGACGACCGTCTCACCAATCAAACAACCGTCTCAAGGGTCAGACGCCCAACTCAATTTCAAGTTGAGCGTCTCATAGCCAAGTTGCCCGTCTCAAAAATCAAACGTTCGTCTCAACTGAATTATGCAGAAACGTAAAATCTGTAACAGAAAAAATAGAAGTCAAATTTAATGAGATTTTTTCGTTCAATCCAGAGAAGTTTCCTCACCCTAGTATACTCAGTCTTTGCAATTCAGTCTCGAGCCCAATCGGAATCCAAGCCTACTATTTCTCAACAAACCCTATCACGTTGCTTATAAATAGAGCTCTCTGCCATTTGCAAAGAGAGCTTGGTTTTGACGTCCAATTGCTTCCATTTTTATTCCGTTGAAGTTCATTTTTATTTCATTCGTTTTTAATTTTCCCTTACCAAACCTTAGTGATAGTTTTCACCATCAGGAAACTATCACCATTTTTATTGTTTCTAGCCACTACATTATTGTTTTCGTTTCAAGTTTCGATGTTTAGTTTATCAAGAACATTGCAACCAGGTTTCTGATTTTAATGCTTATTTATTTATTTATCACCGCATTTATTTATATCATGTATTTCTCTTCATTATACCTTTCTTTATTTAATATGTCTAGCTAAACCGTTAATCGGTATATAATTGTGTAAACCAGAACGAATTCGATATAATTAGGATAAAATATTAAATTAAGTTATAATATGGTTTCAATTTCTTGTTTTAATTAACTTTCGTTACGAGAGTAAGAGAGTACAAAAGATTAGGATTAAGACCACGGGAGTGTGAGATCATAATCAGATAGTTGAAATCGAGCATTAGTTTTAAACACAGCGGAAGCACTTTAAAACCAATTAGAACCTTTAGGTTTCCAAAAAAGTATTTTTAACTTGAATTGATACAACGAGAGCGCTCAATTGAACTTAGGAGTATAGTAATAGGCAAGACCATGAGAGTGTGAGTCAACGACTTTTAAACCGAGAGTTTCTTTAGAGAGATAACTTAATAAACCTTAACAAGCTGACCCTCTATTGAATTCACGAAGGCGAAATCAATTACGTACCGATAATTTATATCTTTAATTTAATTTAATTAATTATTAACCTTTTAAAACTAAAAACATCGCTTGCCTTAGCTAAACATAATAACACCCAACATTACTAGGTTGATTATCGAGTCTTTGTGGGATCAATATCTTTTATTAATAGTGATAAATTGTGCGCTTATAGTGAGTAACCATTAGACTCAGAAGTCTGCCAGACCATCCAACACCAAGTGGTTTCACTTTCACACTTGCACTTCCTTTAGGTATTGGTATCGTTTACTAGGCATCCTCTTAGGAAATAGGAAATCATTCCCATGTAACCAATCAACCTTTAACCTCCATTTTGCACTCACCCTTGGCGAGCGGTTTGTGCCTTGCAATCGACCTACCCTTTGAACAAAACGATTATTTTAGGCCCAAACCCTTGATCCAACGTCAAGTGGTCTTAGGTAATAAAACACTTTAATAATACGAGAAGAATTGTACGCCACGAGCCTTAAGCGGTAGAAAGGAGGATAATGGGAATCTCGTTACTCACTCTGATTATTTCGACGTCGGACGTTTGGATGGATCGAGCGGAATAAACTACCCGTAGTCTTTAGTGCAATTAGACCCATAAATACTTTCATCAAAGAAAGGTAATAAAATCAACAACCACCACCCGCAGTAAGCCGAACTACGAAGCTCTGACTTTCACATTGTACGAGGGAATACGTAGGCACACAGATCTTAATCCCTGCCAAGCACCTAGGATCAATCAAACTTTAATATAAACTCTTTCCCCTTAGAAAGTAACTCATTAGGCGTATACATCCTTTCGCGTGTGACAACTTAGATGTTTCCTATCGAGTACGATGGATGTAGGGGTGCTAATACCTCCCCCTACATAACCGACTTCTGAACCCTGGAAATGGTTCCGACGACCTTGTTTTATCCCTTTCTTCCCGGATTTTATCTATATTTTCCCTTTCCCTCTTTTGGGATAAAAAAAATTAGGTGGCGACTCTCAAGTCAGGCCAGCCGCGACCGCATTCACGAGGATCGTATTTTCCAAGGTACGATACCCGTGACTACGGTGGAACCGACAATACTTGTTCTTATCGCTATTAGCCTTGGAAGTAGTTGGTTTGGGGAAACAAACACCTCCCTGTTGATGAACTCATTGAGAATATTCTCGCAAGGAGCGGCGAGAAGAGTGTATTATGAGAATCATCCTACTGGACCTCTGCTCTGTCTAGGACGTCCATCTCTTCATTTTTCACGCCGAGGGGCCTCGTCGTTGTCTTTCTGCCTATGAGTTTTTGTGTTCTCCTTATTTCTTGAATCTCGTGTTTTTTATGCGACTTCCTTTTCTTTGTATTGAATTTACGCTTGGGCCTTATGGAGCAACTCAGTGAGGGATTGGGGAGGTTCAATACCCACAATTCTTCGGAATTCGCTATTGGGGCGTAGGCCTTTTTCCAAAATATACCGCTTTATGCGGTCAGTAGTATGCACTTCGACGGCTTCTTTGTTAAATTTGTCGATATAGTCTCTCAGGGGCTCTTCATTCCCTTGTATAATCCCCTCGAGGGTGGCCTCGGACTTTGGATGACATCTAGATGCTGTGAAGTTCCTAGTGAATTGGTTTTTTAAGACCCTTCATGATGTGATGGATCCTGCGGGGAGATGTTTGTACCGCGACATCTCATCTTTATGTAAGGTGATAAGAAACAACCTGCATTTGATTGCACCCTCCATATTGTGATAGTGGAGCATGACTTCGAGGTTTCGATGTGGTCGTCAGGATCGGTGGTCCTGTCATAGGTGGTCAGTGGAGGGGGCTTCACGAGCCAGCGTGGGATGCGAGTCTCCATAATCTCGCGACCGAGCAGCCTGCGATAATCCTCATCATCGCTGCTACCAGACTCAGGATATGGGGGTCTGCTCCGCCGATGACGGTCTTCATCGTAATGGGATTTCTTACTGTGATCCTGATCTTCAGGCGAGTACCTTGTTTTTCGGGGAGGAGATCGAGTATGCTTTCTGGTCCTTTTTGGGCGGGAGCCTTCAGGCGCATCTTGATCTCTAGGAGGAGAAAGGTGTCTGGGGTCTTTCCCTTTACGACCTCGTGGAGGAGATCGAGAATGACAGGGAGAACCATTGCAATGTCGTCTCCTGGATGGTGAGGGGGAACAATGGTTACGTTCGAGCACCTGTATGCTTTTGCTCTATTGAAAGAGGGTGAGGTTTTCCCTGTTGAGGGCAGTGATGAGAGCTTTAGTGCCAACATCTGCGTCCAACAGGATGGGAATTGGTTCGAACACCGGATCCCCATGAATGATGGGAGGTTGTTTAAGGTTGTTCGAAGTAGGTGAAGGATGATGTCCTTCATTGTGACCAACATTGAGTTGGGAAACCCCGTGGTTGTCGGTGTTGTCATCATCACTGATGACGATGGTGGAAGTGTCTTTCACAATCTCGTTGACCTGGGTAGCCATGAAGACAAAAATATGAGCTTTGATCTTGTAGTGAAAGAAAGAAATAATCTTGGTCACAAAATATGGGGGAGCTGCTAGTTCCCACAGACGACGCCACTGTACAAAAAGGATCTAGACAGGTCTTCATGGCCTTCAGTTGAGATTGTGATGATGTTTGTAAGAGAAGGGGTAGGGTACCTGCAAGGTACTTCGACTCTTAAGTAAGTTTCAGTGAGACAAACCAAAGCGTAAGAAAATAAGGGTTAAAATAGAATACCTGACCCTCTAAAGATGGAGGGATTTTATAAGAGAATGTGCATATATAAAGCGGGCGTGTAGCATTTAACTAAGCATAACTTCCTCCCATAAATATGGTGGGCAGTTGGCCGCGTGGAAGGCGTTATGGTGCATGAGGAAGAGATCCCCAACGACTATATGCCAATGTCTCTTTTCCAGAAACAATCATATCTTTGTTGATCTCTTAATGGGCTTATTCCTAATTGAACACTGGATTAGGCCTCAATTTGGCGTAGGGCACATGCTAGGCCAGTCTAAAATAGGTGATAAAATCAAGCTTGTTACTCTCCTGGAACAAGTTGTTAACTTTGAAGATCTAAAAGCTTTAGGTTCCAACATTCAAAATCTTGTTGCCTCTTAATGTTTGGGAAACTACTTTGTTATGTTTCATGGTCTAGTATTTACCATCCTTGTCAGAAAAAAACTTTTTGGTGAATGCTTCGATTCATTTTAATTATGAAAATGTTGAGGAAATAAGTTTGTTGTCTTCAACACTCTTATTACCATCACTCATTTACTTATTGTTGATGTCATTAAGTGTGGAAAAATGGTGTTAAAATTGAATGGTACATAACCAAACTCATAAGTCGCAAAGATATTCTCTCAATCACCAAAAGTTATGGAAACCCTTCCAAGGCTTCTGATATAACTCCCGCAACAAAATTTATGATATCAATTGATTATCATAAATTGTTGTTGATGGATCAAAACTCATTCTTCCTGTCTATGGATGACAAACATATTTTCTATTTCCTTATTTGAGTTAATCAACCTTTTCACTATCTTTAACTATCTAGAAGAGAAAATCTTGACCTCTCGTGAGGGCGAGTTTTCCTTCATTCCTTTTGGGAGAGTTCTATATGAACTATTTGTTCAAAAAAGGATAGTTAAGGAAGTATAGATGGAAGTTTCAACTGAAGCACTAGAGACCTCCTAGGGAAAAAAACTTGTAGATGTTATGTGTAACACCATAACCCCAGTACTTACATAAGAAAATCATACGGAAATTAAAGTACTACTTCGACAAAACAATTAAACAATTATTCAAATAGTAGCGAAAAATCAAATTAAAATAATAAACAAAATAACTTGTTTGATCTCCAAGTAAAATGAAATCACTGACTTCTCAAGATCATAATAAAAAGTCTCCATAATAATTAAAACAAGCATTCTTAGCCCCGATGTTACATAATTAGAGGATAACCTACTAAGATAAACAACAAAAAACTAAGTGGAAATAAACTCCAACGAGCTATCCACTCACAATAATGCCTAATCTTGTTTATCTCAAGATGTCCATGGTGGACAACATCAAAGCAAAGGGGGTAAGAATTCACATCAATAATATAAAAGGCATAAACTGCAAGGTAGCATTACAAATATTTACACATTCAATCACAAACACACAACATATCTTTATAACAATATCCTCACACCCAAAACAACACCATACACAATTATAATTACGCATTCAACTCATTTAATGCAATTCGACTCAAGTATGCAACTCGATGTATATTTATGTGGTACCAACTAAATAATTTGATTCTCTCAAGAACCATGTCCCCTCTCTAAACTAATGAGCCCCCTCTCTAAGTTTGGGACAAGCCATTAGTACCCTATTTGAGCTAGCGAACATGCCTATTGACACAACTCGATGATGCATGCTCATAACAATTAATGCACAACAAAATCAATGTGTTAAGATCCCTCTCTAATTCCAATAGAATTCACTGACAACTCAAGTAATCCCCTCTCTGGATTACCACACAACAACAATTCATATATGCACAACATAATATAACTCGGTGCAACTCAAGAATACAATAATTCTCTTCATTCATATTATTATCTCATACATACAACAATATTGACATCATAACTAACATCTCAAAACATTATGGCAACATCACAACTCATTACTCATACTTAACACCATATAAGAACTCTCATCAATCATTGATTTCTCAATTAAAATTATTTTAATTGTTACTTCGCCTTATCTCATCTCAAACAGATCCTAACAATGCCTAAATAATCTACAAAAGTAAAAAAATTAAAATCTGAAGCTTAATATCATCAAAACAAGTATTTACGCCTAATTAAGGCTCATGGTGGGTTACCCTCCATATGAATGGCGCCCTTCACGGGCATCACAACATAAACACGCCAATTGCATGACGACCGACTCCAAAATTGAGTCAGGGCTTCATGACGGATTACCCGCGATGGCCATAGTGCCCATCATCGACCTTATATGGAGTTCACATCAGAACTCCATTTTTCTATTCTAGGAACTTAAATCGATGAAAAAAAAAGGTAATCAACATATTAACATCACACAATCTATTTATATCGATTAACAAGCATAATCATCAATTTCACCACTTTTATCATGATTCCAAAAACCTTCAAAACTAACCAATGGTGAAAACATATTAACACATCAATATAGACAATGTCATACACACATGTACACGAATTTCATCATGAAAAACACACTACAACACCAATTGATTATCAAATTTTTGATTCACATACAATCACAACCAAACATTCACAATTATACAAACCTATTGGAGGTTAAGGTCTCCTCAACTTTACCCCTTAAGCATATATCCATTATTGAATTCATTCTCCCCCTTACCTAGTTTTTCTAGCAGCAGTACCAAATATTCTATTCTTTGGTTGTTTTTCCCTTCTCTCCAAAGCTCTAACCTTTTATCTCCCTTGTGCCTCTAATCCTCTTCTCACGTACTGATAAAAATTGCCTAACCTAGGTTATCTCTTAGATTATATAGTTAAGGGAATCTAATTAAATTATAAGTTTCTCCTTTACTAACAATTTCTCTTACTCATTCCCCCCTATATTTCTCTTAACTTATAATTCAGCCCCAAACTCATTATTTCTTACATTTTATTAAATAAATTCAGTAAAATAGTATTATTTTAATTATTAAAATAAATTCCAATTATTTTAAATAAAACTCACTAGCCTCTACTTACTCTCTACATCCCCCCATCTCAAGGCCACACACCTCAATCTCCCAAATTAATTCAATTATCACACATAATAGTTAAATTAAACTACGATTAAATTAATTAAAATAATAACTCCAAAACTAGGGTATTACATTACGGGCTTGCAGACTTAGAGGAAGAGGAAGTGTGACCCTTAGGGAGAATCTCTAGATGCTCTTCTATACATATGTTTATCTCTCGTTTCTCTTTGTTTTTCCTCCAACTATTTTGTATCTTTTTTTCATATAATGAATACTTTTATTTTCTCTATATTTATTTAATCTATTTGATCATTTTTTATTCTTTTTTATGAAGACAAATGGGGGGGGGGGAAGATTAATGATTTTGATCATTTTTATTTAGTTGATAAAATCTCAAACATTAAGAGTGTGCTAACATAAAACTCAGATGAAGTCAAGGATAATGACTTTGAAGGATTTAATCAAAAAACTTTGAAGAAAAAGTTATTTTGCAAAAGAGTTTCATCGAATCAAAATTGCAAGTCTTGTACTTAAAGAGAGGGAGCTTGCAAACCTCACTCGGTACTTAAGCTAAATAATTTTGATAGTCTAAAATACCCAGAGGAAGCTTACAAACCTTACTCTGAATTTTAACATATTTATCTAATTTGAACCTTCATTGAAACCAAAATTATTTTGAATATTAAACTCAGGGGAGCTTGCAAACCTCACTATGTAGATTTAAGTTGGAGAAATAATTTTGACAGTCTACAAACTTAAAGGAAGCTTACAAACCTTACTCTTAATTTTAGAATATTTATCTGATTCGAGATTTTATTGAAACCAAAATTATTTTGAATCTTAAATTCAGGGGGGGGGGGACTTGAATACCTCACTCGTGTAGATTTAAGTTAAAGAAATAATTTTGAAAGTATAAAACTCAGGGTGAGCTTACAAACCTATCTCTAAAGTTTTAAAAAATTGATTATCCAAGTGTAACACGGTGGGAGAACTGACTTTTAGTCATGTCGCGGATAGCAAGAGTCGCCATCGACTTTTATTTTATCCAAGTGGAAAGGACATAAAATAACAGGAAAGACCTATTTTAAAAGACTTGAGTTTGGGGGGTAGGTTATATAAAGGGAAGGTATTAGCACCCTTTATATCCATGGTTATCCATGGGCTCTTAGTTACTTAGCTCACTTAAATTGTTTTTGAAGAGTGTAGTGTGTGATTAGAAATTTTTCTAAGTAATTTGTAATAATCCTCGTATGGATGTATACAAAGCCTTGTTTTGAAAAATGTTTAAGAAAGTGAGGTGTAAAAAATATTTTGAAATGTGAGCAAGTAACTAGGAGGTACCTACCCTAGATTAAGTCTTTCATGTTCTCGTATGTTCTTTCAATGGTAAGATTATCCTTAGTATTAAGGAATAGGTAGTCATTACCTTGGATGTGAAGGGACAAGCGTAAGGTCATCGTATGGTCATAGAAGGCAACTTAAGGGATGTCTTTAGCAATTCGTAGGGACTATCATCATTTATTCGAAGGGACAAGATCTTTATCGTAGGCAACCTCGAAGGGACTTGATCTTTTAAACTGTAGGGACTATGATGATTTATATTCGAAGGGACTTTGCTTAAGACATCCTTATATTCGAGGGACTTGACCATTTTAAATAAGGCAACCAAGAAGAATACCCTAGGATGTGCAAGATGGCGATCAAAGATCGACCTACGTGTGTGAGTGTTTATTTTCAAATATTTATCTTATTTAATTAATTATCTAAATCCGATTAATTTCAATTAAGTTATCACTCCCTATTTATTAACCAAGCAATTAAATAAATTAAATAAAATATGGAAATAAAATCTACGCTATTACATGGCTTATGGGTAGTTACAAAATAATCGAGCAAACAAAATAAATTATAGTCTAATAACCTATACAATTTTTCTAATAAGATAAATAAAGTAAAAAAAAGATTAAATATAGAATAATAAAGCACAATTAAATAGCAAAATAAAAAAATATTGAAAATAATAATTAGGGTTAGCATTTAGATTAAGTTTTTTTAATTAGGAAAATTAGGGTTTGTGAGGAATAATCAGTATTATAAAAGAAATTTAAATTAAAATCAAATAAACCCTAATTACTAAGTTAATTATACACTTATTTACAAAATTAATAAAAAAAAACTAAGAAACTAAATTTTTATTAAAAATTATTTGATTAAGAAAAAAAAGAAAATTCTTGTTAGAAATTAATTAGGAATTATAATAGTTTTTTTAATTGCTTAGTTAATTAAAATTAAGATAAATAGTTAAAGTAGAAAAATGAAGAAAACAAAATCCAAAAATAATGGTGAGGCCTGGTTTTGATCCCAGGACCTCACCCTCACCAAATTAGGGTTTCTCCACTGGGCTGCGCACGCAGCTGATGACATAGAACAAACAAACAACATTATATCATAAGGCAAATTGAATAATTAAAATAATAATAAAAGGTGCTTAGGGCTAGACTTGAACCCACGCCATCAGAATTATGCTTCAGACGCCTTTACCACTGGACCAGCAATGCACCTGTGACATATATATGAGACAAATAAAACAAAAACAAAATTTTAAATTTGAATTTCTGATTCGCGCGCTGCCTCCTTCTTCTACCTCCAGACCTGTGATTTTACCTGCGAAATCTATTGCCAATTTTCCTGCGATTTAAACTTGTAGGAAAACCTATGTTCTCCAAACACATCAAATCGTACCGAATCAAGCCACGATATTAGCACCAAACAATTACCCATGATTAACACAGTTCAATTATGTCATTTAAAAGCCTTTAAATTACTTAAATCACAAAGCCCTAAAACTGAGTTTCAAACCCTAACAATGGCCGCGAGCAGATTAGGTCATGAAGCTTCAAGTTTTTTGCCCAGAAACACTCTATACATCATCACAAGCAATAATATGAGGTCAGAAATCATTAACAAGATGCAATTAAACAGAATCGAAAAATCACAAATGCAAAGTTATTGGAACTCGGTTCATGCGTATGGGGGCGATTTTGATAATGCAAAAGGTTGGGACACATTCAGTGATCATCATATAATGGATTGATGTCCTTGGAATGCTTTGAAATTACCTTCAATCCAAAATCCGAATGTAACTTTTTTGAGGTTTTTTGAGGTTTTGAATCATATGCTTGTGCTTGCAAAATTCGTGTCCCTTGCATTGGTTGACTTCATGTATTTATAAAGATTGAAATTAGATAAAAAATCTGATGGTTTGTATGGACTTTTGGATAGCTTGATCATGAAGTTTCCAATCACCATAAAAGTTCAAAAATCATATGAAAACTTGCTATTTTAGGTTCAATATGTTTTTAACTGATTTTCAATCATTCTAAATATGTCTTCAATGATTTTCAATCAAATATCTTGACCATTATTTGATTTTTCATATTTAATTTATATTTAAGTTGAATTTTAATAAATAAATAGTAAATAAATAATAAAAATCAGAAATTCTTGCCATTGGGTCATGCATGATGTCTTTGTAAGGATTGGATTACAAAATTGCAAGCCCATTTGGAAAGATTTGGTTTTAAGACCTCATTTTCTTCATACACCCTTCAAAAATTTTCCAACTTTGCCAGGGCACAAATCCCTCAATTTTAAGGCTATGAAGGTGTTCTTGGACATTTTGGAAATCTTAAAGAGTCCTCTAACCAACCTCTTTGGTCTCATGTCCATATCCTTTACCATTTTCAAATTATGCCCTTTGGAAGATGTTGACGTTTGAAATGACCTATAATGTTTTAGCTCATACCTTCTAAATGAAGCATTTTTAGGCTTGACTTGTGAGATACAAAGTTGTAGAGAATTCTATTTCCTTCAAAATGAGCTTTGGATGAGAATTTTAGAAACTCCTGATTCTTGATGATATGAAACTTCCTTGATGAATCATGATCAACCCTTGATTAAATGATGAATTTTACTTAATAAACTAGATGTTGGAAAAAAATATTGAAGTTTGACTTTAGTTTGACCACAGTTGACCTCAGTTTGACTTTTTAACTACTTTGACTGATTTTTGCATATCTGATCATTTAACTGGGCAAACTTGTTGGGAAAGCCTTGAAACTTGACATGGGGATTCTTGAACACATGTGGGATGTTATGAAGCTCACTTGAGGCTTTGAAAATCATTTTAACCTGAGGAAACATAAAACCCTAGTTTTGGATACTTTGCTTAGGAGGAGGCATTGTCTGGGGAAACTTCCACACTTCTTGACCAATTGGGAGTCTTGAGGACCTTATGATCATTTAGAAGTCTTGGGAGAGATTGTCTTGATTGTGGGAGGGAAAATTTTGGGGTACAACAGCTGCCCCTTGTTCAATTTTCTGGAATCTGAGGAGTTAGATTTGCATGTATGCCATTCATGACTTGAAGATTGAAGAGGATTGAACACAAAAACCCAAAAATTTGCACTTGCTGGTGTGTAGAATGATGTTGTTGGTTGATAGTGATGCTTGAATGGGCTTAAAGATGCCATTTGAATAAAGAGTCTTCTGACATGCTTCTTAAATATGCAGATGACATTTTTGGGAAGAATAAACGACGACCCAAAAATGAGATAACCTGCAGGAACAATAAACGACGGCCCGAGGTAACAAGATAACCATTGGTAAGAATAAACGACGGCCCAAGGTAAGTTGATTTCTGGGAAGAATAAACGACGGCCCAAAAATGAGATAACCTGCGGGAAGAATACGACGGCCCGAGGTAACAAGATAACCATTGGGAAGAATAAACGACGGCCCAAGGTAAGTTGATTTCTGGGAAGAATAAACGACGGCCCAAAAATGAGATAACCTGCGGGAAGAATAAACGACGACCCGAGGTAACAAGATAACCATTGGGAAGAATAAACAACGGCCCAAGGTAAGTTGATTTCTGGGAAGAATAAACGACGGCCCAAAAATGAGATAACCTGCGGGAAGAATAAACGACGGCCCAAAAATGAGATAACCTGCGGGAAGAATGAACGACGGACCGAGGTAACAAGATAACCATTGGGAAGAATAAACGACGGCCCAAGGTAAGTTGATTTCTAGGAAGAATAAACGAAGGCCCAAAAATGAGATAACCTGTGGGAAGAATAAACGACGGCCCGAGGTAACAGGGTAACCATTGGGAAGAATAAACGACGGCCCAAGGTAAGTTGATTTCTGGGAAGAATAAATGACGGCCCAAAAATGAGATAACCTGCGGGAAGAATAAACGACGGCCCGAGGTAACAAGATAACCATTGGGAAGAATAAACGACGACCCAAGGTAAGTTTGTCTGCTGGAGAATTTACCTGAAAAACAAGGTTAGCTGGGTGCAAGTATAATGATATATATATATATATATATATATATATATATATATATATATATATATATATATAACAACTTGCAAGATAATATTTTATGAGAATGCGTATGATATGATATGATATGATATGATGTGATGTATGTACGAATGAATTATGTCGGGAAGCTGATCAGTAGCTTCATATAACAACTACTGGCTGGGGAAAATAAATCCCGATTTGTTGCTGAGGAGCCTGAAGACTTCGTTTTCATCTTATTTAAGAATATCGTACTTAGGAACTTCCCGTTTTCGCTCATCGTACTTTTTATTGAAGGATTAGGTTCCTGAATATCTTGAATGAGGATAAAAGAGGTGGACATAGATCCGGGAGACCTATTTGGTTAAGTATCAATTCTTCGGAGGATATGAAGCTGCTTGGAGACCTTGTAGAGTGGGAAGCATAAGATATTACTTGAAGTATTCTGTATGGATATCTGTAAAGATTACCCTGTAGGGATGAACCGGCGAAGCTTCATTGAATTCCTACCTCCGTTCGTTCTTAGTAAATGCTATTATTGTATTTTATGTATTTCTAGTAAACATCAATCATATTCAAAAACATATATTCATTCAAACATAATCAATGGACTTTTTCGCTTTAGTAAAAGGGGAAAAGTAAAGTTGAATAAAGAGGGAAAAGTAAAGCTGAATAAAGGAGGAAAAGTAAAGCTGAATATAAAAAATGGAATTTTTCTTATTCTTAGAAATAGACCTATAACTAGACATGTTTTAATACGGAGACAAAAATCCTAGTAAGAGGAATTCGTCAAAGAAATTTTTACAAGGAAAAATAGCTATGTGTACATGACCCTATTGAGTTTCAACTTTGTTATTGCCATTATCTTCAATTATCTCATCTTTAGCTGTTGGAGAGGAAACGATTGGACTGATCGGTATTTGTTGAACTTGACATTGATAATACAACTAGTAAAGGCTGCATGGGTGATCATACGAGACATAGTCATACGCTTTAATCCCTAACTTTTTCCTGGATTGCCCTTTCAGGTTTTCAATCCACCGGGATACCCTTTTTTGCCCAAGCTGCCTTTTTAGGTTTTCGACTTGCTGGGTGTACATTTTATATATATATATATATATATATATATATATATATATATATATATATATATATATATATATATATATATATATATATATATATATATATATATATATATATATATATCCCTAATTTTTGCCCGAACCCTTTTGGTTCGCCGGGATGCCCTTATTTTTGCCTAGGCCAATCGACCTAGCGGGTCTCTTTTCATGCGTAGTATTTTTTAACTGTGTATGCGTTCACAGGCTGTGGGAAATCTTCACCATCCATAGTAGTAAGCATCATGGCACCTCCAGAAAATATTCTCTTAACAACAAATAGCCCTTCATAGGTAGGGGTCCATTTGCCCCTGGGATCACCCTATGGTAATATAATACGCTTGATTACCAAATCACCAGCCTGATACACCTGCTGCCTAACTTTCTTATTGAAGGCTTTAATCATACGTTTCTGATACATCTGACCATGACAAACAGCTGCTAGTCTTTTCTCATCAATCAAGTTTATCTGGTCAAGTCGAGTCTGAATCCATTCATCTTCATCCAAGCCTGCATCTTTCATAATTCTCAAAGAGGGAATCTGAACTTCAATGGGTAAAACTGCTTCCATACCATATACAAGGGAGAATGGGGTTTCCCCTGTTGAAGTACGCATGGTGGTACGATAACCGTGAAGAGCAAACGGTAACATCTCATGCCAATCCTTATATGTAAATATCATCTTTTGCAAGATCTTCTTAATATTCTTGTTGGCGGCTTCCACTGTGCCATTCATCTTTGGACGATATGGAGAAGAATTGTGATGTTTAATCTTGAACTGCGTACAGAGATCAGTAATCATAATGTTGTTCAAATTAGTACCATTATATGTGATAATCCTTTCAGGGATGCCATATCTGCATATAAGATTATATTTGATGAATCGAGCCACAGCATTCTTAGTAACAGAAGCAAATGAAGCTGCCTCTACCCATTTTGTGAAGTAATCAATAGCTACAAGGATGAAACTATGTCCATTAGAGGCAGTAGGTTTGATTTCACCAATCATATCAATGCCCCACAGGGCAAAAGGCCATGGAGAAGTTAGAACATTCAACGGAACTAGAGGCACATGAACCTTATCAGCATAAATCTGGCATTTGTGACAAGTTTTGGAGTGTTGATAGCAGTCAGCTTCCATGGTAGACCCAATAATAACCTGCTCTCAGAATCTTCTTAGCCATTGTATGCCCACTAGAGTGAGTACCAAAGATCCCATCATGCATGTCTTCCATAATCTCTACTGCTTCTTTCTTATCCACACAGCGAAGCAAAGTTGAATCGTGGTTGCGCTTGTACAAAATTCCATTACTCAGGAAGAATTTAGCAGAAAACCTCCTTAGAAACTTCTTATCATTGATAGATTCCCCTTCAGGGAACTCCTGAGCTTCAAGATACCTCTTCACTTCATGGAATCAAGGTGTTTCTTCTACTCCTTCAGTACCTACTTCATTGTAGTATGCATGTTTGTCAAATCGATCAATAGTAATTCTCGGAGTTTCATCCTCCCAACTGATTTCAAACATAGATGCCATGGTAGCTAATGCATCTGCCAACTGATTCTCTTCTCGTGGAATATGCCCAAAGGTAATATCTTCAAAATACGGGATCAAAGACAAAACATGCTCTTTGTAAGGGATAAGATTAGGATGCCTGGTATCCCATTCTCCTTTAACCTGACTGACTACTAAGGCTGAATCTCTATACACATCCAAAAATTGAATCTTCATTTCAATAGCAACCTTGATTCCCATGATGCACGCTTCATACTCAGCTATATTATTGGTACATTTAAAACAAAGCTTTGCAGTAACTGGTGTATTACAACCTTTAGGAGAGATAATCACAACACCAACACCATTACCAAGCGCATTAGAAGCTCCATCAAAAACCATAGTCCATCGGGATCCTTGTCAAGGTCCTTCATATTGTCTAGGTTCTTTAGTAACAATTATAATGTCCTCATATGGAAACTCAAAATTCATAGATTGGTAGTCATCCACTGCTTGATGAGCCAAATGGTCAGCTACTACACCTCCTTTGATTGCTTTCTGAGTAGTATATTGTATGTCATATTCTGTCAAGATCATTTGCCATCTTGCTATTCGTCCGGAGAGAGCAGGTTTCTCAAATATATACTTGATTGGATCCATTTTTGAAATCAATAAAGTGGTATGAGTCAACATATATTGTCTTAGTCAGCGAGCAGCCCATGCCAAAGCGCAGCAAGTTTTCTCGAGCAGTGAGTATCTTGTTTCACAACCGGTAAACTTTTTGCTAAGGTAGTATATTGTCTGCTCTTTTCGACCAGACTCGTCATGTTGCCCCAACACACACACCATTGAGTTATCCAATACTGTCAAGTACATAATCAAGGGTCTTCCTTCAACTGGTGGCATCAATATAGGAGGTTCCTGTAAGTACCTTTTGATTTCATCAAAAGTTGTATGGCATTCATCATTCCATTCCAATGCTTGATTTTTCTTCAACAACTTGAAGATTGGTTCACAAGTAGCAGTCAACTGGAAAATAAATCTTGCAATGTAATTTAGTCGTCCCAGGAAACCTCTAACTTCTTTCTCAGTACGAGGAGCAGGCATCTCTCGTATAGCTTTTACCTTTGCAGGATCTACTTCAATACCTTTACTACTGACAATAAAACCCAGAAGTTTATCAGATCTAACTCCAAAAGTACATTTGTTTGGATTTAACCTCAACTTGTATTTCTTCAACCTCTCAAACAACTTGTGCAGGTGATCAAGGTGCTCTTCTTCATTCTGAGATCTGGCTATCATATCATCCACATATACCTCTATCTCATGTTGAATCATATCATGGAACAAAGCTACCATAGCACGCTGATATGTTGCCCCAGCATTCTTCAAACCAAATGGCATTACCTTATAGTAGAAAGTGCCCCATTGTGTAACAAATGTAGTCTTCTCCATATCTTCAGGTGTCATCTTGATCTGATTATACCCAGAGAAACCATCCATAAAAGAGAATACCTTATGCTGAGCAGTGTTGTCTACCAGAACATCAATATGTGGAAGTGGAAAATCATCTTTTGGGCTGGCTCTATTCAAATCCCTGCAATCTACACACATGCGTACTTTACCATCTTTTTTAGGAACTGGCACCACGTTTGCAACCCATTATGGATAATAAGTAACAACTAGAAATCCTGCATTGAATTGTTTCATCACCTCTGCCTTAATCTTTTCTGACATATTTGGACGCATACGGAGAACTTTCTGTTTTATCGGACGATAATCCTCTTTCACTGGTAGACGGTGAACCACAATATCTGTATCCAACCCCGACATATCTTCATAAGACCAAGCAAAAACTTCCACATAGTCATGTAACATCTGAATCAACCTATTCTTGATACCATCTTCTAGTTCAGTACCTATTTTGATTTCTTTCCTGTTTTCCTCGGTTCCTAAGTTCACGACTTCAATTGGTTCCTCATGTGGTTGTATAGTTTTCTCTTCTTGCTATAGTAATCTAGCCAACTCTATAGGTACTTCATAATCTTCTTCTTTTCCATCCTCGGCTTAACAAATCGGATTTTCGAAGTCATAATTGGCAATAGCAGAATTGTTATCAATAGGATCCAGAGTGGATGCATATCTGCATTTAGTGATGTGGGTGTGTATAAGAACACATAGCTTTTTTTTTATAAAAGAAAAAAATAAAAGAAAGACAAAGAGCGCAATATTTACGAAAGCGAGAAATGTCCATTGATTTTATTGAATGAAAATATGCAAATGAAATGACAACCCTAATAAGCATACCATTGTGCCCCGGGCAAGGCACAAGGCTCAAAAGTATTTAATTATTCAAAGTTACAAAAAAAATTTTAGAAAAAATGAAATAGCATTTACTCCTGACTAAAGGAGATAGGAATAACGTCTTCAGCCTTCCAATTGTTGAGAGCATCCCCCACGGTAGAAAAAATCCAATCGTCCAGGCTGTAACCTTCATCATAATCTTCCACGGCATTGACTTGGTCCCTTATGAATCCTCCATGAGTGATACGAGCAGCACGAGCACGACGAACAACCTTCTGAGATTCTGCAGTAAAACCCAAACCAAACTTGTCAGACTTGTAAGGAATGTCAAGAAGCTGACCCCAAATAGTACAACCACCTTCTTCAACCATAACTCTAGCATCTTTGAGGGAGGCCATTGTAGGAGGCCCTCTAGTAATCACATGAACTCTTTTGACAACAGGGGGAGCTTCAGTAGCAGGAACAACCCAAGGAACTACTTCAAATATCTGGCAAGGAGTCTCAACAAATTCACCTTCCATCTCGACATATTTAAAAGTGTTCACATGACTGACCATGTATTCTTCTTCACCATAAACAGTGACAACCTTTCCTTTCACCGGATATTTCAACTTCTGATGTAAAGTGGAAGTCACAACACCTGCCCCATGGATCCAGGGGCGCCCAAGAAAATAGGAGTATGCAGGACGAATATCCATCACATAGAAAGTGGAATCAAAAACTTGAGAGCCTACTTTGACTGGAAGATCCACCTCTCCATGCACCATTCTTCTTGAACCATCAAAGGCCCTCACCACCACATTACTTGGTCTTAACACTACATCATTCAAATTGAGTTTGTCTAGAACCTCCTTAGGTAATACATTTAATGAAGAACCATTATCCACCAATACATGAGACAAAGTAGTGCCCCTACACTCAACGGAGACGTGTAGAGCTCTATTATGGTTTCTACCGGCAGGAGTCAGATCAGCATCATTAAAACCCAAGCCATTATCACTAATTAGATGAGCAACACAATTTTCAAATTGGTCCACAGAGATTTCATGTGGCACATGAGCAGTCTTCAGGAATTTGATTAAAGCCTTGGCATGGGCTTCAGAACATAATAGCAGAGATAGCATGGAGATTTTGGAGGGAGTATGCCCCAACTTGTCAACAACATCATAATCACTCTTGCGGATAATCTTCAGTACTTCTTCCATCTGCTTAGAGAGATCTTCACTAACTGGTGCCTCAGCTTGAATAGGTTCAATCAATGGTCCTTTTCCCCGAACCTCAATACTTGGCCTAGAGTTAGAGATATGAACTGGAGTAGCATCAGCTTTTGAGGTGTCTTATGGAGAGAAAATTCTTCCACTCCTGGTAACCTTACTGGTTCCAGCAATATTGTCCACATCAAGATTAACATCAGTAGCAGGTGCATCAGTCAAAGGTTCTTGTTTGACACCATGGATATAAACATCAGAACCATAACTCCAGGGTATAGCTTTGTTAGAATTGTATGGGATGGGACCAGGAGTAGTAATAATCATTGGAGCCAGCTTTGGCTCAGCAGTAATCTTCACAGGACCTTTAGAAGTGATCCTTACTGGACCACTGGAAGTAATCTTCACAGAAATCTTGTTAACCATAGCCACATCTTCAAATTTCACATCTTGAGCCAAACCTCCACACAGACTCTCTATGGAAGGGGTCCTCTCAAATAGTATAGTATAGTTATCTATCGGGCGTTGAATACCTGACCTCAACCTCCAACAACTATCAGGTTTATAGGCACAGTAAAAGCAATCTTCCCTGTAACCCGAAAATAAACCGACTTGCACAAGTTTCTTCTTGACAATAGCTAGAGGAGTAGTTATTTCAGCCACAGTACGAACATAAAAAACCTCACAAAACACATTAACAGTCTTATCATGTTTAGGCATAGGAGCAGTAATCACATTAGGAGTTTTCGGAGGGTCAAACTCAATTTCTCCATTCTCAATCATATCCTGGATTTTGTTCTTCAACGACCAACAACTGTTAGTATCATGGCCAGGGCTATTAGAATGGTATGCACACCTTGCATTGGGATTGTAACGAGAAGAGGAGGTATTGATATTCTGTGGTGGGTCCTTCAAAGTAATCAATTCTCCTTTCAACATATGCTACAAGGCTTGAGCCAATGACATATTGAGTTTGGTAAACTGCCTCCTAGGCTTGGGATGATTATTCTGTTGTTGCTCTTGTGGTGGAGGTGTAGGATTAGAGATCAAAATAGTTCCCACAGATTGGTAACAATAATTACGACCACGCTGGCTATACACAGCATTGGACTCTTTCTTCCCAGGAGGGGGCTTCTTGGTAATACTTGAAGAAGAAACTATCTGAATTTTTCCACTTCGTATCCCACTTTCCACACGTTCTCCATTCATTATCAACTTAGTGAAGCCAGATGATGAGCTTCCAATGAGATGACTATAGAAAGGACCAGTCAACGTACTCATGAACATATCAACTAATTCCTTGTCAGTCAAAGGGGGTTGAACTCTACTTGCCAAATCTCTCCATTTTTGAGCATACTCCTTGAAGCTTTCTTTGGCATCCATGGACATGCTTTGGAGCTACATGCGAGTTGGTGCTAAATCAGAATTGTATTGGTACTGCTTATAGAAAGCTTCATCAAGATCATTCCAGTTGCGAATGTTGGTACTTGTAACACCCTAATTTTTGCCCTAAGATTTGTTTCGCATATCATCTGCATTTTGCATATCAAACAAGATCGCACAGGTTTCGAGTTTCTCCTCAAATGTAGGTCTATGCTTCGCAGGGGATCACCATTATTTTACTGTTTTATATTTGTTTATATTTACTGACTTCTAACCAAAATACAAAAAAATATGTTGCAGTGTTCTTCTTCTTCTCTGTGGCAGGTTTTCAAAGACAGGGCAATAATTTCATTCAGATGCGTTTGTTCAATCACAATGCGTTTTCAGATGGATGTTTGACCTAAGATTGTGTTGACTGTCAGTTGTGTGTGCCATTAATTCATTTATCAGGCAATGCTTTCAAAGTACAAAGTTGGTTTGTGTGACAGTTTGTTTTCTGTGCAAAGTTTGGTTTGTTCATCAGTTATCATGCAGTGTGTTGTGGTTCAAATCTTCAGTGATTATCAGTTCATCAGTTTATCAGCGATTCATCTGAGGATTTATCTTCCTCAGCTTGGTTTCGAATCATCAGAGAAGTTTTCAGACGATTTCAGTGATCAGGTTTGAATTGGCAAATTGATCAGTGGTTATGTGATTGGCTGTATTCATTTCATCAGAGGCTTGTGCAAAAGAACGTCAAAAGTTGGTTGTGGGTTTAGATCAAATTTCATATCCATTTCATTTTTTTTTCATCTGTTTTATCCAATAACCATTTCCTTTCCATTTTCCCCGATTAAATCATTCCATTTTTTTTTTTTTACACCAATTTCCTTTTATCCATTTTTGTTTTAATTCCAAAATTTCTATTATTACATCCAAAAACCATTATTATTCTCCATATTTTTTACACATTCCTAATTTTCATTCAATATCAAAATTTATTTTATTCAATTTGTCCATTTTTATGCATTCCAATTTTTTATGTCATCCACAAGTTCACATTTAAATTCCCATTAAACCATATTGCATATTTTTAATTCCATTTTACTCTTTATTATTTTTATTTACGCCACACAATATATAAAAATTCTAAGCCCATTTTAATATTTTTTTTCCCCTTTGGCCCATCAACACAATCCAAGCCATTGCCCAATTTCACTTCACAAATCCAATATTCTTTTCCAGCTTTTTGGAGCCTTCCGTATGCATTGCCTCACATCATCACAGCCTTTTGCACTTTTGCCAAGCCGCATGCCCACAACAACACTTTCCATCAGCACTCAAGGCCCCACCTCATATCAGCTTGTCTCAAGCCAACTTCTCCAGCCGAATGCCTCACGTTTGCCAACAAAAACGAATTTCCAAGCCAATACGCCGAAGCAACAATCGTACGGCAGCAAAAATAATAGCAATATTCACAGCCTACAAGACAAGCTTCCCGTACCGCATCACAACAGCTTACGACAACAAACTTGCTGTATGCCGCGCCCAGCCATCACACGCCCAGTTCAATCGATACCGCCAGGCCCAAGTACAAGCCAAATAATTTCAAGCCGTATCCCTCACGCCCATCAAGCTCATGCTTTACGAAAACAAAAACAAAGTTACGCCCAAGCCACAGCAGCTTATAACGGCTTTACTCCCTGCATCCAACACGAGAAACGCACGAATAAATCACTCATCAAAACGCAATTGATTCGTACACAAAACGCAGCAATTATAAAGGATAAGCAAAACGCACACATCAACAAATAAAAACGCACAGCAGTGAAAACGAAAGGGCAAACACACGAGAATTTCGTGACGTACCGAAACGCACCTCCAAGATAAACAAAACGGCATCTCTCTTCAACCCCCTTTTCTCCTATAAAAACGAGTTTCTCCTCATTCAATTCTTCAAGCTTTTGGAAGCCAAAGAATCTCTGCCGAATTCTTTCCAAACTATTTCTCAAACCCCAAATTTATTCTCAATTTCAAATCCCTTTCCATCTTTATATCAACCTTCAAAATCCTCAATCAATTTTTTTCAAAATCCCTAAATTCCCTCTAATCTTCAAACCTAATTGAATCTGAGAGAGGAAGAAGAAAGAGAAACGAGCTCGCGGTGAGAGAGGAAGAAGAAGAGAAGATTTCGCATTGAGGAGAAGAGAGTTTGTTCGTATTCATTCGAAGGTGAGGATGTGAGCTTGTCGGCCGCCGTTTGTTGATTTTGTGCCCGGTGTTTTTGTTGTTTGTTTTGTGCGCAAGAGGAAGAAGAAGGATCTATTTGTTTCCAATTTTTTTTTTTACTGTTATTGTTTTTTTTTTTTTTTTTCATATATAAATTTGATTAAGTTGCTGTTTGGGTTTTAAAGTCCTTGCTGAGTCCATTTGCTGCTATGGCCACCTCCCCTAGCCCGCGTGTCCCCTTCTCCATCCCATTCCTTTTTTTTTTTTTTTTTTTTATTTCATTATTCATTAGCTTTTTTTGTCTAGATTTATTTTGATCTTTAGATTTTCATAGAAAGTGTTTTAAAAAGGAGAATTAGAAAAGTATTTTAAAAAAAAAGGGTTTATAAAAGAATTTTGGAAAATATTTTAGAAAGGATTCTAGAAACAATTTTTTAGAAAAGGATTTTAGGAAAAAAGTTAAAAAATAGTTTAATTCTTTTATTGGATCTACTTTTAGATCTAATGATTTTTCTTCATCTTTCTTTTATTTTTGGTCGATGACAATCTTCCGATTCGAGATTGTTGATTTCCAATTAAGTTTAATCTTCATTATTTCAAATCTATGGATGAATGATCATTTGGATCATTCTCCATACTTTGAGATCGTGATAGGTTGCTAATCGAGAAAACTCAACGATAATCTCGATTAAGATTAGACCTTCCTCTTCTTTTAGTGTGGCATGTTTTCGGAGAACGATCCATTATATCGTTTCTCTAACATGTATTAACACGGATATTTTCCACTTTAATTAGTGGTGGCCGGCCTCATTTGTAGGGTAATTACTCCGTAAATTACTCGGCGATTGCTTAACATAGACCTAAAGTTGTCCCGATTCGATTAAAGATCCACTTGGATCCGTTTGCCTCGATTTTATTTTCATTGTTGTGGTTGTGCTTGATTAAGTTCATCATACCACCTTATATTGTATATAATATTATAATGTGAATATAATTGTTTAAATTTAATCTCTTGCACTTTATTCTTTTATTTTAATTTCTTGCTCCTTTATCTCCTTATTATATTTTGCCATATTATATCATATATCATTGCTTATATTCATATTATGCTTGTATATATTCATATTGCGCTTGCTTTTTATTTTTGTCCATTTGGATATTAAAACACTTAATAAAGGATTAAACTCTTAAAAAACTGGTTACTTCTAACTTTGGACTTATGGTTACTATCCCGAGCTCCTTGGAAATTGGACTTAGATCTTCTAGGATTCCCTTTGCTCAAGTTGGAGTGTTTAAGAACTTTGGCCTCAAATGATGCCATTAACTTTTGAAGATGGAAGTTCACACTTTGAAGGTTTGTATATATTGGTCTTGGTAATTTCTTTCCTTAGCTTTTAATTCAAGCATTAGGATTAGTCTCTTCATCTCCTCCCCATTCTTTAATTTTCAAACTTCTTCCTTTTTTCAAAACCTTCTTATTTCTTAAACTTCAAACAATTTCATAAACAAACCTTGATTTCGATCAAGCGATTTTTAGTCTTTTCCTTTTATTTTCTTAATCAAATATTAAGTCATGTAAATATATTAAAACCATTTTTTGTACATACTTTAAAAAAAATACAAATCCATTCAAATGTTTTTTGTGCCTTGTGCACCGTTTTTTCATTTTTCATATGTTTAGATATGATTCATCCCTTTTAGCGGAATTATTCGCTAAGGGATGACGACTTATCTTTACATCTTAAAATCCACTCAACCCACTTATTCTTTTCAAACTTTGTACCACGAACTACGGGGTTTTGATCTCGCATTGCACGTTGTGGGTACGTAGGCATAAGGCTTTAAAACCTTATCAAACAAAATTATAAAAAAAATTTTCTTCTTCTCATCTCTTCCATCATTTTAAACAAACCAATTTCAGACCAAAAGTGATAAGTATTTCAAAGGGCTCCCGTGGAGTACCACGGATGAGTCGGGTGCCTAAAACCTTCCCGGTTCATAACCAATCCCCTTACCCAATCTCTGTTTATTTCTTTTAGCCTTTGCTTTTAGAATCCTAGGTTTTTATTCGTTCTTTTACCTTTTTCCATTCGGAAATAAAGAAAAGCGCGGTGGCGACTCTGTGTTAATCGAGTTAAGTTAATCAATAGCTTACACTCACGATTTTACCGCTACAGAAAAGTGGCGACTCTGCTGGGGACTAATCTCTAAGCGGATTTAGCCTACTTTGATTTATTTATCGCTTTGGTTTGAATTGTTTGTTATTTGTTTGTTCCGTTTTGGTTTTTGGTGATCCTCTGTGTGAGATAGATTCTAACCCGGATCTGAGCGACACTTATGATAGGACGGCGATATTCGAAGCGATATGCGATGGAGTAGTCCAAAGCAATATCAATTTGATAATCTCCACTCGGTTAGGCTCTCTTGGACTATCAATGTCATGACGAGTAATCGTACGTGGCATTATTTTCCGACCTTGAGCTGATCATACTGAGGACCTTAGAACCCTTAACCCATCATAAGCCAATTTAGGAACGTAGTGCGGAAGTCGTCTGGATGTAAATCTAAGGCGGTTGTCACGCGATACTACACTCGGACGAGGTCTATTTTAAGAATGATATCGGTTGGGGAGTAATCCAACGTACCGATAAAATTCTAAAGATGGCTGATAACTCCGGGCACCTCTGTTAGCACCCTTTTGGTTTCTTGCAGGTACAATGAAGACAAAACCTTAGTACTTACCTGTGTGGGTTGGTTCTGTTACCTTGACTTCATGCTCGTGACTCGGAACCTAAGCCCGTGTGACTTGTGTGATCTTGTTTGTGGTTGTTGCATACATGCCATCATAACATTCATGAGCATTATCCGTAAGATTTCAAAGGACTTATAAGAAACTTTTGCAAATTTCAGATGTCCATGGCTATGACTTTCGAAAGGAGGAATACAAAGAAGTATACTTTCAAGAGTCCTAATATTGTAGAGTTAAGGAAGCTAGGAGCTTTGGTTACTGATACCCAAGAGTTCCGAAGATGTCATGGAAAGTTGTTGCACATGTTGGATCTTGATGTACCTGAGGGGATTCTCCCTACTTTGGCTCAGTTTTATGACCCGTTGCACCATTGTTTTACCTTTCCAGACTATCAGCTTGTACCTACTCTGGAGGAATATTCGCATTGGTTAGGCTTGCCCATTCTGGACAAGGAGTTTCTTTTCACTGGTTTAGAGAAGGAGCTTACTGTCAAGATTATTGCTAAAGCATTGTTTCTTAAGGAATCTGAGCTTAATGGGAAGTTTCTCCCAAAGGGAAGTGTCCGTGGCATTAATGCCAAGTTTTTGATGGGAAAGGCTTCCACCTCACTTGCTTTGGGACATAGAGATACATTTGAGGCTATCCTTATTTTACTTATCTACGGGATTGTTTTGTTTCCAAATTTGGATGGCATTGTGGATGAGAATGCTATTCAAATCTTCTTGAAGAAGAACCCGATTCCTACCTTGCTTGGAGACATGTACCATGCCTTTCACTATAGGACTTCTAAAGGCGACGGAGAGATTGTTTGTTGTGCTCCTCTTCTCTATAGGTGGTTTATTTCGCACCTACCGAAGTCAGATGTTTTCAAGGATAACAGAGAGAATCGAAGATGGTCTCAGAGGTTGATGTCGCTTTCTCACAAGGACATGACGTGGTATAGCTCTTATTATGACACCGGGGTTCTCATTGATAGTTGTGGAGAATTCCCTAATGTACCTCTTCTTGGTACACGTGGGGGAATTAGCTACAATCCTATTTTGGCTAGACGTCAGTTTGGTTATTGTTTGAAGGATGTTCCAAACAACCTTGCTTTATCCCGTTTCTTCTTTCTTAATGGTGATGATCATATAGAGATGAAGAAAAGGATTGCTCATTCTTGGCATGCTGTTCATAGGAAAGAGAGAGGTCAATTGGGTAGACAACACCTTCCTCCTTCCGATTGTTATATTCAGTGGGTTCAATCTAGAGCTTCCAAGCTCAAGATGCCTTATCCACCTGAGGAGCCTATGTTTCCCATATTGCCTTTGTCTGCTTTTCTACCTCCAGTTGATGAGAAGTTGGTTCTTCAAGAAGAGTTAGAGAAGATGAAGAAAGAAAAGGAAGATTGGTTACTTGAGAGGACTACTATGCAGGAGCAGCTTAAGGAGAAGGATGATCTTATTGAGCTACTTGAGCGGCGCGTCACGAAGAGGCCGAGAGAGGATTTATTTTCCTCTAGTACTCCATTTACTATTCCTCCTACTTCCGGTGCTTGGAAGGCCATTGTCGACAAGTTGGTGAAGGATAAGGAAGATATGGAAGAGCGGTACAAGAGTGAGATCAAGAGGATTCGCATGAAGTATCAGCCAGGATTCGGGACTTCTTCGGATATGATTCCTTAGGCCTAGTTTACTCTTTCTCTTATGTATTAGGATTATTGATGTTTTGTACTTCATTTGTAATCCTCACTTTGATATTAATGAGAATGAGTTTTTCAGTATTTCAAAAAGTGTTTCTTTATGAATATTGCAAGTTAACTTATAATCCTTTGAAATCTTTGCATTTGCATATGTATAGCATGCATCATATTCGCATTTGTCTTGCTTTTTAAGTGTTCTCCAGGGTTCTTATTGTTGTTTCTTGGTCTTCATTCAGTGATCCTGTCAAGCTGACTCATCGCTTTGATACTCGAGCTAATCGGAAAAGAGTGATGGATACTTTGCAACAAGAGAATCGCGAGCTGCGCGAAGAGGTTACTTATTTGAGGGAAAGCTTGGAGAGAGTGACTGCTATGATGGAAAATTTGATGGCTGCTCAGAATCAGCCACCTCCTAGTCCTCCTGCTCAGAATACTGTCATCTCAGAGGTTGTTACCGCATCCATTCCTATCGAGACTGTTATTTCTCCTCACCATCGTATACCTGTTAGCACGCCCTGGGGCAGGCCTGTTGACTTTTTTCCTGCTGGATGTCGTCCTCCTCATCGTCCAGAGAATGCTGCATTCAATACTATCCCACCACCAGTGTGGACTACTCTTCCTCCAATTGTGACTGCTGTATCGCCTGTAGTGCGCAATATTCCGCATCAGGATGAGATGATTTACCATGCTGAGCCCAGTGAAGGTGTTGGAGTTGCTGAAAGACTTGATGACTTCCAGGAACGCTTTGTTGAGATCCAGAGGGAGATGAGAGCTTTGAGGCATAAAGATTTGTTTGGAAAAGATGCTTATGACCTTTGTCTGGTCCCAAATGTTAAAGTTCCCTACAAATTCAAGCTGCCTGAGTTTGAGAAGTACAAAGGCAATACTTGTCCATTGAGCCATCTGACGATGTATGCAAGGAAGATGTCGACTCAGACTGATAATGATAAGCTGCTGATTCACTATTTCCAGGACAGTTTAACCGGGGCACCTATGAGGTGGTATATGAGTCTGGATAATAGTCAAATCAAGACCTTCAATGATTTGGGAGAAGCTTTTGTGAAGCAGTATAAGTACAATGTTGATATGGCGCCTGATAGAGATCAACTCCGTGCTATGTCCCAGAAGGACAAAGAGACTTTTAAAGAATATGCACAGAGATGGAGAGAGCTGGCAGCTCAGATTGTTCCTCCGTTAGAAGAAAAAGAAATGACGAAGATCTTCTTGAAGACGTTGGGTTCTTTTTATTATGAGAGGATGATAGCGAGCGCTCCTTCTGACTTCACTGAAATGGTGAGCATGGGTATGCGTTTAGAAGAAGGTATCCGTGAAGGACGGTTGACTCAAGAGAACATTAATAGTTCAAGCTCTAGAAGGTTTAATTTCGGGAAAAAGAAAGAAAACGAGACCAATGCAGTATCTCGTGAAAGTTATAGAAGACCTCACAGTCGTGTGAATCACCATTCACAGCACCATTCGCAGCATGTGGCTTCAGTAACACCAATGATTAACATGGCTCCAACTGTGCCAGCTGTTCCAAAGTTCCAACCCCGTTATCAACAAACTTCTGTGCAACAAAGTGGTAATCAACAAGCTCGGGCTAAGCCAAGTTTTGATCCTATTCCTGTGCCGTATGCGGACTTGCTTCCGTCTTTGATTGCAAAGAAGCTTGTGCAGACTCGTCCTCCACCTCCAGTTCCAGAGACTATTCCATGGTGGTATAAGCCTGAGGCTCGTTGTGCTTTCCATCAAGGTGCCCCGGGGCACGATGTTGAGAGCTGTTATCCTTTGAAGTTTGAAGTACAGAAATTGATGAGGAACAATGTTCTGTATTTTAATGATGTGAATCCTAATGTACAGAAGGATCCGTTGCCGAAGCATGGTAATGCGTCTGTGAATATGGTTGCTGGTTGTCCAGGGTTGTTCAAAATCTATGAAGTCAGTCATATCCGAAGATCTTTGGTGGAAATGCATGCTTTCCTGAGTGAATATCACGATATCGATCATGATTATGCTGGATGTTGTATCTGTTCGGTGAATCCGCGTGGTTGTGTGATTGTGAAAAGAGATATCCAGAAGATGATGGACGATAAGCTGATCGAAGTAACAGCGAAGAGAGATGAATACGAGAATGAAGTAAATGTCATTATGCCTCAGTTCAATCTTCCTGAAAGGGCTGCTCCTGAGAGAATGGTGTTTTCTTTTGATAGTCGCCAGACCGCTGTTACTCCATTGGTGATCAATGTACCTGGTCCAATGCCATATGAGTCTGACAAAGCTGTTCCGTACAGGTATAATGCTACGATGATAGAGAATGGTAGGGAAGTTCCTCTTCCTACTCCAAAGTCTGTGGTTAGCATTGCTGATGTGACAAAAGTTACCCGAAGTGGTAGATTGTATGCTTCAGACCCTCCGAAGAGAGTTGAAGATACCAGTGCGAGCAAGCAGATTATGGATGCTGTGGTCCAATCGAGCCAATCTGGTAATAATGATGATGAAGTGTTAAAGCTGATAAAGAAGAGTGAGTATAACATTTCTGAGCAGTTATTGCAGACTCCCTCAAAGATATCAGTTTTGTCTCTGTTGATGAGTTCTGAGGCTCATAGGCAGTCATTGCAGAAGATTCTAGATCAAGCCTATGTAGACCATGATGTGACGGTTGATCAATTCGATAGTATTGTGGCGAATATCACTTCATGCAACAATTTGAGCTTCTGTGATGAGGACTTGCCTGAAGAAGGAAGAAATCATAATCTGGCTCTGCACATCTCGGTGAATTGTCAAGAAGATGCTTTATCTAAAGTGTTAGTTGATACCGGCTCGTCTCTGAATGTTATGCCAAAATCGACCTTGTCAAAGCTCGCGTTTCAGGGTGCTCCCATGAGGCACAGTGGGATTATAGTGAAGGCATTTGACGGGTCGAAGAAGACAGTGATTGGAGAGGTGGATCTTCCCATTCTTATTGGACCATTTATATTCAAGATTACTTTTCAAGTAATGGATATACGTCCCGCATATAGTTGTCTCCTCGGAAGACCATGGATCCACGAAGCTGGAGCTGTAACATCCACTCTTCATCAGAAACTGAAGTTTGTGAGAGAAGGTAAATTGGTGACCATTGAAGGCGAGAGGGCAATGCTTGTGAGTAATCTGTCTTCTTTTTCTTATATTGATGCTGAGGAAGAGGTGGGAACGTCGTTTCAAGCTCTTTCTGTTGTGAATAGTGTTGTTAAGAAGAATGCCATGCCCATGTCCTCTTTCAAAGATGCTCTGCGAGTGATTGAAGCTGGTCAGTCTGATGGTTGGGGACGAATCATTGATGCTATAGACAACAAGGAAGGTTTCGGTATCGGCTTTGCGCCAGGTGCAGTTGTCAAAGATCCCAAGACTATTCAAGAAGGCTTCAGAAGTGCTGGATTTATCAACGATCATTCCGCTGCTGCTATCATTGATGATGATGATGATGAAGACGAAGAAATGCAAGACTTTGTTACACACGGAAAGATTTGCCAGAACTGGATCGCTGTTGATGTTCCTTTTATCGTTCATTCTTCAAAGTAATTTGTTTTTTATATCTTTCAAAAATCCTTTCACTCTGCCCAAGGTGAAAGTGATGCTTGTTGGGCTTTGTTTCAAATTTGATCATCATCAATAAAGTGTTATTTTGTTAATTCCATACGTGTTTTTCATTTTTGCTTTATTCTGAAAAATGGTAACATAAAAAACCCTAAAAAATATAATAATTGTGTATCTGCATATTGTTTGCACTTTTGCTCATCTTCTAAAATAAAAATAAAATCATTGTGCAGATTGACTGATAAACCCATTGAAAACAATGATCCTATGCCCTCTCCCAACTTTGAATTCCCTGTGTTTGAAGCTGAGGAAGAGGATGATGAAGAGATTCCAGATGAAATTTCTCGGTTGCTTGAGCACGAGGAAAAGATTATTCAGCCTCATGGAGAGTCTATAGAGATGGTCAACTTGGGTTCTGAAGATGAAAAGAAAGAAGTCAAAGTTGGAGCATTGTTGGATCCTGATGTTAAGAAGAGGATTATAGAGCTTCTCAGAGAATATGTTGATGTATTTGCGTGGTCTTATCAAGACATGCCAGGTCTTGATACTAATATTGTGGAGCATAGATTGCCGCTGAAGCCTGAATGTCCACCTGTAAAGCAGAAGCTCAGAAGAACTCATCCAGACATGGCATTAAAAATCAAAGAGGAGGTTCAAAAGCAGATTGATGCTGGTTTTCTTGTGACGTCAATTTATCCTGAATGGGTGGCCAATATTGTTCCAGTTCCAAAGAAAGACGGAAAAGTCCGAATGTGCGTAGATTACAGAGATTTGAACAAAGCTAGCCCGAAAGATGATTTTCCATTGCCACACATTGATATGTTGGTAGATAATACGGCTAAGTTTGATGTGTTCTCTTTTATGGACGGATTTTCCGGTTACAATCAAATAAAGATGGCACCCGAAGATATGGAAAAGACCACATTTATTACACCATGGGGAACATTCTGCTACAGAGTGATGCCTTTTGGATTGAGGAATGCTGGTGCGACGTACCAAAGAGCTATGACTACACTTTTCCATGATATGATGCATAAGGAAATCGAAGTATATGTCGATGATATGATCGCCAAGTCGAAGACTGAAGAGGATCATGTTGAACATTTGCTGAAGTTGTTTCAAAGATTGAGAAAGTATAAGCTTCGTCTGAATCCGAACAAATGCACTTTTGGTGTACGTTCTGGAAAATTGCTAGGTTTCATTGTCAGCCAAAGAGGTATTGAAGTTGATCCTGATAAAGTGAAAGCCATTCAGGAAATGCCTGCTCCAAGAACCGAAAAGCAAGTCAGAGGATTCTTGGGCCGATTGAATTATATTTCAAGGTTTATCTCTCACATGACTGCCACATGTGCTCCGATTTTCAAGTTGCTTCGGAAAGATAAAGGTTGTGTATGGACTGATGATTGCCAGAAGGCGTTTGAAAGTATTAAAGAATATCTGCTTGAACCTCCTATTTTGTCTCCTCCGGTGGAAGGTAGACCGATGATCATGTACTTGACTGTGTTGGAAGATTCCATGGGTTGTGTGCTTGGTCAGCAAGATGAAACTGGAAGAAAAGAACATGCAATTTACTACTTGAGTAAGAAATTCACTGATTGTGAGTCTCGGTATTCAATGCTTGAAAAAACCTGTTATGCCTTAGCTTGGGCTGCAAAGCGTCTTCGCCAGTATATGCTGAATCATACGACTTGGTTGATCTCTAAAATGGATCCAATCAAGTATATCTTTGAAAAACCTGCTTTAACTGGGAGGATTGCTCGTTGGCAAATGTTATTATCAGAATATGATATCGAGTACCGAACTCAAAAAGCTATAAAAAGTAGTATCTTGGCTGACTATTTGGCACATCAACCGATTGATGATTACCAACCTGTCAAGTTTGATTTTCCAGATGAAGATGTGATGTTTTTGAAAGTGAAAGATAATGATGAACCTTTGATTGAGGAAGGGCCGGAACCTGGATCTCGATGGGGTTTAGTGTTTGATGGTGCTGTGAATGCACGTGGAAGAGGAATTGGGGCAATGATCATTACTCCTGATGGTTCACATATTCCTTTTGCCGCAAGATTGATTTTTCCTTGTACCAACAATGAAGCTGAGTATGAAGCCTGCATTATGGGTCTTGAAGAAGCTGTTGATTTGAGGATTAAACATCTTGATGTATATGGAGATTCTGCCTTGGTGATTAATCAGATTCAGGGCACGTGGGTAACTCATCAACCTCACTTAATCCCCTATAGAGATTATGCCAGGAAGATATCAACTTTCTTCACTAAAGTTGAGTTCCATTATATTCCTCGTGATGAGAATCAGATGGCAGATGCTTTGGCAACCATAGCTTCCATGATAAAAGTGCACCAGTGGAATGATGTTCCCATGATCAGTGTGAATCGGCTCGAAAGACCAGCTCATGTGTTTGCAGTTGAAGAAGTCCATGATGACAAGCCTTGGTATCACGATATTAAATGTTTCCTCCAGAGTCAAGAATACCCGCTTGGGGCATCTGGTAAAGATAAGAGAACTTTGAGGAGATTGGCAGGCAATTTCTTCTTGAATGGAAATGTGCTTTACAAGAGAAATTTTGACATGGTCTTGCTCAGATGCGTGGATAGACACGAAGCAGACATGTTGATGAAAGAAATTCATGAAGGATCCTTTGGCACTCATGCCAATGGGCATGCAATGGCTAAAAAGATGTTGAGAGCAGGTTACTATTGGTTGACAATGGAATCTGATTGTTGCAAATATGTGAAAAAATGCCATAAGTGTCAGGTGTATGCTGATAAGATTCACGTACCACCAGCTTATCTCAATGTGATTTCTTCCCCATGGCCTTTCTCCATGTGGGGAATTGATATGATTGGCATGATCGAACCCAAGGCTTCGAATGGACATCGCTTTATTCTCGTGGCAATTGACTACTTCACCAAATGGGTGGAAGCGGCATCGTATGCTAATGTGACCAAGCAAGTTGTGGTTCGGTTTATCAAGAATAATCTCATCTGCAGATATGGTGTTCCGAATAGAATCATTACTGATAATGGTTCGAACTTGAACAATAAGATGATGAAAGAGCTTTGTGAAGATTTCAAGATTCAACACCATAATTCCTCTCCTTATAGACCGAAGATGAATGGGGCTGTTGAAGCTGCGAATAAGAATATTAAGAAGATCATTCAGAAGATGGTTGTGACATATAAGGACTGGAATGAGATGCTTCCTTTTGCTTTGCATGGGTATCGTACATCTGTCCGCACTTCAACAGGGGCAACCCCTTTCTCACTTGTTTATGGTATGGAAGCAGTGCTCCCCGTCGAAGTTGAGATCCCGTCAATGAGAGTTCTGATGGAAGCCAAGTTGACCGAGGCTGAATGGTGTCAGAGTAGATTTGACCAGTTGAATTTGATTGAAGAAAAGAGATTTAAAGCTTTGTGTCATGGTCGGTTGTACCAGCAAAGAATGAAGAAAGCTTTTGATAAGAAGGTCAAACCTCGTGTATTCAGAGAAGGCGACCTCGTGCTCAAAAAGATTCAGTCTTTCCTTAAAGATTCTCGGGGCAAGTGGACTCCGAACTATGATGGACCATATGTTGTTAAGAAAGCCTTCTCTGGCGGTTCATTAATTCTTGCAACTATGGATGGTGAGGAGATCACTCGTCCTGTGAATGCGGATGCAGTCAAGAAATACTTCGCCTAAAAAATAAAAGAACAGCTCGCTAAGTTGAAAACCCGAAAGGGCGGCTTAGGCAAAAATGAGTGTCTCGGTGGATTGAAAACCCGAAAGGGCGGTCCAGGCAAAAATTAGAGACAAAAACAGAAATAATTATCCCGGTAGATTGAAAACCCGAAAGGGCAATCTAGGCAAAAGTTAGGGATCATGGCAAGTAACTGCGTCGACAGACTGAATCGCTTGTAGCAACCGAGGATTTCAGATTCTTGTTCCTCAGAAAAATTATTCATCAAAGATTCTTATTCACTCATCCTTGACTGAAGTTTTGGACACAGTGGAGTTCAAAGTTGATAGGGAGAATAGTGATCATTGTATCTCAATGTAGCCCTTTTCCATGTATTTACCATTTTTCAAACTTGTAATGATCCATGGAGTCATGCCATTTGCTGACTACCATTCTATCAATGAATTTGAGCTTTTATCCAATTGTTTGCAATTCTTTATATTGTTTCTGTTTACAAAATTTCAATTTATTGTTGATGATGATTTTTGAAACAAATTTAATAAATTTAATTTTTGAAGATTTTAAAAAAAAAAAACATTTTTCTTTTGATATCTGAACAAATAAAGGATGTCGATAGTGATTCCAAGAATAGTAAAGTCTGGATGTGTGTAACTTGTCTCTCCCAGAGTAGGGTTTGATTCGGTTGTGTCCATGCGAAGTTCTTGGATAGTCTTGATCAGATTGATGTTAATGATGTTTTGTTCCCCAACCATGATGTTAAATGGAGAATGTATGTGTTCCCCAGAAGAATTGTTGGAAGGGATGTTGTTGAGAATCCCTAGCTGAGTGTTGATTTCTTCCTCAGCATATTATCTTTGAATTGAGAAGTATTGTGAATCCCCAGCTGAGCTCATGTTACTCAGCCTGAATTATTTGCATCCTTGAATATAGAAGTATTGATATAGCGGTCAGTTTAGAGGTTTTCTTTTACCCTATGTTGGGTACTGATTTAAAATCCCTCGTAACTGTGTTGTGGCTATGATGCTAACTTATGATATCCCCATATGGATCCCCAGTAGGTCTGCATGTGTTGATTTCCAGCAGTTTCCTATGTGATTTTTAGCAAGACTGGCACTCTATCCCCAGGCGGAGCAGGAGTCGTATGACAGTTATTCCTTGTGAAGTTTGATTGTTATCAATAATATTTCCATCATCAGCAGATTATTACCTTTGTCTCACCAGGTTGATATTCCTAGCAGATGCTGTTTCATCATGATCTAAGCCTTGTAGTAGGATTTTATTCCTTTGATGGTTTATGATATTCCCCTGTAGATTTCAAGATTGAATCTCCAATTATTTCCCTGCATTGTTGCCTTGGGATTAGCCGAGTATCCGGTTGTTGTGGTGTTCATGTCACCTGTTTTTATTTATCTTTGTGTCTGTTTTGTCAGCATATTCATAAGCATATTCATACGCATAAGCATAGCATTGTTTGCTTGCATTCTTGCGTTTATCATTGTTATCTGCTCTTGGGTGTGGATTTTCCCCACAGAGTGTGTGTGTCGTAGTTCCTCTCAAGTTTAGAGTGTCGATCATTAAGCAGAAAGAGTTAATCCTTTTTAATTCCCCACTGAGTTTGTTTCTCGTGGAAGATATTGATTCAGTTTCCTTCCTAGTTTATTATCTGGATGGATTTTCCCCAGTTGAGATATTTCCTCCTTGGGATGAGTCTTGTTTGACCGTTTCTCTCCAATTTGTTCTTGGATTGAACTTTGGTCCCCCTTTTTGCGGATATATTTGCTTTGGAATTAAGCTGTCATTATTTGATAGTGGGGCAATATTTTCTCCAGCTTGAGTATTATTATGTTGGAATTTAGCTATCAGTAAATCGATAGTGGGTAATATTACCAATTTGATCAAGTTCTTTTGCTTGTACTCCTACCCAGTAAATCCGGTAGTCAAGATATTTTCCTCTTACCCAGTAAAAAGGTAATGAAGTTTGTTCTTCTTTGATTTAGCTCCTACCCAGTAAATTAGGTAGTTGAGAATTTTGTTCTACCCAGTAAAAAGGTAACAGAATCAGATATTTTCATCTTACCCAGTAAAAAGGTAATTTGATTGAGTTCCTACCCAGTAAATCAGGTAGTGGATCATACTCCTATCCAGTAAATCGATAGTCGAGTCATTTATATTCTCTACCCAGTAAATCAGGTAGTTGAAAATTCTTCTTACCCAGTAAAAAGGTAATCGAGGTTATTCCTCCGTATTTCGCTCCTATCCAGTAAATCGATAGTTGAGTCATTTGTTTTCTCCTGCCCAGTAAATCAGGTAGTTGAAAGTTTTGCTGCTCAGTAAAAAGTAGTAAAGGCTGTTCCTCCGAATTTTGCTCCTATCCAGTAAATTGATAGTCGAGTCCTTTTACATCTCCTATCCAGTAAATCGATAGTCGAGTTTGTTATTCTCTACCCAGTAAATCAGGTAGTTGAGAGTTTCTTGCCCATTAAAAAGGTAATTGAGGATATCCTTCCGAAGCTTACTCCTATCCAGTAAATTGATAGTCGAGTCTGTTATATTTCCTACCCAGTAAACAGGTAGTTGATGATTTCTTATCCAACTCAATTATTTTTCTATCTCTTGGATTCAAATATTGTGATTGATTGATATTCCTGGCAGGGTGTGTATTGTTTCCCTGGTTGATATTGTTCCCTGTTTATACCATATCGTTTCCCCAAGTGGAGTCTGTTATCCAGTGATTTATTTTCCCGGTAACTCTTTGTTTGTCTGTTGTTTCCCCAGCGGGATTTTCTTCGGTGTCCCCAAGTTGTGCTTTTCTCTGGTGGTCATTATTTTCCCCACAGAGATCTTGGGGTTTGCATATCATATTCATATCATATCATTTTTTCTCTTAGGACAAAAATTGGGTTTTCTATATTTAAGTCCCTCCCATCTTGTAGAGACGAAGATGTCAATCTTCATATCTCCGGATTGAAGAAACTTAAATAGGGGCAGCTGTAACACCCTAATTTTTGCCCTAAGATTTGTTTCGCATATCATCTGCATTTTGCATATCAAACAAGATCGCACAGGTTTCGAGTTTCTCCTCAAATGTAGGTCTATGCTTCGCAGGGGATCACCATTATTTTACTGTTTTATATTTGTTTATATTTACTGACTTCTAACCAAAATACAAAAAAATATGTTGCAGTGTTCTTCTTCTTCTCTGTGGCAGGTTTTCAAAGACAGGGCAATAATTTCATTCAGATGCGTTTGTTCAATCACAATGCGTTTTCAGATGGATGTTTGACCTAAGATTGTGTTGACTGTCAGTTGTGTGTGCCATTAATTCATTTATCAGGCAATGCTTTCAAAGTACAAAGTTGGTTTGTGTGACAGTTTGTTTTCTGTGCAAAGTTTGGTTTGTTCATCAGTTATCATGCAGTGTGTTGTGGTTCAAATCTTCAGTGATTATCAGTTCATCAGTTTATCAGCGATTCATCTGAGGATTTATCTTCCTCAGCTTGGTTTCGAATCATCAGAGAAGTTTTCAGACGATTTCAGTGATCAGGTTTGAATTGGCAAATTGATCAGTGGTTATGTGATTGGCTGTATTCATTTCATCAGAGGCTTGTGCAAAAGAACGTCAAAAGTTGGTTGTGGGTTTAGATCAAATTTCATATCCATTTCATTTTTTTTTCATCTGTTTTATCCAATAACCATTTCCTTTCCATTTTCCCCGATTAAATCATTCCATTTTTTTTTTTTTACACCAATTTCCTTTTATCCATTTTTGTTTTAATTCCAAAATTTCTATTATTACATCCAAAAACCATTATTATTCTCCATATTTTTTACACATTCCTAATTTTCATTCAATATCAAAATTTATTTTATTCAATTTGTCCATTTTTATGCATTCCAATTTTTTATGTCATCCACAAGTTCACATTTAAATTCCCATTAAACCATATTGCATATTTTTAATTCCATTTTACTCTTTATTATTTTTATTTACGCCACACAATATATAAAAATTCTAAGCCCATTTTAATATTTTTTTTTCCCCTTTGGCCCATCAACACAATCCAAGCCATTGCCCAATTTCACTTCACAAATCCAATATTCTTTTCCAGCTTTTTGGAGCCTTCCGTATGCATTGCCTCACATCATCACAGCCTTTTGCACTTTTGCCAAGCCGCATGCCCACAACAACACTTTCCATCAGCACTCAAGGCCCCACCTCATATCAGCTTGTCTCAAGCCAACTTCTCCAGCCGAATGCCTCACGTTTGCCAACAAAAACGAATTTCCAAGCCAATACGCCGAAGCAACAATCGTACGGCAGCAAAAATAATAGCAATATTCACAGCCTACAAGACAAGCTTCCCGTACCGCATCACAACAGCTTACGACAACAAACTTGCTGTATGCCGCGCCCAGCCATCACACGCCCAGTTCAATCGATACCGCCAGGCCCAAGTACAAGCCAAATAATTTCAAGCCGTATCCCTCACGCCCATCAAGCTCATGCTTTACGAAAACAAAAACAAAGTTACGCCCAAGCCACAGCAGCTTATAACGGCTTTACTCCCTGCATCCAACACGAGAAACGCACGAATAAATCACTCATCAAAACGCAATTGATTCGTACACAAAACGCAGCAATTATAAAGGATAAGCAAAACGCACACATCAACAAATAAAAACGCACAGCAGTGAAAACGAAAGGGCAAACACACGAGAATTTCGTGACGTACCGAAACGCACCTCCAAGATAAACAAAACGGCATCTCTCTTCAACCCCCTTTTCTCCTATAAAAACGAGTTTCTCCTCATTCAATTCTTCAAGCTTTTGGAAGCCAAAGAATCTCTGCCGAATTCTTTCCAAACTATTTCTCAAACCCCAAATTTATTCTCAATTTCAAATCCCTTTCCATCTTTATATCAACCTTCAAAATCCTCAATCAATTTTTTTCAAAATCCCTAAATTCCCTCTAATCTTCAAACCTAATTGAATCTGAGAGAGGAAGAAGAAAGAGAAACGAGCTCGCGGTGAGAGAGGAAGAAGAAGAGAAGATTTCGCATTGAGGAGAAGAGAGTTTGTTCGTATTCATTCGAAGGTGAGGATGTGAGCTTGTCGGCCGCCGTTTGTTGATTTTGTGCCCGGTGTTTTTGTTGTTTGTTTTGTGCGCAAGAGGAAGAAGAAGGATCTATTTGTTTCCAATTTTTTTTTTTACTGTTATTGTTTTTTTTTTTTTTTCATATATAAATTTGATTAAGTTGCTGTTTGGGTTTTAAAGTCCTTGCTGAGTCCATTTGCTGCTATGGCCACCTCCCCTAGCCCGCGTGTCCCCTTCTCCATCCCATTCCTTTTTTTTTTTTTTTTATTTCATTATTCATTAGCTTTTTTTGTCTAGATTTATTTTGATCTTTAGATTTTCATAGAAAGTGTTTTAAAAAGGAGAATTAGAAAAGTATTTTAAAAAAAAAGGGTTTATAAAAGAATTTTGGAAAATATTTTAGAAAGGATTCTAGAAACAATTTTTTAGAAAAGGATTTTAGGAAAAAAGTTAAAAAATAGTTTAATTCTTTTATTGGATCTACTTTTAGATCTAATGATTTTTCTTCATCTTTCTTTTATTTTTGGTCGATGACAATCTTCCGATTCGAGATTGTTGATTTCCAATTAAGTTTAATCTTCATTATTTCAAATCTATGGATGAATGATCATTTGGATCATTCTCCATACTTTGAGATCGTGATAGGTTGCTAATCGAGAAAACTCAACGATAATCTCGATTAAGATTAGACCTTCCTCTTCTTTTAGTGTGGCATGTTTTCGGAGAACGATCCATTATATCGTTTCTCTAACATGTATTAACACGGATATTTTCCACTTTAATTAGTGGTGGCCGGCCTCATTTGTAGGGTAATTACTCCGTAAATTACTCGGCGATTGCTTAACATAGACCTAAAGTTGTCCCGATTCGATTAAAGATCCACTTGGATCCGTTTGCCTCGATTTTATTTTCATTGTTGTGGTTGTGCTTGATTAAGTTCATCATACCACCTTATATTGTATATAATATTATAATGTGAATATAATTGTTTAAATTTAATCTCTTGCACTTTATTCTTTTATTTTAATTTCTTGCTCCTTTATCTCCTTATTATATTTTGCCATATTATATCATATATCATTGCTTATATTCATATTATGCTTGTATATATTCATATTGCGCTTGCTTTTTATTTTTGTCCATTTGGATATTAAAACACTTAATAAAGGATTAAACTCTTAAAAAACTGGTTACTTCTAACTTTGGACTTATGGTTACTATCCCGAGCTCCTTGGAAATTGGACTTAGATCTTCTAGGATTCCCTTTGCTCAAGTTGGAGTGTTTAAGAACTTTGGCCTCAAATGATGCCATTAACTTTTGAAGATGGAAGTTCACACTTTGAAGGTTTGTATATATTGGTCTTGGTAATTTCTTTCCTTAGCTTTTAATTCAAGCATTAGGATTAGTCTCTTCATCTCCTCCCCATTCTTTAATTTTCAAACTTCTTCCTTTTTTCAAAACCTTCTTATTTCTTAAACTTCAAACAATTTCATAAACAAACCTTGATTTCGATCAAGCGATTTTTAGTCTTTTCCTTTTATTTTCTTAATCAAATATTAAGTCATGTAAATATATTAAAACCATTTTTTGTACATACTTTAAAAAAAATACAAATCCATTCAAATGTTTTTTGTGCCTTGTGCACCGTTTTTTCATTTTTCATATGTTTAGATATGATTCATCCCTTTTAGCGGAATTATTCGCTAAGGGATGACGACTTATCTTTACATCTTAAAATCCACTCAACCCACTTATTCTTTTCAAACTTTGTACCACGAACTACGGGGTTTTGATCTCGCATTGCACGTTGTGGGTACGTAGGCATAAGGCTTTAAAACCTTATCAAACAAAATTATAAAAAAAATTTTCTTCTTCTCATCTCTTCCATCATTTTAAACAAACCAATTTCAGACCAAAAGTGATAAGTATTTCAAAGGGCTCCCGTGGAGTACCACGGATGAGTCGGGTGCCTAAAACCTTCCCGGTTCATAACCAATCCCCTTACCCAATCTCTGTTTATTTCTTTTAGCCTTTGCTTTTAGAATCCTAGGTTTTTATTCGTTCTTTTACCTTTTTCCATTCGGAAATAAAGAAAAGCGCGGTGGCGACTCTGTGTTAATCGAGTTAAGTTAATCAATAGCTTACACTCACGATTTTACCGCTACAGTACTCTCCAGCTGATAATACCATTCTAGTTGGGATCCAGACAAACTCTCTTGAAAGAAATGTATCCATAACTTCTTATCAGGAGTATGGGGTTGAATTCTTCTGACATAAGACCTTAAATGCAGTTTTGGACAAGACACACCATCATACACCACAAAAGTAGAAACCTTGAAACCCATAGGGATGGAGACTCCAGAAATCGAACTCAAATCTTCAAAGTCAAACCCATAATTCTTCTGCAGTTCCATAACATTCATTCTGTCTACCAACATATTATACTTCTCCTCACTATCAGGATCATGATAATAGTTCTCCTCAGAATTAGAATCTTCCACAGTATCTTGGAGACTGCCTCCTTCTCTCTCAGAATTTTCAGACTCAAGATTCTCAACTTCTTCTTCTGTCTTCACAAGACCTCTGAATCTTCTACCTAGGTTGATGAGGCCCACTGATTTTCTAGTCTTCTTCTTTTTCTTAGTCAAGAGTGTCTTCAGCTCATCTTGTCCCTTGGACAAGTTCAGGATCATTTCTTGAAATTATGCATTCTGAGTCTGGAGATCCTTAACAGTTTGTTCGAGAGCCATTTCTGTTGAAATAAACAGCGAGAAGATAAGATACTTGTTCATAAGAAACTTGTGATGCAATGATATGGTATGTAGATGCATATACAATGTTTTCAAGGACCGCGGGATTTAAATTTGTTTAAAGAAAAACAAAAACAAATTTTATTAGTAAATGTTTAATATAATTTTTCCCCTTGGGCTTACAATGAAAGGAAATAACAATAAAATACAAAAATAAATATGGGGTTTTAAGTCTCCCATGGACGCTTCCTCTTGGTGTGGAGATATTTGTTGAGGTTCCGCTCCTCGTGAAGTTGCCTTGTCAGCTACATAATTCTTTCTTGACTAGCTCTGAAATGAGTCTCAAAAGTATCCCTTTGCTCCCGCAACTGAATCCAGGACTTCTGCAACTCTTCCAAATCAATGGGCATGTATGGATGAAGGATGGTATAAGGAATATCTCCTTCAGCAACAGGCTCCATAGTGATTGGTAGAACAACAGGATATGGCATCATAAGAGTCTGAGCATGAGATCGAACCCATCTGAGATAAGGTTCCATAGGAATGGAGTACTTTGGTTCCAAAGTCTTGCTCTCAATCCTGTTTACCTTGTTCCAAGCTCGTATAAACCTTTGATGGTAACCCTGAAGATCGTTGTCGTAGTCGAACATAATACCCTGAATAAGCATGTCATGAGGACCGTTACTCTAAGCATAACCAAACTGACGTAGTGCTAAAGAAGGGTTGTAGGTAATGCCCCATCTTATGCCTAGAAGTGGCACATTAGGGAATTCCCCACAATGGTCAATGATAGTAACATTCTCCATAGATCGAGAGCACCAATGAATGTCTGAATGAGAAAGTGACATGATCCTCTTAGACCACCTGAACCCTTGTTCATTCTTCATCACTAATCGAGAAAGGTGAGAAATAAACCACCTAGATAATAAAGGTATGCAACACATCATAGTTCCTCTCGCCTTCGTAGTACGTGCGTGAAGAGAATGTAAGATATCTCCAAGTAATGTAGGCACTGGATTACGAGTCAGAAATATGTTGATGGCGTGTACGTCTATGAACTGGTCTGGATTAGGGAACAACGCTAAGCCATAAATAAATAGGGCTAGGATCTCCTAAAAATCATCATAACTCATAGCCTTTAAGAACAATTGAGCTTTCTCTATCAATACCTTAGCAAGAATACCCTTAACTCCGCTTCTCGTTTCTAGGACAATGTCTGATTTCTTCAGATGTAGGGCTGCAACAATGACTTCAGGTTTAGGCTCCTTCTCTAAGCCTGTGAAGGGTCTCTGATCACGGATATGTATACCCAGTAGTTTGGAGAACTCTTCCATTGTAGGAACCAGCTGATAGTCAGGGAATATGAAGCAATGATGTTTAGGATCAAAGAACTGAAATAGGACACTCATCATGTCTTCAATGAACCCTGAAGTGACTAGATCCAGTAGGTGACCATGCCTCTTGATGAATTGGGAGTTTTCAGAAACTTGAGAGACCAATTCCTTAAGCTTAGGAGGTATTCCTACAAAGTTGATCGGAATATTATTCCTATGAGCAGAAGCCATGACCTGCAACAAAGAACAAAGATAAATCCTTTGGTCCTTGAAATGTTTAGTGAAAATGCTATGCTTATGATGCATGATTATATGATGTTATGCTCAATCACAAACATGTGGCACACACAAACAAGTCACACAATAGCCCTAGGTTTGAAGGCTTGCATGAGGTTTAAAGGTAAGTACCCTCCCTTGAAGTTTAGTTGGTTCATCCTGTCCTACAAAAGTAACCAGGTTCTAAGGGATCTCAATATCACTGATCCTTCCCAAGGGTGGTTGTTCAGTAGGCAACATACTTGCCAACCAAAACCCTCCAAGTTTAGGATCTCAATGAGCGTAGTATCGAGTATCAACCAACTTCAGTCTTCACCAAAGCCGGCTATCTCATTACTTTCTAAAGGCCAATATGGGATAACTTGTGAGCAACTCTTTAGTTTTGTATGATAGTAAATTTTATGCTTTTGTGCTTATTAACATACACTTTGTATTGAATTGACATTGCTAGCCTAAAAAAACTACCTTATCCATGTATGCATTGATACATGAGTTTTTGTATCAACACATGTCTTGTTTTAAACAAAAAAATTTGACTTTTGCTTCTGTATGTATCGATTCATTCGCAAGATGTATCGATACATAATTTCCTTGAAGTTCTGAATTAAGTCAAATTCATCGATACATTCTCAATATGCATCGATACATTCGCAACATGCATCGATTCATGCTGTAGATATGATTCTGGAATATCTGCTATGTATCGATACATTCGCAACATGCATCGATACATTATGTCTTCATTTCTCTGTTTCTTTTGCATTTGTTCAGTATGTATCGATTCATCCCATTATGTATTGATACATAACAGTGTAAAAACCATCATGTATCGATACATTCGCACTTCGTATCGATGCATTAATCTGTTTCTATTCTAACAGACTTTGTCAAGTATATATATGTTTCTGTTAGTGTAGATAAACACAGGGGACAAATCGAAAGTAAATTCAAGGTCAAGAAAATTGAAGAACACAATCAAGAAAAGAAGTTTTTGGGTGTGAATTCAATTGTGAGCAGGGTTGAAACCTAAGAGAAAATTCATCTTCATCATCTTCTCAATTACTTTGATTCAATAACATCAATACATAATCATTGTTGTTCTGTGAATTAGAGGATCAAGAGATAACGTTCAGCGGAACGATCGATGATTTAGCTGAGTTGAAGAGTGAAAGAAGGTTTCAAGGAAAAACCATCTGGTTTGTCCTTCAAGAACAGGTGTGTTCTTGAAGGTTTGTCAGTCACGTTTACAAAACAGATTCAGCCGCAGCGTAAGGTTTAGAAATTGGGAGATTTCGCAAATAGACCGTGGAACCGGTGAATTGTTTGTATTACTTGCAAGGGAATCTTGATTTGGCTCAGATCAAGTGAAGTTTCATACAATAGGAAGATCTAGGTGTATAGATTTCTGGTTTTTGTATAGCAACCTTGTAAACGACGATTTCAGCAATATCGATATAAAAGTTCTCAATTTCGGTTTGAAATTGAGAGGGAGACGTACCCACACGCGAGGACGAACGTGGGGAACTTCCTTACCAAATCTCTGTGTATTGTATTCCTTCTCCATCTCTCTTTACGTTTTTAATCGATTTTGATTCATTGGAAATAGTTTTTGTGATAGGTGCATTCAATACCTTTACAGCTTGTGTGTTTAAGTCTTTAACATCTCAATTGCAAATCCAACACTTTATCACATGTCCGGTTTTCTAGTGGCTGGTCCAGAATAGACGAAAGTCGATTAGGGACCGTGTTTTTCCGCTAATCTTTAAAAACTCTGAAAAATCTTTTAAAACCTTGTTAACAAGGAGGTGATCCATTCACCCCCCCCCCCTCTAGATCAATAGCCACAACGTCTAACATAACTAGGGTTCTAAAAGTCAGTTAGTGTATTAACAACATATGGCAGCCCCATATTATCCTTAACTTACTTAAGGAACATAAGCACCAACCAAGAAGTCACACTAACTATGGCCACCAGATCAACCATATCGGTATACACCGTACAGTTTCTTTGGTCTATTGCCATTTACCTAGGGTACACTAGATCCGAGTTAGGATCTTTCACACATAAAGCCCAATGGGTAATATAAAGCAAACAAAGCAAACAATTTAAAGTGATTTAATTCCTAAGGGTAGCCCTCTTTTACTTAGTAACTCCCCAGCAGAGTCGCCAGTTCTGTAACACGGTGGGAGAACTGACTTTTAGTCATGTTGCGGATAGCAAGAGTCGCAACCGACTTTTATTTTATCCAAGTGGAAAGGACATAAAAGAACAGGAAAAACCTATTTTAAAAGACTTGAGTTCGGGGGGTAGGTTATATAAAGGGAAGGTATTAACACCCTTTATATCCATGGTTATCCATGGGCTCTTAGTTACTTAGCTCACTTAAATTGTTTTTGAAGAGTGTAGTGTGTGATTAGAAATTTTTCTAAGTACTTTGTAATGATCCTCGTATGGATGTATACAAAGCCTTGTTTTGAAAAATGTTTAAGAAAGTGAGGTGTAAAAAGTATTTTGAAATGTGAGCAAGTAACTAGGAGGTACCTACCCTAGATTAAGTCTTTCATGTTCTCGTATGTTCTTTCAATGGTAAGACTATCCCTATTATTAAGGAATAGGTAGTCATTACCTTGGATGTGAAGGGACAAGCGTAGGGTCATCGTATGGTCATAGAAGGCAACTTAAGGGATGTCTTTAGCAATTTGTAGGGACTATCATCATTTATTCAAAGGGACAAGATCTTTATCATAGGTAACCTCGAAGGGACTTGAGCTTTTAAACTGTAGGGACTATGATGATTTATATTCGAAGGGACTTTGCTTAAGACATCTCTATATTCGAGGGACTTGGCCATTTTAAATAAGGCAACCAAGAGGAATACCCTAGGAAGTGCAAGATGGCGATTAAAGATCGACTTACGTGTGTGAGTGTTTATTTTCAAATATTTATCTTATTTAATTAATTATGTAAATCCGATTAATTTCAATTAAGTTATCACTCCCTATCTATTAACCAAGCAATTAAATAAATTAAATAAAATACGGAAATAAAATCTACGCTATTACATGGCTTATGGGCAGTTACAAAATAATCGAGCGAAAAAAATAAATTATAATATAATAACCTATACAACTTTTCTAATAAGATAAATAAAGTAAAAAAAGATTAAATATAGAATAATAAAGCACAATTAAATAGCAAAATAAAAAAATATTAAAAATAATAATTAGGGTTAGCATTTAGATTAAGTTTTTTTATTAGGAAAATTAGGGTTTGTGAGGAATAATCAGTATTATAAAAGAAATTTAAATTAAAATCAAATAAACCCTAATTACTAAGTTAATTATACATTTATTTACAAAATTAATAATTAAAAAAACTAAGAAACTAAATTTTTATTAAAAATTATTTGATTAAGAAAAAAAATAAAATTCTTGTTAGAAATTAATTAGGAATTATAATATTTTTTTTAATTGCTTAGTTAATTAAAATTAAGATAAATAGTTAAAGTAGAAAAATGAAGAAAACAAAATCCAAAAATAATGGTGAGGCCTGGTTTTGATCCCAGGACCTTACCCTCACCAAATTAGGGTTTCTACACTGGGCTGCGCACGCAGCTGATGACATAGAACAAACAAACAACATTATATTATAAGGCAAATTGAATAATTGAAATAATAATAAAAAGTGTTGAGGGCTAAACTTGAACCCACGCCCTCAGAATTATGCTTCACACGCCTTTACCACTGGACCAACAATGCACCTGTGACATATATATGAGACAAATAAAACAAAAACAAAATTTTAATTTTGAATTTCTGATTCGCGCGCTGCCTCCTTCTTCTACCTCCAGACCTGTGATCTTACCTGCGAAATCTATTGCCAATTTTCCTGCGATTTAAACTTGTAGGAAAACCTATGTTCTCCAAACACATCAAATCGTACTGAATCAAGCCAAGATATTAACACCAAACAATTACCCATGATTAACACAGTTCAATTATGTCATTTAAAAGCCTTTAAATTACTTAAATCGTAAAGCCCTAAAATTGAGTTTCAAACCCTAACAATGGCCGCGAGCGGATTAGGTCATGAAACGTCAAGTTTTTTGCCCAGAAACACTCTATACATCATCACAATCAATAATATGAGGTTAGAAATCATTAACAAGATGCAAATAAACAAAATCGAAAATTCACAAATGCAAAGTTATTGGAACTCAGTTCATGTGTATGGGGGCGATTTTGATGATGCAAAAGGTTTAGACACATTCAGTGATCATCATAGAATGGATTGATGTCCTTGGAATGCTTTGAAATTACCTCCAATCCAAAATCCGAATGTAACTTTTTTGAGGTTTTGAATCCTATGCTTGTGCCTGCAAAATTCGTGTCCCATGCTTTGGTTGACTTCATGTATTTATAAAGATTGAAATTAGGTCAAAAATCTGATGGTTTGTATGGGCTTTTGGATAGCTTGATCACGAAGTTTCCAATCACTATAAAAGTTCAAAAATCATATGAAAACTTGCTATTTTAGGTTCAATCTGTTTTTAATTGATTTTCAATCATTCTAAATATGTCTTCAATGATTTTCAATCAAATATCTTGACCATTATTTGATTTTTCATATTTAATTTATATTTAAGTTGAATTTTAATAAATAAAATCCAAATAAATAGTAAATAAATAATAAAAATCAGAAATTATTTCCATTGGGATGTGCATGATGTCTTTGTAAGGATTGGATTAAAAATTGCAAGCCCATTTGGAAAATTTTGGTTTTAAGACCTCATTTTCTTCATACACCCTTCAAACATTTCTCAACTTTGCCAAGGCACAAATCCCTCAAGTTTAAGGATATGAAGGTGTTCTTGGACATTTTGGAAAGCTTAAAGAGTCCTCTTACCAACCTCTTTGGTCTCATGTCCATATCCTTTACCATTTTCAAATTATGCCCTTTGGAAGATGTTGACTTTTGAAATGACCTATAATGTTTTAGCTCATACCTTCTAAATGAAGAATTTTTAGGATTGGCTTGTGAGGCACAAAGTTATAGAGAATTCAATTTCCTTCAAAATGAGCTTTGGATGGGAAATGTTTGATGAAGCATGTGAAAGTTATGGCTGGTCAAAGTTTAGTTGACTTTCCTTAAGAAAACCCTAATTTAGAAACTCCTGATTCTTGATGATCTGAAACTTCCTTGATGAATCATGATAAACACTTGATTAAATGATGAATTTTACTTCATAAACTTGATGTTGGAAAAAAATCTTGAAGTTTTACTTTATTTTGACCACAGTTGACCTCAGTTTGACTTTTTATCTAATTTGACTGATTTTTGCATATCTGATCATTTAACTGGGCAAACTTATTGGGAAAGCCTTGAAACTTGACATGGGGATTCTTGAACACATGTGGGATGTTACGAAGCTTACTTGAGGCCTTGAAAATCATTTTAACCTAAGGAAACACAAAACCCTAGTTTTGGATACTTTGCTTAGGAGGAGGCATTGTTTGGGGAAACTACCACACTTCTTAACCAATTGGGAGTCTTGAGGACCTTATGATCATTTAGAAGTCTTGGGAGAGGTTGTATTGATTGTGGGAGGGAAAATTTTGGTGTACAACATCAAGTAAAAAATATTCATCAAAATACATGGATTTGTCATCATAAAAAAGGGGGAGATTATTTGGAACAAGTTTGGATCTACAACTATCCTTAAGTTTTGTTGATAAAAAAATGTAGAGAAAATTTTTATACTCTAACTATTTTTGTTAAGCGTGCTGATAAAAGAAAACAAATTCAAACTCTGAAGAATTCAAATATGAATGTAAACGAAATCTAAAGAAAACTGATAGCAAATTCTAAAGTGAAGACGCACTCTAAGCAAAAGGAAGAATACAAAAGCGTGTTCAAAGAAAAGTCAAGGATCAGGTTCATCAAAGTCAACACTCCTGCAATGAACTATTCTTAATGGTTATAAGAAAAGAATATGATTGATCAAGCCTCTGAACTATAATCAAGCTTCAACCCTTATATGATGCCTATGACCAGAAGATAACAACCAAAATAAATTATTCTCTGAACAATCTAAGCATATGAACAAACAAGTAAATGCTTATGCATTTCTTGTATAGAATTACTATTGACCCTGATACTTTCAAGCCTCACTCTAAATATACTGCATAGTCTACATCATCTAGGCTCTAGACTCTGATAAAGCTTGACTTCATCTCTTATACGAAGCCTCTAATTATGACGAGAAAAATATCCAAGGAAATTACAATTAAAAAAGGGATTTAATTAAAAGGAAAGATATGTCATATCTTCAAGGATTGTACTATGTACTAAAGTATCTTTCACATTCCATCATCACCAACTCTCTACTACTAGTGTCACACTAATGTTACATATGAAGTGACCTTCATACTACAGACAATTTAAGGGAAATTCATATTCTACCCTCCAACGAATATATTTCACTTATATATTTAGAGGAAGAATATGGAAAGTGTTTGTGTGAGTTTTCGCCTACATCGAAGCTATAACACCACAACATAAAGAGGGAAGCAACAAAGCACAAGAACAAAGAAAAATCATATGTGCAGAAAATAAATGAAAGGAGAGAAACACTTAGAGTGTGTTTGGATGAAACATTTTAATGAGGGAAAGTAATTTTTTGAGGAAATTTGAAATGATTTGATCAAAATCCATTGTTTGGATAAAAATATAGAGAATTGTTAGAATGATGTAAATTTATGGAGTAATTTATTCATGTTAAATTTAAGGAATTTAAAATGACATCAAAAAGTAAAGAATTTCAAATTACTTCATCACTATATTTAATATGAATGTTAAATTTTTATCATTAAATTTTCAAATTTTGCAAAATAGTACTTATATTTTATGAAAATTTCAAATTCACCCCCAAAGTTTCCGAAAAATTACAAATAAGTCCCTGATAATTTTCAAATTTTATAAATTGGTCCTTCAAATTTTCAAAAATTACAAATTGGTCTATATTTTTCATATTTTAAATTTGACCCAAAAAATTTACAAATTATGAAAATTGCCCTAAATTTTTTAAAATGAATCATTTTAATACTCTATCCAAACAAAAGAATTTAAAATTGAATGGATTCTAATTGAATCATTTGAATTACCTAGAATTTTGAATTCCTTAAAAATTCTCAATTACCTCATCCAAACACACTCTTAAGGGTGTGTTTGGGTGGATCATTTTAATGAGGGAAAGTAATTTTTTGAGGGAATTTGAAATGATTTGATCAAAATCCATTGTTTGGATAAAAATATGGAGAATTATTAAAATGATGTAAATTTATGGAGTATTTTATTCATGTTAACTTTAAGGAATTTAAAATTACACCAAAAAGTAAAGAATTTCAAATTGCTTCATCACTTATATAATATGGATGTTAAATTGTTTATCATTAAATTTTCAAATTTTGCAAAATAGTCCTCATATTTTATGAAAATTTCAAATTCACCCCCAAAATTTCCAAAAAATTATAAATAAGTCCCTAATAATTTTCAAATTTTACAAATTGGTCCTTTAAATTTTCAAAAATCGCAAATTGGTCCATTTTTATCATATTTTAAATTTGACCCAAATTTTTTAAAAATTATAAAAATTGCTCCATTTTTTTAAAAAAATGAATCATTTTAATACTCTATCCAAACAAAAGAATTTAAAATTGAATGGATTCTAATTGAATCATTTGAATTACCTAGAATTTTGAATTCCTTAAAAATTCTCAATTACCTCATCCAAACACACTCTTTAGGGTGTGTTTGGGTGGAGCATTTTAATGAGGGAAAGTAATTTTTTGAGGGAATTTGAAATGATTTGATCAAAATCCATTGTTTGGATAAAAATATGGAGAATTATTAAAATGATGTAAATTTATGGAGTATTTTATTCATGTTAACTTTAAGGAATTTAAAATTACACCAAAAAGTAAAGAATTTCAAATTGCTTCATCACTTATATAATATGGATGTTAAATTGTTTATCATTAAATTTTCAAATTTTGAAAAATAGTCCTCATATTTTATGAAAATTTCAAATTCACCCCCAAAATTTCCAAAAAATTATAAATAAGTCCCTAATAATTTTCAAATTTTACAAATTGGTCCTTTAAATTTTCAAAAATCGCAAATTGGTCCATTTTTATCATATTTTAAATTTGACCCAAATTTTTTAAAAATTATAAAAATTGCTCCATTTTTTTTAAAAAATGAATCATTTTAATACTCTATCCAAACAAAAGAATTTAAAATTGAATGAATTCTAATTAAATCATTCGAATTACCTAGAATTTTGAATTCCTTAAAAATTCTCAATTACTTCATCCAAACACACTCTTAGAGCTTTCATTGTATATCATTTTAAGTGTATTCCTTTGTAAACACAATATGATGGTTAACCTTGGTTAAGTCCTTGAGTGGCTAATGTTAGTCTGAATACTTAAGAATTCTTAGACAGTTTGTCTTTGAGATGATTTCCTTGAGTGAACAGGTTAACTAGGCTCTCAAAAAGACATTGGTGGTTAGTCTTTGTGGTTTTAATCAGGTGGATCACTGGATTAAGTTCTTTTTTAAGGAAAAATCACTCAGGTGGGTGAATTTGAAGTAACCTAGTTAATGGTGTACCGGGATAAAAATACTTATGTTCATATCTTTATCATTATGGTTGTTGTTTGATATATATTGGGCGAAAAAAAGTTTTAAAACTATAAACCCAATTTAAACCCCCTTTCTTGTGTTTCTTGCACCTTCAGATGCATCATAATAAACTACAAACAATTCACTGGGACTCAGCAAAATCAAAATTGGCGCTGACATCAAATTTTTCTTGAGCTTTCAAAAATTTTCTTCACACTGAACATTCCATACATAAGCCTATCCTTTTCGAGTCAATTGAGTCAAAGGAAAAGATAACTTCGAAAATCCTTCTATGAAACTTCTATAGTAATTAGCTAAACCCATAAAACTTATGATCTTTGAAATAGACTTAGAAGTCTCTCGCTGTAACACCGCGTCAACCTTTGACATACCAAATTTTAGTCCACCACTAGAAATCACATGACCAAGGAAACTCACTTATCACAACAAGAACTCGCACTTGGAAAAAAACATACAACTTATTCTCTTGTAAAGTCTATAAGACCACTCTCAGATGTCCCATAAAGTCCTATAAGATGTCTTCAAAATACCTTCCGACTTCACATGAATATGATGATAACCCAATCGTAAATCAATCTTATTGAATACACAAGCACCACCTAACTTATCTATAAGGTAATCAATTATGGGAAGAGGATACTTGTTCTTAATCTTAACCTTATTTAGTTGTCGGTAATCATCACACAACCTCATGCTACCATCTTTCTTCTTAACTAACAACACATGTGATCTCCATGGTGAAACACTAGGTTAGACAAACTTCTTCTTAAGTTAATCCTCTAACTGTTTCTTCAGCTCACCCAACTCTGATGTAGACATCCTAAAAGGCGCTATAGATGCAGGACTAGTACCAAGTACTAAATCTATGGCAAACTCAACTTCTCTCTCCAACGGCAAGTCAGAAATATCCTCAGGAAAAACATCATGAAACTTACACACCACATGAATATCACTAGACACAACATATATATCCACTTTCAAAGAAGCATTCATCATAAGGACCTGATCATTCTTTCTCAAAGACATCTCAACCTGACCGACGAACATGAATCTTGAATCTGTAATCTTCTTGGGTTTGAGAAACAACACAGTTTTAATAACACCTTCACTCTAGAATCAACGGCACATTGGCCCAAGCCTCCATACTTGAAACATCTCGAAGAAGCATAAACTTCTCCCCGACTTGTTTTAGTCCTGCTCCTGCTGGAAAGCAGTTAGAAAAAAAAGAAACGAGCATCGATAGTGTTATGCACACAAGTCGCATACCAAGGTATAAAAAAATTCATAAACCTATACCAAATGGACCAACCTGTTCTAATACCAACTATGTAACACCTAAATTCCGTGACTCTTTGATTAAATAAAAATTATATGAGTGCTTTAATCAAATAAGGTGTTACAATTCTCCCCAATAATTTTTATTATCAAAACATTTATTATGTAGCAGAATAAAATTCAAAAATTTCAAATAAATAATTTATTTGTCTCCACCTCAAAAACTCAATGGCAATGACTCAAAACATCTCAAAAACATAATGTGTAACAAAACTAACCCGCCCCCAGTGTTACATATCAGAGAGACTCAAAAACTAAATTAACGAGAAAATAGTAAAATAAAATAAAGGGCTTCTACACCAACTTCCAACTCAAAATAACTTATGTATCCCCAACCTGAGTATTTGTAACACATGAGTACAAAACCCCACAAACAACACAAAAATAAGGGTGAGAATTCATTTGTATAAGTTAATGGTGCATAAGCATTGAGTATAATACAATCGACTATGAATATCCCCATATACCATTCATCCACAATAGCATCATACACAAATGATTATCACTCACAACCATAGATATCCATATATGCAAGAATGAATGCAAGGGTACTCGTTGTGAGAGGTACAAGTGTTTTTAATGATGTCAAAACTTTTTTAATTCTAGGAGATACATTCATTCAGAAGAAACTGGCAGCTTAAATCAACAGAATGTGATATTTTGAAGATTGAAGGTAAATGAGTCGACTCATTAAGTCAAACAGGTCAACTTATTCAGTGGAAAACATTCTTGATTGCTATGAGTCTCAACAGATTGATTGAAGGAACAAAAACAGGTTGACTCAAAGCAAATGAGTCGACTCACTAAGTCAAACATGTCGACTCAATCAAGTGAAGAATTCCTTGTTTCTTACGGGTCTCAACAGGCTGACAGAAGACCTAAAATAGGTCGACTCAAATCAACCATTAGGTCAACTCAAACTCTCATCTAGTTGACTCATCCTGGGAACATGCGCCAAAATCACTTATTTCTCTCTCCTACTTTATTTTACAAACGATTCCTTATCTGATGTGACATTATAAATAGCATGGGCATTATTTTTTCATAAAAAAACAAGAAAATTTAAACAGATACACATTTTGCTCTCATCATCTTCACCTTCTCTAGCATTCATCAACAACTATACAACCATTTTCATTGATCAAAGTGCAATATTCAAGGTGATAACGTTCAAACTTTGGAATTGTGAATTCAATTTGGATTGAGAGATCTGTGGGTTTTTCTTAAATAAACCTTGAGGGGGGTTTCCTCGAAGATCATTGTGATTTGGGGGGTTTTTGCACACACCATTGGTTCATAAATTCAGTCGAGTGAAGAGGTTTGAAGATCAAAGAGATTGTTCAACCATATCACGGAAACCGGAGTATTGTGAAGGAAGATGTGGGTTCATTCATATCGACTCAAAGCGGCCATGCTCGAAGTTTGAAGAATCAAGGATTCTTGCAAGAAAGGAGCAATAATCAAAGGTTTTTTCGACACACGTGAAGGACTTGATTCATCTTGAATCAAGGGACAAAGAGAAATATAGCTTCTAGTACAATTAGGATTAGTTTGTCGTTTCTAATTTCTCTTTGTAAAAACGTTGCAATTTCAATACATATCCCAATTCGATTTTTGAATTGGGGACGGAGGTACCCTTAGCGAGGACGGTAAGGGAATTGCCTAAACAAATTTTTGTGTCATTCGTTTTTCTCTATTCGATATATTTTCACACAACATGAAATATTGTAACGTTGACAATTCTATTTGCAAATTTTGATGCACTCTAGGTGTTTGTGGAATTGATGCTATAAAATTTGATAGTAACTTAAAAAAATGCACTACAAATATTTTCAAAACAAGCTTGGTATGGTGTGCCCACCAAGTGTTTGACAAAATTCAAAATACACTATTTCATTGTTAAAGTGCTATTTTCAAGTGCTATTTCATGGTTATATTAATTATCTTTAGCATCTCATTTGGTTTGATAATGCATATCCGATCACCGGTGACTAAATAAAATTTAGACGCGAATTTCCCGGGGAGCTTTCGTAAACCATTTTTCAAAAACAAAATTGAAAGTTGGAAGTTTTTTTAAAGGGATCTCTATTCAACCCCCTTCTAGATCTCTGTCATCGTCTAACACTCGTTACTTTGACTTCAATATGCATGTAGTATAAATATAAACATCAGAGGTATGTTACTGATCTCGTCCATTTAACAATGGTTCCACTTTGAATTGGGTTCCAATTAGAACCCCACTCGTGACTGATCCCTAATTTTGAATCAGCCACTCTTCATTGATCTCCACTTCTGAATCATTTACTCGTCACTAATCCTCACTTATGAATTAGTAACTTATCTCAGGACCGAAGTCCACACATCAATCATTGACACATATGTTGCATGACAATACAACAAAAACACAAAGCTTTAATATCCACCACCATAGGTTTCACTTCGAACCATACATAATAGCACATAAGGCAATCACAGTAGTTCTCACTCCGAACTACACATCTTAACATCAACAACATATAATTATAACTCATCATATAATTATACAAAAATTTCAAATATTATTAGTTTATTCACAATATTTAAACATATTACTCATTTCGACATGTTTACCAAACAACAACAAAACATTAGCCGCACATGAAACGATTCGTGATTCTGAACCGTACACAACATGTCTCAATAACTAACCCTTTCATGGCCATAACCAATGGTTCCACCTAACATAATTAATCTCCACATAACTCGTCACAATCATTAAAATATAACGGTTTCTCAATGATTCTTTTTAATATAATATTCATATAACCACTCAGAGCATTATCAGTATCACAAATCAACACATAAAACAACCTTAATTAAGTATTATATAATTATTTGACAATCATCTCATAATACCTCAACAAGTAAAACATATAATTCATATTCCCATGTACATATTTAACATCTAAAACATTATTACAAGGTAGTATTATGCGTCAGCTAACACTTTGGACCGCGCCTCAAATAGAGTCACGAAACTCAAGTTACATGAGAAACAACACACTTAGTACAAAATCCAGGGAGCTGCTATGACCGCCCGTAGCAACTGCTATGACGTGTAAAACTCCTAGGACAAAACCCCCTTTTGTGGCATGTCTTTGGTTTATAGCTGCCCGTAGCAGCTGCTACAACCCACAGTAGTGCCCATAAAAACCCAATTTACTTTGCAATTTTGGGTGATCAATTTTGTTCTTCAGCCTTGCATCAGACCCCAAACCCCAAATTTTGACTTCTAACAATCCCAAAACATATCATATCATAAGGTACGTGAATTAAAGGGAAATAAACACACCACAACATCAAAAATCAACATCATCACATCAATTTATCATCTTTTTCACCAATACATAACACCACATATAAACAACATCATCTCAATTATTCTTATGGCTTCCAATTCCTATAATTCACATCAACATAGCACATAGCATGATTAATACTATAACACTCCAAAATTTTCCATCTTATTTATTACCAGTTTCAAGTAGCTTATGCTTCTTTTCGTACATCATTTAGTTCACACTCGCATGCATTGCATTGTATTCAAGCCATACAAACATAAAGCATACACCATCGGTTGAAGCATAGGGCATGTGATCAGGTGTTTTTCCAGTGTCAATATCAATCTTCAGGTATCAGGGTCAAGACAGGGTCAGAACGGACAACACCAGTGAATTTTCAAGGTTTCCCACCAAAAGGAGGGAAAATTCAAATTTTGTTTGTGTTAACCAGTTAACACATGTGTTTTTTGCCCAAAAATTCCAAATTTTAACATGGGAGGATTTTTATCATTTATTCACTTCAATTTTGCACTTCATTCTAACTTTCCCAAGGGAATGTTCTAGAACAACCCACCATTTTCCAAGGGAAGGTTCTAGAAGTTTCTTAACCAACTCAAAACCATATTCCCCAAACCTCATTCCAAAGCTAATATCCTAACCTCACTCCTAAACCAATGCACATTTCAAGCCTAGGAGGTATATAAACATTTTTTTGCTCCAAACCTCAAGGACATTTCATTTTTCACAATTTTCTTTCATCACTCTCAATTTTCTCTCATTTTCCATAACCTCACACAAAGCTTCATCTTCCAAAATTATTCAAGTTTTGCATTGAAACTTGAAGAATTTGAAGCTAAACCTCCATCATTGTATTGGTTTAATAGAGTATTGAAGGATTTGATATTGTTTTGGTGTTGAATTTACATCTAGGAAGTGATTCTTGGAAGAGTTCATCGAGGTTTTCATCAAATCACATTTATTTTGTGTATTCTTGTGGAAGAGCTTTGGATCTACGAATTTCTCGTCAGTAGCGTGTTAATTTCTTTTGGAAATAATTACCAAAGCAAGCCTCAACTTTGTAGATTGATGAAACTCCTAATCATTTATGTTTTAAGTTATTTCACATTCTCTTGACACGCGTGTTCATCGCGTTTTATTAATTTTGATACGTTAATTAATTGGATCATTAGGCTTTAGGATCTTAAGGTTCTTGTGGTTCAAATTGATGTTGTATTGGTATATTTAGGTGTAAATTTTGTATTCACTTGATAGAGACTGCATTAGGAACTTATTGAATTAAGTTGTTGCTGGAAGTGCTTTTTCTGCAGGTTTTTGTTGCTACTGGTTCAGTGTTAACCACTTAACACATTGGTTAACCGGTTAACACAATCTATTTTTGTTTGTTTATGCAGGTTCTGGGTCCGTTAGCCAGTTAACACTTTGGTTAACCGATTAACATTGGGGGATTTAGCGTTTTTGTGCATTTTCATGCGTATTTGCATGCCATTCCATACTTAATCATCATGGATCATTGAGATATCATTTTAGAGAATTATTAGGAGTTGTTATGTGTTGGTTCATGTATATTCGACATCTCTCGACACACATGTTACTCGTTTTAGATTTTTGGCATAATTGTGTATTAGTGTTCATGGTGTGTTGTGAATGTTGTTACCATGTTTAAATATCATTGTTGGCCTAATAATAAATTATTAAAGTATTGTTTTGTGTTGCTCACAATGTTCGACGTACTTTCCAACACCCATGTGTATAGTTGAGTTTTGTTGCATATTGCTTGATAAAAGTGTATGATCCATGTATGTGTGCACATATTCTTGATGCATGATTACTCTATGGTTTCATTTTGGTGTTAATGTTTACATTATATAGAAGGCGTTCTAAGGCATGTTCATACTTCGTGGCTTTCTTGTTTGCATTAAGTGTTCATTTTTGAAAATGCACATTACCCTTTTTGTATGCAAAGATCTTTTAGTACAAAATGGTTAAAATGTTTGCAATTATACAGATCCATATTAACCATGGTGCATTCTTTGATGATATTTTGGTACATATTCTAGTTTTATGATACATGCATTTACATGTTAAAAGTCTTAGTTCTGCCATGAATTTCGTTGCTGCACTTCTGGACAATAGTTGTTAAATGTATGTCGTCATGCCTTGTTTTTGCAGTTTTAATACTTGTTGCCTTGTTATTGGGTAGCTGTAATAAGTTGTTTGTATTCCATTTGCATGTGATATCTAATTATGTGCTGAAGCGCTGTTGTAGCTACTTAATTTGGAATTTATCCAAACTTTAGGTACCTTTAGCTTTAGGTTTGAGTTTAGTTTGAACACTAGTTTCCTTTAAGGAGATGTTTGATGCCTAATTGTCTTTTTTTTTCTTTCTTATTTTTGATTTCATATTCAATTGTTTAACTAACCATTTAAGGGGCTAATGGTAAGTGTGAAAAGTGTGGGAGTGCATCCATATTCTACCTTCTTCCCTCATCTTTTAAGATTCCAATTTGTGTTTGAGAAAAGCACATTGAGGCTACTTTGATAAGTAACCTATTTCCATCCTTTTAGGTTCATAACTCATCTTCAACCTTTGAAGTGAGTTATGTTACCTCTTCCTCTCTTCTTCTATCTTCTTTTAGGATTAGAATACCACACTTAAACTTAGGATCTCCAAGAATGACAACATTAGGGTGAGTCTTAGTTTCCCATTTAGTTTTACCTTTATTTCTTTGAGTTTTCTCTTCTCATCTCAAAACAAAATCAAAAACATTTAAAAAGGAAAAGGTTGTACAGTGTGCCATGAGCCTTAAGCATATTTGAGCAGTGTAGATGCATGTTCCATCTCGGAGCGAGGTATCACGTACTTGCTCCTATATTATAGTCTTTAGCATTGTGCACGCCAAAACAAAATAATCAAAACACTTATTTTAAAAGACAACAAACGAACAACACGTCTTTTCTCTTCTCATCTCAAGCTCATTTACAAATGCTTTGATTTGTTACTTCAGTTCAATAACAAGACGATAGCGCACTCGATTCAGCAAGCCTGCAACACCTGAGTTAGAACTTTGGCAACATCATCATAAAAAACACAAACAAATAAATTTCATCCCTAGTTAGGGGAACTACATCGCTCTAATTCTCATTCCTAATGATACGTAGATAGTGGGGTAGGGTCCATTCGAGCATAATTCTTTATTTTCCCTAAATTGTTTCTCGCTCTCTTTCCGTTCCCATTCTTTCTCCAGTTCTAGTTCTGCAGCAGATTAAGCATATCAACACCCTTTGAGTAGTACAAGTAAGCATGGATCCCATCGAGTACGGAAAATGTGAAGGGGTTCTAATGCTTTCCCTTCTTGTAACCGAATCCCTTACCCCTTCTTTCTGGTTCGCAAGAACCCGTTCCTTCCTTTTCCCTGGTTTGTGCATCATTACCTTTCCCTTTCCTTGGAATAAAAATGTTTGAATGGCGACTCTTCTTCTTTTTTTTGCGCCACTTTCGCGTTTGTATTAGGAGGAAAATCCCAGGAGAAACAGTTGGAGACTCTACTGGGGAAAGTTGACCTCTTGCTGGTCCATCCCCTTTTGCGAGTCACTCCTAGAGCTTGTGTGTTTACAGTTCATTGGGTGCTTTAAATTTATGCTTTCAGCTACTTTATTTATGTTTCATTTATGCATTTACTGCATTTACATTTATTTGCTGCATACTGATGGTTGTACTGGTTTTATTTGGTGGGATGTGTGTTCTGAGAGATGAGCCCACGACTCAGGCTCAAGTATACACTTAAGATTAGTGTGGTTTCATGTTGCTCTGCATGCTATATCAGTATGATGTTGTGATGTGAAACCACAATTCAGAGGAGGCTCTTTCAAGAAAATTCTACTTTATGGGACTCCCACTTTGGTAGATCTATCTCACTGAGCTGTAGATCCTGAAGACCGTCCATTGAGAAGAATTGTTAAAACAAAATGCACAATTAAGCCGAGAGCTTGCTAGGGCTGAGCATGTCAAGCTTGAGATTATGTGGAAGGCTAAAGAAGATGCTGAGAAACATGTTATCACAGAAAAAAGGTTTGTTGCCGATTCAGATCATTTTGTAAGATTTGAAGTTGCTACTCGGAATTCTTCTAAGGAGAATATCGAAACGAGAAGGAAACTTAATGAAAAGAACCTGATGTTTGACAACATGAAGAAGAGGCATGCTGCCTACAGGGTAATAAGAGAAGAGCATGATAAAGTTCAAGCTGAAGAGAACATAGATAAGCTGAAGAAGAAAGATGAAGAAATGGCTAACAAGTTGAAAGAAAAAGATGCAGAGCTTGATAAGGCCCAAGAGGATGTTGCTTACTACAAGCGTAGGATGGGTTTTTATTAGAAAAAGCTGAAGAGGCTTAAAATGACCAAACTCAGACAAATGCATTGATTGAAGTACCAAAGTCAGGATCAAATGTTGGCTCGAGCAACCCGAGCATGGATTGAAGATCATAATGATAAAGTTGCTTATTTGTTGTGAGACTATCATTAGGATTGTTGATGAAGTCTTTTTTGATTAATGTGCTTCGGTTTATGACCTTTGTTTCATGTATTTCAACATTATCAACACATGTCTGCGCTTTATCAATATAAAGGAGCTTTTTCATCTATCGATCCATGTTGTTTAAGCTTTATGGTTTTAACAATGTATCTTACACATATGCAGCACCCACACACTAGCTTTCGTATTCTCAACATTGTATGGAACATTTGCTTCACACATGCACCCTATATTATCAATGTTGTTTATTGTTTGCAGCAAATATCAGAGTGTCGCTATCTGCTTCAACTTTGCAAAGCAGGAATCAGGGGATGTGATGCCCTAAAAATGAATAAACATGTCATAAGCATTCATTTTATGCATATCATTTCTTTCATTTTAACAGGTCATCTAGGTTTCCTAACTTATTTGATTATTTCATGCGGGATTGCAAACCATCACACTCACTAGTATGCCACCCGTCAGAATCAATAGTACGTCATGGACGTTGTGCAGACTGAGTTGGTTAAGCTTCGCCTACGCATGAATGATTTCTTGAACATCACGCAAGGGGTTGGATTGGGGAAATATAGATGTGGGTTGTTATTCAAAGGCTTGATGTACCACAAGTGGAGGTTCCAGCTGTGGGATTCAATCTAGATGCACAGGGGAATCCCATCAATGTCGCTGGTGCGCCTGTGAAAGCTGAAAGACCCCATAACCCGGTGGGAATTTCCATTCCAATTCCCCATATGGAAGATAACTAGGATGATCAATTCTCATTGCTGGATAAGGACACGAGTTTTGGTGCTGGTGGCGGTCATCATAAATTCCAAATGCTGGCATAAAACGTCCGGGCCTTAGAATGCAAAGACACTCTAGGGATTGATGTTTCTGACATGGGTTTCGTGCAAGGGCTGGTGATCCCATCAAAGTTCAAAGCTCTCGGGTTTGATAAGTATAATGGAATTTCTTGTCCTAAGACTCATCTCTGGGCCTATTACTATAAAATCGCTGCTTATACCAAAGATGAAAAACTCTGGATGTACTTTTTTCAGGACAATTTGTTTGGTGGATCCCTTGAATGGTATATGAAACTGGAGAGAACAGCCGTCCGCAACTGGAAAGAGTTTGGGGAAGTATTCTTGAAGCAATACCAATATAACATCGACATGGCTCCTAGTCGTACCCAATTGCAAAGCATGTCACAGAAGAACTCCGAAAGCTTTAAAGAATATGCACAAAGGTGGCACGAATTAGCTGCTAGAGTTCAACCACCTCTACTTGAAAGAGAAATGGTAGATTTGTTCATGGATACTCTCCTAGAGCATTTCATGGAGCGCCTCGCAGGGTGTTCATCAAACGTATTTTCTGAAATTATAATGGCAGGAGAAAGAATTGAAAACTAGATGAAGTTAGGAAAGATCTAAAACAATGGTGCTTCCATGTCTGGAATTAAGAAATCATTCGCGAATGGTCAGAAAAGGAGGGACGGAGAAACAAGGGCAATGTACGCCCAACAGAAGAGAGGAAATCAGGTTTCGTATTACCAGACCACAAATGTCACTATTCCAGTCGTGACCAACCAACCTGCGCCACAACAACAACACAAAATTTCCTGGCAGGGTTATCAACCGAGACTTAGGATGACCGAACGACATTTCGAGACTCCGCCTATGCCATATTCTCAATTTTTGCAAAATCTTCTACAACTACAGATGATCCATCTCCGAACTTTACAACCACCAAGGCCCGGAAAAATCCCAGATGGTTATGATGCTAGCGCTCATTATGAGTTTCACTCTTGTGCACCGGGCCATACGATTGAGAATTACAAGGCTCTGAAACATAAGGTGCAAGACATGTTGGACTCGAAAGATATCAAATTTGTTCCTACTCCTAATGTTCTTCAGAATCCTATGCCTCATCATGGGAAATCTGTGGGGGATGAAGAAGAGGGTGACAGACTAATGGGTTAGCAGTGAAAGACTATTTGTCAAAGAAGGGTTTATTCCCAGTTTGCGGGGAAGTTTGCCAAGATTGTGAGAAGTCTACGAATGGGTGTGGAAAGTTGAAGACTGGCATTCAAAAATTGATTGATGAGGGGGGCATTCAGTTTGATCGTGTGTCTAAAGAAGAGGACGAGGTTTCTACAATGACCATATATTTCACCCCTGTTGAGATTGCAGCACCGGCGGGGCCAACACATGTCACGATTATTGTTCCAGAACCTATTCCATATCAGAGCGAGAGAGCCATTCCATGACACTATGGTGTTGAAGTCTATTGCAATGGTTAGAGGCAAGATACAATTTCTTCAGGTATGGTGCACCATTAAGTTGAAAATGTGGGTGTAGGAGGTTTCACTAGAAGCGGAAGATTGTTCGCACCGCAAACATTGAGAAATAATGGGGCATCACCAAGTGACAATGCAGAGGCCCTGGCTAAGGCCAAGGGTAAGCAAGTTGTGTCTGATGAGATCCCTACTCCTGATTTAGAAATTACCTTTGAGAAGGAAGTTGAGGAATTCCTCCAAATCATTAAAAAGATTGACTATAAAATAGTCGATAATCTCCACTAAACTCCATCCAAAATTTATATCATGTCCATGCCATCCTGTTCAGAGTCTCACAAGAATGCCTTGCTAAAGATTTTGAATAAAGCCTATGTCCCTCAGGAGATCTCCGTATATCAGCTTGAGACCATTGTCGCAAGTGTAAATGCTAGTTACGGGTTAGGTTGTATAGATTTTGACTAGACCACGGAAGGACGAGATCATAACAGAGCTTTGCATATCTCCATGGAGTGAAAAGGAGTTGTACTTTCACCTGTACTCGTTGACACAGGTCCTCATTAAATGTGCTCCCAAAAAAGGATTTGATCAAGTTGGATTATGATGATGTGGCGCTCCAATCCAGTGCTTTGGTGGTCCGTGCATTTGATGGTTCAAAGAGATACGTGTTCGGCGAGGTATAACTCCCGATCAAAGTGGGCCCACGGTTCTTCAACACAACTTTATATGTGATGGATACTCAACCCGCTTATAGTTTCCTGCTAGGACGCCCGTGGATTCATGCAGTCGGGGCAGTGTCCTCCACCTTACATTAGAAGTTGAAGTTCGTCATGGACGAGCATATCATTACGGTATACGGGGAAGAGGACATTTTCATAAGCCATTTGTCTTCCTTCAAATAGATGATTGGATCAAGCCGAGTGTCCCATGGGTCAAGCTTAACAATTGGTCTTCAGAGAAGATCATCATTGTTACACACCAACAAGAGTAATCGTCTCGTGTTTTCATTACTTTTGTATGAAATCTCTATGCCTTACCCAAGGCGTAGCAGCTTACTGTAAGGACATTTTTGTTTCAATGTACAATGTTTAATCAACAATAAAATGGAAGATTTTTGCATTCATGATATGATTTTCCATGTCTTTCATTTTTATTTCTTTAAATATTAAATGGAAATGTAAATTTTCATTTTGCTCACATTCATTCTAAAATAAAGCACGGATCATCATTCATGCAGATGCACCCTATTGGGTCCTATCGATAACAATTCTGCTATGACTCGTTATGACTTTGACAATCCAATTTATCAAGCCGACGAGGAAGGTGAAGAAGATTGTGAACTGCCTGAAGAGTTAGCCAGATTATTAAAGCAAGAGGATAAGGTCATTCAGTCGCATGAAGAGGCTATTGAAATTGTGAATCTGGGTACTGAAGAGGCTAAAAAAGAGGTAAAGATTAGGGATGCATTAGAAGAATCCATGAAGAGTCGATTGATTGCTATACTCTGAGAGTATGTTGATATTTTTGCCTGGTCTTACCAAGATATGCCAGGGCTTGACACCGATATTGTAGTACATAGATTACCACTCAGAGAAGATTTCCCCCAGTGAAACAAAAATTGCATAGAACTCGACATGATATGGCAGTGAAGATCGAGGAAGAAGTTTAGAAACAGTTTGATGTTGGATTTTTTTTCGTTACGAGTTATCCTCCATGGGTCGCTAATATTGTGCTGGTGCCCAAAAAGGATGGTAAAGTTCGAATATATGTTGATTACCAAGATTAGAAGAGAGCTAGTCCTAAGGACGACTTCCAGTTGCCTCACATTGATGTGTTAGTCGACAACACAGCTCAATACTCGGTGTTCTCCTTCATGGATGGCTTTTCGGGCTACAACCAGGTTAAAATGTCGCCAGATGACATGGAGAAGACTACATTCATCACCCATTGGGGAACCTTCTATTATAAAGGGATGTCGTTCGGTCTTAAGAATGTTGGGGCAACTTACCAACGGGATATGGTGACTCTCTTTCATGATATGATTCATCGTGAGATCGAGGTCTATGTTGATAAGATGATTACGAAGTCACAAACAAAGGAAGAACACATGGACAACTTGGCCAAGTTGTTTGACGGGTTGCGAAAGTACAAACTAAGGCTGAATCCGAACAAGTGCACCTTCGGTGTGTGTTTCGGTAAACTTCTAGGTTTCATTGTTAGTGAAAAGGGATTGAGGTCTATCCTACAAAAGTTAAAGCTATATAATAAATGATAGAGCTTAGAACAGAAAAAGAAGTGTGTGGCTTCTTAGGTAGATTGAACTACATTGCACGGTTCATATCGCATCTAACAGCCACGTGCGAACCAATATCCAAGCTCTTGAGAAAGAATCAGGCTGCCAGGTGTAACGACGATTTCCAAGAGGCTTTCAAAAAAATAAAAGAGTATTTACAAGAACCTCAAATCCTCATTCCTCCAGTTACATGGAGGCATTTGATTATGTATCTTATAGTACTTGAAAGGTCAATGGGTTGTGTTCTAGGTCAACATGACGAGACAGGTAGGAAGGAGCATGCCATCTACTACCCGAGCAAGAAGTTCACAGACTGTGAGTCCAAATACTCAATGCTTGAGAAGACATGTTGTGAACTTGAATGGGCTACTAAGCGATTGAGGCAATACATGCTTACTCACACGATCTTATTGATTTCTAAGATGGATATTGTCAAGTACATCTTCGAGAAACCAACATTAACCGAAAGAGTTGCACGTTGGCAGATGGTCTTGACTGAATACACCATTCAATATACTTCCTAGAAAGCCATTAAGGGAAGCGTATTGTCAGACTACCTTGCAAAACAACCAATCGATGACTATCAGGCGATGAAGTTTGAATTCCCTGATAAAGACATCATGTTCCTCAAAATAAATGATTGTGAAGAACCACTCCCAAAGGAGGGGCCTGATCCTGAATCCAAATGGAGTCTGATGTTCGATGAGGCCGTTAACATGAATGGAAGCGGAGTTGGTGCCGTCATTATCACACCGGAAGGAGTTCATATGTCTTTCACAGCTCATTTAACGTTTGAATGCACCAACAATGAGGTTGAATACAAAGCTTGCATAAGGGGAATTGAAGAGAAGATTAATTTGTGAATTAAAACCCTCGATATTTTTGGAGATTTAGCTTTAGTCATTAATCTATTTAATGGAAAGTGGCTTGTTCATCAACAAAATTTGATTCCATACAAAGATTACATGAGGAGACTGTTGACATTCTTTATGACGGTAAAACTTCATTATGCACCTCGTGACAAGAATCAATTTGCTGATGCTCTAGCAACCTTGTCCTCTATGATTAAAGTGAAACAATGGAATTATGTGCCCAAGATTGTGGTAGCCCATCTTGAGAGGCTCGCTTATGTGTTTGTAGCTGATGTTATTGATGATGGTAAGCCATGGTACTATGACATTAAACGTTCTTGAAGTGTCGAGAATACCCGACAGGGGCATCTAACAAAGATAAGAAGACTCTGAGGAGGTTGGTTGGAGGTTTCTTCTTAAATCAGGACGACGTGTTATAAAAGAGGAACTTCAACAGGGTTTTGCTCAGATGCATGGATAGGCACAAAGTAAACATGTTAATGCAGGAAGTTCACTAGGTATCCTTCGGTACCCATGTTGGAGGACATGCCATGAAAAATAAAGTTTTGAGATCAGAGTATTTTTGGATGACCATGGAATCCGATTATTGCAAATACGCCCGCAAATTCCATAAGTGTCAAATTTATGCTGATAAGGTACATGTACCTCCTAATATGTTTAGCCTCATGTCTTCTCCTTGGCCTTTTGCAATGTGGGGCATTTACATGATCGGAAAGATCGAGCCTACCACTTCCAATGGTCATCGCTTCATTTTGGTTGCCATTGACTACTTCACTAAATGGGTAGAAGCGGTGTCTTATGCTAATGTCACCAAGCAGGTCGTAGCCCGGTTCCTAAGGAAGGATATCATTTGTCGATACAGAGTTTCCGAAAGAATCATTACTGATAATGGTTCCAATCTCAACAAAAAATGATGGCGGAGTTATGTCGGGACTTCAAAATCGAGCATCACAACTCTTTTCCATACCGCCCAAAGATGAATGGTGCCTTCGAGGCGGATAACAAAAACATTAAGAAGATTGTATATAAGATGGTTGCAACTTACAAATATTGGCATGAGATGTTGCCATACGCAATGCATAGGTACCGAACATCTATACGCACATCAAATGGGGCAACTTTGTTCTCACTAGTGTAGGTATGGAGGCAGTCCTACCAGTTGAAATTGAGATCCCCTCCCTGAGAATAATGATGTATGTCAAGCTTGATGAAGCCGAATGGCTTCAGGCCAGATTCAACTAGTTGAGCCTCATCAAAGAGAAGCGTTTAGCAGTTGTATGTCATGGACAATTATATCAACGGAGGATGAAACAAACGTTTGATCAGAAGGTACGACCTCAATGTTATCTACCTGGAGACTTAGTGCTGAAAATGATCCTTCCTCCTCTAACAGATCACAAGGATACGTGGATTCCCAACTATGAAGGTCCATTCATGGTTAAAATGGTGTTCTCGGGAGGAACCTTAATGTTTACGACCATGGATGGATAAGACTTTCCATCCCATGTCAACGCAGACACAGTTAAAAAATACTTCGTATAAAGGGACACGCTGGACCAAAAAAAGAAAAGTCCAGGAAAAAAAGGGCACCCCAACGAACCACAAAAAAATTATAAAAGGTTCGGGAAAAAATTAGGGATATACAATGAAAAGAAATGTACACCCAGTAAGTGGAAAACCCGTAAGGGCCACTTAGGTAAAAATGGGTATCCTGGTGGATTGAAAACCCGCAAAGGGCGGTCCATGCAAAAGAGGGATTGAAACGAACACCTGCGATCTGCGTAATCTGTGATTCATCATCTACAACAATGGATAATTTGAAGGTTAAGAATCGGTCCAATTGTCTTCCTCAAAAGCGAAGTATACGGAGAGTCTCAAGAACATACAGGTCATAGCCAAATTGGAACTTGATGGGATCCAATTTCAAATTTCCATAAGGATATATTATTTTTCCTTTTGTGCAATTTTCTCTTTCCAGGAATTGCCTCATGATGTAATTCCTATTCATGGCCATCTTTCAATTAATAAATTGCATTTCATCCAAACAAATTTTGTTGTTTTTGTTTTCATTTACCATTGTCGATTGCAAAAACATCTGAATATTGTGATAAATATTGCATTGTGAAGTCATTGATGCCTTATAATACATACTTAAGAGTAAAACACTTGACATATACCTCAATTGTTGAGTGAAAGGGATGGTAAACTTAACCCATAGACCTGGGGCATGTGGGTTTGTCTAATCCTCTATTTTGTAGGAATTATCAGGCGTGATCACCAATTTGCAGGTACGGAGTAAAAAGAAAAGTCAGCTCCAGCACGAGACACCATGGTCCTCTTCCATAGCGAGCCTCATTGGTTGTGATTCCCCAGAAGGTCTCAGTGGATTACCTTTCTCCAACAGAGTAATAAAAGGTTGATATCCCAAAGTAGAGAGTCTTCCTCCAACGAGGAGGTATTCTCCAAAAGAGTGTTCTTATCCCCAACAGTACATGAGGATTCAATATTCCCTAGTAGTGGCGAAGGCAGTGAAAATTCAGATGGTTTTCCTTCTTGCACGGTGTTGTTCGCAGTCTTCCCCAAACAAAATCCAATCTTCATTGGCATCTCTCCCCAACAGAGGACTTTGTCCTGAGTGATTCCCCAAATGAATTTTTTCCTCAGTAGAGTATCAACAAATCCTTTCCTCAATCAGGTCAGAAGGTTGTCAATTCCCCAACAGAATTCTACGGGTGGAGTTCTTCCCCAAATAAGTTCCTGTTAGAGGATACCTTCCCCAGGAAGGTCATCACACTTCAACCTCTCAAAGTTCAATTTATTTTTGGCAGTTTTGGCAGTTTTGGCAGTTCAGAGCTAGTACATAATTAGCATCCTCACCAGCATAGAGGTTATTCCCCACAGGGATTCATGAAATCAGATCATTGATTATTTTTCCCCATTAAAGTCGCTAGGGATACTTGTTACCTCCTTGTCAGAAGGTCACCCTTGCATTTTCATTTAGTAATCATCATTACATTTGCATCCTCTAAAGCGTAGCATTTCCATCACTATGGAGCATTATACCATGGAAAAATTCAAACATATGCATACGAAGCATAAGCTAGTTTTGGTACCTTGCATGAAAGCCCAAAACCGTGAATCATCATTTGTACCAGAATATTTCCACCGAGAATTCCTAGCACATTCCTGGACATGATTTCAAAATAACCCAAGGGTCATAGATTTGTTAATCTTACCCTCAGATACTTGTTTTCCCCAGTGGAATCATCTTTCATGATATCCCTTGTTGTAAGTCTACCCTCGGCATAATCTTACCTTGTAAGTCCACCTTCAGCTTGGTCTTACCTTTTCGAGTTCAACTTCAGCTTGATCTCGAACCTCATCGTAAGTCTACCTTTGGCATAGTCTTACTTTTTTGAGTCCACCTTTGGCTTGGTCTTGTATCCTTGTTTGAGTCTACCTTCAACTTAGTTTCATTCCTTGTATCCTTGTTTGAGTCTACCTTCAACTTAGTTTCATTCCTTGTTTGCCCTCTTATTTATTACTAGTTTTAAGTAGCTTATGCTTCTTTTCGTGCATCATTTAGTTCATTCTCTAATGCATTGAATTGTATTAAGGCCATACAAAAATAAAGAATACTTCATCGGTTGAAGCATATGGCATGTAATCAGGTGTTTTTCTAGTGGCAATATCAATTGCCGGGTCTCAGGGTCAAGACAAGGTCAGAACAGACAACACCAGTGCATTTCCAAGGTTTCCCACCAAAAGGAGGGAAAATTAAAATTTTGCTTGTGTTAACCGGTTAACACATTGGTTAAGCGGTTAACGCGTGCGTTTTTTCCCCAAAAATTCCAATTTTTAACATGGAGGTATTTTTCTCATTTTTTTTCACTTCAATTTTATACTTCATTCTAACTTTCCCAAGGGAATATTCTATAACAATCCACCACTTTCCAAGGGAAGGTTCTAGAAGTTTGTTAACCAACTCCTAACCATATTCCCCAAACCTCATTCTAAAGCTAATACCCTAACTTCACTCCTAACCCAAAGCACATTCCAAGCCTGTGAGGTATATATACATTTATTTTGCTCCAAACCTCAAGGGCACTTCATTTTTCACAATTTTTTCTCATCACTCTCTTTTCTCTCACTTTTCTCTCATTTTCCAAAATCTCACACAAAGCTTCATCATCCAAAATTCTTCAAGTTTTGCATTGAAACTTGAAGAATTTGAAGCTAAACCTCCATCATTGCATTGGTTTCATGGAGTATTGAAGGATTTGCTACTGTTTTGGTGTTGAATTTACATCTTGGAAGTGATTCTTGGAAGAGTTCATCGAGGTTTTCATCAAATCGCATTTATTTTGCGTATTCTTGCAGAAGAGCTTCAGATCTAAGAATTTCTCGTCAAGAGCATGCTGATTTCTCTTGGCAACAATTACCAAAGCAAGCCTCAGCTTTGTAGGTTGGTGAAACTCCTAATCACTTTTGTTTAAAGTTATTTCACATTCTCTCAACATGTGTGTTCATCGCGTTTTTGTTGATTTTTGATGTGTTAATTAATTGGATCATTAGACTTTAGGATCTTGAGGTGTTTGTGGTTCCAATTGATGATGTATTGGTATATTTAGGTGTGAATTTTGTGTTCACTTGATAGGAATTGCTTAGGAACATATAGAATTAAGCTTTTGTTGGAAGTGCTTTTTCTACAGGTTTTTGTTGCTACTGGTTCAGTGTTAACTGGTTAACACATTGGTAAACCGGTTAACACTGTGTATTTTTGTGTGTTTATGCCGGTTCTAGGTCCGTTAACCAGTTAACACTTTGATTAACCGATTAACATTGGGGCATTTTGTGTTTTTGTGCATTTTAATGTGTGTTTGCATGCTATTCCATATTTAATCATCATGGATCATTGAGATATCATTTTAGGGAATTATTAGGAGCTTTTTTCGTGTTAGTTCATGTATATTCGACATCTCTCGACACACATGTTACTCGTTTCTGATTTTTGGCATAATTGTGTATTAGTGTTCATAGTGTGTTGTGAATGTTTTTACCATGTTTAAATATCATTGTTGGCCTGATAATAAATGATTAAAGTACTTTTTTGTGTTGCTTACATTGTTCGACATACTTTCGGACACCCATGTGCATAGTTGAGTTTTGTTGCATATTGCTTGATAAAAGTGCATGATCCATATATGTATGCACACATTCTTGATGCATGATTGCTCTATAGTTTCATTTTGTTGTTAATGTTTGCATTAGATAGAAGACATTTTGAGGCATGTTTATACTTCGTGGATTTCTTGTTGCATTAAGTGTTTATTTTAGAAAATGCACATTACCCTTTTTGTTTGCAATGATCTTTTGGTACAAAATGGTTAAAGTTTTTGCACTTATACACGTCCATATTAAACATGGTGAATTATTTGATGTTGCTATTTGGTACATATCCCGATGTTGTGATACATGCATTTACATGTTAAAAGACTTAATTCTGCCATGCATTTCGCTGCTGAACTTCTGTACAATAGTTGTTAAATGTATGCTGCCATGCCCCGTTTTTGCACTTTTAATACCTGTTACCTTGTTGTTGGGTAGCTGTAATAAGTTGTTTGTATGATATTTGTATGTGATGTCTGAGTATGCGCTGAAGCGCTGTTGTAGCTACTAACTTTGGAAGTTATCTAACCTATAGGTACCTTTAGCTTTAGGCTTGAGTTTAGTTTGAACACTAGTTTCCTTTTAGGAGATGTTTGATGCCTAATTGTCTTCTTCTTTCTTATTTTTGATTTTATATTCAATTGTTTAACTAACCTTTGTTAGGGGATAATGGTAAGTGTGAAGAGTGTGAGTGTGCATCCACATTCTACCTTTTTCCCTTATCTTTTAAGCTTTCAATTTATGTTTAAGAAAAGTACATTGATGCTTCTTTGACAAATAACCTCTTTCCATCCTTTTAGATTCATAACTCATCTTCAACCTTTGAAGTGAGTTTTGTTACCTCTTCCTCTCTTCTTCTCTCGTCCATTAGGATTAGAATACCACATTTAACCTTAGGATCTCCAAGCATGACAACATTAGGGTGAGTCTTAGTTTACCATTTAGTTTTACCTTTTTTTCTTTGAGTCTTATCTTCGCATCTTAAAACAAAAGCAAAAACACTTTAAAAAGGAAAAGGTTGTATTGTGTGCCACGAGCCTTAAGCACATTTGAGCAGTGCAGATGCACGTTGTATCTCGGAGCAATGTATCACGTACTTGCTCCTATGTCATAGTCTTTAGCACTGTACACACCAAAACAAAATAATCAAAACACTTATTTTAAAAGATGACAAATGGATAACACATCTTCTCTCTTCTCATCTCAAGCTCCTTTGCAGACGCTTTGACTTATCACTTCAGTTCAATAACAAGACGGTAACGCACTCGATTCAGCGAACCCGCAACACTTGAGTTAGAACTTTGGCAACGATGTGATAAAAAAACAAATAAACAAATTTCATCCTTAGTTAGGGGAACTAAGTCGCTCTGATTCTCATTCCCGATGAGATATGTAGGAAGTGGGGTAGGGCATTCGAGCATAATTATTTCTTTCCCCTACATTGTTTCTTGTTCTCTTTCCGTTCTCGTTCTTTCTCCAGTTCTAGTTCTGTAACACGGTGGGAAAACTGAATTTTAATTTATGTTGTGAATAGCAAGAGTCGCCACCGACTTTTATTTTATCCAATAAGGAAAAGGAGTAAAAGAACATAAAAGACCTTTTAAAAAGATTTGAGTTCAGGGGGTAAGTTATACAAAGGGAAGGTATTAACACCCTTTGTATCCATGGTTATCCATGGGCTCTTAGTTACTTTAGCTCACTTTTGTTTGAAAAATATTGTAGTGTGTGTTTAGAAAATATTTTCATAAGTCTTTAACTTTGCAATGATCCTCGTATGGATGCATACAAAGTGTTTAGTTTTGAAAATGTTTGAAAAGTGAGGTGTAAAGAGTGTTTTGAAAAGAAGTGAGCAAGTACTTAAGAACTACTTACCGTAAGTTTATAAGGTCTTTCTTGTTATTTACTTCCTTTAAGGTAAGACTGTCCTTACTATTAGTGAGTAAGTAGTCTTTACCTTGGATGTTTTAAAGGGACGAGCATAGGGTCATCGTATGGTCATAGAAGGCAACCTGTAGGGGTATCTTAGTAATTCGAAGGCACAATCATCATTTTCGTAGGGTCATCGAGGCACGAGATCATTTATTCGTAGGAAACTCGAAGGGACTATGATCTTTTATCTTGAAGGGACTTGATGATTTTTTAGTCGTAGGTAGCTTTTACTAAGATACCCCCACGTTCGAGGGACTTGACCATGTCTTAAAGGCAACCAATAGGAGAACCCTAGGAGGTATAGATGGCAATCGTAAAATGATCGACTTAAGTGTGTGAATATTAATTTCAGATATTTATCTTGAATTTAATGGGCTAGGTCCAATTAATTAATCATACAAGTCTTTGCACACCCTAATTTACTAACCACGCAGTTATATTTTTGTAGAAAATAAAAAGCATAAAGTAAAGGGTCCTAGGCTATTACATCATGGGGAGGGGATACATTTGTATTTTAGGGGATTGCAGAAATTAAAATGCGGAAAGTAAACCTAATTAATTATTACAACCAGGAAGTAGTTACATAATCGGAAAAAGGATGCGAGAAATAACGATTACATAAAATCGTACATCCTATACAAATTCTCTAAGAAAATAAGTAAAGAAATTAAAGTTATTAATTTAAAATTTAGGTTAAGAAAAATAATTAATTATTTTATGAAAATTAGGGTTTAAGAAAAATCAGGGTTAAAACAATTAGGGTTGATCAAAATTAGGGTTAGAAAAAATTAGGGTTATGAAAAAATTGTTTTAAACCTAATTACTAAATTAAATGAATTAATAAAACCCTAAAAAACTAAATTTATTTACATAAAAATATTATTTGAAAAAAAATGATTAAAAGTTATTTGTGAAATTTTCTTAAAAAAAGATTAAAGTGATTAATTAATTAATTAAGGATAATTTGAAAATTAATTAATTAAAAACATAAGAAAACTAAAAAAAAAGCAAAGAAATAAGTCATAAAAAAATATATAGGGGAGCCTGGATTCGAACTCACTCCCCCAGGCTTCACAAGGCATAGTCTCAGCCGCTAGGCCACGCACCTGCGTGTGCAACGAAACAAGAAGAATTCATTATAAACTAAAACCAGCTTTTGAAATTTGGATTACGCGCGCAGCTTCTTCTTCTTCCTCTGGGCACCTGAAATTTGCTACGAATTGCATGCGTTTTTGCTACGAATTTTTCGTAGCTAAAAGACATGCACTTTAGGAAAAATCACATACACACAAAATCAATTAGTTCTAAGTATGCCAATCGATTGCAAATGAGTTAAGAAGTCTAAATATCCCATTAACTCGTCTTGAAATCGCCTCTATCGAAAGTTCCTAATTTTGACCTTCAAACCCTAGCCATGGATTCTTGAATCTGCACTAAAAATACAATCAAACAACCCAGAAACGTTCTACACAACATCATAAACAACATTGAAATATCAAAAACAATTTTAATGCAAGAATTAGGGAAATCGAAAAATCAAGAAAAGCACAAAAACATGATTCGGCTTATGCGTTTTATCATGATTTTGATGAAGGTAATCATTGAGACATGTCCAGAATGCTTCAATAAAGTGATTGCAACCTTTAGAAACCTTTGAAAATGGCTAGAATGAGGAAACCGATTTGCACTTTTTCTTGAAAAAATTGAAGTTTGGAAGAGGTTCTCTAGCTCAAACAATTCGTCCTCTTGCACTTGGTTGTGTTGTGTACTTATAATATGATGAATTAGGTCAAGAACATTGAGCTTTTTGATGGATTATAAGATTGCTTGAGTGTGAAGGAATGTGATTTCTAAATTTGTCCAAAAATTAGATAAAATCATACTTGTTTGGTCTTGCACGAATTTGGACATTTTCAATCAACATAACCATCAAATATTTGATGCCAAAATAGATCTAAAATCAAATATTTGATTATTTATTATTTATCTTAATTAAAATTGAATTTAAATGATTTAAATCCAATATAATATAAAATAAATATAAAAAATCAGATATTATGATCTATGGGTCGTGCATGATCTTATAATTGAATTTGGGTTGAAAGAACATGGGCCCATTTGGAAGAAACTTGAGTTTTGGCCTTTTTTGCTCCATACACCTCCTTAAAATTACTCAACTTCAACAATGCATAACTCCCTCAATTTTTATCACATGTAGGTGTTCTAGGACTTTTTAGAAATATTAGAGGGTCCTCTAACTTCTCCTTTTGGTACCATGTCCATTTGATCTTCCATTTTTAAGTTATGAGCTTTTGAAAAAGTTGACTCTTTGTTGATTTTTAAAATGACCTATAATGTCTTGGCTCATACCTCTCAATTGAAGCATTTTTGGCCTTAGCTTGTGAGATACAAAGTTGTAGGGAATTGAATTTCCTTCAAAATGACTTTTCCTTTACAAAACCCTTTTCGACGAGATCCACGCTTGCTTGGATGGGAAATTTTCGATGAAGCATGTGAAAGTTATGGTTGGTCAAAGTTTAGTTGACTTTTCCTGTACAAAACCCTAATTTAGTAACTCCTGATTCTTGATGATTCTGAGGTTTCCTTGATAAATCATGATCAACCCTTGATCAAATGATGAATTTAACCTCATAATCTTGATGTTGACAAAAATCTTGAAGTTTGACTTTGTATTGACCACAATTGACTTTTTGACCAAGTTAACTGATTTTTGATCATCTGAGCATCTGACTGACCAAACTTATAGGGAAAGCCTTGAAACTTGACATGATGATTCTTGGAAGTATGTGGGATATTATGAAGTCCACTTGAGGCTTTGGAAATCCATTTTTCCTTGTGAAACTCAAAACCCTAGTTTCAGATCCATTGCTTAGGAGGATGCTTTGTCTGATGAAACCTTGAATCCTTTTGAGCAATTGTGAATCTTGTGATCATTAGGAGACCTCTTGAGACACATTATCTTGAATATGGGAGGGAAAAGTTTGGGGTACAACATAGTTCAGCAACAGATGAAGCAGATCAACACCCTTTGAGCAGTACAAGCAAACGTGGATCCCGTCGAGTACGACAGACGTGAAAGGGTGCTAATACCTTCCCTTCACGTAACTGACTCCTTTACTCGTTCTTTCTGGTTCGCAAGACCCTGTTCCTTCCTTTTCTCCGGTTTGTGCATCATTACCTTTCCCTTTCCTTGGGATAAAAATGCCTGGATGGCAACTCTTCTTCTTTTTCCGCGCCACTTTCGCGTTTGTACTAGGATGAAAATCCCAGGAGCGACAAATACATACACAACTGACAATATATCAATCCAATTGTAGAGGTTTTCCGACAGACCTCACACAAATCACAAACCCTTAGCAATGGAGGATGATGAAGAAATGGAAAGAGATAGAGGGTAAGGACCCCCTCTATCCTACAAGAATAAGAACCATTATCATGAAAAGTTCCCCCCTTTACCTCGATTCGGAAAAAACATATGCACCCTCTATATATATAATAGATCAATCACCATATTTTACAAATTTATTTTTGTTTAACATGTAAAAAAGCTTTTTCCTGTCTAGCACAACAACATATATCACATACACAATGCTCATTATTCCCTCCGCTCTCAAATATAAACACTTTTATAATTAATTTATCCTTTACAAAAATGTTTAAATGTATTTAAATCTTACTATTATTCTAATTTTTCACATACTTATTTTTAAGAAATTGTTAAAAACATGAAAAAGTGAAAGAATAAAAAAGTAGGGTTATATTTGAAATAATGACATAGAATGTAATAATTATGAATATCTTTTGCTTATATTTAAGACCAAAATTTTTGTTGTTGTTAATATTTGAGATTAGATAAAGTATGGTATAGATTAAGTAAGCTAACATTCGACATATTTTATAATCTATAATCTCATAATGCTTGTTGTTTAGGTAGGTAAACATTGAAGCTATGGGTTGACTAGTCTTAGTATTGGAAACAATGGTCTTGACTTTTAGGGTAAGGTAGTACAATCCCTCAATCAATTCACCGAAATTAATCTTCGTTAATCTTATATTTTCCTGTGTAGAAAATTTAACTCGCCAACGAAAGAATGTTATGTGAATTAGTAATCAATTTAAGAATGAATACAAGATTCAAAGAGAACTCAAGAATTAAAAACACATTTTGCGCAAGGAAACAAATGATTAATTTACTGAGCCAAATACTTTGCATAGAAAGTGTGACTATTTGGCATTCTAACTTTGACTGATGTAATTTGTTGATAAGAATAAAAAAAAGGGATAAAGAAGAACATATATGGTCACTAGCTCATGAGTCAATTATCCATGAGTCAAAATTTAAACTACTTAGTAAATAAGATACGCAAGCAATATTGGTGGAATAAATTACATGAACTGAAATAGGTGATACCACATTAAATTGTATGGAAGATATAGGTAATTGAATCACAATGTTTAAAAGAATTCACCAACTTTTCATATTTCTCCTTTGTAAAATCATACGATTTTGTATCTTTATTGATCCCAATGTCATTGTTTTTCATCTGATCCACAAAAGATGTCTTATTTGTGTAACATCTCAACTTAATTAATGACTAGTATTTAATTATACCTTCATTGTTTTCTTCTAGTATTAATTATACAAGTGTCTAAGATACATTAAATGCTAAATTTTTAGTGGGGGCATTTTAGGGTTTTTACATTGTATTGAGATATAAGTGTAAGTTGAAAGTTCCACATTGCTTTGAAAAGTGGAGGTTGAACACTTAATAAGTGAAATGACATGTATATCCAATGAGTTAAGGTTTTTAGTGAATATGATGTATCTCTCCCTTGTGCCATAAATGTGTCTCATGCTTTAGATGTCATTTTTATATGTTCTATAATAATGAAAATTACATCAGTTCTTTACCCGTCGTCGATGCGAGACTATTATATATACAAATATTCTTAATACTATATATTTACAAATATCATTAGTTACAAATCAATTTTTAAAGAAAATAGTTTTATTGTGACATAGTTGGAAAAAAAATATTATTCAACGTTAACAATATATATATTTGTAAGTATTTGTGTCATTTTTTGTGGTTGTTTATGTTTATTTTACTCTTATATTTTTCTTCAATTTTTTTTCTTATACTACTACTACATTACTAAATAAATAAACAATACTAAAAATGGTTTAATTTGAATGGACAATGAACCAGAGAAAAAATGTTATAATGAAAAACATGTTAGACATAACGCTTAGAAAATGTTACGTTTATTGAACTCCAGACTTTTAAAACATTAAGCTAACAAAAAATTCAACCATTTGCAGGTTTTGTTCTCCCATTTTGACCAAGTTCAGACTCAAACATTTCTCACTTCTCACCTTCTCACTTTCACATGCATTTCTCACTTCTCAATGTCTTCTCACATCCTCACATATTTATCATTTCTCACCCTCTTCTCACTTCTTCATGTGTTTATCACATGTCATCGTCTTCTTTATTTAATAATAATAATTTTCCTTCTATTTTTCTTCTTATATTCTTAACTCTTTTTCTTTCATTTTTTCTTCTCACTCTTTTTTTCTTTCGCTTTCTTAAAATGATAATTATTTATTTCTCTTTTAACTCTTCATAACTCTATTTCACTATTTTCTTCTTGTAACTATATTTCTCTGTATTTTAAAGTAATAATATTTTTTTCTTTTTTAAAGTAATAATAATTTATATGTTCTATTTTTCCTTCGGATTTTTCATTATACTCTATCATTGTGAATTTCTCAAATATTTGAAGGTTATATGATATATTATTCATCGGTGATAGATATAGAAATATTTGTTAATGACAGCTAAAAACTAATTTAAATATTTTAATTTAAAAATTTATAAATTACATAAAATAGATAACTATAATAGAAAAACAAATTCAAAAAACACAATATTTACAAATTATATTTATCCTCTATGAGTTTTAATATTTTTTTTTTAAAATTAAATAGTTTTTCATTGTTAAATATTTTTCTATTCTAACACATTAGAAAATTATAAAGCATTTGTTGAATATATAGATAATATCATATTTCATTAGTACATAATATGAAAATAAAATATTTATGTTTATAAATTAGTTTGAGCTAATTCTTCATAAATAACCATAATCTATATGGTGAGTTTTTTTTAGGTTCATCGAGACAAATGTAATCAAATTATTATTTTATATGCTTCTTAGGATATTTACATATAAGTTCTTTCATAATTTTATTTTTAGTCAAATTAATAAATGTTAAAATTAATTAAATATCTAATACCTACTTTTAAATAAGGCACGTTATTAAAAATATTATTTTTATAAATTTGTAATTGTTGGAAAAAATACAAATAATTAAAATAAACATATAATAATTTAAATATTAGTGAGAAATTGCACATATAAACAAATATTAATGAGGTTGTAGTGATATTTTAAACTTCAAAAAATAAATGAAGAATAATAGAAAGAGAAAGATGCAAAAATAAATTATATTAATTCTAAAGAATTAAAGAAGAAAATTAAAATTAAGTGTGATACTAAAAAAATTAAGAAATAAGTATTTAAGTAAAAAAAAATCAAATTGTGAAAAATAATACATAAGTGAGTTTTGATAATTTAATGAGGTTGAAAAAATATTTTTAGTTTTAATAAAAAAAATTATTTATTTGTTTGTGGGCTTGAGCCTCCAATTTTAATTTATTGGGATAATCAATCTACCACATTATGAAAGAACATGATGTATTATCATGCTGCATGCTGGGAAGAAACTCTGCTTCTCATTAAACTCCTGACCATGACAGTATTTCAGACTCTTGAAAAGTTAAAAGAGAAGCATTAACTCATTTCCCATGATTCTAGTAGAAATAAGCTCTATTTTGCTTTCAATCAGATCTTTTAGATCTGACATCCGTCCAGATCAATACCGAAATTTAAAGACAGAGATGTTGTCAGACTCGGAAATAAAACTTGTAACCTACTATTATTCTAATTATCATTAAACCACTTAATATCATTAATTTAAAGACAGAGATGTTGTTCGTAAATGAAACTTGTAACCTATTATTATTTCAATTATCATTAAACCACTTAATATCATTTGGATGTAACGAAAATAAAATTTTATTTTATTATACACATATAAAAATTGCATAATAATAATAAAAATAACTTTTATGCATATATAAAAATAAAATACCATAATTCTATATATAATTATATGTTTTTTTGTTAAAATAATAAAAACATGATTTTTTTAATTTTAAAAAAGAATTAAAATTTTTAAAAATAATTGAAGAGAAATAGTATCATAATAAAGAGGATTTAAAAATAATGAATAAAAACACAAAAATATCAGTATCCGGAATTTCGGTATCTGAATTTTCTATATAAATTAAATATTGAATAAAAACATGTTTTGAGACCGAATTGGTGGTCACAAAACTTTGGTCGCTAAATCGGTTGCTAATTTTTATTTAGTGATCAATTTAGTGACCTCTAAAAGTTTACTCATGGATAATAAATTTTGGTGGCTAATTCAGTGGCTATAGTGACCGTAATATTTTGGTCACTAAATCGATAACTAAAAGTGAATTTTCTAATAGTGTACCCATTATCGCATCTTTCTCAACTTTACTCGTCGGGTAAAGGCCAATCAAAGATGTTCCAACTTGCTCAATCGAACTAATCATCGTTGAATCCTTAATCTCTGGTAGTACATCTTTTGCAATAGTATTGCAAAGTTGATTCTTTCTTCTTTCTTCTTTTCACAACCAATGCTTTTGAAAATGCGTCCTCGTTCCAAAATCCTGAATTGAAACATAAAACATCATAAATTATATAACATATAATCTTCGATATAAACTCAATAAAAAAAATCATATTAGAAAATTATTAGGTTAGAGGACACATTTTCTCAAACACTTTGATGTCATTCCGAATTAGAAATCATGTAAATCGTATAAAAATATTTTTGTAATTTGCATTAACACAATCATCGGCAACAATTGCACATCATAATTCGTAATTAGAAATTATGTAGATTCTATAAAAGTATTTTTTTTTTTTAATTTTCATTAACACAATCATCAGCAACAATTGCACATCATAATCGAATAGCAAAGTAAAAAAGAATTGCATTTTCATTCGTCAAAGTTACATTACATGGAATCAAATCGCATCTTTGAATCAAATTTACATCACATCACATACTCATGATTATAGAGTAAAATTGAATCATTCGATATATTTTATAATATATAATCTCATAAAGCTTGTTGTTTAGGTAGGTAAACATTGAAGCTATGGATTGACCAGTCTTAGTATTGGCAGCAATGGTCTTGACTTTTAGGGTAAGGTAGTACAATCCCTCAATCAATTCATGCAAATCAATCCTCGTCAATCTTCTGTTTTGTTGTGTGAAAAATTTAACTCGCCAAAGGCAAGAATTCTATGTGAATTAGTGATCAATTTAAAAATGAAGACAAGATTCAAAGAGAATTCAAGAATAAAAAACACATTTTGTGCAAGGAAACAAATGATTAATTTATTGAGCCAAATACTTTGCATAGAAAGTGTGACTATTTGGCATTCTAACTTTGACTGATGTAATTTGTTGATGAGAAACAAAAAGGGATAAAGAAGAGCATATATGGTCACTATCTCATGAGTCAATTATCCATGAATCGAAATTTAAACTACTTAGTAAATAAGATAAGCAAGCAATATTGGTAGAATAAAGCACATGAATTGAAATTAGGTGATATCACATTAAATTGTTATAGAAGATGTAGGTTATTGAATTACAATGTTTGTAAGAATTCACCAACTTTTCATATTTCTCCTTTATAAAATCATATGATTTTGTACCTTTATTGATCCAATGTCATTGTATTCCATCTGATCCACAAAAGATGCATTATTTGTGTAACATCTCAACTTAATTAATGACTAGTATTTAATTATACCTTCATTATTTTCTTCCAGTATTAATTATAAAAGTGGCTAAGATACATTAAAGGCTAAATTTTAAGTGGGGGCATTTTAGAGATTTTACATTGTGTTGAGATATAAGTGTGAGTTTAAAGTTTCATGTTGCTTTGAAAAGTGGAGGTTGAACATTTAATAAGGGAAAAAACTTATATACCTAATAAGTTAAGATTTTTAGTGAATATATGATGTCTCTCTCACTTGTTCCATAAATGTGTCTCATGCTTTAGATGTCATTTTTGCATGTTCTATCATAATGACCTTTGTAAACTAAAGTACTTGAGTGTTTTTCTGAGACGATTTGGATCATTGATAATACATATCATTTTTCTTTTGGTAAGAAATTTTGGATCTTTGTAGAGTAAGTTATACAATTTATTGGGGGTGTTAGCTTTGTTTTTTTCGTCATATGTACTTCCACAATATAATATTTTCTCATTCGATGAAAGTGGTGCCTACCATGAGTAATAAGTCAAAAAAAAAATACTTATGTCTTTTTTGTTGATCCAAAAATTTCGACAATTATTTCTACCTTTGCTAGCGAAGTTAGTTTTGAATGAGTTTTCCTTGATGTGGGTCCTTCTTCTAACTAGGGTATATTAGTCCCTGAGGAAAATAAAATAATTAGCATCAAGTATGGAAAATGCACTATTCCTTTTTTTGAGTGCACTTTTTTCGATCCTAGGTTTCTACTTGCCTTTCAAAATAATTTGAAACAGGGGTTTTGAACCTATGATGATTTCCCCTCACAACTGAAACCTGTGAGTTAAACTTATATCAAAGTCTTCTAGTACTTATGTGACTATTAAGGAAGGAATCCATCTTTTTCACTTTTCTTCCATCTTTTCAGGGTACAACGTAACTCAGTGAGCCACACACAAGATCTTGGCTTAATTATAATGGCACAAGTTACCCATTATTTCAAAGCGTTCTCTAGTGGCGTGAAGCATTTTGAAGATTGGGTCTTTCTGGTTGCCCCTTCAACGAAGAGGCTCATGCGAAGGCATGTTCCATAGAGACAAGAATAGATAATCGATGTACGATTTTGTTTCATAAGTCTTTTTAGAAAGGGCCATTTTACCATGGAACGGGATGTATGTTTAGAAGGATGGTGACTTGTCGTGGGAGGAGTTTTACATGAAAAAGAGGTTAGTCACCTTTTTCAAAGAGTTGGGTTATGTCGGGGGCATTTCCCCTCGAGATGACACCTAAAATAAACACTTGAAATGACTTTGTTCTGGACTGGCCCAACGAATAGATATGGACCAATCCTATCTAGCCCATGAAACGGCCCAATAACCCAAAGACCAAGGGACCCATTACCATAGTGGTCGTCCCTCCCTCCTCGTTCACGATCTCTACTCGACAACGGTAGAGACCGCCCAGGATCGGCCAGGACAGTTCTTGGTCAGCAGACCTCGTGCCCGACATGGTATTTCCCGATCAAGATACTCGTTCGTCGAGCAGTTCCTGATAGTTATCTATTTTTGGGGGATCCATGATCCAGGCCCAAAAATAGGAACCGTTGGCCATGCGCTGGGGGATCTCTATATAAACCCTCTCATTTGAGAGGGCTAGGTATTGAATATTCACTTCTCTAACACTTCACTCGAAATTGCTAGCTCTTGTGCTCGTTCAGACTTTGGCATCAGAGTACCTTGCAGGTACACCCCTCATTCTCCTTATTGCGCGAGCAGACTCGAAAGTCCACGTCAGCAACCATTGAAGTTCTGATCTCCAGGTAAGATCAGTGGCGCCATTTGTGGGAACGTTGTCTCCCCGTTTTCTCATCCTCTGTTCGTGAAGACGAAACATCACTATCCAATTTCCCTCTTGATGGCTCACCAAGAGGATTCCCTTGTCGCTCGTGCTCTCGCTAGCATCTCATTTAAGCAACGGGACAATGATTTGAACAACCCTCCCCTCGGGGAGCCGAATCGTTTCCTGGATGGACAAACAACATCTCCATCACCAGAACCATCACATCAGCCATATATCACGCCTGCTGATCTTGCTTTGATCCTCATTCTAGAGGGGACAAACCAAACACTAGAAGCACTGGTCGAAGCGACCAACACCATCAACATCCTCCTCTTGCGCCAAAGCGAAAGGTTGGGCGTTATTGAAAAATCAAGACACACCAGGTCCCTCACCCCGGCGAGGAAGCATCGCCGATCCCGCAACAGGCCGCCTAGACAAGAGAGGGGTCAACAACGAGAAGCTTCAGGTTCTATCAACAAGATGACCCATTCGTCTCCCAAGCGAAACAAATCCCCACAAACGAAGAAAAAACGTAGGAACATCCATCCTGGGGCACGACCATCCCCAAAAGATACCAAAATCAGTCAAGATCTCCTCCTTGCAGACACCGTGATGATCGTTCCCGCTCAATCATCTTGTTTTCCAATGACGAGGATGAGCCTCGCGGCCCTCTCTCTGAGGAAATCATGTCTATAAGGCTTCCAAAAGGGCTTAAAAAGTCCCCACCCTTGGGGACCTATGACGGCAAAACTGATCCATACGAGCACATCGAGAACAATGATGCTTTGTTGAAGTATAGAGGTGTCCGGGGAGCTATCAAACGTCGTCTCTTCCCCACGAATTTGAGAAAGGGAGCCATGGCCTGGTACAAGAGCCTTCCCTATGAGCCCATCACCTCGTGGAGACAGTTGGGGAGGACCTTCTCCCGACATTTTACAGCCTCCCGACGTCATCCCAAAATAGAGGCATCCTTGGAAGCGATCGTTCAAGGAAAATAATAGCCCCTCCGAGCATACATTGAGAAATTTAACAAAGAAGCTGTCCAGGTTTCGACCATGGACGACATGAAAATATACCTCCTAGAGCGGGGAATCCGACCTCAAAGTGATTTCAGAAAGACCGTAGGGATCGAAACGTCGGCCACTCTTGACACTTTTCTCCTCAAGGATCAAGCCTACATACAATATGAGGAGAAAGAAGCAGCAAGTACCGCCCATGACACTCGACGCAATGAAGACGCCAAGCATTCTAAACATGATAACACCTCGACATCACGCCGAGGAGGTGACAAAAGAAAGGATGAACGCTCCCGTGAACCGCGGGAGCACAAGGGACCCGTGGGAAGGTTCCACAATTACACTCCTCTTACAGCGACACGGGAAAAGATCCTATCTGAGTGCGCGAATTCCGAATTCCTCCAAGCAGGGGTCAGCTTCTCGAAACACCAGCCGAGCAAGCCAAATACTGATAAGACCAAGTATTGTCGCTTCCATAAATTACACGGGCACAATACTAAACATTGCATCCACTTGAAGGAAGCTATTGAGATACTCATCTAGGATGGTCACCTCAAGCAGTTCACCAAGAATAAGGATGTTCCAAGGCAAGAGGTCCAAGAAACCCGAAAGGCTTAAGATGTTACCCCATCGGTCGTGGAGTTAAATCTTCAGGTCGCTCTAAGCATTACGCGACCAAAAGACTTTTATATCCCCGAGCCATATACTGGTCCAACATACTTTTCTGCATACAACCCATGGGAGTCTTTTCCATCTGCAATGGTGATATCCGGTGGAGGACCTAACAAGATCACAGTGGGATCGGTCAAGCAGTGTTTCGATCAATTAATCAACACCAGCTCAAATTGGAGTTCGACCCTCGACCCTGTCCGAGAGGGATCCACACCCATCTCATTTTATAAGGAGGATCTCCTTGGAGGGGAACCGAACACTAGCATTTCCCTGCTGGTCCGCGCTCAGATGGAAAATTTTAACGTTCGCAGAATCCTCGTCGATAAAGGGAGTTCGATCGACATCATATATTCCCAGCTGTTTGCAACCTTGCAGCTGAACAAAACACACATGATACCGTATGTTGGTTCAGACCTCCAAGGGTTCAATGAGACGGTGTCCCGACCATGGGGTTATGTCGACCTGATCGTCACCTTCGGAGCAGGAGAAACAACAAGGTCCATCAAGGTGCAATTTCTTGTGATAGACTACCTATCCTTGTACTAGTGCATTTTGGGACGACCAACCCTGAACGAACTTATCGCGGTACCTTCTATGGTACATCTAAATATGAAGTATTATACGTCATTGGGACAGGTAGCCACCCTTCACAGGGATATAGAAGCCGCTCGTAGGTGTTACGAAGCCGCTTCGAAAGGCCTCAACACCTTAACAACAAAACCCAAGTCGACCAAGGTCATACTCCCTTGCACTTCCGAAGAACCAAAGACATTACCTCGCATGGATTCCATAGACCTCGACAAAAGGTTCACTGAGGAAGATGAACAATCGCAGCTGGTTGAAAAACTCTCATCGGCCGCTCACCCTATCGCCGATAGTGATTTCGAGCTGGTAGCGCTAGGTGTAGAACCTTCAAAGGGAGTCAAAATCGGAGCTGACCTCCCCGGCCTGGCCAGAAAGTAACTCAAAGCCTGCCTGAGGGAAAACGCCGACCTGTTCGCATGGAGCACCGTAGAGATGCCAGGCTTAGACCCGGAGATAGCATGCCACCATCTGGCCATAGATCCCGTCGTCCGAGCAGTTGTGCAACGGAGAAGGAAGCAATCCTAGGAAAAGGTAGAGGAAGCCGAGCAGGCTGTAAAAGACCTCTTAGAGGATCATTTTGTAACCAAAGCCAGGTACACCATCTGGCTTTTAAACGTTGTACTTTTTAAGAAGAGTAATGGAAAATGGAGAATGTGCGTTGAGTACATCGATCTTAATCGGGTTTGCCCGAAAGACGCTTACCCATGGCCTAACATCGATAAATTAGTAGATAACTCAGCAGGTTTTAAGCTTTTGTCATTCCTTGACGCCTATTCTGGGTATAATCAAATACCTGTGGTCGTGACCGACAAAAAGTACACCGCGTTCATGACCAAATCAATCATATATTAGTACAAGTAATGCCTTTCGGCTTGAAAAACGCGGGCGCTACTTATCAACGCATGATTAACAAAGTCTTTCAAGCAGAGATTGGAGACATGCTCGAAGTGTACATGGATGACATGATCGTTAAATCCCACAAGGAAACCGACCATGCCCTTCATTTGAAGAAAATCTTCAACCAAGCATGCAAGTGCAAGATGCGATTCAATCCTGATAAGTGCACATTTGGGGTGCACGCGGGAAAATTCCTCGATTTTTACCTATTCAAGCGAGGAATAAAGGCTAATCCCGACAAATGTCGAGAATTTTCCGAAACACCCCCACCAACATCTAAAAAATCCATCCAATCTTTGAACTGTGTGCTCGCGTCACTATCGCGTTTCGTAGCAAAGTATGCTCAGCACACCCTCCCCTTCTACAAGCTCCTCCGCAAAGAGGCAACCTTCGAATGGATCGAGGAATGCAAGCAAGCCTGACACACCTTAAAAAGGCCCTACCAGAACCCCCAGTTCTATCCCGGAGAGACCATATTTCTCCACCTCGCAGTTGCTAACGAAGCCATAAGCGCTGCACTCGTAAGAGAAATGCCCGAAGGCCAAAAACCAATTTACTTTACAAGTAAAGCCCTGCAGGGGCCCGAACTCAGATATCAACAAATTGAAAAAGTGGCCCTAGCACTCCTCCACACGGAGATAAGGCTTAGACATTATTTCCTTGTGCATACAATCGTGGTACGCACCGATCAACCCATTAAACAACTCCTTGGACGACCAAACATGGCCGAAAGAATGTTAAAATGGTCGCTAGAGCTGTCCGAGTTCGACATTCGGTACGAGGGTAAATCCTCTATCAAGGCACAAACCCTCTATGATTTTGTAGCTGAGATGGTCACCCCAGAAGGCCCGACCTGCCCATCCAAAAAATGGACCATTTTCGTGGACGGTGCGTCGAGCTCAGTGGGGAGTGGTGTGGGAATCATAACGGAGAACGAGGAAGGAATTCTGATTGAAGTGTCCATCGTGCTATCATTCCCAATGTTTTACCCCAAAAGTTTCCCTCATATCTTCAAGACCATATGTCTAAAAAGGTCTCCTAATGGTCATAATATTCTCAAATGCTCAAACGGACTTAAGGTTTCATCAGACAAAGCCTCCTCCTAAACAATGGATCTCAAATTAGGGTTTTTGTTTCTCAAAGAAAGTTGGACTTCCAAAGCCTCAAGTGGACTTCATGGTATCCCATATACTTCAAAGTATCCTCATGTCAAGTTTCAAGACTTACCCTACAAATTTGGCTAGTCAGATGCTCAGATGATCAATAATCAATTAACTTGGACAAAAAGTCAACTATGATCAACATACAGTCAAACTTCAAGAATTTTGGTCAACATCAAGATTATGAAGTAATATTCATCATTTTATCAAGGGTTGATCATGATTCATCAAGAAAACCTCAAATTCATCACAAGGCAAAAGTTGCTAAATTAGGGTTTCTTAAGGAGAAAGTCAACTGAACTTTGATCAGACCTAACTTTCACATGCTTCATCAGAAATTTCCCATCCAAAGCTCATGTTGAAGGAAATTCAATTACTTATAGCTTTGTGTCTCACAAGCCAAGGCCATAAATGCTTCATTTGAGAGATATGGGCCAAGACATTACATGTCCTCCAAAAAGTCAACTTTTTCAAAAGCTAATAACTTGAACATGGAAGATTAAATTGACATGGGACCAAAAGGAGTGATTAAAGGACATTTTAAGCTTTCTAAAACGTCAAAGATCACATTCATAGGAGAATAATTGAGAGAGTTGTGCATTGTTAAAGTTGAGCAAAATTGAGGAGGTGTATAAGGCAAACAATGACCAAAACTTGAGTTTTTGCCAAATGGGCCTATCTTTTCACAATTCAAACTTAATCCTAAGTTGATCCACAACCCCTAGATCATATCTTTTGATTTTATTTATTTATTTTATATTTTATTGGATTTAATTCATTTAAATTCAATTTTAATCAAAATAAATATTGAAAAATCAAAGATTTGATATTTGGACTATTTTGGGATCAGATATTGAAATTATTTCCATGATATATGATCCAAATTCGTGCACAACAAGAGGGAAAGTCATGATAGCACAATAATGGCTAAAATAGAAAGTTTTCAATATCAAATTCAATCAAATCATATCATGTGAAAAAAGATTGAATCCAAGCCCACAAGTTGACCTAATTCATTCTTCTATAAGTACATAACAATTTCATATGTGAAGGGGGCGGAATTTTGGATCAAAAGAGCACTAAAAAACTTCAAAAAAAATTCAAGAATAAGTGAGATTCGGTTTTAATGTTGCATCCCCTTTCAAGGTGATTTGAAGGTCTAAACATGTTCTTGAGGTTCCTCTGAAGGTGTCCCAATCATCACCATCCTCCAAAGACTCGTAAAACACCATAACCGAAACTTGGTTATTGACATTTTTTTCCATATTCAATTTCATTCATACACACATGATAAACTTAGTTTGATTTCATATTTGTGTTTCTAATGGTATTTGTAATCTTTCTGGACAATTCAATTTGGTTTTAGTGTAGGAATCGCGAACCACCATTGTTAGGGTTCATGGTTGTGATTTTGGGGAACCCTAGCTAGAGGCGATTTCAGGCCAAATTAAGGGGATCAATGGATTTAGAGGACGATTTCTAGTTGGTCTATACCCTTAGATTGTATTGATAATTCATATTTTGAGTTTTGGAAATTTGCAGGTGCTATAGTGACGGACAAAACCGTCACTATAGGCTTTAGTGACGAAAATCGTCAGTAGATAAAAGTCTGGACGAACAATGAAGAAGATGAAGTCGGCGCGCGTTTTCCATATTTTAAATTTGGTTTTATTATATAATATTTGTTTTCTATTTCTTAACAATTGAAGACACATGGCCTGGTGGTTAAGGCGCGCGCTGGTGATCTAAGGGACCTGGGTTCGATTCCCAGCGTCCCCCCTTATTTTAGACCTTTTCCTTATTTCCTTTTCCTTTTTCTATATTTCTTTCTTTTTCTTTTATTTTGTTAAATTAATTATTTAATTAAATTAACTTTTTTAACCAATAGAAAAAATAGGAACTTAATAATATTTTTTTTCATAAAATCATAAAGTATCCAAAAAACTATTTTTTTATACATAATTAAATTAAATTAGATTTATTAATCAAATTAATTTCTTTAATTAAATCAAACATTTATTTTAACAATCAATCATTAATCAATTTCATAAAACGAATACCCAAAATTTATGTCTCCATTCTTTTCTTCCCGATTCTATTTCTTAGAATGATTGTATAGGTTGCATGAATTTGTAATAGTTAGATTTATTTTTCTCGCCCGATTTTTTTCAAATAATTTAATTGCTAAAGCCTTGTAATAGTTTAGGTTTACTTTATGCACTTTACATTTTCTGCCAGGGTTTTTATAATTATGTATCTCTCCCAAGGATATGTAATAGCTTAAACTAGGGTTTTATTTTTTTCATTATAAACTGTTAGATGTATGCTTAATAAGATTGTATAAAAAGACTAAAATCAACAATTAGATAACCCTTATTTCCAAGACTAAAATAACTGAACAAAACATGTAACATCCCATTTTCTACCCACGAATTATAACAACAAAAATCAGAGTTGTAAAAGTTTCTACAAATGGAATATTACATGTTCAACTTTAAATAATTTCCACTTTAAGGAAATCATAACAAATACGTAACACTTTTCTTTTCTTTATTCGACAAAATAATGTCATTCACTCCAATAATTCAACTTCATAAAATCTTACGCAGCGGATTCATCAAGTAATTCTTAGCATCTTTAAGCAACATAATAACGACTTAACATAAGGAGTAAACAACTATAATCCTTCAAACAATTAAAATTCAGTAATAATTAAAAGATCAACAAAGCGGACACGCGACAATCCCCCCGAGTGCTACGTATCAGAGCGACTGACCACCGACTCGAACAACGGTAACCGGCTACTTCTCAGGATTACCTGCACATTGTCACATGAGGACAACATTCAACAGAATGAGTGAGTTACAATTGTTATAATTAGTATATGAAAAACAATACAGCGAATAAGGATAGTAACAAACACCAATTCACAATTAAATCAAATATCAACACCATAAACCAACAAGTATGCAACTCTAATGAGACCCGAATAGTTATGCATGTGGTACCATTCGGAGTAAAACTCCCAACTTAAAATTTGCCAATTTAACGAGGCATCAAGGCATAAGCCTTCAACTTTCAACTTTTGCCAATCCAGGCCAACATGGTGTGAGCAACGGCTCCGACAAAATGCATATGAATTCACATGACTCATCAGACATTACATGCGTACAACATAGCCACAGTAACAATACATACCAACTTGTACGACATAGGCAACTTAGAAATCAACTTTGGCATAAAAGCCTATAATATAACAACTTCGTAACTATTCCGTGAATCGGAGCAATATTTCAACCCGACTGTACTTATATTAATATTTAGCAATACAATTTACAGCAAAACAATGCATTAAAATCAACTACAATATGATCCGACGTAACCCGACGAATTTCGTTAGATTTTGAGCAACTAAATTTTTCGCCTAACTCGGCTAAACCGACTAATTTCAACATTATTTTCTACTTTCTGCGATTAATATAACTTTATTACGAAAATGGAATTTTCCTAAATTTCTTTAAACTCATCTGTCTTAGAAAATCGATCACCACTCCTGTTACTGTTAATTTGAGGAACCTGCATTCTTCTGCTAAACCCACACACAGTTACTATATTTTGTTTTTCTGCATTACTAATAGGTACAGCCTTGTACCAATTTCACACTTCTGTTTAACCTGATTAAATTTTATACAAAATATTATTAATAATCCTCACATATCTACTTAAATAAGTTGAATTAAATAATCTTCACATATCTAATTGGATTAATTAATCTTAACCTGTCTAATTAAATAAGTTGAGTTAACCAATCTTCACACAGCTAATTAAATAAGTTAAATTAATTAATCCTCACATATCTATTTAATTAAGTTAAATTAATTCCATGAGATGAAATAAAAAAAATTGAAAATATAAACTACCCTCACAGCATGGCCTGTGCCATGGCTGTGGACCCCATCCCCCCACTACTCACCTATGGCCTGCGCCATAGGCTCCTCTTACCAACTTGTGGCCTGCGCCACATTATGTACTTGATTGGTGTGGCCTGCGCCACACCCCCCTTAGTGGGACAGGTGGCCTGCGCCACACCCCCCTCTTTTTTTTATATATATACATCTTTCATACAGGTCTCTCTCTCTCTCTCTCTCGTTCTTCATTGCCATATTAATTTATTTTCTGTGAAACTCCAACAACAGTAACATCCAGCAACATTAACCAGTTTGAAAAATCAATCAGAATTTATAAATCCAGCAACTAACTCACAACATTAATAATTTCATCAATATATATATAATCTCTACTTAATCTCAAGAACAACAATTAATTATTTCAACCTAACTACCCAAATCACCGGATTGGAATTCACACCCGATTATAATAATCGAACCCACCCTTACCTTAGATTGGATTGAAGGTTGCTCTACAGTCGGATTCCAGAAATTTTCTTCTCCTTCCCTCACGTTCGTGCAGCAATTCAACTTCCTCTTTTTCTTCTTTCTTTTTCTAACTACCCTTTCTGTTTCTTTTTGTTTCCTATATCTCATATTATTTTTATTTTATTAAACTAATAAATTATTAGACTTACTAATGGGCCTAACATAACACCCCCCTATTTTACTAATTCAAACACGGTTTTAAGCCCACTACTTAAATAACACAACAACTATTATAATTAATTCCAATAATATTTTCTTCGACTTTCGACTAATTTTCGACTTATCGATTAATTTTAACTACAACATTAAAATATTCCTACTAACCACAATAATTACTTAAATATTAAAATAATAATTAATTATTTTGGGCGTTACAAAACACACTTGCACACCTACACCTTTAGGGTAATCTCTCTTTGTTGCCTTACGATAAATGGTCAAGTCCCTCGAACGTAGAGATACCTTAACTTGTTGCCTAAATAAATAAATCATCATAGTTGCTTTTCGAATGAAAGATCATAGTCCCTCGTTGTCCCTTCGAGTTTCCTTTGAATAAATGATCTTGTCCCTACGTAAATGATGATAGTCCCTTCGAATTGTTAAGGCATCTCTACATGTTTCCTTATATGACCATAATGATGACCATATGTCTATCCCTCCAAATCCAAGGATATAGTACTTACTAACTGATAGTAAGGACAGTTCTATCGCTAAGGAAACGAAAAATGACAAGAAAGACCTTACAACTTAGGGTAAGTAATTCTTAAATGCTTGCTCACAACTTTCAAAACAAATGCTTTTTACACCCCACCCTCTTTTTCAAAATACTTTCAAACAAGTAAGCACTTTGTATACATTCATACGAGAATAGTTACAAAGTTAAATCTTTATAAAAATATTTTAATCACACACTACACTTTTCAAACAAAACAAGTATAAAGTGAGCTAAGCAACTAAGAACCCATGGATAATGTAACACCCCAAAATTTGACCACTCTTTTCCACATCATTTGCATATCATATAACATAGCATGTAGCTCACACATCCTAGCATATGGCATAGAAAAATGAGGCATGATATCTATAGTTACTAGCATAGGGCATGTGATCAGTCATCTAGCAAGTTTTGATTCTCCAAAGACAAGTGGAAAGCCAAGTGATCTTGCAAGAAGCTCACAAAGGATCCTTATATCCTATACAAGCTCAAAGTCATCCACAAAACCCTAGAAGAGGGAAATTTCATCAGAAGCTCAAATGTGCAATTTTCTCCTATGTAGAGAAACCCTAATTAGGGTTTTGCCTCAGATCAAGAAATCCTCATGGCTTTGACCAATTCCTATGGTCAAAGTCTCTTATATGATATACAAGGCCTTTGGATGAAGTTTGATGCAAAATTTCATTGAGGAAGTTAGGTTTTGATATAGTTACTTGTGTATGAAGAAAGAAAGTCAATTGTGCCAAACAAAAGTCAACCAATGGATTTTTAGGGTTTTGATCTTGTTCATCAACTTCATGAAGCCATATTTTATCAAGGAAGAGCTTGGATGAACTCCAATGTCAAAAATCAAGAATGTGCAAAAATTTCTAAATTTGGAATTTCTCAAGTTAGAAGTTTCTATTTTTGGAAGTTATGTGCCCTAATTTTCAAGCTATTATTTCATGTGCAAAAAACCTTCAAATGAGTTTTACTTGAACATGAAAGTTGTAGTGCATGATTTTCCCTTTCCAAAAAGTCGAAGAACACTTTCATAGCCTTTCTAGAATTCAATATATGAATTTTGAAGTTTTGATGCATTTTAGGGTTTTTGAGTGCACATGTGTCATTGTTTCATTGGTCCATTTATTCTTGATATTTTTGTGTCACATTTTGCTATCATGTCACTACATACTTATTTAGTGAGTCTTTTTTTCCTTTCCACGTGATCCAAGAGTTTTGTTTTACATATATATTGTTGTTTTATTTCTTTAGTGGAAAGATGGATATAATAGTGCAAAAGGTGGTGTAACACATGTGATGGTCACACAATACACTCCTATTATACACTTCTTCTCTTATTTTTCATTTCCAAAATGACATGCTTTTGAAATATGTACACACACGTTTTTCATTGCACAAGAGGAGAAATGCATGTTCTCCATCACCCATTGAGTCACGCTTTTGCACCCCAAGAGAAGGGGAAATCACATGTGCTTCTCATACCATACACCTCATGACTTAATCCAATCATTACCATGTAATCACCACTTTTTTCCTCACCAATAAACATCACGCTGCCAGCATATCAAACCCACCCTAGTTTCATACATCACATGCATGTGAATATATTTGAAAATGGAAAGGAAAAGTTGAAGTAGAGTCACACGTCCTCTGCGTTTTTAGCTCATAGAAAATTTCATTTGGCACTAAAAAAAAACAGCTTCACTATAAAGGCAGTTCATATGCGATTTGGAAAAAAGGAAGGAAACACTCATATTTTCATCACACATTTAATCATTTTTTAATTCAGCCTCTCTCTCATGGTGCTCTTCATTTCAAAGAAAACTCAGATCTGAGTTTTGGCCTCTAATCACTTCATTTTTCATCTCTGAAGCCTCTCAAAGTAATTCCTCTAATCACATCATCATTATCCTTGTTTTCTTGGTAGATTGGTGAGCTTTGTTGATCATTTGAATATCAACAAGATATTCGAGTTCTTCCATTTCTTCATTCATATGCGAGATCACAACCTTTATTTGGCTCAAAACAGATCAAAGGAAGCATAAGAAGGCTCTTAATCTCTCTAGATTTCTCAAATTCCACAAAAAATCTCAATCTCAGGTTTGGATTTCATTTTGTTTTGCTTCATTTTGGATCTGTATCAGCTTGATTCGTGTTCTAAATGCTTAATCTAGCTTGTGTGAAATGTTATGAAGCTATGTGATGCTTTAGATTTTGATTTGCAACTTTGATATCCAATCTTGTTGGCTTTGTTTCTCTGTGGATTTTGAATATATGTAAAAACTAATTATGTGATGATATTCCCCTTGCTTCATAGATTGTTTTTGGTTTTTACATCTTTTGATTTCGTTAAGAATTGATGGAGTTGTGATGAGATAAAGGTGTTGTGCTTGATGTGGTTTTCATGATTTCCATGGCTTCTCCTTTCTGGTGTTACGTCTTGCATGAGTATGGTGGGGAAGACGATGATGTGTTGTCTATTGATTGGTCCTAGATTTTTTTTTTGTATTTTTATTTTATTTTGGCCACTTAAGTTGATGGTTGACCGATTGATGCCATGTTTACATATTTCTTGTTCATGTTATTTTATGTTTTAATGAAAGAAATAAAAACTGATTTAATTTGGTAGTGGATTTAAGTGGTTTCGATTGGTCCTAGCTAGATTTCTATCTGCACCTCCCCACTCTGAGCCCAACCTAATTTGCAACGTGACCTAGTTTCTACATACACCCACCTTGGCTTTTATTTCAAATTTTTATTTTCTGTTATTTCTAGTTTCAAATTTTATTTCTTAAAATAGTAAAATATTTTCAAATAATTATAAACAAACTCATGTGACTTCTTTTTAATTTTATAAAATTTGTCCAAATTTAATTTTCCATTTTTCTTTTATTTTTGTGTCCTGAATTAATTATCCATTTAATTTCTTGTTATTTTCTTTATAATTTGCACATTCTAACTTGTCTAATTTCTATCTTGAGTTTGAAAATAGGTATGCTTCTGATTCTTTTTGCACTGCTTTCCTAACATGTTGAGGTGTCTCTCTGATTTTTATCATGATTTTTAGGACTTGTTTAGATTTTTTTAGCTTGTTGCTTTGTGTGAAAGTTAATGAAACCCTAAGTAACTTTGGATCATTTCTTTGAGGATGTTTTCTTCTGATCTTGGCTATGTGGTTTTGATATGATATTTTTACATGATTGAAGTGTCTTTGTGCTTAATTGTATAATTTTTAGGACTTTTTCACTATTTGTTTGAGATTTATTCTTAACATGCCCTAGTTTGATGCATCTTTGAACCATGCTTGATTGTATGAATAGGAGGGCACTTGTGCTACCTCTTAGGGTTTTAATTTATGATTATTAACATGTTGATAGACCCCTGGTTTTTGTATTAGAGTCTTGCCTTTTCTTGATTGATGTTACTTGTTCACTAAGGTATACATTCACATGCATGCCTTAATACACTTCCAACTTTTCCATGCTTCTCTTAATTGACCTAGTTTGTGCTTGTATGCCTTAATTGATGTTTGAATCTTATTTTTAGGAACTTTCTTAACATGTTTAGGTTCTGACTTTGATGAATTTTGTTGATGTGTAACATGTTTTCACCCTATGTCTTCCATGATGACTTGCTAGTTATTTGTGACTTCTTGCACTCTTCTTTGTGTGGTGTTGTGTGATTAATCTTAGTAATCTTCTATGATGTTTAAGTTCTGGTTGTGATGGTTTGTATTGATTCCTTGCTTATTCTTACTTTGTTTGAACTTACTTGGTCTTTACTTATCATTTGTGAATTCTTCTAACACTTTCATTGGGCTATGGTAAGTAAGAGGCATGGATAAGATCTCCACACTTCAAACCTCTTCCTCCTCTTTTCTTTTATGCTTTCATTTGTGATTTGAAATGAGCTTAGGCCATCATTTGTTCAGATTTTTTACATTCCCCTTAGAGAACAACTTAATTTCTTTAAGAGAAGTAAGATTATTTTCTACCTCCTTTCTTCTTCTTCTTCTTCTTCTTCTTTCTTTTCTTTCCTTCTTCTTCATTAGGATAGAATTCAAACCATACTAACCAAGGACTTCTATGCATGATAACATTTAGGATTATTATTCTCCCCTTTTAGTCTTTTACCTTTGAGATCCTTTTTGTGCTCTCTCTTTATCATCTTCAAACAAAACCTAAAAAATACTTAATAATGGTTGAATTAGTCTTGTGTGCATGGACTTATTCCATGGGGAACTTGTAGTCTTCCCATCTTGGGATAGTACAAGCTTGTATAGCATGATGTACAAGTCTAATCATAAGACTATTCACATAGAAAATCATAAATAACACTTCTTCACAAAAATCACAAAAATATCTAATAACTTCAATGAGTTAGTGAACTTATGCCCGAATCTCTGGAACCAAGTTTTGGGGATGTTCTCCTTGCTTGGGTGTGATTGTTCTATTATTCCATCTTGGAATGTACTAACAAGTACACGTTCCATGGAAAAGGACCCAAATTCATTATCTTGTGCCAAACACAAATAAAAGCTTCTAAAATCCAATGAATAAAGAACAATCGTCTCTCCTTCGGGACATCTTTTATCATCACCCTCACTCTCAATGTAAGAACTTTCTCCTACTTGTCACTTTGCAAGACGGTAACGCACTCGTCCCAGATGAGACATCAACACATGAACATTGACATAAGCAGTTCAAGCTTTTAAAACACAAGCCATTTTTCTCCCTAGTAAGGGGAACTACGTCGTCTCTGATCCTCATTTCTCGATGAGGTACGTAGGTAGTGGGGTAGGGCCCGTTCGGGCTCTCTTTTATTTTCTCTACATTTTCCCCCTTTCTTTTCTTTTCTTGTCCAGTTTCAGTCTTTCTCTTTGCAGCAACTTTCATTTCTTCACCCTTTGAAACAGTTTCTTTGCAAGCATGGATCCCGTCGGGTACGGCGGACGATCTGGGGTGCTAATACCTTCCCATGTTGTAACCGACTCTCGAACCCAGTTCTTTGGTTCGCAAGATCTTGTCCTTTCCTTTCTTCCCTGGTTTGTGCAGCATTACCTTTCATATTCATTTGGGATAAAAATGCTTGCCTGAAGACTCTAATCTTTACCGCGCCACTTTCGCGTTTGTACCAGGATGGAAATCCAAGGAGCGACAGCTGGCGACTCTGCTGGGGAAGGAACCCAGAATCTCTAGTTTCCCCTTGGGAGTCTCTCTTAGCGCTTGCGTGTTTCTATTTTGTTGGGTGTTTTTATGTTTGATGTTGTGTGTTTATTTTACTATTATTTATTTACAGCTTTATTTACAACTTTATTTACTGCTTTCAATATTTATTTTCATGCATCATACACATATACTTGACTATTTGGTTGTACTGGTTTTCTTTTGGTGGGTTGGGGCTGTTACTGTGAGATGAGCTCATTACCAAGGCTCGAGTGTACCCTAGAACTTAGAGTGGATCCACTTTGGCCTCATGAGATATTGTCATGAGGGTAGTAGTGAATTCCAGACCCAGATTTGCGACCGTCTTAGAACTGTCTTCATTTAAGAATCTTCCCTTCTCATTTCACGACATTGATAGTTATGTGCAGCTGGGGACCGATCATTGAGAACCTTTGTGGAAAAAACCCTCTCTAGTGGTGATAGTGGCAGACCACATTTTGTGGCAAACCCATTCGCACCCGAGGACCCACTGGGAACTCGCATAGGATGGTCTGGTTATAGGAACTCAGTCAAAGCTTCTGGTCGTATGAAGATAGTACGGTATCTTACGGGTTGAATGTACTATTATTTCTCGATTTCAGTGCTCGAAGCTAGGGACTTATAAGGGATGCTTATTTTTCCCGGACTCACGCTGAGACCTCCATGAGTAGTACATAATGCTTAACTGATTCCCTGATTTTGTCATGAGCCATTTCTCGAAAATGGTGAACGTATTATTGTTATTCGGCTTTGAAAGTCTAAGATGTTTGACCTGGAGCGCACCTGTGAGATTGGGAGGGGTTTACAGGTTTGCAGGAACCCTTGACCTCAACATACCCTTTATCATCTGTGTGATCCTATGTTTTGAGCCGATTACTATGGTTCCGGAGTTCTTGATCTTGGATTCTGAGGTATTATCTGAAGGATTATTATTCAGAGGATCTTTTGGGTTTCAGATCACTTGGTTCTTGGTTCTCAGATTCCTGTATCCAGATAGTTTCCAGACACTGATCATATGCGTGCATTGCATTTGCATCGCATCATACTAGCATTAACTTTCTGTGTTTTCATTTTCTCAGGTCATTACTTGCATCTTGCACCCAGTTTCAGTAACTGTTCCCCATTCAGATGGAAGAAATCAGAAAAGTTCCAAAAAAGAGAAATGTCCATTATACTTTTCTTCAACCAGAGGTCATGGGCATTCAGAAACTGATAGGTTTGATGAACGACCAAGTTTTAGGTGATTTCAGAAAGATATATGGTCAGAATTTGAAGTATATGGACAAGCCGACTGCATATCAGAGAGATAACATGTATACTCTACTACAATTTTATGACCCTCTATTGTGGTGTTTTGTATTTCCATACTACATCTTGGCTCCCACCCTAGAGGAGATTTCCAACATCCTGGGTATTCCTGTCAGAGATAACTTGCCTTATTATGGTTCAAAGATAGTTCTCCGGGAAGAAGAGATAACCAAAGTTTGTCATATACCAGCCGCTAAGGTTAAGAGGGGTTTGCAAGTCAGTGAAGGTAGAGGACTTCATTTGGATATACTCATAGCAGAAGCTGAGGGTTATGCTCGAGATAACAAGTGGGCAGATTTCAGTGTTGTGTTAGCCATAATGGTGTATGAGGCTAGTATTTTCCCAGGAGAAAAAGTGTTTGTGAGCATGAAAGTGATTTCTATTTTTGATAAAGGAAACCCCATACCCACTTTGCTAGGATATTTCTATTACGGTGTTCATTACCGAAGTGAGAAAGGAAGAGGTGGCCCAGTGAACTGTTGTGCTCCTTTATTTGATGACTGGTTTTCTAAGCAACTCCCGAAGTCGGGACCTTTCGAAGACTTGAAAGAAGAGTGGAAACTGTCCAGAAGGTTGATGGGATTAACTTCTGAAGATATAGCTTGGGGATACAATAGGGACTTGTTAGGCAAGGAGTTACTTATCAGTTGCGGTGATTTTTCTAATGTGCCTTTACTCAGAAGGAAAGGAGTGATCAACTATAATCTGGTACTGGCAAGAAACCATTTAGCTACCCTTTGAAGAATTCACCATTTGCTGAAGAAATAACTGAATCTTTGTACCTCCCAGTAGAAGGAAATAAGGGGTTGGTTATCCAGGCATCTCAGGCTTGGGCACATAGGGTAAAGAAAGGCAAGAAAGAGTTTGGAAGAGTGGACCCCAAGACGTATCCTCCTTTTGCTGCTTGGCTATAGAAACATGTAGAATACTTACTTATTCCATTTTCAGTTGAGTCTCCCTTGTATCCTAAAGAAGTGCTACGGCAGACTACCGTTCCTCTCGAAGATTACAAGAAGTTGGATGCCCAGTTGTATGAGGTACGGGTGGAGAATTCTGAAGTCACCAGCTTGTATCATCAAATGGCTCATGCTAACCAGGTCTTAGAAGAGAAGATGCATAAGATGCAGCAAGAGAGAAGTCAAAGAGAAGGAGTTTGCTGGTAGAGAAGCCTATTTCAAGAGAAGAGGTTTAATGAATATCAAGAGAGAGGATGATTACAGGAAGACCAAAAATTATCTAAAGGAAGTTAACCAAGCTATCACCTCATGGCAAGACAAGTGGAATCAAGGCCAGCAGAAGCGTAAAGAAAAATAGAAGGACTACCATTTGAAGATTAAATACTAGAAAGAAGAGTTAGAGTCAGCTCATAAGAGTCGTTGAGAGAAGTCTCAACAGCTGGTGCAGAGCCAGCAGGCGCTAGAGGAAGCACTCAAGGAGATTGCAGATCTCAGGTTGATGGCCGGAGTTAAGAAGGCTAGGTCTGAGCCGAGACCTAGTGGGGAGAGCACTGAAGTCTCTTTGCAGCTTTAGGTTTTAGTTTGCTTTCTTTTGTATTCAGATTACCTACAGACTTGTTGTAGGAATCTTTGTCTATGTTCTTGCATTTTATTTCTTTTTATTTGTAAGACTTGTAACCCTACAGGGAATCTTTGTTACTCTTGCCTTGCAGGATTTGCTTTATGTTATGTTTCCTTTTGTTCAACGTTTTGAATGCACTAAAAACCTGATCGTCCAAGGTCATCAAAATCCGAATACCTCGCAATGAAAAAAAATCAGTCTCTAAAATCCATACGGATTCTTCTATAACGAATGTCGGAACTGGGGCACAAAACAAATGATTATGGGAACACAAATAGTTGCATTGCATGCATATCACCCTTTTTCTTGTTTTGCAGGTACGGTCACAAGTTTCTAACATCTTCCATTTTCAGGCACTATTGCTGCGAAAAGAGTGCATAGATATCCAACCAAAGAGAACAAAGGCAGAATTATGGACCAGATGCAAGTAGAGCTGGTAGAGTTACGCAACGAGATGGACCAGTTCATGATTCTCGTGACTGGCATCAATCAGAATCAAGAGAGTCTCCATGAGATGAAGGACAAAAATCAAGATGGTCATGGCAACAATGGTGGAAGTCCTTGGGGTACAGGTGCTCTTGGTGGCAATGGTGGTCCACAACCTCAACCTGATTTTGTTGTTAACAATGGTGGTGGCCCAGAACTTGTTCACAACGTTCTTATGGACGATCAGGATGACCAGTTTACAAGGATGGAGGAGGAAGAAGGTCAAGGTGCTAAAGTAAATCGTCGTTTCGAGGAAATGGCAGAACAGATTCGGTCAATATAGTCTCAGAACACCTTGGGTTTTAACATAACTGATTTGGGCCTGGTTCCCGGGGTGAGAATTCCCCACAAGTTCAAATCTCCAATCTTTGATAAGTACAATGGTTCTTCCTGCCCGAAGACCCATCTGCAAGCTTATGTTGGAAGAAGTGTTGCCCACACTGATGACGAGATGTTGTGGATGTACTATTTCAAAGACAGCCTCATCAGGGCATCTCAGGAATGGTATATGAAGCTTAGCAGGGCATCAGTAAGAAACTGGAAAGAGTTGGATGAAGTTTTCGTCAAGCACTACCAATACAACATGGACATGGCTCCTAACCGTACCCAGTTGCAGAACATGTCTCAAAATTCTAAAGAGAACTTTAAGGAATACGCCCAGAGGTGGCGTCAGTTAGCTGCAAGAGTTCAACCTCCTTTGATAAAACATGAGATGGCCGACATGTTCATGGGGACTCTTCAAGGGGTGTTTATTGATCGTTTATCTTCCCGTTCAGCTACCAAGTTCATAGATCTGGTCATTGTAGGTGAGAGGTTTGAAACTTTGTTGAAAATGGGAAAGATATAGGATACTGGTGCAAGCAGCTCGTCCGGGGCAAGAAAGTCTGTTGTTGATCCTCAGAGGAGGCGAGAAGGTGAAACCAACGCTATATACGACAGAGGAAGGGGCCATGGATGTAGAAATCAGTATGAACAGGTGGATGCTGTCACTATCCCAATAGCGCCTGCTCCACAACCACAGCAGCAACAACGTTACAATCAACAGAGACCTTACCAGTAGCACCTTCCCAGACACTCTGATCGTCACTTTGATGCTATCCCAATGACTTACACCGCTCTCTTGCAGAGGTTGTTAGAACTGAATATGGTGCATGTTATAACACTGACACCACTCATTGGTAATCTTCCCCCTGGGTACGATGCTAATGTACGTTGTGCATTTCATTCGGGGTGCTCCAGGCCACTCCACAGAAAAATGCCAAGCCTTACAGATAAAAGTTCAAGATCTCATTGATTCAAAGGCTATTAACTTATCTCCGCCACCAAATGTTACTGATAACCCTATGCCAATTATGGAGGGGCAAGGGTTAATGCCATCGAAGATGAGAGAGTTATGAACTTGGTTCTAGATGTGAATGAAGTTCAGACACCAGTAGCTGTTGTGAAAGAAAGTTTGTTAAAGGGAAAGATGTTCCCCGGTTGTAGTGAAGATTGTTTGATGTCTGAGAATGGGTGTGACAAGCTCAGAGCTGGTATCTAGATGTTGATAGACGAAGGTTCCCTACAGTTCGATAAGGTGAACAACGAAAGAGACGTGGTTTCTATAGTGACAATCTATTTTACTCCTGAAGACATGCCTCCCTAGCCGGAACCAATAACCATCTATGTGCCTCAAGAAGTTAGACATGTCACAATTAGTCCTGTTACTATCACCGTTCCTGGGCCCGTGCCTTATGAAAGTGAAAGAGAAATTATGTGGCATTATAGCTCGGATGTGTATGTTCAATGGCAAAAGGTTGAAGAGAAGCCAGTGACTATTGATCCCAATATTGTCAATGTTGGAGGAGTAGGGGGTTTCACTCGCAGTGGACGACTTTTCGCTCCACAAAGTCTCATAACAAATACATAAACTGAAGCTGTTGCTACAGCTAAGGGCAAGCAGGTAGCTATTGAAGAGGTTGTGACTCCGGCTACAGAGCAGAGTACCTTTGAGAAGGAGGTAGAAGAATTTATATGGATAATAAAGAAAAGTGATTATAAGGTGGTCGAGCAGCTAAACCAGATGCCTTCAAAGATCTCTATCTTATCTTTGTTGATATGTTCCAAGGCGCGTCGGGAAGCCTTGTTGAAAGTGCTGCAAATGGCCTATGTACCTTAAGAAATCACTATGAATCAGCTGGAGACACTGGTGACCAACGTGAACACCAGTCATGGACTGGGATTCATAGACAGGGATCTAACTTCTGAAGGCCGAAATCATAACAAAGCCTTGCACATCATAATGGAATGCAAAGGAGCCGTACTATTCCATGTGTTAGTGGACACGGGATCTTCTTTGAATGTGCTTCCCAAAAAGGCTTTAATGAAGTTGGTTGTTGATGGTATCGTGTTAAGGACAATTGATTTAGTGGTGAGAGAATTTGATGGCTCCAAGAGATTAGTCTTTGGTGAAGTTGAGCTTCCAGTTAAGATTGGATCGCAAGTTTTCAAGAGCACCTTTTATGTCATGGATATACAGTCAGCTTATAGTTGTCTTTTGGGACGTCCATGGATTCACGCTGCAGGTGCCGTGACCTCCACCTTACACCAGAAATTAAAGTATGTCATTGATGGACAGGTCGTTATTATGTGTGGGGAAGAAGTCATATTTGTATGCCACTTGTCTATGTTCAAATACGTCGAAATGAACGGGGAGATCTATGAGACACTATGTCATGCTTTTGAGACCATTCATGTCAATGAAGTTTCTCCTAATTCTGGAGTTAAAGGTAATGAGAGAGTCGACACATCCATCTCATCATACAAGCAGGCCATGGAAGTGGTGCAGTATGGAAGTGCCCAAGGCTGGGGCAAGCTGGTTGAGGTTGATAAGAAAGAAGACAAGTTCGGGATAAGTTACGTCCCAGGGCCGGCAGTGGGGTCTTAGAGCTGATCAATTAGCTTCTCAAGTAGGGGTGTGATCGATCCGAATCAAGTCTGTGTTGTTAAAGAAGATGCTGACTGCAATTGTGATCTCGACAACTGGGTGCATCCGTGTGTCCCAGGGGAAAAAAGCTAAAGAACTAGTTCGCGGAAGACTTCGTCCAAGTTACTTGCCAGGCAGAGTAATTTTCTTTATTTTTCCATTATTATACGCATGTTCAATCCTGCACTCTACCCAAGGTGTATGGATCCATTGTAGGGCCTCCTTGCATTTTATCCAGTTTATTTTATCATGAATAAAGGACATTTTTCATTTAAAATTGTGTTCCTTTTCTTTTAGTTTAAACTTTTTCACAAAAAAACAATAAAAATGGCAATGTTTTGTTTTGTTTTGTTTCTTTCTTTTTCATAAAACAGATTCTGAAATAAGCACATCACTTGTGCAAAATAAATTACCTGAATTCCTTTGATAACACTTCTTCTATGACTGAGTATGACTTCAATAATCCTATCTACCAAGTTGATGAAGGGGTTGAGGAAGAATGTGAACTCCCTGAAGAATTGGCCAAGTTATTGAGACAGAAGGAAAAAGTTATTCAGCCTCACCAAGAAGAGATTGAAGTTATCAACATCGGGATAAAAGATGCAAAGAAGGAAATTAAGATAAGGGCCAGTCTGCAGGTCGGGGTGAAAGAAGAGTTAATTGGCATGCTTCGAGAATATGTGGACATATTTGCTTGGTCATATTAAGATATGCCAGGTTTAGATATAGACATTGTGATGCATAATCTGCCACAGAGGGAAGACTTCCCTCCTGTTAAGCAAAAGCTTCGTAGAACTCGTCCTGACATGGTGATGAAAATTAAAGAAGAAGTTCAGAAGCAGTGGGACGCCGGGTTCCTTGCCGTGACTAGTTACCCACCCTAGGTAGCTAACATTGTGCCAGTACCGAAGAAGGACGACAAGGTCCAGATGTGCATTGACTATCGGGACTTAAACAGAGCGAGCCCGAAAGATGATTTCCCATTACCTCACATTGATGTATTGGTTGATAATACGGCTCAGTTCTTGGTCTTTTCCTTCATAGATGGCTTCTCCGATTATAATCAGATAAAGATGGCGTCGGAAGACATGGGTAAAATAACATTCATTACCCCGTGGGGTATGTTTTGCTATAAGGTTATGCCTTTTGGTTTGAAGATCACCGGGGTAACTTATCAACGGGAAATGGTAACAATGTTTCATGATATGATCCACAAAGAGATTGAATGTTACGTGGACGACATGATTTCCAAGTCCCAGGATGAAGAAGAGCATATGGTTAACCTCAAAATGTTGTTTGAACGACTGAGGAAGTTTCGTCTGAGGTTAAATCCTAACAAGTGCACCTTCGAGGTGCGTTCTGGAAAACTGCTAGGTTTCATTGTGAGCCAGAGAGGGATATAGGTAGATTCTGCTAAAGTTAAAGCCATACAAGAAATGCTGCACCACGAACAAAAAAGAAGTGTGTGGATTCCTAGAAAGATTGAACTACATTGCACGGTTCATATCTCACCTCACAATTACATTTGAACCAATATTCAAATTGTTGAGAAAAGAGCAGACGACCAGGTGGAAAGATGATTGTCAAAGGGCTTTTGAAAAGATCAAAGAATACTTGCAAGAACCTCCAATCCTGATGCCTCCGATTCCAGGGAGGCCACTCATTATGTACTTGATTGTGCTCGAAGGATCAATGGGGTGTGTTATAGGCCAACATGACGAGTATGGTCGAAAAGAGCATGCAATATACTACCTTAACAAAAATTTTACCGACTGTGAATTGTCGCTCCCCCGAAAAGACACCTGGTCAGATAGAGTACAGACGTGAACGGTCGGCGAAAGGAGAAATGAAAATGAAGGTGAATAGAGTCGACAACTAGGCATTTTTATCCCGAAGGAAAGGTAATGCTGCATAAACCTAGAAAAAGATATGGATAAGACGGTTGCGAACCAGAGAAACTGAGAAAGGGGGTTGGTTACAACCTGGGAAGGTATTTGCACCTAGATTGTCCGTCGTACTCGACGGGATCCACGCTTGAAAGTTTGTGTTTAAAGGGGTAGGTGTATGTGCTATCTGTATGCAAAAGGTGGAAAAGAAATATACAAGTGCCAGTGCAAAAGAGAAGTGAAATGAAGTGCTCAGGAACTGAGGCTTACAAAGAGAATGCTGAAAGAGGGGGAAGACACAAATACTTTTGTTCGATAACAGTTAAGTTATGCCTACATATCCTCTCGTGCAATGAGGAAGTCAGAACACCGTAGATCGACTCAAAGAGACTGAAAGATAAATTGACTGATGAACTGCTTGCTTGTCTATGCTCAAGTGTACGACTCGTCTAGCTCGAGTGCTAACTGTCTTGCATTAGACGGAAGAAGCAGATTCTCGTTTGTGAGTGAAGATGATGAGAAACGAATCCCGGAGGAGACGATTATTGTTTGTTTTTTGTGTTTTCAATCTTTTATTGTTTTTTGTGTTTGTCATAAGTTAATGAGCTTAAGCCTAAACCACGGTTAGTAAACTCATCATATCCTCCCTTTGATTAGGGATAATGAGAATACCTTAAGTATGAGATAAATATCTCAACTTAATTACCATGATGATGTAGGATTAAGATCATTAACCTACTTGTGATTATTTAGATGTTTTTGGGTTTTTGTTTAGTGTTAAGTAATGAGCTTAAGCCATAATCAAAGATTAGTGAACCCATTACACCATCCTAATAGAAGGATAATAGATGAGCACACTTAAGCTTAGGAAGATACCTCAACTTAATCCATGATTAGGGATTAACCTCACGACAAAACAAACCTTTATTAAAGTGGATTTTAATTAGGAGTGAGATTAAGAAGTGTATTTTAGTTTGTAAGACAACTTGAGGAGGACTTGTCCATTAACACTAGGGTTAGTCCTTCTTAACCAATAAAGGAAGAATTAGAACCCTAATGCAAGGCCCAAGTTACAAGTTAATGTCTTAGTGATTATTAGATGGATTGATTAAGAGGTTTAAACAAATTAAGGGTTTAACACTTAGGATTAAAGTTATACACTCCAACCTAAGAGAAGGATGCATGCATAACCCTAATCACAAAGTCTTAAAACCTTAAAGGTTTAGTCTCTAATGATGAGATGAGAAGAGAGACAAAAAGAAGACACAAAGGTAAAAGCTAAAGGGGGACTAATTACAACCCTAATTATTGTCATGCTTGGATGTTCCTATGGTTTGTAAGGCTTGCAAGAGATCTTCAGAGAAGCCACCAATGGAAGAAGCAGATGAAAGGAGGAGAAGCAGAAGAAACAAGTTACTTACTTCACTGAAGAAGATAAGTAACTTGGAGGAAGAAAGTGAAAGATAAACATGAATGAGCAAGCTCACCCTAAAGAAAATAAAAATGCAGCAATGATGCATAAGAAGAATGAGAAGAGAAATGAGAAGTGAAGGCAAATTCACTTCTCATGTTACTTACCACCTGAAAAGGTTAGCATAAAGGAAAGAAATGAAATGAAAATGAAACATATGAATGGGCAAATGCCAAAACCAGAAGCAATCAAATGATGCAAATGATGCTATGAGATAATGCAAAGGCATGTCAAGTGTTATGAATGTTCATACAAAGAGAAAGAATGCAAATGAAGCATGTAGGAAGCATGACAACACATGGATGCTTATGAAATGAAATGGATGCAAAGCATAGCAAATGCATGAAGAAATGACCAAGCAAGGTTCAAGCAATGTCTTAAGATGTGTAAGATGTCATACCAATGTTTAGAATGTCATGTCAAGTTCATGTATGGATGCATATACAAGATGAATGCAAATGAACATGCAAAATTAGGGTTTTAAGGCAACATGAGATGCAAAAGTCAAAAACAGAAGCAAATCACATGATAAAAAATTGAAAATGAACTCAAAGGAACACTAGCCCCATATGATATCACACCCCAAAGGAGGAGGTCTAACTCTTAACCTAAAGAAAGTGTGAATTTTCTAAGTAAACTAGGGTTTTTGGGTACCTTAAGAGGAAAAATGCAAATCAAATGGAAAATACAAGATAAATTTGTGACAAAAATATTCTAGATACTACATGCTATATGAAGAACAATGCAAAAAGAACCAATGTCAAACCCTTCATGGTTAGGCAGAAAAGAATTTTCAAAGTTAGGGTTCCAAAAAGGGATTTTTATGAACCCTAAATTCAAGAAAAATGTCAAAGTATGATCAAAACCAAAAAGAAATTTGTATGAATGGTTTGACAATGTTTCTAAATGTCCTAAGATGCAATGTGATTTTTTTTGGGATTTTTGGAAACCTAATTGGTATTTTAATTAATTAATTTTCATTAATTAATTAAAATAAACATTTAAATATTTTTAAAATGATTTTTTAATGCAAAAAAATAAAAATAAAAATGTTTTTGGGTGGAGAAATATTTGAAATCAAAATGCAGAAGAAAAATATTTTTGGAATTGTTTAAGTATTTTAAATAAATTAGACAAAACAAATGGATTTAAATGAAATAAAAATATGAATTAAAGGCTGGTCAATTGATCCAATGGATCATATTTGAACATGGGGTTGGAGGGAAGACCACGCGCGCATCTTAATGGTCACAATTCAAACTGAGTTAATCCTAATTAATTAATTAATTAATCACAATTAAAACTTAATGAGCTAATCTGAGCCATCCACTACCTAACCCTAATCCACATCCAACGGCCCAAATTCAAACTTAGCCCTAAACACGTCATTAACCCTAATCAGTTTCAGGTGTCCGGAGAAGACTTCCGGTCGTCTTCTCCGGCGAGACCTTCAACCCAACTTCTTCCCTAGGCCAATTCCGGAGCTCTAAAGCTCCAGAGCAACTCCTCTCCTCTCCCTAAACATGAATCCACTCTCAAAACTAATTTCTCATGCCTTAAACTCAAGATTCGAAGAAGAACACAAAAATGGTGAAACTTTCAGACAGTCAGTACATGCTCATTTCACAACCATTTTCAAAACAAAATAGATCATGGTGATCAACAAAGCATAATGAACAGTTTAGAAACTTAAAATGAAGGTTCTGGAAAAAAGTTTGAGGATGGCTACCTGAATTGAAGCTTTCGCTTCTGGAGCTTTTGGACCTCTTCTCATGTGCAAACCCACTCCTCTTGACCTCTTGATGAAGCTTTGATGCTTGGAAGGGGTTTATAATGGCTGGTTTTAGTGGTTGTTCTTCAACTGGCCAGAAATCTTGTTTCAGATTTAGGTGTTTTTAGGCTGCAATGAAGGGTGGGAAATGATCCTCTTGTGATGCTGAGTTGATTGATGAAGGAAGTTTGAAGTCTGAGTGTGTGTGCTATGAGTTTCGAAAGCTTTTTCTTTTGAGGTGATTTTGAGGAACTTGGTGATTCTCAGGTTTCAGCCTTGTGTGTGTTATGTTATGAGTTGCATTTTGTCCACATAACAAGCTTTGATAGGTCAGAGGAGTTGTTGTGGCCTATGGTGATTGGTATGGGCTGTCTTGCACAAAGTCAACAAAACGTGTACTTGAGGTATGGGCTCATGTTGCAGCTGGCTTTTGGCATGTCCTGGCTCAGCAAAGATCAAGGAGAACCATGTAATTGAGATTGGGGTGCTGCAGCAAGTGTATGAGAAGTTCCATGCTCTTTTGCAAATTTGAAGAAGTTTGGCCCCTTTTGGATTTCTTGAAGTTCAAGGCATAGAAACTTGAGATTCTTGGGCCAATTCTGATTCTTAGGAAATGCACTATGTTTGTATGATGCCTAGAAGTGTATTATAAGTCACAAAATGACTTGGTATGTGAAATTGCACAAAATCCGTTTTGGTGTGAAAGTGAAAATTATAGGATTTTTGCCAACTTTGCTAAGCCATAACTTGAGTTCCACAATGAATTAGAACTTGTTATTGTACTTTTTGAAAAGGGAATGATCCAATCTACAACTTTCATGACCAACAATTTTTCATTTGAAGCATTTTTGGTTGAGAAAGAGGAGGTTGAAATACTTTCCCAAAATGGAAAGTTTCCATTACAAGTCATTTCCATTTTTGGCAACTTTTGGTTTAGCTCAATTTTCTTCAATTTTGTGAACTTCCAAGCACTTCAATGATCAAATAAATATCATATAACTTCAATTTGATGAAAAATCCACTTTGGTTCCATTGTTGGGGGCCTCAGATGCCCTGATTTTACACTGACTTGCTCAAGAAGTTACCTAGTGAACAGATGACTTCCACAATGAATTTCTTCATCAAACTTGGTACACATGATCCTTATAACATATTGAGACTATTAGAAACAAAAATGACTAAAAAAATTGGAGTGATGGCCTCTGAAACCAAAACCCTAATTTCAGGTCATCTGTGCAGTGAAACCCTAGCTCTGCTTCTATGCTTTGCTAGTTCTTGTGATTTTTTTGACTTCCTTAATCTTTGAGGGATATAAAATGATGATAGAACACACATGGAACCTCTTTGAATGATTGGAGACCTTTGGAGTGGCTCAGATGGATCCTTGGATTGCTCAGATCACAAACCCTAGATGCAGATGAACTTGAACTATGCAGATGAAACAAAAATGCAATATGAGATGATATGCTTAAACTTATGCAAGATGAAAAGATCACAAGTCAATGGTGAAATTAGTGAGGGAAAATTTGGGGTGTTTACATGAATCAAGATACTCACTGCTCGAGAAAACTTATTGCGCTTTGGCATGGACTGCTCGCCGACTGAGACAATATATGTTGACCCACACTACCCTGTTAATTTTAAAGATGGATCCTGTCAAATACATTTTTGTGAAACCAGTGTTAACTGTAAGGGTTGCACGTTAGCAGATGATGCTGACCAAGTATGATATTCAATACACTTTGCAAAAGGCCATCAAAGGAAGTGTGCTCTTAGACTATCTTGCACAACAAACCCTTGAGGATGATTATCAACCCATGAAATTTGACTTTCCTGATGAGGACATCATGCACCTCAAAGCTAAGGACTACGAGGAACCACTCCCGGAGGAGGGGCCAAACCATGAATCCAAATGGAGATTGATGTTTGATAGGGCTGTATTATCAATGGGCGCGGAGTTGGTGATGTTCTAATCACTCCTGAAGGTGTTCATTTTCCCTTCCCCGCCAAAATCACTTTTGGTTGTACCAAAAATGAAACGGAGTACGAGGCTTGCATTATGGGAATAGAGGAGACTATTAATCTCAAGATTATGACCCTCGATATATTCAGAGATTCAGCCCTCGTGTTTAATCAGATTACCGACAAGTGGTATACGCATCAAGAACACTTAATTCCTTACCGGGATTATGCCAGAAGACTGTTGACGTTCTTCACAACAGTAAAGCTTCAATACATACCACATGATGAAAATCAGTTTGCCGACGCACTGACCACGCTCTGTTCTACCATCAAAGTGATGTGTTGGAACTATGTCCCCAAGATTGATATCTTCAGGCTTGATATACATGCATATGTGTTCTCTGTTGATGTAATGTCTGATGATAAGCCTTGGTATCATGACATTAAACACTTTATGGAAAGTAAAGAATACCCAGTTGGGGAATCTTCCAACGACAAAATGACTTTGAGGCGACTTGCTGCGAGTTTCTTCTTAAATACTGATGGCGTTCTGTACAAGAGAAACTTAGACATGGTCTTGCTTAGATGCATGGATAGACACAAGTCAGACATGTTAATGCAGGAAGTTCATGAGGGATCATTTGGTACCCATGCAGAAGGACATGCAATGATAAAGAAGTTATTGAGGTCGGGGTATTACTGGTTAACAATGGACGCAGATTATTGTTCATACGCCCAAAAATGTAATAAGTGTCATATTTATGCATACAAAGTGCATGTTCCTCCAAGCCTGCTCAACGTCATGTCATCTCCTTGGCCTTTTTCTATGTGGGGCATTGACATGATCAGGAAAATAGAGCCTACTACTTCGAACGACCATCGTTTCATACTGGTCGCAATCGATTACTTCACCAAATGGGTCGAAGCAGCATCTTATGCCAATGTCTCCACACAAATGGTGGCCAGATTTCTGAAGAAAGACATTATCTGCAGATACGGAGTTCTCAAGAGAATCATTATTGATAATGGTTCTAATTTGAACAACAAAATGATGGCTGAGCTATGTCGGGACTTCAAAATCCAACATCACAATTCTTCTCCTTACCGGCCAAAGATGAATGGCGCAGTTGAGGCAGAAAACAAGAATATTAAGAAGATTGTGAAGCAAATGATCATCACCTACAAAGACTGGCATGAGATGTTACCGTTTTCTTTGCATGGGTACCGAACGTCAGTCAGGACATTTACTGGGGAAACTCCTTTTTCCCTAGTGTATGGTATGGAGGCAGTCTTACCTGTTGAAGTCGAGATTCCTTCTTTGCAAGTAATGATGGATGTCAAGCTTGACGAGACTGAATGGGTGCGGGCCCGATATAATTAGTTATGCTTAATTGAGGAAAAAATATTAGCAACTTTATGTCATGGTCAGCTTTATCAGAGGAGAATGAAGCAGGCATTCAATCAACGATTACGCACTCGGTAGTATCAAGTTGGTGAGCTTGAACTCAAGAGAATTATTCCTCCAGGCTCATATCCCAGGGGAAAATGGACTCCAACTTATGAAGGCCCATTCATAGTAAAGAAATTTTTATCTGGAGGAACACCGATGCTCACTACTATGGATGGTGAAGATTTCCAGTCTCCTGTCAACTCAGACGCAGTTAAAAAAATACTTCGCATAAAAAGACCCGCTGGAAAAAAACAGAATAAAGAGTCCAAGAAAAAAAGGCATCCCGGCGAGCTAAAAATAGAATAAAAGGCTCGGGAAAAACTTAGGGATATAATAAAAAAATTGTACACCCAGTGAGTTGAAAATCCGCATTGGACAGCTCAGGTAAAAAAGGGTATCCCGGTGGATTGAAAACCCGAAAGGGAGGTCCACAAAAAATAAGGGAATAAGAGAATGACTGCGATCTGGGTAATCTGTACCACATCATTGTCTCATTTAACCTGGAAATCTCAGAAGGGTAGGAATCATCCAATCTTCTTCTTCAGAAAGCAAGAGCAGAAACGGAGAAATCTTGAAGACATATTGGTCATAGCAGAACTGAAACTCATTGGAATTTCGTTCACATTGCCATTAGGATAGTTTCTTTTCTCAATTTACAGTGATCACCTCTTTCCAGGTGGTTGCTTCCTGATGTAAATTTTCACCTATTTACGGGCTCATTAATAAAAGAATATTCAGTCAAAAAAGCTTTATCCTTGTTTTTATTTTGCTTGTTTTGTTTGCAAAAATGTCCTGAATTTTTTATAAAAGAACATTACATTTAAACTAGGTGGCTTTATGACTAACATGCGAAAAGGGGAAAACATTTAAAATCACTTTGAATGTCAAGTGACATTGGATGGTCGATTCATACCATGTAATTCCCCAGGGCATATGTGCATACTTTGTTGTTGCAGGTTTTGCAGTCAAGAAGAAGAGGTTACTAGATGGTATTCCCCAAGCAAAATTTTCTCCCCAGCGAAAGACACCTTGCAAATCTCATATCCACCAGAGGATGATTCCAAGCATCCCCAATAGAGTGTAAGAATAAATATTCCCCCAGATGAGTCAGAGCAGGGTGGCATCCCCAGCAGAACTTCGAAGTCAGCTGAATAGTTCTCATCTCCAAGCAGAATCATCATTTCACGGTAGGTTCTTCCCAGCAAGCAACTGAAAGCTCATTTCCCCACAAAGTCTGAATTGTCAGAATTCTCTTCTCAGCAAGAGTATGGACTCAACATCTCCCCAGCCAATTTTTAAGATGGTCATTACCCACAGAGCTTCATGATTAGATTCATTTCCATCATTGAAGATGGCCAATGTGATAAGTAATACAGACAATGTTCACATTCCTCATCCAGAGTCAAGTATTGTTAGAGTACCTTGATTTCGTCCCTCAGCAGAATGTCAGTCAGGATGTTCTTATTCCCTAGTGGAGTACTAACAAAAGAAGGTTCCCCTGCAGAATCATGCCTTTTGTTATTATATCCAGTCAATGAATTAACTTCAGATTCAGTATCAGTGAATCTCATTTAGTGTATCTCAGACGCAATATCCAATCTTAGTGGATCAACCTTGGGATGCATATTTATTTGGTAGAGTGTATACTTCAAGAAAATGGTCGTTTCAGCTCAACTCAGGCGAGATCCTGACAATAGAAATCGTCAAAACTTTACTTTAGAATCGTAACAATGCATGTTTCAGATGTGGATTCTAAACGGGATCGTTTCAGTGCAACTCAGGCGAGATCCCGACAATGAAATTCATTGTCGAAATAGTACTTAGAATTGTAATAGTGCATATTCAGATGAGGATTCTAAGTGCACATTTGTACCACGTATCTGACACATAAGATATGTGAAGAGGGTCATTTCAGTGCAACTCATGCGAGATCCTGACAGTGGGTTTTTTTCTCGAAGTAGTGTAGAGAATTGTAACAGCACATTTCCAGATGCGGATTCTCCCAAATGCACATTGTTACCGTATATCCGACCAGAGGGTAGGCAAAGAGAATCATAAGCGCATATTCTGATGCAGATTCTAATCAGCGTCGTAACAACGTATATTCAGATGCGAGATCTTGATCAGTGCATGTCTATCCCACAGACTTAAGTGCACTAATGAGAAACATGTACAAACGTAAGATACCAAAGGAATATCTCTTTTTCTTCAAAGTCCACCGTCTCTGTGGCAAGCCAGTAGTCTTCTGGCGTCATACAAAAGATGGTTTCCTAGTCCACCACCATTGTGGCAAGCCATTAGTCTTCTGGCTTATTATAAAAAGACATTTCTTCTTGGTTACTGAGTTACTTTCCACCTCATCAGGGTTTTGAGCAAGTTTTCCCCTTTGGTATCCAATCATAGTTTCTCTCGAACGGCCGACAACCAATGCTCTCGTCATTTTCAGATTAATAGTTGCTTGAATATGGGAAGCTGTAACACCCCAAAATTTGACGACTCTTTTCCACATCATTTGCATATCATATAGCATAGCATGTAGCTCACATATCCTAGCATATAACATAGAAAAATGAGGTATGACATCTATAGTTACTAGTATATGGCATGTGACCAGTCATCCAATAAGTATTGATTCTCCAAAGACAAGTGGAAAGCCAAGTGATCTTTCAAGAAGCTCACAAAGGATCCTTATATCCTATACAAGCTCAAAGTCATCCACAAAACCCTAGAAGAGGGAAATTTCATCAGAAGCGCATAAGTGCAATTTTCTCCTATGCAGAGAAATCCTAATTAGGATTTTTCCTCAGATCAAGAAATCCTCATGGCTTTGACCAATTCCTGTGGTCAAAAGCTATTCTATGATATGCAAGGCCTTTGGATGAAGTTTGATGCACATGTTCATCGAGGAAGTCAGGTTTTGATCCAGTTACTTGTGCATGAAGAAAGAAAGTCAATTGTGCCAAACAAAAGTCAACCAGTGGATGTTTAGGGTTTTGATCTTGTTCATCAACTTCATGAAGCCATATTTGATCAAGGAATAGCTTAGATGAGCTCCAATTTCAAAAATCAAGAATGTGCAAAAGTTGCTAAATTTGGAACTTCTTAGGTTAGAAGTTTCTATTTTTGGAAGTTATGTGCCCTAATCTTCAAGCTATTATTTCATGTGCAAAAAAGCTTCAAATTATTTTTACTTGAACATAAAAGTTATAGAGCATGATTTTCCCTTTCCAAAAATTCCAAGAACACTTTCATATCCTTCCTATAATTCAAGATATGAAGTTTTAAAGTTTTGATGCATTTTAGGGTTTTTGAGTGCACATGTGTCATTGTTTCATTGGTCCATTTATTCTTGATATTTTTGTGTCACATTTTGTTATCATGTCACTATATACTTATTTAGTGAGTCTTTTTTTCCTTTCCATGTGACCCAAGAGTTTTGTTTTACATATATATTGTTGTTTTATTTCTTTAGTGGAAACATGGATATAATAGGGCAAAAAGTGGTGTAGCACATGTGATGGTTACGTAGTACACTCCCATTATACACTCCTTCTCTGATTTTTAATTTCCAAAAGGACATGCTTTTGCAATATGTACAGACACATTTTTCATTGCACAAGAGGAGAAAGGCATGTTCTCCATCACCCATTTAGTCACACTTTTGTACCAAAGAGAAGGGGAAATCACATGTGCTTCTCATACCATACACCTCATGACTTAATCCAATCATTACCATGTCATCACCACTCTTTTCCTCACCAATAAACATCACGATCCCAACATATCAAATCCACCATAGTTCCATACATCACATGCATGTGAATATATTTGAAATTGGAAAGGAAAAGTTGAAGCAGAGTCACACGTCCTCTGCGTTTTTAGCTCATAGCAAATTTCATTTGGCACTAAAAAAACACCTTCACTATAAAGGCAGTTCATGTGCGATTTGGAAAAAAGGAAGGAGACACTCATATTTTCATCACACATTTCATCATTTTCAATTCAGCCTCTCTCTCTCATGGTGCTCTTCATTTCATTCATTTCCAAGAAAACTCAGATATGAGTTTTGGCCTCTAATCACTTCATCTTTCACCTCTGAAGCCACTCAAAGTCATTCCTCTAATCACATCATCATTATCCTTGTTTTCTTGGAAGATTGGTGAGCTTTGTTGATCATTTGAAGATCAACAAGATATTCAGAATCTTCCATTTCTTAATTCATCTGCGAGATCATAACCTTTATTTGGCTCAAAACAGATCAAATGAAGCATAAGGAGGCTCTTAGTCTCTCTGGATTTCTCAAATTCCATAAAAAATCCCAATCTCAGGTTTTGATTTCATCTTGTTTGCTTCATTTTAGATTTGTATTAGCTTGATTCATGTTCTAAATGCTTAATCTAGCTAGTGTGAAGTGTTATGAAGCTATGCGATGCTTTAAATCTTGATTTGCAACTTTGATATCCAATCTTGTTGGCTTTGTTTCTCTGTGGATTTTGAATATTTGTAAAAATTAATTGCGTGATGATATTCCTCATGCTTCATAGATCATTTTTGGTTTTTACATCTTTTGATTTTGTTAAGAATTGATGGAGTTGTGATGAGATGAAGGTGTTGTGCTTGATGTGGTTTTCACAATTTCCATGGCTTCTCTTTGCTGTTGTTGCATGATGCATGAGTAACATGGGGAAGACGATTACGTGTCGTCTATTGATTGGTCCCGGTTTTGTTTTGTATTTTTATTTTATTTTGGCCACTTAAGTTGATGGTTGACCGATTGATGCCATGTTTACATATTTCTTGTTCATGTTATTTTTTGTTTTAATGAAAGAAATAAAAATTGATTTAATTTGGTAGTGGATTTAAGTGGTTTCGATTGGGCCTTGCTAGATTTTTGTCCGCACCTCCCCACTCTGAGCCCAACCTAATTTGCAAGGTGACCTAGTTTCTACATACACCCACCTTGGCTTTTATTTCTATTTTCTATTTTCTTTTATTTCTAGTTTCAATTTTTTTTTAAATTGTAAACGATTTTAAAAAAGTTATAAAAAAAATTCATGTGACTTCTTTTGAGTTTTATAAAATTTTTCCAAATTTTATTTTCCATTTTTCTTTTATTTTTATGTCCTGAATTAACTGTCCATTTAATTTCTTGTTATTTGCTTTATAATTTTCACATTCTAACTTGTCTAATTTCTATCTTGAGTTTGAAAATAGGTATGCTTATGATTCTTTTTCATTACTTTCCTAACATGTTGAGGTGTCTCTCTGATTTTTATCATGATTCTTAGGACTTGTTTGGATTTTTTTTAGCTTGTTGCTTTGTGTGAAAGTTAATGAAACCCTAAATGACTTTGGATCATTTCTTTGAGGATGTTTTCTTCTGATTTTGGCTATGTTTTACATGATTGAAGTGTCTTTGTTCTTAATTGTATAATTTTTAGGACTTATTCACTATTTGTTTGTGATTTATTCTTTACATGCCCTATTTTGATGCATCTTTGAACCATGCTTGATTGTTTGAATAGGAGGGCACTTGCGCTACCTCTTTGGGTTTTGATTTGTGATTATTAACATGTTGATAGACCCTTGGTTTTTGTATTAGAGTCTTGCCTTTGCTTGATTGATGTTACTTGTTCACTAAGGTACACATTCACATGCATGCCTCAATACAATTCCAACTTTTCCATGCTACTCTTAATTGACCTAGTTTGTGTTTGTATGCCTTAATTGATGTTTGAATCTTCTTTTTAGGAACTTTCTTAATATGTTTAGGTTCTGACTTTGATGAATTTTGTTGATGTGTAACTTGTTTAATGCTTCTAATCACATGTTTTCACCTTATTTTTTCCACGATGACTTGCTAGTTATTTGTGACGTCTTGCACTCTTCTTTGTGTGGTGTTGTAAGATTAATCTTAGTACTATTGTATGATGTTTAAGTTCTAGTTGTGATGGTTTATATTGATTCCTTGCTTGTTCTTACTTTGTTTGAACTTACTTTGTCTTTACTTATCATTTGTGAATTTTTCTAACACTTTCAGGGTCTATGGTAAGTAAGAGGTGTGGATAAGATCTCCACACTTCAAACCTCTTCCTCCTAGTTTATTTTATGATTTCATTTGTGATTTAAGATGAGCTTAGGCCATCATTTGTTCAGATTTTGTTTCATTCCCCTTAGTGAACAACTTAACTTCTTTAAGAGAAGTAAGTTGATTTTCTACCTCCTTTCTTCTTCTTCTTCTTCTTCTTCTTCTTTTTTCTTTTATTTCCTTCTTCTTCATAAGGATAGAATTCAAACCACCCTAACCTAGGACTTCTATGTATGATAACATTTAGGATTGTTAGTCCCCCCTTTTAGTCTTTTACCTTTGAGATCCTTTTGGTGCTCTCTCTTTCTCATCTTCAAACAAAACCCAAAAAAACACTTAATATTGGTTGAATTAGTCTTGTGTGTATGGACTTATTCCATAGGGCACTTGTAGTCTTCCCATTTTGTGATAGTACAAGCTTGTCTAGAAAGATGTACAAGTCTAATCATAAGACTATTTTCACACAGAAAATCATAAAAAAACACTTCTTCACAAAAATCACAAAAATATCTAATAACTTCAATGAGTTAGTGAGCTTATGCCCGAATCTCTGGAACCAAGTTTTGGGGATCTTCTCCTTGCTTGGGTGTGCTTGTTCTATTATTCCATCTTGGAATGTAGTAACAAGTACACATTTCATGGAAAAGGACATGAATTCATTTTCTTGTGCCAAACACAAATAAAAGCTTCTAAAAGCCAGTCAACAAATAATAATCGTTTCTCTTTCGGGACTTCTTTTCTCATCACCCTCACTCTCAATGAAAGAACTTTCTCCTACTTGTCACTTTGCAAGACGGTAACGCACTTATGCCAGACAAGCCAGCAACACCTGAGCATTGACATAAGCTGTTCAAGCTTTTAAAACACAAGCCATTTTCCTCCCTAGTTAGGGGAACTACGTCGTGTCCGACCCTCATTTCTCGATGAGGTACGTAGGCAGCGGGGTAGGGCCTGTTCGAGCACTCTTTTATTTTCCCTACATTTTCCCCCTTTCTTTTCTTTTCTTATCCAGTTTCAGTCTTTCTCTTTGCAGCGACTTTCATTTCTTCACCCTTTGAAACAGTTTCTTTGCAAGCGTGGATCCCGTTGGGTACGACAGATGATCTGGGGTGCTAATACCTTCCCAGGTTGTAACCGACTCTCGAACCCAGTTCTTTGGTCCGCATGACCTTTTCTTTTCCTATCTTCCCTGGTTTGTACATCATTACCTTTCCATTTCATTCGTGATAAAAATGTCTGGCTGGCGACTCTAACCTTTTCCATGCCACTTTCGTGTTTGTACTAGGATGGAAATCCAGGGAGTGACAAATAACCATGGATACAAAGGGTGCTAACACCTTCCCTTTGTATAACTTACCCCCCGAACTCAAAATATTTTGAAGTTCTTTCCTGTTCATTTATGCCTTTCCTAATTGGATGAAATAAAAGTCGGTGGCGACTCTTGCTTACCGCAACATATCTTGTGACAAATATTAAAAGTCAGTTCTCCCACCGTGTTACACCCAAAATCCAACAACCAAGCAGAGTATGAGGCGTTCTTCGCATGGATAAGACTAGCCAATGACCTGGGGGAAAATGAGATAACCATTTGCACATACTCTCAACTAATGGCCATGCAGATCAAAGGAGAATACCAAGTCAAAAATGAAAGTTTATCGGAGTACTTGGCCCTGGTCAAGGAAAAAATTACAAAATTCACATCTGTAGAAGTAAGGCATGTGCCCCGCGAAAATAACACCCGAGCAGATATACTCTCAAAACTCGCGAGCACAAAGAAAAAAGGAGGAAATAAATCAATCATTTATGAAATACTTCCACGACCCAGTGTCGAAAGGCCGAAACCGACGATAGACGTCAACGTCATCGGCGACACCAACTGCTGGATGACCCTAATATATAAATACCTAACCAACAATGAGTTACTTGAGGACCCAAAAGAGGCTGGCATTGTCAAACAACGATCCTGATCATACGTCCTGGTCGAGGGAAAACTCTACCGGCGAGGGTTCTTCGTACCTCTCCTCATGTGCATCGAGGAAGAATTGATCGCGCACATCTTGCATGAAATCCACGATAGAATCAACGCCTAACATTTGGGCGGACGATCCCTCACAAGGAAAGCTCTCCGAGCAGGATATTATTGGCCCACGATGCAAAAGAGCACGTGAAGAAATGCGACAAATGTCAACGACATGGGGACATGCACCTCGCTCTGCCAAACGAGCTAAAAACAATGTCATCCTCATGGCCATTCACATGTGGGGCCTAGACATCCTTAGTCCTTTCATCATCGGTTCAAACCAAATCAAGTACCTAATTGTCGGCGTCGACTATTTCACGAAGTGGATCAAGGCCGAACCCCTGGCCAAAATCACGGCCCTCAACATACTACGTTTCTTCAAACGCAACATCCTCGCTCACTTAGGAATACCTCAGGCGATTGTTACTGATAACGGCACCCAATTCACGGATAAAAGTTTCCAAGGGTTCGTTGCCAACGTCGGGACCAAACAACACTTTGCATCTATAGAGCACCCTCAAACTAACGGGCAAGCAGAGGCAGCGAATATGGTCATTCTTCGAGGACTCAAGCGAAGATTAGACAAGATCAAGAAACGTTGGGTCGAAGAATTGCAAAGCATTTTATGGGCGTACCGGACTACTGATGACTCGATTTTGTATAGTTTATTTCGGTCCATTTTGAGAATTTCTTATAGTAAATTTATCGAGTCATTATTGTTTTATTTGTTATTTGCTTATATTTCTCTTTGTTTTGTCTTGACATGTGTTTAATCGAAAAGTATGGAAAAAGGAGCAAAAACAGAGCTAAAGAGTGGAGAAAAAGCAACAAATTTGCAAGTTCTGCTTCCCGTAGATGAATGGCGTTCGCCATTTGTCCTGCCTAGGGGAATGGAGTTCGCCATTACTCAAAAAAATATGGAAATCACGTTTTGAACAAATGGCGTTCTCCATTTGCATACGGTGATCATCATTATGCGCGGGAGCAGTTTTTTAGCAACATACAGTTTCGCTTCAGTTTGAATTCAAATTGTTCGAGGAATTCTTGGAGCCAAATTCTTCTATAAATAGAGACCTCTAGGGCTGCATTTATCATCCAGAAACTGCGCGGAAGGGCTACCGAATCGCAATTTAGAATTAAGCATAAATTTACCATTCAAAGAAGCGATTACTCATACTGAGGAACTGCTGCAACTTTGTATTTTCTATTTCCTTGTACTGCTCTATCACTTCAAGTAACAATACAAATCTTGCTTCAATTTTAATATTCAAGTTCAATTCCAATTACCGTATTTTACAGGTTCTTTATTTATCACTTTATTATTATTATTGTCATCGTATTCTATTTTGTTATCGTATTCTATATTGTTATCGTATTCTATAATTGTTCAAGCATGTCGTCCTTAATTTTGTTTATCTTGTTTAGTTTGTTTATCTATAATTACATGTCTAATTAAATATATTTTGATTTCATCAAATGAGAACCGTCGCAACCGGCGGGACTCCGTAGAAATTGTTAGGTCCGAACTCATGATTGTATGTAATTTTGGTTATAATTTATATGCTTAATTTAAGTAGCTTTGTCACGAGAGTGAGAGGTTATTTAAAATTGCTTTGTCATGAGAGTGAGAAGCATATAAAGGTTTAATCCGAGATCCGCGAGAGCGTGAGGAGTGAACCAAATAGTAGATGTTAGGCATCATGTCTAAATACAGTGAGAGCGCTTTAGATGTTGATTAGGATGTTATTGGCTTTCAAATAGTGTTTTTCAGTTACCGGGCGAGCGAGAGAAAAATATTGGGATTGAGAGATATGGCTTTAGTCAATAGCGCGAGAGTGTGATATTGAGCCTTGAAGTCGGTATATTCTACGGAATACGCGTATAGTCATAGTTAGTGTCCTTTTCCTACATGTCCCTTAGGTACGCGGAAATCATATTTCGGGTTCGTTTTATCCTTATTTCATAACCTTTAGTAAGTAGTGTTTTCATTCCCGTTATTTTCCCTTAAATCACAACCTTAACTTTGCACCACAATGATAGATTATAATAGTTTACATTGGTCTATGTGGTTTGACAATCTTTTATATTACTTCGATAGATCCGTGCGCTTGCGGAGCGAACAAGTTTTTGGCGTCGTTGTCAAGGACCAACAATCAATATTGTTATTCTGTTATTGCACCATATAGACTAAGGCACTCTCGTTTAAAACAATATAAAATAATAATAATAATAATAATTATTATTATTATGTATCGCCCAAAATTTCTCTATGATTACCACTTCTAAAATTTTGAGGAACCACGCCCAAATTTTTCCTACAATCACCAATCCCATGATTTTGAGGAATCGCAAGAATCCCTATCCAACCTCGAAATAGTAATGGAGGATTTCAATGCAACACTAACTCATTCTCACCCAAATCACCACTCCCAATAATTTGAGGAACCACTAGAATCCCAAAATTCCAACCTCGAAAGATTAATGGAGGATTTCATTGAAACGACAACTAATTCTAGAATTGAATCTATGATTGAGCGCTTTATGGAGACACAAACTATCCAGAATGAAGAGTTTAGAAACAAACATCTCAAAAGTTATGAAAACTTTAGGCGGATGAACATTGTGGTCGAGTCCCTTGCGACTCACACTGAGGCATAGAAGACTCAAATTTCTCTGATTGCACATACACCTATAAGACCCTCCCCCGAGAGACATGTGGATGTTGTAACAACCAATAGTGAAAGAGAAAATGAAAATTCTAAGGAAATTGATAATGAGGTTGAGGAGAGTGACTATGAGGTTGAGGGGAGTTATGATGAGAAAGGAGTAAAGATTGAGAAAAATCTGCTGACACCACCCAAAAAGGAGGTCGTCGAAGATGTAGAGAAGAAAGCATTTAATGTTATTCCTCTTACCTATACCCCACCGATTCCTTTCCCGCATAGGATTGTAGACTCCCAATCCAAAACAAATGTGGATGTATTGGAAAATATTTGAACCAATGTACCCTTGTTCGATATCCAACATAAAAAGAGAAAATTAGAGGACCATGAAGCTAGGGATATCATTACTATTAAGAGGGTAAGGTTAGACTTTGAGATGGTGGATGAAATAACTAAGCCGAAACTTGAAAAGCTAATACTTAGGATAGATCTAGAATCACCACCACAAATTTAAAATAATGAACCACCCCACAGATGGAAGAAAAGAAAAGGTGAGGGATATGTGAGATGGCTTGATAAGTGGCCATGGAAACCAAAAATTATTAGTCGTCGAGCTATCAACGTTAAACAAATCCCTACGTGGGAGGCACCCCACAAACTTTTAATTTAATGTTTTACTTTTATTGTTTATGTTTGCAGAAAATAAAGAAATGTATTTCTTGTCTTGTCTCATTTTCTTCTACGTGTCCACGGACATTCCTACGAATGTCGCTGCTGGTGGTGACACTGGTACCGGCTGTATTTTTCTAACACTTTTGCAGGTAATTCCTCCATAAATGGGCAGCATTATGAGTTGTTTCAGAATATAGAAAATTCAACAAATGGAGGTATCTCAAAGCGCCCACCGCCGAAGAAAAAATGGCCAGAAAAGACATGAACAATAAGAGAGGATCAGAGAAGATTTGGCATGCAATAACATTCATACAGGTTCTATAATTCCCTTTTCCACATTTTATCAAAACATTGAGGATAATGTTTGGTTTAAGTGTGGGGGAAGAACTTTACCGCTTTCAATATATCGCTTTTTAGTTTCAGTTAGTTTCTTTATTGAGTCATATGTGCTATGAGTCAAATTTTTACTTTACTTTTTCGTTGTTTGAAAATTCCCTGAAACTTGTCCCCATTAAAAAAAATCGTTCTGATTCATTGGCATGACACCAAATAAGTTACTTCATTTTGTTTAAGATATGTTAGACTGGACTTGGGAAAGTTTTGAAAAGATCGATACCATTTTTTACACCCTAGAGTCTCCAATTATGTGATGTTAGTTTAGATATGCATTATGCCGAGACCATGTTATAAAGTTCTATGTAGCTTCTTGATTAGTTTATCTTAGCAGTTAACACCATCCTTAGATGCGAACTAAGTAACGAACTGATGCAAATATGTGTTGATCTCAAAGTTGTGTTTATGTGCTTTCTTATAAAAATGTGAATCAAAGAACTGTTTCTACTAAGTTAGGTGGTCCTCACCCGGCCATTTAGCCCAAAGGAGAAGAAATCTTGAAATTCATAAGCCAAAGAAAAAAAACAAAGAGAAAGAGAAAAAGAAAAGACAAATTTTGTGAATAAGAGATCAAACACTAACAGGTTCGATTACCATGTAAGAAAAAAGATAACGAGCTTAATGTGATTGCGCAAGAATGAAAAAGAAGAGAAATAGAATGGTTAACATTAGGTCAAAGTATAATCTCATGATTCAGGCTGATGTTGCATATGAGGGGAATCTTTGTCCGCTTTAGGTAAATTTGTGTCATTACGATATCGTTAGATTCACTATTTAGTACCTATCCACTTAACACTATACTAGCATTCGAGTACCTTACCATTTGGTTTTGTCGTGCCTAAGATTCGAACGACGCACTTAATTGTTTACCTAGTGGGGAGTTTGCTCGAGGACAAGCAAAAGTCTAAGTGTGGGGGAGTTTGATGACTCGATTTTGTATAGTTTATTTCAGTCCATTTCATGCATTTCTTATTGTAAATTTATCGAGACTTTACTGTTTTATTTGTTATTTGCTTATATTTCTCTTTGTTTTGTCTTGACAGGTGTTTAATCGAAGGGTATGGAAAAAGGAGCGAAAACAGAGCTAAAGAGATGAAAAAAAGAAGCTAAATTGCATGTTCTGCTTCCCCTAGATGAATGGTGTTCACCATTTGCCCTACCTAGGGGAATGGAGTTCGCCATTACTCAAAAAAAGAGGGAAATCACATTTTGAACAAATGGCGTTCGCCATTTGCATACTGTGATCGCCATTATGCGCGGGAACAATTTTTCAGCAACAATTTGGCAGTTTTGCTTCAGTTTGAATTCAAATTGTTCGAGGACTTCTAGGACCCAAATTCTTCTTTAAATAGAGACCTCTAGGGCTGCATTTATCATCCATAAACTGCATGGAATCACTACCGAATCTCATTTTAGAATTAAGCATAAATTTACCATTCAAAGCAAAATTACTCATAATGAGGAATTGTTGCAACTTTGTATTTTCTATTTCCTTGTACTGTTGTATCACTTCAAGTATCAATACAAATCTTGCTGCAATTTTAGTATCCGAGTTCAATTCCATTTACCATATTTTACGGGTTCTTTATTTATCTCTTTATTATTATTGTCATCGTATTCTATTTTGTTATCATATTCTTTATTGTTATCGTATACTATAATTGTTCAATCATGTCGTCCTTAATTATGTTTATCTTGTTTAGTTTGTTTATCTATAATTACATGTCTAATTAAATATATTTTGATTCCGTCATATGACAACCGTCGCAACCTATGGGACCCCGTAGAAATTGTTAGGTTTGAACTCATGATTGTATGTCATTTTGGTTATAATTTCTATGCTTAATTTAAATAGCTTTGTCACGAGAGTGAGAGGTTATTTAACATTGCTTTGTCATGAGAGTGAGAAGCATATAAAGGTTTAAGACGAGATCCACGAGAGCATGAGGAGTGAACCATATAGTAGATGTTAGGCATCATGTCTAAATACAGCGAGAGCGCTTTAGATCTTGATTAGGATGTTATTGGCTTTCAAATAGTGTTTCTCAGTTACCGGGCGAGCGAGAGAAAAATCTTGGGATTGAGAGATATGGCTTTAGTCAATAGCACGAGAGTGTGAGATTGAGCCTTTAAGTCGGTATATTCTACGGAATAGGCGTATAGTCATAATTAGTATCCTTTTTCTACAAGTCCCTTAGGTACGCGAATATCATATTTCATGCTCGTTTTATCCTTATTTCCAAACCTTTTGTAAGTAAGGTTTACATTCCCGTTATTTTCCCTTAAATCACAGCCTTAGCTTTGCACCGCAACGATAGATTACAATAGTTTGACATTGGTCTCTGTGGTTCGATAATCTTTTATATTACTTCGATAGATCCGTGCGCTTGCGGAGCGATCAAGTTTTTGAAGCCGTTGTCAGGTACCAACATTCAATATTGTTATTCTGTTGTTGCACCGTATAGACTAAGGCACTCTTGTTTAAAAAAATATTTAAAATAATTATTATTATAATTATAATAATAATTATGTATCGCCCATACTTTCTCTATGATTACCAATCCGAAAATTTTGAGGAACCACACCCAAAATTTTCCTATAATCACCAATCCCAGAATTTTGAGGAATCATAAGAATCCATATCCAACCTCGAAATAGTAATGGAGGATTTCAATGCGACACTAACTCATTCTCACCCAAATCACCACTCCCAATACTTTGAGGAACCACTAGAATCCCAAAATTCCAACCTCGAAAGATTAATGGAGGATTTCATTGAAACGCCAACTAATTATAGGCTTGAATCTATGATGGAGTGATTTGTGGAGACACAAACTATTCAGAATGAAGAGTTTAGAAACCAACATCTCCAAAGTTATGAAACCTTTAGGCAGATGAACATTGTGGTCGAGTCCCTTGCGACTCACACTGAGGCATTGAAGACTCAAATCTCTCTGATTGCACAGACACCTATAAGACCCTCCCCTAAGAGACATGTGGATATTGTAACAACCAATAGTGAAAGAGAAACTGAAAATCCTAAGGAAAGTGATAATAAGGTTGAAGAGAGTGACAATGAGAATGAAGGGAGTTATGATGAGAAAGGAGTAAAGATTGAGAAAAATCTGCCGACACCACCCAAAAAGGAGGTCGTCGAAGAGGTAGAGAAGAAAGCATCTAATGTTATTCCTCTTACCTATACCCCACCGATTCCTTTCCCGCATAGGATTGTAGACTCCCAATCCAAAACAAATGTGGATGCATTGGAAAATATCTGAACCAATGTACCCTTGTTCGATATCCAACATAAAAAGAGAAAATTAGAGGACCATGAAGCTAGGGATATCATTACTATTAAGAGGGTAAGGTTAGACTTTGAGATGGTGGATGAAATAACTAAGCCGAAACTTGAAAAACTAATACTTAGGATAGATCCAGAACCACCACCACAAATTCAAAAGAATGAACCACCCCATAGATGGAAGAAAAGAAAAGGTGAGGGATATGTGAGATGGCTTGATAAGTGGCCATGTAAACCAAAAATTATTAGTCGTCGAGCTATCGACGTTAAACAAAGCCCTACGTGGGAGGCACCCCACAAACTTTTAACTTAATGTTTTACTTTTATTGTTTATGTTTGCAAAAAATAAAGAAATGTATTTCTTGTCTTGTCTCAGTTTTTTCTAAGTGCCCACGGACATTCCTGTGAATGTCGCTGTTGGTGGTGATACTGGTACCGCACTGTATTTTTCTAACACTTTTACAGGTAATTGCTCTGTAAATGGGCAACATTATGAGTTGTTTCAGAAGAGAGAAATTTCAACAAATGGAGGTATCTCAAAGCTCCCACCGCCGAAGCAAAAGTGGCCAGAAAAGACATGAACAATAAGACAGGGACAGAGAAGATTTGGCATGCAATAACATTCATACATCTTTTATAAATCCTTTTTCCACATTTTAGCAAAACATTGAGGACAATGTTTCGTTTAAGTGTGGGGGAAGAACTTTACCGCTTTCAATTTATCGCTTTTTAGTTTCAGTTAGTTTCTTTATTGAGTCATATGTGCTATGAGTCAAATTTTTACTTTACTTTTTCGTTGTTTGAAAATTCCCTGAAACTTGGTCCCATTTAAAAAAATCGTTCTGATTCATTAGCATGACACCAAATAAGTTACTTTATTAGTCATATGATATGTTAGGCTAGACTTGGGAAAGTTTTGAAAAGATCGATACCATTTTTTACACCCTAGAGTCTCCAATTATGTGATGTTAGTTTAGATAGGCATTATGCCGAGAACATGTTATAAAGTTCTGTGTGGCTTCTTGATTAGTTTATCTTAGCAGTCAACACCATCCTTAGATGCGAACTAAGTAACAAACTGATGCAAATATGTGTTGATCTCAAAGTTGTGTTTATGTGCTTTCTTATAAAAATACGAATCAAAGACCAGTTCCTACTAAGTTAGGTGGTCCTCACCCGTCCATTTAGCCCAAAGGAGCAGAATCTTGAAATTCGTAAGCAAAAGAAAAAATTAAAGAGAAAAAGAAAAGACAAATTTTGTGAATAAGAGATCGAACACTAACAGGTTCAATTACCAAGTAAGCAAAAGGATAATGGGATTAATGTGATTACGCAAGAATGAAAAAGAAGCGAAACATAATGGTTAACTGTAGGTTGAAGTATAATGTCATGATTCAGGCTGATGTTGCATAGGAGTAGAATCTTTGTCCGCTTTAGGTGGATTTGTGTCATTACGATATCCTTAGATTCACTATTTAGTACCTATCCACTTAACACTATACTAGCATTCGACTACCTTACCATTTGGTTTTGTCGTGCCTAAGATTCGAACAACGCACTTAATTGTTTACCTAGTAGGGAGTTTGCTCGAGGACAAGCAAAAGTCTAAGTGTGGGGGAGTTTGAAGACTCGATTTTGTATAGTTTATTTCAGTCCATTTCGTGCATTTTTTATTGTAAATTTATCGAGGCTTTACTGTTTTATTTGTTATTTGCTTATATTTCTCTTTGTTTTGTCTTGACCGGTGTTTAATCGAAGAGTATGGAAAAATGAGCGAAAACAGAGCTAAAGAGTGGAAAAAAAGCAGCAAAATTGCATGTTCTGCTTCCCCTAGATGAATGGCGTTCGCCATTTGCCCTGCCTAGGGGAATGGAGTTTGCCATTACTCAAAAAAGAGGGAAATCACGTTTAGAACAAATGGCGTTCGCCATTTGCATACGGTGATCGCCATTATGCGCGAGAGCAGTTTTTCAGCAACAATTTTGCAGTTTTGCTTCAGTTTGAATCAAATTGTTTGAGGAATTATTGGAGCCAAATTCTTCTATAAATAGAGACCTCTAGGGCTGCATTTATCATCCGGAAACTGCACGGAAGCGCTACCGAATCACATTTTAGAATTAAGCATAAATTTAACGTTCAAAGCAGAAATTACTCATACTTAGGAATTGCTGCAACTTTGTATTTTATATTTCCTTGTACTGTTGTATCACTTCAAGTATCAATACAAATCTTGCTGCAATTTTAGTATTTGAGTTCAATTCCATTTACCGTATTTTATAGATTCTTTATTTATCGCTTTATTATTATTATTATTATTATTATTATCATCGTATTCTATTTTCTTATCGTATTCTATATTATTATTGTATTATATAATTGTTCAAGCATGCCGTCCTTAATTATGTTTATCTTGTTTTGTTTGTTTATCTATAATTACATGTCTAATTAAATATATTTTGATTCCGTCGTATGAGAACCGTCTCAACCGGCGGGTGTCGCTCCCCCGAAAAGACACCGGGTCCAGATAAGGTGCAGACGCGAACGGTCGGCGAAAGGAGAGGATGAAGGTGAAGTGAATAGAGTTGCCTGCTAGGCATTTTTATCCCGAAGGAAAGGTAATGCTGCATGAACCTAGAAAGATATGGATAAGACGGTTGCGAACCAGAGAAACTGAGAAAGGGGGTTGGTTACAACCTGGGAAGGTATTAGCACCCAGATTGTCCGCCGTACTCAACGGGATCCACGCTTAAAAGTTTGTGTTTAAAGGGGTAGGTGTATGTGCTATCTGTGTGCAAAAGCTAGAAGAGAATATACAAGTGTCAGTGCAAAAGGTGAAGTGAAATTCTCAGAAATGAGGCTTAAAAGAGAATGCTGAAAGAGAGGGGGGGGGGAGACACAGAGACTTTTGTTTGATAACAGTTAAGTTATGCCTACATATCCTCTCGTGCAATGAGGAAGTCAAAACACCGTAGTTCGACCCAAAGAGACTGAAAGATAAATTGACTGTGAACTGCTTGCTTGTCTATGCTCAAGTGTATGACTCGACTGGATCGAGTGCTAATTGTCTTGCATTTGACGGAAGAAGCAAGTTCTCGCTTGCGAATGAGTGTGATGAGAAAAGAATCCCGAAGGAGACGATTATTGTTTGTTTTTGTGTTTTTAGTTTTGTTTATGTTTTTGATGTTTTGCATAAGTTAATGAGCTTAAGCCTAAATCAAAGGCTTGTAAGCTCATTATATCCTCCCTGATTAGGGATAATGAACCTACTTAAGTATGAGATAAGCGTCTCAACTTAAGGAGGACAACTTGAGGAGGACTTGTCCATTAAACACTAGGGTTAGTCCTTCTTAACCATAAAGGAAGAATTAGAACCCTAAACACTAGGGTTAGTCCTTCTTAACCATAAAGGAAGAATTAGAACCCTAATGTAAGGCCCAAGTTACATGTTAATGTCTTAGTGATTATTAGATGGATTGATTAAGAGGTTTAAACAGATTAAGGGTTTAACACTTAGGATTAAAGTTATACACTCCATCCTAAGATAAGGATGCAAGCATAACCCTAATTCCAAAGTCCTAAAACCTTAAAGGTTTAGTTTCTAATGATGAGGTGAGAAGAGAGACACAAAGAAGACTCAAAGGCAAAAGTCTAAGGGAAACTAACAAGTCCTGGAAAGTTATCATGCTTGGAATTCCTAGGGTTTGTGAAGCTTGAGAGAAGAAGTCTTCAAGGAAGCCACCAAGGAGAAGCAGAATAGGAAAGAGATGAGATGAGAAGAGAAAGAGAGGAAGAGAAACACAAGTGAGAAAGCTCAATCAAGGACACGTAGAAATGCAGCAAGAATGCAATGTGACAGTATGAGGAGAGTTGGGAGGTGAAGGCAAATCCACCTCCCAAACAACTTACCATTAACCCTGAAAAGTTAGTACAAGATGCATAAGGAAAGAAATGATATGAAACAATGCATATGTAATGGCAAAGACTAAAACCAGAAGCATACACATGATGTAAATGATGCTATGATATCATGCAAGGGTATACAAGATGCATATGTGTGATCATACAAGAGAATGAATGCAAATGAGGCATGTGAGAAGCATGTAAATAGATGGATGTTTATGAAATGAAATGGATGCAAAACATAGCAAATGTATGAATAAATGATCAAACAATGTTCAAGCAATGTCTTAAGATGTCTAAGATGGCATACAAATGCTTTGAATGGCATGGTAAGTTCATATGTTCATGCAATGCAATGTAAGATGCAAGTAAAGATGCAAAATTAGGGTTACATGGAAGGATGAGATGCAAATGGCAAAGACAGAAGCAAATGACATTATAAAAAATTGAAAATTCACTCAAAGGAACCCTAAACATATACTAGGTTACCATCCAAAGGGGGAGGTCATAAATTAAACCTAGAAGAAGTTATGAATTTCCTAAGTTTCTAGGTTTTTTTGGGTGATCCTCAATGTAAAATGCCAAACAAATTGAAAATACAAGATAAATTCATGCCAAAAATATCTTAGATACTACATGATATGTGTAAAACAATGCAAAAAGAACCATATTGATCGAAATTTTTAATATGGTTAGGCAGAAAAGATTTTTCAAAGGTTAGGGTTTAAAATGTGATTTTTATAACCCAAAATTCAAAGAAAATTGTCAAGTTATGATCAAAACCAAAAAGAAATTTGTATGAAGGGTTTGAAAATATTTCTAAATGTGTTAAAATGCAACATTAATTAATTAAAATAAACATTTAAATATTTTAAAAATACTTTTTATATGCAAAAAATAAAATAAAAATCATTTCCTGATTAAGAAAAATATTTGGAACAAAATTACTAAAGGAAATATTTTTGGGATTTTTCTAAGTATTTTAAATAAAATGAGAAAAAAGAAATGAATTAAAATGGAAATAAAATGAAAAAAAGAGGAAGTATGCGCATCCAGTGGTCCAGGTTCAAATAAATTTGGAGGGAGTTGACTGCGCGCTAGATCCAAGGGTGGAGATTCAAACTGGCCTAATTATCTGATTAATTTAATTAATTGAGAATTAGGGTTAACTGAAATGATCCAGGCCACACGTTTACGCGCTAATCACCATCCTATGGACAAAATTCAAACTGGGTAACTAAACCCTAATTACAAACCCTAATGACTTTCAGGTGACCGGAGCAAGCTCCGGTCATCTTCTCCGGCAAGACCAAAATCCCAACTTCTTCCCTAGGCCAAATTAAGAGCTCTAAATCTCCAGATCCACTCTCCTAATCATTCTAAACAAGATTCAATCATCAAACAACATTTATCATGCATCAAAATCCAGATACGAATCAAAACATAAAAACTGCAAAAATTTCGGAAGCACGATACAAGCTCAATATTCAACAATTTTCAAAAGTAAAAGGTGCAGTGTGATCGGTGAAACATGAAGAACATTTCTATAACAAAAAATACAAGTTCTAGAAAATTTGTTCTTGATGATACCTGAGCTTGAACTTTCTCAATTTGAGCTATCTGGGCCTCTCCTTGGTGCCAATCAACTCCAATGGACCTCCTGAGGATGCTTTGATGCTTGGAATGAATTTATTTGGGTTGTTTTTGAAGTTTCACTTCAGAGGGGGGTGAAATTGTGTTTTTGATTCTTGAGGTTTTAAGCTTGTTTAATGGCTGGGAAATGATCTAGAGGATGTATGGAGATGATTGGTGAAGTTTGCTTGAAGTTTTGATGGCTGGTTTATGAGTTTCGAAGAAGGAAAGTTTCTTGAGGATTTTGTGAATCTGAGTGTGTGTGATGATTCCAGCTCCAATAAGTTCTGAAATGTGATCCTTAGGGCATGTATGTGAAGCTGTGATAGATCAGAAGAGTTGTTGTGGGCTATGTTGATTGGTATGGCTTCATTTGCAAAAAGTCAAGGTTGGTTGTACTTGAGGTATGGGCACATGGCAGGTCTGGATTTGGGCATGTCTGGGCTCAGCAGAGATCAAGGGAAGCCTATGAATCAGATTTGGCATGTTGGCACAAGTGTATGGAAAGATCTATACCATTTTGCAATTTTGAGAAGTTTTGGCCCCTTTGGAATTTCTTGAAGTTCAAGGCATGAAAAATGCATAACTCTTGGCCAAATTCTGATCTTTAGAGGTTTCTTGATCATGTTATGTCACATTTGGTCATATTAGAAGTCATTAGAAGCCTTTGCAAGTGGTTTTGCAAAAAATCCCCTTTGGTGCATTCTTGAAAATTATAGGATTTTTGCCAACTTTGAAGGATCATAACTTGAGTTCCATAATGAATTAGAACATGTTCTTGTACTTTTTGATAAGGGAAAGACCTAATATACAACTTTCATGACCAATAATTTTTCATTTGAAGCATTTTTTATTAAGAAAGAGGAGGTTGAAAAACTTTCCCAAAATGGAAAATTTCCATTACAAGTCATTTCCATTTTTGGCAACTTTTGGTTTAGCTCAAATTTCTTCAATTTTGTGAACTTACAAGCCCTCCAATGATCAAATAAAGATCATAGAACTTCAATTTGATGAAAATAACCCTTTGGTTCCATTGCTGGGGGCCTTAGATGCCCTGATTTTGACTTAACTTGCTCAAGAAGTTACCCAGTGATCAGATGACTTCCACAGTGAATTTCTTCATCAAATTTGGCACAAATGCTCCTTATAACATCTTAAGAACATTAGAAACAAGAATGGCCCAAAAATTTGGAGTTGAGGCCTCTGAAACCAAAACCCTAATTTTGGTCATCTGTGTAGTGAAACCCTAGCTCTACTTCCATGCTTTGCCAGTTCTTGTGATTTCTTGACTTCCATGAACTTTGAGGGATATAATATGATGATAGAACACACATGGACCCTCTTGGAATGCTTGGAGGCCTTTGGGATGGCTCAGATGAATCCTTGGATTGCTCAGATCACAAACCCTAGATGCAGATGAACTTGAACTTATGCAGTGAAACAAATATGCAATATAAGGTGTGATGCTTATGCTTATGCAAAAATGAAAGATCATAAGCCATGGTGTGAAATGAGTGAGGGAAAATTTGGGGTGTTTACAGCGGGACTCCATAGAAATTGTTAGGTTTGAACTCATGATTGTATGTCATTTTGGTTATAATTTTTATGCTTAATTTAAGTAGCTTTTTCACGAGAGTGAGAGGTTATTTAACATTGCTTTGCCATGAGAGTGAGAAGCATATAAAGGTTTAAGCCGAGATCCGCGAGAGCATGAGGAGTGAACCATATAGTAGAAGTTAGTCATCATGTCTATATACAGCGAGAGCACTTTAGATGTTGATTAGGATTTTATTGGCTTCCAAATAGTATTTCTTAGTTACCAGGTGTAACACGGTGGGAGAACTGACTTTTCATTTATATTACGGATAACAAGAGTCGCCACCGACTTTTATTTTATCCAATAGGAAAGGGTATAAAAGAATAAGAAATACCTTTTTAAAATTCTAAGTTCGGGGGGTAGGTTATATAAAGGGAATGTGTAAGCACCCTTTATATCCATGGTTATCCATGGGTTCTTAGTTACTTAGCTCACTTATTTGTTTGAAAAATGTGTAGTGCGTGTTTAGAAATTTTCATAAGTCTTTATAATGATCCTCGTATGTGTAAACACCCCAAATTTTACCTCACTCTTGTTCACACCATGGCTTGTGATCTTTCATTTTTGCATTAGCATAGGCATTACATCTCATATTGCATTTTTTGTTTCACTGCATAAGTTCAAGTTCATCTGCATCTAGGGTTTGTGATCTAAGCAATCCAAAGATTCATCTGAGCCACTCCAAAGGCCTCCAAGTGTTCCAAGAGGGTTCATGTGTGTTCTATCATCATATTATATCCCTCATAGTTCAATGAAGTCAAGAAATCACAAGAACTGGCAAAGCATGGAAGCAGAGCTAGGGTTTTCACTGCATAGATGACCAAAATTAGGGTTTTGGTTTCAGAGACCATAACTCCAAATTGTTTGGTCATTCTTGTTTCTAATAGTCTCAATATGTTATAAGGATCATGTGTACCAATTTTGATGAAGAAATTCATTGTGGAAGTCATCTGTTCACTGGGTAACTTCTTGAGCAAGTCAGAGCAAAATCAGGGCATCTGAGGCCCCCAACAATGGAACCAAAGTGGTATTTTCATCAAATGAAAAAGTTATATGATCTTTATTTGATCATTTAAGTGCTTGGAAGTTCACAAAATTGAAGAAATTTGAGCTAAACCAAAAGTTGCCAAAAATGGAAATGACTTGTAATGGAAACTTTCCATTTTGGGAAAGTTCTTCAACCTCCTCTTTCTCAACCAAAAATGCTTAAAATGAAAAATTGTTGGTCATGAAGTTGTAGATTGGATCATTCCCTTTTCAAAAAGTACAAGAACATGTCCTAATTCATTGTGGAACTCAAGTTATGGCCTTGCAAAGTTGGCAAAAATCCTATAATTTTCACTTTCACACCAAAGAGGAATTTTTTGCAAAACCACATACCAAGCCATTTTGTGACCTATAATCAACCTATAAGCATCATAACAACACAAAGCAACTTCCAAAGACCAGAATTTCCCAAGGAATCACAAGTTTCTATGGCTTGCATCACAAGATTTCCCAAAGGGGGCAAATTGCATAACACTTGCAAAACCTATGAAAGCCATGCCTCTAAGCCATCCAGCTGCATAAAATGAATCCCATGGCTCTCCTTGATCAATGTTGAACCAGGACATGCCATAAAACAGCTACTACATAAGCCCATACCTCAAGTACACAATTTGTTGACTTTTTGCAACTTGGCCCATACCAATCACCACAGGCCACCACCCACTTTCTGACCTATCAAGACTTGTTATGTGGACTGAAAGCAAGCCATAACACACATCACACAAGCCTGAATCATCAGATAGGCCAAGTTCACAAAAAACACTCTCAACCTTCCTCTCTTCGAAACACTCTGCACAAGCATCAAACCTTCAATATTTTTCCATAGATCAACTCACCATCACCCACAGATCATTTCCCAACCATTACAAAGCCCTAAAAGCCAGCCAAACCCAAACACGATTTCAGACTAGTTGAGGTGCAACCATTCAATCCAGCCATTCTAAACTCTTTCAAAGCATTGCAATAACATCAGGGGATCAAGTGGAGGCCATTTGCACAAGAGAGAGGTCCAGAAAGTACCAAACTGAGAAAGCTCAAGCTCAGGTAACCTCAAGAACTTTTTTCCAGAAATGTAATTTTAAGTTTCTAAATGAATCTATGTGATGTGCTGATCATGCTGATGTCTTTATTTTTGAAAATGGTTATGTATTAAGGATTTCATGAACTTCTAAAAGTTTTGACCTAAAAATGTTCTTCTTCGATTCTTCATTTTGATGCATGAGAAATTGTTTTTGTTGCTGGATTTGTGTTCTATGATGTTTAAAGATTGATTCTGGAGAGTTTGAGAGCCTGGGGAGGTGTTTTGAGGAAGCTCAGGGGAGGAGCTCACCGGAGAAGACGACCGGAAGTCTTCTCCGGCCACCTGAGATTAATTAGGGTTTTAATTAGGGTTAGTGTGAGTTTGAATGAGGAGCGTTGGATTAGGCTTCCCACGCGTGTTTGGACGGTTGAGATGGACCATTAAGAATTAATCAGGATTAATTTAATTAATTAATTGAAATTAAGCCAGTTTGAATCCTAGCCATTGATCTGCGCGCTAGTCAACCCTCATCTCCCAGCTTTGAATCCTAGCCATTGGATTGTCATACTTTCACTAAAATTCATTTTTTATTTTGATTTAAATTGCATTTTCTTTATCATTTTATTTAAAATACCTAGAAAAATCACAAAAATATTTCCTTCTGCATTTAAATTCCAAATATTTTTCTTCACCCAAAAACATTTTTATTTTTATTTTTGGCATTAAAAAATCATTTTAAAAATATTTAAATGTTTATTTTAATTAATTAATAGAAATTAATTAATTAAAATTCCATTTAGGTTTCTAAAAATCACACAAAAATTCACATTGCATCTTAAGACATTTGTAAACATTGTCAAACCATTAATACAAATTCCTTTTTGGTTTTGAACATGCTTTGACATTTTCTTTGAATTTAGGGTTCATAAAATCCCCTTTTTGGAACCCTAACTTTGAAAATTCTTTTCTGCCTAACTATGAAGGGTTTGACAACGATTCTTTTTGCATTGTTTTCCATATAGCATTTAGTTTCTAGGGTATTTTTTCCATGAATTTATCTTTCATTTTCAAATTGATTTGCATTTTTCCTCTTAAGGTACCCAAAAACCCTAGTTAACTTAGAAAAATCATAACTTCCTTTAGGTTAGGAGTTAGATCTTCTCCTTTGGAGGGTGATATCATATGGGGTTAGGATTTGTTTGAGCTCATTTGCAAATTTTTATCATGTGATTTTCTTCTGTTTTGATCATTTGCATCTCATCCTTTCATGTAATCCTAATTTTGCATCCATACTTGCATCTTACTTTGCATTGCATGAACATAGGAACTTGCCATGACATTATAATCACTTGTACGCCATCTTAGACATCTTAAGACATTTCTTGAACATTTCTTGGTCATCTATTCATACATTTGCTATGCTTTGCATCCATTCCATTTCATAAACATCCATGTGTTTTCATGCTTCCCACATGCCTCATATGCATTCATTGCCTTGTATGATCACACATGTGCACCTGGTATGCTCTCACATCATCTCATAACATCAGTTGCATCATGTGTTTGCTTCTGTTTTTGCTTCTTTGTCTTTACATATGCATCTTTTCATGTCATTTCTTTCTTTATGCATATTGTGCTAACATTTTCAGGTGGTAAATAACTTGAAAAGTGAATTTGCCTTCACTTCTCATTTCTCTTCATCCTCTTCATATGCATCCTTGCTGCATTTTTCTTTTCCTTTGAGTGAGCTTGCTCATTCATGTTCATCTCTCACTTTATTTCTCTAAGTTACTTATCTTCTTCAATGAAGTAAGTAACTTATTCATCTGCTTCTTCCTCCTTTCATCTGCTTCTTCCATTGGTGGCTTCTCTGGAGATCTTTCTCAGGCCTTACAAACCATAGGAACATCCAAGCATGATAACAATTAGGGTTATGATTAGTACCCCTTTAGCTTTTACCTTTATGTCTTCTTTATGTCTCTCTTCTAATCTTATCATTAGAGACTAAACCTTTAAGGTTTTAATACTTTGGAATTAGGGCTATGCCTGCATCCTTCTCTTAGGATGGACTGTATAACTTTAATCCTAAGTGTTAAACCCTTAATTTGTTTAAACCTCTTAATCAATCCATCTTAATAATCACTAAGACATTAACTTGTAACTTGGGCCTTACATTTGGGTTCTAATTCTTCCTTTATTGGTTAAGAAGGACTAACCCTAGTGTTTAATGGACAAGTCCCCCTCAAGTTGTCTTACAAACCATAAAATTCATTTCTTAATCTCACCCTTAATTAAAATCCACTTTAATAAAGGCTTGTTTTGTCATGAGGTTAATCCCTAATCATGGATTAAGTTGAGGTATCTTCTTCAGCTTAAGTGTGCTCATCTATTATCCTTCTATTAGGATGGTGTAATGAGTTCACTAATCCTCGATTATGGCTTAAACTCATTACTTAACACTAAACAGAAATCCAAAAAACATCTAAATAATCACAAGTAGGTTAATGATCTTAATCCTACATCATCATGGTAATTAAGTTGAGATGTTTATCTCATACTTAAAGTATTCTCATTATCCCTAATCAAAGGGAGGATATAATGAGTTTACTAACCCTTGATTTAGGCTTAAGTTCATTAACTTATGACAAACTCCAAAAACAAGTAAAAGATTGAAAACACAAAAAACAAACAATAATCGTCTCCTTCGGGATTCTTTTCTCATCATCTTCACTCACAAAACGAGGACTTGCTTCTCCCGTCTAATGCAAGACAGTTAGCACTCGAGCCAGACGAGTCATACACTTGAGCATAGGTCAGCAAGCAGTTCACAAGTCAATTTACCTTTCATTCTCTTTGAGTTGAACTACGGTGTTCTGACTTCCTCATTGCACGAGAGGATACGTAGGCATAACTTAACAGTTATCGAACAAAAGTCTCTGTGTCTTCCCCCTCTTTCAGCATTCTCTTTTAAGCCTCAGTTCTTGTGTAATTCACACCTTTTTGCACTAACACTTGTATATCTCCTTTCCAGCTTTTGCACACAGATAGCACACACCTACCCCTTTAAACACAATCTTGTAAGCATGGATCCCGTCGAGTACGACGGACAATCTGGGTGCTAATACCTTCCCAGGTTGTAACCATCCCCCTTTCTCAGTTTCTCTGGTTCGCAACCGCCTTATCCATATCATTCCAGGTTTATGCAGCATTACCTTTTCTTCGGGATAAAACTGCCTAGCTGGCGACTCTTTTCGGTTCACCTCATTTTCTCCTTTCTCCGACCGTTCACGCTTGTACTGGGATGCAAATCTTCGGGAGCGACAGCTTGGCGACTCTGCTGGGGAGTAAAGTTTTGCAACCAGGGCTTCTGGTTCTTTTTGTGGGTTCCTCCTAACACTTGTTTGATTTGTATTTACAGGGTTTATGTGATACTTGTGCTTATTTATTTGCTTTATTTATTGCTTTATGTACAACTTTATTTATTGCTTTCATTTACAGTTTTTTATGCATTTCATACTGTCATTATCATTTGTGCTGGATCTGTTGTTTCTTTGGTGGGAGGGGGGTCATTGAGTGATTAAGGTTCCATACCAGGGACCTGAGTGACACATAGGCTAGACTGGCTTCATATTCTTTCCCATTCCATTTCGGTCTGGTGCGGGAATATGAAACACGGTTCAGACGTGGGTTTCTTCTTGAGAACTCTGTGCTACGGATTTCCTGTAGTACTAGGGCTATCTGGGAAGCTTGCTAAGTCTGGATGACCTTTTATGACCTTCATCATCTGAGGTGAATTAGAGGAGGGTCTTTTATGGTTATTGTAAACACTGTACCTCCGGGTTAGAAGTGTTTACACTTCTCATAACTGATCCAAGTCTGAGGATCCTTGTTCTAGAACAATACATGTGAGGGGGTTGAGATGTTTACAGGTTTGCAGGAACCCTTGTCCTCATCATACCCTTGATACTATTGTTGTTTCAAGAATGCATCACTTTGGACAGTTCTTGTGAAACCCTGGACTTGTGACTCTTTATTTGAGTCCCCCACCTGGTTACTGGTTTTCTAAGCCTCCATCCTAACTTTTGAACACATGAACCCTATCAAGGCAATTAACAGATCCGGCACTTGATCACGAACCCTTTGCATATCATTCTGCATACATCATTTTTGCATCATTTAACATTTGCCTATATTTTTTACAGTGTATCCACCTTCTTATCTTTGGTTTGGTTTTGCCTATTCTGTTTCTCAGACTTCTTCAGTTATCTTCTCCAACATCATTCATCAGTTTGTCTTCATCGGAGACCCTTCTTCAGCACCTTCTCAAGTTATCTTCATCACTCTTCAGCAGTTATCTTCATCAGGGTTTCTCTCAGTCTTCTTCACCAACATCCATTATCAGCATGGACACTTTCAGAAAGAGCAACATCACATACCATTTCTTTGAGCCCACCCTGACAGGCATCAGACAGATCCAGTCTCTCATTACTCCTGATCATGTCCCATTATTCAGAGAACATTATGGGGGCATATTGGACATGATCATGGACTTGGATGCATCCCAGAGGAGCATGATTCACACTTGCTTGCAGTTTTATGATCCTCCTCTCAGATGTTTTATATTCCCTGATTTTCAGTTGGGACCTCTGCTAGAAGAATTTTCCATGTTGTTAGGTGTCCGTATCAAGAGAGGGATTCCTTTCAACCCTGAGATGGTTGCTCCCAAGAATGAAGACATAGCCAGGGCATTGCATTTGGAGCTTTCCCTCATTGATCAGAGCATGACTACCAAGGCTGGGGTTCCAGGCCTCCACCTAGACTTCTTGATCTCTCAGGCTACCCTGCATGCTGCAATAGGGAAGTGGGATGTTGTTTGTGCTCTCTTGGCACTCAGCATATATGGAATTATCTTGTTTGCAGATGAGCCAAAGTTTGTAAGCAGGAATGCTAATCACCTGTTCTTATTGAGGAACCTAGTTCCCACCTTGCTTGGAGACTTCTATTATTCAGTACACCAGAGGAATGAGAAGCCAAGAGGAATACTGGTCAGATGTTGTGCTCCCCTTTATTACTCCTGGTTGTTGAGACATTTTCCAAAGTCAGACACTTTCATGAACCCTTATCAGCCAAAGAACTGGGCTAAGAGATTGATTGCCTTAACATCAGAAGACATCAGATGGTGCACTCAGAGCACCAAGGGCAAAGACATCATTACTAGCTGTGGACAGTATCCTAATGTGCCTTTGATTGGAGTAAAAAGTTGCATCAACTACAACCCTTTACTTTTTAAGAGACAACTAGGGTATGCTTTAGTTCATCCTCCGAGAGGGCAAGACCTAACTGAGACCCTCTACTGTGAAATCCATCACAACTATGTTGTTATCAGAAAGGCAGCCTGGGCCTGGGACAACATTCAGACTAAAGGGACAGCCATCCTTGGCAAATGCAACAACATAGCTTCATCACAGTATCTTGATTGGTCTCGTGTCAGGGGGCAGATCACCCGGATGCCATTCACCTTGGAAGATGTACCTGGACCTTCAGCAATGCAGCCTGCAGCTACTGTCAGTTTGGAAGAGTTTGAGAAACTAAAAGAGAGGAATACTCAGCTCTCTGAAGCCTTGAAGAAGACTCTTTGGGAGAGAAATGACAGCCGTCTGGATAATGAAAGGTTGGAGAGGCTCAGGATCGAGCATTTGACCAAGATTGAGAAGACGGATGACTACATCAGAAAGACTAGAGCAGGAGAGCTTGTGTTGAAGAATGCTTGCAAGGAAGCAAAGACTCAGAAGGCCAGGGCAGAGCATTATCTAGAGGAGAGACAGGCTAGGTGGATCAGGATCACTAAAGCCCGTTCACAAGAAGATCAGAGAACTCAAGCTAAGATAGAGCAACTGGAGGCTAGTGAGAAGAAGAATCAGGAGGCATTATTAGCAGCACAGAAGGAGATCTCTGAGTTGAAACTCCGAGCGGGGTTGAAGAGGTCAAAGGATCAGGATAAGCATAAGAGGTTGATCAGTGCCATTGCTACATGGAACCTCCTCATCGAGACTATCACAGAGCACCCGGTTGGTCCAGTGACTGAGGCCCTCCTGAAGGAAGTCAGAGAAGATGACTTTGGGCTGGATGTTTGACTTTTTTTTGTACTTCATTTTGATTGTATTTCTGTTGTTGTTGTATTTTGACCCGTCATGGGGACTTTATTGTAATCAAACTATGTACCTTCACATTTTTGTAATATTGGTTTGTATTATTTTTGTGGGCTTAATCTCTCTTCAACATCAGCATTTCCTCGAGGTCTGGAAAGGTCAAAACCAAAGAACCAAACCGGATACCCTTGGAAGACAAATAGGCATCCTGCATTGCATACTAACATTTTCTTTGTTTTGTAGGTTTTTGTTTTATTGTTGTTTCTCACTTTGTTGTGGTTTCAGGAAACATTGCTCGAAGAAGAGTGTTCCCTGTTAACAGAATACACCGGTACCCGACAAGAAACAACCTTCCGGGAATACAGATGGATCAAGTTCAGCAAGAATTGAATAAAGTAAGGACCCAAATGGCCAATGAAAGGGTTGAGATGAGAAATCAGATGACTCAGTTCATGACAATGATGACTGGTTTAGCTCAGAGCCAGGAAAGACTAAGGGAGTTGGTTGAGCGACAAACTCCTGAAGAACACCATCCAGGTACAGGAGGTACCAGTAACAACGATCATGTGCAGCCTCGCACCGATCCACCAGAGTTTGGACCTCATCTAAATCTAGAGATCAATGCCATAAGAAATACTCAGGGTAACACTGCTGGAGGAAGGGTTTTGCAAGAGGATCCTCAAGAAGAGCAGTTTACTGTGGTCGGGGCTGGAGACGAAGTTTACGACCGTCGGTTGGATGAAATTGCAGAGATGCTGAGGTCTCTTGAATCCCAAAACTCTCTAGGTTTTGATGTCATGGACATGGGATTGGTGGAAGGGGTGAGAATTCCTCACAAGTTCAAACCCCCTTGTTTTGAAAGATATAATGGCACATCCTGCCCCCGTACCCACCTTCAATCATTCTTGGGGAGATTGAAAGCTTACACCATGGACGAGAAGCTGTGGATGTTTTATTTCGAAGACAGTCTGACAGGGGCATCCCGAGAATGGTACTCCCACTTGACCAGAGCCACAGTAAGAAACTGGAAAGATTTGGCTGAAGCTTTCATCCGTCAGTATCAATATAACCTGGACATGGCCCCAAACAGGACCCTTCTGATGGTAATGTCTCAGTCTTCCCGTGAAAGTTTTAGAGAGTATGCCCAAAGGTGGAGGCAACTGGCTGCTGCAGTTCAACCCCCTATGTTTGAAAGGGAGATGGCAGATATGTTCATGAATACTCTCTAGGGAACATATATTGACAGATTGGCTGCATTTTCTTCCACCAGCTTTGCAGATGTGGTGATAGCTAGGGAAAGAATAGAGAGCCTACTGAAGATTGGAAAGATCTCCGACAACGGTGCCAGTTCAAGCAGTACAAGGAAGCCATTTGCTGGGCCCCGTAGATCTGGTGAGACAAACTCTGTGCACGTGGGAAGAGGGAGACCCCAATACTTTCCCAGAACAATTGATGTTGTTACTATTCCTGCTCCACCTCCTCAGTATACTCAACAACCACAACACTTTCCGCAACAACCACGGTATCCTCAACAGAGATCATACAACAACAACGAACAACAATCAACAACGCCCTTTTCAACAGCGGCCATCTCAGATCAACAGGGTGATTGACCCTATTCCCATGCCATATGCTACACTACTGCCACAACTCCTAAAGCTCAATCTTGTTGAGTTAAGGACATTGGCTCTGCCTGATCCTCAGAACCTTCCAAGAAATTACAACATCAACGCTAGGTGTGCTTTTCATTCCAACGCACCTGGTCATTCCACGGAAAAATGCAGAGCTCTGCATATGAAGGTCCAGGATCTGGTAGATTCAAAGGCCCTGAACTTTGCTCCTCCTCCCAATGTCATGAAAAATCCTATGCCAAATCACAGTGGGCCAAGGATTAACGATATAGAAGAAGGTTCACTCATGAGTTTAATAGAAGATATTGCAAGTGTTCAGACACCTCTGGTAGAGGTTAAAGCCCAACTTTTGAAATGCCAAGTGTTTCCAGGTTGTGAGGCCTGTTGTGAATCTTGCAAAGTCTCCGTGAACGGGTGTGCAAGCTTGAGGAATAGCATTAATGGCTTGATCAGAGAAGGAATTCTGCAAATTACAACAACCGTTTCTACAACACCAACAACTCTTTTGTCAACAACAAATGAATCTTATACAACTGCAACAACCATTGTTCCTATTAATTCTTCTACAACTGCAACAACCATTGTTCATACTGACTCGTCTACAACTTCAGTAACCATTTCTTCCATCATTTCAACAAACAACAGTTCCATTTCATCTCCTTCTACAACTCCAGCAACAACCAACGACTTCTCCACAGTTACAATTTATTATGACCCAACAACGGTCCCAGATTCCAGCAACTTTCAACAATCTCAGCAACAGTTTCAACCAAGCTTCAATTCACCACCACCAACACCCACCAGGGGTCCAGTCACTATCTTCTATGACCCACAGACAATAATGGTTCCAACATCCAATGCAGTAAGCCCAGTCACCATCACGGTGCCCGGGCCAATTCCATATGATAAAGACAGTGTTGTACCATGGCATTATGGTGCTGACCGTTACTGCAACAGAGAAAAAGTCCTTCTTGATTCTCCAGTTCTCACTCCCCAGGTGGATAATGTCGGGGGAGGCGGAGGCTTCACCCGAAGCGGACGCCTATTCGCGTCACAAACTCCCAGAACCAATACTGAGGCGGAGGCTGTTGCCAAAGCCAAAGGGAAAAATGTGATACATGAAGAACCTGCCTCAAAAGAGACTCATAAATCATCCTTTGATCAGGATGTGGATGAATTTATGAGGATAATTAAGAGAAGTGACTACAAGGTTGTGGACCAGCTCCACCAGACTCCTTCAAAGATCTCTATATTATCCCTGCTGTTGTGTTCTGAGGCCCATCGGGATGTACTACTCAAAGTTCTGCATGCTGCCTACGTGCCAGAAGAGATCACAGTAAATCAGCTTGAAACAGTTGTGTCAAATGTCAATACTAGCCATGGGCTAGGTTTCACTGATGCTGATTTGACAACAGAAGGAAGTCACCACAACAAAGCTTTGCACATAACCCTGGAGTGCAAAGGGGATGTACTATCTCATGTTCTTGTAGACACTGGGTCCTCACTCAATGTTTTACCCAAGAAAGCTCTTGTCAAGCTCGAATATGATGGAATAGCTCTACGGCCAAGCAATTTTGTGGTTAGGGCTTTTGATGGCTCCAAAAGATCTGTTCTTGGAGAGGTGGAGCTACCAGTGATAATCGGTCTGCAAGTCTTTAAGACTACTTTCTATGTGATGGACATTCATCAAGCATACAACTGTTTGTTAGGTCGACCTTGGATTCACGTTGCAGGCGCAGTAACGTCGACCCTTCACAAGAAATTGAAATACGAATGGGAAGGACAGATTATCACCATCTGTGGTGAAGAGGACATATTTGTTAGCCAGCTGGCTACATACAAGTATATTGAGATGGATGGTGAAATCCATGAAACTATGAGCCAAGGGTTCGAGGCCCTGAACGTCAATGAGGCGACGAATGAAGTATTTGCTGCATCCCAGGAGGATAGGATGGTTACTTCAATTGTCTCCTATCAGCAAGCCCAGAAGGTTGTTGAAGATGGTAATGCCCAAGGCTGGGGCAAGCTACTACCGGTGGAGAAGAAGGAGGACAAATTCGGTTTGGGTTACAAACCATTCCGACAAGATCAATCAGAGGTTACCAAAGAGCCCAAGTTCGTCAGTGGGGGGATGCTCACCCCAAATGTTGTTAAAAACCTAGAAGACGAGGCGGAAAGCGACCGCAACCTGGAGAGCTGGATACGTCCAAGGATCCCGGGGAACCAAGTCCTTAACTGGTCTTCCCAGGAAATTATAAGGGTTACTCCTGCAGAGTAATTATTATTTCCTGTCTTTTTTAGCATGCATCAAGTCCTGCATCTTGCCCAAGATGTCAGGACTCATTTTGTAATAGGGCCATATTGTAATTTTGTGCAAATGGATTAATCAATGAATATCAGACATCTTTTGCAAACAAGTCTCTTTTTCGCTCACTGTCTTTTCATTTTTCACTTTTGTACAAAATAATAACATGGCAATGTTTTCAAAATAAATAACTTCATTTTCACTTTTTCTAAACAAGATTAAAATTGATCACTGAAACGAACCAATCTCAAACCTTGCAGAGACTATCCTCCAGATTGCACCGACAACAACACTGCTATGACCTTGTATGACTTCGACAATCCAATTAATCAAGCTGATGAAGGGGTTGAAGAAGACTATGAGTTACCTGAGGAGTTGGCCAGATTGTTGAGGCAGGAAGAGAAAGTGATCACTCCTCATCAAGAGGAGGTTGAAACAGTTAATCTTGGTACCGAAGAAGACTTGAAAGAAGTGAAAATTAGGGCCGGTCTGCAAGATTCAGTAAAAGAACAGCTTATTAATATGCTTCGAGAATACGTCGACGTCTTTGCTTGGTCCTGTCAAGACATGCCAGGTCTTGAAACTGACATTGTTATGCACAAGCTGCCTTTGAAAGAAGATTGTCCTCCAGTGAAATAGAAGCTATGTCATACTCGCCCATATATGGCCATGAAGATTAAGGAAGAAGTATAGAAACAGTGGGACGCCGGTTTCCTTGCTGTAATTAGTTACCCGTCGTGGGTTGCTAATATTGTACCAGTGCCTAAGAAGGATGGCAAAGCAAGGATGTGTGTGGATTACCGGGATCTGAACAGATCTAGCCCGAAGGATAACTTCCCATTACCTCACATTGATGTATTAGTCGACAACATAGCTCAGTTCTCGGTGTTTTCCTTCATGGATGGATTTTCAGGGTATAATCAGATCAGAATGTCACCCGAAGACATGGAGAAAACTACCTTCATCACACCTTGGGGCACATTTTGTTACAAGGTAATGCCTTTCGGACTGAAGAATGCCGATGCTACTTATCAACAGGCTATGGTGACGTTATTCCACGACATGATCCACAAAGAAATTGAGTGCTACGTGGATGACATGATTGCCAAGTCCCTCACTGAAGAAGACCATCTGGTAAATCTGCTGAAGTTGTTCAAGCGTCTGAGAAAGTATCAGCTGAAGTTAAACCCCAACAAATGTACATTCGGGGTACGTTTCGGTAAACTGCTGGGATTCATCGTAAGTGAAAAGGGAATTGAAGTTAATCTTGACAAAGTCAAGGCCATTCAGGAGATGCCTACACCTAGGACTGAAAAGGAAGTTCGGGGGTTCTTAGGCAGATTGAACTACATATCAAGGTTCATATCTCACCTCACTGCAACCTGTGAGCCCCTGTTCAAATTGTTAAGAAAAGAACAAATGGTCCGATGGAACGAAGATTGTCAGAAGGCTTTTGACAAGATCAAGGAGTACTTACAAGAACCTCCAATTCTTATGCCTCCAGTTGAAGGAAGACCTCTAATAATGTACCTGACAGTATTAGAGGGATCAATGGGCTGTGTGTTGGGTCAGCATGACGAGTCTGGTCGAAAAGAGTATGCAATATACTACCTAAGCAAAAGGTTTACTGACTGTGAACAACGTTATTCACTGCTCAAGAAAACTTGTTGTGCTCTAGCGTGGGCTGCTCGCCGACTAAGACAGTATATGTTGACTCACACTACCTTGTTGATCTCAAAGATGGACCCCGTCAAGTACATATTTGAGAAGCCAGCACTTACCGAAAGGGTTGCAAGATGGCAAATGATTCTGACAGAGTATGACATTCAGTACAAATCTCAAAAGGCCATCAAAGGAAGTGTACTGTCTGACTATCTGGCTGAGTAACCCATCGATGATTACCAGCCAATGAGATTTGATTTCCCTGAGGAAGACATCATGTTTCTGAAAGCAAAAGATCATGAAGAGCCTGTTCACACTGAAGGTCCGGACCCAGAAGAAGAATGGACAATGATGTTTGATGGGGCTGTCAATATGAATGGACGTGGAGTTGGTGTAGTGCTCATTACACCTAAAGGAATTCATATGCCTTTCTCGGCAAAACTCACCTTTGCATGCACTAACAATGAAGCTGAATACAAAGCCTGTATCATGGGTCTTGAGGAAGCCATTGACCTCAGGATCAAGACTTTAACTGTATTCGGAGATTCAGCTTTGGTAATCAATCAGACCAACGACAAATGGTACACTCACAAAGAGCATCTGATCCCTTACCGTGACTATACGAGGAGATTATTGACTTTCTTCACAACAGTCAAACTTGAGTACATCCCTCGAGACGAAAATCAGTTCGCAGATTCTTTAAGCTACCATTTCCTCCATGATCAAGGTTCAGACTGCTAATTATGTGCCTCGAATTTCGGTATCCAGACTAGACCAACCAACATACGTATTCTCTGTGGACGTTGCTAAAGATGACAAGCCTTGGTTCCATAACATCAAATGTTTCTTAGAGGATCAAACATACCCACCTGGGGCATCATCCAATGATAATAAGACATTGAGAAGACTGGCCGGTAGTTTCTTCCTTAATGCTTATGGTTCATTATACAAGCGAAACTTTGACATGGTTCTTCTCAGATGTGTTGATAAGAAAGAGGCAGGCTTGCTGATGCACGAGGTGCGTGAAGGATCTTTCGGGACCCATGATGGAGGACATGCAATGGCTAAGAAATTATTACGATCAAGTTACTACTGGATCACAATGGATGCAGACTGTTATGCATATGCCAGAAAGTGCCACAAATGCCAGATCTATGCAGACAAAGTGCATGTGCCTCCAAATCCCTTGAACGTGATGTCTTCACCTTGGCCCTTTGCCATGTGGGGCATTGACATGATTGGAAAGATTGAACCGACTACTTCAAATGGCCACAAATTCATCCTGGTAGCCATTGATTACTTCACCAAATGGGTTGAAGCAGCTTCATATGCAAACGTCACCAGACAAGTGGTAGCTAGATTCCTGAAAAGAGACATCATTTGTCGATATGGAGTACCCAAGCGAATCATTACTGACAATGGTTCCAATTTGAACAACAAAATGATGGCAGAACTGTGTCGGGACTTCAAAATTCAACATCACAACTCTTCTCCTTACAGGTGATGGGGCGAAGACGCGATATGTGTCTAGCGGTATCTGAACTGCAAGCGCACAGCCTATCAAAGTAATATAACATATTATCGATCCCACAGGGACTTTGTAATCACTCTAATGCTAGAGGGTCTACTAGTTTAGCTAAGGCGGATATTTGTCACGATTATGGTTTTAAGGATTAAAACGGGAATTAAATTTAGTTTTAAGGAAATAAGGAGAAGGCGGTCGGTATGTAATTATATTAACCTATGCGGGTCAATCTAACCTAAGCTTATAAAGATGGTTCACTTAAATTGTTCTGTAGAGATTATCAGTTTAAATACCCTCGACTCACACTCTCGTGGTCTTATCTCAGATCTTACTCCTAAAGCCCTATGCCTTCTCTCGCTCGCCCATAAGTGTTTAGAAAATAATTTTTGAAAACTTAATAAGTCTAATTTATTTTAAAGCGCTCTCGCTGTATTTAAATCAAATGCCTATCTTTAGCTATCCGGTTAAAATCTCACACTCTCATGGTCTCGACCTAACCTATTACACTTTTCTTACTCTCGTAACAAAAAGATTAATTTTAATTATAAAAAGCCACAGCCAGAATATAAGTTCTTAATTATTTTAGCTTAGATTCGATTTTACCGTTTTGGTTTAGTTTATTACATACCGCCTAATTAATTTAGCTACTCATTTTATTTATACCAACAGACAGATGCAGAAATAAATAAATATTAATTAAAACATACATTATAAAATAATAATAATATCTTAACATAAACAATTAAATAAACTTAATATAAATGCAAAAATAAAAACCTGGATAATTAAATTCTTAAACTCCTTCTTCCACAGATTGACAAGCTCGGAGTGTTTGGAACCGGAATCAAAATAAAAATGCGAATTCTGAAGCTAGAAAGAAATTAATTTAAATAACAATTTCCTAATGTTGGAAATTGTCATTGAATTTGGGTTGGAAATAGAAACAGAAAAATAAACAAGAACAAGGCTGGAAAAATTAAATGGGTGCAAGAAAAATTACGGCAGAGCTTCCGCGGAAAATTCAATAAAAATACTCTGTCGTTTTCAATTTGTAACTAGGGTATTTATAGAACTAGATTTTGGGCAGTTGAATTTGATGAGCGTGGGCTTCGTTCAAAAATGAGAGAATTTAGCAAAAGTGGCATACTGGGTCTGAGGAAAAATAGGAGTCGTCCAAGACTCTCATTGCACGCCTTCATGAATAATTCAAATAATTTAAACACATTTTCCTTGTCACGATGTGACAAGGGTGTAACAGTCAGATTTTCCAATTCAAGCATGTCACGGTTGTGACAATTGAGCAACGGTCGCGAGACCTCAAAATAGGGCGTCACGGTCGTGAGGATGTTGTGACGACCGTGAGTGTTACAAAATATGCAGACTTAGCAGAATTGTTCTCTTCATCTTCTTTTCATGCTATTTTTGGTTCATTTGATCTTTTTCTCATAATTTAGCTCTAGACATGTTATACCTGCATTGTGACATAAAAAACTCGAACAATCGGGAGTTAATAGGATCAATGTGCGATAAAATGGACTTAAAACGTAGTAATAAAGTGATACGATTTCTCCTTATCAAACTCCCCCAAACTTAAACCTTTGCTTGTCCTCAAGCAAATAGTCGATGGAAAAATGATCGGACAATTTTCATCAGACACATACACATAACAAACCATACAAAAAATCATTTAGTTAGATAAACCGGTACTAGAATAGAACACTAACGATACACTAATGACACAAGCAACAAGCTAAGTCGTCGACTTCCCGTTAAACGAAACATTCGGTAATTGCGTTATGATTCTACCTAGAGTCTTTCGATCTTATTTCACCCAGTTTCGTTCTAGCGCAATCACATTAAGCCCTTTGCCTTAGCACGCACGTAGTGGAGTAGCCGGTTAGTGACTTTGATCCTTTATTAGCACGGGGTCTGGTACACGAATGTGGCAACCCTTGGCATATTATCCAAATTGGAGGTTGTGGGGGATCGAGCCATAGCACGCCCTACCAAGCTCAGAACCAGGTACCTCTGAACCAACCCGCAATGGACTCCTTCTTATATTTCTCATCTCTTATATGCGACTGTGTACTTTGGTGCAATTTCTTTTTATTGGCATCGAGATATGAAGGATCGTTTATAGATTAGGCATCAAACACTTATGTTCATCGGCTCCCCACGTGGTTTGTGTTCAAACGGTGCTGACTGCTAGTATAAACTACTAGGGGTTACTTTAGAACTAAGACTTAAGGTGTAGTCGTAACAATTATCAGAATGGAATGCTTAAGTAGGAAGTCTAAGGTGTCAAGACTATATTGATCTTGTTGGATCTTTCTCATCTTCCTAACTACGATTTCATAGGTAAGTCGAGTAATGCGAAGATAAAGCAAAAAAATTTCGGTATGGCTAAATAAACGGGGAAGAATTGAAATTGAAGAAATAGCATAAATATTACTTTGTTTAATTTAAAATACGGAAAGGGAAATACAATGAAATGGAAAATAAGGAAAGGGAAAGGTATCTCTCCCACACTATATCAGACATTGTCCTCAATGTTATGATATAATAGCGGGGAAAATACATTACAAAAACAGAAATGCAAAAACATAAAGATAAACTAATGCTGCTGACGACCACGGCCTCGGCTTCTGGTGCGGGAGCGTCTGGTAGGAGTGGCTTCCACATCAGAGCTGGTGGTGGTGAGAGCAGTGACGTCGATACGCAGAGCTTCCAGCTCGCTAAAAATCTCTCCTAGATTCTCATCTGTTGTCTTCTGGTTACTGACAACAGTTGCAAGGAGTGCATCGTATTGCTCTTTCTTCCTACGCTCAAGTGCGACATTCATCTGATTCTGCTGATGAATGGCACGGAGGATTTCTTCAAGGGTGACATCAGCTGAAGGTGGCTGCCTGGTGGAGGACTCAGGGATGTCCTGAACTGGCTCAGCAGCCTCCATCGCATCCTGCATCTCGTCCACAGGTGCATCAGGCTGCTCGTCAATAATCGGAACATGTCCTGCGACATCCGGCAAATCAAATAGCCAATTGGCTCTGTTCGATGGATCAATGTGGTTCCTGCAGGGCAAAGTGATATGATGGTAGATGGTGCCTTGGATCACAGGGTTGAACATGCCATCCTCTCGCTGAGAGATCATATGAGCGGACTTGCAGTAGTTCTTAGTAAGTAGCTCCGGTGCTCTATGAGGCAGATGGGTGAGGTGGTCACCAAGCTCCAGCTGTATGGAAAGGGTAGTGACAATCCCGCCAATGTAGAAGGGAGTGGCGCCTCTATGCGCTACAGACTGAATATGGGCTAAAAGGAACGGAGCGGCATTGATGCGTTCTTCATTCAAGGCACAATGCAAGAATAAGAGCTCTTTGGAATTGAGCTTGTGGTTTCTCTCTCTTGCAAAGATAGTGTTGCATATGATACGATGGAAGTACCGAATTGCAGGATTATGGATATCAGTGGCATTCAGACTCTGGTAGGCGGAAGCACGGCTGTTTGTGATGTTGTGCCACAAAGTGAAAGCAGCTTCATTGAAGTTGTCGGGCACGCGGAGGTGAGCATCGTCGCCGTGACTGAAGCCTAACAGTTCAGCGATTCTGGTTTGAGTGATTTGGAACTCTCTTCCAAGCATTCTGAATTTTGCAATACCGGTGAGTTGACTCGTTGATCCGGATGGTGTGATATACTGAAACGAACTTTGAAACTCCAAGGTGAGGTTTTCAAATGTCGGTTGCGGTTGACTACATAAGTCCCACAAGCCAACATGCTCAAGCAGTAGCTTCACTCCGTCGAGCAATCCTAACTCCCTCAAGCAGTCGAGGTCGACGTACCGAGTAGGTTGGATGCCACGGTTTTGAAACCTTACAAACTTCTCTCTTTGTGCTTCTCCTTGGTCTCCATCTCTAAACTGAATATTCTCCATTGCATGCAAATGAGGTTAATGAGAGATAGGTGTTTGAGGTTTGGTGAGAAAATGTGAAGAAATTGATCGGATTATAATGGAGTGAAGTGAATGTGAGGAGTTGTGATTAAATGAAAAGGTGGAACGGGTTAATGGAATTGATTTGAGAGTAATGGGTGGTTACGGGAGAAGAAGAGATAATGGGAGGTTAGAGTTTTTGTGAAAATAGAAATGGGGTTCTGCGAAGGTGAACGGCTCTGTAACTTCAAAATTCGTGAATTAGGGTTGTCACGGTCGTGAGGGGGGTCTTACGGTCGTGACGCGCTAAATAGCCCGTTACGATCGTGAGGGGATGGTGACGTCCGTGATGATCACAAAACATGGAATTTTCACAGAATGTATTACCTCAGTTCAGTTCAATTGCAATTCTTATCACTTTCATTTAATTCCAACATAAACATAATACATAACAGTGGATCAATTTATATATAAGCAGTAGATTTCATCACACGAGAATTCATAAAATATCCAGCAATTCAAATATATCAGCAAATAATGAAAAGCATGGAAATTGATTAAATTGGAAAATTGCATAAATAGAAGTACTTTTCTTTTGACATAATAGAAAGAAATTACAGTGATAAAAATAAGCTATGAAATGTTGCAAAATATCAAAACTAACTAGAAACAAAAGCGAAAAGTAAGATAATTCAAATCACTACAGCATTATCAAAGTTGCTTCTTCAAATCTTCAAGTGTGGAGTTTATATGATAGAATTGTTCACATGTTATGTCAGTTAAACCTATAACGTCCAATCGCATGGTTTTAACTTCATCCTTAACAACATTAATATCAGCTTGGTAAGCTCTCTCAGAAAATGATTGGATTCTGGCTATGCAAGAAGAACTTAACCAATTCACCAGAAATGATGTGTGGGATCTAGTTCCTAGGCCCAGAGGATTCAACATCATTGGCACCAAGTGGGTATTCAGAAACAAGCTAAATGAGCAAGGAGAAGTTGTCAGAAACAAAGCAAGACTGGTTGCACAAGGTTATAGTCAACAAGAAGGAATTGACTATACAGAAACCTATGCACCAGTTGCCAGGTTAGAATCAATTAGACTTCTAATCTCATTTGCTGTAAACCATAATATCATTCTATATCAAATGGATGTCAAGAGTGCATTTTTAAATGGTTATATTGATGAAGAAGTGTATGTACACCAACCCCCTGGTTTTGAAAATACAAAATTTCCAGAACATGTTTTCAAACTCAAAAAATCTTTATATGGTCTGAAACAAGCTCCCAGAGCTTGGTATGAAAGACTAAGTATTTTTCTTCTAGAAAATAATTTCATTAGAGGGAAAGTGGATACAACTCTTTTCAGTAAAAACATTAAAAATGATCTTCTGATATGTAAAATTTATGTAGATGATATAATTTTTGGTTCTACTAAAAGTGCCTTGGGAAAGGAATTTGCTAAGTCTATGCAGGCAGAATTTGAAATGAGCATGATGGGAGAATTAAAGTTCTTCCTGGGAATTCAAATAAATCAAACATCAGAAGGAACATATATCCATCAAAGCAAATATGTCAAAGAACTTCTGAAGAAATTTGATTTATCAGAAAGCATTATATCTAAAACTCCTATGCATCCTACATGTATTCTGGAGAAAGAAGAGGTAAGTAAGAAAGTAGATCAGAAGCTCTACAGAGGTATGATTGGATCTCTCCTCTATCTAACTGCTTCTAGACAAAATATTCTATACAGTGTATGTTTATGTGCTAGATTCCAATCAGATCCTAGAGAAACTCACTTAACAGCAGTTAAGAGAATCTTTAGATATCTGAAAGGTACTACTAATCTTGGTCTGTATTACAGAAGATCAGAAGAGTATAAACTTGTAGGATATTGTGATGCTGATTTTGCTGGAGACAGAACAGAAAGAAAAAGTACTTCTGGAAGTTGTCAATTTCTGGGAGATAATCTAATTTCTTGGTCTAGCAAAAGACAGTAAACCATAGCATTATCAACTGCAGAAGCTGAATACATTGCAGCAGCTGGATGCAGTACTCAGATGCTCTGGATGAAAAATCAGCTTGAGGATTTCAATATTTATGAGAGTAACATTCTCATCCTCTGTGATAATACCTCTGCTATTTGTTTATCTAAAAATCCAATTTTACATTCTAGAGCTAAACACATAGAAGTTAAACATCACTTCATTAGGGACTATACTCAGAAGGGAATTTTAATGTTAAAATTCATAGATACAAATCACCAATGGGCTGATATCTTTACAAAACCCCTTCCTGAAGATAGATTTAATTTCATACTAACTAACCTTAGCATGAAGTTATGTCCAGAGTGAAAATGCTTTAATTATATGTCTTTAACTCTTAGAAGTTCTGTAATTTATCCTCTATATTATTTCCTCAGAAGATACTATGTTCTAACTGTTTCATTCTGAGAACGTCTGTTCAAAGGAATAACATGCAGATCTTCAAATCAACAAGTGTCAACAAGGCTATAAGGAATCCCATCAGAATCAAAACAAGTGTCCAAATTCTGAAAAGTGACAGAACATGCATTGGACAACTGTCCTCTACAGAAGGACATCTGTTGATCTTCTGGGAAACTGATACAGCTGACTTGACACCAAAAAGGCAAAAATCTCTTGGGTAACTGTTCCAGAATCTTTTACGCCTTACCCTATGTCTGCAGCATTTATTGCATATAATCGTTATGTTTTTAAACTTAATTTTTCCCACTAATTTCTCGTTTAATTAAATGCATTATTTTCCAATATAAGTAACTTTTCATTTTCACTTTCACTTTTTACCCTAATTGCATTTTTACTGAAAATCCTTTCACCCTCACTTTTGCGTTCTCTCTCTGAAACTTTCTAAAACCCTAAATCTTCAAAACGTCATCTTAGTAACAAATGGCTTCCTCTTCTTAACAAAGAAAAGACTTCTCTGATGTGTTCTACGTTGAACCTACGAAGACTCTTACTACTCCTGCTGAAAAACTGGAAGTTCTTTGTGAACTATTTGTGGATTTCAACAGTCTAAAGGATAATGGTTTTGATCTCTTTCCGGGCGTTCAAGCTCAGGGCTGGGAGAAGTACTTTGGTCGTTTAATGGGACCAGTCTTCCCAAAACTGGTAAAGGAATTCTGGGCTTACGCAACAACATCCAACACACATGTTACGTCGTACGTGTTGGGTAAAAGGATAATTATTTCTGAAGACCACATTGCCAAACTCATAGAAGCTGATGGCAATGGTATTAAGTGTAGTGACATGGATAGGATGTCTGATACAATAGTGATAGCCAAGGAGATCTTCACCTCTGGCCAACCCTCAAATAAGATAAAGGATCTGAAGACCCCTCTCAGAATTTGGGCCAAGATCATTCTTGGGACAATCTGTCATAGGAAGGCTACCAACTCTCCAGACTATATCAATTTGGATCAGCAGTTTCTGCTTTACTTCATTTCCAAACAGAAGAAGATCAACCTTGCACACACCTTGTTTCAACATCTGAAAACTAGTGTGAAGGAAACTAGAGATGGGGAGAAAACCAAGAGGGATTGGATTCCTCTAGGACGTGTTATTTCTGACATCCTCTGTCAAAACAAGCTGGTAGACTTTCTGGCAGAATTAAAGCAAACTCAATTTCTTGAAACAAATGTTGGAAAACCTCTGAATGCGAAGAATTTGAAGAAGATGAAGTTTATTACTTCTATTCAGCAAGAACCTATCCTTCCTTCTAGAGAAGTGATCACCACCAGGAAGATTCCCTTGGAGAACTTCCCTCTCTTCTCTTCTGACACACCTCCAGATGTTGTGGTCAATTACTTGGATATTTGCAAGTAACATGGTGTGGGCCCTATGTTCAAGCCAACTGAACTCACTCAGAAAACTCCAGATGCTGCCTCTGCAAGACCCAAGAAGAGAAAGGTTGTTGAAGGAACATCTCAGAAGATTCCAAAATCAACCAGAAGATCAGGTAAAACTTCTGCCTCTAACTCTGAATTCATTTATGTAGTAGAAGTAGTTAATGTAGAAGTGTCTGAAAAACCTTCAAACCCATTACCTTCTGTTGATATTCCTTCTGCACCTATCCCTTCTTCTGAACCACCTCAATCCTCTCATCCTATTCCAACTGAAATACCTGCATCTGCTGCTGTCTCATCCATCCTATCATCACTTTATCCACCAGAAGCTGAACACAATCAACCACAAACAATTTCTGATTTTGACATTCCAATAGATACTACTCCTCTGTCTGACATTGATCGCTCTCCTATAACTGAAACACAAACTTCCCTGCAACATGTCCTCTCTGATATTGACAATTTTCAACCCCCAGAATCTGTCCAAATTCCATCCTCTGAAAATGTTCCTAGTCTCTCCCCCATAAGAGAAAGTTCATTGTCCTCATGTGAATCTACACCTTCAAACTCACCTGCCTTTATAAACATCCCTGACAATCCTCCAGAAGAAACTGAACATGATAATCCACTTAGAACATCTGTTAATTTTGAAGCTTTACAAAAATTGTCCTCAGTCTCTAACAAAATAGCCATACCTGTACCTAAACCAAAGCCCTCTAGAACAGACATTTCTGCTTTATTACTTGCTTTTGAAACAGTCTTGAAATTGAAGTTAGAGGATCTGAAGTCTGCGTGCTCAGAGCTTACAGATCCAGCTGCTTCTGACTTTCTATGGGCTACCTTCAGAAAGTGGTTTAATACTGAGTCAAAGAGACTCAAGGACATCTGTTATGATATTGCTCACCTGAATTTCTGTGAGCATCTTCAAGCAGTTGTTTCTAATATTGAACAGTATAAACCTCTTCTGCTGGACAATAAGCCTTGGACAGAGTCAGAAACTCTGGAAGAACACTCTGAACTTCAAATGGTTCTGGTACCTTCTGAAGAAGATCATGATGATGAACCTGAGAATCAAGCTGCCCCAGAAGTTGAAGAACCTCTGACAACAAATTTTGTTCTGCAAACATTGGAAGAGCTGAAGAAGGAGAATGAGATGGTGAAGCAACGTCTAGATAAGCAAGATGAAACCACTGCTGAATTGAAGACAATGCTTGGCAAGCAAGTGGAATCATCATCTGAGATTAAATCTTTGTTGGAGGCCTTAGTTACTAAGATGCACTCCTGATTTTATGCTTATCTTCTGCTTTAGTTGTTTCTGTTTTATCTTCTGCTTCTTCATAACTTTTTAAAGTTCTACTGGATTTGTCTTTACAAGTTTTTTTTTATAATTAATGGTAACATATTTTGCTTCTATACAATTGCATTTTTTTCTGCATCAACTCTTTTTGATTATGACAAAAAGGGGGAGAAACGTAGAAGATTCTGATCCATAGCAGTTTACCATGATTTGCCTCTTACATATAATATTCTAATAAAACTATTTGAGTTGTGATCATAAAATAGAAACAGGTGAAGTAATCAACTCAGGGGGAGCTAAGGATCATGGAACATCTGAAGAAATCTTTATAATAAATATTTGATTTTATTCAATCAAAGGGAGTTCCTCTAATATTATTAAACTCTATTCTCATTATCTAAATGTTTTGTCATCATCAAAAAGGGGGAGATTGTTAGAACAATTATGGTTCTGAACCTCTAAGTGTTTTGATGATAACAAAGATTATTATGCTAGAATAGAAGTTCTAATGAATACCTTTATTCTTGTGTAGAAGATCAATTCAATTAAGGGAGTCGTGCATTACTAGAAGATTTATCGAGCCACTTATAGAAGATACTCTTAATGAAGAATCCATCATTTAATGACATGTTTATTGGCTGCGCATCAAATATTTATTATCTCTGATTTCCGCTTAGAAGATGTTGATATTCATAATGAAGACATTAATTAAAGAATATTTTAATTAATGGTCAAGACAAGTATCTCTGATTATGGAAGGAAGTTATGGTATTAACTAATATCTTAAACTAGCTCAAGATGTCTCCAACGGCTACATTCATTCAAGAACTATATAAATGATTCAATTTGAAGAATTGCAAAGTAATACACTCACGCAAAAAGACTGAATCAATTTGTGCTAATATATTGTAACTTTCACTTAGTTATCCTTGCTTGACCAGAAGCATTTTCAGTTACTTCTTTATTATCATTGTAATAGTTGTTTTATTCCTTGAGTGACTAAGTTTAGTTAGAAGACTCAAGAGGATATTGACTATAGGTCAGTGTGTGTATTCAATAGTTGAATAGTGGATTAAGACCTCAGTAGAGGCAAAATCACCTTGGCGGGTGGACTGGAAGTAGTTTGAGTTCAAACAAACCAGGATAAATTATCTTGTCTGTAAAGTTGTTTATTTAAGTTGCAAAAGAAAACCCAATTCCAACCCCCCTTCCTTTTGTTTTGCGCACCTTCATAAACCTCTTAATCAATCCATCTTAATAATCACTAAGACATTAACTTGTCACTTGGGCCTTACATTAGGGTTCTAATTCTTCCTTTATTGGTTAAGAAGGACTAACCCTAGTGTTTAAGGGACAAGTCCCCCTCAAGTTGTCTTACAAACCATAAAATTCATTTCTTAATCTCACCCTTAATTAAAATCCACTTTAATAAAGGCTTGTTTTGTCATGAGGTTAATCCCTAATCATGGATTAAATTGAGGTATCTTCTTCAGCTTAAGTGTGCTCATCTATTATCCTTCTATTAGGATGGTGTAATGAGTTCACTAATCCTCGATTATGGCTTAAACTCATTACTTAACACTAAACAGAAATCCAAAAAACATCTAAATAATCACAGGTAGGTTAATGATCTTAATCCTACATCATCATGGTAATTAAGTTGAGATGTTTATCTCATACTTAAAGTATTCTCATTATCCCTAATCAAAGGGAGGATATAATGAGTTTACTAACCCTTGATTTAGGCTTAAGCTTATTAACTTATGACAAACTCCAAAAACAAGTAAAAGATTGAAAACACAAAAAACAAACAATAATCGTCTCCTTCGGGATTCTTTTCTCATCATCTTCACTCACAAAACGAGGACTTGCTTCTCCCATCTAATGAAAGACAGTTAGCACTCGAGCCAGACGAGTCATACAATTGAGCATAGGTCAGCAAGCAGTTCACAAGTCAATTTACCTTTCAGTCTCTTTGAGTCGAACTACGGTGTTCTGACTTCCTCATTGCACGAGAGGATACGTAGGCATAACTTAACAGTTATCGAACAAAAGTCTCTGTGTCTTCCCCCTCTTTCAACATTCTCTTTTAAGCCTCAGTTCTTGAGTAATTCACACCTTTTTGCACTGACACTTGTATATCTCCTTTCCAGCTTTTGCACACAGATATTACACACCTACCCCTTTAAACACAATCTTGTAAGCGTGGATCCCGTCGAGTACGACGGACAATCTGGGTGCTAATACCTTCCCAGGTTGTAACCAACCCCCTTTCTTAGTTTCTCTGGTTCGCAACCGCCTTATCCATATCTTTCCAGGTTTATGCAGCATTACCTTTCCTTCGAGATAAAAATGCCTAGCTGGCGACTATATTCAGTTCACCTCATTTTCTCCTTTCGCCGACCGTTCGCGCTTGTACCGGGATGCAAATCTTCGGGAGCGACAATATGGATGTCTACAAAGCTTTTAAGTTTGAAAATTGTTTGAAAAAAAGTGGGGTGTGAATAAGAATTTTGAAATTTGAGCAAGTAACTAAGAACTACCTACCCTTGATTGGTCTTTCGTATTCTTTTATTTTCTTTTAAGGGTAAGACTGTCCCTACTATTAAGGAGTAGGTAGTCATTACCTTGGTTTTATTAAGGGACAGGCGTAGGGTCATCGTATGGTCAATGAAGACAACTTGTAGGGATGTCTTTAGCAATTCGTAAGGACTATCATCATTTTATACCGAAGGGACAAGATCATTATTTCGTAGGCAACCTCGAAGGGAATTATGATCTTTTAAATTTGTAGGGACTTGATGATTTATTTTGTAAGGAATTTTCTTTTAAAGACACCCCCACTTTCGAGGGACCTGACCATTTATAAGGCGGCTGAGAGAGGAAACCCTACGAGGTGCAGATGGCGATCATAGAATGATCGACTTACGCGTGTGAATGTTACTTTTCAGAGATTTATCTTATTATTTAGTAATTTATATCCAGGTTAATTCATTTAGGTTTTCACACCCTATATGACTAACTCACGCAGTTAATATAAAATAAAATGGCAAAAATTTAAATGGCAGAAAATAAATATCCTAACTATTACAACGCCTTGGGGCAGTTACATAATTATAATGGTGGGAAAATAAATAATGATAAAAAATTCAGAGCAATAATAAGAAGGCGGGTTATATGAATAACATAAAAATAAATGAGGGTAGAAATAAAGGCGAGGTTTGCAATTTAGGTTTGATAAAAAAACAAGGTTAAGGTTAAAAAAAAGGTTTCATAAAAAATAGGGTTTATATTAAAAAAAAAAGATTAAGATTAAATTTATTAAATCCTAATTATACAAATTAATTAAAAATAATTAACCTAAAAAAGAAATAAACTAATAATAATAAAAAAGTTATGAGAAAAGGTTCTTAAAAAAGGTTTTTAAAAAAAAGTTTTAGAAAAAGGTTTTATTTTAAAAAGATATTAATGAAAATATATAATTTGAAATAAAATAAAAAGAAAGGGAGAAATAACCAAAATGTTGGGGGGGAGATTTGAACCCACGCCCTCAACCATGCAGGCATAGTCCTCAGCCACTAGATCAAGGCGCACTTGGTGATAAACATCTGGAAAAAAAGGATAATATATTCAGTTTTCAAATAAAACAAAATAAGAAAAAAAATATGGGGAGACCTGAAATCGAACCCAGGTCCTTAGTCTCACACGCGCGCGCTCTGGCCACTGGGCTAGCAAGTGTTTGTTGTAATAAAACAGAAACAAAAACATAAAATATTAAACTTAATTTTGAAATTCCAGAATGGCGCCATTAGACTTCATCTTCTTCCTTTTTCCTGCGAAAATACCTACAACTTTATTTGTGAAATTTCCTGTGAATTTAGTTTCATAGGAAATCCTATGTTTCTTGAAACGTTATGAAACCTGCAATGTTTTGTCAAATTGATCACACCATTGTAATCCCTACATCATTTACAGTTTGTTTATGTCATTAGAATTCATTTAAGTTGATTAAATCATAAAACCCCAATTTGGAGCTTAGAACCCTAAAAATGGTAACTCGCGATTTCGACCATGAAACTTTAAATGGTTCATCCAGAAAGCTTCTATGCTTCAAAAAAAATGTAAATCAAGGATCAAACACAATTTATAATGGACAAAAGCATGACATAAAAAAGAATGAACATAAAGAGCAAAAACGATTCGGTTAGCATGTTTTTTGTATGATTTTAATGCTAATGATGGTTGGGATACGTTTGGGAAGCCTCAAGGAATGATTCTACATGTTTAAACCTTTTGTAAACGGATTGAATGGTAGAATATGAATCTCACTTTTTCTTGATTTTTTTGGTTTCTATGTTCTTACCTTGCCTCTGAAAATCGTCCCCTAATGTTATGGCTTTGTTGTGTTTATATCATGGAGTGAATTAGGGTAAAGATTTTGGGCTTTTGATGAGTTTTTATGGATTACTTGAGTTTGAAGAAATCCATGATCATAAATGTAAAAAAAATCAAATCTCCATCTTCCTCAAAGGTCTTGCACGAATTTATGTGATTCCAATCATCTTAAACACCAAAGCTTTGATACAAAAATAGACATTAGGTCAAATATTTGATTTTCATATTTTATTTTAATTAAAAATGAATTTTAATGATTAAAATCCAAAATAATGTAAAATAAATAATAAAAATCAGAATAATTTATCATTGGGTCGTGCGTGACTTCATCTTCAAGTTTGGGTTGCAATTTTATGGGCTCATTTGGAAAGAATTGGAGTTTTGGCCTTTTTATACTTCATACACCCCTTGAAAATTTCCCAGCTTTGACAATGCATAACTTACTCAATTCTAATGCTATGAAGGTGTTCTAGGAATTTTTAGAAAGCTTAGAATGTCCTCTAACCAAAACTTTTGGTCACATGTCCATATCATTTACTATTTTCAAATTATGAGCTTTGGAAAAAAGTTGACTTTTCATTGACTTTCAAAAAGACCTATAAGGTTTTAGCTCATACCTTCCAAATGAAGCATTTTTGGACTTGGCTTGTGAGTCACAAAGTTGTAGAGAATTGAATTTCCTTCAAAAAGAGCTTTGGATGGGAAATTTTTTATGAAGTATGTGAAAGTTATGGTTGGTCAAATTTCAGTTGACTTTTACTATAAAAACCCTAATTTAGAAACTTCTTGATTCTTGATGATCCGAGGTTTCCTTGATGAATCATAATCAACCTTTGATCAAATGATGAATTTCACCTCATAATATTGATGTTGACCAAAAAAATTGAAGTTTGACTTTGAGTTGCCCATAGTTGACCTCAGTTGACTTTTTGACCAAGTTAACTGATTTTCAGGTATCTGAACATCTAATTGACAAAACTTGTTGGGAAAGCTTTGAAGCTTGACATGAGGATTCTTTAATGTACATGGGATGTCATGAAGTCAATTTGAGGCCTTAGAAGTCCACTTTGTTTGGGGAAACCCAAAACCTTAGTTCTAAGATCCATTGTTCAGGAGGAGGCTTTGTCTAGTGAAGCCTTCAATCCTTTTGACCAATTGAGAATCTTATGACTATTAATAGACCTCTTGAAGTATATGATATTTAATGTGGTAGGGAATGTTTTGGGGTACAACAGTTGCCCCTATTCAATTTTCTGAAACCTGAGGAGTTAGATTGGTATGTATGTCATTTGTGACTTGAAGGTTAAAGGGGATTGAACACTAAAGCCCAAAAATTTGCACTCACCGGTGCGCAAAATAATGTTGTTGGTTGGTTGTATCGCTTGTATGGGCTTGAAGATGCCATTAGGAGTAAAAATGTTCTTCAGATATACCTCTTGGAGGATAAAGCAGTCGAAAACGTAGATTAATGTAATCTTGGGGGATGTAGCAACCCAAGAGGTTGTTTGGTATGGTCTTGGAGGATAGTGCAGTCCAAGATGTTGTTATGTGTAATCATGGAGGATAGAGCAGTCCAAGATGTTATCGTGGGGGTTTATAGCATCCCGAGATATTATTTGAGATAGCCTTTGGGGGGGATATAGTAGCCCAAGATGGATATCGATGTAATCTCAGAAGATGTAGTAGCCTGAGATATTGGTTTTCGTGGCCTTAGGGCATATACTAGCCCAAGACATTGATGGATGTAATCTTGAGGGATGTAGAAGCCCAAGATATTGGTGTATATATATTCCTGGAGGATAGAGCAATCCAAGATTTTGTTATATATATTCATGGAGGATAGAGCAATCCAAGATATTGTTTGAATTAAACCTTGGGGGATATAGCTACCCAAGAATAATTTGTTGATGACGTTCTTCTGCTGGGGAAATAACCTGAAAAACAAGGTTAGTTCTTTGCAAATGTCATGATGTATATAGTGCTTTGCAAGAGGATATTCTTATGAGAATGTTGCATGTGTATGATATGATGTAAATGATGTATGTATGATTATGTAGTTGAAGTGCATGAGTAGCTTCGTATAACAACTGTTGGCTGGGGAAAATAAATCTTGATTTGTTGCTGAGGAAATAGAGACTTCGTTCCCGTCTTGTCTTGAAATATCATACTTAGAACTGCCCGTTTTCGTTCGTCGTACTTCTTATTGAAAGATTAAATTCCTAAATATCCTGACTGAGGATAAAAGAGATGGATATTCCCCTGGGAGACTTATCCGGCCAAGTATCAATTCTTCGGAGGATATTTACTTGAAGGCTTCGTAGAGTTAGAAGTACAAGAAGCAACTTGGAGTATTTTGTTAGAATATCTGTAAAGATTACTCTATGGGGATGAACTGGTGAAGCTTCATTGGATCCCTACCTCCGATTGTCCTTAGTAAATACTATTATTGTATTTTATGCATTTCTGGTAAACATCAATCATATTCAAAAGCATATATACATTCAAACATAATCAACAGACGTTTTCGCTTAAGTAAAAGGGGAAAAGTAAACCTGAATTCGAAAATAGGATTTTATTTATTTAGAAAATGGCCTATAAACAAGCAAGTTTGAACAAGGAGACGGAAATCCTAGTAAGAGGAATTCGTCGTAGAATTTTTTTTAAAAGAAGTACAAAACACAGGGAAAAATAGCTATGTGTAAATGATCCTATTGAGTTTCAATTCCGCTATTGCCATTATCTTCAAGTATCTCATCCCTTGCTGTCAGAATAGAAACGATTGGATTGATTTGCACCTGTTTGAACTTGATATAAGTAGTACAACTTAGTTGAGGTTACATGGGTGATCCAACGAGCCATAGTCATACGCTTTAATCCCTAACTTTTTCCTGGATTGCCCTTTCAGGTTTTCAATCCACCGGGATACCCTTTTTTGCCCAAGCCTCCATTTCGGGTTTTCGACTTGCTGGGTTTACAATTTTTTATATATATATATCCCTAATTTTTGCTCGAACCCTTTTGGTTCTCCAGGATGCCCTTATTTTTTCCTATGCCAGTCAACCTAGCGGGTCTCTTTTTATGCGTAGTATTTTTTAACTATGTCTGTGTTCACAAGCTGCGGGAAATCTTTACCATCCATAGTAGTAAGCATCATGGCACCTCCAGAAAATACCCTCTTGACTACAAATGGCCCTTCATATGTGGGAATCCATTTGCCCCTAGGATCATCCTATGGTAATATGATACGCTTGATTACCAAGTCTCCAGCGTATATACTTGTTGCTTGACTTTCTTATTAAAGGCTTTAATCATACGCTTCTAATACATCTGACCATGATAAACAGCTGCTAGCCTCTTCTCATCAATCAAGTTTATCTGGTCAAGTCAAGTCTGAATCCATTCATCTTCATCCAAGTCTGCATCTTTCATAATTCTCAGGGAAGGAATCTGGACTTCAATGGGTAAAACTGCTTCCATACCATAGACAAGAGAGAATGAGGTTGCCCTAGTTGAAGTATGTATCGTGGTACAATAACCATGAAGATAAAATGGTAACATCTCATGCCAATCCTTATACGTAATTGTCATCTTCTGCAAGATCTTCTTAATATTCTTATTAGCGGCTTCCACTGCGCCATTCATCTTTGGTCGATATGGAGAAGAATTGTGATGCTTAATCTTGAAATGCATGCAGAGGCCAGTAATCATAGTATTGTTCATATTAGTACCATTGTCTGTAATAATCCTTTTGGGATGCCATACCTACATATAAGATTATGCTTGATGAATTGAGCCACAACATTCTTGGTAACAGAAGCAAATGAAGCTGCATTTACCCACTTCGTGAAGTAATCAATAGCAACAAGGATGAAACGATGTCCATTGGAAGTAGTAGGTTTAATCTCACCAATCATATCAATGCCCCACATGGAAAAAGGCCAAGGAGAAGTCAAAACATTCAATGGAACTGGAGGTATATGTACTTTATCAGCATAAATCTGGCACTTATGACAAGACTTAGAGTGTTGATAGCAATCAGCTTCCATGGTAGACCAATATTAACCTGCTCTCAAAATCTTAGCCATTGTATGCCCATTGGAATGAGTACCAAATATCCCATCATGCATGTATTCCATAATCTTCATTGCTTCCTTCTTGTCCACACAACGAAGCAAAGTCGAATCCTGATTGCGCTTGTACAAAATTCCATTACTCAGGAAAAACTTGGCAGAAAATCTCCTTAGAAACTTCTTGTCATTGATAGATGCCCCTTCAGGATATTCCTGAGCTTCGAGATATCTTTTTACTTCATGCAACCAAGGATTTTCTTCTACTCCTTCAGTATCAACCTCGTAATAATATGTTGGTTCATCCAACCAATCAATAGTAATTCTGGGTGTTTCATCATCCCAACTGATTTCAAACATAGATGACATAGTGGCTAATGCATCTGCCAACTGATTCTCTTCTCGTGGGATATGTCCAAAATCAATCTCTTCAAAGTATGGAATTAAAGACAACACATGCTCTCTATAAGGAATGATATTTGGATGTTTCGTGTCCCATTCACCTTTAACCTGACTAACTACCAAGGCTGAATCTCCATACACATTCAAAAACTGGATCTTCATCTCAATGGCATCCTTGATACCCATAATACATGCTTCATATTCAGCCATATTGTTGGTATAATCAAAACAAAGTCTAGCAGTAAATGGTGTATAACAACCCTCTGGAGAGATAATCACAACACCGAAACCATTATCAAGCGCATTAGAAGCTCCATCAAAAACCATAGTCCATCAGGATCCCTGTTCATGTCCTTCATATTGTCTAGGTTCTTTATCAACAAGCATAATATCTTCATCCGGAAACTCAAATTTCATAGACTGATAGTCATCCACTGCTTTATTAGCCAAATGATCTGCGACCACACTTCCTTTAATTGCTTTCTGAGTAGTATATTGTATATCATATTCTGTCAAAATCATTTTCCATCTCGCTATTCGTCCGGAGAGAGCAGGTTTCTCAAATATGTACTTAATAGGATCCATTTTTGAAATCAATAAGGTGGTATGAGTCAACTTATACTGTCTTAGTCGGCGAGCAGCCCAAGCTAAAGCGCAACAAGTTTTCTCGAACAGTGAGTATCTTGTTTCACAGTCGGTAAACTTTTTGCTAAGGTAGTATATTGCTTTCTCTTTTCGACCAGCCTCATCATGTTTCCCCAACACCCCCCCATTGAGTTGTATAATACTGTCAGGAACATAATCAAGGGTCTTCCTTCAACTAGTGGCATCAATATTGGAGGTTCCTGGAGGTACTTCTTGATCTCATCAAAAGCTACATGGCCTTCTTCGTTCCATTCCATTACTTGATCTTTCTTCAACAACTTGAAGATTGGCTCACAAGTAGCGGTTAATTGGAAAATAAATCTTGCAATATAATTCAGTCGTCCCAAGAAACCTCTGACTTCTTTCTCAGTACGGGGAGCGGGAATTTCTTGTATAGCTTTTACCTTTGCAGGGTCAACTTCAATACCTTTAACACTGACAACGAAACCCAAAAGTTTACCAGATCTAACTCCAAAGGTGCATTTGTTTGGATTATATCATCAACATATACTTCTATCTCATGGTGAATCATATCATGGAACAAAGCTACCATAGCACACTGATATGTTGCCCCAACGTTCTTCAAACCAAATGGCATTACCTTATAACAGAAGGTGCCCCACTATATAACAAACGTAGTCTTGTCCATATCTTCAGGTGCCATCTTAATCTGATTGTAACTGGAGAAACCATCCATAAAAGAGAATACCTTATGTTGAGCAGTATTGTCTACCAGAACATCTATATGTGGAAGCGGAAAATCATCTTTGGGGCTGGCTTTGTTCAAATCCCTGTAATCTACACACATGCGTACCTTACCATCTTTCTTAGGCACCGGCATTACATTTGCAACCCACTGAGGATAGGAAGTAACAGCTAGGAATCCTGCATCAAATTGTTTCATCACTTCTGCTTTAATCTTTTCTGACATTTCAGGACGCATACGACGAACTTTCTGCTTTATTGGACGACAACCCTCCTTCATTGGCAGACGGTGAACCACAATATCAGTATCAAGTCCTGGAATATCTTCATAAGACCAAGCAAAGATCTCCACATAGTCATGTAACATCTGAATCAATATATTCTTAACATCGTCTTCTAATTCAGCTCCTATCTTGACCTATTTCTTGTCTTTCTCTGTTCCCAAATTCACAACTTCAATTGGTTCTTCATGTGGTTGTATAACTTTCTCTTCTTGCTGTAATAACTTAGCAAGCTCTACAGGCACTTTACAATCTTCCTCCTTTCCATCCTCGGCTTGATAGATCAGATTCTTGAAGTTATAATTGGCAATAGCAAAATTATTATCAACAGAATCCAGAGTAGATAAGGATCTGCATTTTAGTGACGTGGGTGTGTGTAAGAACACATAGATTTTGATAAAGCAAAAATAAAAGAAAGATAAATAGCGCAATATTTACGAAAGCAAAAACGTCCATTGATTTTATTGAATGAATATATGTAAATGAAATGACATCCCTAACAAGCATACCATTATGCCCCGGGAAAGGCACAAGGCTTAAAAGTTTAATTGTTCGAAATTACAAACTTAAAAATAAGAAACACAATAATAGTATTTACTCCTGACTAAAGGAGATAGAAATAACATCTTCAGCTTTCCAATTATTGAGCCCACTGCCAATGGTAGGAAAGATCCAACTATCCAAGTTGTAGTCCTCATCAGAACCCTCCGCAGCATTGACTTGATTCCTCTGAACTCCTTTTTTGGTGATACGAATAACACGAGCACGACGAACAGCCTTCTGAGATTCTGCAGTAAAACCCAAACCAAACTTGTCAGACTTGTAAGGAATGTCAAGAAGCTGGCCCCAAATAGTACAACCACCTTCTTCAACTACAACTTTTGCATCCTTCAGAGAAGCCATTCAGAGAAGCCATTCAGAGAAGCATGTGAATATTTTAAAATGGAAAGGAAAAGTTGAAGCAGAGTCACACGTCCTCTGCGTTTTTAGCTCATAGCAAATTTCATTTGGCACTAAGAAAAACAACTTCACTATAAAGGCGGTTCATGTGCGATTTGGAAAAAAGGAAGGAAACACTCATATTTTCATCACACATTTCATCATTTTTTTAATTCAGCCTCTCTCTCATGGTGCTCTTCATTTAATTCATTTCAAAGAAAACTCAAATCTGAGTTTTGGCCTCTAATCACTTCATTTTTCATCTCTGAAGCCTCTCAAAGTCATTCCTCTAATCACATCATCATTATACTTGTTTTCTTGGTAGATTGGTGAGCTTTGTTTATCATTTGAATATTAACAAGATATTCGAATTCTTCCATTTCTTCATTCATATGCGAGATCATAGCCTTTATTTGGCTCAAAACAGATTAAAGGGAGCAAAAGAAGGCTCTTAATATCTCTGGATTTCTCAAATTCCACAAAAAATCCCAATCTCAGGTTTGGATTTCATTTTGTTTTGCTTCATTTTGGATCTTTATCAGCTTGATTCATGTTCTAAATGCTTAATCTAGCTTGTGTGAAATGTTATGAAGCTATGTGATGCTTTAGATCTTGATTTGCAACTTTGATATCCAATCTTGTTGGCTTCGTTTCTTTGTGGATTTTGAATATATGTAAAAACTAATTATGTGATGATATTCCTCTTGCTTCATAGATCATTTTTGGTTTTCACATCTTTTGATTTCGTTAAGAATTGATGGAGTTGTGATGAGATGAAGGTGTTGTGCTTGATGTGGTTTTCACGATTTCCATGGCTTCTCTTTGCTGGTGTTGCGTCTTGCATGAGTATGGTGGGGAAGACGATGATGTGTTGTCTATTGATTGGTCCCATATTTTTTGTTTGTTTGTATTTTTTATTTATTTTGGCTACTTAAGTTGATGGTTGACCGATAGATGCCATGTTTATATATTTCTTGTTCATGTTATTTTATGTTTTAATGAAAGAAATAAAAACTGATTTAATTTGGTAGTGAATTTAAGTGGTTTCGATTGGTCCTAGATAGATTTCTATCTGCACCTCCCCACTCTGAGCCCAACCTAATTTGCAACGTGACCTAGTTTCTACATACACCCACCTTGGCTTTTATTTCAAATTTTTATTTTCTGTTATTTCTAGTTTCAAATTTTATTTCTTAAAATAGTAAAATATTTTCAAAAAATTATAAAAAAAATCATGTGACTTCTTTTTAATTTTATAAAATTTGCCCAAATTTAATTTTCCATTTTTGTTTTATTTTTGTGTCCTGAATTAATTTTCCATTTAATTTCTTGTTATTTTCTTTATAATTTGCACATTCTAACTTGTATAATTTCTATCTTGAGTTTGAAAATATGTATGCTTCTGATTCCTTTTGCACTGCTTTCCTAACATGTTGAGACGTCTCTCTGATTTTTATCGTGATTTTTAGGACTTGTTTGGATTTTTTTAGCTTGTTGCTTTGTGTGAAAGTTAATGAAACCATAAGTGACTTTGGATCATTTCTTTGAAGATGTTTTCTTCTGATTTTGGCTATATGGTTTTGATATGATATTTTTACATGATTTAAGTGTCTTTGTGCTTAATTGTATAATTTTTAGGACTTGTTCACTATTTGCTTGAGATTTATTCTTAACATGCCCTAGTTTGATGCATCTTTGAACCATGCTTGATTGCTTGAATAGGAGGGCACTTGTGCTACCTCTTAGGGTTTTAATTTATGATTATTAACATTTTGATAGACCCATGGTTTTTGTATTAGAGTCTTGCCTTTTCTTGATTGATGTTACTTGTTCACTAAGGTACACATTCACATGCATGCCTCAATACACTTCCAAATTTTCCATGCTTCTCTTAATTGACCTAGTTTGTGTTTGTATGCCTTAATTGATGTTTGAATCTTATTTTTAGGAACTTTCTTAACATGTTTAGGTTCTGACTTTGATGAATTTTGTTGATGTGTAACATGTTTTCACCTTATGTCTTCCATGATGACTTGCTAGTTATTTGTGACTTCTTGCACTCTTCTTTGTGTGATGTTGTGTGATTAATCTTAGTAATCTTCTATGATGTTTAAGGTCTGGTTGTGATGGTTTGTATTGATTCCTTGCTTATTCTTACTTTGTTTGAACTTACTTGGTCTTTACTTATCATTTGTGAATTCTTCTAACACTTTCATTGGGCTATTGTAAGTAAGAGGCATGGATAAGATCTCCGCACTTCAAACCTCTTCCTCGTCTTTTCTTTTATGCTTTCGTTTGTGATTTGAAATGAGCTTAGGCCATCATTTGTTCAGATTTTTTTCATTCCCCTTAGAGAACAACTTAATTTCTTTAAGAGAAGTAAGTTGATTTTTTACCTCCTTTCTTATTCTTCTTCTTTCTTTTCTTTCCTTCTTCTTCATTAGGATAGAATTCAAACCACACTAACCTAGGACTTCTATGCATGATAACATTTAGGATTGTTAGTCTCCCCTTTTAGTCGTTTACCTTTGAGATCCTTTTGGTGCTCTCTCTTTATCATCTTCAAATAAAACCTAAAAAATACTTAATAATGGTTGAATTAGTCTTGTGTGCATGGACTTATTCCATGGGGCACTTGTAGTCTTCCCATCTTAGGATAGTACAAGCTTGTCTAGCATAATGTACAAGTCTAATCATAAGATTATTCACATAGAAAATCATAAAAAACACTTCTTCACAAAAATCACAAAAATATCTAATAACTTCAATGAGTTAGTGAACTTATGCCCGAATCTCTGGAACCAAGTTTTGGGGATGTTATCCTTGCTTGGGTGTGATTGTTCTATTATTCCATCTTAGAATGTAGTAACAAGTACATGTTCCATGGAAAAGGACCCGAATTAATTTTCTTGTGCCAAACACAAATAAAAGCTTCTTAAATCCAGTGAACAAAGAATAATCGTCTCTCCTTCGGGACTTCTTTATCATCACCCTCACTCTCAATGTAAGAACTTACTCCTACTTGTCACTTTGCAAGACGATAACGCAATCGTGCCAGACGAGCCAACAACACATGAGCATTGACATAAGCAGTTCAAGCTTTTAAAACACAAGCCATTTTCCTCCCTAGTTAGGGGAACTACGTCGTCTCTGATCCTCATTTCTCGATGAGGTACGTAGGCAGTGGGGTAGGGCCCGTTCGAGCTCTCTTTTATTTTTCCTACATTTTCCCATTTTCTTTTCTTTTCTTATCCAGTTTCAGTCTTTCTCTTTGCAGCAGCTTTCATTTCTTCACCCTTTGAAACAATTTATTTTCAAGCATGGATCCTGTAACACCCACTTTTCCCATTTTCTAAAATAACATAAGTTTTCAGATAAATCAGAGTTTAATTAACAAGTGAGTAGATACATTTTCAAAATCAACCAAAAGTATAATCGTTTATTAAAAACAGCGGAAATATCTTTTTATTCAACAATCGGCAATTCGCCAAATATCCACAAATTCATCAATTCACTTAATTTATAAGTTTCGACAAAATATGATACGTAACTATTACTAACAAGGATAATTAAATAACAAATATCCCCATTTCCCGTGTTACGTATCAGAGCGACTCCTAGGACTCGACCAAACAACTTGTACTCCGAGCATACTCAAGTACATGAATCATCTGTACTTCCGAAGAAGCACAGACGCAACCAAACAACAAAGGGGTGAGAAAACAATTCAATATATTAACGGTGCAAATAACATCTTACAGGGTAATCTCACCTTTATTCATCAAATACACATCATAGATCATACAATTAATCAATATCTCAATAATTCATCAACACATATCATACATCATTAATTCAATCAATGCAAAGTGACTCAATGACACAATGCAAATGCGGTACCGACTCACAATAACGGTTCATCAAATAGAACCCCGAATGCATCGTTAACGTCTCCAACAAGACACGATCATCCCTGCAACCACGATTCTCAACGAATCCCGAATAATCACATCCACGACATGATTATTCCATCAAACGTATGCACATGCAGACACAACAATGCATACCATATCATAACATACATGAACACATCATGCTTTACGATCCTCATGATCCTCATCAAAACATATATGTCATTTCATCATATAAATAGCACTAAACACATAGTACACAACAACATAATTACACATGAATACAATCATGTCAACATGATCCTCGTGATCTAACACATATCCCATCACGTGGGTCACATAGATAGTCCAACAATATCCATACACATTGTCAACACCATTAATATGGTTCACCATTAAGAGTCATGCAAAACAACATAAGCACGTATATTCATACACGCTAATTACCAAATGTCATATCTTATGAATTCCTCATTAATCCCACCCTCATTTATTCCCTATACACATATTCTACTACCACACGATCCTTCCGATCCTCACCGCTACCAACACTTACATCATGGGGTCTAAGCAAGACATATAATCAATTATGTTACCAATCATCACGATCCTCTTCGTTTAACATTATTACTTCATATAATCGTGTAATACTTATAGTAAACATTTCCATCATCAGCACCTTCTAATCGATATATTAATAAGGTTATAATATCCCCACTAATCACATAACACGCATACTATATCACAATACATATATCTCATGTTATTCACAATTATAAAAATCTACATATTCATATAATTCAATTAAACACTTAGGATTTCTTATGCAACTAATCATCAAGTCCTATATTCACTATACGAACATCCTCAAAGTCTTATTTCATTAATATAATCCTACGTTGGAAGAATGAGTCAAATCCACCTTAAAATGGACGAAAAATTGCATTTACAGGGGCCTAACACGGCCGCCCGTGTTGCCTGACACGGCCCGTGTTGTGTGGCCTGGGACACGCCCCTCAAAATCCACAAAAACTCATTTTCCAGTGCCACAACACGGCCGCCCGTGTTGTACAACACTGCCCGTGTTGTGGCACCTGCACCCAAAATTCAGCTTTTTCTAAAACTCACTTTTCTCTCCCAATTTTGTACCAGTTCGAATTCTATCACTTATCTCTCACTTTTATCACCCAAAACACTCCAAATATTGTCCTTATACTTATTTTATGCATCTAATCCCTCATTATCTTCTCAACCTAACGTCACAAATTAAATTAGGAAAATTATAGGTTTATCTTCTTCTTCTCAATTTACATCATCCACAACCACATTTGTGACCAAGTTCTCATAATACACACATCATGGAATTTAATTATCAAACTTCAAGACTATACAATCAATAATCATAATATTCATACTCATATCATGAACTCATCAACAACAATCAAATTCATATAATCCCTAAGAGAGTAAGGACCTCTCAATTACCCTTTCATGTTAGATCACCAATAAAGAACCCTTTCTCCCCCCTTACCTCGAATTTGACAAAATCCTTGCAAAGCCTTGATCTTGAAGCTTTATGATTCTTGATTTCCCTTCTCTTTTCCCTTTTTCTCCAGAGCCCTCTTTCCTTCGTCAAAATACGATAAAATGAGAAAATGTATCGTGTTCTCCCCTTTTCATAACATAATCAAATTACAACCTTGCCCCTCGATCCTCCAACTTATATTTTATTTTATTTATTAAATAACAATATTATAATAATAATACCACCTCATTATATTATCATTATTTAAATAAAATACCTCATCCACTTATTATTCCAAATACACCATCATACTCTTGATATTTATTTTATAAAACTACTTTATAAAATTGGGGCGTTACAACTCTCCCCCACTTATTTTATTTTCGTCCTCGAAAATAGAACTCAATGGCATCACTTAGATATACTCTTGCACCTGACTAATCACTCCCTTGCCCAAGTCGGCAACTCCGCAACCAACTCAAAACAACAACACTGCTGCCAGGACAACCTCCCTAACAACAAGCACCACCTTTATCAATGCTCAACACGCAGGTATATACCTGAAAAAGAACACAACGAAATTCGCTACCATCACCGTAGGTAACACTCTCCTAATTCCCTATCGTAGGAATTAATCAACCGCACTCGTACCATCACCGTAGGTAACAATGCGACAACCAGGACAAACTCAAAATTTCACTCTATACATCCTCTAGATACCACAACATTGATAATGGACTGACCTTTTAGTTTCTTCTACCAAAACAACCTGATTATAATCCATCAATGAAGGACATATATCACATATATTAGAATCTTTGTATATCTCGCAATCCTCGATGTGTAGATAACCTCTTACCACTACCCATCCATTCCGGGACGTCCAATAGTCTCAATATCTCAACAGGTCTTATTATTCAATCTCTCGAGTCTTTACTAACCATTTATGTATAAACAATTACACCACTTCACTCTTCCACTGCGCACTCTGATTACTCGCAACTATCTATTCCATGAAATTCGCATTCTAACTCTAATCATTCCCAACCATCATCACAATTATAGTAATAATTCACTTAGCATATTTCAAACATCCGAATGCAAGTCCCTTAATTTTTAATTCAATTCCAACTCTTTAACCATTAGTGCAAACATAGGAAAAATTATCGACTTCCTACCTCAAACCTTCCAATTATCTTAGTCATCTCATCCTCCATCTTTTCAATCCAATCGGAACCGTATGCTCATGTGATTACCAAACACTTCGATCTTCAATCATAACAACAATACTATCATATATTCCCCCAATTCTACTCTCATCCACTTTCAATCCATGGGTAAGATAGATACTTCCATAATTCCTTTCTCATCGTATAATACCAACTATGACTTTATGATCAAGTACCGATGACTTATCAATTTATCACCACATTATTCCAAACTTTATCCACTACTTGTTAGAATCAAACAAAATCAGACTACAACCGTAGCTAGCTCTTATTCCGGCTCTTTAGCACTTTCTCTCACAACATCCATTCTCGACGAATAACTTAGCTTTCACGATTTATCCGAAACAACAAAATACCATCTTGGAAAACTTTTTATAAATTGCAATAACCACTAAATGAATCCAATTACATTCTAACCTCTTATAATTTACTCTTTTCCATCATTTTAGATCCATATCTACTCCGGACAAACTATTTCTCATATCTTTCTCTGAACAACTCAATCTACACCTATTCATAAAAATTATCCTTGACAACTTAGTATATAATTGCATCCTTTCTAATTCTCATATTTCAATTTCCAATATTCTCCAAATCCTTTTTCTCTACTTTCATTATAGACAAGAACATCTAAAGGTTACCATCTCGAAATTATCCAAGCCACCTTGAAAGGCACCATTCATATTCCATACTTACCTTAATACATACCAGTCACTACTAGCTTCTACACATTATTCATGACTATCTCATAGTTTCACATTATGCCTACTCTCTCGTTGGATTATCCTTCCAACCTTCCAATTCCACATTAATTAGACTATGAATTCATAAATTCCATAAAAATAAATATTGCACACTTATTATTTTACTTTTGTCTTAATAGTCCAACACATACAGTGATACTTATATTTCCATCGTTGCATCTCATAACTCACGGTTCACCATTTCAAACACTTATGAAACTATCCATACTCTGTTGTATCAACATACACCATACTACTAAGGCAATAGCTCAACATCACTACATTGTGCATACACCTGGTTATAATTAATTCCCACAAAAAATTGTACCTTCGTAGTTTCAAAAACTCACCCATCTCTAATTATACTATGCCAAAATATAACTCAATACTCACTTCTTCAATCTCCATCCCACATCCTTCAACGTAGTAAATTCATCCCACATGATCTGTCAACATCTAGTTCTTATTACCACATTCCTCTTACGCTAGGCTTGCAAAATCCCAACTAACTCAAGGTCCTGGTAGATATGACAATCCAATTCACAACAACAACAATACTACCGATGAATTTCAGCTCCCTATTGATCCTTTATCAATTAAATCCAATTTATTCCTATTGAAATTGTGAATTCTTATACTATTCACTAATCGACATGCAACTTCATATCCTCATCTTTTTATATCAATAACACCGAAGTTTTCCCAGAAGGCACCCTTGCTGCCACAATTCCTTAAAACAATACCTCTAATATATCCTTCAAAACACAATTATAATTTGTACTCTACAAACGGTCCATCGCTGTGACCTTATTCCCAATCAAATCATCTATGCAACCAAATCAGACATCAGAGTCCTCTCTCAAAAGTTCCTCTACGTACCCAGTAGATATAACGTTCAACTTTTCATAACTATTCATTCCCAATTCACTTCCTACTCACCGAGGAGTAACCATTAGTAATATCTAATCAACATAATCAATCCTTAAATTCATCTCTTTTCTGGATACCGGAATATACATCTACTCCTTTATACTACTAATAGCTCTGGCTCAACTCCAAATGGTCTACTGAACATACTATCTCGGCTGAAAGATATGTCTTTTGCATCCAACACAATTCCGCCTACTATTAGCAATGGATTGAGGGTGATCAGTTCCTCAATTTGCCAATAGATAGCCGACAATCATGATGGCCATAAGTCACATTTTCCAACTTTAATAGCGTTCCTTACATCTTGCGAACTAAGTTGCTTCACGAGCGAATCCTTAGTCAACGCCAACCTTAGCAACCTTTGCCACACCGCAATTCCCACACACCATAAGCCAACTCTCAGTAGAAGCAATAACTCCTCCCCCACTTATATTCAACAAAAATCTGCAAACAAACAACTAGCAAACAAGCAAGTATCGATAGTGTTTCACACACATATCGCATACTCCGGGACAAACGACACGCGACAACCTGGCCGGATGGACCGACCTGCTCTGATACCAATTGTAACACCCACTTTTCCCATTTTCTAAAATAACATAAGTTTTCAGATAAATCAGAGTTTAATTAACAAGTGAGTAGCTACATTTTCAAAATCAACCAAAAGTATAATCGTTTATTAAAAACAACGGAAATATCTTTTTATTCAACAATCGGCAATTCGCCAAATATCCACAAATTCATCAATTCACTTAATTTATAAGTTTCGACAAAATATGATACGTAACTATTACTAACAAGGATAATTAAATAACAAATATCCCCATTTCCCGTGTTACGTATCAGAGCGACTCCTAGGACTCGACCAAACAACTTGTACTCCGAGCATACTCAAGTACCTGAATCATCTGTACTTCCGAAGAAGCACAGACGCAACCAAACAACAAAGGGGTGAGAAAACAATTCAATATATTAACGGTGCAAATAACATCTTACAGGGTAATCTCACCTTTATTCATCAAATACACATCATAGATCATACAATTAATCAATATCTCAATAATTCATCAACACATATCATACATCATTAATTCAATCAATGCAAAGTGACTCAATGACACAATGCAAATGCGGTACCGACTCACAATAACGGTTCATCAAATAGAACCCCGAATGCATCGTTAACGTCTCCAACAAGACACGATCATCCCTGTAACCACGATTCTCAACGAATCCCGAATAATCACATCCACGACATGATTATTCCATCAAACGTATGCACATGCAGACACAACAATGCATACCATATCATAACATACATGAACACATCATGCTTTACGATCCTCATGATCCTCATCAAAACATATATGTCATTTCATCATATAAATAGCACTAAACACATAGTACACAACAACATAATTACACATGAATACAATCATGTCAACATGATCCTCGTGATCTAACACATATCCCATCATGTGGGTCACATAGATAGTCCAACAATATCCATACACATTGTCAACACCATTAATATGGTTCACCATTAAGAGTCATGCAAAACAACATAAGCACGTATATTCATACACGCTAATTACCAAATGTCATATCTTATGAATTCCTCATTAATCCCACCCTCATTTATTCCCTATACACATATTCTACTACCACACGATCCTTCCGATCCTCACCGCTACCAACACTTACATCATGGGGTCTAAGCAAGACATATAATCAATTATGTTACCAATCATCACGATCCTCTTCGTTTAACATTATTACTTCATATAATCGTGTAATACTTATAGTAAACATTTCCATCATCAGCACCTTCTAATCGATATATTAATAAGGTTATAATATCCCCACTAATCACATAACACGCATACTATATCACAATACATATATCTCATGTTATTCACAATTATAAAAATCTACATATTCATATAATTCAATTAAACACTTAGGATTTCTTATGCAACTAATCATCAAGTCCTATATTCACTATACGAACATCCTCAAAGTCTTATTTCATTAATATAATCCTACGTTGGAAGAATGAGTCAAATCCACCTTAAAATGGACGAAAAATTGCATTTACAGGGGCCTAACACGGCCGCCCGTGTTGCCTGACACGGCCCGTGTTGTGTGGCCTGGGACACGCCCCTCAAAATCCACAAAAACTCATTTTCCAGTGCCACAACACGGCCGCCCGTGTTGTACAACACTGCCCGTGTTGTGGCACCTGCACCCAAAATTCAGCTTTTTCTAAAACTCACTTTTCTCTCCCAATTTTGTACCAGTTCGAATTCTATCACTTATCTCTCACTTTTATCACCCAAAACACTCCAAATATTGTCCTTATACTTATTTTATGCATCTAATCCCTCATTATCTTCTCAACCTAACGTCACAAATTAAATTAGGAAAATTATAGGTTTATCTTCTTCTTCTCAATTTACATCATCCACAACCACATTTGTGACCAAGTTCTCATAATACACACATCATGGAATTTAATTATCAAACTTCAAGACTATACAATCAATAATCATAATATTCATACTCATATCATGAACTCATCAACAACAATCAAATTCATATAATCCCTAAGAGAGTAAGGACCTCTCAATTACCCTTTCATGTTAGATCACCAATAAAGAACCCTTTCTCCCCCCTTACCTCGAATTTGACAAAATCCTTGCAAAGCCTTGATCTTGAAGCTTTATGATTCTTGATTTCCCTTCTCTTTTCCCTTTTTCTCCAGAGCCCTCTTTCCTTCGTCAAAATACGATAAAATGAGAAAATGTATCGTGTTCTCCCCTTTTCATAACATAATCAAATTACAACCTTGCCCCTCGATCCTCCAACTTATATTTTATTTTATTTATTAAATAACAATATTATAATAATAATACCACCTCATTATATTATCATTATTTAAATAAAATACCTCATCCACTTATTATTCCAAATACACCATCATACTCTTGATATTTATTTTATAAAACTACTTTATAAAATTGGGGCGTTACAGATCCCGTCGGGTACGGCGGATGATCTGGGGTGCTAATACCTTCCCAGGTTGTAACCGACTCCTGAACCCAGTTCTTTGGTTCGCAGGATCTTGTACTTTCCTTTCTTCCCTGGTTTGTGCAACATTACCTTTCCTGTTCATTTGGGATAAAAATGCCTGCCTGGAGACTCTAATCTTTTCCGCGCCACTTTCGCGTTTGTACCAGGATGGAAATCCAGGGAACGACAGTCGGCGACTCTGTTGAGGAAGGAACCCGGAATCTCTGGTTTCCCCTTGAGAGTCTCTCTTAGCATTTGCGTGTTTCAGTTTCGTTGGGTGTTTTTATGTTTGATGTTGCGTGTTTAGTTTACTATTGTTTATTTATAGCTTTATTTACAAATTTATTTACTGCTTTCAGTATTTATTTTCATGCATCATACACATATACTGGACTGTTTGGCTGTACTGGTTTTCTTTTGGTGGGTTGGGGTTGTTACCGTGAGATGAGCTCATTACCAAGGCTCGAGTGTACCCTAGAACTTAGAGTGGATCCACTTTGGCCTCATGAGATCCTGTCATGAGGGTAGTAGTGAGTTCCAGACCCAGATTTGCGAACGTCTTGGCACTGTCTTCATTAAGGAATCTTCCTTTCTCATTTCACGACCTTGATAGTTATGTGCAGTTGGGGACCGATCATTGAGAACCTTTGTGGAAACAACCCTCTCTAGTGGTGACAGTGGCAAACCATATTTTGTGGCAAACCCATTCGCACCCGAGGACCCATTGGGAACTCGCATAGGATGGTCTGGTTATAGGAACTTAGTCAAAGCATCTAGTCGTATGAAGATAGTACGATATCCTACGGGTTGAATGTACTATTATTCCTCGATTTCAGTGCTCGAAGCTAGGGACTTATAAGGGATGCTTGTTTTTCCTGGACTCACGCTGAGACCTCCCTGTGTAGTACATAATGTTTAACCGATTCCCTGATTTTGTCATGAGCCATTTCTCGAAAATGGTGAACGTATTATTGCTATTTGGCTTTGAGAGTCCATGATGTTTGACCCGGAGCGCACCCGTGAGATTGGGAGGGGTTTACATGTTTGCAGGAACCCTTGACCTCAACATACCCTTTATCATCAGTGTGATCCTATGTTTTGAGCCGGTTATTATGGTTTGGAGTTCTTGATCTTGGATTCTGAGTTATTATCTGAGGGATTATTATTTAGAGTATCTTTTGGGTTTCAGATCACTTGGTTCTTGGTTCTTAGATTCCTGTATCTAGACAGTTTCCAGACACTGATCATATGCGTGCATTGCATTTGCATCGCATCATACTAGCATTAACTGTTTGTGTTTTCATTTTCTCAGGTTATTACTTGCATCTTGCACCCAGTTTCGGTAACTGTTCCCCATCCAGATGGCAGAAATCAGAAAAGTTTCAAAAAAGAGAAATGTCCATTATAACTTTCTTCAACCAGAGGCCAGGGGCATTCAGAAATTGATAGGTTTGATGAACGACCGAGTTTTAGGTGATTTTAGAAAGATATATGGTCAGATTTTTAAGTATGTGGACAAGCCGACTGCATATCAGAGAGATAGCATGCATACTCTACTATAGTTTTATGACCCTCCATTGTGGTGTTTTGTATTTCCATACTACATCTTGGCTGCCACCCTAGAGGAGATTTCCAGCATCCTGGGTATTCCTGTCAGAGATAACTTGCCTTACTATGGTTCAAAGATAATTCTCCGGAAAGAAGAGATAACCAAAGTGTGTCATATACTAGCCACTAAGGTTAAAAGGGGTTTGCAATTCAGTGAAGGTAGAGGAATTCATTGGGATATACTCATAGCAGAAGCTGAGGGTTATGCTCGAGATAACGAGTGGGCAGATTTCAGTGTTGTGTTAGCCATAATGGTGTATGGGGCTAGTCTTTTCCCAGGAGAAAAAGTATTTGTGAGCATGAAAGTGATTTCTATTTTTGATAAAGGAAACCCCATACCCACTTTTCTAGGAGATTTCTATTACGGTGTTCATTACCGGAGTGAGAAAGGAAGAGGTGGACCAGTGAACTGTTGTGCTCCTTTATTTCCTGACTGGTTTTCTAAGCAACTCCCGGAGTTGGGACCTTTCGAAGACTTGAAAGAAGAGTGGAGACTGTCCAGAAGGTTGATGGGATTAACTTCTGAAGATATAGCTTGGGGATACAATAGGGACATGTTAGGCAAGGAGTCACTTATCAGTTGCGGCGATTTTTCTAATCTGCCTTTACTCAGAAGGAAAGGAGTGATCAATTATAATCCGGTATTGGCAAGAAAACAATTTAGCTACCCTTTGAAGAATTCACCATCTGCTGAAGAAATAACTGAATCTTTGTACCTCCCGGTAGAAGGAAATAAGGGGTTGGTTATCCAGGCATCTCAGGCTTGGGCACATAGCGTAAAGAAATGTGTTGTAAAGGGCATTATAGGTCATTTCAAAAGTCAACAAAAACTCAACATCTTCCAAAGGGCATAATTTGAAAATGATAAATGATATGGACATGAGACCAAATAGGTTGGTTAGAGGACTCTTTAAGCTTTCCAAAATGTCCAAGAACACCTTCATAGCCTTAAAATTGAGGGATTTGTGCCTTTGCAAAGTTGGGAAATTTTTGAGGGGTATATTGAGCAAATGAGGTCTTAAAACCAAATTTTTCCAAGTGGGCTTGCAATTTCGTAATCCAATCCTTACAATGAAATCATGCACGACCCAATGATTATTTTTTCAGATTTTTATAGTTTATTTTATATTTATTTGGATTTTATTCATTAAAATTAAATTTAAATATATATAAAATATGAAAATTCAAATGAAGCATGAAATCTTTGATTGAAAATTAGTTGGATTGTATTTGGAATGATTGGAAATCAACTAAAGTCGGATTGAACCTAAAATAGCAAGTTTTCATATGATTTTTTGAATATTTGAAAGTGATGAAACTTCATGATCAAGCAACCTTCACAAGCCCACAAATCCACAAATGTTTGACCTAATTTCAATCTTTATAAATACATGAAGTCAACCAAAGCATGGGAGACGAATTTTGCAGCCAAGAACACCAAGAACAAAAGTCAAAAATTCCAAGGAAAGGTGAAATTCAGATTTCATCATTTAGGCTGGTTATCAAAGGTTTTAAGGCGTAAAATCATTCCTGGATGCTTCCTAAACCTTTCCCAATCATCAATAGCATCACATTCACTCATACAAGCATAAACTGAATTCATGTTCTTGGTCTTTTTTTTATTTTTCGATTCCATTTATTTATGCATAACTAATTGATTTGAACTATATAATATTGCTTGTTTGATTGTGTAGATGGATTCTGGATAATTGGTTTTAAACTTTGATGCAGGAATCGCACGATGCCATTGTTAGGGTTTTATAAACTTGAAATTGGGAACCACTGTTAAGAGCAATTTCATTTGAAATTGATGGATCAATTGGACTTAGGGACCTCGTATTAACTTATTTGAACCATTAAAAGCAATTTATTCTTGTTATTTGTGATGTTTGAATGCGCAAGACCTTTAGTGATGGAGAAAATCCGTCACTACAAGCTTTAGTGATGAACGACTGTCACTATAACCTAACTGGACAGCTAGAGGAAGAAGATGAAGTCTGGCGCGGAATTTGATTTTTAAAATTGTGTTTATTTTATTAGGTTTTGTTTGCGTTTATATTTCAGAAGCGCTGCTTGGCTCAGTTGGTTGGTTGTATGCGTATGGAGGCAGGAGGACTGGGTTCGATCCCTGGTTCTAACATTTTTCGCATATTTATTTTTGGCTGCAGGTTTAAAATATAATGGTTGCGTCTCCTAGAAGTATTACCAGCGCATGCTGGCCTGATTGGTTTTGTGTGGCATTATTGAGGTAAAGGACCTGGGTTCAAATCCCAGGTCCTATCTTTTTAGTTATTTTCTTCACTTTTTCTCATCTTTTCCTATTTTTCTATTTTCTTTATTTTGTTTAATTAATTAATTAAATCTAAAATCAATAATATTTTTATAAATCTTATATTTTTTAAAACTCATAATTATTTCTTGATATTTATTAATTGTATTAATTTTATAATATATTTGTACATAACTTTTCTTATATATATATTTTGTAAATAAAAACTTATTTATTTTAATTAATTATTTTCAAAAACCCTAATTATTTTCTTTACCCTAATTTTTTTCCATTAACCCTAAAAACTTAATTTATTTTCCTAAACCCTAATTAAAATATTTTTATAATAACTTTTTTATTTTGTATAAATGCCTTATTCTTTTATTACTATTATTATTTAAACTTATTATTTTTCTTATAAACTCTAAAAAATTCTAACTTATTTAATTTCTTTAAAAATTCTAACTTTTCTCTATTTCTTCATTATTATTTTCTTTTTTAAATTCTAATATTTATTGCTTTATTATTATTATTGCTCTATTTATATGCTTTATTATTATTATTATTGCTCTATTTATTTGCTTTATTATTATTATTATTATTATTTATTATTATTATCTAATTATATTATAACTATCCCAAAACCATGTAATAATTCTAGATTTATTTTCCATCTTTATTTTATTATAAATATTTTACTGTGTGGTTAGTAAAATAGGGTGTGGAAAATTACTTGTAATTAATTTAATTTAGATAATTAATTTAAAAAAGATTAATATTTGAAAATAAACACTCACACATGTAAGTCGATCTTTGATCGCCATCTTGCACTTCCTAGGGTATTCCTCTTGGTTGCCTTTAAAATATGGTCAAGTCCCTCGAATATAGGGATGTCTTAAACAAAGTTCCTTCAACTATAAATCATCATAGTCCCTATAGTTTAAAAGATCAAGTCCCTTCGAGGTTGCCTACGGAATAATGATCTTGTCCCTTCGAATAAATGATGATAGTCCCTACAAATTGCTAAAGACACCCTTAAGTTGCCTTCATTGACCATACGATGACCCTACGCTTGTCCCTTAACACATCCAAGGTAATGACTACCTATTCCTTAATAATAGGGATAGTCTTACCATTGAAAGAACATACGAGAACATGAAAGACTTAATCTAGGGTAGGTACCTCTTAATTACTTGCTCACTTCTTAAAATTACTTTTTACACCTCACTTTCTTAAACATTTTTCAAAACAAGGCTTTGTATACATCCATACGAGGATCATTACAAAGTACTTAGAAAAATTTCTAATCACACACTACACTCTTCAAAAACAATTTAAGTGAGCTAAGTAACTAAGAGCCCATGGATAACCATGGATATAAAGGGTGCTAACATCTTCCCTTTATATAACCTACCCCCCGAACTCAAAGTCTTTTAAAAATAGGTCTTTCCTGTTCTTTTATGTCCTTTCCACTTAGATAAAATAAAAGTCGGTGGCGACTCTTGCTATCCGCAACATGACTAAAAATCAGTTCTCCCACCGTGTTACAGAACTTGCGACTCTGCTGGGGATTTACTAAGTAAAAGAGGGGTACCCTTAGGAATTAGATCACTTTAAATTGTTTGCTTTGTTTGCTTTATATTACTTGTTGGGCTTTTTGTGTGAAAGATCCTAACCCGGATCTAGTGTACCCTAGGTAAATGGCAATAGACCAGGGAAATTGTACGGCATATACTTATATGGTTGATCTGGTGGCCATAGTTAGTGTGACTTCTTGGTTGGTGCTTATGTTCCTTAAGTAAGTTAAGGATAATATGGGGCTGCCATATGTTGTCAATACATTAACTTACTTTTAGAACCCTAGTTATCCCATCTTGGCCTTTAGAAAGTAGTGAGATAGCCGGCTTTGGTGAAGACTGAAGTTGGTTGATACTCGATACTACGCTCATTGAGATCCTAAACTTGGAGGGTTTTGTTGGCAAGTAAGTTGCCTACTGAACAACCACCCTGGGGAAGGATCAGTGATATTGAGTTCCCTTAGAACCTGGTTACTTTTGTAGGACAGGATGAACCAATTAAACTTCAGGGGAGGGTACTTACCTTTAAACTTCATGCAAGCCTTCAAGCCTAGGGCTATTGTGTGACTTGTTTGTGTGTGCCACATGTTTGTGATTGAGCATAACATCATGACATCATGCATCATAAGCATAGCATTTTCACTAACCATTTCAAGGACCAAAGGATTTATCTTTGTTCTATGTTGCAGGTCATGGCTTCTGCTCGTAGGAATACTATCCGGATCAACTTTGTAGGAATACCTCCTAAGCTTAAGGAATTGGTCTCCCAAGTTTCTGAAAACTCCCAATTCATCAAGAAGCATGGTCACCTACTGGATCTAGTCACTTCAGGGTTCAATGAAGACATGATGAGTGTCCTATTTCAGTTCTTTGATCCTAAACATCATTGTTTCACATTTCCCGACTATCAGCTGGTTCCTACAATAGAGGAATTCTCCAAACTATTGGGTATACCTATCCTTGATCAGAGACCCTTCACAGGCTTAGAGAAAGAGCCTAAACCTGAAGTAATTGTTGCAACCCTACATTTGAAGAAATCAGACATTGTCTTAGAAACAAGAAGCGGAGTTAAGGGTATTCTTGCTAAAGTATTGATGGAGAAAGCTCAAATGTTCTTGAAGGCTATGAGTTATGATGCTTTTGAGGAGATCTTAGCCCTATTAATCTATGGCTTAGTATTGTTCCCTAATCCAGACCAGTTCATAGACGTACACGCCATCAACATATTTCTAACTCACAACCCAGTGCCTACATTACTTGGAGACATCCTACATTCTCTTCACACTCGTACTATGAAGGCGAGAGGGACTCTGATGTGCTGCATACCTTTATTGTCTAGGTGGTTTATTTCTCACCTTCCTCGATCAGTGATGAAGAATGAACAAGGGTTCAGGTGGTCTAATAGGATCATGTCACTTTCTCATTCAGACATTCGTTGGTGCTCTCGATCTATGGAGAGTGTTACTATCATTGACCGTTGTTGGGAATTCCCTAATGTGCCACTCCTTGGCATAAGAGGAGGAATTACCTACAACCCTTCTTTAGCACTACGTCAGTTTGGTTATGCTCGGAGTAACGGTCCTCATGACATGCTTATTCAGGGTATTATGTTCGACTACGACAACGATCTTCAGAGTTACCATCAAAGGTTTATACGAGCTTGGAACAAGGTGAACAGGATTGACAGCAACACTTTGGAGCCAAAGTATTCTATTCCTATGGAGCCTTATCTCAGATGGGTGCAATCTCGTGCTCAGACTCTTATGATGCCCTATCCTGTTGTTTTACCAGTCACTATCGAGCCTGTTGCTGAAGGAGATGTTCCTTATATCATCCTTCATCCAGACATGCCCACTGATTTGGAAGAATTGCAAAAGTCCTGGATTCAGTTGAAGGAGCAAAGGGATACTTTTGAGACTCATTTCAGAGCTAGTCAAGAAAGAATTCTGGAGCTAACAAGGCAACTTCAAGAGGAGCAAAACCTCAACAAGTACCTCCACACAAAGAGGAAGCATCCATGGGAGACTTAAAACCCCATATATTTATCTTTCGTATCTTATTGTTATTTCTTTGTAAGACCAAGGGGCAAAACTTATATTAAGTATTTACTAATAAACTTTTGTTCTTGTTTTCGTTTAAATAAATTTAAATCCTGCGGTCCTTGAAAACATTGCATATGCATCTACATACCATATCATTGCATCACAAGTTTCTTATGAACAGGTATCTTATCTTCTCGCTGTTTATTTCAGCAGAAATGGATCTCGAACAAACTGTTAAGGATCTCCAGACTCAGAATGCACAATTTCAAGAAATGATCCTGAACTTGTCCAAGGGACAAGATGAGATGAAAACACTTCTGACTAAGAAAAAGAAGAAGACTAGAAAATCGGTGGGCCTTATCAACCTGGGTAGAAGATTCAGATGTCCTGTCAAGACAGAAGAGGAGGTTGAGAATCTTGAGTCTAAAAATTCTGAGGGAGAAGGAGGCAGCCTTCATGACACAATGGAAGATTCTGATTTTGAGGAAAACTATTATCATGATCCTGCTAGTGAGGAGAAGTATAAGATGCTGGTAGACAGAATGAATGCCATGGAACTACAGAATAATTCTGGGTTTGACTTTGAAGATTTGAGTTTGATTTCTAGAGTCTCCATCCCTATGGGTTTCAAAGTTCCTACTTTCGTGGTGTATGACGGTGTGTCTTGTCCAAAACTGCATTTAAGGTCTTATGTCAGAAGAATTCAAACCCATACTCCTGATAAGAATTTATGGATACATTTATTTCAAGAGAGTTTGTCTGGATCCCAACTAGAATGCTATTATCAGTTGGAGAGTACCAACATTCGCAACTGGAATGATCTTGCTGAAGCTTTCTATAAGCAGTACCAATACAATTCTGATTTAGCACCAATTCGCATGCAACTCCAAAGCATGTCCATGGATGCCAAAGAAAGTTTCAAGGAGTATGCTCAGAAATGGAGAGATCTGGCAAGTAGAGTTCAACCCCCTTTGACTGACAGGGAATTAGTTGATATGTTCATGAGTACGTTGACTAGTCCTTTCTATAGTCATCTCATTGGAAGCTCATCATCTGGCTTCATAGAGTTGATAATGACTAGAGAACGTGTGGAAAGTGGGATACGAACTAGAAAGATTCATATGGTTGCTTCTTCAAGTATTACCAAGAAGCCCCCTCCTGGGAAGAAAGAAGCCAATGTTGTGTATAGCTAGTGTGGTCGTAATGATCGTAATCAATCAGTGGGAGTTGTATTGATTTCTAATCCTACACCTGAACCACAAGAGCAACAACAGAATAATCATCCCAAGCCTAGGAGGCAGTTTACCAAGCTCAATATGTCATTGGCGCAGGCTTTGCAGCATATGTTGAAAGGAGAATTGATTACTTTGAAGGACCCACCACAAAATATCAATACTTCCTCTTCTCGTTACAATCCCAATGCAAGGTGTGCATACCATTCTAATAGCCCTGGCCATGATACTAACAGTTGCTGGTCGTTGAAGAATAAAATCCAGGATATGATTGAGAATGGAGAAATTGAGTTTGACCCTCCAGAAACTCCTAATGTGATTACTGCTCACATGCCTAAACATGAGAAAATTGTTAATGTTGTTGATGAAATTGTTTATGTGCGTACTGTGGCTGAAATAACTACTCCTCTAGCTATTGTCAAGAAGAAGCTTGTGCAAGCCTGTTTATTTTTGGGTTGCAGGGAAGATTTTTTTTACTGTGCCTATAAACCTGATAGTTGTTGGAGGCTGAGGTATGGTATTCAACGCCTGATAGATAACTATACTATACTATTTGAAAGAACCCCTTCTATAGGGAGTCTGTGTGGAGGTCTGGCTCAAGATGTAAAAATTGAAGATGTGGCTATGGTTAACAAGATTCCTGTGAATATTACTTCCAATGGTCCAGTGAGGATCACTTCTAAAGGTCCTTTGAAGATTACTGCTGAGCCAAAGGTGGCTCCAATGATTATTACTACTCCAGGCCCTATCCTATACACTTCTGACAAAGTTATACCCTTGAATTATGGTTCTGATGTTTATATTCGTGGTGTCAAACAAGAACCTTTGATTGATGCACCTGTTACTGATGTTAATCTTGATGTGGACAATATTGCTGGATCCAGTAAGGTTACCAGGAGTGGAAGAATTTTCTCTCCAGAAGACACCTCAAAAGCTGCTGCTACTCCAGTTCATATCTTTAACTCTGGGCCAAGTACCGAGGCTCGGGGCAAAGGACCATTGATTGAACCTATTCAAGTTGAGGCGCCAGTTAGTGAAGATCTCTCTAAGCAGATGGAAGAAGTACTGAAGATCATCCTCAAGAGTGATTATGGTGTTGTTGACCAGTTGGGGCATACTCCCTCCAAAATCTCCATGTTATCTCTGCTATTATGTTCTGAAGCCCATGCCAAGGCTTTAATCAAATTCCTGAAGACTGCTCATGTGCCACATGAAATATCTGTGGACCAATTTTAAAATTGTGTTGCTCATCTAACTAGTGATAATGGCTTGGGTTTTAATGATGTTGATTTGACTCCTGTCGGCAGAAACCATAATAGAGCTCTGCACGTCTCCGTTGAGTGTAGGGGCACTACTTTGTCTCATGTATTGGTGGATAATGGTTCTTCATTAAATGTATTACCTAAGGAGGTTCTAGACAAACTCAATTTGAATGATGTAGTGTTAAGACCAAGTAATGTGGTGGTGAGGGCCTTTGATGGTTCAAGAAGAATGGTGCATGGAGAGGTGGATCTTCTAGTTAAAGTAGGATCTCAAGTTTTTGATTCCACTTTCTATGTGATGGATATTCGTCCTGCGTACTCCTATTTGCTTGGGCGCCCCTGGATCCACGGGGCAGGGACTATGACTTCCACTTTACATCAGAAGTTGAAATATCCGGTAAAAGGAAAGGTTGTCACTGTTTATGGTGAAGAAGAATACATGGTCAGTCATGTGAACACTTTTAAATATGTTGAGATGGAAGGTGAATTTGTTGAGACTCCTTGCCAGATATTTAAAGTAGTTCCTTGGGTCGTTCCTACTGCTGAGGCTCCCCCTGTTATCAAAAAAGTTCATGTGATTACTAGAGTTCCTCCTACAATGGCCTCCCTCAAAGATGCTAAAGCTTTGGTGGAAGAAGGTGGTTGTACTATTTGGGGTCAGCTTCCTGACATTCCTTACAAGTCTGACAAGTTTGGTTTGGGTTTTATTGCAGAGTCTCAGAAGGCTGTTCGTCGTGCTCGTGCTGCTCGTATTACTCATGGAGGAATCATAAGGGACCAAGTTAATGCTGTGGAAGATTATGATAAAGGTTACAACCTGGACGATTGGATTTTTCCTACCATGGGGGATGGACTCAACAATTGGAAGGCTGAAGACGTTATTCCTATCTCCTTTAATCAAGAGTAAATGCTATTTCATTTTTTCTAAATTTATTTTTGTAACTTTGAATAATTAAAAACTTTTGAGCCTTGTGCCTTGCCCGGGGCACAATGGTATGCTTATTAGGGTTGTCATTTCATTTGTATATTTTCATTCAATAAAATCAATGGACGTTTCTCGCTTTCGTAAATATTGTGCTCTTTGTCTTTCTTTTATTTTTTCCTTTTATCAAAAATAAAGCTATGTGTTCTTACACACACCCACATCACTAAATGCAGATATTCATCCACTTTGGATCCTATTGATAACAATTCTGCTATTGCCAATTATGACTTTGAAAATCCGATCTATCAAGTCGAGGATGGAAAGGAGGAAGATTGTGAAGTACCTATAGAGTTGGCTAGATTACTACAGCAAGAAGAGAAAACTATACAACCACATGAGGAACCAATTGAAGTTGTGAACTTGGGAACTGAGGAAAACAGGAAAGAAATCAAGATAGGTGATGAACTAGAGGATGGTATCAAGGACAAATTGATTCAGATGTTACATGACTATGTGGAAGTTTTTGCTTGGTCTTATGGAGATATGCCAGGGTTGGATACAGATATTGTGGTTCACCGTCTACCAGTGGAAGAGGATTGTCGTCCGATAAAGCAGAAAGTTCGTCGTATGCGTCCTGATATGTCAGAAAAGATTAAGGTAGAGGTGATGAAACAATTCAAGGCATGATTTCTAGCTGTTACTTCTTATCCACAATGGGTTGCAAACGTGGTCCCGGTGCCTAAGAAAGATGGTAAAGTACGCATGTGTGTAGATTACAGGGATTTGAAAAGAGCCAGCCCTAAAGATGATTTTCCGCTTCCACATATTGATTTTCTGGTAGACAACACTGCTCAACATAAGGTATTCTTTTTTATGGATGGTTTCTCTGGGTATAATCAGATTAAGATGGCACCTGAAGATATGGAGAAGACTACATTTGTTACACAATGGGGCACTTTCTGCTATAAGGTAATGCCATTTGGTTTGAAGAATGTTGGGGCAACATATCAACGTGCTATGGTAGCTTTGTTCCATGATATGATTCACCATGAGATAGAGGTATATGTGGATGATATGATAACCAGATCTCAGAATGAAGAAGAGCACCTTTATCATCTGCATAAGTTGTTTGAGAGGTTGAAGAAATACAAGTTGAGGTTAAATCCAAACAAATGCACTTTCGGAGTTAGATCGGGTAAACTTCTGGGTTTTATTGTAAGTGGTAAAGGTATTGAAGTAGATCCTGCCAAGGTAAAAGCTATACAAGAGATGCCTGCTTCTCGTACTGAGAAGGAAGTTAGAGGTTTCCTGGGACGACTAAATTACATTGCAAGATTTATTTCTCAGTTGACTGCTACTTGCGAACCAATCTTCAAGTTGTTGAAGAAAAATCAAGCATTGGAATGGAATGATGAATGCCAGACAGCTTTTGATGAAATTAAAAGGTACTTACAGGAACCTCCTATATTGATGCCACCAGTTGAAGGAAGACCCTTGATTATATACTTTACAGTATTGGATAACTCAATGGGATGTGTGTTGGGGCAACATGACGAGTCTGGTCGAAAAGCAGGCAATATACTACCTTAGAAAAAAGTTTACCGACTGTGAAACAAGATACTCACTGCTCGAGAAAACTTGCTGCGCTTTGGCATGGGCTGCTCGCTGACTAAGACAGTATATGTTGACTCATACCACTTTATTGATTTCAAAAATGGATCCAATCAAGTATATATTTGAGAAACCTGCTCTCTCCGGACGAATAGCAAGATGGCAAATGATCTTGACGGAATATGACATACAGTATACTACTCAGAAAGCAATCAAAGGAAGTGTAGTAGCTGACCATTTGGCTCATCAAGCAGTGGATGATTATCAATCTATGAATTTTGAGTTTCCATATGAGGATATTATGATTGTTACTAAAGAACCTAGACAATATAAATGACCTGGACAAGGATCCCGGTGGACTATGGTTTTTGATGGAGCTTCTAATGCGCTTGGCAATGGTGTTGGTGTTGTGATTATCTCTCCTAAAGGTTGTTATACACCAGTTACTACAAAGCTTTATTTTAAATGTATCAATAATATGGCTGAGTATGAAGCGTGCATCATGGGTATCAAGGTTGCTATTGAAATGAAGATTCAATTTTTGGATGTGTATGGAGATTTAGCCCTAGTAGTAAGTCAAGTTAAAGGAGATTGGGACACTAGGCATCCTAATCTTATCCCTTACAGAGAGCATGTGTTGTCTTTGATCCCGTACTTTGAAGATATTACCTTTGGGCATATTCCACGAGAAGAGAATCAATTGGCAGATGCATTAGCTACCATGGCATCTATGTTTGAAATCAGTTGGGATTATGAAGCTCCGAGAATTACTATTGATCAATTTGATAAACCTGCATACTGCAATGAAGTGGGTACTGAAGGAGTAGAAGAAAAACTTTGGTTCCATGAAGTGATGAGGTATCTTGGAGCTCAGGAGTTCCCTGAAGGGGCATCTATCAATGATAAGAAGTTTCTAAGGAGGTTTTATGCTAAATTCTTCCTAAGTAACGGAATTCTGTACAAGCGCAACCACGATTAAACTTTGCTTCGCTGTGTGGATAAGAAAGAAGCAGTAGAGATTATGGAAGACATGCATGATGGGATCTTTGGTACTTACTGTAGTGGGCATACAATGGCTAAGAAGATTCTGAGAGCAGGTTATTATTGGTCTACCATGGAAGCTGACTTCTATCAACACTCCAAAACTTGTCACAAATGCCAGATTTATGCTGATAAGGTTCACGTGCCTCCAGTTCCGTTGAATGTTCTACCTGCTCCATGGCCTTTTGCCACGTGGGGCATTGATATGATTGGTGAGATCAAACCTACTGCCTCTAATGGACATTGTTTCATCCTTATAACTATTGATTACTTCACAAAATGGGTGGAGGTAACTTCATTTGCTTCTATTACTAAGAATGTTGTGGCTCGATTCATCAAGTATAATCTTATATGTAGATATGGCATCCCTGAAAGGATTATCACAGACAATATTACTAATTTGAACAACACTATGATTACTGATCTCTACACACAGTTCAAGATTAAACATCACAATTCTTCTCCATATTGTCCAAAGATGAATGGCGCAGTGGAAGCCACCAACAAAAATATTAAGAAGATCTTGCAAAAGATGACAGTTACATATAAGGATTGGCATGAGATGTTACCATTTTCTCTTCACGGTTATCGTACCACCATGCATACTTCAACAGGGGCAACCCCATTCTCCCTTGTCTATGGTATAGAAGCAGTTTTACCCATTGAAGTTCAAATTCCCTCTTTGAGAATTATGAAGGATGCAGGCTTAGATGAAGATGAATGGATTCAGACTCGACTTGACCAGATAAACTTGATTGACGATAAAAGATTAGAAGTTGTTTGTCATGGTCAGATGTATCAGAAATGGATGATCAAATCCTTCAATAAGAAAGTTAGGCAGCAGGTGTATCAGGTTGGTGATTTGGTAATCAAGCGTATTATATTACCACAGGGTGATCTCAGGGGAAAATGGACTCTCACCTATGAAGGGCCATTTACTGTCAAGAGAATATTTTCAGGAGGTGCCATGATGCTTACCACTATGGATGGTAAAGATTTCCCACATCCTGTGAATGCCGACATAGTTAAAAAATACTACGCATGAAAAGAGACCCGCTAGGTTGACTGGCCTAGGCAAAAATAAGGGCATCCCGGCGAACCAAACGGGTTCGGGCAAAAATTAGGGATATATATATATATATATATATATATATATATATATATATATATATATGTATATATAATGTACACCTGGCAAGTCGAAAACCTAAAAGGGCGGCTTGGGCAAAAAAGGGTATCCCGATGGATTGAAAACCTGAAAGGGAAATCCAGGAAAAAGTTAGGGATTAAAGCGTATGACTATGTCTCGTTAGATCACCCATGCAAACTCTACTAGTTGTGCTATCTACGTCAAGTTCAACAGATACCGATCAGTCCAATTGTTTCCTCTCCAATAGCTGAAGATGAGATAATTAAAGATAATGGCAATAGCAAAGTTGAAACTCAATAGGGTCATGTACACATAGCTATTTTTTTCCTTGTAAAAATTTCTTTGACGAATTCCTCTTACTAGGATTTCCGTCTCCGTATTAAACATGTCTAGAATAAGAAAAATTCCATTTCTATATTCAGCTTTACCTTTCCCTCTTTATTCAGCTTTACTTTTCCCTCTTTCAGCTTTACTTTTCCCCTTTTTACTAAAGCGAAAAACGTCCATTGATTATGTTTGAATGAATATATGCCTTTGAATATGATTGTTTACCAGAAATGCATAGAATACAATAATAGCATTTACTTAGAACGAACGAAGATAGGAATTCAACGAAGCTTCGTCGGTTCATCCCCACGGAGTAATATTTACGGATATCCTTACTTCAAGTAATATCTTATACTTCCCACTCTACGAATTCTTCAAGCAGTTTCATATCCTCCGAAGAATTAAGTCTCCCGGATCTATGTCCATCTCTTTTATCCTCAGTCAGGATTTTCAGGAACTTAATCCTTCAATAAGAAGTATGACGAATGAAAACGAGAAGGTTCTAAGTACGATGTTTTTAAAGCAAGACGGAAACGAAGTCTTCATACTCCTCATCAACGAATCAGGATTTATTTTCCCCAGTCAGCAGTTGTTCTACGAAGCTACTTATACGCTTCAGCTACATAGTTCATACATACATCATATCATATCAAATCACATCATACACATTCTCATAAAATATTATCTTACAGATTTTTATATATATCATTATATTTGCACCAAACTAACCTTGTTTTTCAGGTTAATTCTCCAGCAGACAAACTTCATCAACAACTGACCTTGGGTCGTCGTTTATTCTTCCCAATGGTTATCTTGTTACCTCGGGTCGTTGTTTATTCTTCCCACAGGTTATCTCATTTTTGGGCCGTCGTTTATTCTTCCCAGAAATCAACTTACCTTGGGCTGTCGTTTATTCTTCCCAATGGTTATCTTGTTACCTCGGGCCGTCATTCATTCTTCCCGCAGGTTATCTCATTTTTGGGCCGTCGTTTATTCTTCCCATAAATCAACTTACCTTGGGCCGTCGTTTACTCTTCCCAATGGTTATCTTGTTACCTCAGGCCGTTGTTTATTCTTCCCGCAGATTATCTCATTTTTGGGCCGTCGTTTATTCTTCCTAGAAATCAACTTACCTTGGACCGTCGTTTATTCTTCCCAATGGTTATCTTGTGACTTCGGGCCGTCGTTTATTCTTTCCGCAGGTTATCTCATTTTTGGGCCGTCGTTTATTCTTCCCAGAAATCAACTTACCTTGGGCCGTCGTTTATTCTACCCAATGGTTATCGTGTTACCTCGGGCCGTCGTTCATTCTTCCCGCAGGTTATCTCATTTTTGGGCCGTCGTTTATTCTTCCCAGAAATCAACTTACCTTGGGCCGTCGTTTATTCTTCCCAATGGTTATCTTGTTACCTCGGGCCGTCGTTTATTCTTCCCGCAGGTTATCTCATTTCTGGGCCGTCGTTTATTCTTCCCAGAAATCAAGTTACCTTGGGCCGTCGTTTATTCTTCCCAGAAATCAAGTTACCTTGGGCCGTCGTTTATTCTTCCCGGAAATCAACTTACCTTGGGTCGTCGTTTATTCTTCCCAATGGTTATCTTGTTACCTCGGGTCTTCGTTTATTCTTCCCGCATGTTATCTCATTTTTGGACCATCGTTTATTCTCCCCAAAAATCAATTTACCTTGGGCCATCGTTTATTCTTCCCAATGGTTATCTTGTGACTTCGGGCCGTCGTTTATTCTTCCCGCAGGTTATCTCATTTTTGGGCCGTCGTTTATTCTTCTCAAAAATGTCATCTCCATATTCAAGAAGCATATCAGAAGACTCTTTATTCAAATGGCATCTTTAATCCCATTCAAGCATCACAATCAACCAACAGTATCATTCTACACACCAGCAAGTGCAAATTTTTGGGTTTTTGTGTTTAATCCTCTTCAATCTTCAAGTCACGAATAGCATACATGCCAATCTAACTCCTCAGATTCCAGAAAATTGAACAAGGGGCAGCTGTTGTAGCCCAAATTTTGACCTCCCACAATCAAGACAATCTCTCTCAAGATTTCTAAATGATCATAAGGCTCTCAAGACTCCCAATTGATCAAGAAGTATGGAAGTTTCCTCAGACAATGCCTTCTCCTAAGCCAAGTGTCCAAAACTAGGGTTTTGTGTTTCTTCAGGTTAAAATGAGTTTCAAGGCCTCAAGTGAGCTTCATAATATCCCACATGTACTCAAGAATCCCCATGTCATGTTTCAAGGCTTTCCCAATAAGTTGGCCCAGTCAGATGATCAGATATGCAAAAATCAATCAAAGCAGTTAAAAAGTCAAACTGAGGTCAACTGTGGTCAATTGTGGTCAACTGTGGTCAAACTAAGGTCAAACTTCAATATTTTTTTCCAACATCAAGTTTATGAAGTGAAATTCATCATTTGATCAAGGGTTGATCATGATTTATCAAGGAAGTTTCAGATCATCAAGAATCAAGAAGTTTCTAAATTAGAGTTTTCTAAAGAAAAGTCAACTGAACTTTGACCAGCCATAACTTTCACATGCTTCATCAAAAAAATTTCCATCCAAAGCTCATTTTGAAGGAAATTGAATTCTCTACAACTTTGTGTATCACAAGCCAAGCCTAAAAATGCTTCATTTGGAAGATATGAGCTAAAACATTATAGGTCATTTCAAAAGTCAACAAAATGTCAACATCTTCCAAAGGGCATAATTTGAAAATGGTAAAATATATGGACATGAGACAAAAGAGGTTGGTTAGAGGACTCTTTAAGCTTTCCAAAATGTCCAAGAACACCTTCATAGCCTTAAAATTGAGGGATTTGTGCCTTTGCAAAGTTGGGAAATTTTTTAGGGGTATATTGAGCAAATGAGGTCTTAAAACCAAATTTTTCCAAGTGGGCTTGCAATTTTGTAATCCAATCCTTACAATAACATCATGCACGACCCAATGATTATTTTTTCAGATTTTTATAGTTTATTTTATATTTATTTGGATTTTATTCATTAAAATTCAATTTAAATATATATAAAATATGAAAAGTCAAATGAAGCATAAAATCTTTGATTGAAAATTAGTTGGATTATATTTGGAATGATTGGAAATCAACTAAAGTCAGATTGAACCTAAAATAGAAAGTTTTAATATGATTTTTTGAATATTTGAAAGTGAAGAAACTTCACGATCAAGCGACCTTCACAAGCCCACAAATCCACAATTTTTTTTTACCTAATTTCAATCTTTATAAATACATGAAGTCAACCAAAGCATGGGAGACGAATTTTGCAGCCAAGAACACCAAGAACAAAAGTCAAAAATTCCAAGGAAAAGTGAAATTCGGATTTCATCATTTAGGCTGCTTATCAAAGGTTTTAAGGCATAAAATCATTCCTGGATGCTTCCTAAACCTTTCCCAATCATCAATAGCATCACATTCACTCATACAAGCATAAACCGAATTCGTGTTCTTGGTCTTTTTTTGATTTTTCGATTCCATTAATTTATGCATAACTAATTTATTTGAACTATATAATATTGCCTGTTTGATTCTGTAGATGGATTCTGGATAATTGGTTTTAAGCTTTGATGCAGGAATCACACGATGCCATTGTTAGGGTTTTATAAACTTGAAATTGGGAACCACTGTTAAGAGCAATTTCATTTGAAATTGATGGATCAATTGGACTTAGGGACCTCATATTAACTTATTTGAACCATTAAAAGTAATTTATTCTTGTTATTTGTGATGTTTGAATGCGCAGGACCTTTAGTGATGGAGAAAATCCGCCACTACAAGCTTTAGTGACGAACGACTGTCACTATAACCTAACTGGACAGCCAGAGGAAGAAGATGAAGTCTGGCGCGAAATTTGATTTTTAAAATTGTGTTTATTATATTAGGTTTTGTTTTCGTTTATATTTCAGAAGCGCTGCTTGGCTCAGTTGGTTGGTTGTATGCGTATGGAGGCAGGAGGACTGGGTTCGATCCCTGGTTCCAACATTTTTCGCATATTTATTTTTGGCTGCAGGTTTAAAATATAATGGTTGCGTCTCATAGAAGTATCACCAACTCATGCTGGCCTGATTGGTTTTGTGTGGCATTATTGAGGTAAAAGACCTGAGTTCAAATCCCATGTCCTATCTTTTTAGTTATTTTCTTCACTTTTTCTCATCTTTTCCTATTTTTCTATTTTCTTTATTTTGTTTAATTAATTAATTAAATCTAAAATCAATAATATTTTTATAAATCTTATATTTTTTAAAACTCGTAATTATTTCTTGATATTTATTAATTGTATTAATTTTATAATATATTTGTACATAACTTTTCTTATATATATATTTTGTAAATAAAAACTTATTTATTTTAATTAATTATTTTCAAAAACCCTAATTATTTTCTTTACCCTAATTTTTTCCATTAACCCTAAAAACTTAATTTATTTTCCTAAACCCTAATTAAAATATTTTTATAATAACTTTTTATTTTGTATAAATGCCTTATTCTTGTATTACTATTATTATTTAAACTTATTATTTTTCTTATAAACTCTAAAAAAACTATAACTTATTTAACTTATTTAATTTCTTTAAAAATTCTAACTTTTCTCTATTTCTTCATTATTATTTTCTTTTTTAAATTCTAATATTTATTGCTTTATTATTATTATTGCTCTATTTATTTGCTTTATTATTATTATTATTATTATTATTATTATTATTATTTATTATTATCTTATTATATTGTAACTATCCCAAAGCCATGTAATAATTCTAGATTTATTTTCCGTCTTTATTTTATTATAAATATTTTATTGTGTGGTTAGTAAAATAGGGTGTGGAAACTTACTTGTAATTAATTTAATTTAGATAGTTAATTTAAAAAAGATTAATATTTGAAAATAAACACTCACACACGTAAGTCGATCTTTGATCGCCATCTTGCACTTCCTAGGGTATTCCTCTTGGTTGCCTTTAAAATATGGTCAAGTCCCTCGAATATAGGGATGTCTTAAGCAAAGTCCCTTCAACTATAAATCATCATAGTCCCTACAGTTTAAAAGATCAAGTCCCTTCGAGGTTGCCTACGGAATAATGATCTTGTCCCTTCGAATAAATGATGATAGTCCCTACGAATTGCTAAAGACACCCTTAAGTTGCCTTCATTGACCATACGATGACCCTACGCTTGTCCCTTAACACATCCAAGGTAATGACTACCTATTCCTTAATAATAGGGATAGTCTTACCATTGAAAGAACATACGAGAACATGAAAGACTTAATCTAGGGTAGGTACCTCTTAATTACTTGCTCACTTCTTAAAATTACTTTTTACACCTCACTTTCTTAAACATTTTTCAAAACAAGGCTTTGTATACATCCATACGAGGATCATTACAAAGTACTTAGAAAAATTTCTAATCACACACTACACTCTTCAAAAACAATTTAAGTGAGCTAAGTAACTAAGAGCCCATGGATAACCATGGATATAAAGGGTTCTAACACCTTCCCTTTATATAACCTACCCCCCAAACTCAAAGTCTTTTAAAAATAGGTCTTTCTTGTTCTTTTATGTCCTTTCCACTTGGATAAAATAAAAGTCGGTGGCGACTCTTGCTATCCGCAACATGACTAAAAGTCAGTTCTCCCCTGTGTTACAAAAGGCAAGAAATAGTTTGGAAGAGTGGACCCCAAGACGTATCCTCCTTTTGCTGTTTGGCTACAAAAACGCGTAGAAGACTTACTTATTCCATTTTCAGTTAAGTCTCCCTTGTATCCTAAATAAGTGCTACGACGGACTACTGTTCCTCTCGATAATTACAAGAAGTTGGATGCCCAGTTGCATGAGGTACAGGTGGATAATTCTGAAGTCACCAACTTGTATCATCGAATGGCTCATGCTAACCAGGTCTTAGAAGAGAAGATGCACAAGATGCAGCAAGAGAGAGAAGTCAAAGAGAAGGAGTTTGCTGGTAGAGAACCCTATTTCAAGAGAAGAGGTTTAATGAAAATCAAGAGAGCAGATGATTATAGGAAGACCAGGAAGTCTCTAAAGGAAGTTAACCAAGCTATCACCTCATGGAAAGACAAGTGGAATCAAGGCCAGAAGGAGCGTAAAGAAAAAGAGAAGAACTACAAGTTGAAGATTAAATACTAGAAAGAAGAGTTAGAGTCAGCTCACAAGAGTCGTCGAGAGAAGTCTCAACAGTTGGTGCAGAGCCAGCAGGCGCTAGAGGAAGCACTCAAGGAGATTGCAGATCTCAGGTTGATGGTCGGAGTTAAGAAGGCTAGGTCTGAGCCGGGACCTAGTGGGGAGAGCACTGAAGTCTCTTTGCAGCTTTAGGTTTTAGTTTGATTTCTTTTGTATTCAGATTACCTACAGACTTGTTGTAGGAATCTTTGTCTATGTTCTTGCATTTTATTTCTTTTTATTTGTAAGACTTGTAACCCTACGGGGAATCTTTGTTACTCTTTCCTTGCAGGATTTGCTTTATGTTATGTTTCCTTTTGTTCAACTTTTTGAATGTACTAAAAACCTGATTGTCCAAGGTCATCAGAATCTGAATACCTCGCAATGAAAAAAAATCAGTCTCTAAAAGCCATATGGATTCTTCTGTAACGAATGTCGGAACTAGGGCACAAAACGCCTGATTATGGGAAGACAAATAGTTGCATTGCATACATATCACCCTTTTTCTTGTTTTGCAGGTACGGTCACAAGTTTCTAACATCTTCCATTTTCAGGAACTATTGCTGCGAAAAGAGTGCATAAATATCCAACCAAAGAGAACAAAGGCAGAATTATGGACCAGATGCAAGCAAAGATGGCAGAGTTACGCAACAGGATGGACCAGTTCATGACTCTCGTGACTGAAATCAATCAGAATCAAGAGCGTCTCCGTGAGATGATGGACAAAAATCAAGATAGTCATGGCAACAATGGTGGAGGTCCTTGGGGTATAGGTGCTCTTGGTGGCAATGGTGGTCCACAACCTCAACTTGATTTTGTTGTTAACAATGGTGGTGGCCCAAAACTTGTTCACAACGTTCTTATGGACGATCAGGATGACCAGTTTACAAGGCTGGAGGAGGAAGAAGGTCAAGGTGGTGAAGTAAATCTTCGTTTCGAGGAAATGGCAGAACAAATTCGGTCAATATAGTCTCAGAATACCTTGGGTTATAACATAACTAATTTGGGCCTGGTTCCCGAGGTGAGAATTCCCCACAAGTTCAAATCTCCAATATTTGATAAGTACAACCGTTCTTCCTGCCCGAAGACCCATCTGCAATCTTATGTTGGAAGAATTGTTGCCCACACTAATGATGAGAAGTTGTGGATGTACTATTTCAAAGACAGCCTCACTGGGGCATCTCAGGAATGGTATATGAAGCTTAGCAGGGCATCAGTAAGAAATTAGAAAGAGTTGGATGAAGCTTTCATCAAGAATTACCAATACAACATGGATATGGCTCCTAACCGTACCCAGTTGCAGAACATGTCTCAAAATTCTAAAGAGAGCTTTAAGGAATACGCCCAGAGGTGGCGTCAGTTAGCTGCAAGAGTTCAACCTCCTTTGATAGAACATGAGATGGCCAACATGTTCATGGGGACTCTTCATGGGGTGTTTATTGATCGTTTATCTTCCTGTTCAGCTACCAAGTTCACAGATCTGGTCATTGCAGGTGAGAGGTTTGAAACTTTGTTGAAGATGGGAAAGATACAGGATACTAGTGCAAGTAGCTCGTCCGGGGAAAGAAAGTCTTTTGTTGATCCTCAGAGGAGGCGAGAAGGTGAAACCAACGCTGTATACGGAAGAGGAAGGGGCCATGGATGTAGAAATCAATATGAACAAGTGGTTGTTGTCACTATCCCAATAGCGCCTGCTCCACAACCAGAACAGCAACAACATAACAATCAACAGAGACCTTACCAGTAGCGCCAGCCCAGACACTCTGATCGTCACTTTGATGTTACCCCAATGACTTACACCGCTCTCTTGCAGAGGTTGTTAGAACTGAATATGGTGCATCTTAGAACACTGACACCACTCATTGGTAACCCCCTTGGGTACGATGCTAATGTACCCTGTGCATTTCATTCGGGGTGCTCCGGGCCACTCCACAAAAAAATGCCAAGCCTTACAGATGAAATTTCAAGATCTCATTGATTAAAAGGCTATTAACTTATCTCTGCCACCAAATGTTATTGATAACCCTATGCCAATCATATAAGGGTAAGGGTTAATGCCATCGAAGATGAGAGAGTTATGAACTTGGTTCTAGATGTGAATGAAGTTCAGACACTAGTAGCTGTTATGAAAGAACGTTTGTTAAAGGGAAAGGTGTTCCTCGGTTGTAGTGAAGATTGTTTTACGTCTGAGAATGGGTGTGACAAGCTCAGAGCTGGTATCCAGATGTTGATAAACGAAGGTTCCCTACAGTTCGATAAGGTGAACAACGAAAGAGACGTGGTTTCTACAGTGACAATCTATTTTACTCCTGAAGACATGCCTCCCTGGCCGGCACCAGTAACCATCTATATGCCTCAAGAAGTTAGACATGTTACAATTAGTCCTGTTACTATCACCGTTCCTGGGACCGTGCCTTATGAAAGTGAAAGAGAAATTATGTGGCATTATAGCTCGGATGTGTATGTTCAATGGCAAAAGGTTGAAGAGAAGCCAATGACTATTGATCCCAATATTGTCAATGTCGGAGGAGTAGGGGGTTTCACTCGCAGTGGACGACTTTTCGCTCCACAAACTCTCAGAACAAATACATAAGCTGAAGCTGCTGCTACAGCTAAGGGCAAGCAGGTAGCTACTGAAGAGGTTGTGACTCCAGCTACAGAGCAGAGTACCTTTGAGAAGGAGGTAGAAGAATTTATACAGATAATAAAGAAAAGTGATTATAAGGTGGTCGAGCAGCTAAACCAGACGCCTTCAAAGATCTCTATCCTATCTTTGTTGATGTGTTCCAAGGCGCATCGGGAAGCCTTGTTGAAAGTAATGCAAATGGCCTATGTACCTCAAGAAATCACTATGAATCAGCTGGAGACACTGGTGGCCAACATGAACGCCAGTCATGGACTGGGATTCATAGACATAGATCTAACTTCTAAAGGCCGAAATCACAACAAAGCCTTGCACATCACGATGGAATGTAAAGGAGCCGTACTATCCCATGTGTTGGTGGACACGAGATCTTCTTTGAATGTGCTTCCTAAAAAGGCTTTAAAGAAGTTGGATGTTGATGGTATCGTGTTAAGGCCAAGTGATTTAGTGGTGAGAGTATTTGATGGCTCCAGGAGATCAGTCTTTAGTGAAGTTAAGCTACCAGTTAAGATTGGATCGCAAGTTTTCAAGAGCACATTTTATGTCATGGATATACAGTCAGCTTATAGCCGTCTTTTAGGACGTCCGTGGATTCACGCTGCAGGCGCCGTGACCTCCACCTTACACCAGAAATTAAAGTATATCATTGATAGACAGGTCATTATTGTGTGTGGGGGAAGAAGACATATTTGTCCACCACTTGTCTATGTTCAAATACGTCGAAATGGACGGGGAGATCCATGAGACGCTATGTCAAGCTTTTGAGGTCATTCATGTCAATGAAATTTCTCCTAATTCTAGAGTTAAAGGTAATGAGAGAGTCGGCACGTCCATCTCATTATACAAGCAGACCATGGAAGTGGTGCAGTATGGAAGTTGTGCAGTATGGAAGTGCCCAAGGCTGGGGCAAGCTGGTTGAGGTTGATAAGAAAGAAGACAAGTCTGGGATAGGTTACGTCCCAGGGCCGGCAATGGGGTCTCAGAGCAGATCAATTAGCTTCTCAAGTGGGGGTGTGATCGATCCGAATCAAGTCTATGTTGTTAAAGAAGATGCTGACAGCGATTGTGATCTCGACAACTGGGTGCGCCCGTGTGTCCCAAGGGAAAAGCTAAAGAACTGGTTTACGGAAGACTTCGTCCAAGTTACTTGCCAGCCAGAGTAATTTTCTTTGTTTTTCCATTATTATACACATGTTCAATCCTGCACTCTGCCCAAGGTGTATGGATCCATTGTAGGGCCTCCTTGCATTTTATGCAGTTTATTTTATCATGAATAAAGGAAAGTTTTCATTCAAAATTGTGTTCCCTTTCTTTTAGTTTAAACTTTTTCACAAAAAAACAATAAAAATGGAAATGTTTTGTTTTGTTTTGTTTTATTTCTTTCTTTTTCATAAAACAGATTCTGAAATAAGCACATCACTTGTGCAGAATAAATCACCCGAATTCCTTTGATAACACTTCTGCTATGACTGAGTATGACCTCAATAATCCTATCTACCAAGCTGATGAAGGGGTTGAGGAAGACTGTGAACTCCCTGAAGAATTGGCCAGGTTATTGATACAGGAGGAAAGAGTTATTCAGCCTCACCAAGAAGAGATTGAAGTTATCAACATCGGGACAAAAGATGCAAAGAATGAAATTAAGATAGGGGCCAGTCTGCAGGCCGGGGTGAAAGAAGAGTTAATTGGCATGCTTCGAGAATATGTGGACATCTTTGCTTGGTCATATCAAGATATGCCAGGTTTAGATATAGACATTGTGATGCATAAGCTTCCACTGAGGGAAGACTTCCCTCCTGTTAAGCAAAAGCTTCGTAGAACTCGTCCTGACATGGTGATGAAAATTAAAGAAGAAGTTCAGAAGTAGTGGGACGTCGGGTTCCTTGCCGTGACTAGTTACCCACCCTAGGTAGCTAACATTGTTCCAGTAATGAAGAAGGATGGCAAGGTCCATATGTGCATTGACTACCGGGACTTAAACAGAGCGAACCCGAAAGATGATTTCCCATTACCTCACATTGATGTATTGGTTGATAATACAACTCAATTCTTGGTCTTTTCCTTCATAGATGGCTTCTCCGGTTATAATCAGATAAAGATGGCGCCGAAAGACATGGGGAAAACAATGTTCATTACCCCGTGGGGTATGTTTTGCTATAAGGTTATGCCTTTTGGTTTGAAGAACACCGGGGCAACTTATCAACGGGAAATGGTAACAATGTTTCATGATATGATCCACAAAGAGATTGAATGTTACGTGGACGACATGATTGCCAACAACTAGGATGAAGAAGAGCATATGGTTAACCTCAAAAAGTTGTTTGAACGACTGAGGAAGTTTTGTCTGAGGTTAAATCCTAACAAGTGCACCTTCGAGGTGCGTTCTGGAAAACTGTTAGGTTTCATTGTGAGACAGCGAGGGATAGAGGTAGATCCTGCTAAAGTCAAAGCCATACAAGATATGCCTGCACCGCGAACAGAAAAAGAAGTGTGTGGATTCCTGGAAAGATTGAACTACATTGCACGGTTCATATCTCACCTCACAGCTACATGTGAACCAATATTCAAATTGTTGAGAAAAGAGCAGGCGGTCAGGTGGAAAGATGATTGTCAAAGGGATTTTGAAAAGATCAAAGAATACTTGCAGGACCCTCTAATCCTGAGCCTCCGGTTCCAGGGAGGCCACTCATTATGTACTTGACTATGCTCGAAGGATCAATGGGGTGTGTTATAGGCCAACATGACGAGTTTGGTCAAAAAGAGCATGCAATATACTACCTTAGCAAAAAGTTTACCAAATGTGAATCAAGATACTCACTGCTCGAGAAAACTTGTTGCGCTTTGGCATGGATTGATCGCTGACTGAGAAAATATTTGTTGACCCACACTACCCTGTTAATTTTAAATATGGATCATGTCAAATACATTTTTGTGAAACCAGTGTTAATTGGAAGGGTTGCACGTTGGCAGATCGTGCTGACCAAGTATGATATTCAATACACTTTGCAAAAGGCCATCAAAGGAAGTGTGCTCCCAGACTATCTTGCACAACAAACTCTTGAGGATGATTATAAATCCATGAAATTTGACTTTCCTGATGAGGACATCATGCACCTCAAAGCTAAGGACTACGAGAAACCACTCCCGGAGGAGGGGCCAAACAATAAATCCAAATGGAGATTGATGTTTGATGGGGCTGTATTATCAATGGGCGCGGAGTCGGTGATGTTCTAATCACTCCTGAAGGTGTTCATTTTCCCTTCCCGCCAGAATCACTTTTGGTTGTACCAACAATGAAGCAGAGTACGAGGCTTGCATTATGGGAATAAAGGAGACTATTAATCTCAAGATTAAGACCCTCGATATATTCGGAGATTCAGCCCTCGTGTTTAATCAGATTACTGGCAAGTGGTATATGCATCAACACTTAATTCCTTATCGGGATTATGCCAAAAGACTGTTGACGTTCTTCACAATAGTAAAGCTTCAATACATACCACATGATGAAAATCAGTTTTCCGACGCACTGGCTACGCTCTCTTCTACCATCAAAGTGATGTGTTGGAACTATGTCCCCAAGATTGATATCTTCAGGCTTGAGATACATGCATATGTGTTCTCTGTTAATGTAGTGTCTGATGATAAGCCTTGGTATCATGACATTAAACACTTTCTGGAAAGTAACGAATACCCAGTTGGGGAATCTTCCAACGACAAAATGACTTTGAGGCGACTTGCTGCGAGTTTCTTCTTAAATACTGATGGCATTCTATACAAGAGAAACTTCGACATGGTCTTGCTCAGATGCATGGATAGACATGAGTCAGACATGTTAATGCAGGAAGTTCATGAGGGATCACTTGGTACCCATGCAGGAGGACATGCAATGGCAAAGAAGTTATTGAGGTCGGGGTATTACTGGTTAACAATGGATGCAAATTGTTGTTCATACACCCAAAAATGTCATAAGTGCCATATTTATGCAGAAAAAGTGCATGTTCCTCCAAGCCTGCTCAACGTCATGTCATCTCCTTGGCCCTTTTCTATGTGGGGCATTGACATGATCAGGAAAATAGAGCCTACTACTTCGAACGACCATCGTTTCATACTGGTCGCAATCGATTACTTCACCAAATGGTTTGAAGCAGCATCTTATGCCAAATTTCACCAGACAAATGGTGGCCAGATTTCTGAAGAAAGACATTATCTGCAGATACGGAGTTCTCAAGAGAATCATTACTGATAATGGTTCTAATTTGAACAACAAAATGATGGATGAGCTATGTCGGGACTTCAAAATCCAACATCACAATTCTTATCCTTATCAGCCAAAGATGAAAGGCGCGGTTGAGGCGGAAAACAAGAATATTCAGAAGATTGTGCAGCAAATGGTCATCACCTACAAATATTGGCATGAGATGTTACCGTTTTCCTTGCATGGGTACCGAACATCAGTCAGGACGTCTACTGGGGAAACTCCTTTTTCCCTAGTGTATGGTATGGAGGTAGTCTTACATGTTGAAGTCGATATTCCTTCTTTTCAAGTAATGATGGATGTCAAGCTTGACGAGACTGAATGGGTGCGGGCCCGATATAATCAGTTATGCTTAATTGAGGAAAAAAGATTAGCAATTGTATGTCATGGTCAGCTTTATCAGAGGAGAATGAAGTGGGCATTCAATCAGCGATTACGCACTCGATAATATCAAGTTGGTGAGCTTGAACTCAAGAGAATTATTCCTCCATGCTCATATCACAGGGGAAAATGGACTCCAAATTATGAAGTCCCATTCATAGTAAAGAAAGTTTTATCTGGAGGAGCACTGATGCTCACTACTATGGATGGCGAAGATTTCCAGTCTCCTGTCAACTCAGACGCAGTTAAAAAATACTTCGCATAAAAAGACCCGCTGGACAAAAACAGAATAAAGAGTCCAAGAAAAAAAAGGCATCCCGACGAGCCAAAAATAGAATAAAAGGCTCGGTCAAAACTTAGGGATATAATAAAAAAATTGTACACCCGGTGAGTTGAAAATCCGCATTGGACAGCTCAGACAAAAAAGGATATCCCGGTGGATTGAAAACCCAAAAGGGCGGTCCATACTACATCATCGTCTCATTTAACCTGGAAATCTCAGAAGGGTAGGAATCAGTCCAATCTTCTTCTTTAGAAAGCAAGAGCAGAAACGGAGAAATCTTGAAGACATATTGGTCATAGCAGAACTGAAACTCATTGGAATTTCGTTCACATTGCCATTTGGATAGTTTCTTTTCTCAATTTATAGTGATCACCTCTTTCCAGGTGGTTGCTTCCTGATGTAACTTTTCACCTATTTACGGGCTCATTAATAAAAGAATATTCAGTCAAAAAAGCTTTATCCTTATTTTTTATTTTGCTTGTTTTGTTTGCAAAAATATCCTGAATTTTTTATAAAAGAACATTACATTTAAACTAGGTGGATTTATGAATAACATGCGAAAAGGGGAAAACATTTAAAATCACTTTGAATGTCAAGTGACATTGGATGGTCGATTCATATCATGTAATTCCCCAGGGCATATGTGCATACTTTGTTGTTGCAGGTTTTGCAGTCAAGAAGAAGAGGTTACCAGATGGTATTCCCCAAGAAATTTGTTTCTCCCCAGAGAAAGACACCTTGCAAATCTCATATCCACCAGAGGATGATTCCAAGCATCCCCAGTGGAGTGTAGGAAGAAATATTCCCCCTGCTGAGTTAGAGAAGGGTGGCATCCCCAACGGAACTTCGAAGTCAGCTGAACAGTTCTCATCTCCAAGCGGAGTCATCATTTCACAGTGGGTTCTTCCCAGCAAACAACTGAAAGCTCATTTCCCCACAGAATCAGAATTGTCAGAATTCTCTTCTTAGCAAGAGTATGGACTCAACATCTCCCCAACCAAGTCTGAAGATGGTCATTACCCACAGAGCTTCATGATTGGATTCATTTCCATCATTGAAATATTCCCCAAAGAAGTCGCCATTGGCCAATATGATAAGTAATACAAACAGTGTTCACATTCCTCATCCAGAGTCAAGTATTGTTAGAGTACCTTGATTTCGTCCCTCAGCAGAATGTCAGTCAGGATGTTCTCATTTCCCAGTGGAGTACTAATAAAAGAAGGTTCCCCTGTAGAATCATGTCTTTTGTTATTATATTCAGTCAGTGAATTAGCTTCAGATTCAGTATCAGTGAATCTCATTTAGCGTATCTCAGACGCAATATCCAATCTTAGTGGATCAACCTTGGGATGCATATCTATTTGGTAGAGTGTATACTTCAAGAAAGGGGTCATTTCAGCTCAACTCAGGCGAGATCCTGACGGTAGAAATCATCAAAACTTTACTTTAGAATCGTAACAACGCATGTTTCAGATGCGGATTCTAAACGGGATCGTTTCAGTGCAACTCAGGCGAGATCCCGATGGTGAAATTCATCGTCGAAATAATACTTAGAATCATAATAGTGCATATTCAGATGAGGATTCTAAGTGCACATTTGTACCACGTATCTGACGCATAAGATATGTGAAAAGGATCATTTCAGCGCAACTCAGGCGAGATTCTGACAGTGCGTTTTTTCTCTCGAAGTAGTGCAGAGAATTGTAACATTGCATTTCCAAATGCGAATTCTCCCAGATGCACATTGTTACCGTATATCCGATCAGAGGGTAGGCAAAGAGAATCGTAAGCGCATATTCAGATGCAGATTCTAATCAGCGTCGTTACAACGTGTATTCAGATGCGAGATCCTGATCAGTGCCTATTTAACCCACAAACTTAAGTGCACCATTGAGAAATGTGTATAGACGTAATATTCCAAAGGAATCTCTCTTTCTCTTCAAAGTCCACCGTCTCTGTGGCCAGCTAGTAGTCTCCTGGTGTCATACAAAAGACGGTTTCCAAGTCCACCGTCATTGTGGCAAGCCAGTAGTCTCCTGGCTCATTATAAAAAGACATTTATTCTTGTTACTGAGTTACTTTCCACCTCATCAAGGTTTCGAGCAAGTTTTTCCCTTTGGTTGGGTTTATGTCTTTTGATCTTTCTTCAGCAGAGTGCAAATTTCTGGGTTCTTCTGGTATTCAATCATAGTTTATCTCGAACGGCCGACAGCCGATGCTCTTGTCATTTTCAGATTAACAGTTGCTTGAATAGGGGAAGCTGTAACACCCAAAATTTGACCACTCTTTTCCACATCATTTGCATATCATATAGCATAGCATGTAGCTCACATATCCTAGCATATGACATAGAAAAATGAGGCATGCCATCCATAGTTACTAGCATATGGCATGTGATCAGTCATCCAACAAGTATTGATTCTCCAAAGACAAGTGGAAAGCCAAGTGATCTTTCAAGAAGCTCACAAAGGATCCTTATATCATATACAAGCTCAAAGTCATCCACAAAACCCTAGAAGTGGGAAATTTCATCAGAAGCTCATAAGTGCAATTTTCTCCTATGCAGAGAAACCCTAATTAGGGTTTTGCCTCAGATCAAGAAATCCTCATGGCTTTGAATAATTCCTGTGGTCAAAAGCTATTATATGATATAGAAGGCCTTTGGATGAAGTTTGATGCAAAATTTCATTGAGGAAGTCAGGTTTTGATCCAGTTACTTGTGCATGAAGAAAGAAAGTCAATTGTGCCAAACAAAAGTCAACCAGTGGATTTTTAGGGTTTTGATCTTGTTCATCAACTTCATGAAGCCATATTTGATCAAGGAATAGCTTAGATGAGCTCCAATTTCAAAAATCAAGAATGTACAAAAGTTGCTAAATTTGGAACTTCTCAAGTTAGAAGTTTCTATTTTTGGAAGTTATGTGCCCTAATCTTCAAGCTATTATTTCATGTGCAAAAAAGCTTCAAATTATTTTTACTCGAACATGAAAGTTGTTGAGCATGATTTTCCCTTTCCAAAAAGTCCAAGAACACTTTCATATCCTTCCTAGAATTCAATATATGAAGTTTTAAAGTTTTGATGCATTTTAGGGTTTTTGAGTGCACATGTGTCATTGTTTCATTGGTCCATTTATTCTTGATATTTTTGTGTCACATTTTGCTATCATGTCACTACATACTTATTTAGTGAGTCTTTTTTTCCTTTCCACGTGACCCAATAGTTTTTTTTTACATATATATTGTTGTTTTATTTCTCTAGTGGAAACATGGATATAATAGGGCAAAAAGTGGTGTATCACATGTGATGGTTACGCAGTACACTCCCATTATACACTCCTTCTCTGATTTTTAATTTCCAAAAGGACATGCTTTTGCAATATGTACACACGCATTTTTCATTGCACAAGAGGAGAAAGGCATGTTCTCCATTACCCATTGAGTCACACTTTTGTACCAAAGAGAAGGGGAAATCACATGTGCTTCTAATACCATACACCTCATGACTTAATCCAATCATTACCATCTCATCACCACTTTTTTCCTCACCAATAAACATCACGATGCTAGCATATCAAATCCACCCTAGTTCCATACATCACATGCATGTGAATATATTTGAAAATGGAAAGGAAAAGTTGAAGCAGAGTCACACGTCCTCTGCGTTTTTAGCTCATAGCAAATTTCATTTGGCACTAATAAAACACCTTCACTATAAAGGCAGTTCATGTGCGATTTGGAAAAAAGGAAGGAGACGCTCATATTTTCATCACACATTTCATCATTTTTAATTCAACCTCTCTCTCTCTCATGGTGCTCTTCATTTCATTCATTTCAAAGAAAACTCAGATCTGAGTTTTGGCCTCTAATCACTTCATCTTTCATCTCTGAAGCCACTCAAAGTAATTCCTCTAATCACATCATCATTATCCTTGTTTTCTTGGTAGATTGGTGAGCTTTGTTGATCATTTGAAGATAAAAAAGATATTCAGATTCTTCCATTTCTTAATTCATCTGCGAGATCATAGCCTTTATTTGGCTCAAAATAGATTAAAGGAAGCATAAGGAGGCTCTTAATATCTCTGGATTTCTCAAATTCCACAAAAAAATCCCAATCTCAGGTTTGGATTTCATCTTGTTTGCTTCATTTTAGATATGTATTAGCTTGATTCATGTTCTAAATGCTTAATCTAGCTTGTGTGAAGTGTTATGAAGCTATGTGATGCTTTAAATCATTATTTGCAACTTTGATATCCAATCTTCTTGGCTTTGTTTCTCTGTGGATTTTGAATATTTGTAAAAAAAAATTGCTCGATGATATTCCTCTTGCTTCATAGATCTTTTTTGGTTTTTACATCTTTTGATTTCGTTAAGAATTGATGGAGTTGTGATGAGATGAAGGTGTTATGCTTGATGTGGTTTTCACGATTTCCATGGCTTCAACTTGCTGTTGTTGCATCATGCATGAGTAACATGGGGAAGACAATTACGTGTCGTCTATTGATTGGTCTCGATTTTGTTTTGTATTTTTATTTTATTTTGGCCACTTAAGTTGATGGTTGACCGATTGATGCCATGTTTACATATTTCTTGTTCATGTTATTTTTTGTTTTAATGAAAGAAATAAAAGTTGATTTAATTTGGTAGTGGATTTAAGTGGTTTCGATTGGGCCTTGCTAGATTTCTGTCTGCACCTCCCCACTCTGAGCCCAACCTAATTTGCAACGTGACCTAGTTTCTACATACACCCACCTTGGCTTTTATTTCAAATTTCTATTTTCTTTTATTTCTAGTTTCAAATTTTATTTTTTAAAATAGTAAACGATTTTCAAAAGGTTATAAATAAAATTCATGTGACTTCTTTTGAGTTTTATAAAATTTGTCCAAATTATATTTTCCATTTTTCTTTTATTTTTATGTCCTGAATTAATTGTCCATTTAATTTCTTGTTATTTTCTTTATAATTTTCACATTCTAACTTGTCTAATTTCTATCTTGAGTTTGAAAATAGGTATGCTTCTCATTCTTTTTGCACTGCTTTCCTAACATGTTGAGGTGTCTCTCTGATTTTTATCATGATTCTTAGGACTTGTTTGGATTTTTTTTAGCTTGTTGCTTTGTGTGAAAGTTAATGAAACCCTAAGTGACTTTGGATCATTTCTTTGAGGATGTTTTCTTCTAATTTTGGCTATGTGGTTTTGATATGATGTTTTTACATGATTAAAGTGTCTATGTTCTTAATTGTATAATTTTTAGGACATGTTCACTATTTTTTGTGATTTATTCTTTACATGCCCTATTTTGATGCATCTTTGAACCATGTTTGATTGTTTGAATAGGAGGGCACTTGCGCTACCTCTTAGGGTTTTGATTTGTGATTATTAACATGTTGATAGACCCCTGGTTTTTTTATTAGAGTCTTTACTTTGCTTGATTGATGTTACTTGTTCACTAAGGTACACATTCACATGCATGCCTCAATACACTTCCAACTTTTCCATGCTACTCTTAATTGACCTAGTTTGTGTTTGTATGCCTTAATTGATGTTTGAATCTTAATTTTAGGAACTTTCTTAACATGTTTAGGTTCTGACTTTGATGAATTTTGTTGATGTGTAACTTGTTTAATGCTTCTAATCACATGTTTTCACCTTATGTCTTCCACGATGACTTGCTAGTTATTTATGACTTCTTGCACTCTTCTTTGTGTGGTGTTGTGAGATTAATCTTAGTACTCTTGTATGATGTTTAAGTTCTGGTTGTGATGGTTTATATTGATTCCTTGCTTGTTCTTACTTTGTTTGAACTTACTTGGTCTTTACTTATCATTTGTGAATTTTTCTAACACTTTCAGGGGCTATGGTAAGTAAGAGGTATGGATAAGATCTCCACACTTCAAACCTCTTCCTCCTATTTTATTTATGATTTCATTTGTGATTTAAGATGAGCTTAGGCCATCATTTGTTCAAATTTTTTTCATTCCCCTTAGTGAACAACTTAACTTCTTTCAGAGAAGTAAGTTGATTTTCTACCTCCTTTCTTCTTCTTCTTCTTCTTCTTTTATCTTTTCTTTCCTTCTTCTTCATTAGGATAGAATTCAAACCACCCTAACCTATGACTTCTATACATGATAACATTTAGGATTTTTAGTCCCCCCTTTTAGTATTTTACCTTTGAGATCCTTTTGGTGCTCTCTCTTTCTCATCTTTAAACAAAACCTAAAAAACACTTAATAATTGTTGAATTAGTCTTGTGTGTATGGACTTATTCCATGGGTAAATTGTAGTCTTCCCATCTTGTGATAGTACAAGCTTGTCTAGAAAGATGTACAAGTCTAATCATAAGACTATTTTCACACAGAAAATCATAAAAAAACACTTATTCACAAAAATCAAAAAAATATCAAATAACTTCAATGAGTTAGTGAGCTTATGCCCGAATCTCTGGAACCAAGTTTTGGGGATCTTCTCGTTGCTTGGGTATGCTTGTTCTATTATTCCATCTTAGAATGTAGTAACAACTACACATTCCATGGACAAGAACCTGAATTCATTTTCTTGTGCCAAACATAAATAAAAGCTTCTAAAAGCCAGTCAACAAATAATAATCGTCTCTCTTTTGGGACTTCTTTTCTTATCACCCTCACTCTCAATGAAAGAACTTTATCCTACTTGTCACTTTGCAAGACGGTAACGCACTCGTGCCAGACGAGCCAACAACACCTGAGCATTGACATAAGCAGTTCAAGCTTTTAAAACACAAGCCATTTTCCTCCCTAGTTAGGGGAACTATGTCGTGTCTGATCCTCATTTCCCGATGAGGTACGTAGGCAGCGGGGTAGGGCCTGTTCGAGCACTCATTTATTTTACCTACATTTTCCCCATTTCTTTTCTTTTCTTATCCAATTTCAGTCTTTCTCTTTGCAGCGACTTTCATTTCTTCACCCTTTGAAACAGTTTCTTTGCAAGAGTGGATCTCGTCGGGTACGGCGGATGATCTGGGGTGCTAATACCTTCCCAGGTCGTAGCCAACTCTTGAACCCAGTTCTTTGGTTCACATGACCTTGTCTTTTCCTTTATTCCTTGGTTTGTGCAGCATTACCTTTCCATTTCATTCGTGATAAAAATTCCTTGTTGGAGACTCTAACCTTTTCCGTGCCACTTTCGCGTTTGTACCAGGATGGGAATCTAGGGAGTGACAGATAACCATGGATACAAAGGGTGTTAATACCTTCCCTTTGTATAACTTACCCCCTGAACTAAAAATCATTTGAAGGTCTTTCCTGTTCATTTATGCCTTTCCTAATTTGATGAAATAAAAGTCGGTGGCGACTCTTGCTTACCACAACATATCTTGTGACAAATATTAAAAGTCAATTCTCCCACCGTGTTACACCTGACATCCAACAACCAAGTAGAGTATGAGGCATTCTTCGCAGGGATAACACTAGCCAATGACCTGGGGGAAAAGAGATAACCATTTGCACATACTCTCAACTAGTGGCCATGCAGGTCAAAGGAGAATACCAAGTCAAAAATGATAGTTTATCGGAGTACTTGGCCCTGTCAAGGAAAAAATTACAAAATTCACATCCGTGGAAGTAAGGCATGTGCCCCGTGAAAATAACACCCAAGCAGATATACTCTCAAAATCGCGAGCACAAAGAAAAAGGAGGAAATAAATCAATCATTTATGAAATACTTCCACGACCCAGTGTTGAAAGGCCGAAACCGACGATAGACGTCAACATCATCGGTGACACCAACTGTTGGATGACCCCTGTATATAAATACCTAACCAATAATGAGTTACTTGAGGACCCAAAAGAGGATGGCATTGTCAAACAACGATCCTGATCATACGTCCTGGTCGAGGGAAAACTCTACCGGGGAGGGTTCTCCGTACCTCTCCTCAGGTGCATCGAGGAAGAATTGATCGTACACATCTTGCATGAAATCCACGATGGAATCAACGCTTAACATTTGGATGGACGATCCCTCACAAGGAAAGCTCTCCGAGCAGGATATTATTGGCCCACGATACAAAGAGACACAAAAGAGCACGTGAAGAAATGCGATAAATGCCAACGGAATGGGGACATGCACCTCACTCCACCAAATGAGCTAAAAACAATGTCATCCTCATGGCCATTCGCATGGTGGGGCCTAGACATCCTTGGTCCTTTCGTCATCGGGTCAAACCAAAACAAGTACCTAATTGTCGGCGTCGACTATTTCACGAAGTGGATCAAGGCCGAACCCCTGGCCAAAATCACGGCCCTCAACATACTACTTTTCTTCAAACGCAACATCCTCGCTCACTTCGGAATACCTCAGGCGATCGTTACTGATAACGGCACCCAATTCACGGATAAAGGTTTCCAAGGGTTCGTTGCCAATGTCGGGACCAAACAACACTTGGCATCTATAGAACACCCTCAAACTAACGGGAAATCAGAGGCAGTGAACATGGTCATTCTTCGAGGAATCAAGCGAAGATTAGACGAGATCAAGAAGCATTGGGTCGAAGAATTGCACAACATTTTATGGGCGTACCGGACTACTGATGACTTGATTTTGTATAGTTTATTTCAGTCCATTTCGCGCATTTCTTATTGTAAATTTCTCGAGGCTTTACTGTTTTATTTGTTATTTTCTTATATTTCTCTTTGTTTTGTCTTAACAGGTGTTTAATCGAAGGGTATGGAAAAAGGAGCGAAAACAGAGCTAAAGAGTGGAAAAAAAGTAGCAAAACAATTGCATGTTCTGCATCCCCTAGATGAATGGTGTTCGCCATTTGCCCTGCCTAGGGGAATGGAGTTCGCCATTACTCAAAAAAAGAGAGAAATCACATTTTGAACAAATGGCGTTCGCCATTTACATACAGTGATCGCAATTATGCGCGGGAACAGTTTTTCAGCAACAATTTGACAGTTTTGCTTCAAATTGAATTCAAATTGTTCGAGGACTTCTTGGACCCAAATTCTTCTTTAAAAAGAGACCTCTATGGCTGCATTTATAATCCATAAACTGCACGGAAGCGCTACCGAATCTCATTTTAGAATTAAGCATGAATTTACCGTTCAAAGAAAAATGACTCATAATGAGGAATTGCTACAACTTTGTATTTTTTATTTCCTTGTACTGCTGTATCACTTCAAGTATCAATACAAATATTGCTTCAATTTTAGTATTCGAGTTCAATTCCAATTACTGTATTTTACAGGTTCTTTATTTATCGCTTTATTATTATTATTGTCATCGTATTCTATTTTGTTATCATATTCAGTATTGTTATCGTATTCTATAATTGTTCAAGCATGTTGTCCTTAATTTTGTTTATCTTGTTTAGTTTGTTTATCTATAATTACATGTCTAATTAAATATATTTTGATTCCATCGTATGAGAACCGTTGCAACCTGCGGGACTCCGTAGAAATTGTTAGGTTCGAACTCATGATTGTATGTCATTTTGGTTATAATTTCTATGCTTAAATTAAGTAGCTTTGTCACGAGAGTGAAAGGTTATTTAACATTGCTTTGTCATGAGAGTGAGAAGCATATAAAGGTTTAAGCCGAGATCTGTGAGAGCGTGAGGAGTGAACTAGATAATAGATGTTAGGCATCATGTCTAAATACAGCGAGAGCGCTTTAGATCTTGATTAGGATGTTATTGGCTTTCAAATAGTGTTTCTCGGTTACCGGGCGAGCGAGAGAAAAATCTTGGGATTGAGAGATATGGATTTAGTCAATAGCGTGAGAGTGTGATATTGAGCCTTTAAGTCGGTATATTCTACGGAATACGTGTATTGTCATAATTAGTATCCTTTTTCTACAAGTCCCTTAGGTACGCGAAAATCATATTTCATGCTCGTTTTATCCTTATTTCCAAACCTTTAGTAAGTAGTGTTTTCATTCCCGTTATTTTCCCTTAAATCACAGCCTTAGCTTTGCACCGCAACGATAGATTACAATAGTTTACATTGGTCTCTGTGGTTCGACAATCTTTTATATTACTTCGATAGATCTGTGCGCTTGCGGAGCGATCAAGTTTTTGGCGTTGTTGTCAGGGACCAACAATCAATATTGTTATTCTATTATTGCACCGTATAGACTAAGGCACTCTCGTTTAAAAAAATATAAAATTATAATAATTATAATAATAATAATTATGTATCGCCCAGACTTTCTCTATGATTACCACTTCTAATATTTTGAGGAACCACGCCCAAATTTTTCCTACAATCACAAATCCCATAATTTTGAGGAATCGCAAGAATCCTTATCCAACCTCGAAATAGTAATGGAGGATTAAAATGCAACACTAACTCATTTTCACCCAAATCACCACTCCCAATACTTTGAGGAACCACTAGAATCCCAATATTCCAACCTCGAAAGATTAATGGAGGATTTCATTGAAATGACAACTAATTATAGGCTTGAATCTATGATGTAGCGCTTTATGGAGACACAAACTATCCAGAATAAAGAGTTTAGAAATCAACATCTCAAAACTTATGAAAACTTTAGGCGGATGAACATTGTGGTCGAGTCCCTTGCAACTCACACTGAGGCATTGAAGACTCAAATCTCTCTGATTGCACAGACACCTATAAGACCCTCCCCTGAGAGACATGTGGATGTTGTAACAACCAATAGTGAAAGAGAAACTAAAAATCCTAAGGAAAGTGATAATGAGGTTGAAGAGAGTGACGATGATATTGAAGGGAGTTATGATGAGAAAGGAGTAAAGATTGAGAAAAATATGCCGACACCACCCAAAAAGGAGGTCGTCGAAGAGGTAGAGAAGAAAGCATCTAATGTTATTCCTCATCCCTATACCCCACTGATTCCTTTCCCACATAGGTTTGTAGACTCCCAATCCAAAACAAATGTGGATGTATTGGAAAATATCTGCACCAATGTACCCTTGTTCGAGATCTAACATAAAAAGAGAAAATTAGAGGACCATGAAACTAGGGATATCATTATTGTTAAGAGGGTAAGGTTAGACTTTAAGATGGTGGATGAAATAACTAAGTCGAAACTTGAAAAACTAATACTTAGGATAGATCCAGAACCACCACCACAAATTCAAAAGAATGAACCACCCCACAGATGGAAGAAAAGAAAAGGTGAGGGATATGTGAGATGGCTTGATAAGTGTCCATTGAAACCAAAAATTATTAATCGTTGAGCTATCGATGTTAAACAAAGCCCTGCGTGGGAGGAACCCCACAAACTTTTACTTTAATGTTTTACTTTTATTGTTTATGTTTGGAGAAAATAAAGTAATGTATTTCTTGTCTCGTCTCAGTTTCTTCTAAGTGCCCACGGACATTCCTATGAATATCGCTGCTGGTGGTGACACTGGTACCGCACTGTATTTTAATAACACATATCTGCTATGAGTCAAATTTTTTACATTACTTTTTCGTTGTTTGAAAATTCCCTGAAACTTGGTCCCATTTAAAAAATCGTTCTGATTCATTAGCATGACACCAAATAAGTTACTTTATTAGTCTTAGGATATGTTAGGCTGGACTTGGGAAAGTTTTGAAAAGATCGATACCATTTTTTACACCCTAGAGTCTCTAATTATGTGATGTTAGTTTAGATAGGCATTATGCCGAGAACATGTTATAAAGTTATGTGTAGCTTCTTGATTAGTTTATCTTAGTAGTCAACACCATCCTTAGATGTGAACTAAGTAACAAACTGATGCAAATATGTGTTGATCTCAAAGTTGTGTGTATGTGATTTCTTATAAAAATATGAATCAAAGACCTGTTCCTACTAAGTTAAGTGGTCCTCACCCGACCATTTAGCCCAAAGGAGCATAATCTTGAAATTCGTAAGCAAAAGAAAAAAACAAAGAGAAAAAGAAAAGACAAATTTTTTGAATAAGAGATCAAACACTAACAGGTTTGATTACCATGTAAGCAAAAGGATAATGGGATTAATGTGATTGCGCAAGAATGAAAAAGAAGCGAAATAAAATGGTTAACTGTAGGTTGAAGTATAATGTCATGATTCAGGGTGATGTTGCATAGGAGTAGAATCTTTGTCCGCTTTAGGTGGATTTGTGTCATTACGATATCCTTAGATTCACTATTTAGTACCTATCCACTTAACACTAGACTAGCATTCGAGTACCTTACCATTTTGTTTTGTCGTGCCTAGGAGTTGAACGACGCACTTAATTGTTTACCTAGTGGGGAGTTTGCTCGAGGACAAGCAAAAGTCTAAGTGTGGGGGAGTTTGATGACTCGATTTTGTATAGTTTATTTCAGTCCATTTCGCGCATTTCTTATTGTAAATTTATCGAGTCTTTACTGTTTTATTTGTTATTTGCTTATATTTCTCTTTGTTTTGTCTTGACATGTGTTTAATCAACAAGTATGGAAAAAGGAGTAAAAACAGAGCTAAAGAGTGGAGAAAAAGCAACAAAATTGAAAGTTCTGCTTCCCCTAGATGAATGGCGTTCGCCATTTGCCCTGCCTAGGGGGATGGAGTTCGCCATTACTCAAAAAAGAGGGAAATCACGTTTTGAACGAATGGCATTCTCCATTTGCATACGATGATCGCCATTATGCGCGGGAGCAGTTTTTCAGCAACAATTTGGCAGTTTTGCTTCAATTTGAATTCAAATTGTTTGAGGACTTCTTGGAGCCAAATTCTTCAATAAATAGAGACCTCTGGCTGCATTTATCATCCAGAAACTGAGCGGAAGTGCTATCGAATCACATTTTAGAATTAAGCATAAATTTACCGTTCAAAGCAGCAATTACTCATACTGAGGAATTGTTGCAACTTTGTATTTTATATTTCCTTGTACTGTTGTCTCACTTCAAGTATCAATACAAATCTTGCTTCAATTTTAGTATTCGAGTTCAATTCCAATTACCGTATTTTACAGGTTCTTTATTTATCGCTTTATTATTATTATTGTCATCGTATTCTATTTTGTTATCCTATTCAGTATTATTATCGTATTCTATAATTGTTCAAGCATGTTGTCCTTAATTTTGTTTATCTTGTTTAGTTTGTTTATCTATAATTACATGTCTAATTAAATATATTTTGATTCCTTCGTATGAGAACCGTCGCAACCTGCGGGACTCCGTAGAAATTGTTAGGTTCGAACTCATGATTGTATGTCATTTTGGTTATAATTTCTATGCTTAAATTAAGTAGCTTTGTCACGAGAGTGAAAGGTTATTTAACATTGCTTTGTCATGAGAGTGAGAAGCATATAAAGGTTTAAGCCGAGATCTGCGAGAGCGTGAGGAGTGAACCAGATAATAGATGTTAGGCATCATGTCTAAATACAGCGAGAGCGCTTTAGATGTTGATTAGGATGTTATTGGCTTTCAAATAGTGTTTCTCAGTTACCAGGTGTAACACAGTGGGAGAACTGACTTTTCATTTATGTTGTGGATAGCAAGAGTTGCCACCGACTTTTATTTTATCCAATAGGAAAGGGTATAAAAGAATAAGAAAGACCTTTTTAAAAATTCTAAGTTCGGGGGGTAGGTTATATAAAGGGAATGTGTAAGCACCCTTTATATCCATGGTTATCCATGGGCTCTTAGTTACTTAGCTCACTTATTTGTTTGAAAAATGTGTAGTGTGTGTTTAGAAATTTTCATAAGTCTTTGTAATGATCCTCGTATGGATGTCTACAAAGCTTTTATGTTTGAAAATTGTTTGAAAAAAGTGGGGTGTGAATAAGAATTTTGAAATTTGAGCAAGTAACTAAGAACTACCTACCCTAGATTAGTCTTTTGTATTCTTTTATTTTCTTTTAAGGGTAAGACTGTCCCTACTATTAAGGAGTAGGTAGTCATTACCTTGGTTTTATTAAGGGACAGGCGTATGGTCATCGTATGGTCAATGAAGACAACTTGTAGGGGTGTCTTTAGCAATTCGTAGGGACTATCATCATTTTATACCGAAGGGACAAGATCATTATTTTGTAGGCAACCTCGAAGGGACTTATGATCTTTTAAATTTGTAGGGACTTGATGATTTATTTTGTAGGGACTTTGCTTTTAAAGACACCCCCACTTTCGAGGGACCTGACCATTTATAAGGCGACTGAGAGTGGAAACCCTAGGAGGTGCAGATGGCGATCATAGAATGACCGACTTACGCGTGTGAATGTTACTTTTCAGAGATTTATCTTATTATTTAGTAATCTATGTCCAGGTTAATTCATTTAGGTTTTCACACCCTATATTACTAACTCACGCAGTTAATATAAAATAAAATGGCAAAAATTTAAATGGCAGAAAATAAATATCCTAACTATTACAACGCCTTGGGGCAGTTACATAATTATAATGGCGGGAAAATAAATAATGATAAAAAATTCAAAACAATAATAATAAGGAGGGTTATATGAATAACATAAAAATAAATGAGGGTAGAAATAAAGGCGAGGTTTGCAATTTAGGTTTGATAAAAAAAACAAGGTTAAGGTTAAAAAACAATTTAGGGTTCATAAAAAATAGGGTTTATATTAAAAAAATAGATTAATATTAAATTTAATAAATCCTAATTATACAAATTAATTAAAAATAATTAACCTAAAAAAGAAATAAACTAATAATAATAAAAAAGTTATGAGAAAAGGTTCTTAAAAAAGGTTTTTTTTTTAAAAAAGGTTTTAGAAAAAGGTTTTATTTTAAAAAGATATTAAAGAAAATATATAATTTGAAATAAAATAAAAAGAAAGGGAGAAATAACCAAAATGTTGGGGGGAGATTTGAACCCACGCCCTCAACCCTACAGGCATAGTCCTCAGCCACTAGACCAAGGTGCACTTGGTGATAAACATCTGGAAAAAAAGGATAATATATTCGGTTTTCAAATAAAACAAAATAAGAAAAAATATGGGGAGACCTGGAATCGAACTCAGGTCTTAAATCTCACACGCACGCGCTCTGGCCACTGGGCTAGCAAGTGTTTGTTGTAATAAAACAAAAACAAAAACATAAAATATTAAACTTAATTTTGAAATTCCAGAATGGCGCCATTAGACTTCATCTTCTTCCTTTTTCCTGCGAAAATACCTCAACTTTATTTGCGAAATTTCCTGCGAATTTAGTTTCATAGGAAATCCTATGTTTCTTGAAACGTTACGAAACCTGCAATGTTTTGTCAAATTGATCACACCATTGTAATCCCCACATCATTTATAGTTTGTTTATGTCATTAGAATTCATTTAAGTTGATTAAATCATAAAACCCCAATTTGGAGCTTAGAACCCTAAAAATGGTAACTCGTGATTCCGGCCATGAAACTTTAAATGGTTCATCCAGAAAACTTCTATGCTTCAAAACAAATGTAAATCAAGGATCAAACACAATTTATAATGGACAAAAGCATGAAATCTAAAAGAATGAATATAAAGAGCTAAAAAGATTCGGTTAGCATGTTTTTTGTATGATTTTAATGCTAATGATGGTTGGGATACGTTTGGGAAGCCTCAAGGAATGATTCTACATGTTTAAACCTTTTGTAAATGGCTTGAATGGTAGAATATGAATCTCACTTTTTTTCTTGATTTTTTATGTTTCTATGTTCTTACCTTGCCTCTGAAAATCGTCCCCTAATGTTATGGCTTTGTTGTGTTTATATCATGGAGTGAATTAGGGTAAAGGTTTTGGGCTTTTGGTGAGTTTTTATGGATTACTTGAGTTTGAAGAAATCCATGATCATAAATGTAAAAAAAAATCAAATCTCCATATTCCTCAAAGGTCTTGCACGAATTTATGTGATTCCAATAATCTTAAACACCAAATCTTTGATCCAAAAATAGACATTAGGTCAAATATTTGATTTTCATATTTTATTTTAATTAAAAATGAATTTTAATGATTAAAATCCAAAATAATGTAAAATAAATAATAAAAATCAGAATAATTGATCATTGGGTCGTGCATGAATTCATCTTCCAGTTTAGGTTGCAATTTTATGGGCCCATTTGGAAAGAATTGGAGTTTTGGCCTTTTTTACTTCATACACCCCTTGAAAATTTCCCAGCTTTGACAATGCATAACTTCCTCAATTCTAATCCTATGAAGGTGTTCTAGGACTTTTTAGAAATCTTAGAATGTCCTCTAACCAAGCCTTTTGGTCACATGTCCATATCATTTACTATTTTCAAATTATGGGCTTTGGAAAAAAGTTGACTTTTTGTTGACTTTCAAAAAGACCTATAATGTTTTAGCTCATACCTTCCAAATGAAGCATTTTTGGACTTGGCTTGTGAGTCACAGAGTTGTAGAGAATTGAATTTCCTTCAAAATGAGCTTTGGATGGGAAATTTTTGATGAAGTATGTGAAAGTTATGGCTGGTCAAATTTCAGTTGACTTTTACTATAAAAACCCTAATTTAGAAACTTCTTGATTCTTGATGATCTGAGGTTTCCTTGATGAATCATGATCAACCTTTGATCAAATGATGAATTTCACCTCATAATATTGATGTTGACCAAAAATATTGAAGTTTGACTTTGAGTTGCCCATAGTTGACCTCAGTTGACTTTTTAACCAAGTTAACTGATTTTCAGGTATCTGAACATCTGACTGACAAAACTTGTTGGGAAAGCTTTGAAGCTTGACATGAGGATTCTTTAATGTACATAGGATGTCATGAAGTCAATTTGAGGCTTTAGAAGTCCACTTTGTTTGGGGAAACCCAAAACCTTAGTTCTAAGATCCATTGTTTAGGAGGAGGCTTTGTCTAGTGAAGCCTTCAATCCTTTTGACCAATTGAGAATCTTGTGACTATTAATAGACCTCTTGAAGTATATGATCTTGAATCTGGGAGGGAAAATTTTGGGGTACAACAACTGCCCCTGTTCAATTTTCTGAAACCTAGGGAGTTAGATTGGTATGTATGCCATTCGTGACTTGAAGGTTAAATGGGATTGAACACTAAAGCCCAAAAATTTGCACTCGCCGGTGTGCAAAATAATGTTGTTGGTTGGTTATATTTCTTGAATGGGCTTGAAGATGTCATTCAGAGTAAAAATGTTCTTCAGATATACCTCTTGGAGGATAAAGCAGTCCAAAACGTAGATTGATGTAATCTTGGGGGATGTAGCAACCCAAGAGGTTGTTTGGTATGGTCTTGGAGGATAGAGCAGTCCAAGATGTTGTTATGTGTAATCATGGAGGATAGAGCAGTCCAAGATGTTATCCTAGGGGTTTATAGCAGCCCGAGATATTATTTGAGATAGCCTTTGGGGGGATATAGCAGCCCAAGATGGATATAGATGTAATCTCAGGAGATGTAGTAGCCTAAGATATTGGTTTTCATGGCCTTAGGGCATATAGCAGCCCAAGACATTAATGGATGTAATCTTGAGGGATGTAGCAGCCCAAGATATTGGTATATATATTCCTGGAGGATAGAGCAATCCAAGATTTTATTATATATATATTCATGGAGGATAGAGCAATCCAAGATATTGTTTGAATTAACCTTTGGGGGGATATAGCAATCCAAGAATAATTTGTGGATCCCTACCTCCGATTGTCCTTAGTAAATACTATTATTGTATTTTATGCATTTATGGTAAACATCAATCATATTCAAAAGCATATATACATTCAAACATAATCAACAGACGTTTTCACTTAAGTAAAAGGGGAAAAGTAAACCTGAATTCAAAAATAGGATTTTATTTATTTAGAAAATGGCCTATAAACAGGCAAGTTTGAACAAGGAGACGGAAATCCTAGTAAGAGGAATTCGTCGTAGAATTTTTTTTTAAAAGAAGTACAAAAAACAAGGAAAATAGCTATGTGTAAATGATCCTATTGAGTTTCAATTCCGCTATTGCCATTATCTTCAAGTATTGCATCCCTTGTTGTCGCAATTGAAACGATTGGATTGATCTGCACCTGTTTGAACTTGATATAAGTAGTACAACTTAGTTGAGGTTACATGGGTGATCCAACGAGACATAGTCATAGGCTTTAATCCCTAACTTTTTCCTGGATTTCCCTTTCAGGTTTTCAATCCACCGGGATACCCTTTTTTTCCCAAGCCTCCATTTCGGGTTTTCGACTTGCCGGGTGTACAATTATGTATATATATATATATATATATATATATATATATATATATATATATATAGATAGATATATATGTCCCTAATTTTTGCCCAAACCCTTTTGGTTCGCCGGGATGCCCTTATTTTTTCCTAGGCCAGTCAACCTAGCGGGTCTCTTTTTATGCGTAGTATTTTTTAACTATGTCTGCATTCACAAGCTGCGGGAAATCTTTACCATCCATAGTAGTAAGCATCATGGAACCTCTAGAAAATACCCTCTTGACTACAAATGGCCCTTCATATGTGGGAGTCCATTTTCACCTAGGATCATCCTGTGGTAATATGATACGCTTGATTACCAAGTTTCCAGCCTGATATACTTGTTGCTTGACTTTCTTATTAAAGGCTTTAATCATACGCTTCTGATACATGACCATGACAAACAGTTGCTAGCCTCTTCTCATCAATCAAGTTTATCTGGTAAAGTCAAGTCTGAATCCATTCATCTTCATCCAAGTCTACATCCTTCATAATTCTCAGGGAAGGAATCTGGACTTCAATGGGTAAAATTGCTTCCATACCATAGACAAGAGAGAATGGGTTTGCCCTAGTTAAAGTACGTATCGTGGTACGATAACCATGAAGAGAAAATGGTAACATCTCATGCCAATACTTATACGTAATTGTCATCTTCTGCAAGATCTTCTTAATATTCTTATTGGAGGCTTCCATTGCGCCATTCATCTTTGGTCGATATGGAGAAGAATTGTGATGCTTAATCTTGAAATGCATGCAGAGGTCAGTAATCATAGTATTGTTCATATTAGTACCATTGTTTGTAATATCCTTTTGGTATGCCATACCTACATATAAGATTATGCTTTATGAATCGAGCCACAACATTCTTGGTAACAGAAGCAAATGAAGCTGCATCTACCCACTTCGTGAAGTAATCAATAGCAACAAGGATGAAACGATGTCCATTGGAAGTAGTAGGTTTAATCGCACTAATCATATCAATGCCCCACATGGAAAAAGGCCAAGGAGCAGTCAAAACATTCAATGGAACTAGAGGTATATGTACTTTATCAGCATAGATCTGGAACTTATGACAAGTCTTAGAGTGTTGATAGCAATCAGCTTCCATGGTAGACCAATATTAACCTGCTCTCAAAATCTTCTTAGCCATTGTATGCCCACGGGAATGAGTACCAAATATCTCATCATTCATGTATTCCATAATCTCCATTGCTTCCTTCTTGTCCACACAATGAAGCAAAGTCGAATCGTGATTGCGCTTGTACAAAATTCCATTACTCAGGAAAAACTTGGCAGAAAATCTCCTCAGAAAATTCTTGCCATTGATAGATTCCCCTTCAGGATATTCCTGAGCTTCGAGATATCTTTTTACTTCATGGAACCAAGGATTTTCTTCTACTCCTTCAGTATCAAACTCGTAACAGTATGCTGGTTCATCCAACCGATCAATAGTAATTCTGGGTGCTTCATCATCCCAACTGATTTCAAACATAGATGACATAATGGCTAATGCATCTGCCAACTGATTCTCTTCTCGTGGGATATGTCCAAAATCAATCTCTTCAAAGTATGGAATTAAAGACAACACATGCTCTCTATAAGGAATGAGATTTGGATGTTTCGTGTCCCATTCACCTTTAACCTGACTAACTACCAAGGTTGAATCTCCATACACATTCAAAAACTGGATCTTCATCTCAATGGAAACCTTGATAGCCATAATACATGCTTCATATTCAGCCATTTTATTGGTACAATCAAAACAAAGTCTAGCAGTAAATGGTGTATAGCAACCCTCTGGAGAGATAATCACAACACCAACACCATTACCAAGCGCATTAGAAGCTCCATCAAAAACCATAGTCCATCGGGATCCCTGTTCATGTCCTTCATATTGTCTAGGTTCTTTAGCAACAAGCATAATATCTTCATCTGGAAACTCAAAGTTCATAGACTGATAGTCATTCACTGCTTGATGAGCCAAATGATCTGCGACTACACTTCCTTTAATTTCTTTCTGAGTAGTATATTGTATATCATATTCTATCAAAATCATTTGCCATCTCGCTATTCGTCCGGAGAGAGCAGGTTTCTCAAATGTGTACTTAATAGGATCTATTTTTGAAATCAATAAGGTGGTATGAGTCAACATATACTGTCTTATTCAGCGAGCATTCCAAGCCAAAGCGCAACAAGGTTTCTCGAGCAGTGAGTATCTTGTTTCACAGTCGGTAAACTTTTTGCTAAGGTAGTATATTGCTTTCTATTTTTGACCAGACTCGTCATGTTTCCCCAACACACACCCCATTGAGTTGTCTAATATTGTCAGGTACATAATCAAGGGTCTTCCTTTAACTGGTGGCATCAATATTGGAGGTTCCCGGAGGTACATCTTGATCTCATCAAAAGCTACCTGGCATTCGTCGTTCTATTCCATCTTTCTTCAACAACTTGAAGATTGGCTCACAAGTAGCAGTTAATTGGAAAATAAATCTTGCAGTATAATTCAGTCATCCCAAGAAATCTCTGACTTCTTTCTCAGTATGGGGAGCGGGCATTTCTCGTATAGCTTTTACCTTTGCAGGGTCAACTTCAATACCTTTACCACTGACAACGAAACTCAAAATTTTACCAGATCTAACTCCAAAGGTGCATTTGATTGGATTCAATCTCAACTTGTACTTGTTTAACCTCTCAAACAACTTGGGCAGATGATCAAGATGTTCTTCTTCAGTTTGAGATCTGGATATTATATTATCAACATATACTTCTATCTCATGGTGAATCATATCATGGAATAAAGCTACCATAGCACGCTGATATGTTGCCCCAATGTTCTTCAAACCAAATGGTATTACCTTATAACAGAAGGTGCCCCACTATATAACAAACGTAGTCTTCTCTATATCTTCAGGTGCCATCTTAATCTGATTGTAACCGGAGAAACCATCCATAAAATAGAATACCTTATGTTGAGCAGTATTGTCTACCAGAACATCAATATGTGGAAGCGGAAAATCATCTTTGGGGCTGGCTTTGTTCAAATCCCTGTAATCTACACACATGTGTACCTTACCTTCTTTCTTAGGCACCGACATTACATTTGCAACCCACTGAGTATAGGAAGTAACAGCTAGGAACCCTACATCAAATTGTTTCATCATTTCTGCTTTAATCTTTTCTGACATTTCAGGACGCATACGACGAACTTTCTGCTTTATTGGACGACAACCCTCCTTCATTGGCAGACGGTGAACCACAATATCAGTATCAAGTCCCGGCATATCTTCATAAGACCAAGCAAAGATCTCCACATGGTCATGTAACATCTGAATCAATCTATTCTTAACATCGCCTTCTAATTCAGCTCCTATCTTGACCTCTTTCTTGTCTTTCTCAGTTCCCAGATTCACAACTTCAATTGGTTCTTAATGTAGCTGTATAACTTTCTCTTCTTGTTGTAACAACTTAGCAAGCTCTACAGGCACTTCACAGTCTTCCTCATTTCCATCCTCGGCTTGATAGATCAGATTCTCGAAGTTATAATTGGCAATAGCATAATTATTATCAATAGAATCCAGAGTAGATGAGGATCGGCATTTTAGTGACGTGGGTGTGTGTAAGAACACATAGCTTTTGATAAAGGAAAAATAAAATAAAGATAAAGAGTGCAATATTTACGAAAGCAAAAACGTCCATTGATTTTATTGAATGAAGATATGCAAATGAAATGACATCCCTAACAAGCATACCATTGTGCCCCGGGTAAGGCACAAGGCTTAAAAGTTTAATTGTTCGAAATTACAAACTTAAAAATAAGAAACACAGTAATAGTATTTACTCCTGACTAAAAGAGATAGAAATAACATCTCCAGCTTTCCAATTATTGAGCCCACTACCAATGGTAGGAAAGATCCAGCTATCCAAGTTGTAGTCCTCATCAGAAACCTCCACAGCATTGACTTAATTCCTCTGAACTCCTTTGTTGGTGATACAAATAACACGAGCACGACGAACAACCTTCTGAGATTCTGCAGTAAAACCCAAACCAAACTTGTCATACTTGTAAGGAATGTCAGGAAGCTGACCCTAAATAGTACAACCACCTTCTTCAACTACAACATTTGCATCCTTCAGAGAAGCCATTGTAGGGGGTACTCTAGTAACAGCAAGGACTAGTTTAGTAGCAAGGATGGACTCAACAGTAGGAACAACTTGAGGAACCACTTCAAATTTTTAGCAAGGAGTCTCAATAAATTCACCCTCCATCTCAACATACTTAAAAGTGCTTACATGACTGACCATATACTCTTCCTCACCATAAACAATGACAATCTTGCTCTTTATTGGATATTTCAGCTTCTGGTGTAAAGTGGAAGTCACAGTACCTACCCCGTGTATCCAGGGACGTCCAAGCAGACATAAATATGAAGGACGAATATCCATCATATAGAATGTAGAATCAAAGACTTGAGAACCCACTTTGATTGGGAGGTCAACTTCTCCGTGCACCATTCTTCTTTATCCATCAAAGGCTTTCACCACCACATTACTGGTTCTTAACACAATATCCTCAAAGTTGAGTTTGTCCAGAACATCCTTCGGTAACACATTCAAAGAGGAACCATTATCCACCAAAACATGAGATAGAGTTGTGCCCCTACACTCAATGGAGACGTGCAGAGCTCTATTGTGGTTTATTTTGGCATGAGTTAGATCAGCATCAGAAAAGCCCAAGCTATTACCAGTAGTCAGGTTGGCAATACAATTTTCAAACTGGTCCACAAAGATTTCATGTGGTACATGAGCAGCCTTCAGGAACTTCACTAAAGCTTTGGCATGGGATTCAGAACATAGCAGCAAAGACAACATAGAGATCTTAGAGGGAGTATGCCCCAACTGTTCAACAATATTATAATCACTTTTACGGATGATCTTCAATACTTCATCCATATGCTTAGAGATGTCTTCAGTAACTGGTGTTTCAACCTGAACAGGCTCAATCAATGGTCCTTTTCCCCGAGCTTCAGTACTTGTCCCAGGGTTGGAGATATGAACTAGAGCAGCAGCAGTCTTTGAAGTGTCTTCTAGAGAGAAAATTCTTCCCCTCCTAGTAACCTTACTAGTCCCAACAATATTGTCGATATCAGGATTAGTATTTGCATCAGGTATATCTGTTAGAGGCTCTTGCTTGACACCATGGATATAAACATCAGACCCATAATTCCAAGGGACAGCCTTGTCAGAAGAATATGGAATTGGGTCAATAGTAGTAATAATCAGAGGAGCCCCCCTTGGCTCAGCAGTAATCTTCACAAGACCTTTAAAGGTAATCCTCATAAGACCCTTAGAAGTGATCTTCACAGGAGTACTAGTAAGCACAAACATATCTTCAAGCTTCAGATCTTGGGATAGTCCTTCACATAAGCTCTCTACAGAAGGAGTCTTATCAAACAATATGGTACGGTTGTCCATTAAACGCTGAATACCTTCTTTCAGCTTCCAACAGTCATTAGATTGAGAGACACAATAAAAATAGTCTTCATCGCAACCCGGAAATAAACCGGCTTGCTGCAGCTTCTTCTTAATGATGGATAGAGGAGTAGTCAAATCAGTCACCATAGAAACATAAGAAACATCATCAACAACATTAACAGTCTTCTCATGCTTGGGCATAGGAGCAGTAATCACATTAGGAGTCTCAGGAGGATCAAATTCATTTTCTCCAGCATCAATCATATCCTGGATCTTATTCTTCAACGCCCAACAGTTATTAGTATCATGGCCTGGGAAATTGGAGTGATATGCACATCTTGCATTGGGATTGAAACGAGGAGAGGTAGTATTGAGGTTCTGAGGAGGATCCCTCAAAGTAATCAATTCTCCCTTCAACATATGCTGCAGAGCCTGAGACAACGACATATTGATCATTGTAAATTGCCTCTTAGGCTTAGGCTGACTATTTTGTTGTTGATCTTGTGGTGTAGGTGCAGGATTAGAGATGAGAACTGCTCCCACAGATTGATTATTCCTATTACGACCCTGTTGGCCATACACAACATTAGATTCTTTCTTCCCATTAGAGAGCTTCTTGGTAGTACTTAAAGAGGCAACCATTTGTATCTTACCACTTCTTATTCCACTCTCCACATGTTCTTCAGTCATTATCAGCTCAGTGAAACCAGATGAGGAACTTCCAATGAGATAATTATAGAAAGGACCAGTCAATGTACTCATAAACATATCAACTAATTCTCTGTCAGTTAAAGGAGGTTGAACTATGCTTGCAAGATCTCTCCATTTCTAGGCATAATCCTTGAAACTTTCTTTAGAACCCATAGACATGCTTTGGAGTTGCATGCGAGTTAGTGCTAAATCAAAGTTATATTGATATTGCTTATAGAAGGCCTCAGCAAGATCATTCCAAGTACGAATATTGATACTCTCCAGTTGATAGTACCATTCCAATTGAGCTCCTGATAAACTCTCTTGAAAGAAATGAATCCACAGCTTCATGTCAGCAGTATGTGGCTGGATTCTCCGGACATAAGACCTCAGATGCAGCTTAGGACATGACACACCATCGTACACCACAAAAGTAGGAACCTTGAAACCAATAGGGATAACAACTCCAGAAATCCAACTCAGATCTTAAAAATCTAACCCTAAGAGTCTTCTGTAATTCCGTAGCAATCACACGGTCCTCCAGCAACTTATATTTCTCATCACCAGTTGAATCATTATAATAATTCTCCTCATAATCAGAATTCACAGCTGTATCATGTGGACTTACTTTTTCTTCTGTAGAATCTTTATCTCCAGGGTTTTCAACCTCATCATCTGTCTTGATTGGAGCTCTGAATCTTCTCCCCAAACTGATGAAGCTTATTGGTTTCTTGGTCTTCTTCTTATTCTTGGTCTGGAGTGCTTTCAGCTCTTCTTGTCCCTTGGACAAGTTCAGGATTATCTCTTGAAACTGGGCATTCTGAATCTGAAAATCTTTGACAGATTGTTCGAGAGCCATTTCTGCTGAAATAAACAGCGAGAAGATGAGAAACTTGTTGTGAAAACCTGTTATGTAATGATATGGTATGTAGATGCATATGCAATATTTTCAAGAACCGCAAGATTTAAATTTGTCAAAACAAACAAAAACAAAACTTTTATTAGTAGGCTTGAAATATTATTACCCCTTGGGCTTACAAATTAAAATAATGAAAATTTATAAAGAAAATAAAACATTTGAGAATTAAGTCTCCCATGGACGCTTCCTCTTAGTGTTGAGATATGTGTTGAGATATGTGTTGAGATTTCGCTCCTCGTAAAGTTGCTTTGTCAGCTCCAACACTCTTTCTTGACTAATCCTGAATTGGGCTTCAAAGGTATCTCTTTGTTCCTTCAGTTGGATCCAAGACTTCTGCAGCTCTTCTAGATCAGTAGGCATATCTGGATGAAGGATGGTATAAGGAACATCTCCTTCAGTAATAGGCTCCATAGTAACTGGTAGAACAGCGAGATATGGCATCATAAGAGTCTGAGCATGAAACCGCACCCATCTGAGGTAAGGTTCCATAGGGATGGAGTACTTTGGTTCCAGAGTCTTACTATCAACCTTGTTCATTTTACTCCAAGCTCGTATAAACCTTTGACGGTAACCCCTAAGATCATTGTCGTAATCAAACACAATACCCTGAATAAGCATGTCATGAGGACCATTATTTCGAGCATAACCAAACTGACGTAGTGCTAAAGAAGGTTTGTAAGTAATGCCCCCTCTTATGCCAAGTAGTGGCACATTAGGGAACTCCCCACAACGGTCAATGATAGTGACATTTTCCATAGATCGGGAAAACCAAACCTTGTTCATTCTTCATCACGGACCGAGGAAGGTGAGAAATAAACCACCTAGATAGTAGAGGTATGCAACACATCAGAGTTTCTCTCGCTTTCGTAGTACGAGTGTGAAGAGAGTGTAAAATATCTCCCAGTAATGTAGGCACTAGATTGTGAGTCAGAAATATGTTGATGACGTGTACATCTATAAACTGGTCTGGATTAGGGAATAGTACCCACCCATAAATCAGCAAAGCTAGGATCTCCTCAAAAGCATCATAACTCATAGCATCCAAGAACACCTGAGCTTTCTCTATCAATACTCTGGAAAGGATATCCTTAACTCCACTTCTTGTTTCTAGGACAATGTCTGATTTCTTCAAATGTAGGGCTGCAGTAATGACTTCAGGTTTAGGCTCATTCTCTAAGCCTGCGAAGGGTTTCTGATCAAGGATAGGTACCCCAAGTAACTTGGAGAATTCTTCCATTGTGGGCACCAGCTGATTATCGGGGAATGTAAATAAATGATGTTTAGGATCAAAGAACTGGAATAGGACACTCATCATATCTTCATCAAACCCTGGGGTAACCAAATCAAGTAGATGACCATGCTTCTTGATGAACTGGGAGCTTTCAGAAAGTTTTGAGATCAAATCCTTAAGCTTCGAAGGTATCCTTACAAAGTTGATCTGAATAGTGTTCCTACGAGTAGAAGCCATGACCTGCAATAAAGAACAAAGATAAATCCTTTGGTCCTTTAAATGGTTAGTGAAAATGTTATGCTTATGATTTCAAGATTGTTATGATGTTATGATCAATCACAAATATGTGGAACACACAAGCAAGTCACATAATAGCCCTAGGTTTAGAGGCTTGCATGAGGTTTAAAGGAAAGTACCATTCCCCTGAAGTTTAGTTAGTTCATCCTGTCTTACAAAAGTAACCAGGTTCTAAGGGATCTCAATATCACGGGTCCTTCTCAAGGGTTGTTGTTCAGTAGGAAACTGACTTGCCAACCAAAACCCCCCAATATTAGGATCTCAATGAGCGTAGCATCGAGTTCAACCAACTTTAGACTTCTCCAAAGCCGGCTATCTCACTACTTTCTAAAGGCCAAGATGGGTCAATTAAGGTTCTAAAGGGTAGTTAGTGTTAATGACAACGTATGGCAGCCCCATATTATCCTTAACTCACTTAAGGAACATAAGCACCAACAAAGAAGTCACACTAACTATGGCCACCAGATCAACCATATCGGTATACGCCGTACAATTTCCTTGGTCTATTTCCATTTACCTAAGGTACACTAAATCCGGGTTAGGATCTTTCACACAGTAACCCCACAACAATCCCTTAAATATAAATCAAGCAAAGCAAACAAGTAAGTGATCTTAATTCCTAAGGTAACCCCTCTTTAAGTACATCCCCAACAGAGTCACAAGTTCTGTAACACGGTGGGAGAACTGACTTTTCATTTATGTTGAGGATAGCAAGAGTCGCCATCGACTTTTATTTTATCCAATAGGAAAGGGTATTAAAGAACAGGAAATACCTTTTTAAAATTCTAAGTTCGGGGGGTAGGTTATATAAAGGGAAGGTGTAAGCACCCTTTATATCCATGGTTATCCATGGGCTCTTAGTTACTTAGCTCACTTATTTGTTTGAAAAAAAGTGTGGTGTGAATAAGAATTTTGAAATTTGAGCAAGTAACAAAGAACTACCTACCCTAGATTGGTCTTTCGTATTCTTTTATTTTCTTTTAAGGGTAAGATTGTCCCTAATATTAATGAGTATGTGGTCATTACCTTGGATTTTATTAAGGGACGGGCGTAGGGTCATCGTATGGTCAATGAAGACAACTTTTAGGTCTAGGTTAATTTTTTTAGGTTTTCACACTCTATATTACTAACTCATGCAGTTAATATAAAATAAAATGGCAGGAATTTAAATGGCAGAAAATAAATATCCTAACTATATCAACGCCTTGGGGCAGTTACATAATTATAATGGCGGGAAAATAAATAATAATAAAAAATTCAGAGCAATAATAATAAGGCAGGTTATATGAATAACATAAAAATAAATGAGGGTATAAATAAAGGCAAGGTTTGCAATTTAGGTTTGATAAAAAAAACAAGGTTAAGGTTTTAAAAAAACTTTTTAGGGTTCATAAAAAACAGGGTTTAAAAGTTTGAGGAAAAAAATGTTAGGGTTTAGGTTTATAAAATATTAGGGTTTATATTTTTTTAAAAATAGATTAAGATTAAATTTATTAAATCCTAATTATACTAATTAATTAAAAATAATTAACCTAAAAAAGAAATAAACTAATAATAAAAAAAAGTTATGAGAAAAGGTTTTTAAAAAAGGTTTTTTAAAAAAAAGGTTTTAGAAAAAGGTTTTATGTTAAAAAGATATCAAAGAAAATATATAATTTGAAATAAAATAAAAAGAAAGGGAGAAATAACCAAAATGTTGGGGGGGAGATTTGAACCCACGCCCTCAACCCTGCAGGCATAGGCCTCAACCACTAGACCACGGCGCATTTGGTGATAAACATCTGGAAAAAAAGGATAATATATTCAGTTTGTAAATAAAACAAAATAAGAAAAAAAATATGGGGAGACCTGGAATCGAACCCAGGTCCTTAGTCTCACACGCGCACGCTCTGGCCACTGGGCTAGCAAGTGTGTGGTTTAATAAAACAGAAACAAAAACATAAAATATTAAACTTAATTTTGAAATTCCATAATGGAGCCATTAGACTTCCTCTTCTTCCTTTTTCCTGCGAAAATATCTGCAACTTTATTTGCGAAATTTCCTGCGAATATAGTTTCATAGGAAATCCAATGTTTCTTGAAATGTTATGAAACCTGCAATGTTTTGTCAAATTGATCACACCATTGTAATCCCCACATCATTTACAATCTGTTTATGTCATTGGAATTCATTTAAGTTGATTAAATCATAAAACCTAAATTTGGAGCTTAGAACCCTAAAAATGGTAACACACGATTCTGAAACTTTAAATGGTTCATCCAGAAAGCTTCTATGCTTCAAAACAAATGTAAATCAAGGATCAAACACAATTTATAATGGACAAAAGCATGAAATCGAAAAGCATGAACATAAAGAGCAAAAATGATTTGGTTAGCATGTTTTTTGTATGATTTTGATGCTAATGATGGTTGGCATGCGTTTGGGAAGCCTCAAGGAATGATTCTACATGTTTAAACCTTTTGTAAATGGCTTTAATCGTAGAATCTGAATCTCATTTTTTCTTGATTTTTTATGTTTCTATGTTCTTACCTTGCCTCTGAAAATCGTACCATAATGCTATGGCTTTGTTGTGTTTATATCATGGAGTGAATTAAGGTAAAGATTTTGGGCTTTTGGTGAGTTTTTATGGATTACTTGAGTTTGAAGAAATCCATGATCATAAATGTAAAAAATATAAAATCTCCATCTTCCTCAAAGGTCTTGTACGAATTTATGTGATTCCAATCATCTTAAACACCAAATCTTTGATCCAAAAATAGACATTAGGTCAAATATTTGATTTTCATATTTTATTTTACTTAAAAATGAATTTTAATGATTAAAATCCGAAATAATGTAAAATAAATAATAAAAATCAGAATAATTGATCATTGGGTCGTGCATGACTTCATCTTCAAGTTTGGGTTGCAATTTTATGGGCCCATTTGGAAAGAATTGGAGTTTTGGCCTTTTTTTTACTTAATACACCCCTTGAATATTTCCCAACTTTGACAAAGTATAACTTCCTCAATTCTAATGCTATGAAGGTGTTCTAGGACTTTTTAGAAAGCTTAGAATGTACTATAAGCAACCCTTTTGGTCCCATGTCCATATCATTTACCATTTTCAAGTTATGAGCTTTGGAAAAAGTTGACTTTTTGTTGACTTTCAAAAAGACCTATAATGTTTTAGCTCATACCTTCCAAATAAAGCATTTTTGGACTTGACTTGTGATACACAAAGTTGTAGATAATTGAATTTCCTTCAAAATGAGATTTGGATGGGAAATTTTTGATGAAGTATGTGAAAGTTATGGCTGGTCAAAGTTCAGTTGATTTTTACAATAAAAACCCTAATTTAGAAACTTCTTGATTCTTGATGATCTGAGGTTTCCTTGATGAACCATGATCAACCTTTGATCAAATGATGAATTTCACTTCATAATCTTTATGTTGACCAAACATCTTGAAGTTTGACTTTGAGTTGCCAACAGTTGACCTCAGTTGACTTTTTGACCAAGTTAACTGATTTGCAGGTATTTGAACATCTGACTGACAAAACTTGTTGGGAAAGCTTTGAAGCTTGAAATGAGGATATGAGTTTATTTTTTCACCTTTCCAAGTTAACTTTATTTTTTCACCTTTCCATCATTTATTTATCACCTTTTAAAATGTTTCGGTTAGGTATATGAGTTTCAACAACAGTTTAAAGTTATGGCCTAAAGTAATGAAAAAAATTATCATACCAGAACATTTTTTGAAAATGTTACGGTCGGATGTATTAATAAGACATCGGAACATATTTAGAAAGTGTTCTGGTTAAAAAAACTTACTAAATCAGTTTCAACAAGATGTTGTCTATTCACTTTAGGCACCGGTTTTAACAGTAGTGGAAACTAATTTAGGAAGAAAAATTATATCCGAAACATTTTTATAAAGATCTCCAGTTTTTATAATATAGTCAACCAAAACACTCTTAAAAAGTGTTCTGGTATGACATTTTTTTTTAATTTTTTAAAGATATCCAACCGGAACACTTTCAAAAAGTGATTTTGTATTACATTTTAAAAAAAAAAATTGAAACACGAATAGACAACGTTATTAAAGCGTTGTTGAAACTAATTTAGTAATTTTTAATCGTACATTTTCAAAAAATGTTTCGGTGTCTTATTAATACATCCAATCGGAACACTTTTAAAAAGTTATCCGGTATGATAAATTTTTGTTACTTTAAGTCAAGGTTTTGAACTGTTGTTGAAACTCATTTAATTTTTAATCGGAACACTTTAAAAAAGTATTTCGGTGTCTTAATAATATATCTAATCGGAACACTTTCAAAAAGTGTTCATGTATGATAATTGTTTTTAAAGGGTGCAAAATAAATGATGGAAATGTGAAAAAATAAAATAAAATAAATTGACTTTTTATACAAGGCAATTTAGGTCCAAAAAAATATTAATGTAGATGTAGAAGGACAAGTGTGGAAGTATGAGGTAAAAAATTTCAAAAGTGCCAGCCAGCCCAAACCGTAGTTGAACTTTAATGGCACATTTCCACCCAATTTTTTAACGGTATTAACTGGTTGGGCTCGAGCAGGTTACTGCTAACTGCGGGAGGAATCTACTTGCCACCCCCACCCATTCCTCCCCGAACCAATGAAAAACCAAATTGACCCTGTAAGAAAACATATTCACATTTCACACATTGTCGGATTTTTCAAATTTTTTTACGATACCGAGAATTTGAATTGCACTACCGGAGATTTGAAAAATTACAAGTAAGTAGTACCGGTTTTTCCTAAATTACCAGTAAGAATTACCGGAAATTTCAAAAAATATGCTAATATTTACCGAAAAATCCAAAATTACCGGTAATTACTTCTTGGAGTTTTGAAATTTCTGGTGGTTCATTTTTTATGCTTTCCTACCCGTAATTTGAAATTACCGGTAATTACTTCTCGGAGATTTGAAATTACCGGTAGTGTTATTTTTTTGTTTTTTCCGGGATTTTCAAATTCCCGGTAGTTTATTTATTTTTTGTTAATTTTTTATTTAAAATGTGTTTTTTTTCCAGTGAGGACTACAGGTGTTGATGGTACCCTAGTGGGAGGACGTGTGACTTTGCTGCAGCTGGTAGGGGGAGGGGTACAACCACTCCTGATGTTGAGACTACCCATGTATGAGCTGGACGAGTTATCCCAACCGGTTCGCACCGGAAGAGTATGGTTGAGCAACGGGGGAATTTCCAGGCACCTCGCACTGTTAGGAGACGTGGAGGTATTTCTTCACAGCAGGTCACACCAGAGGTCGTCCATGATATTCAGCCTCAGCCGGTGGATGCTATTGAGAGAGATGTTCTGGTGGAGGATGTAGTTAGGGATGTCATAGAGTAGACTGTCAGAGTATCAATTGAGGGCGTGCAGGAGGGACATGTTGATGGTGAGGGTGATGGCATTGGAGGGGCCGCCTGTACAGGTGACGTAAAGGAGAGTATTCATACGGATGTGACGGCTCCTTCGACCGAGCCATCCGTACACATGGAGCCAGGATTCCCTAGTGGGCCGATGTATAGGTTTATGCTTATAGAGTACAGTGAGCACATAGCTTTGCTTCTATGGCAGGGGGAGGTATATGGATTTTACGTTTAATTTTAACATTTGTTTATTGATGCATAAATTGTTGATGTATTAACAAATTTGTCTATTGGTTGGTGTCACAGGTGCGACCTGTACTGAGGGTCTAGTCTCACGATGCGAAGATGAAGGGTTTCCCTCGTATTCCCTTCCCTTATGTTGTAAGGACGATTGTGAGGGACTTTGACTTGCTTCATTTTGGCCACTGCTCCCTGACGATGTTGGATGCAGAACTGCTCAGTGCCTTCGTTGAGAGGTGGCACAAGGAGACGTCGTCATTTCATCTCCCATTTGGAAAGATGACTGTGACTTTAGATGATGTCGCTTCCTTGTTTCATCTCCCTATCGGAGGAAAATTCTGCATGAATCCTTCGTTGAGTGTGTCCCAGGCACAGGAGATGGTAGTTCGTGATCTTTGTTTACCTGAGCCAGTGGTGGCACAGGAGTTTACGAATACACGAGGTGCTCACCTTCGTATGTGGTGGCTACGGAATAGGTATGACGAGCTCGTTGTTGCTGGTAGGTATCATGTTGTTGTTAGGGCGTACATGCTGCATGTGGTAGCATGTACACTCTTTGCGGACAAGTCTGGTATGTGTTGATGCTCGATATCTATGCCTCTTCAGTGATATGGAGTCTCACAACTGGGATTGGGTTGTGCAGCTCTGACTCAGTTGTATCATGCGTTGGGGGAGGCGACCCGATTTGATACGAAGCAGCTAGGGCATCTTAGTTTGTTACAGGTATATCTTAATTCATTTTCTAACTTACTTTTTGTTTTTTTTAATATTATTAATTCTAATTTACTATTTGTTGTGATTTCAGTGCTGGATCTATGAGCATTTACCACAAATATGCGATAGGAAGATCCATCCCTATACACCAGGGGAGCCACGGGCGAAGAGGTGGAAGGAGATACATAAACACCCTGGAGGCATACTTGAGTACCAGAGGAGATTGGATGCGTTGACTACAGAGGATGTCATATGAACACCCTATGATGAGCATAGAGTCGTACGTGCGTTTGAGGAGTCGTCATTATACTCTGACTATATGCGGTGGGAGACTTTGATTGCCAGGCACCTGCCAGAGAGATGCCTGCGTCAGTTTGGGTACATTCAAACCGTACCACCAGCAATACCAGATACACCCTCTGAGGGTATTGATATGTGGTTTCAGACGCACTTCATCAGTTATGCTCGCACCATTGTTTCTAAATCTACATCTGTGCAGTATCCATCGTAGTGTGAGAATGGCTACTAGAAGTGGCTTCTCAGCATATCCCATCCACGCATCACTCGTCGGCGGTTGAGGAAGCACCTTCAGAGGATGTACCTTTTGGTGGCCAGGAGCTTGTTGGTGACGCACCTCTTCCTCCTCCTGTAACACCCTTTTACCCCACATCAAAATATAACATGATTATTCAATAAAATCAGAGTATCATCAAAAAGGGTATCACATTTCTTCTTTTAACAAACATAAAAACATCATCATTATGTCTTGTCCCGTAACACGGATTCCAACATGTATTCACATCTAAATACCAACGTTATTACGCATCAGATAATAAGTCATCAACTTCATCAATAATATGCAGAAAATTCAAAGTTTAATTTCAAAACATCATTAACTCAAACAATCTTTAACGGCTAGTTCAACTCAAAAGTAAAACAAAGTGAACACAACGGTTCTCAAGCGTTCACATCCCGATGTTACATTGACACAGAGCGGGACACCACACCTAACTAAATAAACGATGGAAAACAATACTTTGAGCTACAGCCATACACCAAGCTTATTTTTAAATATCTGCAGGATGGAAGAATAGACCATCACTAAAGGCAGGCAGGGTGAGTAATCACGAATCAATATAATTGACATGAAGTAAAGATAATCATGCAACACTCTTCATATATCAATACATCATAATTCCCATCCATCACATCATAAAACTCATCAAACATCTACTCAACACATATGCATCATGCTATGCCACCAAGAATAAAATGCAACTTCATAAATGCATGTGGTATCGATTTCAACATGTGATGGACATTGGGTCATCTACCTTCCACAATGGAGCATAACATAATCAACATAACCCCGATCCACACTATGGGATCGAAGCCTCTAACAACATAGGTATGCCATGAACGTAACGATACAACAATTCAACATTTGCATCGACATTCATGTTAATAATCGACATATAAACAACTTACAACTTAACTTCATTTATATCATAAAATTATCACCAAAACATCAACATAAATCATGGTAACAAGTATAATACATCACGACATCAATACATCATATCTACACATCATTAGACAATTTTCTGCAATTAAATCATTAATTTTTCCTTCTAGGGCTCGTTAAGCGACCCCTCTTGTTCTCTAAGCTGCCTCCTCTTGGGTTGGGGAAAGTTCACAATTTTCACTGCTCGTTAAGCGAGCAAGGTATATTTCAGCATCCAAACCCTGCGATGACAGCAAAACTCCTACTACGATTTTTCACTAAAAAACCAGTTTTTCATCATTTTAATCACAAATTTTAGTATAGAACCTATAACTAACACACATACATCATTTACAATAAACAACACATCTCAATTCATCAATAATCCCTCAATTCTACTCCTCAAATCCTAGGTTTTTCCCTAAAACCCCAACTATCCCCATTACCTAAATTCTACATCAAGAACATTGAAAAGCGACACTCCCCATACCTTAGTGTAGATGTTTAGAATTGGCAGAATTTTTGATCAATAAGAAGTGTTGAACTTAGTTCAGGATGTCACACCAGATGTTGTGACATTATCAAACAAAGTATAAGTTAATGAACTTAGTTCAGGATGTCACACCAGATGTTGTGACATTATATAAGTTAATGAATTAAGTTCAGACATCAGGATGTCACACCAGATGTTGTGACATCTCAAACCTGCTACCAGACTTAAATGATGCATAACAGAACTGAGTAAATTCAGGGAATTTATCTGGAATTAATTGTGAATGGATAAACAATACAAGGCGCATCTGTAGGGAGACTAAATAGGGTGTTTGTGTTTAATAGCAGGTTTTAAGAAGACTAAATAGGGTGTTTGTGTTTAATAGCAGGTTTTAGTTGTGTATCACTTTATGAGCTTTTAAGCAAAAAGTGTATTGTGTCTTGATTGAAACTGTGAAGTAAAATCAAGCTATTGTGTTTGAAGTGTGACTTCAATTTTATTAAACATTGTAACATATCACCGTGTGATTGAGGGGGAGTGAGTTGGTACTCATATCTAAGTTGTGTCTTAGGTAGAAATTGCCTTGGGTAGATATTAAGTGAAGGATTAAACTGAGTGGTTTAAGTCCAGAATTAATATTACTTATATTGGATTTCCTTCCTGGCTTGGTAGCCCCCAGATGTAAGTGTGGAGATACACTGAACTGGGTTAACAATTTCCTGTGTTATTTATTTTACCTGCACTTTAAGTTTTTTGTTTAAGTCTTCAAGTGTTTAAACATCTCATTCGACATCACGTACCTGATCCCAGAATTTCAATTGGCATCAGAGCAGGCACCCTGCCTGTTTAACTGAGTGAGATCTAGGGACTGCAAATTTTGGGAACATGGACAGAGATGTAGGATCTGTGAATAGACCACCTATATTGGATGGATCCAACTATGACTACTGGAAGCCAAGAATGGTAGCATTCTTAAAATCACTTGATAGTAGGGCTTGGAAAGCAGTCAACAAAGGATGGGAGCACCCTGTCCAAGACAACAAGGATGGGACAAAAGTGTTGAAGCCTGAAGAAGAATGGAGCAAGGAGGAAGAAGATTCAGCACTTGGAAATTCCAAAGCCTTAAATGCCTTATTCAATGGCATTGATAGGAACATATTCAGACTTGTGCATCACTGTGAGCTGGCCAAAGATGTTTGGGACACTCTCAAAACCACTCATGAAGGAACATCAAAGGTGAAGATGTCAAGACTTCAACTTCTCACCACCATGTTTGAAAACTTGAGAATGAAGGAAGATGAGACAATTCATGAGTTTTACATGAACATCTTGGAAATAGCTAATACTTCTGGTGCTTTGGGAGAGAAGATGAGTGATGAAAAGCTGGTAAGAAAGATTCTCAGATCTTTACCAAAAAGATTTGACATGAAGGTTACTACAATAAAAGAAGCTCAGGACATATGCACAATGAAGGTTGAAGAGCTCATTGGTTCCCTTCAAACATTTGAGATGGGAATGAATGATACAATTGTGAAGAAAAACAAAAGCATAGCCTTGGTTTCAAATACTGATAAAGAAGAAGAAAATCATGAAGCAGACCCTGAAGAAAATTTATCAGAAACAATTGCTATGCTTGGAAGACAATTCAACAAGATTCTCAGAAGAATGGATAGCAGGTCCAGACCAAGAGGAAGAAACTCAAACTCTTCTGAGAATAAAAGACCTTATGATGCTAATAGAAGGTCAAATTATGATGAGAAGACCAACCAAGGAAAAGGGATTCAATGTCATGGATGTGAAGGATATGGACACATCAGAAATGAATGCCCTACCTATCTAAAGAAGCAGAAGAAAGGTCTCTCTGTGACCTGGTCAGATGAAGACTCAGGATGTGAATCAGAAGAAGAATCTGCAAAGCACATCACTGATCTAGCTGGAGTATGTGAATCTGAAGGGGGATCCAGTGATGAGGAGCTGACTTTTGAAGAGCTTGAAGAATCATACAAGATGTTGTGTAAAAGGAGCACTGAAGTATGCATGGAGAATATCAAGCAGAAGAAGCAGATTGAGGCATTAAAGTTTGAAAAGACAAGTAATCTAGAGATCATTGACACTTTGAAAAGTGAAGTAAGCCTTCTCAACTCCAAGTTGGAGCATATGTCCAAATCTGTCAGAATGCTGAACAGTAGCTCAAACACACTGGATGTCATTCTCAACAACAACAAGCACTCGGGGGATAGAACTGGGCTGGGATTTAATAAAGCTCAAAAGTTTGAGGCTAGCTCCAGCAAAACAACTTCAAATCCCATAAAGTCATATAAGATGTCCCAACATCATGAAAAGAACATGATGAAAAAGAAGTATCAAAGATGGAGATGCCATCATTGTGGAAGGTTTGGTCACATCAAACCTTTTTGCTACAAGCTGCATGGACATCCAAATCAGAGGTATCAGCAACCCCCTAAGCAGAAGATAGAGGTTACCAAGAAAGTGCTGCATGGACATCAAAATCAAAAATATCAACAACCCCCTAAGCAGAAGACAAAGGTCATCAAGAAAATATGGGTACCTAAAGCTAGTCTTCATGCTGATCAAAGCTACAAATACATGCCCAAGAACAAGTTCAACAAACAACCTTGGAGCTCTAAAGATAGACACTACACAGGGAAGAGGCATCAAAGGAAACCTCACAACAGGCAAAAATGGTCAAAGAAGGTTGTTGCCTATATTGCTCATACATCTCTCAGAGTATCAGCTAAGGAAGACTGGTACTTTGACAGTGGATGCTCAAGGCACATGACTGGATTGAAGAATCTGCTGGTAGACTTAAAGTCACACTCATCCAGATATGTAACCTTTGGAGATGGAGCTAAAGGAGAAATCAAGGGAGTTGGGACTTTAGACTGCCCAGATGTACCAAGACTAGATGATGTGCTGCTGGTAAAAGGATTAACTGCTAACTTGATCAGCATAAGTCAATTATGTGATCAAGGTTACAGTGTAAACTTTACCAAAACTGAATGCATAGTGTCTGATAAAGAACAGAAGGTTGTCATGAGAGGAGCCAGATCTAAAGACAACTATTATATGTGGGAACCTCAAGATTTCAGTCTCACTTCAACTTGCTCCTTAGCCAAAGAAGAAGAAGTGAAGCTATGGCACCAAAGACTGGGTCATCTTCATCTCAGAGGAATAAAGAAGATCATATCTATGGAGGCTGTAAGAGGTATTCCAAGACTGAAGATTGATGAAGGCAAAGTATGTGGTGAATGTCAAATAGGCAAGCAAACCAAGATGTCACATCCAAAGCTCCAACATCTGACAACTTCCAAAGTTTTGGAATTATTGCATATGGATCTTATGGGACCAATGCAGGTTGAGAGCCTTGGTGGAAAGAGGTATGCCTATGTGGTTGTTGATGACTTTTCAAGATATACATGGATAAATTTCATCAAAGAAAAGTCTGATGTGTTTGAGGTATTCAAAGATCTATGCCAAAGAATACAAAGAGAAAAAGCAAGCTGTGTGGTCAGAATAAGAAGTGACCATGGAAAGGAGTTTGAGAATCAAAAATTCTCAGATTTCTGCTCTTTATAAGGAATCAATCATGAGTATTCTTCTCCTATCACCCCTCAACAGAATGGGATTGTTGAGAGGAAGAACAGAACTATCCAAGAATCAGCAAGAGCTATGATTCATGCTAAAAAGTTACCACTGTACTTCTGGGATGAAGCTATGAACACAGCTTGTTACATTCACAATAGAGTCACTCTAAGAAAAGGAACCTTGTCCACCATCTATGAAGTCTGGAAGGGCAGAAAACCTACAGTCAAGTAATTCCATGTGTTTGGAAGTAATTGTTACATTCTGGCTGATAGGGATCAAAGAAGAAAGATGGATCCTAAAAGTGATGAAGGGATTTTCATTGGATACTCCATAAATAGCAGAGTCTATAGAGTATTTAACTCAAGAACCAAGTTTATAATGGAGTCAATAAATGTGATCATTGATGATGCCCCTGCAGATGTAGCTGATGATGTTGGAACATCTGCGGACAGTCAGACTGAAGCTGAAATAAAGAGTGATAATCCTGACTTCACTCTAACTGAGGCAAGGACAGAACAATCCAGCAAACCTCCCTCCATCAGAATCCAGAAGGATCATCCTAAAGATCTGATAATTGGTGATCCCAACAGTGGTGTAATCACTAGATCAAGAGAGATGATTTCAGGTTCTTGTTTTGTTTCAAAGATAGAACCTAAAAACATCAAGGAAGCTATTAATGATGAGTACTGGATTTCTACTATGCAAGAAGAATTAGGCCAGTTTACAAGGAATGAAGTGTGGGATCTTGTTCCTAGGCCTGATGACATAAATGTGATTGGCACTAAGTGGGTGTACAAGAACAAGTCAAATGAGCAGGGAGTTGTTACAAAGAACAAAGCTATACTTGTAGCTCAAGGATACACACAAATTGAAGGAGTAGACTTTGATGAAACCTTTGCACCAGTAGCAAGGCTTGAATCAATTAGACTACTTTTAGGAATTTCTTGTATCCTGAAGTTCAAGCTATTTCAAATGGATGTGAAAAGTGCCTTTCTAAATGGATATCTTAATGAGGAGGTATATGTGGAGCAGCCTAAGGGATTTGTTGATCCAAGATGTCCAGATCATGTATACAAACTAAGGAAGGCTCTTTATGGTCTGAATCAAGCCCCAAGAGCATGGTATGAAAGATTGACCACTTTTCTCATAAAACAAGGGTACAGGAAAGGTGGAATAGACAAAACCTTGTTTGTGAAGGATGAAGAAGGAAATGTCATGATTGCTCAAATATATGTAGATGACATAGTCTTTGGTGGGATGTCAGACAGGATGGTTAAACATTTTGTTACTCAAATGGAATCTGAGTTTGAGATGAGCCTAGTAGGAGAACTAACCTACTTTCTTGGACTGCAAATTAAGCAGATGGAAGACTCCATGTTCATATCCCAAAGCAAGTATGCAAAGAACATTGTCAAGAAGTTTGGGATGGACAATGCTAGTCACAAAAGAACACCTGCCCCCACTCATTTAAAGCTGACAAAGGATGACAAGGGTGAGAATGTAGACCAAAGCTTATACAGAAGCATGATTGGAAGCCTATTATATCTGACTGCTAGCAGACCAGATATAGCCTTTGCAGTAGGTGTATGTGCAAGATATCAAGCTGAGCCAAAAGTAAGTCATCTAAACCAGGTTAAGAGGATTTTGAAATATGTCAATGGTACTTGTGACTATGGCATAATGTACTCTCATGGATGTTGTCAGACCCCAAATTTGTCCTACCTTTTCGGATTCTCATGATATTTGGTAAATCGTTGAAGATGTTACTGTGAATCATCATTTGGACTCCGGCAACGATTTTCAAATTACGAAGTTCTTGTTTGTACTAAAGTAAAATACAAGTCGTTTAAAAATTGATCATACATAGTTATTGTTTGAAAATGGGTGTGGTCCCTTTTGCAAGGCTTAGGATGTTTAAGATGGCATTGAAGTTTGAAAGACATGATGGAAAAGTTAATCTTATTGGCCTACTTGTGCAAGGAGTTCAAGTGGCAAGGATTAATGGAAAGTGAAGATTATCTTTGTGAGCTTTTCATCTCCTTAGAAATAGAGAGTATGAGGTGTGAGAGTTAAAGTCTGTTTTCTTGTTGGATATCTCTCTTTGGCCATGTGTATGGGTCATTTAACCTCCTCCCATTTAATCCATAATTACTCTTTTGGTTAATTAACTCATTAAGTTTAATCACTATCATTGTTAATGAGATTGGTCCAAGATGAGTTCATGTTAAGTGTTGAGGACGTTACTTAATCATGAGTCAATTAGGGGATGAGAAAGAGAAGTGAGTGAGGTGTTGAAAGTTGGGTTTTGTTTTCGTAAATTATTGAACATGTCCAAAAAGCATGTCGGCAATTTCTATACAAGCAAACGGAATTCCATGTTGGAACCAATGGTTAGATAAAATGCATTCACAAACTCCAAAAATCAAAGTTTCATTTTATGTGACCAATAATAATACTGCATATTAGAATTGGCAATTAAATGATAAGATTACAAAAGTGAATGGTACAGAAAGTCAAATGCAGCAGCAAAGAATAATTCTTCTTCCAAGAACCTTGCAATCTATTCATGCCAAGACTTCATACGTATCCCTTGAGATAACCTCCAAGACACTTAGTTCCGAAAGTTCATCATGCCATTGGTGCCTACATGAGAAACAAAGACAAATGGCTAATGCATTAGGCAAACGAACAGAATAATCCACAAATCAAGGCATAATTTCCGTTTGAAAATAGTTTCACAATACTAAATCAAGATTATTCTAGTATTCGTCAAAGAAGATTATATAACTAGAATCTATTCATCCAAAGTTTCATCCACACAAGCACATTCCAACAAAGCAAACATTCAAAAAACCAACAATGAGAGACGGTATTTGCAGCAAGTATCACTGTCAGTATACATTTACCTCTTTACGGTTTTCAGCAGGGCATGAAATCCCTCATCATGCTCCAAGATTCAGTGTTATGTCTTCGGAATTTTTGCTGCGGTGTCATAAATAACAAAATTGGCCACACCATTAGACAAAGATGCAAATTCACAGCAGAAAGGCAAAGCCATGACAGACCTGAAAAATGCCAAGTCTCAAATCCAAGGTCTTGCTCCAAATTTCCTCATCAATACCTCAAACAGAGACAAAGGAACCTGTTAAAAGAGGCTATTCAGAATGCACCAATATTTCACACAAACATTCCTAAACCAAAGCAGAATAAATTCACAAGTGTTTATGAAGCAATCATGGCTTATCAAAAGTAGCAAAAATGCAATATGCTTCAAGAATAACAAATCATTACAAGTAATGAAGTTAATCAATACAGGTGCAAGTGAGGATAAAACTCAGAGTTTGATGTATCACCTCTAAGGTATTATCAAGCAAGGCATCCTAGCAGGGTTGTTCCTTTGACAATCATAAGAATTTCCGTGTGGTCATTGAAAACTTGGAACGGCTGGAATCATCAGCTATTTACATTCCTGCAACATGTGCAATGGATAAGTAAAAAAAATAACAATAGAAAGTATCCAAGTTACATCACAATCATGTCAATTGAAGAAACTGTGCAGCTAAGTGAAGGCCATCAGTAAATTCATAGCACTGAACAAGCCGTGTACATATAATTCAAAACGATAGTGTACTCAATTCAGCAGTCGGAACTTACAGCCGTGAAAACAAAAAAAACTGATAGCAACAAATCATGCCTACCATTCATCCAGCTTCATGCCAAGCCGTCACGAAAATACACGATAAAATGAAGTACACGAATCATAGCTCCATAAGCATGAATCAGAGCAAACCTGCGGCGGTTACTCCAAAGCATCAGTCAAAGCAAGATCAATCCTACAAATACTTCAATAACATGCCAAATAACAAAAAGTGATATCAAGCAATGGTGTAACCATGTTTCCAGAACAATACAGAAACGCAATTGCAAGGGCTCCTCAATGATTACTTGTCTCCATACTGTGCATATGTTTCTTTCAAGATATCATTAGGCTACAAAAAAGGAAACGTCAGGGAAGCATAAGAAGCAAATCAAAAGAGAAAACAATTGAAGGTTATGACAGCCTTGTACCAACCGTGTTCAAAACAGGATCCATAACACCGTCAATGGCTAACCTGTTAGAAACATTTGGTCACGAGTCAGAAATTACTGATCAGACGTTTGAAGAAGAATAAGGCAGTGTTTGTAAAGAAAAAGACAATATACAAGCCAAGCCATTAATTCAGAATACCTTATTGAGTGTGCCGACATCCCGCAAACTTCCATTGGCTTTCTCGTCAATCCAGAATTCCATACTTGCTCCCAGCTATTACCATGATGTAGTCATCCTTATGCCGATACACTGAGGTGCACAATGCATTTAAGCTCGTCTGCGTAAATAAGTTGTTAAGGTACTGAACATGGAAGGATCATTCGAATATCTCGGTAGGCTTGAATCTATGGAAGAGGCCTGTTGTAGAATCATCAGAAGAATCTTTGGTAAGAGATTTGTTGACAACAGACTGTCATAAATGCCAAAGCAGTTACAGCAATGTCAGCAGCTACAATCATTGTCACAAACATCGATGAACCAGTTTCAGCAACAAGGGACTCAGCAGCTGGGACAGCAGACACGGGAACAGCCACGATCATCTCGACAAGCTATTATGAATAATAGTGCAATTGCTTCTAACCCAATTCCAAATCAGTTTGCATAGCAACCGGTAAGTTATTCTCAGCTTCAGCAAACAACAAATTACACCCAGGAAGTATCCCAATTCCAGCCAGTTGCATTCCAAGACACTCTTACGACATGCCTCACACCATATGAAAGAAGAAACAGACATGGATTATTAGTGCCATATACAAGAAATAAGAACAACAAGATGCAAGAAGATTGACATTAGACAACCAATTCATCATTACAAGAAGTATCAGAGGGTTGTCTAAAAAGTTATAATTCATTGAAAACAAACAACTCAAAAAGTTGTAACTGTGAAAGTGAGCAAGTCATAAGTTTTCACAGTGGTAAAATTCTCAAATATCAGTACATGCCACGAGTTATTCTAGAAGCTCTTTCATTACACTATAGACAAAAACAAAAACAATGACTCACCATTTGGGGTCCCCACAAAATCTCACAAAACGATTCCCTCCAACGGATTTGATGCTCACACACACAAAACTTTCGGATTCCTCAAATGTTCAGGCATGATTTGCAACAAACTTCTCAAAAAATGCAGCTCACCCACATGCTTTAGATTCACCCACATCCCTCTATAAATACAGATCTAATCATTGTCAAAGATCACACACAGAACAACGATTGAAATTCTGCAAAAAAAATCATCACCCAAAAAACCCTAATTACTAAGAGCTCAAGTCTGATACATTTCAACTACGATTTTCACACTGAAAATCATAGTTTGAAGAGCTAAACCACGCACATCGAGATTCACGAAAGAGAAGAGAAGAAGAAGATCATAGCCGAACGGGAACGAAGAAATACCTTGAAGCTGATTTGAATCGCGTATCTTCAGTTGAGGTAGTTTTCTTTATCTCCATCAAAGTAATGTAAACCTGTTAAACCATAGTGAATGGGGGTTTAGGAATCCGGTTGGGGGTTAGGGTTTTTACGAATTCTATTGTTCATTATACGTCGGATGGATAATCTATTGTTGTGGGACGTCCATTGATGTGCGATGAAGATTCATCTTTCTTCTTCCTTTAAAGAAGAGAAAGAATCGAGCACAGAGGATGAGCTATTTTTTTTGTGATGTTTTTTTTTGGTGAATGACGATGAGATTGATGATGTTTTGGGGAAATGGTTTAACTAAGTTGATGAAATAGAAATAGAGAGAAGTCTCATTCAGAGATAAATGTCACAATTATCTCTTTGATTTCTTTTTTATTCAACTTTTTTTTTTTCCGTTGGGGTTTGCTTTTAGTGACTGGTTCTTTTCAAGGTCTAAACACTACATTCTGCTTTAATTATGTGATATGAGCATGTGGCAGCTTTAGTTGTGTTTGTGCTGACCGAAAATTGCAAGGAATAGTCATTGGTTTATATTGTTTTTATTTGTTTATTGGAAACTTTGAACCTTAATATGATTGCTTTGCTTCAATGTGTTGATGTAGTCTTCAATAAAGCAAGAGCATGATTAATATTCCCACTGCCCAAGACGCATAGATTATTGTGTTTTACTTTGATGGATGGTGGATAGATCCAATATCAATGCCATTTTTTTTACTGTTGAAGCTAATTGTAACGTGTAGGTTTAGTTTTCCTTTCTTTCTACAAGTATCATTATTCGATATGGGTCGGGTGGTCCAAACGAATACCTTATACCCGTTTCCATTCAAATTAAGATCGACAATAAAAAGGCCAGCGCCTCATATTATTATAGGCCTATTGTTTCTGTTAAATCCAGATTATGAATTTCTAAACAACACTCTTTATTACCTGTTTGTTCAAATTTTCTTTTTTTATTTTATTAGAATAAAAAACCTTTTCTTTCAATATTTCTTTTTTAAATTTTTTCTTCTAATTTCTTTTTTTAATTTATGTTTTTTCTATAAAAAAACAAAAGAAAATCAAAAACATTTTCATAGATTAATTTAGTTAAGAGTTTTATTTAATTAGATTAATTAATTTGATAATTAATTTAATTAAATATTTCTACTTAATTGGATTAATTAATCTTTTCGCCTTTGCTCGATTATGTGTGTGATAAATGTTTGCGTATGCTCGATTCCTATTTGCTTGTGACATCATGATAAAATGCTTATTTGTGTGATTACTTTTCGCATTTTTGACGATAAATTGCTAAGTAAAAAAACGAACGCACATTAAGATTAGTCATTTCAAAGATAAACAAAATCTTTGGTCCAACGCCAAATAAACATCCATATGCACTTCACTTCATACACACACATAAGTCGATCGTTCCTCGATCGCCATCTGCACGAACTTTGCACCTTACACTTTTAGCGACATTTTCTAACTTAACAAATCAACGCATTGCGCTTGTTTTCCATAGCTAGTCTTTAGCCTATTTCCTCAACTTTGCGAGTCGAGCACATTGTGCCTCGCTAACAAAACCACAAAAATAAACCTCCATTTGCATTTACCCTTTAACCTCAAAATACCAAAAATGTTTCGATTAGATCCCAAACCCTTGATCCAGCATCAAGCGGTCTTAGGAAACAAAACACTTCAATAAATACAAGGAAAATTGCACGCCACGAGCCTTAAGCGATAGAAAGGGGGATAACGAGCTTTCGTTACTCGCTCCGATTATTTCGACGCAGGACACTCGTCTTGTTGGGCGAGATAAACTATCCATAGTCTTTAGTGCAAATGGACTCTTAATTCCTTTCATCGAAGAAAGGTAATAAAATCAACAACCAATACCCATATCCGGCCGAACTACGAAGCTCTGACTTTCCCATTGCACAAGGGAATACGTAGGCACGAGGATCTCAATCCTTGCCGAGCCCCTAGGATCAATAAACCCTTTAGTTCAACAAGTAATCATAAGTATAGACATCCCTTCGCGCGTGACAATCTAGATGGTTCCCATCGAGTACGATGGATGTAGGAGGTGCTAATACCTTCCTCCTACATAACCGACTTCCGAACCCCGACAATGGTTTGCGATGACCTTGTTTTATCCCTTTTCGGTGGTTTTATCTATATTTTCCATTTCCCTCTTCGGGAATAAATAAAATTAGGTGGCGACTCTCAAGTCAGCCCAGCCGCGACCGCGTTCGCGAGGGATCGTATTTTTCGAGGTACGACAGATGTAAACCAATTCTCACTGGCTTCTGTGATGCTGACTGGGTTGGAAGTGCTGATGATAGAAAGAGCACATCAGGAGGATGCTTCTTTCTAGGAAACAATTTGATTTCTTGGTTCAGTAAGAAACAAAATTGTGTATCCTTATCCACTGCTGAAGCTGAATATATTGCAGCTGGTAGCAGTTGTTCACAGTTGGTTTGGATGAAGCAAATGCTCACAGAATACAATGTCCCATAAGATGTCATGACATTGTACTGTGACAATTTAAGTGCTATTAACATATCAAAGAATCCTATCCAACACAGCAGGACCAAGCACATTGATATCAGGCATCATTTCATCAGAGATCTTGTGGAAGAGAAGGTGATCTCATTAGAACATATAGCCACAGATCTGCAATTGGATGATATATTTACTAAAGCTTTGGATGCTACCCAATTTGAAAACCTAAGGGGTAAATTGGGAATCTACTTATGTGAAATATAGCAGTTATGGAGAAGTGCCAACATGTCCTATGACATCGTGTGGCATGATCACCAGATGGCAGCACCAGTCTGGTCAGTAACTTTGTATATTCCACTTTTTAGAATTCCACCAGTAACGGATTTTATAAAAGCTCAAGCTTGCTCTCAGCTCTTCATCTCCTCACTATCTTCTCAACACAAATTGCATGCTAAAGCTGATTTTATGAGCTCATCAAAATCAATCAAACCTAAACTCCACTTCCACTTCATCCGAAAAATGTCTCACCATCAAAACCCTAACATCATGGATGAGAATCTCAACCAAGAAGATGTGGTGCATGCAACCCCAATTTCTATGGTACCAATGGATACTACTCCCATAGACGAAATCAGAGGAAGTGCTCATCTTGCTCAAAAACCTAGAACTCCAAATGTGAGAAGAGCAAAGGAACCTGTGTTCAGCAAAAGCAAAGGGATTCCTTCATCCTCAAACACCACCCCCAAAGCCTCTGAATATGTGGATGCATCCATCAAGCATCTTGTGAATAGGATTTTATCTGAACAAAGAGTAGTGCGTGAGGTATCTGTTCCCCTAAACACCATGCCTTCTCCACAAGAAGAACAAAGCAATCAAGCTGAAGAGGACACTCCTGCTCAACAGGATGTCCCAATAGATGTTGAAACATCTGAGGACCAGAACAAGGCCTCAACTGATGATGATGATGATGATGAAGCCACTGATAACCAAGCTTCTGTTGATCCACCTGCTGAAAAGGAGGCTTCCCAACCTCCTCCTGCTGAAACCATAGATGATGACTCTGACACAGAGATCATTGCATCTGTTAACCCTAGCATAGCCAAAAGGCTTAGGGCTAGGAAGGAGAAGAAGAATGTTGGACATGCAACTCCTGAAAAGAAACAGCCTACTCCAAAGAAAGACAAGGCCAAAGTTGTATTTGGACCTACTAAACAATGGAGCAAGGTGAGTACCCAAAAGAGGAAAGCTGTAACTCAACCTGATTCAGATGTTGAAGAGGATGTCCCAACATCCCAAACAAGGAAGAAACCAGCACCTTCAAGGTCTACTTCTGCTGTTCCATAAGCTCCTCTGGACAATGTGTCATTCCATCATGTGTCAAGTGTGAGTAGATGGAAATATGTCTACCAAAGAAGGGTGGCACTGGAAAGAGAGCTAGGCAGAAATGCACTGGAGTGAACTGAGGTAATAGACCTAATATCCTCTGCTGGTTTATTCAAGACAGTTTCAAATTTTTCACCCTGCTATGAGCTGCTGGTTAAGGAGTTCATTGTCAACCTGCAAGAAGACAGTGTTGATGGAAAGTCAGAAGAATTCAGAAAGGTTTATGTAAGAGGGAGATGTGTGGAATTCTCTCCTAGAGTTATAAATCATTACCTAGGGAGAGAATTTGATGGGCCTAATGAGCTGGGGAAGACTGACAACCAAGTTTGCAAGGTCATCACTGCCAACCAGGTCAAAACTTGGCCAGTCAAGGGCAAACTTTCTGTTAGCTTGCTAACAAGGAAGTATGCAATGCTGCATAGAATTGGTACTGTCAACTAGGTCCCTACCAACCATACTTCTTCAATAGCTACTGGATTGGGAAGATTCATTTATGTTGTGGGCACCCAAACAAAGTTGGAGTTTGGGGCTTACATATTTGATCAAACACTGAAGCATGCAGGAACATCAGCAACAAAGCTTCCCATTGCTTTTCCATCTCTGCTCTGTGAAATCATCCTCAACCAGTATCCAGGAATCCTCACTGAGAAGGATTCAGTCTGCAAGAGAGAAAGTCCACTGGCCTTCCACTACAAACTATTCTTGAGCCATCATGCTGCTGATGTTGAAGCTCCCACTGGGACATCTGCTGGACCATCAAAAGCAAAGACTCCAATATCCAAAGTTGCTTTGATTGCAGAACTCAATAACACTTGCAAAGAGCTGGATGCCAGAAAGAAAAAGCTTGAGGAAGTAATTCAAAGGCTGGAGATGGAAGAGGGTGCTCAGAATGCTGCTAAATCTGATGATGAATCTGATGATGAATTTGAAGAGGAAGAGGATACTGAATATGATGACTCTGAGTGAAAATGTGTGAGGAAAGTGTACTGTATCAGCATTGTAATTTTGACTTTGTATTTTTGAATGTTTTCTCTCTGCTTGTGTAAAAGTTGGCCCCAATTTCTGTCTAACAAGGGGGAGAAGAGAAGTGTACTGAACAACAATAATGTCTGCTGCAGTTTGCCTGATTAATGAATAATGTTGTTTGTCTGTTTAATGTCTGCTTCTGAACTAAGTTTTTTTTAATAGAAAATTATGTTGAACAAGTCAGAATACATACAGGTTTGAGGGGGAGTAAATTATTATAAACTCTCACATGATTCAACAGAAAAGAACTGCTGCACTCTGATAAATAAAACTTTGCTGCACTCTGATAAAACCAGAAGATTGTGTTAGCCAAAAATTAGCCAAAGGGGGAGTTTGTAGATGTTTAGAATTGGCAGAATTTTTGATCAACAAGAAGTGTTGAACTTAGTTCAGGATGTCACACCAGATGTTGTGACATTATCAAACAAAGTATAAGTTAATGAACTTAGTTCAGGATGTCACACCAGATGTTGTGACATTATATAAGTTAATGAATTAAGTTCAGACATCAGGATGTCACACCAGATGTTGTGACATCTCAAACCTGCTACCAAACTTAAATGATGCATAACAGAACTGAGTAAATTCAGGGAATTTATCTGGAATTAATTGTGAATGGATAAAAAATACAAGGCGCATCTGTAGGGAGCTTAGTTATCTGATTTCAGTATAACAGAATAACTACCTCACCTAGAATCAAGAAAGTAACAAACCATAATCCAAGGTGATGACAGCATGCGTATCAGGACTGGATAATCTACAGAAAGCCCAAAATCCAAGCATCTATTTAAGGAACAGAAACTCTCAGAATAGAGTACGAAATTAAGAAGACTAAATAGGGTGTTTGTGTTTAATAGCAGGTTTTAGTTGTGTATCACTTTATGAGCTTTTAAGCAAAAAGTGTATTGTGTCTTGATTGAAACTATGAAGTAAAATCAAGCTATTGTGTTTGAAGTGTGACTTCAATTTTATTAAACATTGTAACATATCACTGTGTGATTGAGGGGGAGTGAGTTGGTACTCATATCTAAGTTGTGTCTTAGGTAGAAATTGCCTTGGGTAGATATTAAGTGAAGGATTAAACTGAGTGGTTTAAGTCCAGAATTAATATTACTTATATTGGATTTCCTTCCTGGCTTGGTAGCCCCCAGATGTAAGTGTGGAGATACATTGAACTGGGTTAACAATTTCCTGTGTTATTTATTTTACCTGCACTTTAAGTTTTTTGTTTAAGTCTTCAAGTGTTTAAACATCTCATTCGACATCACGTACCTGATCCCAGAATTTCACTTAGAGTGAAGCTTTTCTACGGTATTTTCTCAAAAACTTCGGAAAATTCTTAAAACCCTAGCCTCTCTTCTTGTTCCTCAGAGCTTTCTCTCTTCTCTTCCAAATGTGATTGTGAAAATTGATCGTATTCCAAAACCCTCAACTTCCTTTTGTCAATCTTACCCCTAGGATCCCAAATATGTTTTCCCCAATATATCCTTACAAACTCTCCAGAAAATACCATTATACCCCTCACACTTCTAATTCTCCTTTTATTTAATTAAATAATAATATTCAATTAAATAACTTATAATATCCATTTAATCTTATAAATCAACAATTTCATCATAACAACACCAAAACACATCACAACATGCCCTATATTCATAAATAATTACCAATAATTAAAATTATGAATTGTAGGGCGTTACAACTCTTCCCAACTTTAAGAATTTTCGTCCTCGAAAATTTACCTAAAGAAAACAGAGTCGGATACGACTCTTTCATCTGATATTCACGCTCCCAAATCCAACTTTCACCTGCTAGTCCACCCCACAATACCTTTACCAATGCAATCTCTTTTCCTTGTAATTGTTTCATTTATCGGCCATCTATCCACAACGGTAATGCCTCAACAGTCAGGTTATCCCTTACCTGCACATCGTCCATCTGAATCACGTGCGACGAATCAGCGATATACTTCCTCAGTTGTGACACGTGAAATACATCATACAAGTGATGGTGGTAATGCAATCTGGTATGCCACAGCTTCGATCCTTTGTGAAATCTGATAGAAGCAAGCTTCCTTCAATTATTTTAATGAAGACAAACAAAAATCATGGCACCAATGTACTGTGCAAAAAGGAAGAAAGTAGTCTTGAATCAAAGCTTCAACTCATGTGTTTGTCGCTCCCCGGACTTTCGTCACGGTGCAAACGCGAATGGTCGGTGATGTTGGAGGTTGAGGTTGAATAGAGTCGCCAGCTAGGCATTTTTATCCCGAAGGAAAGGTAATGCTGCATAAACCTGGAAGGGTATGGATAAGACGGTTGCGAACCAAAGAAACTGAGTAAGGGGGTTGGTTACGACCTGGGAAGGTATTAGCACCCAGATCGTCCGTCGTACTCGACGGGATCCACGCTTACTTGATTGTGTTTAAAAGGGGATAGTGTTTGTGATGACTGTGTATGAAAAGCTAGGAATGAATGTACAAAGTGTCAGTGCAAAAGAAAAGGTGAGTGCTCAAAGACTGAGGCTTAGAAAAGAAAGTTGAAAGAGGGGGAAGACAAAGAGACTTTTGTTCGATAACTGTTAAGTTATGCCTACGTATCCTTTCGTGCAATGAGGAAGTCAGAACATCGTAGTTCGACTCAAAGAGACTTAGATGATTTGTTGAACTGCTTGCTTGTCTATGCTCAAGTGTGTGACTCATCTGGCTTGAGTGCTACTGTCTTGCATTAGACGAAAGAAGCGAGTTCTCGTTTTCAGAGTGAGTGCGATGAAAAACGAATCCTGGAGGAGACGTTTATTGTTTGTTTTTGTGTTTCAGTTTTTTATAGTTTTTGGTGTTTTGTGTAAGATAATGAGCTTAAGCCTAAATCAAGGGTTTTAAACTCATTATATCCTCCCTGATTAGGGATAATGAGCCTACTTAAAAATGAGATGAAGATCTCAACTTAATTACCATGATGATGCAGGATTAAGATCATTAACCTACTTGTGATTATTACGTGTTTTTGGATTTTTGTTTAGTGTTAAGTAATGAGTTTAATCTCTAATCAGGGATTAGTGAACTCATTACACCATCCTAAGAGAAGGATGATAGATGAGAACACTTAAGCTGAGATAGACTCCTCAACTTAATCCATGGTTAGGGACTAAATTCATTGGATAACAAGCCTTTATTAAAGTGGATTTTAATTAAAGATGGGATTAAGAAGTGAGTTTTATGTTTGTAAGACTAGCTTGAGGGGGACTTGTCCATTAAATACTAGGGTTAGTCCCTCATAACCATAAGGAAGAGATGTAACCCTAATATAAGGCCCAAGTTACAAGCTTAAGTCTTAATAGTTATTAGGTGTTTTGATTAGGAGGTCTAACCAAATTAAAGGTATAACACTAAGGATTAAAGTTATACACTCCAACCTAAGATAAGGATGCAGACATAACCCTAATTCAAAGTCCTAAAGCTTTAAGTGTTTTGCCTTGATTATGAGATGAGAAAACAGACTCAAGGAGACTCAAAGGCAAAAGACTAGGGGATACTATATACAACCCTAAAGTTATCATGCTTGGATGTTACTATGGTTTGTGAGGCTTAAAGAGAAGTCTTCAGAAGGCCACCAAGGAAGAGAAGCATATGAAAAGAGAAGAAGAAAGGGAATAGGTTACTTACTTCCTGAAGAAGATAAGTAACCTAAAAGAAAGAGATAGGAGTGTAACATGGTGGGAGAACTGACTTTAGTGAAATGTTGCGGATAGCAAGAGTCGCCACCGACTTTTATTTTATCCAAAGGAAAGGGCATAAAAGAACAGGAAAGACCTTAAAAGATTTTTGGGTTCGGGGGGTAGATTATGTAAAGGGAAGGTGTTAGCACCCTTTACATCCATGGTTATCCATGGGCTCTTAGTTACTTAGCTCACTTTAAAATGTTTTTGAAATGTGTAGTGTGTGATTAGAAATTTTCTTAAGTACTTTATAATGATCCATGTACGGATATATATAAAGCCTTTGTTTTGAAAATTGTTTAAAATGTGAAGTGTATTTGAAATGTTTTGAAAAAAAGTGAGCAAGTACATAAGAGGAACCTACCCTAAGTTAAGTCTTTTCTATTCTTAAATATCCTTTAAGTGGTAAGACTATCCCTATTATTAAGGAATAGGTAGTCATTACCTTGGATGTGTGAGGGACAAGTGAAGGGACAACTGTTATTTAGGCAATTGTAAAGTGTATAAGCAATTCGAAGGGACTTATCATCTTTATTCGAAAGGGACAAGATCATTACGAAAGCAACCACGAAGGGACTTGATCTTTTTATTTGTTAAGGGACTAGATGATATGAATGAGATAAGGGACTTTGCTTTACACTTTACTTGACCTTTTGTTTAGGCAACTTGAGAGGTAACCCTTAAGAAGTGAGATGGCGATCCAAGATCGACTTACATGTGTGAGTGTACCAATTCAAATATTTATCTTGAGATTAATGATCTAAATTCAATTTTTAAATACAAACATGTTTTACACTCCCTATTTTACTAACCATGGCAATTAAAAAATAAATAATAAAAATTATTATGCAACTATTACATATTGGATACAATTACATTATAATTAAAAATAATTAAAATAAGCAAATAAATAATTAAATGGATTAGTAATAATAATAATAATAATAATATATAAATAAATAAAGCAGTTAGTAATAATAAACAAAATAAATATAAGAAAAAGAAATTAGCATAATAATATAAAAAAGTTCAATTTTTAAATAAATAATTATTTTTTAGATTTTTAATAAAATAAATAAATAATGAATATTATATACTAATAAAATATGATTAATAGTTCTAATATCTTAATTTTATGTACATATATAAAAATATTTGACAATTATAATTAAGTAAACATATAAAAGTTGATAAATTAAATTCATAAAATAAAATTAGGGTTTTTAATTATTTTTAGGAAAATAAATTAGAGTTAATTAATTAATCTAATCCTAATTACATTATTTATATAAAACTACATATAATAACAAATTATAAAATAAATATATACAAATTAAATTTACAAACATAGAAATTAATATTCATAATCATTATTAGGGTTAAGTATTTAATCTAAATTAAATTATTTTGTACAAAATATATAATATTAATACAAAAATAAATACTAAATAATTTTTATTAAAAAAAAAAGTTTAATTTTTGAAAATATAAGTTTTTGTTAAATTATATACAAGAAAATAATATAAACATTTTATTTTTAACATTTTATAATTTATTAAATTAATTATAATATAAACAAAATTAAATAGAATAAGAAAAAGTGAAAAAAAAATACTTACCTGGGGCTGGGGTTCGAACCCAGTCCCTAAGCTTTCACACTCTCAAGACCAACAAGCCAGCCACTAGGCTACGCGCGCGCAGGTGATATGGAATGGATGCCAATGCATTTTGTTTCTTCACCTGTAAATAATCATAACAAAAAGCAAAACAATACAAAAAGGGCCTGGGGGGATTCGAACCCAGGACCCTCAACCTCAAACGCGCGCACACTGACCAACTGAGCCAACCATGCATCTGTGAAATAAATTACAAACAATTTCATAAAATATTAAAACAAAAATTTAAATCCCAGTTGCGCGCCAAGAACTTCATCTTCTTCCTTGGATGCTGCGAAATTTCCTACGAATTCTCTTGGGCAATTTCCTGCGAATTTCAACCTGTACAGGACCTACGAAATTCACACATCAACAAAACAGTGAAATTTTTCAAAATTGATTAGTGCATTATGATCCCCAGAGCTCATACAATCATTCCATGTCTTTAAAAATCATTTATATTTGGTTTATCATGAAACCCCAAAAGCTTGGCCGAAACCCTAACAATGGCTATTTACGATTCAGGTCATTATTCTTTAATCCAATTATCCAGAAAGCTTGCTAAGATCATTACAAACACAAGTATGCACAAAAGTATGGAATCAAAAAAGTCAATAAACTTGAGAAAGAATGATTCGGTTAGAGTTTTCTAGCATGATTTTGATGCAAATAAGGATTGGAATAGGTTCAGTGATGTCCAAGGAGTGTTTTGCAACCTTTAGAATGCCTTGAGAGAGCCTCTAACAAAGAATCCGAATTGAGAGTTCTTGATGAATTTTTGAAGATTTGAAACTTACTCTTGAGGCAGCAAATTCGTGTCCTTTGTGTTTGGATGAGTTACATATATATAGTAGAACATAATTAGGTCAAAACATTGTAGGATTATTTGGACTTTTTGATCATTGAAGATTGAAAAAGATCATGTCTTAAAATTCAAATATTTTTTGATATAACATTGCTATTTTAAGACAATCACCATAATTTTCATATCAATCTAATCCAATCAACTTTCATGACTTTCTAGAATCAAAATATTTTTAAATCTTCATATTTTTATATTTTATTTGAATTTAAAATGATTTTTAATATAAAAAATCATAATAAATAAAATAAAATGAATAAAATTATGAAAATATTAAATAAATTTCGTGCATGATGTCATGGAACACATTGGGTCACAAAAAGTTCAGCCCATTTGAAGAATTATGGTTTTAAGACCTCATTTACTTCATAAACCACCCAAAACTTTCCCAACTTTGCAAGGGCACAAATCCTTCAATTTTAATGATATGAGGGTGTTCTTGGACATTTTGGAAAGCTTAAAGAGTCCTCTAACCAATCCCATTGGTTTCATGTCCATATATTTTTATCATTCTCAAGTTATGCTCTTTTGAAGTTGTTGACTTTTTGTTGACTTTTAAAAGGACCTATAATGTCTTAGCTCATACCTTCCAAATGAAGCATTTTTGGGTTTGGCTTGTGAGACACAAAGTTGTAGAGAATTAAATTTCCTTAAAAATGAGCTTTGGATGGGAAAAATTTGATGAAGCATGTGAAAGTTATGGCTGGTCAAAGTTCAGTTGACTTTTCCTAAGGAAACCCTGATTTAGAAACTCCTGATTCTTGATGATCTGAAATCTCCTTGATGAATCATGATCAACCCTTGATCAAATGATGAAATTTACTTCATATACTTGATGTTGGAAAAAAATCATGAAGTTTGACTTTGATTTGACCACAGTTGACCTCAGTTTGACTTTTTAACTACTTTGACTGATTTTAACTTATCTGATCATCTGACTGAGCAAACCTTTGGGAAAAGTCTTGAAACTTGTCATGGGGATTCTTAAACACATATAAGATGTTATGAAGCTCACTTGAAGTCTTGGAAGTCCATTTAGCCTGATTAAAGTCAAAACCCTAGTTTAGGATGCATTGCTTAGGAGGATGCATTGTCTGGGGGAAATGTCAAATCTTCTGACTAATTGTGAACCTTGTGAACCTCATGAACCTCATGAGAGGTCTTGTGAACCTTGTGAACCTCATGAGATCTCTTGTGAACCTCATAAGATGTCTTGTGAACCTTGTGAACCTTGTGAACCTCTTAGTACACAAAGTCTTGTCTTGTGAACCTTGTGATTCTCTTAGTACACAAAGTCTTGTCTTGTGAGGGCAAATTTTGGGGTGCAACAGCTGCCCCTGTTCAATTTTCTGAAACCTGAGGGGTTAGATTGGTATATGTGCCAATCATTACCTGGAAGGTTGAAGGGTATTGAACACAAAAGCCCAAAAATTTGCACTCACCAGTGCATAGAGTAATACTGATGATATGTTGTATATGCTTGAGTGGGCTTAAAGATGCCACTTGGAGGAACTGGAGATGGGCTTAGAGATGCCATCAGAATGAACTGGAAATGGGCTTAGAGATGCCATCTGGAGAAAAGTTCTTCAAATGTACTTCTTGGAGAATAAGGTAGTCCAAAGTATGAAGATATAGCTTTTGGGAAGATAAACAACGTCCCGACATTACCTCTGGGAAGATAAACAACGCCCCAAGGTAAGGGTATGACTTTTGGGAAGATAAACAACGGCCCAAAGTCATGATAGCTTTCAGGAGGATAAACAACGTCCCGAGGTATAATAGGGTGCTTGGGAAGATAAACAACGGCCCAAGGTAAGTATATAACTTTTGGGAAGATAAATAACGGCCCAAAGTGATAATAGAGTACTTGGGAAGATAAACAACGGCCCAAGGTAAGGGTATGACTTTTGGGAAGATAAACAATGGACCAAAGTCATGATAGGGTACTTGGGAAGATAAACAACGGCCCAAAGTGATAATAGAGTACTTGGGAAGATAAACAACGGCCCAAGGTAAGGGTATGACTTTTGGGAAGATAAACAACGGCCCAAAGTCATGATAGGGTACTTGGGAAGATAAACAACGGCCCAAAGTAATGATAGCTTTCAGGAGGATAAACAACGTCCCGAGGTAATGGAATAGCTTTTGGGAAGATAAAAAACGGCCCAAAGTTATGATAGCTTTCAGGAGGATAAACAACGTCCCGAGGTATAAGTGGTTGATGTAGTTTGTCTGCTGGAGAATTAATCTGAAAAACAAGATTAGTTTGATGCAAATATCATGATGTATATAACATTCTGCAAGATAATATTAGTTTATGCATTATGTATGCATGTATAGTATGATGCGCTGAAGTAATGTATTATGTATTTATGGATATGTATGTTATGGTATGATGTAAATGATGTATGTATGAATCATGAAGCCTGAAGCGTCCGGGTATCTTCGTATAACAACTGCTGGCCAGGGAAAATAAATCCCAATTTGGTACCGAAGAATATGAGGAACTCGTTCCAGTCTCGTTTGATAATATAATATTCATAACCTCCCGTCCTCGTTCGTCAGTAAGGTATCCATAACCTCCCGTCTTCGTTTGATAGTAAGGTATCCATAACCTTCCGTCTTCGTTCGATAGTAAGGTATCCACAACCTCCCGTCTTCGTTCGTCGTACTCCTATTGGAAGAATAATTTCCCAACTATCTGTATGAGGATAAAAGAGATGGATATAAATTCCAGGGGAGATGTGACTCGAAGTATTTATGGAGATGGATTTGCCCTACTGGGAGATTTGTAGCTGTCTTGTGGGGATGAATCGGCGAAGCTTCGTTGGATTCCTTCCGTCGTTCGTCCTTAGTAGATACTATTACTGCATTTTCATGCATTTCTGGTAAACATCAATCATATTAAGCATTTATGCATTTCTGGTAAACATTAATCATATTCAAAAACATACATGCATTCAAACACAACCAATGGACGTTTCGCTTATGTAAATAGGGTAAAAGTAAATCTGGATTCAAAGATGGAATTTTATTTATATCACAAAGTGACCCGTACATGGGTAAGTTTATACAAGGAGACAGAAATCCTAGTAAGAGGAATTCGTCATGACAATTTTTTTTTACAAAACAAAGAAAATCAGCTATGTGGGAAATAATCCTATTGAGTTTCAATTCTACTATTGCCATTATCTTCAAGTATCTCATCTTCTGCTGTTGAGACGGAAACAATTGGATTGAGCTTTATCTGTTCGAGCATTGAGTAAGTAGCACAACTGGTTGTAGTTTCATGGGTGATCCAAACGAGACATAGTCATACGCTTTAATCCCTAACTTTTGCCTGGATTGCCCTTTCAGGTTTTCAATCCACCGGGATACCCTTTTTTGCCCAAGCCGCCTTTTCAGGTTTTCGACTTGCCGGGTGTACATTTTTTTTATATATATCCCTAATTTTTTCCCGAACCCTTTTGGTTCGCCGGGATGCCCTTATTTTTGCCTAGGCCAGTCAACCTAGCGGGTCTCTTTTTATACGTAGTATTTTTTAACTATGTCTGCGTTCACAGGCTGCGGGAAGTCTTCACCATCCATAGTAGTAAGTATCATGGCACCTCCTGAAAATACTGTTTTGACCACAAATGGTCCTTCATATGTTGGAGTCCACTTGCCCCTAGGATCACCCTATGGTAATATGATACGCTTGATTACCAAATCACCAGCCTGATATACCTTTGGCTTAACCTTCTTGTTAAAAGCTTTGATCATCCGTTTTTGGTACATCTGGCCATGACAAACAGCTGTCAACCTCTTCTCATCAATCAAATTTATCTGGTCAAGTCGGGTCTGAATCCACTCATCTTCATCCAAGCCTGCATCCTTCATAATTCTTAAGGAGGGAATCTGAACTTCAATGGGCAGAACTGCTTCCATACCATATACTAAGGAGAATGGGGTTGCCCCTGTTGAAGTACGTATTGTAGTACGATAACCATGAAGAGCAAATGGTAACATCTCATGCTAATCCTTATAAGTAACAGTCATTTTCTGTATAATCTTCTTAATGTTCTTATTAGCAGCTTCAACTGCCCTATTCATCTTCGGACGATACGGAGAAGAGTTGTGATGCTTAATCTTGAACTACGTGCAGAGATCAGTAATCATAGTGTTGTTCAGATTAGAGCCATTGTCAGTAATAATCCTTTCAGGGATGCCATACCTACATATGAGATTATTCTTAATGAATCGAGCCACAACATTCTTAGTAACAGATGCAAATGAAGCTGCCTCTACCCACTTTGTGAAGTAATCAATAGCAACCAGGATGAAACGATGCCCATTAGAAGCAGTAGGCTTGATCTCACCAATCATATCAATTCCCCACATAGAAAAAGGCTAAGGAGCAGTTAACACATTCAATGGTGATGGAGGTATATGTACTTTATCAGCATAGATTTGACACTTGTGACATGTTCTGGAATGTTGATAGTAGTCAGCTTCCATGGTAGACCAATAGTAACCTGCTCTCAATATCTTATTTGCCATAGTATGACCACTAGAATGAGTGCCAAAGATCCCATCATGCATATCTTCCATAATCTCTGTTGCTTCCTTCTTATCCACACATCGAAGCAAAGTTGAATCATGATTGCGCTTGTACAAAATTCCATTACTCAAAAAGAACTTAGCAGAAAACCTTCTCAGGAACTTCCTATCTTTGACAGATGCCCCTTCAGGGAACTCCTGAGCTTCAAGATATCTTTTCACTTCATAGAACCAAGGCTTCTCTTCCGCTTCTTCAGTATCAATCTCATTGTAGTATGCAGGCTTCTCAAATCTGTCAATAGTAATCTTAGGAGCTTCATCATCCCAGCTGATCTCAAACATGGATGCCATGGTGGCTAAAGCATCTGCCAACTGATTTTCTCTTCGTGGAATATGTCCAAAGGTAATTTCTTTAAAATGTGGGATCAAAGAAAACACATGCTCTCTATAAGGAATGAGATTATCATGCTTGGTATCCCAATCTCCTTTGATCTGACTTACTACCAGGGCTGAATCTCCATACACGTCAAGGAACTGAATCTTCATATCAATGGCAGCTTTGATACCCAGGATACATGCCTCATACTCAGCCATGTTATTAGTACAATAGAAACAAAGTCTGGCAGTAATCGGGGTATGACAACCTTCAGGGGAACTAATCACAACACCAACACCATTACCAAGTGCATTAGATGCTCTATCAAAAACCATTGTCCATCGGGATCCTTGTTCAGGTCCGTCATATTGTCCAGGTTCTTTGGTAATAATCATAATGTCTTCATCGGGGAACTCAAAACTCATTTACTGATAATCCTCCACTGCTTGATGAGCCAAATGATCAGCTACAACACTTCCTTTAATGGCCTTCTAAGTAGTATACTGTATATCATATTCTGTTAAGATCATTTGCCATCTTGCTATTCTTCCAGAGAGAGCAGGTTTCTCGAATATGTACTTGATTGGATCCATCTTTGAAATCAATAAGATAGTATGAGTCAACATATACTGTCTTAGTCAGCGAGCAGCCCATGCCAAAGCGCAGCAAGTTTTCTCGAGCAGTGAGTATCTTGTTTCACAGTCGGTAAACTTTTTGCTAAGGTAGTATATTGCCTGCTCTTTTCGACCAGACTCGTCATGTTGCCCCAACACACACCCCATTGAGTTGTCTAATACTGTTAAGTACATAATCAAGGGTCTTCCATCAACTGGTGGCATCAAAATGGGAGGTTCTAGCAAATATTTCTTGATTTCATCAAAGGCAGTCTGGCATTCATCATTCCATTCCATCACCTGATCTTTCTTTAACAACTTGAAGATTGGCTCACAGGTGGCAGTTAATTGGGAAATAAATCTTGCAATGTAATTCAATCGTCCCAAGAAACCTCTAACTTCCTTCTCAGTACGGGGAGCTGGCATCTCTTGTATAGCTTTCACTTTTGCAGGATCCACTTCAATACCTTTTCCACTGACAATGAAACCCAGGAGTTTACCAGACCTAACTCCAAAAGTACACTTGTTTGGGTTCAATCTCAACTTGTATTTTTTCAACCTTTCAAACAACTTATGCAGATGATCAAGGTGTTGTTCTTCATTCTGGGACCTGGCTATCATATCATCCACATACACTTCTATCTCATGATGAATCATATCATGAAACAAAGCCACCATAGCACGCTGATATGTTGCCCCTGCATTCTTCAAACCAAATGGCATCACCTTATAGCAAAAGTTGCCCCACTGTGTAACAAATGTTGTCTTCTCCATATCCTCAGGTGCCATCTTGATTTGATTGTAACCAGAGAAACCATCCATGAAAGAGAATACCTTGTGCTGAGCAGTGTTGTCTACCAGAACATCAATATGAGGAAGTGGAAAGTCATCTTTGGGGCTTGCCTTGTTCAAATCCCTGTAGTCTACACACATACGTACCTTACCATCTTTCTTAGGTACCGGCACAACATTTTCAACCCATTGAGGATAAGAAGTCACAGCTAAGAACCCTGCATCAAACTGTTTCATTACCTCTGCCTTAATCTTCTCTGACATCTCAAGACGCATACGACGAACCTTCTGCTTCTTTGGACGACAATCTTCTTTTACCGGTAAACGGTGAACCACAATGTCTGTATCCAACCCTGGCATATCTTCATAAGACCAAGCAAAGATCTCCACATAATCATGTAACATCTGAATCAATCTACTCTTGACACTATCTTCTAATTCAGCCCCTATCTTGACTTCTTTCCTGTTTTCTTCAGTTCCCAGATTCACAACTTCGATTGGCTCTTCATGTGGCTGTATAGCTTTCTCTTCTTGTTGTAACAACCTAGCAAGCTCTACAGGTACTTCACAATCGTCCTCCTTTCCGTCTTCAGCTTGATAGATCGGATTCTCGAAATTATAATTGGCAATAGTAGAGCTGTTATCAACAGGATCCAGAGTGGATGAGGATCTGCATTTTAGTGATGTGGGTGTGTGTAAGAACACATAGCTGATAAAACAAAAAAAAAGAAAGACAAGGAACACAATATTTACGAAAACGAAACGTCCACTGATTTTTATTGAATGAAGTATGCAAATGAAATGACATCCCGTAATAAGCACACCATTGTGCCCCGGGTAAGGCACAAGGCTTAAGAGTTTAATTGTTCAAAAATTACAAACTTTAAAAGTAACAACACAGTAATAGTATTTACTCCTGACTAAAGGAGATAGGAATAACATCTTCAGCCTTCCAATTATTGAGCTCAGCACCCACAGTAGGAAAAATCCAAGCATCCAAGTTGTAGTCTTCATCATAGTCACCCACAACATTGATCTGATTCTTCATAATCCCCTGATTGGTGATACGAACAGCACGAGCACGACGAACAGCCTTCTGGGACTCTGCAGTGAAACCCAAACCAAACTTGTCAGACTTGTAAGGAATGTCAGGAAGCTGACCCCAAATAGTACAACCACCTTCATCCACCACAGCTCTAGCATCTTTAAGGGAGGCCATTGTAGGAGGTACTCTGGTGACCACAGGAACTTTCTTGACAACAAGAGGAGCTTCATAACTATTAACAACCCAAGGAACTACTTCGAATGTCTGGCACGGAGTTTCAACATATTCACCTTCCACTTCAAGATATTTAAAGGTGTTCACATGGCTAACTATATATCCTTCCTCTCCGTAAACAGTGACAACTTTTCCTTCTACTGGATATCTCAGCTTCTGATGTAAGGTGGAAGTTACAGCACCTGCCCCATGGATCCAGGGACGCCCAAGCAAACAAGAATATGACGGACGAATATCCATTACATAAAAGGTAGCATTGAAGACCTGAGAACCTACTTTGATTGGGAGATCAATTTCTCCATGCACCACTCTTCTCGAGCCATCAAAAGCCTTCACCACTATATTATTGGGCTTCAACACAGCATCTTTAGGACTAAGCTTATTCAGAACTTCTTTGGGCAACACATTCACCGAGGAACCATTGTCTATTAATACATGTGACAGGGTAGTGCCCCTACACTCAATAGAGATATGTAGAGCCCTATTATGATCCCTCTTGGCCGGAGTCAAATCAGCATCGGAGAAACCTAACCCATTATCATAGGTCAAGTGTGCAACACAATTTTCAAACTGGTCTACAGAGATCTCATTTGGTACGTGAGCAGTCTTCAAAAACTTGATCAAGGCTTTGGCATGAGCCTTAGAACACAACAATAAAGACAACATAGAAATCTTGGAGGGAGTATGCCCCAATTGATCCACAATGTCATAATCACTCTTGCGAATGATTTTCAATACTTCTTCCATCTACTTAGCAAGATCATCAGCAGCTGGCACATCAGTTTGTATAGGTTCAATAACAGGACCTTTGCCCTGAGCATCAGCAGTAGAGGTAGTAGTTGGAGTAACTGTATTCTTGGAAACAGCCGGAGAAGAGAAAACTCTTCCACTTCGTGTGATCTTACTAGATCCAGCAATATTGTCAACATCAAGGTTTTCATCAGCCACAGGTGTCTCAGCTGAGGGTTCCTGCTTAACACCATGAATATAAACATCGGACCCATAATGCCAAGGCATAACTTTATCAGAAGTATATGGAATAGGACCAGGAGTGGTAATGATCATAGGGGCCACTCAAGCTTCAGCAACAATCTTCACAGGGCCTTCAGCAGTAATCTTAATTGGACCTTTATGAGTGATTTTGACAGGACCCTTGGAAGTAATCCTCACCGGCACTTTATCAACCATATCCACCTCTTCGACCTTCGCACCTTTAGTTATATGATCAACCATGCTCTCTACAGAAGGTGGAGTCCTCTCAAACATTATGGTGTAATTATTCATGAGGCGTTGAATTCCGTCCTTCAACCTCCAGCAGCTATCCGGCTTGTAAGCACAATATAAACAATCTTCACGACAACCTGGAAAGAACCCAGCTTGTACCAACTTCTTCTTAATAACAGACAATGGTGTGGTTAAATCTGCAACTGAGGAAATATGTGAAACTTCATCAATGGCATTGACAGTCTTCTCATGATTTGGCATAGGAGCAGTAATCACATTTGGAGTACCCGGAGGGTCAAACTCAATTTCTCCAGCATCAATCATATCCTGAATCTTATTCTTCAATACCCAGCAACTATTGGTATCATGTCCCTGACAATTTGAATGATATGCACATCGTGCATTAGGATTATACATGGGAGAGGTAATATTGGGATTCTGAGGAGGGTCCCTCAATGACCAAGACCATAAGCAATCATGAAATGTAAATGTGTTATGGAATGATGCAAAGACATGTGAGATGCTTGTGTATGATCATACAAGGGATGAGATGCAAAACAAACATGTTAGGAGCTTGAAAAATGCATGAACATACATGAAATGCAATGAATGCAAAGCATACCAAATGAATGAAGAAATGATCAAGCAATGCTCTAACATGTCTTAATATGTCTAATATGGCATACAAATGCATGTAATGTCATGGAAAGTTCATGTGATGAAGCTATTTAAAGATGAATGCAAATGAACATGAGAAATTAGGGTTTTATGAATGTATGAGATGCACATGACCAAAACAAAAGCACACATCATGATAAAAATTTGAAAATGAACTCAAACAAACCCTAAACACACACAAGAACACTCCCCAAAGATGGAGGTCAGAAGCTAAACCTAAAGGAAGTTATGAATTTTCTAAGTTAACTAGGGTTTTTGGGTACTTCTTCATGAAAAATGCAAAACAATTTGAAAATGCAATGCAAAATTATGAGTTAAATAACCTAGATACTAGATGCAAAGTATGAAACAATGCAAAAAGAACCAAATTCAAACTCATCTTGGTTGATCAGAAATGATTTTTTTAAGTTAGGGTTAGAAAATAGGCAATTTTAGAAACCCTAATTCATGATAAATTGTGAAAACATGATCAAACCTAAAAAGAAATTTGTGTGATGAGTTTGTAAATTGTTCTAAATGTATGAGAATGCTTCATGAATTTTTTGGTGATTTTTAAATACCTAAATGTATTTTTAATTAATTAAAATTAATTAATTAATTAATTAAAATATTTAAATGATTCAAAAATACATTTTTAATGCAAAAATTAAAAATAAAAATGTTTTTGAGTTTTGAAAAAAATTTAAAATGAAAATGTAGAAAATGGTGATTTTAGAAATGAATTTGCTATTTTAAATAAATGCAAGAAAAAAAATGTAAAATAATTAAAAATAAAAATAAAAGTATGCACAAGCAATGGTCAGGATTTGAAGTTGAGAGGATCAAAGGCTGTGAGGCAGAGTCAGCGTGACTTGTGGTAGGGCAATCCAAAGGCCAGGGTTTAAAGTCTCATTTGGCGCGTGATCCTATGGTCTCTATTTAATCTGAGTTAATTAAATGATTTATATTAATTAATTAGATTAGGGTTTAAGTGAAATGATCTGGACCGCTCGTGTAACTAATTAATCAAGATCTAATGGCCAGCATTATATCTGGGGAATAAAACAGGATTAGGGCTAATCAAACTCAGGAGACCGGAGGTGAGCTCCGGTCGTCTTCTCCGACCACACCATCACCCTATCTCTCTCAAAACGCCATAAAAACGCATCAAACTCTCCAGAATCAAACATTAAACATCATGCAACACAAATCAACACTCAAAAATCATTTATTTTGCATCAAACAAGAGAATCGAACCAAAACGGAAAACTTGCAAAAACTTCAAAAGCTAAATACATTCAACATACTTCATCATTTTCAATAATTCAAAGCTCAACATGATCATCAAAACAAACTCTACCATATTGAAACTTAAAAATGGAGTTCTGGAAAAAAAAAAGTTCATGGAGGCTACCTGAGCTGGAGCTTTTCAAAGATGGACTTTAAGGCCTCCTCTCTTGTGCAAAACCACTCCAATGGATCCCCTTGTGCTTCTGAAAGGCTTAGATGGAGTTTATATGAGCTATTTTGGAAGTTCCAGTTCTGAAGTTCAAAAATCGTGTCTTTGTTTGAGAAGCTTTCAGGCCATGGTGAAGATTGGTTTGTGTTCCTTGAGTGATTTTAAGTTGATTGGTGAAGAAAGAAATGAGGTTTGATGGTTGTGCAGTGAGATTCGAAGAGCTCAAGTTTTTGAGGATTTTTGGCAATCTGCTTGTGTGTGTTGTTTCAAGCTTGTGTGTTATGATGTTTGAGGTCCTTAGGGTTTGTATAAAGAGTTGTGATTGGTTCAGAGAGTTGGTGTGGCATAGTTTGATTGGTATGGGTTAATTTGCAAAAAAGTCAAAGTTGGTGAACCATGAGCATGGCTGTGGTCAGAGGTGATTCTATGGTTTAATCTGCTTCAGCTAACTTTGTGGAGGGCCTTGGATTGAATTTGAGGATTTGCAGCACTTGGATCAAGAGTTTGAAGTGGTTTTGCAATTTTGCCTCTTTGAAAATTTTGAATGAAAAGTCCATGAATTCTTGTGATCCAAGGCACAAATTTGGTCAAGGCAAGTTATGTGATGTTATTATGATGCTTAGAGATGCATTAGAGGTCATTAGAATGCCTAGAAATCAAAATTGCAAAATTCCCTCTTTGGTATGACTTGAAAAATTATGTGATTTTTGCCAACTTTGATTCACCATAACTTGAGTTCTAGGATGAATTAAGAGAAGTTCTTGTACTTTTTGAAAATGGGAAGATCCAATCTACAACTTTCATGTTTAAAGATTTTTCGTTTGAAGCCTTTTTGATCAAGAAAGAGGAGGTTGAAAATCTTTCCCAAAATGGAAAGTTTTCATTACAAGTCATGTCCAAAAATGGAAAGTTTGCAAATGGCTCAAAATTCTTCAATATTGTGAACTTATAAACACTTCTAAGATCAAATAAAGATCATAGAACCTCAAAATGATGAAGATGACCTTTTGGTACCCTTGGTGGTGGCCTTAGATGCCCTGATTCTGACTTTTCTTGTACAACAAGTTACCAGTTGATCAGATGACTTCCATAATGAATATCTTCATCAAATTTGGTACACATGATCCTTATAACATATATAGGCCATTAGAAACAAGAATGACCAAAAAAATTGAGATTAAGGATCTCAAGCCCAAACCCTAATTTTGGTCATCTGTGTAGAAAAATCAAGCCTGCCTGAACACCTTTGCAATGCTTTATGACATTTTGACTTTTAAGAACCCTGGGGAGCATATTATGATCATAGAACACACATGGACCTTCTTGACAAGCTTCACGGCCTTTGAGATGGCTCAGATCACTTCTAAGATTCATCTGATCACAAACCCTAATTGTGCAACTATGCAGTGAAACAAATATAAAATGTGAGATGATATGCTTATGCAAATGCAATATGAAAGATCATAAGCCATGGTGTGAGAAAAAGTGAGGGAAAATTTGGGGTGTTTACAGCTGCCCCTATTCAAGCATGAGTTAGTTGTGCAGGGTGTAAGCGCCTGGCTTAACAGACAAACAAGATAACTTGTGGTTGAATACCAAGACAGTCCGAAATTTGCACTCTTTATTAAAAGAAGGAAAGGGATATAAATTGTAATAGGAAGTATAGTATGAGTATCAAATGAAAGCGATAGAGGACGACCATCTAGCAGAGGACGACTGCTGGGGATAAAAAACAGTAAGTAAAGCAATGACGGGGATGACCATCATGCTGGGAACTAAAGAGAGCGCGACGGGGACGGCCATCGGGTAAACTAATGAAGGACGATCATCAGGATAAAGGAAAAGACCACGACGGGGACGACCATCGGGTAAAGAAATAAAACTCTCTGGGGATTAAAGAAATGAGGAAAGCACTGACGGGGACGACCATCTGGTTAAAAGGTAAATAAACTGCGACGGGGACGGCCATCGGGTAAAAGAATAAATGAAATAATGATGAGGGATGATCATCAAAAGGTGAAGGACAATCACCTAGCAGGGGACGACTGCTGAAAATATCACGACATAGGACGAATGCCGGATAGAAAATATCAACGACGGGGACGACCATCGGATAAGCATGATGAAGTACGATCATCAAGAGGTGAAAGACGATCACCTAGCAGGGTACGGCTGCTCTGTTGGGGGTTATCTCGACATTGGACAAATGTCGGATAACAAAGATCAACGATGGGGACGGCCATTGGATAAATGATGAGGGACGGTCATCATAAGGTGAAGGACGATCACCTAGTAGGGGACGACTGCTAAAAAGATATCGCGACATAGGACGAATGTCGGATAGAAAGTTCCAACAATGGGGATTCCACTGGGAGAAAGGATGGGGGACGGACATCCAAAGGTGAAGGACGATCACCTGGCAGGGGACAGCTGTCGAAAATATCACGAATGGATAGAAAAGTTGTTTTGTTGGTGACTTACTGGGGAATGGTAAACACGGACGAGTGCTTACGCTTTAAAATAAACGGTATAAGTGTTTGACAGTGTGTATAGACTAAAGATGCGGACGAGCATCCTTAGGACCACGATACGGATGAGTATCGATAGAAACATACGCTGACACCTATTTAAGGATGATGATATAGACGAGTATCAATCAGTTAAGCAAGGAACACGGACGAGTGTTGATCTGCTGAGGAGATGATACATATAAGATACGGACGAGTATCAGAGGATTGTGTATAAGTATGTACAAGTGTTTGACCTGCTGGGGAAATATGTGCAAAACACGGACGAGTGTCAAAAAGATTGAGCAAGGGACACGGACGAGTGTTTGACTTACTGGGGAAGTATGACACGGGCGAGTGTCAAAACGAATATGTACAAGTATGAACAAGTATCTGTATTGAGAGTGCAAAAAGTATTCTGGCTTTGTCTGCAGGGGATAAGTTTTGTATATTGCTGGTGAAGTGATTTTGATGTTTGCAGGTGATTGGCTCGAACCTGGCTTATGATCATGCAAATGTTTGATTTTTGCCGTAATGCTCCGTATTAGACGGAATGCTACGCCTATTTTGGGGAAACAATGACGGGAATGCTATGATTATGCAAAATGAGAGAACCGATCCGAGATCCGGATCCTGCAGGGAGAAAGATCTCGGGGCGATCTATCTAGAGGGAGGACTCTGCTGGGGAAAGAGATCATTGGCCGATCTGTAGGGAGAGAAGATCACCGAACGATCTTCCTAGGGAACTATGTGGGGATCTCGGCTGGGGAAGCTTATATTGAAGAGACTCATGCTGGGGATGAGGAGGCTTCGGCAACTCCGCTGGGGAGGAATTGGCAACTCTGATAGGGAACAGAAAGTCCTGGCGACTGGCTGAGGAAAAGGAAAACTCTGGCAACTTGCTGGGGAATAGCAGTTCAAGCATTTCTCGGGAGATCCTGCTTGGGGAGAAGAGAACTTCTGGGGAAGTAATATGTTGTGACTCCTTCGTCCAAGCGACACGCTGGGGATTTAATGAGTTTCTCAAAGGATCCTCTGAGGGGATGACAACCTTTTGGGGGAAAACTCCTGTCAAGTAACCCTGCTGATGAGGTGATTACTGACTTGGCTGGGGATACGAGGCTTGATATACCCCATACTGTGAGATTGTCTGTCTTGATGCAACCTGTTAAAGAGGAACACACAAGTGTCCCGAGGTATCCTCAACCGGATTCCATCATAGGAGTTAGATTTGCTCAAGAGTGCATATTTCCTGCAAGCATATATTGAAAACGGTATGTTTTCATGCAAGTGTTGTATTATGAACTTTGGACATTTTGCAAACGAAACAAAAATGTACAAAACAAAGTGTGACTGAATATTCTGATTTTATTGATTTGTGTGCCCTGAATGGGCAAGTACAGTGAAGAAGCGAATCCCTGAAAGGAGGAGATTGCTGTAAATTGAGAAAATAAAGGTGTTGGAAATGTTGAAGTTGACGCTCCAATGAGCTTCCTTTGCTATGACCTGTATGACCTTGACGTTCTTCTTATCTTGCTTTCTAAAGAAGGCTGATTCTGACTGATGCTTTATCCTTTTTAAGCTTGTCATATTGTGAGTGATATAGACGAATTCAGAATGCAGTTGTTTGCTTTTCCCCAAATTTTGCGTGGATCGCCCTTTTGGGTTTTCAATCCACCGGGATACCCATTTTTGCCTGAGCTGTCCGATGTGGCTTTTCAACTCAGCGGGTGTACACTTTTTTTTTTAATTTTTCCCTTATTTTTGCCCGAGTCTTTTATTCTGTTTTTGACTCACCGGGATGTCCTGTTTTTGCATGGACTTACATTTTGTTTTTATGTCCAGTGGGTCTTTTATGCGAAGTATTTTTTAACTGCATCTGAATTCACAGGAGATAAGAAATCCTCGCCATCCATAGTAGTGAGCATCAATGCCCCACCAGAGAAAACTTTCTTTACTATGAATGGGCCTTCGTAGTTTGGCGTCCATTTGCCCCTGTGGTCTGTATGAGGAGGAAGAAGTCTTTTCAGAACAAGCTCTCCCACTTGGTATTCCCGAGGTCTGACTTTCTGATCGAAGGCTTTCTTCATTCGCTTTTGATATAACTGCCCATGACAGATGGCTGCTAATCTCTTTTCTTCAATCAGACTCAGTTGATTATATCGAGATCGGACCCATTTTGCTTCATCCAGTTTCACATCCATCATTACCCGTAAGGAGGGTAGTTCAACTTCAACAGGTAGGACAACTTCCATACCATACACAAGCTGATAAGGTGTTTCCCCAATAGATGTTCTGATAGAGGTTCGGTACCCATGCAAGGAAAATGGTAGCATTTCGTGCCAGTCTTTGTAGGTGACTACCATGTTTTGCACAATCTTCTTAATGTTCTTGTTAGCCGGCTCAACAGCGCCATTCATCTTTGGCCTGTAAGGAGAAGAGTTGTGATGTTGAATTTTGAAGTCCCGACAAAGTTCTGTCATCATCTTGTTGTTCAAATTGGAATCATTATCAGTAATGATTCACTCGGGAACTCCATATCGACAGATGATATCCCTTTTCAGAAATTGAGCTACCATTTACCTGGTGACATTTGCATACGAAGCTGCTTCAACCTATTTGGTGAAGTAATCAATGGATACCAAGATGAATCTGTGACCATTTGAAGCAGTCGGTTCAATCTTTCTAATCATATCAATGCCCCACATGGCGAAGGGCCAAGGTGAAGACATTACATTCAAAGGATTCGGAGGCACATGCACTTTATCTGAGTAGATCTGGCATTTGGGCATTTTCTGGTGTAGGCGCAACAGTCTGCATCCATTGTGATCCAGTAGTAACCCGATCTTAATAACTTCTTTGTCATTGCATGTCCTCCGGCATGGGTACCGAAAGAACCTTCATGTACTTCGTGCATCAATAGGTCTGCTTCCTTCTTGTCAACACATCTGAGCAAGACCATGTCGAAGTTTCACTTGTACAAAGAACCATCAATATTGAGGAAGAAACTGCTGGCTATCCTTCTTAATGTCATCTTATCATTTGAAGATGCCCCAGGTGGGTACGTCTGAGTTTCCAAGAAGCATTTGATGTCATGGTACCAAGGCTTGTTATCAGTGATAGTGTCCACAGAGAATCCATATGTCGGTTTGTCCAGTCTGGATACCAAAATATGAGGTACATAATTGGCGACTTGTACTTTGATCATGGATGAAATGGTAGCCAAAGCGTCTGCAAACTGATTCTCATCTCGAGGGATGTATTCAAGCTTAACTGTTGCGAAGAAGGTCAACAATCTCCTCGTATAGTCAGGGTAGGGAATTAGATGCTCCTGATGAGTGTACCACTTACCGTTGGTCTAGTTGATTACCAAAGCTGAATCTCCGAATACATTCAAGGGTTTGATCTTGAGGTCAATGGCTTCCTCAAGACACATGATACAAGTTTCATATTCTGCTTCGTTGTTAGTGCAGGCAAAAGTGATCCTTGCTGAGAAAGGCATATGAACCCCTTTAGGTGTAATAAGCACTGCACCAACCCCACGACCGTTGCAATTAACTGCCCCGTCAAACATCATATTCCATGCTTCTTCTGGGTCAGGCTCTTCAGTGTGAATAGGCTCTTCACAATCTTTTTCTTTTAAGAACATGATGTCTTCATCAGGGAAGTCAAATCTCATAGGCTGGTAATCATCAATGGGTTGCTCAGCCAGATAGTCAGACAATACACTGCCCTTGATGGCTTTCTGAGAGGTGTATTGAATGTCATATTCTGTCAGAATCATTTGCCACCTAGCAACCCTTCCGGTAAGTGTTGGCTTCTCAAATATGTACTTGACTGGATCCATCTTTGAGATCAATAAGGTAGTATGAGTCAACATATATTGTCTTAGTCGGCGAGCAGCCCACGCTAAAGTACAACAAGCTTTCTCGAGCAGTGAATAATGTTGTTCACAGTCGGTAAAATTTTTGCTTAGGTAGTATATTGCATACTCTTTTCGACCAGACTCGTCATGCTGGCCCAACACACACCCCATCGACTCTTCTAATACTATCAGGTACATGATTAGAGGTCTTCCTTCGACTAGAGGCATGAGAATTAGAGGTTCTTACAGATATTCTTTGATCTTGTCAAAAGCTCTCTGACAGTCATCGTTCCACCTGACTGTTTTCTCTTTTCTTAACAGCTTGAACAAGGGTTCGCAGGTTTCAGTGAGATGAGATATGAACCTTGAGATGTAGTTCAATCTACCTAAGAACCCTCGAACTTCTTTCTCAGTCTTAGGTGCAGGCATTTCCTGAATAGCTTTGACTTTATCGGGATCAACCTCAATTCCTTTTTCACTTACAATAAAACCCAGTAGCTTACCAGAACGTACCCCGAATGTGAATTTGTTGGGGTTCAACCTTAACTGATACTTTCTCAGACGCTTGAAAAGTTTCAATGGGTTTACCAAATGCTCTTCCTCTGTTTGGGACTTGGCAATCATGTCATCCACGTAGCACTCAATTTCTTTATGGATCATGTCGTGGAATAATGTTACCATAGCCCGTTGATATGTTGCACCGGCGTTCTTCAGACTGAACGGAATTACTTTGTAGCAGAATGTGCCCTATGGTGTGATGAAAGTTGTCTTCTCCATGTCTTCAGGTGACATTTTGATCTGATTGTATCCAGAAAATTTATCCATGAAGGAAAATACCGAGAACTGAGTTGTGTTGTCTACCAATACATCAATGTGAGGTAATGGGAAATCATCTTTCGGGCTTGCTCTGTTTAAATCCCGGTAATCTACACACATATGCACCTTTCCATCTTTCTTAGGTACGGGTACAATGTCAGCAACCCAAGGCGGGTAACTAGTTACAGCAAGAAAACTGGCGTCCCACTGCTTTTGTACTTCCTCTTTGATTTTCATGGCCATGTTCGGGCGAGTACGGCGCAATTTCTGTTTAACTGGCGGAAAATCCTCCTTCAATGGCAGCTTGTGCATGACAATATATGTATCCAAACCCGGCATATCTTGATAAGACCAAGAAAACACGTCGACATATTCCCGAAGCGTACTGATAAGTTTCTCTTTCACTTGAGCTTGCAGACTGGCCCCGATCTTTACCTCTTTCACATCTTCCTCGGTACCAAGATTGATAGTCTTAACCTCCTCCTGATGAGGAGCAATCACCTTTTCCTCTTGTCACAATAACCTGGCCAACTTTTCAGGCAAATCGTAGTCTTCATCAACCCCTTCATCTGCTTGATTAATCGGATTGTCGAAGTCATACGAGGTCATATAAGTGTCGTTGTCGGTGCATTCTGGAGGGCTATCTCTACAAGGGTTGAGATTTGGTTCATTTTAGTGATTGATTTTATCTTATTTAGAAAAAGTGAATGAAGTTTATTAAGAAAACATTGCCATTTATTGTTTTGTGCGAAAACAAAATGAAAAGACAGTGAGCGAAAAGATTGTTTGCAAAAGATGTTTGTTGTTCATTAATTTCAATTTGCACAAAATACATATATGACCCTATTACAAAATGAGTCCTAACACCTTGGGCAAGATGCAAGACTTGATGCATGCTTAAACAGGAAATAATAATTACTCTGCAGCAGTAACCCTTATAATTTCCTGGGAAGACCAGTTGAGGACTTGTTGGCCTGGGACTCTTGGACGAATCCAGCTTTCCAGGTTGTAGTCGCTTTCAGCCTCGTCTTCCACATTGTTGATAGCATATGAGGTCAGCATTCCCCCACTTATGAACTTAGGAGCTTCAGCAGCCTCCTCTGGAACTTGTCGGGATGGTCTGTAACCCAACCCGAACTTGTCTTCGTTTATCTTAACTTGTAGCAGCTTGCCCCAGCCTTGGGCATTCCCGTCTTCAACAACCTTCCGAGCTTGTTTGTAAGAAGCAACTGAAGTACCAGACACTTCAGTTGTTTCTTCATTGACATTAAGATCTTCGAAACCCTGACTCATTGTCTCATGGATTTCTCCATCCATCTCTATGTACTTGTACGTAGCCAGGTGACTGACGAAGATGTCTTCTTCTCCACAAATTGTGATAATCTGGCCCTCCCACTCATATTTTAACTTCTGGTGAAGGGTAGACGTTACTGCGCCAACAGCATGAATCCAAGGTCTACCCAATAAATAGTTGTAGGCAGGCTGAATGTCCATCACATAGAAGGTCGTTTTGAAAATCTGTGGGCCAATTACCACAAGCAACTCAATTTCTCCAAGAACCAATCTCTTAGAACCATCGAAGGCTCTCACAACTAGGTTACTCGGGCGGAGTGCAAGACCATCATATTCCAACTTGACCAAGGCTTTCTTTGGATGGACATTGAGAGATGACCCAGTGTCAACCAAAACATGAGAAAGTATAGCACCTTTACACTCTAAGGTGATATGTAAAGCCTTATTGTGATTACGGCCCTCCGTTGTCAAGTCAGCATTGGTGAAACCTAGTCCATGACTAGTATTGACATTTGAAACCACCGTTTCTAACTGATTAATTGTAATCTCCTCAGGCACGTAAGCTGCGTGCAAGACTTTGAGAAGTGCATTCCAGTGAGCTTCGGAACACATGAGCAGAGATAGAATGGAGATCTTGGAGGGTGTCTGGTGGAGCTGGTCCATAACTTTATAGTCACTCTTCTTGATAATCCTCATGAACTCGTCTACATCCTAATCAAAGGACGTCTTCTAAGTCTCTTTGGAAATTGGTTCTTCTGGCACCACTCGTCTACGTCCGCTTCGAGTGAAGCCTCTGCATCCTCCTACATTGTCAATTTGTGGAGCAGATGTTGAGGAGTCCAGAGTGATCTTTCTTCCGTGGCAGTAAAGATCCGAACCATAATTCCAAGGCACAACACTGTTGTTATCATAAGGAACTGGTCCAGGCACCGTGATGGTCACTGGACTAACTGCAGCAGAAGAAGGAGTTGTGACCGTTTGTGGATCATAGTAGATGGTGACAGGAGATTTGATCGAAGATGGTGCAGGTGTAGGAAATTTTTGATGTTGATGTTGATGTTGCTGAAAGTTGTTGTCAAGAGAATCCGGCACATGAATGATTGCTGGGTCATAATAAATGGTGACCGTTGAGATGTCGTCATTGATGGTTGTTGTTGTTGTAGAAGACTCTGTTGAGATAATGTTTGCTGATGTTGTAGGAGATTCCTTTGAAATGGTGTTTGCTGGTGTTGTAGGAGAGATTTTTGTTGTCTTTGTAGAAGATGGAACTGTTGATTTTATCTGTAGAATGCCTTCTCTTATAAGATTGATGATACCCTTTCTCAGATTTGCACAACCATTGGTAGAAACTTTGCAAGCTTCACAACATGCCTCACAACTTGGAAACACTTGGCACTTCAATAGCTGAGCTTTCACTTCGGCCAGTGGTGTTTGAATGTTTGCAATGTCATCAATCAGAATTGTTGGTTGGTCTTCCTCAATAGCATTAATCCTCGGTCCACCGTGATTCGGTATTGGATTCTTTGTGACATTTGGTGGAGGTGCAAAATTCAAAGCTTTGGAATCAATCAGATCTTGGACTTTCATGTGCAAGGCCCTGCATTTCTCTGTTGAATGGCCAGGTGCATTGGAGTGAAAAGCACATCTGGCGTTGACATCATAATTCCTTGGAAGATTCAGAGGATCTGGTGGAGCCAAAGTTCTTAGTTCAGTCAGATTAAGCTTCAATAGCTATGGGAGTAAGGCTGCATAGGGCATCGGGATGGGATCGATCACCCTATTAACCTGAGAAGGTCTTTGTTGGAAAGGACGTTGTTGTTGGTTGTTGTTGTAAGATCTTTGTTGTTGTTGAGGGAACTGTTGTTGCTAAGGATATTGTTGTTGCTGATGTGCTGGAGTAGGAATGGAGACTACGGCCACTGATCTTTGCAAGTATTGGGGTCTACCTCTATTAACATGTACTGCATTAGTCTCTCCTGTTCTTCTAGGTCCAGAGAAAAGTTTCCTTGCATTGTTGGAGCTAGCACCATTTTCATAAATCTTACCCATCTTCAATAGGCTTTCAATTCTCTCTCCCGCTATAACTACATCAGCAAAGCTAGTAGAACTGAATGCAGAAAGTCTATCAATATAGGTTCCTTGCAAAGTGTTCATAAACATATCAACCATTTCCCTTTCAGACATAGGTGGCTAGACAGTAGCAGCGAGTTGTCTCCACCTTTGAGCGTATTCACGAAAACTTTCTCTTGAGGACTGAGACATACCCATCAACAAAGTCCGGTTGGGTGCCATATCCAGGTTGTACTGATATTGACGCACGAAGGCCTCAGCTAAGTCTTTCCAGTTTCTGACAGTAGCCCTTGATAGGTGTGAATACCACTCTTTGGATGCCCCGGTTAAGCTGTCTTCAAAGTAAAACATCCACAATTTCTCATCCATGGTATATGCTTTCAATCTTCCCAGAAAAGATTGTAAATGGGTATGAGGATAGGAGGTACCATTGTACTTTTCAAAGCATGGAGGTTTGAACTTGTGAGGAATCCTTACTCCTTCAACTAGGCCCATATCCATCACATCAAATCCCAAAGAGTTTTGGGATTCCAAGGATCTTAACTTCTCTGATATCTCGTCCAGACGACGATCATAAACTTCATCAGCCCCAGCACCTATCACAGTAAATTGTTCTTCTTGAGGGTCTTCTTGTAAGAAACGACCTCCAGCATTTCTCTGGGTATTTCCAATGACATTGACTTCTGGGTTGATGTGGGGCCCAAACTCTGGTGGATTTGTTTGCGGCTGATCGTGCGCGTTGTTACTAGTACCTCCAGTGCCTGCATGGTTATCTTATGGAGTTTGACGTTCAACTAACTCCCTTAATCTTTCTTGGGTCTGTGCTAGCCCAGTCATTACAGGCATGAATTGATTCGTCTGAGTCCTCACTTTTGTCCTCACATCAGTCATCTGAGTCCTCACATCTGTCAGTTCTTGCTGTAACTGATCCATTTGTAGACTCGGAAGGTTGTGTCTAGTTGGATATCTGTGGATGCGATTGACGGGAAAGACCCTCTTGCGAGCAATATTTCCTGAAACAATCAATAAGGTGATAAAACAACAACAAAACTCCTGCAACACAAAGAATATGAAGTTAGAATGCAATGCAATATGTCTATTTGTCTTCCAAAGGTATCCGGTTTGGCTCTTTGGTTTTGACCTTCCAGACCTCTGGGAATGATGGAGATGTTGAAGCAAACGAAGTTCAAAAGAAGATCCAGGTAATACATAAACCATACATTACAAATGCCAAAATACATAGTTTGTGATTACAACAAGCTCCCATAGTGGGTCAAAATACAATCAAGTCAAGAATACAAACAAAATCACCATGGTAAGTCATATTACAACCACAGTAAAATACAAGTAAAGGAAATCAAACATCCAGCCCAAAGTCATCCTCCTTGACTTCCTTCAGGAGAGCATCAGTCACTGGTCAAACTGGATGCTCTGTGATGGTCCTGATAAGAAGGTTCCTGGTTGCAATGGCGTTTGTCAACTTCTGGTACTTATCTTGTTCTTTTGATCTCTTTAAACCTGCCCGGAGTTTCAGCTCAGAGATTTCCTTTTGTGCTGCTAGGAGTACTTCTTGACTCTTCTTCTCATTGGCTTCTAACTGCTCGATCTTTGCTTGCATTTTCTGATCTTCTTGCAAGCGAGTTTCAGTTATTCTGATCCATCTAGCCTGACTCCCAGAGGGTCTTCTTCAAGGCTTCAACAAGTTGGGCATTCCTCTCTTTCAGCTTCTCAAATTCCTCCAGGATTACTGTGAATATGGGCTCAACTGCTGATGGCTCTGGCACATCTTACAGGGTGAATGGCATGCGAGTGATCTTTCCTCTGATGCGCAACCATTCAATGTACTGAGCTGAAGCTATATTGTTACACTTCCCCAGAATAGCAGTCCCTTTAGTCTGTATGTGGTCCCAAGCCCAGGCTGCTTGTCGGACGGTGGCATGATTATTCTGAACAGCACAATAAAGAGGCTCTGCTAAGTCCTGTTCCTTTGGTGGATGTATCAAAGCATACCCTAACTGTCTTTTGAAAAGCAAAGGATTATAGTTGATGCAACCCTTTACTCCAATAAGAGGCACATTAGGATATTGCCCACAGCTTATTATTATGTCTCGGCCCTTGGTGTTCTGAGTACACCACCTGATATCTTCTAAAGTAAGGGAAATCATCCTCTTAGCCCAATTCCTTGACTGATGTGGATTCAGGAAAGCTTCCGTCTTCGGCATATGTCTTATCAACCAACTGTAGAAGAGAGGTGCACAACATCTCACCATTATCCCTCTCTGTTTCTCATTCCTCTGATGAACTAAGTAGTAAACGTCTCCTAACAAGGTGGGAACTAGGTTCTTGAGCATGAAGATGTGGATGGCATTTTTGCTTACAAACTTAGGATCGTCTGCAAACAATATGATACCATAAACACTGAGAGCTAGGAGAGCACACACAGTCTCCCAATTCCCTACTGCAGCTTTCTTGGTAGCCTGAGTGATCAAGAAATCCAGATGAAGGCCTGGGATTCCAGCCGTAGAAGTTAGGTGCTCATCAATAGTAGTTACTTCCAGATGTAGTGCCTTAGCTATGTCTTCATTTTTTGGAGGGGTCATTCCAGGGGTGAAAAGGATTCCTCTTCTGATAGGGACACCCAATAACATAGAACACTCTTCTAGCAAAGGACCAATCTGAAAATCTGGGAAAGTGAAGCAACGGAGATGAGGGTCATAGAACTGAAGACAGGTCTGAATCATGCTCCTCTGTGATGTGTCCAAGTCCATGATCATGTCCAAGATCCCACCATAATGCTCTCTGAATAAGGTAACATGATCAGGGGTGATAAGAGCTTGTATCTGTCTGATGCCTGCTAGAGGATACTCAAAGAAGTGGTAGATGATGTTGCTTTTCCTGGTTGAATCCATGTTGAAGATGTGTGCTAAAGGAGATAACTGAAGAGGATAACTGAAGAAGATAGCTGAAGAAGATAGTTGAAGAAGTGTTAAAGCAGATAAGCTGAGCAGAATAACGGTCAAAACCAAACCAAGAAAAAATGGATACCCTGTAAACCTAATAGACAAATGTTAAATGATGCAATATGATGTATGCTTATGATATGCAAAGGTTTGTGATCAGGTGTTGGATTGTCAGTTGCCTTTGATAGGGTCCTTGAGTGTTCAGAAATCCGGATGAAGGCTAGAAAACCAGTAACTAGGTGGGGGACTCAAATAAAGAGTCACTTGTCCGGGGTTTCAAAGAACTAGTCCAAAATAGTGTGACCTTAAAACAATTCCAGTAATAGGGTATGATGAGGCCAAGGGTTCCTGCAAACCTGTAAACAACCCAACCACTCACAGGTATTGTTCTAGAACAAGGATCCTCAGGTTTGGATCTATTATGAGAAGTGTAAACACTTCTAACCCGGAGGTACAGTGTTTACCATAATCATAAAGGATCCTCCTCTAATTCACCTCAGATGTTGAAGGTCATCTAAAAAGGTCATCCAGACTTAGCAGGCTTCCCAGATAGCCCTAGAACTACATGAGATCTGTAGCACAGAGTTCTCAAGAAGAAACCCATGTTTGAACCGTGTTTTCATATTCCTGCACCATACCGAAATGGAATGGGAAAGAATATGAAGCCACTCTAATCCTAGGTGTGTCACTCAAGCCTTTGTGTTGGACCTTTCTCACTAGAATACCCCTCCCACCGAAGCAAACCATAAAATTCAGCACATGATATGATAATAAAATGAAATGCATAAAGCGGTAAATGAAAGCGATAAAGTAAATGCAGTAAATAAAGCTGTGCAGAAAGCAATAAATAAAGCAAATAAAAAAACACATATAGCACATAACACCCCTAATAAACACAAACAAACAAGCTCTAGGAGAAACCCACAAGAGAACCAGAAGCCCTGGTTGCAAAGTCCCCAGCAGAGTCGCCAAGCTGTCGCTCCCCGGACTTTCATCCCGGTGCAAAACGCAAACGGTTGGCAATGTTGGAGGTTGAGGTTGAATAGAGTCGCCGGCTAGGAATTTTTATGTCGAAGGAAAGGTAATGCTGCATAAACCTGGAAGGGTATGGATAAGAAAGTTGCGAACCAAAGAAACTGAGTAAGGGGGTTGGTTACGACCTGGGAAGGTATTAGCACCCAGATCGTCCGTCGTACTCGACGGGATCCACGCTTACTTGATTGTGTTTAAAAGGGGGATAGTGTTTATGCTGATTGTGTATGCAAAGCTAGGAATGAATGTACAGAGTGTCAGTGTAAAAGAAAAGGTGAGTGCTCAAAGACTAAGGCTTAGAAAAGAAAGCTGAGAGAGGGGGAAGACAGAGAGACTTTTGTTCGATAACTGTTAAGTTATTCCTACGTATCCTCTCGTGCAATGAGGTAGTCAGAACACCGTAGTTCGACTCAAAAAGACTTAGATGATTTGTTGAACTGCTTTCTTGTCTATGCTTAAGTATGTGACTCGTCTGGCTCAAGTGCTAATTGTCTTACATTAGACAAAAGAAGTGAGTTCTCGTTTTCAGAGTGAGTGTGATGAGAAAAGAATCCAGGAGGAGACGTTTATTGTTTGTTTTTGTGTTTTCAGTTTTTTATAGTTTTTGGTGTTTTGCGTAAGATAATGAGCTTAACCCTAAATCAAGGGTTGTAAACTCATTATATCCTCCTTGATTAGGGATAATGAGCCTACTTAAGCATGAGATGAAGATCTCAGCTTAATTACCATGATGATGCAGGATTAAGATCATTAACCTACTTGTGATTATTACGTGTTTTTGGATTTTTGTTTAGTGTTAAGTAATGAGTTTAATCTCTAATCAAGGATTAGTGAACTCATTACACTATCCTAAGAGAAGGATGATGGATGAGAACACTTAAGCTGAGAAAGACTCCTCAACTTAATCCATGGTTAGGGACTAAATTCATTGGATAACAAGCCTTTATTAAAGTGAATTTTAATTAAAGATGGGATTAAGAAGTGAGTTTTATGTTTGTAAGACTAGCTTGAGGGGGACTTGTCCATTAAATACTAGGGTAAGTCCCTCTTAACCATAAGGAAGAGATGTAACCCTAATATAAGGCCCAAGTTACAAGCTTAAGTCGTAATAGTTATTAGGTATTTTGATTAGGAGGTCTAACCAAATTAAAGGTTTAACACTAAGGATTAAAGTTATACACTCCATCCTAAGATAAGGATGCAGGCATAACCCTAATTCAAAGTCCTACATATTTAAGTGTTTAGCCTTGATTATGAGATGAGAAAAGAGACTCAAGGAGACTCAAAGGCAAAAGACTAGGGGATACTATATACAACCCTAAAGTTATCATGCTTGGATGCTCCTATGGTTTGTGAGGCTTAAAGAGAAGTCTTCATAAGGCCACCAAGGAAGAGAAGCAGATGAAAAGAGATGAAGAAAGGGAATAGGTTACTTACATCCTGAAGAAGAAAAGTAACCTAAAAGAAAGAGATAGGAGCAAGAGAGCAAAGGTGAAGCAAGTTCACTTCAAAGACAAATATAATATGCAAATGAAGAGATAAGAAGAAGGTTGGATGTGGATGCACATCCACATCCTGATCAACTTACCATGAGCCCCTGAAAGGTTAGTATGAGATGCATAAGGAAAGAAATGAAATGAAATGCAACAAGTAATGATGCAATGACCAAGACCAGAAGAAATCATGCAATGTAAATGTGTTATGTAATGATGCAAAGACATGTGAGATGCTTATGTATGATCATACAAGGGATGAGATGCAAAACAAACATGTTAGGAGCTTGAAAAATGCATGAACATACATGAAATGCAATGAATGCAAAGCATACCAAATGAATGAAGAAATGATCAAGAAATTCTCTAACATGTCTTAAGATGTCTAAGATGGCATACAAATGAATGTCATGGCAAGTTCATGTGATGAAGCTATGTAAAGATGAATGCAAATGAACATGAGCAATTAGGGTTTTATGAATGTATGGGATGCACATGACCAAAAAAGAAGCATACATCATGATAAAAAATTGAAAATAAACTCAAACAAACCCTAAACACACACAAGACACTCCCCAAAGATGGAGTTCAGAAGCTAAACCTAAAGGAAGTTATGAATTTTCTAAGTTAACTAGGATTTTTGGGTACTTCTTCATGAAAAATGAAAAACAATTTGAAAATGCAATGCAAAATTATGAGTTAAATAACCTAGATACTAGATGCAAAGTATGAAACAATGAAAAAAGAAACAAATGCAAACTCATCTTGGTTGATCAGAAATGATTTTTTTAAGTTAGGGTTAGAAAATAGGCAATTTTAGAAACCCTAATTCATGATAAATTGTGAAAATATGATCAAACCTACAAAGAAATTTGTGTGATGAGTTTGTAAATTGTTCTAAATGTATGAGAATGCTTCATGAATTTTTTGGTGATTTTTAAATACCTAAATGTATTTTTAATTAATTAAAATTAATTAATTAATTAAATAAAACATTTAAATGATTTAAAAATACATTTTTAATGCAAAAATTAAAAATAAAAATGTTTTTGAGTTTTGAAAAATATTTAAAATGAAAATGCAGAAAATGGTGATTTTAGAAATGAATTTGTTATTTTAAATAAATTCAAGAAAATAAATGTAAAATAATTAAAAAGAAAAATAAAAGTATGCACAAGCAATGGTCAGGATTTGAAGTTGAGAGGATCAAAGGTTGTGAGGCAGAGTCAGCGTGACTTGTGGTAGGGCAATCCAAAGGCCAGGGTTTAAAGTCTCATTTGGCATGTGATCCTATGGTCTCTATTTAATCTGAGTTAATTAAATGATTTATATTAATTAATTAGATTAGGATTTAAGTGAAATGATTTGGACCGCTCGTCTAACTAATTAATCAAGATCTAATGGCCAGCATTGCATCTGAGGAATAAATCAGGATTAGGGCTAATCAAACTCAGGCGACCGGAGGTGAGCTTCGGTCGTCTTCTTCGGCGACACCATCACCCTATCTCTCTCAAAATGCCATAAAAATGCATCAAACTCTACAAAATCAAACATTAAACATCATGCAACATAAATCAACACTCAAAATTCATTTATTTTGCATCAAACAAGAGAATCGAACCAAAACGAAAAACTTGCAAAAACTTCAGAAGTTAAATACATTCAACATACTTCATCATTTTCAATAATTCAAAGCTAAACATGATCAGCAAGACAAACTTTACCATATTGAAACTTAAAAATGGAGTTCTGGAATAAAACTTCATGGAGTATACCTGAGCTGGAGCTTTTCAAAGATGGACTTTCAGGCCTCCTCTCTTGTGCAAAACAACTCCAATGGATCCTCTTGTGCTTCTGAAAGGCTTAGATGGAGTTTATATGAGCTGTTTTGGAAGTTCCAGTTCTGAAGTTCAAAAATCGTGTCTTTGTTTGAGAAGCTTTCAGGCCATGGTGAAGAGTGGTTTGTGTTCCTTGAGTGATTTTAAGTTGATTAGTAAAGAAAGAAATGAGGTTTGATGGTTGTGTAGTGAGATTCGAAGAGCTCAAGATTTTGAGGATTTTTGGCAATCTGCTTGTGTGTGTGGTTTCAGGCTTGTGTGTTGTGATGTTTGAGGTCCTTAGGGTTTGTATAAAGAGTTGTGATTGTTTCAGAGAGTTGGTGTGGCATAGTTTGATTGGTATGGGTTAATTTGCAAAAACGTCAAAGTTGGTGAACCATGAGCATGGATGTGGTCAGAGGTGATTCTATGGTTTGATCTGCTTCAGCAAACTTTGTGGAGGGCCCTTGGATTGAATTTGAGGATCTGCAGCACTTGGATCAAGAGTTTGAAGTGGTTTTGCAATTTTGCCTCTTTGAAAATTTTAAATGAAAATTCAATGAATTCTTGTGATCCAAGGCACAAATTTGGTCAAGGCAAGTTATGTGATGTTGTTATGATGCTTAGAGATGCATTAGAGGTCATTAGAATGCCTAGAAATCAAAATTTCAAAATTCCCTCTTTGGTATGACTTGAAAAATTATGTAATTTTTGCCAACTTTGATTCACCATAACTTGAGTTCTAGGATGAATCAAGAGAAGTTCTTGTACTTTTTGAAAATGGGAAGATCCAATCTACAACTTTCATGTTTAAAGATTTTTCATTTGAAGCCTTTTTTATCAATAGGAGGTTGAAAATCTTTCCTAAAATGGAAAGTTTTCATTACAAGTCATGTCCAAAAATGGAAAGTTTATAAATGGCTCAAAATTCTTCAATATTGTGAACTTCTAACCACTTCTAAGATCAAATAAAGATCATACAACCTAAAAATGATGAAGATGACCTTTTGGTACCCTTGGTGGTGGCCTCAGATGCCATGATTCTGACTTTTCTTGCACAACAAGTTACCAGTTGATCAGATGACTTCCACAATGAATCTTTTCATCAAATTTGGTACACATGATCCTTATAACATATATAGGCCATTAGAAACAAGAATGACCAAAAAATTGAGATTAAGGGCCTCAAGCCCAAAACTCTAATTTTGGTCATCTGTGTAGAAAAACCCTAGCCTGCTTGAACACCTTTGCAATGCTTTGTGACATTTTGACTTTTAAGAACCCTGGGGAGCATATTTTGATCATAGAACACACATGGACCTTCTTTAAAAGCTTCAAGGCCTTTGAGATGGCTCATATCACTTCTAAGATTCATCTGATCACAAATCCTAATTGTGCAACTTATGCAGTGAAACAAATATGCAATGTGAGATGATATGCTTATGCAAATGCAATATGAAAGATCATAAGCCATGGTGTGAGAAAAAGTGAGGGAAAATTTGGGGTGTTTACAGTTTTCAAAGCATTATGAAAAGTTGGAAGATTATCATACAAACAAGCATCAACAACTTTCAAGAATTGATTGGAACTTCAAAGATATAACAAATATTGGTTAATATGGTTATACAAGTGTTCTAAAAATTCTTTTTATGCATATTGTCATACCCTAAATTTTGACCGTTCGTTTTTTTTTTTTTGGATCATTTTTTCTCTTCTGGCGCATTTTTATCGAATTATTTAATAGTCAGTCATTTTTGCATTATAATCAATTAATCATCAATCATGCAGTTCTATTTATTTTACTTTTAATGTCATATTTTATTCTTGAGGTTTTTAGAATTACTTATTTCGCTTTAAGAAGAGGAGTTTAGATTATATTACATATTTTAGAATTAGTTTTAATTTAAATTTTATTTTGGTTCAATTCTAATTTAGAATTTTTTTTATATAAGTTAATTTAGATTTTAGTTTAATTTCAATTTCAATTTATTTAGTTTAACTTCAATTTATTTAATTCAATATAATTTATTTTTTGATAATCATTTTTCATTTTTTTTTCTTTTTTATTATTATTATTATTATTAGTTTTATTATTATTATTTATTTTATTATTACTACTTTTCTTTTGTTTTTCTTCATATTCAAAAAAGGAAAAATAGCAAGTGGGGTCCACTACAATGTAGTACAAACACTTCACATGGATTGCCAACTTGGAATTATCAATGGCCAATAATCATTCTCATAAAGTCACATGGATTGCCAACTTGGACTTATCAATGACCAAGAATCATTCCCACACTTCACATGGATTGCCAACTTGTACTTATCAATGACCAAAAATTATGCTCATAAAGTCACATGGATTGCCACATCAACACTCCTACCTCATTCACACTATAAATAAGATCTATCTTTCTCTCATTTGAGACTAACAAGATCGCCCTTATATTCTCAAAATCTAGCACATTCATTACATATTTTTCAAAGTCAAAATTCTTTTTTTTTTACTTACACAATACCCATAAACATTCACCATCTTCACCACAACAACAACCTCCACCAAAACACATTCACTTTCTTCTACACAACAAGCTCAACCTTTGCTAGCCTTGAAGTTTGTGAGTATCATTCATCATTTTCTTTTTATATTTTAGTTTGTTATCTATTTAAATTATTAAAAAAATTCCTTATTAGTTTAAGTTATTAGATTGACTTAGTTTCTTCCTTTCAAAATATAGTTTTGTTTAATTTATTTATTAATGTTAGAAGTAAAGTATATATGGGATTAACACTTAAAAATATAAAAAATATTATTGTGTAGTAAGTTATTTAAATTTAGTTTTTAAGTTTAGTCGTAATTTTGTTTAGTTGTTGATAAACTAAAAATTCAAAAAGATGTGTCTTTGCTTTTCAATTTCGTTTTGATTTTTATTTGGGCCGATGATATGACAAAGCCGTGATAAATCGTTTCCGATTAATTGTGGCCGATATGACGCCATCTTGTTTATTTTATTTTATTTATTCTAATTTCACAATTTTATTTCATTTTATTTAGGATACTTATTTATTTTATTGATTTCTCGCACCTTTTATGTCATATTAATTTCTAACGGTTCGATTAAATCGTACACCGCACACACGCTTTCTCTTTGGCAAATTACAACGAGACCCTTTATTTCATCGCATTCTCATGTAAAATTATTATTGTATCCCTCTCCCTCTTTTGTACGCAATTTATTTTTCCGCCTTTATTTTACGATTCAGTATTATTAGGAACACCTTTAGGAATTGGGATTCAAATCCACTTCATTTAATCAATTCATACGCCTACATTTTTGCACACACGTAAGTCGGTCACTATATGATCACCGTCTGCACGATTCTTACGCGTCTTAATTAATTTAACAAAGAATAGAGCTCCGGAGTCTAGCATTCCGCACGTTCTGAGACGAACCACACCTGGGCTAGCCCCACGCGTAGTGTTTCGTTCACTCCTTCGTTATTAAACATGTTAATTCAAAAACGTCTAAAAAATATCTAACTAATTTTATTTACATACGAAAACAGAGCTCCAGAGTCTAGTACTCCGCACGTTCTGGATTGGATCATTCCTGGGCTATCCCCACGCGGCGTGAGTCAATCACCATTCGTATATCAAAATATCTCAATCATTTTATAAATTCGAATACGAAAGAATAGATCTCCGGAGTCTAGCATTCCGCACGTTCTAGAATGAATCGTTCCTGGGCTAACCCCACACGACGCGCTTCATTCGCTCTTTCATATCTTAAAACAACTTAAAACTCATCAATCAATTCAAATCACTTTCATAATTAATTAGCGAAAGACGGAACTCCAGAGTCTAGCACTCCACACGTTTTGGAATGTAATCGCTCATGGGCTAGCCCCACGCGACGTGGTTCATTCTCCCTTTTGTTTAAAATACCTTAACAAGAGTCAAACACTTTTCTCTAAAACGAACATTGTTTAAATCATTCTATCTCGCAAACAAGCTAGCGCTTCAGCCTCCACCGCGAGTATAAGCCAACACTTAGCAGTAGAATGCGTTTTAAACAACTGTTCAATAAAAATCACAAACCGTAGTTGCACGAACTACGAAGCTCTGACTTTCCCATTGCACAAGGGAATACGTAGGCACGAGGATTTTAATCCTTCGCGAGCACAATAATAAAAAAAAAACTTTAATCCTTTCTCCGTCTTAATATTAATTTAAAACTTTTCTTTAAGAACAAACATATTAACAATCATTTAGAAGACAAAGACTTAAGATCAAACATTTAATCGCATAATTAGCTAAGAGGTTCCCGTTGAGTACAACGGACGTGAGGGGTGCTAATACCTTCTGTCATACCCCAAATTTGTCCTAGCTGTTTTTATTATTTAACCATATTTTAAAAAATGTTTTTTGTCTAATATTTGAAAAAAATCAAAAAATATGTATCACTTTATTTTGTGCGAAAAAATCTATTCGGGTTGAGTTTGACAATGTTTGCGTATCCGATGTGGTGTGTGAAGCCATCTGCCCGATTATTACTTTTGTTGTTTAATCGTTTTATTTTATTTAACTTCCCAATTTACTTTTTTACAATTTCTAAATTCTATTTTGTTTTCACCCATTTCATATTTTTCTTCACTCCATATCCTTGATTTATTTAGTTACCATTTATGTTTATACAAAATACCAAAAAATATGTTTTTATTCATATGTCACTTTATTTCAAAAAAGAATATTTAAAAAATTAGTTTTGTTCATATGTTTATATCACTTTATCCCAAAAAATCAGAATATTAAATTGTAGTCTCCTTTTGTTTTATAAACATTATGTGTATATATATATATATATATATATATATATATATATATATATATATATATATATATATATATATATATATATATATATATATATATATATATATATATTTCACTCTTAGTATTACTCTTTCTTTTATTTCATTTTTTTGTTAAATTTATTCTTATCTTATTATTGTTAGTTATTGTTATTATTATTATCATTGTTTTTTTAAGTAGTATTTCTTTTATTATTATTATTATTATTATTATTATTATTATTATTATTTTGTACTATTATTAATTCTCTGTTTCAAAAGTGATTCCACAGCAAGCAACATATCACCAGCCTGTAATATTCACCACTTTTTTTTGCAACACACACAAATCCGTACCAACAAACTTTTGCACAATTCATTTCCACTGCTGCTAGCGTTTTCAAACCATTTCCTCCACAACAATTGACAGCACGCCTCTCATCCACTTTTTTCGGGCACCCACAACAGCCATAATAAAAGGGGACCACCTAGAAACAACCTCTCAGCTTTTGTCCGCTATCACTCAGTACCACCACCCTTTTTAAACCATTTGTTAAACAGCATAAGAGAAAAAAAAGGCTTCATTTAACAAAAAGAGCCTCTGCATAAATCCTTCTTCATCACTAAACGAGTCACGTTCATATAACTTCAAAATCCTTTTTAAACCTTCAAAACAAACCATAAACACCAATAATCCAAAACCATAAATCTTTACAAAAACAAGCAAAAAAAGAGTGAAACAGATCCGAGAACCATCCACCAAGACGCAACCATTTTCACCTCCATTAAACTCTCTTTTTTCTCCTCAAACAACAACCACCAATTTCTATAAGCCCCTTCAACCTTCTTCAACATACTACTCCATCCATTCAACAACACATAATACCATCAATCCATACACCATTCCGCCGTTCAGCCCACATTCAATCCTCTTCACCCTCGTTTCATCTTCAATCACCATCTACCTTCATATCTCTCAAAACCTGCAAAGAAGAGAACAAATCCAAACAAACAAAACCAGTGAGAAAAGTTGAAAACATACAAGACCACCATTCATACCACATCTTTAAACCACAAAAAAAACACAAATGCACAAAGCCGCACAAGCCAAAACCTCGGCGAACTGCCGCATAGCTACCCTCACCCACCGCGGAACACAAACAGAAACCAAACTACTCCGACCACCGCAATCACCATTCGCACAACTGTCTCAAAACACAGACAAGAACCGCAGAAATTAACCAGAGCCAATCATCATCACCAAGCCACCGCGCCGGAAAATCCCTCCTTTAAGCCGCGCGAACAGAACCGAAGCCCGGATTCGGAGCGGAGTGACGAACTCGAAATCAAAGCGTGAGTTCGTGAGCGAGCAGAGAGATGAACGAGAGCAGAGAGGCGGAGAGGTTCGCCGATCTGAAGTAACCACCACCGAAGCCGCGTTTGAGAGGAAGGAGAACACCATCGAATCGTTTGAGGGTGGGTTGCCTACTTTCTGTTTTTCTGATTTATGTTTGAAACTGGAAAAAAAACTTTTATGAACTTTGCTTTTATGAAGATGAGGAATTCGTTGTCGTTTTCCTATTTTCAGCGTGAGATATCTTTCCCCTTTTTGTTCCTGATTGCAAGTTTATTAGGTTTTTTTTATTATTATTTTTTTTTTGTTAACATTTATATTTTGACTATTTACTGGACTTAGCCCATTAGATTTCACTAATCACATACATACAGTATGCAGTCACCCCCTTTATGACTCTTCTTTCTTTTTCTTTTTTTTTATATATAAAGTTTATCTTTTTTTTTATTATTATTTAGATATTAATAAGTTAATATTTCTTTTTATATTTGTTTCATTCTATAATCTATTATATATATATATATATATATATATATATATATATATATATATATATATATATATATATATATATATATATAATTTCTCTTGTTGATGATCTCTTTGCATAAGAAAATGCCTAAAAGCTTTTAGTGACTCATGTGATTTTAAACTTTCATTTCTTATTATTTTAGGGCCAATGACTTGACAAAAGGCCATTTTTCGCCCGATTTCATTAAATCGGTGATATTTGGTCAATATGAGGCCCTCCTTGTAATTAATTTTTTATTATTTTATTATTTCGACAAACAAACATGTAAATTAATTTAATTTATTTTATCTTGATATTATTTGATTTATTTATTATTTATATATTAATTATTTTATTTCAATTTAATTCTAGCAATTTAATTCAATTTAATTTATTCATTTTCGCATTTCAAAAATTATGTTTCGACTCCTTATAGAATGATTCCAATTTTGAATCGATTCTAAGGTAGTTCACGAACTAAATTTTGACGCGTCCCAAAAAGGTCCAACGCCTTCGAATAGTTGTTTCCGATTAAAAAGGTCCAACGCCTTCGAATAGTTGTTTCCGATTAAAAAGGCCGAACGCCTTCGAATAGTTCAAAAACATTGCACACACGCTTCCTCTTGGGCAAACTACAATGATATCATTTATTTCGCGCAATCCCCTGTATTTATTTTGTATCCCTCCCCCATTACTTTGTACGCACTTTATTTTCCGTGCTTTATTTAATTCTGAATCCTTGGTCCAACGCCAAGTGATCTCACCTGCACACTTGCACTTTATTTTCCAGTTACCTTGTCGTTTATCAGGATCCACCTTACCTTTGCGAGCCGAGCGCTTCGTGCCTCGCTAACAAACCACAAAAATAAACTCCATTTGCATTTACCCTTTTAATCTCAAAAAACCAAAACGATTCTTTTTAGATCCCAACCCTTGATCCAACGTCAGGCGGTCTTAGGAAATAAAACACTTTAATAAAACGAGAAGAAGTGTACGCCACGAGCCTTAAGCGGTAGAAAGGAGGATAACGAGCTCTCGTTACTCGCTCCGATTATTTCGACGCAGGACGCTCGTCTTGTTTGGACGAGATAAACTATCCATAGTCTTTAGTGCATATCAACTCCTAAACCCTTTCATCGACGAAAGGTAATAAAATCGAACAACCATTACCCTTAGTAGGCCGAACTACGAGGCTCTGACTTTCCCATTACACACGGGAGTACGTAGGCACGAGGATCTCCATCCTTGCCGAGCACCTAGGATCAATCTAACTTATAATTCAACTCATTTCTCTCTAGCAAGTAATTCGTTTAAGCATAGACATCCTTTCGCGCGTGATAACTTAGATGGTTCCCATCGAGTACGATGGATGTAGGGGGTGCTAATACCTTCCCCCTGCATAACCGACTCCCGAACCCAGGCAATGGTTCCGTTGACCTTTGTCCTCATCCTTTTCTCCCCGGGTTGTATCTATATCTTCCCTTTCCCTTTTCGGGAATAAATATAATTAGGTGGCGACTCTTCAGTCTGTCCAGCGCGCGGCTCCCATCTTTTCGGATCGCGTGAGGTCATATTTTTCGGGGTACGACAGCTGGCGACTCTGCTGGGGATAGGTTCACCCCTATGCGATTCAAGCCTAGTCTAGGTTCCCGCGTTTGTTTGGATATTTGCTTTTATGCCTTGCTTGTTTATTTTTATCGCTTTCTTTATTGCATTCCATCTTATATATCTTGTGACTCCTTGGTACTATAATTTGGATCGATACTTTGCAAAAGAAATTTGAGGGAAAAGCTCTATACCCGGGCTTGCGAGTACAAACATAAGTTAGCGAGGTTGTGTAGTATGGGCTCCCGAGAGAACCACTCTCGTGGGTTGTCGATACGAAAACCTCACTTGGAGTAGATTCTATTGAGAATACTGACAACCGTCAAGTCCTTGACGTGTGTGCTCAGTTGCTTTCATTAGGGTCATTAACTCTGAGGACCTTTTAGAACCTTTTGGTTAAAACATCGGTTGATGGTTGCGTAGTATTGGGCCCCAGGGTTCACCCTCGCGTGGCTCGATACGAAAACCTCACTTGGAATAGACTTACTCAATGGAGTTGATTAACTGTCAAGAATGTATGAAATTGACACATGCATCAAACAGTTGAGAAAGTTCCATAACTCCAGGACTTTGTTTTAAACCTTGTGTCGATGATCATGTAGTATGGACTCCCGAGAAAATTTTCTCTCGTGGGTTGTCGATACGAAGATCTCACCCAAAATAGATTCATATGGCGGAGTCAATCAACCGTCATGCTTATGGCGTGTGTGATGAACAGCCATATGAATTGACAACTTTGGGATCCCTAAAACCTTAGAGTCTACCTAGTGAGTTCCTGATCAAAGTATCCTCCATCTGTACCTTGGACTCATGAGACCCTGATCTTGTGATCCTGGATTCTGATATTGCATATCATCTCATTTGCATTATTTGTTCATATTGCATTTCATTCCAAAATCCAGAGAACTCATTTCATGTTCCTCCATCTTCAGTAAATCAAGTTGGTTTCCCGACGCCTGTATCGAGCTAGACGACCGTACTTAACTCGAGCCAACACTAGAAGACTAATGGACGTGATTCAAGAAGAGAAAGCTGCTATGAGGGAAGAGATTGACTCGGTCAAGAGCAAGATTGACCAGATTTATGAGACTTTGCAAGCTTTGGCAAGAATGGAAGAACGTCGCGAAGCTGCTGCCGCAATGAACAATGCTCAAGTGCAAGGATCTACCTCGCGTGCAATGCCTTCAGTTCCCGTTCCAAATCCTTTGGTCTACGGATTGCCTCCAGGCTTCACTCTTGCTGTTGAAGAGGTCACTTCCCAACCAATACCTGCTTCTGGTGTTACTGTTGGTGCTATTCCTCAAGCTCAACCTATTCCAATTCAAGTCCAGTTTCCTCAAACTGAAGAGAATCATAAAGTTGAGTATGAGATGCATACTTCCGTTCCAATCACCAATCCTCATGTTGTTCAAGAGTCCGAAGCTATGAAGATGTGTTGTGAGTTGGGTGAAAAACTCTGAATTATGGAAGGACACAACTCAACTTCTCTGAGTGCCTCAGACATGTGCTTAGTTCCAGATGTTGTGATCCCTGCTAAATTCAAACTTCCAGAATTCGAAAAATACAAAGGCCTCAGCTGTCCTGAGCTTCATTTAAGGATGTACTGCAGAAAAATGGCCGCTCACGCCAAAGATGATAAGCTCATGATCCATTTCTTCCAAGACAGCCTATTTGGAGCATCTCTAGAATGGTTTATGCAGCTCGAACGCAACAATGTTCGTACTTGGCTTGATCTATCTGATGCATTCAAAAAGCAGTACAAGTACAACACTGACCTTGCTCCTAACCGTAATCAACTTCAGAGTATGTCTCAAAAGGAGAGCGAATACTTTAAGGAGTACGCCCAACATTGGAGGGAGTTAGCTGCCAAAGTGCATCCACCATTGGTTGACCATGAATTGATCGATATCTTCATGGGTACCCTACAAGGGCAATACTACGAGAAGCTGATCAGCAGCGTATCTTCTGGATTTTCGGACATGGTGATGGTCGGAGAAAGAATTGAAGAAGGTTTGAAGAGTGGAAAGATCCAAGGAGGCTCTAGCAGCCAAAACAATGCCAAGAAACCTTTCAACGGGTACAAGAAAGGAGAAACAAATGTCGTTTCTGCTGCAAGTGGGAATTTTCAACAGAGTGCACCTGCTCCAGTTCCCTACTATCAGTATCCCTATGTTGCTGCTGCACAATATGCTCCTATGCCATATCAGTCAGTTCCTCCAATGCCTTATCAGCAGGCCTTTCAAGCTCTATTTCCGCATCAAATGGCTCATCAACCACGTCCACCTCCAATGGTTGCAGCTGCGCAATATGCACCTGGACCATACCAGCAACCGGCTTATCCACAACGGCCTGGTCAACAGCAACAACGCGCTCCTCAACAGCGTCCACCATATCAACCAAGAGGATATGATAGGCACATTGATCCTCTGCCTATGTCATACACCTAAATCTTTAAACAGCTGATGGCAAAAGGACCTCTTACTTTGAGAGATATGCCACCCCAGACTGGCAATGCCCGAAACTATGATGCCAATGCTCGCTGTGAGTATCACAAAGGCGCTCCAGGTCACACCATTGAGAACTGGCATGCCTTTAAACACTTGATTCAGGATATGATCAACTCTAAGGACCTCACTCTCACTCCGAGAAATGCAAATGTCCAGAACGATCCAATGCCGCCGCACGGTACCAACAGGTAAAGACATTTGAAGGGGTTGTCGAAGACCAATCTGAGTAGTCTCCAACTTTGAAGCATTCAATCAAGAGAAGTCCAATTCCTCAAATCAAGGCCGTCATCGCCATTTATTATTTACGCATTCCTGTTGTTTTGTAATGTTTGTTTAAGTACTATTTGCTCTGAACATTGTTATCGTTTGTACTTGGTTATGTTAATGTTATGATTATGCATGTTTTGAATCAATTTATTCGCATTCGCTCATATTTCTCATTTATCACAAAAATCACAAAAATATTTCCTCACTTCACTTTAGCAAATATTTGAGGGAGGATGATGAAAACGAAATACCCATAACTGTTGCGGTATGCTTTCGGATAAAACCTCGTCAATGATGTACAGGCATTCTTTCAAATCCCCAAACACTGGAGATATAAGGAGTTAATCCCTAGTCAACCACTTCGAGCCTAGAAGTAGGAGTTTCTTTCGGATACAACCCTTACATCTAACCCAGGGCAAGGTAGTTATTCAGTAAACATGACTACACCTTCAAATCGCAAGATGAGACATCCCGTCGGAGGACCATCAACAGATGACTTGGCAGTCACAACATTCAAACAAAAAGAAAAAAAAACACTAAGTTGAGCACCCAAAGGGGGACTTAGTCGAAAAAAATCAAAAGAGGAGCTCAGATCCTCATCAAAAGCAAAACAAATATCAGGTGACCACCAAATCAAAATCAAAAGGGCACCAACATCAAAGCAAAATAAGATGACTGCCACTTCCAAGCGAACTTTAAAGCTTCATCTTCGTTCTTGCAAAAGTCAAAACAAATGCATGTGTAGATTTAACTGAACGTAGGACTGGAGAACATCACGAAGAATGGATGGGTACAGATCAAAATTTGAGCCTTATATCTTTATTTCTCAAACCATTAACCAGACCACGTTACAACCCTCAAAAGTCCTAATTGAGGCGCGGTTTATTCTGAAAGCATGCTACCAACAAGGTTGCGTAAAATGACTCCCATATATTTTCTAAATCTTCATTATCGATTGCACATTATTCTTACTGCATCTTTCACGCACTTTCTAAATCAGCACTTCGTTTGGACTAACGGTCCATTCGTCACACTTTCACAACATTCAAATAAATTGACTTTTTCAAAACTTACATGAACTTTACATTAACACTACCATTTGTGTATGAATAATTTAATTGCAATTTAAGTACTTGACATCCGTACAATCCTAACAAGGGGCAATCAAAAGAAAATTTGAGCTTCCTTGATGCCAACGTGAATCAAGACTACCTCAACAGTCCAATCAGGGACACAATCATCTTCAACGGCCCAATCAGGGGGAAATCATCTTCAAAGGCTCAATCAGGGGCAGGTCATGTCGTGGCCATTGTCAAAGCTTCCCCATCAAATTTATTTCAGATACCCTACAGGCAGGGGCCAGCGAACAAGGAGCAAATCTTCCTATTTCTTCTCCCCAGCTAAGCAAGCAGTCCTTGCTAGACGTTGGCAACCATTCAAAGCAAAGCAATCTTCATGTATCAATTAAGTCGATTCGCTCATCAGCAGATAACCAAACCTGGATCTTTCATATCCATCTTCTGACCATACATCGTCGAAGATCGAGTGTCGGGGAATCAGTCCCTCCACCCACCCAAAGTCCAATCACTATTGGCAACTACCAAACCAAAAGTCCACCAAACTGGAACTTTTCAATCGCTCATATGCATCATTATGCATCATCAAATGTCATAAAGCATCATTTACATCAATCATTTACAGCATATGCATCATTTGCATGCCCAAATAAATCAGACTTTTTATATTCCCCAACATTTTCAGCTTACATCTCAGTGCATAAACACTTGCATCGTATCTCCATCATTATGGAATACCATTTCACAAAAAAAAACAATCAAGCATAGTTGCATAATTCAGGATCCAGGATCAACACAAGTTTCCGGTCCCTTCCCCAGCGGAAGTCAGGATCATGTCAATCGAAGATTCCAGGCACTTCCTCGGCGGATTCAATGGTCGTGTTTAAATTTCATTTGCCTTATCATCCTCTGGTGATAAGTGATTTTATTTTCAGTCATTCGCCTTATCATCCTCTGTTGATAAGTGAGTTTATTTTCAGTTATTCGCCTTATCATCCTCTGTTGATAAGTGAGTTTATTTTCAGTTATTCGCCTTATCATCCTCTGTTGATAAGTGAGTTTATTTTCAGTTATTCGCCTTATCATCCTCTGTTGATAAGTGAGTTTATTTTCAGTTATTCGCCTTATCATCCTCTGTTGATAAGTGAGTTTATTTTCAGTCATCCGCCTTATCATCCTCTGTTGATAAGTGATTTTATTTTCCGTCAGTCGCCTTATCTTCCTCTGTTGATAAGTGATTTTGTTTTCAATCATTCGCCTTATCCTCCTCTGTTGATAAGTGAGTTTATTTTCAGTTATTCGCCTTATCATCCTCTGTTGATAAGTGATTTTATTTTCAGTTATTCGCCTTATCATCCTCTGTTGATAAGTGATTTTATTTTCAGTTATTCGCCTTATCATCCTCTGTTGATAAGTGAGTTTATTTTCAGTCAGTCGCCTTATCATCCTCTGTTGATAAGTGAGTTTATTTTCAGTCAGTCGCCTTATCATCCTCTGTTGATAAGTGAGTTTATTTTCAGTCAGTCGCCTTATCATCCTCTGTTGATAAGTGAGTTTATTTTCAGTTATTCGCCTTATCATCCTCTGGTGATAAGTGATTTTATTTTCTGTCATTCGCCTTATCATCCTCTGTTGATAAGTTGATTTTATTTTTCTGTCTTTCGCCTTATCATCCTCTGTTGATAAGTGGGTTTATTTTCAGTTATTCGCCTTATTATCCTATGTTGATAAGCGTGATTTTATTTTCAGTCATTTGCCTTATCATCCTCTGGTGATAAGTGATTTATTTTGTTAATTGTTTCTCGCTGTGTCACCCATTATTTTCCAGTTTATTTCATTTGCTATTTTCACATTTTCTTTCTTTGACCGGACAAATTTGGAGTATGTTAATATCTAATTATCTTATACCTTGAAAGATTGAACGCGAGCCAGTTCATCTTATTCGGTCTAAGCCAATTCGATAGGGGCATCTGTCATACCCCAAATTTGTCCTAGCTGTTTTTATTATTTAACCATATTTTAAAAAATGTTTTTTTGTCTAATATTTGAAAAAAATCAAAAAATATGTATCACTTTATTTTGTGCGAAAAAATTGATTCGGGTTGAGTTTGACAATGTTTGCGTATCCGGTGTGGTGTGTGGAGCCATCTGCCCGATTATTACTTTTGTTGTTTAATCGTTTTATTTTATTTAACTTCCCAATTTACTTTTTTACAATTTCTAAATTATATTTTGTTTTCACCCATTTCATATTTTTCTTCACTCCATATCCTTAATTTATTTAGTTACCATTTATGTTTATACAAAATACCAAAAAATATGTTTTTATTCATATGTCACTTTATTTCAAAAAAGGATATTTAAAAAATTAGTTTTGTTCATATGTTTATATCACTTTATCCCAAAAAATCAGAATATTAAATTGTAGTCTTCTTTTGTTTTATAAACATTATGTATATATATATATATATATATATATATATATATATATATATATATATATATATATATATATATATATATATATATATATATATATATATATATATATATATATATATATATATATATATATATATATATATATATATATATATATATATATATTTTTCACTATTAGTATTACTCTTTCTTTTATTTCATTTTTTTGTTAAATTTATTCTTATCTTATTATTGTTAGTTATTGTTATTATTATTATCATTGTTTTTTTAAGTAGTATTTATTTTATTATTATTATTATTATTATTATTATTATTATTTTGTACTATTATTAATTCTCTGTTTCAAAAGTGATTCCATAGCAAGCAACATATCACCAGCCTGTAATATTCACCACTTTTTTTTGCAACACACACAAATCCGTACCAACAAACTTTTGCACAATTCATTTCCACTGCAGCTAGCGTTTTCAAACCATTTCCTCCACAACAATTGACAGCACGCCTCTCATCCACTTTTTTCGGGCACCCACAACAGCCATAATAAAAGGGGACCACCTAGCAACAACCTCTCATCTTTTGTCCGCTATCACTCAGTACCACCACCCTTTTTAAACCATTTGTTAAACAGCATAAGAGGAAAAAAAAGGCTTCATTTAACAAAAAGAGCCTCTGCATAAATCCTTCTTCATCACTAAACAAGTCACATTCATATAACTTCAAAATCCTTTTTAAACCTTCAAAACAAACCATAAACACCAATAATCCAAAACCATAAATCTTTACAAAAACAAGCAAAAAAAGAGTGAAACAGATCCGAGAACCATCCACCAAGACGCAACCATTTTCACCTCCATTAAACTCTCTTTTTTCTCCTCAAACAACAACCACCAATTTCTATAAGCTCCTTCAACCTTCTTCAACATACTACTCCATCCATTCAACAACACATAATACCATCAATCCATACACCATTCCGTCGTTCAACCCACATTCAATCCTCTTCAGCTTCGTTTCATCTTCAATCACCATCTACCTTCATATCTCTCAAAACCTGCAAAGAAGAGAACAAATCCAAACAAACAAAACCAGTGAGAAAATTTGGAAAACACACAAGACCACCATTCATACCTCATCTTTAAACCACACAAAAAAACCACAAACGCACAAAGCCGTACAAGCCAAAACCTCCGCGAACCGCCGCATAGCTACCCTCACCCACCGCGGAACACAAACCGAAACCAAGCTACTCCGACCACCGCAATCATCGTTCGCACAACTGTCTCAAAACACAGACAAGAACCGCAGAAATTAACCAGAGCCAATCATCATCACCAAGCCACCGCGCCGGAAAACCCCTCTTTTAAGCCGCGCGAACAGAACTGAATCCCAGATTCGGAGCGGAGTGACGAACTCGAAATCAAAGCGTGAGTTCGTGAGCGAGCAGAGAGATGAACGAGAGCAGAGAGGCGGAGAGGTTTGCCGATCTGAAGTAACCACCACCGAAGCCGCGTTTGAGAGGAAGGAGAACACCATCGAATCGTTTGAGGGTGGGTTGCCTACTTTCTGTTTTTCTGATTTATGTTTGAAACTGGAAAAAAAACTTTTATGAACTTTGCTTTTATGAAGATGAGGAATTCGTTGTCGTTTTCCTATTTTCAGCGTGAGATATCTTTCCTCTTTTTGTTCCTGATTGCAAGTTTATTAGGGTTTTTTTTTTTGTAAACATTTATATTTTGACTATTTACTGGACTTAGCCCATTAGATTTCACTAATCACATACATACAGTATGCAGTCACCCCCTTTATGACTCTTCTTTCTTTTTCTTTTTTTTTATATATAAAGTTTATCTTTTTTTTATTATTATTTAGATATTAATAAGTTACTATTTCTTTTTATATTTGCTTCATTCTATAATCTATTATATATATATATATATATATATATATATATATATATATATATATATATATATATATATATATATATATATATATATATATATATAATTTCTCTTGTTGATGATCTCTTTGCATAAGAAAATGCCTAAAAGCTTTTAGTGACTCATGTGATTTTAAACTTTCATTTCTTATTATTTTAGGGCCAATGACTTGACAAAAGGTCATTTTTCGCCCGATTTCATTAAATCGGTGATATTTGGTCAATATGAAGCCCTCCTTGTAATTAATTTTTTATTATTTTATTATTTCGACAAACAAACATGTAAATTAATTTAATTTATTTTATCTTGATATTATTTGATTTATTTATTATTTATATATTCATTATTTTATTTCAATTTAATTCTAGCAATTTAATTTAATTTTATTTATTCATTTCCGCATTTCAAAAATTATGTTTCGACTCCTTATAGAATGATTCCAATTTTGAATCGATTCTAAGGTAGTTCACGAACTAAATTTCGACGCGTCCCAAAAAGGTCCAACGCCTTCGAATAGTTGTTTCCGATTAAAAAGGTCCAACGCCTTCGAATAGTTGTTTCCGATTAAAAAGGCCGAACGCCTTCGAATAGTTCAAAAACACTGCACACACGCTTCCTCTTGGGCAAACTACAATGATACCATTTATTTCGCGCAATCCCCTGTATTTATTTTGTATCCCTCCCCCATTACTTTGTACGCACTTTATTTTCCGTGCATTATTTAATTCCGAATCCTTGGTCCAACGCCAAGCGATCTCACCTGCACACTTGCACTTTATTTTCCAGTTACCTTGTCGTTTATCAGGATCCACCTTACCTTTGCGAGCCGAGCGCTTCGTGCCTCGCTAACAAACCACAAAAATAAACTCCATTTGCATTTACCCTTTTAACCTCAAAAAACCAAAACGATTCTTTTTAGATCCCAACCCTTGATCCAACGTCAGGCGGTCTTAGGAAATAAAACACTTTAATAAAACGAGAAGAACTCTACGCCACGAGCCTTAAGCGGTAGAAAGGAGGATAACGAGCTCTCGTTACTCGCTCCGATTATTTCGACGCAGGACGCTCGTCTTGTTTGGACGAGATAAACTATCCATAGTCTTTAGTGCATTTCAACTCCTAAACCCTTTCATCGACGAAAGGTAATAAAATCGAACAACCATTACCCTTAGTAGGCCGAACTACGAGGCTCTGACTTTCCCATTACACACGGGAGTACGTAGGCACGAGGATCTCCATCCTTGCCGAGCACCTAGGATCAATCTAACTTATAATTCAACTCATTTCCCTCTAGCAAGTAATTCGTTTAAGCATAGACATCCTTTCGCGCGTGATAACTTAGATGGTTCCCATCGAGTACGATGGATGTAGGGGGTGCTAATACCTTCCCCCTGCATAACCGACTCCCGAACCCAGGCAATGGTTCCGTTGACCTTTGTCCTCATCCTTTTCTCCCCGGGTTGTATCTATATCTTCCCTTTCCCTTTTCGGGAATAAATAGAATTAGGTGGCGACTCTTCAGTCTGTCCAGCGCGCGGCTCCCATCTTTTCGGATCGCGTGAGGTCGTATTTTTCGGGGTACGACACCTTCCCCTTGCGTAACCGACTCCCGAACTTAGAATTTGGTTTCGTAAACCATTTCTTATCCTTTATTAGGTTGTATCTATAACTCCCTTTTCTTTAAATAGAATAAATAGAATTAGGTGGCGACTCTGTTGTTTATTCTAGGATCGTATTTTTTCGAGGTACGACAGCCGGCAACTCTGCTGGGGATAGCTCCATGCTAGAGAGAGTCAAGCCTAACTTAGCTTTGTGTGTTTATTTGTTTGATCTTGTCTCTTTTTGTCTTCTCTATTGTTTATCATTTATGTTTGTTTATTCTTTTATCGCTTTCCTTTTATTGCTCATTATATTACTTGTCTGTGGGATATTGGGGTCACTTTGCAAGTAACATTTGAGTGGTGGAAAAGCAGAGGGAACACCTAAGTTTAGAATTGGATGTTATTAGTGTTAGTCTCCAAGGACTCGCTTCTTGCACGCCTAGCATGAAAGCTCCCCCAGATAGTTAGACTTTTCGTGGATCTTGTCGCAACGCAGCTAGCCTGTCGCGTGACCTGATTCACGAAAGGGTTGTGATTTTGGGACCCCCTAGGACCTGTTTCAATTTTGGTAGTTGTGTAATGTTAGGCTCCGAGGGCTCGCCCCTTTATCATCCTAGAATGAGAACTCTACTCAAGGTAGACCTTATCGTTATTATCGTTACAATACAGCTAGCCTGCGGCGGGGCGTTAGTACGATAAACGTCCGTGACTTTGAGTTTCCTTAAACCGTCACCGTAGAAACCATCTTGTGAGTGGGATTTATGGGTACATACTATAGAACCAATCTCTTACAGCCTACCATTTAGAAAGTTTTGAGCTTTTCCAGCTTCCAAGTCTGTTTGGGCTTGTGACCCTAAACATATCTGCATTGCATGGTGTCACATACCATTTGCATCATTTGCATTTTTTGAACACACCCGGGTTGTTCGTCAATTCATTCAAGTTGTCTCTGTATTCCAATTATTTGTCAACCATCAAACTGAAGCTTCGTAGCCAATACAGAACCCGAGCTTACCGCAGACGCAGGATGTCAGAACAAGAGGTTCATAATGCTGAGGTCCGAATGGAAATTGAGGAGTTGAAGACGAGTGTGACGAAGCTGACTGAAATGCTTCAAGTTTTGATTGCCAGAGGAGAGCCACCTCATAGGACAGTGATCCAAGAGGTTGAAAACGCTATTGTCGAACCTCAGTCTACCCAGTTGCCACCTTCAACTTGGCCAGAGTTTGGTTTGCCACACAACTACTCTCCACCTCATGTTACTACTTCTATGATCGGTCAGGCGTCTAGACCCGCTTTTCAAGTTCCTATTTTCACTGAATCCAGACCTGTGATTCATACGGGTCAAATTCCCTATGAACACCATGCTGCTAGAGCTCAGGGTGATGATCTTGAAGATTATCTTGAACCTGAAGTTGGTCGTGAGCAGTATCGAGCTATTGACAAACGATTAAGGGTTGTAGAGGGTAATGACTTCTTCAATGTTGATGCAAGTGATATGTGTTTGGTGTCCGATCTCATCGTGCCTTCCAAGTTCAAGATTCCAGAATTTGAGAAGTACAAGGGGCACACCTGTCCAAAGCTCCACTTAACGATGTACTGTCGCAAGATGGCTGCTTACGCCAAGAACGACAAGATACTTATTCATTGTTTTCAAGACAGTTTGAGCGGTGCCTCTATGAAGTGGTACATGGGGCTTGAGAAAGATCGTATCCATAGCTGGGCGGATTTGGGTGATGCTTTCGTGAAACAATACAAGTACAACTTGGACATGGCACCTGATCGCCGTCAACTGCAAAATATGTCTCAGAAAGAGAGGGAATCCTTCAAGGAATATGCTCAACGCTGGAGAGAGTTGGCATCTCAGGTTGAACCTCCCCTAGCTGAGAAAGAAATGACTAGTATGTTCATGGATACTTTGGCTCCTTTCTATTGGGAAAAAATGATCGGAAGTGTCTCTTCTAGTTTCACTGATCTGGTTACCATTGGACAGAGGCTTGAAGAAGGAATTAAGAATGGAAAAGTGTCCAAAGTTATTGAGTTTTCCAATGTTGCTAAGAAACCTTTTGGGAATTTCCAAAGGAGGAGGAAAGATCAGACCAATGCTATTTTCGATGTGGGTAGAAGACCTCAATACAGGGCCCAACATGATAATCAAGCTTATGTTGCTGATGTTGCTCCGGTGATTGTTGCTCAACCAACTAGAGCTCCTCAACATCCGACCTTTGGACAAATTCAGAATCGTGAAAGGGTTCACTTTGACCCTATTCCCATGACGTACACTAAGTTATATCCCGGTTTGGTTCAGAAAGGTTTGATAACCACTAGACCTATGCCTCCTCCTCCAGATCCTCTCCCACCAAGCTATAGGGCAGATCTTCGTTGCGAATTTCATCAGGGTGGAGCGGGCCATGATTTGGAAGATTGTTTTGCTTTGAAGACAAGAGTGAAAGAGTTGATCAGAGTCAAGGTCCTCTCCATCAGTGATCCTAATCCAAGTGTCAAGGACAATCCTTTGCCAAGGCATGCCACTTGAAGCTTCAATCAACTTCAACCAGTTCTCCCTAAAAGCCAGTGTTTCAAGACAGGACAACTCATCCTTGTAACTGATTAGTCACTAGGCCTTGTTTCTTTTATGTTTTCATTTTCCTTTAATTGTATCAATTGTTTGCCTATCAATTATGTTTGTACTTCTTTGATTAATGAAATGAGCATTTGCAATCTTTTGAATTCAGTTCATCTGTTTATTTATGTCCTTACACTTTCTATTTCAAAAAATACATATATACCTTTTGTTCAAAACTTTTGATTATGCAAATGTTTAAGGGAGGATGATGAAAAAATACCCATAGTTATTGTGGTTTGCTTTCGGATAAAATCTTGTCGATGATATACAGGCATTGTTTCAATTCCCAAACACTAGAGAGATAAGGAGTTAATCCCTAGTTCACCACTTCGAGCCTAGAAGTAGGAGTTTCTTTCGGATTTAAACCCTTATGTTTAACCTGGGGCAGGGTAGTTGTTCAAATATTTTGATTACACATTCAAATTATAAGATGAATCCATTATGACCAATGGTTTGGCAATCATAACTTTCAGAATTTCAAAAGTACAAAAAATATAAATCCCGCTAAGTAAAAAAAAGGACTTTGGCAAAAGTTAGGGATCAGTTCAAAAAGAAATTCAAGCAAAAGAGACCCTCAAACCCTCGACATCAAACAAGTAAGATTTAGTGACCACCATGTCCAAAATCGTTTGGTCACTACAAACATCCATCAAATCCAAATAAAATGATTGCCATTTTCAGTAAACCTCAAATCATCATTTTTACCCTTACGTTGTCAAAATAAATGTGTGTAGATTTAATTGAATGTAGGATTGGAGATTCATCACGAAGAAGGTTGGGTACAAACACAATTTTGAGCCTTTATCCTTTGTTTCATAAACCGTGAACCAGGCCACAATACAAGCCTTAAAAGACCTAATTGAGGCAGAATTTATTCTGAAAGCTTACTACAATAAGGTTGTGTAAACTGACTCCAAGAAGATCTTTGCAAGTCATTTTGTTTCGTACATATTTTCACTTTACCTTTCCCCTTGAACGTTATAAACCATCGTGTTTTGACTAGTGATTCATATTTTTTTCTTCCAACAATAATTTTGATTTCAAAAGTTGCATTTGCTTTTAATTACCATGGTTGTATAAATGTTTTTGTTTGCAAACTATCTTTTCTAGCAAGGAATTTTCAAACAATTAAGAACTGGTCTAGTGATCCTATCAGGGGCAAGTTCCTTCCAGACCATGTTGAGAATCAGGGCAAGGTTGTTGTTCGGGGGAAGTACATCTCAGAATTGGTTTATACAAAAGAATTTACAAAACTTATACTGAAGCAGGCTTCCAAGCGCATCATAAGGCAATCATTTTCAGAGTCAGTCAAGCTGAAGCAACAATCAGCTCATCTATAACAATCAGCTTATCGGGGGCAATTCATTGGAAGAATCCCTAAAAGAATTTTTTCATCTCCAAGGATCGTCAACTTGTTACAATTTATTAGTGTGGCAAAGGTCTATTCAGCATCAACATCTTTAGTCCCCGAGAGGAATAACATTGATCTTGCAGTGTTGAAAAATCAGCCTTCCCATCTTGTCATCTCCAAAAGAGTCAGGCCATGTTGTCATCATCTGCATTACATGTATTTGATCATGCGTCATAACAAGTTCTATACTATGCATAACATAGCGTTTTATACTCATTTGCATTTACCATAGGTCATGTCGTGGTCAAACATTTACCTCACTTTGAAAGTCCAACTTCTTGGCACCTACCAAAAACTTACCTTTCTTTACCTCCAGTGCCATTCCTGGATATACTCTTCCTCTAGTGCCATTCCTGGATATTTTCTTCCTCTAGTGTCATTCCTGGATATTCTCTTCCTCCAGTGCCATTCTTGGATATTTTCTTCCTCCAGTGCCATTCCTGGATATTTTCTTCCACTCCAGTGCCATTCATGGATATACTCTTCCACTCCAGTGCCATTCATGGATATATTCTTCCACTCCAGTGCCATTCCTGGATATATTCTTCCACTCCAGTTCCATTCCTGGATATACTCTTCCACTCTAGTGCCATTCCTGGATATACTCTTCCTCCAATGCCATTCCTGGATATTTTGTTCCTTCAATACTATTCCTGAAAGTTTTATCTGTATATTCAGTGCCATTCCTGAATATAGTGATTTACATTTACCTTCAGTGTCATTCCTGAAATCTTCATTTGTGTATCCAATGCTATTCCTGGATACAATGATTTGCCTTTACCTTCAATACAATTCCTGAAAGTTTTATCTGTATATTCAGTGCCATTCCTGAATATAGTGATTTGCATTTACCTTCAGTGTCATTCCTGAAATCTTCATCTGCGTATCCAATGTTATTCCTCGATACAATGATTTGCCTTTACCTTCAATACCATTCCTGAAAATTTTATCTGTATATTCAGTGCCATTCCTGAATATAGTGATGTGCATTTACCCTTAGTGTCATCCCTGAATAGTGATATTTATCCAATACAATCTACGGACGTTACTTCTTCTTTGTTATCATTCTTAGTGTCAGTCGGTCACATCGTGCCACTGCTCATTCGCTTTGAACATTCTTTTGTCATCCTAAGTGTCAACTAGACGTTACCTGTGTTAGTTGAACCAACGCTTTAAATTTGCTTTTGTTTCCGTCTTTTGTTATTCTTAGTGTTAGCAGTTACACATGAACCTGTTGATTCATCACTTCGAATACTTCTCGTCTCCGTTTCTTCATCCTCAGTATTCTTAAGTCTTTTCCCCAATGGGATTCTCTCTTGTTAGCTTGTCTCATATAGCATCATTCCCCGCATAACTCAATCATTCATTGCATTTCATCTGCATTCGGTCAAAATTTTAGGTATTTTAATATTTAATCCTCTTCTACCTCGAATGTCAAAAAAAACTTTTTTATTCACACATTCAGGTTCAAGATGATTAAATAGGGGCAACTGTCATACCCTAAATTTTGACCGTTCGTTTTTTTTTTTTTGGATCATTTTTTCTCTTCTAGCGCATTTTTATCGAATTATTTAATAGTCAGTCATTTTTGCATTATAATCAATTAATCATCAATCATGCAGTTCTATTTATTTTACTTTTAATGTCATATTTTATTCTTGAGGTTTTTAGAATTACTTATTTCGCTTTAAGAATAGGAGTTTATATTATATTAGATATTTTAGAATTAGTTTTAATTTAAATTTTATTTTGGTTCAATTCTAATTTAGAATTTTTTTTATATAAGTTAATTTAGATTTTAGTTTAATTTCAATTTCAATTTATTTAGTTTAACTTCAATTTATTTAATTCAATATAATTTATTTTTTGGTAATCATTTTTCATTTTTTTTCTTTTTTATTATTATTATTATTATTAGTTTTTTTATTATTATTTAATTTATTATTACTATTTTTCTTTTGTTTTTCTTCATATTCAGAAAAGGAAAAATAGCAAGTGGGGTCCACTACAATGTAGTACAAACACTTCACATGGATTGCCAACTTGGAATTATCAATGGCCAATAATCATTCTCATAAAGTCACATGGATTGCCAACTTGTACTTATCAATGACCAAGAATCATTCTCACACTTCACATGGATTGGCAACTTGTACTTATCAATGACCAAAAATTATGCTCATAAAGTCACATGGATTGCCACATCAACACTCCTACCTCATTCACACTATAAATAAGATCTATCTTTCTCTCATTTGAGACTAACAAGATCACCCTTATATTCTCAAAATTTAGCACATTCATTACATATTTTTTAAAGTCAAAATTCTTTTTTTTTACTTACACAATACCCATAAATATTCACCATCTTCACCACAACAACAACCTCCATCAAAACACATTCACTTTCTTCTACACAACAAGAACAACATTTGCTAGCCTTGAAGTGTGTGAGTATCATTCATCATTTTCTTTTTATATTTTAGTTTGTTATCTATTTAAATTATTAAAAAAATTCCTTTTTAGTTTAAGTTATTAGATTGACTTAGTTTCTTCCTTTCAAAATATAGTTTTGTTTAATTTATTTATTAATATTAGAAGTAAAGTATATATGTGATTAACACTTAAAAATATAAAAAATATTATTGTGTAGTAAGTTATTTAAATTTAGTTTTTAAGTTTAGTCGTAATTTTGTTTAGTTGTTGATAAACTAAAAATTCAAAAAGATGTGTCTTTGCTTTTCAATTTCTTTTTTATTTTTATTTGGACCGATGATATGACAGAGCCGCGATAAATCGTTTCCGATTAATTGTGGCCGATATGAGGCCATCTTGTTTATTTTATTTTATTTATTCTAATTTCACAATTTTATTTCATTTTATTTAGGATATTTATTTATTTTATTGATTTCTCGCACCTTTTATGTCATATTAATTTCTAACGGTTCGATTAAATCGTACACCGCACACACGCTTTCTCTTGGGCAAATTATAACGAGACCCTTTATTTCATTGCATTCTCATGTAAAATTATTATTGTATTCCTCTCCCTCTTTTGTACGCAATTTCTTTTTCCGCCTTTATTTTACGATTCAGTATTATTAGGAACACCTTTAGGAATTAGGATTCAAATCCATTTCATTTAATCAATTCATACGCCTACATTTTTGCACACACGTAAGTCGGTCACTATATGATCACCGTCTGCACGACTCTTACGCGTCTTAACTAATTTAACAAAGAATAGAGCTCCGGAGTCTAGCATTCTGCACGTTTTGAGACGAACCACACCTGGGCTAGCCCCACGCGTAGTGTTTCGTTCACTCCTTCGTTATTAAACATGTTAATTCAAAAACGTCTAAAAAATATCTAACTAATTTTATTTACATACGAAAACAGAGCTCCAGAGTCTAGCACTCCGCATGTTCTGGATTGGATCATTCCTAGGCTAGCCCCACGCGACGTGAGTCAATCACCATTCGTATATCAAAATATCTCAATCATTTTATAAATTCGAATACGAAAGAATAGAGCTCCGGAGTCTAGCATTCCGCACGTTCTAGAATGAATCGTTCCTGGGCTAGCCCCACGCGACGCGCTTCATTCGCTCTTTCATATATTAAAACAACTTAAAACTCACCAATCAATTCAAATCACTTTCATAATTAATTAGCGAAAGACGGAACTCCGGAGTCTAGCACTCCGCACGTTTTGGAATGCAATCGCTCCTGGTCTAGCCCCACGCGACGTGGTTCATTCGCCCTTTCGTTTAAAATACCTTAACAAGAGTCAAACACTTTTCTCTAAAACGAACATTGTTTAAATCATTCTATCTCGCAAACAAGCTAGCGCTTCAGCCTCCATCGCGAGTATAAGCCAACGCTTAGCAGTAGAATGCGTTTTAAACAATTGTTCAATAAAAATCATAAACCGTAGTTGCACGAACTACGAAGCTCTGACTTTCCCATTGCACAAGGAAATACGTAGGCACGAGGATTTTAATCCTTCGCGAGCACAATAATAAAAAAAACTTTAATCCTTTCTCCGTCTTAATATTAATTTAAAACTTTTCTTTAAGAACAAACATATTAATAATCATTTAGAAGACAAAGACTTAAGATCAAACATTTAATCGCATAATTAGCTAAGAGGTTCCCGTTGAGTACAACGGACATGAGGGGCGCTAATACCTTCCCCTTGCGTAACCGACTCCCGAACTTAGAATTTGGTTTCGTAAACCATTTCTTATCCTTTATTAGGTTGTATCTATATCTCCCTTTTCTTTAAATAGAATAAATAGAATTAGGTGGCGACTCTGTTGTTTATTCTAGGATCGTATTTTTTCGAGGTACGACACATATCATACATGATAGGATCATAAGAAATATTGCCATATTGTTTTACAGCTTTTAAAATGAATTTTGCAGAAAATTCCTTCAGTGTTAACTGGTTAACGGATTGGTTAACCGGTTAACCAAGCCCAATTTTTAATTTTGTGTTTGCGCTGTGAGGTGTTAACCGATTAACACAAGTGTTAACCGATTAACATTGTACCTGCATGCGAAAAGTTGAAATTTTTCATGAAAAATTCAGATTCTATTCTTTCCAAAACATGGCATTGTTTCATCTTTTGTGATACCTTTTTAAAGGGGTATGGTGTACATTATATAAACTATTTAACTCATAATTTTTACACTACCTCCTTCATAAATGGTAATATGCTCAAAATTCCAACTGAAGGGTATTTCCTCCGTAAGGGCATAACCTTTGATGCGGGTCCATGGGTCAATTATGGGAAAATGAAGTATTACTATGAGATTTGAAGGTTTCTTAAAGAAGTAGTGTAACAAGGGCAAAGGACTTCAAGGGTGTTATGTTATGCAAAGAACCTATTCGTAAGTAATTGGATGCTCCGTTACATTATTTGCTATGTCTTGCTTCCAAAGGATTCAAACCACTCTCAAATCAACGACTTAGAGATGCAAGCCTTTTTTGCTATCAAGAATGAAATTCAAGTGAATTGGACACTCACCATGATGTACCATCTTACGCACACTCTTTCACTTTCCGGTACACTTCCTTATGCCTGCCTCATCTCAAGGATTTTAGAGGCCACGAATCTTGATCTAAAAAGAGAGCCTTGTGTGAAAATGACAACATCCAATGAGATCAATGATTATACCACAGTACAGAATATCGGTATTGTCCGTGGTGATGACGGCATTTTTAGGTACCAAGATGGATCCTCCTCCTCCACCAACCCTCAAATTCCGGAAGACGGAATTACCAATGAGTTTCTCTACACAACAATGATGAATAACCATCGAGAAACCACTAATGCTATCAACTCCCTTCGGAAACTTGTTCTCTTAATGCATAGGCCAAATGAATTTGAAGAAGAAGAAGAGGAAGATGATGATGAGGGAGAAAAAGAGGATGATGAGGAAGATGTGGAAGAAATGTTTGAGGATGAAGATTAATCATTTTTATGTTCTTTTAAAATTCTGTTTTTAGACTTGTTTTAAGTTTCCTAAGTCCTACTTGTTAGGCATTTTGGTTTTTCCTTGCATTATATGTGTCATACTTGTTCATGTGTCTGTACCTAATATAAAGTATGTTGTTTTGTTATATGTTTGTTTCGTACTCATATGTTTGTTTATAGTATTATGCATGTTTATGTCTTTTATATGTTATTACAACTTTCATATCCAATTTCTTTATTCTTCTTCCTTTTTGATAATGACAAAGGGGGAGAATGATTGATGTTTCTCTAACTTGTTTTCTAAGTTTCTTAGTGCATAATTTTTTATCTTCTTTGATTGAGGGGGACCTTCAATCAAGGGGGAGATTGGTTAAGAGAAACAAGATTAAAACTAACTTTCAACATAGGTTGTCATCATCAAAAAGGGGTAAATTGTATAAGAAAGCTTCCTCGAGTGTTTTAATGAAGACAAACAAAAATCATGGAAACAATGTACTGTGCAAAAAGGAAGAAAGTAGTCTTGAATCAAAGCTTCAACTCACGTGTTCAAAGCATTATGCAAAGTTGGAAGATTATCATACAATCAAGCTTCAAAAACTTTCAAGAATTGATTGGAACTTCAAAGATATAACAAATATTGGTTAATATGGTTATACAAGTGTTCTAAAAATTCTTTTTATGCATAACATACATGATAGGATCATAGAAAACATTGCCATATTGTTTTACATCTTTTAAAATGAATTTTGCAGAAAATTCCTTCAGTGTTAATCGGTTAACGAATTGGTTAACTGGTTAACCAAGTCCAATTTTGAATTATGTGTTTACGTTGTGAGGTGTTAACCGATTAACATTGTACCTGCATGCGAAAAGTTGCAATTTTTCATGAAAAATTCAGATTCTATTCTTTCCAAAACATGGCATTGTTTCATCTTTTATGATACCTTTTTGAAGGGGTATGGTGTACATTATATAAACGGAATTTTTACACTGCCTCCTTCATAATTTTCATAATCAAAATCTCACTCTATTTCTTCATTTTCAAAAAAATTCTAAGTGCTCATTTCAAATTTTTTAGAGAAACTCTTCGTAAAATTTCACATACATTATTGTTTCATCTCATAACATTCAAGAACACTTGTATACTATTTGAGTGATATTTGTTTCAAGCAAGGAGAAGATCAACATTGTTTGATAAAATTCAAGACTTCATCTTGTATCTTCTATACAAAAAAAACTTATACTTTGTATCATTGTTACTACTTATCCTTAGGATTGTTAGGGATAAGTTAGTGTGATTACCTTGCTTTCAGGATTGTTGAAAGTAAGTGTGTGCTTTGAAGCGAATTGTTCTTCTAGCACTTGAAATACCTATAGGTTAGATAAGTAAGCATCACCGTAGTTTGAATAGGCTGTACAATTCTCTAACTATAGTGAAATATTTTTCAGTTGAAATGGGACTGGACGTACTCTCGAATTGTAAGGGGAACCAGGATAATTCTCTTGTGTCACTTTACTATCCGCACTTTACTTTTCAAGTCCTTAACAACTTAGGGAAAAAGTATCAAGAATCAGTAAAAGTTCGAAGAAATTTTTTACAACCTAATTCACCCCCTCTTAGGCATACTTACAAGTTACATAGACTTCAAAGCTCGCCCGACACTAGTCACTGGAGTAACTCTCAAGAACACATAATCTCCCTCTTGGAACTCAAGATCTTTCCTCCTTTTACTTTAACTCTTCTGTCGACTCTGAGAAGCCTTCATTCTTTCTTGTATCATCTTAATCTTCTCAGTCATTTCCTGCACGATCTCAGGTCCAAGCACTGCACTCTCGTCTAATTCATACCAACACAAGGGAGTCCGACATTGTCTACCATACAACGCTTCAGACGGTACCATTCCAATACTAGCATGATAACTATTATTGTAGGTAAAATCAAACAACGGAAAATGACTATCCCAAGATCCTCCTTGATCCAACACATAAGCTCCCAGCAAATCCTCTAAAGATTAGATAGTCCTCTATGTATGACCACCTGTTTGTGGATGATAAGCATAGCTCATCCTTAACTTAGTACCCAAGGCGTCTTGCAAAATTTTCCAAAACATTGATGTAAATCTCAGATCTCTATCTGATACAATACTCGACGATATCCCATGTAACTTCACAATATCTTCAATATACATCCCAGATAGCTTCTGCATAGAATGATTAATCTTCATCGACAAGAAATGGGCCGACTTAGTCAATCTATCCATGATCACCCAAATCGAATCATTTCCCTTAGCATTCTTCGGCAAACCCGTTACAAAATCCATGGAAATGCTATCCCACTTCCATTCTGGAATATTCAGCGGTTGCATCATACCCAACAGTTTCCGATGTTCAATCTTTAACTTTTGGCAAGTCAAGCATGCATACACAAATTCTGCAATGTCCTTCTTCATACATGGCCACCAAAACAATTTATGCAAATCATGGTACATCTTCGTAGCACCAGGATGGATACTCAGTCTACTTCGATGTCCTTCTTCTAAAATACTTTTCTTAATTTACGGAACATCTGTAATACACACTCTATCTTGGAATCTCATCACACCATTCTCATCAAATTGAAATTCATCTCTGTTACCTTGGTTAATCATAGTCAACTGATCAAACAACTTCAAATCAGATTGTTATCCTACTCGGATCCTCTCCACAATTTCACTGGTCAACTTCAACATTCCCAATTTCACACTATCGGGAATAGTCTCACACAACAAACTCATGTCTCTGAATTGTTCAATCATTTCGAGTTCTTTCACCATAAGCATCGACATATGCAATGTCTTCTTACTCAAAGCATCTGCAACCACATTTGCCTTACCAGGATGGTAATTCAAATCAAAATCAAAATCTTTCAATAATTCCAACAACCTTCTCTGCCTCATATTCAGTTCCTTCTGATCAAACAGATATTTCAAACACTTATGATCACTTAATACTTCAAATTTCGAACCAAAGAGATAATGACTTCAAATCTTCAACACAAACACCACAAATGCCAACTCTAAATCATGTATAGGGTAATTTCTTTTAAGAACTCTCAGTTTCCTAGAAGCATAAGCAACCACTTGACCATTCTGCATCAAAACTCATCCAAGTCCCGTCTTTGATGCATCACAATACACTATGAACGACTCGTTCGGATTAGGCAAAATCAACACTGGAGCACTTGTCAATTTCTTCTTAAAATCTACAAAACTCTTTTCACACGCAACATCCCACACATAAGCTTGACCCTTTCAAGTCAATTGAGTCAAAGGTAACGCCAACTTCAAAAAACCCTCAATAAACCGATAATAACCTGCCAATCCCATAAAACTTCTAATCTCAGTAGCAGACTTAGGAGTCTCCCACTTTAACACTGCATCAATCTTCGATGGATCCATAACAATTCCACTACTAGAAATTACATGTCCAAGGAAACCCACTTCTTGCAACCAGAACTCACACTTTGACAGCTTAGCATATAACTTCTTCTATCGCAATACTTGTAGCACAATCCTCAAATGCCCTGCATGTTCCTATTCTGTCTTGGAATAAATCAGGATATCATCAATAAAAACTACCACAAATATATCCAAGTACTCATGGAAGATTCAATTCATGTACTCCATGAACACATCGGGTGCATTGGATACACCAAACGACATCACCTTGTACTCATAATGACCATACCTCGTCTTGAAAGTTATCTTTGGAATATCATCCGACTTAACATGGATCTGATAGTAACCAGATCTTAGATCAATCTTTCTGAACACACAAGCTTCTACAATTGATCCATCAAGTCATCGATCCTCAGAAGTGGATACTTGTTCTTAATAGTAACCTTGTTCAACTGCCGATAATCAACACACAACCTCATACTACCATCTTTCTTCTTGACCAACAACATAGGAGCACCCCACAGAGAAACTCTAGGTCGAACAAAATTATTTTCCAACAATTATTCTAGTTGTTTCTTCAACTCACTCAATTCCAAAGAAGACATCTGATATAGAGCCATAGACACGGGACTCATAACAGGTAATAAATCCACTGCAAATTCAACTTCACATTCTAGAGACAAATCACTTATGTCCTTCGGAAACACATCTAGAAATTCTTGAACAATTGGTAGTTCGACATTCGAAGTCTTCCATTTGACTTGAAACGATGCAAACATTGAAAACATCTGAGCTTCGTCTTCTAATAGTTCGTCCATTTTCTTAGTCGTCGAGAACATTAATTCACCATGCTCACCAAGTTCAGGAAACTCCACAGTCTTTGCATAACAATTGATATGCACAAAGTTGAACTCTAGCCAGTTTATACCAAGAATAACATCAATTTGGTGCAAGGGTAAGCACACCAGATCCATCAAGAAGTCCTTCTCAAAAATGGTCAAAGGGCACTTCAAACACACAAACATGGTAGTAACTGAACCATTAGATGGAGTTTCTATTATCATACCACCATTCATACTAAACAACATCAAACCCAACTTAGTAGCACATTCAAGGGAAATAAAGGAATGGGTAGCACTAGTATCAATAAACACAATAAACTAAACACCATTAATAAAACATGTACCTCGAATTAAGTTATCCTTATTAGGAACTTCAGAACCATTCAAAGAGAACACTATGACATTGGTCCAAGCAGAAGTAGACATCTTCTTAGGCTTTTGACATTGGGTATTGATATTCCCATGTTCACCACAATTAAAGCAAGTTGGACCTTCATTTGTGAAATTCTAGTATAGCAGATTACAGATGTCCTATGAGATGTTGGAACAACTGATCTCTGCATTTAACACAGTGACATGAACACAAATATAGTTGCATAAAATAAATGAACACAAGGAATTGTTAACCCAGTTCGGTGAAAACTCACCTACCCTAGAGGCTACCAAGCCAGGAAGGAAATGCATTATTAGTAGTATCAATTTGAAGTTAAACAATCCCAGTTTACACTTCTCACTTAATCACTACCCAATGCAATTTCTATCTAAGAACCCTTAGATGAGAGAACCCCCTCTCACTCCCCCTCAATCACACACTGTGATAATCAACCAAAACCTTACAAAGAAAATAGAATAACACTATTCCAAGATAAACAACTTGATCTTGCTTAAAAGCTTCAATCAAGAACAAACACTCATGCTTAAAAGCTTACAGTGGACGAAATACAACTCAATAAAATCAGTCCAATTAAAACATCTAGGTGATGTTAGAATGGCTCACAAATAACACAAGACAAAAGCCTAACCATATCTTAGAATGCACAGCTTTTCAATCTCTAATCTATGTACCTCCAAATAGGGTTGCACCACTTTAAGTAGAGAACGGTCTTCATGAATATGAGCAATGAAAGCAGACAGAATTGATCTTCATTAAAAACTTATTGATCTTCAAATCTCTTTTGAACAAATTGTACATGAATATAAACATAAGATCTTTCGAAAAATAACAACCTAAAAGATATGAAAACATCTTCAAATATATGAAACAAAACAACTTCTATTAATCATAAAATTCCTCCTTGATTTTTGCCACCAATCAGACTAATCACATAAACAAACACCTGCTAAAAATTCTCTAGAATCAAATCATAACTTTCAACAAAGTTGCCCATAACTGACCAACTGATGTTAAGACATCTGCTCTGACATCACAAAACAACAATATTATCATGACAGTTGAAGATGTTTCAACATTTGGCTCATCATCTGCCAAGTATTATAACCACTTTAAGTATAGAACGACCTTCAAGAATATGAGCAATGAAAGCCATCAGAATTGATCTTCATTAAAAACTGATTTATCTTCAAATCTCTTTTGAACAAATTGTACAGGAATAGAAACATCAGATCTTTCCAAAAATAACAACCTAAGAGATATGAAAATATCTTCAAATATATGAAATAAAACATCTTATGTTAATCATAAAATTCCTCCTTGATTTTCACCACCAATCAGACTAATCACAAAAACAAACACCTGCTAAAAATCCTCTAGAATCAAATCACAACTTTCTGCAAAGTTGCCCAGAACTGACAGAAAGATGTTAAGACATCTGCTCTAACATCACAAAACAACAATATTACCATGATAGTTGAAGATGTTTCAGCATTATGCTCAGCATCTGCCAAGTATTATAACCACATATGTACTGATTTCTGAGCAACCATGTCAGGACTTCTTTTCTGACAACTTGCTAAACCTTCTATAGAACTTGTTCTTCGGCATGTTAGAACATCTTCTCCAAAATATTGTTGTCAGGTTATTTTTACCAAAATTAATGTCAACACCCACAACAGCAGAACTAACAATCTCCCTTTTGGCATATTTTGGCTAAAAATAACCAAATAACCCTTCTTCCAGATCAGAGGCTAACATTAGCTCAGCAGCAGAAGATGCGATAACCTTTTCACAAAGATCTTCTTCTACATCAAATAGTTAAAAATAAATATCACCCCTTAATAGCAGAATCTCTCCCCCTCAAGGAAACAACCAAAGAACACTATTATTACTCACTTCTCCCCTTTTTAGCCATAATATGACAAACCAGGCAACTATGCATTAAGGGTAATCAACCAAAAGTAAGTAAATCTGCAGCAGAACACATCCAATCACCAAGAGCAGAAAAGGCATAAAAAGAAGTAGAAATTATTTCCCAATTGCATCTTGCTTCTTTACTAGAGTCATGAAATCCTGGACATTATGTTCAATATCATACTCGGACTCACTTGAGAATGTTTCCTTACTTTTCTTAGTAACAGAAACCACATCATCAGTATTCAGATCATCAACATTAACCATCTCTTTAGATTGGTGGTTCTTTTCATCAACACTTTCCTCTTTGTCTTCAGACAAATCTTTCTCACTTCTAACAACCTTAGGTCTCCACACCTTTCTAGTTTTAATCATACTATGATTATTCCTAGGTTGTGTTGATTGTTTTGGATAACCATACAGTTTGTAACAGTATGGTTTTATGTAGCCAAATCTTCCACAATAATGACATTTCCACTATTGGGTCTTGCTTTCCACAATGATGTATTTTCTGATTTGGAGATTTTTACCTGACATCTTTTGTTCCTGTTTTATTTTAGGTTGAACAAAATTCATTGCAAACACTTTTCCTTTCTTCATCACAACTTGATTATCATAACCAAAACGTGTAACATCTCCAACTTGATTGAATTTACTGCTATCATGATGTTGATACATTTTATTCAATATCTTTGGTTTAGGTTTGGGATGAATGAAGTTTGAAAGAGATTCCTTTTCGTTATTAAATCATATTCCACTCATATCTCCTGCCACTTTTCCAAACTAAAGAATTCCATCTAATGTGTTAGAGCCACTGTTCAACATTCTGATAGACTTGGACATTTTGTCAAGTTTAGAGTTCAGAAAAATCACTTCATTTTCCAGCCTTGAGATAGTTTCCATGTGCGCTTCCTTTTCTTCCTTTAGTTGGATTATAAGTTTCTTTTGTTTCTCCCCTTGTTGACAAACTTTTGCACTTCTGAGGCATAGTTCTCTGTAAGAAGAAGCTATTTCATCAAAAGTAAGTTCTCCATCAGCAGATCCTTTATCAGAATCATATATACAAGTGAAAGGTTTTTCTTTATTTTCTTTCTCCTCTACTCTTGCTTCTCTCTGAAAATCATTGTTCTTCCTGATGTTGAATGACATGTTTACAACATATGTTCTTGACTTCATATTCATACACTTTAGCACTTTATTGACTTGCCTCCCAAGAAGCACAGTTTCATTATAAATTCCTTCATTAGTCTCCATGTCACATTGAACCTCTTCATTATTAGTATTGGAGATAAAAGCTAAGCTTGTGTTCTTCTTTTTAGATCTTTCATTGATAGCCAATTCAAAAGTTTGAAGTGGCCCAACAAGCTCTTCCACCTTTATGCCGTTGATGTCTTGAGCTTCTTCAATAGTTATGACCTTCATATCATACTTCTTAGGTAACGACCTGAGAATCTTTCTAACCAGTTTCTCCTCTGACATCTTCTCTCCCAAGGAACTAGATGTATTGGAAATATCAAGAATATTCATGTGAAAATCGTGAATGCCCACATCCTCCTTCATCTTCAAGTTCTCAAACTTGGTGGTAAGAAGTTGAAGTCTTGACATCTTCACCCTAGAGGTTCCTTCATGAGCATTCTTCAAGATCTCTCATGCATCTTTAGCAATAGTAAAATTATTTATCAATCCGGAGGTGTTACTGTTCACTCCATTGAATAAGACATTGAATGCCCTAGAGTTTCCAAGATAAATATCATTTTCTTCCTTAGACCAGTCCTCTTCTAGCTTCAATTTTGTTGTATCCTTTCCATATCTTTCCTTCACAACAGGATGTTTCCAACCTTTGATAATTGTTTTCCAGTTTTTGCTATCAATAGTTTTTAGAAATGTCACCATACGTGCTTTCTAGGTGTCATAATTAGTGTCATTTAAAATAGGTGGTCTGTTGACAAACCCTAGTTCCATGTCCATTGTACCAGAAAGTATTGTCCCTAGATCTCACCCAGAAACAGATGTCCTATGAGATGTCGGAACAACTGATCTCTGCACTTAACATAATGACATGAACACAACAATAGTTGCAAAAAATAAATGAACACAAGGAATTGTTAACCCAGTTCGGTGCAAACTCACCTACTCTGGGGGCTACCAAGCTAGGAAGGAAATCCATTATTAGTAGTATCAATTTGAAGTTAAACAATCTCAGTTTACATTTCTCACTTAATCACTACCCAATGCAATTTCAATCTAAGAATCCTTAGATAAGAGAACCCCCTCTCACTCCCCCTCAATCACACACTGTGATAGTAAACCAAAACCTTACAAAGAAAATAGAAGAACACTCTGTCGCTCCCGACAAATGAAAATGGATCAGATGAAGGTACAGACGCGAACGGTCGGCGAAGGGAACAGTGAGAACACACAGCCGTGAACTCACTGGAGATGAAAAGAGTCGCCAGCTAGGCATTTTTATCCCGGAGGAAAGGCAATGCTGCATAGACCTAGAAAAAGATGGATAAGACGGTTGCGAACCAGAGAGACTGAGAAAGGGGGTTGGTTACAACCTGGGAAGGTATTAGCACCCAGATTGTCCGCCGTACTCAACGGGATCCACGCTTAAAAGATTTGTGTTTTAAAGGGGTAGTGTCAGTGCAATCTGTGTGTAAAAGAACTGGAAAAGATGTACAGGTGTCAGTGTAAGAGAAAAGTGAAGTATATAAGTGAAGTGTCAGTGTAAGAACAGGAGTGAAATGCTCAAGATCATGAGGCTAAAGAATGAAGCTGGAAAGAGGGGGAATGTACAGAGACTTTTGTTCGATAACTGTTAAGTTATGCCTACGTATCCTCTCGTGCAATGAGGAAGTCAGAACACCGTAGTTCGACCCAAAGAGACTGAAAGGTGAATTGACTTGTGAACTGCTTACTTGCCTATGCTCAAGTGTATGATCTGTCTGGCACAGATGCAAACTGTCTTGCATTAGACGGAAGAAGCAAGTTCTCGTTTATGAGTGAATGAGATGAGAAAAGAATCCCGGAGGAGACGATTATTGTTTGTTTTTGAGTTTTCAGTCTTTTATTACTTTTTGGATTTGTCATAAGTTAATGAGCTTAAGTCTAAACCAATGGATTTAGTAAACTCATCACATCTTCCCTCTGATTGGGGGTAATGAGAGTACCTTAAGTGTGAAGTCAGATTCTCACACTTAATCACCTTTGATGTAGGATTAAGATCATTAACCTACTTGTGATTATTTAGATGTTTTTGTTGTTTTGTTTAGTGTTAAGTAATGAGGTTAAGCCATAATCAGGGATTAAACAGACTCATTACACCATCCTAATAGAAGGATAATAGATGAGAATGTTTAAGCTGAGGAAAGCTCCTCAACTTAATCCATGATTAGGGATTAAACTCATGACAAAACAAGCCTTTGGTTAAGTGGATTTTATTTAATGACATGATGATGAAGTGAATTTTATGATTTGTAAGACAACTTGAGGGGGACTTGTCCATTAACACTAGGGTTAGTCCTTCTTAACCAATTAAGGAAGAATTAGAACCCTAATGCAAGGCCCAAGTTACAAGTTTGATGTCTTAGTGATTATTAGATGGATTGATTAAAGGATTTAAACACATTAAGGGTTTAACACTTAGGATTAAAGTTATACACTCCATCCTAAGAGAAGGATGCAGGCATAAACTTAATCACAAAGCCTTAAAGCCTTTAGGGTTTAGTCCCTGATTATGAGATGAGAAGAGAAGACTCAAAGAGAGACACAAAGGTAAAACTATGAGGGGAGACTAATCAAAACCCTAATTCATTGTCATGCTTGGTTGTTCCTAAGGTTTGTGAGGTTTTCAAGAACAGTCTTCAAAGAGAACCACCAGGAAGCAGATGAACAAGATCAAGAGAAGCAAAGCAACTTGCTTCATTCAAGAAGTCAAGTCACTTGAAGGTAGAAAGTGGGAGGAACAAGAATGAGCAAGCTCAATCTCAAACACATACATAAATGCAGCAATGGATGCAAGAGAGATGAAAAGAAAAGTTATGAGAAGTGAAGGCAAATTCACTTCTCAAGTTTACTTACCACCTGAAATGTTAGAAAAGAAATGCAATGCAATGCCAAATGAGATGAAATGACATGATGAAGAATAAAACCAGAAGCATGTTGATGATGATAATGATGCTATGGAGTGCTATAAACATGAGACAAGGCATGGATATGTTCATACAAGTTCATGGATGCAAATGAGGCAAGCTTAGAAGCATGGATACACATGAAAAGTTATGAAACATACATGGCATACAACATGGCAAATGCAAGATGCAATGATCAAAGATGCTTTCTATATGTCTTATGATGTCAAATGAACCAAATGGATGCTTGAAATGTCATGACAAGTCATGTTATGCAAGAGAATACAAGAGGTATGCAAATGAAAGCCCAAATTAGGGTTTATGGATCAAACAACAAACAAAAACCAAAAACAGAAGCAAACCCTAAGATAAAAAATGGAAAATGCCACTCAAAGAAGCCCTAAACCTATACTAAACCAAAGTCCAAAGGGGGGCTCTCAACTCTTAACCAATCTCAAGTTATGATCTTTCTAAGTTATTAGGGTTTTTAGGGTTCCTAAACAAAAGAAATACCAAGTAAATTGAAAATGAAGGAACAAATCATGGCCTTTTAATCTCAAAAACTACATGCTAAACACAATGCAATGCAAGAAGAATCAATGTCCAACTCTTCATAGATAGGCAGAAATGATTTTTTGAACTTAGGATCAAAATAATGCACAAAAATGATTTTAATTCAATGAAAAATTCTCAAAATGCATCAAGATCAAAAAAGAAATTTGGTTTGAAGGTTGGACAATGTTTCTAAATGTCTTAGAACATTTCATGAATTTTTTGGTGATTTTTAAATACCTAAAAGTATTTTTAATAAATTAATTTCCATTAATCAATTAAAAATAATCTTTTAAATATTTAAAAATACTTTTTTAATGATAAAAATAAAATAAAAATATTTTTGTGTCATAAAAATTAATAACACTTATGGGAAGAAGTTTCATAATTTTTAAGACATTTTTTCTATTTTAAATTAATTATGCAAAACAAATGAAGAGAAAATGAAAATAAATGAATTTAAAATGAATTAATGAGAAGTAATCAGATCCAACGTGCCAGATTCAAAGTTACACACGCGGGAATTGACTGCGCGCCACATCTCACGGCCAGAATTCAAATTTCGCTAATCAATGCTTAAACCCTAACCCTGCCGTTAATCACTTTCAGATGACCGGAACAGTGTTCCGGTCATCTTCTCCGTTCACCTCAAAATGCAATCTCTCTCCTCAGGCCATTTTAGAAGCTCTAACTCTCCAGAAATCATCTACTAACTATCCTAAGCACGAATCCAGCATCAAATCATGTTTAAACTCACACACAAACAAGAATCGAAGCAAAGAAATTTCTAGGTCAAACTTTCAGAACACCATAACATACTCATTTCTTGCTCATTTCAAAAAGTAAATAGATCCCAATGATCAGTGCAACATACAAAACAAGATTCTAACAAGAAAATGGAGTTCTGGAAAAAAAGTTCATGGAGTCACCTGAGATGGAGCTTTTGATTCAAGGGCTTTCTGGATGGTTCTCTGGCTCAAACAGGTCCCAATGATCCCCCTTTGAAGCTTTGCACACTTGGTTGGAGTTTAAACAGCCTCTTGAGTGAGTTTGCAGAAGCTCTGACCAAGGGAATGTGAAAATCGTATTTGAGTTATGGAGGGTTTCAGGCCAAAGTAGTGGGTGGTTTCTGGTCAGGGGAGCAAGGTGAGTTGATGTGTGGAATTTGTTTGAGTGTTTATGGCTTGTAGAAGCAGATTCGAAAGCTTTTGCTTTATGGAGTGAAAATGGTGAAATGGAGTTATGGCTTGTTTCAGGCCTGGTTCTTTGTTGGTTTAGGCTTAGTGGAACATGGTGAGGTGATTTGTGAAAATGGTTTGGATGTTTGAAGTTTGTGGAGGCAGATTCGAAAGGTCTTGCACAAGGGGGTGTTTTTGTGAATGTGGTTGTGTGAAGTATTTCAGCCTGGCCTGGTGTATGAAATGGCTTGCCTTTGCTTTGCATAAAGGACTCCTATTGGTCAGATGATGTGACCTGCCCTTTATTGATTGGTATGGCCACTTTTGCAATTTGTCAACTCTTGTGTAAGAGAAAGTATGGGCAGCTTCTAGGCTAGTACATGGGTTGTGTGATGCGCAGCAAAATGAAGGGAAAGGGCTAGCTTGGTTCAAGGGCCAATGCAGCAAGTGGGGGAAGTGATCATGATGATTTTGCAAGTTGTTGCTTTATGATTCACATGTGATTTCCTTATCCCACAAGCCATAATACATGAGCATTCTTGGTCAAATTCTGATTTTTATGACTTATAGAATGTTTGTGTCATGGTTTGAAATGAACTAGAGGTTACAAAAGGCATTGGTTCATGGTTTTGCAAAATTCTCATTTGAGGCATGTCTTGAAAATCAATGATTTTAGCCAACTTTGTCACACCATAACTTTTGATCCAAGAAGAGTTTGGTCATGTTCTTGTACTTTTTGGAAAGGGAAAAATGTAATCTACAACTTTCATGACCAAAGTTTTTCCATTTGAAGCATTTTTGGATCAAGAATCAAGGCTTGAAAAATGACCTAAAATGAAGCATTCTTGAAAAGTCAACTATGCCCAAAAAGTCAACATTTGCAAAAACCCCAAATTCTTGATTTTTGTGAGTTTCAACCTTCTTCCATGATCAAATAAAGATCATATACACTCAAAATGATGAAGAATGCCCATTGGTTGGGTCATTGGGGGCCTCAGATGCCCTGATTTTACACTGACTTGTCCAGAAAGTCAACCCTTGATCAGATGACTTCCCCATGGAATTTCTTCATGAAAATTGATATGCATACTACCTATACCATATAGAGACCAATGGAAACAAGAATGACCAAAAAATTTGGAGTTATGGCCTCTGAAACCAAAACCCTAATTTTTAGGTCAACTGTGCAGTCAAACTTGGCTCTGCATCCATTCAAACCCTAGTTCTTGTGATTCTTTGGAATCTTGACTTTGAGAGGATGTAATATGATAGATGAACACACATGGATCCCTTTGAAGTGATTGGTTGCCTTTGGAGTGGCTCAATGGGCTCTTGGATTGCTCAGATCACAAACCCTAGATGCAGATGACTTTGAATCTATGCAGTGAATCAAAAATGAGACATGAGATGATATGATTGTGTTTATGCATATGAGATGATCACAAGCCATGGTGTGAATGGGTGAGGGAAAATTTGGGGTGTTTACACACTCTTACAAGATGAACAACTTGATCTTGCTTAAAAGCTTCAATCAAGAACAAACACTCATTCTTAAAAGCTTAGAGTGTACAAAATGCAACTCAATCAAATCAGTCCAATTTAAACATATAGGTGATGTTAGAATGGCTCACGAATAACACAAGACAAAATCCTAACCCTAACTTAGAATGCATATCTTTTCAATCTCTAATCTTTGTACCTCTAAATAGGGTTGCACCACTTTAAGTAGAGAATGATCTTCATGAATATGAGCAATGAAAGCAGTCAGAATTGATCTTCATTAAGAATTGATTGATCTTCGGATCTCTTTTGAACAAATTGTACAGGAATAAAAACATCAGATCTTTCCAAAAATAACAACCTAAATGATATGATAATATCTTCAAATATATGAAACAAAACAACTTCTGTTAATCATAAAATTCCTCCTTGATTTTTGCCACCAATCAGACTAATCACAGAAACTAACACCTGCTAAAAATCCTCCAGAATTAAATCACAACTTTCTGCAAAGTTGCCCATAACTGACAAATAGATGTTAAGACAAATTCTCTAACATCACAAAATAACAATATTGTCATGACAGTTTAAGATGTTTCAGCATTTGGCTCAGCATCTTCCAAGTATTATAACCACATATGTACTGATATATGAGCAGCCATGTCAGGACTTCTTTTCTGACAACTTGCTAAACCTGCTATAGAACTTGTTCTTCAGCATGTTAGAACATCTTGTCCAACATGTTGTTGTCAGGTTAGTTTTACCAAAATTAATGTCAACACCCATAATAGCATAATTAATAATTTGGGCAATCACATACCTGGTGACCTCTCTTGTCGCACCTGTAGAATCTCACCATTGGATTGTTGCACACATCAGACTTGTCACCGGATTCTCCACATTTTTAGCACTTGGGAGGAATGGAACATGTTCCCCCACTTGGCTTTTTCCCATCTAAAACCTTCTGCTTCCCTTTTTCAGCTGGAGTCATATAAGGTTTTCCTCGAAACTGGCATTTCTCTTTCTTCTCACTCAATTGCTTATGGATCTGCTGACATACAATCCCCTATTTAATCTCTGGTCTCAGCCCATTCTCAAACTTGAGTAACTTAGAAAGTTCAACATCAGCACGATTGTAGTGAGGGTAATACTTCATTAGCCTCTCGAACTTAGCAGCATACTCTGCCACCGTTATATTTCCTTGCTTCAACTTAAGGAACTTCACCTTCATCTTACCTCGAGCGTCTTTAGGGAAATACTTTAACAGAAACTCCCTCCTGAACATTGTCTAAGTCACCACAGTACCGACATCCTCCAAATGCTAACTGTAATACCCATTTATCCCAATTAAATAAAATGACTAATTTATTAAGAAAATCAGAGTTTTATCAAAATTGGAATGCTACTTTTTCAACAAAAAAAATCAAGTTCACATAGTTCTTTATTAAAACAGCAGAAAATATATATCTTTTTATTCATCATATGGCAATTCACCAAACATCCATAATCATTCATCAATTCTCTTGATTTATAAGTTTTAACAAAACAAGATACGTAACTACTACTAACAATAATAAATAAACAACAATTATCCCTGATCCCCGTGTTACGTATCAGGGCGACTCCTAGGACTCGACCAATAACTTGTACTCCGAGCGTACTCAAGTACCTGAATCGTCTGTACTTCCAAAGAAGCACAAACGCAACCAAACAGCAAAGGGGTAAGAAAACAATTCAATATTTTAATGGTGCAAATAACATCTAAAAGGGTAATCCCAACTCTATTCATCAATACACATCATATCATTCAATCAATCAAATATCTCACACAATACATCACACATATCATACATCATTCATTCAATCAATGCAAAGTGACTCAATGACACAATGCAAATGCGCTACCGACTTCAACAATTATCCATCGATTCAGACCGAATGCATCGCTTACGCTCCTACTGAGACACAACCATTCCTGCACATCGATTCACAATGAATCTGAATAATCACTTACGCTCCATCCGAGACATGATTATTCCAACAACATGTATGTGTATGCAAAACTCGATTACACATACCTAATTACACGCATGAACATATTCATACACAACAAGATCCTCCTGATCCTCATAATTTAACACACATCCCATCACATGGGTCACATAAATAACCAGACAATATTCAACACATATTATCAATACAATCCTTATGGTTCATCATCAAAAGTTATAAAAATCGACATAAGCACATATATCCTTACACACTAATTACCGGTTATCATATCTTATGAACTCTACACTAATTCCACTCTCAAACATTTTCCAATATGACACGATCCTTCCGCTCCTCACCTCTACCAAACCTTACATCATGGGGTCTACGGAAAGTATACAATCAACAATGTCCCCAATCAATACGATCCTCATGATCTTCATCGGTTATCAACCATTCCATCATATAGTTTGTACAAAACTTATAATAAACATTCCCAATGATCAACACCTTCTAATCCACCTATTCATAAAGTAATACCATCCAAAATAATCATATAAACACACACACACACACTAATTATTTGTTATCAGGTCCTATAGTTACACATGGATGATATCCTCAATGCCATAGACTAATGGTGATAAAGTAGACCAAGAGAACGGGACGAAACCGGTTTAAAATATCACGAATTTCCCAAATATAGAGGCCTGACATGGCCCGTGTCACACGGCCTGACGAACCATCCTAAAAACATCATTTTCGAAGGTACAGAAGAGTGACACGGCCACCCGTGTCGTGTGACACGGCCCATGTCACACCCTTTTATTGCCAATCTTCCCAAAGATCCTCCCAATATTGTTCCCGTAGCCTGACACGGCTACCCGTGTCGTGTGACACGGCCCGTGTCAGGAGCCTTGCGCCCAAAATCAGCTTTTTCCAAAAAAAAACACTTTTCATTCCCCATCTCGTACCAGTTCGGATTCTATTGATTATATCTCAATTTTATCACTCAAAATAGTCCCAGTGTAATGCTTATATTGATTTTAAGACCTTGAACATTATATACCTTTCCAATCTAATATTACTAATCAAATTAGGGATTTTAAGTTTCTCTTCCTCTTCTTAATTTCCATCATCAACAACAACGTTCATATAACAGTATTCATATTAATCCTATCATACAATTCAAACAACGATTATTCCAAATACAACAATCAATCATGCAATTCCATATTCATGCCACAAATTCATCTAATTATATCAAATCACGCAATCCCTAGGAGAGTAAGGACCTCTCAACTACCCTTTCATGTTAGATCACCAATATAGAACCCTTTCTCCCCCCCCCCCCCCCTTACCTCGAATTCGATGAATTCCTTGCAAAATCTTGATCTTGGGGCTCTACGATCCTTGATCTCCCTTCTCTTCTCCCTTTTCCCCAGAGCCAACTATTTTCTCGTCAAAAGCACGATCTGAGAAAAATGTATCGCTCTTCCCTTTTCATAATCATAACACAATTACCACCTTGCCCCTTAGACCTCTAATTATTATTATTTTATTAATTTAATAATAATATTCTAATAATAATACCACCTCATTATCATATTATTATTTAAATAAAATAATTTCTCTACTTATTATTCCAAATACACCACCATACTCCCAATATTCATTTTATAAAATAATTTATAAAATCGGGATGTTACAACTCTCCCCCACTTATTTTACTTTCGTCCTTGAAAATATACTCAATGGAATTACTTAGATATACATGAGTTAGCTGTGCAGGATGTAAGCAACGGCTTATCAGGCAAACAAGATAACTCGTGGTTGAATACCAAAGACAGTCCAAAATTTGCACTCACAGAATGAAGAAGAAAAGGGATATAGATTGTAAAAAGGAAAATAAAGTATATTACAAAGCGGGAAACAACGCAATGACGGGGACGGCCGACATGCTGGGGATAAAAGGTAAAGCCAAGACGGGGACGTCCGACTAGCTGGGGAAAATCAAATATGATGGGGACGGCCATCAAGATAAAGCTGTGAAATTCTCTGGGAGTTAATGAAACATGACGGGGACGGCCATCAAGTTCATATAGCAAGGTAACCGACGATGGGGACGGCCATCGGGCTAAAAGGAAAAGGGACCACGACGGGGACGGCCATCGGGTTAAAGAATAAATGAAATAAACAGATGATGGGGTACGGCCATCAAAGGTGAAGGACGATCACCTAGCAGGGGACGGCTGCTCTGTTGGGGAATAAAGGAAGTATGATGGGGACGGCCATCAAAGGTGGAGGACGACCACCTGGCAGGGTACGGCTGCCGAAATTATCAACGATGGGGACGGCCATCGGATAAAAGGTCAACGATGGGGACGGCCACGGACGAGCATGATGGAGGACGACCATCAAGAAGTGGAGGATGACCACTCAGCAGGGTACGGCTGCTCTCGAGGTTTATCAAAACACAGGACGAGTGTCAAATAACCAAAATCAACAATGGGGACGGCCATTGGACAAAGTGATGAAGGACGGTCATCAGAAAGTGGAGGACGACCACCTAGCAGGGGACGGATGCTAAATATCAACGATGGGGACGGCCATCGGATGAGCATGATGGAGGACGACCATCAAGAAGTGGAGGACGACCACTCAGCAGGGTACGGCTGCTCTCAGGGTTTATCATGACACAGGACGAGTGCCAGATAAAAAGGAAAATTTGCTTTGTTGGTGATCCGCTGGGGATAGTAAACACGGACGAGCGTTTACAACCAAGAAAAGAAAGTATAAGTGTTTAGATGTTTGTGTATAGATTAAAGATGCGGACGAGCATCCTTAAGACTACGATACGGACGAGTATCGGGTAGAAACAAACGCTTGACGCATGTTCTAAGATGATGATACGGACGAGTATCAACTGGTTAACAGAGAACACGGACGAGTGTCGTATCTGAAAAGACTTTCCTGGGGAATAGTAGACACAGACAAGTATCTATATTCAAGAAGACAAAAGTGTTTGACACGGTGTATGGATTAAAGATGCGGACGAGCATCCTTAAAACTATGATACGGACGAGTATCAGGTAGAAACAAACACTAGACGCAATGTTCTGAGATGATGATACGGACGAGTACCAACTGGTTAACAAAGAACAAAGACTACTGCCGAATCTGTGGGGATATAGATGGTGTATACTAGATACGGACGAGTATCTGTATGAGTATTGAACAGATGGATACTTTAACTGCTGGGGAGAGTGACACGGACGAGTGTCAAAAGGAGAAAAGTGTAATATGAACAAGTATCTGATATACAGAGTCTAGGCGACTGCGCTGGGGATATGACACGGACGAGTGTCAAGAAAGTGTGTATATATGTATATGTGAGTGCAAAGAGGATGTCTTTGGCTTTCTGCTGGTGATTTGACACGGACGGGTGTCAGGAAGTATCTGTAGTACGGGTGATCTTGTTTGTAAAGTGTATTCAGGCAACTTTACTGGGGAGTGATGACACGGACGGGTGTCAAGAGGTGCATATACTGGTGTTTGTGATTTGTGAGGCAACTGCTTTTGCTGGGGACTCTGGTGGGGATTTCTGTACAATGATGATGAATGGTTATTATTCACAAGTGTTAATTTAGAAAATGGCTCATGATTATGCTATGCGTTTGATTTTTGCCGTAATGCTCCGTATTAGACGGAATGCTACGCTCTGAGGGGATAATATGATGTGAATGCCATGATTATGCAAAAGGTAAAGATCCGGGATTCGGATCCCGTTGCTGCGAAGATCCCTGGCTGATCTGTTTGAAATGGGCCTCCCAGCTGGGGATGAGATCATTGATAGACTTGGGGAGATGTATCCACTTGGGGACATATGCCACCTGGTTGACATATCCTTATAATGCGGGACCCAGCTGGAGTTTGTAGAAGCCTTCTTCACTCTGTTGTGATCTTCATGCGTTGCTCTTCTGAATAGAGGCTGGAACCCTGTGGGGAGATGGTTCCCTGACTTCTGTACTCAGCTGAGGATGCAATGGCAACTTGGCTGGGGAATTATGAGAGGCAACTCAGCTGGGGAGAGCAACAAGAGACAACTCAGCTGGGGATAGAGCATTTTGGATGCTGAGATCTTTTGTTGATTGGCCAGCTTGCTGAGATGTAACTTGCATGCCCCAAGTTGCATTCTGGATACCTGTAATTCTGCAAAGATAAGGAAACGCACAAATGGTCCCGAGGTATCCTTTACTGGATTCCGTCATAGGAGCTAAGTACTTTCGAGAGTAAGTATATCCCCTGTAAGCATGTGTTTTATTATTATATATTTTTTTAGAGAAAAGCATCTGTACTTATGCAATTGATTTTTTAGAGACATCCGACATCCTTTGCAAATAAAAATATACAAAACGAAACATGACTGAAAAATCTGATTTTATTAATTCGAATGCCCTGAATTGGCAAGATACAGTCTAAGAAACATATCTCCTGAAATGAGGAGATTGTTACAAATTGAGAAACAAAGTGCTGGCAGTGTTGACGACGCTTTAAAAGGAGCTTCTTCTTCCGCTATGACTCGTATGACTTTTGACTTTCTTCTCGTCTTGCTTTCTGGAGAAAGTTGATTCTGATTGAAGCTTGATCCTTTGGAGTTTTAACCAAGTTGCTGACAATACAGACGAATTCAGAATGCAGTTGTTCGCTTATTCCCTTATTTTGCATGGATCGCCCTTTCGGGTTTTCAATCCATCGGGATACCCATTTTTGCCTGAGTTGTCCAATGCGGCTTTTCAACTCAGCGGGTGTACATTTTTTCATTTATTTCCCTTATTTTTGCCCGAGTCTTTTATTCTGTTTTTGACTCGCCGGGATGCCCTATTTTTGCCTGGACTTACATTCTGTTTTTATGTCCAGCGGGTCATTTCATGCGAAGTATCTTTTAACTGCATCTGAATTCAAAGGGGACGGGAAATCTTCACCATCCATGGTGCTGAGCATCAGTGCTCCACCAGAGAAAACTTTCTTTACCACAAATGGTCCTTCGTAATTTGGAGTCCATTTGCCCCTGTGGTCTGTATGAGGAGGGAGGATTCTCTTCAGCACAAGATCTCCTACTTGGTATCCTCGGTGCCTGACTTTCTGATCGAAGGATTTCTTTATTCTCTTCTGATATAACTGCCCATGACAGATTGCAGCCAACCTTTTCTCTTCGATCAGACTCAGTTGTTCGTATCGGGTCCGAACCCATTCTGCTTCACTTAGTTTAACATCCATTAAAACTCGTAAGGAGGGTAATTCAACTTCTACCGGTAGGACTGCCTCCATACCATACACAAGTTGATACGGTGTTGCCCCAGTGGATGTTCTGATTGATGTGCGGTACCCATGCAAGGCAAATGGTAGTATTTCGTGCCAGTCTTTGTAGGTGACTACCATCTTCTGCACAATCTTCTTGATATTCTTATTTGCTGCCTCAACAGCGCCATTCATCTTTGGCCTGTAAGGAGAAGAATTGTGATGTTGGATCTTGAAGTCCCGGCATAATTCAGCCATCATCTTGTTGTTTAGATTGGAACCATTATCAGTAATGATTCGTTCGGGCACTCCATACCGACAGATGATATCTCTTTTCAGGAATCTGGCTACCACTTGCCTTGTAACATTTACATATGAGGCTGCTTCAACCCACTTTGTAAAATAGTCGATGGCGACCAGGATGAATCTGTGGCCGTTCGAAGCAGTTGGCTCGATCTTGCCAATCATGTCAATGCCCCACATGGCGAAGGGCCATGGTGAAGACATTATGTTCAGAGGATTCGGAGGCACATGCACTTTGTCTGCATAGATCTGGCATTTGTGGCATTTTCTGGCATAGGCACAACAGTCGGCATCCATTGTGATCCAATAATAGCCTGATCTTAACAACTTCTTAGCCATTGCATGTCCTCCAGCATGGGTACCAAAGGAGCCTTCGTGCACTTCATGCATCAACAAATCTGCTTCTGTCTTGTCAACACATCTGAGGAGTACCATATCAAAGTTCCTTTTGTATAAAGACCCATCAGTGTTCAGAAAGAAACTTCCAGCAAGCCTTCTCAAAGTTTTCTTATCATTGGAAGATGCCCCAGGTGGGTATGTTTGATCCTCCAAGAAGCACTTAATATCGTGGAACCAAGGCTTATCGTCTTTGACAACATCTGCTGCAAATACATATGCTGGTCTATCAAGTCTCGACACTGAAATCTGAGGTACAAAGTTAGCAGCTTGAACTTTGATCATGGATGAAATGGTAGCGAGAGCATCTGCAAACTGATTCTCGTCCCGTGGGATATACTCAAGCTTGACTGTTGTGAAGAAAGACAATAACCTTCTTGTATAATCCCTGTAAGGTATCAGATGATCCTGGTGGGTGTACCATTTTCCGTTGGTCTGATTGACTACCAAAGCTGAATCCCCGAATACGGTCAATGTCTTGATCCTGAGGTCAATGGCTTCCTCAAGACCCATAATGCAAGCTTCGTATTCAGCTTCGTTGTTAGTGCAGTTGAAAGTGAGTTTTTCCGAGAAAGGCATGTGAACTCCTTTAGGTGTAACGAGTACTGCACCAACACCACGGCCATTCATGTTAACAGCCCCATCGAACATCATAATCCATTCTTCCTCCGGGTCGGGCCCTTCAGTGTGAATAGGCTCTTCATGATCCTTTGCTTTAATGAACATGATGTCTTCATCAGGGAAGTCAAATCTCATTGGCTGGTAATCATCAATGGGTTGCTCAGCAAGATATTCAGATAGTACACTGCCCTTGATGGCTTTCTGAGAGGTGTACTGTATGTCATATTCTGTGAGAATCATCTGCCATCTTGCAACCCGTCCGGTAAGCGCTGGCTTCTCAAATATGTACTTGACTGGGTCCATTTTTGAGATTAACAAGGTAGTGTGGGTCAACATATACTGCCTTAGTCGGCGAGCAGCCCACGCTAAAGCACAGCAAGTTTTCTCGAGCAGTGAATAACGTTGTTCACAGTCGGTAAACTTTTTGCTTAGGTAGTATATTGCATACTCTTTTCGACCAGACTCGTCATGCTGGCCCAGCACACACCCCATTGATTCTTCCAATACTGTCAAGTACATGATTAGAGGTCTTCCTTCAGCTGGAGGCATAAGGATTGGAGGCTCTTGCAGGTATTCCTTGATCTTGTCAAAAGCCCTTTGGCAGTCTTCGTTCCACCTGACCGTCTGTTCTTTTCTTAACAGCTTGAACAAGGGTTCACAGGTTGCCGTAAGGTGAGATATGAACCTTGAAATGTAGTTCAATCGACCTAGAAACCCTCGAACTTCTTTCTCAGTTTTCGGTGCAGGCATCTCTTGGATGGCTTTGACTTTATCAGGGTCCACTTCAATCCCTTTCTCGCTTACAATAAATCCCAACAGCTTACCGGACCGCACCCCGAATGTGCATTTGTTGGGGTTCAGCTTCAATTGGTACTTCCTCAGACGCTTGAATAACTTCAGTAGATTCACCAGGTGATCTTCCTCTGTAAGGGACTTGGCAATCATGTCATCCACATAACACTCGATTTCCTTGTGGATCATATCGTGGAATAATGTTACCATAGCCCGTTGATACGTTGCACCGGCATTCTTGAGCCCAAATGGCATTACCTTGTAGCAGAACGTGCCCCAAGGTGTGATGAATGTTGTCTTCTCCATGTCTTCAGGTGACATTTTAATCTGATTGTATCCTGAAAATCCATCCATGAAGGAGAATACCGAGAACTGAGCCGTATTATCAACCAATACGTCAATGTGAGGTAATGGGAAATCATCTTTCGGGCTAGCTCTGTTCAGATCCCGGTAGTCAACACACATTCTTACTTTGCCGTCTTTCTTAGGCACAGGTACTATGTTAGCAACCCACGGTGGATAGCTAGTTACAGCGAGGAACCCGGCGTCCCATTGCTTTTGTACCTCTTCCTTGATTTTCATAGCCATGTCTGGACGAGTACGGCGTAGCTTTTGTTTGACCGGTGGGCACTCTTCTCTCAAAGGCAGCTTGTGCACGACAATATCGGTATCCAACCCTGGCATATCTTGGTAAGACCAAGCAAACACGTCCACATACTCTTGAAGCAGGTCAATCAGCTGTCTCTTTACCGAGTCTTGCAGGCAGGCCCCGATTCTAACTTCTTTCACGCTTTCCTCTGTACCAAGGTTAATCACTTCAACCTCCTCCTGGTGAGGAGTAATAACCTTTTCCTCCTGTCTTAACAACCTGGCTAGCTCTTCAGGAAGCTCATATTCTTCATCAACCCCTTCATCAGCTTGATTGATCGGATTATCAAAGTCATACGATGTCATAGCCGTGCTGTTGTCGGTGCTGTCAGGAAGGCACTCTCTGCAAGGGTTTAACTGGTTCATTTTAGTGATTTGATTTTAATCTTATTTAGAAAAGTGAAATGAAGTTGTCATTTTGAAAACACCGCCATTTATTTTTTGTACAAAAAAGAAAAATGGAAAAACAGTGAGCAGAAAAGAAAAAAAAAAAGACTCGTTTGCAAAAGATGTCTGATATTTCATTAATTGATCTTGTTTGCACAAAAAAGTACAGATGGCCCGATTACAAAATGAGTCTTGTCATCTTGGGCAAGATGCAAGACTTTAATGCATGCTTATAAAAATACAGGAAATAATAATTACTCTGCATGAGTAACTCTTATAATTTCCTGGGAAGACCAGTTCGAGACACTGCTCCCCGGGACCTTTGGACGAATCCAGCTTTCCAGGTTGCGCTCTTCTTCCAGCTCGTCTTCCAGACAGTTGATAGCATCAGGGGTAAGCATCCCCCCACTGACAAAACCAGGCTCTCCAGCAGCCTTTGCTTGATGTTGAGTTGGTCTGTAACCCAACCCAAACTTGTCCTTCTTCTCCTCCACAGCTAAAACCTTGCCCCAGCCTAGGGCAGTTCCTTCCTCAACAACCTTCCGGGCTTGTTGGTAAGATGACATGGAGATTCCAGATACAGCAGATGCTTCATTCACATTCAAGGCTTCAAATCCTTGGCTCATTGTTTCATGGATCTCCCCATCCATTTCAATATACTTATAAGTAGCCAGATGGCTAACAAATATATCCTCCTCCCCACAGATTGTAACAACTTGGCCTTCCCACTCATATTTTAACTTTTGGTGAAGGGTAGACGTTATTGCGCCGGCGGCGTGAATCCAGGGTCTACCCAACAAACAGCTGTAGGCGGGCTGAATGTCCATCACATAAAAGATAGTTTTAAAGGTCTGTGGGCCAATTGTCACAGGCAGCTCAATCTCTCCCAGAACCGATCTCTTAGAACCATCAAAGGCTCTTACCACCAGGTTGCTGGGTCTCAACGCCAATCCATCATATTCTAACTTCACCAGAGCCTTCTTTGGTAAGACATTAAGGGATGACCCCGTGTCTACCAGTACATGAGAAAGGACTGCTCCTTTGCATTCCATGGTGATGTGCAAGGCTTTGTTGTGGTTGCGGCCATCCGCTGTCAAGTCAGTATTGGTGAACCCTAGCCCGTTGCTAGCAGTAACATTCCCAACCACGGTTTCCAACTGGTTGACAGTAATCTCTTCAGGCACGTAAGCTGCGTGCAGTACTTTGAGCAGTGCATTCCGATGGGCTTCGGAGCACATAAGCAGTGAGAGGATAGAGATTTTGGATGGCGTCTGGTGAAGTTGATCCACAATTTTGTAATCACTCTTTTTGATGATCCTCATAAACTCATCAACTTCTTGATCGAACGGCGTCTTCAAGGTTTCTTTAACAGCTTGATCTTCCTGCACAGGGCTCTTTCCTTTTGCCTTAGCAGCAGCTTCTGCTTCGGCAGTAGGTCTTTGAATTGGTGGAGCAAAGAGATGTCCGCTTCGAGTGAAGCCTCCGCCTCCCCCCACATTATCTACTTGTGGTGCAGGTGTTGATGTTTCAAGAGTGATTCTTTTTCCTTCGCAGTACACGTCAGAGCCATAGTGCCAAGGGATGGCCCTATTGCTTTCATATGGTACTGGTCCAGGCACCGTGACAGTGACTGGACTGATTGCTGCTGCTGAAGGGACTGTAATTGTTTGTGGATCATAAAAGATTGTAACTGGTGCTCTGGTGGGAGCAGCACCTTCTGAATGGTAGGCAGAGTTGTTCTCAGGATCATAAAATATTGTGACAGTAGAGACGTCTTCATGATTTGTTGCTGGTGTTGTAGGAGATATCGTCGGAAGAAATGATGTTGTGGTTGCAGAAGTCTCAAAATGGAGTGAAGCTGAAGTTGTAGCAGGAAAATTTGTTGTAAACTGATCAGTTGAGATGATGGATGAAGTACTTGTTGATGAAACCGAAGAATTGTCAGGAACAATAGTTGCTGCAGTTGTAGGAGGTTCTGAAACCGTTGCTGATGATATTGCTGGATTTGCTGGAAATGATGTAGTGATCTGAAGTTGGCCACTCTGAATGAGGCTGTCTATACCATTCCTCAAATTATCGCACCCATTTACAGAGATATTGCAGTAAGCACAGCCCAAATCACATCCCGGGAACATGTTGCATTCCAAGAGCTGAGCCTTAATTTCTACCAATGGTGTCCTGATCTGTCCCACACTGGTTATTAAATAAGACGGTTTGTCTTCTTCAATAGCGTTAATCCGGGGACCACCATGGTTTGGCATCGGGTTCTTATTGACATTGGGTGGTGGTGCGAAATTCAGAGCCTTGGAGTCTACCAGGTCTTGTACTTTCATATGCAGAGCCCTACATTTTTCTGTGCTGTGGCCAGGTGCGTTTGAATGGAAGGCACACCTAGCGTTGGAGTCATAGTTCCTTGGTAGACTGTTGGGATCCGGAGGTGCCAACGTTCTTAGCTCAACCAGGTTGAGTTTCAGAAGCTGTGGCAGCAGTGTAGCATATGGCATTGGGATCGGATCGATCACTCTGTTAGCTTGAGAAGGCCTCTGCTGAAATGGCCTCTGTTGACTATTGTTGTTGGTGTTGCTGTTGTTGTAACTTCTTGGAGGATACTGATTTTGCTGATGGTACTGAGGTTGCGGCTGATAGTTTTGCTGAGGAGGTTGATAGACTGGCTGAGGGTGAGCTGGAGCAGGAATGGTGACTGCTGCTATTGACCTCTGCACATACTGGGGCCTGCCCCTGTTTGAGTGGATGGCATTGGTCTCGCCAGTTCTTCTCGGGCCTACAAAAGGCTTTCTTGTACTACTGGACGAGCTTGCACCGTTGTCTGAGATCTTTCCCATTTTTAACAAGCTTTCAATTCTCTCCCCGGCTATGACAACATCTGCAAAGCTAGTGGAAGAGAAAGCAGCCAACCTGTCAATATATGTTCCCTGAAGGGTGTTCATGAACATATCTGCCATTTCCCGTTCAGACATAGGTGGTTGAACAGCAGCAGCCAGTTGCCTCCATCTCTGTGCATATTCTCGGAAACTCTCCCTTGAAGACTGTGACATTCCCATCAGGAGGGTCCTGTTGGGTGCCATGTCTAGATTATACTGATACTGTCTGATGAAGGCCTCTGCCAGGTCCTTCCAGCATCTAATAGTTGCCCTTGTCAAGTGAGAGTACCATTCTCTCGACGCTCCAGTTAAGCTGTCTTCGAAATAGAACATCCAGAGCTTCTCATCCATTGTATAGGCCTTCAGCCTTCCCAGAAATGACTGTAAGTGAGTCCGGGGGCATGAAGTCCCGTTGTATTTTTCAAAGCAAGGTGGCTTGAACTTATGGGGGATCCTGACCCCGTCTACCAAGCCCATATCCATGACATCGAAGCCCAAAGAGTTTTGAGATTCTAAGGACCTCAATTTCTCAGCTATCTCATCCAATCTCCTATCATAAGCTTCTTCTCCAGCACCTATTACCGTGAACTGGTCGTCTTGAGGGTCTTCCTGTAGTACCCTCCCTGCTGTGGCAGTCCCTTGTATATTGACAGGGATGTTGGCCTCTGGATGGAGATGGGGTCCAAAAACTGGGGGATTGACATGAGGTTGGACCCTCTCGTTGTTACTTGTGCCAGCAGTTCCCACATGGGGCTCTTCTTGATTCTGCCTTTCCACCATGGCTCTCAATCTTTCCTGGCTCTGAGCCATGTTGTTCATAACTTCCATAAACTGAGTCATTTGATTCCTCATTTCTAGCCTTTCATTTGCCATTTGATTTCTGACCTCAGTAAGGTCCTGCTGCATCTGATCCATCTGAATTCCCGGAAGGTTGTTTCGGGTTGGATAACGGTGCGGACGGTTGAGGGGAAATACTCGGCGTCTAGCAATAGTTCCTGATGCATCACAACAGAGGTTAACAACAATAAAACAAAGCCTACAAAACAAACAAAGGGTCAGCATGCAATGCAATTATGCTTATTTGTTCTCAAGGTATCCGGTTTGGCCTTCAGTTTTGACCCTTCCAGACCCTTGAAGATGCTGTTGTTGTTGCTTGAAGAAAACTCCGATGAAGCAAACTAACACCAATATATTACAGAAGGTGAAATAATACAACTTGTTCATTTTACAACACAAGCCCTCTAAGGGGTCAAAATATATTACAAGAAAATAAGAGGTACACGGAAAGAAAGCAACAACAAACAAATGGTCAAACACCAAGGCCAAACTCATCCTCACGAACTTCCTTGAGAAGTGCTTCGGTCACAGGATCAGCCGGACGCTCCGTGAGATTCCTGATGAGGAGATTACGGGTCATAACAGCTGCTGCTAGCTTCTTGTGCTGAGTTTGTTCCTTGGACCTCTTCACCCCTGCTTTGATCTTCAGCTCTGATATCTCCCTCTGGGCTGCTGCCAGGGCTTCTTGTTGTTCTTTTGCACTAGCTTCCAGTTGCTCCATCTTGTCTTGAACTCTCTTGTCTTCCAGGGTACGAGCCTCGGTGATCCTGACCCACCGGGCTTGACTCTCCTTCAAATACAAGTCTGTCCTTGCTCTCTGGAACTGGGCTTCCTTGCAAGCATTCTTCAGAATTTGTTCTCCAGCCTTTGACTTTTTGATGTAATCCCCAGACCTTTCAATCTTAGTCAAATGCTCCACTCTCAACTTCTCCAATCTCTCAATCTCCCTTATACCTTCACTCCTCTCCCGAAGGGTCTTCTGCAAAGCCTGGGTTAGCTTCTCATTCCTTTCCTTCAAGCTCTCAAACTCTTCCAAACTGATAGTGGCAGGGGGTGGTGCTGAAGATGACTCAGGCATGTCTTCTATGGTAAAGGGCATTCCAGAGAATTGAGCCCTGGCACGGGACCACTCATAATATTGTGCTGATGCCACATTATTGCACTTCCCCAGAATGGTGACTCCCTTGGTTTGAACATTATCCCAGGCCCATGCAGCCTGCCTAACAACAGCCAAACTAACCTTGTTCTCACAATAGAGGGTCTCAACCAAGTCCTGTGCCCTAGGAGTGTGGACCAGTGCATAGCCCAATTGTCGTCTAAACAGCAGAGGGTTGTAATTGATACTACCCTTAACTCCTATCAAGGGCACATTAGGAAAATGCCCACAGCTGGTGATGACATCTCTGCCCTTGGTGCTCTGAGTGCACCATCTGATATCTGCTGAAGTTAGAACAGTGAGTCTCTTAGCCCAGTTGCTTTGCTGATGAGGGTTTAAAAATGCATCTGTCCTGGGTAGATGCTTGAGAAGCCAAGTGTGAAACAATGGAGCACAACACCTCACTAACCTTCCCCTCTGTTTTTCATTCCTCTGATGCACTGAATAGTAGAGATCCCCCAATAAAGTTGGCACTGGGTTCTTCAAGATGAACAGATGGATTGCATTCTTGCTAATGAATCGAGGCTCATCTGCAAACAATACAATTCCATATATACTCAAAGCCAACAAGGCACAGACAGCCTTCCACTCTCCTAAAGAAGCTTTCAGGGTAGCTTGAGAAATTAAGAAGTCCAGATGAAAGCCAGGGATTCCAGCTTTAGAGGTCATATGTTGCTCAATCAAAACAGGTTCCAGATGCAAAGCTTTTGCTACTTATCCATTAGCAGGAAAGACCATCTCAGGGTTGAAAGGGATTCCACCCCTGATGGGCAAACCAACCAATGCTGAGTATTCTTCTAAAAGAGGGCCCAATTGAAAGTCTTGAAAAGTAAAGCATCTTAGTGGAGGATCATAAAACTGAATACAGGTGTGGATTAGGCTTCTTTGTGATGGGTCCAGATCCATAACCATGTCAAGTATATCTCCATAATTCTCCCTGAACAAAGGTATGTGATCTGGAGTGATCAGGGTCTGAACCCTCCTGATGTCTGACAACTCTGGCTGGAAGAAGTGATAGGTGATATTGCTCTTTTTAGGAGCCATGATGCTGAGACTGAGTAGAGATAGGTGCTGATGATAATACTGAAGAAGTGGGCCACTGACTGGCTGGTGCAGGTGGTAACTGAAGCAGATAGCTGATGAAGACAATTCAAAACTGAAGATGGGGTCAAAACCAAAACCAAATGAAGATGGATACCCTGAAACACAAATAAGCAAATGTCAATATGATGCAATGATTATGTATGCAAATGATATGCAAGGGTCTGTGACTGAGCTGGATCTGATCAAAATGCCCTGATATAAGTCCATGTGTGTCCAAGAATTCCAGTTGGAGGTTTATAAATCCAGTAACCAAGGTGGGGGACTCAAATAAAGAGCCACATATCCAGGGTTTTAGAATCACAAGAACTGACCCAAAATGGAGTACTCTTAAACAATCAAAGTAACAGGGTATTCTGAGGTCAAGGTACCTGCAAACCTGTAAACAGCCCAACCCCCTCACAGGTGGTGTTCTAGAACAAGGATCCTCAGACTTGGATCAGTTATGAGAAGTGTAAACACTTCCAACCCGGAGGTACAGTGTTTACAATAACCATAACAATTCCTCCTCTAATTCACCTCAGTTTCTGAAGGTCAATACTAAAAGGTCATCCAGACTTAGCAGGCTTCCCAGATAGCCCTAGCATTGCAGGAAATCTGCAACACAGAGTTCTCAAGAAGAAACCCATATCTGAACCGTGTTTCATATTCCCGCACCAGACCGAAATGGAATGGGAAAGAATATGATTCACTCTAGCCTAGGTGTCACTCAGGTCCCAGGTATAGGACCTCAATACTCAATGAAATACCCACCCACCAAAGAAAAACCAGATCCAGCCAGCAGTACAGTACAACAGTATGATAATATGCAAAGCTATAAAGAAAGCAGTAAACAACTGTACATAAAGCAAAATAAATACAAGCACAAATAAGCACATAACACCCCAGTAAACACAAATCAATCAAGCGCTAGGAGGAACCCACAAAAAGAACCAGAAGTCCTGGTTGCAGTATAAGGGTCCCCAGCAGAGTCGCCAAGCTGTCGCTCCCGACAAATGAAAATGGATCAGATGAAGGTACAGACGCGAACGGTCGGCGAAGGGAACAGTGAGAACACACAGCCGTGAACTCACTGGAGATGAAAAGAGTCGCCAGCTAGGCATTTTTATCCCGGAGGAAAGGCAATGCTGCATAGACCTAGAAAAAGATGGATAAGACGGTTGCGAACCAGAGAGACTGAGAAAGGGGGTTGGTTACAACCTGGGAAGGTATTAGCACCCAGATTGTCCGCCGTACTCGACGGGATCCACGCTTAAAAGATTTGTGTTTTAAAGGGGTAGTGTCAGTGCAATCTGTGTGTAAAAGAACTGGAAAAGATGTACAGGTGTCAGTGTAAGAGAAAAGTGAAGTATATAAGTGAAGTGTCAGTGTAAGAACAGGAGTGAAATGCTCAAGATCATGAGGCTAAAGAATGAAGCTGGAAAGAGGGGGAATGTACAGAGACTTTTGTTCGATAACTGTTAAGTTATGCCTACGTATCCTCTCGTGCAATGAGGAAGTCAGAACACCGTAGTTCGACCCAAAGAGACTGAAAGGTGAATTGACTTGTGAACTGCTTACTTGCCTATGCTCAAGTGTATGATCTGTCTGGCACAGATGCAAACTGTCTTGCATTAGACGGAAGAAGCAAGTTCTCGTTTATGAGTGAATGAGATGAGAAAAGAATCCCGGAGGAGACGATTATTGTTTGTTTTTGAGTTTTCAGTCTTTTATTACTTTTTGGATTTGTCATAAGTTAATGAGCTTAAGTCTAAACCAATGGATTTAGTAAACTCATCACATCTTCCCTCTGATTGGGGGTAATGAGAGTACCTTAAGTGTGAAGTCATATTCTCACACTTAATCACCTTTAATGTAGGATTAAGATCATTAACCTACTTGTGATTATTTAGATGTTTTTGTTGTTTTGTTTAGTGTTAAGTAATGAGGTTAAGCCATAATCAGGGATTAAACAGACTCATTACACCATCCTAATAGAAGGATAATAGATGAGAATGTTTAAGCTGAGGAAAGCTCCTCAACTTAATCCATGATTAGGGATTAAACTCATGACAAAACAAGCCTTTGGTTAAGTGGATTTTATTTAATGACATGATGATGAAGTGAATTTTATGATTTGTAAGACAACTTGAGGGGGACTTGTCCATTAACACTAGGGTTAGTCCTTCTTAACCAATTAAGGAAGAATTAGAACCCTAATGCAAGGCCCAAGTTACAAGTTTGATGTCTTAGTGATTATTAGATGGATTGATTAAAGGATTTAAACACATTAAGGGTTTAACACTTAGGATTAAAGTTATACACTCCATCCTAAGAGAAGGATGCAGGCATAAACTTAATCACAAAGCCTTAAAGCCTTTAGGGTTTAGTCCCTGATTATGAGATGAGAAGAGAAGACTCAAAGAGAGACACAAAGGTAAAACTATGAGGGGAGACTAATCAAAACCCTAATTCATTGTCATGCTTGGTTGTTCCTAAGGTTTGTGAGGTTTTCAAGAACAGTCTTCAAAGAGAACCACCAGGAAGCAGATGAACAAGATCAAGAGAAGCAAAGCAACTTGCTTCATTCAAGAAGTCAAGTCACTTGAAGGTAGAAAGTGGGAGGAACAAGAATAAGCAAGCTCAATCTCAAACACATACATAAATGCAGCAATGGATGCAAGAGAGATGAAAAGAAAAGTTATGAGAAGTGAAGGCAAATTCACTTCTCAAGTTTACTTACCACCTGAAATGTTAGAAAAGAAATGCAATGCAATGCCAAATGAGATGAAATGACATGATGAAGAACAAAACCAGAAGCATGTTGATGATGATAATGATGCTATGGAGTGCTATAAACATGAGACAAGGCATGGATATGTTCATACAAGTTCATGGATGCAAATGAGGCAAGCTTAGAAGCATGGATACACATGAAAAGTTATGAAACATACATGGCATACAACATGGAAAATGCAAGATGCAATGATCAAAGATGCTTTCTATATGTCTTATGATGTCAAATGAACCAAATGGATGCTTGAAATGTCATGACAAGTCATGTTATGCAAGAGAATACAAGAGGTATGCAAATGAAAGCCCAAATTAGGGTTTATGGATCAAACAACAAACAAAAACCAAAAACAGAAGCAAACCCTAAGATAAAAAATGGAAAATGCCACTCAAAGAAGCCCTAAACCTATACTAAACCAAAGTCCAAAGGGGGGCTCTCAACTCTTAACCAATCTCAAGTTATGATCTTTCTAAGTTATTAGGGTTTTTAGGGTTCCTAAACAAAAGAAATACCAAGTAAATTGAAAATGAAGGAACAAATCATGGCCTTTTAATCTCAAAAACTACATGTTAAACACAATGCAATGCAAGAAGAATCAATGTCCAACTCTTCATAGATAGGCAGAAATGATTTTTTGAACTTAGGATCAAAATAATGCACAAAAATGATTTTAATTCAATGAAAAATTCTCAAAATGCATCAAGATCAAAAAAGAAATTTGGTTTGAAGGTTGGACAATGTTTCTAAATGTCTTAGAACATTTCATGAATTTTTTGGTGATTTTTAAATACCTAAAAGTATTTTTAATAAATTAATTTCCATTAATCAATTAAAAATAATCTTTTAAATATTTAAAAATACTTTTTTAATGATAAAAATAAAATAAAAATATTTTTGTGTCATAAAAATTAATAACACTTATGGGAAGAAGTTTCATAATTTTTAAGACATTTTTTCTATTTTAAATTAATTATGCAAAACAAATGAAGAGAAAATGAAAATAAATGAATTTAAAATGAATTAATGAGAAGTAATCAGATCCAACGTGCCAGATTCAAAGTTACACACGCGGGAATTGACTGCGCGCCACATCTCACGGCCAGAATTCAAATTTCGCTAATCAATGCTTAAACCCTAACCCTGCCGTTAATCACTTTCAGATGACCGGAACAGTGTTCCGGTCATCTTCTCCGTTCACCTCAAAATGCAATCTCTCTCCTCAGGCCATTTTAGAAGCTCTAACTCTCCAGAAATCATCTACTAACTATCCTAAGCACGAATCCAGCATCAAATCATGTTTAAACTCACACACAAACAAGAATCGAAGCAAAGAAATTTCTAGGTCAAACTTTCAGAACACCATAACATACTCATTTCTTGCTCATTTCAAAAAGTAAATAGATCCCAATGATCAGTGCAACATACAAAACAAGATTCTAACAAGAAAATGGAGTTCTGGAAAAAAAGTTCATGGAGTCACCTGAGATGGAGCTTTTGATTCAAGGGCTTTCTGGATGGTTCTCTGGCTCAAACAGGTCCCAATGATCCCCCTTTGAAGCTTTGCACACTTGGTTGGAGTTTAAACAGCCTCTTGAGTGAGTTTGCAGAAGCTCTGACCAAGGGAATGTGAAAATCGTATTTGAGTTATGGAGGGTTTCAGGCCAAAGTAGTGGGTGGTTTCTGGTCAGGGGAGCAAGGTGAGTTGATGTGTGGAATTTGTTTGAGTGTTTATGGCTTGTAGAAGCAGATTCGAAAGCTTTTGCTTTATGGAGTGAAAATGGTGAAATGGAGTTATGGCTTGTTTCAGGCCTGGTTCTTTGTTGGTTTAGGCTTAGTGGAACATGGTGAGGTGATTTGTGAAAATGGTTTGGATGTTTGAAGTTTGTGGAGGCAGATTCGAAAGGTCTTGCACAAGGGGGTGTTTTTGTGAATGTGGTTGTGTGAAGTATTTCAGCCTGGCCTGGTGTATGAAATGGCTTGCCTTTGCTTTGCATAAAGGACTCCTATTGGTCAGATGATGTGACCTGCCCTTTATTGATTGGTATGGCCACTTTTGCAATTTGTCAACTCTTGTGTAAGAGAAAGTATGGGCAGCTTCTAGGCTAGTACATGGGTTGTGTGATGCGCAGCAAAATGAAGGGAAAGGGCTAGCTTGGTTCAAGGGCCAATGCAGCAAGTGGGGGAAGTGATCATGATGATTTTGCAAGTTGTTGCTTTATGATTCACATGTGATTTCCTTATCCCACAAGCCATAATACATGAGCATTCTTGGTCAAATTCTGATTTTTATGACTTATAGAATGTTTGTGTCATGGTTTGAAATGAACTAGAGGTTACAAAAGGCATTGGTTCATGGTTTTGCAAAATTCTCATTTGAGGCATGTCTTGAAAATCAATGATTTTAGCCAACTTTGTCACACCATAACTTTTGATCCAAGAAGAGTTTGGTCATGTTCTTGTACTTTTTGGAAAGGGAAAAATGTAATCTACAACTTTCATGACCAAAGTTTTTCCATTTGAAGCATTTTTGGATCAAGAATCAAGGCTTGAAAAATGACCTAAAATGAAGCATTCTTGAAAAGTCAACTATGCCCAAAAAGTCAACATTTGCAAAAACCCCAAATTCTTGATTTTTGTGAGTTTCAACCTTCTTCCATGATCAAATAAAGATCATATACACTCAAAATGATGAATAATGCCCATTGGTTGGGTCATTGGGGGCCTCAGATGCCCTGATTTTACACTGACTTGTCCAGAAAGTCAACCCTTGATCAGATAACTTCCCCATGGAATTTCTTCATGAAAATTGATATGCATACTCCCTATACCATATAGAAACCAATGGAAACAAGAATGACCAAAAAATTTGGAGTTATGGCCTCTGAAACCAAAACCCTAATTTTTAGGTCAACTGTGCAGTCAAACTTGGCTCTGCATCCATTCAAACCCTAGTTCTTGTGATTCTTTGGAATCTTGACTTTGAGAGGATGTAATATGATAGATGAACACACATGGATCCCTTTGAAGTGATTGGTTGCCTTTGGAGTGGCTCAATGGGCTCTTGGATTGCTCAGATCACAAACCCTAGATGCAGATGACTTTGAATCTATGCAGTGAATCAAAAATGAGACATGAGATGATATGATTGTGTTTATGCATATGAGATGATCACAAGCCATGGTGTGAATGGGTGAGGGAAAATTTGGGGTGTTTACACACTCTTACAAGATGAACAACTTGATCTTGCTTAAAAGCTTCAATCAAGAACAAACACTCATTCTTAAAAGCTTAGAGTGTACAAAATGCAACTCAATCAAATCAGTCCAATTTAAACATATAGGTGATGTTAGAATGGCTCACGAATAACACAAGACAAAATCCTAACCCTAACTTAGAATGCATATCTTTTCAATCTCTAATCTTTGTACCTCTAAATAGGGTTGCACCACTTTAAGTAGAGAATGATCTTCATGAATATGAGCAATGAAAGCAGTCAGAATTGATCTTCATTAAGAATTGATTGATCTTCGGATCTCTTTTGAACAAATTGTACAGGAATAAAAACATCAGATCTTTCCAAAAATAACAACCTAAATGATATGATAATATCTTCAAATATATGAAACAAAACAACTTCTGTTAATCATAAAATTCCTCCTTGATTTTTGCCACCAATCAGACTAATCACAGAAACTAACACCTGCTAAAAATCCTCCAGAATTAAATCACAACTTTCTGCAAAGTTGCCCATAACTGACAAATAGATGTTAAGACAAATGCTCTAACATCACAAAATAACAATATTGTCATGACAGTTTAAGATGTTTCAGCATTTGGCTCAGCATCTTCCAAGTATTATAACCACATATGTACTGATATATGAGCAGCCATGTCAGGACTTCTTTTCTGACAACTTGCTAAACCTGCTATAGAACTTGTTCTTCAGCATGTTAGAACATCTTGTCCAACATGTTGTTGTCAGGTTAGTTTTACCAAAATTAATGTCAACACCCATAATAGCATAATTAATAATTTGGGCAATCACATACCTGGTGACCTCTCTTGTCGCACCTGTAGAATCTCACCATTGGATTGTTGCACACATCAGACTTGTCACCGGATTCTCCACATTTTTAGCACTTGGGAGGAATGGAACATGTTCCCCCACTTGGCTTTTTCCCATCTAAAACCTTCTGCTTCCCTTTTTCAGCTGGAGTCATATAAGGTTTTCCTCGAAACTGGCATTTCTCTTTCTTCTCACTCAATTGCTTATGGATCTGCTGACATACAATCCCCTATTTAATCTCTGGTCTCAGCCCATTCTCAAACTTGAGTAACTTAGAAAGTTCAACATCAGCACGATTGTAGTGAGGGTAATACTTCATTAGCCTCTCGAACTTAGCAGCATACTCTGCCACCGTTATATTTCCTTGCTTCAACTTAAGGAACTCCACCTTCATCTTACCTCGAGCGTCTTTAGGGAAATACTTTAATAGAAACTCCCTCCTGAACATTGTCTAAGTCACCACAGTACCGACATCCTCCAAATGCTAACTGTAATACCCATTTATCCCAATTAAATAAAATGACTAATTTATTAAGAAAATCAGAGTTTTATCAAAATTGGAATGCTACTTTTTCAACAAAAAAAATCAAGTTCACATAGTTCTTTATTAAAACAGCAGAAAATATATATCTTTTTATTCATCATATGGCAATTCACCAAACATCCATAATCATTCATCAATTCTCTTGATTTATAAGTTTTAACAAAACAAGATACGTAACTACTACTAACAATAATAAATAAACAACAATTATCCCTGATCCCCGTGTTACGTATCAGGGCGACTCCTAGGACTCGACCAATAACTTGTACTCCGAGCGTACTCAAGTACCTGAATCGTCTGTACTTCCAAAGAAGCACAAACGCAACCAAACAGCAAAGGGGTAAGAAAACAATTCAATATTTTAATGGTGCAAATAACATCTAAAAGGGTAATCCCAACTCTATTCATCAATACACATCATATCATTCAATCAATCAAATATCTCACACAATACATCACACATATCATACATCATTCATTCAATCAATGCAAAGTGACTCAATGACACAATGCAAATGCGCTACCGACTTCAACAATTATCCATCGATTCAGACCGAATGCATCGCTTACGCTCCTACTGAGACACAACCATTCCTGCACATCGATTCACAATGAATCTGAATAATCACTTACGCTCCATCCGAGACATGATTATTCCAACAACATGTATGTGTATGCAAAACTCGATTACACATACCTAATTACACGCATGAACATATTCATACACAACAAGATCCTCCTGATCCTCATAATTTAACACACATCCCATCACATGGGTCACATAAATAACCACAGACAATATTCAACACATATTATCAATACAATCCTTATGGTTCATCATCAAAAGTTATAAAAATCGACATAAGCACATATATCCTTACACACTAATTATCGGTTATCATATCTTATGAACTCTACACTAATTCCACTCTCAAACATTTTCCAATATGACACGATCCTTCCGCTCCTCACCTCTACCAAACCTTACATCATGGGGTCTACGGAAAGTATACAATCAACAATGTCCCCAATCAATACGATCCTCATGATCTTCATCGGTTATCAACCATTCCATCATATAGTTTGTACAAAACTTATAATAAACATTCCCAATGATCAACACCTTCTAATCCACCTATTCATAAAGTAATACCATCCAAAATAATCATATAAACACACACACACACACTAATTATTTGTTATCAGGTCCTATAGTTACACATGGATGATATCCTCAATGCCATAGACTAATGGTGATAAAGTAGACCAAGAGAACGGGACGAAACCGGTTTAAAATATCACGAATTTCCCAAATATAGAGGCCTGACATGGCCCGTGTCACACGGCCTGACGAACCATCCTAAAAACATCATTTTCGAAGGTACAGAAGAGTGACACGGCCACCCGTGTCGTGTGACACGGCCCATGTCACACCCTTTTATTGCCAATCTTCCCAAAGATCCTCCCAATATTGTTCCCGTAGCCTGACACGGCTACCCGTGTCGTGTGACACGGCCCGTGTCAGGAGCCTTGCGCCCAAAATCAGCTTTTTCCAAAAAAAAACACTTTTCATTCCCCATCTCGTACCAGTTCGGATTCTATTGATTATATCTCAATTTTATCACTCAAAATAGTCCCAGTGTAATGCTTATATTGATTTTAAGACCTTGAACATTATATACCTTTCCAATCTAATATTACTAATCAAATTAGGGATTTTAAGTTTCTCTTCCTCTTCTTAATTTCCATCATCAACAACAACGTTCATATAACAGTATTCATATTAATCCTATCATACAATTCAAACAACGATTATTCCAAATACAACAATCAATCATGCAATTCCATATTCATGCCACAAATTCATCTAATTATATCAAATCACGCAATCCCTAGGAGAGTAAGGACCTATCAACTACCCTTTCATGTTAGATCACCAATATAGAACCCTTTCTCCCCCCCCCCTTACCTCGAATTCGATGAATTCCTTGCAAAATCTTGATCTTGGGGCTCTACGATCCTTGATCTCCCTTCTCTTCTCCCTTTTCCCCAGAGCCAACTATTTTCTCGTCAAAAGCACGATCTGAGAAAAATGTATCGCTCTTCCCTTTTCATAATCATAACACAATTACCACCTTGCCCCTTAGACCTCTAATTATTATTATTTTATTAATTTAATAATAATATTCTAATAATAATACCACCTCATTATCATATTATTATTTAAATAAAATAATTTCTCTACTTATTATTCCAAATACACCACCATACTCCCAATATTCATTTTATAAAATAATTTATAAAATCGGGATGTTACAACTCTCCCCCACTTATTTTACTTTCGTCCTTGAAAATATACTCAATGGAATTACTTAGATATACTCTCGCACCTGACTAATCACTCCCTTGCCAAAACCAACAACTCTGCACACAGCCCAAAACAACAACACCAGTGCCAGGACAACTACCACAACAACAAACACCACCATCATCAATTCACAACACGCAGGTACACACCTGAAAGAGAACACAACGAAAGTCACTACCATCACCATAGGTAACACTCTCCTAATTCCCCATCATAGGAATTAGTCATCCGCACTCATACCATCATCGTAGGTAACGAGACGACAACCAAGACAAAACCAAAATTTCACAATATACATCATCTAGCCACAATAACACTGTTAACGGACTAACCTTATGGCTTTCTCCACCAAAACAACACAATCATAATCCATCAATGAAGTACATACATCATATATATTAATGTCCCTGCATATCCTGCAATCCTAGATATGTAGGTAACCTATTACCATTACTCATCCATTCTGGGACGTCCAATAGCCTCAATATCTTATCAAGTCTTATCGCTCAATATCTTGAGCCCTTACTAACCATCTATGTATAAACAATTACACCACTTCACCCTTCTGTTGCGCACTCTGATTACTCGCAACTATTTATTCCATTAAATTCACATCTAATTTTAACTCCTTCTAACCTTTACCATAATTATAATAATCCCCTTAACATACTTCAATATTCAGCCGCAAGTCTCTTGACTGCTAACTCAATTCTAACTTTTTAACCATCAATGCAAACATAGAAAAATTCCCGACTCCTTACTTCAAACATTATGACCATCTTAGTCGTCTCATACTCCACTCTTCCCGATCAAATCGGAATTGCATGCTCCTGTGATTACCAAGCACTTTAATCTCCAATCGTAGCAATAATATTATCAGATACTCAACCCAATTTCACTCTCATCCACTTCCAATCCATGGTTAAGATAAATACTTCCATAATTTCCCTCTCATAGTATAATATCAACTACAACTTTACGATCAGGTACTAACAACCAATCAACTTATCAAAATCATCATCCAACATTCTATTCACAGCTTGTCAAAATAAAACAAAATTAGATTGTAACCACAACTAGCTCTTACTCCGGCTCTCCAGCACTCTTCCTCAAAACAACCCTTCTCAACGAACAACTTATCTATCGTAAGTTATCCTAAGAAACAAAATTAACTTGGAAAAGTTTTCATAAACCTCAATAACAACCAACTAAGTCCAAGTACATTCTAATCCCCTATAACTCACTTGTTTCCATCATGGTAGATCCACATCTACTTCTGACGAACTCATATTCATACCTTCCTCTGAACCACATAATCAAACACTTATACACTTGTTCATAAAAATCATTATTGATAGCTTAGTGTATAACTGTATCTTTTCCAATTCTTATATTTCAATTTCCAACATTCTACAAATCCTTATTCTACTTTCATCATAGATCATGGCCTCTTCCAAAAGTTACCATCTCAAAATTATTCAAATAAATATGGAAGGCACAATTCATACTCCATACTTACCTTAATACATACCAGTCACCACTTGCTTCTACGCAATATCCATGATCATTTTATAGTTTCACATTATTTATACTCTCTCGTTGGATTATCCTTTCAACGTTCCAATTCCACAGTAACTAGACCCTTAATTCATAAATTCCAGAAAGGTAAATATGGAACCCTTACTACTTTACTCTTTCCTTATTAATCCAACACATACAACGATACCTGTATTTCTCTCCTTTCATCCTATAAGAATCACGACAAATAGATTTTAACCAATCATGTAGCTTACGGTTCACAGTCTCAAAACATCTACGAAACTATTCATACTCTGTATCAACATACACCATACTCCTAAGGCAATATCCCAACATCACTACATTGGGAAGACACATGGTTATAATTAATTGCCACAAAAATTACACCTTTATACTTTCAAAGACTCCTCCACCTCTTATCATACCATGCCAAAATATAACTCAATACTCAAATCCTAAATCTCCATTCCACCTCCTCAACGCAGTAAATTCATCCAACATGACCTGTCAACATAGGGTTCCAATCACCACATTCCCTTTATACTATTCTTACAAAGTCCCAGCTAACTCAAGGTTCTGGTAGGCACGATAATCCAACTCACAACAACAGTAACACTACGAATGAGTTCCAGCTTACTCTTGATCCTTTATCAATCGAGTCCAAACTATTCCAATCACAATTGTGAAATCTACTCCTAATCAATACTATATATGCAACCCAATCAAACATCCAAGTCCCCTCTTAAAGGTTCCTCTACGTACCCAGTAGATACAACGTTCAACTTTTTACAGTTGTCCATCTAAAATTTACTTCCTACTCATTGAGGAGTAACCATCACTAATATCCAATCAACATGCTCAGTCTTTAAATCCTTCTCTTTTCCAGATACTTGAATCTACATCGATTCTTTTAAACTACTAACAACTTTGGCTCAACTCCAAACAATCTACTGAACATACTATCTCGGCTGAAAAATATGTCTTTTGCATCCAACACGATTCTGTCTACTATTAACAAGGGATTGAGGGTGATCAGTTCCTCAATTTGCCAATAGATAGCAGACAATCATGATGGTCATAAACCATATTTCTCAACTCTAATAGCGTACCTCGCATCTTGTGAACTAAGCTGCTTCACTAGCGAATCCATAGTTAACACCAACCTTAGCAACTTTTGCACCACTGCAATTCCAACACACCACAAGCCAAACAAACAGTAAGTAAACAAGTAAACAGTAAGTAAACACCTACAAAAAAACAGTAAGTAAACAAGAAAATACCGATAGTATTCCACACACATATCGCATACTTAGGGACAAACGCCATGTGACAACCTGGTCGGACGGACTGACCTGCTCTAATACCAATTGTAACACCCACTTATCCCAATTAAATCAAATGACTAATTTATTAAGAAAATCAGAGTTTTATCAAAAGTGGAATGCTACTTTTTCAACAAAAAAAATCAAGTTCACATAGTTCTTTATTAAAACAGCGGAAAATATATATCTTTTTATTCATCATATGAAAATTCATCAAACATCCATAATCATTCATCAATTCTCTTAATTTATAAGTTTTAACTAAACAAGATATGTAACTACTACTAACAATAATAAATAAACAACAATTATCCTCGATCCCCGTGTTACGTATCAGAGCGACTCCTAGGACTCGACCAACAACTTGTACTCCGAGCATACTCAAGTACCTGAATCATTTGTACTTCCGAAGAAGCACAAACGCAACCAAACAACAAAGGGGTGAGAAAACAATTCAATATTTTAATGGTTCAAATAACATCTAAAAGGGTAATCCCAACTCTATTCATCAATACACATCATATCATTCAATCAATCAAATATCTCACACAATACATCACACATATCATACATCATTCATTCAATCAATGCAAAGTGACTCAATGACACAATGCAAATGTGGTACCGACTTCAACAATTATCCATCGATTCGGACCGAATGCATCGCTTACGCTCCTACTGAGACACAACCATTCCTGCACATCGATTCACAATGAATCCGAATAATCACTTACGCTCCATCCGAGACATGATTAATCCAACAACATGTATGCGTATGCAAAACTCGATTACACATACCTAATTACACGCATGAACATATTCATACACAACACGATCATCCTGATCCTCATAATTTAACACACATCCCATCACATGGGTCACATAAATAATCAGACAATATTCAACACATATTATCAATACAATCCTTATGGTTCATCATCAAAAGTTATACAAATCGACATAAGCACATATATCCTTACACACTAATTACCGGTTATCATATCTTATGAACTCTACACTAATTCCACTCTCAATCATTTTCCATACATTTTCCAATATAACACGATTCTTCCGCTCCTCACCGCTACCAAACCTTACATCATGGGGTCTACGCAAAGTATACAATCAACAATGTCCCCAATCAACACGATCCTCATGATCTTCATCGGTTATCAAACATTCCATCATATAGTTTGTACAAAACTTATAATAAACATTCCCAGTGATCAACACCTTCTAATCAACCTATTCACAAATTTATACCATCCAAAACAATCATATAAACGCACACACTAATTATCTGTTGTCAGGTTCTATAGTTACAAATGGATGATATCCTCAATGCCTTAGACTAATGGTGAGAAAGTAGACCAAGAGAACGGGAAGAAACCGGTTTAAAATATCACGAATTTCCCAAATACAGAGGCCTGACACGGCCCCCCGTGTCCCCTGACACGACCCGTGTCACATGGCCTGACGAACCATCCTGAAAACATCATTTTCCAAGGTACAGAAGAGTGACACGGCCACCCGTGTCACACCCTCTGATGCCCAATCTTCCCAAAAATCCTCCCAATCTTGTTCCCGTAGCCTGACACGGCCACCCGTGTCGTGTGACACGGCCCGTGTCAGGAGCTCTGCGCCTAAAATCAGCCTTTTCCAAAAAAAACAAATTTCCATTCCCCATCTCGTACCAGTTCGGATTCTATTGATTATATCTCACCTTTATCACTCAAAACAGTCCTAATGTCATGCTTATACTGATTTTAAGACCTTTAACACCATATATCTTTCCAACCTAATATTACTAATCAAATTAGGGATTTTAAGTTTCTCTTCCTCTTCTCAATTCACATCATCAACAACAACGTTCATATAACAGTATTCATATTAATCTTATCATACAATTCAAACAACGATTATTCCAAATATAACAATCAATCATGCAATTCCATATTCATACCACAAATTCATCAAATTATATCAAATCACGTAATCCCTAGGAGAGTAAGGACCTCTCAACTACCCTTTCATGTTAGATCACCAATATAGAACCCTTTCTCCCCCCTTACCTCGAATTCGATGAATTCCTTGCAAAATCTTGATCTTGGGGCTCTACGATCCTCGATCTCCCTTCTCTTCTCCCTTTTCCCCAGAGCCAACTCTTTTCTTGTCAAAAGCACGATCTGAGAAAAATGTATCGCTCTTCCTTTTTCATAATCATAACACAATTACCACCTTTCCCCTTAGACCTCCAATTATTATTATTTTATTCATTTAATAATAATACCACCTCATTATCATATTATTATTTAAATAAAATAATTTCTCTACTTATTATTCCAAATACACCACCATACTCCCAATATTCATTTTATAAAATAATTAATAAAATCGGGGTGTTACACTAACGAGTATTATCCCACCAGTCTTCAACCTCCTCAGACAATATGTGGGTACCAAATAGTACCTTTTGCGCATCTGTGCATGCCATCACTCTAGAAATCTTCTCAATCGCCTTGAGCCACTTATGTGAGCTCTGCGGGTCATGATCTCCTTCAAAAACTGGCGGACTATTACTTTGAAACTTCTCCAAAGCACGAAGTTTATCTTGTTGGTTGTTTCGACTCGTAGCCTGAGCAAGTGCCGCAACATCTTCAGCAAGAGCACGCATGTTGTTTCCAGCCATTATACACAACACTCAAAACATTAGAAAAGAAAATAATCGTTAACAAGTAATGACTAACAATAGACCGACAACAACAACACTTGGCCGGACAGACCGACATGCTCTGATACCACTAAGGTAAGACCTTTTTACCCCACATCAAAATATAACATGATTATTCAATAAAATCAGAGTATCATCAAAAAGGGTATCACATTTCTTCTTTTAACAAACATCAAAAACATCGTCATTTTATCATGTCCCGTAACACGGGTTCCAACAAGTATTCACATCTAAATACCAACGTTATTACGAAGCGGATAATAAGTCATCAACTTCATCAATAATATAAAGAAAATTCAAAGTTTAATTTCAAAACATCATTAACTCCAACAATCTTTAATGGCTAGTATCAACTCAAAAGTAAAACAAAGTGAGCACAATGGTTCTCAAGCGTTCACATCCCGATGTTACATTGACACAGAGCAGGAAACCATGCCTAACTAAAAAAACGACGAAAAACAATACTTTGAGCTACATCCAGACACCAAGTTTATTCTTGAGTATCTGCATGATGGCATAATAGACCATCACCAAATGCATGTAAGGTGCGTAATCACGAATTAATATAATTGACATAAAGTAAATATAATCATGCAACATTCGTCATATAGCAATACATCATAATTCTCATCCATCACATCATAAAACTCATCAAACATCTACTCAACACATATGTATCATGCTATGCCACCAAGAATGAAATGCAACTTCATAAATGCATGTGGTACCAATTTCAACATGTGATAGAGACTAGGTCATCTACCCTCCACAATGGAGCACAACATAATCAACATAACCCTGATCCACACTATGGGATCGAAGCCTCCAACAACATAGGTATGTTATGAATGCAATGATACAACAATTCAACATAATTCAACATTTGCATCAGCATTCATGTTAATAATCAACTTACAACTTTACTTCATTTTTATCATAAAATGATCACTAAAACATCAACATAAATCATGGCAATAAGTATAATACATCACGACATAAATACATCATATCTACACATCATTAGAAAATTTTCTGCAATTAAATCATTAATTTTTCACTTCAAGGGCTCGCTAAGCGACCCCCCTATTGTTCGCTAAGCGGCCTCCTCTCGGGTTGGGGAAAGTTCACAATTTTCACTACTCGCTAAGCGGACAAGGCATATTTCAGCATCCAAAACCTGCAATGACAGCAAAACTCCTGCTACGGTTTTTCACTCAAAAACCAGTTTTTCATCATTTTTAATCACAAATTTCAGTATAGAACCTATAACTAACACACATACATCATTTACAACACACAACACACCTCAATTCATCAATAATCCCTCAATTCTACTCCTCAAATCCTAGGTTTTTCCCTAAAACCCCAATTATCCCCATTACCTAAATTCTACATCAAGAACATTGAAAAACGATACTCCTCATACCTTAGAGTGAAGCTTTTCTACGGTCTTTTCTCAAAAACTAAAGAAATTTCTTCAAACCTTAGCCTCTCTTCTTGTTCCTCAGAGCTTTCTCTCTTCTCTTCCAAATGTGATCGTGAAAACTTATCGTATTCCAAAACCCTCAACTTCCTTTTGTCAATCTTACCCCTAGGACCCCAAATATGTTTTCCCCAATATATCCTTACTAATTCTCCACAAAAGATCATTATACCCCTCACACTTCTAATTCTCCTTTTATTTAATTAAATAATAATATTCAACTAAATAACTTATAATATCCATTTAATCTTATAAGTCAACAATTTCATCATAACAACACCAAAACACATCACAACATGCCATATTCATAAATAATTACCAATAATTAAAATTATGAATTTTAGGGCGTTACACCTCCTCCTGATGACGCGCAGTGATATAACATGATAGCAGTGTTGGCTGATGAGTTCACGCACTTGGTAGACCTTGGTGGTAGTATTGCTACTGGATTAGCTAGGAATGCACACTTAGCCCGTGGGGGGTCTATTTAGTTTTATTTTTATTTCTAGATTATTTGTATATTGTTGTATTATATCTATATTATGGCTTAACAATATATTATTATTATTATGTCTTCGTTTATTCCCTTACATTGCACTAATCTTGATTAAAAAACTTAAACAAATAAAAAACCATTACAACATAATTAATCAATATTAAAAACCTAAACACTACCATATGCTTCAGGGCGTTTCAGCATCGCCATTATTTCATCAACTGATCTTGCCAGCTGTACATCTAATGCCAGCGGATCCCTTGTTAGCCTACGCCGAAATAATCTCCACATTTTGATGATGTCGTCATCGTCCTTCAACTCAATTAGATTATATTTCACACTATCATCCTCTCAATCCTCCTGAAACTCTATCTTCAACATCTTTCTATTCTCACCATCAAGCAACAATTCCTTCAACTTCGAAGTCAGACCGGCAAAGGAGGTCGTGTCATCAGGGAGCATGAATTTGACAGGTTGAGAATCTCTCTTGAAGTAAACTTCTGCCTTAATTAAAAATTGTTGGAATAGTCATTTTTTTCTTATATGTTTAACTACAAAATCTAACCCCTATTTATACAAGAGTGCAACAATTTTGGACCACACAAACTGTAAGTGCAATCACAACCTAGAAAATTATCGGCAAAATTTCATTCGTTTAAAAAAATCTAAAAAACCCTACAATTATGCCTACAAAAAATTTCAAAGGATTTCAAATTCCCATTATACCGGTATTTTTAAAATATCCGGTATTATGGCAATATACCGGTAATTTCAAATAACCTACCGAAAATTTTTAGTCCTACTAAGAATTTGTTTCAGAAATTATTTGTTAAGAATTTAGGGGTATTTTTGTCATTATATAAATTTGAGGGGTGATAGGAATGAGTGGGGATGGCAAGCAGATTTGCCTAACTGCGGATGGTTTATTCGAGTTATTGAGCATATCATATTTTTGGCCCAATAACATTATCTGGTATTTTATAAAATTTAATTATTTTATAAAAACTAAAGTAGATTAACATGGAAATTAACTATTGTAAAATTTCTTCCCCTATAACTATGGCCTGTCTTTGTAACTTTGAATAAAGCTCTTCATTTATCTGAAAAAATAACAAGTGAATCGAAATTAAATAGCATTAACAACAACTAGACAAACGATAATATATATAGAAACATTAAAAACAAAATTTAAAAAACCAACAAATTATTTTACATATTTCAAGTTTCTGCTTCTAGATTTCTTTCGATGATCTATCAGTAGCAACAAAAAGACCTGTTTCTAGATTTTATTCATCATCATGGCTTCTTACTAATAGTTAGTGATCATGCATATTCAACTACAAATATATATGGTATATATTTGTAAATACACACAAACCTTAAATTTAAGTACTCCTAAATCTTAACTTGAATGTCCATTAAACTCAAGTACTCCATTAAACTTATTGAGATAAACTTCAATATCCCTTTCAATTAGATTTAAGTACTCCTAAATCTTAACTATGCATAACAAAGTTAAACCTTAAGCTTTACATTTTAAACCTTAAACCATAAATCAAACCAAATGCTACTTAGAAAATCTTGCAAACATCACACCTTGTGTGATACAGCTCCTTAAAGCACAATTTATGAAAAGGGTAATTTCCACACATGATATTCTGCAATGAATAAAAATTCAAGCATTACTTACAATCTAAACAGCTCCCATTGAATATACTTGTTACATTAAAATGAAGCTACAGAGAAGCATTTTTAAGCTCCAAAAGTTAACTCATTTTGTATCAAAACCACACAGCTTGTAATTTATATGCAGTTTCTATTTACACATTCAAACAGTTTATAGATCTTCAATCCAACACTTCATGATTTATGACTCTCACCGACCACTCTAACCACCATTCCGATCAATATTCTAACAATCATCAACAACTACTACGACTAACTCTCTGACCATCACCGACTATCACTTCCGATTCCGATTACCGTGCACGCTTATATATCCACTCATAAAAAGTTAATAATCGAGAGAAAATATTAGTTTCTACAAGGCATTCCATTGCAAAATCTCCATATACAATTCCAAAAAGAATCTGTATTGTATGATACTTCTAATTTCTACAAGTCAGCAATCATTCTTCTGAGTAGTTGTCACTATCTTCCTCGTATATCTGGTATTCTTCATCACTACCATTCTCTGGCGCTTTGTTGCCGTCGATTTCATCGGATGGAAAGCTACCAAACAGATCCTGTAAGTGGGTCATTGAAATATTCAGACCTGATAATCATTAAGGAATTCAAAGTTCCAGCAGGTTTTTCCAGTTTCCATCATATCTGAGAAAACATAACAAACTTAGCAATCAAAATGACATTAACATACATGATTAAACAATATTAAAAAACTTAGTTCAAATAGAAAAGGATACGAGAAGGAGACGGCAGAGGCATTTCAGTATCTCCGATCTACACAAGACAACAGCATGAACTAATCAGAAACAGTCATTTTTTAAAACAGCTAACACAAACCCTTGTATGAAAAACAAAAAATCTGATAAACATAAATAAGAATTACCAGATCAAGTTCTTCTTCTGATTCCTCCTCGTCGCTATCATTAGCCTCAACTGCCTCCCTGTCCTCATCCTCAACATTGTCAGGCTCTTCAATTGCTTCCAAGCCTTTGTTTCAGATACAAATGGTTTTATCATTCGTTGTTCAACAAAAAATTTCATTTACCATGCCAATAGAGTAATTTTTAGCAAGGTAAAATAACCTGTATTAGCTTGCTGGGATTGCACTCCATCAAGCTTCGTAGTGATCCTATTGCACTCCTTCTTCATTTTCTCAAACTTGTAAGTAGCAGCCTTGAGTAAACTCTCTGCGCCAGGTTTGGGAAATACTGATAGGTACCTCACCATAAGAAGTTGTCTAATACAATTGATCTTTCGGGGTGAGAACCACCCAGATTCGAACTACAAAAATAGAATGTAAGGTACAACTTGGATAATTAATGGAATTTCTTACAATAAATTAATACATGAAATTTAAAAACAAATGAATATGCCAACATAAAACGAAAGATAATAATTCATAAGAGAATCTTACTGTGCAAGTTCCCTCCATTGGAGGCTTTTTAATTTCAGCTTGAATATAATCATCAACAAGCTCAAAGAACTGTAAAGATGTCTGGAACTTGTAAGGGAAAGCACGGAAGGCACATATATCCCCCCATCTATGTTCCAATCTGCATGAAATGATACCCTTAAAAAATAAGAACACGACACAAAACGTACAATAGAAATCATAGTGGCAATAACTAGTTTTGTTATATGAACTTGGAAATCTGCAAAGAAATTTAACTGAGATTCTAATGGGTTCCAAGATATATTTCTCTACACTTGTGTTTGTCTACATGTATTATTTTAAGTTGCTAATATTTATTTATTTTCCTATGCTTATACACACGTAGAGTTACTTTCCAAAATACACATAACTAGTTTGCACTGTAAAGCAAGAAATAAACTGAACAAAATGACTTACTTATTGGCCAAGTGAGTATCAAGGTAACTTCGCAATGGGACTGGTACTCGATAATCAATTCTTTGATAACTGCAAAACCAAAAATTTAAACAAGTTCAATAAATTAAATATACTCCAATGAGGGGTGTTTGGATTGTGACCGTGTAGCTTTAGTACTCAATGGTACATGTGAATAGAAACTATAATAAGTACAGACAATATTTGCTAATGATACATCAACTATTAAAAAATTAATTTGTTTATTATGTGACCCAAACACGCTGAGTGCAAATGTATGATTGAAGTGAAACCCAAAAGATTATTTAAAAATCAGGACAAAGTCTTACATGCGAGAATCAGGATCTTTGCGTGGATCGTACCCTTTCTTTATCCAGAACCTTAGAAATGGTCCGCTTGAAAAGTAGTAAGCAATTCTAGATAGAAGCCTGCCAGAGGGATTGGAAGGTCACTTTATTATCAAGGTCAAGCAATTAAACTCTAGAAAATTTGAAAGCTAATCAGCAGAATTTGCACAAGTCACCTTCTTAACATGCCATGTGAAAAGCTTAAGCCCTTATCGAGCAGGCGTTCAGTAAGTGAATTTTTGCACCATATAGGTTTCTCATCAAACAATCTAGATACGGCCATTTGTGACTCCCACTGCTCTGAGCCTTGTGGTATGTATTCCTCCCAATTCACTTTTTTAGGAATTTGTAAGACAGTTAAGTAAAACCAAAACCACAAAAGTGAATATATTTTCCTTTCCAAAGTGAATACAGATCAACACAAAAACTCATGACAGTTTATAGAAATGAAAATGAAAAAGTTAGTAGCAATCTAGCACTTCATCATCTTGTGCCAAAAATATGCATATATAGAACTTTTAAGCTTCAGGAAGCTTTAAATACGATGGTCCTATTAATTGAGAGTAGGATATCTTTAATGTGAAAATCAAGTGCAAGAACTGGCTCCCTGTCGATCTGCACAAAATATTGCAACATGTAATTTTCTTTCAATAAATATTACATGACTGATCACTGATGCCACAAAAACAGTTATGTCTTATCCCACAAGGTGTATATGACCAATGCTACCTAAATGAAAATTATGTAAAATCTATTTTGATTGTCATCCAGCAACGAAAAATATGTACCGCCTTACAGCTCGTGTTTTATATAACCCAAAGGATTGAATTTTATGCCTGCACTACATCCTATTATAATATTAATTTGAGCTAAATTACCTCAAAATGGGGCTGTGCAATTTCCTGATCGTCTTTATCGTCTTTCTTTTTTGAACTTGACACGGTAGGTAGTCTCAAGCTGAAATAGGAAAAAAATATATAAATAACTGAAAAGTGGAGTTAAGGCAAGATGAAATTTCCAGTCAAAACTTTACTAAGTAACCCAAGAAAACGTTACAAAATAAATCTTCAAATGCAGATAATAATACGATAAATATAACAAAACTGAACATAGTACAGTACAACTAACCTACCACCATCAGTGGAGAGACAATACAAAAATATCTCAATACATTAGTTAAGAATTTAGCATAACTTTACAAAGTAACCCATACACACATGTCTGTATGAACAATACATAAAATGAAGTTAAGTCTCACAAATGAAGGCATGGCACAAAAACTGTAGGCAAGACGCCTCTTCCATTGTTTAAATATTTGAATGGGTCTTAAGTGATTTAATTGGTATAGCAGCATTCATGATTTTTCTCTAAATAAGTGAGTGATCACTAAATGACAGTTTGAGAAACATACACTAAGTTTTCTGGCATGTCTTTTGGAGAAAAAACCGGAGGCACTATGATCATAATGTCTTCATGATCCACATCTATACGACTTCCCTTAGCTAAGAGAGAATACAAACACAAATCATTACCTTCGTAAAACAGCCATTAAACATACTTCAAAAATTGAGTCAAAGAAACAGAAACATGAAACAAAATAATCACCTAAATGTGTTTCTTCTGGATCTGACCAATTTCTCTTCTTCCTCTTTGCAACATCCGCGTGGACAGGAACAACATACTGGTAGTCTACCATTCCTTCATAATTGGCAAAAATAAAAACATAAATTTGTTCAGGAGGTTCACAAAGGTAATCAATCTACCTCAAACCACAAAAACCAATTCCATTTCATGTATCTAAATTCTAACCTTCAAAGAAATAAGCCTCGGGAACATGAGCAACAATATCAGCATAGAGATTTTCCTTTTCATCTACTTTAGCAGCAGCTCTGCGCTCACTTTCTACATGATTTTCTTGCATCCCATCATCATCAGGAAGTTTATTCTTGGATATTTTCAGAAGCAAAGCATTAGTGGGACGACGATCCCCAAATGCAGGATGAGAATAAGGGTCTTCAGGGCGGAACCTGAGCTCTAATCTGTTTGTTTGTGAACTGCGAGCCTACAGATTAGGAGCATCGCCATAATTATAATCAGCATAGAAAAAAATGTGAATCATAATATTTTTTAACAAAACTTGCGAAGTACCTTAAGGATGCCTTGAGTTCCACCGAGTGTGTCAATAGCACGAGAGGTGGAGGATGGATAACCAGGATAGTGCACTAGAAAGCCATGAGGCTCCGGTAGGACTCCGGAGATTGTGCCATCCTTGATCACTCCCATTTACTTCTAGCCCTACCTATCATCATTGAGATTTCAATGCCAAATTAATTTTTAAGCAACATATAATGGTTGATTGTCAAGCAATAACAAACCTGATCTTTAACAAATCACTTCAAAGCACAAAAATGCTCCATTGAAAAAATGGAACACGGAATGCATTTAAAGAATAAGAAACAAATTTTATTCATAAATTGATGCTAGAAACATTTCAGAGTTCAAACACAGGAACCTACAATGCTGGCCATATTTAAAAAACAGCCAGCCAAGATTAAGAAACAATGCCATGAGACAACCTTCTCTGCTAACGTAACAGCTACGAAAACAGTTAAACAATCACTGCTAGGCCAAAGTTTAAAGCCTTCTTCACTCCCAAACAGGCAATAGGATTAGTTAGCCAAAGGCTTAAAGGATAGCTCAACTCCTTGGATCTTGATTTAACTCCTCCACCACCCTCCTTCCGAATTAAAATTCATAGCGTTCCGAGCGTCGAAAACTATAGCAAACCAAATAACTCCTAATTTCTCGCGGACACTTTTTCCACCCATTACCAACCCTTTAAACATGAATGAGCAATATAATTTTTAAAGAGAGAAATATCTAACTGAGAAATTTCACCACAGGTTCTAACTCAAATTAATCAAATATCAAGGCAAAAGAAGTTGAAATCAAAAGACGACTCCAATTAGTAGAGATTAGAGACAGCAATTATGCCATGAAAGTTAACCAAACAAAAAAGAAACTCAACAATCCAGCATGAACTGAAAATATAATTGACAAAAATCATAAATGAAATCGAACCAAAAGAATTCAGGACGACAATACTCAAAACAACAAAGTTCCACACAATATCAACTCATCGCGACAAGTATCTTGTTCCATATTGAAACAACACAAAATCATTGTGAATGTCGAAACATAATTCCTGCGGCAGCCACAATATGACATAAATTTACAGTGTAATTACAAAGACCAAAACTCATTATTCTAACAAGATGTGCACTTAACATGAGTTATGAAACAAAGTGCAAGCACACTTAAACAATGTACCAGAATTATTCAACTAAAAGAATAGCATCACAAGTAAGAAAACAGAACAATCTAACCCCTTACCCCTCCAATAGAAAATCAAACAATCTAGGTTGTTTTACTGTGTCAAATTCATGATTTCTCAGTCAAACAGAATCCAAATCAAATTAGTAGCTCAACAATGTATGATATAGCAACACATTTTCTTTACGACATTTTCACAAACACTTTGGCTGCAAACTGATTTTTATTTCAAAAACTTGCACTGCTTGAGTTATATACATAGCTAAAGCAATACCCAATCGAGAAATATAAGCGAACTCGAAACAAACACTTGAAACCTCCATAAATGATAATGATTGATTACCTCGCGTGTAACTCGAAATACTGAATAATGCAGCGAGATTCAGATCAATGTTGTTGTTGAAGAGCTGGACGATTACCCAATCGAGATAGATAAGCGGTTGTGTAAAAATTCTGTCTTAATAAAAACTTAAAACTGTGTAAGAAAACATGAAAATAGAATCTCAATTATTGTAAATTTTAACCTCAAAACAATTACTACAAGCTATGATGTCAGAGGCACATAAAAACAATTACTACAAGCTATGATATTAGAGGCTAACGGGACTGTTGATTCTCATAATCTGTTTCTGGTTTTCGACCGTGACGGTATTAATTCCTTGGATAATAATTCTATGGTGCTGCAGGAGTTTGTGAACCACGGTGGGGTCATTTTCAAGATAGTAATCCTATGGCACTGCATTATACTTTACCTTCACCATATTATTATCTTTGTAAAGTGAATAATACAACTAGTTTTTCACTCAATTGTATCCTGCAACACATCAAGAAAGAAACAAAATTGGAACAACCAGTTACTTGAAAGGCTTTCTCCAATGCTTGTCCTAATGCTTGTCCTAACTGTTTGGTGGTTTTCTTCCTAATCTCTTTGTTTTGGTCTGATTTGCATTTAACTTCAATAAAATCTTATTAGATGTAATGTTATTGAATAAGAATAATTTTTTATTTTTTATTCTACTTCAATACTTCCTCTATTAGTAACGCTCAGAGTCTCACACCCTCTAATTATGATATGCTGCAATGAACTTATTTCAATTATCATAAATAGAATAAAATAAAACTAATCAAAACACATTAGGAATATGTTATGAGGGAGGATAAAGACAGAAGATGAATATATATGAAGGAAATATGATGGAAAAGATGAGAGAAAGAGAGGCATGTAGAACATATAAAGCACTAAAACAGAGTTATTAATCCCGGATAGCAGAGCGGAGAGGTAGACTCTAAAAATGGGATAACGGGATAGCGGATAGCGGGATAATTATATGAATAATTATATATATAAAAATAAATAATATTTATACATAAAAATATGAAAAGTTATACATATAAAAAATTATTATTATTTTTATTATTGTTATAGTTTAATTTTTTCAACCCACGATTCACGATCCCGGAGAAATCACCTGCGATTTGTATCTGGGAAATGCTCCTCTCTTTGCGTGCGGCTGGTAGCCGCCCTGGCCGGATCGCCCGGGATAGCGGCGTTCGCGGCCGGGATTGATAACTCTAAATCCAACAAAAAACTAAACAAGCATGTTTTTAATCCTCAGCGATACTGTCATCATGAGAAAATATATCCTCTGGGATTAGAGAGGCCACTCTCACACACATAATATCAAGTCTTGACATCCTATTAGACTAGCTAAGAAAAAGATAAACTGATATACTCCACTAAACTGATATACTCCACTGATATTCTCAACCAAACACCCAAACACAGTCATTATTGACCCTCCCATGTTGATTGATCGTATTCACAATCGCATTACCATCCCTCCCTCGCTCCTCAACCTCACCAACCTTCAGATTCTTAACTTTGTCGGTAACTTTCTCTCCGGTACCATCGCAAACCATCTCTCTAACTCCCTACGGTTCCTCGACCTTTCCTCCAACTCTTTCTCCGATGACATTTCGGGGAACTTTTCCTCCAAGTCCAAGCTTTAACTAATCAATCTCTCTCAACCAAAAAAAAACACTTGTGCTTAGTGAAGCACCATCAAATCAGTAGAAAAAGAAAAAATTGATATCACAAATCAATAATTTTGTCAGCAACTTTATAGCTAATCTTTGTGTTGGTTGAACTTTCTCTCCAAACTATTAAGTCACTGAGCAAGAGTCTAAATGTATGACAAAACCAGCTCTCAATTCCTCAAATGAATACTGAAATGGTTCAAACTATTGTAGAGGTTATTGAATCAAATATTTTTAATATCGCTCTTATTGTTAAGACTTCAAATTGAAAATTCACCAATGATAATTAATTACCTAAGAAAATAAACTAACACTTGAAGTTTTCCTAATACAGCCTCACACTTAAAAGTTACAGAGTGAGAAACTGAAATTTCAGTAACAGAGTGAAATTTAAATATATTTCACAGCATAACATTCAGTGCTACTAATCAGTAACATAGTAACACGTTGAAATTTCAAAGCACAGATTTACTCTCTATAATACATTCAATTGAAATTCCAGAAAAATGAATAAAGAAATATGCTTAAATTCACCAATAACACAGCAAGGTCAAAACCTAACATTTAAAATTTCACAGAGAAGAAAGAGAACCTGGAGAGAAAAGACTGAGTATGGTGACGGTGGAAGCAGCGATTGGAGAGAAAAAAGAAATTACAGCAAGAGATTGAGAGAATGAAAATCTGGAAATGGAAACGTATAAAGGTGATGAGAGAGTGAAGAAAACTATATAATTTATATATAATTTCGATTATATATAATTTATCTTCAGTTAATAAACATAATTATAACTAACCTAGTGGTAATTTATAAATTTTGGGGAGCCTAATTTTACGGGATACTCATACATATTTTTTATTTTGTAAAATTTATGGTATTTTAGTTTTAAAAAATATTGAGTAATATGTCATCAATTTATATATTATATTATTTTCAAACTCTAATTTTGTCTTTAGAGTAGTGTTTTAAAAACCGGATCGGACCGGCCGATCGGACCGGTTGAACTGGGAACCGGTCAGGTAACTGATCTGGTTCAAATGTTGGATCGCTTATGTCATTGAACCGGTACGAACCGGTAAAAACCGGTGTGAACCGGGAAAATCGGAAAAATCGGCGGTTTTCATAAACCGACAGTTTAATTGCAATTTTTTTTAAAATTAATTTTTTATTATTATTTTAATTAAAAAATTAAAATAAAATATAAAATAAAATATAAAATAAAATAAATGAAATAAAAAATAAAATTAAAATTAAAAAATAAAAAATAAAAAATAAAACATAGTAATGATATTATTGACGAGAAAATTGTTGGGATGCGGTTGATTTTATTACAAATTATTTTAATATTAAAGAAGGAGATCCCAATATTGAAACAATTTTCCCTCCTTTAAACTAAATTTGATACACATTTGAGTTATTTTGTTATAAACTATTTAATTAAATTATATTGCAATTAGACCTTGTAATTTTATACTATTTTGTTATGTGTGATACTTTTATTTAAAATTTGAATTTAGATTATTAACTTGTGAATTTATGATATGATATTTTTAAAAAATTTAAGTGTTATTTATATTTTGTAGAGATTAAATCATCCGGTTCGACCAGTTTCTGTATAATTTTCTTATAAAGACCGGTCTATTTAACTGAGTTATCCAATTTAATCCGATTTGATCATGCGGTTCGACCAGTGACTCAGTGGTTCAATCAATGAATCAGTGACTCAGTACCCTCACCGGTTCGATGACTGGTCCAATTTTTAAAACACTGCTTTAGAGTCAAATATTGTTTTGAAAAAATTTATAAAATAAATAAAAACATATATATTGTTGTTGAAACATATTATTAATATTATATTATATAATTACTTGTGAATTGAGTTTGTGGTAGAAGATAGAAAATTTATATTATTAATCCATGTAAATTATTTACGTCAATAAAAGATGAATTATTTTTGTGAAATAGAAGACATTTTAGATGGGATTAAGGTTTAAATGAAACTAGTGTAGTGTGATATCCGTGCGGATGCACGGAATGATTTCTTTTATATATATATATATATATATATATATATATATATATATATATATATATATATATATATATATATATATATAATATCGAATTAAATCAAGATATATGATAAGTTTAAATATTTACAAATTAATTAAAGAAAATAATATTTGTGTAATTAATTAATTATAAAAACAGGAAAAAACTGAATAAAAATAATCAGTTTCATTGATATAAATAAGTGTTATTGAAAAAATAAATTTATGAATGGATAACAAATAGTGATATTTGTGCCTTGACCCGATCGGTGATACACAATTGTTTAAAAATATGATAAATAAAAAATAGTAAATATAAAAAATATGATTTATATTTTTAAAAAAAAAAGATAAAATCAATATCCGCAGACATTGGTTGATATTTATAAATATTATTTTAATTATATAAATAAATATTAATAACATAAATTATTTCGTGGGATATCCATATCATGTATTTACTTTTATTAAAAAAAATAGGCTTATAAAAATTAGCAAAAAAAAATTATTTAAAAAAAAGATAGAATTAATACCAGAGGACATCAGTTGAAATTTTTTATAAAAAATATTTTTACAATGATTTAGTTTTATAAATATCAAATAATATCATATTTTTTGAAATATTATTTTAATTTTATAATAAATATTATTAACATAAGTGTTAAGTGTTTATTTATGTTAATCGTGTGTTTACATAGGTACCCATCGTGATGCACATTTGTTTATATTTAAAATTTAAAAAGAAAAATAGAATTAATAAAAATCAATATATATTAAAAATATAATTTATATTGAAAAAGATAAATATTAATGTTGTTTTAATATTTTTTATAAAACAATATACGCAAGTTTTATAAAATAATTTATTTTAAAAATATTTTAAATTAATTTATAAGATACACCTATTTTTTCTCGTATTTATATATATATATATATATATATATATATATATATATATATATATATATATATATATATATATATATATATATATATATATATATATATATATATATATATATATATTACAAAGTAAACAAACTTTATGGAAGTAATGCTTAAATGTTGCACGGTGAACGCATAGATGCATACCTAGAGTCAATAATATCATGTAATTTGGAGCAAACATGGTGCCAAAGTGATGTGTAAAGATAATACATTACTTTCATGAAATTACAGGTTCTTGATGTTGTTCATTGGGCACTTAGGGGATTTGTCTCAATCATGTGGAACTGAAGACTGTGTTTGAATTTGTAGTCCACTCACCATCAAATTGGAGCTCATGAAGAACCGTATCATATACAAAATATATATATATAAAAAACTATTAGTCACTAGCTATGAAGCACGGACAAACACACAGATGGACACCAGACACGACATCTACACTGACAGATGGACATAGACATGAACACATCTTCTTTGCAACCAACATATTGTAGATAAACAATCACTATCTTCAAGTTCAAACTTGTATTATACTTACCAATGACTAAGCAAACAAATGAATATATTAGCAATATTGTCTTTAGATAAAGCAGACACATAAATCAAAAATTGTAGAGTTTTGACAAACTAACCATGAACAACCTTGAGCTATAGTGCATTATGACCTGACGTTTCAAAAGAGACATGTAAGTTGAACTTCTTGACCACTCATCAATTTCATAAGCCCGAAGAACAGGTAGAGAATATAAAGTTTCCCTATTTGAGCATTTCTAATCAATAGAAAAAGTTCATATTCTAAATAAAAAATGTCAAAATTTAACTTTATTGTGGTGCCAACAATATTACTACAAACCTTTGTGTATACCATCCAACAGGGCTGGAAGAAGCTTTTTCAGAAGTTCGAGCTTGCTCCATGAATGCATCAACATTTAGTTGATCGGCCAAAGATGGACATCCACCAGCTAATTTCATTAGCACAAACATGACAACCTTTTGTAGTGTTAAGAAATGAATATTTATAATTAAAACAACAAATTTAACATAAGTTTTGATTAAACCAATGTATAGATGAGCTATAAATTTTGACATGAGCATACTTTAAGGTCTTGAGAAACGAGAAGAGTTGCACGATCACAAGATAACTCAGCAGCTCAAAGCCAACAGAATATTTGCTCTTCCAGTGTCTAAGCTATAATACCTCCAATACCTAAAACAAATTGAATTAATCACGAAAATATCATTTTGTAGAAGAGACTAAAAAATTGTATTTTTTTTGTCAGCAATAAACAAGCTGGAACAGGTGGGAGTCAAATATTAATTTGTTTTCAAAATAAGCAATGTTTTCAACAACTAAAAGATTGAATTGGAAAATAATGCAGAGTATATGATTGGTAAATTCTACAACAAGTGAAATCAATGAGTAACTTTACAAGTGATAGCCGTATTTCAAAGAAAATTAAACTATGTACTAAGCTCAACGCCGTAGTAAGCAAAAAAAGGTACAAAATTGAAAGGTTGAGAGTATTATCCTACAGGTTTGTTAGTGAGATATTAATCCAATGTCTTTCATTAGAGGTCCACTGAAGTTGTTGTAGGCCAAATTCAAAACCTCTTATTCCTTCAAGCATACAATTCCTTTGGGAATGATTCCGTCCGTGGATAGAATTATTCCGCAAAACTCTGCACAACATATTTGTCACAAAGTTAGCTTCCAAATGAAGATATATGAAAATTGAAATTACTCGGTAGCCACAATAAAAAGAGGAGTTTGGTAACAAGAAATTACTTATATGGACTTTATGTGAAAAAGGCTCTCAAGCTCATTCGCAAGTTTTTCTTCTAGACAAAGGTCTTTCAAATTCCTAAGAAACAAAATATTTTCTCATATGATTAAACACTCCAAAACTAGTTTAAAATTATGTAACAATAAGAAAATACGCAACATACTACTATTACGATCAAGCCTACAATTTAACTTCTTTTAATTTGATTTAATATAAGAATGATCTTCAAAATTTGTAATGATTATCAAGTATCAACTGTCTATCGAAAACCAGACATCAAAATCATGACCTAGAGCAAGCGGGAAATAATCCAGGCCTTGCTTGGATAAACAAATGAATTATGCGCTTATATCGTAAGTGTTTATCATATGTGTTTCTACCCCCTAAATTAAACAGATTATAACCAAATTCAAACATGCCCTTATAATAAATCACAAATCTTAATTCTCAAACAAATAAATCAAAAAATCAACACTTACAATACCATCACTCCTCCATCACACTCAACTCCAAACCAATTACAAGGGTCAACCCAAACTTCATCATCAACCCAATTCGGCAAAGCATCAAAAGGATCTCTCACAAATCCTTGCTTGAACTTCAAAAGAGCTTTACCTGCAAACAGAAGAAAAAAAGAAAGAAGAAAAGAGTATAATTACAAATTAAAAGAGTTAAAAAAACCTTGTTGGATCTCATCAAATGTATTAGCCAATTGCATTTTTGTTCGAGAAACCCTTTTCTAGGATGACAAACAAATTCCAATTATGGTTTCTTTTGAAATGTTCACATTGCTTAGGGCTGAGTTGGTACACTAATGGTAACATATCATACTATCAAATTCTTATAAGGTGAACCCAACTAAGACGCATATATTGTATCATTATCATTGAGTGAATGGCTTTCATACCATTTAGCTCCTTTGAAGGTTTTGATAACGTTCTATTAGAACCTAGTGGAAAACTTTTTGAAAAACTAACAATCTACAAACTATCTGCTTATGCAAATCTTGGAGAAAAATCTATCATAAAATTAAAGCATAAAATCAAACGATAAAATCAAACGTAATAGACAGCAATTCGTCTAATGTACATTTTCATCGAAAGTGGATAGAAAATAATGAAAAAGAGAAAGCAATATCATTGCTAATGTATATTTTCATTAAAACTGCCTAGTCATTGCTAATATTTAAACATTTCATTGCTAACTTTAAATTGCCTTTTCAACGAAATTAATTAAATAGAATTAGAACTGTATTTTGGAGTGCTCTCTTCGTGCTCAAAGGGAGTAGGTTAGGGCTAAAAGGGATTAGGATTTTGGTGTGAATTTCTTGATTTGGGTACTCCGTGTGGAAATCAATTAGAGAATTTGCGTTTAGGATGAATTTTCTAAAATACATCAAACACAAAAATAAAAATAATAAAAAAGCTACCACTGCATAACCAAATGTCAATATATCAGCTCTTATGTTAGCTTTTCTCTCCTCTTTCTGGAGATTAAAACAACAAAACTTCCAAATCCCAATGTTTGATTAAACAACGAAAAAATACAAAATAATCAAAATTAAAATCTAATTAGCGATCAATTTAATTACCATACCACAGGTTGAGATAATATTTGTAATGACGATCTAGGAAGCCTCTGAAGCAAAGGAACGCAACCGAGGAACTCCAACACTGAAACAAGATCAAATAGAGCGAACCAAATCAAATAAGTCATATTTTAGTGGACACTTGTCTGATTTTTCTGACACTTCTTTAACATTTCCAACACGTGTTGTACAGGTGTCATACAAGTGTCGGACACCGCGACACGCCTACTCCTAGAGGTGTCCGTGTTTCATAGATCAATATACTTTATAGCTCAACTAAAGAATCACATTGTCCTCTAAAATAACTATGTACTAGCAACATATCTCTTTGTTTTGAAAGACAAAACTAACCAAGATGCACAAAACTAATCAAGATAAAATGTTATGAGAAGACAAAATATAGTTGTTATGTGTTACAAGAAAAATGGTGGGGGCAGTAAGAGAAACAGTCGTGATAGAATTATAAATAAGAGCCGCCTTAAACAATATGTATTCATCTCAACATTCAGAACACAAGGAGTAATAGAAAAATAATTTTTGCATAATGAATAATTTTATTTAGAAGCTAGAAGTGTTTTAAATAAACCATTCAGGCATAAAAAAAATAATCAAGAAAAACACAAAGGAAAAAACATCTACAAAGATTTGATCAATTGAGACACTTTAACCAAAAATATAAGTGTTCTTCATTACCGATAATCATCAGGATTTATGGAAAGTAATATCCTGTACAACGATTCTGCTTCTTCTAAATGACCAAGCTTCATTACAAGTGAAACCTCTTGTTCTTTAAAAGCAAGTTTATCAACCTAAAAAGACAATCACAAACAAGTTATATATCATGGATTGTATGTTATATTATCAAATTTCCAAGGTAAATATAGTATACATACAATTTTTGATTTGTTTTGGCGTAACTCTTCAAGAGCTTTATCAAGAAATCCGCATTCCTCTAACAAAGAGATCTGAGCAATAATAATTTGCACAAAAAGCATTTTTATAATATAATATATCATCAATCAAACGTACAAAATTTCACATAAATACAACCCAGTAGAAGTGACAGAAAGAAAGAAAAAAGAATCGCATTCTACAAATGCAATTTAATTTTAGTCATGTGTTTTATCATAAACTTTTTTTCAAGAATCAGCCTCTCTAACACAAGGTAAGACAGCCTACATGGATCCAAACCTCCTCTAGACCCCACCATGACGGGGAAGTAGAGCACCAGGGTGCCCTTTTCATTTTTACAGTCAAAAACTTTTGGACCAATGATTGACCAGTCAGTCAGATATAAATTGTTGATTCAGCCTCTGGTAAACAATCAACCCAAAATTTCCAGGAGATATAGAAACTAATCGTAGATAATCTAAGATTACAGATTGATCTTACAAGATAAATAAGATAATATGAAGATATTAGATACTATCTAATATTTTAACAGCGGTAACATTTATAAATAGAGTAGCAAGAGAACTGGGTCACCAAATATCAAGTCCAGGTTTTACATTATCAGATTTAATCATAGGAGTCAAGGTCAAAGACAAGTTACCACTGATGTTTTCATACAGTTTTAAAAACCAAGTTATGACTTATGAGAAAAAATTTGATATGCAATATGTGTACATAGTAAAGTTAATTAAGCTAAAAGTCATATCAGACACCAAATATGTAAAATTAGCATTGAGCATTCAATGAGAAACAGATGTAGACATTGTCAAAGGATAACCTTATGCAAAATCATTTCCCCATGCTCTCCCCGTTCATTATCTGGAGGATAATCATTTTCTAAGTCCCTTCATATGCTTCCAAAATTTCCACGGCCTTGGACGCACTGTTACAGATTGAAAAGGTATGTATTACATTCCAACAACTACATGTAATAAGAAAACTAGACTCGTGAAGTTTCAGAGTAGACTTCAGTAAATAAAAGAAATGAAGGAGTTTGCACAACTAAATGTATCATTTGGTTCCCAAAAAAATCTCTGAAAAGCTAAAAAAGGACGGGAAAAGTAAGTACAATACAGGCAAACTGTCAAATATGAGTCAAGGACAACTGTTCCTAGACCAGCATGCAACAATGAATTTCAGTTTAAGGTGTCAACAATAGGGGGGAAATCAAAATAAATTCATATCATACTTAGAGTTTAAATGATGGGCAACAGAAAAGGCAATCCAGTTCATGCGATGATTTGGCTTAAGAGTCAAAAGTTGTTGTCTAGTCTCAACAAAGCCAGATAAATCTCTCATTTGAGCCTGTCAGTAAAGGGTAGAAAGAGCTATCACATAAGTAGACCAAATTACATTATAAAAAAAATCGCTGATTATATACTCGTGCATATTTATTTCATAATTGATGGATACACAATACAATAGAACAGCAGAACAATTATTTGCTCCACTGTTCTGGTGAGCTGTATGTAAATTAGCAATACTACATTTGTCCCTAAATATAAAACCCTCTAGAGTTGGCATTAAAAAGTTAGTAAGAGTTTTAAAAGTTGTTGACTATTTGTAGTATTAAATTCAGTTGGAGTATTAAATTTGTTCACTATATGTATAACTTTACAAGTTTATCCTTAGAAGAGAGAATTATTTAATGTTTGTATAAGAGTTTTTAGTGCATATTGCAGAAAAAGAGGTAACATAATTAGGGGTATACGGGTAAGTAAATAATCAATGCACTTTGAAAATTGAAGAGGGTCTTATAAAAAGGGACAAAGAAAAATCCTCAAGAGGTTCCTATATTTAGGGATGGAGATAGTAATATGTAGAATATTCCTAGGGAAAGCCCTCAAGTTTTTGCATTATTGAAGAGTTGGACATTTGTCACTGCCTGCCTGGATTAATGGACATCATTCACCTCTTTTGAAGACTAAAATGACATCAAACTCTTCTCTTCTGGTACAGAGGAAGTGTAATTGACACAAACATGAAAGGTTCCAAATCCAATATACAATAACATCGATTAATTTTTTGTGCACAAATATATACATGTGGTTACAACTCAATTTGTTAGGAAGAGTAAATTACAATACATAGGCCTAATGTAGATTTTACTCGTAATATTAGGGCTTGTTAATATTCCCTCTACCTATCTACTTTGTTGTATATGCTTATAGTTGATTAGATATAAATACAAAAAATAGGTAAAAGTTGATTAAGATGTCTTCGAATTAAAGGATTTAAGTTTTGTATTTCTGCAATTTAAATTCAGAGGCTGAGAGGTGATTTCTCATGCATCTAGTTTAATCTAAAATCAATTATCTCATGTTGGCATCAGAGCCCGCATTAGTTGGCCTTGATAAAACCCTAAATATTTAACACAAAAGGACTAGACCAGAAGTTAGAAATCACATTGGTTTCAAGCTCTCTTCAAAATGCTGTAAAGGGGCTGAAGCAAGGGAAGGAATGTTTTATTTAAACGGACAATGTTAATAATCAGTTGTTAGGCTAGTATATTTTATCCTTTACCAGGCAATAGCTGCATTCAGATGATTTAATGTCTCAAAAGTTAAGAGATGACACTCTTGTACTTCTGTAATTTAAATCGATAGGTTTATAGTTGTCTCTCAAGCAAGAAATTTACAATATTCTCCAGTGGGCTTCCTTGGCGCTAATTTTTTTCAGTAGAGCTCACTCTTCAATATAAAAGGTTTATGAATCTAAGTCACTCACCCACAACTATCTCTGCACCTTCAGTTCTACCAGATAATCAAGATTCAAAATGACCAGATGAGAAACATTTATGTGAGCTGTGATCTCTAGAGATCCTACCCTTGCAAAGTTCATAATTATTTACATTTTCTTGTTCATCTACCTATCAGTGGCTCACGTTGTAAATCGGATTTATATGTTCAAAAATTTAAGCCATATGTCTATAGAAACTTCTCCATCTAACCCATCTCTTTGTCACTTTTTGTATGACTTCTGGCTAAAAACCTAACATACTTTAGAAATAAGCCAGGATGCATCCACAAATTAAACAAACTCTAAGCAGTATGATTTCTGACTCAAGAACATGCCAACATAAAAGAGTAATATTCAAGTTAAATCCATTACACTGTGTGTGTGTGTGTGTGTGAATTCAAATACTTTCTGAGTTCATATCCAATTTAAAGAAGAAAGTAAAGGTAAAATGGATTTAAGAAAGCACCTGCAAGAGTGATAAATCACGCAGAATTTCAATATTGTCAGGATCTATTCTCAGAGCATTTCGGTAGCACTTGATTGCCTCCCTGTATTCTCTGTCTGACCGATAAAGGAGACCAAAAACATGCCAGCAAACATGACTTTTAAGGTCATTCTGTACCGGAACAATAGTAAAGGCGAATCAGTTGATAAACAATGATTGAAAGATCAATAAATCAAGCAAAATCAAAGACAACACACAGACCTTCAATCCTTGACGAACAAGTTCATATGCTTCAGACTTGCGATCCATGCAGTTTAATGTTAAACCCTTCATTGATAAAGTTTCTATTATCCAAAAAAAAGAAACGAACACATAGATAAATGTTAAAAATATATATGACCGAAGAAGCCAAATATGGTAATGCCGCAACAGAGAACACTGAGATAGAATAAGGGAAGATACATTTAAGAAGATGGCATTGCTTGAATGATTCAAACAACTTGTAAATAAAGCATAAAAAGTTTTCTATTTCTGGCTCTTATTTTCACTGTTAATTACAACAACAACAACATAAGTCCTAGAGGTGTCCGTGTTTCATAGATCAATATACTTTATAGCTCAACTAAAGAATCACAATGTCCTCTAAAATAACTATGTACTAGCAACATATCTCTTTGTTTTGTCTCCTGTAAAAAAGCATGATATGAAACTAATAAAATTATTACCGGAAAAAACGAGTAGGTATTGCCTCAAAACAATAAGCATTAAAAGGTTGAGTTTTACCAAGGCAACCCAATGACTAATAACTATATAACTGCTTGTGAATAATATCAGTATGACCATAGGTGCTCAACTATACTCTCCTTGGAAAAACAGAAATCCCATTTGCATACTAGTAGTTTGTAACTAAGAAAAAAACACTTGAAAACCATGATGAATAGAATTTCAGCTTGATAATGTTTTAATCCGATGTAAATGATATTCTAACAGAATATTTCAACTTATCTACTTACCATTCCAACTCATCTTTTTTTTATCTCTAATATCTCCCAGACAAAACACCAATTGAAAAACATAGCCTATAATCTCTTATATCATTTGTTGCCAATGGAGTATAAGAGATGAATCCTCAAAAACAAAAACTAAAACTGGACATGAAAGATATCAAAATGTCATAAAGTATAATGTTTAATGGCACAAACAAAACTAAAATTAATTAAACATTAATGCTAACCAACCATACTAAGCAAGTGATCAACTTAATTAATCAACAAATGGCCACCAACTCACACGACACAAGAACACTATCAGAGTCATAATCTACTTAATCTTCTTCTTTGGCCATTATAAATGTTGATAATAAGACCTAGATGTTGAATATAGACAATCAAATACATGTCCCAATGGTGATGCAAAATTATTCTTGAGCATGAAACGAAAATTCAGAAGTAATTGCAAGAGATAGGAGAAGATGATGAAATGTCAAAATGAAAAGTAATCATATTTAGATCAAAACATTAAAAAATTAGAAGCAATTACTGAAGTAATTACAAAATGATTAATTGACATCACTTAGTTACTAAATATGCCATGTTTGTATGATACACGTAGTTCCAATAAAACATATATGTTTTTATGATAAACGATTCTAGTAAAAAACATAGTTTCCAAAACCAAACATTCCATTTAACACTTTAGATAAAAAAAAAAAGACATGTATAATCATAGACATAGTTGGAAAGGATTTTAATCTATATTCATTTTTAACTATCAAATATATAAACTGAAAAGATGTTGCATTTCAACTAAAAGAACACTGCAAGTAACAGTGTTGGTCCAAGATACACAAAAATCCAATAGTAGATTTAACTGTCAAAATACATTATGACTATTCAGAATTCAAACTATATAGGCCTAATCAGTACACTTTATATAAATCAGCAAGTATAAAGATATACATAGTTGGATAGGTTTTAATACATAATCATTATTTAACTATTTTCATGTAGGAGAGAAGTCGTGAAAATGGTTTTGACGCAGTAACACAAAAAACCAGTGAAAAATTAAAAGTTGAACTGAGTTTAACAAAAAAAGTATCGAAGGTAGTCGTGACATGTTGAGCAATTAACAGTAATCATAGACAAAACATAGTCAGAAAAGTCATTGTGAGGATCATAATTTCAAAAACAAATGAAATTAAAGTTTCAATCAGAAAGAGAGAAACAAAGCTTTGGAGAGCTAACTCTCATTTAAAATCATAATAAGTTACAACTTCAACAAAATTATTTTTGGTTATCCAAGATCAACATACCTGATGCAATTGAGCTCTTTTCTAGAATATGCTATCTTCATATGATCTACAAATAATGCAAATTAACCAAATAGAATCTTAATTGATTCTTCTTCTATACAAAAGATTGATGATTGACTGAAAACATTAACCTCACAAATGAGTTTGCGACTTCTTTTCAATCTAACATGTATGTATGAAATCCTAAAGTAATTATAATCAGAAATTGAATTATGTATAAAAAAATCATTCAATGAATCAACCCAAACACACGTTCTAATCGTACATAACGAAAAGAAATATGAAACATAGCATTAAACCCTAATTTCACAAATTGAAGAATACAATTCAAAATGCAACGAAAGAAAAACGTTCGAATTTAGATACGAATACAAGAGGAAAACCATGAAAATTTTAGAGAAGAAAAACTAACCTCGAAACTTTTGCTTTCTTCAAGTGTACAATTCCTTCGGGAATGATTCCGTGGAAAAAATTATTCCGCAAAACTCTGCACAACATATTTGTCACAATGTTATCAGACAATAGGGTGTTTATTTGTTTTGTGACTTAAACTTCGATAATTATATTACAGATTAGTTTGATTACATATTGGTTTAGAATAATTATTAAATAAGTACTAATTGATTGATCAATTTTGAAAATCAATATTATAATGTATCAACCTGAGACTGAGACTGGTGAGAGAGGTGTGACCGTCTTTGTAAATGGTTTATTGGATGGGAATGCCTTTGGGATCTCCGATCAAAGCGTTAGATGGTATACCGTTTCTTTCATTGTAAAATATCTTATAGTTTGATTACATATTGATTAGTTTAGGATGAGTATATAAAATATGCACAAATTGATTGATCAATTTTGAAAATCAATCTCATCAAAGAAGAAAGAAGAAAGATGTAACTACCTGACAGTGAGGCAATTGAAAGGAGCATAAAGTGTCTCTGTAAATGGTCTGCTGGATGGGAATGTCTTTGGGATCTCCGATCAACACATTAGGCGGGATACCGTTTCAACGCTACTTAAAATCAAGCAACAAACACATCAAAACTACAAGAGAGAGTACCTATTGTGCTCTAAATCTACAAAAACATTTATAATGCATTAAAACACAAATAAAATGATAAATCTACTAGCTTAAAACAACATATTAGGTTGTACAATAACTCACAAAATATGGATTATCACACCTCAAATAAGAATCATTACCTACCTATCCTCAGGTGATGTGACAAATAACGACACAAAGACTACACCAACCACAACCACCCTTACTATCAATCTTAACTCGTGGCTAACTTGGAATCTCGGGTATATTTATTAGCATATGCAGTGTATCCTATGTGCTAAGTCTTTAAACAGCAATGTGAGTCTTCCCAAACTAAATCCCACGAAGAACTCTTATTCCATATTTTAAGGCAATTTAAATTTTTCAAAAGGCTATCTACTTTTCTGACTACCAGAGGCATGACAGAGATTATCAAAAACAAAATAAGGTGCATTGCTCGACTATCAAGACCTTATTTCAAACATTATCACAGTCTAATTAACTTCATTCTAAGAGGTATATAAAAGCTATTGTATAGAAATGAAAAATGAATAAAAAGTGAAAAGTAGTAATAAGTAAATCTTAATAATATCTAAACCAAATAGGAAGAATATGAACCTAATTGGATTATTTATCATGTTATCAAAATTCAATTAGATTTGTGGGATTTCTTATAAGATAGTGGCTTTGTAAAGATGTAGGTTTATTATCTTTGTTGGGTTTTGGTTTGCTGTTGTATGTTGGTTTTGTTAGAAAGATCAAGGGAACCGTAATGACACGAAATCACAAAATGCGATCAAAAATTCTCACCCTATGCAAACCAATTTGAATCATTCTATTATAACTTGACCTATTTCTTTTGTTTCGTTTCACCCACTTTCATTCAAGCGCAATCACATTAAGCCCTTTATCTTTACACATACATAGTAGGGGAATCGGTTAGTGATTCTGATCCTTTGTCACGGGGTTCTGGTGCATAAATTTGGTAACCCCTTTTGTTTACCCAATCGCAGTTGCGGGGGATCGGACCGTAGTCCGCCCTACCAAGTTCAGCACCAGACACCTCTGAACCAACTGACAACGGGTTTTTTTTCGTAGGTTGTGGACCTTTGTCACGGGGTTCTGGTGCATAAGTTTGGTAACCCCTTTTGTTTACCCAATCGCAGTTGTGGGGGATCGGACCGTAGTCCGCCCTACCAAGTTCAGCACCAGACACCTCTGAACCAACTGACAACGGGTTATTTTATCATTTTTTTTTAGGTTCCACAACCTTTGGGATCATTCACTTATATGCATCGACTCCCTACGTAGTTTGTGTTTAAGATGGTGCTGACTGCTAATTTAAACTACTCGGGGGCTACTTTCAAACTCAAACTTAAGGTCTCGGTATAATAAGTACTCAAATTTATCTGCATAGTTACTACTCCAACCCTTTCTAATATTTAAAAAAATAATAATAATAAATAAATAAATAAAATAAAAACAGATAATAACACTGAAATAAGCATGGGTAGAGCATAATGCACCTAATAGAACCAACATATTGAAATCTAAATTATATAACATATTTAAATGTAGTAGGCATTTGTTCTATGAAGCATGAAGCATGGAGGTAGATGATCACCGCATCAATATGAATATTAAGGGATAAAAAAGTAAGATAGGTTTACCAAGAGAAGAAAATACTTGTAATTTCGTGCCCCAACACAATTAACCACCCAAATGCAATGATGATCCATCTTAAGAACACACCTTTGACCTGAGAAAATCAGCCAAACAGTTCATATGACATGTTCATAATAATAAACTAAGAAAATAGGATATGCACATTAAAATAATGTTACACTGAGAACCAATCACCGAAGTGTATTCCGCTAAATCATGTTTATATTTCAACATTACTTTGATGGCATGGCAGATTGTTGATTTATTATTGGACGATAGGGCATCTCCATTAAACTGATAAACTAATTAATACTATATTAGTAAGAAACTAAGGTGAAACATGATTGATTGAAAAAAATAAGAACAAAACCATCAATACTTATCATTAAGATCTTCTTGGCTTTCTGCAGACTTGACAGTGTGCATATTCCACTTTTGTGCTTGATTTTTAACTTCCTCAAGGTTAGTTCTGAACTCTCTATTCTTGTCCCATGCAGCCTTCATCGTGTCTCTGTAAGTATTTTCCAGAATCCAGGCGCATTCGAATTTGAAATTTGTAGGCTACTTTGTTCTGGTATGGTCAGACAATGACATAGGGATGGGGTGGTGGTTTTAGAACTCAAGTCTATAGTTAAAACTTTGACTTATGCATCAGGAAACTGAAGATGCCACTCATCATTGTTCATTTTCCTATCCAATCTTTCGTAACTCTCAATCCCTCGTAACTAACAGCTCCACACCAGGTGAACTTGTGTCATGTGGATCCAAGGTTCATGAGGTTACAGGCATTGAAATGCTCACGGAAAAGATTGCAGTGGCAAATCGAAACATGGGCATCACCTCTCTTCCGCGCTAATTCACTAATATCATTGAAATCACCTCCCAATAGCCAACTACGCTTCATTTTATCAGCTATGGTTTTAAGCTCCCCCCACAATTTCTTTCTACCTTCTTCATGAGGGCTAGCATAATACTCTGTTACACTGCTCAGCTCTAATTCATCCCCAATTTTAACTTCAGCATGGATGAACTGGAAATGTTTACGAAGGATTTGGACGTGCATCTTGTCTATTTTCCAACCCATGGAATCCCTCCAGCAAAACCTTTAACCTCATTGTAGTCAAAACCTTCAAAACCCAATTTAAGAAACTTCTTGCGCAGCTTTGCCGGGTCGATACAAGCTTCCATGACGAGGAGCATCTTCTCTTGAGCAGTGTCATGAGAAATTTTCCACTCAAGAGGATCCACCCGAACTCTGAAATCGTAATCGAAATTGAAATTAAATGAAATAAAACCCTAATAAACAGAACTATGAGTAACAATGAATGAATAGAAACACACTGAATGGTCATTTGACGGAAGAGAAAACCAATTCAACTAGATTCCTGAACAAAGTAACCATTCATGGGAATAAAGCTACTCCAATTAGGAAAAAATCATTCCCACACCAATAAATCTTCACATTCATCAACTAAAACAAAACATCATCACATAACAAACACAACAATGCCAAAATTTCTCCCTACCCTCCAATTCAATCACATAATCATTCTATCATCAGTAGAAGCCTATCTAGTCATTCCTTCACATTGTTCCAACAACACATGTCGATCATATTGCGGAAACATGACTTACTCTTCTGCATAAACAATGTTCTCAGCCGCGTATCAAGCTCCTACAAAGTCCTACAAATCGATTACGCGTATCAAGCTCTTACACTTCACGAGCCACATATGTCAACATGCCGCTAAAAAAAAAATAGGGAAAGAAAATAAAATCAAATTGAAATTAAAAAAAAATTAAACGTATCTTACCTGCTCCTTCCTTCTTCCTTTCATCTTCTTTTGATATATATATATATATATATATATATATATATATATATATATATATATATATATATATATAAGTATATATATATATATATATATGAGTATATATATATGAGTGTATATATATATATATATATAAATATATATGTATATATGTATAAGTAAATATATATATATATATATATATATATATATATATATATATATATATATATATATATATATATATATATATATATATATATATACTTTCAAGTGTAAGTGTATATATATATATATATATATATATATATATATATATATATATATATATATATATATATATATATATATATATATATATATATATATATATATATATATATATATATATATATATATATATATATATATATATATATATATATATATATATATATATATATATATATATATATATATATATATATATATACTTACACTTGAAAGTATATATATATATATATATATATATATATATATATATATATATATATATATATATATATATATATATATATATACTTACACTTAAAAAAAAAAACACATACACTTGCATCAATCCATTTGGCGAATTGGTACATGAAAGTACACTCATTCGCCAAATGGTATGGCGAATCCATGAAAAAAATTTCATTCTAGCCAATCCATTTGGCGAATTGAACCTAATTTCCACTAGTTCTTCAATCCATTTGGCGAATGCATTACCAAACTATGTTAGTTTGGTAATTTTTTTCAAAGTTATGTTATTTTGGAAAATTATTTAATAAAGTATGTTATATTAAAAAAAAATTCTCAAATTCATTCCATTTATAATAATGAGGTTTTTTATTGTATTAAAGATGGAGACAAGGTATTTTGAGCGATAAAACGAATATAAGGATGACGTTTTTTATTCAAACATCACAATTACATTTTACAAAAGCATTTTTTTTAGGAAAATAAAAATTGAATTAATCTTTTAAATGCTTTAAAATAAATTAAAATATATTACTTTTAAATAAACAAAACATTAAATTACCCTTACTAAAAAAGTAAACGAAACATAGTAATAACATCATATTATAATATAATGTACAACATAAAGTTTATATTGTAATATAACATACACATGTAGTTTTTTATAATCTTCTCGCATATGAACTACCTTTATTACAATGATTATAATATTTTAAGGTAGTCCTTTTAAAATAAATTTTTAATCCCGTTAATAGCTATGGTATACGATATACATTTTTTATCGTTAACTTAGTTAAATTACTATTTACTATTAAAAAAACAGTGTTGAATACTTTTACAAAACTAATTAGTGTTAAAGAAAAGTGAGACAAACTTATTAAAAAAAATTATGTTTCAATTCTAAAGCCAACCGTAACACCTTCAAACGGATATTAAAAATGCACATCAAGATTTATATTTCAATGATTCCTTTTAAAATAAAACATTACACCTAATATATAAAATTCTAAAATCATCCTAATCATTCATATTATATCTCAAAGTGATTAAATGACAAATCCATCTTAATATATATTATTAACCTTTTTTTTAATAATTAAATACGCTTGTTTAATCTAGTAACAGAAATCTAAAACCCAAACAAATATGGTATATTATTTGTAAATTAAGTTTTTAAGTGATCCTATTAACATCAATTGTACTCTCCTCTATTTTATGGTTTCATAGTTTTAGCAATCCAAATAGCTCTTATTATTTCCTTTTTAGAGTTATATAACTCAATAAACTGGTTTTAAACTGGTTTTTAGAACTTTGGCAGAAAAGAAATAATCCAATCTAGTTTTATGTTATGGGTGAGGAATGAGGATAAAATCTCCCACAATCTATTTTATTTAAACCAGTTAATATTGTTGCTTTCATCACCGTTAACAAAGCATATGTTTGGTTCAATGAATCTCGTGAAAATCACGGTCATGCAGAAGATTAGATTCTGTATTTTCATGGTGAAAAGGACATGAAAATTGGTTTGCAAAGGAAACTCCAAACACTACTAAATCACATAAGAGGTAGATAAGAAGAACATGATTTATAACATGCTAGTGATAGAAATATCATACCAATGTGAAGCATCGAGTTTGACGGATCAATCAACACATATATCAAATTTCTAAAAATAAACAACCTACAAACAATATCAAGACATTTACATAAGCTAAAGGCATGTTAGATATAGACTATTAGAAAAATTAACATACCTATCTAGTCATGGAAATAGGTGCTGGAAAACAAATAAAAATCGTGTTTGCCGCCTCATCACTTTGTTTTTCTTTCCTGTAGAACAAAACTATGCAAAAAATTATTACTATATTCGAAAGAAGTAGCGAAGACACGACGCCATTCTATTTATTTGTTGTTTACCTCGAAATTTTTTGTCGATAATAGCCATAGTAGCCTGATTATCCCATCTGCACCAACTATAGATCTACAAATACATGCAACAAAGAAAAACTAAACTATGATCTTGAAGCTTTAGCAAAGCTAGGAGCGGGATACTCTGACAACTTTTTTTGCACAATTCGAATTGATAATCCGTGTTTATATCTGGAAATTAGGTGTCGAACCTTTCCGTATTTCGCCAACCTGATGGAAGATATAGACTTCGTCAAGCTTAGTCTTGGAAGATTTATCTTGGTCTGAAGCATTATAAAAAGGTTTTAGAACTTCAAAGAGATTATAAAAAAGTGTATATCTAATCAGAATCGTGATAAAGGAACAAAATATTTACTAATACATTAGAGGGCGGATGTGATGGAATTTCGCCACTGAGAGTTGTACAACTGTAATCAGTGAAACAACAGATGTTGTAAAACCAATCTATCAGTTCCTTGAAGATAAAGTATCACATAAATGATACTAACACGAACTCTGGATATAGAAGAAGGGCGTTCTTGTAAATTGATAGAACAGAGGTAGGATATAATATGATAAGGATAATGATTTTATTAATGAATATGAAAGTAACATAAATTCCAGAGCTACTGCTCCTCAGTCAGAGAGAATAATTCTCTCACTGCCCAAACCCTTAATTCAAAAACAGAAAAGTATTCAATGCCTAGCTATTGCCTCATACACTCCTATTTATATGAGGAATAATACCTAAACTAACTCCTATTTATTTGGGAAATATCTAAACTAACTCCTATAGAATAATGCCTAAATCAACTCCTATTTATTTGGAGAGTTTCATATTCTTTCTCACATATACCCTCCACTGTTTAGGCCCAATAATATCTCTATTAACTAACACATCCCCATCATCACTTGTGGGGTCCGATCCATTCCTATCATCACCCCCACCTGCAACATTAGCCTTGTCCTCAAGGCGCAGATAAGGGAATTGACTCTTCAGCAATAGTTCCTCTTCCCAGGTAGCATCTCCAACATCCATCCCTTCCCATTGAATCAACCATTCTCTCTTATGTTGTCCACCATCAAACTTGTCCCTCCATGACACAACCTTAGCCGGAGTAATGTCCCCTTTTTCTGACTCTAAACTGATAGGTAGTTGAGTTGTAGCAGTATAGTTGCCCACCGCTTTCTTCAATTGCGACACATGAAAGGTAGGGTGTATTTTAGATGTTGGTGATAACTTCAACTTATAAGCAACATGCCCTATCTTTTTCAAGATTTGATAAGGTCCGAAAAATCTAGGGGAGAGTTTTTGATGGATTCTTTGCACAACCGATTGTTGTCGATGAGGACGTAATTTGAGGAAAACCCAATCACCAACCTCAAATTGCACTGCCTTGCGTTTCTTGTCAGCATGGTATTTCATGTCCTCTTGGGCTTTGAGTAAATTAGTTTTCAATTGACACAATGCCTCATCTCTGTCCCTTAACTCTTGCGCTACAACTTCCACTCTGGTTTCGCCCTCCAAAAAGTGCACCAACACTGGAGGCTTTCTACCATATACCACCTCAAAAGGGGTGAACCCTGTAGACACATGAAATGTGGTATTGTACCACAGTTCTGCCCACGGAATCCAGTGTGCCCATGTCTTAGGTTGATCTGCAATAAAACAACGTAGATAGGCATCTAAACAACGATTAATTACTTCTGTTTGACCATCCGTTTGGGGATGGTATGCCGAGGACATTTTAAGCACCGTACCTACTAATTTGAACAACTCTTTCCAAAAAATACTCACAAACAAGGGGTCACGATCACTAAGAATAGACTCCGGAATTCCATGTAATCTAATCACTTCCTTCACAAAAACAACAGCTATTGAGCGAGCAGTAAATGGATGTTTAAGAGGAATGAAATGGCTGTATTTGGAAAGGCGGTCCACAACGACCAAGATAGCTTTAAATCCATTACTTTTTGGCAAACAAGTGATGAAATCCATGGATATCTCACTCCACACCATAACCGGAATCGGAAGAGGTTGTAGTAATCCATTAGGAGTCGTTGCCGCATATTTTTGTCGTTGACAAGTATCACAAGCTTTCACAAAATCTTGCACCCTCCGCATCATCCCTTGCCAATATAAAGTTCCTGCCATTCTCCTATAAGTCCGTAGGTAGCCGGAGTGACCCCCACTCGGAGAAGAATGAAAATCTTTGAGTAACTCTTCAATAAGTGGTGAGTTAGCCGGTATAACTAACCTATTTTTGTAGAATAAGATGCCACCTTTTAAAGCAAAACCAGGTTTAGCATTAGGATCCATTTGAATAGTTTCCACAATATTTTTAAGCAAAGGATCATTTGATACTTCTTGTTGCAGTTGGCTGCTCTGCTGCCAAATAGGGTAGGATTTAATCGCTTGCATTTCAGCATCCTCATGCTGTCTAGATAAAGCATCAGCCACTTTATTTTCCACTCCCACCTTGTACACCACCTCAAAATCAAAACCCAATAACTTAGCCATCCATTCTTGCTGATTTGCGGTGGTAATACGTTGTTGCAACAAGTGTTTTAGGCTCTTTTGATTAGAATAAACCACAAACCTCCTTCCTAACAAATAATGTCGCCAATGTTGAATAGCTAACACTAAAGCCATCAACTCCTTATCATAGGCAGATTTGGATAACCTAGATGATTCAAAAGCCTTGCTAAAATATGCAATGGGATGCTTTGATTGCAACAATACTGCACCAACTCCTTTTCCTGAGGCATCACATTCAATTTCAAATGGGAACTTGAAATTAGGCAGGGCTAGAACTGGGGCAGTTGTAACAGCTACTTTCAATTTCTCAAAAGCTTCGGCAGCTGCCGCATTCCAGCTAAAACCATCCTTCTTTGTCAATTCTGTCAAGGGTTTAGCCATTTTTCCATAGTTCGCTATAAACTTTCGGTAATAACCCGTCAACCCCAAAAAACCTCGCACTCCTTTGACATTCCTAGGAATAGGCCATTGCAACACACTGCTAACCTTGGCAGGATCAACAGCAACCCCTGCTATGGAAATGACATGGCCCAAATATTCCACTTGGTGCTGACCAAAAGTGCATTTCTTCCGATTTGCCACAAACTGATGCTGCTTCAGAATATTAAGAACCACCTCCAAGTGCTGTAAATGTTCAGCCCAACTACTACTGTATACTAGGATATCATCAAAAAACACCAGGACAAACTTCCTTAGAAAGGGCTTGAAAATTGCATTCATCACCGATTGAAAAGTTGCAGGAGCATTGGTGAGGCCAAACGGCATTACCAAAAACTCATAGTGACCCTCATGAGTCCGAAAAGCAGTTTTATGAATATCCTTTTCTTTGTTGAGTGCACGATAATCTACACACATACGCCAAGATTGATCCTTCTTCTTGACCAAAATGACGGGACTAGAGAAAGCGCTGGTGCTGTTTCTAACCACCCCTTGCTGCAATAGGCTCTGAATCTGTTTTTCAATTTCATCCTTGTGTAAATGAGGATATCTGTAAGGTCGCACACTTACCGGACCAGCACCCTGTAAAAGTTCAATTGAATGACTAGTGTTTCTTGGCGGAGGAAGACCTTGGATTTCTTTAAACATAATAACAAAACGCTCCAACAATCCTTCCAACTCCTTAGTCTGTTGATCAGAGACACACGACACTTGTGACCCTAACACCTCCATCAAGGTAGGCCATTCACAGCCTGCTATCATTCGAGAAGGAGTGATAATACTTTGGAAAGTAGCCATCTTATCATCTACAGCTTGACCAAGTAGTTTCACCATACTGCCCTTATGGTTGAACACCATAGACATTTCTTTCCAATCCATGGTCACCTTCCCCAAAGTTTCCAGCCACACAACTCCTAAAATCAAATCCACACCTCCTAACTCCAGCACATAAGCATCAAAGCAAATCTGCATTGATCCTACGTTCATTTGAATTCCATTGCATCTACCCCTAGTTAGGACACGATGACCATCTCCTAACTTAACACCCAAAGGATTAGAAGGCACCATAGGCAATCCCAGGGCTTCAACCACCTTAGGGGATATGAAATTATGTGTGGCTCCACTGTCAATAAGAACCAGAATTAATGCACCTTGTAAACATCCCTCCAATTTCATCGTTCGGACCTGATTTGGATTAGTGGATACACCAAACAGCCCCATGGTTTTACATTCTAATTCCTCTTGTGTGAGCTCTTCCTCCGACGCAGCCTCCAACACCACAATCTCTCATTCATCGTTGACAATTTTATCATCCCCCAAGATAATTAATCGTAACTGTCTTGTTGCACATTGATGGAGAGGATCCCATCGTTCGTTGCAACGAAAACAGAGTCCTTTCGCACGGCGCTCATTAACCTCTGCACTTGGTAGATGGCGAACACCACGAGATTGACGGCGCGAATTGTCACCTAAATTTGGGCGAGAAGATGCTGTAGAATTGGTAAGACGTGTTGACCCGGTTTGAGATCCAGAACCCGAACCAGTACGCGATTTGCCCAAAGAATTGTTAGTCTGGGTCTGAATTGCAGATTCGTTCCCTTCCCCTTCGCGAAAAGCCCAATTAGGTTTTTGATATTTTGTCCAAGAACCATGACCCGGTTTGTAACGTGCTCCAGAACCCTGTCCAGAAGCCACTGCAAATTCACTTTCCACATCACGAGCCAATTGCATTGCTAGGTAACGGTTACGCAGCTTGAAGGTACGCACACGAGAGCGAATATCATGACGTAAACCACCAATGAAATAACCAAGAAACTGTTGTTCTGGCAAACGACCACACTGTGAAGAATACAATTCGAATTCAGCAATGTATTCCTCTACTGATCCCGATTGTTTTAGTTCCTTCAATTCCTCAAACGGATTCTCCAAACGCCCACCTCCAAATCGAACCATCATCGCCTCACGGAGGTTCTCCCATGACAGTTCCTCTGTAGAATCATGCCATAGGTTAAACCAATGGATAGTAGGACCTTCCATGCTCAATTTCGTCAACTGAATACGAACATCCTGCGAAATTCGTTGTACCTCAAAGTATGTCTCTGCCCGAGTGATCCATGCAACCGGATCGTCACCGGTAAATGCCGGCAAATCCACCTTTTTCGCAGATAAACGAAACTCATTCAACGGTGAGGTAACTGTCGCACTGCTTGGCTGCGACACTTCACGATGAGCCATTGCACGTTGAATCTCAGCACCAATGAACTCTCGTAACGCAACAATGCTAGCCTCAACACCTTCCAACCGTTCTTCCACTGCAGAAACACGGCCATCCATCTTAGGAGCTTTGGGCATGAACAATGGTAGGTCGGACCAATTGATAGAACAGAGGTGGGATATAATATGATAAGGATAATGATTTTATTAATGAATATGAAAGTAACAGAAATTCCAGAGCTACTGCTCCTCAGTCAGAGAGAATAATTCTCTCACTGCCCAAACCCTTAATTCAAAAACAGAAAAGTATTCAATGTCTAGCTATTGCCTCATACACTCCTATTTATATGAGGAATAATACCTAAACTAACTCCTATTTATTTGGGAAATATCTAAACTAACTCCTATAGAATAATGCCTAAATCAACTCCTATTTATTTGGAGAGTTTCCCATTCTTTCTCACATATACCCTCCACTGTTTAGGCCCAATAATATCTCTATTAACTAACACATCCCCATCATCACTTGTGGGGTCCGATCCATTCCTATCATAAATCAAAGTTGGTTTCAGACCAACAACACCACAAAGAGCAGCATGCATCCACACAGATCCTGAATAGGTGCAAACATCAGAGTGATTCAACAAATGAAAGACCATCATTCATTCAAATTTTGACTATAATCATGAGATTTGGATCAAATACCTCCTCCGTCAACACCAAGAGCAACAGGGCACAGTCCCGCTGACACCAAAGAAGCAGATCCACCAGAAGAACCTCATGCAATCTTTTCGCAATCATACGGATTTCTAGTAGGCCTAGAAAGTAAATAAAAAAGACATGTCTGAGTAATCCACTACTATTTAATTCAAATCCACACATATATGGTGATGGACTGATGAAAAGCTAAAAAAGGACGGGAAAAGTAAGTACAATACAGGCAGACTGTCAAATATGAGTCAAGGACAATTGTTCCTAGACCAGCATGAAACAATGAATTTCAGTTTAAGGTGTCAACAATAGGGGGGAAATCAAAATAAATTCATATCATACTTAGAGTTTAAATGATGGGCAACAGAAAAGGCAATCCAGTTCATGCGATGATTTGGCCTAAGAGTTAAAAGTTGTTGTCTAGTCTCAACAAAGCCAGATAAATCTCTCATTTGAGCCTCTCAGTAAAGAGTAGAAAGAGCTATCACATAAGTAAACCAAATTACATTATAAAAAAATCGCTGATTATAAACTCATGCATATTTATTTCATAATTGATGGATACACAATACAATAGAACAGCAGAACAATTATTTGCTCCACTGTTCTGGTGAGTTGTATGTAAATTAGCAATACTACATTTACATTTGTACCTAAATATAAAACCCTCTAAAGTTGGCATTAAAAAGTTAGTAAGAGTTTTAAAAGTTGTTGACTATTTGTAGTATAAAATTCAGTTGGAGTATTAAATTTGTTCACTATATGTATAACTTTACAAGTTTATCCTTAGAAGAGAGAATTATTTAATGTTTGTATAAGAGTTTTTAGTGCATATTGCAGAAAAAGAGGTAACATAATTAGGGGTATACGGGTAAGTAAATAATCAATGCACTTTGAAAATTGAAGAGGGTCTTATAAAAAGGGACAAAGAAAAAGCCTCAATAGGTTCCTATATTTAGGGATGGAGATAGTAATATGTAGAATATTCCTAGGGAAAGCCCTCAAGTTTTTGCATTATTGAAGAGTTGGACATTTGTCACTGCCTGCCTGGATTAATGGACATCATTCACCTCTTTTGAAGACTAAAATGACATCAAACTCTTCTCTTCTGGTACAGAGGAAGGAAGTGTAATTGACACAAACATGAAAGGTTCCAAATCCAATATACAATAACATCGATTAATTTTTTGTGCACAAATATATACATGTGGTTACAACTCAATTTGTTAGGAAGAGTAAATTACAATACATAGGCCTAATGTAGATTTTACTCGTAATATTAGGGCTTGTTAAGATTCCCTCTACCCATCTTTTGTCGTATATGCTTATAGTTGATTAGATATAAATACAAAAATTAGGTAAAAGTTGATTAAGATGTCTTCGAATTAAAGGATTTAAGTTTTGTATTTCTGCAATTTAAATTCAGAGGCTGAGAGGTGATTTCTCATGCATCTAGTTTAATCTAAAATCAATTATCTCATGTTGGCATCAGAGCCCGCATTAGTTGGCCTTGATAAAACCCTAAATATCTAACACAAAAGGACTAGACAAGAAGTTAGAAATCACATTGGTTTCAAGCTCTCTTCAAAATGATGTAAAGGGGCTGAAGCAAGGGAGGAATGTTTTATTTAAACAGACAATGTTAATAATCAGTTGTTAGGCTAGTATATTTTATCCTTTACCAGGCAATAGCTGCATTCAGATGATTTAATGTCTCAAAAATTAAGAGATGACACTCTTGTACTTCTGTAATTTAAATTGAGAGGTTGATAGTTGTCTCTCAAGCAAGAAACTTACAATATTCTCCAGTGGGCTTCCTTGGCACTAATTATTTTCATTAGAGCTCACTCTTCAATATAAAAGGTTTATGTAAGATGTGATCACTATAGAAACTTCTCCATCTAACCCATCTCTTTGTCACTTTTTGTATGACTTCTGGCTAAAAACCTAACATACTTTAGAAATAAGCCAGGATGCATCCACAAATTAAACAAACCCTAAGCAGTATGATTTCTGACTCAAGAACATGCCAACATAAAAGAGTAATATTCAAGTTAAATCCATTACATTATGTGTGTGTGTGTGAATTCAAATACTTTCTGAGTTCATATCCAATTTAAAGAAGAAAGTAAAGGTAAAATGAATTTAAGAAAGCACCTGCAAGAGTGATAAATCACGCAGAATTTCAATATTGTCAGGATCTATTCTCAGAGCATTTCGGTAGCACTTGATTACCTCCCTGTATTCTTTGTCTGACCGATAAAGGAGACCAAAAACATGCCAGCAAACATGACTTTTAAGGTCATTCTGTACCGGAACAATAGTAAAGGCGAATCAGTTGATAAACAATGATTGAAAGATCAATAAATCAAGCAAAATCAAAGACAACACACAGACCTTCAATCTTTGACGAACAAGTTCATATGCTTCAGACTTACGATCCATGCAGTTTAATGTTAAACCCTTCATTGATAAAGTTTCTATTATCCAAAAAAAGAAACGAACACATAGATAAATGTTAAAAATATATATGACCGAAGAAGCCAAATATGGTAATGTCGCAGCAGAGAGCACTGAGATAGAATAAGGGAAGATACATTTAAGAAGATGGCATTGCTTGAATGATTCAAACAACTTGGAAAGAAAGCATAAAAAGTTTTCTATTTCTGGCTCTTATTTTCACTGTTAATTACAACAACAACAACATAAGTCCTAGAGGTGTCCGTGTTTCATAGATCAATATACTTTATAGCTCAACTAAAGAATCACATTGTCCTCTAAAATAACTATGTACTAGCAACATATCTCTTTGTTTTGTCTCCTGTAAAAAAGCATGATATGAAACTAATAAAATTATTACCGAAAAAAACGAGTAGGTATTGCCTCAAAACAATAAACGTTTGCAAATAAACGTTGAAGAGGTTTGTTTATATAAGAAGAGAACTGAAAGCAAAGTTACTTTTGGATAATTAAGGAAAGGACAGTATAAAAACCTCAGGGTAGAACTGATATCAATTTTTGTTACAGCTTCCAAGAGATTCGCAACAGTGGGCAAGAAATTCTTCATTCCCTACATTACACGTAATCGACATGCACACAAGCTACATTGAGTTGGTAATTCCCTTTTGTTGTTCTGGTTTTACATTACAGGTTCCCTAATTTACCAATTATTCTATTGTTCTCGTCTCAATTCTTATTATTATATTTATGTTTACGTTGCTGCAACTTTGAATACATATACATTGTTACTACTGCTACTTAAAAATATGAGTGAGGCAAAGTTCACCAGATGTAATATTTATGTTCCTCATCAATATAAGCTTTATTTTTGTACTACTTCCTGCTTGGGAAAAGTTCATAGATTGCCTTCCACTCACTCTACTACTATTTACAATGAAAGAATGTCAAGAATAGCACCTATGAATGCTGGATTTTGTGGATTTATTACTATGTTACTAAAATTATTGGGGATTATCCAACACTGTTTTTGACATTACAAATAAAGATCTTCCTGCGTTTAGTGACGATGATAAGAATGACGGTAAACACATGTTCGACGAGTCGTTAGTTTTTTTGCCGGGAACTATTGTCTTGTTGTTGCAATTGACAACAATATTTATCAAGAATAGTGACGGCGATAAGAAACAAGGATTAAAAGGAAATGGGGGAATTATGATTGTGGAATGCCTGAAATGTTGTATAGTATGTATTTGATCATATGTTACTGGCCATTTCTCAGAGGATTATTTGAGACAGGAAAATATGGGATTCCTCTGTCTACAATATGCAAAGGAGGAACTTTGACATGTTTGTTTGTATGTCTATGTAGATGGACAGTTTCTGTTTGATATGTGCTCTTTAGAATTTAAGTCTCTTCATCATGTGTCAAAAGTATTTGATCATTATGTACTTGTGAGTTAATAAAATGCAACTTATTCTATTTGCAAGCAAGTGTTTCCAATGGATTGGAATGACTTTGAACTTTTTTGAACTTTATTTTCATGATGAAAGGGACGTGAAAATTGGTTTTGCAAAGGAAATTCCAAACACCTAATCACATCAAATAGTTAAAATTATTAGATAATTAAAATATAAATTGTTAAATTATTTCAAATTGTAATACATATTTTAAATCATTTAGAAACAAATATTTTTTTCAAATATATATAATCCAACCTTATAATTTTTCAATATATAATATTTATAATAATATATTATAAACTATTAAATTAAATTACAATGATTAGAAATAAAACATTTTAAAGAAGTACAAATGAACGTCTAATGCTTCTAAATTTATATTACTGCTTTATTTAAAATATACAATTTATTATTTTTAATTATATATTTAAATACTATAAATTTATTTACAATTTACTTTTTATTTGTTCTCAATAAAATGTATATTATTATAATTCAAAATACTTTAATAATTTCATTAAATAAATGTCATTGTTTTTAAATAAATAAGTTAATTGTATAAGGTAAATATGCTAAGTAAAATAATTAAATAAAGTAAATTAATTTTATAGAAGTATCATACCAATGTGAAGCTCTCATGTGTCTAGGGGTGGCAAACGGGCATGCCCGCCCCTTTTAGACCCACCTCACAAAAGCCCGCAAGAAAATTGGGTGAGGCAGGGCGGTCAATTTTGAGGTTGCGGGCCTAAAACCTAAGCCCTCCCCGCAAAAAAGTGAGGGCGGGGCGGAGAAAGCCCGCGGACATTGCACTTTTTAAGCCTAAAAATGCAAAATTTTAAGTAAATGTGCATGCCCGCAAAAGCCCGCGACATAAATAGGGCGGACACTTTAGAGGGTGAGGGCCTAAACCCTTGGCCCACCCCGCACTAAAGTGCGGGCAAAACGGGCATGTCCAACGGGCCGGGCCCGTTTTGCCACCCCTACCTGTGTCCTAGTTTGGCGGATCCATCAGAGCACACATATCAAATTTTTTAAAATAAGCAACCTACAAACACTTTTATCAGTAAGACAAGTCATGAATTACAAAGCACGGTTGACGAGAATCTAGATTGTAAAAAATTTCTTTACTGTGTAGATAGTGAAGAGCTTAAGTGATTAGATTAAGGAAAGGAAAAAATAGTTAGAAAGTTGCTTACCCACATCCTAATTTGAATTCTCCTTCACAGGAGACTCCATAGGCAAACGGCAGTGAAATATTTGATGATCATTAAGGAGTTGGAGAGATTTAAATAAAAGGAAAGAGAATATATATTGAACAGGTTATTTAACCCTAGTGAGAAATTCATTTTGCTGTAATTTTGAGCACCAATTTGTGATTCCATACAATTCAACAAGAAATAAAAATCCACAAAAAAATAGTTCTAAATTTCTACTTAAAAAACAGAATAAAAAGTGAAAAGTAGTTCATTGAATATAAAACCAGCAGAAATTCAAATCAACAAAATAAAACTAAGCCCCTCATTTGATCATGATTTTCAAAACAGCTACTGAGAACAAATTGATATCATTCAAAACAAACAACCAATAAACTAAGAAATTAAGCAAAACAACACACACCAAGGTTTCCTTGTTCTTGGACTTGTTCTTGGACTTCTTGGACGTGATTTGATCTCCTTATCAAAATCAGTTGACATAGGAACTTTAAGTTGACCAAGAAAATCATGAATTAAGTACTTATCTTCATCATAAAAGAAACTAGCTAAATGATGAATCATGATACACCTAATAGAAGCAACATATTGAAATCTAAAGTATCTCCCATCCAGAATCAAATCTTTGTTTCCAAACTCCGAGCTAGAGTGTACTCCTTTATAATTTTATTGATCCTGCCCAAACACAACTCTCAAGATGTGAACTGAACATATACACTACTGATAAGTGTCCCTTACAATTGATAAAGAAGAAACGAGATACAACAAAACTTTGAATTATCCCATTAGAATTTGAAATTATAATTATAACACATACCAGACATGAACACAAATTTTTTTATGTTAAAGAGAAGATGATCAACGTGTATATCAGACAAGTGTATGGTTGATACCTTCTCTATACTTTTCTAGATATAATTCATGAAAAAACTTGAGAAACATTAACATATTTAGTAACGAAAAAGAATAAAAGAATAATTAGGGGTACTGATAATGAGGGGTAAAATGAATTTGAGCAGAGTCTAGGTAAATTGTCATTTTTTATGTGCACTTGATTAACCTAATTTGTTACCTATTTACAAAGATTAAATTAAAAATTATATCTACAAAAAAGAAGTAAACATCAAATAAGAATAAAAGGAATATATTTATTGATAGACTACCATGAAATGATCTAATGAAGTGTAAGCCAATAATATTTCTAGTATACTCAGGCCATGGCCAATGTGAAGTAAAAACAAAGATAATTAACTAACCTTTACATTGAAGAGAACACTACCATCAGAAACCTGTTTCCCCATCGTAACTAGCCCGTGACAGATCCAGAAGTTGGTGCCTTTACAACATGCTAGAGAAGTGCAAAATATTGTTGGTTAAAACTCACTAAATAGATAAACAAAGACACTAAAGAGAGAATTTGCAAACATTTACAGAGAAACAATACAAACCTCCATCTCCATCACTTATAACCATCAAGCCTACCATGGGTGCCACAAAAGTCCCTTGAGGAATGGCTGATGATTTAGATTTGGGTTTATGATGGGATTCATCATCCTCATACAACTTGATACCTAATTTCTCTCTGAAATAATGATGAAAGGACCCTTGCCAAATATGAATATGCCTCATTTGGTCCTGAATCCCAAGGGAAGGAAATCAAGAGAATATATAAAAAATAAGAGAATATATTTCACAACCAAGAGAATATATCATCAGATTTTTTACCAAATCAATCTACTCACACTCCAAAAGCATCAACTTCAAATCTAAAATGGTGATCTTTGACATATGTCGTCTTGACTTCTAAAACAGGGCTTCCATTCTCTTCTGTCTGGAAGTATACAATAACATCTTGACTCAACTTTTTAGAGAACTTTAGCATAATAAACCATGGAAAAAATTATTGATTCAATGGTAGGTGATACCTTAATTAGGTATCTTCCATCAGGTTGGTAAGTGATAGTAAGCTTCAGGATCTTTGAGCTACCACTATCATACTCATTATCCCACTCAAGTTTTATTGTATACTTAGCTTGATGATGAATTATAAAAGGTGGTGAAGCATACCATATAAGGAGTAAGTTGCTGCCACCAGAACATACAGATAGATGTAATTTACCTATAAAAAAATACAAAAACAACTCAGAACATTATACAACAAGAATAGGACAATACCAGGGTTTTTCTTGGCCGATATGAAACACTCGATGAGACATGCAATCACAAGGGGTGCACTGTGTTTAGCAGCTTCATATGCTTCTTTGGAAGACATAAATAAGTGAGGTTACCTATGTAAACGTGCAACCTGCATTGCCGAATATTATAGGTTTTCCTATCAGCAACCTACATATAGTATCAAGAGTATTAGACGAAGCAATTCAATTGAAACGTAACAGAAGAATCTATGCGTGTGAAATTGAATTTGTGATTAATAAAAAAACAAGAATCCAATGAATGTACAAAATCGAAAGAAATCCAGAAAGATTGAATTTTTGATGAATTTCTTTACAAATTTCAAAGAATTGAATCGGATATACGTTAATGGAAAAAGGGAAGAGAAATAGAAACATATATACACATTGGAATTGGTGGCTGAGAAAGATTGAACTTTGAAACACTTCTCATTGCAATCAAGATTTTGCAATTTGCAATTGTTCTTCTCCTCGATGTTCGTATTCCGATTGAACTCGAAAAAATGGAAAAAGGGAAGAGAAATAGACACATAATGTTGGAAACACTTCCTCATTTCATTTGCCCTAAAGATGAAATATGAGCGCTTTTTCAGATTCTTTTTTATTTCTTTATTTTTTTTTTTATTATTCCTTTTTCATATTAGCGCAACGTTGGAAAGATTATTTGTTTTGAATTTGTGTGTTATTATTTTTTATGTTTCTTAATAATTTTTTTTAAGTTCTATAAATTTTGATAGATTCATCTTATTTTAATCTAAAGCAAATTTAATCTAACGCAAATATAAGAAAAACACTTTTTCACACTTTTTGTAAGTATTTGATTTTATAATTTTTTTTTATGAATAAAGAAATGTCATGCTAATGAATTCTAAAAACACTTTAAGAATTTTCAATAAAGTAAATATTATTAAAATTAATTAATTATTTTCATTGAATATAAATATTTTCAAAAGCCTAATACTAACATTTGTATGGACGGGTTAATGATTTATATGTAAAAACTAGTGGAATACTCGTGTTATCACACGCTATGTTGTGAAACATCACTTATCAATTTCTACCACTTTTCAGGGTCTAAATTTTGTCCAGAGTAACCAATTTAATAGGTTAATAAATCAAAGGATAAATTACAAATACAAAATTAAGAATTCTTATCTATCGTATTCAAAAATCAGTTGAATTCAGATGAGTAAATCTAAAACTACAAACATGAATAAAATCATGTTTCCAATTCAAATAATATTATCTTTTAGATATCAGTATCTACATTCCATGATATGTTAAAATCAAATTTCATATCTAAATGAATATCTACACTTCATGGTATGTTAAAATTTCATAATTTAATTGATGTTTAACTCTACAAAATTTTAAATTTCATAGAATATTTAAAGTATGTTTTTTTCTTTTTAATATAGTATTTGAATTTTTCAATTAGTTATTTTTAATTTAATAGAAAATAATTGTATAAATTATTACCATTTATTATTATTTTTTCATGATTATTATTTATTATTATTTTGTCATGACTACCAATCATATGTAACAATAAAAGTCATTATAAATAAAAATTGGGAGGAAGAGAAAAAAACCATATATAAAAATAACTCGAGTGAATTTAATTTTGTAGGACTATCTTTATAAAAAAAACTACATATGAAAAAATAAATTGATATTGATATTTTATGTTATTTTTCTGTTACCCATAAAAATATCTATAATCATACCATTTTTTAAATTATTTATTTAGAATCAAATTAACAAATTAAATTATAAAATTAAATAAATTAAATGTTAAATCAAAAAACTAATATTTAACATTTATTAGTGTAGATATCAGTAGGTAAATCAAAAATCAGATCTAAGAATATCATAGGTAAATCCAAAATTAGATTACCATTTAATAAAATTTTATTTTTTATTAATTATAATGATAGAAATAAAATTTTATTTTTCATTAATACTTTTTTGTATAATTCATATTTAAAAAGATTGTTTATAAAGATATAATACAATCAAATTTAAATCAATTTTTTTAAAACATAATGTTTATAAAGATACAATATAATCAATTTCAAATTGATAAATTATATTTTAAAAAAGATAAATTTTATACCTAATTAAAAAAATATAAATTTTAAAACTAATTGATAAAAATAACAATTAATGTATTTGTATTCCTTAAATATTTAAGAGAATAATTGAAAATTAAATCATCGTCATCTCTTGATAATCGTTTTTTTTTTTATAATCAATAGTTTCTAATATGCATAAATGTATAATATTAATAGTTAATTACATTATTTTGATATTCATCAATAAAAATATAATATTAATTGAATTATATTAAATAAAATTGAATTACATTATTTTCATATTCATCAATAAATATATAATATTGAAGCAACATAAATAATATTAATAGAATTGAATTACATTAAATAAAATTGAAGCAGCATAAATAATATTTTTTTAAAGTAGTAATAATTAATATTTTCAATGTATTTGTATTCCTGTATCTTATAAATTTATGTTTGAATATATTTTAAAATTATTAATTATATTACAATTTGTCATAAATTATTATTTTTAATTGTGATTTTTGAATCGTATATAATTATTTCTAATGATTCTAATATTAATAATGAATCCTTATAATTATTTCTAATGATTATAATATTAATAATGATTATAATTATCTCTAATGATTATAATTATTTAAAAAATTTATATATAAATTAATAAATTAATTTAAATAATGATTAGATATATTACACCAAAAAACATATTTTAAAAAAATTTCATAATAAAAACAAATTTTTGAATAATTAATCAATAAGAATATTTAGAAGCTTTTTTAATATAACATATTATTTTTCTTCTGAGTCAAAAAATAATTTTAACTTATTTCCTTTTATAAAAATAATTGTATCAATAAATTTTTATCACTTATCATTATTTTTTTCATGATTATTATTTATCATTATTTTTCCATGACTACTCTTACCATTTATCATTTTTTTATTGAAAAGATTTTGTTTTATTTAGTTATTTTATAAGCTTAAAAAAATTATAAAAACTCTATTGATTTTGTTTTGTTTTATTAAATTTTTCTAAAAATATAAATACTTAAAAAATATATTTTATTAACTTTTTTGTATAATTCATATTTAAAAATATTGTTTTTAAAGATATAATAAAATAAAATTTAAATCATTTTTAAACATAATATTTATAAAGATACAATACAATCAATTTTAAATTGAAAAAATATATTTTTAAAAAGATAAATTTTATATCTAATTAGAAAAATATAGATTTTAAAACTAATTGATAAAAAGAACAATTAATGTATTTGTATTCCTTAAATATTTAACAGAATAATTGGAAATTCAATCGTCATCTCTTGATAATTTTTTTTGTATAATCAATAGTTATTTCTAATATCAATAAATATATAATATTAATTGTTAATTACATTATTTTCATATTCATCAATAAAAATATAATATTAATTGAATTACATTATTTTCATATTCAACAATAAATATATAATATTGAAGTAGCATTAGGGGTGGCAAAACGGGCCGCCCGCCCCGCCCCACACCGCCCCGCTTAAAGCCCGCCAAAAAACGAGCGGGGCGGGCATGCCCGCCAAGTTGAAATGAGCATAAAAGTTTAGCCCGCCCCACCAAAGTGGCGGGTTGGCGGGCGGCGGGCTTGCCCGCCTTCATTATTTATTTATTTTTTTCTATTTTTTAAAATAAATTAAATGTTTTTTTTTTAATTTCAATAAAAAAAAACATCATACCAACATTTTGAAAGCATAAATGGCAAAAGACTAAGTCCGTCAAGTATTAATCTTCAATAAAAAATAGAACTTTCAACAAGCTTTCACCTAAATTATAAGCAAAATATAAGGAAAAATGTTTATTTCATAGGTGCGGCGGGCTTTGGCGGGTGGCGGGTTTTGGCGGGGCGGGCTTTGGCGGGTGGCGGTCTTTAGCAGGGCGGGCTCTGGTGGGCGGCGGGCTCGAAATCCCAACCCATCCCGCCATTTTTAGGCGGGTGCGCGGGCCGGGCCGGCGGGCCACGACCCGTTTTGCCACCCCTAAGTAGCATAAATAATATTAATAGAATTGAATCACATTAAATAAAATTGAAGCAACATAAATAATATTTTTGCAAAGTAGTAATAATTACTTTTTTCAAAGTATTTGTAATACCCCGTATTTAATTAAATGCTCTAAATAATATTAATTGAGATTAATCAGCTTCCAGTGTGCTCTGAGAGTTTCAATTAAAATAATTAGAGCAACCGATGAACTTAAATTAATTAACTAACATTATCTGACTCAAATGTTTTATTAAGTAGTTGACTCAGAGACATTTTTGGATACACTCATTTTGGACCCGTTAGAGTACTAACTATTGTATATCAGTATAATATACATTGTTTGGTTATAATAGAAAGAAAACAAGTTATGTGTTATAAAAGAGAAAGAAAGAAAAGAAAGTTAGTAAAGAAAGGAAACACTATGCCAAACAAGACCTTAGACAGCGCTTTTTTTAGCCTTAGACAGCGCTTTAAAGCGCTGTCTAAACCTCCGCTGCTAAAGGTTTAGACAACGCTTTTTTAAATCTTAAAAGCGCTGTCTAAGAGCTGTCTAAGGTACCCTTAGACAACGCTTTTAGGAATACCTTAGACAGCGCTTTTGATAAAAGCGCTTTCTAAGCCCCTATACCTTAGACAGCGCTTTTGGTGAAAGCGCTGTCTAATCCCCTCCTATTTTAATTTTTTTAGTTATACCTAAGACAACGCTTTTCAAAAGCGCTGTCTAAGCCCCCCTTAGACAGCGCTTTTGCCAAAAGCGCTTTCTAAGCCCCCCCTTAGACAGCGCTTTTGTGTAAAGCGCTGTCTAAGGTATACGAAATTTTTTGTAGCTTTTGTTTTAAACCACATTTTTTCCAGGTTTATAAACCAGAATTTCT